>OZ017772.1:72336294-74945524 GCA_963969385.1 Philonicus albiceps | reverse complement strand
TGTTGTTGTAAAAATAAAAGCACTCTAAACAATCATTTCTTCCAAAAAATCGTATAAACTCGAGCACCTTGCATCCGCTGAATATGCACCGTATGCGAATTCTATTCAGATTTAAGTATTAACAAAATAAACGAAACCAAAATCACAACCGGACAAGGACCCAACCGCATCCACAGTGCTCAACTCTTTAATGAAACGGCCGGAGAAGCGACAGAGCCAGAACAGAACGCGAAGTGCTGCACGCACACACGCACACACTTAGGCAGAGGGTGAGTAGCAAAAGCACATACAACTCACAAACCAGTCAAGTGCTTTGTTGGAAAAGCATTCCCCCGTTCCCCTGCCAATCTATTCAAACACTTTTATTGCAGCAAAATCCGTTGGTAAGGTTGTATTTCAAATTTTCGACTTTTCTCGCTAAGCGAAATTTTTGTTTGAATTTGTGGTACACATACACATACACACATTTCGATGACCGCGAAAGTGGATTGGAACTCTGGCGGAGAAATCGCAGTACGAATAATTTTCGCACAGCATTGCCAGCAGTTCGTAGTTGTATATCATCTCATAACATCTTGTTTCTTTTGCAGATTTTTAATAGCATTGTGAGCACCCGCTGAGGAAAAGAAGTAAAAGTTATTTTATATTTAAAAACAAAAGAATAATAACGATTTGTGCGAACATTGCAATTGTACAGAAAACGCCGTATGAACTTAGTTGCGGAGTGCACTAATATTTATTAAATAAATAAAAAAAAAATAAGAATATTTAGAAAAATCAGAGGGAAACAAAAATAAAGCGAAAATTAGGTGTTATTCTAAAAACTTATATAAACCTGTCGGTGCAATTGGGTCTGGCAGTACTGGTCGAGCGTATGCTCAGTTTGAATCAGTTCTCACAGACGTTTAAAGTAGTGGTTAATTTAATCTGCTCGCTCGGGGAGAAAAATTTTTAACTAGAAAAACCGACGATATTTTGTGGAAGACCTAATTACATCGGACTTAAGGTATGTACTGTGCTTAGGAAACTAAACAAAAAGAACTCCCACCAGGATCGTCCTTCTGGCAAAGCACCTCGCCCTCACCTTTTTTTCTTGTCCAAATGTAGCGACGGAGCAACAGCAGCTCCGACTGGCTCCCCAATTCAGGCCCCACACAACACTGTGTGTAGTATAAATCGAATTAAGCGGACGCCCACACACGGTCTTAACTGGTATCTTTTTGAATTGAATAAATTCGTTGCGCGTGTAAAGAGAGATGATTCGTTGTACACACACGATGGATACACAAAGCGCAAGTATTGCTGAACGGGGCGGCGGTGGCAATTGATAAATGCGACGTCACATTTCATTCATATTTCAGGAAAGTGGTGGTGCGCGCCAAAATGTGATGTGAATTATGCTTTTGTGCAGCTCTTTATAAGCATGCGGGCTTTGGCAGGGATTTTAGGGGAGGGACGCGCGGAGCTTTCGGGCGTGATTGGATGATGAAATCGCGTGCGTGGGTGTGCGGTACTTGGAGCACATATAGAGAGGAAAAAAAAACGCCGAGCCGCACTGACACACAGGGAAGACCTTGGGTCAGACTGCGGGATGGAGCCGAATCGAAATCAGACGCAACGCCAACGCGCAGATTTTTTTTTTCTTGTGAAGGGCGAGGTACTTTTCGGCCGGTGACCAAAAGAGAGCGAGACTCTGGAGCTGAACTACTGCTTCATCTAATCAATTCTGTGAGTTTGTCCGCTGGCAGGCAAGGGACCTAGACCGTTTCCTCTGCGTTTGAATATTTCACTTTTAATGAATGAATTGGTCAGTCAATAAGTCGCCTCAGCACTGGTCTTTGCAGAGCTCGGGTAGCCAGACGTCCCCGATTTTTTCGAGGGCTTGTCCTGGTTGACAATGGGCCCTGTCCCAATTCCTGGGATTTGAAATTACCCTCGAACATTATTACGCTTCGTTGCCGGACCACTGCGTAGCAAGGGCTATATTTGGATTTCGCTGGTCTAGGCGAAACATCTTTGTTACCACCCTTTGCATCTTTATACCTAGGTAATTATGAGCAACAAGTCTTCTTTTTGTAACTTAAAGCAGGGCCAAAGTAGGTTTTAGCTATTTTTTTTGTTCTATTCTATAAACACAAGCTAATAAAGCATTTCGTCCATAATCTAGTAGTACACCCTAATTTTGATGAAGCAAAGTTTGATGTAGTGGACATTGGGCCTGGCTATAAAAGCTACTAGCAGATTTTTTTCTTCTTATGAAATACTGGGAGATGAACAAGTTTTCACAGTTCGTAAAATTTAAGTTGCCTTTGGACAAATTGTTGAATAATGCTAGTGGTAAAATGACTTCAATATGTGAGTAATTCTGAGAAAATCATAAGAAAGTAAAACTTTAAAAGTATGATAAAAACTATTCATTCATTCATGTGTTCCGGTAGACGCTTACTTCACCAAATGGCGTTAAAACAGTCACGTTCCAGAGACGTTTGCCACTTGATACAATATAAAATTTAAGTACATTTTACTACCTTTTAGCATTTTACAGATTTGTTTAGGTATTATTTAATTAAATAAGAAAATTATTTTTTTTAATATATTTATTTATTTAAAAGTTAGAACATAAAACGTAGCTGCCACCTACGTCTCGCACGATTATCTTTCTAGGGTTAAAAAAACGATAACGAAATAATTTATGTATTTACGAGTTGTGCCGGATTTTCCACCAAAAATCTGGTCACCCTACTCAGCCAAACAGTGACTTGCAATTCCAGCGCAAATATCGGCCCACGCATTTTCGGTACTTTTTGGGCAAAACGTGGGTAAACCGTGCTATGAATGGAAAGCCTGAACCGCGCTGAAGCGGATGCTGCCTGTCCACTTGCGTCTCAAATACGCGACAATTAATCACCAAACTGTGGAGCAATTGTCGAAGGGCGTGGGATGCAGCAGAAAGACAAGTTTATTTGCCGTTGATTGAATTTCGTCAAATGTGGGTCGAAGTCGGAGCAGCTGCGGAACCATGGAGAGGGGAGGATCGTACTCCAATTTAATTAGCAATTGGCTCATGAATGAATGGAGCCCGGAGCATTGGGCTCCAGTGGGGCTTGCCACCCTTGTTCCACTCCCAGGGCAGAGCGGGGTTAATTGAACCTACTTGAGCAAGACCGTTTGATAGGCGTCTTGTCCACGTTCAGAGGTCAGAGATTTTGCCTTTTGTGTGCCTTCCTCTGCTGCGGCTGTTGCTGTTCGTTAATTTGTGGTATGACTTCGAATTTTTCATGGAAATTGGTGATAGCTCCATTAGCCGCGAACGGATGCACGATTGACAATGTCGCCATAGTGCGGGTTGGAGGGGTGCGACCTAATTGCACTAGCAAAATTTCATTCCCGTTGATACTTTGCAGGCCGAAGGGTGTCCGTTTTCCATTCCAATAGCCATTGATTTAAATGCTCTTTTGGGGCGTGGTGAATACTATGAAATTTACTTGTTGTTAATTAACATAAAACATTTCGAACAAAATGAATTTTCAGCTAATCGTTGTTTGTTAAAATCATCAACTAATTCAAAAAAAGTTATATGTACTATTTGAAATAACTAAGTCTACTATTACTATTAGTTAAATTTAAAAGGACAAGGAAATTCAAATGATAAAATTCACTATTATTATAAGTAATATATAAAAACCTATAAAATGAAAATAGAAGAGCTAACTTTTTCTGGCAGTATTGTAAACTTTACTGATACGTTAAAACAAATTATTAAATATTTATATTAATTTTTTTTAATATGAAAATTATGCCTAAAATATGTAGAAAATGTTTTTTAGTATATTTGGCTAAAATTTTAATGTATAATACAAATTATATTAAAATGACACAATTCCCAGATCAGATGCATATGTTCACGAATATACCGGCCTGTGATGTCGAATTCGTTCTGATGCTGCCCTCCACACAAAACCCCATTTAGCCATTTTTCATTTTAAAATAGTTAACTATATCATTTTGGAAATTATAAATATAGCTATTCTAAATAGTCGATCAGTTATATAACTAGTTGAAATAGTGGTTGATCGGTTTTTTTTCAAATACGTAGTGTGGCCGCTCAGTGTGGTTTTCACTAGCCATATTATTTGTTTTTCCGAGATCTAGTTGACATAGGTTTGATAAAAAATAAATTTGCATCAAAAAAATTAATGTTTTCTCACCCTTCGAAGGTGTGAACTGTGATTCATTCATAAATAGATGTACTTTCTTTAAATGTTATCTATTTTTTTTATTAAAATTACTCAACTATACGAAATTTCAATAGTTTTCAATATTTCTAATATTAAAGGTTAAGCCTCTAATAATTAATTACCCTTTCACTTGGTAGTTATCCACTGATTTTCTTATAGTTAGCACATATAAAGGGGCCTCTGATAGTTCAGTTGTTAGCGCGCTGTCCTACCGTCCCAGAGGTTGTGGGTTCGAATCCCACGAATGACCATGGTCTCCTGCGCTACGTGGTAACACAATGGGCCAAAAATTGGCCTAAGTGTGCCTTTCTAGGCAGCCACAGCAACCTAACCTAACTTAACCTAGCACATATAAAACATAAGGAAACTGCAGGTAATTTACAGTCCTGCTTTGAGAATGATACTCTTAAAGTTTTTCGGTTGCCCCTATAAAAAAAGGTACTAAGCAAGGATAAAAATGGTACAATGGTTTGCAATTACTGTTACAATTATTTTACGTAACATCCATATAATGATCATTATGCAAATAATAGACATGCATTCACGTTCGTTTGCCCCATGGGACAATATGATTAAGGTCATCTAGACTAAAAACCTTTTTGGAGGCAATAACACTCGAGATTCGAGCCATTATTTGATACGTTTGCTTTTTACGTACATCAGAAAATATAAAGTTTATTTCTTGCTCTAATTTAATTACCACTGAGAGAAACTCATGGGAGTAGAGCAGAACCAAAGCAATGTAAAGGCAGCAACAATTTTAAGCTACCTTACGATACCTAAGCACAGTTACAGATACAACGTCATTATTTCCACCCCCGCGATCATACCAAGGCCAATATCGATTTGCTCCTTTGGAATTTATCCACCCACCTTGAAAGGGAATTCTCTCGATGACTGACAATCCTTGGAAGAGGAGGACTCATCACCAACAAGTTTCTTTCCAGAAATCCGCTTTTTAGGGCGGAGGCTCTTTTGGTTTTTGCAGAGGTTCTCCCTATATAAGTCACATATATTTTTGGAGTGTAATTTCAAATAGGACAATGACGTCATAACTTGAAGCGAATCGATTGGCCAAGGGGAGAGGGACTAGCAAATTAAGGGCCGCTTACATTTCACCCGTCCTGCCCGCCGGACAGGAATTAAAGGGCAACAGCACCGTGTTTAAAAGAGAATCACAGCCCCACAATGTCGTCATCGGTGGCATTCGGAAAATTTAAGGAGTAGCGAAGAAGGGGGTCGCGAATCGAATGTGCGGCACTAAAACCGTCCTAGATTTCATTAAAGCGTTGAAATCAAAGTTCACGACTGCTATACAAGCACTCGGAGACGGTGACTGAGTGGTTGGTGGGATCCGTGTGGGGTCGTCGTCGCCTGATCTGCCACTGTTAAGTTTTTATAGACTTAATAAATTGAGGCGACCCACGCAAAATTATCCGTCGCAGTGGCGAGCGATTCATTCCTCTTGCTGCCTCTCTGAATGGGGGATGCCTTCATTCACAGAATTTTCCTTTTCGGTTTTTTTTTTTTTTCGGTTTACTCTCCTCCCCCATCGCTGCCAAAGCGACCCACAATAAAAACTCCTGATGGGCTTGAGAGACAGAAGCCACATAGAAAACTTTGCCTGCCGAAATAAACAGGGAGCTCCTAGCTAGGTCTACTCCCACGCTTCTTATCCTCCGGTGGATTTTCTAAGAGATGACTAAATTTAACTCGACGGCAGCCCGAAGGAGCCGAGCGGGACCCTTCGCTGCGTTCTATGAATGACCATTTTACAACCACTCAAATCACAAGCTCGTTGTTGACATTGGACTCAGTTCTTTTTAGTGCGTGGGCGGATTATTCCATCCTGTGCGGTGGATGACAGCATCCATCCCTCCCGGCGCTGTGCTCTGGGTAACCGGCAAAACAAGAAATACCTCCCCCCCCACTCCCGTGAATGAACCGAAAGCAAGCAATCGAACTGCCGAACTGCGTCATATCACGTCGTGATGTCCTTTGTTGTAATCCACATTCACGCTTCATCATTGCCTCGATTTTCAAAGGTGAATGCTTCGGGACATGTTGGCAGCGTTCTGTCTTCATTGGCAAGTTCACGTTACTTCTAGGACTAAAGGTCAGAGTTGTTGTTATTTGGGAAAAATTAAAATAAATTATAAATGCATTTTGCGTCTTTCACAATTAAACTGATAAGAGACATTTCTTTAGGATGTTTTATGTAAATTAAAAATCCGCAGAAAATGTACGGATTTGTTAAAACACTACCGTAATATGCAATATGTAAAAATAAAAAGGGGACAGGGATTGATAGGCTTGAAAATGGGAATGGGAATGGGAAACAGTTTTTGGCATCTTGCTTAAATCACTCGCATTAATGTAGAAATAGAACAACAAATTCATCCGGAGATTGTATAATACTAAAGATAGAACCTTCCAGAGTTTTTGTAAAGTATATCGAAGAAATTGAGCCTTTAGCGATTTACGTGGAATGAAAAAACATAAGCGAGAAATTTGAGCTTATATTTATTTAATATTTGATTTTCTTTTGAATACATTTTTGCATGTTTCCATGGGTATTATTGTACCAATAAACAAAAAATCGAAAATTCATCTAAACGCCGAAAAGCGTTAAAACTTATAATATCAGTTTAAATGCAAGTAAATCTATTAAAATTTAAAATGCTCTGCTTTTAAACTGGATTACTATAGATTTTTCTATTTCCTAAGTCCGTCCATAGAAATTACACTTTCTAGGTATATATATATATATATATATATATAAAGGTATATAAAAATTATTCGGATTTGAGTTCGTCTTGTATACTCCGAAGTTATTTTCTTTCAAAAATAAATAAATTTATTTATTTATTTTTTAGACTGCAAGAAATGCCTTGTGTAGTATACAAAAAATCCTTAAAGAACAATGAAAGTCTAGGTCTTTTTTGTTATCCTTGCGCCGCTTTAAATCGCACGTGGCAGGCAACTTGCACGAGCTCCTCGAGAGATTTCTGGTGGGAAAGGAGTCACTTACAGGAAAAAAAAAACTGGTCCAACCAAGGTGGTATTTAATGCGCACGTTATTTTTTCCGATACATTCATGGATTCAAAAAGCTTATGAGAAGAATGCTCAGAAGTATTCCCACTAGTTCTTACCCTACTACTTTCCCTACTGCATATTTATTTAAGTCTGATCAATCAAGATGTAAGTTCGTGTGTTTGTTTTCATTTCTTAGTCAGGTTCACGGCTGATCTTGTCTTGTGAGATAAAAGAATCACAAATCTGAATTCGTGAGATTTCAGGGTTATGTGCATTTAAAAAAAAAGGCGGTATACTTCTTCCATGTTCCATAATGAAAACCACTTGATACCAATTTCCAAGAAAATTATATAAAGCTTACAATTTGATATTTGAAAGTAACTCAAGCATCGATTTCACTGATTGCAAAAAATATCATATTAAAATCAGTAAGAATAAATGTAAAGGAGTTAAACCAACTACCTCCTCTGGGATTGAAAAATTCGTTTGGAGAAAAAGTTTTACAATATTCTTTTGTATATATAATAAAAAGGAAAGTAATACTGTAAGGAGATTTTATTACATACATAAGTTTCACACACATTATGGTAGACCAATACGAATCAATTTTATATGAATTTCCTAGGCAAGGTTAGGTAAATATCTGTTAACCAGCAGTTGTTCCGGGAGTTAATCCCTGGCAGAACACCAAATTGATGATATTGCTAATTTTATGCTTTCTGTTCACAGTTCCATTACAACCCTACGAGGAGAATGTACAAAGATTCAAATCGCAATCTTCACCTAATTAATGTATTCCAGGAAAAGTAACTTGTTTCAATAAAAATCGAACACGAAATTTCCGAGAATTCCCCAGATAACGATTTTCCATCCAGCCAATGGCACATCATAAACGCCTCTTTGCCGAGGACATCCTCCGAAGCTCCGAAGATTCACAGGGAGCACCTTAACAATCTCTTCGTGACGGTGGAGTATGGTGTACTAGGACCAACCTTGACCCGGTTTTCCGTGCTGTAATTTTTTTTTTTTCGTGCAGGTTTCCTTTAGAATATATCACAAGGTCGGTGGGCAGCGAAAAATTTCCCTTTTTGCAGGATTTCCCCACCCGCTGTTCGTTCGCAAGCTACTTGCCCTCGATAGGCGTCGTCTTTCACACACATAGTCGGGGAGAGATACCTAACCAAGTCCGGGGGTTCTCCCCATGTTCCCTTGGCAACACACGCTCCCAGCAGAGGATGGCTATTTACCCAGCAGTTTACGGACCTACTCGTTCATTCAGTAAACATTTTCATTTACTACCGGGCCACACAGCTATTCAAGTAATGGGAGCTCGGAGCCTCTGTATGCAGGGAAATCAATACCCACACCGGGGGGGAACAGATCCCAGTCTGTATAAATTCCCATTTACAAGGGTTTCGGGCTTCAACTGAGCGTTTGAAGTACAATGCTTTGTTAAATTATTGCGTCAGCGCTAATAAATTCATTAATATTTTAAAAACTATTATCAAAATCCAACTTGCAATGTTTGGAAAAGAGACTCAATCACACCTTCAAGGCCTTTCTTTAAAATGATTGCCATACGTATTTAAATTGATATGAATTACTTATAAAGCTGCTGCTCTTTCTCGATACGATCTACATCAGATTAATCTAACAAATTTTGCAATGAATTGAAAACATTTTTAAATTAGTACACAACAAGATTTTAAAATTTTCCTGATTCAGAGAATTTATCATCTAATTGTGGAAATTCGATAGTTCTCTTATCATAAATTATACTGAAATCTTAAAAAAATTCAATACCAGACGTTTTTTGGCTGCTGATAGGTCTGAACTCTTTTGAAAGGTAATACTAAAGGTTGAGAAATAAAGCATTAAAATAAAATTCATAGCGAACGATGTTTTTGCATTTTCGAAGATAGAGCTCGCTTAAAATAAACATAAGTTTCAAAAACGTTCGCTGTGAATTTACCTACCTGCCGCCAAGTGTAACATGATCGTTCAAAGGTTTTTTGCCAGACTCAGCATATATGGAATTATATAGATTAAAAATTTGCTTCCATATAATTAGCTTTTACAATTTTAAAATAAGTCATAGAATTGATTGTATCGGTGGTTTTTGGTACCTCTAACAGGGATAATTAGCTTTGTATTGCACTGATGAGATCGGCTTGTTGCCTCGATCGAAACACTCCGTTCATACATTTTTTGAAAACTTGCTTATTTTAAGCGAGCTAAATCCTTACAAATATTATTTCTACTTATTATTTGAGGAAGGTACAAGGGTTTTTCGTTCATTGTGAATTTAACTACTTTCCTCCAAGTTTAAAATGATCGTTAAAAAATAAAATGTGGAATTCTGCTCAAGGAATCAGACTCTGTAAATATATTTGTTTTCCAAACATCTAGCAAAATCTAAAGCAACTAACTGAATATAAACTTTTAAATATTTAATCGGGAATAAAAAGCCGCACGATGTACCTACTTGCAAAAGTTTAGATTTTAGGCTACGGTCTAATAATTTGGCAGGGCACTGTATGTACGTTTTCCGGAGTGGTGCGTGGGCGCCGAATTCGTGCCAATGCCACCGGGCGAAACTCCCCGCTCTCCGCGGGGCAACCCAGCGCAGCACCCGCACTCACTCTCCCACTCCAGCCTCCAGAACATATGGAATAACACTGTGCGAAAGGGGCCCCCCCGACGTGCTTTTGGAATTCCAAGACTGCGCGTAGGCGGCAGCCTTCGACTTTCCCCAAGCGAGGCAGCCTCTTGGCCCTCACCTTCCGAAGAAGTTGCAGAGCTCCGGCTGTGTTAGGCAAGGGACCAAGAGGCATCGTTAGAAAAGTTAGCGGAAACAGCACGACCAAGGTGCTGCTAAGCCACGTTCTTTATTCAGAACGCGCCCACACATCCGAGCCGCGACGGTCGCTTCAGGGAAGGGTCCCATTCACTGACTCATTCATGAAAAGACCGCCGCCGCCGCCTCCGCACGCACTCCCCATCGATAAGAAAGTGATTAGCATGTGGGGCTTTGGCGGGGTTCGCTTTTGATGGGTTCGTGGGTAGCAACGCTTACAATTTCGGCTGCCCTCGCCCGCTCGCCCGCCAAGGTGGAGTGCTGTGGAGGTGGTTCCGCGTTCTGGGAACTGATTTCTGTCGCTTCTATGACTGACTCTGCTTTGCAAGGAATTTTCCTACTGCTCCTATGAATTCTGGACGTAGGCGGCTTCGGCTAAACCACTGCGACTTTCATTCCTGCATATCTGCAGCCAACCTCGTAGAACAAGGACTTTTTACGGCGTTCTTTTGAATTTTATTATAAAATATTCATAAATAGTTGAGACAAATGTTTCTAAATATATGACAAAATTAGTAACTACTCTGCTTTGATCATCCAAATGCAAATGATGCTTAATTTGCGAGAGTTAAATAGTAGCTATGGAATTAAAAATTTGCGAAAATTAATAGCGCATACTTTAAAATACGTTACGTTACGTTACGTTAAATCAGATCAATTTTTAAGTAATCATGTTAATTTAAAATGAGTAAAATCGAACTACAAAAAGATTTACTCTTTCACTTTTTGCACACCAGCAACTACCAATTCGAACAGGGACAAAAAGAGTTTTTAAAATTTTGTAAACATTTAAAAGGCCCTGAAGAAGAAAGTTTATAAAGTAACTGCCAACAGAAAGTTCATTCCACGACAATTTATGAGTCCAAAAACGACCAATCTTTTGTATTGACCTAACCTTGGACCGATTTTTAATTTCCAAGTATGTCCTTGGTAAAGTTATAATTAGTTTTCTTTTTATAGCATTTGTGCAATGTCAAACCTCGAAAAGACCGATGAGTCCCACTTACCTCATCCAAAACGTTTGAAGACATCGTCTCCAAAGGCAAGAACGTTTAGGAAAATCCCAGTAGTGATCGTTGACTATCACCACGAAGTGCTGAATTTCATTTACGACTGCTTCACATCGCGACATCTTCCTCTGGAGGGCAACACCCTGGTCCACTTCGATTCGCACCCGGACATGGTTATCCCGCAGGACATTAAAATTTGTGAGCTCTATTCAAAGGAGTACCTCTCTCGCCTGAGTATCGAAAACTGGATCATTCCCGGTTGTTTTGTAGGACATTTCAACAAAGTCGTTTGGATCAAAAACTCTTGGTGCAAGCAGCTTCCCACGGGAATCCATCGTTTCCGTGTAGGTCAGGTGGACGGAAACATCCAAGTGAGTCTCAATGCGGACTATTTCATTTCCGAGGGCGGGTATAGTGAGGAGAGCCGCCTGGACGATTCGAGAAAGGTCTATTTGCAAGTCGCAGACACAGATTGTGCTGTGGACGAAGTTGAGCTCCAGCAGGAGGAGAACTTTATCCTGGATATAGATCTGGACTTTTTCAGCACCGCGGATCCCTTCCGGTCGCTGTATAAAAAGGCTGACTGCTACAATAAACTGAAACACATTTTCAGTTACGAGAAAACCGATTCACCCCAGAAGACTAGCGCAGAAAGGAAAATACAACTGGACAGGTTGAATATGGTTTTCGATCATCTCCAGACTCACAGGCAACTAAGCGATTTTGAGGATATTGGAGTCATTG
The DNA here is from genome assembly GCA_963969385.1 of Philonicus albiceps. NCBI lineage: Eukaryota > Metazoa > Arthropoda > Insecta > Diptera > Asilidae > Philonicus > Philonicus albiceps. The sequence goes on along the minus strand of OZ017772.1, from coordinate 74,933,638 downwards.
ATTCAGGCGTTTTGGAAAAGGTTGAGGATTTGGTGAGCGCGCTTCGGGAGCACTACTTGGAACAGGAAATCGATTTCATGCTCGTTTACAACGCTGGTTGCACTTGCGACAACGATGGACTTCCCGACCATTTCACCACCGCAGAAGAATTAGCGGCGTACTTTGAGCAATTTAAGGTAATTTTAGAAAAGCTGCCGCATCCACCGAAAATAGTGACAATCTCTAGGTCATCTGAAGACGGCTATTGTCCCAAAGATCAGGTAGACTCTATTCAGCAAAAGGTGCTGGATATTCTGAAGAAGGTATTTCCTGGAAAATTGGCAACTGACCCTATAATTGCTTTGGATGGTGAGAAAAATTGGGATATTATGAAAATGTGACATTGCTTATGGCTCGTTTTTTATTAAATTCTTCAAAATTATCTGTAGGGCAGAATGTTTTGTTAGAATAAAAGCTTTAAAAATTAATGTCGGTGCAATATTATTGAATAGTGCACCCTAGTACTACATGTACCCTGATGAATACAATTCAACTGAATAGCAGGCGCTTAAATATTAACTAATTGCTCAGTCACTCCCTGGTATAAGAGCAGCAGTGCTAGCCATGTGTAAATTTACTTAGAATCAGTCTAACACTCGACTATCCACTTTTCTAGTCTGGATTTAAAATAAACTCAGAGTCGAGGGCTTTTATTTCCGTGAGCTGGCTATAGTTTGCTGAAGGCCGTTTTGCAGCAATAAGGCAACATTATGAAAATATTTAGTGAGTACCCAGTTTAAAACAATTCGCGATAATTTCTGTCCTTGAAAGCCTTCTCGCGCCATTTTAAATTAAATTCGTCCTCCAGAAATAGCCTTGCTAAAAGTTTCTGAAGAATAGCCACCCAGGGGAATGCATAATAACTTGGCGCCCGTAATAACACCTCCTGGAAATTATTGGAGTTAGGGAGGGGGCTCCTTGGATTGGGGCACGCCATGACAACAAGTCAAAAGTAAACACTGCTGCAGTCTTCAAAGAAAATTCTCGTTAGTTCCCAGTTCCGTATTCAGTCAATTTGTGCTGCTACGTTTATCAATTTGTGGATAGCTGCACATCCTCAGCGCCAGTTGATATATTTTAATAACATTTTGTTGCGTTTAATCCCAGCAGAATGAAGCGTCGTTTCTACGTGAAAATCGAGCTTGATTTACACGCCGTAAGCAATAATAAGCCATCGGGGCCGGTTCATGCGAATTGATATCCAACGAGAATGAACCGTTGACTTTCGCCTTAGGTTTGGAAAATTAAAATAAAAATTGAAATTAATTCGGAGCGTTCTTGTTCGACCTCAATAACGTGAACTGGCCGCATATATTGAAGCTAGGTATAAAATTTTAGTTTTTTCTGGGTAGATAACTTGCCCAGGGGTTTGGCTCTGCCCGAATGGATACCTCGAAGCGACCATCAAGAGTCTCGGATATTTTTTCAAGACAGGAGCTCTGGAACCAAAATTTCCGGTCCTCTGCCACGAACAGTTCGTGATGGAGGGCTACTTCAAGTCCATCGGATGCTACGCGGAGCTGGAGAGGACCCTGGGAAACGAAACCATCGAAATCTCCCTGTGGCAAACTGGCCGTCGACTTGCATATTTTTCCGGGAAATTGGGAGAAATCATGCAGCCCCCTGTGCCGCGGATCACCTGCTTCCACCACGTTAACGTACAAATTCTTATGGTACCCTCAAGTAGTTTCCCAGTAACCAGATAGCGAAATTTGTAGCTTTTTTTGAGTAATCGAGACAATTTTAGGGGATTATCGCACCGAAGCTGGAGGTGTCGGCCCGTGCTATAATTCAAGATAAGGAGTCGACGAGGAACACAGCTGCGAAGGCCCGTTCAGATGACGCGCCAGCTACTCTGATTCCGTGCTTCCCCAAGCAGACTTATGCCACAAGTCGGCACAGTCACGACTCCGTCCCGGAGCACAAGAGCCAAAAGCCAGTTTGCCACACGCGGAAGGACTTTAAGTAGTGTTTGCAGTTTTCTTGTTGAGCCAATCTATCCGTAGTCGGGCTTTTTTAGGTGGCAGCGGACAAGGTCGTCTTTTGTGCCCAGCAGAACCCTTGATTTCTCCTCAAAATCGACATCAGTTGGGCAAATTTGCAGAAACTGCTCAGAAGATTCGTCCGATAGGTCCTGCCTTGGAGTCCGCAACAGAGGAGCCTCCAGTTTGGAGAATAGAAACCGATCCTGCTCTAGGTCTAGGTATAAGTGGAGGACGAAGAGCTACTTGAAGCAAAATGTAATGAGCTCTTTTCTTAGTAGTTACGGAAGCTGCAGCTCCTCCAAAACCCCTTGCTTCCACCATTGTGCCGACACCTTGTTTTGTCGAGACGATTTAACCAGTCCCATTGAGACCGTTTCGCACTCGAAGGATTGCGATATTTGTGAGAGTTATAGATCAGCTTTTAAAGATTTTAGACAATTTGTGCAATAAATTCAATTTAAGGGATCTTAACTTTTTAATCTCCCACGCAGAACGTGGCTCACTCCCTTCTTGAAAATTGGTCCACTCCTGCAAACGAGAAGCAAAAATGCAGAAAAGGAATCCTGAGAAAGCGGGATCAATTGGAATTTGATAGATGTTTTTACTCCCTTCAAAACTACGTAAGTCCGCAAAATTTTCCAATTGCCCCAAGTGAAGAAGCGTTAGTCGGTTATCAATCTTTTTCGGTTTCTTTTACGGAATGTAATTAAAAATAACACGCGGAACTTATTCAGAAAAACCACTGCTTTCAATTATATTTTCTATCTGATTTCCAATCCATTCATCCCGCCGACTTATCGCATGCTCAATTATAAGCCAAGAACATTATTTGATTTTATAAAAAGAAAATTGTAATGAATTATGAAATAATCATGAACCATAAATTAATAAGAAGCTGAAAGAAAAATGTGTAGGAAAGTACTAGGATATTTTACTAGCATTTTTAGAAGAGTTTAATTTATGTCCTATGAATTCGAATCTGCAGAAAGGGAATTAATAAATCAATAAGTTATTGTATTTGGTAATTCTTTGGAAATTAGCTAGTTAAGCTAAGCACAGTTCTAAATCAGTCAGCCTTGCGCCAGCAATCATTGAAGGGTTATCATCGATAATTCACGATTTCAAAAAAAAAAAAATACCTCTCTTGCCTTGTGTTGGTCTAGTTGGCCAATGAAAACAAAATTATTTTTTCTTCTTAAAAATATTTACTCAATGGTAGCTAAACAAAGCGGCATAAATCGAGTTGTCTAAAGTACTTAGCAATCAAAAGAATTAGCAAATTTAGTGGGGCCACCTTTTGTACGTCTGCGGACTGGAGATTATTCCTCATGCTGATGCAAATCCTTGCGATTTCTCGCAGCGAGCTGTGCACATCGGGTTCCAGGGGCATTTGTAAGCAAGCAAAAGTCGAATAGATCCAGAGGCCCAGCCATCGGTCGATGGCAAATGGTTCAATAGTTGCGCGGTTCGCACTTTGCTCCAGCCACTCTACTTCCAGTTGAAGCAACTTCTCCAAGGACCTCTGATTTATAGGGAGAATAGTCGTAAGATGTGGCGGGTGCTCCATGCAGAAAGTCATCCAAATGCACTCTTCGCTTTCGTTCGCCTCGTTTGCAGTCTTCATTTTCTGGAGGTAATTCGCGAAAGGGTCTGCAGCATCTTTCATTCTGTTCCTCTGTTCCGAGATTTTTTCACGCAATTGAGTGAAGTCGCTCAGCTGGGCATTCTTCCACTCCTCGGAAGGCTGAAGCTCGGCCGGGGAGCTGTTGATCAGCTGGTCCTGTGGAAGGGAAAGAAAATTGGAAATTTGATTGATAATTCACGGTACAGTAGGAGGACTCACCGCTGCGCTAACGTTCGGCGTAGGTGTGCTCTTCATCTGAATGTCTTTTACGGGTTTCGCCATCACCGCTGGGCACTGCATCCGCTCGTAGACGACTTTGGTCAGGAATGCCTCCCCGTCCTGCGGTTCGGCCGAAGGATCGAAATTCTCGTCGGGCCACTGCACCTCCAGCGCTTGCTGCTGAAACGTTTCCACTTCCATGGACCTTAAGCAAGCCTAGTTATGTTAGATTTTGCAAAAAAAATCAGTGTAAACGACGCGAAATCGAGCTGTTGACGAAAGAAAGCTTGACAGTTCCCTCATTCAGCTGGGCGCTCTTCTTCTTAGTTGGAAGGGTGCGTGCGAACTTATCGTTGTTACGTTTTTGCAGCGAATGCACAAACCAGGAAGCTCTAACTGTTGTAAGGTTTCGACATTTGAATATTCCTTTTTGAGACCTCACGTCATCCTTGATCTTTTGGCATGGATCTCATCTTCTAATTTCGCCTCTTTTAGTTGAATATCATCGTAAAGCTTACAATTTGTATAAAAGCATATTTTCGAGTAAGTTTTTAACTTAAATCTTGTTTAGACTTGTTTTTTAAGACGTTGATTTGCAAAAATTTAAAAAAAAACGCTTCGAGGATTCAAAATATAAACCTTTCATTTTAATACCGAGCAGTAAATCTAAATTTACGCAATTACAGGGAAATGAAAGGTGGTTCTTTGCCATTTATGTATGAAAACCAATATCATTCATATGCGCACCACGGCTTCGCCTACAGGCCAGCATCCGAACATCAAAATGTTTGATGTCTTTTTCCAATAAAACCGGATCAATTATCTCAATTTCAGCTCGAATATTATTTTTAAGTTGTTGAATTGTTTGTGGATGATTAGCATACATCTGGCCATTTAAATAATCAAGTGCTGTTAAATCCGGGCTTCTTGGTGACCAAAGAACTTTAGAATTCCTAGAAATTAAGCGATCCGCAAATTTCGTTGACAATAAATGGAGTGTTGTACGACTTATGTGGCATGTCGCTCTGTCTTGTTGAAACCAAAGGTCGTTGGCGCCTAATTCAATTAATTTGGACTACAAAAATCCAAAAACATGTTACGATAACGTTTCCCATTCACGGTAAGGGCATTTTTCTGTTCGTTTTCGAAGAAAAAGGGCCCAATGATGCCACCAGCCCATAAATCACACCAAACAGTGACTTTTGGAGAATGAAGCTCTGCTTTGTGAATAACATGAGGATTTTCGGGTTTCTAAATTCGACAACTTTGTTTATTCACGTACCCATCAAGGTGGAAATGAGCTTCATCGCTAAAGATGATTTTTGATGAAAAACCTTAATTTATTTCAACCATCCAATTAACAGAACGACGGCGTTTTAAATGGTTAGGTGACTACAATTGTTGAGTTAGTTGAATTTTGTATGGATGCAAATGAAGATCAACATTCAAAATGCTTCGTAATGTGGTTCGTGAAATGTTTTGTTCCTATGAACGATGCCTGCTTGATGTGCTTGGTTGCCACTGTATTAGGAGTACGAATTGGATGATCATGTTGATACGGTAATTGAATAAGTTTCTTCAAAACGATCAATAATTTTGTCAATTCAAACCCTCAGTAGGACATCCATGTCCTACCTGTAATTTACGAAATATTGTTTTTTTTTTTTTTGTTGAACGACCATTTTCATAATACAGTTAGACATTTAAAATACGTTGATGTGTTGTTAGCGACTCCATGATTATAAACGACATATTTTAGACTTTTTATGACTGAAAAAGGACCAACAGATGGCTCACCCTGTAGTTATCATTGTTATTTAAATTATAATTTTCGTTAAAACTTCGTAAGTTTTAAGATGCTCAATATATTTGGAAGCGAAAACGAAATAAAATTATTTTATAGGAAAAACTGTGACCAGTGCGAAAAAAGTGGTCATCGGTTAATTTTTGCGACAACACTTTTAGGTGGACATTTTGAAAATGGGACAAAATTGTTAGCTGGTTACAACAATTTTAGAAACTTGTTCATCCTTTTCCTCACTTTATCAAAAAATTTGTGATTGCATCTCAAAATCTAAACTATCAAGTCTCGATTTGTCCGTCACGTCACGTAATCTGCTCAAAATAAAGAACTCTTCACAAGGAGAAGGGGTTGTCTGTTATTTACTTACAATAGAAACAATTTTTATAACCGTTTTTTTTTTTTTTTGTATTTATCAGTGCAGCAAAATAACCCGCAAGAAGAAAGCGTCACCCACATCGTCGGGCAATCTGTCTTGTGTTTAATTAGAACCCGCAAAGTAAATAAATTGTAAAACTAGAAAAAATTGTAAGAAAAATAAAAAAAGTCGCTACGGAACAAACGAACAAGAAGGCATCAAACAGTAAAACGGATGAAATCCAATCGCCGAGGCCAGGTATCGGGTGAAGTTGTTATGCCCAATGCCAGAAACTCAATCCGCGGCTTTCATCATTCTGCTCACACTGACGCAGTCGCTGAGGTATTTTTTCCCCGATTTCATATTCTTTTTAAGTCCGTCCTCTGCGTAATTAAAAATTACATAGGAAACAACTTCAAATTATTTTGTGTATGAGCAACACCTCCATAGAAAGTTGCAAAACGTATTTGAAATTTAAAACCCTAATAAAATCTAATGCGTTCGATGTCTATCTAAACTTAAAATGCAAAGGTTTGCAAAGAAAAAGTTACTGTTTCACAACTATAGCGAGAATGTTCTGCATTTTTCCGTTCTTTTAATATAAATTTTGCAAAGATAAATATGTAAAAATACATTCCTCAGCTTTAATTTTGAATAAATAGGATTTGCTGCGGTTTTACACTAAACAAAGTTGTTTTGTTACACAAAACATGAAAAGGTACATTTTCCGAAATTTTGTATTTGAAGTTTTAACGAAAATCTGAGAAACTAGTGAAGTAGCGAGATACTTTCGTCTGAAATGCTGCTACTTTACTTAATCCACCTAATTTTCATGAAATAAACCAGACAATTTTTCGTGTTTTGGTGGTTCTATTTTAGTTTGCTGGGCCCTTTAGCACCGATCGATGTGCAGATAGGTTTTAAATTCAGTTAAAATTTAAAATATGAAACTTTGATAATAAATTGGAATAAGTTCGATTGAAGGAGTCAGTTGCCAGCCTTCGAGAACGCTCTGGTCTAGGAGCTACGCATGCGGCTGACTCGTGCATTTTCCGTCTCGGGTTTCCTTACGGTCGTTGTCGAGTGTTAGAGCGACGCTGGAAACCGCAAAATTTGTAAGCATTATTCGCATTTCATTTATTTCCCTATTTTTTTGTTTCTGTTATTTGTATTTTGCGATTTTCTCGATTATGTGCAGCGACACCACAAGCCCGGGGTATATATCGACGTGATCGGGTCCACCACCACCCACCCCGACTCCCATTCAGTTTTTGAAATTGGAAATCTTTGCCTAGAGTTGTAACGGTCCCGGACATAGTTCCGTGCAGCCATAGAAGTCGCACTAGTTTGCTCCGAGGATTGCCTGGCGAATTGATTCCCAAGTCGCGTTGTTTTCAGTGCGCAGGGCGGTGCGTAATCGCCAGGCGACGTGGCTGCGTCTCAAGACACCATAAAAGAGTGATATCCAGTGGCAAGAGGTGTCTTTTCGATGGATTCTCCTTCGGTTACCCAGAACGTATTTGCTCCTACTGAGTGGAAATGGTCACTTGTCGCTTTAGTTCTTGTGCGTTTTTCCTTTTTACATTTTCCTTCATTGCTTTTTAACAAGAGCAAAAGATGCATTGCCATCGTCTTGTAAGATGACACAAAATCATTCCGTTTCGGTCCAGCTACTTATAATAATCCCGCGATATGTGTATCGGTGGTGCGACTGTTCCATTTTTCTGTGGCCGTTTTCTAACGCAAAACGAGTGGTAAATGAAGGAGGATGAGCCTATGCCTTTCTGTGCGGCTCTTTTTCATTATGTTAAATTATGTAAAAATATGGAAAGCATTGCGAGGGAAAGGTCATCTTTTCTGTCTTTTGTATAAGACTTCTCAGCTGTAACTGGTTTTTCTCATTTAAACTCTGCGCTCAAGTTACTGCAGAGCAGTGTTGGGTCTTCGGTCGTGTTGAGTTGTGCAGTTCAGTTCCCGGCAGATTCGTTATGAGGTGGAGTTACCTCGCCGGATAACCGACAGAACTTAGCCAGATTTTAATCATTTGTCCTGGAGGCCGTTTTAACCATTGGCTGTGAGCAAATTAAAAGTGATTTTGTGAATCGCGGACCCCAAAGTATCCAGGTCCTAAAGCTGTAAGGAAAGTTTCAGTTAAACAGTTCAAAATGAATAGTAGCAAAACGTTTACCTGCTTTATCCTGGCGGATACGAATCCGAGCTGAACTAACTCTAGCTAAGATGCAGTTTTTATAAGAATCAATCAAAGTGCGTTAATTTGAATTTTTCGTATTCAGTTTAAGGTTCATACAATTTTTGCAACTGTAAGAAAAATATTCGTAATGAAGAATGTAAAAACGAAGAAATTATGTTGCAATTTAGTTGTCCTGAGTGTGCTAAATTGAGGCAACTATTTAGTTTTCTTACGTATTAAAAACAAAGAGATCAAAACTTTTTTTTTGTATCAAACGTTTCACTTAAATGCGAAGAAGCTATAAAATAAAATAATTGTTTTACTTTGTTAATTTGGATAACACTAAACTATTCGTTTACTAGACTTAAAAAAATGTAACATTAACAAAGGTGCGAGATAAAACTCTAAAAGAATCTTTAAATTGTTTGCTTCTTCTTTGCGCTAAGATTGCGAATAGAATTAAATTAACTGCTTTTTTATTAATTTAGGAAAAATAAAGTGTTAAAAATTAAGATAACAGCTTTATAATCGAGTTTAGAGACGGGATAGGATAGAAACTCTCTGTTAACTCATTCACTGTCAACTTCGAGTAATCTCGTTGTTGCCCATAGCTGAATGTGTGGCTGAATATAATCTCGGCAGCGAATGGGTTAACACTTTGACGCTCATGCGCTCATGATTTTTTAATTCAGCTATAAACTGAGCAACGTGTTAAGAACTTGATTTTAAAAGATTAATGTTTTTATCTGTGGATAGTTAGAACAAATTTTAATGTATTCTACTTTTAAACAGAAACATTAAAAACAATCACTTGAACGCATTCTCCATATTTTTACAATTTGAATTTAAGAATTCGACGAAATGTGTAAATTTCAATACAAAAACAAATTTAAAACGACTAAAAAATCTATAAATTTCAAAATTTTTGTAATTAGTCAGAGAATGCGTCGTATTATATTATTTTTGTACTTCAGCTAGGTTTTAAAAAAAATTAATAACTTAAAAACTTAACATTGGCAAAAAATATAATAAATATAATAAGATTTGAGCTGATCGTACGACTTACGAATATTTTAAGTGAAATTAACTCCTGTGTCTGGTGTATGTAGATTTTATTTCAATAATGGATAAGTTTTTTTTATATTTTCAATTGTATGTTGTACCGAGCATACAATTTACATGTTGTTCTTTGGTGACTAAAGTATTGAAATATTAGCGAAAAATCTGTAAAGTAACGAACATCTTCATGAAAGAGAACTGAAGTCGGTTGGTGGATAGATGGCATGTGAATATTCTAGCACCATTCGAAATCAGTGCTTTTAACTGAAGTGAGCTTCAAGAATAATTTGAGATTTAGTGGGATTGGTGAAGGGAAACGGTTGAAGTAATAGAAAACCATGACTTCAAATTCACCACAGGTGAGGAAGGTGCTTAAGTTTAATTACATTACAATCTAAATACAAAGTGTAGATGTCGAAAAATAATAATAAAATTAAATTTATAGGAATTCATTGGCCTTAACATAAGCAAGAAGTTTAATAAAGAAATATACACAACAGAAGTTTTCCATTAAATTAAACGAGAGGAAACGAGCTAGAGAGTGAGAAGAAACGAGAAGTGGAAACACAATCGAAGGGCTACTTTTGGTCTGCCCGATCGGTCCGCAGCTCCTTGTCCGCCTGGAGCTTTTTCCAGGTGTCGCCCAGGGCTTTGGCAAAGTGGTCGTCGACGGAGGTCCCGATCGCGTCGTTATTCGTTACAGTCACCGTTGTAGTGGTCGGTGTTGGCGATGGGGCTGTTGGTGCTCGCGGACTTAGCGCAGACTTTGCTGGTTGGGGTGATGGAGTCTTCTTGGCGAAAAGGGCCATGTAGTCGGCGCCTAATGATCGGCGAAAGTGCTCATCTATCACTGGATCACACATGGAAATCGACTCTGCAAAACAGGTGTCGGTTAGGTTGAGGTCTTCTGATCGAGGAGGGGGCAGAAATTGAAATTATATTAAAAAAATTAAGCGATACGAGTGTGAAATTGGTATAGGTACCTGAGCTGCGGTTGTCGTTCTCCCGGTTCGAGATCATGCAGTGGCTATCACGCTTAGGGGCTTGTGTGATTACGCTGGGGCGCGCCAGAGCCGTGGCGAAAGTGGAGCCCGGCAGGGGCTCTCTATACGGCGGCGGAGGACTTCGAGGTTTGATTGTTGTTGACGTCACGGACATGTCGATGGGGCATTCCACGGAATTTGTCGTGGGGGTGTTCGTGGTAGTCTCACTCAGCGGTTTCACGGCCCCGTTGTTGTTGTGTCCTGCAAGCGGCGACGATGGCGGCGACAGCGAGGACGACGACGATGAGGAGATCGAGTGCTGGTACTCCGTGGCGCGTAAACGACGGTCCCGGCGCCACTTCGACGTTGGCAGTTCTTTGGTTGTTAGGCGCGACTCTGCAAGGAGAAGCATCGTCTTGAATCATGAGGTAAATGCGATCGCCTAACGCGAGCCAAGCGGCTGCATTGAGCTAGTCATATTTTGTGTGGAAGAGAACGGTATGCGTCACCCTGCAGCCGCAGCCATGGTCAACGATCCAATCGTTTTGCAGTTTTCAATGTAATTTAAATATTTGCAGGGATTAGTCACAACAAAACGAGATTCAGTCGAATTAGCGTCCTCGGGTGACTCTTGGCTAGATTTGATTTGATTGCTTTTACTTAATCGAGTTCAGTAAGTTGGTAATTTTTCCTTAGATTTGTGAACACTTTTTCAAATAAAGGGAAGCAGCAGGTTCTCACTACTCGCTTTGAAATTAAAAAATAGCTTCTTAAAGTTTATTTGAACCTACAAAATAAAGCTTAAATTTTTTTTATCAGGTTTTAGGTTTTGTAACACCTCTTCTACTATTACTTCAACAGCAAACAACAGAACCACTAACTGAGGTAACGAAGTCGGAGTACTAGTTATTTAAAATTGCGAGTTTTTGGAACTATTCGGCCTAGGCGTTAAGAGAATCATTTGATGCAAAAGAGGACAAAAATATTCTGGATCTCGACTGCGGACCCTCGAAACAGGAAGCCAAGATGAAGCCAGGTAGTAGTATAAAATCATGACGAATAAGAATGAAGCATCCACCTACAATTAGCTCAAAACATGTTAAGGGGCCATTGCGGGTTGACGGCCAAAAAATGATAAATTGGCTACAGATCTTGAAATTGAACAAGACGCTGTTGGATACCGATTTGTGTGAACTGGGACTGTCCTATGAAGCAGTGAATTTTATCACGTTTGACTTTCCTTTCGCAAACGATTGCTCTCAAAAACAGGGACTCGTAAGCTGATGATACTTGGTGAGTTAATATGCTAATTGGAAAAAAGGAAAATTGTCTACACGTGCCGTTTTTGCGGCGGTGATCGCGCCAATTCCTCAGCCCAGCCACTTACCCTTTAGTTCCAGGCATTTAAAATTGGCCTCGCAGATTGATTTTGCACCTGAATCTTAAAAACCACCGAAGTTCGATCGACAGTAAACGGTGCACCTTCGATCTTCTCTAGCGGAAGTTTCAAATTTCTCCGACATTTGCCTGCAATTGCCGGGGGTTTCGTCCTCTGTGGCAGCTTTTTATCGCAGAACCTAATTACCCCAAGGCGATTAATAGAAGATGGAAATTTTCCCTCGGATAAGCCGGCGCGCGTGTCGAGATCCTAAAACAAAATCCATTCGGGCGGGAGCAATGACTCAAAAACAAAATCGCAGTCTCATTTCGTTTTCATGAGTCCGCGCGCACCTTTCAAAAATCCGAGACCTGGGGATAGCGCGATAGAGAGGCGCTGGGAGGAGGCCACAAAAAGCGGAAGTGTCCGCCGAAAAAGACCGCCTCAATCGACAGAGGTGCGCGTCCGCCGCGAATGTCTAAAGTAAGTAAAATTGTGCCTAGTGCGAGGAAGGTGCGGGACAAGAAGACGATTGGTCCCAGGTAAAGGCGTGGGGCATTCTTTTAGCTACGCTGCCGCCGCCGCCGCCTGGCTAAGTCCCATCCGATGGATATGTTAATTACAGGAAATTCCTGTGATCCACTACTTTGTTCAGGAATAAAATTGTTGAAAATCAATTTGCAGTTTATGTTTCCGGTTTTTGAAGGCATAGGCGTTTAAAGAGTTCAATCTAATCCATCGGACTAGAAGTCTCATGATCTCATGAATGATACCAATGTTCGTGTTAGAGCTTAAGGACTTTAAAATAACCCCACACCCAAATCTTTATGCCTATTATATGATCTTTAGGGAGTTAAATTATTTCATTGTCTAATGTAAAAATCATTTAAAGTGGATATTTTTCATATTTTTTCATTGATATTGGTTAAATTTAGCCTACATTGTGTGGAGTTTTTATGTAGTTTATCCGACGGGGTGGGGAGAGGAGAGACCTTTTTTTTATAAAAGGAGCAGTATCACCCATTTCTGATGATATTATTACCACGTTTGTCGTTTCATTTATTTTTACCCCAGGCAAGTTCTTTCTTCTTAAACTTTGGAAAGACCGAATGGTTTTTAAAAAGATATATAAGCAAATACTAAGGTGAAATTTCACCCATGATATCCTTCACGTAATTTATTTGAATGATACCTTTTAAGGGTTAAATATTAACTTTGTTAACTTTGGCTATGCATTTATCGGACCAATATCTGGTGCATATTCGAAATCTGGTGAGATAGCTTGTCGTATTAGTAAAATAGATAAATTTGTGTTTTCAAATTACGACGAAAATAAATTATGATTTTGACCTAATGATTGTATAAATTAAGAAATATGGAAGTAATCGTGCCTACAGAAAGGTACAGAAAAAAAAAGATCCTAATCCCTTTAACCCATGGTTTATATTTCCAAAATCGACTGAGGTATGAACTTTATTAATAAGTAAACCAAGTTGACCAAAATCCCTTCTTATTTTCCGGGCAAGATTTTTGCGTCTTTTAAGAACCACATTGAAATCGACTTCTTCCGGCTACCTCCGAAAGTTCCTTATTTACGGGTAAGTCTAGATTTTGGCTAGTCATAAAATGCAATCTGAGCATCATTTTAATTTTCATCTCTGCATGATGTTGTTTTAAATTTAGAGAAATAAGCAAGAAATACAAACACCTATTTCGTGTAGTGTAACTTTTATAGTTTGAGTCTCTCTTTTAAATTTCATTTTAATCAAATGGTTTACAAATTACACAAAAGTAAAACGGAGGTTGCATATAAGTCGGAATCTGAGTATTTAACTTTATGGACGGAATTTGTGTACTAATAAAGTACAATACAAGCCAAAATTATGTGGATTTCTTGGAGGATTTTAGAAAGTAGTTTACTATTAGAAACATATTGTACAAAACATCTGATTTAGTATTTGGGGAGATTTCATACAAAATTATTGTTACTGAGTTTTTCACATTTTGCTATTATGACCTATAAACCAAATTGTCTGAGAGTTGAATGAACAAAGTGGCACTTAAAGTCTAGGCGCCCTTTTTGAACTTAACAAACGGTTTCAATTAGCATAAACAACATTTTGAGGTATAAATAGTTCTGGAACATTGTAAAACTTTTCGAATTTTTACCGTCATCCCCTAGAAATGTTAAGATATACGAAAAATGCTAGGACTAGTCGAACCAAATCGCCGAATTTTTCGAATCATCCCATCATCAAGAGGCGAGGCGTTTCAAACGTACCGACGTCAACTGGCAGCGTACTGGACGCTCATCTTCCAAAATGCTACAAAAGGTATTTCGTCAGAATTCCAATTTCCTTTAGAATTTTTGTTTTTATCGCTGAATATCAATAGGAGGGTAAATTTGCATATGTAGAAAAGAAACGAACATTACAAAAAAGAGTGCGTGGGCGCCCGTTGCCTGCTGAAAAGCCCGCAGTCTTTCGTTTATTTCGAAAATAAAAAAGAGAAGCACGAAACCTGATTCTGAGACGCCAAAGCGACAAAACCCGACGCTAAGAAGCTCCCCAGCCTACACACTTGCAGCCCACTTAAAATTCCACACGGTAGATAGTGACAACCAATTATTTGAATGACTTCCGTCGAAGTAGTCGCAGTTGTTGACGGGCGCGGCAAGGGTGGCGGATGGAAATCTGCCTGATTACTGCCTCCGAATAAATGAGATACCGATTCCGATTTATATCGGATTCCAGAAATACCCTCGACTCCTCGTCCAGGTCGAGGCCTTATGCTGGGACCTTCGGACAATGGCACGAACTCGGAATTCTTAAGGAGCTCGCGTCGGAGTCCAACTTCTCGACGTGCTCCGGATTCCCGGGCTCTCGTTCCTTGCGCCGACGCTCGGCCTTGCGTTGACCTTAGCTTCTGCTTAGCTGGGGCTGGGAAGGGTATTTTCGGGGCTCTCCGATCTTGCTCCCAGGTAAGAAGGGCGAAATAAACGATCTCGAAGAGGAACAAGATCTGCCCGCGGCGAGTCTCACGCTGACTTTGTGGTCTGTCTGCTTTTCAAAAGTTTTATTTTTCGTTAGCTACAATAACAAATGCTCAAGGGTAAGAGAAAAAATCCGGCTTTGATTGCGCATTTCCGGCCATCGTTCGGAGCATCTTTCCATCGTTTTTCGTTGTCCTCCTCTCCTGAGTTATTATATCACTCCGCCTGCATCCAATTGTTTTTTATTTGGGACTTTTTTTTTTAAAATGCTAAGCTGCTTTGGAGCTACGTTCGAACCCAATTCCAATACCCGAGGAGGTTGGGCTTTTATTAATGAATTAAGTTCCTGTACCCATCCGCCCAGACCGACTGGTTACCCCGATGAGGCCTCTGCGCGGTGCCTCGACAGAATTCAATTACATGAAGAAAAAGGCCCCGAAATTGGATTATATGTATTTTAGGTAAAGATGGCCAATCAATGTTGAAAAACATCTTGAAATTTCTTCAACTCGGGAGGAACCGATTAAGGATCAATTTGTCTGACTGCGCTTCTATGCAACTGTGTTTGATATTTTTTGAAAAGATCCTGTTTGATATTTATTCATTTCATGTTAACCCCATTTTTAACGATATTTGTCTTGCATTTTTAAGTATTCCAATAATCAAATGTTTGATAGACAGAGCCTGAACATTGCTGTTGCTTAATATGACTTTAACCAGTTATCTGTTACAACCTCTTTAAAAGAGTGGGTACCTGTTGTGCATCGCACAATTTAAACGAAGACGAGTATACTCGTCCAACACAGAGTAAGCCGTGCCGGAATTAAGTTAAAATGAAAAAAAACTGATACAAAATTGAGAAATGTTCACTTTATGTATATGTAAATTAATTCTTTACCAGATGATAAGATGTAAACAAAAATGTGCAGGGATATAAGGAACTGTGTACAGCATCCTTACACTTTATATATTATCTGCCGCCCCATTTATTTGCTTTGGCTTAAACAATATATAAACCCATAATAGCTTTAGTTATGACTATGAAAAGATAATTATATATCTTGTTTTTATTTGTTGACGTAGACTAAAAATGTTCCAAACATCTTAAAGTTCACGAATACGCTTTAGTTTTCAATAAAATCGTAATTTAAATAGCCAATGGTTACTACTGTTAACGCAAGGCGAGTATACTCGTTGTAACACCAACATTTTGCCATTTTTCCAGGTCAAATATACTCGTCCAAATAGTCGTTTTCCACTTATTCTCTATGTGTGCCCCTCTGGTATGGCGAGGTGCTCGTAATCTTTTGAAAAAATTACAAATAGCTGAAAACAGAATCTTCAAAATGATCTTGGACCTGCCTCGGCATTTCTCCACCTCAGAGCCAGTATAGATAAAATAAGTCCTAGACTAAATAGCGCATATCTAGCAAATTTTTTGAATACTGCTTTCTGTCCGAAAATGTCTTATTCCGACAACTTGTCGACAGTTGCAATTAAGTAGAAAATAGTAAGTAGGTTTTTAACTGGATTTTGAAAAATTCTTTCCCGCATTTTCATGTATATTTTGCCCTTCGGCCATTTACATAGCAATATTTTAGATGAATGAAGAAAAGTACTTCCATCACTAAATTAGATAAGTTCCTATTGTACATACATAAGTAAAAATAAATAAAATTAAATCCGTATGGGTTCAAATGTACGTTACGTCCTTTAGACTTTTAAGGGAGCATTTTAAGAATCAGATTCAATCTTAAATGTCCAAATCTAAGTCTAGAGATTCGGAACATTTTGTTGAACAATTTGCATATACTAGACTTATCGCAACGTCCTCTTAAGTGTTAAATAAATTTCTTTTATGCGCCAATTAGAGAAATAATTGTTCCAATGATTCGCCATTGACTCAACCGAACGTACCTTCTCTTCTTGAAAGATCCCTCCAAGGCTGCCACAGCATGCAGCTAGTGTTTGTATTCCGAACGTCTTTCATTCTACTTGTATGTTCGTACGCGTTCAGTATGCAAAGATACTCCATAATAGCGCCCAGACCTGCACTTCGATAGTACTTTTAACTTCTTCAAATTGGTTTAATCACCAAAAACTACACTCTATCGAAAAATCACATTGCATTAAACAGCAGTACCGTCTTAGATTTAACCGTCAAAACGCGTTCGCGCGAACTCTGTACAAAGCGAACTACAAGCGCGGCTTGATTGCATTCAAATGCAAGCCATACTTTTTCGACTTTAGCTTTCAGAACGCAGAGCGATCGATTCCGCCTCGCTTTTGCGGTTTTTTTTTCAAGCCGCCGACAATCGTGTCGAGTACAACTGACAAAAAGATACAAAAGCTGCACCAGATCCGTAGCTCGCACCGACATCGGTCAGTCCAGCAAATGGGTTTAAGTTTGTCTCAGTTTGGGACGAGTTCGGTGCAAGTAAGCGCGGATCACCTTAAAGACTGCTACTGAAGATCGGTCCGGTCTTCTTCTCGCCTTCTGACTCCCATTTTCGAACTCTATACCGCGATGTGGGTAGGGCAAATCAGGTATCTGGGGGCTCTCTCTCACAAATCACAGTCAAAAAATAAAATTTTAATGTGCATGTTCTGCGCGAAGACGCCAAGAGAACTCGCGATCCGCGGACTCAGAATATAGTAGACAACGGCACATGTGCGCGATTGTTTGTATAACACTTGAATGGATCGCGAGTGCCCAGGTAAGTCCGCGTAGACACGTACGGGCCGTATACCATGGCAAATCAACTAGCAGAGGACTTTAACATTTCATTCAGAAAACGATCGAGCGCTGTAAGGCACTAGCCGAGCCCAGGTATCTGATGTTGGTCGAAACCACAAAGACACAGAAAAGTTGGAAAGAAAAAAATCTACCTGGGACCAGCAGCGGTGTATGCGCTGCTTCGATTTTTGATTTTTCGGTTTTCTTCTTTCTTGGCTTGGTAATCTCTATCCCCGCGTTCATAGGTGCGCTGCCCGATCACAGGTACACCCAAAAGCAAGTACGCCAAATATGACGAGGCTAGTTTGGGGAGCCGTGACCTGGCGTTTGACTATTCCACCTGAAAGTTGCGCCAGCCACGTAATGATATGAGCTGGAATTTCGGTAATACTCATTTCCATTAAAATAATCACAAAAGTGTGCTGATTACGGGCGATTTTTTTTGGTAGATCATCAGGTGGTTGTAGGCACAGCTAGTTACCTAACTGCCGCCAATTCAAATTTTTGGGATATCGATTTTTTTGCCTGGATTTATGTGAAAGGGGACTTTTGTCAATAAATAAGCGCAATAACGCTAACGAAGATGTTTTGCATATTTAAGAAGTTTATTGGCGATGGGAAGAGCAGCCGTTGGATTAATTAAACCGTTTCTGGCGGTATTCCACTAGGAAATTATTATCACAACATGCGGTCCGATAGTTTTATTTGATTATTTCATAAACACGCCACACTGGACCTTTTCAGAATCGTAGTTTTTATGACTTGCAATAAACAAGGGTGTTTATAGAAGCCAAACTTTAAATTTTCGATGATATAACATGAAATCTTCTAAATAATGTCGTTTTCTTAAAAGAGCTCCGAAACGAGTTTTAAAAATTATACTTTTTCTAGTTGTTAGCAAAAATTTAGCAATGCTAAAAGTCACCAATGCCAACACCTTTTTAGAATTGGTGACTTCGACAATCTTACGACTTTTCAGAAATATTAGGCTACTAAAGAGGTACGATAGAAGTATTCCGCAACAGTGGCGAATTTTCGAATAGAGCAAAGAAAACTTACGAGTAGAAATGAAGTACGAAGACAGAGAAAAAAAAATTGCTTGTCTGGCTAAGATCAACGTGTTATGAAACATTTCGTTTTGTTGATGTGCTGAGTGGATTGCCCGAAAAAAGGTATCCAGCGGATCAAATTCAATTACAACATCAGCAACTGCGCCATCATCATCATCATGATCACCGAGATCGCCGATGATTTGATGCAGAGAAATTAAATTTTCTTTCTGCATTGAAAACTAAGAAATTTTAATGAAACTTGAGCAGCGTGCAAAACGCATACGCGTGAAATACCTTTTTTTTATTTTTATTGTAGCAATACGCTGAATGCACAATTTTCGGTTTTCGAGCGATTGCAGCGCAAAATGAAAGTTTCGACATGCAGATCGTTCCCACGTTTCTTCTGATCGTAGCCAGCTCAAAAATTGAACTGAAGTTTCAAAAGAGCACGAAATGTTGGAGCAATTTGAACGACTACACCCATCTAAAAGCCTCAATAAATTCGTCTTCCTTGCATTTGTTTCGGGATAGCGTTCAACGTGAGATCGATCCCTTCTGACACGATTGGGAATTGGGGGGGGGGGGAGGGGGGGAAGATGTTCGATCAGCCACCGCTCGCATGGTGTGATTTAATATAAAAACGATAAAAATAATACACATTTGGAATGGTAGGGGACGATCCCCACATTAAGCACCTTCAGTGCCATGGGAACTACGGCAACATACCTCACGCAACTCATGAATGAGCCCAAAAAGATCGACCCGAAGATAGAGAAATCAAGCAAAAAGCAGTTTCATTCATGATCATGATCACTTCCCGCGACTGGGATGCTGCCAGTCCGCTCGGATCAGCATCCAAAAATATATCTACATACAGTCGCAGATAGAGAACATCTTGCGGTCCAAAGAACGTTATTAATTGGCATTGTCCGAAAATCATTCTCCAGGAACAAACAGGTTTACATGTTTGTTCTTTTATTTTGGTTTTTGTTCCAAACGTTTTTCCCCCTTACCCTGAAGAGGCGTATTTCGCGCTGCCCTGAACAAAAATTTAAAGGGAAGGGACAAAAATCGTTTCCGAATTAAGCATAATATCGGTGCTATTGATGTTAACGACACAGGAACACACTCCGAATATTTCCAGTACCTACTTTGATATTTTGTATGAAAAATTTCTGCAGTCGTAAAAGATCCATTTGCATATCTTGAGTGAATGGAACGAGTTTGTTTTACCTGGCGATTTTGCTTATAATTTTTTTTATAATAATCTCCACTGATGGGAGAGGCTACCAGCGATTACTTGAGCACCGTGGGAACTTCGTTTTAAAGTGACTCCGATTAGATGGTGATTTTTTATTTATTGATACAGTGAAATTATTTATTTATTTATGACGAGAGGTGTGCGCAGCGGCATTTATTTTTGCTGACTATCTCGAATGGTTGTCCATGCAGATAAATAAGGAATGCACCAAGCCATCTAGACAAGCCTTTTTTTAGTAATTCCAGGAATTACCTAATAAAGGTTATCACTGGTACGTAATATTTTTTAATTATTAAAACATGTAGCAACATTTCTAACTAAGAATTTTAAATAATTAGAGATGTAACCTTTATTTATTTTTTCCCACTCTGTGTATATTGTGGATGCCTTGCATATGTACGAAATAAATTAAATTGTATTTTACGATACCAATTCCACAAATTTCAAATTATATAGAATGCTGGAATAATTTCTCTATAAAAACGTTTCTATCTTACAAAATACTTAAAATAGCAAAAATCTAACTTTGCTACTTATTTTGAAGCAAAGAACGTAGGTTACGGCCTTAAAGCTTATAAGAAAGTACAATGCAAAAAGCAATGTCGCTAAAACTAATTTTCCTAATAAAATTAAATACGCTTTTTTATATTAAATTATTTACTTAGAGCAGGTGTCTAAATGAGAATGCTCCTTATTTTTTTATATACAATTTTTGAAAGTCCTTTAGATAATTTTACCAGAAGTATTGGAAATTTTATAAGGACTAATTACTGCTGAATGATAGAGAAGGCACCCAGATGTGAAGAAATAAAGGAAAATTTTTAAAATTCATAAGTTGGAATAGCCGCCGAGTTGCCGTACAAATTATTTAATTTCCAGAAAATTTATGGGATTCATTAACAAATATCAATGATGCCAAGAATGATGCAAGAAATTTGTCGCTTTCGCTATACAATAAATAAATCAGTGCAAAAAAAGCACATTTGATTGCTCCTCTTAATTTAATTCTTCTGTCCTTGTGCGAGCAATCAGTCTCCGCGGAAAAAGTCACCGTTTCAGATCGAAATAAAAATGTGAGCAGGCAAATTGTTGCGCACCGGAGTGCGATCAACTGCACTTCGACAGACGACATCCCAAATGGACTTGGCTGTGGAACGTGACTTCCCGCCAACTATTTATTTATTTATTTGTTTGTTGAAGGCTTTACACCGGGAGCATTTGGTCTTTACGATTTTTTTGTAGCCCCTACCGTCCGAGCCGGATGATTTGATTTGGCTATGCCGTGCGATCGCCGCCTGCACATTACAGCAGACGTCGAAGGCGCGATCGGCCGAAACAAAACGCTGGACTACCTTTTCAAAAATAACACGATGCCTTCCTCGCAAATGCTGCTAAAAATTTCCCCTGAAATTTAACGTGCATAGCTAAAATTTGCAAGCTCAATTTTTCGAGTTTTCGACATTCCACGCATTCATGCAGCCTGAATCGGCGCGTGATCGGCTCCGATGGATTCGTCACCAGTGAGAAAATACAGTGGAGTCTTGAAAAGATGACGATTCTCTTTAATTTTTTTTAATATTTATAGCTGGGTATTAATTCGTTTAACTTTTTCAAATTGAATTAGTTTTATCTTCTAATATTTTTCTTGTACCCATGCATGGGACGTTTTGTTGACTCTTGCCTGATCTTTTTAATAGTTTTTTTTCCTAAGTTTGATCATCATCTTGAGGTATCATCTGAATTAACAGTTGTTATAATTGTGCGTACAATTTCCCTGTGCTGCATTGTCGTAAAAATTAATGTTAGATTTATTTTGTTGACCTAGGTATATCATTTAGGAAATGTTTCAGTGTAAAGCGTTTTGGTTGATCGTCATTATTTTGACGAGGTTCATCTTTCCGAGATTTGACTGTATGCACGTAAGACATGTTGCCTAAGCGGGCGAAGAGCAATGAGGTCCGGGGTCTCTGCCACAAGCGAAGCAATTTTGATGCAAATGAATTGCTTACCGGAAATGAGAGCTGATCGCAGTCAGCGGGGCGGCTCAAAGGTTTCGTAATTTTGATTTCGCGGTGAGCGCGACTTTCTTTGGTCAGCTCATCTTCGCTGATCGTCACGTCGAACCGAACGACATTGCGACTGAAAGGGCCGTTGTGCGGCCACTTCCACTTTAGCCATTTTGCCCAACGATTCGTTACGTTCCCGCGACTGTTGGATAGAGTTGCAAAAAAGCGGCCCGAAATAGGGCCACTGCCAGCAACAATTCCCGATCGCTGTGGTGGCGGCGACAAGGTACGTCATAGCGCAAATTAATGCAATTGGGCGGCGGGGCGCGTAAGTGGCGGTGGCAGCGTTTCGCTTAGCATGTGCGCCGGCGCAAGGTCAGTGAGTGTGATCACCCGGCTCAAATCAACTATTCGCGGAATGCTCAAAATGCGCGGTACGCTCAGATATTTTTCAATTATAATTGCCATTACGCCGCTTATTTGGCGCGCTTTTTAGGTCACTTCGTGTAGTCGTTGCGACTAGCGTTAGTGATGACAGCCAATCAATGCGCCGCAAAAATTAACATTCGCGTTCGCGGCAGAAGGCGATGATAAGAAGGTGAGAGGCTGGGTAAGAAGCCCAGGAATTTCGCTTTTCGATGATATTTAGTTGGAATTCTTTGTTCGCAAATAAAAATAAAATTGGAACGAAAAAGGCGGCACGCGGAGCATTTGAGTGCTAAAATTGTTCCGCCGATAAAATTCTCGGATGAGTGATAAAGCTGCTGCTAAATATTTGTAGTTTCAAAATAACAAAAATATATAATTTGAACTGATCTTTGGTCCTACATTCAGAATTCATCCATTTGGAGAGTGATAATTCAGCTCTCAATTTTCCATAGACTTTTAATATGTTACCGCTTAAGTTTTAACACCTGCAGTACGGCGCTGAGACGGTGAGGTCCTTAAATTGAAAATCATTCCAGCCTTAGTCGTTAACATCTTATGTAGGCAAATTGGGGTACGACCTGTAATATGATTATAAATCAGTTGAACTCATGCATGCTTCATTCTTTATTCATTTGAAACAAATTGCTTTGATATTTACCATAAAGTGTCGGAAAATCTGCACGCTTATATAGAATTAGCTTTGCTAAGGAATTTTCTATCCCTAGTAGATCCCAAATTCCTGTACATCTTTGTTTGTTTTCAAGGGCATGTTTCTCGTGTTAACCTCCCAACCTGCGTTCATTAACACCTTAAGAATCGATCGATCCCGCTCTAGTGCGGAGAATTTGAATCAATCTAAGGCCTCTCATTAGCGCGAATTAATAGAGTCGAATTTAAAACCACGTCTTGGACAAATTCAACCATGTTTTTCTTTCGAAAGCAAATATGAATTTTGTTGAAAAAGGTTGTCTGTAATGCTCACGATCGGTTCCAACTCATTCATGGAATTCATTCGCATGGGATATTTTTATAATGCGTACAACTTTTTGATCCTACAATTGAATTATGATGATGTTTGAAAATTTTGGGAAAACGTGTAATTTTTTGCAAAAATATGCGGTCCTGCGCGTATATCTCACAAAATTTATTAGCGGTCTTTAAGGAGTTAAGGAGGCTTCAATCGCACAAACTTACAGAGTCGTCCCCAATCTTCCTCTATTTCTTCTATACGGAAACCATCAAAATCTGAATAACGTTTTTTTTTCCTTTATTTTGTCATTGTAAATTTATTTTATTAAATTAAGTTTCTCCTATATCACTCATACATTACCTGCTCATTCTTTTCATTTCTATTCCTAAAATCGCGTTATTGTATCGGGTATCTACCATACTAATCCTTAAATCGCACCGACTTTGAGCATTCCGCGCAACCAATGGATGATACAACAGAAGAAATCTCGACTCTATTGGGTCGAATAAAAAAAAAATACATTCTTTGCCTTTTTCTGCTGATCATGGGCATTTTTTAAATTCCTCAGAGCATTAAGTAAGCGGTCTCTGCGCATACTGCACGAATACGCCCCAGCGGCTTCTCAATAGTGGCGCTATTTTTGTTATTTACACCAAAACGACTGCATTTAATTGGATTAGGTTTACCTTCTTAGAAAAAGTTTATTTAAAATTTCCCTCGTGCGATTGTACCGCCGGCGCTCAGTGCTGCATTTTATTTCTTGTTTTTTAGTGGCTTCAGTGGAATTCGATGTGCGTGAAAAGTTATGATGAGTTTTTAAAACGTTTTTATTTTTGGTTAAGGTTAAATTGATCTTCATTCCTCGCTTAATGGCCGGAGGTGCGGCCTGATCGTGACACCTTAAGCGATTTACATTGCATTCTTACAGAAACGTAAAAACATGATTAAAAATATAACCAGAAAGCAGTAACGAATTTTCTAATGCAAACATTTTGCAAATCAAGGATCAGTTAAGTAATTGATAGAAAATTATTGATGATGGTTTTTATTATAAAAACTTAATGAGATTTATGGAAAGTAACTGCAGGATTATTTTGTTGACTGATTTGCTGGTTTTTCAATTTCACTTTAGGTATGTGGGATTAGTCGATCTCATCAGAACTTAAAATTATTCTAAAGGCACCGACAAGTAACCACGGATAGCTCAGTTGGTTAGAACAGCGAAGCGCCAATTCGAAAGACACAAGTTCAAATCTTGCCCTCTAATTAAAATAAGAAAGGTAAAAGAATTTGTGGGTTGGTCAGATATAGACAAATAGTTGTTTTTCCTTAACTCACAGTATCGTTCGTAATTCCAGTTATTCTTTAAGGTTTTAATATAAAAATTTATTACCTATATTTAATAATACTGTAATAGTTTTTCATAATAAATAAATAGTCCAAAGCATTCTTATTATTTAATGTCGGTGCTTGGGTTTACAAATCTTTAAACATTCTTATAAAATGCAGACTGAGCTGGCCAAATTTGTTTCCTGGATTTTATTATTTAGAGGTCGGATTTTGCATATCCTTAGCCTTGGAAGCGGAAATTTGCTCATTACCTCACATAATTTTAAGTTTTTAAAGAGAAAGTAAGGCGATGCTAATGTTAAGGTCAGTTCGCTTTACCCCTAAGGGACATATTGGATAATTTTCTGTCCATCAGGGATAGAAGTTGCTTATCACTGAACCCGCCACGGTCTGCTTTGGATTTTTATCTCTTGAATTTAACCTAAAACAGCTGAGGGAGAGGTCACTTCTCTTGGATTCCCCGGCCTGCTCTTTTGTAGCAATTAGATAACTGAGAATTTACACTAATAAATAAATAAACAGTCCAAAAAACCTGACAATCTTCTTCGGCAGTGAAATGTTTTCTCAGAGTCGGATGGAGCTCACTCGGTGGCCCCGTGGACAGCGGAGGTTATCGCGATCTCTAAACGATGATGCTACTTCGCATTAGCGAATTTTTTGACGATTGGACGAGGAAAACGGCGCGCTGGCAGCCCCTCGGAAATAATCTTGCACGGCCGAACGGCTTGGAATGAGAACCGAAGAAGTGACATGGAATGCGCCCGCACACAGGGTGGCCCTAAAACGATTGTTTACAGAGAGAGTGGAGCATCACTCGTAGCGGCGATCTTCGCCCGCGGCGTAGAGCAGACATACGATCCAGCGGGTCCAGGTTGCTGGGAAGGAAACTATACGATGGAGCTTACCGTTTGCGTTGTCCTGAACCATGGTGGCTGCTCGCGACAGGACCTCCAGGGGGGATTCCATGTCACCACCGTCCAAATCGCCCTTTGGAATCGCACCGGAGTCTCACCGAAACCCAAAAACTTAGTCTGCTGATCCTCGAGGGCACGTCTCGGGGCTTTGTCAGGGCAGTTGTTGTTCCCAAAACCACATGCACACAGCCACAGCGGCGAAGTACGTGAAAATCAATACAAAGGTCCGGCTGGCTGGCAGAGGAGGCAGACAACCAGCAGCCGCATTCCACACGAAATTTCTCACAGCAGCGCACACCACAACAAAAACGAATGCCACAAAATTATTTTACAGGAGACGACGCGCATCGCCCATTGCTTGGGGCGATTCGGGACGAAATTTTATGTGCTGGTCCGGTTTCCAGGCCAGGCGGAAAATTCCTTCTCAGCTCTTTTTATCACAGAAAAGCGCTCCTCTCACTCCGCTGATTGTTTTAACGGACGTGCTCCTTTTTAACTGCGTCGGAACGTCGGCAGACGGGCAATTCGTTCAGCTGCGCTAACTTTCCACTTGCGGAAGACCGTCACAACTAGCGTGAAGCACGGGAAAATCTGCCCTCTAAACGCGATTTCAAATTCCTCTGCAGATTGTTTATGTGACATTTGAGTTCACACTCGAGAGTCGATGGAATGTGAGGAATGCAAGGAATGCATTTCAGTTGTGAAGCGCAGCGATGTCGACGTGACAAAATGTCGAACTACTAGCTCAAGAGAAGTGCGGTGCTGGGTAGATGGCGTCACAGTGTTATTAAATTAGGACAAAATTAAGTCAAACACTGATTCAACCTGAACAAAAATGCTTTAAGACGAGCATCCAAAAATGTAATATTAGTTTACGAATAAGCCACTCCAAATAAATACGAAAATATTAAAATTTGGCAAACTCATATTTGCAACTTACCTGCCACCTGTAGGGAACGAGAACAGATTGAACATTCCCTGACTGACTATGCCACATAACAACAGTAGTGCCATCTACGCTATGCATTAAAATTATTTATTTTCCCAAGTGTCAAAGACCGATCGACTCGGTCCATTTCGGTGTTTTGGTGATTCTCTGGAGGAAGGTGCATCTCTCTGGCCGATTGCATCTTTTTCAGTATTATGAATACAAATTAAGATAAATAAACGTATCTTCTCCGATAAAAGTAAGAAAGTTCTGCAAGATGTCTGTAAGTTTTGAAAAGCATCGTGCGAAAATCGTCGCTGCTTGGAAGGATGTCCTCGACGACAAAAGTACGACGGACTGGTGAGAAAAATTGGGCTAATTATTCGCCTCCGAGATAATTGAGTGCTCTTAATTGTTCTTTTAGGGCACTATTTGGCTACGAGGGACAAACAAATGAGCTGAAATTGGTCGGAAGTGGCGAGGGTGGACTGGACGAGCTGTGCGAGGATTTGAACAGTGGGAAGATCATGTACGCCTTTGTTCGCGTTGAGGACCCCAAGACAAGTTTGACTAAATATCTACTCATTAACTGGCAGGTAGGTGTACAATTGGAACTAGACGTGCGGGCCGGTGAAACCGTGTGAACAGGGTTATCTGTGGTGTGTTCTATATCTCCTTTCCCCGGCGAATGTTATCTTTTCCCATGGTTATCGCTATTTGTAGAATCTATTCAGTCGCGGGCTAGAAGATATGATTTTTCTTTTTACAATAAATCATTCAATTCTGGGAAGCAGTCGGGCGGTTTGTAAACTCAGTTCCACTTGCTATGAAATTGTTCACACTACTCCGACTCGAACGATGTCCCTTACATTGAGCGCTTGGTAAAATTAAAACGTTGCTATTTGATAATTCAGAGCGAAATCGATTTTGTTAAAGGTAGGGTCATAAAATTGGGGCAATAGGCCGTATTTTAAATAGAGCAAGCGAATTCCCAGAATCTAATTAATAATAATATGGCATTTTTAAAGTAAAAGAGCGATCTGCAATAGTTGTCTAGTTAAGAAGTACTCATATGATATAGGTGAGTTCTGAGTCATCCTTAAAACTGAGAAACTTATTTAAAAGGTATGCAAACAGTAAAAAAAAAAATTCGAAAGTGGTTTTGGAAGATTAAGAGATAAACAGATAGAAAAAGTTTGTTATTTAAGTTATCGGAAATGCTTGAACAGTTTGTCCTCTTCTTAATGACTCAATTTAGTCCACAGTTGTATATCCAGTTATCGTTTTTTAAAATGTAATTCGTATTCAAAAACTCAATCGTACGTGTTTTTACGTTCAAGAACTTGATACATCGTTAATAAATAAAAGAGAGTAATTTTTTGCGGGCTGTTTCTTCTTTCCATGAGCATTCACAGCTTCCAATACTTGATACTTTGACCGCTTTCATAACAAACTTGAAAGAAAAAAAAATACAATCTTTTACAGGGAGAAGGAGCACCTGTTTTGCGGAAAGGAACTTGTGCTAATCACATTCACGATGTTTCAAAGCTTTTAACTGGCGCACATTTAACAATCAATGCTCGTTTAGAGGATGATATAGATAAGGAGAGAATTTTAAAGAAACTGAGCACCGTAAGCTCAGCTTACAGTTTTAGGGAGCCTCGTGCAATTCAGGATGAGCCCAAGGGGCCGGTAGGAACAAATTATACACGTGTTATCCCAGCCAAAGAACTGAATCCAACTGAAATGCAGAACTTTTGGAAAAAGGAGGAGGAAGAGGAGCGACATAGAATTGAAATGGAACAGGAGAGGAAACGATTAGAACTCTTAAAGCGCGAAGAGGTTTGTTTGATTTCTTTTAGTATTTTGGCGATTGGCCTTTAAATATTTTCATTTGTTTTGATTAATTAGGAATTAAGGGCTAGGGAGGAGAGGGAGCACCGAGAACGAGAGAAAAAGATTATTGAAACTACTAGATGCGAACCAAGTCATATACCAGTGAAAACGTAAGATATTTACGAATTTGTCTGTTGGAGTGAGTTACAAAGTTTGCTCCAAAACAGATCACCGCAACCGTTAAGTCCTGTGAAAACTCTTGGAAGTCCTACTAGAGGTGTGACTGAAGCAGAAAGAATGCGCAAATTGAGAAGTCAAGAGGCCCGAGAATTGATCGGCTCGAGGGTAGGTGAAGCAAAAGCAATTTTCGCTCAAAATAGCAGTGATGGACAAATGCAGACCAAGTAAGTTCTCTTTTAGTTATTTTGTTATTAATTAAGATTTATATATTAAAATTAAAACTGTATGCTACAAAACACTTAAATTTCTTTAGGGCTGCTCCCGTGAAGCCGGTACGGAATTCGATTGCACAACGAATTAATGCACTCAACAGCGCTCAGCAGTCTGAGCGAAAAGAAGTTAAGACTGTCGAGGAGAAGATTATTCCTGTGGTGGCAACAAGTCCACAAATTACAGAAGTCGTAGAGCACCCAGTGACTCCAGATATTGTTGGAGAGGCCACTGATGAGAACAGTACCCCTCCGAATGCGGACGATTTCATTGATAGCGACGAACAGTATTCGACAATAAAGCGGTCTCCGCACAGCAAAACTAACTCCTTGGCTTCTCCCGATGACTCGACTGTGAAACCGGTTGAAGTAGAGCCTCCTGTTAAAAACGGAACTGAGCAGAGTTATATGGCAGCTCCTAATAACCAAAAGGGTTTGTTCGAATTTTACAACTGGTATAAGTTTTTGATAAATGTTTTCTGTAGACATTGTTACTGATGACGATATAATTTATCAAGACATTCTAAGCGATGGTGGACTGAAGGCAAGAGCTCTTTATGACTACCAAGCGGGTAGGTACAAATTTGAATGCTGAATTAAAATATTATAAGAATTTCACAAATAGCTGACGAATCCGAAATCACATTCGATCCCGGTGACATCATTAGTCACATCGATCAAATTGACGAAGGATGGTGGCAGGGGCTTGGCCCTGATGGTACTTACGGGCTGTTTCCAGCTAATTACGTTGAACTGATAAATTGAGCGAGTAACGTAACTTTCCATGTTAAATGTTTAGGAGAAAAATCTCAATAACTGTTGACATTCCGCATTAATCCCGGATATATCCCTGCTGAGCAGATTGACTAAGTGACTCCTTCAGAACTTATTCCATCGTTGAGGATTTGAATATTTTTATAATGGTTGCAGTTTTACATCTTAGCAATATTTATCAGTCATGTTATTTACAACTGTCCCCCTTTTTTTTAGTATTGTAGTGTAGTGAGACCTTTTGATACAACGTTTAACACCTTTTCTACCAGTTAGGCAGCACTATGACGTAAGCAAGCCCCGACTAGATGAAGACCGAAACGAACAAAGTTCTTTCACCTTTAGTGCCAAGCATGTAATAGATCCGCTAGAGGATCTTCACAAATGAATACGATTTTGGATGTTAAAAAAGAAAAAACAATTAAACACAAAATGTTTTATCTCTTCACGCGCAATTTGCGGTTACTGCGGGAATTTAATCGTTTTTTATTATTGTTTCCCTGTTAAGAGTTCTGAATTTGTGGCTTATTTTGTCACTTGTTGAGTTCAAAAAGTAACGTATATTAGGAGTTCTCCGATATTTTATAAGATCAATGCACTAATTTTTTTTAACCAGAAAAGTATTTAATTTTATTTATCAATTATTCATGTAACCTTTCGCTCATATAATAAACGCAAATAAACAGATTGTACCCACGCAAATATGGGATTTTGAATCTTCATGCCTGACTTGTTAATTCCATAAAGCAACAAATTTTAGTATAAATCTATTTTTATACATCCGAACAAGTGATTAATTTCTTTATGACTTTTCCACGTATTACAAATTCATAAACGAAAATGTGCCATTAAGTCACGTTTTTTAGAGAATTGAAAATTACCAAGCTTTTATTTTAAGCATTTAAAAAAAATACTAAAATATTACCTAAGTAAATGTTTGCAAAACGATTGATGCCCTAAATTCTACTAATTCAATGGTAATTTTATTTATGGCCATTTGCGAATGTTCGAAAAAGCGAAGGATAGAACTGCACGAAATAACTCAGGGCATAGAACGCATTCATAGTAAAAAACTACGTTAACGTGTTTGTTTCTAGGTAGGTCATTGACGCCAACGGAGGTAAGTCCCAAAAATTCCCAGTTGTTTCTGCATAGTTACCATCCCCCGTAAATTCTGTTTAATCGATTTGCCAATGTCGTCTTCATAAAATTTACAAATTATTTTCTGATAAGAGCATCCCAGAAAAATGGGAAATACTGAAAGTAACGTGACCAGTGGTGTGAAGAAGCAGGCAGGCACCTCTACGCAATCGTTGTACAAATTGGTGAATCTA
Source organism: Philonicus albiceps (assembly GCA_963969385.1). NCBI lineage: Eukaryota > Metazoa > Arthropoda > Insecta > Diptera > Asilidae > Philonicus > Philonicus albiceps. The sequence continues at coordinate 74,902,972 of OZ017772.1, read as the reverse complement.
AAAGGTGGTGGACTGTTAGTGGATATGATGAAAAGGGCTTGTCAGAGTAAACAGTTTGCGGAAATAGATCACGCGATTAAGACCAAAGTGGAGCCGTACTTGTACAACAAGGGCGCGGGAAAATATATTCCGATTTCAAAATTGGTCCTGCTCCGGAATAAGGAGCGCCCCAGACATAAGCAATTGCCCGAGATTCGGGCTATGGATAATCCGGACGATGATTTCAACATCGATGACCACTGCCCTGAAGTCAGTGAAGCGGAGTACATGACGAATCCTGACGCTTACAGGGACGTCTGCTGGAACCTGAACGTTGGCCTTCATCCGCACAGTGGTGTGAAGTTTTGCTAATGTTTTCTCTTGCAGGAAAGAGGTGCTGTGGGTGAGTCCATACTCCACCTGTGCCTTCTAAACGCCACGTCCCTTCACGCAGACCTGGCTAAGCGGCTGCTGCGCTTTTATCCGAAGCTGATCCTGGATGTTTACATGAGTGATGAGTACTATGGAGAAAGTGTGCTCCACATCGCGATCGTGAACGAAGATCCGGCTATGGTTAAATTCCTTCTTGACGCGGACGCAAACGTTATGGAAAGGTATGATCGGGGGATCTGCACATATATGTAAATCTTTTTCTGTTTTCGTTTAATTTTTTATTCCTTCAACAACGTTACAGCATATTTTGAATATAAGAAAAGCTAGAAATGGTTGATTCACACTATTTTAACTCTTCCCCTGCCTCTAAAGCACATTCAAACGGTTTGAAAAATTCAAAATTTAATCAGACTGAAACTTCGTAGATTGCAGAAAAGGTGGTCCTTTAAGAATGTTGTGAAGTCAATTTTAGCGATCTTTTTGGTATTTCAAGGTACCGCGTTTAAAATATCGGAATTCCGAATAGCTATCTAAGTCAGGAAAATAGTTGACATTTTATCTCACTAAGTCTTAATTTACTCATATTAGTTATGGGTGCAAAAAGTCCGTAAGTAATGCGATGGCTCTTAACATTAACCAATAAGGGTGCACTTTAAGATCTGAGACTAGCAATTAAGGAAAGAGACAAAAGGACGTTTGCAGAGTCCAATGAGCCTCTTGCTAAAGTAGTTTTCGAATTTTAATCTTCTTGAAATCTTTATCACTTGCAATTATATGAAATAGGCTCTGGACTAAGAGTTAAAAGTGTGTTTGTATGGCTATAACATAATTAACAAGCCAATTATCATCATCAGTAGTTTAACAATTTGGTCCCGGTAGGTGTTGCGGCACATTCATGAGCCCTGAGGACCAAAAAGCCTCTCGTTATGATTCGCCCGAGCACGAGTTCGTGGGAGTAACGCCGCTCAGCAACTATGAGGGCTACGTATACTGGGGCGAGTATCCTTTAAGTTTCGCCGCCTGTCTCGGCCAAGAAGAGTGCTACAGACTCGTCCTTGCGAAGGGGGCTGATCCCGACCTCCAGGACACGAACGGGAACACAGTCCTGCACATGCTCGTGATTTATGAGAAGATCAACATGTTTGACATGGCTTACGAAGTTGGCTCGTCCCTCCACATCCGAAATGTTCTAAATTTAACCCCACTCACCCTGGCCGCCAAGTTGGGCCGTGTTGAGGTTTTCTTCCACATTATGAACATTGAGCGAGAGATTTACTGGCAGCTCGGTAGGGCTCGTAATCCGCCTTTTGGGCCAAATTTAAAATTTTTGATTTAATTTAGGAAGTATCACTTGCGCAGCATATCCCTTATCAAAGATCGACACGATCGATGTCGAAACAGGCAACATAAGCAAGGACTCAGCCTTGAACTTGGTAGTTTTTGGAGTATTGTCTGATTATTTTGTGGAAGTTCTTTTGAACTTTATTGGTCTCTTTAAAGGACAAGGACGAGCATCTTGAGCTCTTAGACGGAGTTCTGATAGACCTGCTAAAAACGAAGTGGAACACTTTCGTAAAGTCGCGATTCTACAGACAATTTTATTTATTTACTGCGTACTTTATGGTCTCTTTGGTGAGCTTCACTTTGCGGCCGGGACCACCAATTCCTGATGCTGATGCTGACGAGAAGGAAAACACTACCAAGGTTGAGGGAGCTAAATTGAGAGTAAAAGAAAAAATGTCCTGTCTTAATTGTGATTTAAAAGGTTCTAAGGAGCTGGTCGGCGAAAGTAGGAAAAGTTTGCGGTCTTTCGTGGGTGAAGACGATGGTTTGTAATTGCACAATTTTCGAATGTAAAGTGTGGCTTTGTGACTTCTTTTTCGAGCAGACACTTTTTGGTTGAACGCCACTGAATTCATAAACAAGGAAACTGGACCGTCCTGGTGGAGTACGTACGCGGAATGCCCTCTAATGAATGTGGATTTACCAAAAATGCAGGTATAGTGTGTTTTATAGGGGAAGCTATTCAGATTTTAATTTAATGGGGAAATGAATTTTTTGATTCAAACGATTTGTTTTGGTATTACTAAATTTATTTTTATTGCACCCTTTGTTTTTATCTAGCAGGATAAGCCAGGAGAACCTTCGAATGTGCGTATAAACGGGATTTCAATAAATCAATAAAAAGTAGGGCGACTATTTCAGAGGCAGCAGCCTTCGCACATTTCCAGGGGGACCTTTTTAAACTCTGAAAATAGGAGAAGTTAATAATTGGAAGGTGTTCCTTTTTAAGAGGTCCTCACCGTCTTGGCTCTCGCAGTTATAGTTGCGCATGATGCACTCGTTGTGGAACATTTTCTTGCATTGTCCGTTGAACCCGCATGTGGGCGCGATTTCCCTGGTGCATCTCTCCAATTGGCAGTCACTGCCAAGGGCGGCCACGGCGAAGACTAGGTGGAATAAATTTTATCATTATTCGAAATCGACAAATACACTTAATGGGTGGCATTAACCGGCGAAGAAAATGAATGCAACAGCGGAGGTCTTCATTTTGATTGATTCAATTAGTTCGGCTTAGTGTTAGCTTGTAGTTGGGTTTTGTTTGCAGAATGCACTGCTCGTTGGCGGGTGGCCGCAGCTTTTATAGTTGCTAAATTATTGCAATCGCTCGTTTATCAATTGGCGCGCAATGTTCTTTTGGGAAATATTAAAAGTAGCGATAAGCACATGCGGGCGTAAATTTCTTTTCAAGTAATTCGGAAACGGAAGTGCTTAATGTGCTATAACGTCCCTCAATCTTTTGAATAATTCAATAAATCCTGCAATGTTAATTTTCTTTCTTGCAGATTCGGCTGATAGCAGAGTGCATTTTGCTAATTGGAGCGCTTCTTTACATACTTTCTGCGTTGAGGGAGTCACGGTTCCTTGGTTATAAGATGTTCGTCGAAAATTTGGTAAGTGGAAAAATACTTTATGTATAGAAGCAGCACCAGTTCATCATTATTCATGTGAAACACTACACTATTCCTATTATTATAACTTTTATTTAGTAGACGAGGAGGGAGTTTCTATTTATTTTTATATATTTTTTTTTTTGCTCTTTTGTAAAGTATGCCTTGAAGCAGTTAATTTTAGTTAACAGAACTTTGCAGATGACGGCTCCTTCAAGGGTTATGTTCCTGTTCTCCTGCTGCCTCATGATGATCGTGCCTTGGCTGCGGCTTTCTTGCTCTACAGAAATCGAAGATCACGTCGCCGTGGTAATCATGCTCACCACAGCACCCTACTTCTTGTTCTTCTGCAGGTGAGAGATCTTCGTAATTCGGTTGGACCACATTCACTTTGAGGTTCGCTACTTGCAGAGGGTTCAAGTCGGTCGGTCCTTTCGTAGTGATGATCTACAGAATGGTGATGGGTGATCTTCTGAGATTCGTTTCGATCTACTTAGTTTTCGTAATGGGATTCTCTCAGGCATACTACATTGTTTTCTTGTCGTTCGACAACCCTCAGACGCCCGAAGATATCGATGATTCGCAATCGAATCCTGTGCCCTCGCCGATGGAATCGATAGTTGCAATGTTTTTAATGTCGCTTACAAATTTTGGGGACTATTACGGAGCGATGGGATCAACAAATCATGAGACTGAGGCTAAAATTTTGTTTGTCCTCTTTATGGTCATCGTGGGAGTTCTTCTCGTAAACATGTTAATCGCTATGATGGGAAATACTTATCAAAAAATCGCCGAAACGCGAAATGAATGGCAGCGGCAATGGGCCAGAATAGTACTCGTTGTAGAAAGAGGCGTGGCGCCTGCTGAGAGATTAAGAAATTTGATATTCTATAGCCAGCCAATGTCTGACGGCAGAAGAGCGTTAGTGTTGCGGCTGAACATGACTGTGAGTAAATAGTACACAGGGGTAAAATTAATTTACTTCATTATTATAATTTTCAACAGGATAACGACAAGGAGGAAATGAAGGAAATTTTGGAAATGAAGCGTGTGCACGATCGACTGTCTAAGAAGCGCCAGTTTGAGAGGGAGCAGCGCGATCTCAAGAAAAAAGAGAAACAGAAGGAGTTCTTTGGAACTTCCACCCCAGCTTAATTGAAAGCTCGAATGTTATTCGGAGTTAATAAACGTAACGAATTAAAAACTAAGGCTGCATTTAGGTGCCGCAACGATTTTTCCATGTATGCTCTTTTACATTGCAAAAAACAGAAAGGTGAGAAATATTTCGATTGTAAAATGAATCATTGAAAATTTTATGAAACTTTTGCCAGAAATCCGTTCTGTGATTCAAGGAAGACAAGATCAAAATTAGTTTGTGAACCGATCTTCCATGGTAGCTTGATAAATGACATTCCCAAAAAGTATTTTCTCCGCAAAGTTTTGGCTTGTTTTATGCCTTTCTTTTAAATTACCCGCAAGTTTCAATAGCTTAACAAAAGCTGTGGAGGCGGGGATAAAATTTGGCGCGGTCGTTAACTCCCAATAATTTAAAAATTGACCAAAAACTTCACCTCATTTCCTACTAAAAAAAAAAAAATACTACCTTACGAAATTTGCAATTATTTGACTTGAACGCGAGTAACTCAATCTAGGCAAGTGTCTGCGATGCTTCCTACCGACAAATTCTGCATGTGGTTGCGCAAATCTAATTTTAAACATTTTGGAAACGTTCCAAAATCGCAGTTGTGACATTCCTAACTGGCTGTTACAGCGGCACATAGTGCGGTCCTCCTTCAGTTCTGCTAGCACTCTTTACAAGCTTTGTTTACCCACTTCCCCGGAGATGTTTTTCTATCAAAATTTTTTAAGAATTTTCCTTGTGGTATAAATTGGAACGATTGTGCAGCGCTCGTTACAAAGAGGTCAGGGATTTTTTTTTGAGAAGATGCTTTGTACTAATTGGAAGATATTTCTGAGTTATGGTGGAAAACTACCTTGAAAATCTTCTTTGCTAGGCATTATTTATTTGAATGATGGTCACTTAGTTTTCTGTAATGGCAATTAATTTATTAACTAGTCAGTTGTTTTGACCCCTTTTCAAAATGTGCAACAAAAAGTGTCGCACTGGTGGACACGGGTTTTGCTTTAGAAAATTTATTTATGCAATATTTTTTATTTGTACGGTTCATTTCGTTTTGGCTTCTAAATATGAAACATCTTAAAATTTACGAATATGTTTTAGTTTTCACGAAAATAACAATTTAAATAGCCATGATAATCACTATTTACGCACGATTAGTATACTCGTCATAACATCAAATATTGCTATTTATTTATGACGAGTATACTCGTCAAAAAGAATTAACTGGTTAAGGCTGCAGTGATTGGTGACTAATTAAATTTCGGTAAATCTCAAGATATTTAGATCAATTGTTTTAAAGAAGGGGCCGAAAATGTTATTTATTTCTTATAATTCCAATCAAAACTGTTATTTCTTGTTTTTACAACACTTTGAAATTAGTTTTATTTTTGAAGTAGTTTAACCGAGAGAAAAATAAAGGAATTTTAATAAAATTGTTATTAACTGACAAAACAATAAATAAATAATTCAATATTACAGTGTAACTTTTTAAATCTTGATCCCCGCTTTAAAGATTATCTTAAGGTATAATACCAAACCATGCGTAATATTTAGTTTCTGCGATAAAAGCAAGAAAAAAAACGAAATCTTTATTGCTACTGAATATATTTCTTAAAAGTTTCATTAAATAATTTCTTCGCTTGTCCATTTCCATAAAATTTAAGGCGCCTATTTGGCGTAACACACGCGAAGTCCTTCGATCCTGTTGCATACAAAAATCTAAAATCGAAGAGTAGTCGACAGATGAAATAAATACAAGCGCAAGTGCGAAAAGAAGAAACTACTAAAGAAGCTAAGACTAGCGCAGAAGATAAAAAAAGAGGGGTTGTTTAGCCCTAGGAAGCGTTTTGCGGCTGGCTGGGGTCCTTTTCTGCCTGTGAACCTTTTGGGGCTGCTGTTTTTTCTTCAGGTGGCGAGACCGCCTCTCCCACAGGCTTTTTCTTCTTGACGATTTTCTTTTTCACAGCGCCAGTGTTAGCTGGTTTCGCAGTTTCGCTCTCGTTGATCGAATCGGGCTGCTTCTGGGCCCCAGGCTCTGAAGCTGCCTCTGGCTTTTGTTCGGAGGATTTTTCCGCCATGGGCTTTGTGTCTGACTGTGCAGGAATTGTTGCTTCTTCCATTTTAGCCGGCTTTTCTTTTTCTCCTGACTCGACAGTCTTTTGGTCGGTCTTGCCTTGATCCTCCTCTTTCGCTTTAATTTCCTCGTCAGGCTTTGTTCCTTCCGCAGTGCTTTCTTCTACTTTTTTAGATTCATCGCTGGGCTCGATTGGAGGCGCCTTTGTTGGCGGGGGTGGCAGAGGTATGGCCACGTTTTCTGGTGGTAGACTGGCTGCTTCTTCCTGAGCATTTTCCTTTACCTCTGACCCTCCTTCTTCTGCTTTCGCCACTTCGGCGATTTTGCCTTCTTCGGAGGGGCCTTCGATCACAGCCGATTCTTGTGGGGATTGAGCAGTCTTAGCGTTCTCTTCGGACTTCGCCTCCAGGACGTTAATCGACGCCTGGATGCATTTGATCGCCTCCCTGCGAGCCAGACGGATGCTGTCCTTCCCGTTCGTGTCGATCGTGTCTAGTTTGAGGAGGTTTCGTGTCAGCATCTCGTCTAGGTACATGTACTCCTTGTCGCCCCGCATACCCTGGAAGTGTTCCACCTTCGACATGAGGTCGAGAACGTCCCGCTGGATGGCCTGGATCTTGCTGATGCACTCTGCCGTTTGGGGCGTCTGTGGCGGGGGCTGGCCGCTAACCGGAGTGGGCTGCTGCGTGTTTAAGGGACTCGGGTGACCTGGCTTTTGTTTCTGAGGCTGGCTCGGGCGAGGCGGCTGTTGCTGCTGGGGTGGAATCACATTTTTACTAATTACAGGATCTGACCTACCCTCGACAAAAATAGGAACTGTGCGAGAGAACCCACCTCCAGGCGAGGTGGCTTGTGGTTGCTGAGGCGCCTGCTGCTGCTGCTGCTGTTGCTGATGCTGCTGCCACGGTGTGTACTGTGGCTGCTGCGCCTGTTGCCTGGGGGGTGGGTGCGGTGGCGTCATCGGCTGCGTGCCTTGGGATGTGTGCTGAGGATCCTCTGCCTGATTTTGGGTACTTAGAGGATAAGTTTGAGTTGCGTTAGGGGTGCACTGTCCTTGAGGGTTCTGTTCGCCGTTATCCGGCGGTGGAGCCGAATGTGATCTCGGACCACGGCATTCTTCGGGGGGTGATTTTTGCCCCAAGTCTACCGTGTTCCGCATGCCGTACTGCTTCAGATTCTTCGCTTCCCTCGATCCGTCTGTTTCACTCAGGTCTTCAGTCTGGATTGCAGCGTCGCACAGCTTGGGTTTCTGCTGGGGAGGCTGCGCTGTGGGGCTCGGGGGCTGGACGTAAGTCTCGTAATATTGTTGTGGATGGGCCTGCTGCTGGTACTGTGGCTGTGGGGCGCTCGTGGTTCTAACATTCGGGAATCCAAAATCATCTGGGATGTAGTGCCTGAATTGTGCGGGTATGTGCTCAAAAAAGGGGCTGGCTTTGGTGGTGCTGGCATTCTGCGATGGGGTGCGCCGTCTCCCAGACAAGGATCCAAAATTGGGAAAGAAATCACTGTCGTCGTCGAAATAGCGGCTATAGGGATCGTCGGGATGTTCGCTGTTCCCGCAGCGCTTGCGGGCGAAACTGAAGGGATCTCGGAAGCGATTGAGGCGGGATCGCAGCGCCGCGTCGGAAAATAAGTCGTCATCAGGATCAAAACCAAATCCAGTCTGAAATGAAAATAAATGTTCTTTAATAATTTGAATTTATTACAGAAAAAGGCATCAGTGCAGCCGTTTTTGTGGACATGACGTCATCCCACGCGTTTGCGGTATTTTTCAAAATTTATTTTCCTCTTTTCTGTTTTTTTATGAGTATCGAGCAGTGCTGCTTCTTCAATAGGAACACACACAAAAATGCTCGCATGATAGGGAAAAATTATTTTTGTCCCAACACACATCAGTTCATTGCGCTCATTAAAAATAGATCAGCGAGATCCTCTGCAGTGATGTGACGAAATCATCTCGAAACGATCAGAAGCTTTGTCAAGTTTAATTCGAGTAAACTTCTAGAAATGAGCGTTTTTTCCTTCTAGAAGTCGCAATTTTTCTATGCATTTTCGATTTCTATCAGTTACTGCTCTGAGTCAAGAGGCTTTTCATCGTATCGGCTGAATTTTTTTAACACTCTCGGAAGTTCGAGGTGTTTTTTCTTATAAAATCTAAATACGCATTTATTTTTGGCGGTTAAAGCATTTTAAGGAGCTCAATTACACCCCCAAAGTGAGCATCTCAATAAAAAGAGTATTTGAAGCCAACACACTTGCGATTGAAATGTCTCAAATTAATTTTTATGGTGAATGACCAGAACAGAACTCAGTAGGAAGATTATTCTGAAAAATTTTCCGCAAATGTGAAAAACTAAAAAACATTACTTCAGCAAGATCACCACTACCATAAAAGCGTTGACTGATCTTGACTGTAGTAACCAACGACATTTTAAAAAGTTTTTTGAAAAAATTTAATGGCTTTAAGGGTCAACTAATTTGTAGGGGCTTTAGTTTAACGAAACAAGAAATTTTAATGTTGATTTTTTTTATTACATACTTAGATAATCTCAAACACATTTTTTATATTTAAATTAATAAACGCAATGCCTTCGCATTTTTAAAGTGGATTTGTTTAGACAAAAAAATAATACAAGTAAGGAATTTTGCGGCTCAGTGGGTCACAATAATCTTCAAAAGCACCACGAAGTGAAAATGAACAACGTTTTAAAATAAATTATGCGATTACGGTGAAGGCAAAAGTTGGTTATATTTAGGTAAGTGTGTTTGTTAGTTTATTTGTATGTATTCTCGTAGAGCGGTTTTAACATATGAGCTGTTTTTGAATTCGTTACGATATCGTGATTGTTATAGGCTAATTTAAAAATAAAATTATTGAATATTACGACCACGGGATGCGGTTTTTATTTTATTTTAAAAACTAGACTTGATCAGTATCAAATTGAAGTTCATTACGAGACAATACCAGGAAAGTGTAAAACATAAAATTAGCATGTCAATTGAAAGGTTTCGATTTTTTAAATTTTTTTTTTAATCGTAAAAGAGTTTTAGTTTTTTAATTTATTCATTTCGCTTAGTACAGGCAAATAAAAAACAGAATGAAGAAAAATAACTTAAAAATTAAACAAATACAACTAAAACTAAAAAGGGAGTTGGCTTTACGAAGCATTCGGGTGATTTCTTGTATTGTTTCACATTCTAGGATTGTTTAAGCATTATCATCACTGTTATCAAAAAATATACAAATCCTTTCCACGGGTACCAGCTAACGAATATGATGTATAAGTAAACATACACCTTGCCAAACTATAAATTATATTTTTTTACCGAAATCACAAAAATACCTGGAGCATTGCCAAATGACTAACGCTTTGGAGGTAGACTTTCATACTTTTGATGGTGTTTGCATTTAAAATTTATTTCACATGATTGGCACACAAAAAAGTAGTTGTTGAGTTGTTCAAACTCGTCTTGTGTAATTATCTTCTTAAAACATATTCGAATCAGCTGTAGTTTCTTTTAATATTTTAAAGCGTAATACAGAATAAAAAAACAACAGAACTTGATCAACTGTCGACTAAAAATCACCAATTAACAGATGTTAATCTGTCAGACAAATAAAAAGTGTAAAATCTTTGGAAAATTGCAACATCACGACTTCAATGGACCAAAACAAAAATATATCCGTTGTTGAAGCCTATAGAAAGTGATGACGTCGTCAAAAGTTCAACATCATCATAGATCATAGCACTGTGGAGAGTGTTGCGAATAATTTAAATCAAGTTTTTAATGAAAACAACAAGACAGAGAAATTAGAAAAATTAATAAGTTCATCTTACTTTAGGGGTAAACGATTGCATTTGTATATTCTTGGTAGAGTCTGGAATATTATGGAAGGGGATAATTGAATGGGAAATAATTTTACATATTTATTTTTTTATACAGTAAAATGCGTGTAAGTATGAAAACAGCCTTAAAACCTTTTTAAACGGAAATAGAAAGACTACGAAATTATAAACTAAAAGAAAGAAACTCGTTAAAGTCATTGAAGCAGGCATAATAAGTTGAGATTGTTGGTCCAAATTTTATTCTCAAGTTAATCTTAGAGTCGTCGACAAAAATTTTATAAACCTAAAAAAAAGAAACATTTGATTTTCAAGGCTGCAACTGGTCTAATTTTAACCTAAACGGTTTATATCTCCAAGAAGCGGATTAGGACGGCACAAAGGCTGATATGTTGGAAAATTGGACTCATAGTGCAACACTTCATTTACAAAAAAAACCACAGGTAACTGGGTGCTTGCGGCCCACGTCTCTGCGACCAATCCCAATTAGCGTGGCAGGCAGGAGCAGCCCACGATATTTAAGAGATTTTCGATTGCACATTTTGTGGGTCGGTACGTGTCGCGATCAATGAGAAAACCATCCCATTTCCCACTCCTAATCCAATGCGAAAATATTCCGAAAAGTCTTGGCACGGAAAAGAGTATTCTCGAACATCAGAGGATAAAATAAAAAAAAAAAAAAAACTTGTGGCGATCTTTTCTGACCGACGATCGGTACGCCGGGCTAACCGCAGAGCGGAAAGCCATCAAGGGGGTGAGAAAATGTGTGTGTAAAAAAGTACTTCTCGGAAAAAAAGAAACACTTCCAACGGATGTTGCACGATCGGTGCTATAAAATTTTCCGCCCTACCTGAAATTGAGGAAACTGCCGAGAGTTTTGACTGGTGTTCGGAGCACCGCTGCCACCTTCGCCGTTGGGGCCCATATTGGCCGCAGAATTCACACTGTTTCCAGCGGGGTGGTGGCTGGAAGGATTCTCTCCACCTCCACTTGCTATCACAGTTGGTTTCATTGTTGCCCGTGCGAAACAAAAACTCTCTTGCTCGTCAACGCACTGGCGATCTTTTATTAATAAATTTCTGGCACAATGCACAAATAGCACAAAACGCGATATTTAACCTTCATTAAATTCGATTTAAATCACTGGTTAACTCTGTTGAGGTCCAAGCCTTTCGGACGTCGTTAAAAATCGTAGTATCTCACCTACTCACTTTCACCTTGCGACCGAGAATATCGAGAAAAACGTTCCGATCCGAATCGTATCCAAAAGCGTAATATCCGCCAGACTGATCAGAGCTCAATGAGTTTGCGCTCGCAGTCGGAGTCAGACATCAGATTTATAAATAGATTCGGACGTGGGAAATACTTGAGATCGCCCAGTGACGGGGCGATCGCAGCGGCGTCTCGGAGGTGCCGCGGACTTTTCTTTGTCGTCTAGAGACGTCTAGAGATCAGGTGCTGCTGAAAGGCAGCGGCGTGCAGGTGCAGCGCCGCGTTTGGAGTTTACTCTGCTCGACAGTCGCCTCCTTTCGCCAGCTTCCCGGCTCCGATGTTATTAAATCATCGCGCACCAATCGCCCCAATTACGGAAGAATTGCGAGCTTTTAACGTCGTAGCCGGAACAAGTTCAGTTGGAACAATTAAGGCCTGAATTATGACGTGCGTCTGCCCGCCGACCCTCAGGTGGGGGTAATCGAGAAGTTCGAGAATCAAGCATCCCCCGACCTCTAGTCAGGCTGGATTGAAGCTTTTCGCTGTTTAACTTTGTTACGAATTCTTATCCGACTTGTGACACGAGGCCGAGCATGCGTAATCTTCTTAAAATGAAGCGGTGATGAGGTTCGAGGCATAAACAAATCTCGATTCCTAACAAAACCGCTTATGACGGAATCAAATTTACTTTATTCCCTTATCGGGGCAATGTACCTACCGTGAGCATATCTTTTTTATTGGCACGATTCGTGAGTCAATCGCTTTCGGTTTATCGCTCACGTGCGCAGTCTTTGCATTGTTTCTGAAAATCTGATAATAGGACTTACATTACTTAACAAAGGTGCAAACAAAATTTTTTTAACTTAAATATTTAATACAGCCTTTGTTGCATTTTCAGAAAGTTCATAAATCTAGATAATGTAGGTCTAAATAAATAGTATCATAAAATATTAAAACAATTTTGTGATGTTGGTGGCATCTGTTATACAACGCAGACAAATCTGGTTCTGTAAAACGAGTCTGTCCTCTTTCTATCCAGCCGATGGTGGATGATTACCAGAGCGTGATCGTGTCGCTTAAAATCCCCCAAATTTAGACGCTCTGACCGTGCTAATTTACACTTTGCGAATTTTCTCAAGAGAGAACGGTTGTAAACTAAACTTCATTAGATCTAAGAAGAAGTCTCTTGGCATTTGCTAGTCATTTGGATATTTCGAGAAGAAGGTAGAAAATATCTTTGAGAACTCAGCGGCGGCACTAAATTTAGTAAATTATTCATCTTTATTTCTTATACGGCAGTTATGCGATTTTTGATTTAATTATGTCAGGGCTAGAGGATTTGTATGTGTGATATTATAAAATGAGTGCACTCTAAACCCTCTAGACCCTAAAGAAAAATATTAAAACGGAAATTTGTATTATGTATGAAGTATGACCAAAAAGTTTAAATATAAGTAATAAGCTTATTTGTTGAAGTCAGCTGTATAATGTAGCAATTACTGTAAAATTAGGAATATCATCATATCATATCATGAGGGGTCACAAAAGTGTGTTTTAAAGAAGCATAACTTAATTAGAGCGGCGCTACTAACCGAGCTAAAGAGATCCCCAAAAGTAGATCAAACTAATTCAGTGGAAAACATTCGTAATCTATTTAACATTTACCTCAAAAATAAAACAATTTTATTTAACGGCCAACGCCAGCAGCCTTCTTTTCGAGACGACTTGCTGGATTTCATCCATGGCGCGAATTGCGTGCTCCTCCGGTAGTTTTTTCAGTTGAAGGACAATGCTTCTAACAAGTTCCAGTTCTTCGTGTATGTCTGAGTCGGAATCTCGCTGATTGCTGCCTCTTCTTGCCCTCACTTCCCTCATTTTGCTTACTTGAAACCTCCTCATCGATCAGGTTGTGATTGTGGTTCAGAGGATCGTTTGATGAAATTGTACTCATTGCCTCCACTACTGTGGTTTCCGGTGCATCTTGACTTATATCAGTGATGTTGTACTTGCATTCGAAGTCGAAATGATTGGATGTATTCTGGCTGTCCTGCCACTCGGTTTCCTCTTTATCTGATGAGGTTTCCCTCGCCTGCGGTAAAAATAACATTTTTAAGTAAATTCGTTGATTCCAATTAACCGTGATTGGACCAATGTTGTGATAACTATTAGGGGAAATAATTTATTTGTCCAAGCTGTAATTAATCCAGCTGGACACAAGAGTATCGAAGCATTGGGTTATCATAGCAAATCGATATTCCGATATACCTAGCACCAATGTCAGTAATTTAGGTTTTTGTAGATCTCTCTTTACTACGCGGAAAACTGTAAGAGCGCCGTGTGTCTGTCTGTCTGTGCACACATTACGCAGAAACTACTGGACGGATTTAAATGAAACTTACATATAGGATATATTTTAACTGGACAAAAGAGAAAGTTCTCGTGGGTTAGTCAAAAAATTATGTCTACGCAATAACTCAAATGAATCAAAACCGTCATGTTTTTGTTACTCGCCAATAGATGTAGTAAACAATAATGTTTCTGTTGCTCTCCAATAGATGTCCCTACGAGTATTTATATATTTTTCTTATTTCGTTCTTACTTACACTTAAATTCAAAAATGTTGCGTGAACGCAAAATTGGGGGTACAGTTAGTTGCTAATGTATATGGGAATTACTCGGAAAAAGATATGACTTTGACCAGGGGACAGTACTTGAACCTGTGTCCTTCGATTTACATTATTTACAGATATTTTCCAAAATGTACTAAAGCACCTTGAGATAAGCGTCAGTTAAGATTTAATTTTTAATATAGATAATGACATAGAAGTTAAAATACACATCCTGTGGTTAATAACAACTCTGTGGCTCTATTTGATTAATAATTATTGAATTCACATTTTTTATTTCCAATACGAATCGCTAGGAAAATGCAGAAATACAACTTGTTTTTAGTTTTTCCCCCGTTGTTGGGATGATAAAAATATAACTTTTGCTTTTTTATTATTTTGAATAAATTCTGAGCTTTGATAACACAATGGCTGAGAGTTCAGGCTAGTGTGACTATCACTTCGGCGGCATTGCAACTGTTTCTAAATCGGTTCGAATTGAATACGCCTAAATTTGTGCCTCGGTGGCGTTCTCTTAAATTTAATTTTATCAGCGGTTTTTCGTCTGCGTTATCAATGACATGCCATGATAATGAAATTTTATTCGCTTGATTGTTCAATTTGAATTATAATTTAATTAAGCAAGTTGTATTAAAATTTAAAAATGATTGTACTGTAAATAAAGCACTACTAATGTAAATAAATCGCAAGAGACTATTTGAAAGAAACTATTCCGGGGGGTTGGGACTCACTTCCTCGTTGCTGGTCAGGTTCTTCTTCCGGAAGATGATGAACGCAGAGGCACTCGTGCTGTCTGTAGAGGCTGATGAATTCCTTGGTGCGGGTGCTGCTGAACTTGGGAAGGTCGCTGGACCTCCGCGTCCTAGTTGTCTTCATTTTGCACACTCTGGGCTCACTGGGAATCAGGCTGAACGCGAAATTTCGTTATCACTGGCAGGGTGGCAGATAGCTACCCCGCAAGCATAAGCACCTTCACTAGCATGGCAGCTGTGAACGGTGGACGCCTAGACGTAAACTCGTCAGGCTCCGCTTTCTACAGCTTTTGTGACAAGATCTGCTGGGAGGTAAATAAATTATCAAATTGCATGCTAAGTTGATTTTTAATTACTTTTCCGGCGAAAGGTTTTCCTCCCATGCAAGAAAATTAACGTTTTAGTGCAGGTAGTTGCGAAATATTTCGTTTTACTGTTTGTTACATGCTCTGGCGGAAAATTGTGAACTAATGTTACCATGGAAACAATCGAGAGGAATGTCAAAAACAGCTGGCTGACCTAGTGGCCGGGGCACGGCCGAATTTTATTATTTTTGGACTTCCCCACTAAAATTTCTTGCCTTGTCACGAACCTGGCACTATATACTCTACGCATTTTCAAATTAGACTCCAACGATGTTTCGACGCACATTCAAAGTTGTCTTCCGTCCGATGAAAAATAATTTTGTGCTGTTGCCTGAGAATTACTTCAAGCTGGTCTCAACTTATGTGAGTTTAACAAGTGCATTGTGTGGAATCTTCCTCTCCTGGCTGCTCATTCTATCCTTTGGCTCGAGTTTTTAAGTAATGGAAATAGGAATTGCATGGACTAAGCTCGGTGGCTCCTCACAAGTTCGATTTCCTTTATAGTCCAACCGCGAGTTGTCGACCGCCTTTACACTTTTGTTAATAAAAGTGCAAAACTGCGGGTATTTCTGTGAAAATCGTGTAGATTCGTCGGTTAATGTTGAAGGCAGTACGGTTTTGCTTATTCGGCGCAATGCGAGGGCAGTCAGTGTTTGTTTTAGGTTTAAAACGAAAAACGCAAAAATTGCTTGATAGCAACGGATCAGCTGTCCAAATAAACCTTTATTATGATTCCGAAGATTCACACAGCTTGGAAATGATGCTGGCTGAACCCCCCCATCATGGAATAGCTAGTTAGCTAGTTTTAGGGGATGCATTTAATCATTACCTTTTCCTAGAGAATATGTGCTAAAAATTAACATTCCATACCTAACCAGATGAAACAAATTAAAGAAACCAGAGAATATTAGATAAATTATTAATTATACATTATCATAGTTGTTTTTATTATTTTTATAGGAAACCTTTATGCTATTTCAGTGTAAAAGGAACTATACACCCAAGCAAAAAAAATCACCACCTTATTCGTTTTATAGGCAATCATCATCCGCAATTTGTATGCACAGCACCACGTAAAAATGTACACATTTGCTTATATGCGGTTATGCATGAGCACATAGAGCATAGCGCACACTTATGCCACAGCTTAGGCCCATTGTGATACGACATGGGGCGACCATGAGTCCAACCGGAGAACCACTAAGTGTCTCTGATGAACATGGTTAAATCCTGGATGCTCGTCTCGAGCTCAGGTCAGACAATTCATTAAAGGAATGAGCGCGCAGGTGACGGCTTCTGTGAGCTGCAATAGCTGGGCAATGACAGAGGAGGTGCTTAATACTCCTCTTTCTTGTCCTCATTATTGCAACTTCTACAGAAGTCGTTAAAAGGTACACCGAGCATTTCGGCATGCATGATTACTCAGTACAATTTTAAAGATTTTTTAAATGTTCAATGTGTATTAAGAACTAAGCTACAAATCGACGCCTATTTTAAAGATTTTAAATACTAAAATCCAAAAAAACAATTTTTCCAAACAAACTGCAAGGGGGTGATTTAATTTTTTTACCCGTGATTACATTATCTTGATCTACTACTGTTCTACTGTACTTATAAAACTTATAGCACTTCTTCAACTCTCCAACTCAATGAAGTAACCCACTATGAAGAACTTCAGATGGTTGGCGTTGATTTATTCATTCAGTTGCCTTAGCATTCTTTTAGAAGGCTCTTGTGGACAAAATTAATTTAATCTATAAATATCAAGTTGCGCAATCTGTTTTTAACAACAATTCTTCTAACCACAGCTGATATTCAATCCTGAGGGATTATAGGCTATTTAGCTACAACTATAAAAGTACGCATATGAAATGTGAATGTTTAAAAATATCCCTTTTTTTCTGTTTTACTTAACGGGTTTCTAATTCAGTTCGTCCTAGGTTTGGATTGTAGTTCCCTTTCGATGTATTTCTCGTTTAGTAATGATGAATTTATTTTATTAAAGTTCATCTGATTGGGGATTTGGTGTGATGTCTTGATATGCTCTGAAACTATCTACAGATTCTTAGTAGAGTTTTAGCTCTAGATGATCAAGCCGTACGTTACAAGCGGTAATACGTGTGCATTATAGATCAGGTTCTTAATTTCAGCTGAGACATGTTTATTTCTACTTATGTAACCAATTATTGCCGCTAATATCGTTCTAATAGAATTTACGTGGCCCAACCAAGCGAGTTGATCGATCGCCTATCATTAGACCTAAGTATTTATATTCAGATATTCTTCTAAGGACTCTATCACTGATACGTAGTCTAATATTTATGTCGCTTTTATTTTTTGTTGCTTTAGTATCATATAGCAGGTCTTTTGCGTGTTTATTACTAGTGTGTTCCCTAGGACCCACTCTTCATATATTTTTAGATCCGCGTTTATGGTTCTTTCAAGTTCAGGTGGCTCATTTCCTGACTAAAATAAAAGTGTGACATCAGCGTTTATTACATATGTATTTGCCATGTGATGTTAATGTAAAGCAGGTAAAGCAACGTGCTCAGTATTGATCCTTGGGGAACTACGAATGAGAAATCTTAAACTCTTCATACTTATCATGATTGAATAGTCAGGCTTTTAGTACATATTAAAACTTAGTTAATCAGGCGATTGTTTTGTTGTATACAGGACACTGGTTGTTTAAGTATGACATATGGGAAAAACTGCCATTATACCACTTGGGTCCCTTATTTTGGTAACATGCAGGAGACTGAGATTGGAATAAATGCCAGAGTAGCAAAAGAAATTGGTAATATTTGTATTTCTTCAATTAATATCCCAGTGTGAAAAATTTTTAAATTTCAATAGGTTTGAAAGAGGATGATCTTGTTAAATGCGCTCTTGTTACAGACATTATTCACTTGAAGTCTGTTTATGTAACTCCTCTTACCGCTAAAGATTGGGAAATTATAGTGAGTAAAATAAAAACACTGATGAAGATTATGTACCTCATTCATGTATGTTTTAAAGGAATTAAGTAGCGAACGGATACAATCAACGCTACTGGATCAAACGCGCATTATAAACTCGACGCAAACATTAGTCATATGGGTCAATAAGTCTATGCAGGTCACAGTAACAGTGGGTGAGTATTTAAATATAATCATCAATGCTTTACAAGTTAACAAAAAGTAAAGTTTTAATTACTTACCAGTTATGATCTAATATCTGTTCAAACTCATTGTGTATATATTTTAAAAATTCATATTAGTAGAGTATGCATATAAAGAAAACAAGGAATGATTTTTACTCTAAAAATATTTGTCCGTTCATCTCGCAGATCGTGTTAAGCCAAACCTTTCGTACGGCCGCATAGATAATGAAACGGATCTCATTATTGCGCCGAAAGTTTTACAAAACGGGATTATAGAATCTTCGCTAGAGGAACGAAATACCCTCCTTAAGAGCAAGACTACTTCTGATATGTTGTCCTATGCCAACCCACTTTCTAGGTCAATTACAACCAACATAAAGGCGCTAAAGGATAAAAGCGTTGCAACCAAAGTTAATCAGATGGACAAAATGGATCGAATTGTAAAAGATCTTAGAAAAGAAAACAGTAGAGTTTTTGAGTTTCGAGTTATATCTGGAAAATGGGAGGGAGATCAGGTATCCGATATATTCGTGACTAGAAGCAATCTTCCGGATTTTCTCGACTTGGAGCAAATCTTTCTTCTTAAAACTGCCGATGACCAAGAGTATTACGTTAATGTTAAAGTAGTAGCTGAAAGTGAAACGTTTCCGAATAACATCCATCCGACTGTAGAAATAAATGAAAATCTCATGAAGATGCTCAAGATAAAGGAACTAGAAAAGGTCACTTTAAAGCCAAAGCAAACGATTCTTAATTTTGTGGAAAAAATAGAGCTGTTCGCGTATAAAAGAACAAACTACAAACTTGTGGAGCAGTCGTTCAAGAAATACATTCTAGAAAATACGAAGCTATTCCCGTTACTGCTTAATCAGGACCAAGTAGTGTGGTTGGAGGATGATCTTATGGTATCTGTGAGGATCACTCCGGAGCATTTTAAGTACTGCCTAATTGATGCTCAGATACTCAAAGAGTGCAAACTGTATGCCGCCGATGAGGTAAAGAAAATCGATGAGTTTTTAGATGTTGATCAGCACGAGGACAGCATTTTGAGTGTGAAGGATTTCATAAAGATTAAGAAATTTGATGATATCGTTGAGAATCTCATTGAACAAATAAAGTCAAACCTGTGTCTCGACCATAGGAATTCTGTGCTGAGGCAGAGCAATGTTCTGATTACAGGTGAGTCATTACCTCCTATCCATTAAGTAGCTTAAGTGGAATTTTAATTGTTAACAGGGCCTTCAAATTCTGGAAAAACGGTGCTTGTCGAAAGAATCCTGGATGCCTTGGGGCAAAAACCGTTTTGTTGCTTCTACGATATTTTTTATTGTACAAGAAGTAAGGGACGAAAGGTGATTATAAAGGCGGAAAGGGTTTTGTTTTTGTACTTGGATTGGATAATTGTAAAAACTAGCTTTATCTATATTTAGTTTACTCTTGTTTTGTACTAATATAACCCTACCACTTGGACAGAGCATTGTTCATTTAGTAAAGGAGAGTTCTGAAGTTTATTCGAGGATACCAGCCTCGATTTACTTTTAAAGAATATGCGCATTTATCAAAAGTTACTGAATTAACAGTGTCACAAATATCCTAAAATAATAAACGGAGCATACCATATCAAATTTCTAATCCTTATTGAAAGTTGTTTGAAGAAACAAACAGATATTAAAAATGAAAAGTCATCAGAATCTCAGAAGCTTTCTAGATTAAACTATTTGAATTAAAATAAACAATTTATAGGAACCTTAAAGAGACTTCTGCTATATCGAGATATTTCTTTTAGGTATATATCAAATAAATGAACGGAAACAGTGGAAAATTTTTCGCTGTATATATTTTTTTCACATTATTTCTAATACATAAAATAAATATCTTGTTTGACCCTGATTTCATTAAAACCAATAATTGATTTGATTGATTGACGAACTTTCTAAACAAACAGATGTTTAAAATTAATCCTTCTACGGAGATTTGGGCGTTTATATAAGAATAGAAAGTCTTTTGTTTGGTTCCAACATTTTATTGTTTTAGATGTCCGATTTAACGCTTGTATTATCTACACATATTACGATAAATTGATGTGCTAACCAATAAAACATCTACAGGCTGAATCAATTCAAAAAGACCTGCGCCAAATCTTTACCACAAGCTTGAACAACGCCCCATCCATAGTAATTTTGGAAAATCTGGACGTTTTAGCTCATGCTGCCGGAGATCAGCAATCTCAAGATGGCGAATACTTTAACAGGATTGCTGACACTGTTCAGCATCTGATAGTGGAATTTACAGCTTCAAATCCCATCTCAGTGATCGCAACGACGTCAGGTCTTCAAGGGCTTAATAAGCGTCTTTATTCACCGCGTGGACGGCACCTCTTTCACACCATCTCTAAGATCCCTGAATTAGAGAGGGAGGATCGAGAACTAATTCTAGCAGACCTCTGTAGCCACATTGAAAATGTTAATTTGGACCTTCAAAACTTTTCTAAGCTGACTGAAGGTTACTCCATTGGGGATTTAGTTCAGTTTGTGGAAAGAGGAATATTTTACGCTTACAGGATAAGTAAGGGACTGTTATAAGATATTTAGAGAAAATTGTGATGCTTTTTATTGATCACTCAGATCAAGCAGTGCCGGTGCTGAAAAATGAACTTTTAAAAAAGTCACTGGAGAACACCAACTCGTATTGCCTCCAAGGAATTGAGGTAAACAAAGCAGGTGCTCACAGCGATAACAGTCTCTTGACTGTTGACAAAATACCTGGACTGGAAGGTGTTGTTACCGTCCTGGAGGAAGTTCTTATGTGGCCTTCTAAGGTACAATTCAGAGTTTAAACTTTTTACATTTGTTGTGTTTTGTTTATCTGTTTTAAATTTAATTTTTACGGATCTTTTTTTAAATGACAAATATCTTAAACGTATTAGAGATAAAGTAGACACAAAATATGTAATACTAATTTTCTATTCAAGTCAACTAACATATTTTTCAGTATCCTTCAATTTTCGATGACTCTCCTTTACGGAATCAGGCCGGGGTCCTCTTATTTGGACCCCCCGGAACAGGAAAAACATTTTTAGGTAAATATTTTTTATTCCTGTTTGCTAGATTCAAAGTATGTAAGAATTTATTTATAGTATCGCAAATTTCTCACTCTTGGAATTTGAGGACAATTTCAGTTAAAGGACCTGAGCTACTGGCCAAGTATATTGGTCAAAGTGAAGAAAATGTCCGTAATCTTTTTAACAAGTAATGTATATTGGTTTTATTGAAATAAATAATTATCAAAAATATACCCTTACAGAGCACGAGCTGCCAAACCCTGCGTTTTATTCTTTGATGAATTCGACAGTCTGGCGCCTCGCCGAGGACATGATTCTACAGGGGTTACGGATCGAGTGGTGAATCAGCTGCTGACGGAGCTTGACGGCGTTGAAGGTCTACAGGGTGTCACTGTGATTGCCGCCACTTCTAGGCCTGAATTACTTGATCCTGCGCTCTTACGGTCTGGCCGAATAGATAGATTGGTTGAGTGCTCTTTGCCGGATCGAAGAGCTCGTCTCAGAATTTTTGAGGCCCTCTCACAATCGCTTCATCTGGAGAAGTCTGTGGACTTTAGCTACTTCGCTGATAAAACCGAAAACTATACAGGAGCAGATATTCAAAGTATATTGACCTCAGCGAATATGAGTGCCGTAAAAGAGGTTTTGGCGAAGTGTAAGGATGGGGTAAGCATTTTTAAGTAATTTACATGAAAATTTACGGTAGCTATGTTAACACATCCTTAACCGATTTGTTGTCCTAACCAGGGGGTAAAATTATTTACAATAACCAGGAATAGGATGAAAGAGGTTAGAGTCTTGAATTTTAATTTTTTTCTAAAATTATGAAGTTTCTGAAATTTTGAAATCATATTCTCAATATATCACTAGTAAAAAAGGTATACACGATTGCAATAAAATCGCCTAAATTTAGAGGAATATAAATCAGGCATTCAAAATGATGTAACTTCCTAAAATAACGGATTGATCGGATAAAGCTGTCTTTTTAACCGAAAACACATAAATTAGTGGACTTTTGTTAATTGCTACTATTACTTTCCAAGAAAACAATTATTCCAGCATACGTTCGAAGGCATTCACACCTGCTAGTCACTTAATTTCCCCATTCATTCTGCCCTTATTTAACTAATCCCGAAGGGGCAGCTATCTTTCATCGCTTCACCGCAGGATAATGATGCGGAGTGTTTCTTGTTGGTTTACCCACCCCGTCTTAGTCCTTCGGAGCTGGGCTGCTCTGTAAATTCACACAGATTTTATCTTGCGGCCGAGCCTTAGCAGTGAAACGAAGGCGACATTAGCAAATGAACAGTTAATTGGATAAGAGCCAGACGTCGATTTGCAGAATTTACCTGAGGCAAAGTTCTAAGCGGTCGGCATTCTAGCGGGTGCAAAGGCATTTTAAGGTTGTTTTCACGGCAATAGACCCACCCGCCCTTGTAGTGTCTGTCTTAATGGAATTATGAAACTATCACAGCTGCGGTGATTAGAGCGGGTGGTGGCTGCTATTTGGCTTTGATTATAAACTTAATCGAATCTTGTGTATTTTCAATTAAAAGATAAATTTCATCTCTCCAGGAGTTCCCGGATAAGATTTTTGTTACCCAAACCCATGTTCAGGAGGCGTTTACCAACACTCGGCCGTCTCTCAGCGCTTTTGAAATTGCGAGGTATCAAAGAACGTGAGTATTTCAAATAACTTTAACAAATTTAGAATTGTTTTGGTATTTATTGTTTCCCTAATAGATACGCACGTTTTACAAACAAGGAGAAAGTTTCTGCTACTGACTTTGTGGCAAAGAGGGCTACATTGGCGTAAATTTTATTTTAACGAAAGGAAATTTGTTTATTTTTGATTGGTTTCAATTTTAATTGTTAATTTCTTAATTTTCATTGGTTGTTGATTAGTTTTAATATTCGACGCGCTACTAATTGCAACAGAATTTGAAATAAAGACGTTGGTATTTTGGTAATTTCCTTCATTTTTCATGTTTAATGTTGTCATGTTGTATTTTTTTAATGTTTGCTTTATGAAAACGTTTTGTATATAATTCATCATCATTGCTATTTGAGAAATACTCAAATATACCCCTAGCCATAAACAAATTTTAGTGATGTCTTCATAACCTTCTGAAACCCTTATAAAAGCCAATCTCAAACAGATTTAGTTGCCACCCTCTAGGATAATACCACAAACACCAGAGCGTTTCCACCCCGTTTAAAGGGTGCTAAAAGGGGGTAGCTGTTTTGATTGACACCGGGACGAGCTCAATTAGTCCCTGAGGCCTTTATTTACACACAAACACCTTTTTTTCTAAATGATTTCTACCATTTTTCAATTGAATTGAGCAAAACCAGTTAAAAAGTTCAAGCCTCATTGAATTCAATTTAGAAAAGTTTCCGTTCAAAAAAGTTTACCGGAAAAAATCATCTTCCGGGAGATGCTATAATACGAGCTGGGAAGATATTACACATCTTATCATGTGGGTGACTGAAGAAATCGATTATGTGCAATAAACGAGGCAATGTAGTTGATTGGAAAAACTCTCGTGGTGGATTTTAATGAAAAATAAAATATCAGTTTTCCAAAAAAAAAGGCCAATCAAATATACAAAAGCTTTTACGTAAGCCTTCGATATCGGCGAATTCGGATTATCCAGAAAAAAAATACATTCTGAGATTTATGAGTTTGTTATTTAAGTGAGAGTGGCTTTCCGCATCGAATCGCATAAAGACGATCTTGGTAAACGAAATAAGGAAACTCAAATTTCTTTCAAGTTTTCTCGACGCCATAATACTCATAGGAATTGGATGTGATTTATCCAGGATTTCAATTCAGAATAAATAAACGGAGTTTCATCGTTCCCTATACTTTTGTTAAACAATTAACTTAATTTGTTTATGATTATTCGTTAAACTCTTCATTTCAAAGGTTACGAAACAAACTTGGTGTTATTCATAAACAATTTTTGTTTCCGCATCTTCCCTTTTTTTGTGTATGCAGATGTTTCGAGAAAAAATGGATAGAACTTATCACATCGGAGCTGAAACCCAAAAGCAATGATAATCTCGTTGAAGAGCACATTAAAATCGGAAAATGTCTATTACCCTGGCTGTTTTTTACAGAGATTGGCATTAGTGTTTTGTTGGAATTAGATTGCTATACACATTTTTCTTCATATTTAAAAATCAACGGGAATATACGGATGATTTCAGAAAAATTAGGTTGGTTTTAAAGAAGCATTTTACTAAGCATAAGTAAGGGTGCGTCTGTTTGTTATAGAATTAGTAGATATAAAGGAAAAGTCATTTTATTTAGTGTCTTTTTCTCAAGATCCTTGTATTCTTCTGAATGGGACCGATAAGAGACGAAGCGACCAGGATTGACGAAAAAAAAAATGCATGAGAAGTGCAGCAACGATGACGACAGGGCACCGACGAGTTTAGTACAAAAATGAAATATCCAATTGTTTTTTAGTCTCATTAAATAAATTATAGTAATATCAGTAAACTATACGACCCCTCTCGGTTTCCACATTGATAAAGGTGCCCTCAACCACTTCCTTTACCATCCAGTCCCACTATCTTAATTAGCCCCTCCGTCTGCTTTACTTCATGACTGTGTTACTGTCCCTTATTCTATGTAATTCTAGTCTTAGTTTTAGTTACTTTTCTTATTTTTAAGTTGATTATGCTTTTTATGCATTAATGTCAGCATTACCGGAAATATGAATTTACTTGACTAAGTGAATTTGAGGTCTCATCACCTGAAAACGATCCCTTAAGTAGGATGATATCAAATCCGTATCTTAAATGGCAAACATGTTCTAAAAGATTCGTTTGAAATGCATGAATTAAGGGTATCCTTTTCAACTTATCTTATGGTGGTGATTATAGATTTGTGCGGAATAAGTTCCTTGTCTGTTTATAAGGGGAATTATTGAACTGTGAATCGTTTCTTATTAAAATTCACATATCAACCACTGCAGCTGTTGTTCCACTGGCCTGCTCAGAAAGTGCAGAAAATGATATAAGCAAATTGGAAATTTACGTGAGCATCAAAGCGAAAGTTCTCACTTAACTCCTGGTGTCCTTCAATGTCAGACGGATAATTTAGTTAGAAGCTCATTATTTTCATTTACACCATTCTTCGCAATTTCCGCCATGGATTTGCATAGCTTGCGCGTAGCGATGCTAAAAGCCAGTACTTTGGCACTATTTTTCTGTGGGTTGTTTTTCCGCGTTCTTTCCTCTCATCATTTTTGTCATAAAATTGAAAATCTCTTCAGGTTCGTCACCGAATGTTGTTAGCTGCTACGGCCAGCATCTCGCTCAGCCCTTGGTGCCCGGGGTATCGCAGGATCCTGTGAAAATGGTCTCGACCAGGAGATTCGTCTGACATTGCCCTTTGGTCATTCCTGTCCCATTTTTTCAATTTTTATTCATTTTTAGGGCCTTCGCTCCCGTTCACTTCGCCGACACTGATCACATTGTGCCTGGCATAACTTCGTGGTGTTTCATCGAATTATTACTCCTCGCTGAATAGCAAAATTGATTTTGTTTTTTTTTCTCCGATTGGCTAATTGAGTTTAGAGTAAACGGACGAATATTTTTAATTTTAATCTAATGCCCCTTTGCTATTTCCACGAAAGGCTTTTCAATTGTATTTTATTTTGGCGAATGACCTGCGAGAGGATAGGGGGATAGTAGAATTTCACTAAAAGACCTGTAATTTTACACAAAAAAGGCGAATAGTAGATTAAGGTCTGCGCTGTTTTTAATTATGCGACTTATTACTGCGTGTAATTACGCTTAAAATTTCGCAAAGTGTCCAAAGTCCTTGGAATTTTGTATTTTGTGGAGAAATTTACAAAGTACGCCGTCCTCGCAAGTTCCGGAAAAACAAGAAAACTTTAAAATTAACATCCTGCCGGCTGGATGGTTCCGCATAAATTCGCCTCATCCAAAAAGTTTGTTTTCTTAACTAATTTTATGGAGAAACTTTTGTAGAGTGCTCTCTTACAAATATCTTCCTGTTCAAGATCCTTATCCTGGGTAGGGTTAAATTCGGCTGTAAAAGGATAAGTTTTTCGCGGAAATTTGCTTTTCCCCGTGTTTTGAGGGCTTTACAAGTTCGCTTTGGTCGGTGCTTGCATGTGTATCTTCCCTCTATCTGCTCTTGGAAGTTTTGCATTTTATCAAGAAATTTAGATGATTATTTGGTCGCGTTCGCTTTGCGGAAGTAATTCGCAGTTATTCATTTTAAGTCCCTTTCGTTGATTTTATGAAAACGCCAATAAGAAAACTTTCCCAATCTTTAGTAATATGAGGCGATTTTCGTATAGTCCAGGTTCATGTAGTTTCGTTTTTTTTAAACGCAAGATTAGGAGGTGCTATTCCAAAAATCTTTTCTTATTGGTATCCCTTTCCACACTTTATATATTGGCAAAAGGAATTTAGATAATCATTTGATTGTATTTTTCTATTTCCATAACGTAATGTGGTCGATTTTTTGCTTAATGAGCGTTTGCGTCTGTAAGCCTACATATACAAGATTAGCTCGTTTAATAGTACAGCCCATAGTATAAGCTTGAAAAATAAGAAATAAAAACTCAAAATTTAAGAAATTCCCGACAGGATTTGGCTTTTAAGCATTTAAGCTCCAACTCAGTTTCTAATAAAGGCCAAGATACCTACGCAGGCTCTGATGAATCCTAGAGATTTTGGAAATGGCAAATTCGATTTCGACAAGGCTAAATATCTTCTCACAACTACTATCTCTTGAATAAAAACAACCGCTTCGAAATCGGTTCAGTCAGTTTAGAGTTACGATGACACAAAGGCACAAAAACACTTTGAATATGAATTCTAAGGAAGCTCCGAGCATAGTAAAATCCGAATATAATTAGACCTGGATATTTTTCTGTTAGTTAGTAATGGTGGCAAGAATAAGACACATTTTCTAATGCACAAATCCCCCTAAAAATTCCTTTTCAGCGTCGAATTTTAAAAAGGTACCCCCAAACCATACGAAGACTGAGCGCTCGGTGCTACTTCGCTCTTTCGGTCTTGATTATTTAAGTCGTTTTTTCTTTCTAAGGACATCCGCACTTTTGCTGGCCTAGTATGTAGGGCTATTTCACGGTTCAGGATTTCTTTAGGTTTTACATTCAAAGTATCTTGCTCAAGAATTAAAAATTTGAACGATGGGACAACTACTTCATTCTACATATGGCTATTAGAATTTTTCTTCTATTATTCAAGGAATATAACAAGGGAAGAAAATATTCAATTTTCAGAGATGTAATTTAAAATGTTCTGTTTTGGATTATCTGAAACGTACGTATTAACAAATTTTGAATCCAACTGAATTATTAGTAACACTAAAAATTGCTTTTTATTGCAGGTAAATTACGGTTGTGTCTAGCGAAGAAGTCTTTTTGGAATTAAGACAGAATAAAGAAACTACACAATTTTTGCAAAGCCTGAGCAAGGAACAAGGAAAAACTATTGCAATAAAAGAATAAGAAAAGCATTGAGAATCAAAAGAGGTATTCCTCTGCAGTGTGTAACTAATAACGGCTGTAATTTAAGGTCTGCTATGTTTCAAGTAAGTTTAGTTGAACCTGAAATAGTTAAAATTTCTTAGTGAGAAGGTGTGTTCTCAACTGTAAAATTAAACACAATTTTAAAGGCCTTACATTCCGAAGCTCAGGGGTATAAACGAAATAGAGCGAAACAAAAGTTTTTTTTTTGCAGCACGTTTCATGCCACAAGACAAAATAAAAAAACATTTAAACAAACCACAATGAAATCATCACGATACAAAATGCATTCCGAATAAAATTGAACAAAAATGTAATCAGCGAAAAAGAGGCACTCAATTTGCCCCGAAATAATTGCTGACCGGGCATTGGACCAACAATTAGCAAACAATCGGAGGACCGCCGGCATGTAGAGGGTGCACAAAAACCGTCTGTAAATGCATTTTTTAAATCAATCGCTTTTTAAGCCTCTAACGTGCCGCAACAGAAAATGGTGAAATTTCTCAGTGGCTGTAAACAATGCAATCCCAGCTGCAATCCGAGTCCAATTGAAGGGGCTTGTTTGAAAATGTCGAGGGCTGCGACAAGTTCATCAGTCCAGTGCAGCGTTAGGACGCCGACGTCCCATTCATTTTAGACAATCTCGCAATTGTTCCCGACCAAAGGCGAGGCACTAAATGTTGGGCCATGCTCCGAATTGCAATGCACCCCGCCTTTTGGGCTAGTCCCGAATAAAATGAAGGGAGTGTAGATAAAACTTCTTATATTACCTAATAATAAATTAGGTATTTTTTTTCTGATTTTATAGTGTTCGGAAAGTCGCATTTACTTTCAGAACGTTGAAGGGCTTTTTCTGCACAAAGCGAAATTTTCCGTATCCGATATCATGACCACTATAAAAATTTGGTCCTTTTTAAATTAAATAAAGGACGAAGTGGCAAACACACAGGATGAGTTGATTTTTGCCATTCAAATTTTTGGGTGGAGGCCTTTCGTCTACCCTTTCCCCAAGTAAATTCGACGAACAATTTTGTGTTCATTTCTCATTTGATTTATTTATTTTTTTTTTAAGGATAAATTTCTGTTGTGTCCCTTTTTTGTCCTGACACCCACTTCCTCCTTCATTACGGGCCGGCTTTCTATTGTACTCTGGGAAAAGATAAAACGTGACATGATTCTCAAATTATTATTTACGGGGTGAATGCAGATTTTTGGTCCTGGCCCTGTGTTTTCGAGCATTTTCACCAACCCACCGGAGGCTTTCTGAATTCATCGACAATTGCCTTTTGTTGGACATTTTCAGGGTATGAAATGGCCACTCTATGGGACACCGTCAACATATATTTTTGAATAGAACGGTCAACGGAGATCAAACGTTTTGGGGCTGCGGTTGCTCTCAAGCACAAGTCCAGGTATCGTGCATCATACTTATGCATCCATAAATATTTTGTATTGGGAAAATTAACTCAAAATGCAATGTCTTATTTTCTAAAAGCGCATTTTTCCTATTTAATATACAGTTGTATGCAAAAATATGAGACCATAATGAATTTTTTGGTATTGTCAGTTTTTTTTAATGTCTTACAGGCAAAAAAGCCACTTTTATTTTTAAAATTTTGATTTTGATAAGCCAAATAAACCTTTAGGTTTATACCACATCAGAAAAGAAAATGTACTCCTTTAAAAGAAAATTCCCATAAATTTCACATCGTATTGAGGAAAAGGTAAATTTTTGTTGTTGAAAATATCATAAAATAAGAAGTCGACGGATCGTAACTTTTAAAAGCTTGTTAGATTTAATGTAGGCAAATTAGTAGCTGTTTTATTTGTAGAATTCTGTTCTCAGGATTTCATAAAAAAACATTATTTTCTTTTTCTATATAAACAATTTAGGATATTAAAAAAGTAACATCTTTGTACCTCCAGGACAAGTGTCGTTGCTTCATAAAATTTGAAGTACGATAAGGCGAAACCCTGACTATTTCGTTTTCTATACTTTAAAAGGGAATCATGAAGGGATTGAAAAATTAAATTCCCTATCTATCCCTGTGTTTTTTTAAATACGGATAAAAAATGTTAATTGAGGCATACGCACTTACTTTTATTACCTTTAAGTACCTTTTAGCAATCATTTGTTTAGCTAAAAAGAGGAAAAATGTAGCAAAAGACTACGCCCTAAAATGAGTGAAAGTCGTTCAGAGTTTAAAAACGGCTCTAGCTTTTTCAAAATTAACTTACCACAGAAAGCCTCTCACACCTTGGGGCCATTGAGCTTTATTACCCAAGAAGTGATAACGTCGCGATCTCGCGTATCCCGGCATAAATCCAAACCCCCAAAAAGTTCAACTGTAGTCGCCTGAAAGAGCGCCATTTATTAGCATAATCAGTGAAAAGCAGAAATTTGCCAAACAGGGGGATTTGTGCGCTCCAAAAAAAAAAAAATGTTTTTTTTTCTGCTAATTCTAATGGTGGCCCTTCTTTTTATGCAAATTTTATTGCTGGTGCCTTGAATCAGTGACAATTACTGAAGCCGAATGGCAGAAAAAGCTGCCAGCCACACCACACCACACTATACGGCCCCAAACTCTTAATGAACCCAAAGAAAATCTTAAGGCTTCTCACAATCTCCGTCTAATTAGGCATTTCAACTTCAACTTTACTTAAGTCCGATACCGGGGGGACTGTTCTCCCGGCCGGTATAGGGCTGATGCTGGTGCTGGTGCTATTTTGTTTTTGTCTCTATTGCGACTAATCTGAATCCTCTTCCGTCTTATTCAGTCGGACTGAAAGGATGCTATTTGGAGACAATTTCCCAAGACAACAACGATGGCGTAAGATTCTCCACAAGTGTTTTCCCTTTTAAACGGAAGACAATGAGGCGTTATGGGGCTCGTTTTGCGCCAGGAAGCGGCTCGGTTCCTCCTTATCGGGCTGGAAACACACATCGTTCTTAGGCTTTACGAGGCAGCCGGGAAAAGTTTTACGAAAAAAAACTTAATTTTACTACAAAAGCTGTCGGAGGAGGGATAAGACTTAGCTGTCGGAAATGTGCTTTGATTTGAATAAAACCACTCTAGTGGGAGAATTTGTGAATTTCCTGTCCTTAGATGTGTTCCGATAGCCATTGTCTTCAGATTAAGAGCCGTATAGTAGGATTGAATCCTTTGTGAATTCGAAATTAGAACCCAATGGGAATGTAGGTGGGGGCAATGGGTGGGAGAAATGTTTACTCCAATCCAAAGGCTGCAACCTCAGTCCCAGTGAAGCATAAAAATCCGTTCAGCTTCCCCCCACCAGCATGAGATAAGTTATTTTTCGCTGTATCTTCGTATAAAACGAAATCATTGGAAAAATAGCCGAAGCATAAAAGTCCCATTCGCTGCATGCACAAAACATTCTTGCCTCTCGCCACCCTTTCGAACAGAATCAAATTTAGGTGTGTATGCAAGGAAGGCATATCCTCGTTTTGGGCACAGAAAGTATCCTTTTTTTTCTCTTCACTCATTCCCCTGCGTCTTATTTTTTCCCACCAATTCAAATCTCTGATCAATCCTATTCCTATTCTATCGCCTGTAAAACGGAGGGAGTCCTTTCAATTTCTCACAAGCGATAGAGAAATAGAAAAGCGAAAAATGGAAGAAATCCTTTTCTTGTGATTTGATTCCCATCAAAGAAGAGGATGCCGAAGTTTTGTGAATTCATTGCACACCCCCAATCCATCGTTACATATATTGTCGATATTGTTGATATTGTCGATATTGTCGATATTGTCGATGCCGAGAAAGAAAAATACTGCGACAAAAGACGGCTTCTTTGCGGGAGAAAGGCTTCAGGACAAAATGCATTCACACGGTGACGATACAACGCGAATGGAAATGTTTTTTTTCTACAATTCGTGTGTCGAAAGGATGATAAATAGCTGGGCGTGGGTAGGATTTAGAAGGGCTCAAGGGAAGCAGGTGTCGACTTAAAGGAATTTATTGTGGCTTATTATCTTGCAAGCTTTGCGCTCAAAGTGTTTTCACGATTATTTGATCTTGTAGATCGCATTGTTTCGCTTTTTAAGGGTATTTAAGTAGTGTAAAATGGTTAATTTCTTTAAGAATGAATGCGTATCGTAGGTCAAATGTCGTTAAATGCAATTCGAAAAAATATAGTAAACCCTCCCATACCGCGATTAATTCGTACCGCTCTATATAAAATTCTGCAATAACACAATAAGACTAATCCGTACGACGTTATGTAGAAACCAAGTTAAGTGAATCTAAGAGATAAATGAATTATACATAAATCCAATCGATTTGTTATGTTTTTATATAAAAATTGCATTCCCAAAAGCATCAAGCTGTGATGAATACGAGGTTGAGAAATTAAATTTTATAATGGAAATAGCATTGAATATGCACAGTGCCTAACAAATCTAACTGGGTGACAATAGCAACACATTTTTTTAATTTTAATCTAGTTTTTAACATACAGCAAACATTTTATTACAAATCTGTTAGAAACCGAGATAAAATGTGGTTTTTTTAAGATTACAGGGAAATTATAGACATTTTCCACTTTTTAGAATGTGGCAAACACGATACGACACCTAGAGAAATATTATTTTAATTGCATTTATGTTTTTATGAATTATTTCTTATTGGATTTACCTGCTTAAACTAAAATGAGGCTTCCCTTCTTACATTAGAAAAATAAGAGAAAATTAACTCTAAAAAATTAAATAATAAAACCAAACAAATTCTGATTTGCTGCATTTTAAAGATCCTTTTTATTAGTTTGTAATTATGTGTCGATTTGCGTCACTTAAACAGTGCCGGACGTGTGACTGAACAATCCTACGACAGTCCCGGCCGAATGCGACATTAACCTCCACTGTACTCGCTGTTTTTTATTTATTTTATTCATTATACTCCACTGGGACTGGCTATTTCTTGGCCGGATATAGAAGATTCATATCGTGTCCATGAAGATGTCAGAACAACGACCGCATGGATGGTTTATGGGTGCGGAAATTCTTTTTTCTATGGACCGGCTCTTTCTCTTTCGCCTGTTCGAATTTATTGGCAAAAGAACACTCACAAAAAGGATATTATATGCAATGAATCACCCGTTATAGAATTTCATTATATGACATGTGATTTTGTGGATACTTTCTTTTCTTGAATACGTTTCTGTCGCAATGGCCACGATGGGAATAAGAAGCGCAAATGAAGAATCTTAAGGAAAAAGCCCTTTATTTGCTTTGATAAAAAGATCCACATTTTTCATAACTATTATACGTAAATATACTTTTCCTTTTTTATACCCTTTATACTTAACGTTACGTTACGTTAAATATAAAGATCTCGCTGCCGAGATCATATTCAGCCACATATCCAACTACCAATATACTCGTAGTTGGTACTGAATAGGTTAAAAGACTATTGTCTAATTTAAATAAGCGTTTACTCAATAGCAAGCCTTTTTCGCACTTTACATGCGAACTTTACAAGTACCATAGGTAATTTTAGAAAAAAAAGTATGAACGTTTTTGAGATGTAGGTGCAAGGCTACATATTTTTAATTACATTAAAGGAATTTTCGCCGAAAACAAAGCGTTAAGAAACGCCTTTCGCGTTTAACTCTGCAAATAGTAAAGTTCGTCCATGTGGAATTCCTCATGAAAATCCTTCATCCTTATCTGGTGTCTACAAAGGACACCGAAGGACTCAGGTCTATTCCCCAAAATGCTCCCACCAAAAGCCATTGTTCGGGGGGGCGCCATGAAACAAGCACAACCAACCAACCACCCGCCAACCACCGATGACTCTGCCCGGGCTTCAAGGACATTATGCGGCTTCCTCCCATGAACGGCATCCTTATCGCCAATCCCCACTTTTCTTTGGAGCGCTCGTGATGATTTTTATGGGCGATTGTCTTTTCACCCACGTCCTAGCCCTCAAAAACCCCTCCCCTGCCCCCCCACTGGGACTGTGATCTCTTCCTTTCTCCTTGCCTTTGTGTTTCGGCGAGCCGTTCTAGGACGGGAGTGGCGGCACACCTACACCTAGTCTGCGCCCCCATCCTGCTCCTTTCCGGGACTTTTCGAGTTTCTAGCGGCGGGAACGTGGCCTTCCCACTTCCAGTGTCTTGAAAAATTCACCATTTGCGGCTATTAAGTGGGTCTGATGGCGTATTTGTTTCTTAGGGAGGGGGCAGAGGGGGGGGGGGAAGTCCCTGGGCGGGTTATTGTTGCGGTGACCACATAATATGATTTAGGTGCTGATAACCTTTTTGTGGGGTTCCTTCTTACCAAGGTTTTTCCTTCTGTTTTTTGTCTTGGTCCCTTTCTGCTCGGGTGATAGGTTTACGTGGGAGGGGGGTGGCACCGAGAGGAAATGATTTTTCGGTATCAGTTGCTGTTAGCGGTGTCGTTTTCTTGTTTGCAAAAATTATTTACTATCCTTCGACATTAAATTTCCCACCGGGGCTATGCTGGAAAGATGACTTTTAGCTGAACGTGATTTCCTGAAAGAAAGATATTTTTTTTTTATTTGTGCCACAGTTCAAAGGCTGTGGTTTTACAGCAAGCCTCTAGTACTCCATAGCTGTTTTTGTTTGGTTCTCTCTTCACCAGTCATCTGTGTTGATCCCTTTTCAAACGTACACCTAAAAGTGTCGTAAAAATGAAACTCTGACCACTTTGTTCGGACTGTGCAGTTCTTTTTTTCTATAAAATTTATTTATGCAATATTTTTTATTTGTTCGTTTTATTTTATAAATATATTTTAGGTTTTAAGAGAATTGCAATTTAATTAGCCATAATACTTAGTTTTTCCGCACGACGAGTATACTCGTCATATCACAAAATATTGCCATTTATCCATGACGAGTATACTCGTCAAAGAATGTTAACTGATTAAAATCAATATTCATTGTTTCGGGCTAGCCTAGAATTTTTTAATAATATCTTTTTAGTTTGATTTATATATATATACTTTCGAACTAATTCTAAAACCCTATTGTTTTATTGTGTTGACTATCACACTTCCTAAAATACACGTTTACTTTAGAAACGGGCTATATGTTGGTAGTAAGAGACCTCAGTTTAAAAGTTTATCAGAGAGAGCAAAAGAGTGTGTGGCTTCAATTTCCTTAAGTTAAACAAATGCTGATGAGCGCATTTAACCCTAATGGGGCATGTTTTAACTAAAGTTAGGGCTTCGAAGGATTAGAACATGCTGCACAAAATTTTTCTAAGCGATTTACATAGTTTCCGTTGTAAGAAAGAAGAAAGGCGCTTAGTTTTGAAAACCTTACGCGCTGTATTACGAATGGTTACGCATAATTCCTGTTCTTTTAAGGGATTGTCGGGGAGAGAGAAGTGTGACGGATTTTGGTGGGATAAAGAGGAACAGAAAGGCGGCAATCGGATGGGGTGGGACATTAAAATCATGCGTTTTGTTGTCTGATAATAAGAACCCCGTACTAATCTCCTCCAAAGACATGGTGTGCCCGCCTTCCGCTTCTCGGCAGCTAGAACTCCTCGAAACGAGATGATTTTTATTATCTTTCCTTTCCCCATCCCGTCAGCGTGTTCAGTTTTATGTTTCTTGCCATTCACATCGTGCAGAGGTAGGGGCGGTCTTTTGTCACTGATAAGCCCTACGACGAAGTATCAAAATTCGTTGAAACGTGCGGTGCTTAAAAAATCAAAACAACCACGTTGCGGTGTGTCGCACACTTTCACTTTTCCTGGAGGGGGTCCTTATCGCTTGGCCCAAGAGAGCCTTATGCCGAACGAAAGAAAGACGACAAGAAAAAGGGGACTCTTTTATGGTGACATTGTTTTCATTTAATATTCCAACAAATTTCCCATCCACCCCCCGCCCCAGATCTTCGTCAGGTCCTTCCGAAGAAATGCGGCTATAGATAAAAATCGTCCCGAGGCACCTTGGCCAGTTGGCGCTAGGCAATAAAGTTAGCACTCGGCTGCTTATTTATTTTCTTTTTCTCCGACGGACACGCTTCGTCCTTTATCAAATGATTTTTAATGGGGTGGAAAATTGAATGGGAGTGATGATGAGCAAATAAAGGCGCCTATTGTTGGCCTCTATCACGATTGAGGGTCGTGGCGAAGGTGCAGAATGCCAATGGGCTGGGATGCTATCGGCTTTCGCGGCTGTTGGGGTGGCTGCGAGAAAGTTTTGTCTGATCGAATGGAAATAATTA
Source organism: Philonicus albiceps (assembly GCA_963969385.1). Lineage (NCBI taxonomy): Eukaryota > Metazoa > Arthropoda > Insecta > Diptera > Asilidae > Philonicus > Philonicus albiceps. The sequence continues at coordinate 74,866,671 of OZ017772.1, read as the reverse complement.
AGTTGTTTGCAGGTCTTTAGTGGTTCAGAATTGAACTGTTCCATGAGGTCTTTCAAGTGAAAAGTTTTCCTATATTATACATGTATTGCAAAAACAGATGAAATTACATCTCGAGTTTTTTTTTCTAATATTAGGAATCCTTTAAAATAAGAGGGCTAGAAAAGATCGCTGTTGTACTGATAAACGGCTTATTAACCAGTTAACTGTTTTTGACAAGTTCACTCGTCATGTATCCATTGGAATCCAATGGAAATAATTTGTAGTATGACGAGTATCCTCGTTGTGCGTAAAAAGTGGTTATAAAGGCTAATAATAAAGATATAGGATGATAACGTTGAGCCTCCAAGCTTTCTAACGATTCCCCTCACGACCCAATCCGTTAACAAATAAACGGAAGAGACCGGGTCAAACTTCGAAAATGGAAATTTCATAGCCCACATGAGGGAAAGCATCCTGACCTGTTCTGTTCTATCTATAATTTCTTGCCCAGATTAATAGAACTTGTCCTGCTTTCTGGGAAAATTAAAAGCAGGGGATCTCCCGCTAGAGCATAGTATAGTGAAAATTCGCACATTTCTTTCTGATTTTAAGCAATTTGTAGGGTTCCAGGCGTTGCCATGCTAAAAGGCCTATAGTTTTAAAAAGCCCTTTAAGTAACTGCGCCGGAAAAAGGTGAAGAAAGAAAATAAATATTTTTTTTAATTTTCGCTAAAATGGCCAAGGGGTTGATGATTTTTTTAGGTTAGGTTTTCGTACTCCTTGCCGGATCTACTTGATTTAGATCATATGAAAGGGCTGGCCCTCAGCTGTCCAAAACAAAAAACCGCAGTCAAATCGGAGTTAAATTCGCCGAGTTATGAACTTTTACCTGATGAGAGGCGAATTTTATATAAAAAAAGGCCTTTTTCCGGAAAAATTCTACCCTGGCCCTAAAATTAATTTGTAATTTCTGAAATTTTGCCCAGACTACGAGAACATGTCCTACTTTCCAGGAAAAATAAAAGCAGGGTACCTCTCAAAGGAATATTTTGAACTACAGGGTGTAGAAATTGTACAACAAATTTGTACAACCTTTTGTTACAAAAAATGCTCTCTTAATCATAAAAAGAATGCTCCCCTGGGTGTAAAAAATATCTCAGAGTTCTAAAATTTTGCTTGGACTATGAAAACATGGTCCGCTTTCCTGGAAGTACAAAAAAGAGGTACTTCTCAAAGGAGTGCCAAAGTTTTAAAAAACGAAACGAAGCTTTTCACGTTTATCGGTCTCTAAGTAGAGATTTTAATTTTATTATATTATTTCGGTAATTATATTACTAATTTTCTTCCCATCGGGACCAAAAAGATGCACCCATCCACCTGCCGGAGATCGTGTTTTAATATCCCGCTCAACCAAGGGTAAAATATTAAAAAACGGTTGGCCGGAGGACAATCGAAGCGTAATTCATCTGATTTCGTCTAAAATAGAGTTTTATTAGGGGAGGATGCGTGCTGCTCGCACTATGCAATCAGAGGGGTGGTACTCGATTGTCCGGGGCTCAACCTGGTCGTTGAGAAAATTTGGTTGTGCGGCTCAAAGAGTGCGCTCAACAATTCTTTCGCTCCCACGACGCAAATCACGGCTCCGACTCGAATTAGGGGTGCTTACTGCACTAACGCCTCTTACACGCCCGCCGCACGACGAGGCACGATGCATGTATCTTTTGTGATGCGATTAGTGACTTGCTTTATCTCGCCCTTAAGGACGTGCTCACACGAGCACTCCGGCGCGGGCGGGGTGTGAGGAGGAATGATAAACTTCTCATAAACTTTACGGCTCTTCTGATGATGAGTGCCGGCGGGGGTTGGCTTTTGCCTTACTACACCAAAAGGGGGTGCACCGGGAGAGTGCATTAAAACAGATAAATTTTATGAGTTTTGTTCTGACAGAGGTAGGAGAGACTAAATCCAATAATAAAGATGTTTTCTGATTTTTAGAATATAAAGGGACAAACGCAAAAATCGCTTTTCCATTTAAGAGACAATATCCAGAAATTAGTAGTAGTAGAACAAGATTTTCACCCTTTAAAAGAAGTTCCGACTTTGTATGGACTCTGTCTCTGGACTCGAATCTGAGGTTCGTCTTCCAGTTTATTGCCACTCCTCCCCTCAAAATATAGAGAAGGCAGGTTATCACTCATTCTGCTGGCTCCGTTGTTGTCAATAAACATCCCCTAAGGCGAAATCTACCCTGTAACCTGAAGGGAGGAATTATGTTTTCATTTCGAATTTTTCATGGTCAATTAGTTGCATAGCACCTTGCACAACCGACGACAGCAACAATGTACCGGGAAACTATTATCACTGTAATTTTCATAGCCTTAAACTCAATTACCTTTCCATTTCGGAGCCAGTCTGGAATTCTCATTAGCACGTCATATAGGGGCTAAAGTCTCGATTTGTTTAACGCTGAAATTGAAAATTGAAGTGAAATGATGCTGAAGTTATTCGATTTTAAAAAAAGACCATTTAAAACATTTGAGAAAATTGTGATTTTACTGAATTAGCAAATCTATGAAAACGTGTTTTTCCTAGAAAGTAAATTGAAATGAACTAACATTTTTATTACCTAGTATAAGATTTTTTTAACCAATCAGCTGTTTTGACCCAAAAATGAAGCGGTGATCACTTTGTTTGCAGTGAGAACAATTTTTTTTGTAACATTTATCAGGTCGTCATGGATGAAATTTGTAAAAAAAAGGCAAAGTTTGCTAATAACTTATAAATATATGAAATTATTTTAATTATCAAGGTATGCGCCCATAATGTCTACACATTTCTGCCATTTAAGCGGCAGGTTGTTCAGGACGGTGGTATAAAACCCTGGCGGACGAGAGTCTATGAAATTCCTGGAAGGCCAGTTTAACTGCATTATCGGAATTTTTTTCAATCAAGAAGTTTTCCAAATTGCGAAAGATGCGGTTAGTGGGACCTCGATCGAATGAATAGGGAGGATGATCAAGAAGTTCTACCTCCAATTCCTGCAGTTTTTCCACGGTCATTTGCGCAGTGTGTGTGGTCTGGCGTTCTCTTGTAATAATATAGGAGTCGATCTGTTGGCCAATCTGGGCTGTTTTTCTTTAAGTTTTTTTGTATCATTTCGTCCAGTTGGTTGCAGTATATTTCTGCTGTGATCCATGATCTAAATTTCATGAAATCGTAATGAACCACACCTGTGCTAGACCATCAAACACTCACCATCAGCTTCTTCTGATAAATACTAAGCTTTTGGAGTATGTTTTAGTAATTCATTTTTGTCTAACCATTCCGCTGAACGTTTGCGATTGTTATGTTGAATCCATTTCTCATCACAAGTTGGATCAGATTTGTGAAAGAAAGAAAGCAACATCAAACAAGCTTCCAAACGCTTTTGTTTCTGTTTTTTCGTTCAATTCATGGGGAACCCACTTATCTAACTTTTTCACTTTCCCGATTTCAGCTAAATGAGTTAATATTGTTTCTTTGCTAACACCAAACTCTAATGATAATTCATAAGCACTTTGAGATGGGTCAGACTCAACGGTAACCTTTAGTACGTCATACCGATTTGTTATCATTCCAAGCAAATTACTCATGAAATTCGTAAGTGGGACAATTTAATGTGGTAATATGGATTAAAAATCTGCAAATTGTTTGTTGTCTTTAATAAAAATTGTGGTACACAACATAAGTTTAACAAAAAGCCAAAGAAACGTAATCGCTTATTGCAAGTTATTGCACTTAACACTATCAACTCTACTGTAACACCATTTTCCATACGATTTTCTACAATTTCCAATTTCTTACTTTCAATTCTATTTAAATTGTCATGATATGATTTTTCAATTATCACAAGATTTTACACGAAACAAACGGCGTTCTCAGTGTTTTGTTAAAATATTTCTTTCAGTTGCACTGGGACCAACAAAATATTGCCCACATTAATTTAATTTGTGCCTTTAAAAAAAACAATACACTCATCAAATGTTAAAGGACAGCAATTTTTTTATTTATTTCTAAAGTTTTGGTTATTTTCAAATGACTATTTGTTTGCGAAAAATTAAGTCTATTCCTTCCTGGTTGGGAAAACACCTAGCAAAAAGTTGAGTAAAGCATGCTTAGAGAAAAAGTTATTTAAATGATTTACAAATGATATTTTATGATTATTGAATATTAACGGAAGATACCCAAAAATTATATTTTCGTAGCTTCAGACAATGCTATAGAAGAAGAGCTTCTTAGAGTTTTGTGTTTATTTGAACAGTTTTTAAAACTGGGTCCATTAATAATCTAACATTGTACGATTATTTGCCTTCGAAAGTGCAGAGTTAAGAAAAGGCTTGGGCCTAAGTCATTCTAAGTTCAAGGTCGAGTAGATATTTTGAAAAATTAACCAAAGCTTAAGCTTGCGGATGGATAGTAAAACTAAATGCGACTGATATTTTGGCATGAAGGTAAACAAAGTCATTTGAAAATAGTCAACTGCTTTTTAGGAGAACTACTGAAGCCCGCATGTTGTGATGAGTGTGCATTTAATTCCAATCAGAAGGGACTTGCCATGTGCACTGGCGCACATCACCTGCGAATCAAAATTCGTTTCGAAAGGTCGGCGAGGTCGGTGCAATCAATTTTCATGAGTTGGACTGTGAGTCAATTTTCGTTTTCAACGGACTTTATATTTACACAGCTCGTTCTGCGCCGTAGCGCAACGGGGTAGGTCATATGATGTTCGGGGGTGGTTGCGCCTGGACCGTTGGTGAAGTTTTTGGTGGCTTCACGCAGACGTACGACAGTGAGGATGCGGCCGGAGGCGAAGGTGAGGTCTCCGCATTGAGAACCGGAGAACATCCAAAATACCTCCACGGATGGTAGAGACCTCCGGCATACATCGCCTGGAGGCGGGCTTGAAGGTCCAAAGCGATGGTAGGATCCAGGGGCGGGTAGTGGGGCAGGGGAAAGCTCGGTGGGCGTTGCGGCAGTCCCAAGGTCAATTCCAGGGGATTATTGAAGTGATATTTCTGCGAAAGTGTCTGCTCCTTTGGCTGGCTCTGGGGTATCGGTGATTTGGCCAGTGTCTTTGGCTTCCGGCGGGGACGGTACTTGTAGTCTGGATGCTCCTTCATGTGAAGAGCCCTGAAAAGGTTTTAAAGTTTATTATTAAATCGACTTGTCTAAATGTAAGCAATGAAAGTCTAATTGTCACGAGTCTTGAATGAGCATAAATCGTTTGCTCTTATGCAGAAATGTGAGCAAAAGCTCAGTCTCAATTTTTATATGGAAAAATTCGATCTCATTTTAAAACTTTGCTTTCTATCGAGTCTCGAGCCTTTAGCTCTTGCTCAATTTTTATGCCATAAGACCCATTATGTTTTCTTTTAGAACATGCACAGCACAAGATTCGTTCGGATTCGCATTCGAGACTATTCGTAATTAACTATAAAAGTGAACTTTTCGATATTTTTAATACCACATCTTTAAAAAGCCTCGGATCGAAGTGAGAGTTTCGGTCTGCAGGAAAAAAAATCCATTAAACTTTTGTTATATTCCGTGCGTTGGTTTTGTTTCTAAAGTAGACATTTCGGCAAATTCATGTATAAATTCTTCAATCTTTCTTTAATACGCTCCCTGCCACGTGCACCGAAAACGGTACACTTACCAAATGAATTTTTACAAATAAGTCTCTAACGAAAGATTTGTTGAAAATTCGGACAGAGAACGTTTTAAGCATTTGTAAATTCTCCATACGTATCTATTTTAAATTAGAACTTTCAAATTACGGCCTATGCATAAGTAAAAATTGGTAAATGAATATGAATTATTGAAAATAAATATAGTAATAAAGTTAAATTATAATTGTAAAATAACAATTTTTTTAGGTGAAAATTGATAACATGCATCGCATTCAAAAATTTCCTTTAGAATGAGGTGATCAAATTGAAAGAGAAGCATAAAACCGATAAGATAAAGAAGGCGCTGAAATTTTTATTTTTAGAAGTACTTTCAATTACTTTGAAATCAATAATTTTATGAATTCGAAAGATTGGTCGACTGGTCTTTTTCCTGTTCACAAAATGCAAATATTGATAACTAGTTATAACGTGATTTATTGGTAGAATGATTGTCCATCGGATAAAACAGTTTTCGTTTTTTTAAACCCTAGAAATGTAATCTACATCTGCGAGTCATAGGCAGCAGCTAAATATTTTTAACGAATTTTTAAGAGGATATCAAGTTTTATGTTCTAACTTTTAAATAAATAATTTATTAACAAAATAAGTTTCTTATTTAATTTAATAATACCTAAGAAAGTCTTTAAGATCCTAAAAGTTAGTAAAATGTACTTAAATTTTAAAATATCCACTAATAAAGTGACAAACGTCTCTGGGACGAAAAACTAACTTTAACATCATCTAGACTACGATTATCTTTCTAGGGTTAAAGAGGTAACCACAGGGTTTTTGTATTTTTATATCAGCATTTTTTTCGTTATTTCGTTATTTTCTAGGATGATTTAAAATAATTTTAATTCTGCAGTTCTAGATTTAACAAACTACAAAATTAGCTTTGAAAATGTTGTATTAGATTGGATTCAGGTCAAATTAAAAAATAAAAATAGGGTAGACTACATCATTTCTCTACTTTTTTTTAATTGTTGCGCTACACATCAATAAAACTTTATACTCGTAATTTTAAAACATCCAAATATTAACGATTGTGTTGAATTATATAGACCTAGTTTATCTGGTACAGGTAACTCACGTGTTTCGATAATGCGTTAAAGCTCGTAAATCGCCAACACAGAATTTTGCTCAAATCAAGCAATGCTGAATTTCTGTTACTGCATGTAACGCTTCATAAACATCTTCTCATTTTCATTGAGTCAAAAGTTGTACTCTAAGCTTTAATTACAAAAGAATATCAATTTTAGGTAATGCGGGTATTCCTCGAATTTTCCTTTATTTTTCCCTACATACATTTCTTTCTTGTGGATGAATGGGTAGTGGGTAATTTAATTTAATATTAAATTTGTTATAAGGTGGTTTCTGGTACCGTGCTAGGACGAAGTCGTATTGTAGCTTGCTGTCTCATACAAGAGTTTTCTTAATTTTCTTAATGTGTAAGAGAGAAACCGTGTTCTCAGAGGGTTACCTGCATATGCATTTATCTCTTTAAGGAAAATATCAACAAGAACGATAAAAACGAATAAGGAGAAAAACAGGAAGGGCAATTCAATATTAAAAAGGATTCTTCCATTTCTATTTTTTGCATATATCCTACCTCTCCAACCTATGGATTTTAATAAACTATAAAAATGGATTGAAATTAAGGTGTATGTAGCCATGTACCCAGTCACTCGTGTTTTAGAGCATAAGACAAAAATTGTCAATTTTGAAAAGGTAAAGCAAATACAAAGGCCGCTCCGATAAGTAATCCTTCTTCACATAATAAAATTTATTGCCACATGCTTTTTCATTGATTGTGATTCAACGCTATCACACATTATGCTCGGAACATTTGTTTGCGTTTGCTATTGCTTACTCATCGATCAGAACAGAGTGTTTACTTAAGACAAACTTTAATAAAATGAAACGCTTTCTTAGGCACTAAAAAAAACCCTATTTTATCGTTGAAAGTGATCAACTCATAATTGGCTGGAAAGATAAAATTCGAATCGAATTGATAAAGTCTCACCGGGGGAGATGGGGATTTCAATGCCAGTCGCATTCTGTTCAAATAATTCAAACCATTTCCCAAAAATTTTTGTTCTCGATAGTCGACTTAAATTGAAAGAGGAGTTTTAATTCACAAAAATGAAGCGAATTAAATGTGGATTTGCTTGATTTTGTTTAAATAGCGTCCTTTTTTTTGCAACTAACCATTTCATGTTTACACAAATCAACAGTCGTGCTAACTTTGCTCATAATCGAGTAAAAAGTGCGACATTCAATGCTTTACAATGCTTCTTTTATGCGCAGGATCATCTAAAAGAAGTGCCTATTTGCCCTGGCTGGGGTGCTCCGTGTACACAAATGCGATTATGTTAAATACAAGAAACCAACATGTCCGATAACAGTTTTATGATTTTTATGTGCATTTTGATAATGCGAGTCTGACCGCTTTGTACGAATTAAAAAAAAATAAAATTTTTTTTATACTGGAAAAGAAAAGGAAATAAGACGAGGTGTGTTGCGTGATAAGCAGTTTTGAGGTCTCCCAATTGTTTTATGGTGATATCCTGAGCTCGCTGTCGTTTTGTTCGCGATAAAGGCGATAAGGCGATTTGTCGTAAATGCAAAAGGATACCGAGTGAGAGGCTCTTTAAATATTTAGCCAAGTCATCTTGCAAAGATAATTGCCCTTCGTGAGTTGTAAGTGAGATTTCTTACCTTAATCGTTTCGCCTCATCGATGAAGGGTCGCTTTTGGCTCTCAGTTAAGAGCTTCCATTCAGCCCCCAATCGCTTTGAGATCTCGGAATTGTGCATTTTAGGATTGTCCTGTGCCATTTTCCGGCGCTGTCCCCTAGACCAGACCATGAAAGCGTTCATGGGTCGTTTTATGTGATCCGGCGGATGGGTTTGTTTGCCCGTCATTGTTGTCGCTGTAGACGTTTGCACTGTGGTTGGTGTTGTCGAAATCGTTGTCATATCCTTGAAAATATTTCGTCTATTTTACCTGTTTTTACAATCTTTTCACGTTGCACTCTCTTTCATGAAAGTTTAGCTTTCTTTTCACAATTATTAATTTACACTTTTATATGATGCTTTTTTATTCTTAATGTTTATCTGCTATTCACTATCGAAAAAAAACTGATGAGCTCTAATTTCCTTTCATGAGACTCGTTCAGCCTGAAAATAAAAGACAAATTATGAGGTAAAATAGGATTTAAGGCACTCAGGAAATAAACAAAACTCTTTTTTGATATACACAAAGAGTGAATTAGACCCTTGCACTTATATACCTAAAAATTACCCAGTAAATAGAATTTTAATTGCTTAATTTGAAACCAATTGAATCACTCCAGCAGAAGTAAGATTAGAACCGAGTAAAGTTAGGTTAATCAAGCAGCAATCGTTTCCAGCTCGTAGCGTTTACGGTACGGAATTTAAGCAAATTTTCGTATTATCAGTCATACAACATGCCTTCCGGCACAGGGTGTCAGCTAAAGCGAATGAAAAATAAGTAAAATAATATACTAGAGTCCGTCTAGTTGAATTTCACTAGAACATTTTCTTAGTGTGCGCTGGAAATATTTAACAAGACAAAATGTTAGGAAGTTTTTTTTGTTGCGGGCTTAGATTATATAATAATAAAACAAACAGATTATTTTTAAAAAAATAAGTACAAAAAAATAATTGGCAAGATTAATAAATGGTACTAATATCAAATAAATATGATGATGTTTGTAGGCTGCACTTTGACGATATATCTTCCGCATTTTTTGTAACAAAATGTTGTAAAAATTGTAAAAATCAATTTCTACACCCCGTAGTTCAAAATATTCCTTTGAGAGGTACCCTGTTTTTATTTTTCCTGAAAAGCAGGACATGTTCTCGTAGTCTGGGCAAAATTTCAGAAATTACAAATTAATTTTAGGGCCAGGGTAGAATTTTTTCCGGAAATAGGGTTTTTTTTCTATATAAAATTCGCCTCTCATCAGATAAAAGTTAATAACTCGGCGAATTTAACTCCGATTTGACTGCGGTTTTTTGTTTTGGATAGCCAGCCCTTTTATTTGAGCCTTATATCAAGTAGATCTGGCAAGGAATACGAAAACTCGATTTTTTGACCTAAAAAAATCATGGACTAACCCTTGCCATTTTAGCGAAAATCGAAAAAAATAGTTTTTCTTTTCTTTTCTCATTTTTTTCCGACGCAGTTACTTAGTAGAACTAAAGGCTTTTTTAAAACTATAGGCCTTTTAGCGTGGCAACGCCTGGAGCCCTACAAATTGCTTAAAATCAGAATTTCACTATAGTTCTAAATGCTCTAGCTCAAAATATTCGTTCGGGAGATACCCTGCTTTTAATTTTCCCAGAAAGCAGAACAAGTTTTCTTAGTCTGAGCAAAATTTTATAAATTAGCAATAACTTTTAGCGCCAGCAGAGCATTTCCTGTGAAAATAGAGTTTTTCGACTCCAAAATCCAAAAAATCAAGTTCCACACCTTATGGCTCAAAACATTCCCTTGAGAAGTACCCTGTTTTTATGTTCCTGGAAAACAGAACATGTTTTCATGTTCCAAGTAAAATTTTAGAACTCTAGGATATCTTTTACACCCAGGGGAGTATTTTTTACGATTAGGAGAGCAATCTTTGAAACAAAAGGTTGTAAAAATTGTAAAAATCAATTCCTACACCCTGTAGTTCAAAATATTCCTTTGAGAGGTATCCTGTTTTTATTTTTTCTGGAGAGCAGGACATGTTCTCGTAGTCTGGGCAAAATTTGAGAAATTACAAATTAATTTTAGGGCCAGGGCAGAGTTTTTTTTCCGGAAAATATATAAAAATCCATAGATAATGTTTCTTTAAACAAAGATGCAGTAGGGTTCAGGTGGTTTGAAATAAAATTGTTTATTTTATCTTATTGATCTTGATTAATCTTTTTATTGAAAACTCTTATTTTATCAATTATCATTGGTAGATCTGTAAAAGGGTTCAGGTGGTTATAAAGGTTACTTTTTTGAATGAATAGTAAAAAAGAATGAGAAAACTTAAAAATTTATTAACTCTGTTTCATTAGGTTTTGCAGTTTTTCCGTAGTAATTATTTTCCTTAGCAATATTCGACGTTATAACAATTTACGTATGTAAATTTCTAAATTTTTGCCATGTGACACGTTACCACCGCTGCCCATTGTCCTTTTGGCTTGATCTGAAAAATTGACTCTTAATCAGATAAGCAGAATTCAATAAAAAAATTAAGTCAGTTTTCTAAAAGGGGTTATCTGTTCTTTAATCACTTGATGTTATAAAACAAAGTCCCCTGCCGTGTCTGTCTGTGCGTAATTTTGTTCGTAATTATTGAACGTATTGTTGGCCGGTTTTCGCGATTAGAGATGTTGGCTCATGAGAAGGGTTTACAAGTGTTTTGATAAATTGATAGTGTGAATTAACCGATCAGCGACGAAGAAACTCAGTTTTAATCATGAATGGATGTTTGACTGATCTCAGAAGGGAGTTTGATTAGCCGCGAACGAAGTCGCAGGTACCTTTAGAGCGAGAAAATAATGATCTTCCAAGCAAGTGGGTAAATCGGAACGTTTAGCTACTATCTGCAGGAAACCGAGAAACAATTTTCAATATTAGGGTTGAACCGAAAAGTGTTCCGTTCAATTCTACAATAGACGTTTTTGGCGTTATACCTACTAAAAATCGTTTTTACATCTTGGTTAGTGGGAGCATTCCCTTTATTAGGACTTTTTCCTTTCTGGTTTGTGCCGTTTGATCTTTTAAATCTTGTTCCTTTCCTGTACTCACTAATTTTTAATCCTGTCTTTATTTATAACTAGTTTTGATGTTTTAATTTATTTTAAGCATTCTTTTATTGTACACTTTGTTTATATTTTTATCGCGCTTTTCTTTATTCTTAATTTTATACTCCAAAAAGCCTACTTCAATTTGAAATTAAACAAATTCGCTTCTTCGCCAATACTCACATTTTGAAATTACTGCTCCGAAATTTGTAGTCTCGCGTAAGGGTAATACAGGACCACAAATCACTAAACCACTCACAATGTAACAATTTGGAACCATTTTAACGATTTTCAAAAAACAAATTCAGCTTTCACAGTTCACTTTTTGAATGGTTCGGTCTTCACTTTATACATTTGTTTTTGAAAAGGTCCTGCGGAAGTTTTCCCCCTAACTGGCGAAAGGAGCCTCAGACTGGAGGTTCTTGGGTTTACCAGGCGGACCGTCGATGCTCGCTGCCTGGCGTTCGGAAGCACAATGGTCGCGGCATTGTGGCTCCCTATTCACCTCGAATTTGTCACGGACCTCCCGTCGACGGAGTGCCAGCGACAACAAGTCGCGCGTCTCCACCGCTTGCGGATGTGTGCGCAAAGTAGCTGTTTGTCGGGCGCGACATTGTGCCCGTGCTGCGTGCCATGCCGTGCCGTGATCAACGTATGCCTGCATCTTGCGAGGAGTTTCTAGCAGCCACGACACGACTACAGTCGCAGGTCATGTCGCGAGTATCCCTTTTTTACTTTGATTTGCATGCCCATTTGCTGTTGTTGGGCTTGGTTTCGTTTGTTTATCTCGTGCGTCTTGAGCTGCTCCTCTTATCTCAGTTGGGGGGGCAAGTAAAGATGGCGATAGAGCGGCAGGCATTTTTTCCCGCCAAAAGTGAAGGCGTCTGTTTCGTGAGAGGCACTGGCCGGGAACCATTTTGTTTGGGACCCGCTAAAAAACGGCAACACCACCCAAGCGAACGGCCACGAGGCAGATGGCGCTCTCGGCGCTTTCACTTCGGAGAAAGTCGAGAAAGTGAGTCCTGTCTCCTGGCCATGAGGTTCATGCGCGCCACGTTCGTGGCTGGCCAATGGGTAGCCGGGCAGGAGTGGTTTTTCTACGGTTCAGTAAATGGCGCGCGGGGCGCTGCTGCTCGTGGGAGTCTGCCGGGGAGCGCGTGGATGTGTGTTCGCGATGGCGAGACGCAACAGGTGGCTCGGCAGCGGCATGCCGCGGGATGTATGAGTGCCTCGGTTTATGTGCTTTTCTCTATTTTTCCTCTTGAAAGGCGAGAAAGGATAATCGGTGGTCCTTTTGTGTTTGTTTGTTAAATTCCGCTTTGTGGAGGGACTTTTCCTATTGGGAGAGAGATTTTTCCTTCGAGAACAATGTGAACGCAGATGAAGACGTGAAAATTATTTTGCGTCTGTAAATTTCATGCTGGGGGCTGGTTCTTCGGTGCATTTTTGCTACCCCAGGACCTTTGCGCTTGATAGTGTGCGGGACGAGCTTCCCGTCTTATTTATTTTCCCTAATTGGCTTCAAAGTTATGTGATTCTTACTTTTGTATTAGAAAATGATGTGTACATAATTCATGCAGGCACTTATCTCTCTTTGATTTAACAGATTTCATTTTTTAGATGCTCGTTGGCCTTCCGGCTTCGCTCGATATTTTAACGTTGGTTTTCCTTCAAAAACACACGTACCCTAACTCATACTCATGGAAATTCCAGAAGTTGTTTTATCGCATTTTTGAAGAAATCCTAATTTTAAGTTTCGAAATTTCAAAAGCATTTAGACTTAAAAATCAGAACTTCTAAAATTTTAAATGTAAGTTTGCATGTTACAATTTTAATAATCAGCAAACCTGAAAACATTTAATGTCCATCATTGCTTCCGACGGAATTTAAATCGTTCTAAAACTTAGAACATTTTCAAGCAGAGGCCGTATTTAGTACCTCGACTCGATGTCGATTTCTGTGAATTTATGCTTTTTATTGTTAGTTTATTTTATAGTAACAAAACAACTAAACTAAGATTTTATTTATTTTATTTGTTGTCGACACGATCGTATTATCGAATTGTTAATTTCGTAAGAATCGATAAGACCGATGTGATGTTGTCGATTCGATGAATCGAGCAAAAATACCAAATACGGCAGAATACAAATAGACAAGCAATGGAGCGCTATACACCGCAAGAGCGTGGAATAATTGTGTCAATTTTTTTTGACTAATTTGAATTCGAGGAGCGGGGCTTGGTGAACATGTGGTTTCAACAAGACGGTGCAACCGCACAGACAGCACGAGCCACAATGGATATTGTGAAGGAAGCGTTTCCTGGTCGCGTAATCTCCTGTTTTGGCGATTTGGCATGGCCAGCCAGATCGCCCGATTTAACCGCCCCAGACTTCTTTCTTTGGGGCTACTTGAAGTCGCGGATTTATGTCAATAAACCTCAGACAATCGCAGCCCTTAAAGAGAATATTCGACAGGAATGCGAACAGTTATCACCGGAAATCTTGCGGAAAGTTATGAAAAATGCGATAAAATGGGCACAAATGTATATCAACACTGGCGGCAGCCACTTGACGGATATCATCTTTTCTACTTAACAGAAAAAATTGTATAGGTCCAAAGATAAAGATTTCCATCACTCAAAATATTTTTTTTATTTAGTAAAAAAGTTATACAAAAACAAAATTGAATGATTAATTTTGCGCCACCTTGTAAATTTCGATTCCCTCGGAAATGATCATCAGTTTAGTAGTCTTAATGGAATCTTGAAACTGTTAAATCACTTCGTTCTTTATTATCGGCCAATTGTCCCTTAGTAGTTTTATGAATTACTTTTTTTTAAAAAAATTAACTGCCCGTTTTGCGCCGAAGACTGTTGTTTTTGTTTAAAATCTGTTTAATCTATTAAAAAACTTCCTTATCACACTTTTAAAATAAATAAAATTATTTTCCAAAAAAATTTTAGACTTCAAACATTTTGTTGCTTATCACCAAGAGTCTAACATTATGCAAAAAAGAAATAACTAGACTGGGGACAAGGGTATGTATCCCTATTCTATCTAAGTATGTAAATATTTTGGACAGTGTAGTGTTATTTAAGTAAGTTCTATTTTTATTTTAAAGCATAGCCACTTGCCAATTAACCATAACTGCTAAATTTTAGTTTAAAATTTCGAACTCGGTGTGGCGATAGGTAGTTGTTGTTATTTATTTAAAACTGTTTTGTCCTTTTTTAGTTGATTATATCTTTATGGTGACCCGGACAAGTCAGCACAGACTAAAAATGATAACAGTCATAAAAGTAGTTGGGGGAATACAAAAAGGCAAACCTCAATTATATCCTAGGGAATTCCTGATGAATTTAGGTTCATCTGCCAAAGTTTTCGTCTATATGGGAGGAGGAAAATACATCATTAAACCCTCCTAAAATTTAAAAAGTTTCACTAGTAACTACAAGGGTAATTCCATCGTAGATTCATCATCTTTACAACCGTTCATGGTTAAACCACAACAGCTTAAATTTCATCATTTTATTTGCCGGAAATCGGTCCACCTTGTAAGCATTATGTAAAAGTAATAGATAAAGAGTTGTACGTAACCTGTAAATATTACGTTCAATGTAGAAAATTACAAAATTATTCTAAAATGTGCAAAAAATACCAAATGCCAAAAGTTGAACCGATTAGGTGGCTGTAATTCAAATACATAATTTTCCCTGGTATTTTACACTTATCCCAAAATCCCTTAGAGTCGATTATTTTTCTTATTTTTTTCTATTATTTACTGCACTCACCTGAAAGAAAGCGAAAATTTTTCTCTGCTTAAAGTCTTCCTAAAAAAACCTCCAGGAACAGACCGGCCACTTAAGGGTGTGGGTGAAGGAATCAATTGATGCCAAATGGTCAAGTGGCCGGCTATTTACCCCCGGCCCTTTGTGCTTGGGTATCATCACGATCCTGGAGGACTCGATTTCATTGTTGTCCTTCGCCAGTCTCCCGTTTGTCCCTTTAGTTGGGCCACTATTGTCTCCGGTATAGAGGCGCTTTGTTCGGCATGAATTGGGGACCTCTGGCCTGGTACAGTCGGATAATCGGAGTAGAAGAAAAATACTAATAAAACTGTGTCCGGGGGCAAATCCGGTGAAGTGTTGGTAGTGGCTGTGACACTCAAGAGAGGAGTCCTGGGGACGGAAGACGTGAGAAATAACAAAAGTTAGCCAATTTTATATCCGAGCTGAGTATCTGGCTGATGTGTCGAAAGTAAATAACAACAAGACTTGTTCGAAAGTGAGAATTTTTATGATGGGATGTTACAGAACCATAATCGAATTAGAAGACCGAATTGAATATTTGGCGCTTGAACGCAAGTACAGAGAAATAGATTTCGGATGATTGATATTTAATAATGATATACAAATTTAAAAACATTTCGAGGGCTTAAAATTGAGAATTACTTAAAAAGTTAGCTTCACGAAATAAAAAGAATGATTCAGAAAACACTTGCCAGCAATCAAATGTCGCGAAATGTATGTATGTATGTATGTCTGGTTAAATATGCTTATTATAAAATTTTATAGAAACTTAATACTAAAATTACCTACATCAATTTTTTTTTCCACATTGTTTTAGTACCTTGCATTCAATTTCGCACATATGTCGAAACTGTTGTAGGTATGCTGAATACCTCACTCCTTAGATCCTCTTAATTTTAATTTTATGATGTAGTACCTTGCTGTAGTTCATCTAAATAAACTAAATAAATAAAATATGGATATACTGAATTAAAATTTACATTTACAAACAATAAAAGTGTAAATTTAACTTGATAAGATACAGAAAAGAACGATATAGTCAATTTCCAGTCAACTACCTATTGCCACATTACCCCTGCTACTTAACCTTGTGCTAAATATTTCACTGCCTATAGCTGAATATGTGGCTGAATATGATCTTGGCAGCGAATGGGTTAACGACGAAAAAGTTAACGAGGAGGAGATAATCATCAATAGAAATCTTAGTTTCTACAGCTAAAAAAGTACAGGCAAAACGGGTAAAGGCTGGACAGATTAGATCAGCCACATGATTAAATTAAAAATTATCAGGAGATGGTTTGCAGCTGTTTGAATACTTGAAAGTCATGCAAACTTTGTTGATGTTTGTAGTTGATGAGTATATCTCTTAATCTCTTGTTACTTCTGTGGAGTAAGTTGTTGCTGGATTAACTGCAAGGCTTTTTGAAATTTTTTAAGAGTTTGTTATTGTCTAAAAATGTGCTATTGAAATAAAAGATTCTCGCTGAATTTTGTTGCTGGAGCTGTTGATTAAAGTTGTTAATTAGAACAGATGTCTGACGATTTACGACTAAAAAGCGCTGACAAATTTTATAAGGGGATTTAACTATGAATTTCTCTCCTCCCTAGATAGAGGAAATCCTTTTGTTAGAGAATTTAACATTCTGAAGGCTTACGGAACTGAACTACTTTTTAAATTTTACCATACCAAGTCTGCGTTTTAACGAGGAGCAGCAATTCCTGTTTAAAGCTGCCGGGATCATCAGTTATGGGAGAGCATGTCCTGATAGTGTCGATGTACAGCAAGAGGTTGAAGGTTTTACTTGTTTTTAATCTGCTTCTTTTGATGAAGTGGAGAGTAAAAGTCCTGTAAAAAAACCACAATATCAGTTGTTCGGAGGTAAACATTTTTGCAGATGTTTTCGCCTTTAGAGTTTGAAACGATAATAATTTCAAATTTTCCCGGGTACTACCACGCGTTAGGTAGCTGGTTTGCATATTCACCCCATCGTTCAGGGGCCAAACCGCTTAAATCATTTACTGCAATAAACGACCTTTCTCAAAGCCGCCCTGAACCCATTTTATTCACAAATCCCGGCCATAAAATAATTGCAGATGGTATTACCCCACCCCGCGCGCATCCGCCAATAGCTCGTGCCCTCTGTCCGAGCCCGCGAGCATCCTGACATCCTGGCGCGTCCTTCAACACTTTGTTCTCAGCAAAATACCCGCGGTGTCATCATAAAATTTTCTTTCTCCGCCACTTTCAAAATTTAATGTTGCACTTAAGAGGAGCAGAAGGGGGGGCGAGGGTGCAAATAATGGCGCATAATGTCCATTATTCGAAAACAAACGACTATCGTGTGTTATTCTGATAACAGCACGGCACGGTAGTGTCCTGGGCCCGGAACCAGACCGAACCAGGGCGTGCGGGACGGGCGGAGGCGGTCGGTGTGTATGTGCGATTTGTGTTAGAATAGAATTCCCGTCGGATGCCGTCGATACCCACACTATGGTGTGCTGCTAGCACAGCAGGATGCGGCAGGCAGGCGGAATTGCCCAAAATTCCTGTGAATCCTCCGGGCTGCTGAGCTCTCTTCGGCGCGATAGCGGCGGTGGCTGCGATACCCCCCTCCGGGCACGAATAGGAGCAATGAGAGGTACTCCAGGAGGATATAATTTTGGGAATAATGGGGTTATTTGACAAAAAGAATGGTAATTCCATTCAGTCGCGTCCCAAAGTTATTGTCGCGGGAAATTGTGTAATGGCGATGCGAGAATAGGACGGGAGACAAACGGGCTTATAATCTCCTTCAACCTGACCCGCAGGCGGGTAATCTTTCTGGGAGTTTTACGCGTATAGTTTTCGTTTCTCGAAAAGAAATATATGGAAAATTTGGAGATGGAGCAAATTGAAAACTGTAGCCTTTCGCATTACTCAACAAGTATTTTTCCCACAGATCATGTAGCAGGATATTTTGGTAGTATTTGCGAAAATGTTCCAACACATACGGGTTTTAAAAAATAATGGGATCAAAAAGTACAAAAGTGGGGTTTCGGTACATTTTCGAAATTCATTCAAAAATAACTGAAACGTTATAAAAATTTATAGCGCCAACAACGAGTATAGCTGAATGTGGAGTTGAATATGATCTCAGCAGCGAATGGATTAAACTGATTCAAGATTATCTTGAAACAAGTTTTTTACAGGGTGCGGCAAAATAATGTTGACTAGAGTTTTTCGTTATGAACATTTTAAAAACAATTAAAACAAAGCATAAGACATAAAAATTAAAGGAACCAGTCTTCATTTGTAAACGTGAAGTTTTGCGTTTCGTGCCGGATCTCTTCCACCGATATTTTGTTCCACTCCTGACGCAAGGATTGCTTTAACGACTCCAAACTTTAGTGACGCGTAGCACAGGCTTTTAGATTTCCTAAGAATTAAAAACGAAAATGTGCTGTTTCCACGTCTTTTGGGCTACTTGACTCCTTTTTTTCTTTTCTTAACTGGATTAAGAATCTCTAGACAGACATTTTGTCTCTCGAAGTAACCATTGAGTAGCAAAAAAGCGGTGGTAGTCTCCTATTAATTCGAGATCAAAAAGATTTTTGAAGCTAAGAAAAGACAACATTTTTTTTCGAAAATATCCAAGACACATAGAAAAGGAAATAGCTTTCATTGGTGAGGTTCGTGGATGAACTATCTTCCTGGATTGGCGTTAAAGTTGCAAAGTTTTCTAATTCTCGAAGGAAAGCTTTTTTTCACTTTCGAACTCGAATAAGCTCTTAAGATTTCTTCGCCGAAAATCCGCGGCACACACACTGCACGTGTTGAAAGTTTTCGCAAAGAAAATGAACTTTGCTGAATTGCAATTTCGTGCAGTTAGTTATCGGGCGTTGATTAAGTGCGCCTGCCGGCGATGCATTACCCGGAGGAGAGCCTTTCCAACAGCAAGATAATTGGCACTAACCGCACTAAATTGCGCCCCATTCTCCCCTCTTACATCCGAGCCGGGTGAAATTTACCTTAATTATGATAACGACGCTCCGCTTCTCCGAATTTCCCGGCTAAGCGATGCGATTTGCTCCTTCTCCCGATTTCACCGTTGACTTATCCACCGATTTGCTGGATTTTTTCTTATTTTGCTCTGCATTTTCTCTAATTAAATCAACTTTTTGAATTAGTGTCCTTTGGCGCAGATTAATTTAATGACTCAATGCTCTGCCGAAGCCACTCTGCAAGCAGGCAGCGTGCCAGAGTGGAAGCAGCGACTCTTCCAGGTGGGCTTCGTTGAGCACCCG
This sequence comes from Philonicus albiceps, assembly GCA_963969385.1. Classification (NCBI taxonomy): domain Eukaryota; kingdom Metazoa; phylum Arthropoda; class Insecta; order Diptera; family Asilidae; genus Philonicus; species Philonicus albiceps. Next base: position 74,847,091 of record OZ017772.1, on the reverse strand, counting down.
GATTTATAGCGGTGGGGGGGAGGCCCTTCGCGGGCAGCCCCATCTCAGGGCACTTTACCAGTTCAAATATGTGTGTTTTTATACAGAAACTTTTTTAATTGGCTTTCACCTGCTCTCCTGCACTGTGCGATTGCTTTGATGGTCGCTGAAGTTGCGTATGGTCAGGTGACCCCTTAAGGGTCAAAACGTACCTATTTCACTGATTGGAGGTTTCTTAAAATTGCTGCTACTTTGTAGATTTCGATTCAGAAAAAGTCTCGACTCCTTTCTTTAAACTGAACTGAACTGAACTTGACTTGCCTTTCAGGCAAAAAGTAACTTCTTTATGACCTCGCATATTTCCGCAAATTACATAACACGAAGAGTGGATTCAAAAACCTTAAATTGTTGACGCAGAAAAAGGATATAATCAGTAAATTGTAATCGGTTTGCACGTATGCCAATGCATTTGAACCCATAACTTAACCAGTCAGCTATGTTGATCCCTTTTCAAAACGTCCAACGATCACTTTATTTGCACTGTGCAAAGTTTTTTATTTGTTCATTTCATTTTGTCTTAGCTTCCAAATATTTAAAATATTTTCAACTTTACGAATATATTTTAGTTTTCACGAAAATTACGATTTAAATAGGCATAATAACTACTTTTTACACACGACGAGCATACTCGTCATAACACAAAATTATTCGATTTATCTAGGGCGAGTATACTCGTCAAAAACAGTTAATTGATCGAGTTAGGTACATTTTTAAGCGTTTTTGAATTCATAAATGAAATAAATACTCAAGTCAGTGCCTTTACACTTTGTAGGTATACTGCATTAATTTTTAAATGTTATAGTCGGACAAAAATAACAAATGAAGTAATCCGTAATCTTATTTTGCCGGTAGTAAAGAAAACATAGTTTTAAATATAATAAACCTTTTTCCAGAACTACTTGCCAGATTTACGCATTATCAAATATAAATTACAAATTTTATAAAAAATAATTGAAAACTACAGAAATTCTAGAGTTTCTTCTGGATAGATGCACTAGGAGATGAGTTAGGGGTTGTATTGTTGTTGTTCTTTTAATGTTATGATATTGGCTATGATGTCATGCTATACATTTTATAAACAAATAACTTTATTGGAAAAATATAATGGGAAACCAATAACAATTGTATTATTCGATATACCTGCAAAATTTCCAGTAAATCTATCGTATTGGAGACTTTTCAGAAAAATGCAGTTACAGTCTTAACTGGCTTCATAGGCTTCATAGATATTCAGTTTTATATCTAGAAAACCACTAAAATTACATAATGAAAAGTTCTGCTAATTGTTTTTAAATATTCAAATCAAAGAAATTGGGTTTTCTAAAACTTAAAAGGAGGATAACTTTTTGAACGAAAAGTAACAAATATTCGGATCATGTTCTATACCATGGAGATGAAAATAAGCAAAACTTTTAAAATCATTCTTTTGCTTCAATGCTTGATATACGACAAAAAGGTAATTTAATGTTTCCTTGTTTGTGAAGCACTGAATTTCTGAATGGGAAGAATTCCAAAGCGGAAACTCTCCTACCACACGCTTTCTTTCTTACACGATAAGAAAATTGAGAAGAGAATACCGTCGTAGTCGTATAAGGCAACAACCTACAACACGGTTTCGGTCTAATACGGTACTGAAAATGCGAAAATCATCCTATAACAATTTTCGGTCTCATATCGATCATATCGGGTGAACAAAGCCAACTCAGCTCTAGGCTTAGTTAAACGATGCAACCAAGGAATTCTCTAACCCCTATGTCCCTAAAGCTCTTTAATTCTATTTTATCAGATCCAAACTTGAATATATCTCTCAGGTTTGGTCACCCTCTCGGCCAATACTCATTAATAGGATTGAAGCTGTTCATAGTAGGTTCCTTCCTTGGGTTGATAACTTTAATCTTCCTTCTTATGAGGATCACTTGAAATTGATTAACCTCTAGCCCCTAGCATTGTGTCGTAATGTCGCGGACATACTCTATGTTCACGAAGTCCTAACTACCTCTATTGACTACTCCGAATTTCTACATAGCATCTCGCTCAATACCACCAACCCTCGCAATGTAAGATCATTTCCACTCTTCCGCCTGAACATCCACCGCATCAACTGTGGTCACTTTGAACCCTTTACAAAAATGCTACGCAAAGTTAACTATACCACCCCTTTCGATTTCAACACCGATAAACAAAACCCTCCCTCTACTATCCAGTCCCACTATCTTAATTAGTCCCTCCCGTCTGCTTCACTTCATGTCATGTATTACTGACCCTTATTCTATGTAGCTCTAGTCTTAGTTTTAGTTACTTTTGTTATTTTTAAGTTGATTACGTCTTTTTGTTCTCTGCAGTTTGCATTAAATATATAAATAAATTTGCGCACCGTACTATAGGAGGGTTACCTGTTACCTGTATCAGTGGGGAGGGTACTAAAACGTTTTCCGCAGACTGGTATTAATGCCGTTTATGCAATGATTTTTAAAAAGGGGATTTTGTAAACTAGCTGGGCATGTGACCCGCCGGTAGTGTGTTTAATTAAATTAAATTATTAAAACTGTCTTATAATTTTACGATTCGCTTTCCTACGCATAAGTTATTTAATTTTTAGCTTATTGGTAATTAAATCGAACAGAAATCACTTTTTTATCTTATAAATAACATTTTTTAAAAATCTACATTTAAAAGCAAAATACCAACCCAATTTTATTTATTGTGTGCGAAATTATTTAAGAGGTTTTAGACATGCTTAGAGAGAAAAGTAATAACTTCGGAATTTTGAGCCCTTTGAAAACGTTTGTTAATTCACTTCAGAATCATTACTCATTAATTAAATAATTTGGCTCGTAATCCGGAGGACATCATTTGAGCTATTCGTTATTTGCCTTTTTAAATTGGTTCTAAAATATTAAAAACAGCTTTTTTTCATAACCACCTTGTATGATACCGATCTTAACATTTACAGCTGTGTGAATCAAAGCCCTTTGGAGACCACTTCTCGTATTCAATGTAAAAGGCATGAAATAATTTTCTTACATAGGTGCATACGTACAACATGCGAAAATACGAACCTAAAACAAGCTGCGACATAATTCAAGTAATACCAAATATAAAAAATAAGGTCTAACATCTACTTCCACTGTATAGCCTTGAAACTGCTCTGTATTTTACCTTCAAGGCTTAAATTGATATTCCTTAGAACGGCCTGTAGTACATATGCAGTTTGGTTTTAATAAAATTATCTCTTAAGGCTTGGGTTCAATTTCGATTCTCAATGGATTTTGGCGTCGGATTTCAAGCGATTTTCCGAGTAAGAGTAGTCCTGAAATAGGTGGTGTGGGAAAATAAAACAAGAAACACACGTAGCTCATAAGAAGTTCCTTCGTTTTTATTAAATTTTCTTCAGTTGCTGTAGTTGCCTTAAATAATTTAAATTCTTTCGTTTCACAATGCTTTGCTTGCTTCTTACTTGTTAATTCGAATGTTGACTATGATAAATTCATGAAATTTACTGTGTATGCCACACTACCTCTTTTTATTATAAATGTTTGTGCATAAAATTCAAAGATTTCTACAATAGCCCAACTATTTATTTACGAACAAATTCAATACAGCTATTTTACAGTGAGTAACAGAAACATTCAGCGCATTCAGCGTAGCACGTCGCTCTGCAAGATATCGGGAGGAGGGAGTCTCCCCTGGGATCGTCTTAAAACTAACTAAAGGTCAAGTGAATTTTGAAACAAATCAACAGAACGCCGCTCTGGGCTCGTGTGTTTAAAAACAAGGGAATCTAGCCAACGAGAGATTGCACGCTGTGGGGAGTTCATACTGCGGAATGCACGTAGAAAATAACAGTTATAACTAAGATTAATTACAAATTGTTGCAGCGGAGTTTGCTTAGTTTTTCCCCGGTCAAAAAATGACCGTCAGCGGCCGACGAAAGTCCCCACCGCCCTGAGCGTACTGCGAGTACCCGCCGTAATCCAGTTGGCTATCGCTGGGCGAATTCAGCTGGGACTTGTCTGACCCGTCAAGCTGCGGCGTAGCCTCTCTGTCGTCCAGTGGGTTGGCGCTGTTTCCGGCGCCCCCCAGGCCCGAGATCCCGTTCAGCAGGTGCTGATGCTGCTGCTGTTGGTGCGCCTGCTGTTGCTGCTGGGCCCCATAGATCTTGGAGATATCGAACGCGTAGTTGGCAGCCCTGTCCTGGTACATTTTCGAATCAAAGTAGGCCTTCGTTAGGACGCTGGGATCCAGGTAGGCACTGTATGCACTCGCCTGCGCTTTTGACGTGTCGTAGAGGCTGCCCGCCGCCGAGCTCAAGTAGGAGCTCCGGTCCAGCGCAAACTTCGAGACGTCCATTTGGCTGGTAATAGACGCCTGGAACGACACGACAATTTCAAGTATTATTACTGGAAATAATTAGGCTGAATTCAATTCAGCGATTATAATTGAAAAAGAGGGCTTAGCATAAGCGGCGGTTAACTCATTCAGTGCTAACTATGGGATATGGTACCTCGTAGTTTCCCATAGCTGAATGTATGGCTGAATATGATCTCAGCAGCGAATGGGCTAAAACAGTTAATTATTTCATTTATTAGAGTGTGTAGGAGGAGGAAATCATTTCTACAGGGTTTTTTTTTCCGTAGATTACGAATTCGTAAATGAAAATGCTCCATCACATCACGTTTTTGAGAAAAGTAGACTTAAAAAATACAGAAGGCCGTATTTTGAAATTGCGAAGTTTGAAAAATTATTTTGTTTGATAAATAAAGGAGAAGCTGATTCTGCAGGTAACCGAAAGGCACCTGTGTAATCCACAGCCTCATAAACGTTTCGGACAAAGCAAAAAAGAAGCCCTTAAAATCAGAAAAGTCAAGAACAGCCGAAGACAAAAATTAAGCGATCTTCATTTGTCTCCTGGCAAGTGGCAAGTCGTTTGAATGGGAGCTGAATGGGAACCGAAACATCTCACCTGGGGGCATTCTTTCGCCAGTCCTTACCACAAAAAATTTATTTGCGGCTCACGTCGCGCGGCCCGCGGCCAAATGTTACGGTCGAATACCCCCTCCCCAGCCACGTCTGCAGCTCCTCACTCTCTGGTCAATAAAATGTTTGCCCAAGTCCATTCGTTTTGGATACTTCCCGGTCTTGTCTTTTCAAAAGACGCTCTCTTTGTGAACCTTTGTTTGTGTGTTTCTTCGAAAGGTTTGCTTGTTTCCATTGCTGCAGAACCAAAGCGCGGGAGATGATAAGTAGGCACCATAACGAAAACCCCTAGAGTTGGGCGGCCACTTCCTCGCCGAAACCGAGGGGCACGCTGAAAAATTTCGAGCGGTGCTCCTTTCTTTTGCCGCATCGGAGGGAAAAAATGTGCCAACTCGTTAAGGCCATTGTCTGGAGGGTCTAAGTCGTTGCGCCTTTCCATCGCTTCTCAAACGGCGGTGAATAGCGCACGGTCGTAGCCAACCCAGCCCTTTAGCGTTCGATGCACAAAGCTCGGCGGCCGCCGCCGATCGAACGCTCAACAAACTTATTGAACCGTGCAATTAAATTATTTCAACTTCTCATCGCGGACACGCCGTGCCGGGCCGTGGACGTGCCTCGCCTTCGTGTCAGTCGTTGAGACTGAAACACTACAATTAAAGACGTGCCCTCATCAAGCGCTTAACTGCCTTTCAAAACCACTGTTTGGGGATGACGGCCCGCGGCACAGGTGGCAATTACACATACAATTTACACTCCTCTGGGTCTATCTAATTTGCATTGCGACTAATTACTGAGGATGACAACGGCAAACGAACGGTGAGGAACTGAGATTCCTCGAGCTTGACTCTAGCTCATTCGGCTAAGTGGGGGGCTAGTAGTCTCTGCAGTTTTAATTAATACCTGCTCTTTTAAATAGACAATAATAGAAGAAACGTTGAATATTTATAACATAACAAAACTACTACAATGATTCGAATTGCGAAGAGGAATTAACCAATTTTATCTTTCTTTTTCGCTTCTCTAATTCAACAATGTGTGAGCACACCATTTAGTTTTGGTACTAAGTCTTAAGTAGGAAATGAATGGTTTGAAATAAGAGAGCGAAATAATGCAAAATTACTTAACTACTAAACAAGCATATCCCACATCGGATAGATTCTGAGGATCGCAAATATTTAGTTCATTTCTACTGATTTAATTATATCTTTACCAAGAGAAGTTCACAAACTTTCGCAAAAATTTTGTAATCGAAGGCCTTCTTTTAGATTCGTGGATTGATTCGGTCTCCAATTTAATTTTTTTAAATATTTTGGACCCAAGATATATGTTGAATCAAGATTTCGACCCATCTCTAAAATATTTTATGCTTGCTTTTGGAACTTCCGTATCGAGGCTTTAGTTGATAAACTTTTAACTTATTTAAACACTTTTAGTGGTAAGGAAATCATAAGGTTACTATTAATCATAATTATTTGGTAGGTATTTTAAACCTAATCGTAAGCTTCCTCAGCTTCCTGTCCTTTATTATAATTTAGAATCAATGTAACGTATTTATAAAGGTAATATAAATACGTTTGGGATGTGTTCATCAAAACCTTTAATTTGATATCAAACACGACACATTTATGCATTTTTTTAAACCATTCACCTCCGAGATCATATTCAGCCACACATTCAGCTATGGGAAACTACGGGATATCTCATAGTTGGCAAGTGAATAGATTAATAATGTTTCGTGGTTTTAAAAATCATAGTGTAGTCGTGTACAGATGACCATTGTGGGATTGTGCAACGGCAATACATAAATTAGAATGCGCTCACAAGCTCAGTTGGGGAGCCCCAAACTGCCTCGTTAACCCGCCTTAACGATTAAGCGCCTATTTACGCACCGTCAGCTAACCGCTAATTGCAGGGCATCCTTAAATTTTCCTGTCAGGAGGGACGAATTAATTTCAGAAATTGGAAAAACAAGATCCTTTTTAGGGTAGAAATTTGAACAAATTTAATAGACACCTTTCCGGCTATCAGCCGCCATCAAAAAAGAGGTTCTTTTTTGGGGGCGTTCTCGAGGAAATCGATTGATAAACATCGTTCGGGCATTTTTGTGCGGTGGCTAAGACTGCATTGAGGCGGGTGTGTCACTGGGTCCCAAACTGATTGAGGTGTGCAGGTGCTCTAAATTTGTAATTATAGAGGGGACTTTGGCTGATGGAATTTGTATTCGTGGGATGCACCTCTGAGTAAACATCGATTTAAATGATTTCTCTCGGGTGAGGTGGAAAAAAAAATGCCGAGGTAATTTTGTAACGTTATTTGGCAGGAAATTGGATAATTACCTGTGATGTTGGTGGACTTGCCTGCGATAAATGACTGCCTAAGTGATACGCTGCTGGTCCGGGAGCAAAGTATCCAGGTGTTATGCCTGTGGGAAAATAAACAAAATTTTTATTTTTCAATTATTTATTGGGAATAAGTGGGTACGTCGTTATTTGTTTTGTATAAATGTATAATTTTATTGATATTTCTGGCAATGTCTGAAATATGCAATGGGGCAAGATTTTTCCTTTATGCATTTACTTTAAGTATTTTACAACAGAATGATGATGGTCACTGTTAAATGCAAATTATAAATAAACAAAGACTGTTGTAGGAAAGTTTTTGTGTTTATATTAAGCCATACAGCAACATAAAAACCCGGAGGTTTCGAGGGGGTGGAGGGGCGAAATAACATACTTTTGAATCATACACGTTCATATGAATACGACGACGACAATAATCATCAGCTAAACTACCCCAAACACTTCCCTGGAAGTAATAAAGAGCTTTCACCGAGGAACCTTTGTAACGACTGTTTACATAATCCTAAACATCGCTGAATGCTAATTAGAGAACATAAAACCCGCAACTTCTTGATTACCATAACGATCCCTCCGCATGATTAATGGCATATTTTGTGATGTTGTGCGTTTTACTCTTAGCAATTTCCGTGACATGCTCCTCGAACGAGCTTCCGTCCCGCTCCCCTAACAAGTAAATAGTTCCAACCAGGCGGGTAGGCCCTCCCCCCAAAAAGGAATAATAATAATAATAATAATAAAAGAAAAAAAAACTGCGGAACTCGGTTATTTGTTGGAGACAAATTACTTTCAAGCACGTCATGGCCCCATTGCAGGGGAGCCCGCCACCTCTGCTTATCCTTTGAAACCCGGCCCTTGTTTTAATCGGGGGATGGGATTGCCGTTCCTCCGTGCGCGCATACACACACACACAGGCGCTCGAGGGTATTCCCTTTTTTTTGGTAATTCCAATAGTTCTTGACTTTAACTCATACGTACCCGCCCTTAGCGCCTCCACTGGGACCGAAGGGTACGGCATGTGGTATGGGTACCCGTCACGTCTTAGCGCTTTCGGCTTCCTCCTGGGACGATATTTGTAGTCGGGATGTTCCTTCATGTGCATTGCCCTGAAAAATGTTTCAAAGTGTTTTAGCGTACGGGAGCACTACACCTGGGGAAGCATGCCTTGGTAAATTTTTGGAAGAATTTTTATACGTACCTTAGTCGCTTGGCTTCGTCAATAAATGGACGTTTTTCATCTTCTGTTAACAACTTCCATTCGGCACCTGAAAATGTTACATATTTTAAACTATTTCAAAATTGAACTGTGTGACTGTAGATTGTGTTCTTAAATTTTGAACTGGAGCAAACGATTACAATCACTGCGATTTTGATATAGGGTAATACAGTTGACTTCGCGAAATCATTTTGAATTTTTATAAAAACCATTTTAGGAAATAGCTACGTATTTAGTAAACTATTTTCTGTTTGGATTATTTATGCGTAAAGCTTGTAAACTACTGCATTACTGGCATTACTTGATATTACTTATTTATTTATTTAATTAATTCGCTTTATAAAGCTACAAATAGATTTTATAATTAACACTAAAATAAGATTAGAAATTAGCTCATTACTAGGGCTCTGACAATGGTTCGGAATATTCAACTACTTGTAGTGGCTTGGACCGATTTTGAGTAAAGAAGTCTTTCAGTACCCGAGTTATTCGAAACTTGTGAACAAAAATATCCGAGAACACGAGTAATGAAGTACTCAATTTAGGTAGTATTGGAGTGAATGTATGGGAAAAACGAACTCTTTCTGCGCCGATTGCTACCCTGGCCTCACTAAGAATCTCAGCGTGCTCCAAATCTGCACAAAATAAGAAAACAAGTCTAGTTTTAAAAAAAGAAATTAAAATTAAACCAAGTCCGGAGCATAAATTTTTAGCTGCGAGCCTCAGAAGCCGCCGGTGAGTAAATTTTTATACAAAATGTATGGGAAAAAACAAACCCTTCCTGTACCGATTGTCACCCTGATCGAATTAAGAATCTGAGCGTTCTCAAAATCTGCACAAAATAAGAAAACAAGTCTATCTTTAAATAAAAATTAAAATTAACCCAAGTCCGGAGGAAAAATGTTGAGCTGCGAGCCTCGGAATCCGCCGGTGAGCGAGTGAATGTATGGGAAAAATGAACCCTTTCTGCGCTGATCTGAGCGTGCTTAAAATCTACTGAAAACTCCTTTAATCATATTCGGATCTTTAGCGCTGTTTATACATTACATAGTTTTATGATACTGTCTGGATTTCCATCTAAAGTAATTTTTTTTTTTTTAATTTCTATTAAGTGATAAAAATATAAAACAGCGAATTTTTTACTTCAAACATATCATCCGGCAATCCAAGAAATTGGAAAAATATTCTGTTTAGCGATGAATTAAAAATAAATTTGTTTTGAATGAGATGGCAGAATTCGAAGAGGTAAAAATCAAGAATTGAACACAATAAAGACAATTAAGAATGATGACGACAATATCAAAATATGTGGTTTGCTTTTCATATGCTGGAGTTGGTCTTATATTTTGGATAAAGATCGTTATGATCAAAGAATTACACTTTAAAATATTAAAGAACAGACCATTCAACAGGATAATGACCTCAAACACCGCGAAAGGTTGTGACTAGGTGATTTAAACGACAAAATATTGCGGTTTTGCTTTGGTCCTCACAATTGTTAGATTTAAACGTGATAGAATATCTAGGAATTTTTAAAAGATAAGGTTTCGTTTAAAAAAACCTCTCATCAGAACTGAAAATTTCGGAGCTGAGCTGAGTTAGTTAGTCCAGCGAAGCGCCTTTTGAAATCTGCATTTGGTAAAGTCGGTACTTTTTCAAGTAAATCTTACATATGTTTGTAAATGCGAAGACTGTTTAGGATTGGCATAATCACTTCTTATTAGGACTATAAATAATTTTCGACCATGCAAGGATAAAGTTTAAAGTTGGTTCATCATTAATCGAAATAAAACAATTTAAAAAGAATTTTCTATTTATAGAGCTTCAAATTGTGAAGGAAGTTTGTTGCACAACCGCAGAAATAGTTGAAGAAATCGTTAACTAATTTCAATTTTTAAATAACTGTCGCATTTGTGGCGAGGGTACGGACGCGCGCTTCCTTGGTATCAACCTATCGGCGCCCATGGCAACCGATCACGATCAATTCTCCGCGTGAATGGCCTTTTCAGTTCCCATTCAGACCAATTCAATCCATAATGCAGTGAAAAGTCATTAAGGCTGAAACAAAGGTGCCCGCCCCAGCGCGATAATGCCTCCTTTTTTCCCCATTATTGCGCAATGTTTTGTGCATAGAATTTTAGTCGTATGCATGCCTTTCCCTTAACCCACTGTTCGTTTCATGTTTTATCTTTTATTGTAATTTCTTTGGATTTGTAATTTTCATTATATTCCCCTCCCCTACACACCGTCGGGCCTGAAACATCCCCGCCTGCGGCCACCGTGTACCCGATTCGCTCCGCTGATGTACTCCCGGATTGTGTCGCACAATGGCTGAACATCATTTTACAATGTTTCGAAAGCTTTTCATTTACACCAGCTTCCCTGTCTTCCACCCCCACCCGCCCACGACGGGTTGTGTGATTCGCTCATCTGGGCCGGATCGAGCGACAGAGTCTACTTCTTTTTTTTATTTTTTTTTTCCATCCCGGTCCCGGTTAGTGGGGGTGGCTCTGCCTTGCTGGGATGGGGTTGGGATTGGGGCTGGGACAGGGGCGAGCAGATAGACACATTTTAGGTCTCTCTTCCTCCTCCTGCGCTAGTGTTCTACGTTTTCTATGTTTTTGTCCTTGACACAACAAAAACACTCCAGAGAGACTGTGGCTATCAGAACGTGCCCCATTCACGATGACAACGACAAGGACTACAACACAACACAGGGTGGCCAACAAAGGACGCACAAAAGACAAAATGCATACAATAGATGGCGCTTTCAATTGTCAGAATTTGGCCTTACCTCCCCTTCTTTCCCTGATCGCCTTGTGCCCCCTTACTAACCAACAGGAAAAATGTTTTCCCTTACATCCCCTGTACGGCTCCCCTTCCCCCACTCTACATTGTCCCTGTCGCTGTAGTTGTTGACGGCTCCATTGTGGGATGCTGTTGTCTTTCTGCATTTTCCAATTTTACATAGGGCTGAGATTGGAAGAAGCTAAGCGCGACAGCATCACCCGGGCCCTGCACCTTCTGGCCAGCTCTAGCTGCTGCTGTGCCGCCCACTTGAAAACTTAGTCACCCTGTTGTATCCACTGTTTCGCAATCACTCACACTATGTCGAAATAGTGCGGGGAAAATAGGGAACAATGCTTTTGTCGAGTTGCCATGACAACATTCCGTTCGGGCAAAATAATTCAAAATATTCGGAACAGAGAATGGCATAGGGCAGGGCGCGCCGAATAGGAGGGGGGTGCGCAGCGCACCGACTGGGATCTCGCCTGGGAATGGGATTGACTCCCAAGGATACACGGAAACAATTGAAAATTCTAACTTGCTGTTTCAGCATAATTGGCAAGTTGAGGAGCTCCTTTGCGCAGATTGGAGGCTCACTGCCTTCACTTAGGCGAAACATCCTCCGAATTTGAGATATGACGTGATTTTTAGATAGGCACATCTCTCCTCCGACAACGTTCCCCCGCACAGCAATCCGGAAAAAAGCCCAGCGGAAAATTTTCCGTTTTAAATAAATAAGGAAATCTCTCTATACATTGAGGCACAGCACAATGGCTCCCTTATACAATTTCCTTTTCAGCTCCATTTATCATCCCATTTCGAAAATAGCAAAGATCCCGGGGACAAAGGCGGGCTGGAAAAGGAGACAAAGAAAAGTATGCAAAACGAGGGCATGGCAGAGAAAAGTGCAAAATCAGGCGAAAGTTCTTAACCTTCCCCATTCCTTTTTTTTTTCTGCCCACCCCCTAGGAGGACTTTGCTTTTTCGAGCAATACGACTAATTCCTGTTTGTTGAACTGTTCACGGCCTTTATTATTTACTTTTTTGAAAACATGTCCCATTTGGGAATTTTTAGAATATTTCTGTGAGCAAATAGCAGACTTATAACAGCGGATATTTTAAAGTTGTTTGTTGCGAGATTTGGAGGACATTTTAGAAAAAAACATGCTTTTGTAAATAAAAACTACTTTTATAAATGTTTTTTACACGATGAATGATCGACAGACAGTGAAGGATCCTAGTTGAACTTTTACAATTATTACAAGTGGAAGCCTACGTTTTTTAATTCCAATAATTTTGTTCTCAGCTTTTCAAAAGTTGAAATCTTCTTAAATTGATTTTTGGAAAATTTTACTATTAAAATCGGAAGAAATTGGAAGTTTATCTCTTTAAAAAAAGGATTTCTTTTTACAGATTTGGAAATTTTGTTTTATATTCTTTTGATATAACTTTTAGCATGGAAAACTTGCGATGTTTATTAATAAACTCTAAACATTTCGTTGCTCAAATGCCGGTTCTCACACATTTTGCTTGAATGAAGATCGATGATCGATCTGAAGATTGCCAAATTTGTTTACCACTTAGAATTCACTTCACTTCAGTCGAAATTCAAGATTATGAAGTAGTTTTAAAGTTTAAAAATCAAACAGACAGACAATCCCAATGAAATAACGTCAATTTCACACTAAGAGCTCTGCACCACCACAATAGTCGATTTTCAAAAGCTATTTTTTCAAAATCAGTAAAAACTTCCTTTAGAGAGACTATTTGATGCCTGACGGGCCTAAACAGAAGCTCATAATAGACCAAATATTTTTATTTAAGCTAACAATACGACTATATGATGGTATTAAGAGTGTTATAGAATAAATAACACTACGCCTGTCTTAGGCCCAAAATTGTTCAACACTCAAAGGCAGCATTACGGGTTGTACGAGCTATATTGGGTCCAAAATCTTAAAAAAAAATGGATCTAAACAGCAGCGCCTATAAAAGGCCCAAGATTTTTGGAACTTGTTTTTGTAGAATTTGTTTTGCTTATAATTCACACTTTGTCATATACACAGCATATGCAAGAGACTTGTGTTGAATTCGTTCGATCTTGGCGTCTGCGGCAGGTGTATCCAGACGAGACAAAATTAGCTGGAACGTCGACAATATTTTGGAGAAGTCGGGTATCATTATATGTCCACAAATATTTCTAATATGGGCTCATTATAGGCCCCACAAAAATTTATAAAATGGGCTTGTTATAGGCTTCAAAAAATTGTAACGCCGATGCGTTTTAGGTTCATTTTTAAAAGTATTAATTTAAGATTATAGGTGTCTTATAGGCTTCTAATTCTGATATTGGCCTGCTAATACTTTTTGTATAGGCTTACTTTAAGGTCATTAATTTTAAAAAAAAATTATATTTTATGTTTACTCGGATGAGCATCGCGGAAATTAAAATTGAGTGGAGTGGTGCGTGTAGCAAAACAATCTCTAAGACTACTAACTTAAGTTCTATTAAATAACTAGGTTACGGTTTTTATAGGGTACAGTGATATATCTGAATTACTAATTCTCAGGCCAAAGAAAAGGCTTTGCTAGCATCAGTTCAAAAGCGAAGACAGAAGAACAATAGCCCAAAGAAAAAGTAATTTGGGTACCAAAACAATGGAATTCAATTCAAGAACAGGGAATCCCAGTTTCACAGTGGCCCTTTTCGAGTCCCGATTTGCTTTCTAATAGAAATTTTGTAGCATCAAATGAAGAGAGCACTAAGGTCTTGTCAGCAGCACGCCAAAACGTTTACCTGCTTGTTATTAAAAACAAAGGGGACGTTACACAATATTCATTTTGATTACTTCATGAAAAATCATTGCTAGACCAACTAATATGAATCAGTTCTAGACTAGGCTAACTATTTTGAACCAGGGATAAAGTTATTAATTTTTTATTAATGTTGGACTGAATTGTGTGTAACTTTGATATTTTGAGAAACGAAAGACTATTATTTGGCTTTATCATTTTATGGACTTTGGAGCTAACTGATTTTGAAAATAGCTTTTGAAAATCGACTGTTGTGATGCAGGTCTCGTATAGTAATGTTAATTTTTACAGCAAAATTAATGCGTATTGGTCGAAAGTACTGATGGAACATATCCATGATAATTGCTTGTCTCCCATATTCAAATTCATTTGCATACATCTTATAGTGCAGATTTAAATCGGCTGTTTCGCAACAAAAATATTCAGATAATTCTAAAACGCCGGCACACGCCCATCTGAACCCTATCAGACAGATCCTTTTGCAGGAGCCAGCCGCCCGTTGGGAGGATTTTAATAACCCAACAATGGGCCAAGACACACTCCCGCACTCAATTCCAATCACATTTGCAGCCACGTGCTCTATACAGTCACCCCCCGCCCCGGTGGCGGGCAATTTCTGAAGACGTAGGCTGCGATGGCCGGGATGAGCCGCTCTATCTCTGTTGATGCATGCGGATTAGTTCTCCGCCCTTCCACCTAGTTGCCACCTTCGTGAATCGTTAAGTAGCCACCACCTCTGCACCCTTTTAAGCGGACTATTAAGGGGGCGTCTTATTTCCCCGAAAGTGCGCATATAAATTAGTCCGCCACCAAGATTGACATCCACTTCAACTGGGGTTCAATTGTTTGTTGTGATTCAATTAAGGGATGTTTTCTCTCAATCACATCGCGGGGGAGTGTGAGGTGGAGTTTCAGACGTGCGGGATTATGGAACACATTTGTCGAAGACTTGAAAAAAAGAAATATACCCAACAGTCGTGCAAGTTGGCCCGGCCCAGAAGTGTAGGTGTCCTCCTAACTTCTGTGGAGGGGGAGAGATTAGCGCTGGGGCTGCAAAGGAGAGGGGAGAGATAAGATTAATTACGCCAGTGTTACACAATTCTGCTCCTTTACAGGGCAAAGGAAAGCCCATCGCCGCCAAGAAGCCTCCTCGAGAGCGTGAGTAGCTCAAAAGCGAGTGAAGGTAATCCTCCTAAAGGCGGCGATGGGGCTGAGAATCTCTTGTTTGCCTTGTGTAGCCATAGAGGCAACAATAGCACCAAGGACTGCGTTATGATTGCTCAGGACTCGCAGTTGGCCTCATAATTTACGCCCGCAGGCACTGCTCATTGTGGTGAGTGTGCATTTGAAGGCTTTAATGCGACACTCAAGTGGTCTTTGCCAGTGCGTTTGAGTATCCTCCAACTTCGATTCGTTTACTATTTAAAAAAGCGGTCAAATGCGAGTCGGACTTCGCACACTGAGGTAATAGAGATATATAGGCTTAAACAAAAAAAAAATCGTCATTTCGTCATTACGAGTTCATGTTTAAAACAGGGCCTCCTTCTTGAATGCGTTCGGACCGAATCGAAAGGACCTTACAAAAAAGGTTTTTAGATATTCTTTTAATTCACTTTTACCTTTAAACAGTCATTTCAGTTACCTTTGACTTCAATTGAAGAGTGTCGCAAAAGTTTAGTATACAATTTTAATTCAAAAGGAGCTTTTATGAAATTCTTTTCAATTTGATTCGAACGGATTCAAGAATAAAAGCCAGAATGTAAATTTCTATTTATTTGAAGCTTTTTGAAATCTTTCTGCTTAAAACAGAAGCGCAATTGTATTTTACCCCTCCTATGTTTGGGTAATTTTGTTAATATCCACAAGTTATCTAGGTCAATTAAGAGGCCACTAAGGTCTCCTTTAAGAAAAGAGAATAGAGTGGAAGATGTAAAGAGGAAGGTAGTGAAAAAGAAGTATGAAAAGAGCTAAGGAGAAAAATGAATTAAAGTTTTGTTTTAGTACAATAAGTGAATTCATTTTTATACCCTGGTATGATATACGAAAGTGTGCAAATGAAAAATGAAATGGGCAGTTTTGACGAAGTAGGTTAAACGGAAAACTTGGCTGATTGAGAGTTTTGTAGGGTGTTTTCTGGTAATTCGCTTCTGCGAGTTTGTTTTTGTACGAGAAAGTTTAACGCCTTCCTCCACTCGCATAAATTTCACGCGGAGGAAAAATTTGCGCGGACAATGGAAGGATAAACAAACACCTGTCAAATGCACGGCGTATCCAATCATTCGTATAATCAATCGAATAGGGCTCGATTCCTTGTGGGTCTTTGTCCGCGAGCAGTACCCTTTCGTCCCGAGAGACCAGCACAAACAAAAGCGGGTTCCAATCACTGATGAATACGTTTTTTTTCCCCCTGAATTTTTTTTATCTCACAAGAAAGCTCCTTTCATCCAGGCTGGAATTCATCTCCTTCGTTCTTCGTCCTTTCCGCCCGGAACGAAGGAGATTCCCAGCCCGGAAAAAGTGACTCCTTTTGTTTCGGCGTGTTGTTGTATTTCTTTTCGAGATCTCCTGATTTCGTCGTGGGGCCTTCTCATTCATCAATTTTCCTGTTATTGAACCGTCGATACACGGCAACGGCAGGCCGACGAACAAAGGCTTCATTACAGTCTGCTTGAATACGCCCCGCATTCCGGGGACAGGTTGCGCTTGCTTCGTTTTTTCCCTTCTTCCCTGCAAGGAGCAAGGACGCTTTTTTTTCTTTTCTCATCCCCACCCCACCCACCTTCCGAAATTAGAGCTGAGGGTCTCGTTGGCCTGCCGTCAGTGAGGTCTGGGCTTTGTTTCTAGTCTCACCGAATTCGCAGTGAATTTGACAAGAGTAAAAACAATTCATTGTGCTGGCTCGATTTATTTCGAGATTTTCATTGTGCTGCAGAGATTTTGAATTAAGCAACTTTGTGCACTGGGGGACGGGGACAATATTCGCTTACTGCTTAAGCTTGGAAGTAAGTAAACCTGTAGAATTTAAATAATTACTCAATACAATTCAATGTGAACAAGAATCGAAATTGAAAATTAACGAATTTAGCGCACTACTTTTAATAGTATTTTTCTATTTACAGGCACTTATTATTTTGATAATGTTCTACAGGACCAGTTCAGAAATAGACAAAAGTCTGATGTATTCTAATTGAGAACAGAACACAGCGTAATGCTGTGATTAAAGTATAAAAAACAGATTTTCAATTTTATAATACGTACAGAGAAGTACCTTTAATGTCTCGCGTTGCATGTCCGTAAATTGCGAATACCCTCAGTAGTATTAATATCGAGTTTCATGTAATTATCATCATTACACTTTTATTAATTGAACTGTAGGCATCACCATATCTAAGTCATTCGCGCATTGTACGAAATTAAACCTATTTTTGCAGGATAATACACCCGTGTACACTGCGTCAGTTGCAAGGCGCGCCCTAGGCGAGACAGGATTTGAAGATATCAACCACCCACCATACAGCCCAGATTTAACCCATTGAGATAAAAGTCCTTTTTGACAAATGTAAGAAGTGCATTGAAAAAGAGGGAGATTAGATAGAAAAATAAATTTTTTATACATTTCTATTAGGATTTTCAATACCCTAGACTCAAAATTTTCAGTCTCCCCCCTCCTATGTAAGTTGAACTTTTTAAGGTTTAATTTTCATTATCCCGGGCACTTTTTTCGTGCACTGCAACAAAGAACATCGAACGCTCGATAAAAGATTTTCTGTTTAACTCAAAATTTGTGTATATCGCTCTATGATTTTCTCTATATAGAAAATTGAAATGCAATAGATATGAATAGAGAAATACTACATCCATGATAAATATGCAATGAAACTTGTAAAACTAACTTTTAGGTTTCAATTAAAAATGTAGTGATAATTTAAAACGTAAATCTTATAAATGAAATGTAAAGATTCGTAAGTTTTAAGTTATCTACATTGATTTGATGCAATCTTACAATGTTATTTTCCTCTGAATTAACTCTTATATGAATATGCGATTAATGTAACATAACTATAAGAAAAAAAAATCAGATATCATCCCTAAAATACTTCGAGAATCCCATTCCCTTTCACTAAATCTTATTAGCAGCAAAGGAAACATATACTCCAATGTTTGCGATTGACTGTTTAAATGTGAAAATTCAATTTCCTAAATCGTTATCATTGGAAACCAGAAAACACGCAAAAGATTGTCACGTCAAAACATTCAGAGGCAAACTCACTCGTCCCCTTCCTTTATACAATTTTCGGTTTTAACGATCCAAAAAGAGGGCTGACAAAAATTTGCCCAGCTCTAGCTCGCAGCCAGTCACCCTCGAAATTCTTCTCAATCAGGAAATTCACCTCAAATCAAGATTTTGAAATGAAATTACGTTCACAAAACGCACCTTACCATTCATACAGGAGATAGGACAGAAGTGCGTTGCCATCGATTAGACGGGCGGAGGACCAACCCTTCATCTTTCCAGACGAGAGCCCTTTGTAAACACGCTCGATCCTGTGACTGTTGCGATCGTCAGCCAAAACAAACAGTGTGCGGCTGGACTGCAACTTAAAAGTGTCGCTCGAGTGGGCTGCTCTTGGCAAGGGACAAGGGACGCGGTAATGCGGTGTCCACGGCCCACTACATCAGCCGATGTAATTCCAGATAAGGATTAACTGTCAATCCAAAAATTGCTAACAAAGAAAGCACAGAGACTGCGACTGTATCGCAGCAAGGAATCTCGACTGGGCGACAGATTCGACTTTGTTGCCTCTTATTGGTCGACTTAGTTTCTGGCGGGAAATCAAAGACAACAGGCTATCCAACTGCAGTGTGGGAGACGCAAGTTCGGCTGGTGTCTTGGGTCTGGGAATCGCACGACCAGTCCCATTGTGGGGACAGAGACACTCAAACCACCGAATTTTGTCGAATTAGGTGCCCATCACAAATTTCTGGACTTATTTTCAAGGATCAGGGTACTCAAATTGAAGTCGATTGCGAACGACGCTTCTTTAAATAGTAGAAAATAAGTATAAATGCTTTTAAATAACTTAGTAGGGTACAAGTAAATCGTAGGTTACACATTTTTCTTATTTCGGACTAAATTTAATCCGATCGACTATCTTGCGGAAGTCGATTCAACTAGTAAAAATAAATTTTTTAATTTTTAAACTGAAGTACTAACAAGAATTAGGGTCTTCGCTAATCGAGTCGAGTGAAATCGACTTTTAGAATAGGACGTAAGATTCTTATTTACGCAATTTGACCTTGAAGTTCTATAAGTTCGTATTTTTGGAATATGTAAACATATTTTTAAGAGTGAGGTTTAAGAATACGTGGAAAACAAATCTTCGAAAGAGCTCAGCATTCACTGAGGCACACACGGAGTAATTTAAAAATAGACAAAAGTTTATATAAAAATTAGCAATTGCTTAAATATGTAACAAGGCTAGTATTATAAAAAAATAACCAAAAGGGAATATGTAAATTGTTTTGATCCCTTCAGGAGCAATATTTTCAAATTAATTTGCTGCTTAAAGGATTAATGTAATTCGAGAGATAACATCCCACTTAGGAGCAAGTCTGAAATCATTTTAACGCTCCTTGAGCAAACAGAATCGACTCCTGTTAGATGTAGAGCAGAAAAGTTCCCCTTCATAAAAATTCATATCGCTTGGAAAGATGGCTATCGCCCCACTCGCACCGAGCCCGTCAATTCCCGACGGGTTAAATGCCTTCAGCACTCCCTTAACCTAACAAACAATTCGCAAATACTTTCTATAATTAAGAGCTATTACAACGCCATCTGCATCCTCTCGACATTCAGCATCTTTCTATAGTACCCTTTCACATTGAAGTGGGATTTCCATTGTGGGCCCGAAAAACAAAAGGGGCTGAAATATTCATAAAATAATAGCTGCGCTGCCACCAGCTCGCCTGTCCTCGGGCCTGGCCGCGTCTATTGCAACCCTTATTATCCGTGAAGGCATTCATTCAGCCTTGCTTTGTTCGGAGTATCCTCCGTCCGGGTATGAAAAGTTAATGAAAGCACCGGCGCACATCGAAACAGTGCGACCGAGTCCTCTTTTTTTTTTTTGGGGGGGCCAATAGTGTGTGACAGGTGAGAATGGGTCAAGTAGGATTCGGTGAGATCAAAACTGAGGACGCTCCCTTGAGATAATTGACATCGTTTAATTACAGATGCTTTCCTTAATTTCACCTTGTAATATGCTCCGAAACGAACAGAGGGGGAGTGCCGGCAGTCAGCAAATATTTTGACGCGTCCTCTTCTGGCACCATTCGATGAGGGGGATGTGACCCTCACCAAAACTTGAATTTTGTTTCCCATCCATCTCCTCTTTAAATTCGCGTTACGATTTATTTGTTTTCTAAATCCAATTAGGTGGACAAGATACACATGTTTTCGCAGGATTGTTTGTGTATTGATAATTACGAGTATTTTGATTGGCCTGGGGGCGAGATTTGATATAAAAGATTATTATCCCCCTGAAATTAAATAGGCAATATTAGAGCTGTTTAGGCATTGATAGAACAATGTGAAATACTTCTTATATGCTGCAGCCCTGATAAAATCAAATTCATTCTTTCAATTTTACTTCTTTACCACTAGATTTACCTAGTAGGTCATTGTTTTCATTTCTTTTCTCCAAGAAAGTTTATGCCATGTCTTCTTAAAATCTCTTTATAGGCATTTAAAAAACTGATATAAATAAGGATTAATTAGGGTATTTTCCTAAATTACGTCATGCATTTTCTTGGAGAGACCAATTTTTTATTAAACTGAAAATGTTCGAAATAACTCCTTGGTAGTTTCATCTTGAAAATATTTTTCACAAGTTCTTCTAATATCGATCAGTTTACGTAAGACAATTTTCCGTATGTAAAATTTGTTTCTTTTTTATATACTCTAAAAAATTAAGTTGAAAACGCTTCCTAGCTGTAATAACAACCTTCAGGTGACTTTTGAAATTTTCGTTTTTTAACCCTTATCAATCCAAACGGCAGTTTTGGAATTTTATCAATTTTTCATTAAGTTTACATTGTACTCTTTGTATTTTTTTATTTTACCCAAATTTTATAAACCAATAAAAATTTCCTTATTAAAATTTTGTAGCGTATTTTCTTACAATTTTGAAAATTATTCCATAATATTCTTAGAGTGAAATTTAAATTGGTTTAGCTTATATCACAAGACAATTAACTAACAAAATATGCGGTTTTTGGTATAATGTCTTTGCCTCAAAGCAATTTGAATCAAAAAAGTCAAAGAAAATAAATTTATAAAATAATAAAGAATTAAAAGTAAAACTAAGCTGAGGGCCTAAAAAAACTATAAAAGTTTTGATCCTGTAGAACAATATTCAACTAATCAACAAATTAAACTCACCTAATCTTTTCGATATTTCTGAATTATGCATTTTCGGGTTATCCTGAGCTATTTTCCTCCTTTGCAGCCGTGACCAAACCATAAACGCATTCATTGGCCTCTTGATGTGCTCCTCATTCTGTCGCTTGGGGGTGTTCTGAAGCATCAAACTAAAAAATACATCACTAGAAAGAAAGTGCCATAATATACTACGCTAAATTTTAAGAAAAAGATCTCAGACGACAATGGCGTAAATGTGATGTGCAACAAATAGTGATTTTTTTTTGGGGATGATGCGCCTTTATCTGTCTAATGAGATGGAAAACAGCCTGTAAAACTCTACCTGGCGCTATTTCCCCCGTTCATTAGACTGCCCATATTTTGGTGAAGGTTGCTCATTGGACCGATCTGCGAATTATGATGATTACCCTGCAGGGGGAGATGGTGGGGCGCGT
Organism: Philonicus albiceps; assembly: GCA_963969385.1. Classification (NCBI taxonomy): domain Eukaryota; kingdom Metazoa; phylum Arthropoda; class Insecta; order Diptera; family Asilidae; genus Philonicus; species Philonicus albiceps. The sequence continues at coordinate 74,825,029 of OZ017772.1, read as the reverse complement.
GATGCAAAAGGGAGGCGCTCGATGCTGAGGATGATGTTGTGCCAACCGATGAAGTGGCCGATGATGAAACTGCGGACACGTTCAAGTTTTGCTGAGCGTGCAGACTTAGCGCCAAGTGATTGTTCGAATGGTGGTGACTGTTCAACTGGCCAGAGTTCGATGACGATGACGAAAGATGATTTTGAAGATTCTGACTCGAAATCGACAGTGGATGCGACAGAGATATTCCGGGGAGCGAAAGCGATGGTATACGTTCCATCATTGCGCTCTGAAAGTACAAAAAAAATATTAGGGTAAGTATAACAGGTATGCGGACAAAGATTGTTTTAATTTGTTAAAGTAATCAAATTTGAAATTCTATCTAATTTAACAAATTTCTATTGAACGATGCAATTTAAGATAAAGTCATAACCTGCTCAATTGCTTTTACTTCTTCAGTTCGTAATGGGTAACAACAAATACTTCGAAAAGTAAAGTTTTCAGTTTCATTACTAAAATAGAGTTAAAAATCACAAAATCGTCATCGCATTGTTGTAATTGTGATAATGAAATTTTTACCTCGTAAAAGTTTTAAAATTGCTATAAGGTTCAGCTTCAAAGTATACCCTGAATCTACAACTTAAAACTATTCGATGCTATTCGGTTTGGAATTCCTAATTCTTTGGTAAGACTTGTTTAACTTTTCCTAAATGACCCCCTCCAAGAAGTTAGAATGTGTGATCGCCTGTTTTTAGAATGGTTTAACAATTGCTTGAATCGCAAATATTTCGAAATTGGACTCTTTTTCATTTTGCGTAATAGTTTTGCGCACAACTGCCATAACTTGACTAGTTTTGATGAGGAAGATCAAAATCGGAATTTATTCAGGAAAAAAATTCGTATTCAATTAATTTTTACAGTATCTATGGATTGGTCTACACAACGCACACCAATAATAAGGGTATTATTTTCTGAAAATCCTCCAAGATATTGGCGGGGCACGTTCCGAGTAACTCCTTTCTCTGCCAATTAACTAATTGATCGAAAAGGTAGGAGGCTCCCCGAGCCAACAAAGCCGTCCCGTGTCAGCCCATCTCCAAGGCAGACTCTATAAACAAACAAATCCACTTAGACCTTTTTTGCAACCCTTTTTAATCCCTTCTGAAAAAGCTCTAGCTGTCTCCTCCTTTCTGGTTAATGCCATTAAACCGGAAAATTCATTATCCGGAAAGCACTTGAGATGAATTCGATGCGGTCGGGTCGGGATGGGAGGGCGGGGAGGGGCTGTACTGGCGAGAAGGGTCCAAGAGTGTAGGTGGCGTTAAGTTTTATTTAAAAGTCCGACTTCCCTCGGAGCTAGCTTCTCTCTCGGATCCGTTGGAACATATGCGGCTAAGGAAGTTCAGGGCTATTTAAGTCAGGAAGGGTGTCGGACTGTCTGCGGTTGACTGCCACTTCCTCTAGGTTCGTGCGAATTTTTTATTCGAGGGCGACTAAAGCGAGTCCTTTGTGCGCGAGGACCCATCGACATCTCAACAAGCAATTTCTTAGGAGGCACAAATGGACCCCATGGGGTTTGGGTTGGTGTCGTGAGGAAATAACTTTAAAACGAGATATTTAAAATTATACCTTCGGACAGAGCAATTCGCCCTCGTTTTCGGCCAGTCGATTGCCTGATCAAACACAATTAGGCATTTTCACACTCGCAACAATCGTGAATTTAATTAAAAAAGAAGCTCAGCGAGACGACATGTAGTGAAAATAGCATCCTGGCAGGAAGCCACAACAGTCCGGGAGAGAGGTACTCCATATCCCGAAGGTTGGACGCGGTCTGCGTTGAAAACGCGAGCCCGCAGGTGTAGCGCGCGCAAGAAACGTGTTAGACCCACTGCGACTGCGCGTTCAGCTAATTTTTTTTTTGCATCAAGCAAAGCATTCAGTGGCCATTCATTCACCGTCGTTATTCAAAATTTTTGTTGTTTTTCGCACATCAATTTTTATCGAGTTCAAATTTCCCGCTGAGTTTGCTCAGACCGCGTAAATTTGTTATTTTGTCAACCGTTTTCATCCGAGGAATAGTGCGGATGCAGTTCTTCTGATTTTTTATGTGTTCTTACGAATGCAAATCTGCGTGGAGGATTTTCAGGCCCCCTGAATATTATGAAATCGTGCTGAGACTTCTTAAATTTATCGGTAGCTCACAAAATTAAAAATATCTGTCGCAATATTTTTTTACCTTCTTGCGCAGTTCGAAATTTCGTTTTGTAATCCGTTTCAAACTTTTCTGGAAGTAAAGTGGACAATTGTGGCTTATTTTTTTGAAGTAAAAAAAACAAGCTTAGCTATTAAAAGCATATTTCGAAAGGTGTCTAATACTTTTGTACTGCTTTCTGTCCATTTCCTTATTTTACAACTGGCAAACATAATTTCATTAATGCAATATTTTTTTAGTACAATACGATGTTCAAGCGCAATATTTATGACGCAGACTGAAGAAGACTAATTAATTAATTTACCAAAATATTTTTGAATTTGTAACAAAATACTGCTGTATTTTAATTAAATATTGTTTTTGTCAGGGTATCTATAGAATGAGAATGGTGACCACATTTTGAACCTTCATTTCTCCAAATGTGTGCTATTGAAGGAGAATAAAAAAAACATAATTTCCGCCATCATAATCATGAAAAGTTCATTAAAGTTACAATAGCACCGCCCAAAAATGATAGCAGCTGTATAAAAAAAATTATAACGCCTCATATTCCTTTTTCTCTGTAGTGCGGCGTGCGACTTTAGTTCATAATTCACCATAATCCAATCAATCAAAATTGAAATAATCGAAACTCTCGAGTGGTTAATAATTGGTTGCGTAAATAATCAACGATAATAACATTTTCGTTTTTGTAACTTGTTGTTGAGTGCCACTCTATGGGGGCATATACGGCGCACGGTGCGATGCGGTCGATTCCGCGTTTTTCCCCATTTTGTTGGTTTAATCAATTCAAATTAACGTACATAACATTGGCCTATAGACTTGTATGGTAGGGGGTACACCCGGGGGAAAGGACTGCGGCTAGGTTGAGCGCACCAGGCCAGTCATAATGGCAACAAGGGCCGAACAACAGTGCCCCTGAAAACATCCACAAATGGTAATAAAGTAATAATGCGGCAGCGAAAAAGAGCACAAAGCTCCAATAAAAAAGTTGCCAAGTCGTTTGCACATAGGCCGGGGGGCGGGAGAGTCATAATGGGCCGTTGACTTGGTATGGTGCGGTGTGGCTCGGTAACAACCCTTGCACAGAAAAAAAAGAGCAAAAATACACCATTGGAAAGTGCACAGGGCTTCCCCGGCTCTCAAGGGTTAATTATTTCTTGTGGTAATTGTGCAAGGCACTGAACCACAAACACTCCCAAGAGTGGCTCAAAGTTGTCGCAGCGGCAACCGCATCGATACCGCTCAACACGGTCGCGTGATTTCCTGGGGCTAATTATCGCTGAGGTTTCGATCCAATTAAAATTCGAATTCTGAACATAGCGTCGATTGGCGTAACGCAAGAGACGTCTTGATGTTGTGGAATTATTTAACAATCACGAGTAGTTTCCTTTTTGTTTCTTTTTTTATTAAAAATAACATTAGTCTAGGAGTATAAAAGCATCACATATTTTTTCATAAACATTCAAATTACACGTCTAATGTTGCTTTGGACACAACACGAGATTTCTATGAAAATTGGTGTAAGAAGTTTTCTAAGTTGAAATAAGGCAAATATTCTACAATATTTAAATCTAACATCATCACTATTTATTTACCAATGAAGAAGTAACCATGGCATGGTTTTCGGCAGGACTTGCTTGATCTTGTTCCCCGCTTAAATTGTTTTCATTATCCGACGTATAATCCAATGGTACATCAGAAATAATAAACTCCTCCTCAATTTTCATTTCTATTTCAATTTTTCCATTGTTCGAATTTAATTCACCAATCATTTCACTCATTTTATATGAATTTAATTACGAAAACTAAATTTAATTAAATTTTTAATACTAAGTATGTTAGAAAAATCTATTTGAAAATGTATACCGGAAATTTGCTAAGCGAATTTACACATCAATTTTATTTACCACGAGCTTTCGGCATTAAAAGGACTAGGATAAATTTGAAAATATAAAAGACTGCATAGTATGGATCTAGTAGCCTTAATTCCTGTAAAACAACCTTCAGTTGATATTGAGTCTAAACTTTCCAAAAATCATTTCAGCACATTTTATTATTTACCTTTTAGACACTCAAATTAATCAAATTGTTTGTAAAATTGGTTTCCTGTATATTGTTGGATTAATTAAGCATACCTTTTCTGTATGTGATGTATGATTTATGATGAATGTAATTTTGGATTTAAACAAAAACCACATTCCAGGTTAGAAGAGGTTAAATAAGATGTTACTAGATCCTAGCCTAATTGGAAAAAATCAGCACATCTTCACTAAAGAGTACTCAAAGTATAATCAAAAAGTGTTAAAACAGTCGTTTGTATTCGTTTCGAAAACAGAAGCTCGTTGTCTAAACCGCATTTCACGGCGTAAACGTGTAAATGGCCTTCTTCTGGGTGAATTTATTTTTTAATTCAATCCAGGCTTCAGAACGAGCGGTAGGAATTCATAATTTAGGCAACGACAGCGAATGCTACTGGTTTTTTTTGGCCTCTACAAAAAGTTGTAGAAAATTGCAGTATAAATTAAAAGACATCTGTCCAACTCTGCGGGGACCGCTAAACGAAATGTTTACAGTACCCCCTCCCCAACATTTGCTTAAGACTTCTGTGAACTTTTCTACTTCCGAAAGCGGCCGTGTCTTCTTCTAATTTCTGCTATTGTGCGACTTTCATTAGAAAGCGGACCAAAAAAAAAAAAATAAACGCACACTGGAAATTTACGGCCCTCAGTCAATGAGTTAAATCACACAATTCCGAAGGCAACGAGCGCCTTTTAGAGCGATAATTTAGAGCGCTTTAGCTGTCTGCCACTTAATTAATGAGGCTCAGAGAGCGACGAATATGAATTAGCTTAGTTTACTAAATGAGCCCAATTCGCCGGGGACAGAGGAGCTCCGCTGAATAGTTAAACAGTTGGTTGGATAAATCTTAGACGCTTTTGAAAGACTACTTCACTACACTTTACGCTTAACATTGCGCTCAGTGCCGCTAATAGGAATTTTCATAAGCACAAAATCAATGGCAAATCACTCGCGGTGAAACTACTGAACTGACCGTCTAGAGAAATTGTGGGGGTGAATTGAAGACAGAATCGTCTAACTGCACTTCCCTGTACTGTGCCCGTGTGGAACAGTCTGTTTCTGAGTGAAGGCTAATGGCAAGGATTGCCAGTACTGCCGTGAGGAACTGCAGCGGCAGTTAAAGAAGCCTGATCTCAAATCATCTAATTCGATATCGAGGTCGTTCAACTATCGTTTTTGCTTCATAGAATTCGCCACATGAAGTAAATTTATCGAATATTCGATAATGGCATTTAGTATCAAATAGATCGATTCGAATTGTTAAAACAGCACCAGAAAGAGCTTATGAACAGTTTCTATTGAAAGGGTTTGCCATTCTTCTTTCAAGAGATTTCGCGTACTTCAGCGTTTTCGGTTTCCGTTTAGAGCACCATTATCACAAAACATTTTCTATATGTTTTCCCTAAAAAAACATATTGAGTTCCTCCGAAACATTATAAAGCCAATAATTTGGAGTTAAAATGTACACATATTTTGAAAAATAAATAGTCTCAAAACTTCGTTGGAAATTGCACCAAAAAGATCAATTTGTTAAAAATATTTCTGAAAAAAAGGCAAATAACTACAACAATCTATTTTTTTATGCAATGATTTTCCCCAATTTTTACCAGTAGTTCTCGAGTGGCTTTGGATATTAACTGAGAATTTCTACCACGCTTCATCAAAATCCGTGAAAGTACTTTAAACTCAATTTAATTTCTGTTTTAAATAATATTAAAGTCAGGGCAACAAGTTTCTCCATGGCAAAAAATTCACGTTTTGATAGTTAAATAAAGCCTGTATATTGTGAGCAATGTGTGGCCGGCATTATCCTGTTGGAATATTCCCCTGTAATGGAACATCACCTTCCTTAAACGCCAGCATAGCCTATGTTAAAATATCGATCGTTCTCCACTGTTATGTTACTTGTTTGTATTACATAATTTTTCCCCTAGTCCCTGAATAATATTTGTTCACAATTGAAGCATACGACGTTATCACAAAGAGTGTGCTGCTTTTATAATTAAATTAGATATGTTTTAACCCTTAAAGGATATCATGGGTGAAATATCAATTCAGGCAAGTTGCTCTTTGTAAATTAGAAAAAGACTTAATAGCTTTTAATAGTTAATTTATCTACATACATTTATAAGGTCGCTATTATTATAAGCATATACTGGGCTGAAATTTCACCCATGATAGCATTAACGTAGTTTATTTAGATGTTACCTTTTAACTAATCAGCCTCCAGTCCGACATTGTGTTCATTCACCAAGTCCTAGCTGGTTCCATTGGTTGCCCTGACCACCTTCGCAGGATATCCCTTAACACTAACCCCCGTAACGTTAGATTTTTCCCTACCTTTCAGCTTGAAAGTCATCGTACTACCTATGGTCCCTATGAAACCTTTACCCGAATGCTGCGGATGGTCAACAACCCCTGATCTAGTCATAGAAGGTTAATTTACCTTAGTTAATTTAGTTTTTATTGTTCTTGTTTGCTGTTATTTATCTATGTAGCTTGTATTAAACGAAATAAATAAGGGTTAAATTGCAGAATTGCTAGATAATCTAGGATATTTAGGTGGTCTTAAATTATTGTGATATTTTAAAATTAACTTCTTAAAGTTGAAACGATGCAAGAATCAGTGTAAGTCTTAAACTTTTACAAACAATTGTGTATAGGATACGCAAAATAAATTTGTCCTTATACAAAACTTCTGTCTAATTAACTAAGCCCAGTTCTTGTCATAGCCTTTTTAAAATTTTAAAGAATTATATTTAAATTGCAAATGATTAAACTCAGCTTAACATGAGGGTCATATTCTGAACAGTTTCTGGGTAATGCTCAATGAATTACCGGCATGTTAAGTCGTTATTTTTTCTCCTAAAATGCGCGCTTAAGTGAGTCCAATTAGCGAGGTAAAACTGCATAACATTTCTTTTGTATGACGCTAGAAAATGCTCAAAGTTTCCAACGTCTGCAGGATGGGGCGCGCGAATCAACGGCTGTGCAACGGTCGCCGCTAAGAAGTGCTCCCGAATGCAATGGACGGAAATTACAAAAGCCCTCGGGCGCCGGAGCACTTTCATTTCAGATCACACGCGCTTTTCTAATTAACATTTCCTCCTTTTCTCAAGAGCATAAAGGCGCCTATGAACCACTGCGCGACGACGGGCTCTGAGAAGGTCCTCAACGGTAGTACCTACCGCAAATTAGTCACCCACTAAGCTGGGCAAAAGAGTCGCAGGAGCGAAGGGCAAAAAGCACGTGCAAATCGGAGTAACTCCCCCCGAAAAGGAGACCAGGATCCAGGATCCTGGACCCGAGACGGGAGAGCGCCGTCAAAGTGGCTCAAAGTGTGCGGTCAAACATACGCGCGCAGCCATTAAAAAGTGGAGTTGCGGCTAAGGGTGAGGACGGCCGTCCCCTGCGCCGGCCCACGCCTTACGTGAAAAATAAAGGAACTCGAAAAAGGAAAGATGTCCTGCGAACTCGAGGGAGCTGCAAGACCGAACAAATTAAATTAGGGAGATGGTTGCGGTGGCGACGGAACATTAATTACTTCTACCGGCGGGAAACAGATCCCAGGGCTGGACATGCGTCCATAAAATGGAAACCAGTTCGCGCCCTTAATTCAGTCACTTTCGTCAGCATTAGTCCGAGGGTGCAGGAGGAGGAGTTGCACTTCCTTGAACAATGAGAGACAACACCTGCACGGCGGAAGTATGAGCCGAACAGCCGTTGTTACGAGTGCGAAGATTAAAATCAATAAAATACTACAAAAGTGATTTTTGTAATCCATTCGCTGCCAAATACGAGCATACCTGTGGTTGGCTATAGCTGAATATTTGGCTGGATATGACCTCGGCAGCGCATGGGTTAAACATTTCCGAAAATGCCGTACTAACGCACTTGTTGAGAAGAAGACGATCGTGGCACAACGCAAGAACTCAAGCGATCTTGCAAGAATATGAGCGCCAAAAAATTTCTTTGGAATTCGGTTAGATTTGGGAGATACGAGGGTTACAAAAGTTTAAACCCGTATCTCTCACATATGCGTAGCAATGGTATTTCAATACCCATTTAACCCGTTCACTATCAAATACTAGGGTATTCATATATTCCCTTAGCTGAATGTGTGGCTGAATATGATCTCGGCAGCAAATCGGTTAAATATCCTAATCAACGCGATCAATACGATAAGAATTGATTCAAAACCTGTGATGCAAATGAGTTAATTGAGAAATCAAAGGATATATAATGAAATTTTCCCTCTCTTGTCTTTAAAAATTTTTGAGGCAACTTGAATAGGTAAGTAAATAATTTAAAGTTTAAGGATTTATCTTTTTATTCCATAAAAATTGAATGAACAAAATAAAGAAAAGTCAGCTGAATTCTTATTTTGTATACCACCTTTTCTAATATTACGTTATTTTTACAGTAAAATGCACAACCCATGGCTTGATTCTGACGGTTGTGGAAAAAAGCGCAAAGTATTAAAACTTTCGCTTCTTTTAAATTAATTTAAGAAATCGAATGAATCAATGAATCGTTCTTTTTCATTTTATAAAACGATACTTTTAAAATAATTTTTTGAAATTCTTAAACAGCAAGAAAAACCTATTGTAATGTGTTAATTATAAGATTAAAATTTATTTATTATAGGTACTGATGCACATTTATGGATTGGCTGAAGATTTTTCTTATTTAAGGGAGATTTCTGCCTATTGCAAAGACTTCCTGTATATATTACAAAAGTTGTGTCCTCTTTAGAGGGTATATTTCTTGGTCTATTAGATGAAACTTTTGCATAAAAATGGTTTAGAGCAAAATCTAAACTTACACCTTTACATATTATTTGCTACTTAATTAAGTAATTTACTTAGAATATGATTTCTGTCCGTATTACAAAAGGTTACGTGCCTTTTTTTATTAAGTATTAATTATCAGTTCGTGGTATCCATTTTTTCGAAATAATAAAAAACTATTCATCAATGCATTTTAGATATTTTTCAAAATGTATAAGAATATTAGAGGATATTATAGGCTGGCTATAGAAGAGTAATCCTCAAATCTTATTTTTCTCAAGAACTTGCGTCTTAGCTTAGAACTTTACGTTTTTTCTGAAAACATTTTATGCAACTTGTGCTACTTAAAATAAAATTTAACGTAATAATTTAAATTAAAAATGTGTACAAAGTTTTGTTTTTATTATTTATATTCAACAGACTAAAATGACCCTAAATCAGTCCTCAAACACCAGTATAATCATTCAATTCAGCTTGAAACTATTAATTATTATTAATAATAATTGCAAATTACCTTGAAATTGGAGTTAAAGTTAAGAAAAATGTAATTTCAACAGCAATATTCTCTGAAAAGGAATAATAGAATTTCAAACTGACTGTTCCATCGAAAAGTTTATGGTATTTTATGGTCTAGCAAGTTATTTTGATCGGATTGATCGTAGCACAACATTTTACGAGTTAAATGTTCAGAATAACCTGATTTGTGGCCATGTAAATTCAATTCAGATCATTTTAAATACGATTTGTATTATCTGTCGCTAAAGACCGATATAAAAGATCTAACATAAAATTTATTCGTCATTTCGATAGCTTGTTTAGCTGTTAGTAAACTTCTGAGTGCGCAATAATATTTTAAACTAAGAGGTAATATTCGATATTAGGAGTATTCAGATGTTTTAGGACCCTATACTTTATGCAACTGTTGTGAGTGTTGCAGAGGACCAGATCATCTGTGCCCATTCGATACTTGTTTCAGTCTATGCATTTATCTGGCTGGAATATTTGCGACCAAAATTGATTATTTTTATTTAAAAAATTTTAAAGTTTGGCATAAAAATTTAAGGCGCAACACTTACACGGATCAGATCTTGGGGGATCCAGCCGTACGATTTATCGACATACATTCGGCGAGAATTGTACCAACTAAATCGTCACATAATTTGTGCAGTGCAAAGATTGTCTCAGCGCTGGATTTAGGATTTATGTGGCTCTAAGATATTTGAAAAAAGAGGTCCCTATAAAACAAAATAACAAAAATAATAATAATAATAAAACGAACACAACTGACCTTAAACTCTGGTCAAAATGCCAAGAAACAATAACAAAAAGCAATAAAAGCATAATTTTTATAGGGGCTCTATATTATTTCATTATAGGTGAAAATGAGATTTTTAACGAGACTGTTAACTTAACTAACTTTACGTTTACTATTTAAATGATTTATTTGGTGGACAATAATTTATTATATAAAGGGTGATTCGTAAAGAAGTGTCGCAACATGTGCCAATCGATTCCTTACAGTGTTATGATCAGCGTTCAAGATGAGTAATTTTTTCGTAAAATCCTCCTTTCACCTATTTTTTAACGCCTGAAATATTTTCGAATGTGCTCATATAAAACGTAATAACTTCTGTTCGAAACAATGTATACATTATGAACTTTTTAAACAGAACCTCACATGTCTCGATCAGTTGACAAATGTGGCAGATATGAACGTTAAAACTTAAAATTGTTGGTTAAAAATGTACATAACCTCCGTCTTTAAAAATTTCCTATTTTGATAAATCCACTACTTCGCTCTTCGTCTTAAAGATCTTACAATTCTGTTACCTAACTTCGATGTACTCTCATTGTTTCGCAAGCCAAAATTAATTTTTTCCTCTAGATCTCTTTCATTTTAGAACAATTAGAACATTTATGTTTTGTATATTTGCGGCCACGAAACCAGTCAGAATATCTTTCAATGGTGCACTGCGCAGTTTATTTCGTACGCCTAAACGTAATTGTTAAAGCTGTGTGTTTGCTTTGACCGATCGTAGTATGATTTTCAGTTTTTATCCTCCTCAATTTGCTCTCGCCTGAATAATTGGAAATCATTAAGCTAAGATATATTCGGAGTACGGATTGCCGTGTTAGGTAGTTCATAAGGCCCTTTTCCATGTGTACCCCTAAGTTCTACAACTTATTCAGCTTGTAAATCCGGCCCTAGATGGTGTCCACAATTAAATTGTGGGCTTTTTTAGCGAGTACTAAAAAAAGCTAAATCAGATCGTTCTAGCGATTATAATAGCAAATTTGTTCCATGTAATTTGAATTACACTGTTTAAAACATAACGACTGGGCGATTTGCTACAGTCAACTACTCTTCTTAAATTCAAAACTGCTTTGCAATTCGGTAGTCGAAAAGCCGCCGGCAAATTGAAGAAAACCGACAACTTGCAACTTATGCAATTGAGACAGATGTAAATCATAAGAGGAGTCAAAATTACATCATACCTTAGATTAACTGTCCATTAACATTCCCCGTGATGTCTCATACCGGCGGTGCGCTAGCCAGACACTTCGCAAGTGAGAGCGGTCAGAATTTGTCCCGGGGTGCTGAGACTACAGAGCTCGTCGCGCACACGGAGTTTATTGCACCTGGCTAAAACCGGCCCGAAAGTTTTGGTTTACCACTAAAAATTTGTCACCATAAATCACACGTAACTTTGCACAACATTAGCAAAATTTGTCAGAGCTATTTTTATTATTATTTTTTTTTTTTGTTGCTACTTTTGTTATTCAAATTCAAACAGCGGTTTGGACACGACAAACACACACCCGCACCGAATTCACTTATGAGAAATGCGCGAGCGGCTAATTGTTGGCCTGTTTGTGTGGGAACGGATACCCTAATTAGCGCGCGTCGCGAATTTCGCGGGCGATCGGCATTATTTCGATTTTATCGGGTTGTATCGGCGCGCAATAAAAACATCTCCACATCTAAGCTTGCAAAAACCTTCAACCTAACTGACATTTCTATTTGTCGTCAATTTACGTTCGGATAGAGGCGAAATGTTTTTAACAACAACAACAACAAAAAAAATACAAGGAGTCGCTTTTCATTAGATACAATTTCCACACAGCCGCAACGGCGGCCCTCTATGTAACGCACACCGGCAGGTACGCGGCAGTAAGAATAAGAAGTATACCAGGCGAAGAAAGTCGCCGGGCCGGATAAAGGTGGAAAACAAGCGACCAACACACGTTCATTATTTATAAGTTCGCCGCCATTATTCCGCTGAGTCGCTGCTAGTTTACGAGCGCGCCCCTACCTCCCCCACCCCCACCCCTGCCGACCACATATACAGAACGCGGCCCGAAATACACTCCTCAGAGCCCAGCAGCCGCAGAGCCACCGCACAGTTTTGAGCGTTTTGGGCCGCAGGCCCCGGATCGCGGCGGCGAAAACAGCAGATCGGCACTTGATTGAGAATCCGGAGATACTTGGCGGCGACTTGTGGAAAATTCACCGATCTTTGTTTTTTTGTTTTGGGCAAGAGAGCGCCCTCTGTGCTCCCCAGAGTCGAGCGGATTTTATGTCGCGAAGACGCTAAGACAACGGGCCACGGGGCCCAAAGCTGAGCTCTGAGAAAAATGCATTCGTCCCGCTCGGGCCCAACAAGTTCTGATTGGCTCTTAGATTCGATTGGATATTGTTATCGTTCCTACTGTTTCAGAACGCTTTTCTCTCCGAATTTCACATGAGTAACATCTTCACGTGTGTCTTTTTGGGGGGTCGGTTCGATGTGCGCGCGTATACTGTTCGCCGTGCCTCCCCACACAGCCCAGCGAGGAGTGCGGAGAGTTTGCCGGAACGTCGGGTACATAGCCCGGGACGCTCCGATAGTTCGCCGTCGGTCGGACGGTGCCACTGCACATGCCCGGTGAGTGTGCGACTGGAACCGGTTTCCCCTGGAGCTGTTCGAGCGGGTCGTGTTGTAGGCGGTGCCATGCGGCCCTCACAAATTCCGGCAGCATCCGCGAGGAACGGCAAAGGGAGTTCCCAGGTTCCGAACTGGTTCCAGGTGGTGGGGAATTCGGCCACCACAGAGCGGGGAAGTTCCACACGCTCGGGGCAGGCGTGGGATACCGGGTACTGGTGGTGGCTGGCGACAGGTTGCAGAGCGCAATGCGCAGGATCCCGGTCCCTCGCCGCGGCCAGTACATAAAGTGGGCAGGTAGGGCCGTGCACTGGAATTCTAATTGGATAAAAAGGAAATGGCTACAAAAATAACAACACCGGCCGACAATGGTGACTTCCATCTCACTGTATGGATAGGTGTGAGAAGTGCTTTAAGTCGCTCCAAGAAAAAAACCTTTTGTCGCAAGATACACTGGACTCTTTCTTGGAGCGTCTTTTGGCCAATTGTTAGGCTGCGTCGACTCGCCCCCCCACGAGCGCTCCCCTTTCCGATCTCCCTCGCTCGTTATCATGCAAATGAGGCAATAGAGGCACAAAACAAATTGGAAATGAAAATGAACTCCGATAAATAAAAGAAAGTTAACGATATTATTTACCTGCTACTGTTGCCATTGTGTGGGGGCTATCTTCAGATTCATTAACGAAAGTGGTCGTCGGCGAAGGTCCCCCAGAAAACTGAGCGAGTGCTGAGCTTTAACCATCCCCGAGTTTTCGGGGGTGGCGATCCGGTGGTTATATTTGTGGAAAGTTTTCGCAGACAGAAACTATTTTTGAGTGGACAAGACACGACCAAGGTTCACTTGGCGGAATCTTCCAAGTGCTCGCTGAATTTTTGTGATAGCAATCGTGGGGTTTTTCTTCTTTTTTTTTCTCAGTAGATTTCTTGTAAGGTTTCCTTGTAGATTTATTTACTCTTTTAGATTACTTTCAGCTTTAAAAATAGCCCCACTTTTAAAGACTGCTTCGTGCTCGTTGGATGGAATGAAATGATTTTCTGAAATTAAAATTGTTTCCGTATTCTTTTATCAAGTTAATTTGTAGTAAATGAATGTACTTCAAATTTAACCCTACCAGACCTGAGACCCTAAACCCCTAACTTAAACGATACAAAGTCAATACAAACACATTGCCTGCCCCGACCGAAAAATCGGTACAGTCGTCTGGTAGGGTTCAGAATATTCTTCCGATCTTACTAGTTGTATTCTATTCATTAACAGCTTTACGGCTTTTGTGCCCAGATTGTCGTCACTTTCTTCCCTGGTACAATTCTCTTTTCTACTAAACCGCTAAATCAAGTTGATGCAATGTCCATGTTCAATCAAAATTAGTTTGACTATTTGTTGTATCGCTAAAAAGAAGTTTCAAGTTAAAGGGGAGATTGTTATAAAATTAATTTTATTTATACCTTTTCAAATGAACTGCAGACCATTTATGGAATGTGTGATGTGCATTGGATTCTCGTTTTCTTCGTTTTATCGTTCTAACTTTAGAATTGCGTCGGTCTTCTTTAAACTTTGTCCAGTAGATATTTGTCCAGAGAGAGAGAGAGAGTCTGTTGCTTAATGCCTCAGATCATACATGCTTTCGTTCTAAAAAAATAAATGAAAGCTTTTTTAAATTTAACATTTCAGCTCTCCACAAGTTTACGGGGTTAGTAGAGGAACAGAGTAGACGGTTGACTTTTTGAAAACATCTATGGAAATAGAAATAAGGGCCTAAATCGATTCCTGAGACATTTTATTAAATAAAAGATTTTCGAGAAATCCTCTCCGGTTTTATATTGTAAAATTTTCAGAGAAAACCTCTCCGGTTTTATATTGTAAAATTTTCATATTATTTTCGTGACATTATGTTCTTTTTTTTTAAATATTCTTAAGATGAAAAATCTGAAAAATCTCACATTCTATCAGTTCGCTAAAATCTCTACACGTAAGCTCTTATTTTATGTGTGCCGATAAAATCGATATTTTGTGCGCGTAAATGTTCTTATTGCATGTTCTGTTCGCTTTTTATATTCACTTAAATAGAAAAATATAAAAATAGAGAGCATTTTAAAAACATATCCCAACAAAGAAACAAAAAAAAAAAGAAAAGAAAAGATAGCTCCTCAGAATTGCTTGGGAGTAAAACCTTTAAGAACTCATTACGAGTCACCTAGGCGAGCATCGTTCGCAGACAATTTTGCCACTACAAAAGACCTCGTCCACATCACCAGATTTGTTAAAAAAGGCATGTTCTTTGAGGCACTTAATGCGACTTTTGTCCCAATAATCCTTTGTGTCGAAACATTCTTTGAAAGCAATTCAAAATGATCAAAAGGGAAGCACCTGAAGAAACCAGTTCACCAGACAATTTATAGAAATCTACCTACGAAATTTTAATCCTGCAGGAATATTTGCTGCGTAGTTGCTCACAATATGCCTCAAAATATATCAAAATACTCCCAAAAAGCGTCTATAATCCACCCAATAACGAGACAAGGAAGCGTGAAATAGACTTTCCTTAGATACTTAGATACAAACACCTACTGGAGGGAGGCGTCGCCACGGAAATCTTAAAATCTATTCGAGTTTCAAAAAAGTAAGAGGGTTGTACTCTGAGCGGAACATAGCCCTTGGGGGTGTTTAAAATTAACCACATTTGCTGCCAAAGTTCCTTAATTAACCATTCTCGTTCGGTGGGTTCAAAACAGCACAATTTGGGCAATGTTCGAAAGTGCACGCATTCTTGGAACCAGCACTGCCAGAAAGGCATCCGTAGTAAAGGCCATTCACAAAATTCTGTCACAGTTAAGTCTCTTTGATGAATGGAGCAGCTTAAGGTTAGACACAAAAGGTCCATTCAGGTGTCACCGAAAGATGAAAGATCCAAAAGAAAACGAGCGATACCTGACTCTGTCGGCCCACACACCTGCGGACAAGATGATCTCCGAGGATCGATTGCACTTTTGCTTGAGACAGTGAGCAAATGAAAGGCCCAGCATGCCTCCTCCTTATCTTAAAGGAGTCTTACGTTTGGTGATCACAGAAAATGCGAAAGGCGGTGCCGAACGCACGCAAGATCGTAGCTTAGTATTTTCGCCCACTTGGAGGTTGGCTTTAAACAAAAGGGGCTTTCAAGTAAGGAAAAGACTAAACTGTTTAATTTTGAACTCAAGAAGGTAACAGGTACCAAAGAGAATTAGTTTATATAAAAAAAAATTTATTGTAGGACCATTCAACCCGAAATATCCCTTTTGAATAGCTGCGCTGAAGTTATATAAACTTTAAATTTACATAACACAATATGCCAGTTGGTCCCCTTCCCTTTCACTTGGGAATGCCGTGGTAATCCTAAATGAAATGGTTTTTAAACCCAAATTTGCATATGATTGCCGCCAGAAGAGCCAGACACGGGGTGGTTGCCATAAGTGTGCTATGCGTGCCACAAGAATACTCAACCACACTTTTGGTGTTCATCGCCAAGTTTATCAAGCCGATTGATCCTCTGTAGTTTAAGAATGCGTAATTTGATGGTATAAGAAATTTGCATAAAAATTGCTCCTTAGGGCAGTAATTGTACAGTAGCATTGGTGAATGTACGTAAAATGAGTTGGAATTTAATAGTAATTAACTTTTATTATTAATTCCATTCCAAAACTAACTAACAATTTTACAATTTAAGTCTGAATATTTCGAATTTGTTTGTAATTCATTAATGGGAAACAATTTCTCCAATTTCACATGAGTTCTTATTTTAATTTGAGCTGAACTTAAAATAAGTCGTACATCAGTTAGCCCAAAATATTTTTCTTCGAATAGTCGATCCTCGTCATTATCGACCAAAGAAATCTTTTAATTGCCATCAGAAGCCACAAAGGCGGCGAAGAGTATCGAGTAAATTATGACTGAATGAGCAGAGCCGTTGCGAAGCCACCTAGCGCCCCACAGAGTCTTTCATTTGAGCGGTAGAGTCGCATTCCTGCGACTTGCAACACAAAGTCACCACCATTCACTAGAACAGGAACAGACAAGCGACCTATTACGAATTGAATGGGGGCGAATCCTCAGAGTAAACCGGGCAAACACCGCTGTAAGGATTCAAGCGTCTTTCGGGAATGGCCAACAATGACCGAAACTAATTCATTTAGAAAAAAGGAGACTCCTCGGGCTCGACTCGAGAGGGACTTTTAAGGTCTTCCCCCCGTAAGGAGTGTTTGCTCAGTCGCCACAGCTACTGTCTCGGGAGTCCACCACCACCGGGTCCAATTGGTCGTCTCGCAGGTGAACGGAAGGGACATGTGAAAGCTGTTTGATAGGAAAACGTTTTTAAGCCGGAAGATTCCAATTTGGGGCAGTTCACGTGATTCCCGAGCAGTTATAATTGCCCTTGTTAGCTGTTAGCTGTGCGTCTCGGCGCCGCGCTGCCGAAATTGCCGCTTTTATTGAAGCCAGCACTGTCCGGTCCTCCTGTGGCATTAATTAAGGGAGCCATTAAAACATCGCTGACAACAATGAGCCTCTTGCGCGGCGTGCCTTACAGGAGTAGCTGAATATGCTCGGGGGCTTACGGCCGAATCGAAACTGCCAAATCATTCGCCTCAATTGAGTTACGCGTCTGTTTGCTGTGGTCTCAACAGGGCCATGGATAAAAACAGGAAAAAGCGAAGAAGACGGCCGACCCCGTCGCGGCCGAATCATGTGAAAAATGTGTGCCGTAATTTCTAACAGAAAAGCGACCATTGTCCCATTGTCGGACCAAAAATTAAATTGTGAGGGATGGGCCTCCGCCGCATTGGAAACAGATCTAATTTTTGGGAATTTTTGATTCGACACACACATGGCAGAGGCTGCCGTTACCAAGCACTTTCCTGTTTCCAGCTAATCCGGTACTCAAAATTAAAACGGCACAATCGCACAGAAGCTTTATCAAAACTCTACTCGGTACGTTCTTAAAGACGACAACCTCGTCTGAGATGTTCCCATCGTAACACCCCTTCAAAGACGTCGCGTTTCGCTTTCTTTTCGCGATCTCGTTTCACATATTTTTTGGCAGGGAAAAAATCCACGTAACAATTTCACACGTAACGACCAAAGGGGTGAAACATTCTAGTTTCAATTTTTTTTCCAAGTTTTTAAAAATGTATTTGAAAGAAAAAACGCAGGTAACCAGATGAAGGCGAATATTCATCTGGATTTAGGTTTTTTTTAAGTATTCTCGTCACTATTTTTAGATGGGGTTAAATGTTAAAGGTTACAAAGCAATGAAATCGCTGGTTGTTTCAGGGGAACACACGAAATGTTGAAAGCAGTAAACTGACCCTCTTCTATGCAATGGCTCTAATGCCTAAAAAGCACAAATTCAGTCTCAATTTCTGCATAGAAAAATGTTTTCGATTTTAATTTGAATGAGGTAATAAATGTTGTTTTTCCTATGTCTATTGTGTTGTTTCTAGATAATAAACTGCATAAACTAAACTATATATTAATGATTTTTTGATTTTTTCCCCTTAGTTGTACTATGAGATCTTCCCTCATGCTAAATTTCAAGATTTCAGGTCAATAGAAAGTACCCTATAAATTTTGATGATCATCAGTCAGTGAGTCTGGCTTCGGTTTTTGTTTATTTCTAAATACAGTGACTCGAAAAACTGTTCATGGAATTACGTTAACAAATAAGTTCCCCGAAAAAAATGGAAATGCTAAGGAAGCAGCAAACTAACTGACTAAAAAAATGTCCACTGCTAAGAGTGCAGCTATTAGTGAGGATATGAAAAAAGGACTCTCTGTAGGAAGCATCTCTAGAAAATTAGATCTATTAGAAAAGAAATGGGTATTTAGGTAAATAAAAATAAAGGTGGCAAGAACAACGACAAAAGACCCTCTAATATCGGAGAAAAATAGAAAAGTACAATTAGAGTTTGCAAAACTTCACAAAACTATGACTGCAGAACATTGGAAATTAGGTGTATGGTTTAATGAGACAAAAATTAATCGATTAGGGTTTGATAGACGTATTTGAAGTTGGTACGATCAAAATAATTGGACTAACAGAAAAACAAATATATTTAAGACCTTAAAAAGTTCGGAGGTGGTTCACTACTTGTTTGGGGCTGTTTCTGTAGCAAAAAATTGGGAAAACTGTGTCGTATAGTGTGTAAATAGACTCGTTGTTGCCTAATTTTGAAAAGTTTGGGTCTAATCTTTCTCAGTCACTTGATCTCAATCTAATAGGTATAAAATCTTTGGGCTATAATTAAAAAAATACTAATTAGCCAAAAGGAACTCCCAAAACCCGTTGGTGAGCTTTGGATGAAAGTTCAAAAGGTGTGGAAGGATATCAGCTCCGAAACGTTGGCTAAATTTACGGTTAATATGCCTAAACGAATACAAGCAGTTATTAAAGCGAAAGGAGGAAATGCTACATTTAAAAAAAAAGTTTTTTATAATACTTAACATTTACATAAATGTAGCTGGCAATCGATAAACTGTTCACTTGTTAAATTTCAGTTAATGTAATTGGCTTCCTTGAAATAACATAATTGCTTTTTTGTATATTTTAATTTATGAAGTGTTGTTACTCCCCTAAAATAAATCAAAATCAAAACGTGAATTCCCTGTATTTAAAATAATACCTTACACCTTTTTATTTCAATTAATACCTTTTATCACTTTTTGGAGAAAATACTGAACAGATTTTCAAGTCACTGTACCTTAAAAACAATAGAGAAAACATGTTATTTTATAAAAACTTCTTTCTGATAGTTTCTCCAGAATTGGCAGTTTGACGAATTAATACGTCATTGGTTAACAACAACGTTTGGGCATAAGAAGACGAGTTAACTCGTCACCGGTCAACAATGTGTTAAGCTTTACTAACTTATTTAAAAAAAATGTTTGATTTAAATCTTTTAGAACTTCGGACAAATGGCTCAAACATTTCATAACTTTTTTAAAACGTATTTATAAAAAAAAAACAAACCTGTGTGAAGTTTAAGCGAAATGAAAAAAAAGGTTTTTAATGATGGAAACTTTTACGATAAAGTCAGGAGTTGAATACTGTGCCAAATTGCGAAAGTGCTCCTAACGCGCATATCATGAGAAGCGATTAAAATAAGAGCTAATGAACGACTTGACAAAGTTTTGAAAGTTTTAATAATCCTCAATTCAAGTTTTTCATAATCCAGAATTAAGCCGTGCTAAAAGAAAAAGTCAATTCTGTCATCGCTACCAACCCAAATTCAGAAAGAAGTTGACCATCGATTTGAGTTGGTCGCCATACTCCCCTCGTCCCCCCGCGGCATTCCATCCCCTACATATATTATCCCGGCATTAGCAAGTTAAGCTTTGACCCTCCATTCAGATCGTACAAAGTTCTCAAAAAAAAAGATAAAAGCTGCCCTTGTGTGTGGTTCATTTTTTTTTTCTTTGGCATTTTTATCCAGTGGCAGTCTTACGATTTCTTTACCCTGGAAGTATCCTTGAACCAGAGCCACTCTGTCAGATCGCTTTGTGGCGAAAAGAAAGGGAGTTTTTTGATGCGTGAAATGGTCACCTCATAATCCGATTATGGATTCCATACAACTTTGATATCCAATTTTCGGAAAAATTTGCTGGATTTGTCCTATTCAGGGAGAGAGAAAAAAAAAGTTTACTCGGAGTCAATCGAATTTTAGGGCTTTGTCACGTAATTGGAAATCGAGGAATGGAAAGAGAGGAAAGATTGGCTCGATAATTAGCAACTAGGCCACTTGAGAACTCCTTTGATTTTCTCTGATTTTTGAGAGACTACAGTTTGCCTGATTTTCTTTATTTACCCCAATTTCTGGGGGACAAAGACTGGTGAAGATGGTAGGAGAGGCAAAGGAGTTATCGGAACGGATCGAACAGTTAACATTCGATTTATAACATCATTAATCAAACTATCAGTCGTACAAAACATCCAGCTCGATTCAAATTCGCATAACAAAATTACTCATAACAATTTATGCTAACCATTGAAATTATACTTTTAGGGAAAAACCAAATAAGAAACAGTTTTATTCTAAGGTTGAATACAAATAAATAAACTTATTCCTCGTTTGGCGAAAAACTAATTAATTAAAGGGCAACGGTAACTTCCCTTTAAAAGGACTATTGATTCAAAAATAAAACCTATAGAAAAACATTTACTTTCTCAAAATCTATGCCGTAATCATTTAAAAAAAAAAACATTTTTAATTCGAATTATTCGTTTGTTGGGATTTAATGAATTTCTCGAATTATCGTAGCAATCCTGAAAAAATGTTGTAAATCATCGACTGGCATGGACAACTGCAATTGCCCTGTTAATCCCAGAAGTGTTTTAAAAGGCCAGAGCGTGATTCTTCCTCGATTTACCGGCCTACTTGCGTGCACATACCTCACGAGAGTAATTGGCGAGTTGAATGGAATTCCATTGCGAGGTAGAATCGCGGACTGTATAAAATTCGCGTGGGTCCCGTGCCCCCTTGGCAATAATTCAACAAAGGGAAGAATTTGAGCGTCCGAGCGTGGCCCGTGGCTTGCGATTTTCTTCCTTTTTTTGCGGACCTTCGCTGGAATTTTCACAGGAGCTCCATTTTATTTTTGTAATATGAAATTTATGAGGAAGTTCTGTTGCCACTTAGATGTACCTGTGTCTCCATCTGAATTGCCGTGTAAATCACTTAAATGTTTCGCGCAATTGACCGCAAGTCGCAGTTGCTTCTGTTGCTGTGACGGCATTAATTTTTCAACTGACAAAATATTATTAACTGCCTCCACTTGCGAGTACGAAATTAATTTAAGAATCTAAAAATAAAAATATGAGTTGTTCGATTAGTTTTAGCTAAACGACTGAAGTTTAATTTCAGAGACCACTCAGACAAAATTAGGCATGCTAACAAATTGAGTTTAGGGGTGTTGCGGTTAACACAACTTGATTTTATTAAATTAAGCCATGAAATTCAAATGCCTTTTATTCTCTTTAGTTTAACTCCTAACTTCGTCCTTTCTATTTGTAAATTTAAGAATTCATTCTTAATCACAGTATTTTCTCTATAATTTAAAAATTTAACGGTAAGTTCCAAGCATATCAATGCATAATAAATCCTTGATAAATAAGGCATAACTACAATCGCATGTAAATTCGAGTGTCGATAAACCAAATAAAAGACTTGGAAATTTACATGAAGGAGATTGCATTTAAAACATAAGAATCTAGTAACGTTTTTTTGCACTGCAGATGCACCAGATAACAGCGGCATATTCCAGCAGACATCTTACTAGGGAGTCATATAAACTTTTGATAGCGAAAGGATCATTAAACTCTTTAGTATTCGTTTTAATGAAGCCGAGCATTATATAAGTCTTAAAGATGATAGAGGTCGATATGGAGTGCAAAAGAAAGTTTCTTGTCCAGCATAACACCTAAATCGGCTATATCCTCAACACGATCCAAAGCATTCGAATTTAAGACGTAGTTATAATTATAACTAGTAGATGTTCTGTTCTGTAATAATCTTAAAATTTAGATTATCCGCATAATTTAAACATCGAGAATTCAAAAAGCATTCAAAAATATCACTTTATAAATAATATGAATAAAATTGGACCACAGTGGTGGCTACCTTGTGGTATACCGGAGTTAGCAGAAAAAATTCTTGCTTTCTATTAGACAGGTAAGAGGAAATCCGTTGTAAAAAGGTATAGTGAATTTCAAGTCGATGAAATTTGTTAACAAGAACCGATATATTAAATTCGTCAAATGCTTTAGAGGAGTCAGTGTAAATTATATCGACTTGGTAGCCTTCTTCCATAACATTTAAACAATAGTGACTGTGGATTTTCCTTTTAAGAAGCCTTGTTGCTGAGAATCTATAACATCTTTACATAAATCATTTAATCATTTTTATTCATATCACTTTATATGGAACCAAATTAATATTAAATATTTTTACTATTAAATATACATTTTAAAAACACTCAGCTTTATAAATGGTATGGATTTTATAAATATGACATTTATAGTAACAATGTAAGCCAGGGAATATAGTTGTGATAATGTTTAGCATGGTGGGTTTCGTATTAAAAATGCGTAGACTCATTTAAGCAATCAAATGTTTAATACAAGAATTCTTTCAGTAATACTCTAAAAACTTAAACTTAAACTTCTCATTTATTCATATAATACATAAAGAAAGTATGGAGCAATCTGTTTGAAGTTTTTCTGGCCCGGAATAATAAAACAACCTTGTTTTTATCCAGGAAGCAATGCAACCTGAAAATCATTATTAATGTTGTTTGGTGCAAGCTCCGCTTATGTGTATAACAAGCGTTTATATATTTTTTTGGAGTGTACTAAGGAAAAAGTGGAAATAACTTTTGAATTGCCCCAGAGATTTTTTTTTATTAGAAGTGGCGGTCACATTTTGGGACTTTTTAAGATACTTTCTTTACAACGCGCATTGGTATTTTATTAATATTTAAAATTAAAAACCGAATACTTCTGTTCGACCACAATAACCATCATAAATATTGCAAAATTGTAGTTATTTAAAAATTTTATTAACGATCTGTGATCGTCCAAGGCACAAGACACTCTAAACAGCTGCGCATGCCGCAAAACTAAAGTTGCTAGTGCTCCCGAGGCGATTATAACAAGAAATCTTCGTAATTTTCCATCTTACCAATAGCAGAGAAGAGCGAAGACTTTGAATTTAATTCCTTAGCACTTGAACTCTGCTGGTAAACGCCTTTTTCCTAGAGTCCTCAGAAATTTCTTCAAAACAGCAGTTTTTAGGTCAGACGAATTTCGATGTTTTGTTCTCGTTGTCAGCGGGGCGAAGAATTACGCTTAATTTGATGCTCAAATTCAGAAAGCCTAAATATCTGCAGGCGGATGCATTTTACACTGTCGCTAAACACTTTTTTCTGAAAGCATTAACACCAGGAAAGCACAAAGCAATCGAGAGAAGTCATAAAACTTTGGTCATGTTCGCAATTGTTACAAAAAAATGAAATTGCGCTTTGTGGCTGTGACAGGTCCTGGAGTTAACGCAATTTTAAGTGAGCTTCGCGCTGTCTGACGGAATTTACCATAGTTAGCAACTTAAAACTGCGCACTCTGCTCTCCCACTCTCATTGTTTACGAAAATTCCTTTAGATTGCAGTTTGAGAAACTTGAAGCGCTCGAGTTGTGGCTTTGGAAAGTTTTAAACAATTTAAGGAGGAAGCGGAAGGAGTCTCGCAAAACACTTTCTACCAGCACCAAAAGGAAAAATGACTACAAAATTTCTTTGGCAGAAGTTTTAAAGTAAAGGAAATTTGGAGGAAATCTTAAAACCTTTGAGGTGGAAAGAGTTAGGACCCAATACGACGCATTAGTTTAATTAGGATGCCGACTTGCTCCGGATGTTCTGCAAGATGAGTGTCTGCTGAAAAGCGTTTTTACAGTGATTAACCAATTACAATTTCAGCAAAACTACGTACAAAGCAAGAGAAACTTGTTTTTCATAAATTAATGACGATGAACGAGTGCTTCTCAAGCGGGGAACAATTTTGGGGTGTTAAAAATTCGAACTTTTAGTTTTGCCTTGAAATCTATTGCAGCGCGGGAAAGTGTCGGTGAGTCTCTTTTTAGATAACCCCCTACATTTTGGCTTATTTGTGTTCGGATATCGTTTCTTTTACCACTTCTGACGGCAATAAAAGAAAAAATTGATTTCGAAACGTATGCACTGCACGAAAAATATTGAGTGAATTGATCCCTTAGTTGATATTTTTCCAAGCAGCGATGCTCACCCCTTTCGGAGGTGAATAGCCATAAAATACGAACGATACAAACCGTGCCGAATTGATTTTTACGCGTTTTCCCATGATTTAAGAGTAGTACCTTCAATAAATTTTAAAATTTTATCAATTGCAAGAACTAGAGCGAAGATTTTAAGCCACATTTGTTCGTCCCACCTCCTTGTAGGGTCGATTTTAGAGCTGTGCAACAAGGCGCCGTCGACACCGATTCCAGGTTCACATTTGTGAGTTCTCGCCACCCCGGAGGGTATATGTCCTGCACTAAATAAATTTGGTGTTTCTGTAAGAAAACGGATGCCATCGATCCCTCCGTTGCCAAAGGGCCTGGAGGGTCGGCCGAATAATGTGGGCCTGCTTTAGGATTTAACCCTTTTTCAACGGCATCGTTGGTTCAGGAGTTAATGAAGTTATTGGATTAATGATAGATGCCCCCGAGGGGCGGTCCCGGTGTGTTATCGCTTAACCCATTTTTGGGCGCACAAAGCAGAAACATCAATTTGCCAATTTTTATGGCTTCATTTGAGCGCGATTTGATTTTTAATAAATTTAAAAGGGATGATGAAACGCCCAGTTTTAAAGCGTGCACTGGATATGCAGTAGCGAATTTGTCTTTTTTTTTATTGTTTGGTTTTTTGGCACGGAGCAATAGTGCGTGCTGATGGGAATCAATTGATTGCTCGTTCGGGACAAATGTTCTTTTATTGCAGCAGAGAAGCATTAGCATAAAGTGACCATAAATTATGCTACAAATCGCGTATGAATATTTTATTGGCGTGGAAGAGTATCGCGAATTGAGCCTACCATCTGTTAACTTGTGCTGAAAAATTAGGGAAAAGAGTAGTCTTAAGACACTAGATTTACACTTTATTTATATGCTTATTATTTTATTAATATTACACAAGCTTAAAATAAAGCGAGTGATATAGGCAAACTTTTCATTAAAAGGAAATAGTTGATAGAAATTTGCTGTCCCATACTTTACTATTTAAGATGAAATAGGCAGTAATTTGCGGTTGCAAGAAACCTGCGGTTCTAGTTGGTACTTTACTCCAATACACTTTTAGGGTATCAAATTGGAAATATGCAAAAGAACAATATTTTGCGGCGTATTTAAAATGGTCTGCGATTCATTTGAACTAGCACTTAATAATTACCTGTCTATCCCTAGGGAGTATTGTAGTTGAAATAATAAAATCAGAAAAGATTAAAGACACCTCTTGAACAAAAGCGAGGATTTCTTGTCCATTTAACTTTATTTCGATTGACAAATGAGAAATTCGCCCACGACCTGCACGGTCAAAGATTCCGGCGGTGGACCCATACCCGCGGGTGAACAATTCACGATTTCACAGATGTGCTCACCTGAAAGCAATCTGCAAATCATTCTGCAAAGTGAGCCCGGATTCCGCCGGTACTCTGTCCGCTCGGCGAAGCAATCATCGGCGTAATGGTGATGGTAGTGGCAATATACACGGCGAAATGCACAAAAATTCCGTTGACTGGCCCATGTTTCGTTTTGGTACAATTTTTACATAACCCTGGCTCACACACTCAGCAGTAGCATTTTCTTTTGTACGCCGCCAGATTGAGGATGACTCTCAAATTGTTTAGTTGTTGCGGGGCGTCATGGTGTCTACTTTAATAGCTTTCGAATTCACGGAGGGTTGGGGGCACCCAATAGATCATTTTCAGATTCAAATTGCTACCGAAGGCATTTTTAGCTGAATAGAGTCCTGCTGGGCCCATGTGAGTCCAGGATGACTCTTCGGTGTGCCCCCTTGGCATTCCCTTTATGAGTTAAAACCATACTATCATTTCGTTCGCCACTGCACGCTAACCGTACGGTCGTGAGGTGTCTTCTATAAAATTTGAAATTAGATTTTAGGTGTTTTTATTTTCGTGAGTTGGGTTAACATTTAAACTTAAAATATTTAAAACATTCATATTAGACCTCAGCAAATTAAAGATAATTGACTAATTTCGCGCAAAAACCTCTACTAAAATATTTAGCATTTACGCAAGAAATTGTTTTCTCGTTAAAGCAGAATTGCATAATCGAAGGCAAAAGAAATCTAAGGTATAATTTAGAGAAAGTAAACATTCCAAATACATTTTGGAATTAAACAATTAAATTAGACAAACGCAAATTCAGCAAAAGATATAAAATTGAATTACATTATGTATGCAAGTAGTAAGTTAAATTAAATTGAGAAAAGAAAATCGTTCTTTAGAAATGGCTATGTCACTCCTCTGTGGAATTTTAATGAAAAGAGAACGTTAAAGGGAAAATTTAAGATGAGGCAGAAAAGATTAAGTTTCAAAGCGCCTAAATTCGT
The DNA here is from genome assembly GCA_963969385.1 of Philonicus albiceps. Taxonomy (NCBI): domain Eukaryota; kingdom Metazoa; phylum Arthropoda; class Insecta; order Diptera; family Asilidae; genus Philonicus; species Philonicus albiceps. Next base: position 74,797,877 of record OZ017772.1, on the reverse strand, counting down.
AACGGTCAAAAATTGAACACAGCACCTCTTTGGCAAGGGAGCGCCATTCATTGGAAAATCATAAATAAGCAAATCAGTTCAATTGCACTGAAATGCAAATATCCACCCTTTGAGGATTTCCTCAGCCAGGGACAATGCGCGACGTCTCTGCGCAAAAAGGAGTTCATCGCAACGCAATTGTCATTGATTTCTGTATGCTGGCACGTTACTCTGCAGATGGTGCCATCGGTGCGCACTGTCTCAAGGGTGGCTTGCTCGGATAACGCTGCAGAACGCATCCACAAAGATCAGCAGAGAAATTGTGCACAATAGCCGCCTTGGGATCGTTTCGAGATGTAATTGATATATATATTTTTTTTTGCAATCTATTTCCGCCGCATAAATCACATCATAGCCATCGTTTCATTGGCACAAAATAAGGCGAGGCAATTTGAAATTTGTGAGCCAACCCTTGGCTACCGAGTTCGCCAAAAGAAAATGAGATGTAAATAGTTTGATAATGATTGCAGGTAGAAAGTTGTGAAAAAAAAACATTTATGTAATAACACAACTGAGTTTTAAGTCTTGAACTCCTTACAACTAAATAAGATTTAGTGCAGCACTAAAATTAAAATTTCAAAATGGTGTACAAAGAGTGTACAAACTTTTAAAAAATTCAAAACTTAATATTAAAAATAATTATTTCAACATTTCATAAATAATTACAATTATTTTAGGATTATAAGGATTTTAGGAAACTAAAAAATAAAGAACTGCTCATAAATAATAAAAAAACCAACGGGATGCTTATGGGTCTCTGGGTGACCCGCTGTGCTGAGTACTTCCCACCATTAGCAAATAAGGAGCATGTTTAAGTTTACTTCTTAATTAAGTTAATTTTTAGTCCACACTTCGAGTATACTCGTCAAAAACAGTTACCTCGTTAATAGAGTAGTTAATCAGTTTTAAATCCTGCGGTAATGTTTAGAAATCAATTTAGGACGGCTGAGAATGCTTTCGTTTGGTGGCATTAACGTCCCGAGTGGGTAAGTTTCATTGGTTGGAAAATATCCTGATTAAGGAATGAATCCCTACAATGAGCTCGGGCGGCAAATTTGAATCATCTGAAAATGTAATTTTCGCCAGAATCACGTGATTTTATCACCACCAAAATGGTTTGGGGCACACCTGATCCGCAGGAAACTATTCCACAAACGGAATAAAGCCAACCATCCACGGGCTTAGTTTAATTGCTTCCTGAGGAGCGGCCGTGAAGTGCGCTCCGAAAGAGGAAAATCAATTAAAACAGAGGGGCTGCCGAATTTGTTTTGGCTCAAAGGGTTATATGCTCGCTGCGCGACGGGGAAGCCCCAAAAGCACACCTTGATTGAATCGGGGGCGCAAGAATCGCCCGGCAAAGGTACTTATTGCTTAATAGAAATTACAAATGCTCGGGTATCCCCAGGGCCTATCCCGGCCGACTTTGTTTTCTGTCTGGCCGGGGATGGGGGGGGGGGGGGGTGTTTTGCGCGCGGCCGTTTGCGCCTGTTTGACGTCGTTGCCTGCAAACAAATCCTTGAATCGACGTGTGACAAACGAAGGCGCCAAACTGCATCCACCGTGGGGCGACGAAATGGGGCCGCCTTGGAAATAGGCTGAGTTTTATATGCAATCTAAAATCGTATTGTATGCACCACAGAATGGAGGGGGCGGAGCGGGGGGTGTGCGACGCTAAATGCTTTTCAAATTGAAAATCACGGGAAACGGAAGAAGCACACGGTGAAAATGGAAAAATGACGCCATTCTGCGATTCGTATTCTGTGTGCACTATGCATGCACTTAAGTGCCGCTTTCTTCCCTTTGCCGTTTCATATTTTGTGCGCAGAATAATGTTTTCTTTGCCACCCCCTTTCTGCTTTCATATGGAGATTTGAAGCAACACTTTGTGGCTTTCAGCAGCAGATTTCCTTTTGTCAGCTCAAGGAACGCTCTCCAGATAGTGATGCGTGAAAATTCTAGAAATTTTCCTAGAAAGCTCCCCGACGCGGGGTGAGACAAAGGGCGCCATTTTACGGAGGCTCTCTGTTCCGCTGCAGCCTTTCAGTTAAAATTCTTTGCGCACAAAATCGCTTTAAAAACCTTCAGACAATTACTTGCCCCACTGCGAAAACGGGACGATTTAGGTCTTCCTGGTGTGAGCACCGGCGACTCTCAGATATTCGCATGCAGATAAAAAAAATTTGCGAGCCCAAAAGACTCCTTTGATGAATTCAACAAGGGGTCTTATCTCGGATTTCAATAATAAAAAAAAAATGCTCCTGCCACAAGAGCGATTCGCATGAAACCGACAGGAGCATTAGCAGGCTCCTGACCTCAATGGCAAACCAATTGATACTTAAGTTCGACTCGATTCTGTCCTCCTCAAATGACCCTTAAGGACAATTCGCGGATGAGATAAAAATTAATTCCTCGTCCTAGTCCTCGCTATCATTGAGCGGCATCTTTCCGGCTCAATGGAGTAACGTTTTGCAATCGAATTCAAAGCAAAGGGACACTTTTGTCCTTGGCGTTTTTACTGTGCATTTTTGAAGTGAAAGTTATTTGATTTGGAGCGATTTTCGCTTCTTTCCACTGAAGCGATTTTCGAAACTTGTCGAATTTTTATGTTTTGTTTAGAAAGATCGGGAAGAAGCCTTTTTAGACGAGATATACTTTGAAATGAGGTATTAATTATAAGAAAATTTTGTCGGTCCTGGTACAAACATAAAAATCTTTGTAAAATATTTCCTGGGAATATAAATTGAACGCGATCATATACCAGCTTATAGTTTTGAAGAATTAAAGAATGGGTATATTTTAGTCAGAAATTGTTTTTGTACTTTAATAGTGCCTTGTTTACAACATTTTTGTAGTAGCAGTTATAATGCAATTTTTCTGATAAAAATAACTTTGAAAAGTGTGAAAGTTATTTAAAACCGTTCCTCTTAAGTTTTTCCATATCAGTTAACCGCATACCTCCTCATAACGCCTCAGACAATAGAGGAAAATCAAAATCTCATTGATCATCGTTACAGTCCTCGACCGGGGGAACCATAAACGATCCCGGCATGGTTCCAGCGCGTCTGGAATTTCCGAGACCTAATGGCGACCGAAAATGCCCTTCATAAAAGGTACCTCCGCCGGCCTGTGCCACGGTTCCAGACGAGTCCCACCGCGTACATGCCCATCAATTCTGCATCGGAGTGAATTAAAAAAAACTTCTGAGGAGATAAAACAGAAAAGTGTTTAATGAAGGGGGAACATGATCCGCTGATCGCGCACCGGCCCTCCACATCTCCGGAGATGATTTGACTAACGATTTATGCCTTCGGTTAATCAAGCCCCGAATATTTTGTGCTCCTTCGTCGCTTACAATTTTTGTTTCTTGATTGTGCACTTCCTCGGCGCAAGTCGAAGAAGTGACGGTTTGTCGGCTTCTATGTCTCGTGAGGTGGTCACAAAGGCACAACAGTCGGGGGGGAAATAAAAGAAACGCGTGAGAGGGAGAAGGATCCGGCAGAAGAGCGCTGCGACGCTGTACATCACCTGCTGGGAATTCATTTGTGGAATCTGACTGGTGTATGCGTTGAATAAATGACGCGCGTAATTCGTAAACCGCTGCAGCGTGGCGTGCCATTGGGTTCCGTCGTTAGGCCTGTTCTCGTTTTGAGCCTCGTCCATCTTTTGCGAACGCTGCACACTCTGGGGCTGAACGGAGTCTTCGTTTTGGTTCAATACTTCGTGCAGACAATAAATAAAAAAATTAAATAATATCAATTCGCTGGTTTGTTTGTTTTCTTCTATTTACCGCCTTGCCGGAGATCGGGCCCGCTACCCGCCGTTCAATTTCATGGTCAGCAAAGGAGAGAAGCGATGGACCTACAGTCCGCGAGCATTCCATTGGCACCGAGTTTGTTTCTTCATCTTTTGTGGTATCTTGTCAAAGTACATTATGGACCATTGTTCCCCGCGTTTTATGAATTACCAAAGTGATAAATCACTTTATTATTATTATCACTCCTCCGCTCTGCCGCGCTGCTCGGGGTCTCGGTCTGGGGCGGCTGGTGTGATATTTCATGTATTCGTTCCAACGGTCGCATATGTGATTTTTCCCTCCTCCTTTGATGAGTGCAGTGCTCAGACGAGTGGGCACTCCACTCCACTCGATCGCTGGTTTCCTTTTCACGACGCGGTATTGTTCCCCATTCTTTTCAAATCAAACCGACTCTGTCGGTGAGATGACTTTCAGGTGTGATAGAAAATTCGACTGTTTGTCCTGCACGGTGAATGAATGCGGATGTTTTAATATTTTGGGGATCATATACCTTCTCTTTATGCCCTCTGAGGCTAAGTAGAAGTTTCCAACAATGGCTGTTGTTCGGAATGCCACTCTTTCCCCTAATTATGTTCCGCGATCTAGGTACATTTTCAGTTCTAAAAAACTGTTTTTTTGTTAGGATGATTTCAGTGAAATATGTCATAAAAATTATAATACATACCTTCGTATTTTAATGTATTGTAGACAGGTGAATTACTCTTGTGGTATTTTAAAGAAGTGTGGAAAGTTTTGGTATTATGGAGGTTTCAATAAAAACTACGCTAGGGGTAACTATTGGTAAAATTAAACAAGTTATATATTTTTTACTAATATGATTCGTTGCTTTCATTCAGCTTAATTTAAATTGCGTTATTGTCGCAATTCAGGCAGAACTGTTGGCATTTATAGGAGTTTCATCATGAATTTATAAAGATAAGATTTGAAATATTGAAAGAACTTTTTCAACATAATTAAACTACATTCTGTAGAAAAATGCTTATCATTTATATTTTAAATGCTTTATTATTTCAATGTTATGAAATATGTCGAAAGAATCTGCTCAAGATTGAGTGGAAAATGAAAGAGTCCATATTCACTTCATAAAAAAAGGCCTAGCAGATTAATATAAGACATGAGAAAATTTTGTTTGAAACCAGATCTGTAGACCATGTCGCATAGTAGACAAAAAGGTCCTTCATCCTCCAAAAACTGACCCTCACTTTCCCTGCTTTCGCTTTTCAATCAAAGATCCGTCAAATGCAATCAAAAGGAGACGCATCAAAATCTCACATACATCAAAGAAAGACTAGCTGCGCGTCGCTAAGCTGATTTTTTTTCCTTGATCCAGCAGCATAATAAAGCGCAATCAAGTTGACCCCTTTCTGCGCTCTCAGATACACAATTCCCATAATCGTTCTCATCCGCATCCTGGAGATGTTTTCAGTTCCGTAAGCGAATCATCTTTGGCTGACAACTGATCATCTCAAGAACTCTCACAAAAAATGCGGTAGCGATTGGCGTGTCCCATTTGGGAACGTCTTTTCTTTAAATGCGGCATGTGAACCGGAACGCGATTCTGAGCCTATTGCACGGACATCACGATCCAAGACATGGCTCAAGGACACGACTCGTGAGCTTGTGGCGTGGCAAATGTGCTCGTAATTCATGAGACTGTTGAGGACCCGAAAGTAGACCAAAACTGTGCACGATTGTATCTTTCGACGCTCGGCCCCTTTGTCCTCCTTGTTTTAAGGGATCGGAAGGACACTCGCCCCGATCCCTTGAATGAAATGAGCCCAAAGGGGTGACGGTATACCGAACTATTTTCGATTAGATTGTGAGTCAACTACCCAAGCAATTTTCTGGATTTTCTTGTCCTTCCGCCTCTGTGAGTTATCTCCGACACACCGTCTAGGGTTCCCTTGCTGAAAGGGTCAGATCCGGATTCCGGATGTCGGTTTATGTTGTTTTACCTATTTTATTAGCCTTGTATTACATAATCAGCTATACACGGCTCGAAGGATGTGATTTAATGCTTCACAGAATCATTAAATCCGTTACGACTGTCTGCGGTGCCTCTGATTTACTGTGCGAAAATTGTAAACGTGTTTGGTTTGGTATTTAAATGTTTAGCACAATAATTTCCATGTCATTAGGTTACTAATTTATGTTTTTCATTTTACACAAAATATTTAGAAATGTCCCTTTGCAAAATGTCGACGTTGAAGTAAGAAAAGTTGAGAACGAACAATTTTCTTTTACTTTTTTCCTAAATAAAGATTTGCAAGGAATTGTCTTTTGAACAATATCCTCGACTAATAACTCTGATGGTAATCAATATTTATATCCTAAAATAAAATCGTAGTCCCCATTTTCACTATATATTGTTTTTTTTAGTTCTACTACATACCAACATTTGGCCCCTAAGAAAACAAATATTTTTCAATAAGCTAATTTTATTTTATTTTTATATTTGTTTTTGAAAATAGATAATTTTTATGTTTTATAACATCACATATTTAAAGACTGTGTTTTGAATTGTCTCTGGGCTAAAGACAATAGTCTTTAAGTATTTAGCTAAACTTTCTAGCATGAGTGCATGGGTCTACGAGCCCCAAATGCCACTAAGGAGGAAAGAAACACCACAGCATTAAGTTCAACTGCCCCAGAAATCACCAGTGATCCATCTCAGTGATTGAAGATCGTTTCTGCCGAGTTCGCGTCGCGGTTGATTAAATAATACATCTGAGTCAAGATGCTTCTGCGCAACCGACTTGTCCGCCACAGAGTCCCAGCGCGATCCCTATCGCGACCAGACAAGATGTTACACAACAGCGTCTGCATGGTAATTGGATGTCAACGAAACGTTCTGTACCTCACGCCAAATTTGAATGAGAATGCGACCAGAAACATATGACAAGATTAGTTCGGGAGATGATGCTCCTCGTCCGCGGCCGCAGAGCATCCGCAGCTCTGTGGATCACCTGCGGCCCTGTCTGTTACATGTCTCGGGTTCGTGGAACTTAAATCATGTTTTACGTTTTTTTTTTATTTTCCGCGTTTTTATCGCTCTCAGACCGCTCAGATGAAGTCGTTGGGAAGCTCGTCAGCCTACACAGCTAATTAAAGTGTAAATGAGCGAGGTAACCATTTTCTATTCAAGCGGGGAGAGCGATTTATCTCGCGAGCAAATTAATTCCAATAAATCAGACAGTGCCCATAAATTTTAATCTGGTTAGCCTGAATGAAGCTGTGAATGAAGTGTGTCGATCCGGTCGGATTGGCATTGTGCCGATCTCTGGAGATATTATTTATGTGCTACGACATTTGAATACGAACAGCTTGGGCAATTAATTTTTGTTGTGGATCATCCGCGATGAATTAATGGGCCGCTATAGTGTGAGGTGATCCCGCTAAAACTCCAAGACAAAGCGCACAAAACGGGCTTTGTTCGCGGTTTTGAATGCGGCCCATTAATCAGGAGAAAGGCTTACATGAAAAAAAACAAAAAATTCTTTTTTTTTGTATGCTCCAAGAAATGATCTTCTCTTAACTTAAAACTTTTAATGTTTCGTTCATAGACACCCATAAAAATCATTTCACTATAAAAAAGCAATTCTAAAGAAACCTATTTACAATTTTCACGCAACACAGAAAAAAAATGTCATGCAAAATTATTATGAATTAATATTAATGTTAGTTCAAGAGTATTCCAATTAATCTCACGCAAACATGTTTCATCAATTTGTGTAGGTATTTTGCGGTATTGATTAAATTAACAATGCGGATTGCAGTTATTATTTGAAATCGAACAGCTTAAAACAAACTTTATACATCAGGTATTTTGTACGAAAGGTTTTATAAAAGTAATGTAGCGCAATGTTTAACCTGAAAAAATCAGGACTAAAGGAGTTAAGATCCCTTGAGTAGTTTTATTTAGTTTATAAATGTACAAATGCAGGCAGAACTGTAGTATTGCTAATTATTTAAAACTAAACACATGCTTGTCGTCGTAAGCTCCTTACTCAGGATGTATTCATCAGGTATAGTTGGAACAATGGCAAATGAAAATCTTCAACACCTGAGGACGCTTAAAAGGGAAAGAGTTCAAGAAACAATTGCCACAAAACAGAAAATTTCCAGCAATAAAGGAATAAATGAAAGGAAACATAAAATAGATTTCTTAAGTAAGGATAATGCTGTTTGGAGGTGTGGAAAAAGAGGTAGACTTACCCAAAAAATTATTTTGCGGCTCACCTTATATTCCTCGGAAAATTACAAAGGTACTGGGTCTATAGTCGGCGACACGCTGTCTGGGCGGGTTTCGGCGATTTCGTTATTCTTGCGAGAAACTGGCTGAAATGAAACTATCTGAGAAAAATTATACGATTTCGATTCGATTATTCCTGGAGATGCAATAAACGTGTTTATTGCTACGTCAGTTAACCAGTTTTGTGACGACCCAACTTTTATGGGTGATGTCGATTCCGAGAAAATTAAAAACTAATTATGACTGAGCTCTTGTCGGTTTTGATTTGCTTCTCAAATTTGTTTATTATTCCTTTTCATGGAATCATCTTTGGGTGGTCCTTTATTTGCAACGATTTATTAAATGACTCCCTCCCTGGGGTACCTCAAATGGTCGATAGTTTCATAAATACCATAATAATTCTCGAATGTTAAACCCCATTCCATTAATACTAAAAAAAAACCTATCTTTATTTCATGATCCTGGAAGGTGGTCTGGTGATGATAATTGAAGATAAAATTGGATGTTTTGTTTTACAAACATTATGGATTTAAATGTATACAATTGAAATTGTTATTAAACATTTAACTACTTCTACTCTATTGCTTTTGTGTGTTGGAAATTGTATTGATTTTTAAATAAAAACGTCCTCTTGTGTTTCACTATTCTTCGAATTCAAAGTGAGCTTATTTAATACTTCGTGTATCAATAAGAAAACATTTGAATTACGAGACCTCTCGGACTTAATAAATGAAAACAAAATATTAGTTTTAGCGCAAACATTCTCTTGATTTCAGATACACCATATAAAAGGACATCGTAATATAAAAAATAAAATATAGTAAAACAGTTTACTTCGTTTTCGCATTTCTAAGAATAGCCACCCTCGAAAGCAACAAACTCAGGTGATTCTTCACACCCCTATTCAAAAATATTTCTATAAAAATGAACCTGGCATCATCCGGTGCAAACAAAAGATTTAAGCGACGAACTCGATTTTGAAAAGCCTGAACGAGGCTCAAGTTCAAGTGTACTCGAGTGGTGCGGTCTGTCCCGCGCGTCTGTCACTCGTTTGACCTAACCTACTAAATTTCATAAATTATAATTTATTCAACAATAAATAACCGGGGAAATATATGATTTACACAATGTCGAAGCCAAACAAAAACCGCTGTCTTCCCGCCAATGCCCAAGAAATTTGTTCTCCCCTTGTCTTTTTTGTAGAGCAACAAACCTTCCCGATGTGAAAAGCCATTGATTGTGAGGCACTTTATTTTTCCCCCACATACAACCGTCCTCGGCAGATACGGCAGATAGCTCCACCAATCTTCCATCCGACACTTATGCCGCAGGGACTGGGCCTGGGCATGCAGTTGTTATTTTGATTGTATACGATCACCGGTCTGTTTGGTTATAAGAAACGTCCCATATACAATGCGCTAATGCTAATTTATTACTGATTCATGATACCTCCACTCATCCGCTGGTCATATAATACACGAGTGGAGACACTTCTTTAGCACACGGCGGATGGGACTGTGCGGCAAGGTTTTATTCTTCTCATTGTTTAATCCGGTTCTAAAGTGTCGGATTAAGCAAACGAAGAGTGTAGTCGCGGGCGCGGGGACTGCCGAATCTCTTTTAGGTTTACAACGGCTGAGGACTTTAATGAGCGCGGATAGATCGGACGAAATCGATTCCTGGGAATTTGCAAATTGAATCGGTCCGATCATCTGCACGATGGATAAACCCGAGACAATGCCTTCGCCTGATTAATGAGACGGATAAACTATAGGAAAAGGAGTTTTCTGAGCTTAGATAAAATTTTGAATATAATTAAAAAAAGGTTAAAGATATTAAACGCTCACATCAGTCAAGTATGGTTTGAATTTATAAAATAAAACGTAATTAAAAGCACTTCGTAACCAAACTTAGGCTTCAGAATTTATTTATTTATTTATGTATTTAAATTCTGTTAATCAAGCTCAAAGATCCGGGTTCAGAGTATCAAATACTCTGGTCTGTTACTTGACTGAATTAAATCCTTAATCCCTCGTATCCTTTACTCAAAATCGGTCAAAGTCACAAGTAAACAAATGGTAAATTGTTAAAATAAAGTGTAAAATTGCTTCTTGAGCGAGTTTAGAGTATACAGTTGGGTATGGATCGAAAAAGCGGTACTACAGTAACTATTTATTTGTTTTGGCCTGCTAACTACAATAGTTTAATAATTAAGGATAGATATTAAAGGATTTATAATTCGCTTTTTTTTATTCTCAGTTTATTTCGAAGAGTTCTACTGACAAAGTGAAAGAAGTAAAAGAAATAAATAGCTTTATTAATAAGTAGTTATGTTAATTTAATAACGATTATAGGAGGTATTGTTCTTATTTTTACCTTTGAAATAGAAATAGTAGTTGCAATTACAAATAGTCTATTTATTCTCTTATAATTTCTATAGTGTTAATTGTCGTTCTCTTTGATCTTTTGACCTATAACACGATCATGCAACTTGAATCGATTTTAGCGCGCGTGCAGTCAACAGGCCGTCTCACTTTTTTGCGGCAATTGAATGCTTTTGTTATCGTTTCATTCGCGCTCGCATTCTGCAGCTGTCTGACGAGGCGCAAGATGTTGCATTCAAAGGAACATGGCACTTGTTAAAGGCATCCTCATCCAGGTGAAGGAATGACATCACGCAGGCCATTAATTCAAGCCGGAGCACCAAAAACACCTCTTCAAATCAAAATCTGTCAGGCACTCAGATCGCGGCTTTATTTAGGCGATCGATAAGGGGGGCAGGAACAAAGGTAAATCATTCAGGGATTACCTCAAAGTGTTGCCTCTTTATGTCTTATTTCGTTTTGTTGGTGAATATTTAGAGCCGCGCGCATCTATCGATTCTGATCATTGATTCCGAGAGGTGTTTTAATTTATGCACCGAACATTCCGAGCCCAGCGTGACGTCTGCATCCACCTTCGTAGATGCTGTGGTCTTTCAAGTGCATTCCAGCGGGCGAACCTGGGGCTCCATGTGAGCCCCATCACTTTTGTCTTTTATTATTTTAATGTAGAGCAAGGTGTTACCGCGCCTGGCGTAACAGAGCTTGAATTTGTCTTCACCGTGGCGGATGGGATTTTGAATGCTCGAATGCTCGATTTGTCTCGAAACAGACAATGCACAAACAGGAAAATTTCCAAGTGGGCTTTAAATAAAATTATATTACATAAGTGGGGCGTTAGATTGATCAATGTAGCCTTTTTCAGAGGTTTGAAAAGTGTTTAGAAAACCAAGTACATAACAACATAAATAATACAATTTCATAGATTGTGTCACTAAATGAATCAAATTTGCCTCCAACGTTTTAAAGAGTTTGGATACTAAAATTAGTTATTTTCCTTATTGAAATGCCAGTGACTTTAACTCTTTACGGTCACACTTTTTAATTACGTTGAACTTTTAAGTGCACATTTGAAAGGGGCCAAAATACCTAACTAGTTAAAGAAACATTTTTAATATAAGATTCCTTCAATTCAACCAAAAATAAGCCATATTTTGTGAAGATGGTAATTTCCCACGATCTGAAAAAGTTTTAAAAAGTCTCAGTCCTGTAAATTTCCCACAATTGGAACTGCAACCGCTACAAGTCGATCGGGAACAATTGACTTCAATCAAGGAAGCAAGCATTTTCTTCTAAGGTGAAAGAGAGGCAACCCTTTCCCGATCGACTTGCAAAATAATCAAATTTAATGAGAAAATTCACACAACCATAAAAATTCCATGTCTCACGAATAATCAATTGCAATCAAGATTGCGGAATAATGTCAACCCTTCGACATCGCAACTCTCACCTGAGCCCCCTGTCTGACAACGAAAATAATCTAGATCACGACCCGATGCGATCGGTTAAACAAAGTGACAATGGCGCACGGCTCATCAGAGCCATAGCCTGCCGACCCTTGCCGCCGTGATACTTTCTCCAGCGTCTGTGATTTTTGCGACCTGATGTAAATTGGCAAAAACCCAAATCAAAGGTTGAAAGGACTAGGCAGGGATCTACCGATTGAATAATGCGCTGATTACCTGTTTCGAAGCCGTTCAATAAATGCGACAAAGGGTTCGATCTCTGAAATGTTTTTGCGCAAAAGGATTTTCGCCGGTGAACCCCATTCGCGACTGTCAACACAAAGAATGGCCTGGAACATAAGTTGGCAACAAAAAAAAAAAAAAAAAAGGGTTACGCTAAATTAAATATTAAAGGTCGCACACGTGAGATAAATTTATTCATCCCCTTTCCGGAGGGCCTGGGATGGTTCTCGGCAAACCCCCGACTTCAAGGGTGCACTATCTCACCCGAAGCAGAATTTCTAGTGAGCCAAAAGACGGTCTTAAGAGCGGGATAACACTGGCGATTTTTAATTGAATTTTCATGAGCTGAAAGATTTACAAAGTGTCAAGGATGTGTCAAGGTATTAGGCCAGACGCTACAATATCAACAGCGGAGGGAAGCAAAGCTCCCCCCCACCATGCTGGTGATTGAATTTTGCCCAACTGATGAGAAATTTTGCGAATCGAATTTTGGGAATTGTGCTCTTTTGTTATTCAAAATTCAAATTGAAATACGATGCCAATTCTCAGAGCCTTTGTGAATCAAACTTATGTTCTTTTTAAGCGCTTTGTGACGATTTTTGTAGCAAACAAAGGGAAAAGAGACTGAAGGAACGGTTTAATCTGCAACAATAAATTTATGCTTTCCTAGCGATAACCGTTTACTAATATTGTGTTATCCTCGAAACAACAAAAGTAGCAAGACCAATTATATAACATTTTATTAGTGTTCTGAGGAACATTCCAGCAATTGTAGTATCTTCAATTGGACATACATAGAATAAATAATTTTTTTTTTTTAAATTGATTTGAATCTTCTAGAGACAAAAGTGTTTTATTTAAAGCACAAATGCGTGCTTGTCTGCGAAGTTTACTAAGTTTCTTTATATAAATATTTTGGGATATAGGTTTTCGAGGTTTGTTTTTAAAATTTTATATTAGTGTACCAGTTCTCCTTATCCCTGTCTATCCCAACAGAATCTCTGTGATATTTTTTTTTTTGAATATGTTACTGATTTTAAAATTCATATAGTTTCTGCAAATTAATTTATCACAATGAGCTGATAAAGTTTCAAGAGTTTAAATCATAAAATTCTTCTTCGCTTGACAGTAACTGAAATTTTCTTTCCATGTTGCTTTTGAGTGGCATATCGCGGCATAGCCCGAAGGCACATTCTTAAGTTTTGCTGTAAAGATATCGGCTAAGTCACCTGTAGAGCAACCGCAATAACCGTTTTGAGACGATTCATGAGGTGCAATGTGCCAGAAATTTTGGGCTAGTAAATCTTGATGCCCGTTAAAACCCAATAAGCCAGAGAAACGGATTCCGTGAAGTAGCACCCACACTGCAGAGGCGCAGATCCCATTCCGGCGATCAGTGGCAGCGTTTAAGGTAAGAGGATCGATCTTTTGTACCGTTTAACGTGTCTATGGGACTTAAGGGACTTAGCCGAAAACACCGTCGCTGCGTGCGTCCGCCCGCCACGCCAGACATTCTGGCACCGAAATTTCCAGGAGTTGTTGAACAGCCCGGCATCCATAGAACGGGCGGTCCGAGTACCTGGCCGCCTCGTTCTCCTCTTTTCCTCACTTTTCCCGGAGCCAGAGCCTCCGGCCCTTAACTCACCTGGATATTACTTTTATGACACGCCAACAAATGGGATAAGAACCTTTGTGATCAGAAACTTGTTGTCTTGTTCTTCCTGTTGCTGTTGTTATCTTAAGGAATTCTTTCGGGTGTCACTCTTTACGTCGTTTTTTTTTCTTTTTATGCCTTTGTACCTTTTCTTGCGTACGATTCAGTTTATTTCTGAATAACTTTTAACCGGCCCTTTTGTGAGGGTCGTCGCTCAATCTAATAAAGCATTTATATGGCAGTTTAGTAGGGCTTTTATGGGCAGCACCAACAAGAATTTTTGATCCAGGCTGCTCTCGAGGATGCGTTTCCTGTTCTGTTGTTTGTAGGTGATCCCAAATTGTGTAAGAAAATGTAGTTGTTCAGTGACTTTATTGGCAGTATGGATGGGTTGAGAGGAGTTCTGGGAACGCGGTAATGGCTATCGGCATCATTTTAATGAAAGAGCTCCCCGAATGGTTATGAGTTAAAGCTGCTGTAAAACAGGGCATAACATAAATCTCCCTCGTAACAGCCCTCTGATGCTTCTGAAGATTTTGGACTCCTAAAACTTAGCATAATTTGCGTTAGTCTCATAAAAGAAGATGTCATTTTATAGTGCATAAGTATGCAGAGGTATTTTTAGAATATTTTCATTACATATTTATTGTAAAAGTTTATGGTCGAAGAAAAATCGTAGCTGAAATGCTGGAGATAAATTAGGGGGTTTAACTTGTGAACGAACAATTAGTAGACTCATGTGGGGTTTCAATTAACAGTTGGAGAAAGGGTTGGCAATTTGACTTATTGTTTGAAACTCATTTAAACTCCATATAACGCTTACAGTCGGTGGCCAGCATATTATAACTACTTTGATATTTTAATATTTCATAAATTGGGGGTCATCTCATCATTGTTTAAATATGATTGATATTAGCTGCATGACATGGTGCATTCTCCTGTTGGAAGGTCCACCCTTCTCCTCTGAATCCTATCATAGCGATGTAAGGCAATATGATGGTCTTTAGGACCTCACGCTCTCAAAACTCGATTCCTTTGGCTCTTAGAATATTGCAGATTTCGCTTAATGGTAGAAAGCGATTCGCTCTATGTATTTTAATAGAGTGCCAAATTTAGTTTTGTTTAGTATTTGTTCTTTATATTTTCTGACTTTTACATATCTGCACTTCAGTGGTATCATTTTATCTTATTTAATTAACTAAATTCGAAATTTTGTTAATTTCCTCAACACTACTCCCAGTTCCTGTCTGCATATTCATTGTAGTCTCAATTTTCCCGCATCTAAACCGTCGAAAATGTAGAAATATAACAATTAAAATTATCTTCAACAACAATGCGATTCACTTCAGGTGCACCCTGTACAATGAATCTTTGTCGAGTCACACAAACAGGACTTCTTCCTGTTTTTGTGTCAACGCAACATCTTCCAATTATTATCCTTCGCTGGGCACAATGCCGACAGGACGAAACTGACAGGACAAAGACTCTTTATAGAATTTTCATTTTCCAAATATCCTGGCTCGATTTTCTTGTCCTTTTGTTGGGACGGAGAAAAAAAAAATAGGAGATCGAACAATGCACTCCTCGAAGTTATTGAGTGAATGAACACACTGATGGACGCTCCTCCGCTGAAAGGCGATTTATGTTTTTGTGTTGCAGGACATTTTCGGCTAATTGTTTTCCTTTGCCTGTGCAATGCCAGTAACCAGCGTGGCTAATTCTTTCATATTTAAGAAAAAAAATTCTACTTTTAAGAAAATAAGTTTGAACCGATTTACACAGGATTTAAATTCTCAAAAAAAAATATAGATGCAAATTAAGTTAAAGAGCTAAGCTTGGTTTATACAGATCGATTTTAAATAAAAATTACGCGATAATTTGTCTTCATCGACCTTTTATTTCCTAAATTTTCCTGTTTTAAGAGATTGTTACAAATTAAGAAACAGGAAAGCAGGTAACATGTTTTTCTAAAAGGGCAGAGGTAGAGAGAGAGAGAGTACCAATTTTGATACAACTTATCCTTCAACTTAGAAATCTCTAAAACATTTCTTGTATTTTCAAAATTTTAAAGAAATTTTTCAGAATGCTGATCCCTCTCTGTCTTGTCCGTTGACCCAGACAGCTTGTCGCCTTTGAAAATTCGTGTCGTCATGGTATCTTGTAGAATTTATTTAGGAAAAATGCTAACACCAGGTAAAAGAGAGGATGATTCACAAAACGAAAATGAAAAAAAAAAGAAAAAAAGAAAAATATTAGGGACTGTTCTTAACCAGATAAAGTGGCAGGGCATCGAAAAAAGAATTATTTTTGGTCTTTTGAAATAGACTCGGACAAAAAGGTCTCCAGCAGGCCACTTAAATCAACAACTGCGACAACCTGAACAATGCCGCCTCTGAATGTGACTGTAGAAATTCAAAGGCTCAACGGGGATGCGGGTGAGAACATTTTTAAAGGGTTGCCGTCATAAATGCATTAGGAGGCATAATGAAACTTTATCATATTGAAGCGGGAGGAGCTAGGCAATGGTGTCAATTAGATCATTTGTTACACATATTCGCCCGAAAGGAGTCCTCCTACCATTACGATAGGGTTTACTTAATGTCTTTTTATTTAATATTTTATTAGATTTATAAGATTCCAATATTTTCAGAAAAATGACTTGTTTATTTCAAAATAATGAGTACCAAAATTGTAATCAAATACAAATTTGAGAAAAGTTATAGGTAATTCATGCAAACTACTCAAAATATTAAAGGGAAATGGAAAGATCAGCATTCGTAAGGAATGTTTTGGTCGTAACAGTTTAACATTGCTTGTTTCTTATATGTATAGCATTTCGTGATTTAGTTTCGTTATTTTATTCAGAACGACATTAAAACCTCTTAAGTGCGAACTGTGATTAAAATTTAGTTATTGACTGCTTCTGTCAAACAAATTTCTTGCCACTTTTTATTCACTGTTCGTGAATTTATCTAAAAAAGAAATAAATAATGTAAAATAGAGGACGTGTGAAGGAAGGATCTTATATCAATAAAATGTAAATGTTTCTACAAGTGAAGCCTTCTTTAAGATTTGCAAAATTTCAGTAGTATTAGCGTAATATACTTCGGTTTTACTGTGTACAGTATCGGGGAATTTACTGCACAAAATACGAAAAGGAAAAAAATATTAAACTTCTCTGAAATTGTCCATTTTATTAATGTTTAGCGTCAATACATTTCGCATTTTAGAGGAAATTTGGAAGTTACAGAAATACGAATAATTCAATTTAAATTTTTCCTTCAATCTTCAAATCTCAAACTTTGAATATCGTCAATTTGGGTTACTTTGATCCTAGGTTGTATTTTTGTCCAAATATTAATTCTTCTGATATTACGTTCAAACTAAAAATTTTTAAACCTTACTTACTTCAATGCTACAGGGTGGGCCATCCTTTTTTCATTTGTAAATAAAACACACATTTTGGGATGACAAGTCAAATATTTTTATTGATAATCAAAAGGTGATTCTATACAATTTTGGTATGAAAACTAATATCATTCATATACCCACCACGGCTTCGTCTACAGGCCTGCATTCGAACATAAAACTTTTTGATGAATTTTTCCAATAAAAGCCATAATTCATTTGGATAATCAAAATACGCTGTTTTGTCGTTAGCTCCATGATTATAAATGATGTATTTTTAACGTTACATATGTCAAAGATTTTTTTAGAACAGATAACATTAAATACTAAAAATCATCGACTGAAAAAGGCACGAACCGATAGTCCAGCCTGTATATAAGGTTAAGATGTTTATTTTTAAATACAAATTCTAATTAGGTGGTAAAAAAATTGTTTTTAAAATAAGACAAAGTAATCCCTCAGGATTAAAGTAACCCCCCTAGGGCTGAAGTAACTCCCCATGCCTAAAGTAACCTGAATTGACGGTATTAGATTTTGTGTGCCCCAGTTGACAAGAGATTATGATACGAGTATTGTCAATGTTATAATACAGGAATTTTTATATTAACACGTTGTTGATCGGTGATGAGTTAACTCGTCTTTTCATGCCTAAACGTTGTGGACCGATGACGAGTTAACTCATCATTGCACTTGAATTATCTACGAGTATTTCACTTAACCTAGGGCAATACAGAATATTGCAAAAGCTATGATGATCGTGTTTAATTGTGTTATAAAAAAATATGTTCAAAGTTTAATTTCATTTCATTAAGTATATTGTTTTATTGGAGTTTATTTAGAATGTCTTATTTTTACATTCAATTACGAAATAATAGCCGGTGATTAATACCACATGTGTGTTATAAGTATTAAAGTACAACAAAATGTTTCGCAAACCATTTTCAAATTGAGCTAGCACGGAAATAGGACCGTTCCTAAATCAAAGCATAAAATATTCGTATTTTTTAAAATTACCTGGAAATTGTGTGCAAATTCGAGTAATGTGTCAACACCGGGCATTGTACGTAGCAAATAAAATTCTCGAATTACAAAATTCGTCACAAAGGTGTAAATTTGAGTCCAGGGGATTTAAATTGCAATCAACTTATGGCAGCGCACGAGAAGCACCCCTGGTGAGTTGCCGAGAGCAGCGTTAACACACTTTCCGCTAAATAACTTCAGCACAATGGCTTAAGGAGCTCCCAAAACAACGGCATGAGACGGAGGATAATAAAATTTCACATGCAGACACATGGGTGAGTTGAATGCGCATTGGCAACAACAAACAATAAAAGGGAATTAAGGGTACTTTCGGCCAGGACACAAAAAAAAGGGGATGAGGGCAAGTCGGTAAAAACAAATCTGATCCTTGAACAACAAAGCCCAAAGGGACAGGCGGAGGTAGATCCCTCGTATCTCCGATTTAAATTCATTGCAGATTAGCGCAGTTTGATCAGACAAGCAGATCTCTCTCGAGCGAGCATAATTTCCTTTTTCCCGCTTCGCCGGCCAAAATTCGGGCGCTCTTATATTGCAGAGCCTGGCCGCTCGCAAGGTGAAAAGCAAAAAAGTAGAGCTCGCCAAAATTTGAAATGTTCGAAATGAAGCGACGCGAGGCGCTTCTCTAGGCCTATCTCAGCATCTAAGTATCAGCCCTGCGCAACGAACTTGTATCACATTGTGTCAAGATTAAAGGGCCTTTGTTGAGCCTATTGTTGCGATATTTTCTGCCGTGTTGTCGAGGGTCTGAGCACAGTGCATCTGCCGGGCTAGGGAGATAAGCTGTTGCGCCTAGCGATAAACAGGGCGGCCTGGACAAGTGGTCCGGCCTAATTTTGAGCGTCTCTCTCTCGATGGTGTCCAGTTGTCTAAAGTTGATTCAAATTAAATTGGACGGCAGGGCTGGAGGTCACCCGATTTTGATTCCTCCTTAGTCCATGCTTATCAAGGCATAAACAAATGCTAATTTCGCAGATTTCAGGCAAAACCTGATTTCTAAATGATGGGAACAGAATTGATTATTGCAGAATTTAAAGAAATTGCATTACTTCAGGGACTAAGTCTTAGCTTATTGGAATTCATGAGTTTATTTCTAGAAATTCTACAACATATTTGAATTCAGTTTATTTGAAAATTTCTTAGTTTTTTAGATCCTAATATTAATCCTTTTTTCCTATGGTTATTCTGATAGTTACTTATATTTTATAGCCCTCACTGATTTCCTAGAAAACCGCATATTCCAATCGGTTTAGTAAAATTTTCTTATTTGTTGATAAGAAACACTTTTTTAAATGCTGTTAATCCTTAAAAGGTATCACTGGTAAAATTTCACCCCAGGCAAGTTGCTCTTCTCAAATTTTAGAAAAACCTAATGGTAGAAAAACTCACTTTTCTAGTAATATGTCTAATTGCATTTAAGGGTTTTTATTATACTTAAAACATATATAAGAAAATTACAAGATATGATCTGAATTGATCAACTCCAGTATTGCTCAATTAGGTCCTGACTGACCTTAGTAGGCAGTGTGCCTCTTTTAAAAATGGACTCATTCTTCGAATGCTCCACATTTGACGGTGATTAGCACTGCTCGAGAGCTCCTAATTTTAGAGGCAGCAAATCTTAGACTCACATGCCATCGGACCCCGTCATGCTGGCCACTTTGCTCAATCAATTATTCGACAATTTTCTAAATGGCAGACCATGCGCATAAGAGAGGTGCTAAGTGGCTGTATAAACACGCAGCTTTGTTACGGGACTGATCAGTGCCTGTTAAGCACGGCATTCTCAGGTAAAGTGCAGGTACAGTGAGTAGTTAGAGGTACCAACAACGTTACAAAGGCAACAGCTCCAAACGCCAACAATGGCGACAACAACGGCGTCGACTCAAGTAATAAAATCAACAGCCAAAGATGGGGGAATTGCTTGGTCAAATAGTGCACAAAGCCCGGGAAATGTGGCGCTGATCAGTTGGGTAAACAAACACGCTCTTGTTGCAAAGGTATAGTGGACCACTTGTCTTACGTGACCCGGGAATCACTTCCTCCGGGGCGAAAATCGGGATAGACGTCTCTAATTGCTTGCACAAAGATTTTGGGCCCCGTTGCACATCGGTGGCTCTGCGGTAATTACCAGACCAATTGATGAAATTCCTTAGCTTAAATAAGATAAAGGGCCACTATGGTACCACTATGTGAAATTGCAGCGCAAAATTTGTTGTACTGCATAAAATAAACGGCCGGAAAGCAGCTCTATTGAGCTACGCGGCATGATCATACTTAGTTCTGAATATTTTAATAATTTTAACGAATATGTTTTTGGATGCATCACTTAAAATCATAATCCTTCTAAGCTTTGCTGATATTTGCAGTATTAATGTATTGTCCAACAGAAACCAATATTGCATTAAGTTTTTGTTGATGTTACATAATCATCAACAGTACTATAATTAAAATTCTGCTTTCACTTCAAAATCTGATAGTTTTCTGTTGAAAAGTGCACGCGATTATTTTGAGATCGCTGTTGTTGCTGAACAGTAGCCCCCTAAAATGCTTCAAGTCATGCGATCTTTTGTGGGGGATCCGTTGACGCTGATACGATTTAATAGCGAGTTATTGGCACCCGTTACAGTGATTATTGCACCAAGGGGTCCCCCCTTTTATCTGGCTATCAAAGTGCAAACTAACTGTATGCGTTTCCGGTCATTCATGTAGACCACGGAAAATAATTGCATGCGAAGCGATTTTTGCTTCCTCTCAGTGTTTTCGGTCGTGGTAGATGGGGGAGGGTGGCAATTACCAGGTACTCGGCTGGAGATAATAATGAGCATCAAAGACCCAGCCACAGTGAGTAAATTTTATATTTAACTCACTAGTTTGAGATAGCCGAAGGGCACTACAATTAGCAAACTGTCAACAATGCCATCAATTTCTCGAAAAGGGGTTCACGGACCTCTCATGAATGGCAACAAAATCGCTCAAAAATTAAATTTCAAGGATTACAGGAAATAAAAACAGTGAATAAAAGGACACATAAAATGGAAAGAAATCCATTGCGGGGCTTGGTATTATGTCCCTCCGGAGGCTCATACGGCACACGGGCCTTTGTGTTCACCCAAGGAGTTCACGTTATTATGGGACTCCAGATTAAATCTCTGAAAAGGAAACCCACAGAAAGGAGCAAGAATTTGGACTTTTTCTTCCGTTTACCCTGAGCCCCGGCTCATTTCTTCCTTCCCGAGCAATGTTTGTATGTTTGTGAACAACGCCTGCCCTCCCGCCCGCGCCCGAGCACCCGCACACGTTCACTACCTTCGGATATGATTTTAGTGGGAGTTTGGGAACCAGCACCACTTCATCTTGCCATTTACTTTTGTGCCTGAGTCGTGTTGCTACTTTCTTTCGAGTTGTAGAAAAAATAGGGACTCGCTCCGAGCGGACGAGGAATCTCCTCGTCCCCGCTGCTTCCCAGAATACTCTCCCACACTCCCGTGCGCACTCCTGAGCAGCAAATGCGCCCGACACACAATCACCCATTGAGCGTATCAATAGATTAACAAGGTATTACATTTGCGGATTCGTTTTATTGATAAATACTTCCCCGGCTTTGTGTCGTCGGGGCGGGGGTGCGGCGCAGCCGCCTGTGGGCTGCTTGATTCTGTGCCAGAGGTGACTAGGGATCACTGTCATGAGAGTAATTGCTAGCGACGTAAGACCTCTTTATTTGCGAAATTGATTAGGGACTTCCGGGAGTTGCAGAGGCTAAGTAAAAGCCTCCTTTGAGCAAGGGCATTAGCACTTCTCTGAACCTCTGAGTCGCCAGTCAGCGACCGCAAGGGTACCCATCGGCTACATCCTCAAAATGATAGTCTGACTCTCGGACAAACTATTTAAAAGGAAGCTGATTTTAGCAGCCAGAGAGATCGTTCGGCGAAATCGTCTTTCGAAAGAACAACAAACAATCAAATCGAATGAAAACCTTTAAACAATTAAATTTTTGTATTTATCGTATAACTACAGATTTGGGGCCGCTAGGCATTATAGGAAAAATTAATAGAAACAATTTCATCAAATTATAAAGCATTAAAGTTCAAAGTAGACTTGTTAAAATGTGGTGGTGAGTACGAGTTGGGGCTAAGTACGAATATCCCCTGTGTCACTAAAGCTCTTTACTTCTGTTTTATCAGACCCCTTACTTGAATATGCCTCTCAGTTTCCACTCTTCCGTCTAGACACGAACCGTATCAACTATGATTACTTTGAACCCTTTAAAAGAATGCTATGTAAAATTAACTATACGACTCCTTTCGATTTCCACATCGATAAAGGTACCCCCTCAAACACTCCCTTTACCATCGATTCCCACTATTTTAATTAGCCCCTCCTGTCTGCTCCACTTCATGTCATGTATTGTGTTGCCCCTTATACTATGTAGTTCTAGTCTTAATTTTAGTTAGATTCTAATTGTTTGGAAGTTATATACGCGTATAACCATCTTAAACAAAAATTTAGTGCTTTGAGGTTTTCAGGATTACTGATTTTTAGTCTTCAATAGCAATTTCGATATCTAAAGAGATGATAATCATTACAAAGTTCTAAATAATTTGGTCTCTGAGTAAAAGTTTCGGTGTATGTGTAATTTATTTTTGCAAAATTAAAAGATATAAATTATTTCCAATAAATGCACAAATTTTAAAAATTTCTTGCCTTTAGCTTCATTTCAGTCTGATATTTCTAGTCACAAACCGGCCGTGGAAGGTGCTGCACCCCGTGTGTCTCCTTCGATCGGTGTTTCTCCGATGTTTTATTGTTGCCGTTAATAAATTCATTTTCGGTAGCAATTTAAATCGCGGCATGTGGTCCCGTCTGGGAGATGTGTTTTTTCTCGCCGGACTAAACTTCTCGCTGTGGGTGCTTTTGGCGGGGTCGCACAGAGAGTAGGAATTTGATAGCCATGATATCTTCGACGTGAATGACACCGAATTGGCCAGTCTGAGGCATCGGAATCCGAAGATTTCATACTGTGCGGCGGGGGCTTTGTCTTGGACGACGTCGATCTCTACACGACCGTTACGGTCCAGCCGCCCACTGGATGCGATTTAATTGGACGCAGCCGGAGCCCCAGGTGGAAAACGGGTGAATTTTCATGGTTGAAAGTGAGATGAATTGCCGGAAAAGTGCTGAATTTGGAAGCTGCTGCTACCGTCGCGGCTTTCTTGTTTTGGACTTTGTGGCCTCATATATTTTTTTTTTACTTCAGGTTCATATCACGCAGTATGTTATTGAGCGGGTTAATTGCTGCATAGGGAAAAATTCATTGGACTATTACACAGCAGTTAGGGATCGAAATATTGGGCTTGGCTTTGGATTGTAAATGTATCGAAAAACAACAACATTTTTCCTAGGTCAGAAAACTTTAATAATACCAGGCTGAAGATATCTTCCTTTTGATTAAAACTAACCTCTTTAAATCTCAATATTTCGCAAATGGCCTGCTTTAAGAAAGTCTGTTTAACATACCTCCAATTTTTTGAAAGACCTATTCAATCATACCCTACATTGGGGTGTGCGCGTAACAAAAACTAATTCAATCCCATTTTACATGTAGGTGAGGTACTCTATAAAAACTTTTTTAAAAGGTTTCAATTCATAAGTTTTGTAGGTGTTATAAATATGCGCAATTATGCCAAATTTCAGCTTCATAGCACTAACAGACTGTGATATATAGACAGAGGGACTGTTGGAAGTAGCGAAATTATAAGATTTTCTAGTTTGGCATCTTGGCATTGGAATCTTAAGAATAGCCAAAAAAACTTGAGAACTTAACGTGACCTAAATTCGTGTTAAACTCGAGATCTCCTCAGCCCCCCCAGTAGTCCGCAACGCTGTGGCATAGCGCACCAAATTTAGGATTGTTCCGGTTTCATCACTGTTCAGCCACCTGAACACTTTGACTTTGTAGTAATCAGTGGGAAACAGGATTTTAATTAAACACTTACCGGCACAGGTGGTGAGTAATTAACATAGAAAATCTCTTTAATATCAATTAGAAGGTCCCACAATGTGCTGAGCACTGTGCACCGGTGAAATCAGGGCTTTTCATCAGCGGAATCTCTCTAATATTCAAGGAGGCCACACATGGGGGAGCACCGGTATACAATGCGCAACTTTGGTGGCGCCCATTATGGTCCCCCATGCACGGAGGCGGGGCAGAGCACCCTCGGGGACGCTGGGGGATCCCTTTGCCACTGGTGATGACTACGCTACGCTCAGAAAGTGGTAGCATAACTCTCGAAACAGTTGGATAAAATTTCAGAATTTGCAGGCTGGAGGAGCTCTTCAGCTGGAAAAATTTTTTACGCACGACTGATTCATTCTTGGATTCTTTTGCTTAAAATGCAAAAAGAAATAAAGCATCAGGCACACACGGGAGTTCCAGGCCAACTCCTCTGGAGCGTTGCATTCTGATCATCTCCGGTGGATGCCGCTGATAATGCACATGGTAATCCGCATAATCCACTCGATAGGCACTCAGGAGTCCGGGAGTTGTTCGAGTGCGTTTAATCGCTCGTTCAAAACTCCAACGATTGTTGCTCTTCAAAGTTATTAAAAAAAAAAAAAATCTCTGCGATGCGTTTCGAAAATTACGCGGCTGATTAGACGCTCCGATAGTTTAATTCTCTGGTTCGAATGAAAAACGATAAGAAAATCAACCAATGCAAAATATTAGCTTTCTTCCACTTCGACAAACAAGTTAGTGTTTGGATCTTCAGCAAGAGGTATCCAAAAATTTTCATTTTGGTCGGAGAATTAAGAAATTATTTTCAGCAATTTTTACTAAAAGAGTTTCTCTTCAAATGGCAAGTAACGTGTATTAAATTAGAGTTCTAACTAACGATTATGCCTTGTATAATTTAACTGATTCGAATAATTTTACGATCAACGATTAAATAGAGTTAATTTTACCTTTATTACTTTCATAAATGTTTTTGGGTGTGCCAATGTAAGCAGAGCCAGCACAATGACCACTTTGTCATGTTGGGGCTCCTCCTGGAGATTTAAATAGGTTATAAAAATTCACAGGGAAACCTGTGGAGGGGGGGCTGTCCATCAACCGATGAAGTTCTGCCCCGCCGCAGGTCGGTCAATTTATCTGAAGGCACGCACGCATTTTTTTCGGATATAAAAAAAGCGTGACAAAACCAGAGTATCAGTTCGGCTCTGTCGCTTTAGGGCTTTGTGTGACAGGCCAGGTAATTAAAATCACAAGAAATCTTAAAGAGATTTGAATTTGAGCCGGGCCGTTTCGGTAGCTGGCTGCAATCGGGCCGCAGACGCCCACAGAGCCACCGTATCGTTTCGCTTTCATTTTTTTTTTTGCGCGGCCAAACGTGGCCAGGGACGGCTGAGGAATGCCTCCGAACATTAGCAATAAATTGAGATCAAGCCGATTACCGTGATGGGTTTAGTGGCAAAAAATCGCCGTGGTTTGTTTTAAATTGCTCTTTTGATATAAATCCGAGTGATATGGGGCCTTTTTTTTGATCATTCAGCCTTTTGTGAGGTGTTTAAGAATCCTAAATAGCAGTTAAAGAGCGAGGCGGGAATCATGGGAGTAACAAGATCGTGAAATAAGGGATTGATCATAAAGATTTGAATATTGATGGATCTTTGTGTCGCTTCGGCTGCACGGGAATCGGTCCAGTTTTCTAGATGAAATCGGTTCTTAATGGCAGTTGATGCTTTGTTCGAATATCGTCGACGGTACGATATTTCGGGGCAGCTAGATCCCAATTGCCGTAACGACCACTAAACTTTGAATTTTATGGCGGTATATTTACGTCATCATCGAATTCTTATTCTTTTTTTTTATTTGTCCATAAAATTTGGTCTATTAATTGAAGGTGCCCACCACAAATGATCGACTTTATTTTAATGCGTGCGACAGTTGTTAATCGATGTGTTGAAGTTGCACATTCAAAAATCAGTCAGTCCATTTTAATGATAGTGCTGATTTTTAAATGTGCAACTTCAACATATCGATTAAAAACTGTCGGACGCATTAAAATAAAGTCGATCATTTGTGGTGGGCATCTTCAAGACAATGACTATTGTAAGGAACATATGAAAAATATACACTAATTTTAGAAAATATAGTACCTGTTGGACATTTATTGATACACTGATTTTTTAATTAGTGAACATTTTCGAGAATTACTATAAAAATACACAATTTAATGAAATTCAAAAGTTTGATTTTAATTTCATCTGAACATGAAATGTGAATGAATTTTGTATTGATTTAGTTTTAATACTATGACTGAATTGCGGTGAGTCCTTGTCATGTCCACGATTATGAATATTACTTTAATAATTGAAGGCGAACTAATTACGTACAGTTTTTGTATTAAATTTTTAGGAAATTAAAATTTAAACAGCTGCATTTTAATTAAAACGTTCTTAAATTTTTAATAATCACATGAATAAGCTTCACAATGTGGTCGAAATTTTCGAAGGAAGTCCACAGCATTTCCATTCAGCTTATATAGTTTATAGCTGAATTAAATTTATGAGTAAACTTCAAAGCTGAAATTTAAATGGTATCAAAATTTACTTCATGGATTGATTTTAATACTGGATATATTTCCTTTTTTGGAGTTAATCATGTCATAAAACTAATTAAATTAGGTTTGGTTAATTTTGGTTTGCTTATATTCGATTTGCCTTTTTGATTTTCGAATTTTTTCAAAGAGTAATGGGTATTTTTTGTATGCTAACTATTCCCGCACCCTGTTCATAAAATTTCGGTAGGTCTTTCGTTAAATAAATAGCTAATCTAACTAAATATTTTTATTTCTAGGGTATACTGTAACTGTATTGCAATTTTGCGTCAGTGCTTTTCTAGCCCGTAAATGTTTTGTTTTTATCGCACTCAAGAGACTGGAAACTGTTTAAGGCCTTCCATTTTCCAATTGCGAATGTTTTATGGACATGTTTCGATCGCGGCTGAAAGGGTTGCTAAAGGCTAATTCGAGATAAAGGTTATCTTAGACTGTGCGCACCGGT
Source organism: Philonicus albiceps (assembly GCA_963969385.1). Classification (NCBI taxonomy): domain Eukaryota; kingdom Metazoa; phylum Arthropoda; class Insecta; order Diptera; family Asilidae; genus Philonicus; species Philonicus albiceps. The sequence goes on along the minus strand of OZ017772.1, from coordinate 74,770,540 downwards.
TTTACCCGTTTTGTTTTTGTCGCAGTCCAGAAGCCGATTCTCGTCGGTTTTTATGGGGCGACCAATCAGTCATATCCCATTATAGCACACCTCGTATTTCTGCAGAACGTACGAGTTCCAATTTTATGGCAAATAAAACCAGTGCAAATATGGTTCTGGGAAATGTAAAATTCCCGGAACAGTCAGGAAGGAGTTTACGCCACAAAAGACACCTTTTGTACGAAGCCCTCTAAACAAAAGGAACGTTTACGGCTCGGTGTGTCTTGACCAGATAAAAGATACGTCAGGGAACTGCTGTTGGGACGTTTCTTCTCCTTTATGGGCTAAAAACTATTGTGGGCCCCGTTCGTCGTCTTTTGTGGGCCCAGATACTTAGAGATGAGGTGGAATTGTCACACCGTGAACCACAATGGACCGATAGTTGGGATCGGCTATTGAACTAGCGTCCGGACAATTGCGTGTTTGAGTTCATTTCGCATTCAAAGTTTTGTCACGGAATGAAGTTATTTTGGGAGGTCTTTTGTGACTCGAATAAGACGTGATTAGTGAACTGAAAGAATGGACGATTGCACATCTGTCGGAACCGTGAGCTGCGGGTTACAAAATTCTTTTCGTAAATTGTTTGGAAAATTTTGTTATTGCGGTGTATTCTGCTTGGAGAATACGTCGTGTGGTTTTACGGGAACAAAACTTCATTTATCAATTGGTTTGACTTTAAAAAATTTAAATGTCTAAATTGAAGGTAGTTTGACTGAGCTTGCATGTGTTTATGCGTCTATTTTACATTCCGTTTTATTCGCAGTATTTCTTCCAAAACAAAGTTGTAACTAACAAGATTTGCATTAAAGAAAAATAAGCGTATTTTTCTTTGGTTAATCGCTTGAGGTTACGGCCTTTTAAAGTTATCCATAGTGGATTTTAAAATTTCAGAAAAGGTTATCATTTTTCTTTCTATTATGGATGAGGGGTTTTCAATATATTAAAGGATATTTCAGCTTTTAGGAAAGGTTTTGATGTAAGGTACCATTAATAGGAATTATGTTTCAGGTTTTCGTTTATTTAGCGAATGATCTGAAATAACAAAATTTCAAGAAATTATATAAAAAGATCTGCTCGTATAGAATTAGGGCAAAACACATTCGTAAATAATTTACATAAATAAAAAACCTTTTCAGAACGGGTATCCTTCAGAGGCGACTTATATTTTTGATTCTACGTTTGAACCTAAGCGTTTTGCCTTTTCAGAACTAACTTGGAATTGTCTCGTTTCTTGGCATAAGGTCTTTCTTTGATTTGGCAAAGCGCTCTAATATTTTTACACTATGTCCACATTAAAATTTGCCATTACAAAGGTCATTGCATAAAACCGAAATCAGAGCGTTTTGCATCAGCCTCTGTCCTTCGTATTGCTTAATTTAGCTTTAATTGTTAAAGGAGGTACCGTCTTTTGTGTACGTCCAACATAATTTTTTTTTTGTGTATGTGATCATAAATCATAAAAGATCATTAGTGCTGTGAATCATCTTCAAAAAAAAAAAATTGATTAACGACAGAACTGACAATATTTTGGGTTTCGATATGTGTGCCAAAAAATTCGAGTGGCCGTAAATCAGCGAATTTTCCCGCTTGGCTGCAGCGGAACAGCGCTCAATTTTTTTTTCCAGCGGAAATAGGAGAACCCGATATATCGGATTCGGATAATCGCACCTTTGTTCGCCGATCGTAAAACTGACAATTTAAGTGGAGAAATACAAAGGGCCACAGCAAATGATGCGCAAAACACTCGGTGCGTACACGCATTCGAGAACAACGGCCGAAGCGCAACAATAACAAATGAAGCAATTACGACGACTGTTTGTTTTCGGCATTGTTTAGTAGATGCTGCACCGAGGGGATCGGAGTGCCTTTTTATCCAACTACTACGCAGATAAGCCTCCGATAGTTGTCGATTCGCATTAAGGGAGATGCGATGCGATCAATCGGTCTGCTATTTTTGTATTTAGCGATAGAGCTAAGTAGATGTAGTAAAAAATAGTCTTGCAGAAGTGCTAAAAACAATAATTTTAATCTTTGTTGATGTATAGAAGTAAAAGTTTTGCTCACAATGAGTTTTAAAACATATAAAACACGAAATAGAAGCGTGATAAAATTTTTATTTAGAATATTTGAGGTTCAAATGAGTTCGATCCTCCATATTTTTGGTGTGAGTTTTAAACCTTTATAGTACGTGTTACTCTACAACCTAAGAATACCTGTTTTTCCCACACATATCATCAACTAGAAATGTTTTTCAGATGTTTGCCCTAGATTTCGTAAGGTTTTCTTTTGTTTCTGTTTCCTTAGTAACTTATTGAGAACTTATTACCCTAATGAGACCTTATTACACTATTGAGACCTTATTACTTTTACAAAAACAACAAATAGAAAATATTACTAAATTTTTTAAGAATTTGTTGGATAATGTTGGTATAATTTTTTCCTATTTTAGGTTATAGCTCGAAAATTTGGATCTACCAATTTTCTTGATGGTAGATTTGTGTTCATTCCCATAATTTTATCGTTTATCGGTTTTTGTGAGGTTGTTATTCAGTAGCTTTCAATGTGTCGGTGAGTGGATTCACGACAGAACTCTATATAAAAACGTATAATGGTCGAATTTCTTTCTCTCACTTTCCTCTCACAAATAAAATAAAATAGTAAAAAGTATCGCTTGATTCATCAGTGGTATTGCATGATTTATACATAATTAACACTCATACTCTTTTTTTTATGTTTACAAGTCAATTTAGTGTTTTTGTACAACTGTACTTGACGTGGAACAGAAGTTTATTTGTGTAATCGAATAAAATCGCATTAACACGTTAACGCTCATGATACATACAAGTAAGGTTTGTGCTGTGTGAAAAATATTCTCAATTTTATAATCTTCAGATATGTCTGGCTATAGTTCTACATTGAAAAATTTAAACTTTTCATTTAATTTTACAGTTAATGGGAGAGACACAGTCAAATTTTAATAGAATTTGCTCTGAGCACTTAATTTTTCAGTAGTAGTAGCAAAATTTGTTCTAGGCAAACACGGTGAAACCTGTTTAGGAATAAAATTCGATCGTATGCCAAGGTTACTGTGTTTTGTGTCTTTATCGATCATTCAAATATGACAAACGTGTTGTTTTCAATTCGGCCTGTTTGGATGGCAGATTCAACAGATGTGACCCCTCCCCCGCAATCCCTCCCCAGTTCGTGGATCACAATTATTTCACTCTATTGACCTATAATCTGCCAAATTCAATGGACTGAATGCGTTTGAACTCTGCCGCATAGTCAATACAATTTCCATAAATAGCTCAGGCAAGGAGGCTGTGCGGAGCGGGTACCGTTAAGTCAGGCAGGTAAGCACCACCTTTGCTATTAGCATTGTTAGCGACAAAAAACAACCAATTGTCTTCGGCAAAATGATCGTTCGAGAGAGAGAACAGTGAACGTTTCGATTGTCAATCCAATCGTTGTGCCACAGTGTGTGCGCTGACGTTGCATAACTCCGATCACTGTGCGACGTGATCGAATTAGCACAAAAGCGACACTAAATTGAAATATCTTACAAAAGGCAGGTTCATTCACCATGCCGCGATCCACAAAGACCGTGATCCGATCGCGCACGTACTTCGCTTGAAGCGATCCTCACATTTGAATAGATCACGATGCGTCATCCGATCCGAAGTGTTTCTGTTCTGCCTTTCTTCTCGGCCTCTGCGCCTTTATACTTAATTTCCTGCATATTTAGCGGTTAGACAATGGAATTCGAAAGTCCTCCGGTGATTGGCCAATCCTGTGATCATAAGATTCGAAAATCTAAAGATCGATCCCCGGTTACGGTGGGAAAATCACTTCGATTAAAGGGGCTGGGGCTGGGGCTGAGGCGACGACTTTGGACTGCCTTCTTAAATTGGTCTAATTATTTCGTAAGATGTTTTCGAGGGCATTGTTTGGAGCAGAATTGGACTGATTGAGTTGCTTCTCGCTGAAGAAAGCGATCCGAAATGTCTTTGTGAGTCCACCAGTTGGACAATCATTGGTAATTTCGCCGCCATTGATCGCATTCAAGAGGTGGGCCTAAATGCGAATACACAGGCGGCAGACCACAATTGAGATCACATTTTAATTGACTGTTTACTTTTGTGGTAACAATTTTAAAGCGATTTAGACTTGTCATTCGCACGATGTGTTTTTGGCGAAAATCGCAAAACAGTTTCGTAACCGTTGTTTATAACTGTTTTATAGCGCACATAGATCAGCTTCCGTGGTAATCCATTAAGTAGAAAAGTTTATAAGACAAAATTTAAAACATAAAAACTGCCCTTTTATTCAACGGTTGTATTCATGTTAGTCATTGACTAAAATTCGCTTCTTTTAAAGTTATACTTTCTGTTAGACTCAGCTTCCTATTGTATCGACATTTTAAGCTCTAAGCTGAATGAAAAAGAAAGCCAGATGAAACTTATTCAGTAATTTTGAACTGATGCAAGTGCATTTAAGAAAAGAGATGGCAAAATATCTAAGCACAGGTTGGTTTATGGCATAGTTGCTAAGTATGCTAAAGCGTGGCTGTCTTTACTTTTTTTTTTATTTAGATAAATATTCCTGCTGATACCGCCATCAATCAGGAGTGGTTTCTAAGAAAACCCTTTAAGCTTGTAATTTTGTTATTGTGATCTAGGGTAAATGGTTGAAAGTACAGAGCCTAAATTCTTGCATCGGTCAGGTACGGAGTTAGGTTAATGTTTGCAGCTTCGTGCTGAGAAGTGCGACCCAGATAAAATTTATTATTATTATTACAATTGATAGCGGCATTCTAGCTTAAAAGAAAAATTTTAATATTTAAGTCGACTAGTGGGATGCTAGCAAAATTAGTGTCCTCGCTAATCGAATCAAACGATATCTATTGAAGTATAGAATAAGGGGCTAAATTTTATAAAGTGTAAAATGCGTATTTTACCGATCTTCAGGTATCTTTATTCGTCTGAAACTCTTGTCTATTGTTTGTCTATCTTTCGTCTCTAATCCAAAGAACAGACTATCAATGGACGATAGTTTCATTGTTGGAATTTTTCTTATCGCTGATAAGAAAGACACCTTTTAAACTACCCCTTTGAAATTAGTTAAAAGTTTTCTGCATAGTCGCATATATCGAAAGTGTGAGCAATTAGCAATCCGACTGTTATTCTGCCTCGAACGCAATTCATTAGGGTTTCATTTTGCGATACAGAACCGTTCGAGTGCAGGCTTGACTTTGCCAACGAGTCAACGTCACAAAAAAAAGGCGCACAAAACATTTTTCTGTCGCAAAATGCAAAATTATTACTTCATCTTGACGATTCATTACGGCAGTCGACCTCTTCAAAAGTTTTCTCAATGACTGGCAGCGCTCGTTCGGCATTTAATGGAGGAAGAGGGCCTGAATGGAACGAGCAAAAAATTAATAAATAATAACGAATTATTTAGCTGAAGTATATTTTGGGTTTTTTTTTTCTTTTTTTTTGCTTTATTTTGAGGAAAATGAAACCCTTCTGGTAATGTGCCCTCAGAAAGCCCCCATTATGCGCGAGTCCTCTCTGCGCCCCTAGCCCATTCAGCCCTCAGACACAGGCCCTCTCCATTCCCGCCATTCAGTGGAAACTTTGTTCATTGCGCGCCCCGCCATTCCCCCGCTATTGAGTCAAAGTGAAGTTATATGCGACTCCTTTTGCCCCCCAATGTTCGTCCTGTGTTTGTTCTGAACGAGCCCCTTTGTGTGTATTTTTTCCCCATTGACGCTGCGAAAAGTTTCCATTTCTCTGCACTTTGTACGTGATATTCCTCTGTGTTTGTAACTTTCGTCCCACAAAAGGACGAAGGCATGGCCGCTCTCAAGAATGCCATTCGTGCACTGTGCGGTGCTCAATGGGAGCATTTTGCAGTTGATGAGGACTCTAAAATCAAAAAAAAAAAAAATAAAATAAAATAAATGAAAAGAGTGAATGATGCCGGGCTGTGCGCTGGAACTTGGGAACTATGAAAGGACCTTTCGGGTACTCAAAAACAATTGCGAACCGTCAAGCATGGGAGCAGGCAACTCAACTGATTTTGCATAATTTTTAATGGGCGTCGATCGGCACGGGAGGGGGGGGGGGCAGGGCCGGAAGACTCTGTGCAAATAAATGAGGTGTACATTACACTTTGAGTGGCCTCAATTATGACCCCCCTTCGAACGAGTTCTCAAGTGCAGTAGACCGCGGTTTCCTTTCAAGTGGTGGTCCTTTAAAATTAACTGTTAATTCCCGAAAGTCCTTGTCGCGGCGACGTCGATTTTATTCCTTTCAAATGCATTTTAGCATATGGTACGACATAATTCCGAGAGTTTCACAATTTAACAGCGATAAAGGGAGATTGAATGGAACTATTACAGGCGGTTTAACAGCAGCACTTTGTTTAAAGTTTTTCAATTTCATTTTAACGTACGTCTTTACCTTGTTATTGCAATGCAATTACGTTATGGAGCCTTATTTAAAAAAAAGGGTCGATTGAGACCCACACTAGAGGATATGAAAAAGGCTTTTCGAGTTAGAACTGAGTCGTAACTTTGCAATTCTAACTATCATGCGGTATGAAGCGATAACAGAAAAAAGGAGTTTCATCTTTCGTATTTATAAGAATTGCCCAAGGCTAGACCTTGGGAGATTTATTTTGAATTTTAGATTATGGGTATTGGGGCACTCTTGGCGTTGAGGAAGAGGTCGCCGATGAACTGGGTTGAGAAAGATCTTCATCTAGGTACTAAGGCCCTAAATTCGACTGTAGTATTAGCTAATCGCCGATCCCAAGCTGCGGTGGAAAGACAGTAAACCTTATACTACGACAATGTTCTAGAGTTCCGGGGTTATGGCAAATCAATGAGCTTTAAACCCTGTGCAAAAGCGATTTCAGGTTGCTGGTGGGGCTATTTAACGGGTTGAGATATCACCTACATAATATAGGTCTGTCTGTTGCGAGGGAATGTCGACTATGTTTAGAGGACGAGGCAACCATAGTTCACATCTTTTGTGACTGCCCAGTCCTAGCAAGGACTAGAAGAACTATCAGCAAAGAGTTCCTGAGCCCGGCTGAAGTCCGAAGCTCTTCTGTAAATGACCTAAAATTTTCCTTAGGGTAGTGGATCGTTTACTTCACTAGTGTGGTCATGCCAGAAAAGACCGTATTTGATCGAAATGCCAACTATATGAGTGGGCCCCCTGTTTAATAATAATAATCTAGAATTTGGAAATAAATATCAAAGTTAAAATTGTCCGTCCCACCTTCAGTTCAAGGCTTCGTTGAGTAGCTATAGAATTTGGTCGATGCATACTCAATTTCTTTATTTACCTCTTTACGTTTAAGATTTAAATAGTAGCGATGAAGAAGTATTAAAAGTTAGAACGTAAACATCTAAAATCCTATAAAGGAATATTTGGTTCATATGTAGTATTTCAGGATTTTCTGTGCAACTATATCCCATATATTCTGGTGCAACTCAAAACTAATCCTTCTCTTTAAAGTAAAAATAATCTTTAGTGTAAATAAAATTTGATATGTATGTTGAATGGGGTTCGGAATGTTTTGATTAGAAGATTTCCTATGGACCGGCTTTATCATAAAGCATCACAAATATGATGTTACAATTTGCCAGGACATGAGATTTGTGTTTGCACCCCAAAAACACCATCAAATCTGATCATTATTCACAAAATATTGGCCAAGTCATGACGCTCGGCATACATCGGTTATGCGGAGGGTAACGAGTTAAGGTCCTTAAGGATTTCTGGTGGCAGAGCCCGATTTCGAGTGCCCTTCAATGGGAAAATTTGTCATCATCGCAATACTGAATTAATTCATCCCTGCGGGATCTCCGCCCGTTTGATTAATGGGCATCTTAGAGCCCACCACAAAAGCGACTCTCGGTCCTGGCCCAATAAATGCTTTATGCGCGCCAACCTGCCGCAGTACCGGATGAGACAAAAATCGCACAAGCAATAAATCTCCGCGGTGCATCCCACTTAGGAAGGATTAACCCCCTGGGTGTACTGTGTGGCTTGGGCTAAAAGTTGCACTCACACGTGCGCGCAGACCGGGTGCTTTATGCATTCAGATCTGTGTCCGGATCTGGTGTTTTTAATAAGCGAAATATTTTCCATAATCGATGTGTCCTTGGTGCTGGCTCGAAGCACCCGTAGGGTGGAATTAGTGTCCTCCGGCAGCCCCTCTCCCCGGTGATTAATGATGTCGCCGTTTTCATGGTGATCTCCGGCATCCTCGCACAATATGTTTTCGGTGATTTGCACGAGGGCGAAATTATTTTATATTAGGCCCCGCTTATGAGTTTGATATGAATTAATAATGGTGCGGGGAAGGGGGTGCTGCATTCATTTATGTCTTGGCTTTTTTGTGCTCTAGGTCCATCTCCCCTTGTCCCTTTTGTTAATGTTTATTCGCTGTGATTTTATTTATTGCCCGCTGGCTGCTCGGCTGCCGCGTGGTTACTTTTTCCGCTAAAGAGGACCTTTCGAAACTGTCCGCCTGCAGTCGTACGCCACCCCGCCTAAGTTTGTATAAATTTGTCATGATTTTTATTGCGTGTCAACGATCCTATGATTTTAATTGGTATTGTTAGCAGGACAACAATTTGAACAAGTCCTATTCTATTTCAATATCCATTACACAAAGAGGTACATTTAATTTATTCTTAAAATTGTAGTTTTGGTCCCAACATGAATTTAATTAATTCTATGGAATTAAAATTGCTTCGAAAGAGCAAAAAAAGATATGTGGTAAACTTTGAAAAGAGCACACCGATCTTATCTTATTATCTCATTAGAATATAATGAATTTGAACTAAATTTGGTTTAAATGAAAGCCCCAGTCCTTATGTAGGTAGATCGAATAAAATTTATCTCTATAGAACATTTAAAAAATAGCCAAAATACAGAACTCTGTAGTTTATAACTAAATTTTTCTCGAAAACGTGCTGCGATGGAGCATTTTCATGTACGAATTTGTAATCTACGCACAAAATTTTATAGAAATTATTTTAATAATAATAATGTTGTGGTTTTTTTTTTTAATTTATTTATTTATTTATTTACGTCTACAGATCAGAAATAACCCTACAGACTAGAAAAAGAGAAAGGATAACAAAATTCATTAATTCAATTATAAACAGAGATTAACTACAATAAATCAGTTAATTGAGACCCGAAGTTGGTTCTATGGTAAGGAGTTAGTAGTAAACCTCTCGACCTGGATAAATAAGGCACAACTACAATCGCGTCTAAACTCGAGTGTTGATAAACCAAATAGAAGACGACGAAATTTATATGAAGGAGAGACATTGCATTTAAAACATAAGAATCTAATAAAGGTTTTTTTGCACTGCTCCTATTCTGTTGTATGTAAGAAGCATATTTAGGGCACCAGACAATAGCGGCATATTCCAGCAGAAATCTTATTAGGGAGACATATAAATTTTTGATAGCGAAAAGATCATTAAACTTTTTTAATATTCCTTTTAATGAAGCCGACTATTCTATAAGCCTTAGAGATGATAGAGATCGATATGGAACACAAAAGAAAGTTTTTTGTCCAGCGTAACACCTAAATCGGCTACATCCTCAACGCGATCCAAAGTATTAGAATTTAAGACGTATATATGAGTAGATCTTCTACAACATGAAATAATTTTACATTTAGAAATGTTAAGATCAAGGCAATTTTAACAGCACAAATTTAAAAGTATATTCAGATCTTGTTGCAACATTGCGAAACAATTAAAGTGTTATTTTTAAGAAAATCTTTAGATCATCCGCAAAAATTAAACATCGAGAATGTAAAAAGCATTCAACAATATCATTTTATAAATAAGATGAATAAAATTGGACCACAGTGGCTACCTTGTGGTACACCAGAGTTAGCAGCAAAAATACTAGCACTATAACCTTTAATAACAACATTTTGCTTTCTATTAGACTTTATTATATGACTTTTCAGTATTGTAATAATTTCAGTTAAATTACACGATGTTGGTGTAGGATAAGCTCTTATACGAAATTTACGATATTCTTTATGTGGTGTAGACTGTAAAATTCTTTAAGTTTTGGAAATATCAATAGGCTTCTAAAATTGTTATAAATGATTGCCTTCTCCTCCTAACATTCAAATTAAAAGAGAAATACTAAGAATTTTATTTTTACCAGTGATACCGTGTCTGTTTTAAAGAGCACAATTTTCATAAAAAATTTATAACTTTCCGGAGATTTAAAACCCCCAATGGTGGAGTCCTCCATAAAATTTTTTCACCGAATAGGGGACTCTGATCCAAACCAAATGTGAATTCAACTAGGGAAATTTTATCAGGTCAGAGTAAGGAGGGCAGTTTTCAGTGTGGAAAACTCACTACTGAATAATAAAACAGACGAAAACAATTTTTGGGACTAAAATGTCGAGAGGGCTTAATTGATCTGGCTCCGGGCCCAGCCCATACTCTCCGCCGCAGTTTCAAGAGTGCATGTGAGCCCCACTGCAATGCAAGTTTGCATTAACAAAAGGTGCATGCGAACGAGTTCAATTCGTCGACAAAGTTTTAGCCGAATGGTCCTAAGAGCGCCCGGAACGATGTTTTGGGGCTTTATTTATCAATGGGGCTGAACGTACTCGAGTGCGGGGGCGGCAGGCGCAAAACCCCCGAAAGGAGTCGCTTTCCAGATTTATAGGCTTTTGGATATATTTTTTTTTTTTTAAATAAATTTTGCAAATAAAACCCGCGCAGTAGAGCTAATTAGGTACACTTCTATCACTTTGAAGTGAATGGCTCTCGAGGTTCCACCCCATACCCATACCTCCAGTTAGTGCGGGTGGTCGCAGTCGTGACGAGGTGAAATGTAGTTTTTTATGAAATGAAGCAAGGCTAGCTGGCTGGGATTAGGTGCCAAGAATTGGTAACTGAAACGGGTAATTGGCGCCTACATCCCGAAATAGCACACGTCGGTGCACATAGGTGCACTCGGGGTGCACATGACTCAAAGAAGGACTCCACATCACAGCCCCGGCTGCTGGTGCTGGTGCTGCTGCTGCTGCACTGAGACGGGACTTTTCAGGATGCGGATCACATGCACTTTGCGAGCACTGTGAAATCGTTTGTTGGAGCCAGTGTGCCACTAATTGGCATTAAAAAAAGGCGACAACCTCTCCGCGTGACGTCAAGCAGAGGACGATGTCACGTAAAATGCGCTGCTCTTTTTTTTTTTTTTTTTTTTTTAAAGCGCGCTTTTCTGTTCAACGGTGTTTGGCCCCGCAACACCTCAGGCGGACGCCGGTTTGATGGTGTGCCGGGAATCAAACGAATCCCGCCCGCACTTTGACACACTCCTCGGCGCTTTGACGGGCCTCGTAAGTCGACAAGTGCCATAGATGCGCTTTGAGCAGGTGTGGGTAGATTAAGGAAATTCACGAGTCAAACACTTGGTTCTTTTGAGGTGTTAAATGTCAAAGGTGTGCAAGCACGCATACATAAGAAGCTAGTTGCAGGGCAATGCCGAAGCTGCCCTACTTCAAGTACGTTCCTTCCCCGGTAAAAGAACACGGGAGAAGAGCGACGCTGCTCGAGGGCATCGAGGGGGCTACACGTTTTAAAGGTACCCAACCAAAGTTCCCCACAATAAGGCACTGTAGATTAAGGACGGATTACCTGAGAATACGGTGAATTTAAATTCGAGATGCTACGACAGAAAAACCATTTTTAATATAACCAGTTAGCTGGTTTTGACGAGTATACTCGTCGTGCGTAAAAAGTGGTTATCAAGGCTATTTTTAAATGTAATTTTCGTAAAAACTAAAATATATTCGTAATTTGAAAGGGGGCCTAAACAGTTGACTGGTTAAAGCTACAACTTTTACACTTAAATATTATGGAATCTATGGTTGATTCAAAACATTCAGATTCACTAAAGTCTTTAGTCTAGGAAAGCCGACATAGAATAAAAATAATTTCAATAATATTTTAAAATCAAATCAGTTTTTTTAGACTCTAGGGACATCTAGTACTAGGGACTTTTTGCTTTGGTAATTTCTCAAGAAAAGCATATTTGAAATCATTTTTATATCAAATTTTTCTTTTCCTAATTTATGTGCCAAACATACTCTAAAAAATCTCTATAGGATTGACTATCGGGTGATTGTGCTGGGAAAATTCATATATAACTCAATTATTTGAACCATGCAACCCCACAGCATTACACTGCTGCCTTCCTGAAATTCTACTTTAAATTTGAAATAATATTCGATATTTTGAGGTCAGGTCCTAAAGTCTCAAAAATAACGCCTTCAATAGCGTCTCAGATGAGTGACTCTTGACCAATTTACCCCAAAATTCGTAGCAAAGGTAGACTGAGAAGTTGCATAAAGTTGTCGAGACTCAAACGGTAGCCACGATTAGGGAAGCATTTGTGAAACTTTGTCCAGTTTCAGTTTGCGACGCAAACAACAAGTCCGCTACAAAAGTAGCCAAACAAAAGACGGAAAGCAGGCCACCGGCGGCGGTTTTGTTTCCATTTGCGGCGATTACTGCCGGCCATTGTCCACGGCCGAAGTACTACGTGCACCCACCTCAATTATAATCGAAAATTAACGAGGCTCCTCGGATTTGATTTCCGATCTCGAAGAGAATTCGATTCGCCAAGGTGCGGCTCAACAAAGCGAAGCTGACTACTTGGGTGAAAAGCTCGATTAGGTCTAGTGCCGACATTTAAATAGAAAATTTGCATACTAGAAGAAATGTGTCTAAATCTCGTCTAATCGTTGCTGAAAGTAGAAATTTGGCATCTTACGCGGGGCTCCTCTACTCGTACCCCAAAAAAAGGTTTCGCCCTTTCGACGGCACCGGAGATTACTGCCGCTCAAACGACGGGTCTTTTGTCGCAGAAAGTCTCAAATTTATATTTTCTCACTTGAAAGTTGAACAATAAAAGTTTTATTTTGCGCCTTTGTTTGGCATTGTCGCAGCCTGTCGGATGACACTCAACAAAGGCATATCGTCCAGATAATGGAACAAGACTGTAGGGGACCCGCCGGGCTTTGTTGCGAACTGTCCTCGCATCCTGCATCCTGTTTATCGCGAAATTTCTAACAAAAATCGAACGAACTACTCCAATTACCTTTTGTCATCCGTCAAGGTAGATTTACCGTGAATATTTGTTTAGCGGGATTACCTGCCCATTGAGAAGAGACACATTTCCCGATTTATCACAATTCCCTCAGAGATACATATCGGCTTCAGATAGTGGAAAAAAATATGTTTGGATTTTAACTTAGGAATATTTGAGAATAAAGGAGTGGTATCAGCAACTTGATGCATTCTAGATTTCTTCCTTAGAGGTAGTCTGAATTATAAAGTAGAATGGAATTGGAAATACGGAAAAAATGAGATGTTTGGTATTTTTCAATAATCGGAAGATATTTCTCAAAACATGCTCATTTAAGTAAAATCCTGCAAATTTTGTAAATTCGAGTTATTCCCGCATCTTTTAACTAGTTAAGTGTTTTTGACGTGCATACGTTAGGATTAAAAAAGCTAAATTCTTTTTATACTCTTAACTCTTAAGTAACTTGAAATAAGGAAAGGAAATATAAAAATGTGCATATTTTTAATATGTGGTCTATGAGTCGAATGATTAGTTACAGAGTAACACTAATTTAGGTTTAGTTTTTTCATTGATATTGGTTAAATTTAGCCTACATTGTGTGGAGTTCTTTTGTAGTTTATCCGATGGGGCGGGGGGAGGATAGACTTTTTTTTTTATAAAAGGAGTACCCATTTCTGATGATATTATTACCACGCTTGTCCTTTTATTTATTTTTTCCCCAGGCAAGTTCTTTCTTCTTAAACTTTAGAAAGACCGAATGGTTTTTAAAAAGATATATAAGCAAATACTAAGGTGAAATTTCACACATGATATTACTAAAATAGATAAATGTGTGGTTTTATGCATGCAAATTACGACGAAAATAAATTATGATTTTGACCTAATGATTGTATAAATTAAGAAATATGGAAGTAATCGTGCCCACAGAAAGGTACAGAAAAGAACAGATCCTAATCTCTTTGACTCATGGTTTGTATTTCCAAAATCGACTGAGGTATGAACCTTATTAATACATAAACCAAGTTGACCAAAATCCCTTCTTTTCGGGGCAAGATTTGTTGCGTCTTTTAATAACCACGTTGAAATCGACTTCTTCCGGCTACCTCCGAAAGGTACTTATTTACGGGTAAGTCTAGATTTTGGCGAGTTATAAAATGCAATTTGAGCATTTTCATCTCTGTATGATGTTGATTTAAATTTAGAGAAATAAGCAAGAAATACAAAGACCTATTTCGTGTAGTGTAACTTTTATAATTTGAGTCTCTCTTTTAAATTTCATTTTAATCAAATGGTTTACAGATTACACAAAAATAAAACGGCCCGTAGCTTTCTAATTAAAGGGGGTTGCATATAAGTCGGAATCTGAGTATTTAACTTTATGGACGGAATTTGTATACTAATTAAGTAAAATACAAGCCAACATTATGTGGATTTCTTGTAGGATTTTAGAAAGTAGTTTACTATTAGAAGCATATTGTACAAAACATCTGATTTAGTATTTAGGGAGATTTCATTTAGGGTTAAATCAACTGCATGGTTTATATAGATTTTAGTAATTTTCTTGCATAATCTTTAAAGAAACATACGTTTTTGGAATAAAGTTACACTTATTGATTTTGTGTTAGTTCTCGTCAACTAAAGAAAATTTACTCAATTTAATGAAATTTCAAGGTTTATCGAATCAAGTGTAGTGTTTCATTAAATTAACGTATCTTCCCACAGGGTATATATATAAAAAAAATTATTCTAGCCATTTTCCTCACATTAGGAGAGCGACTTCCGAAATATTTGCTTTTTTTTAATAACTCCAATGACCCATGAAAAATAAATTCTCTCACACTGCACCGAATTCAAGGAGCGGAAACTAATAAAGATGTCATTTGCGAATGCAATTATGACATTTTTTCGCCTGTGTTTTGTCCATAAATCATAATTTGGCATTGTGAGAAATTGGAACTCCGCCACTTATCGGTCCCCTCGGCCCTAGACAATTCTGCAAAACACTCAGCTGAAACTTCCCAGCTGAAATTTGAAAAAGAAAAGAAAAAAAAATATATTCATTCGCGCGACTTCATTCGCGAGTGGCCTACTTTTTAATGAATGAGTTTTTGAGACCTACAAATGCATAAAATAAACAGCAACATATGTTGCATTTGGGGGCATATCGCAACAATGGCAATTCAGCGGTGCGCCTCATTCAGCCTGAAGAGTCCTTCGAGAGTATGCCTAAAAAATCGGAAATGGGTCCCGAAGTGATTTGGCTCACCGCGCCGAGGGTATACCGAAACCTCCTTCAGATTTGCGCAACAAAAACTTTTTATCCTTAGCGCATTGTGCTGCGCAGCTAAACAGATACAAAAACGATAATTGCTGAAGGACCTCTTGAGGCCCTCGGCTCAGCGCAGTCATGAACCGTCTCTCTGCGCGCAATTGTTAAATTGCGCGATTTGCGCCTTATTGTGCGCCGGCGGGCCTTTACCGCGGACAATGCGCCAGGGATATGAACCCTCCCCTCGAACAAAGGGATGAGCTACGAATTAGATTTAAACTACACCCAGACGGTTTTTTTTTTGTAGTGATCTGATCGGCCATTGTTCGCTGTTCGCGGATCGGCGATTTGACTCAGGATTGGAGCATGAGGGTAGCGATATATATATTTATTTATTTTTTGTTGTTGAAAATAATACACCCGCTTCGTTGCCCGGGATAAGTGCGGGAGGAAGGAAGTGCACAGAGATTAATGTTGAAAGATATTGTTTGAGACAATCTTCATTTTTATATTTTTAAATATTCGTAATTAAAACAGTTAATTTGTACAACAAAATTCGTCAATTATACATCTAAACCTTCATCGTGGATCAGTCTCTCCAATCGTGAAAACCGACGCAAAATTCGTTCAGTAATTACGGAACAAATAGCACACAAACAGACAGACAAACATTGTTTTTGACATGACCCGAAAGGAATTTTTTTTACCGATCTTTTTGATTCGTGATTCATGCGATAGTCATAGTGTAGAGAGAGAGGGAACAAGTGTAGTGTAGAGCAGAATATTAAAATATCAGAGCAATCAGTCGAGTAGGTTTTTATTTTTAAAATCGTGGCGACGAGTATAAAAAAAATTGGTTTTGAGAATATCGCGTTTAAAATATTTGGGCCATACATAAGACCTTCCTCCTGCTAATACTCTCCCTGTAGCCTCAAATTTTCGCCCCTGCTAGGTGCTTCGATTTTTTCAAAATTTTGAAAGTCGCAGGTTCCTCTAAATTAATATTTTGAAAATGAGAAGAATTACTTGCAGTAACTTAAAAAGCATCTATTTTTTTTTAACTATTGAGCAGCACATTTATAAATGATTACATGAATTAGAAGAGGGTGTTGAACACCCCAGCCTCTGTAGATGATTTCTGTAAGCTCATAACTGATAGTTGTAAATTTTAAAAAATGTCGCTTAAAAATGAGTTTATTAAGTTTTAACTTTAACAACTTGGAAGTTAGTCTAGTGTGTAGTTTAAAGGTTAAAATAGACAACATTTAGATAAAGCAACGATCCCTTAATTTTCTTAGTGAATGTATTTTGCTATAGATTTGTAAGAAGCATAGAAACGCAGGGTTTGTTTTTTGGTGGTCCTAAAGGATTGAGCCATAAAATTATCAGAATCCACGCGACCTTTTGTTTGCGTAAATTGAACATTTTTAGGCCGACACCCGGGGCTTGTGTTTAATCCCATTAGCAGCCGTCCTGCACTCTCCATCGAGGCGAATGACACCCTCCAGCCCTCTCGACCGCCGATGGGGTGTCCTCGTGCCCGGGTTTGAGGGTGCCACAATGGCGTAAAAACGCATTGAATTTCATTAGCATATTGTTCGCGGGGGCACACACAGCCCGAAAAGGAGCTGAGCCACCGATTCACCGGAGTTACATAATTTCATTTCCATGGCCACAGAAGGGCATGTTTGCGTCAGTGGCAATCACACAATCGGGCGCGCATACATCAGCCTGAGCACAAGGGTTGACGGCTCACTCCGGGGGCTGTTGAATTTCGTTTCAATGATAACTACTGACTTGGGACGATTGCGGTGGCCGGTCGGTGCTACGTGGTGCCCGAGGGGGGGCTGTTGTGACCCATTGAAATTGTGGCGCGCGGATTAATGTCGCCCATTATGGCCGACTCCTAATTATTTTGATGAATAAATTACATTTGGTTGGATTTAATGGATGCCGATGAGTAATTAGCTAAAATTCATAACTCGCCCAGGTATATATGCTCGCCAGGAAGTGTTTTGTTTTCCGGCTTATCCTGCGAGGAGGGTAACATTTTGAAAAATTCTGATGCATAGTTGGGCTCAATTTAATTAATCATCGCTTTTAGTAAATTGTATTAGCTACCAAAAAGCTAATACACTAATAGCTGATTTTAATTTAAAAGATTCTATTCAATAATTCTATTCTAGATATCTTATAAAAGTGTGAAATCGCTGATGCTTTTTTTTCTGCTATTCAAATTTTCAAAAATGCATAGCAGAAATGTACTGCAACCAACTGTATGAAATAATGCAAAAACTTAAAGAAATACAGCCCAGATTGGCCAACAGATTGACTCCTATCTTATTGCAAGATAACGCCAGACCACACACACACACTGCGCAAAGGACCGTGGCAAAACTACAGGAATTGGAGTTGGAACTTCTTCATTTATCCTCCATATTCACCAGATCAAGGTCCCACTGACTAACCACTTCTTTCGCAATTCGCAATCTTGATAGGGAAAAATTTCAAATTCCGATAATGCAGTAAAACTGGCCTTCCAGGAATTTTATAGACTCTCGTCAGCCAGGGTTTTATACCATCGGCTTGTCGCTTAAATAGCAGAAGTGTGTAGACAATATGGGCGCATACTTTGATGAATAAAATAATTTCTTATATTTATAACTTATTAGCAAACTTTACCTTTTTTTTTACAAATTTCATCCTTGACGGCCTGATATATAGCTACATAACTATAACTATGAAAACCAGACTTTTCAAACTCGTCCTGGGTTTTGTTGAACAAATTTTAAAACTACCTCCTGATATACTACACTAAAATAAGCTACCTGAGGGTACAAGAACTGGCTCTAAACAGTAACTCAAATCCAAAATATTTTTTCATCAAAACTACATCACACTTAACTCAAAAAAGAAAAGTCTAGCCTAATCAACAGATACAACATACTCATGTAAGATCCCGAAGTCTCATTAAGCACATTTTCCACTTCATTGTATAACTATGACCTCTTTCTAGTTAGCAATACTAGACCTACAAAATGCCTAAACCATAGAATTTCTACTTGAAAGAAAAGAAAATTATTAGGCTGCTTAACAACATTAACAGCAGATTCATTACTAAAACAAGGTAACATAAAATTCAACAATGGAAATTATTGTGAATATTGCTCAGAATCTGGTACATTACTCCACAGAATAACACTTTGCAAACCCTTAAACCTTAGCGATTGTTCTATCGTAGAAGGAATTTTTTTTGAATAGAACTTTATTTTTATTGTATTTTAAAAAATCATGATTACAGATAAAGTGATAGTTGATACTGCCATTTCTAACACTTAATTTAACTACTCTGCAAATGTGTGGTTAACCAAATTCAACTATTTATGAGAATTAATCGAATAAATTAACAAAAAGAAAACTTGTTACGTTCGATATCATCGCGGTAGAGTGTAGGATCTAGCAAATATTTTCTATCGTATTATAATGGTGTACAATTCGTTCTAGTCTACTTCTCATGAAATAATACCGAAGAAAACAATTTAAAATTGATGTAAGTTAAATCGCATGAGCTTTGGGGGTCAATTTAAGTCATCTTCTCCCAGCATAATGGTTTTTTTGTTTCTATGACTGTGTGGCAAATGGCACCGTCTAGTTGAAGCCAAGGATCTCTGTTTTCTACCTACCTTGGAAGAAGACTTTTCCAAAATAGTTCACTCCTTGTTCACGTTCAAAACCAATTACGTGTGTCTTATTTAAAATTTCCGTCGTCTCAGGTATTTTTGGTATTTCGAATTTGCGAAATATTCAGATATTCAGCAAACAAACTTTAATACCTGCAGATGCAACTAAAGTGCGGGAAGCTTCGTCTATCAAAATAGATATCACCATCCCACTCAATTGGTCACCATCTCCGTAAATCACAGGTAAATTTGCTTAAGTTAGCAAACACATCAAAGTGGAGCACCAGAGCAAGCAGGTGCGAAATATTCGCGTTTACAGCTCCAACAAGAAAGAGATCAGTTACAAGAACACGATGGTGACGGTGGAGGAGGGGGGCACGCGGATGCCTCGAGGTTCCCTTTGTGTGGAATGAAAAGAAGGCGCTAATAGGCCTTCATAAATAATTCAAAAATTCATTTCGACAAAAGCCGGGGGACTAATGGCACGTTTTCAGCCTGTTGTGCTGCAAAGAAGGCACTTAGCAGCCCCAGAAACAATCGCGTCATGTTTGAGTTGACATTAGAAATTCACACCGCAAACATCCTCCTCGACTGTAGCTCAGAGTTTTGGCGCGGACGTGTGAATGTTTTTTTTTTTTTTGTTTTTTAACCATTTCTGTCCACATTTCTGTGCACCTCTCAGCGAGAATTTACCTGCACGGGCTGGACTGAGCTAGCCCTAGTCCGGCACAAATATTTGTACAGGACTCGTCCTGGAGCAATTTCTGAAAATTCTGCTCGTCCTGGAGGCGCTGATGAGACGAACAGTGTCCAAAAAATCTGAAAGGCAAATATTTAAACGACTACATACAAAAATCACAGAAGCATAGTCCGGGCGGATCAGTAGCTGTTTGTTTTCTAGGGAAATTCTCAGCCGCATAACAGATCACCTCTTGGAATAGTCCGCTAAACATACATACAATCGAATTTTTTTCTCCAAAAAAGGAATTTTATAAATAAGAAAAACAAGCTACAAGTAACCTATAGGTGAGGATAGATCCCAACTATAGGGAGAAAAGAAAGTATTTAAAATATTTAGAAGCTCGTTTAACAGACTTGTAATCATTTAAACATGATCTTGAAATTTTAATTCGTTTTTCTCAAACTTAGCTTTAAAACTAATAACTCATTTGGAAAGCAAATTAATTTCGTTTTACTACAAATTGAATAGACTGTTTGGTTAAGAACGAATGACTTTAAAACTTCCTCTGTTTTGCCCCAAAGCCATATTTCGAAAAGCCAAATTAAATCGCGAATCAAGTTTTTAAATATGTTGTGCCGATAATTTCCTTTCAACCTCATTACCAACATTCTTCTACAACCGATTCAATTTTTGTACAGAGTCACAATTTCTTACTGCAGTCCTGCACTACATGTCCAAAGTAGGAATATCAAAAATTCGCATTTTTCCTTTCTAAAACTTCTAGCCTAAAGTTATTTTCTCCTTAAATTTAACCCTAGATAACTAAATTTAAATTAGTGTTACTCTTTAACTAATTCGATACATACACGATAAATTAATTCTTACTTAAAAGTTAAGAGTATAAAATTTTAATTTATAAAATAAGAAAGTGGTAAAGTTTAACGTTTGCAATCTTGGTAATGATGGTAAATGTTTCCAGGAATATTACAAATTTGCAAACCTGACATGATCCGGTAGTCTATCATACGAATATTTAGTTATCTAGGGTTAATAAAACCTTAAAGTTTTAATAATTTAAGAAAATGTTCATAAATTGTACAAAGTTCTTTTGGAGAAAAATTAAATTCGTTAAATCAAATAACAAAGATTTTTTATAGTTTAGAAACTAGGGGAATAAGTGAATTAAATCGATGATGTTTACCTGGTAATTGATTTAAGGAAATATCGTCTTGTATTAAGCAACTCTTTTAAATTATTTATGTTCCTCACGAACGCAACAAAGATAGGCATCTCGACTGGTATAGTTGGCTGTGATGTGAGTATATGCAAATCTGAGGTTGTGGCTTCGATTCTCATATGAAAACCCTTGCATCTATAGAAAAATCAAAGAATGGTGCCAGTCCTAGTATCACTAGAAATGTCTTGATTATCGTTTTCGTATTCTAGAACTAGCCTACTGTGGTGTGGATGTTTCAGTTGATTTAAGACCGAATTCAGTAATTAATCGTTGTGTTTATGTTTTGGAGAGGCCAATATAATTTTCTTTAAGACGATATTAATGACTTCAAATCACTTTCCAAATCGTTGTTCATTAGAAATTTAACAAAATGATTACTTAATTTACTGGACAGTTTAAGATTTTCATTAATTAAATCTGCATTTAGAATAGGATCTTATCATTATGTTTCTTTGAGATCAGAAGTCTCTCACAAATGAAAATCGCATTACATTCCTCGTCTCTAATGTTCCAGTTATAAAAATTACAATTTTCTTCTTAAAATTTGGGTCAATCGTGTTAAATTAAAATAAGTCGTGTAAAAAAAAAGCTTTATCTTGACATATGTTTCGAGCTTCTGTTTTTTGATAAATTCTTAAAAGTGCCCAAAATATGGGATTCTCACTTTTCCGAGTCTCGTTTCTCAAAAACGTGATATGATTCAATATTTTTATTTTCGGATTCATAATCTGCGAAAAGAGGTCTATCAAAAACATCTAAATCATCACTAAATATCGAGAAAACATTGTCCATCATTCATCTATGTGACTTGGAAAGGAAATGTGTTTTGCATCAAAAATGAAAAAAATTATGAATGTTTTAAATGACTGTCTAGTCGAATATTAGAAATAATTATTACCATCAATATTTCCTGAAAGTTATCAAAATCACCTGAAATAGAGAAAAGCAGTTGAGAAAGCTCTATAACCATAAAGAAACGCGATCCCAACAAAATTATTTAAGTGTATTCCTAGAACTCTTCCATTTCGAATTAGCAAACTAGAAAAGAAAAGAAACCTGAAATACGAAAGAGGCAAGGTACACAAGTGATGGCGATGGGATAGATTTTTGAAAATGTTTATTTTCCTTAAATATCTCAATCAAATAATAAACAAATCTTAATCCTACGGAATTCTCATTATTTAATTAGGGAAGGGCAGGCGAAACATAAAAATTAAATTAATTTAAACTTTGTACAATTGAAGTGGAAAATGAGAGGTGAACGACGTATGTACAATCTTTACTTAGCCTAGTTACAATCATCTCGACCTATGTTACAACGAGTCACCTTATCTTACAAAGAGCGTACCAACTAAGTTCAACTTGCGTTCTTCTAACATCCGAAAAAAAGCATAATAACATTACAATCACAATACAATGAATGATGAGAAATGAGGGGGTAGAAGAACAACTGTTCTACGGGGGAGCGATCTCATTTGCATGCTTAGCGATTTTTTAGGGGGAAATTTATTCAACTACTTTTGTGGTTTGACTCGACTTTGCTCTATGCATATGATTTTTACCTCTGTCACGGTTTCTTAAGTTCGACGAGACAGAGGGAAGCTCAGTGCCTAGTATAATCTAATCATACTTTTATCGAAATGGGCATTCGGGTTCTAAAAAGAGCGCGGCGTTAAATTTAAATGTTGTTTTGTTTCTTCATACGTTCCCTAGAATGCTTTTTTCTTCCTTAAAATCTTCTTTAAGTGTGTGCTAAACATTTTACAAATCTAAGAATTCCTCAAGCTGATGCGATAATGACTTTGATAAATGGGAAAACTTTGCTGTCGTTATCCCTCCTGTTTGAGGACTTCTTCAGTCTTGTTAAGCGATGTTCTAAACCAAGTGCTCGTAGCGAGCAGCTGCGATATTTGTTCTAGGGGCAACATGCAGCGCCAGTTCAGAATAGGGTCCTTGGGGGGGTAGTTAGGCTTCTCGAATTCAATCGCAAATCATTTGCAGAAAGCAAAGGGCAGAGTCTAATTCTAATTCTAATTTATCTTCTAGTAGAGGACCGGCACAGGTCGCCTCAGGGTGCTATCCAGAGAATCTGCGCCGCTGGATGTTGTTATACCCGGACTGGAACCTGGCGACGCGGACGAAGCCGAGGAGGCATTGTAGATCCCATTGGAGTGGGCCGCGTAAAGGGAAGGTGTTGTCATGCCACTGTAAATGCCCGAGTAAAATGAGCTAAGTGTTGTTGGGGGCAGCTGGGGCGCCTTCTGGGCCTCTAGGGCGTTCTGGGGTTGATTACTGGCTGCTGCAGCCGCGGCCGCTTGCGTCTGGTGGAGCTTCGAAAGGGCGAGGGGATCGAAGCCCCCGAAATATGGTACTGGATAGGGCTGCTCCAGGTGGTGGGATGGGGCGAAGTATGGAGGCAGCTGATGGAATGGACTGTAAGCGGCGGCAGGATTTAAGCCCTTGCCCGGTTGCATGCCCAGAGATAGGGACTGTGGGCCGCCTTGTAGAGGATTCTTCGGCTTTCGTCTCGGCCGGTACTTGTAGTCGGGATGCTCTTTCATGTGCTGAGCTCTCAGCCTTTTCGCTTCGTCTATGAACGGCCGCTTTTCGGCCTCGGAGAGGAGCTTCCATTCGGCGCCTAGGCGCTTCGAGATCTCAGAGTTATGCATTTTGGGGTTGTCTTTCGCAATCTGGCGCCTCTGGAGCCGGGACCAAACCATGAAGGCGTTCATGGGCCGCTTGATGTGGCCCTCCTGACCGGGGGACGTCGAATGGTGGGACTGCTGTTGGCCGTTGTGGTGTCCCATGCTTGCGGTCCCCATGAGCGATGCATTCGTCGCGTGACCGTTTCCAATCGCAGCGGCAAATTGCATCGCCCGCTTGGTGCTCACCTCGGACGGGCTGATCGTCGGCTGTGGCGGGTAATCGCCCGGTGTCGGGATGTCCAGCCCCCCGCTCAGCTGGAAGCCGTAGTGCGGGTGGGAAATCGTGTGCATGGCGAATGAGTAAATGTCTTCAAACAGTTCGGCGGCGGCTCACTGGAGTCTCGGTCTTAAAGTGGCTCACGCAGCCACCCAGTCATCCGGTGACGCACAAAATCAAAAGATCACTCAAAGTCATTCACTAAACGCACAAAATAGTCAAATAGTCAAACAGGCAAAATAGTCAAAAAGCGATTCTCGAACTGTTTCACTTTATTTTGAAATGTAAGAACCAACATCAATCCGTTGAGTACAAAAAGCAGATTGATGAATGGGCGCCGCTACGGGGGAAAACGAGCGCTCGCAAAATTGTCGTGGGTACCGCGTACAATCGTTGCAAAAAGCGCCCCGAAAAACGTGCGAAAATACAGTCGAATCGGACGGGAAAAAATCAAGCACACCGACCTCTCTCGGCCACTGAAGCGCTGTGACTGACTTGGCCAGAATAATTGGTTATGACACGACCGGGCCTTGTGTGAATTGTGCGGAACAAAAACCCCGGCACCGGCGGTCTTTCATTTGCCCTCCCGAAAAAGAAAAAAAAAACATAAAGGCGTAAAAATCCAGGCAGCTCGCGACGTGTGTGAGTGACGAGGTGTCGTCGCGCGTTGTGCGAAGTGACTGCGGCAGAAAGGGAAGTTGCCGCGACAAAGCACCCTCCCTCGGCGCTCTGCCAAGTTACTGCTCCGTGGGTCGACGCTCGGTCTCTGTGTTGAGTTATGTGCTGCAGGCCCCGCCTCCGAACGGTACGCGGGCCAATCAGAGCACGGCGAGCGCCTTGCAACTCATCTGCTCTGCAGGGGAAATGTGGAACGAAGAGGGGCAACCAGGTAAATAAGGGGGCCGAACCATGGCACCGAGGCGTTTTGGAACGCAACCTGCGAGACGTGGTCGCTGTACGGAACTGTTCTCTTGCACTTTCCGAACGGAGCCCACAGCGACTCCCGTCGACGATGCCAAGGGTTTATTTTTATAAAATTTATTTTTTTTTTATTTTATGTATATTTTTTTCTTTTTTAAATTGCACTTTTATGCAACTGCTGGAACTGACTGATTCCGCGTCAACTTTTCTTCTCACGTCTTGTGAGCCGCTAAAGTCCTGCACGTCTCGCACCGAAGCGCCCGCAATTCACCCGGCCGAAATTGCTGTGACCGCCGGCGACGAATTAAAGGCTGATTAACGTCGCCTCACCGAGTGTTTTTCTCCTGGAGGCCGGATTTATGTTTTATTGGTCCTTGTTGGCTCTGCGGGCATAACGTCCAGCGCAACGTTTACGAGCCTGGCCACTTACTCGCTAAATTTACGCTTGTTTGCGCGCATCGTAGGCACAAAATGGCTCTTAAGTCATTACAGGCACTAAACGGTGGTAAATATCACATGAAATCCAATTACCCTGCCAATTGCACTGACATCAGTCCAAAAAATTATCGCTCCTCATGGCGATTGCGACGCGAACGACCGGGCGAGCGCTGGTGTGCAATTGGATCTTGGTTTTGGCCATTTTTTATTTAGATCCCCAATGTAAACATCGACTGTTTGCGCCCTCGTATTTTTGCTCCCTGGAAATGTTGAAAATTAACAGAGTCAACATAATGCGCGCTATGACTGGTTTAAGGTCGTTTGGGGAGTTCTGGAATCATTGAACGTGTTCTGAGGAGAGTTACCGGGAAGAATTGGTTTATTTCTGAATTTGAGAATAGAAACAAACAAGTTGACTTAGACAAAATGTAGTGCTCTGTAACTCTTAATTTTTGTCTAACATTGGCTTTTTTATAACGAGAACTGAAATCAACTAATTGGTATATGATTTATTTATTTAACATCTATAAATTATCATACTACTAAATGTTAAAAAAAATATTCATTTTTATATTTCCCCTGCTTTAAGGTACGATGTGCTGATCATTCATCACCAGTTAATTCACCAGCTCTCATCAAAAACCCCTCTAACTCGAGTCTCAAAAATTCTTTTTTTTTACACAGGTCAACAAAAAAAGAAAAAGACAAATTTTTGTTTTTAAGTCTACCTATCTATCCATCTATCTTTATTCTAATCAACGTGCATTTTTGATATGCGTTTTTAAGGTAGTTATGTTTTGATTATTTTTGGAAAATCATTCAAAAATGTTCAACGTATAAATTTGTATAGCATGGCTTAAATGGAATTTATTTATTCGATTAATAAGAGCTACTTAAACTTAAACTAAACTAGACTAAGAATTCTTCTTAGTCTAGGAATATCAAATACAACTTAACTCCATAGCCTTTTTTTACACAACTTTGCGAACAAACTCTTCTCTTGTTCTGTATTTGCTACCTATTGCATGAAATAGTTAATTTATGGAAAAATGTAATATTCATGGGCTATTTCGTAGTATTCTCTATTAACCCTCTGGGTACTAAGTTGGGGTAGAACACACCCCCACTTGTAAAAAAAGTTGTAATGCATAAACAATAAAGGTGGACGATTTAATTTTCTCAGTAGCTCAATGTATAATTTAAAAGTCAGAGCCTGTACCAAGCATCAGTAAAGTTGGGAGTCGCTAAAAAGCAATCCTTGCGTCAGAAATAGGACAAAATATCGTTGAAAGAGGTGCGACACAAAGCCAACAATTTCACGAAGCGTTTGAAGTTGTGCATTCAAAGTAAAGGCACACATTTTGAAATTTAATTAAGTATGGGTACAGATGAAGATTGGTTCCTTTCATTTTGAAGTCTTATGCTTTGTTTTAATTGTTTATAAAATTTTCATAAGCAAAAATGCTAGTTAACGTTATTTTGAGGCACCCTGCACATATGTGTTTTACTTTAATTCATTCATTATTACTTATTAAAATTTCATTTTATTTAATGGGTATGTCAAATTTCACAAGACTTTGTCACGAACAATGCACAAAAGGAAGCATTTACCCTGAAGGCATCGAAAATGTAGGGCCAAATTAGCCATAAAATAAAAACAGCATGTCAGGATATTTATTGATCATTAATACTTGAACTAGAAATAATAAAATGTCTATTAACTCTAATCGTACCACGGGTTTTAATAACGAAACATACTACGTTGTGACTCTCAGTCATTTATGAGAATCATAGGTATAATTAAAATTTTATTGTTTTTGTTTTATAATTTAAATTCATTTATATTTTAGTGTTAATTGTTAATTTAAAAGAAAAACCCAAAAATATTAATTTAACTAACTCGAATAGGTCGAGTATTCGATCATGTTGAGACCAAAAGAAAGAGGGGTATACGTATAGTTTAAAAATTTGACTAGCAAACCTTGTTTATAACTTTTCGTTATGCACTGAATGGAATGTTTTAATAATTCTCTTTTTATATTAAAAAAAAACATTCGATTTTCTGATGCGTTCAGATTAATGTGACTCCTTACATTTTTGACCCAAAAGGTGTTGGATTTATTCCAAGCTATTTGAAATAAAAAAAAATGTTATTCTATTAGTTATGGAATTCAATGCAAAATTTGCTTAAACTCGAACCAGAATGAATGTAGATAAACACAGCTATTTCGAAAATATTATAAAAATATGTCTATTAAAATTAAAACATAATCAAAGACACGATTATAAGTTAAATATGATTTTTATTACATGTATGAAAATTAAGGATTTAACCTTGTATTTATCAACCTGGGTTAAGAAGTATATAAATCAATTTTGATATCGGTTGACTATGGGAACGACCCCGACGTACGGGTAGAGGAAGGTTAAGGAGAGATACTCATAAGGTCAACTACGAGTTAAGTACAAAAATAAAAACAAACAAAAGCAACAGAAATGGGTCGTCTAATGCAGGTAAAGAAAAAGACAATAAGAAATAAAGTTCTTATAAAGAGACTAATTCGCAATTTATAATCTGTTGATGAGTGCGTCGGACCGATTTGGGGCAATTTTAATATTTACAATTCTGAAATCGCTGATAATCGTCCCCAAACTTTTTCAACCCTATTTTTTTGACTTGTTTGTATCAAGAACACTTTCTATCTGAATTTCTAGACTTGTAACCTCTATAGTGGTTCGGGTGGTGTCCGTCCTCACCTGCTGACCAGCATAGTACGCTCCTCCGCTCCCTCCGTTGTAGTGGCAGCCCACGAAAAATTCTACGCTCGTCCGAGGGCGACTAGATGAATCTGCTCCTTTTGTGCTCTTAGTCTAGATTGTGTCCTTTCTTCTTTCGATGGACTTACCCTAAAAAGTCCCTTGATCACCCGCACTTTTTTTCCATTTTTAAGGACACAACGGGGCAGCATGAGCGGGCGCGAAGGATGGGAGGGGAAGGTGGAAACTGGAAACATTTCGTATCCGTTTTCGAATGTTCGCCCGGTGAATGGGATTTTGTGCTTTGTAGCCATTCTAGCGAGATTTATTCCTTTCGATTATCCCAGAATGACGTCTACGTGATGATTTGAATATGGGTAAGATTTCCAGCGATGATACGCGCTCCGAGTGAATAAAGTGCTGG
Organism: Philonicus albiceps; assembly: GCA_963969385.1. Taxonomy (NCBI): domain Eukaryota; kingdom Metazoa; phylum Arthropoda; class Insecta; order Diptera; family Asilidae; genus Philonicus; species Philonicus albiceps. Next base: position 74,742,005 of record OZ017772.1, on the reverse strand, counting down.
TGGTGGTCGGGTGATGAATGGACGATGTCGGGGGAGTTCGATTGCAAAGGTGCCTGAATTCAATTTGCACATTCGATGTAAAGGAAATCGATATCTCCGGGCCGGATTCTGGCCAGGTACTCGGCGTAAAACAATGCCGTACAGAATGTGATTATAAAAGGACGTTTTTTGTTTAAGAAATTCCAGTTAATATCACCGATTGAATGGTGGAAACATGACTTCGTCTTGGGCGCTTTGTCCGGGCCCGCGGCTCAGCAAAGAAAGTAAATTACCAAATTACCTGTCCTTCCGCGACCAATTGCCCTTGGTATTTGCTTAGGCATTTTTCCAAAAATCATGAGATCGCCAACAACTGCATTTAAATGGTTCTCTTTCAACCGTCGTAAAATCGAGCGGCAGTATTGCTTTATTACGGTTTGTTGTGCCTAATCGCCCCCTCTGAGGACAGTCACCAAGGGCTGGAAAGTTGTTTAGGGTCCTAATTATGAGTTATCCAGGAGGTACCGGTACAGCTCAAGGGCGCTGCACATTGTTTTCTGCCGCTATTGCTTTATAGTGGGCAATTAGAATCTCCTTTCTCGGTAGGCATTAAAACGTAATATTTGTAAGGATTTGTAAAATTTTTGGTAATAGCTCAAATTGCTGATTTATTTTATTGATATAGGCCGGCTATGTAGTACGACAAACTAAAAATTTAAACTAAATGCTTTCGATTTTGCTGAAAGAGTACGCCTACTTTATTAAGCACAAACTACCCTGCAGTTATTTATTTTGTTTTCCTTTTGTGTATACTGAAAGAAAATTTTAGATATATTGTCTAAAAACAAAAATAAGGAAATCATCTATTTTTCAACTAAAATCATTTCGTTGAGTTACCTACTTAGAATTAGGTGATTTTAACTGAACATTTTCATGGAATTTTAGGTAAATGTCCACAAAAAATAGGAAATTATCCGAATTTATACATAATTCACTAATGTTTTTTACCCAATGTAGCCAAATTGTCGATAGAATATAGACAAAATGTGTACAGATTATAGACACATTCTTATTTTCCACAAAACTGTAGACAAATCGACCACAATATGTAGGCATGTATTATGAATTGAATTTTCACAATTTGTAGTCAAATTTACTACAACCTTACGGCAAAATTAGCTTGAAAATGTAGACAGATTTTGTAGAACAATTAGGGGTTCTTTAGATTTTTTATAGGGAACTGGTTTATAATATCAGTCAGTAAAGTTGTAAGTCTGTTGCCCATTTTAACAAAATTTTCTCTACATATTTTGTAGAGAAGATTTGACTACTTTTATGGATTTTCACCTAATAGAGGTAGCTTTTCTAAGGCTGCTTTCTTAGGGATTGCTATCTTAAAGGAAAGCGTAAGTAAAATCAGGCTATACTTTATCTTATCTAATCTATCAATGTCTCAACTTTATTTCCGAAAAATGAAAAGTAATTTAAAATGAAGTTGAATGAATTAGCAGTCCGCTAGATAAGTTCATAGCAGCTCATGGTTACCTTCCAAGAATAGGACCTAAGACTGAGTCTTGTGGTCTTATGGCCGGCATAATGAGGAACAGACAAAAAGCTGATAAACTTTGTGTTCTTACTTTGGGGTTTCATCTGAAAATCGAACAAATATACTTGGTATGTGTAGAACTGATCTTCTTTAATTTTAAATGCTGTTCACAAAACCTTTAATTTAATTTGTTTCTAAAGTTTGTTTCATTGTCACGCAATCAAATTTGATTCTGTTTAATGTTCTAGGAGTAAACGAAGAAATAGTTGGCAGAGAAAAAAATTGCTTTGATAGAAATTTTCTCTTAGTAATGAAATTTTTCAATTATTTACTTTCTTCAATTAGTAAAATTAGATTATTGCAAGCTTAATAGAATTAATTCTCTTTTCTAAAGGAAATATTTCCCTGCAGTTGCTTCTTTTGTGAAGCATGTGTTTTTTTTTTATTGTTAATAAGAAAGGTACCTGCGTTCAATGAGAATGGTGATCATTTTTAATATTTGGATAGAGATAGGGTTGGGTAAATTGCGTGTCTCAAATTTGGAATCTCAGTTTGAATGACTTTTGGGTTCATTCACTGAGAAGGTCAATTGTGGCTTCTAGACTAAGCAATTTGGCAGGGGGATGCAAAAGCAAAACTGAAGCAAGGGTATTTTCGGAGGCGCCATTGTCTCCGTAGAGCCCCTCAATGCAGCGCGTATCCAAGACCCGGCAGTGGGACATGGAACTGAACGCACTCGGGAGCGCATTCGAAGCGCCCTGAAAAGAGGAATCTTGTTGGCTTTGTTGCAGGATTCCCTTTGTCACCCGGGTACCCAGATGCTGCTAGCATTCTTCATTTACTGTGCTCCAACAAATCAGGGAAACTATTTTCAGCTTAAAAACGAAGCGTTTATGCAGCGCCAGAGCTCGTCACACAATGGCCAGCGCAGTAAAAAGCTTTCTCCCGTAATTGTTCCTCCCATGCAGTCGGCGAAACAATTGGAATTCAGCGCACAAAGGTGCAGAGAAGCTGAGTGAAAGCTTACATTGAATTTTCACTTTGAGAGTTTGAATAAAATCCGAAACAGAGAAAATTTAAAGTTTGTGAATTGAACAAATGCCGGCATGCTTCGGAGCATAATGGGGGGACACAGGGGTAAAGGATGCGATGGAGTAAGGCGCTGGGTGGGGGAGAGGGAGGGGGGTCGCAACACAATGACTGAGTGGGCGGCAAGACGATTCTGCGGGACGCTCCTGCCTCTGGATATGAAAAATTTATTCCACCTGCTTTATGCACCCTGCGCTACGATCTGGAGATGCTTGCCGGGAATAGAGCCCGGCTGGTAGCATCCACATTTCGAGCAGTCATTAAGTCGAGAAATTTCAATTTAAGAAAATTTTCCTCCATAGTGTAATGCTTGCACGATGGAAAAGTCGGTCAAGTGCGACTAAATTCGCACAAAAATAGCACTATACCTTAACTGTATGTACCTATGATCAAAAGCCAAAACATCTATCGCAAAAGTTATTTTCCTAGAAGGGTCCACGTTTATGTTACTCGTCTTCGTTGGTAGAAGAAGAACAATTTACGCTGTAATAATAAAATTATTCGTTAGGTTGATTGTTAAATTAACTATTTTTGTATTTAAAATAAAAGAAAAAAAATATTTAATCCGAAAGCTTTTCCGAAAAGTTTTTATCATATCATTTTAGTAAGGCTCAGTTTGATATATCCAATCCCTTCTTGCCGTAACAACAAAATTTACTTCCATATAATTCATACTTACAATTTTAAAATAAATCTTAAGTAGAATTAGTTGTTTCGGTCCTTTCGAGTGTCTCTGGCAGGGATAACCCAGCTTACTGCTTACACTGATGAGATCGGCTCGTTGTCTCGATCAAAACATTCCATTCATTCATTTTATTTTAACCAAAAATTCATATTAATTTCGCATATTTAAAATAAACACGCATGATAGTGACTTACAGCATTCAACACTTTATAACCCAAAAATTGTTATTTTGAAATAGGTGTTTGGTCGATTTGTTCGATTCGTATTTTCAGTGTACAGAGTTTTTCCTTCACGTAATTCGACTATCGAACAATCTCGATATCGACACATATAGTTTTTTAAAGAACGATTGTCGAACATTGAACTACATGATTTAGGCATTATTAAATCGATATAAAATCATCTCCTAGGATGGTGCAACAAGATTGATTATGACCAATAAATCAATTCACTTTAATATTATTTTAAAAAAAATTTATATGGCCTGGAATTTTGACTTGGAATTTATTGCATTTATTTGCTTAGTTTAAAAATTGCATTTATTTGCTTAGTTTAAAAATTATTTCTCCCCGTAAAGACTTTCCCAACCATTAGATATTCCACTCAACCCACTGAGTGATTAGACGCGATAAAAGGCGTGTAATTGGTGCGCAAACGACGTCCTCATGCTTTCCGAATTAACGAAGGGTCTAAGGCACTAAGGGCGGCGAGCTATTGAACATCATCGGCCAAGTGTTTATTATGCCACATAACGACTCCCAGAAAAAAGTCCTAAAAGTCCTCAACTTTTCTCATTTTTCGACCGAACCGCATTATGCTATGCGATAGCCTTGCTATTGGTGGCGACTAGCGAAATATGAAATATCCACCCCTATGAGTTTCCGGAGTCGGAAAAAAAAGAAAAACAGAAAAATGCAAGGAAGTAATTCGGAAAAACTGAAAGAGCCCCAGAGGGGTACAAATGGGAAGCATACGGCCCTTGTCAGCCGTTGGCACCCTTCATTTGCTGAATCACATCACTGTGTGCAAGTCTTAAGTGCCTGTTTATTCTGCTATTTTGGGGGGTGTTAATATAAACGGCGAATAAATCAAATTATTTGTCACATTGGGTTCTTCCCGCTGTGGGAAGATGCTTCATTGAGCGATGATAGTTGTTTTGGCAAAGGGATCTAAGATATTTTTTCTTGGAACAGTCATCACTTTTAAAGGGGAATGGTTGTTGCTAGAAAAGTAAATTTCCATTATCTAATTTGTGGCTGCTTAGCGCGACGTTGATTTTTATTAGTGGTACTTGAGAGAGAGATATGCAAAAATAACGGCCTTATGGACGATTTTTAGTATTATAGTCCTCCGAGGCGGAAGATATAATTTTTTGTTTGTAACGAAACAGGGGAATATAAACATTGAAACTTGAATTTGATGATAGATTGATTTAAATAGATTCTTTTCTCAATAATAAAATAAAATACTCAGTTAATCTTATACTTTATAACCTTTTTTTTTGTGTTGTCGTTTAAGGTTCATCTAGAGAAGATCTTAATTATTTTTAAACCAAGCTCAAAACACATTTGATCGGTGCTAGTGGGTCATCCATAAATTACGTCAATGGTTTTCAAGATTTTCAGATACCTTCCTCCCCCCTATGTTACATTTTCATTGAACCATAAATCGAAAATGTATTTTTTAAAAGTATGACTTTGTGACATCACAATATTTATAATCTCCTACCCCTCTAACGTGTAACGTAATTTATGAATTGACCTTTATATGAAATCCTAAGTTCTATTCTAGAATTAAAAGAATTTTAAGTTGTACTTTTTTAAACCAAGATCAAATTCATGCATAACAAGTGCCTGGCTACTATACAAAATCTGTTGCTCCATGTTTCTGTACGCGGTAAATTCGTGGATCGGTTAAAATAAGTGACCCTGTGTACGCGGGATCATACTCAAATTTTAGTCAACTCGTCTAGAACCCAAAACTTCTAGCACTTTCAAGGCTTTTAGGAAGCTTTTTGTGTGATAATTCAGCTCTGTGCGACTTATTTTGAGATTGATACATAAAAATCGCCTGTGTTATTACTTTTTGCAAATAGCTTGCCTTTTGCGGATTTCACGGTTAACTATAAACGACAGCCGGGCATTTTGTATAAACCCCTAAATCTCTTAATTCTCCCCATCACATACTTTTCCCAAGCTTAAGTTCGACCCGATCCCTTCTAGTTTCAAGCAAGTCTTTGATGACTTTTGTCCGCTAAGTCGAGTGCTAAGATTCAAGGAAGTGAATTAGTCGAAGGACTTGACTTTGCTAGATTTTAGCGTAAACAAAAGGGTACCATAAAATCTCACAATTCAGGGCCCTTGAAGTCTCCTTACCTTAATAGCCGTCAATCACAATAAAAATCAAGATAAGGTCCGGACCGGGAATTTCTTTAAGGCTATCGCGCACTTTGGAGTGCATTACTCAAGAAGTACTTTTTCAATGTTTGGTTGCGACTATTCAGCCGCTGCAAGGAAATCTGCATACGCTGAGTCCTCTGTGTGCAGTCAGGTTTAAGCCTCCGCAGAGCCTTCAAGAGGCCACTCAGCCTTCGTTTGCGGCCTCGAGAGGATCCCACGGTTTTTGTGTGGCCACAGGAACAACAGGACCAATTCTGGTCCTCCTGTACGCAGCCACGGCTTCTTCCCTCTCTCTCGCAAGTTTTGGGGCAGGGCTCTGACTCACTCAGCCAGCGGAACAACCGAAAATAAATTCGAGTTGCGATTTCATCAAAGCTCAGTCAAAAGTGATGAAGTGGATGGTGCTGCTTTTTTTTTTTAAATAATTTCTACCCTCTCCTGGGGTTTTGTTATATTTTTCCTTCAGAGGCGGCTTTGTTGGGATTTTGTGGTCCTTTAACCCCTTTTGCGGCCAAAAGCGCATTTTCGTGACTCTGCATGGCAGGGTATGGGCTGCCGCCGCACAAAGGACTTGTAAATTGTTTTCGCAAAAATCGCAATTTTTGGGGGAGTTGGTGGAAAAAGCGCTGTTAATTAAAGTCTGCTTTATTCTCATCTTCTGTTTAACATGGCTACAGGACCAACAAATCAAAGTCGAGCTGGGTATGGTTGGGGCCGGGAGACGTGCGAGTCTCCGCACTGGGAGCAAGGGGGCGCTCTTCAAATCCAGTCCAAGGCGCACTCCAACCACTGCCCGCCGCAACAAAGAATTCAATCAAAAGATACCTGAAATCTAAGAAAAGAACAAACTCGGGCGGAATCAAAGACGCCTCACAGATTGGATTAAGTCCCCCGGGGAGGTGGTAAACATTCGGAATAATTTTTCTCTTATCGAAGTTTTCCCGGGTTCCGGCAGCCATCAGTCCCATTGTGCTTCGCCGGCTGTGTGTGACTCCCTGAATGGGTGCTTATGCAAAAAAAGAAGAAAATAAAACAGAAATTATGCAAAAATAAATTTAACACATCATCTCGCTGGATCTCAGCAATCTGCTGGGGGGAGGGGGGAGTGGAACGAGCGACTAAATGCAGGCAAAGGACGACGGCGATTGAGTAAACACTCAGGCCAGAGGTTGTGCGGGGGGTGCCAAGGGATACTCTAACAAGACGAGGGTTGAAAAATTCTTAAAATCATTCAAAGTTCATTTTTTGCTGTTCCGACAGCATTCTTCTGTCGCGGGCCCATCTCCTCCCTTGAATTCCCGGGCGACTTGCACTTTTCCTTCCCGAGCGAGATTGCGTTGGGGGGGACCCCGCGATTATGCGATGTAAATGAGGGCGAATAGCGACAGTAAATGACCCACAAGCCCCGCTATCTGGGGTCAAGGATTTCGGCATTGTTCAAGTAAGAGATTCCCATCCCAATAATCAGTAGCCGAGAAAAGGAAAAGTGCATGATTGTCCGAAATCGACACCTCGGACACTAATGGATACTGTGGGAAATCGCACTAGCTGGCTGAATTTCAAAGACGCTACCCTTCAATCCATATTCATTGTATGTACTCGAAAATATTATGTAATACTGAAAAAAAGGAGTATGTTAGTTGCTCTAACACGTAGAATAAATAAGAAAAGGATGTTTTATAACAAATTGGGCAAAATTTAGGAACTTTATTAAAATTAACCTAAGCCAAGGGGACAAAGCGTCAAGCTATAGACCGATAACCCTACTAAACTCTCTAAGTAAAATATTGAAAAAAATATATAAGAAAAAAAGAAAAATTATAAATTATATAGAAGAGGACATTCTACAGCGTATGCCGTAGTTAGAATAACACAGCATATTAGAGAAAAGCTTGTGTTAAACTCTGTAAACCTCAGATCCTCAGATAAAGAATGTAAATCTAGATCAGTTACCCCCAACACATAGCACGATATGCTAACCCATATCTTAAATAACGTAAACACTGCTAAATTCATTCACAGCTCGTACATAGCAAACAGGCATTTTTCAAAGTAAGCGCTTGTCCAGCACACTTTAGTGCAATGAATTTGAGATCAGCCAGCTAAGGGCAAGATTGCTGACATGTCAACAGCGGGTCAATATTGTATTAGCCTATTAATTATTGAATATGTAAGTAACTCAAATAAAGCACGGATTAAGAACTCAATCTCGGTGAGTTTCACTTGGTGTTAACGCTCTTCTAGCTGCTCCTAAATAAAATCCGATCCGGAGTTAAGGCTTGTTCTAATCTGTTCTCAGGAGTCATAGCGTTCGAGTTTGCTCCCATAATCTTCGCAAGGTTTGTTGTAAGCTGCTCCCCAGGAGTCATAGCCTTCTGGGCTCCTCCAAATACCACCAAAACACAAATCTACCACAAGCTATCTGAAAAAAAATCGACAGAAATTATAAAAAATACACAGGCTTAACTTGAATTACGTGTTGCAAAAATGTGCAATATCTTGGAATCACCTTAGATAAAACCCTGACGTATAAAGTACACATTTACACAAATTATCGATAAGATTAACATTTTAATTAGGAGTTGCGATCAATAACTAGCTTTCTAACTGGGATAAGACGGTACTTATGGTGAGACCGGATCTTAATCAGATCGATGGGATTATATTTGAAAAAGAATTGATTGAATATAGAAAAAGAAAAAGCTTACCTGATGAGTAGATTCTGGTCTCAGAATGATAAAATCCCGGATGCTAACACGATCAGACTACTAAGTGAGCTCACTCTCGAGTTAACCACGTAAAATTGATCGTGTGAGAAGCAGTCCCCCCCTTGGTTCAATTCATGATATTTTCAGTGACTGACCCTGAGATTTATTAATTGTCTATGCCAGATTTAAAAAAAAAAAATATAATTCTATAATTATCCCTTTTAACCCTATTCTAAGGAGTTGATTTTAGGAAAATAATTTTATTATTGCAGTACACCTACAAGTTTTGAATTAAAAAGTCTATTTAATATGTCCCCTCCTTGAATCCCGGTTTCATCACTATAGGATTTTAATTTTATATCATGACCACCATAATCAATGTTCCAAAAAACCTCAATAACGGTACCCATATCGATTTTTAGGTTTATTTACACCATTCCCTTAAAGGGCTGATTTTCGAAAAATTTGTGAAATACGTATTTTTTTTTAGGGGTACTCCTACGAGGTTTCGAATTGAAATGTCTATTTAATATTGCTTCTCTATACAAACTTTGAATCCCCTTTACGGGTTGAATTTCGAAATATCCTTTTTTCTTGTATACATCATAAAGGGAACCAACATTTCAGCTTTCTAGATTGAAGGTTTTGGGCTTGGCGATAATGAGTCAGTGAGTTAAGACTTTTCTTTTTATATACCATTTATATGCGGGGAGGGGGGCTCTGGTAGTTCAGTTGTTAGCGCTCTGAACTACCGTCCCAGAGGCTGTGGATTCAAATCCCAGGGATAGCCATGATCGCTTGCGCTACGTGGTAACACAATGGATCAAATTTGGTCTAAGTGTGCAATTCTGGGCAGCTGCAATAACCTAAACCTATACCATTTATATAGAAGATAACATCAATTACTTATGGAAGAATTCGGAAAATGTTTGCACTGATAAAGTATTAAGAAAATTACTGGAGCAAAAATTGACTTTAGTTGCCGTTTCGGCTAGAAAGACGTTAAATTATTAATTTCCTTTAGTAAAGATTCGTCTTAATGAGGAGCTAATTAATTAGCGTTCTTAGCAATGAACTTTTTATTTTTGTTATTAAAGGTAAATCATCAGTTTGTTAAATCGGTTGATGGATTTAACATCAAAAAGATGTAGAAGGAAACGAGAGACGATAGTCCATCAGAAATCAGAGAAAATACAACTAAAAACTATAAATTCCTTTAAGTCTAGATTGGTTTGGGAGAATAACTCTATCAATCCTCCCACCCAAATCAAGCGGAGGGCGAGTTCATTTTGTCATTCAGTCCGTATAACCGCTGCTTTCGGGCGAAGCACCCCCACCCATTGAGAGCGCCTTACGTTTCCTCTGTCCCATTTTGCGCAAATTAAAAATTCGATTAAACTTGAACTTTTCTTGAGCTGACAGCGGAAGGAGGAGTGCCTGCCAGCCAGGGTCTTAGGATGTGTCATGAAAATAAAATTTGCAATTCGAATTGAACGTAATAAGCGAACAAGGACTGGGGGTATGAGGGGTGAGGCAGAGTGCAAATTAAACACATTTCAATATTATTTACAGGCAGGTAAGGATTTAATTCAATTTTCAACTTGTTGAAGAAAAGGACCTCATTTTCTTTTGGGGGAGGTCCTCTCCACCTGTCTGTAAACATCGTTAGCAGAACCGCCGACACCTCGACTTGTGCCTTCTGTGCGCTGAACGGTGCTGAACGTTGGACCTGCGAGAAAAGTCTCCACCCTGTGCCCGGGGTGGATGGGAGAGAGGGGGCGTAAGACGTTGACGAGGCTGTTCAGAAGGCGGCACTGTTTGTCAATACGACGCCTTTGTTGGAAGAAATAAAAAAAAAATAAAACTTCGCGAAAGTAGAGAAATCGATTGAATAGTAAACAAGGCGGGGGAATAGAAGGAAATAACTCGGCAGTACCTCGTTGTGCCTCGTGGCCCTCGAAAGAGAGGAGGCCGCGGTGCTGAGCCTTAATCACTTGAAACACCGCACGGTGGGGGCGGAATTTAATTAATTTAAAGTATCACCGCCTTTCAGAGCGATCTTCTTTCATTTCTGTAAAAGCCTCTGATTAAAGCGATCAATTGTGCCCAATGCAGCGTCACAAAGGGTTAAATCGACCAGGCTCTGTGCGGTGCAGGCTTCAAAGGGTCTGATTGCTTTTCGAACTTCTTTTAAAGTCTTTCTCATCTTTCGCAAATCGTTTGAGTTTCAGCCAGGGACATTTCCTTAATGAGGTGACTTTTGGAGATGCTTTTTCGGTAGGATCTCAATACACTGCCTCCAAAAGATAAGGAATAATAAAAATCACCTTCAAGGTCACATTTCACAATTTAAAAATGTTAATCAGATTTTTTCCTCGACTTCAGAGGTTCATAATCTGCATGATTAACTTTATTATGACTTCCTTGTTTCCAATAAAAGTCAGGGTGATTTTTCTGGTAAAATTCGTTTTCTTCGAGTGCAATAAACTTTACTTGCCCGCTCAATATGACTGGTAAAAATAAGTAGAAAATTCATTTTAGTTACCGTTGACTTAAATTAATTCAAGTAGTAATTCAAAGTAGTTAAAATAATTCGGTAGAAAAATTCAATCGAACTATTTCTAAATAATACAACTGCTGTAGATGTGGTTCTCGTTGAAAACATTTTTCCTAGCAGCTCTGAAGATTTCAATTTTAGTGCCTAATACTTAAAATTGTATTAATTGTGCCATAGATAAGCAATTTAAGCCGATGGTTCACAGGCATTGCTTTCATTTGATGGCGTGAACCACAGGTGGTCCACACCTAGTTTGCTCTGTCTGGCGTGCGTGTAGTGCGTTTATACTTTTGAAATGCGCTTTATATTTTACTGAAACCCTCTATCAAAATCCTTCGATAATTTCAGTAATTTTGAACTTAGTTTTATGTGTTATTTCTACAAAAGTTATCAAAACTTATACAACTCTGTCCAAAAAAAGAAAAGGTCAATTGTTTACAAAACAAAAAAAAGTCTTTATTCTTCCAAATCAATTTCGTCGCTTTCAAAAATAACAAACCAAATTAGAAATAATGAAGATCGATAATTTCATTTTTGTATGTTTACAAAAACACGAGTAGCTCTACAGAAATTGGATATTTTGACTTGAAAATGTGCATTGATATTAAGGACAGTACTATCAATCGATAGAAAAAAAACTAATTGTATGCTTTCATAATATCCGCGAATTTTAAATATGCAATTCACCTTATTTTTTTGGACACAGTAGTAAAAGCGGAAAACTGTACAAAACAAAAATATCCTCAATTTGTTTTATTAAAATTTAAATAATTAATGCGGAGTAGTTGGAGTTAATTATTTCTAAATTAAGAATTTATAAAAAATATTCCCAAGAAATTGCATTTAAATAAGAATCACCGTCCAAATCTCAATCCATACGACCAAAAAAAATTATTCCAAGTTTCCAAGAAATGTTCGAACTTCCTGGTCGCGTGTCAGATTAATCGAAAAATTGCGTTATATACTTCGTTTGAATTAAATCCTTTTTAGTAATGCGGTGCGGCTACTTCACTCAAAATGAAAGGGTTGAATGGAAGTCAGGGGACCTTAATTCAAAAAGGGTTGGCTGAATGGATGATTTTTATTAGTTTTGACACTGGATCGAATCCGTTTTTGTATTTCTTGATATTTAGAATTATGTCCGTTTCTTTGGCGCATCCTCCAGCCTAAACGGCTTGATGGATTTTAGTAAATGAGGTGTGAGTTTATATTCATCTTAATTGTGGGTCTGCTATTTTGGATATTCTTTGAATTCTTTAAGTTCCTTTATTGATTGACATCAGTCACAAAGAAAGTAAGCATTTGCTTTCTTATTTATGGCATACAAATTGTGAACATTTACTTAAATTTTGTTATTGCTGAATGAAAGGGCAAGTACTTGCAATTTAATAGTAGAGGTAGAGAAAAATTGCCACTATTTTTGGTTTGGAAAAACGTCGTGAAACCCTTTCAGTGGATAGTAAACTTGTTTCACGTTTTCAGGGGTTAAAAGGAGGGAGAAACAAACGAAAAGGTAGATAACCGAATTGAGAAGTTGATTGGAACAATATCACTTGTTAGTAAAAGCTAATTTAAAGAAGAGGATATAACTCTGCATGGATTAGACCTTAAAACCAGGAAATTTTCGCTGCAACATCTTCTGGACTGAGGAGTCTTTAATTAGATTTAAATATAACCATAGCCGTATGTGTGGTTGGAGAAAAGCTAATGAACCTTTTCTTTTATAATAATTGCTTAAGATCAATATTGAAATCCTTGAATAAAGGGGTAATGGTGTGGGGTTGTTATTTTGACACACAGTGTAATGCAAACGTTTAGCGCAGTGGTTAGACACCAAAACATACTCCAAAAGCGTAGTATTCATCAGAAAACGCTGATGGTGAGTGTATGGTAGTCTAGCGCAGGTGTGGTTCATTACGATTTCATGAAATCTGGCTCATCGATCACAGCAGAATTATACTGCAATCAACTGGACGAAATGATGCAAAAACTTAAAGAAAAACAGCCCAGATTGACCAACAGATCGACTTCTATCTTATTGCAAGATAACGCCAGACCACACTCACTGCGCCCGTGGCAAAACTACAGGAATTGGAGTTGGAATTTCTTCATCATCCTTCATTGTGTGCATCAACATTGCTAGGTTCTAGGGCTTGCTTTTGATATTTTCAGTTGATGTTTTTTGTTTTAGCTTTTCTTAATGTTTTATTTATTATCAATAGATTTAACTAAATTTATGCCAGCAGCTTTTAGAGCCCTTAAACAATGGAAAACATTTTGGTAGCCGAATTTATACTCAATCGATTTTACTGATCAAGCAGACGGGACGATTCGTTTTGTAGCCATCTCCACCCAGAGCTACATTTCCCTAAATCTGCGGACCCGAAAACGATTTAATCGTGTGCACAAAGCACCTCTCGATTCGGTGGTGCCATCGCAAATGATTGCCAGGCCCTTGTTTGATTACCGCCTCAATGGTTCCTCGGCCTATTTCTTCCATTCATTGGGATTCTTAAACAAAACTAAAAGCGAACAGATCTCCCGGGCGCAGGGTGCAAAACAAACACACCCGGGAACAAAGCCACCACCCGGCATCGCCCGGCAAAATTAAACTTTCTGGCTGAGTGCTGAAGAGTTTTTGCTTGTTTACCTTGAGCAAATACTCACGGTGCGGCACAATTCGGCGATTGTCGCCGACCGATTTAGGCCTCAACGGCAGAGCACACAAAGTGTAATTGAGTGAATTTCTAAAAAGGATACCACTTAATAGCCACTCGAAAATTTATTGTCCTGTGGAAAATTAATTTCTGCAGTGGCTCCTTCGATTGGAGGTTTGGCGGTAGCCAGGACTCGATTGAAAAAGGGTTCCAAGCCCAAAATTACCGCCAAGTCATTCTGAATTTAGTTCGACTCCAAATCAAAGTCTAAAATTGCGGCCGTTAATAGCTTGCTGGAAGGGCCGCGGAATGGTAGAAATGCCTCATCCTTTTCGGGTAAGTGTGTCATGTGTTCGGGTTTCCAGGGGACATCATTCAAAACAGTCCTCACGGGGATCAGAACATGTTCGACAGATGTCCTTATTTCTCTCAATTTTATTATAATTTTCATTCATCGCTCGTCAAAAGGACTCAAGTCGTCATTTCTTTCAAGACGCATGAGAAATCCTTTTCACTGGCAGAGTTTAAATATTGACTGATCGCAGGATGGTCCTGGAAGCCACTCGAGCCACGACCTTCGGAGGTTTTTCTGCGAATTTTTATTGTATCCGAGCCGGCTAAATTGGATTTTCAGCAGGACTCAGGTTCAGCCCCCAATCAGAGGAAACGAGTGTCTCTGCCTGAGGGTGTGTTTCTTTGAATAAGTCCGAACTTAAAGTAATGAGAAAGCAAACGAGTTCTAAACTAAACTAGCACCGTCCGCAAAAACACCTTAGAATCATCTTGTCTGATGCTCTAGAGCGGTTGCATGAATAGCGGCTCGCACAATTGAATTATTAATACTTTTTTTTTAGGCATATAATTCAATCGGAGGACAAAAAATGTCAAAACGGTGCGCATAATAAAAGAGGCGATCAGTAGCGATTTCGTTGCTCGTAATTGTGCAAATCGGTTCTGAATGGCGAAAATTGCATTGAGGAGAGCACGCAACATTGTAAGTCGTTCGCAGCAAACAATGCATTCCTTCACCTAGCCCACAAAGGAGGCATTCTTTTTGTGGTGCAACAGAGCCTGGGTGCATCATGCTGAGCGGCTCAGGTGAGCGGAAATTGTAAAATGCGCACGCACAAAATCGAAATTCTCCGGGGATAAAGAGGGTACGCAGCCCAAATGAGGAGGCCCTGCAAAAGTGTAAAATGTCATCGATAGGTTGCTTTTGGCCGCGCTAATATTCCGGAAATCGTTTTCCGAGTATTCACCCCTACCTCCCAGCGATAGTCTTTCGAGAAAAATGTACCTATTGTCGTGGCAGGTTTCTGGGTTAATAGTAATTGAGATTTGTAAAAAGGAACTGGAAATGGAGTTCATTAAAAACATGATCCGATTATCAGATATGATTCCCATTTAGAAGTTCATGTTTTTAGTAGTCTCGTTATGAAGTCTCAGAAGCATTTCATTTTAATTCATAAACTACAAACTCAAATGAATTAACTCCTAAAAAGAAAACTCTAATTTGATAAAATCGAAAGATCAATGAGTTCAAATTTACTCGTTTAAATTCAAATTTTGGCATAAATGTAAAAATCTAAAAAGGTTGATAACCGAGGAAATAATATGAATAAGATATTCATGATTAAAATCTTTTAACTCTATGAGGTTAGATGGGTTCAAAACTGTCCCACCTTTTTTTTAACTTTTTATGCATGGTAGGGTCAAATTATTCATGTTCGAAAAAAAGAATCTATGCAATCTATGCAATCTACATCTCCTCCTATTTAATGTTGATAACCGATTATTTCTCGGAGCATTTTGTTTGGAGGCTTTAATTATTTATTGGGTATACCCCCCTTTAACAGTTATAGACCATATTACTGAATTGGGTATTGTACTGGACCAAAAACTTGATTTTAAGGTCGATTCTTCAATATGGGAGTGTGGTATAACCTCTCCATATTTTTCAAAAAAGGTTAACTACTACTACTAATGGATAAACCCTGTAGAATACAAGGAGCTTCGAAATACCCGAGATGTTACGAACATAAACTGAAATTGATATGCAGATTTGGAAACATTAAATGTCGTAAAACATCTGAAGTTACTTTTATCCATTTTGTATTGAACGATAAATTGGACTGTCCTGAGCTATTGGCTATGTTTAGTATTAATGTACCGGTGAGAAACTTTTGAAAGAATGTGTTTTTTAAAGTTAGAGAATTTGTCGAAATTCCTATGGAATGTTTAGTCTAATAGAATCCCTTAAGGCATCTTATAACAAACACTTTGAAGTATATTTAAATATCCCAAAAACAAGTAGATTTAAAGTCCTTTTACTCTCAGGAAGTTGTAATTCGAATTTCTTTTGAATGTTACGTATATAAAATAGCTTGAGAAAAAAAAAAACAAAACGTTTAATTTTAACCATAATTTTGAAATGTTTTTTCCTTCATTCATCTTAAGATTAGTCACCCAGAACGGAACTCCCCACCGGATGATGGGATAACAAATTGAAAATAATTTCCTCGAAACAGTTATGACACAGGGTGATAGAGTTTCTATCGCTTTTATCGTTTGCCAACGGGCGATAACCAATTAGTTTTCATCTGTTAAAGTCACTTAAGCGTCTTTATCCATTTGGCCGTAAAACCGGCCATAGTCTGGACCGGCAACAACAAAATCTAACAACTGGCGAGGAAACCTCGGGCCATTGAGGGCCGTAAAGACGTTGCCTAAGATATGATTGAGCAAATCCGCAAACAAACAGGCGAATTGAGACATTAAACGGGAACGACCCTTTTAAGGAACCATTCCCCGGCGATATCTTGGTCCCTGGCATCCTCTGCGCTGAGCGGGGGATACTATCCCCTCCCCCTGCCCCCCAAAAAGATGGAGCAGTAAAAATTAACATGACAATCGCAAATGAGGGCAATATCTCAAAACTAAGGACATTGTCGGGACTCGCCTGTTCCGTTCGACTCCTTCGCCGAGTTCCCTTCCGGCTGGGGCGCGCTGTTTGCTTAGCGTCGCAGCGCGCCGTCGGCAGGCGATGCAAGATTTATGGCAGATTTTAATGCTCTCTTTCAATTTTTGCTAATAAATGGGCGGCGTGTGTGGTAATGCGACAAAGCAGCCCGATTATTTATGCCTGAACTTGGAGCCCTCTAAGCTGCAATTAAAACATCCAATGTCCGGTGGGTACTCTTCGAATATCGAACGATACTCCTCGGATTCCTGCCACAGTCCAGTCAAGTCAAGTCACGGTCCTCGGGATCCTTTCGTCTAATCGACTGACGACGTCGTCACTAAGCGGCGTACATCCGTGATGAGTTGCAGAAATTCCTTGCCGCCGCGCAATCAGTGGCTCAAACTCAAATTTTATTATTTTTTTTTTGGAAAGTCGCCAGACAAGAGGAGGCAGTTGCAGCATCCTTTAGATTCGATCAAGATTCCATTTATCTTGGTCTCGGCGTCTCAATGCCAAGCGATTGTTGTTTGCTCTGATTTTGCCCTTTCGGTTCGAAGCAGGTCGACGGGTCACTTGGTGGGGAAGAAGAGGTTGGACGGGGTGGCGGTTAGAGGGAATTAACTGATCACCCGAAACGTATTACACGCTTATTTATGCGATTCAGACTGAATCCTGTATGTGTAATCCTCGCACTGTGCGGATAGTCCTTTTTTGGAGTGCCCCGACTTTTGTCTGTTCGAGTCAGTCCCTTTTCTAACTTTTATCAATCTTGAAAGGGCGTCCGACACACAATAAAGATTTAATAGTTGAAAAAGTGGAATAATCTAAGAATTCATACGATAACCGCTTCAAGAAAAAGTATTTTTAGTTTTTTTTTTTTAAATTAATTATTAGAGCCTGCATGTAGTTAACTGGCTAAGTGCTAGTTAGACTCGTGTCTTTATGGTTCCGTAAATTACTTACCACTTCTGACGGTTAAATAGGCGTATATCAAGATGTGATCAGATGCTCTTTAATAAATTTACAATTATCGTTTTATCAATTACAGATGAATCACCAAAACTTAGCTAGGGAAAACAAGTAGTTGATTTATCTATTCCCTAGAAGTAACAAAGCCAAGAATCACTAGAAACCAGAGTGACGAATTTCTTGTCTATCATTTTAAGGTACTTATGCTTATATAAATTTAACTTATATCTGGTTTTATTAAAGAAACGACATTTTCAGTCATCCCAGAGTAATGCATTATTTTACAATTCTGATTTTTTGGTTTATTGTTTTAAAAAATTGACCCCTTTTATTTATGTCTCCTTTTAGTTAGAAACACTGAGCCATAACCATAACTAGGACTAGGTTAGTCGTACAGTGCAGATCACGTAATGCATGATGAGGCATATTGGTTGGAAATATTTCTCGTTATTTTGTATCGATCTTTAGTACGAAAAAGCAACTAATTTTTCTTTTTGGATATTGCCTTTCGAGCCATACTGGATCCTAGTGAAAACCTAGAAAACCTAGTTTTCTGATACTTTGTTGAGAATTATAAATTTACTGGCATCGGACCAACTATACAAACGATTAAAACTATCATTCGAAATTTTTCAAACTGATGTTTTACAGACAGTAAAGAAAATTTAGCGCAAGTTTCAAATTAGACGGAATTAGCTTATGGGTCTTAAAATGCATGTAGTGCGTATTAAAGAGTAAAAAGCTGATAATAATTTTAGTTTATTCCATTTAAAAGAATTGTTATAAAAATGATATCAGAAACTGAAAGCAAATCGGTATAATTTTTAGGGACTGATGGGCCCATTGTAACTGCTGCTTCGCATGTGAAATAGACCCGCCGAGTTGTCGGAAGGGCTGACCTGAAGCGGTCGGACAATTGAACCGCAGCGGCGATAATGATAGCCTTCGACAAAGGGCCCAAGGGGTGGATCAATCACAACACGCGGCCTGGTGAGAGATTGCCTTCGCGTAATCACAGCAAACGTGACAATTTACAGGCTTATGGGCCATTGTTCAGGTCCGGGGGGGACGGAACTCGGCCCATAGCTCAATCGGTAGAGTGTCAAAAGCAATCGCTTAGCAACACCGCCCACTTCCTTCAAAACGAATGCCGTCCTAATTTAGACCAGGAGAGAGTCTCTTTCCGAAGGTGCGAAAAGGTGTGTAACTTGACGCTTTTGTTCCATTCAGAGGTCTCCTTTGTGCCAGGGTCTTTGTTGGTCAAATTACAGGCCAAAAAAGTCACAAAGGTGCGCTGAAACGATGTGCAAAAATGCGCAACTTCCCCCGGCATATAATGAGTGTGCCGTGAGAAAGGACGGTTAACGCTTTCAAGGTGAGAAATCATTTAGGGTTTTTGGGTGCCCGCGAAACGGACTGATTTTATAACATCTTCCTCTTTCTGCACTCTACCCACCTGCTGGAAGGATTTTCTTGATAAGGGTTCAATATACCCCGATAGTGGCGGCAGGAATGAAAATCTGGCTGATTTGCTTATCCCTTTCGCCCCCGTCCGAATCACATGCATTCCCGCCCAACTCTACTCTGGGTGTTTGCGGTCGTGTTGAATCACCGCTAGAGTCACGCTGTGAGGGCGGTAGCTTTGCGGTCGAGGCGCTTAAGTGTGAAATGTCTGAATTCGCATCACACTCCCCCCCTCCCCCCTCCCGAGTTCTGATTTCTTCCTGTTTTTGTTCACCGCTCGAAAAAAAAAAAAATCTGTCAGATCCAGAACGTGGCCCGGCTCAACTTCTCAGGTTTCGACACCCGCAAAATCCCTGTTTATTTCAAAATGGATTTTCCTGTCTTAAAATGGGACATGTGAGCGCGGGGCGCTATTGTGCGGTGCGCTCCATTGGAACTCTTGTTCCTGACTTCCTCCTGCTGCTGCTGCTGGTGGTGCTGCTGCTGCTGGGGTTGGGTCGGGCTCCACAACCACGCGATGGCATAAATTGGAAATCCCCTCATCCGGCCCCAATCGCCCCCAGTTGAACTGAGGTGTGACAAACACAACACAACCTTCTAAAGCAATCAAAATTGCATAAATTTGTGACCACCATTGCCCAACGGTATGGGGAGAGGGACTATGGGAAGTAGATCGATGTTTTAAAATCAGAGCTGAAATTACTGCAAAATACATTTCAACTTAAAGGAAACAAATAAAAACCATCAAACGATGAAAATTCGGATTGCTTAAAATTTGAATACTTCCTTGAAAATGAATAGTTTGGGGTTTTCAGGTTCACTAATCACATTATTTTCATTTTAATTCATACTTCAAACAATTCTTACAATTTTTCCTCAAGAGTGGTATAGTAAACGAGATATGGAAATATGAAATCTTTAAATTATCATACAAAAAAACGAAATAATCCGTCCGTTTTACTTTTACCATAAACTGATTATTTCATACCATAGATGTCAAGTAAAACATCATGAACAACTTCATCAAGATATGTAAAACATTTCATAGAGGACTGAGGCTTTCATTTAAGCCACGCTACAAACTTCTCTGATGAACTTTTATTTTTCAATAATTTTTCAAAAATGCCCAAATTACGATTTTCTGCATTTTTCACTTTCATTTTTTCTCGAAAATGTGATGTGATGAAACATTTTCTTTTACGAATTCGTAATATAGGGAAAAAATCCTATAGAAATGATTACCAATTCGTTGGAGACAAAATAAAAAAATTGAATTTGTTAACCAGGTTAATTTTCGAACTTGTACAAGAGTACAAGTGTATTCTCTCTTTAATTTGATACAAAAAGAGTTTCTCATTTAAATGTTTTCTTTAAGTGGGTATACCAGTCTAGACGAATAAGTTAGACTAGGTTAGGTTAATGTGGCATAAGAGATTATGGTTATGTGAGGAATTCGAACTTACAGCCTCTGGGGCGGTAAACTAGCGCGCTAACAACAAAACTACCAGAGGACCCTAAACGAGTATTTCTAGGGCTGAATAAAACTAAATAAATAAAATTAAATGCCCATAAATCAATAAAATTAAATGCCCATAGAATCACATTTATAAGCTAGCGCTTAAAAAATGCTGTAATATCAAAGAAAATATTTAAATATTTGTTTTTATAGCAATTTTCTTCTAAATAAAATGTAATAAGAAACGATTTTTACCTAAATTCTAAAAGACTATCGAAAATCCCATTACTCGCATAGAAATTCTCAATATACATCGCATCTACTCGTCCAATTAATGGCGCAGAGATACGAAAGTCTACTTTGAATTGTTTTGGTTTATTGAGAATTTGGATATCAAAAGTTTTAGATACCATAAAACCATAAAGAAAGACCTATTGTGGTACGGAAAGATCAAGCAACATATTACTGAAGGAAGTTAAACCGTAAAATTTTTTATAATCCGTCATTTAAAATTTCCTTTACAGGACATATGTGTTAAACTTTAGGAAAACAGAATTTCTAGTCTATAATAACCCCCTTCAAGGATTTATTTTGCATAAATCGGTAATATCGTAATATTAAATTCTACATTTATGCGTTGAAAACTTATATATATTTTTTTCCGGTACACCCTGTAAGACACAGACTTAGCGTTGCTTAACACCTAAACTTCACTATTGCCCTTTTCTAAATCTGATTGGCTAAGTTGATGCACGAACCGATGCTCATAGCTTAATGAGAAAACTTTTAATTTTATACATAAACCAAAAACTTCCAAGAACTGAACTGGTTTAGTTTGATTTTTAGTCTAGGGTAATTTTAGGGAAATTAAAATGTGCAACTAGAAAAGTTTTCGAGAAATAAAAAGACAGAATTAGTAGGAAAAGTGTATATTCTCGTAATTGATTAATTGTCGCTTCATGGACAGAATAGTTGATTTAAAATTTATCCGCCATTCAGAACAAATTCAGCATTTTAAAAGAGCTCAGGAGCTGAATAAGCTTCGTGTCCCTGCTAAATCAAATAAAGTTCACTTGCGACCTATGTTTGCTTGAAAAATCTGAATAAAATTCAGTAAATGTGTTACATTTTTATTGTTATATACTTTAAAATGTTAAAATGTAATGTTTTGGAGAAAAATTACAGTAGGCTTGAATAGGCAACTTGTAATTTTTGTGTAGATTGCCACGTTTGTTTATTAAACGCTTATTTCGTGGTAGCGTTTCAACTATTTTCTGTTAATTTCATTAACGTTTGAAAAAAATATTTTTGTGAATTGTAGCAAATTCAATGCTGATTTATTATACTACCACACCTACATTAATATTGTAAAGAATAAAAGTTTGTGAGTTTGGATGTAGGAGGTAATCACTGAAACTACCCATTCGATTTCAAATATTCTTTTACCAATTATTTAGAATATACCTTCAGGATGAAGATAGGATTTTATCCCTGTTAAAATATTCATTTTTTGAGTGGAAGACACTATATGTTGCAGCCTAATATATAGGCTACTTTTTACTCGCGGGTTTCACAATGGCGGACCCAAGATGGCGGCCAAAATTTTTAAATATTAAGGGATTACGATGAAAATTGGTACTTGGGGTTTTTAGAGATCCTGGTTCTGAATCTATATCCGAAATTATTTCGAATGTACTATCAAAATTTGGAAATTTAATATGGTGGGCCCAATATGGCGACCAACATTTTTGGAATTTACGAATTTAAGCTATTCAAGTTTGTCGTGAAAATCGCCACTAGGAGGTTTTTGGGGATGCTGGATCTATAAAATTCATAATGGGTATAGAAAATTTTTAATATTAAGAAATCCAATACCACTGGGCGAGGCCGAGTAAATTAGCTAGCTACATTTATAAATATACCAAAAATCAAAAACTGGTCATTCCTTTATGCGAACGTTGCAGTTTTAATGTCGGTCATAATCAGCCAAGTAATATAAAAAAGAAATAAAATAATTTACTACTGCTACTAAATGATTTTTACTCACCAAAATTATAAAATTCCGTTAAAAATAATCTTTCATTCAGAAAAGTACAAAAATAACCTTCGACGTCTCAATCATTCTGAGTCCAGTCCACCGAAATTCCGATAAGAAAATTTATTTAACTTTGCATACATCGCATCCGCAATGATAACACGAGTATTTTAGCGGTGAATGTTTTGCAAAGTTACTCCAATTAGAGCTGAATCTGATCTTAAGGCAGGGGTCATCAGCTTCAGTTTCGATTACGAAAAGAGGTGGATAGCGGGTGTCTTATGCTTTTTGAGAGGAAGGAATTTTATAAGACATGGACCAGAGCAAGTTTGTTCAAATTGACCTGTACACCGATAACCTTAGATTAAGGTTTTGGTACAATTTAAAGGCAACAGATTGGGGTTCCCTTGCTCCAATTAATTCAGTTCATTTTGGTGGATTGTGGCGAGTGGTGGTCCTCTATAAAATGGGGCTTAATAAATGTTGGTTACTCTTTTTTGTAATAAGTTTTGTGTGTTGCTACGAGGATTCCTATGCTCGAAATCTTGAAGCTGAGGAAGAGCAAGAACGCGAGTATTATGAAAAACATCGGGACTATTTTTTGGAACATCCGAATGATAGAAGTGATCACTTTTTGAGACCAAAAACAACAAGTCCTCCAGATCCTCATAGTTTTAATTCGGTCGTAGGGACAACTGAGGAACAGCAAGAACGAGAGTATTACGAACGAAATCGAGAACATTTTCTGAAAAATCCTAACGAGCGCAGTGAACACTTTTTGAGACCAGAAAATCCAACACAATCAGGCCCTCAAGATCCTCACAATAAAAATACACTCGAAAATTCTGAGGAACAGAAAGAACGAGAGTATTACGAACGAAATCGAGAACATTTTCTGAAAAACCCTAACGAGCGCAGTGAACACTTTTTGAGGCCAGAAAATCCAACACAATCAGGCCCTCAAGATCCTCACAATAAAAATACACTCGAAAATTCTGAGGAACAGAAAGAACGAGAGTATTATGAACGAAATCGAGATCATTTCCTGAAGAATCCTAACGAGCGAAGTGATCATTTTCTGAGGCCAGATAAGGCTCCATCAGTTCCCCAAGATCCTCATAGTCCAGATTCAAATGTAAATGCAGCAGAACAGCAAGAGCGAGAGTATTATGAGCGGAATCGGGACTATTTCCTGAAAAATCCAACTGAGCGAAGTGATCATTTCCTAAGACCAGATAAAACAGCGCACGGAAGAGGAGGACCCCTAATCACAAGTCGGCACGATCTTAGCTACGATCCGTACACAACGGAGCACCCAACAAACACAGATTCGTACGACAGGTACTATGATGACTACTACAGGACCTCAACTCCTCAAACTGAAAGTAGTCCCGATGCACATAGGCGAGGTGGGGAGCCCCATCAGCCGTATGATCCGTACAGAAGAGACGACACCTCCTCTAATTATGGAGAGCCTCACGACAATAGATTTGATCCTCACAGCAGACCAGGAGATAGAAATGTTCAGCCCCAGCCCCAGCCGTACGATCCGCACAGGGGGGACTTCGATCGAAGGCCACAACCTCAAGATAACCGATACGATCCTTATCGGCGAGAGGAGGTTGATCGCAGAAATTTTGAGCCTCATCAGTCCCATATAACATCACATTCACGCCTTCAGCCGCAATCTGCGCCACGGGTGAATATACCCGGCCAGGGTAGTGTCTCTGGAGCAACTGGTTTTTCGGCCTGGACCGGTAGACCTTTTTCTAAATTCCTCGGAATTAAATACGCACACGTTGGGAAAGGCGAAAAACGATTCCAGGTAAAACTTCTCCTTATTTTTTTTTTTTAACCACTTCTGATATGGCGAATTACGTTTTCCTGAAGCAATTGAAAGAAGTTCAAAAATTCATCCACTCAGTAATGTGGTCTAGCTAGGTTTAAGTAATTTTTATATATGTGAAAATAGAAAACTCTTGCAATTGCGGTGTTGGATTTAATGCTAAAAACGATGTTTTAAAAAAAATCAGAATTGCGTAAACGGATAAACAATGCCTATAAAAGTTATAGCATAAAAATATTGCCTAATTTTGTTCTCTACCAAAAAGTTACATTTTTTATTTTTTTGAAAGTTTTTTCAATGTAATGCAATCTTTTTGATTTAGAAAGCTGAAGAGCCTCGTCCCTGGGCCGGTGAATTTGATGCAACCAGAGAGCCGTTGTCATGCCCATCATTCCCTAACTTAAACAAAGTACGTTTGGAGGAGCGGCAACAGGACTTAGAGGATTGTCTCACGGTTTCAATATACACCCCAGATGTAAGTCGTCTGTAATCAGCCTTATTTTCTATAACTTAATTGTTTTCTGCTCAGTTATAGCTGAATGGTCTGCTTTACCCTAAGTGACTAATTCAGCTAAGCAGCTAAGTAAACTCAATTGCTGAATAGAAAATTGAACTCTTGGTTGAAACTGTTGGTTAGTATTATAAAAAATTGAACTGTTTACAGGTCCACAGTAGATTTCCAGTTATGTTCTATATCCACGGAGAGTTCTTTTTCGATGGCACCTCTCAAGAAGCGCAACCAGACTATCTTCTGGAGAAAAATGTCGTTTTAGTAGCCGTTGAATATCGGCTAGCGCCCTTCGGGTTCCTCGCGTTACCGAATGAAAAGATCCCTGGGAATGCGGCAGTTACTGATGTCATAGCCGCACTGAAATGGGTGCAAAAGAATATCCGATACTTTGGCGGTGACCCCAGAAGGGTTACACTCGTAGGCCAGGGAGCTGGTGCTTCTATGGCACACTTGTTATCAATTACTCCTTACGTAAGTATGTTACTTTTATTTTGAGTACGTCTATACGACGTTCATTCAGCTTATAGCTGAATTAAAATTATGAGAATCAAACGTGTTAACGATGATAATTTCTAGATCGAGTCAAATTTGTTCCATCAAGTTATTCTCCAATCTGGCACGGCGTTAAATCCTTACTTACTTACAAATACTCCAGCGAAACATACCACGGATATTGCCAAAAACGCTGGTTGTCTCACAGATTCGAATGATTCAATTTCTGATTGCCTAACGACTCTCAGCACCAGCCAAATTCTTCAGGCGTTCTTAAAACATTGCGTGAGTAGTTTTTTCTGTTGAATATTTCGTGGCGTTTTTTTTGTAACATTAACTGGACTGGAAATTTAATAACTTTCCTAAATATTTATTTTAGCAAGAAAACGAGTCTAAAGGTGTAGGACATTACGGAGGGTTCCAGTTTACAATTGGTGATTTCTATGGAATCATTCCGAAACACCCTTTTGATCTAGCTCGTGAGTACGACGGTGAAAACTATCTCATCCTAGGCGGAGTAACCAGCCGAGTTGGTTCCTTCTACTACTCAAGTATTATTCCTTCTCGAAACGTTTTTAGGCAATTTTTAACAATAATACTTCAGAAATTTATAGCTACATTCAGCGATCACCGCGAAAGGACTTGGATGCATTGATCGACATCGTCCTGAAGCACACTGTGGGAAAAGAGGACGATAGTGGCATTTGGGAAAATCTAATAACTTCCCAGCTTGTAAGTGATGAGGAAAGAAGACGCGGAACCCTAGAGGAATCTTCCAAGGCGCTTATTGATGTAAGGGTATTTTATAACAGCGGTAGTAAGCATATCAAAATGATATCGATTTCAGCTCGTTAGCAATATTCTGTACAAAGCACCCTTACTTGAAGCCTTACAGCAAAACGCTAAGTTTGATCCAAATGGAACTTATCTCTACAGCTTCGACTATGAGGGTACCCACAAGCGGTATAGATTTGCGCCGTTCCCATTCGATATGGGCGTTACGCTCAGCGATGATAACATCTATCTCTATCCCTATCCTGAATACGTCGTCCCGCTCGACGATAATGACGAAAAGGTGGCCCACATTATGGTCGACTTGTGGACATCGTTCGCGACTACCGGAGTCCCACAGTCGCCGAGTGTAAAGGACTGGCCCCAAATGCATATGGTCACCGGACCGTATTTGTCCATTAATCAGCATCCCGAGATCAACGATGATTTCGTCCATGAGTTCTCTGAGTACTTGTCCGCCAGCAAGGTATTTAATGCCGCCATGGAAGTGGTTAGGGCATCGGCAGGAAAGAATATGTTTTCTAAGTAATTTTTGTACAAAATAAATAGATGCTTCGTTTAAGCACTTTAATTCGATTGGTTTAAATGCTGTCACCCATATTTGACGAGGCTGAATAAAATGTGGCAGTCAAAGTGTTAAGAATATCAAAAATTCTCATTGGAAATTGAAATTTTTGAATATGTTACAGCATGCATTTTTTACAGGATTTTTTAATTAAAAGTAATTCACTGCAAATTAGCGTGCATACACTCCACAGCGAATATTTTAAAAGTAATCATTTTGTAAAGGTGTAGACCAGGTTTCATTAATGTAAAACAGAAAAAGATTTACCCATACTTCCTCCTAACTAAAATTTAACCATTAAACATTTCCAGAGTTCAACATGAAAGTCATGACTTTTAATGTTTTGTAGTACACCTTAATTTTGCAATCAAGTGGCCTATGTTTAAGAAATAAATTTCTGAAGTCCTCCTGCTGAATTCAGCTCAAGAAAAATTATTGCTGAATTGAACTGTGGATTGTAAAAGCAAAAAAAAAGCTATTCACGATTTTCTTAGATGCAGAAATCAGATAGAATTTATTTAATAGAAAAATGGAATTAGAAAGGATACATTCACGCTATGCAATTGCGCTTATTTTTTAGATTGAAATGAGCACTTTTCAGTTTAACCCATTCGCTGCCGAAATCATATTGAGGCACACATTCAGCTATAGGCGTAGTTGGCAGTGAATGAATTAAATAAACTTGGGTAGAGTGTTTTAATAGCTTCCTTTTTAGATGGATTTATGTGAAGGTGGTGCCGCTTTCCTCTCCTTAACCCGGAAATATAAGCCCCCTTTTTTAATGTTCTCAGTACGCTTAGTAACCAAACCTTATCCCGTTCCAGATTAGCAAGTTCGCCTAACTTTGTTCTTGAACTCTTCAAAAATGTAGCCACCTTAAGAATAACTTCCAGCATTTATGTAGCCTGTAAAGAAGCAAACTTGAGCAGTATCACAATGAATGACCTCTGCCCATGAGTCTCGGCATAGCTGCGATAGTGGGATCTATTAAATTTTGGATTGTATGTCTTATCACACTTATTGAGCCAGTTGTACTCGAGACTCTGAAAAGATGAGACAATCTTTCTTACTAACAATTAACTTGCTACTTCTAGCCACACTAGCTAGCTCTGACGAAATTGTGATAAACGTCCCATCGTTGGGGCCTGTTCGGGGTTCGAGTGGACTAGCTGCATGGACCAATGAGTCCTTTTACAAATTCTTCGGAATTCCTTACGGGGAGAGTACCTCCGGTCAGAGGCGGTTCAAGTTGCCCGTGAAAAAGAAGGCATGGATGAATATCTTCGATGCGACCAAGGAGAAGAACGGATGCCCCGTGGCATGGTTCACGACATCTGAAGATGGGGCCGATGTTGAGGATTGCCTTCATCTGTCGGTGTTTAGTAAAAATGTAACTTTCACGTTTTATTTTAATTTAAGTTCTGAATATGATTTTTTTTTGTTAGCTGCAAGGAGAAGCGCCGGTTATGGTTTTGTTACATGGTGAAATGTGGTTCGAATCGGAAAAGATTCGTCATCCTCCGGAGTATTTGATGTCGAAAGATATCGTTTTGGTGGTGCCTTCATTTCGAAACGGCGTTCTTGGATTCCTCTCGACACTTTCTTATGAAATCCCTGGAAATGTAGGGGCATTCGACGCTGCTCTAGCCCTCGAATGGGTCAAGCAGCATATTCGCTATTTTGGGGGTGATTCGAGTCGAGTGACTTTGGTGGGTCAATCTGGAGGAGCTATTATTGCTCATGCTCTGAGCATAAGTCCAAAGGTATGAACATTTATTAAAAAGCATAAAACATCATATCAGAGTAAAACAACTTCCCAATTGGTTTTGAGATTTTGAACGTCTAGGAACCTAAAATCCTAAGATCAACGTTTCTGTAGTGTGTCTTCCCAGTTTGTAGCTTTTCAGAAATACTAAATATTCATAATTTTTTTAGATTCCTCAAGAACTATTCCATCGTCTAATTCTGCAATCGGGTACAGCACTCTCGCCAATCGCAATTCGAAAAAATCCAATAGACGTTGCCAAGGACATTTTGATGTTTACTAGCTGCAGAAATGGAACAACTGAAAATGATTTGACTGAAGTTTTGAACCGCTGCTTTATGAGTCTACCAGTTAATGAGCTCATCGACGCAGGGACGACAGCAGTACTCTTCCATGATCATGAAATTCCAGACAATCTGGGGGTCAAACTGACTATCAACGACTCCAATAATTTGCTGCCAGAGCCCCCAGAAGATCTCATTCGAGCTGGGTACAAACGAAAGTATCCGATGATCGCAGGCGTTACGAAGCACGACGGTGTTTTTGCTTTTGATGGTAGGCGAACTGTAAAATTGAAATTGTTAATTAACGCTAGTCACTAGTCCTCAAAATTGAGAAATATGTTTGTATGCTTGTGATTTTCGAGTTATCTCTATTAAATATCAATAGATAACGTTTTCTTATAAACATATTTGCAAAAATCGTCAGTATAAACCGCAATACTCGACATATCGTCGCTGACAAGCACGAATTTGTCGGCCTTTCAGTTTCTTTATTTTTAGGATAGAAGGGCTACTTAATTAAAATTTAATAAAAATTCGCTTGATTTATGTCTAAATAAATTTTCCTATTTTACAGACGAACTGGCTGAAATGCAATTCGAAGGACCTCACAAGTTCAACAAGAAGTTCATATCTTATGACTTTGTTTCGGAGTTTTTAGATCGGCTGGGTCTTGATGATCCAACGGGAACGCTAAAAAATTTATTCAGATTAAATTTAATGTCGCAATATGAACTCGCCCAAGGAGACATGTTTTACCTAATACCAGATTTTATTGATGTAACAGTTTTTACTTACGTACAAGAAATCCTATTTTTAAATATCTTCTTTTAGATCGCCAGCATCGTAACGATGAAGTCGCCTATTCTGAAAACAGTGAAACATAACGTGGAAGCAGAAAGGACTCCGACGTATCTCTATACCTTCGACTACAAGGGGCAATTCACTCGATTTGGGTACGGAGACGACAAGTCAGATTCACCCTACAATGGGGGGGTATGTCACAATGACGAGAACATCTATCTTTTGCCGTTCCCCGATTTTGCGTCGGAACTCAACGCTGAGGACACAAAAATCGCCCAGGCTATGATCGAATTTTGGACAAGTTTTGCTGAGCATGGAATACCCTTTGCTCATGGCTTTCCCAGCTGGAAGCCTTTTCTGGGACCGGAAGGACCTTATTTGAAAATAAATCGGGTATCAGAAGTTCAAGAAAATTTTTATAATGAATTTTATATCACCACTGCAGAGCAACACAAAAATATAACTTTATTGCGGCCTGCGAATAAACATCATCTGGCCCCAGACTTTTAGATCAAGAAGGGAACAGGGTTGTCGTTGCAAACAGTGCAAAAGGTAAATGCTAAATGTTTTAAATTGTTCGTGGAAATAAACAAAATTTTGTCAGATTTTCAATTTATTAAAAATTCAACTAACTAAAGTATTAGAGGCTAAGGTAGTTATGTTCTTTCCTAAGCATAAGTGCTTTCATCCATCTCCTCCAGTGAGTCGATAAATTCACTGTTCATCCTGTGGAACTCATCTATAAAATTTTCACCCATATATGGAAATTTGCTAAGTCTTAGGTAGGGGTAGCTTGAATTTTTAACCGGCAACCACTCATCGTAAACTTTGGGTATACTTTTTGGTGGTATACCGGTTTCAGCAAAATGGGTCCAAATTTTAAATAGAGTTCTAAATGCCTTACTCTCCTCCCTACCTAGCTCATATTTATCCAGGTCGATAAAACCCAGTTGATTTGGATTGAGTGTGAACAGATCATAGTTGAACGCGTACAGATACGTTGGTGTATTGAATTTGGCTGCTCTTAGAATTGGAAATTTTGAATCCAGAAT
Organism: Philonicus albiceps; assembly: GCA_963969385.1. Classification (NCBI taxonomy): domain Eukaryota; kingdom Metazoa; phylum Arthropoda; class Insecta; order Diptera; family Asilidae; genus Philonicus; species Philonicus albiceps. The sequence goes on along the minus strand of OZ017772.1, from coordinate 74,711,391 downwards.
TCCAATTAGCTAGAATTTGGTTTAATTAGTTTGCGGATATAATCGTATCTGGCATACGTACATCCTGCAGGACTGTTTTATATATTTTTTCATTTGAGTAGTGTTCACTCATGTTTACGACCAGATCACGCACCATGCCAATCCATCTTTCGGATAAGTCTAAATCTGCGAATTTTACAACGATATCGACTACATCGTCCAGAATATTGTCCACTAAAGGGGAAAAATTCAGGAAATCTTCCTCCTCGATTATATCTTAAAGAAAAAAAATTAGATTTTAGGATATTTTCCCATTTTATCGTGTTCCCAATAACCTTCAATTATTTTCTGTTTTATATTTAGTGAAGTTCCTATCAAAGTTGGGTATTCTATCCTCGATTTTTTAGACAATGCTCCTGGGTATTCTGGCAAAATATCGTCCTGGCTGCCGACAACTAATTTTAGAGGACTAAAGTTTGTGCCCTTGACCGCCTATGATAATAAGAATTAAATTGCATTGATTTATTAAGAAAAAATTATTTAAATTCTCACTTTGAAAGCGCAAGTTCTCGTCAATCGTTCTAAATTATTTCGAGGATTCAAAAGACATCTGTTCAGTTCTGTGGCGGTTTCTGTATTCCTGCAACCAACACCAGACGCAACGTCTGCGGCATACTTTAAAGGAGTATTCGTCACCAGTCTCGGAGTGTTGGCGGTTGTTTCACCAATAATTATTTGGCTAAAAAGTCCTTTTGGGGTCTGCAATAAAAACGTGGAAATATTTCCAAGTTTGTCTAATTATCCAATTAAATTTTATTATTTAAAGTAGCATGGATAATTGGATAATTTCAAATATTTGGAGTTATGTGAAGTGCTTTGCTGAATTTAAAATTTAAAATATTTTACAATTGTATGATAAAAGCTCCAAACTTACATTCGGACTTAGCGCCAAAGCGTGAACTAGAGCTCCGGAATCTTCGAGTCCCATTAGAGTGACCTTATCGGGATTTCCCCCAAAGTAGGGAATATACTCTTGGACCCAATGTAGGGCAGTGATGATATCAAAAAGTGCTTCATTTCCACGAATTTGTTTTGTATTTGTCGATAAAAATCCATAGAGGCCTGCACGGTATTTTACAGAAACTACTACGACTCTTCTCAATAAAATTTGAGGTATATCGACGTAGTCAAACTCTCCTAGATTGCTTTGAAGTAGCGCAACTATCACTGGTTTCGCATCGTTAACCTGTAAAAAAAAATATTTAATTTATTTGGTATTCCGTAACATTTACGAAAAGTTTTTTTCGTTAAAAACCTTATTTTTACCTGTTTTGTGAAAATATCCATAGTCAGGAAGTAATCAGTGTATGTGTAATTCTTCCACGGTTCAATGGGTTTCGCTGGCTTAAGAGAAAATACGCAATTTAATTTCATTTCATTGCAAATTAATTGTAATGTATTTTTTCTTCAAGATCACCTCAAACCTGAAGGGGTATTCCGCGTAGGGTACATGTCTGCAGCTTAATGCTCTTTCTCTAAAACAGGAAACAGGTTCAAAACCGGGTATGGTGACGAGCTTCGTCTTAAGTTCAGCGAATGCGATGCAACAGAGAGGAAAGAAAACTGCAAAGAATATCCGCAGTTTCATGTTTTGCTTTTAGTTTCCACAAATATTAATTCAGAACTGATAATTGAGTGTCGGTGGTGATTGAATACTTCTCATTCGGAACCATAACTTCATTCAATTTGAGACGTTTTGTTGTGTATGTGTGAGTTATCAATTTTCTGCTTGAGATTCGCACAATTTGATAATTTTTCTGCCTTGAACTATGTGTGCATAACTACGTTATTTTTATGTACTATACTCGTTTAAGATTTATTCTAGATATAGTCCGATGTATTTTTAAAGTAGTGTGTCGTTAATTCTTGTAGTACTTACAGGGGACTAGTCAATATTCAAAGCACTTACAAGGTTTCCTTTCCGTTAAACTTTTTAATTGTAATTTAATAACAAATTAACACATTTTCCCAAATTTAAGCCTTAGAAAATTACTGAAAGAAACATTTTTATGTCTGATAGTTGAGAATTGGTTTGGAGAAAACCAAACACGTTATTAGATCCAATCTGCACTCCAGGGTTAAATATGGGATGGGTCAAAGACCATCTACAAGAAGATGTGACACTCGTAACGTTTTTCTTTATCTTTTTTCGACGTTGGTTCAGTTAACCAACGAACCTTACAGATTTTGCTAAATAACGATTTCGATTCTTTGATCAACTGTATCAGATCCTTGATATCAGCAGATCCCAAATCGTTGAGGTCATCAACAAAAAGGAGGAGAGTCCAGAAAACGTCTTTTGCGTCCGTAGAGGGCCGGGCAGTGGCATTCAGGAAGCTTCTGCAGAAGTCGCTGCACGGCACGCCTAGTCTGTTGGCATGCCTACCAATAAGGCAGTGCCCAGTAATAACACCTTCAACAGTGCTTATGAGTGTGCGCCTGAGCGAAATTATTCTTAACCATCGCTTCAGGTCCAAGGAAGGCAAAATCAGCCGCCTGGTCAGGCAAATCTCTTCCGCTTGCCAAGAGCTAAGGAAGCTCCTTTTTAGATCCAGCTTCGCTGTAGCCAATGGCATACCCAGCTTTTAAGTGATATCCGATTCGGGTATGGTAGTACCGAACCTTGCCAGCTCACTAGCCTTACAATTTCCCGGTATATCGCTGTGCCCCGGCACCTATACGAAATGTGTACATTCGGTCAGCTAAATCGTTCAGAGATTAGCAACACCTCAAGGTAGTCTGGGAGGTGATGTAAGGGCGGCTTAAATGTTGGAGAAGATGTATATATCGTTCAAGGATACTGTATGGCTCCGCAGCCAGGATAGTGCCTCATATCAATAGCGATGATCTCCGCCTGAAAGGAAATATAAGCTGAGATCTAAACACTCCAAGTAGACCCCTCCACACCCAGCTGGATGGCAAGCAGCTTAGAGCCATCCGTAATTTTTAATTAGGTGGGAAACAAAATATTTAAAATAGGACAAAGTGACCCCTCAGCTCTTAAGTAACCCTAGTTGACGGTATTAAAAATTTCCAAATCTTTCGTGAGTCACTCTATATTTTTTCAGAAACTCCTACCTATACCTCCTACCATGAACCCCCTAGTTTTAAGCCGCATTACTTAATATTTTTGTATTCATAAAATAATAGCAACAATAGCAATAACAAAATAAACTGCGTGATTTGTAGACAAAGCGTTGCGTTTGTTGCTTTTTACCTTGGATTGTGACTAAAAGTTACACCTTTGGTTTTATAGACTTTGACCAGAAGTTCGTTTAAAAACTGTGATGGTTTTGAGATTTCTGATATTTTTTTTTTGTTTTTTTTTTTGTATAAAGTAACAGTAAATGTGCGTAAGAATTTTTGCCTGTTTCATTTCCTTAAACTAAAGGGAAAAAGGCAATAAAAAGCGTCTCTCTTTGAAAGAGTTTTGCACTTAAAAGAAATTTATGGTGAAATTTTGTGATTAAGAATTCTGGTTCTAAACCAAGACTCAATCTTGAATTTAAAACACTCCCCAGCCTTTTCCGCATTAGACTTATTATCAATTTTATATGTTTTGGTATCTTTTCCATGTATTTAAAACTTTTTGATTTTTTGATTCTATGAAAATACCTGAAAAAAAAAATAATAAATCAAACCGTTATGCAAACTCAGAGTCTGCTCCGAACCAATACATATGCAGATTTGTTTCAATTTATAGACTCACCTTTATAAATTAATTCCACCGAAATCGGCCAACAACCTCGTTTGCATCTTTCACCTGGTCGAAGTGGATGTCTATCGCGATTAGCATATCACGAGATAATCGCGGGATCATTAGCTTCTTTCGCGTCACAGAGGGTCACACTGATTTGCATTTGAACCCTATGCGCTCGGTCTACCTGACCCGAATACTCTCGTCTTTACATTCACCTTTTAAGTTCTTTAGAACTGTTTTAGACAGAAGATCGTGCGATTTTTGGTGAATTTTTCTGGCTGATAACCGCCAGCAAAGGCATCAGTCGTAAACTTGCAAGTGTCGCGTGAATATGAAATCGCTGGTTCTAATCGCTCTGCTGCAGGCTGTCTTAGGTGCTGAGGTGCACAAGGAAGGACCTATCTTAAAGTTACCAGGATTGGGTAAGTTGCGGGGTAGGCTCGTGAAAACGCTCTGGACCCAAAGGGAGGTGAAACAGTTCGTTGATGTGAAATACGCAGAATCTCCCAGTGGAGTGAATCGATTTAAGGTATGATTAATTAATTTTTTTTATAATTTTAGCATTGGTAATTTGAATTTGTCCAATGGTAGGCCCCGCAACCGATTCAACCCTGGGAAGGTGTGAAAAATGCCGCCGACGACGGCATTGGGTGTCCTTCGGTTATGCTGGATTACGTCGATGATCCGTTTGGAGTTTTCGACTTTGAAGACTGTTTGAGTTTGACTGTTTCATCGGCAAATGTAAGTAAAAAGGTTTCTTCTATAGTTCGTATTTCTGTGTGATTTTTATAGTAATCACTTATTTTTATTATTTTTGAGTGATCAAATACTTAAAAATTGTACGAAAATACTAAAAACCGTCTTAACCAGTTAACTTTCTTTGACGAGTTTATCCGTCATGGATCCATGGAGTATTTTATGATATGACGAGTATACTCGTTGTGCGTCAAATGTTTGAATTTTCTTGAAAACTAAAATAATAACGAAGAATAAAAAATAAACTGTGCCCAGTGCGAACAAAATGATCATCGCCTCATTTTTACGGCACTTTTAGGTGCACGTTTTCAAAACTAAAACTGGTTGAAGCTGGGTATTTTTCTAGAACGGTTAATTTTAAATAAATTCTAAACTCTTTTCTAGCTTTCAGCTTCGCAACCAGTGATGGTTTACCTTCACGGAGAGTACCTCTACGAAGGGAACAGTTTAGAAGGAGCCCCCGAATATTTGCTAGAGAAGGACATTGTTTTAGTATCACTTCAATATCGACTTGGACCATTTGGATTTTTATCAACGAACACCCCTGAAATTCCTGGAAATGCAGCTGTTTTTGATGTTGTCTTAGCGTTACAATGGATAAAACATTTTATTCCATATTTCGGCGGTGATCCAAACAGTGTTACATTGTTTGGACAAGTCGGTGGAGCTGCTTTGGCTCACTTACTCACATTTAGTCCAGCCGTAAGTCATAAATTTGCTCTGTTCATATAGTCGACAACGAATTAACACGTTCAGCGCCGTGTCACCCACATTTGGGTGATATCAGCTTATAGCTGAATTAAAATCATGAGTGTTAGCGTGTTAATCCACTTCGCTGCTTAGATCATATTCAGCTGCACATTCAGCTATTGGCAACTACGAATATGCTCGTGTTCTAACGTATTTTTATATATTTTTAATAGGTACCCAAGGGACTTTTCCATCGTGTAATTTATCATTCGGGTTCAGCATTAATGCCGGCCTTCCTCGCAGAAAATCCACTTGTAGCTGCTAAAGAGATCGGCTCATTGGCTGGATGCTCGGCTAAAAACGTTGACGAACTTAATCTCTGCTTGCTGACTGCGCCAACTCGAGATATTTTAAAGGGATTCTCTATGCATACTGTACATTTCTATTATATTTGATAATACGTTCTGATAATAGCATAATTTTCTTCTTTAGGCCAGCTTATCCGATAGCAGCAGCGAACCGGGTGGAGTTCAATTTACAATTGGTGGACCTAGTGGTGTTCTACCGGAGCATCCAGCTATCATGTTAATGGAGGAAAAGAACTTTTCCTATCCGACTATGGGAGGAACCCCTCGGAATGCGGGAAGCAGAGTTATGAAAGGTAATGCAAATTTAAATTGCTAGTTCTGTTTTTGTTTGTGCATAAATCCCTCGAGTTGACTTGATATACACTCCAATGGACTTTATAGTAAAAATCGAAACTATGTCCTTAACACGTTGATGTAAATGACGTCTATAGATGTCCATTCAGTTTAAAAAGTTAATAGCTGAATTAAAATAATCAGCGTTAACGAGTTAAAATTTTTAATATTATTCGATTCAGTTCGAAAGAAACATTTTAGCGAGCAATTCATTGTAATTTTTCTACCTTCCTGTAGAAATGTATGCAGCGGACTTTGACAACATTTCTCCTGATGAGGTTTATAAGGGAGAGGACTACATAAATCATGTTATGATCCAATCCGTCGGCCTAGATGACAAGGGACTTTTAACATCGTTCTTAACAAGGGAATTTTTCAATGATGAAATGATTCGAAATGGTACATTTAATATAATGGCCCCTGGATTGATAGATGTAAGTCATACTACTTAAAATTACGAATTATGTTTCTAATAAAAAATTTTATTTTAGCTTCTTGGAACAGTGCTCCATAAAATTCCAGTGCTTTTGGCACTGCGACGTAATGCAAAATTCATGCCCGAAAGTACTTTCCTTTATTCGTTCGACTACAGGGGAGAATTCAATCGGTATCCTGATTTTAAAGATGGTGAAGAAGATCGGACCCCATTTAGAGGAGGAGTTTCACTTACTGATGAAAATATTTACCTATTCCCGTATCCGGATCATGTTATGCGTCTCAATGCCAACGATACTAAAATGGCTATAAAAATGGTCGAATTGTGGACCTCATTTGCAGAAACTGGTCAGCCCGATGTTAATTGGCCAGCAATGACAAACATGAATGGGCCCTACTTGAAAATTGATAAGAATCTCAAGATTGGTAGCAACTACTTTAGGGAGTTCTCGGCCACTGTCAGGGATCAAATGCAAGGTATTAGCATTATTAAGGACTTATAGGAGAAATATATGGCCTTGCTCATGTGTTGTGTGCTTGGATTGTAAAACTTTACGTTTTATTTTTACTTTGGGAGTCAGTACCTTAGCGAAACTGATATTGGATTCAAAATCGCTGTTTTGGGGTTTTTTTATGGTTTTGTTGGTTTCAACTCTGACGATTGATTTGGGGATTTAAAAAAACGGTGGATTCTTGAAATGTTGATTGCCATATTCAGGTGAAAAAAATAACGCGGCAGTCAACGTGTGAATACGTTGGTGCTCATGATTTTTATTCAGCTATAAGCTGTATAAGCTGAATAAACATCAATAGGCGTCATTTAATGGTAATGTTAAATTTTGTTCAAATCTTAAAAAATTTGTATAAGGTACCTTTCAACTCTTTTTTTAGAGAAAAAGAATAGTTATAAATTTAAAAAATGCCATAACTCACAAACTTTAGAACGAAGGGGGTTTTAGATTGTTGTCTTTTAAAACTTAATTTTAAAAATTCAAAATTTCGACAGGCTCCACAGCACATACGAAAGGTAAGGGTACATTTCCAATGCTAGCGTAGCGTAGTGTGGACTTGTGTTCCTTTTCCCACTAGTGCATTTTTACATATGGATCTCTCCCTCTGCAATCTGGGGTTGATATATTTCTACTTCCTTAGTCCCTTTCTAAAGCAGCATTTATTTTTGGCCAAGATGACTCGCATTCGAAACAGGAGCAATTTGCGCTGAACCTCAGCGAAAGTACAAGTAAAAGCATTGGAAGCGTACTACTAAAAAGGTGTGACACAAAAATTTGTTGAAGAATTCAATTTGGGATCCTACGTTCGAATCGAAACGAGTACATTCTGAATGGTTCTTCATTTCAAAGAAATTTTTGAATATATTTAATAATTTTCATATATTGTCTAAGAAAGAGTTACACAATGTTGATTTCTTCCTTTCTCGATTCCAAAATGGTCTGGAAGAACTCCTCAGGATAGTCCCAACCAATTTCAAAAACATTGTTAATTTTCAAATATGGTCCCATCGTGTCTTTGATAACTGCTGGCCAGTTATCAACGTATCCAGGGGCTATTGGTTTTCCAGTTTTTGCGAATGTTGTCCATAATTTCACCATAATTTTTGCCATTTTCTTATCCTTCTTGTTCAAATTTTCATAGTTGTGGAATATGTAGAGGTCATCGTCGCACATACCGATGCTCTCGAAGTCATCTCTGTTCTGCAGCCAGTGGAATTGTCCTTGGTAGTGGAAGACATACATGTAGGTGGTCACATTCGTTGAAGATATGTACTTAAGAGCCCTTCCTGTCGCATCTTTGATATCCAGACTGTTTAGCTGCAAAATAGAGAGTGAAAAATGTTGTTAAATTTTTTTTTTGTATGCATTACATCTATAACTGCAGGGAGTAGGGCCCGCTCTAAAACATCCTTAAACGCCACTTTCGGAAACTTCTCCTTAGTTAAATCTTTATAATCTTCCAGGCCTGTCATCGCTTTGCCTTCTAAAAGGGCATTTGAGAACTCACTCGTTACGAGCTCCAAATGCTTAAAAGTCTTGTAAGCTGGAAAGAATTGATTGACAGAAATTGAAAGAAAAGACTAAGATTGCCAGAGTACCTCCTAGTCCAACCACAGGGTGTTTCACAACACCGCCCATAACACTGACCCCTCCAAATTCAGCATATTCGGCGAGTAGATTAAGCTGTGACTCTATCAACGGGTTTGGGCCCTCAACTGTGAAATGAGGCATCCTCGGGTGTTCTTGCTATTTTAGGTGATACATCTTAAAAAATCAATTTTACTTTAATAAGCGCCACTTACCCTGTATTTGTCGTAGGCATCTGCAAGTTCTATAAAACTAGCCTCCTTCAGGCATTTATTTAACGCCGTCTGGTCCTCTACATCAGGGCACTCTAAGAAAGTGCCAATTTTCGCTGCAATTTCTAGAGGTTCTCCTGTTGAAATCCCATCCAGAAGCGCTGAACCAGACTGCAGAATCATCTTTTGGAACAATTTCTCCTCCCTCTGTGCAATAAAAACATTTCAGAAAATGAATTTGGATATAAAAAAAAATTATCTTACAAATATCTGGGTCATCGAGATCGCATGAATAAGAGCAGCGGTTTTATATTGCCCGAAAGCGGTTACATTTTCTTCATCACCCCCAAAAAATTGTATGTACTTCTTAACCCATCGTAAAGCCTCGATCACATCATAGACCCCAAAATTTCCAGGTATTTCTTCAGACTGTGTTGAAAGAAAACCAAACGGACCCACCCGATGCTGAACTGTAACCAATACGACATCTTCTTCGAGAAGAAAATCTGGTTGACCAGTGCCTGTGCTACTTTCTTCGAGATTATACCCGGCTACATGGAACATTACTGGCATTTTTTTATTTACGTTTAGCTGTAATGGGTTTTTTGGTAAGTAAAAATCAAGGAATAAATGAAGTGTACCATTTTACCGATTTAGTAAAAATTGATAAATACAAGCAAGACTCTTCGGAACCATCGTAAAACTCCATATATTGAAGAATTTCCTTACTGGACATGCAATTCGGTTTTCCAAAATCAGCATCATAAACTTCTTCGAAAGGTTTCAACGGTCTTGGGAGCTGTAAGAACAAAATGAGTTTAAAAACAACTTTATTTTAATGAAAATTTGACGATATTTCATTGAGTGCAGTATTTTCTGTTTTTTCAGCACATTGACGCCTATTTACGCTTATTCAGCTTATAGAGCTTATAGCTGAATAAAAATCATGAGAGCGTCACAAGAGAAAAATCAGTTCTGTTGTAGTTTTAGTTGAGTTTAAGTTTATTTCATTTTCAAACAATTGATAGAAATTTGTGCGAAAACATTTAAGGCTATTTTGCATTGTATAGAACTAAGGTTAACTGTTTTATACCTTCTTAAATGATAGTTGAAAAGAGAAATAGTAAATAAAATTTCACATACCTCAAACCTTTTAGTTTCTTCCGCATATGGGATATCTTTAAAAGCTGCAAATCTTTGTGATGTCCATTTAGACATTGACCAGCTACCTTTAACCGATCCCAATCCGGTTACATTCACAATCGGATTAACAACAAATTTGGCCCATGATACTTCACTGAACAGGACCACTAAAAGGGACGAAACAATAAGAAAATTTCTCATCTTGTTCCAATGGCAGCACACTTTCAACTAACTCCAAAAAATGCTTCATTGAAATTATCGTTGTTTAAAGGTTCTCTCACCAAAGCGCGAATATTTTGCCACAGTGGAAAATTATCGCACTGTGGGTAAAAAGTTTATCAACATAGTTTGGGTCAGAAAAGGAAAAAAATAGGTCAAAATTTATTATTTATGTTTTGTAAACCTCCGTGCGCATCGGTTAACCTTGCTAAAACGAGCGCAAAGACTGGAAATTCCTAATTATAAATATAAATTAATCTTTTGTTTTTATTACCAATTAATTATTTTTTCATCTCGTTTGTGTATTTTATTCAAGTTTATGTTTCCAATTTTATTTGTTGTATAGAAAATCTAAAAATGATGTTTTTAGCTGAATATGATTTCGGTAGCGAATGAGTTAGCGCCAGGACAGTAGAATTTAAGTTCTGAAAAAAAATCGTCTTATAGTACACAACACAAAATGTCGTTACTAAAAATCAAAGTCTAATTCAAACCTTGATTATACGAGCAAACAAGCTCGGAGAAAGTTTTAGCAAATTTTTAAAGGCAATGTAATCAAATAACATCCAAAAATAATAATCAAATAAATTTTATAAATTTAAATCACCCATGACCGAACTTTTGATAACCCCCATCTTACAAATAATTTAATGAGTGTAACCGCAATAAATTCCAAGGCTTTGCGGGCTAACTGAGACGCCTTTGCAATTAGTTCTGATTTGGTCGCGAATTGAGAAAGTGCAAAATGAAGACGTTTTCTGGAATATTGGCCCTGTTTTTGTTATGGAGTGCAAATTTTTCATTTGCTAAAAAAAAGGTGGAATCACAACCAGCTGTTGTTATACCTGGATTTATATCAATGAGAGGTGTACTGCGAGAAACCGAGTGGACAAGCAAGAAATACATGAGTTTCCTTGACGTGAGATACGCTTATCCTGTGGATAAAGAAAACAGGTTCTCTGTAAGTGAAATACCTCATATTCTTTGCAATATAAGTAAAATACAAAATAGAAGGGTAAAGGTTTCTAATTAATCATTATCCGATTTGATCGGATTTTAAAGTAAGCAACACTTTCAATTTTTGAAGTAGTAAACTAAAAATGACTACCTATTGTATGTACAGATTAAGAATTGTGAAGGCTATTTGAGGACCTATTTTAGCGCGTAATAGTCTAGTAGTACTAGTTTAACAGTTATTTAATTATCGTCTCACTTGCACTACCAGTGGGTCTAGATGTTATACAATGTAAAAACTTAATGATAGTAACTTTACTAATTTCTGTAGTCTCCAAGACCCCTAACACTTGCTGAAGAGGATGTTTTTCCCGCGGATCAGGAGTCTATCGAGTGCGCAAATTTGAATACATTAGAAAGAATCGACGCTACATACAATGAGACTATCGAAGATTGCTTATATCTCACGGTGTCAACCAAAAACGTGAGTATTTTCTCAACGTCCTGCTTTTTCGAAATCGAATTTAAAAGAATCAAACGTACGATTTTCTTCAGCTTACAGGAAATGCCCCCGTTATGGTACATCTCGCGGGCTGGAACCTTGTCAGAGAAGAGAATTCGAACGATCATAGTAATCCCGGGTACCTGCTGGAAGAGGATGTGGTACTCGTTTCGGTTCAGTATCGTGTGGGCCCTTTTGGCTTTTTATCCACCATGACTAATGATATCCCCGGGAATGTTGGCATTCTTGACGTAATCGAAGCGTTGCGATGGGTTCAAAAACACATTTCACATTTTGGCGGGAATCCAAAACAAGTTACGCTTTTCGGACAATTTCATTCTGCTGCTATCATTCATATTTTAACGATGACACCACTTTTGGTAAGGTTGAAAATTTGTTTTTAAGGTTTATTGAATTTTGGAATTTTTGTTCTGTATGTAGGAAAATGAGGAACTGTTCCATAAAGTGATCTATCAGTCTGGGTCCGCACTGATCCCAGAACTCATAAGCACCGACTCTAAGGACATGGTAAAAACAATGGCACAGTATCTTAAAATTGAGTCGGAAGACATTGCTGAAATTAACAAAGGCTTCAAGGAGGCATCGGCTTACGAGCTTCTGCGGGCCTATAAGCAATTTGTGGTATGACATCCTTTTTAATTTGAAAGCATTTATGCTTTTTAACGGTTTTGTGCATGAACTTTAAAATGTTTAGAATTCTTCGATTTACTAAAACAATTCGAAGTTGTCGAATTTTTTTCTAAAGTATTTCATTTTAGGGTAAAAGTAAAGAAGTCCCACTGATTGTCGTTGGCGATCCGAACGGTATCCTACCCGAGGAACCAAAAGTTATGTTGAAGAAACGTTTGAATCGCGCTTACCCCACAATGGGTGGAGTTGTTGAACAACCCTCAGTATGCCTGAATGATGATATGAATGAACTTTCGGGTAATACACCTCCGAAAAGAGAAGACGATAAGTCCGATGAATCCTCTGAGGAATCTGCCGAAAATTCAATTACGGAAAAGAAAAAGAGTTAGTTGCCTCTTTCTTTTTCTTCACATCGATTAAAATATTTAACATTAATTTTTTATTTCTTTAAAAGAATCCGACAGCGACAAGATTAATACAATTCACGACTTGATAACGTCTTCGGCGAATGTTTTTAAGGATGTTTTGATCTTAGACGTACCTGCGAATGGCGAACAGGCAAAGTACATTGAGAGTTTATTCCCTAAAAAAATATTCGCTTCGAGCTTTATAAAGAATCTTTTACCAGCTGTAATCGATGTAAGTCGTTAAAATAAGTTTAAAGTTCCACCTTAGTAGTAGTAGAGTTTTAGATATGTAAAGTCGTAAGATAGGCTGTTTTTCATAAATTCAATTATTCAGGTAATTCTGCAATTCAGCTCTTAGTAAGCTGAATTCTCGAAAATAGAATTCGATGATTAGATTTTTTGCAGTTTCATAAAATACGATAGTATCTTTAGTTACACAAAAGGGCATTAATAGTGAACAATGAAATGAAATAAATTAAATTAATGTATCATTTCAGATTCAGTCCCTTCCCATCAAGGAAGCTACTCTAAAAGCGCTAAAGCATAACGTCGCGAAGGGCGGAAAGTCCTATCTTTACGCGTTCAACTACAACCCGGACAATAGCGTTTTAAATTGTGGAGACGATGTGTATGTTGTTCAACTTAAAGACGATGATATTTTCTTATTTCCACAAGAAGATGAAAATCTTAAGAATTTGAGCAAACGAGAGAAACGTTTGGCACGACTTATGGTAGAGTTGTGGACATCTTTTGCTGCAACTGGACAGCCGGAAGCCCACAGTTTGCACGTTTGGCCGCAACTTAAGTTTGGTATAAATGGACCTTATTTCATCATTGACACTATCCATAAGCTTGGATTCGACTACACTGAAGAGTACTTTTCTGGTCTTAGGGCACAGAAAAATGAAATAGACATTGTCGACCTTTAGGGAGAAACTAATAAACTGTTTTTTTAGTGTACCTTATACAGAATTAATCTCTGTTTTTAAAGCTCATTACTAATCACACCTACCATTACTTGGTATTACCAATTTTTTATTTACCATTGGAACTGTAACGAATAAGAAAATATCACCGAAAGCATTGGAATAACTTTGAATTTATTTTAAACTTAAATAATTAAGACTTTTCCACATATTCTATGGTCTTGAAAACTTGCAAACATACTTAGTTTTGAGGGTAATGCAATATTTTGCAATATAACCGAAGTGTTTTTAGGCACACATCGATTTTTCTTATAAATTTCCCCCGCCTTTTTGATGTGCTATAAAATGAACGAATTATAAACATTTTCGATATTCTTAGAATGAGTGAAAGAATATCGCAAATTAACATAATGATGACCCACCCAACTAAAAGATTAAAAGAAATTATGAAAATCAAGTCACATACCGACTAACCAAATTCGACGACTGGTGTAATATCAGTGGAATTTCAAGCTAAACTTAAAAATTGCGAGAACAGAGGGATCAAGGCAATTGGGTCAAAAGTAGATGACTTTGTTACAGCTTAAGCGATGGAAGAAGCAACCAAAAATCAGCACAAAATTAGCATTTACAGCAGGTAGGTAAAAGCAGTCGAAAGTTCTAATTCATAGATTTCGTCGCGGACGAACGGTCCATCATCTGATCAGTGTTCGAGAATAGATGGCAAAGTGAAGATGAAGTTCGTTTTGCTACTTGTTGTGCTACTTAAATTTTCGGATGTGTCCTCGCAAAAGTTTAGGGATAAGCAATTCGTTGTGGCGGAAATTGAAGGGCTTGGAAAGGTACGAGGAAGGTTAGTTTCTAGCAGGTGGACAGCCCGTGATATTTATCACTTTTATGATATCAAATACGGGGAAGCCCCCAGTGGGGAGTTGCGGTTTAAGGTGAGTAGAGAAATTCTTTTTAGGACTGTTCGCAGGTACAAAATGCGGTATTTTTCTTTTTATTTTCTGTTGCAAAGGCTCCTCTCCCCGCTAAGCCATGGACTCACATTCGAAAAGCGATGAACCCGCGACGAAATTGTCCCGCATTGCAAGATTTAGACGACATCATCAGATCTGAGAGCGAAAGCAACTTAGAGGATTGCCTTACACTCAGCGTTAGCACAAAAGATGTAAGTTATACGAAATTGATTTAAATAGTTCGCTTAATTTAAAATCATAATGCAGTTTAACTTAAGAAGTTCCGTAAAAATACCACGCATTTTGCTTTTAACCAGTCAACTGTATCGACCTCTTTTCAAAATCCACATCTAAAAGTGTTGTACTAATGAACCGATGATCACTTTGCACTGTGCACTGAGCACAGTTTTTATTTGTTCACTTTATTTCATTTTAATTTAATTTAAATAGGCATAATAACTACTCTTTACACACGACGAGTATAGTCGTCATAACACAAAATATTCCCATTTATCTATGGCGACTATACTCGTCAAAAAACAAACTCGTTAATAAGTTCAGTAAAGTTTATTTTGTGAAGTGCTTTACGAGTATTGGAAAAATTAACCTACCCACAGTTCAAAGACAAAGTCCCGGTCATGGTTTACATCCACGGTGAATTTTTGTACGAAGGAACCCCGGTGGAGGCTTCCCCTGAGTATCTGCTGGAGCGGGATGTTGTCCTAGTGTCGGTGCGATACCGATTAGCCCCATTCGGATTCCTGTCAACGATGTCGGACGAGATTCCTGGGAACGCGGGACCTCTGGACGTTATTCTGGCACTTGAATGGGTACAGAAAAACATACACGAGTTTGGCGGAGACCCATCACGAGTCACTCTATTTGGACAATCTGGCGGTGCTGCTCTGATCAATGCGCTGACGATGAGCCCTCTTGTAAGTAAAAACAAAAAAGCAAATTGTTATCAATCACTTAGTTTGTTTTACTCAAAAATTTACTATCAGGTGCGGGAGGGGTTATTCCATAAAGTTATTTACCAATCGGCGACAGCACTAACGCCTGCTTTTGTATCAAATGAGCCCCTCAAATTTACCCAGGATATTGCGCAGCATGCCGGTTGCAGTGATGTGGAAAACATTGCCATTTTAAACGACTGCCTTATGAAGATGAACGTTTCAACCTTGCTGACTGGATTCAGTAAGCATGGCATAGCCAACTCCCGGAAAGGAGTGGGAAACTACGGTGGGGTTCAAATGGTTATTGGCGGCCCCAGCCGATTGCTGCCCGATCATCCGGCCACGCTTATTCAAGAAGATAAAATCCGGTACTATCCCACGATGGGTGGTGTGACGAAAAATGCTGGAACTTTTCTGCTTAAAGGTAAATAAATGTAAAAGTTGTGTTAAAGGTCTAGTTAAAAGAAAAAGGTTAAGTAAAGGTTTTATTCGCAAAAGTTTAGAATCAATTTAAAGTACATAAAAAACCGGTAGTTTTGGCTTAACACTGACCTAAATAACGCATACTGACGTCTATTCAGCTTATACAGCTTATAGCTGAATAAAAATTATGACCAATTACGTTTTACATAATTGAGAATAAATTTTAATTTCTAACAATTCTGGACTTTTAGAGATTTTTGAGGACGATTTCGACGGAAATATTCCCGATGACAAATTTAATGCGTCCACATACATGGACTATATAATTTCTCATACCAACGGAAAGGACCCTACGCGGGCGTGGAAGACGTTAGCCGAAAATGATTTCTTCAGCGACCAAGAAATGGACACTGGGACCTTTGCTGCAATGATTCCCGGAATGATTGACGTGAGTGTTACTGTGGACTCTTTTAGTTTTTTATCTATTCCTGGAATTTAATTTACTACATTAGAAATGATCTTATCAATTTCCTATACTCGTCTTTAACATGTTCATCGCCCAAATTTATTCAGCCATGTATTCAGCTATTAATGATATGGGTGACCCCGGGCGACGAACGTGTTAAGTCAGCGATGCTTTAAATCGTTCGTATTCTTTCTTATTCCCATGAAAATCTCTTGAAATTAAGATTAACAAAGGTTTGGCACATAAAATTCCAAATTTTGATAGTAAATTCAAAGTCAAGCGATCTTAGTTTTTTTTGTGGATCTCACTTCTGGATCTTTTTAATCGCGCATTAGCAACTGTGAAAATTTTTATATTTTATAATTTGCATGGGAATGTTGTGATTTCTAATTGCTGACCTATTACCGAAATTTTCGAATTTGTTTTGAATGAATAAAAAATTTCCAACATAATTTTATAAATTCACATTATTTTTTACCTTAGATGTGCGGTACGATACCATTCAAGAATCCAATGTTGCTGACTCTTCAAGCGAATGCCAGGAAACTTCCGAATGATACCTTCATGTATTCGTTCGATTATGAGGGTCAATTTAACAGGTACATGTCCGAGGAGGACTACGAGGAGTCGCCACTACCCTTCGATTTGGGCGTATCATTGTCGGACGAGAACATTTACCTCTTTCCCTGGCCTACTCACTCTTTCCTGCTGAACAGACGGGACACGAAGGTAGCCAGACGGATGGTTGCTCTCTGGACGAGTTTCGCTACTACCGGCATCCCAAAAGGACCCAAAGTTCCCTTCTGGGACCCAATGGCTGATGGGACTGGGCCATACTTAAAAATTGACAGAGAGTCCACTATTGCGAAAAATTTCCTGGACGAGTACACGGTCACCGTGAGAAACGCCAGGAACGGGGAATCTTTGGTCATAAATGAATTCTTCGAAAATTATGGAGATAACAGCGACAGAGACGATTATGGAGATTATAACGATAGAGCGGTTTACTTTGATTAGTGGGTAGATACGCCATTTTGTTGTATTATTTATGAGAAAACTTAAAATTAAGGGAAATACTTTTAAGTATTTGAAAAAAAAACTTTTAAGTATTTGAGAAAAAACACTAAAAAATAATTAAAAAAGAAAGAATTTTTAATGTTATTTACGCATCTAAAAATTATCGTACTCAAAAAAAATTCGTTACATCCATTCTTTGAATCTGTTTAGGTGTTAGCAGATTTTAGAAAGCATCGTAATTTTTATTAGAACTTAATTTACAATTTTGCTGAGCTTTGCTTGGTTGCATACGCCTACTTTAAAAAAACTGGAGAATTTTCAACCGCGAAAACGATTTGCTTCGTCAGTTTGGTCTTACCTTTCTCCCTCAGTTTTCTTAAATTCTCCGATGGGTTTTTATTTGGTATATGTCCTATTTTTTTTATACTAAATTAATTTTTAAAAGTACGGGTGGTAATAGAAAAATAAAAACGGAATGAAAGTAAAGTCAGAGTGAATTTAAAAAAATCAGTAACAATTTAATCAAAATCAATGCTTAACACTGCAATTACAGGGTGCGGCAAATAGCGTTTTTTTAGTTTATATAAATTTTATAAACAATCAAAGGAAAGCAGTCTTCATCTGTAAACAAAAACTTAATTAAATTTCAAAATGTTCGCATTTATTTTTAATGCACAGCTTCAAACGCTTTGTGAAATTTTAGCGATTCCAAACTTTAGTGATGCGTAGCACAGGCTCTGACTTTCAAAATGGATCATATGCTGTAATCCCGTAGTAGATGAGGTTTGATAATTTTTCACTGCACCACTGTTGTGTTTTTACTGTCTTATGTGTCCTCTAGACCTGTTGAAAAGTCCATTTTTGGTTGCCAAAGTGTTGCTGGACTCAAAGAAGTGCAACGGTCCATTTTGGAGCTCCGGGCCTGTGCTAAGCAATAGTAGAAGGTATTAAAAGGGTGATAGAAGTAGGATTAGGAGAGTTATAGGAACTTGTTAAAGATAGCAAAAATTGGTCGATTTAATTGAAAATAGATAATAATTTTAACTTTGTTATTTCTCGTCGTAATAATTGTGGTGGGGCATTTTCCAGCAATCCATAGAATGGAATAGCCTGAGGGCTTCTCTAAGGAGGTGCGGAGTAACTAACATACGCTCAGTTCCAGGTGACTAATAAGGTTAAGAAAGCTTACCTCCCAAATGAACTGATTTGGTGTTCTAGTTATATTCATTCCCTGTCTATTCAAAATTCTTAGTCTATTTAACCTATTGGCTGCTGAGATCATATTCAGCCACACATTCAGCTATAGGCAACTGCGAGATATGTAGTAGTTGGCAGTGAATGGGTTAAACGATTCTTAGTATGGGTGAGACAAGTAGTCTCGAGCGCTAAGATATTATGGTCCATTACATTCAACCCTTACCCTATCCGAATTTCTTTGTTGCCCTAATGAACTTAAGAATGTTAGATAGAAATTGAGAAATGAAATTTTCAATCCTCAAAACATCAACAGCACCGAATGCCATCATGTGCGCATGAGAGAAGGCCGAACAGTTCCAGTTCCTGTGCTGTCCTCGTCCTCTCCACACGAAGGATACGTTGGGTCGCTGATTATACTTTACTTAATTGATACCTTAGAAAGCCATATGCTTGCCACATGTATTGTGTCGCGTAATCGTCCCTACCAAAAAGTTTCGCGTGGTCCTGTCCGTGCGACTAACGAACCATTTGGCTTCTCTTACATTCCTGGACAATCGTTGACCTACTGATGGGGATTTAAGTAGAGTGGTTTCTTCCACCACAAAGACCCTATATGGACCTTTTGGTCAGCTATGGGGATGCTGCCCAATGAACTGAGTCGTTAATGAGTGTAAAGAGGTTGCTCTTTGATATTGGCGCACGGGGTGTGTATGATGATCGTGCCGCGCACGTTCGAATTATGCTGAATCGACTAATTTACTTGTTTATCGTTTGAGCAACGCGGTCGTTGTTTGTTTACAAGATATTTTATTTATAGATAACGTTGATATGGCTTTTTTACTTGGTAACTAAGGTGTGAACTGGAACTGCAAACAGAATGCGAGGATGGCTAAAGGCTAAAGGGAGGTTTTGGTGAAGTGGAAATCGAAGGTGACAGAGTTGTTGACTATCCGCAGCATTCTGTTAAAAGGGTTCGAAGTGACCATAGTTAGTACGATGTCTTTTCAAGGTGAAAGGTGTTCTTAGTTACCAAGGCGCTTTAATTTAGTGCATCACATAATTGCTGTCTTTTAAATAGCGAAAAATGGAATGAATTTCTAAATTATTTGCCCGCTTCAAAATGTCTACAGGTTTTACAGTGTAAAACTTTAGTCATTTGTACGGTTTTTGCATTACCGAAGCAGGCTGAATCGCACACGGCTGGTTCTTGACATCGATAGGCTTAAATGAACTGATAAAAGGCGATTTTTTCTACTACCCTGTAGATGTCACTGGCCAGCACAATGCTTTTTAGGGTAGGTGAAGAATAAAAAATTTTTTTAATTAAATTTACTTAATGTTTGGTAGCTCTTTTAAGTGAATTTAGCCTTGCATAACTTCAATTCAGCAAAAGTATTCATTATTTTATTATTTTATTTATTTTTGTATTTCGAAATGTAAAAGGTGTAAAAAATGCTGCTAATGTAAAAGGTAGGGTTGTTGTGGTTGTTGATTACAATGAGCGTATTGTTTTTATTTTTTTTTAAATAAGAAGCCCCATAATGTTTTAATTGAAAAATTGATCAGTACATGTTTTTTATATAAAACATGGAGGCTAAGAAACTAAGAGGGCCGTGTGGCCTAATGGATAAGGCGTCGGACTTCGGATCCGAAGATTGCAGGTTCGAGTCCTGTCACGGTCGACAGTACAAGTTGCTTTTTTTCCGAATTTCTTCAATTCCTCTGAAATTTTTCTTAGTTTTGGTTACAAAAACTAAATAAATCGACTTATTTTTGATTCCTTAGCCTTAAGCCTTTTAACGCCCAGCAAAAAATTTTAGTTTTGCATAGTACGACAAGTCAATTTTATGTAATTTGTGGAGTTTTACGAAAAAGAACACAAAAAACTTCTTTTAAAAGATAATTCTTAAATTTAAAATCAACAACGACTTGTTGCAATCATTTTACAGGTCTCATAGGAAAGAATTTTAAAATAACTAAAATTAAAATTTTCTCTTAGTAACTGTGACAATTTGAAATCCCGCCAAACAGGATCGGTCTGGCCGCCATTATCGTTAACTTCGTTCAGAAATCGGAAAAACTGTAGTCTTCGTTAAATCTGAAATTAATGTGACGGCTGTTTCATTGTTCTCAGCAATTTTAAGTAATTTTCCTGGTGTTTTTAGAAAATTCTACGATTTAAAAATTGCCTTTTAGTTGCGCTCGATCGGTTTACCTCGTTATTCGGGTCGAGGGAGTTGAGTGGTCGGGCGAAACGACCGAAATTTGATAAGAAATTTGTTCGGCCTCGCGCGGAAATTTTTTGTGGCGGTATGACGCGATTAAATCCAGTGTTTTGGTGAATTTGTGGTAAAAGTTTATTTAACCCGTCCGTTGCCGAGATCATATTCAGCTATTAGACAATTATGAGTTGGGAGCGAATGGGTTAAAGCATGGCCTTTCAGTGAATGTGAAAATCCACCGAAAAAAATGATAAATGTGGCGACACCCCGGAGCCGCTCGAGGTTAGTGCGCTCTTTTCATAAAATTTATTTAATTTTGTATATATCTCCTTGCGGGTTGTAAATTATAAAATTATAAAATTCATCCATTTAAAGCAATTTTTGATTTATTGCGTTGTCCAGGAAAGAATGAGTAATAAAAAAAAAAATTGAAGAATTGCATGACTCGCATATCCACAGGCGCCCAGTCAGGTGTAATGATTTTTTTTTTTAGGAAAAGGCTACTTACGGAGTGTTCTTTAAAATGATTCCTTAACCCTAGACTAAGTCATTTTTAAATCGTCAATTTCAAAATGACGGACCCAAGATGGCAGCCAAAATTTGTTAGTATTAAGGGATTGCAATGAAAATTGGTATTTGGGGGTTTTTGAAGGTCCTGATTGCGAATATACCGATGGTGGTTCCAATATGGCGACCAGCAATTTTTGAATTTCAACGAATTTAAGTGAAAATTAGTACTATGGGTATTTTGAGGCAATTAATTTTGAATTTACTATCAAAATTTCTAAATTCAAAATGTTGACTGAATTTCCTCAATTTTATGTAATTTTTATGAAAATTAATATGTAGGTGTCTTTTGGGCTATAGAATCATAATCCATAGAGGTTAAAATTTAGCGCTAGAATTAAAACTTCATTCATTTAAATTGTCGTTAGTTTGCCTTCAAATTTTATTTTGAGTAACTTGAATTCATTTACGTGTGCCACAATGGGGGCATGAATTTCAGTTTATTTTCTAGGCTCAAGGAACTTTGATTTATTACAGTATCAGATAATAACCGATAGTTAGGGTGATACCTAAACATTTAATGTGGTCGGCCCAAGCAATGCGAGAACAATTCAAACTCAGGCTTGCGTTTTATTCGGGTTGAGTGTAATTTTCCATTTATTAAAATAATCTTCGAAGTTTTACGAGGCCAAGTTGAAGGGAAGAACAAAAGCACTGTGTAATAAATTGTACCAAACTGGTTCTAACACCGAGCCTTGGGGAATTCCTGCCATAATCGGATGCTCAGCGCAAAAAGTATTCCCAATGGTAAACTCTAAAAATGCGACTATACAAGAAATTTGTTGCTTTTAAATCAAGCGAAGGAGGGAAACCATAATTTATTATTTTATATCTGGTATAAGGCTATCACGCTAAACAGAATCAAAGCAGATTGATCATTGAGTTTTAGTTGTGAACTGATTTTAGAACAGTGAGAACTTCTGGGAATTGCAAACTTTTAAATATGTTAGTAAAATTTTTTGATTTTGAGCTAGTTCTTTATTCAACCTGAACTAGTGCACAGAATACAGCAAATAACACCACTCCAAGTAAGTTTTTAATTTAAAATTAAATAAAATTTTTGAATTCGGAACAATTTTGTGAGACTTGCCGCGTAAAATCATTTTACCATTTCCACTTGTTTGCGATCAATCGATCCATTAGAGCGAAAGTGTTTTAACATCTACCCTAGAGTTTTAAACTATTTGTTTTATTTAAAAATCAAAGAAAATTGTGGAAGAGATGTTAATTTATAAAAACTTGTGTTGGATGTTTAGTTCTTTTCACATTTTACCTATCTATCTTTTCTTATCTGTAATTATAAATTTCTTTCTAAGCTCGAACTCTGTTTTCGAACCGTTGTTTTTATAAATTTACCAGTAAAATTCAATTCAAAATTAATATTTCTTAGAACTTATTTCTCACTTTTTAATGATCAAAGTCATGAATGAATGCTAAAAACGAAGACAAGTGTTTCGAAAGTCTTTCGAAAACTTGTGGCTTTTTTTTCTGGACCAAAGCCCCAAAGACCTTTGCACAACTTCTCAATTGGGGGCCGCAGCTACTTTTGTCGAGTTCTCTCTTTTGTAGAACATCACACAAAAAGGGCAACTCTGCATCAAGATTTTCTGGGGAGAGGGGGGAGGAAAAAAAAAAGAAACTTTATAGGTCGTTTTGCGAAGTGCGCAACGAACCTTTTAGAAAACGGAGGAAAAGATCCCAGAACACCTGAAACTCTGAAACTCGGGAAATCCACCAAATGAAGTTCTCTAAAGCGACTTTGTAAAGCGTACAGGGTGACTCTTTGGCGAAAGGAGCGAAATCTTTGCGGAGCTCGGCCGCGGGCTAATGGATTTTATTCATAACATCAAAACTTCTGCTCGCCGAATTCCGCACAAAATCGCTTTGCAGTGTTAATTGCAGCGACATAAGTGCTCATGAAAATTTTAATTTTAATGGATTTTTAATTTCATGACACACGTTCTCCCTCCCCATAAGACCGAGAGAGCAACGGTCCGGAATGAGAACTGCAAATTATGCAAAATTCCGGGAAGTCGTTGCATCCTTTCATTACTGCATTTAGTTAGTTTTTTTGTTTTTTTTAGATAAATTCATTTCCTTTGTGAGCTTAATTGCCCTTATGAGGGTAATTAGTGGGTGAGACGCTAGCACGCATGAAGCAGCTCGGAGAACTGGGAGGGGGGGGGGGGGGGGGGGGGGTGCATTCACTGGCGTTTTGAGCATGTGCGAATATACACCCAACCACCGGCAAATGCGACAAACAGACAAGACATGTCGTTGCGGTGTCTGGGCTGTAAAAAAAAAAAACATCCGGCCGACAATGTTTTGGACCGCTTTGCACTATTGCAAAGGGGACTTTTCCAGGCTTTTAAACAGCAATTAGAACCCTTTTATACCATAAAGGTAATTTTTTGCAGGCCATCCCAGCGTAGATGAAACACTTTAAAAGAGTGGGATAACTTCTAAAAATGGCCGAGCCTAAAATTTATAAACTGCACTTACTTATTCCCTTCCCACTGTTTTCAGTTCATATTTTAACCCTAAAAAGATTTTGATCAAAACTTCTTAGTAGACAGAAGTTCTCTAAGTTAGGATTTACTGTCCATATTTTAAAATTCGTTTCTTACTTTTAGTTTATCCCTTAAAGGGTACCATTTGTGAAATTTCATACCAGCCAAGTTGCTTTTCTTAAATTGTTGAAAACTTAACTCAAAGGCAACAGTACGTCTATATGAGACCTATATATCGGGCCCAAAATCTTTAAAAACTGATCTGAACTGCAGCGCCTATATAAGGTCAGAATTGAAACTTGTTTTTGTAGATTTTACTTCGCTTATAATTCATACTTGGTCTTGAAACCAAACGTACCTATATAGGGGCTGGCGTTGAAATCGCTCAATCGTGCCGTTTGTGGCATGTGTATTCAGACGAGATGAAATTAGTAGGCTGGTGCCCGGATTGAAAAGTCGAAAATTTTTTGGACTCGTCTGGTATTGCGTAGGCTTACTGGTCTGGTATTACGTAGGCTCACAAAAATGAATGTAATTGGCTTGTTATAGCCTTCAAAAAATTACAATGTCGGTGTGCTTTAGACCGGTCTTAGGTTCATTTAAAAATATCGATTTAAGGTTTTAGGTGTGTTATAGATTTCTAATTCTATCACCAAATAGGCTTGATATGAGGCATATTTTTGACTTTTCATATGTCAAAGAATTTTTTCGAATAAAACATAAAGTACTAATTCGACTAATCGACTGAAAAAAGGACCAACTGATGGCCCACCCTGTATAAGGGGTTTCTTTTCTTGTTGACTGCAAGGGCAGGGAATTTGATCCCATTTCTATTAGTTAAGGAAAAAAATTTTTAAGTTGTAGAGTTTGAAATCACCCGACATGACTAGTGACTAGCGAATGCTAGCTAGCGGTTAGCTTCTTATCGGCCCACTATCCAAATGGCATATAAATTTCAGGAGTTTACCCCCAACAGCATCGAGTAAATGATATCCAAATTTCACTCATCGCCGTGACCGAGGTGGGCTAACCGTTCATCCTGTGGCCTGTAATTAATAGTAAAACAATTAATTTGATATCCTGTCATCTACAAGGAAATTAATAGCACTCAGATAGTCACAAAATATTGTCCTGGTTTAGGCTTGCATGCATAATGCGCCCGATAACGACGCAATTTATGAGAGCTGTTAGAGCGTGTGCTCCAACGCGGTTCTTCGTGGAATTTGCACATCACACGTCGGTTGTCGTGCGTCGTTCTTCACTCGCATCCGCTAGTAATTCCGTCATTAAGCGGCGGCGGCGGGGGGTCGTTTTGTTCAATCAACCTGGGCCCCCACCACAATCAATCATCGGAGCAGAATTCATCATTTCACTATCGCATCGAATTGGCGATAAATTTGTAGAGCTGTCCGACCCCTCCCTCCCGATCTATTGACCGGCCGCAAATTGCCTTCAGCTAATTACAAGCTGCGCGGCGGGCTACGGTGAGTGACATCTTTTTCTGAATTTGTCTCCTGTAATTAAGTGAAAATAGTCAAACCGTAATGACCGCAAATTGGTGGCTACCGGCACCGCATATTTCCAGTTCGAGGAGATTTTTGAATTGGAACGGTGCCGGACACGTCCGAAGAGTCAGATTTGCGAAGACCTCTGTGCTACCGGCAGGGGCCTCAGTCCATAGATCTTCGCTTAATCGTTGACCACGTAATTGAGTGATGCCACGAACGAAATTGCGTCACGTCTCGGCTACTGGCTGCATAATCACCCACTGCTACGTTCTGTAGGGTGCTCCCCGAGTTGCTTTATGTTCGGGAAGTTTTGACTGTTGCACCATATGAAGCCTTGTGAAATAGTCGAACTTTTCGGGTATCAAAAATGAAAAATGAAAAAAAATATTAAATCAAGTCAATGTTTGAAGAAAGGGGAATGAATTTAATAGATAATGAAACTAATAATGCCAGTTATTTAAAATGACTAGTTATTACCCAAAAATGAGCAAAATTGGTCTTGATCTCGGTTTTGTAAAAAGCCGGAAAAAAAACGGAATGCTGAAAGTCATTAACTCGTTTTACTTATAAGGTTTACAAAATACTGTCAGAGTCTTGCAAACGAGAGACCAAAGCCAAGAAAAAAGTCGAATGTGCAAGAACCAAGGCTACCATAGAATTGGCCTTGGTCTTCTTTTGTTCCTCAATACACTAACTCCAAAGTAGCAAAGTACCTATTTCTTTTATTTTGATTAAATACTACACATTGGTTGTTTTATTAACATTGAACTGTGAGACACAAGCTTCCACTGTCTTTTGGAAGTGCCTTTATCAAATGGTACCTAGTAAAACAGCGCCTTCTGGAAAAGACACCGATATCAAGACTGAAACCTACTACCAAAGGTCACATCTCTTAACTTATTTATGAACCTTGCGATAAGGTCACTTCATTTGCTTTAGGCAGTACTCAAATAACTTAAGGTTCTTTGAGAAAGGTCATCTCAAACATCAATCGATATCTTTGTCGTATATGGGCGTATGTTTGGTGGTGCAGAAGTTTCAGTTAGTGGGATACATAAGGTACATATCGAATATTCAGCATAAAACTCGGCATGAAGTGTTTTAAATGCACACCGGTGTATGTTACTAAGATAAATTTAAAAGAAAAATATCTCAAATAATAACAATAATTTGTTTTAAATTGTAGAACAAACCCTTTAAGATAACTGTCGTATTTTGTGCAGGCTCGTAGTGAACAAGAATTCAATAAATTTCCTATTTCACCTTGTTCTGGACTATCGAAGCGTTCCTCTTTGATTTTAAACCTTTCACAAATGCATCTGAATGCGCTCTTACGCTTTTACGTGCGCCAGCCAGGGGTTGGAAATTGACGGCGAAACGCATAAAGCGTAAAATGCCTTCTCACCCTCGTTCCCTCCCTTGCAGCCCCCCGCTGTTCTTAATCCGCTAAATGGATTAATTGTTTTCCGACCTTTAGTGCCGTTCTCGGCGGCGACACTCGACATTTTCCTGTGACAAAGTGTGACGTTATGTGCTTCACCTGTGCAGGTGCTACCCAAAGCGAGCCCGCGTGAAGGGCCCACTGAAGCTAGGGGGTCTCATACCTTCAGGTACTGAAGGTACAAAGTTGCGGCCGGGTGAAATTGTCCCGCGAAAGTCATGTTTTGCTTCTGCATGACACGTTCGCCCGCAGAATGATGTGTGGATGACTCTAACTGGGGCCGGGCGCTGATGAGCCATTTGTAACGAAGTCATATGCACCTTTCTCGAGCACTTCCTTCCTTCCGCGGCTTGGCTGTGACCGGCCGTGTTCGCCTGCACTGCCGCAATTTTACGTCTTCCGACTCCATTCGCATAGGACGAGACAGGGAAAAACTTTCCCTTTTGTAATGGATGGTAATTGCTCTTTAAAAGAGTGGAACGTCTCCGAGGTGAGGTAAAAGCATGCTCTTACCCTTACCACGGGCATATATTTTGAAATCTGAAACATATTCTTAGACCTTTTCTAAAAACGCTGTTTATGAGCATATCTAGAATAAAGCGTTTTTATTTAGATGAACTTAAGAATAAAAATTGGCCATAGGTAAAGAGCGAATCGGGTAACAATCTTCAAACCGCATTGAAAACAATTTCGAATCTGAAACGTGAACTAATCAATGGCGTAAGGAATAAATGTCTTCATTTTGTTAATAATTTCCAAATGTATAAAGTACTATTACTACTTGATTTATAGTAAGGTTTAAATAATAAAATTCTTAAACGATTTGCGATCTAAAAATTTAAAATTCGAAATCGGTTTTTTATTCGATTACTAAACCGAAAATACGATCGGATTTTAACCTTACGCTGAATTCATCCGTTCAGCCCTTCTTAAAGGGTGGAAAAAGCCACAAGTTTAGATTTTTTGGCCCTTAACGTCCAACGGTTCCCGGGTCACAGGAAACCCCCCTGCCATCAATTCTTTTTAAAATGCGTGTATATTACCGAAAAACCCGATAATCCCTCTCCATCGAGGGAGTTAGACAATGTTAAGCAATTAAAGTCTAATCATGGCGGCTGGGTAATTCGTCCCCGATCCACTCACCCGAGGGGTCATACTGCCCTTTTCACGACGGTGTGGAGTCCCTGCAAAGTCCCGGGGTAATTTGGCCTTTATCCGGGAGAAGCATTGCACCGCATTGCCTGCTGGTAAAAAGTGGATTAGCGTCTGGTCGACTAAAACTGATCCAGGGTGGGGGCCGAAACAAAAGGTTCGTGACCTTTTTGTTTAGTAAACTGCAGTACGGCTCGATTCACCCCTTCGAAATTTAATGGGTGCTTTGAATCGACTGGCCGCTATTTTTAAGACACCTTCTCATTCTGTGGCACAAAGTGGAGCTGCGCTGGTTGCATATAAACCCTTAGAAATTTAGGGGCCGGGATGAAAATGCACTAAAATTTGTTCAGTGTAAAGCTAGCGAAGTTCATTCTTTTGACGCTATCTTCTACGTACTGAGCAGCGTGCGTAGAAGACATCATAAATTCGAGAGGTTTTTAGTTAATTTTCACAGTGGAGTTGTTCATTCTTAAAGCATGCCGCAATACCTCACAATCAGAGGAAGTTTCATAAAATGGAAAATTGTTGAAATGAGGGTGCAACGGTGTAGGAAAGCACATTTGAACAATTGCAGCAGCTGATACCCCGGATAACGGAGAATGAAAAGCTGAAAATAAAAGGAAACTCTAATCCTGGAAGATAGACGGCGAAGGACCAGGACCGTTCTGACGATCACTTTTCCAGGGAGAGTGCGACAAAAGCGCCTTAAGATCTAAGTCACGGTTGTCTGGGCACCGAAAGTCGGGTCCCCCAGTCTGCATGAAGGCGGGAAAAGAAACTGGAGAGAAACACCTCCGCTTTATTGAGAACCACCTCAGTTCTTGGAGTCCCTTTCACTGCTCATTTTATACTTAACAGGGCATTTTTTCCTGTCGATGAAATTACCTAAGTAAAAAGTTTTAAATGGATTACAGTCTGGCGGAGTTTCGCGAGGACATCTGTTTACTGCGGAAAACTGACTGTTTCAAGAATGGAACCCCAAGACTAAGACGTTTAAAAATTTTGAATTGTGGGTAACGATTATCAAACTTAGCAGTAGTTTTATATTAAAGTAATTGTAACTTTGAGCAGAAAATGTAAGGAACTGCGAAACAAACTCTGCTTTCTATACAAAGGTCGAGTCTGAATTCTTTCTCAAGTTTAATGCATAAGACCTAGAGTTTCGCATTGAGATCGATTTTTCCATATAAAAAATAAGACTGAGGTTTTGCTTAACAGATACATTTTCTGCTTTGGTTTTAATATTCCCAAAACTAATAATAAGTTGGGAAAACCCCAATGCAATTGGTAATAGTTGCTGATGGATAAATAAATAAATAACAAATAAAAAACGTGTAACAAGGAAAAATTTAACTAAGTCCTTTGTAAATGGGAAATAAAAATAAAATTAGCGGGTTTAGAGATAGTAAGGGCTGGTTCTAATCACATTTAATACAATGGGGGAAATTGTGAGGTCGCGAGGTAATGTAGATCATATCATAATTATATTATTTTTTAATTCGCTTTATTAATTGTTAATGTCTGCAATTAGTCCTGGGACCCAATGCGTTTTCGAATAATTTGCTAAATGATAACGCAAATGGGTTACAATTCCCGTAAAATTTTGTCAGATCCCTTTGGAGTTTGGGAATTATCTGGAATTAATTGCGGCTATTTCTGGGTCTAATAGCATCACATCAGCGAAAATAATATTCATTTTTGCTATTGCTTTGATAATTGAAAAGTTAAGGGTGAAATATTGCTGAGGCGACATCAACTAGGCTCTTGATGAAGCGGTCGGGCTCCCGTCTGAGAGCGTACCCGGACCTTTGCCCTGCTCGAGCGCGGGTTTTGTCCTCGGCCCGGCCTAAGCCTATACCTGTCGTCCCCCGCTTCTGCCCCGGGTGCTGCCTGGCTGAAGCGTTTTAATAAAAAAGCAAACAGAGACACATTAAAATTGCTCATCAAAACAGCCGCACTTAAAACACTCTTTCAGGTGAGCTTGGTTGCTTTTTGCGCGCTGCTGCGGGGGCAGCACAAAAACTTCCATTAAGATGATTATGATTTTGTTTTGAATAAACAAGTGGTTTTGTTGCGCTCGCGGCCGGGGGGCGCGTCTAGATGGCTCCGTCATGGAAGCTGTTAATACCTCGCACCGGGCACAATGGGGCGCTTTGAGCATGGCGGGGGCGGACGCGGCTGCATCTTCATATCCATAAAATATACATCCAATGAGGGGGATTGGGAGGATCGGGTGCGGTTGCCGGGAGGAAGTTCGCACTCGGGCGGGATAAGATAGCCGGAGAGTCAACCCTCCCTTTTTAGTCCAAGCAAACTTCTTCCTTTTGCGGACGGGCGTGCGTCTCAGGAGGAAGCAGCCAAGCTTGTGAATTATTTTTGAGTTCAGAGCTGCTTCCTTGGGGAGTATCCTTAGTGTACCCTTCATGGGCCCCGACCCCCGGGGCCCCCGCCCTAAGTGTTAATGATGAGAATCGACCCAGAAAATTAGGAGGGCCTGTTTATTTATTTATCTGTCGGTACCCACTCCTTGGGCGTCCGCTTCGTCCACGCAGGAAGGGCGGCGCCGCTCCTTCGTTTTAATAAATAGCTTAAGGGTAACTCAATTTTTCAAATAGACCGTGCTCGGCTCGGGTGCCCACAGCTAGCAAAACTGATTGGCTCTATCATGTGAAATGATTTTAGGGCAGATATCGTTACGCAGCACCTCCGCCCTAACCGCTCTGTATTTATGTGTTATTCGATCTCATGGCTACGTATTTATTTATTTTATCGGTGCTGCAATAAATAATGGAAAACCATTTTCAGGATGAGGCACCAGCGTCGCGTTGGTTCCAGGAAATGCTTCTTTCAAAAGGGGGAGCACCCAAATCATAGCATTTTGATTCGAAGCGCACATATCATTCTCGGAAAAGACAACGGAGGTATTGGGAAATAAGTGAAATGAGGCAAAGTATATTATTTACTACTTTTCTATTTATGTAACGAAATGCATTTTTATGCAATTTTAAGTTTGTTAACTTTTCTCATATAAATATATAGGAAAATACCCTTGCATGGCCCAAAATTTTTGCGTGGACTAAGTAGCAAAACTTTAGCCTAGGGCTGGTTCTAAAACTTGGGCTAAGGTTAATATTAAAACGTATAGGCCCAATATTGGTACGGAAAGTCAGATATTAAAACTGACCCAAGGGTGGCGAAACCATAGTCAGAGACTGATTGAAGGATGCAAATTAAATACATATTTCAATTTTTATTATTATTATTATGGTAATTAATGGTATTACTGCCCAATATTAATTTTGTTGCCAAAAAATTGGTAAATCATCTGTAGCCACCGAAAAATTTCTGTCCAACCAAATGTTGCTGTCTGTGCCGCTGAATACAAATTTTGGGCACACTGCGTTTACATGACAATTGTTGAACATATGACTTGCAGTAATAATTCTCATATGTAATTAATGAACGAATGACTATCAAACTGAGAGTTCTTGAACAGGGCTAAAATATTAAATCGTTTTTTTTAAACATACGAAAATGATCTTAGCGCCGGAATTATGGACAGATAACTTTTGGTTTTTGCATCATGATAATGCAGCGGCTCACACAGCATTGATAGTTTAAGACCATTTCGCATTGAATTCAACTCATATCGTTTCGCAACCACCGTATTCGTCTGATTTAGCATCGAGTGACTTCTGGCTATTCCCTAAACTCAAAAGACCACTCCGTGGGCCCTGTTCCGACTCGATCGAAGAAATAAAAGCCGAATTGACGAAAGCATTGAAAGCCATACCGGAAAAGGGTTTTTCAGACTTTTTCGAGAGTTGGACAAAACATTGGCATAAGTTCATTGTATCAGGTAGGGATTGCTTTGAAGGCGACGAAATTGTTTTGGAAGAATAAATATAGATTTTTTATTTTATAAACAAATTTACCTTATTTTTTGAAAACAGCAGCATAATACAAGTTGTAAGTTTTTCTATATCAGACGGAAAATGAAAATTAGTGATATTTTAAAAAATTTCTATAGAGACCCAGAAATATCTTAAAAGTCATTAATTAATTAAGTATCCAATTATTGTTAACACTTTCTCGTAATGATGCTCAAAATTGCTAACTTTTCAAACACTGTAAAAGTTAAACTGGGATATTCAAGGAAAGGCAAAGTACCTCTGAAATTGTGCCCGAAATTGGCTCTTCAACCCCACACCCCAAGTAATATCCGAAGAACGATTCCGCCGCAAACAAAGCGATAACCGATAAAGGCCACGATTGCGGCTATCAAAAGGTAATTAATTTTTACCTCGAATTTAGTTCCGGTACCTTTTCCAGGAGCTCTGGAACGATTCCGTTATTACAGCGATAAGAGCGGCACCGAAGCGAGCCGCAGCACTTAATCCTTTCCTGGATTAACTGCGAATTGTTATTGGAAACTTTTTAATGAGCTTTCTCCCAATTCGAATTTTAACCGTACCGGAAACTATTTCAATTGCCGCAATAATCGCGCTGAATGCCATTCGCGGAAATTTTAATTACCTGAATATACTTTATGACCTAATAATTGGCCCGCGGATTGTCCACGCCCCGGGCGCTCTGTTTCAGGTCTGCTAAACGGGCAAATTTTGTGTTATAAATTAGAAAAGTTCTCGCGCAGCGCGTTGCGAAGCGGTGCGGAGCTAATAAAAATGTGGGTCGGGAGGGAGGAGAGAGGGGATGCGATGCACCCCGTCCCGGGCCAACTCCGAAACTTTCATAGACTCATTCATCTTGTTAAATGTCTGTTTGCTAGCTTTTATCGGGATGAACAATCAACTTGAATCGGTTCCAATTCCAGGAGATAAACAAAACTCACAAAAAAGCGGGTGCTCCAACGACGAAAAACATCTCATTTCCTGGCCACGTCCAGTCCGAGGCTGCAGCCAAATCCGAAAATAATTGCAATTTGAATTAATGGTTTGGTATTTTTCACATCTTAAAGTCCAATAAATAAGCGACGGCCAGCTATCGGCGCTGTGCCCGTTTGCATGCTGCACATTTTCTAGGTTTGGATCCGTCCGTGTGTAACGGGTGTTGCGCACACCGGGCGGGTCGCGGGTTGGCAGGATTCGACCCGAAACTTTCATGCGGTTTAGAAAATTGTTGGGTTGATTTCAAGCTGCGAGGGGAATTTGATCGGCGTTCTCATGAAGTTACGCCAACTGAATTTCAACTTCTTTATTTTGTTCAGTTGCAGCGCGCTACCCTGGCCGCTGAGGGCAGAGAGTGAGCCCATAGTGGGGCTTCCAGCTCTTTTTCTTATCATTATCAATTTTTATATTTAATATTATGGTTGAGTTTTTGAATTATTTCCAAATTGCACTTGTCAAGGCATTTCGGCGAAACGATAATAACTCATTTGTTGCGAGCCGTTATTGTTTTATGCTATGCTATGGGAACAAATTAATTTACATCCATAGTTAACATCATACCTTTTGACTTTACCGCTTGTGGGGTAAAGGGGTTTATGAATAGTTTTACAAGCAAAATACTAAAATAAATAGAGCAAAATGCAATGTTCTAAAATAAATAGAGCAAAATGCAATGATCTACCAGATGTGCGTATATTATGAATAATTATAATAAAATTATAATTTGGTTTCCACTATTGCCATCGCCGGATTACAGAGATCTGTTTAAGTGCACATTACACTCCCAAAGTACACGCCCTGAGTATGATGAATTTTCCAAATAATTAAATGCACTAACGCCCCACCGTACCGTTTCTGAGGGGGTTCTGAGGACTCGGGAAGATGGCAGGTACTGGAAAATGTGTTCATTTGCCTAATTAGCAAAGGGGCGGCGGTTGGGACAGGTCTCGTTAGGAGCATATGTGTTTACCGTCCTAGGTAGCGCCGTACTGTCAGCGCACTGTAGTGAGATATTTCGCCCTCCGATCCCTACCTGCATATTTGATGCGACCGACGTGCACTTTGGCTGGGAATTATCAAGATTTTTCCCAATCACAAAAACGTCCCAACCAAAGGGAATAAGAAATCAGCCCGAAAGTGATTTACGACCGAGCTCAGGATGGAGCGGGTTCAGATAATCGAAGTCGGCGCAATCTGAGTGCCCGAAAACATCAAACATTCACAGAATTTTAATTTCCACACAGCCATCTAGGTTCACTGTGATGGCTTCCGAGTTGAGGCGAATAAATTCACGAAAGGGTTCTCAGGGGGAATCCCCGGATTTAGTTGATAAAGACGGGGGCCATTCGAGATAGAGATAAAAAATTTTCGATAGTCGCCCGGGAGTGGCCCCTATGATGAATTAAAGTTGGTGCCGTGGGATCCGATCGGAAATCGGACCGGTATTTCCCCCTTCGGCGATTCCCGCAAGAAAAACATCCCGACAGGCGTATGTATTCATTTTGCCAGGTGATGCTTCCGTCCGCAAAAGTGCTCGGCTCACGTGGTGCGCCTTTTTGGGTGATATCTTCCCCCTGGGGGCATGCCAGGAATACGAAAGGGAGCGTGGCATCCGGTTCGGTTTCTTTAAAGCTCCATTAATGTAATGGGCCGGCCAGTTCGGGTCAATAGGAAGTTGTCCTTCAGTTGTCCATATCCCCAGATTTCTCAATATATCTTGGATCCCCTTTCCGGGCCGGTTACCATGAAGGTGGTGTCCAGAGAAAGAGCATCGTCATTGCCAATTCGAAGGAGTACGCTTCCGATGGCCACGTTATTGGAACTTTGGGCGCAGTCGCTCGGAAATTCAAAGTTTGACGTATTTCGATGAATTTCCGCTGGCTGTCGACATTTCTAAAATTCTACTATTCATGGGGGTGGCAGAATTAATGCTGCTTTTCCGCAATGGGGCGGCTGGCACCTCGTCGCTGCCACCACCCCCTCACGGAGGCAAACCAATTTGGGCTGGTGTCCGGCCTCTGATGGCTCCATTAATAACAGAGGCAATGGAAAATAGGAGTCGCCTGAAACTGAACGTCTGGGGCGTGTCGAGTCCTTAAATAATTCAAGGTTTCCTTGAAAATGACTTGGATTGGTATAACTAAACCATCCAAGATATTTTACACTTTTGACTATTGAAAATGAGCTAAAATATATAACAGAGGTTGACTGGATTTCGTAAGCCAAAGGATTTCGATTAAAATGAGTTACTTGATTTAAACGGAATTCTTCCGGTACACGTAAATTTTGATGACGTACTTAATCAATGTACATTTTAAAACACTAGTCTTGAATGGGCCCTGTATTAAAATTGTCTGCATGGAGACAGAAATCTAAAATTTCAATTTTTTAAACTCATCTATGAGGCGAAAATTAGCAAAATCTTAGTTTTTTGTAACTTGATTAAAGTAATAACGAAGTTTTTATTAAAGTTAGTTAAGAAACGCTTACAGATGCCAAACAATTCTAGGTTCGGATATGTCACTATGTCTAATTAGTAACTGCCGAACTTGTAAACCACAATACAAAGGTAAGGTTTAATTTCCCGCGTTTTTCTTTAGTTATCTTAAATTTAATCTTTATTTTCTTAAAAGTTTTACGATTAACATTGAATTTAAAGAAAAAATTCAAATTGAGTCTAATAGGCTAATTAATTATCGTAGGATATGCCTAAATCAAAATTGTTTTCTACAATAACAGAATTAAACTTGCTTCGGGGCAGCTGACGGATCGGAGACTTTGGGGGCATCATAACTAGTGACCTTGAAGTCGCTACATTCAAAGTATCTTTACGACCCAAGGGTATTTCTTTAAAGGCTTAATTCTGCTTAATTTTCGCGATCAAATAACGACGATAAAGCTTCTTGTCCTTCCGGCCAGAGGATGCCTTAATCACGCCTCCAGCGGCGGCTGAGCAAACAGGGCTCGAAATAATGAACGACTTAATACGAGACGTTCCCTAAAAATGAAATATTTAAAAAAAAGCCCTGGCTCGTCACGTCTAACGAGTCCGATGCCCCGCACCCACCTCGGTAGATATGCAAATGGTTCGTTCACACAGTGCTTTCCCGCCCTCCCGTGTACGGAGCTCGTTTCTTCCTCGTCTTCATCGTTGAAATTTTTCTTCCACAATTTTTATGATATAAGAAAAATATTTGCGGAGGATTTTTTTTTTTGCCCACCAAAGGCTATAGGGGACATAATTAAACCTGCGAAGTTTCCCTTCCAACATGCAACGCTTGCCATTGCGGCGCCCCGGGGGGACACCGAGCACACTATTTTCCTTCTTTAATGAGATGCACACATTTTAGGATCCTCATTAACATTCCGGGAAGTGTAGCTACTTCTCGGGATAAAAGTACCACATAGCGGGTGCTCTCCGGATCAAGAGACAGAGACGGCCGTGCCCCCGACTACCGGGAGTGCTAAGTGCGCTCAAGAAGGAGCTGGTTTTATTGTTCCGTCTTTGTGGCGGATTAAATTGTCATTTCCAAGCTTTCAAAGCGTTGAGATGAATAATAAGAGACAGAAAAATAACTTTCGGTACGTCACCCTGCACTAAGTGTCAGATTAATGATCTCGCCAGGGACTAACTTACCACCTGCCCTGTACGGGACTTTGCTTCTAATTATCAGGAGCTGTCGTGTTTAATTTAGAAACGTCCGCGAGAGTACCAAATTAAGAAATTAAGATCTAGAGCACACCGACCCTTTAAGCCTATTTCAGAGAAATTATAAAATTGGCCAAGCGGCACTTTCATTCAGTGGACTTAACTCTTTTATGGTATGAGACTTTGGTAAGATTAAGATTAAAAGACTCCGAATGATAATACCAGTTACATTTCTTAGTTACTATTTAGAAGTAAATAACAGATAAAATCTTAAAAATAGATTAAAATTATTATACAATTTAAAATCTCTTAAGTTATAAGAGATTATACATAATAAAAGGAATGACCAGAGAATATTGAAAAATTTTGGTTTTGCTAGGTATGGGAGAGCTCTCGTCTCATTTTTATGAGACTTGACTATGAACATCTGGCGATTTTATGATCAATTAGAATAAGACTTACTTAATAAGTAAGATCTGATGAATCGACAAGGCATTTTAGGGTAGATTAGTTATTTCCGGAGCCCACCAGATTTGATTACACAAACTTTGGATGGAAAGCAAAATGCGTTTTTTTGTAATCTAATTATGATTCCAAAATCTAAAATTTTTATCTCAGTAGTTGTAAATCTGTGGAGAAAATCGTAAGAGAATATGGTTGGAATCTTTATCGGTTTCTCAAATGCTCGGTGGGTTCGTACCGTCAGTCTCTGAGTTCCACAACGCTTCTCTGTCCCGCCGAAAAGGGAACCACCAACCTTTTAATTAAAGGACAAAACCCACATCCCTTCCTTTCTACCAGTGTTAACAGCGTAACAACTCAATTGAGCCCGCCGCTCTTCGGTAAAATTAAATTGTCCCTGTCGTGTGTAATAACAATTACGAGTGGGTTATCACATAACACCTATCACCTATAGTGTTCGCCTGAATCGACAGTGCCGCCCGGCATCCTTATCTGGCTGTTTTGTTATTATAACCACTTCTGGGAACAGCGGCAATCCTCACGTCTAAGCGGATTACGACGGCCGTGTACAGTGGGATTAAGCGACATGAACTATAACAATCAATTAAAGGATTTTCTTTCCTCTTTGATACAAACGGAGTCGGCAGTATTATCTGATAGAACTGCCTGTCCGGGGGAGGAGGCGGATGGCAATCCGGGTCGGTATTCCGGGTCTTTGCATCCTTACTCTGGGCCCAGAAATCTTCTCGAATATTGAACTAATGTGCGCTGAATAATTGAAATTGTTTTACGTGTGTGAATTTGTAATTTTCGGGAGTATAGGGACAAAGGGATGTAGTTGGGATCTTTTTAATTTCTTAATTCCATTATCTGGTGGACTTTTCATATAAACTATAAATTTATGCCAAGCAAATAATTCTGAAAAATTGAATTGGGAATTTCAGAAAAGTAGCATATGATAATACAACAACAAAATGTCATTACTTTAATATTTACAGTTATCGAGAAAAGTCTAAAATGTAGAAAATTTTTGATTTAACTTCGTACCTACAAAACCAAGATTTTTTTTTTTTTGCTTTAAGGGGTTAACTATAGTCAGTGGGTGAAAAAGTAGACATACTCTAGAATTTGTTTTTAAATGTTCTACAAAGTCTTTTATTTAATGAAAATAGTGCCTCACGGTGACTATCAGTACCTTTCAGTGGTTTGTCCAAAAACAAAAGTACACTATTACTTTAATAGTTTACCTAGTTTCTTTTTTTGTTATTTTGAAATTTAGCAATTTAGCCTCTAAAGTTATACTTTTGAATTTAGAAGAAAGAAAACCACTCGTTAATTGCTTACCAAAAGAAGTATTGCTAAAAAATAACTTTCGATTAAACATCAGCTTTTAATGTCTAGAATATGCTGTATCAATTTGATTTAAATCCGAGTAGTTTTGAAAATATACTGATCACCGTTTTTGAACACATAGTTTTGAGAAAAACACGCTTGAAGTTGTTTAAAATCATCCCCTATTTAACTGCGGATAGTTAGAGGTCCCTACACAGTTATTGCCGGATATCTTTAAAACTATTTATCAAATCAACTTGCAATTTCTAGAGAATATTTTTGAAATGTACTTTACGAAAATGTAAAAAAGTTACACTAGCCGAAGCTACTTAATGAAGTGTGGAGCATCTTGCGCGTACTTAACCGGGGTTTTTTTTTTATTCTAGTGACCTTAAACTAAAGGAAATGAGTTTACTCTGCTTTAGTTCCAAACAAACTTAAATAAATAAGCTTTAAATGGAGCCCCAGGGGAATTATAAGCTGTAACTTACAGGAGTTTTTCCCCCGGAAAGAACACCTCTCGCAACGTGCACGATCACACGGGTCTGCAAAGCGTTGTCTTCACCCCGCTTAGAACACTGAGAGGATGGATATTTCTGGAAGTTGGAAAACGTTTTAAATCCACCAGCAAACTAAATTTCCATTTTTAAAACGTTTTCATTTCACCGGGGACAAATGAGATACAAAAAATACAATTTTCTACAAGTCCTCAGTGCCCCGCACATCCGATTATCAAAGGATAGAATTGAAACAATATGAGCCAAGAAAATCAGGATAAGAAGGCGTGGAACAGCGGCCTTATTCGCATTCATTCCCGGTCGCGGAGCACGGGAGTGTTTTTGTTAACGCTCGTGTGATACACGGGTACACGTGCTCTTTGGAATTTTTAGGGTTTTCTACCGTACAATTCCTCGGGATTTATTTTCAATGGCATACGAATTAGGCACACAGATATAATTCTGGGGGATTGATTACAGAAAATATTGATTTCGGTATCGGTGCCCCGGGGTATCTCTGCGCCAAAAGTCCTATTCAGCTAATTAAAGCAAAGAGGATCTGCTTAAATAAGAGTTTTTGAGAATGGACCTAGCTTAAAGTCTAACCTGGTTGGGGCACTTTTTTTTCAGTTCCTTTTCTTTTCGTAAATTTGTTATATTACAATTAAGTGAATCTAAAGTTATATTTATGAGGGAATTACTCCAAAAAGCAATGACTTTGACTAAGGGGACAGGGCTCGAATTTGTGACTTTCGAGTTGGCGCTTGGATGCTTTAATCAAATGAGCTATCCATGGCCACTTGCTACCGATGCAAAGTGCAAAGAGTGTTCGACCGATCCTACATTTATATTTTATTTTGTGTATATTTTAAACAAATAGCAGTGCAACTAATGAAACAGTTCAATTTAAAATCGAAAAGGAAGCACAGAAGAATTGTTGAAAGAAATTAGCAAATTATTAAAAAATTTTAGAATTAGAAAAGCTACAATTAAGAATTGCGCAAATCAATCATTCATTTTTGTACTTTTAATTGAAGCATTATTTACAAAAAATCTAGTGCTTATTGATCAAAATGATAAATATTTTACGACACCCTCTGAATGGTATGTTCGATTGAACGCCTTAGAGGGTCCTCTTTTCTCCCCGAAAAATTCGAAGGGTTCAAATTCTATAAATTTTAATATTTTTACTAGGTTTTTGTGGAAGTTATCCGATTTGATTTAACGATGAGCCCGACCTACTCAAACGTTCTAGTTCTGCAGGTGCGTTATGTGGGGTTTTAACATATTTTTAGTCGTTTGTTTCCACATTTTTTTTTTATCCAGATATGGAAACACTTCAATTTGAATCCAGTAACTTTTCTCGGTGCGGTAGCGGCGGCGCCGGGCCCGGAAAACACTTTGGGGAAAACATTTCCAATGGAAAACTGTCGGTGAATCTTCGAGGCCCGGTCGCCGGCAAGGTGAATATGGGGGAGGGGGCGGGGGGCCCTTCATTAAGTTAAGTAAACATGCGAATGGTTGCGGCTCCACTCGTTTTCCATGCATGTTTTATGGTTTTGTGTTTGAAAAGCGTTCCTTTTTTTTTATATGTGTAAATTTACAGAATGAAAATCTAACAAAACTGGCAAAAACTTTTCCCCATTTAGGGCTGTCCCACCCCCGCGCAACTCGCTTCAACCTCGTGTACTGATTTCACCGCAAAAATTTTATGCTTGCAAATTTTGGCTTGGAACAGCGGGCGTGGCAAAACATGCTGCTAAAATTACGAATTTTGCTGGAAAGTTAAACTGTTGATTTCATCGCGCATAATGGGTATAAAGGGAAGGAAACTTTTCTTTTTTTCTCCGGGAAAAATATGAAATTTTTCCGCTTTTGTGTGAATGAATCTGCTTAGCAATGTTATTGGATGGTATTGCGAAACGAGCATCTGCTGCGCAAAAATCAGCATTAAATTGTTAGGACTATTTTAGTTTGGTGTTAAATCAATTCAAATGAAATTCAATCGGTGAGTCAGAAAAGTAAGTATACACCGTTCGTTCCAGAGTAATATTTGAAAAAAAAGAACTAATGGCTATGGAAATATCTTTACGATTGTAAAATATAGCGGAGGATCAATAATGGTTTGCAGGTATAGGATGGGCCATCTGTTGGTCCTTTTTTCAGTCGATGAGTTTTAGTACTTTATGCTATCTGTTCTAAGAAATTATGTCATTTATACTACTAAGCATGCAATTGGCAAAATAATTGATCATTTTGAAGAAGGTGGTTCAGTGGAAGGTCATGGACCGTGTCAAGATGATCATCCAGTTCGTACTCCTGATGCAGTGACAGCTGAAAGTGTTCGTAATGAACCAAGCACATCAACCAGGCATTGTTCACATGAACTAAACATTTCACGAACGACATTACGACGCATTTTGCATGTCACACACGTCGTGCAACATTCCGTTTATTGTCTACAAAATTTGCCGTTCACTTAATTTTAAGAAATTTAGAGAAAATTAGCAGCTTGTCTGCTAGCTTTACGTATATTTCCGAAAGAAAAAATTCGGTCCTTCTAAAAAGCATATCTCTTTTCAGGACGATATTTTGGGTTACCCTTGCCCGTTTTGCACTATCAATAAAACAAAATTTTCTCGTTTCGCTAGTGACCCTTCAAAAATAAATTTAATATTAAAAGCTATCAGCTCCTCGAAGGACATGCGAGATATGGGTAAAAACCAATTTTGTCATGTTCAGGCCCGAGTCTCTTAAACTTGCCCGGATTCGTTGTCAATTTCTATCTAAATTTGTCGAAAGAAGATCGCAACGCAATAAGTGCCCCAGTGGGTGGGTGAGGCGTCCTGCACCGGGTATCAAATTTTACTTCTCACATATCCCAATAGGGCGGATGGCGGGTTACAGGGTGTTTACGTATTCCTTAAAAATTAAAGCGGGTGGGGGGTACTTTGCGTCAAATACAACCCATCCGGCAGTTATTGAGACGAGAGCGACGCTGCTGTCTGAGTCCGGTCCGGATCTCGTCGAGTGTTTCTGAAAATATTCGCCCGCCACCCGAGCAGGTGGCAGGCCGGCTCCGTACAGAGCGATTTACTTCTTTTGTCGTAAATCAACTCACCGGCATGCCGGATATCAAAAGTTGTGTGAGCCGCAGCAGCAGCAGCAGCAGTCGCTCAGCAGAGCCCGGCACTTTCCGAGGAATACTTCGAATACTTTGCTTTATAACACGGGCCAGCCGGATCCTGGGGCCCAGCATGCACCACGTGTTAAATGAGCTTTTTATTCGTTATCGCTTTTCTCTGGGGAAACTTTCCACACTCCTCACATACATCATGGGAGTTCTGTACTGTGCTGGGACGCTTGCCTCGGGTCCTGTGACGAAATCTGCTCTCTCGAGGACCCCGAGGTACTGTTTCACGTCTTGGGTGATATTTGTGAAGGCAACACATGGCGAAAAGAAAAACTTCTTTAAAAAAAAAAATTTCACATATTTCCCCGCTACGCTCTGGATGCGAATGGGTGCCGCCAATTTTGTTGGCGGTCGTTGAAGCTAAGTAGAGACCACATGTGTAATTGGATAAATGAAGACAGTTTTTGCACAATTTACCTCCAACTGAATTGAAGAAACCCTCACCATGGCGCCGTAAGTTTTCATTTTCTTAGACACTTTAGTCGTGCTCTTGAGAAAGTTTAATTGAGGAGCTCGGTTAATCCCATATTTTTACTGCATTGTACTTGATAATATTTTTGATGTAGAACTTTTTATTTCCCTGGGGGTATAGGGATAAAATTGAGAGAAGGAGTGGAGCGAAATTAGGGCACACTTTGGAACTTATCCTAAAGTAATGGAAAACGCGTGTACTACTCTTCACCTTTAAAACTTTGGCTAATTTCTATATGATTTTCGTACACGGAAAAATATCAATGGTATTTAGTGTAAAATGTTACTATTGGTTTTGCGTTAATCAAATATTTTATTGATTTAATGATTATTTTTTAAAATCAAGAAAATTTGAAAATAAAGACTACGATAAATTTATGATGATTAGGTTAGGTTGGTTTGGTTGCCTAGAAAGGAGCACTTAGGCAATTGTGTTATCTCGTAACGGAGGAGTCCATGGTTATGCGTGGTACGGTAGACCAGCGCGGTAACAACTGAAGTACCACGGGCCCTTTGATAAAGTTAATTAAATTATTTTACTGAATAAAACATAAATAAGTGATTTACAGCAAAGAATTTGATACATTTTTATTGAAATCAAATAAAGCTTTCTTAATTTTAGTAAAAGATTTCGGTAAATACTTTCTAGAGTTCCATGAACTCTTTTACGATCACTTCGTTGTCCGTCTGTCTGTCTGTCAAGAAGACCCTTTTTCTCAGGAGCATGTGGGGGTATCAAGTTTAAATTTATATCAAGTACTTAGGTCTACAGCCCCTTGGAGCTATAAAAAAATCAAGCTTCTAAGTCGCAATCAAAAAATAAGGCCAATTATGTCGCATATTTTGCCAGTCGCGCATAAATCAAAACCTATAGAGTACTTCCCGTTGACCTAGAATCATAAAATTTGGCAAGAAGCAAGGTCTCATAGTACAAGTAAAGAAAAACAATCAGAATATTGTTAATTTGTAGTTTTATTCCATAAAATTATTTTTATATTTGCAATTGGAGAATTTACTTTGACGAAGTATGGGAGATTTGATTGGGGTATGCATTAACTGAACAAATAGCAAAACAAAATTTATATTCAGCACAGTGTTTTGTTTTATCATGGAGAAGTTATCGCGCGAGTTCCGATTTACGTTTGACTACTTTTGAAGGATTTCATCCTTTATCTTAGCGAATTTTTGTATAGAATTCGAAATAGAACCGCTTGAAGGCTCTTCTTAAGCTTTGTCGCTCCAATTGGGTTCTAAATTCTAAAAGGAGATTCAAGAGCGTAAACCAGATTTGTTGCCAAGATCATTTATCACCTAATACCCCTCCGGAAAGAGTTCCCTCTTTTACGGGCCAAAAGGCAATTTGTCACGAATTACCTGAGTGGCAAATGTGACTCCCCTGGACTTTGATACATTCGTCGTGGAAGCAAAACTGGCACCTACTGAGCGAGCTGGGGCACCTAGCCGTGGGGGCTCCAGCACAGCAGCCCTGTCTCATAATTCATCGACACTATCAAATTCCGGCTGCATATTCCACCTGGAGGGAGGAAATACCGCAAGATACTGAAACAGAGTGGAACTTGTTAATTTCGAGCCGTTCATGCATGGAAATCCCCCGACCGCACTGGCCGCCCATCCCCGCCGCCGTCACCAAGCGCCCCCAAAAACACAAAGTCATAAATCCCCGACTGTCAGCTCTGGTTGTATCCCTTTATCAAAAATTCTTCTTATCACTTTCGCGCCTCAGGTATTCAAAAGTTTCTGGAGCAGAGGCAGAGCTTCCTCGGCGCTGGCATTCAACTTGAGCAGATACTTGTTGGCTGTTTTTTTTTAGGGCTCCGAAGGGCTCTGTGTGGGGCGGGGGAAGCGAGTGAAGGAGCCTGCTAAAGACACCGACGCCAAGGATGTCGCTACTGCTACGACGGAGCGGGGGTGCGTGCCATGCGGGATGCGGGTCCTAGATAGCTCGTATCACTATCGAACTTCGCCAAGATTTATAACGAAAGTCCTTTAAGGAGTTAAAGTGATAAGTAATAAGTTTCAGGAGATACATTCGAATGAGCTGTTCGGGGGCGATGTGACGTGTGTTCCCGCTTCGGCGAGGGCTGTGCGTTCTGGAGCAG
This sequence comes from Philonicus albiceps, assembly GCA_963969385.1. Lineage (NCBI taxonomy): Eukaryota > Metazoa > Arthropoda > Insecta > Diptera > Asilidae > Philonicus > Philonicus albiceps. The sequence continues at coordinate 74,666,902 of OZ017772.1, read as the reverse complement.
AGCTCACTTCCTGAAGGTACTCCGAGTGGCTTTAATATTTGATTATATCTGGGTGGGGGCAACTTATAGCGTTGCGATGTCGAGTCTTAATTAAGTTTGCGAGCCTCCCCGAGGATCTGGAATTCGAGTACCTTTGCAGAATCAATTACGCCAAATTTTGTATGTTATAACTCCGTGCAACAGATTAGAAACCATCAAATTGGGGTTTCGCATCGGAACTTTAAAGTTTGATCAGAGATACGAGTTTTATGCAGGTATAATGGAATAGATCCTGGGAGATTTATGGTGTTATACGTTCCACACCTTTAATATTTTAATATTTCAATTACACTCATTCTCATTTATGTAAAAAAAGGCATTATAAAATTTTCAGAACTAATAAAACGTAGAAATTTAATTGTGTAGATTAGAAATTGCAAAAGATCTGTCTGTAGGGAAACAATTATGATATTAGTTTTTCCTTGTCTTGCTGGATGATTTGTCTAGATCTAGCGGCTAGATAAAATTCTATTGATTGTAAGTGACTGACTCAAGACGTACGGACTTCGCAACTTCAATGTCATTCTAATATAAAGTTGTGTGCGAAATTTTAAGACTATCTCTGCTTTTTTTGAGTATTTTATCATTCAGAACCTCGATTTTTAATATCGTTTTTGGAAGAATTTCTATGCTGTTTTAGATTGTCATGAAGAAGCATACACTTTTTTTCTGGTTCCCTTAGTTCTTAAAATGAAAATGTTCCTAAAAACAGAAGTGGTCTTACATTTTAGTAATTTAACTTTTCTGTATATCAACGTTATGAATATTGCCACAAATTGAAATATAACCCATTATAGTACCACTTACAATGATTATGAGAATGTAATTAAGAAACTAACAAAAAAGTAAGAGAAAGAACTAGAACGATAGACGTTGAGGCTTTGCAGTTTATCATTAAAGTTAGAAGGGTTTTTAAATAATATCACTAAGTTTGGCTACTCGAAATCGTAAAGGTATAAAATTAAAAAATTCAAATAAAATAAATGAAAATCATATAATGTGATGTTATTAAACCTTCAATTATAAATATTGCAACTATTATGGAGAGGGAAAGGTATTTAGTTGGGAGAATAACGTATCTGATTGCGCTGACTGCTTTTACGAAGTAACAATTAAAAGAACCTACTGAGCTTACAGTGCAAACGGAGTTGTAGAGATCCTAAACTGAACTACTGCAAGGCTAAGCCCTTGGCAAGCACCACATAAATCTGCGAACACATACTTCAAATCTAAAAAAAAAAATAAGCTTCTAAGGGGAGGGTTGAAATCACAGTCGTAGTAACAAACTGTTGCGGCGGCCGGTCAAATGCCCGGGAAGACGCAAAGTCGCTGTAATTCTCTATGCTCGCAAGTTCGCACTGGTGCTACTCGTTCCCACCTTCGATATGTCGCCTGCTGCAAAAGGATAGAATTTATTGCTCGGAAAAGCGGATTAGCTCGCTCCTGCACCAGCGAGCAGTGCTCCGACGTGCTCCAGGAGCACCTTTCCAGGTTGAAAAAAAAAAATATATATATATATAAGGGAAAAGAACTGGAGCAGTAGTTACCTGTGCAGCGGCAGAAGGCAGGTGGGTGTCAAGAAGCAGAAGTCGGTTTATTGTAGGCAAAGCATTGTGTGCGCCAAAAAGAAAACTGTTTAAAGCTGGGAAATCGGGCGGTTATTTTTTTTCAGTTTCTACCCGAGTCCACCGCTGCCGCCGCTGGGGTAAAATAGGGAAATAGCTTCATAAAGTGGGAGCTGACCCACATCGGGCCCTGTTTCTTCGAACCCGCAAAACAGAAGAAAAAAAAAGGGAAAATAAAAACGCCAGGAAAATTGCTTCTGGTGGCCTGGGATGCCCCACCCGACCTACGTCCCCCCCTCTCCCCGTTAAATATGAGGTCAGATGGGAACAGCGTAATCTGATTATTGATTTCTTGCTTAAGTGGTCCCCCATTTGCGTCATGTTGCTAAATATAATTCTGCAAATTTTTCAAAAATTCATTCCTCCTAAAAAAACCACCTTATTTAGTTAAAGGCAAGGGCTGCGCGGGAAGCCAGAATAATTGTTGTAAAACGTTTTAACCTTGGCTGAATAGAGAATATTTGCTAACAACTTAAAAGAGCGGGTTTCATCTTTAGAGTATTTTAGTTTTATTTGAATATTACATGAATTCGCAATCAGGAGCTCCAAAACCCCCAAATACCCATTTTTATGGTAATCCTTTAATATTTACAAATTTTTTGCCAATCGTTTAGGCGTGATTGACCAACAAACAAACGAACTTTCAATTTTATATGCCGTATATACGTGCGTGCCTTATTTACAAAAGATATTTTTACTAGTTATGTATATCGATTGTCCTAAATTATTAGCTTTAGTTAATATTTCTGCTCTTTAATGAACAATGCTCACAAGATCTGCTGTATGTTCCTAACCACTGAACGAATTATGGGTGTTCTCAAAGAATTTCTGTATCCACTCAAGATTTCAATAAATTTTGTGTATTTTTAGAGTTTGACTTAAAAGACGGTTTAGAACGTTGAAAAGCAAGTTAAGAATGGTTCTTTGCTTATTAATGAGGAGCTTTAATAAATTTAAAATTTATAGCAAACGTAAATTGCGATATATTCGCATATTTTAAAGCTGAGATTCATTTCCGTACAAGGGAGAATTTCTTCCATGGTATGCGCTCACATCAGTTAGATTATATCGAAATACGTTCGGAAGCCTCTTTCGCCTGCCAACTACAGTCGTGCTCGGTGGTTCTCAAAAAGGACCACCTCGGAGCCTTTGAATGGGCCAGCATACCCAAAAACAAATGGAAGATGTATATGTCATGCAGGGAAATGAAATCGATTTTTCCTCCCCGCCCGGGACAGGATTGTTTCTGGCTGCGAGAACACCCTTCGCCCGGTACGTTCTAAGATCCTAAATGATTTCAGTCAAACAATTGCGGTGCACCGCAGGAGGATTTTTATTTGCCACAACCACTGGATACATCGAATTGAAATTGACACCCTCCCGGTTGATGCACCCCAGCGCCCTTTGTGTTGTTCGGGCGCATTACCGCGGTGGGATTTGAGTCCCTGAGCCTGACAGTGGAACAGCTCCCGGTACAGGGAGCCACATTTGTGCCAGAATTTAGCGATGTGGCAATGAATCACGTCTTTAGAGGTTGAATTTGTTGCGACGAGTGTCGGCGACAGTGCCGCAACGTTACTGATTCTGGGACTCGGAATGAATTTTCTTTTAATTTAATTGAAATTCACGTCCCGGCTTTGCTTTTGCCGGGACGGATCCAAATTCAAGATCATTCCCGGCACGGATACCTAATTAACACTAAAGTGGTTGTGGTGCACCCAGTGCCAATCGATGGGCTCATAGTTCGGACCGTACTGGCGGCATGCCACCAGGGCACCCTCGTGGGCCAGCTGATGTTATTCCGAACATGATTCCCAAACAAAACGATTACCAGTTGTCGAACATTCGTTAAATCTCCAGCAAGTAATCCTCTCGAAAACTATATAATGGGTTTTGGTCGGATTACAGACCGATATCGCATTAAATTTCCAATGGGGTTTGATTTGCTCGGGGGTTCCCTGTAACAGTGACAGGAAAATTTTGGGTATATCCACCGGCGGCTAGCGATGGCCACTAAGCTACTAAGAGCTTTTAGACGCGATGTAATTGAAATAGAGCTAATTTGCTAATTAATAATTTGTTTCGACCTCCTCTAGGCTTTGGCTCGTTACCATCACCCCTTCTACTCTAAGTAGCCAGGAGATTTCGGGATTTGAAAATTCGTTTTATTGGGTGTTCCTTGTGCGAGGAATTAGTAAGGACAGGCACCTTTGACTTAAGAATTGATGACTGATTACGTTCTAGAATTAAATTTTACTTCGCTTTCTGTTTTGATGTGATGAAAAAGGACGAATGGCGGGGGCATTTTCGTCCGGAAGCACTACATAGGATATATTCCGGTGTAAGGATTTGAGAATTGTACAAGGTAGTGCGAAATCACACAGTTAATAGCGCAGTGGAAAGGTCTAAAATGAGTTACTACAGTACTAAGATTCAAATTAACCTACCAATAAGCTTTGGAAGGCTGGGATGCCATAATAAGGTTGATGAACAAAGTAATTGAACTAAATGTATTAAACTCATACTTTGCATCTATATTTTCACCAAGCCTAATAGCAGATATAGAAAATATGACTTGATAGCTCTGCCTTTAGTTTCTGGAGTGTCAGACAGTGGGCATCAAGTCGAATGCTATTTGATTAGACCAGTGATCTCTAAACTTTTTTGAACTGCGTATACTAAAGAATTATATTCTTAGGTACTAAGCACAATCGTTAAATAAAATAAGAACAAATAAATAAACACTTAAAATGTAGAAGAACATAAGGCAGCATAAGTAGCATAACAAGGTCGGTAAGAAAAAACTACACTAGTCTGTAAATAAATTAATGAAAATTACATATTACAATTCCAGTTTTTTAACTCTAGATAACTAAACTTAAATTAGTGTTACTCTGTAACTTAACATTCGACTATGCATATTTTTATATATTTACGTTCTTTATTTCAAGCAAATTTAAGAGTTTCAACAGTATAAAAGTGGTGAAGATTAATGTTTACAATTTTAACAGATGCTAAAATTGTGTGGGAACATTTCAAATTTGTAAAACTGGTAGGGTCCGGTAGTTCATCATACAAATGTTTAGTTATCTAGGGTTAAATTTTGTGGATGACGGAAAATGAAGTTTTGGCATACCTTCCTAATAGTGTTAATTAAAAACATAAATAATTAAATAGAACAAAAATGTTAATAAGCTTAATCCATAAATTTTAACTTCTACACTGTCAGACATACCCGCAGGGATATGAGATCCAAAGGTAGAAAGAAGTTAGCGAGGTACTTGAAGCATGATGTGACCTATGCTAGAAAACGGCGTAGTACGTTAAACTAGCTGCATAAATTTTTAGAAACAAAGAAAAACTGCGCCACAAAGTTCAGCAGTTAAACTTTTAAAGAAATTCAAATTTCACTGAGAAACTTGTAAACTTTCGCCCGCAAATTCATGAATGAGAAATATCATAAAGTAACCAAAAAGTTAAGATTCCGCAACAAATCAAGAAACTTGCGGTCTGTAGCAACTATCGCTTTCGCGGGGAGCCTCCCCAGCCGCACCCCGGCGGAGCACCTCTTTATCATCGCCAGCAACGCAATGGAGCGCCCTTTCATTCACGCCGACATTACTCTGTTTGTGTTTTTGGTGAGAAATGCCACCGCGCCCGCTTAATAAGGCGACGTTTGAATAAATTACGTCGCCCTTCCCACCCCACCTACGCTAGCAGTTGTACCTGCCGGTGACAAAAGACGGTGGCGGGAAGGCCCCTTTCTTAAGTCGACTCAAGAAGGTTTTGATACGAACCCGAAGGTAGCTTTATGAAAATTCATTGGAAAAGTTTGGCATCAGAATCGCATCCTGCGGATGATGTGCCCGCCGGAAAGTAAGAGGGGCGTTGCTTTCTGATAACTCATGAATTCTGGAGTATCTCAAAAGTGGACTAATTACTTTCCCCCTTCCGTTGGCGCCCGTCGGCGAATGCAAATGCGACGGGGTGTGCGCCGATTTTCAAACGACGATGCCCGCCATCGAACATCTATCGATTCCGATAGATAAGAGACGATAGCCCGAGTCGCGGAGGAGCTCCTTAGGTTCCAACTTTTCTGTTTACTGGGTAAATTCGATATTATAAAAGCTTTTCGGGAATATTTATTTTCTGTGTTGAAACTTTGATATAAACTTTTTAATTTTGCATCCCGCCGCCCCGTGAGCAGATCGGACGGCTGGCCGCCGCTTGAGGGATGGCTGTCTTTGGGCTTATTGAATTTTTGAGAGGCGTTTTCCTGAATACTAAGCGAAAAGGACCGGAAATTGAAATATTTGGAAAGCATTTAATATGAATGGCATGAATGAGCCGGCTCGAGTGATTTGGACTTTGTGCCAATGAAATTTTCAAGAGACCGTTCCGTCGTTGGTTTAAATTCAGGGACTCCTCCCCGGGGGTTTGAGTGCCACCTGCAAAAATTTGTTTCTTTAAATATAAATGAAAAGAACAAATTTTCAACACACTACAAAATTTAACCTATAGAGACGAGAAATTGTTTATTTTTGAATTTGGGGGGATCTGCTGAGACTTAGCCCTCGATACGGGATTCCGTCTGTAATCGTTTTCGATGCGCCCCTCAGTTTTCCAAGCAGTGTCCATCTTTTCTTTGACTGGAGGACAGTAAGGATGTACTGTGCTACCACAGTTCATCTTTTTTTTATTGAGTAGTATTTTTTTGATTATAAATATTATCGGGGTTGAACGTTCCTATCTTGCTTTCTAATATTCGTCTTTAATCCTACCATCTCGTACAGGCGAAACATTAGTTCTCGGCGTCGTCCTTGTCGTGCCCGCAATACGACAAGCAAGTCGTCCGAGGTTTTCCCATCTCTTACACAAGTAAGCGCGAAAATAGCCGTGATTTGAGAGGAATTGTGTTAGAAGAGGATAAGGATTGCCCAGGTCCAAAGAGCAGAAGCATTGAGGGTTGCTTGTGCCTACCGCACAATCTCAGAAGATGCGATAATGGTGATAGCAGTGACCTTCTGGTGATAAAAAGACTGCTGAAACGTCTCACCGAGCAAGAGCTAGGGGAGGAAGAAAGGCCCAAGTTAACGCCCGGGCAAAGTGGTTAATATTTAGTAATATTGTAAATGTTTTCCTTATTATTTAAAAAAATAAGGATTGCCATTTGATATGACGCGTAAAGATCTTTTCATTTTCTTAACGCTATGATTTATAACAAAATTTTACAGCCTTCTTTTTTTTTTGATGCGATGTTTATTTGAAACTAGATAAGATTTTGCCTTTGCGTTTTGTGGAGACACAAATTTGGGGCATTGGTCATGTACAGGCCACAGGCATCACATCACGTCCGCTCACACTGCCGATTGCAGTTTAGAAATTTCATTAATTCAAAGGCGATCATCTCCGCACAGGGGGGCTGGCATCTTGATTACATTTAAATTCAATTAAGATATTCAGTTGCATACACCTCCGGATGACCTCTTACAGTTCGAACCAATTATAGATCAATTTTGGTCCCTCCGAGGAGCACTCAGCACCGGGGCCGGGCATTACAAAGTGCAATACTGGACAAGTTTAAGTGCTACTCCACGCCTTGTGTCCACTTGTAATTGAATTTAATTTGTGCTCCAGCTCGGGTATTAGCAGACCTACGAAATGAGGAATGCTAATGAGAGCTAGCCAAAATTTATTCCTGGCGACGTCTTGGCTAAATTCTTGGAATTTCAAATGAAACGAAGATATTTCGTGTTATTCATAAATCTAGTTCTAATAAAATTTTACCTTTTTGGTATTAGGTAAGTTTTCGGAAGAAAATATTTATACAATTTTGCTGAGTAAGGCAAGAAATTTATTTCAAAGGGTAACCTCGAGGAGCTAACTGAAATAGAATTGATCTTTTTCAACTATTCTAGGATTAATAATTTTGGCGTTATCTTTAGATATCTAAGGACTTGTCTGTCTTAATTAGTTTGGTCTGCTGGCAATAGCTTTTTAGGACACTCTAGTTTAAAACTTGAATTTAACGCTTAGTGACATAACACTAGCAATGTCTAAACCTAATTCAATAAAGTTGAAGAGAAAAGTTTTATATACGTAATTTTTAAGGTATGTAATTCTGTTGAATATTCTTTCTAGGGTGGGTAATTCACGAGCGCAACAACAAATTAAAAAATTAAACAACAAATTAAAAAATGTCTTGCTTGTTCCGGAAAAATCCACTTAAGATAACTCTGCAGCTGTAAGCTCGGGCATTCATGTAAAATTTCAAATAATTCGAAGCGTGGTAGTAGTTTTTGAAACTCCAAAGAACGTGGATCACATCCCAATGTAGTTATGCACCCCAAAAGTGTGGGTGATCCTTCCAGAATTGCATTTAACTCGTTATTTAAATTCTATTTGGGTGCATCTCCAACGCCACGGACTGACACTCCACGGCAGCTAAATGAAAAATCAACTGGAAATTGCGGCTACAACCAGAAACATAATATCTCCCATATTATGTTGCGCGTTGAGCCACTCGGCGGGAACGTGCTGCCAGCGGCCTGTTTGGGAGTATCCATCCACTCAGAGCTCAGATAATTTTCGAATCACCCTGTCAGGGGTTCAATTCTGCACCTCCAGCTGCCGCATTCCCGCAAACATTGCATGACAAAAATTTAAATAGCGTCATTGCGTATAAATCATATTCTGTCGTTCTGGTGTCGAGTTTACTTCATGAGGGGCCGGAGGGGGTCAGGATAATTCGCTGTGAAAAGCATCGTTTTAAATCCATTCTTATTTCGGAGCCATATTTGCCTGTGGCCCTTGTGTCACCCTATTCAATACGATGGTAGTAGATTGGGGCTGCTGCAGAGGCAAACAAAAATCCAATTTAATTCGCATATGATGCGCAGCGCAGCATTTAATTGTTCGCGTCATTATATTTTTGACATGTTAAACACATTTTATTTTTTTATATGCGGCCAGCGTGGGTGGTGAATAGTCACATTGTCTCCTATCCTGAACTGTCCAATAAAGTTTAGAGGGACCATGGGTAATGAATGGGTTGATAAAAAGTTTGAATGATTGCAGACTGCCAGCTTGAAGCAGGTCGCTTAAACACTATGAACCCTATAAATGCAGCTCTTTATACTTCGTCCACAATTCTGTGTATTCGGTTTCAAATTTAAAATTAAATTTTTTAAGGATGACATCAAATTTTCTGACTAAAACCACTAGTCGTATTATGGGGTATTTTACAGCAGTCCTAAATTTTCAAAGAATTTTTAAGGTAGTAATTAGTTGATGTTGCTTAAAGAAGGGATACCCTTAGAATTTTTAAAATAATAATTTGTTTTTCTCATAAAATGTTAGTATAAAATCTCAATCATCTTACTCAACAAATTCTTTATGAGCAATGCTTGTGTGTGAAGTTCTGCGACAGTCTTATTATGCTACAATACCTTTCTTACCGATTTCACTTTTTTTATTCCTATCTAATTTTATTCAGAAACTATACGAGGGCAGTTTTTTTTAAGTCAGTAACTTTTTGAATAAAAGTTATTTTTATTTCGGCAAATAAGCGATTTATTTCTCAAACACAGTCTCCTTTTTGGCCCTATATATTTAGTCCAGCGTTTTTCCAATTTTTTGTTATTCCTTCCAATTAATAGGTTTTCTCGAGGCCCTAAAAATAGGCGTTTCTATCAGTGATGACCTCTGTCAAACACAAACAGACCCAGTACCGTGCCTTATAGAACACCATGTTTAAGAAGTGAATTATTGCTGCAGGTTTGCCCTATTCTAATATGTTAAAAAAATTTATTTATTTTTGCTGCAGCCTAACTAGCGCATTATTTGCATACTTTAAGATTTCCATCTATAATACTGACTGCGGAGACTTAATGAATAAAATTCAACCAACAAGAACATCTTCCACTGAATTCGAAGTGATAATGCACTGCGACCTATGGAATTGCTCCCAATTAACCTGCACAATAAACTCTCCCTCCCAACCCGAAAAAAGTAAAACTTGAAATTCTGGAAGAGTCCCTCTGTTCATGGGGGCGGACCGGAGCTAGTTATTCGAACAATAAAATTTAATCATCACGATGACTCTCGAGTTCGCCAGGTGCAGCAATAGCGCGTTACACCGCCGCAACAAATTTCGTGTCGGAGCTCATTGCACTGAAAATCCCACAGGTTCAAATCGGAGTTAATTAGTGCCCCAACTCTCTACCACCCTCCGCCGTCTTAAGGAGAGCGCTGCTAGAACGGTTCCGACAATTCACTTAATTTTTCGTAATTTGAGTTGAACTCCTTTCGACTTTGTGCGCGTGTAGTGCACGGCATAGCCCTTCAGGACCCACCGACGCCTCACCTTCAATTTTTTTTCCGTGGTAATTTTCGCACCATCGTAGGTTCGTGTTCGCCGGGAAGGGAAAATGCCGAAACAAAGATAGGGGCGGGACTGGAGCTCGGATTTGGGGCCGGGCAGACATTACCGCCAGACCCCAGGGAGGGTTGCGGAGGGTGCTCGCTGGTGGATCAACGCTAGTCCTCCAGCTTACCCGGGAAAGAAATTCAAGCCAAATGTTAATTTAGTGCCTCTACCTTGTTGTTTTGTTTCCTGCAGGATTACGGAACATAATCAGCAATCTACTTTGGGATTAAGCGCAAATACTGGGCCGTGGCGGGAGCTCGGCTACCGATCTTATTTCGAAAGGGATACATCTCTGGCTGGAGCAGGGACGGGCGGCGACTCTCCGAAATAAAGGGATCCCTCTGGATGTGTGTTTCGGGCTTTAATTTTTAACTCTTTAAGATTTCCTCCGCTTGTAGTATGCCGGAGGGGTAGTGCAATCGGGTTTTTGCAGAGAGGATCAGGTGCCGGGGAATGTACCTTGCTCCTGTGATTGCGTGCTCGTATTTTTTAGCTCTGTGCGGAACAATGTTCATTCAACCGCCGCTGTTTTTGGCAGTAGACCGAGACCATCCAGACCACGGGTAGTCTAAGCCTTGGAGGGAATATTATTTAATTAACTCATAATCCTAAAGCTGCTAGGATTTGTATCTTCCATAGTGAGGTTTTCCCCTTATATCGTCCTTAGAGGTAAGGGCGTTAATTCAGGCCCCAGGGATATTGTTCTTACATAAATTGTTTGTACCGATGACATAGGTTTAATCATCTATGAGAAATACAGGCGAGAATTAAGCTTACTTTTGTGCAGCTTAAAACAAAGGTTTGCTCTTTATTTTAAAGAAAAGTCTTATTTTAACACTTAAGTGATATTCTTTTTATACTACAAATATTAGCAGCTCAGATTCACTTGTCTTTAGGGAATTGATTTAAGAAAAATTTCATAAACTTCATGGTAAGTTCAATAACACTACCCCTATATGAGGCATATATCGACCTCAAGTCTGCCGTTAGCCTATAAATCCAACTTTGTAGATATAAATGTCACCATGTAAGCGTACTTTGGGATAATAAGCCCGATCAAATATAGGCGAAATTTACGCTCGGGCCTGACCTATATTCTTTCTATTCTTTCTTTCTATATACCCTTGTCCTTGTTATTGCAACTTTTAACTTTTTACTTTAGGTACTTAACTTCCACGATTTCAAAACTTCGCCTTGAGTTACTTTCTCAAAAGTAAAGTGTGTCGATTTCTGCTGTTGTGTTGAATTGTATGAATTTGTCATACCCCGAATATGGCACTATGACTCTTTTTACGAAGCCTCAGCACGTCATCGTATTCTTGATTGGCGACTATCTCCGCAACGCTTGATTACAGCAAACTGAAGCGGGGGGAGCGCGTGAAAAGCATATCTCGATTTGCCCGCCCCCATCCCATAAATCATCCAAAACAAAATAAGCCCGCTCAGGTGTGTTTTCTTGCCACGTGTCTACTTCCGCCCCCTTCTATTGATTGAGAAAACAAAAAATTCCGCTCATGTGTCGGAGCACATGTCGGGGCCCTTATTTGATCTGATGCCAACCCTCATTTACATTGGCATCAATATTCCCATCGCAGGCCGTGCTGGGGTCTATCGGGCAAACACTTCGTTAGTTCAAAGATATTGAGATTATAGCGATCTGCCCACACATATGGTGGCAGCGAAATCAAGCGGAAGATGGCAAATAGAGAGGCTCAGCAGAACATAACACCCTTAGAATTATAAAGTCTTCCGCATCTGCACCACTTGCGAGCGGTTAAAGGCAAATTAGCGCTGGAATTTCCTAAAAATCCAAGAAATTGCCGGACGAGCATCGAGTTCGTTCGCTCGACAGAGTCTAAAGTTAAAGCGCAGTGGGAAAATTTTCAGAAAAGCCTGGACGCCGCTGTTCATCACCAAAACGATCAAGCCCTGAGAGTTGAACGCCTTCCTGACTCTGGGCTGGAGGATAGGGCCCTGGGCGGGGAGGAGGCGGCGGGGTGAGGAAGTTTAACTCGGGACACCGACGACAAACATCCTTCGGAAACAGGACTAAGGGTCTTACGCAAATCTATGCAAATCCCGAGCATCCTTGCTGTCTTGGAATAGAAATTAAGTGAAGGAAACAATTTGGTGATGGCCCTCAAGTTGTCGCTCTCGCCCCGCCCTCCTTCCACTGTACTCTTCACCACTAAGAGGCTGCGGCTGCCAAACCCTTTTCGGCCACTTTTAATTACTTTATTTGATTTTGCCATTCGTTTAATTTGAAAAGGATACTCCGCCGTTCAGGGTCGAGTGAGTCCTCAAAGAATGCTCGCCAGTTTATGGGCTGGCCAAATTGCTTTTCTGGTCGTTTCTGTAAATTTGTTGCTCCGGCTCGGGGAGGACCCGGGTCCACCGATAGCTTTGCATATTAAGCAGGATTTGGCTTTGAATTTGTGATGTGGCCTGCCAGCTTCAGGAGCATATACTCCGATCTGAGCGTATTGATTTAAAGTACCACGAAATTAATTGTCGACCATTTACCGGGCATTTTGCGACTTACTTAAATGTCGGGGGACTCGTCCGGCTTTAGATTTATGTCTGCCTCAAATTAAGTCCCTGCGAGAATCGAAACACTGGCTACAGATGCCAGCCGATAGTTCAAAGTCTTGAAGCATTTGGACAGTATCCCACATTTTAATAGCCTTTACCCGGAATAGGGTCCGGGGACTTCTTTATGAGGGGAGGTAGGTTCGTTTTGCTAAACTCAGTTTTAATTATCACAAGCCCCAGCGATGAGATAACTAAATCCAGAATAAGTGGATTGTTCGAAATAGCAGAAAGAAAGTATTTGTTTATTGGATCTTTCATAGCAGCATCTTACCCACTAAGCCAAAACAGATACCTGGAATACTAAACTAATTTATTATTTATAATACTTTTAAGACTTAAAGCGTTTCAAATATTGTAAAAATAAATTCACAAGAGTCTAATCATTTTGGGGAGAAGAATATTTTTGTGGTTTGAGAAATAAAGCCGTTCATTTGTTCCATGATTGATTATGAGCCTGTGCCAGGGTGTAATTGATTCACAAATTTTATTTAAAACTTTCATATTGTGCTAATTTCTTATATCCAAAATTTTTAATCTAATAATGCTTAAATAAATTGAAAATTTTATTTTTATCTGTATGAGCAAAAATGGCCAAACGAGGATCGTCATTTAAGCATTTTGTCCAGGCGAACAGGGGCTGTGTGAGATCTGTTTGTCGGAAAAATCCGGCTTTATGAAATTTTGCGTACGGCTGTGTGCAAAAATTTGTACGGCCATACAATGGCCTAAGTTTTGGAGTTGTTTTCTTGAAAACTCATTCCCTGAAGGAATTAATTATCAACTAGCGTTTCCTAGGCTGAAGTCAATTAGGTTCCACCGCTTCTGATCGTGTACTGATGAACTAGGTCTACTGAGTTAACGTCATGCATATGGGGTGAAAAGAAGGATCGATAATTATAGTCAATATCGGTAAGACATAAACAAAATAATTTTTCTTTTCAAAAATAAGTATTAATTGAAATTTGTACAACCACGAAGGGTATTTGAAATCTTATATATTATTTGTACTTTTAACATCCCTTTTTCTCCACTAATCCCTCACTAATCCCCTCCAATAATTGGCCTATTTAAAATATTTCTCATGTGTTGCAAATGAATTTTTAGAATTAATTTAATTTTTATTTATTGCATTTCAACCACCTTTAAGTGTTTTCATTTTTACAAGATTTCTGCCAAGTATTCATAAACACGCATCGAGTTCTATTTTTACGTATCTTCTAACTGCGAATGATGGAAAATAGTAGAAATTAAAATACGATTTAAAAATAGCATAAATAAAAAGAAAATGTATTGAAAATAAAAATAATAACTGCAAGTTTTCTGATTAACTCCCTCCGTTTCGTGCCCGTAAGGTGCAATTTCCTACACCAGTTTGCATTCCCGAAAAAGACCTATTCCTTCCCGCCCATACTTCGCGAAGGTTTGTAAGACTGTTTTGCTTGTTAGACTGTTTTGTTTCCTTCAAGGATATTTGCTTGCCTCAAATATAAAACACTTAATTAAAGCGAAATTAATTGCCACCGCCAACAAGCGGGACCTTCCCTTATCAAGTTAAAGCTGCTCTGCCAAGCCGTCGCCGTTGCCGTTGTCGTCGTCATCATCGTTGCCTCCCCTGCGACTCTGCATTTATTTCTGTTGTTGTTGCCCTGGGAGCGAGTAGGTTGCGCCTTAAACTAAGGCGAAGGTGGTGTAAAATTTTTGTTATTAAATTAAAAATGGCAAAAACGCTATCTTTCAGCAGGAAATTTCCCTGCAGAGTGCTTCGGTGGCATGGACCGGGCCCGAACCCGGGTCGGGTAGAGCACAACCCCCCCCCCCCCCCCACTCCCCCTCGGGGTGGTCTCCTTAAACATCCCATCTTGGGCCTACTGCTTCATATGCTGGCGACATGTTCGTTTTATGCCTGCGGGTACGAGCACATGGCTGCCATGGGAATTTTTAATGAGTTTGCAATTAATTAAGGTACATGAAATGATAACATTGTTGCGTGTGTTATCAGGCCAGTTATTCCTCCGTCTGACGAGTTCCTTGATTACTCGAGCAAGTGCGATTATTTATTCAGCGGAGAGAGATGCTGGCATTCTGCGACGAATTCTGTAGGACGTTACGAGTGCCGGTGGGTAGTGCCACTAATTAAAGTAGCTGTCGATGCCCTCAATGCGAGGAATTTTAATCTTTTATGAGATCTTATGAGAACTAGCGTGCTTGTTAGGAATCCAGCCTCGGATGCTATAGGTGGGGATGGAGAGCAAGCAATCAACAGGAGAGGGACTTCCGGGCGGGGGGCACCGAGAAGGTTATTCGGGTAATTCTAAAGATGTGGCGAAAATGAAACTTTTTACCCTGTTTCTTAGTTACCCGTAGTTCTTGAGGGGTAGATTGAGGGGGTCTGCACACAAAGCGCCTAATATGTGCGACCCTCAACCACAATTATTCGAATGAGCCTGTAACCAATTTACATATATTTTGCATGTTACCTGACGATGCCTTAGGCCCTTCCCTACCCTAAACGAGAGAATCTGTGCCAGTTCGCTTCGTAAAGGATCTGCACAGCTTCCTGAATATATGAGCGTTGTGAAAGGAAATCGTTATCAACATTTTTAATGTTTTATTATGTTCCATAACAAGCAAAATATGCCTTTAATATGATTTTTCTCGAAATTAATTACATTTTTGTATTAATTTATATTGCTTTAAGGTCCTCCAAAATACTGAATGATGAATTAATTGAGTGTTCCTTCATTGAAGTGGAAGCCTTTCTAGGAAGATACATTAAAAGTAACGTAACCGAGTTGGTTCACATTTTAAACTAACGTTCTGTTGAACATTGATCTTCCTGAGTTATTTTACTTTTTTGCTCCATAAGCGAAATTTAATCCTGTTTAAATTTTACTCTTTATCTCGCACTAGATTTTCTTTGGCTTGGTATATGAGTTCCGGGTAAATTTTAAAGGAAACACTCTAAATTAAAATTCTTAAGAGGAATAGTTCTAGATACAAAAACCTCCTAATTTATTTAACCAATAATTTTACAAGAAAGTATACTTTTTGAAGGATCAAATCAGGTTTACGTTTTTATTACGGTTGGCGGGATATTCCGACTGCACCACAGTTGGTGTGCAGAATTATTAAAAAATGAAATTATGTTCAAGAAAACAAATTTAAACGAAAACAAGAATTTCCTTGAACAATGCTCAATAACCGTACAAAGAGAAACATTCCGAAACAAATCCTGAATGGAATTTGATTCAATTAAAATCTACGAATTTATTTCCAAGGTACTGAACTTTTTGTCAGAATGTATTGTATGTAGAAAAAGAGAAGTGTTCAACAATATTCTGGATTTGCTAAAATATCTCAACCCCAATAACTTTGTTTATAACTAAAAACTGTTAGTATTTGAATATTAAAAAACCTTTACTTAAAATTATTTTTCTCCGCTTTAAAACATTTAAAAAAATATTTGAATATGTTCGAATCGAAAATGTCAAAGACCATAAAATAGGGCAGACTAGTTCTCGGATGACCAAAGCTGCAGTTTGATTTAGTGGAAGCAAAATTCAAAATGCATTGAAGCCCTGACAAGTGTCAGAACAAAGTGTGCTTACTCAGGACTTTTGGTGATTAATAAAGTTGAAAGAGGCTCTTAGGCCCCAAGAGTCTGCGGAGCTTAAATGCCTACTGGAAACTCAGAGGAGCGCATATGAAGGCCCATAGAAAATTGCAAATTTCCGAGTCAAATTGCATTAAGCCGGCTTGAATGGGGTGTCCGGTGAACAATATCCCTCAGTCTCATGCTATCTCTTCATAATTTTAACATCATTTCCCCCCAAATCGCCTCGGGGACCGTTGGGGACCCTTGCACCTTGGCTCGATTTATTCGCTATCTTGATCGCTTTATGTGCAGACAAAGTTGGCTTAAACTGCCATGGTTGAGCTCATCCCGGATTATTATCAAAAACTTTTTATAGACATTTTAATATCTCCCCGCAGCTACCAGTGCTCCCCCCGTATTCGCGAATTTTGCTGCTGGTTATCGGCAAGCATAGTACCTGAGTAGGGTGCCCGGGCCACTTCAATTCCACCGGCGACACGACAGTTTCTATGAAGTGAATGAAAAAAGGACAGACGGGCGATGGGACTCTTGGGTGATGAGGGCTCCTGACGAGGCACCACCTCTCGATGGCGATGGCTTTGTTAAACCCGAAAAGTGGAAATTTATCACTGAACGGCCACCGCACCCATCGCACCGGCGGAATTTCAAATTGAAATTGAGTTTCCAGCCCCATCTAGGGAGGTGATAAATTTCCAGATGTATGATTAAAACTTTTATCAGTTAATTAAAATGTCGATCCGACGAAATTTATACCCGCCCGCCAGTGCGGTGAGACTCGTTCAAACGCCCTTCATTACTTCCGGCAATCGAAAAGTTTTGTACATTTTCGAAACAATACCCTCTAGCTGCTAGCCGGAGACGTTCGTTAATATTCCTTGAATACCAATTACACACTATCCCACTAATAAAACTGCAAATATTTATGGCTGTTCAACTACTTGCCAGTCTTCAATTTCATTAATTTGTTCTTAACGAAATTTTAGTTCACTCTGTAGAACTTTAACAAAGTGTTTTCGTCTTTAAATCGAAAATCATGTCTGTTACGAAACTATTTAGAAACTGTTTTTCGTCTTGCAGACCAATCTTTAAGACTTTCTTATGCCTTTTGCTAGATAGATTTTATTTAGACCTACATTTGTGCGAGAAACACACTCGATTCGAATATCAAGCTATACTAGGGATAGAGGAACATCTTTTAGATGGTTCATGGGGATATAAATGAAAATCTAAAAGGAGTTTGTGAAGCGACATCAGTCTCAATATCTTGCTTTTATTTACGACCCGATGGCGGCGACGCTCCTCCTGTGCAAGTCAGTTGAGCCGATTTTTTTTTCAGGTGGTGGTAGGAGTTATCCCGGCAACCGGGTCTCCCCGGGGGCCAGTGCTTGAAAATAACAACTTCTGTCGCTGCCGAGACACCGCGGCGCCGCTGGGCGTTTGGTAATTAATATTCATTCACCTGTAAAATTTCAATTTCATTATTCTCGAGATAATCGAGTGCGGCAAAGACGTTCGACTCGTGCGACCTTTGAAGTCTTCAACAGCGATGAGGAGAAACAGCGGGCCTTCTAGGAGTACCACGCGCGTCTAGGAGGCATATTGCTGGCGTGCACCTGCCACCGCCACGACATCGAGCGTCTCAGCTCTTTTCTTGCGCTCACGTAGCCCCCTCCACCTCCACCTCCCCCCGCACAGAGCGCCCGACCATCCCCATTCACCTTTGAGATGTTAAGTGCGCCGGCACCCGGCCGGGCATCCAGCCAGCGCTTCTGCTGCCCCGGGGGCATTAATTTTAATATATCAAAAAGTTTACAGCCCCGCTCTCACGTTGTTATTTCTTCATTTTCCATTTTTGCTGTTTCCCATTTTCTCTTCATTTCGAGTTTTTATCCCGCCACCCTGTGACGTCGTTAAAACGTCCGCCCTACGGGATTCTGGCGGCGGGGGCTGCTGAGGGACTCATCTAATTCAAATACATCGTTCCCGCAGAGCCGCCCCCATTACCTCCCGTGCCGCGCCGGCTTGTCTCCGGGATCGGTTTCTTTATGGCAGGCGGTCTTCAAAGGACTCTTTAAATATTATAAACTTCCGCCTTTGAAGTTGTTTCCAATTTTTCTCGGGCGCAATTGTCTGAAGTTATGCCCCCTTCCCGTCTGGGTCTTTGCGCTCCACCCAGGCGAGCTGATGTGGTGCACTGAGCAGTTTTTTTTTTTTTCGGGGACCTCTTTTCCTGGGAAAATTCCTCCTATCGTCGGATGCATCTCTCCAGATGCCCCTTGCACCAAGCGTCAGCCTCGGCTGGTTTCTGCTTTATTTCTTCCTGAGGGATAAATACGCTCGGGCAAAAAAAGAAAACGAACTAAACATCATGCAAATGATGTTCAAAAGATAGTGACGTCGAGGAACAATGAAAAAAAGTCCTCTTCCTGGAACACAGTCGCCTTATTGCACATGCCCTGCAACAAAAGGGGATTTCCTTGGGAAATAGGGTTACCATTCAAACTGCTTATGCGAGTGAAATTCTTAAGGTTTCGGTCTCCTCGACCGGAGCAGAGCCAGCAGCTCTGAAATGAGCTTTATTTCGTAGGAAATATTTGGTTAAGTTCCGGAACAGCTGCTGTTTTGGGGGGTAGGTGGGGGCCTTTGGCTATTTCAGAGACTGCAAAAGAATTCCTGAGGCATGCACCAGACTATCGGGAAACTATTTAATTGCAGTATTTCATTTAAAGTAAAATTCAGCAAAGAATCAAAGAAATTATTCAATGTGCCCCAATGTCAGCCCTCACATTTATTTCGCGAAAAGGGCAAATCTAAATCTTTCAAGTTCTAAAATTGATACGGTATGGCGAAAAGGATTATATTATAATACAGAACATTGAAAATCGATTATTAAAAAGGTTTTTAAATATATTTTTAGAGTAATTACATCTGGTTATAAAAGTAAAAGTGCCATTTTTATAAATTAAACTGATTAACAAACACTTGAACCTCCAAATGTAAAAGGATCTATAATTTTAGCCTTTTTTAAAGTCAATTTTAAGGTGAAATATCTTTAGACTGGCTAAAATAAGTCTTCTGCGAAGATTTCGGCGGAAGTTTTGAAATGGCATAAGCTCTAGTCTCTGCTTTATTGACAAAAGAAACAAGAAGGAAGACTAAGAGAGAAGAAATTTTCGGTAAATTTGAAATTTCCACTTTTCATACATTAGGCCTGGGGATTGGAAAATTTGATTTCTTGAAATGCGGCCCCGCGGAGTGGATTTTTAGGCCCTTCTGTTGAATTTTTACCATTGTAGAATATGCGTAAGCATAAAAAAACATATTTATTTATTATTTCCGAAAATAAAGTGATAAAATGATTTTGAACTTGCCATGGCACTCCTCCACCTATACGAGATTGCTGATATCGTTCTGGTAAATACCAAAATAAACAATATAACTGAAAAATTCTTAGAACGATGTTCATATTCTGAAAATCTGCTGATTCAGCAACTGCTGCTTAACTTGTTTTTGTAAGTAGAAATAATTCGGGTAGGTCGTATGGCAACTACTCTCTAGCTAGTAAAAGTAGGGTAGTTAGGATAGGTTAGACATAAAGTAGAATTATAGAAACTCATTGGTTTAACAAATAATTTCACTACTTACTACTTACCATGTAAATTTTATAAGTTAATAATTAAATAAATAATAATAATAATAATAAGTACAACATATCCGGAAAGAATAACGTTAGCTTTTAAAAGCTAAGACTGAGTTATATTAAAAATCAGATTAATGGCTTGTTTACGCAGATTCAAATTCTGTTCAAAAACTTATAGAGATTTCAAAAATTAATGTTTCGATCTTACACATATCCCACTGAAAAGATTTTATTTGCATAAATATTTATTAAATTAGTAGCATTATTTTTAAGGTTTATTTTTATGAAGGAGTTATTTGGTTGGTTCAAGAGGGTAACTCCATGTTTGGCTAATTTCATTGTATTTGTTCTAAAAAACAATATTCATTTTCGAGCTATTTAACTACCTAGTCCCCTAATACCGAGGAAATCTTTGAGGCAAATACCTAGAGCGTTTTGGTTGGCTTAGCGCTTTAAGTCCCAGATTATGGCAAAGCAGCCTCTACCCGAAGCTAATTTTCTAACTGACTGGAAGCATGCAAATCTATTATACAATCAACCCGTGCGTTTTCGTTCCTCAGATCTTGTCGCCGAACGGCTAAGAAATTAAGACAAACATTAGACGACGAAGATGGGACCAAAATGATGCTACGGGAGCAAAAACGGGAGCATAATTCATCCGCTGCCACCGTCGCCGGCCTGAAGCGACTTATTTCAGCGATGTGTATGTGTGTGCCTGCGGTGCCGTCCCGCCCTGGGGTGCGCTCGTCCGGGAATCAAGTTTATGACGAACGCATGACAGACAAAGCAAATTGCTATCAGTCGACTTAAGCTTAAAACTTAAGCCCTAGTTTACTACGGGATTAATTTAAGTGCTGCTGCTTAGATTCTGCTGCAAATTGCCAGAAGTTAATCATGTTCAATGTTTGAATGATAAAACATCCGGTTCCCGGGGCGAGGTGTACTAGGGGAAAGGGTGCCTTAAACAGATTTCAGGAGAATGCTAATGGAGGCTTAAGCGAGTCTTGGGGCTCAGAGAGCGCCTGGGAGGCGGCGATACGACACAGGATCTGCTTGAATTTAGTTAAGTTGCGACATCGTCGCGCAGTATCGGGAATCTTTTGGGGGTTGTTTATGCCCATGACGAACGGGGTAGTGAGCTTCGAGGTGAAATGATCCTCTATAGTGGCTCAAAATTAAAACGTTTCACAAATTAAGATAATCACTGTAGAATTCTGTGTTAAACTCAATGTAAATTTTATGTGATACTGCAATAAATTTTTCCAAATTTCGTTTACATGCTGAACATGTGAATGAAATCGTTTCAATCTTTAACCCTACCATAGGAAATTGTAGTTTTATAGATCTTAATAGATATCCATGATAAATGTACAATGTAACTGGTAAAATTAACTTAAAGTTTTTACTTGATGTTTGCAATCTTAAGAGAAGTTAAGTCAAATTTGTAAAACTGGCAGAGTTCGGTAGTTTATAATACGAATGTTTAGTTATCTAGGGTTAAATTGTGCAGAGCTTAAAGAGTCCTGGCGAATGATTATATTATGTCTAGGGCTTCTTAAAAAAAATGACAAAAAAATTCTACAAGGTACAATACCACGAAAAGGAAACATTACGAATATTGAAAATCTCTAGAATAGAAAATCTAAAGTATCTCAAATCTAAATAGAGAAATCTCAATTAAAACTATTAAATCGCTTTGGTTCGCTGCGTCATTTTAATGACTTAATAATTACAGGTATAGTTGACCAAACTGTTGAACTCTTCTACAGACGTATTTTTGATAGGATTAAATTGCTCAAATGCAAGAAATGGTTTAGGTGGAAAACAGGATATTACGAGAACAACGCTTTACAAGTTTAGAACGATTTGCATCCGTATGTTGTGTTTACGAAAACACAATAGAAAAAAAAGTAATCGATTTTGGGGCTGCTGGGCTCGTTTAATTGGAACGAAGTTGTTCCTTGTTAGATCTTTGATTAACTTAGTCCGGATTTCCCAGGCACGGACATTTTTTTGACGGAGGCCGCAAAAAAGAAAAAAAAAACAAAAAATCTCACTGACTATTTATTGCAGTAATAAAACGCTACGGAGAAGCAATTTCCCTCAAAGGGATCACGTGCAGAACAGCTCGAGATTTTCACGTTCTCGCAGTTATTTACCTCTCTGACAAAAAGTCCCCGACGGCATCGGCTAAGCGGATGCGCCGCTCGGGGATCATTTATTATTTAGTCAAAAGGCAAGACAGCCTCAAAGTTGAACTCTACGGCGAAACTCTCGCTTCCCGGCTAGAGATCTTGGACTTTTTGCCGCCAACTCTTGGGCAGCTCAGAGCAGGCTCGGGCGGCGCAAAAACCATCTCCTGGAAGGACTTTACGTTCGCCGGGGAATAATTTAGTAACAGATGGTCAGTGGAACAGAAAAATCCAATTTGCTTCAGCAAACATATCCCGATGCAAAAAAAAAGTCAGCCTCAGAACTCCTTCTTTTGTGCTGCCAGTCCCACTTCTACAGTTCTTTTGGATTAACAGGGAGCCTGGCGTATTCCTTGAGAACGAAATTCCGGCGTGTCCATCGTTCCCCATTCCTGTGTCCTTCGACGTCCACCTTTTTTTTAAACTGATTAAATTAAATATTACCCCCCTTCCGTCAGGAGCAACAGACCTGCATCTAGTCCAGCCCCGGGCGAAACACCCTCATTCCCTGGGATAATCTGAAGCGCTCCACTTTTCCGTGCTCTGGCTTCTGTTTCCCGGAATGAATCCTGCAGAAGAGCTCCGCATGACTTGTGCTATCGATTGTTACAACTGAACGATTCCCATGCGGGAGACGACCCTTGTTCCTAAAACTGACTGTTTTGATTATAAGCCAAATGGGGTTCTGAATGGGATTTTCGGGAAGGCTATGTCATCCGTCTGCCGGCCTGAGATTTTCAATAACTTTAGCTAACAAGAGGAAACATATGCTCCCCGGAAATAATTGATCCAACTTAATCGCGTTGCTTTCAGTTCGATTTAATTTTTTTTTTTGAATTTTTTTCCCGCAGGGTAGGACGTCAAACTGATTGAGGACTAACTTGAAAATTCTTACCGTGCAAAGTATTCCGTAATTCGAACATGTGTACAAATTTTCTACAATTCTGTAATGTTTTGAAGATCTCATCATTCTGACTTACCTAGAAAAGCGTACATAGGAATTAATAAAACTTAAGCTAGATATATCAAATAGTTCTTAACTATCAAAGCAAATGTATATTCTTTGGGATACTTAGTGAATGAAAGAATCTATCAAAGTAAAAATTAACATCTGTTTAGAACGTCCGTCGAAAAACTTTTTAAATTATTTTGAGACTGTAAAGCCTTAAAAGACTAATTTACACCTTAATTATTTTGCATATAAAGATTTCTCAACACCTTAGAAATCCTAAACGAGTACTTTCAATCCTTAATATTTTTAAGATGACTAGAATATTTTTTTAGTTTACAGTTGGTTATAATTTAATTTACCTATTTAAAAATTGGAATAATACAATTTATGAATATTTCACAACTTAGTGAACCATACTAAAAGTACGCATTATTAAGACTAGATCAAGGGGGTTGTGGAGACAGAATGGTTCATTAGAAAGGTTGGGTTGGACAAGCTTCAGGAAGGTTTTGGTGAAGTTGTTGATTATCCGCGCCATTCTGGTAAAGGGTTCGAAGTGACCATAGTTAGTATGATGACTTTCAAGGTGAGAGATAGGGAAAAATCTAACGTTAAGGGGGTTAGTGTTAAGGGATATGCTGCGAAGGAGGTCAGGGCAACCAATGGAATCGGTTAGGACTTGGTGGACGAAAATAATATCGGTGGCATTTCGACGTAGTGCGAGAGACTGAAGGTTGATTAGTTTTAGGCGGTGTTCATAAGGGGGAAGATTAAGGTGGCAAGATTCGACTTCGTCTGATAACAGACTTTTAGAGATCTTATGTTGAATCTATTTTTCTATATAAAACAAGTAACATGTAAGTCCTCTAAAACCGAAATATCACAATATTCTAGGTTCTGAAAAGTACCAAAACTTCGACTCGGGAGGTGCATGATGTTTTGGCTGTATTTCGTTTTAAACTTATAGAAATAGGTTTTTAAGGAAAGTTATTTTCTAAATTATGAACGATATTTTCGGGTACCAGAACAGGGGTGGTGGTATAACGCAGTATCATCGGCAAAAAGATTGATGTGACAGCCCAGATTTTTTATAAAACATTGTCAACTATTAAAGGGGATTTTATTTATCTGGTTATTTGGTTTTTTTTGTATTCTTTAAAGTATACTTTAGGAACATGTAAAAATTGTGTTATGTTAAAATTCCAAAAAGGTTTAGTGGGACGCAGTCGATTGAGTCGAATTCTAGATTAAAACGTTATTCTCTAAACGACGTTTTTTTTTAAATTTTATCACAGCGAATATTCGAAAACTTAAGAATTGATTTAACATTTTTAAAGACTATTTCAATAAAAAGAAGGACTTAAAAAAAAACTAAATCTTAGTATGAATGTTAAGAGATTCAAATAGACTTTCCCAATATTTCAATGGGACAATGCTTTATTCTAACTTCAGGGGTTATTTTTTAATTTCGTATCGTACGTAAAAAAATATGCTTTACATGATCCTTAAATAATTAGTAATATCTGAAAATAATTTTGTCCCAAACATTGAACAATTTTTGACCCCGTATTACCCCTTAATTGAGCTTCAATGGAAATAATTAAAATAAAATCGAAATCAAAATTTTACGTTTTCAAAAGTTATAACTATAAAAATGTTTGTATGTTTGTTCGTGTTAAATTCCATCCACTTAAAGAATCTTTGATCAACCAACAAACAAAAATCGATTTTTCATTCAATGGATGGCATTTTCCTTGTTTTTTACCCAGGATTGTGACTTTCTGAGTGTCGTAATTGACGGTATCTGGTGCATTCCACGAGTTCGGGATTTGAGGGCAATTATCTGCATATAAATGCGCCCGCAGGAGCACTACTTGTTAGTTTCCCTCCCTGAGGGGATAAATCAACAGAACACTTTTCATTGAAATTGTTTCACCTGCATTCCGAAAGGATTCGCCTGAATGCTGCTTGCTGTCGAGGCAGCGCAATCACTCAGTCAGAGGACTAAAAATCCACACCACAGCACAGCACCGCCAGATGACGCCAAAAATCCATTAAACTATAAAAGGCAATATGTGGGTCTGGCTGGGGTGTGTGTGCTCCCTGGCCCAACATGTGCCGGGGGACACATCTTACCCCCGGTCGCCCGACACCGGCCATGGCAGGAACCTACGAACTGGATTAACGAGCTCCAGAACAGAAGAGGGCTGAATATCAGTTCCTGATTGCTAACTCCGTTGCCGTCATCCCTTGATTCCCTGTTTAGATGCAGCCCGGCTCAGGATGATTGCCCGGGGTGGTGGCATGTGTGCAGTGTGCCGCCGCCCTTAATTTCGCCAACTGCTGCTGCATGTGTGAGCTGCACCGAAGAGATTACGTCGAGTCGGCCGGTTGGGCACTTCAACACTTTTCCTGGCTAACTCTGAAGACCAAAAGTGGAGCTAAGTCCCGCCGGAGTAGGGATATCATCGGTCGATGGACACGACTTCCTGGTCAATGCATTATTTATGCTTGAGTAATATTCCCCCCGTCTAACAGGATCTGTCTAATTTGGATGCGTTGTGGCCAGCCGTCTGGCAGCGGCGGCCCGGTACAGACAGCTACTCAAATTAGGTTTTCTTCTAGAGGCCTTTTCCGTCCGGAATTCACCTGACGTTTCAATGACTTTAAACCTCTTTCCGGAATCGGATCGATGAACATTAGACAGTCATGGTTTCTGCCATCAATGATCCTTTTAGACTTTCTCTTAATTAAACCATTGCGTTGAAATTCAGTGAACAGATGAGGAGGATTCAGTCATACCGATTGAACTTATCTCACTTATACCTAAAAGCTTTATTAAGAAATTATCGTTATATAAAGATAGTGTCTTAGCATTTTAAAGTAAAACGTATCTGTTTAGTTCTACTTACTACTTATCTTTGTATGGAGCTTTTACATTTGTTTAATTGAAGAAAAAAGAGACATAACTGCTAATAGTCTTACCAAAAACGAGCTTCAAGCCGTAATGCAGTTAAGTCCTTTTTACATTTTTTATACCAAAAGGACGATTTGCTTGGTTTCGCTATTTAATATGAATTAACAGTCAAAAATACGTAAATATCCCTAGGCCTCTAAGTCCTTCTCATTGAATTCAAGTTACTCAAGTTCCAAATTGACCGAATTTTGCAATAAGTTCATTAATTTTTTAGCGACTTTAATAAAAAGGTCAACATATTTTTACGAAAAAAAAACACTCCACCCACGCAGAAATTGCTGCACATGTTTCATTGCATAATCTCCTCTCCGAAATTTATCAGGCAAATATTTTACCGCCCCTCTCCTGTCGAACGTGCATCGAGGGTACACGCGAAACGCACTGAATGCAGGCTACGGCAGTGAGGGAGGGGAGCAGGGAGCCCTGCATATTTTATTCACTTTAAGTAAACATAAATCCCAGAGTAAACTAAAACTGTTTGCGGACAAATTAAACATATCCATGCTGCGTAAGAGATGATACCAATAAATCAATTACGCTGTAATGTCGTATGTTTGTCATGGACCATTATCGTTCGGTTCGAACGGACACGACATATGCTTTGATTTATGAAAATGTTGTTCTTCTATCCCTCAGGCAGGGTGCGGTCACCGGGGTCCCGGTTGCCTTTTTACACCCTGTCGCATTACATCGACGTCACTCCCCCTCCTCCTTCACCCCCATCCAGCACACAAACAGGACCTGGTCGAGTCCAGGCTCTGGACTTCGATCCTGGTGTGGTCCTGGTACCGGGAGAGATATTCACATTGTCATGAGGCGCTGCTGCTATTCGATGTAAACGATTTAATTCAATTTATGGTATTGATAGACGAATTTATTGCCATCAGCGATTAATCCTTCTGGTGCTTGTGGGCGGAAGAAAGTATTAAGTCTATGCCAGGGCGACTCAATGCCACCTTTTTTTACACTCAGCCCTTTTCCGGAGTGTTTCTGATGGCATAGACATAAATTTTGGCGGTAATGTGGCTAATGGACTTTGGATTTTATCCCCTTTTCGGGTGCTATTTCGGAGGCGAAAGAGTTAAATAAAATAAATTTTGCATTGGTAAGCAGGATTAACTGAGGATTTGATTTTATTGAAGGATGCAAAATAAAAATTAATTAGAAATATATCTTGGAATTAGACCAGAGCTGCTTTTACACCTGATAAGATGAAGTAGGACGCAGATCAGGTTCAAGAAAGCATTCTTAAGCGATTTCTGTTCAAAAATTATTATTGGGGGTTTTTAGAGGTCTTAATTGCGAATCTGCGTTAAAAGTTTGAAAATTCAAAATGGCGGATCCAATATGGCGACTAACAATTTTCGAACTTCAACGAATTTAAGTGAAAATTAGTACTATGGAATTTTGGCATTATTGAACTTTACGCGCACCGTGCGAAGTTACCTGGCTTCAGCTAGTTAAAAATAGAAACGCTTGTGCAATTCGAAAAAAGATAGGTAGCTTTCTTTAGTTCTGATTCAAGAACTAGACAAACTCTACTTTTCGCAGAATTCACAAATTAATGCAAGCTGTCCCGTGGGAAAGAAGTCAATGCGATGGTGGTGGAATATCAAAAACTTGTGTAAACAAACTCCGGTCCACAAATAGCAATCCACCCCCAGAAGTGTATAAAAAGAATGGACAAGGTATCCCAGCTGCTAGCGGGCTGCGGAGCAGACAAAAATTGACTGTAACCTTCCCAAGGCGTATCCAGCATGCAGTTTTTCGCCTGCAGCGCACCCTGCATTTCCACCCCCACCATCACGGGATTTCATTGTTATTGCCCTTAAATAAAGCTAAAAATTTCACAGTACACAAAGCAACATGACGGCTGCTGGACGACTTAGGACCAGAAAACAAACTCCTCCATTTCGTCCTGATACAGCGCACAAGACAGTCAAAAAATATCTCAGGGATGAGAGCATGAAAAATCGCCTTTCGCAGGATCCGGGCAGAATGCTGAAAAGTGGGGCGTTCGAGGGTGAGACGAAGTCTCGGGGAATGGGGTCGCGCGCCACCAGTTTAATATGCACCGAGCATTCGCACATCCCGTTGCAGCGGGGATGGGCGGCCTGCATTAGAATTGTCTTTAAGGACACTTCTGGGCCGTACAGGGCGCATTGCGAGTCGGTATGCAGCGCACAATACGGGAATTTATGTCTTATCATAAAGTATTTTTCGGAGCTGCCTCAACTTATTTTTATGGTGGCATAAATTTGTTTATATGCGCATAACTTGCTCCGCTGCCGCCGCTCAAGTGAGTCCCGGCCGTAGGGCTGGAGCTCTATCGAGCTCAAAGCGGTGGTGCATTTGAATTTCCATGAAAAGCAGGAGGATCTCGAAAGCTTTTAGCATTTCACTTAGTTTCGTTTTTGCCCTTCCTACCACCCCCCCGGCCCGGGTATGTGCGGCCCACATCTTCGGCATTTCCTTTCCGAGGAGCTCAAGCGCATCGACAAACGGGATCACGGTTTACTGGCTTTTTCCGCTCCATCCGCGGCTGTTCTGAAATCGCACGCTTTTTCTAGATGCACCCTCTCGTCACTTTGGGAGTTTCCCGGGTATTTTCTGTTTTTAAAATGCATTCATTATACACATACCACATACATATGGACTTATTAATAAACATGGCGAAAATTTCGAAACTTTTATTTTAATTTAAATTTTACCGCACTTTAACTTTATTTTGATAAATTTTTATTATATACTTCTCAGCAGGAAAAGAACGATTAGTTCAAGTGAATGAGGAATTATATTTTTATTACACTTGTGTGCAAAACATTGACACTGTTTAACGAATTTAGTAAGGTGATAATTTTAACTGCGTCCAATAATAATTTTTTGTTTTGAAATTGTTGACTACTTAATTTTTGTATGATAATGTCCCACAAATTTTCGGTTGGGTTCAAATCCGGCGAATGTGGTGCCCCAATCCATAACACGAAGTCTCCTTTCTTGAATCCAATCATTCACCAACCACGAGGTATGTTTCGGATCGTTATCTTGGTGAAACACCAAAAAGTAGTGGAAGCTTCTCGTTTCTCTATATTAGGAACGATCCATAATTCCTAAGACTTTGTGAAGATATCCTACCTAATTGGCCGATAAACAATCTCAAACCATTACAATATATTTTTTAATTCATATCTATGAGAGGTTATGCAAATTGTTTTATGTCTTAAATTATATTCTTGTAAAGGTACAATTGCCTATAAATGGCGCAGCAAGAAGATTGGTATTTGCAGCGACAGTAAGGCTGCTCTGGCCATTCTATTTAATCACATCACTAGGTCAATGATTGTCCAGAAATGTAAGAAAAGACTCAATTCAGTTGCAAAGTACAATCACATTATTCTTATATAGGTCCCTGATCACTAGGGAATTGAATGAAATGAGACTTCAGACACTTTGGCGAGGGAGGGCGTAGATTCCTCCCCTCCCACCCACCTCTGGGCACCTTTTTGCAACGCTGAAAAATTGAATAACTCAATAAGTGGGGCTCAACCCACGGGCAGAGATGGTCAAAGATGATCAACTTGTAGATTCACTAAATGGTTCGTTAGTCTTTCTCTTCCTAAATTTAGTTAGAAAGGATTGCAGAAATATAAAAAATACACATGTTTTTAATTTGTAAGCTATGAATCGAAGGATTAGTTACAGAGTAGCACTGGTTTAAGTCTAGTTACCTCGGGTTAAACCTTATAACAGCTAATAAATGTTCACTAGGGGTATTAAAAGAATGAGCTGAATCTAGAAATTGGCGTAATGACGGGATAGTTTTACCATAAATTATTCGTGGGCATTAAAGTGCATCCTTTTTTAGGTAGGTACTCTGTCTGCGGGCCAATGCAAAATTGACGTGTTGTTTTACATTTCGTGTATCGCTCAGTTGTCGCGGGTATTCCACGGAGGGGGCTTCTATCGGTGCCACAGGAACTGAATACATTAAAAAATCATCCTCTTGTACAGAGCGCGGGAGGAGCAGCAGCAGTTCGTTATGAATTCCGTGTATGGCGGCAATAACTGCAGGGACTCGCGTGAAGCGCACAATCAGAACTCCTCTCGGCCGTAGTTCTCATCTCTGATAATACTTGCAGAATAATAAAATTTGCAAATTTAATTAAGCAGACAACAAAATTAAATCAAATTGGGAACAATTAGCCGAAATTTATTCAGGCACTGTGGAAATATGTAAACAAATTCCATTGAAGTCTGGTAATTAGCCAGACAGGGGGAGGGGGGAGAGAATATTACCGGACTTAGAAACTTCCCACCGCACCGAACAGATTCATCTATGCGGGGTTAATTGAATTGTGCGCGCCAAACGAAAATATCGCGGCTCCCGGATCGAATTCCGATTGAAGCGCAATGAAAATTGGTTTGCACCCTGGAAGGTCGATTCGATGCCGGATCCTAATGGACTGGATCCGCTTGAGGTAATGGGGCAAACTGATAATTTTATCACTCCGATGAAAACTATTTTTGATTTAGAATTAATGTCTAAACACAAAATTATCAACTAAACCGATAATTCCGCTGTGCATGCTGTTGTCTCCCATTGTAAACCAATTCTCGCATAAACAACTGTCGGCAGTTTTGCGCGTTACCGCGAAAAACTTTTCGCGAGGCGCACGTTCACTTTGGAGTAGAGGATTCAAATCTTAGATAGAATTTCTTTAAAAAAATCCCCCCTTGTTTTGTTTAAAATTCTTCGTCTTTTTCGTGAAAGAAACCCGTTTCGAACTCATCATGCCCTCCTCCACTCAGCTCCTTCGAGTTTCGTATTTGAAGAACTTTACCATGCAAAATAGCGTCAAGACAACGACGGAAGTTCTGTAAGCTCTGATGCAACAAATTTATTATGTTGAAAATCATGAGCTACAATTTTTGTTAATTTTCTATGCAAGCTCTCGAGACTTTCTGAAATTTATTTATTTTTGTTTTTTAAAGTGCATAAGTCTAGAGATTGTGTGCCAAAAGGACGTACGATTAAGTTCTCTGCACCTCGCATGCTTCACTCCAACGACTTTTGTTTGGTGTCCTTGTTTCCAGAGAATTAGCAAAACTATGCAAAGCTGGCACATATTTGCAAACATTAACAGGGTTTTTGTGATTTCCATCGAAGACAACAGTCCGCCACACACATCCTCGCATGTAAGGTAACTTAAACATTGTTCTTATGCTTGTCTCAGAAGCTAGACGTTTATTTTCCGAATTAATTAGTCTAATTTGGGTACTGCTTTAATTATTTTATTTGCCCTATAGAACTCTTCTTTATTAGTCCTAATGTAGTTAAAATTTTGGAAGATTGGGATTGATATTCTGCATATTGAAGATGGAACGGTCATTACAGATTGAAAAGCTTGAAATTTTCTCTACTAAACCGAACGAATTTCAAAAAGAAAATAGGTTAATTTAATGAAATTTTAAATGTAGTTGATAGACGCAAAGTATTGAAAGATTCCATGTTTCTACTTTCACTTTCAGCTATCGTGGAGTTATAGAGCTGATTTCTAATTTAGAACTGGCTGCAGCATTTTCTACCAGTTCGTTAAAACATAAAAATGTGGTAAAGGTCTTCTGTATCCCTTCAATTCTCTTGACTCCATACAATAGCAACATATTCAAGATCTCACGTTTAATTTGCCGTAAATATGGCGTAGTCAATATGTTTAGACACAAAGAGTTTTCTATGCAAAATTATCCCTAAATCAGTAATTTGTTTAACATGCTCCAATAGTTGACCATTTATAGAGTAGTTGAATGCTATGTGAATTACTGAGCGATCAAATAAAACTACCCGTCCAGTCCAGGTTTTGTATCCTCAGGTAATCCAGTAAAATTATGTAGCTGTGACAGAAAATAATTGAATAAATGTCCTTTTAATTTTAATTTTCGAATAATCGAAGACTTGGCAAAAGAATGACTAGAGATCTTCGTTTGATTTGCCTTATTAATGTGATCTTGTGTATTCCGCTCTATGATTTTACATCAGATATTTTAATAATACCAGTGGAACTTGTAAAATTAACTTAAGGTTTCCTATTACTATCGATTGTTTTAATTCACATTGATGTGATATGATTTTGCAATGTAATTTTACTCTGACCGCAATTTTGCGAAACTGGAAAGAATTTAGGTAAAAATAAAATGTTCAATTTCAAGATTTGCGGATCAATAGTAAGAGCCAACACCTTTTATTTTCAATTGATTTAAATAAGGGTTTTCTTATACCATAAGTTGGTCTTATTTAAAACGGAAATACAAGGAAGAAAGTTAATAAACTACTTGTAAAGCATAATTCTGTTATTCGCAGGTTTGTTGAAATTAAAACTTCAGTGAATTGAAACTGAACTCCCGCATATCTTTTGTGAAGTTACCACTGGAAGCTTGAATTAACAGATAAAGAATTAAGCCCTGAGCCCGGCGAGTTTCTACTGAAGCGACTAGGAAAGAACGCCAACTCGCTAAGAAGTGAAGTTCGAAGGATCTGGAAATTCTGCCGGAACTAAAACTCCAATGACCCACAAGGCAAGGCGTTCTCAATCTTTGTCCACTTTGGCGACTAATGGCCCATGTGTTCCTTTAACTTTCAACTGATCTTGAACATTTCATGTCCCATTAAAAGCGAACGGCAAAATTGAAAAGGCTCCCCCCGTACAAGGAGCAGCCCAAAACTTCTACCGAACTGCAGTGGCATTTGCTTGCTGCGAGGGTCCTTCGACTATTCCCGGGTCTCAAGCGGCAGTTCTGCCGGTGAACTTTTATGGCTTAAAGTTTCCCTTCGTTACGTGTCATATTTTTTTCTCCACAGTTCTTGAAACTTGTCATCCGCAAGAATTAGTTATTCAACAGAGTTTCGCGCTCACGTATGTAGGCGAATGCGAAGCGATGGAGTTTTAAGTGGAATTTGCCATTGGAAGTTGGTCCTCTCGCCCATCCAAAAATTTATAGCCGTTAAACAATGTTCGGGGAGATCTTTTGTCGGACTTTTGAACGACTCGCGTGATGACAGAGCCATCCCAGCCTCGGCATCAATTATGCTGGCAAACGCAAAAGTTCGGGGAATATTTCTCTAATGCTATTAGGTAGCATCATGTGCAGCAAGCCACGGAATTGGGTTAAATTCCTCACGGAAAATAAATTTACCAAGCGGTGTCCAATACCCGCGTATGACACTACCCAGTAACGTGGTGGAGGCGAATTTATTGCAACGCATCGCGTTTATCAAAACATCTGTCCGCATTCGACTCCGCCATTGATTGATTGCAGTTGGCAACAAATTGGAGCAGCTAGCGCAACAGACGGATCCCACCGAGTATATGAATAAATAGTAAAAACCGCAATTTATTCTGTCTATCTCCCTGTCAGATTGGGAATGTCGCTCATAAAATTACTGTGGATATCTGATACCCATCCGGCAGGGCGGGTCGGGATCTGGGAAAAAATTACTGTTCCCATTGTTTGATTTGTTATTTCTAGGGGGGAAAGCACTCCCACTGGATGGATTTTGCCATTTAAAGTGACACATTTCACCTTACCGCTGAAATATGGGTCGACGTCGCCCAACTCCTTCTTCGCTCCACGAAACAGTCAAATTTCGACTTTCACATTTCTTCAGCGAACGGGTGGAGCAGCAACGGAATAACTTATGATTGCCACTCGATGACTTCACATCGACTTTTCCTCCCCTCGAAAAAATAAGTGGGGAGGAGTCAGGTTTTTCTGGCAGAAATATGAAAACTTTCCTTTCTTGGGGAGAATATTAAAATGCCATTTAGAGGGATCCCTACGGTGAACTTTGAAATGTATTCCGTAGCGAGTTGGCCCTTCTCATGTGGGAAAGTTACCCTTAAATTACCTCAGTTGTTGGCAATTATTGTTCCGCAAGTGGCGATTAACAGGACGTGAGCGGCACTTTCACAGGCCAACTAAAAATGAAATTATTAAGTGCCTGTTCAAATGCCGTTCGTAAAATAATAAACAGCCTTTTGTAGGTATTTCAAAGTGATACTTTTTCAGAAATTGACGCTTATTGAGTACCTAACTCTTACAGTGCTTGTGGAATTTGAGAAAGTTTTATAAAGAACCTCAAGAAATATATTTTGAATGGAATAAGTCATATGATTTCCAAGCCACACCTACGGTACGAATGCTATAGCTAAATTTTGAGTTGGGCCAATACTCCTGATATTTTGTTTAAAACTAAAACTAAAACTACAAAAGACTGACGTCGCGATATTTCGTACATTTACAGTTTCGAAAATTATTCGGATTATCTCATCTCTATGCCTCTTTTCTAATTCCTGACTATCTTTATAATAGTCTAGAATTGCTTTTCCACTTTTATTTTTATATTAGACCGATAGACAGGTAGCAGATATATGTACAAATGTAGATAGCAATAAGGCTGAGTTTCTATGTAAACTCCCGGTGTTAAATTTGAATTAGTTCATCTAAATTTAAATGACCTCCATAACATTTCAAATTTATTCTGTTTTTGGGTAAATTGCAACTCTTGATCCCGCTGTCTCAGTGGCAGTAGCAGCATAGGGACATTTGTACGGATAATTTCGCTTAAAAGATGACATCCTGAGCCCTGTCACCTACCATCTGCTGAGTCCCTGAAGTATACTCGTCCATTCGTCCGAGCTGCACAATAAATTTTCGCCAAAATAAGCCAATAAGCGTTAAGTGCAAGCAATTTATGTTTTTCTTTCATCTTGCCCTGTTGACAGGCCGGTGACAGATTAATGCTCATCACCGCTTGAGCTAGATAAAGAGCATATGGAGGACTCCCGTGGCGCTGTCCGGGCAAAGACACGTTTGCTCGCGAGCCTTCTTTTATTATTTTCCTATTTTTTCTTGTCGTTCGTTTTCCTATAAAAATGTAAAGCACCCATCCAGTACCCAGGGACGATCCCGGCTACTCGTGCTTGATTAATGAATTTACTGCTATCTCTGGCAGCTATGAAAGCTTCCTTGTCTCCTATCGTCGTACATCAGACTTTAGTCGCTCGCTTGTAACGACATTACCCCGCCTCCTATCGCCGTTTCGCCGATGCCCAGCCATCCAGCCGGCTGGATTGAGGGGGTTCTGTCTGCGGGGCTTTTGTGAGCAAACAAAGTTCATTTGTCCTCACTTTGGAGTCATGCATTATCCGCTTTCTTTTAATCTGCCCGGACGGGGTCTTTGCAGATGTCATAGAGCTACTTTTGCTCTGTGTATCCCTTTGAAAAAATGCACAGACCCATGTGCCCCCAACTCTGTCAATTGGGCTCTTTCGTGGTGCCACCCGGCGAGGCGATTATAGGGCGGCCTCCCACATTCCACAACCTATTTCTCTTTCTCGTTAATGACTTCCAGATGTCGCTGGGCTCGAGTGATTAATTGTTGTCACAAAAGTTGTAATTCAACTGCTGACAGCTATCTTTGCCTGAGAGATTTATTAAAAGTAAAATGAGCCAAGTGGGACTTTTTTTTTCTTATGAATTCATGTATCCTTGGTCTATCTATCTAAGCTAGTCAACTCTTGGAATCTTGAAATCTCAGGACGGTTGAAGTCTTTAAAGTTAGATATGTGCATGTCTCCGACCTACTCTACTAATCCTTTTTGGATACTCTAGACTAAACTCTAATTTCTAGCAACTTTAATTCTTACTAGCTGCATACACAGATACGCTTTTTATTTATAATCCTATGCTTGTTTATTATTTACCTTTAAACAAATTTGAATTCATTATGCCAACTTTTCAGAACTTACTTAAAATACTGAAAATTTGTTGTAGTTCGAAATGTCGAAATATTCATTTACTACATTTTTAAAAATAGGACGTGAGCATTTAAATAGAGGGATAAAAAATTACGATTTTGTAAATTTTTCGGGAACTTTCGGAACTTAACAATAAAACATTTACGACATTGTGGGTGTTGATCGTGTCTAAGTAGGCTTGTTTGAATCCAACACGGCAAAATTTTTGCTCTTTTCATTTATAAATACATTGTGATCTTTAGAAGACTTCTTATCTGGATAAATTATAATTTTTTATACAATTCTTGAATTGTACTACTATTTAAAACATACTACTTGAAATATGCCTACTGTTTTCAGGCTAAGTCTACACTATCCAGGCGTTCAACCAAATTTAATCCTTTGAAAGCATACATCAAAAGCTTATTGGTTTTGAATGGGGTTAAGGGAGGAGGGTTAAGTTACGATTTTATCCAGAACAAACAGCATGTTCCTCAGCGTTTGGCGTTGGCTGAATGGTCCCTTTATCTGCAAATTTTGCTCGGTTATTGTGGATCCATTAGGGCCATTGACGTAATAATCATTTCCATATAAATTGAAAATTTTCGCAAAATGCCACATAAAGCGAAGTAATTATCCCTTCCTCATATCATCCTGTTCGGCTTTTTAAAAATATTGCGCCATCGAACCGGAGATCCCTGTAAAAATTATCATTGCAAAAGTGGCGCCTAATTGAATAGGTGCATAAATGGCACTCGAAAAGGAAAATCTCGTTACGCTGATAAGCGTCGAGCACTTTGATGTCCGTGCTATTTCTGCGGGGCACGCATTAAAAATGGTAATTCACTCCGCACTTTTAGGCAACAGTTTTTAATTGAGTATGAAAGGAAATAAGAGGACCTGGCCGTATTCCATGCAGGTGCAATCAGCCGCAAGTGCAGCATCTCTGAAAATTTTAGAGAGAGTGGGAGATATGCGTTGAATGCACCGAATTGGTCGACTGGCTCAGGACCCGTAACGTAAGCACAACGACGAGAGGGTGCTCAGTCAATTCACTTTCTGCGTTCCCCCTCTTCCATCCAGTTCCGGTCCAAGCGTCATGCACAGTCAGAGCACATCCCTCAGAAAACTGTTTACGTAAACCGCCTGGGCATGTCCTGTAGTTTTATGTAAATTAAGGGATAAAAATCTGTCCGGAAATCGGACTCGATTTAGCCACGGCCACGACGTTTGGTCCTAGATGCAAATGGATCAGCGGTCCAGGGAACCTATCTGCCGACCAGGGTCCGAGCAGATGGGAAAATTTAAAAAAAAAAAAAAACAATTTAATCCCAAGAATACTCTGAACCGAGCCGGCAAAATTTAATTTCCAAAGTTTTCATCAGAAACTCACACAAGCTTCGGTGGAAAAAAGCATTTCCGGAAAGTGTTGAATAACGTCGGCTGGCTTGTCACCGGACATGTATTTTTCCTTCTAATGAAAGCTCTGATTCAATTTGAGGCATTCATCACTCTCCAGCAGAAGCAAGAGTTCCACTCCTCAGCCACCTCCTCCATGGACCTAGTGTAACGTGGTGGTAAGGAAATTAAATTATTTTTCTTCTCTAGCCCTGTCCTTGTTAGGCCACAAAACTCTTCATAAATTACCCGCAAAAGAGGATTTCTCCTCTCCTCCTCCATATTCTCCTTTTAGCTCTGTACACTAAGCCCTTCCAAATAATAGGTTTTCTCGAGTCCCTCAAAATAGGCGTTTGTTTCAGTGATGACCTCTTTATTGCCAAATCTCTTACCGCCCAGCCATTTCTTCAAATTTGGAAATAGGAAATAGTCGCAGTGGACTAAATCTGGAGAATATGCTGGATGGGCGTAGCCCAATTTATAGATTTTTGCCATGATGACTGCTAATAATGCTTAATCAGCACACGAAATTCACTTTTTTCCGTTTTCTTTAAAATTCACGAAGTTATCTGCTTGCAGTCGCAGCTTGCTCAAACTCTGACTGTGGTCTGTTAATTTATAGCACCTAATGGGATCAAAATTGCTGCGCAAGAAATTCAAAAAGTCACTGACTTATCAAACTGTCCTCGTATTTTACGTTTGGTACATTAAACGACTAGTTGGGTAAATTGCCTCAATGGAAAGCGTCTGGAAAATTTCATGCTTTGAGAAATGTATAAAAAGTATGTTATTGATTTTGCAGTATAAGTTAAACGAGATTCTAAATTATTTGGTATTCGATAAATAGTTAGATAAACTAAAAAATGATAAAATATATCCGACTCTCCCCTATAAGTCCATTTAAACGAGAGCCTTTTTCCTCGTTTTCCTGGAAAAGTAGTTTCTTATATTTCTCGGATCAAGAAATAAAATTCTATTAAAGTGAGGAGTAATTAAGTAAAACGTTACATTCAAAAATTGTGTTTTCTCTTAGCATTTTGTTTTTCGTAGTGTTACTGTAGCGCAAAAGGTGAATAAATGTTCGGGTCTGTGACCCGAATGAGCCCGCCCACAAGGCACCCCAGGCAGAATCGGAACTCGGAACGTGCATTTACACAGTTCCCGAAATGGGGTAATATTTTCACGCAGTACTCGTTCCCAAAAGGCTTCTGCAAGGGTTCTAGAAAATGACTGGGAAATCTTGGGGAAAATATTTTCCGAAATATTTCCGGGACTGTTAAGCAAATCCCCCTGATTCCTTTTGCTCAGTTTTTCTCGTTCATTCCAATTTTTTGCCATTGAATTTTTAAGGAATTCCCAAGTCGGAGAGATCTCTGTTGCTTCCTTCGCTAGACGATTTAGCTAGGAAGCAGTTTGTCGTCCTATAAAAATGCTAATTTGGGCTTCCGCCCTACTGGGGTCATGAAAAGTGAAGAGAGGTTTCGCAGCACGAGGGTGCTCCGCTGGAGTAACATAAAAGAACGAAGCCGGAGGACGCAAAGAAGAAAAGAAGCAAAGATGCAAAGATACGACTGTCAATTGAAACCTCCGAAGGACTTGGGATTCCTCTGCTGGTCTCTTCGTCCGAGGCTCAGCCAAGATTTCGCCTATTTGTTCTGAATCAAACGGCAGAAGTCTGGGAATCAGAGTCTATTTCTTTAGCCGTCGCCCGCTGCTGCGGTGGATTCCGTGCATAAAGGAAATTTAGGGAAATTGACTTTTTATTCCCAAAATCCCGGGAAATCCTTTTTATTCGGCCATAGTTCTAAATCGTTTTTACATTTCGTTCGCCCGCCACCGTTTTCGGCAGGTTCTGGCCGTCTGACTCAGTTCCCTTTTCTTTCTGTGGGTTCGCTTGATGGACTAAATCCAGCACTTACGTGTCGCCGAATTGAATTCGAAGTGTT
This sequence comes from Philonicus albiceps, assembly GCA_963969385.1. Taxonomy (NCBI): domain Eukaryota; kingdom Metazoa; phylum Arthropoda; class Insecta; order Diptera; family Asilidae; genus Philonicus; species Philonicus albiceps. The sequence goes on along the minus strand of OZ017772.1, from coordinate 74,627,703 downwards.
TTAGGTGCTGAAATTTTATAGTCATTTTGTGTTCCTTGATTTTATTCGTTTTCTTATTGTTCGACCGGCTTTGAGGCTCGAATCGCCTGGATTTCAGGTTAAACAGCACTTTTTACTGGTCAATGAAAATAAGGTTGCCATATAAGAATATGAGGTAATATCGCTGTAAAATTTTATCGCAACCATCTCAGGGTGCTCTGGAACGATGGTTTATGGGGCTATCAATGGGGAGCTATTGTGATTATACTGCAGCCGGGGGAGACGGGGTATGACTCGATATTCAGATTGGTTCGGTTTTTGGGCTGTTATCTACCCTACCTTCCAGTTAAACCTTTCATTGACATATGCTATACAATAGGGAGAATCCCAGTTTTGCATGGTGGGCTTTTTAGACCCTTTATTTTATTCCTGCGACACAATTTGGTCATAACTATGCGTAGACAAGTTTTAAGAAGACTTAATGTAGTAATTTATTGGTGGGTATTGTTAAAGATAGTACCTTAGGAACAGCAGTTGCGTCGAGACTTAGGTATAACATTTTTCATAAACATTCTTATTGTAGATCTTAACGATTTTGCCTTAAGATTTTAAAAGAAAGAGGAATTTTTTGATTTTCTTTAAAAGCAGTAAATGATTAATTTTTGCCTAGTTTAGAGACGTTATCCAAGCGAAAAGACATCGCACTTCTTCTTCGTAAAAACGGCTAAAATGGATTCGAGTCGATGGGTTTAATAAGCAAAACTGTACACTTTAACCCTTTGAGGCACATGATTATAAAAAAAAATCTTTTATCTAACTTGTATAGATGTTTTTTTTTTAAATTATAGTAAAATAACTTTAAAAACAAATATTTAACTATATGAGCATGAGTAATTTGAACTTTTCGAGGTGGGTTCAACTATATCGCACCATGCATAAAAGGCTAAGCAAAAGGTGGGACTGTTTTTAACCTACGTAAACCCAGTAAAAAGGCTTTGAGAGCTTTTTCACATAATATGTATGCTAAATTTAAAATTTAAACTATCAACGTATTTACGAATCTGGGGATATCATCATTGAAATTCCGAATTTTTATTTGCAATGATAGTCGTTTAAAAATAAAACTCACAATTCAACTACTTAATTTTAAAAAGGATTTGCACTTTCGAAAAACTTTTTATTAAAATTGTTCTATCCATTTTAAGCTTTTGAGTAGGTAAATTTTGCGATCATGTGCAATGAGTGGGGCTTTATAGAAGCAAGGTTCTAGTTCCGATCTTCCAAAAGTTTACGTCTCCCCTTTGAGTGGACCCATTTCAGGTCATAGTCCCCAGTTTGTTCACCCCTTCGCTGGCCTGTACTAAAATCGGCACGATCTTAGTGCAAACATCTCGTCACTTTCTTCTCACTGCACTCTGAAGCGCATGGTTTCTTGCGGGCAGCCACTTCGCCCAAGCCACCCACTCACCCACCCATGCCGCAAATATTGCCACTTCCAACCAGGCCCAAAGGATTGCAAAGAAATGCATTACCTCAAAATAATCGTCGGGAGCAAAAAGCACTGTAGCTGGGCATTCCCGGGAAGGTGCAAAGAGCTCTGAAAGCTCGGGAATCACAATATCAACAGCAGCGACAGTCATTCCGAGTCGAGGGTAAAAGAAAAAAAAAAATCCAGAACACAGGGTAAGGACCAGACAAGAAATCGCTGAAAGACTTCGCAAGGTTTAAATGGATTTTTAAAAAGCTCTCCTGTCCCAACCTACTCTAGGTTGCATTTCAGCTGTTGAGAGGTTTTAAGAAGTTCCCCCGGCCGGCTCCTCGCCGTGCCGCACCCGGCTCGCGGGCGGGCCTGCACTTGCGGAAAAATATTCCCAGTTCCCAGTCCCTGAGTATTTACTTTAAGGAAAAACATCAAGGCGAAACTTTTTATATGTTTCCTATGCTCTTTCGGTCGTGTTCTATTTGCTTTTCTTGGGGGGCTCTGCGGTAAAAGTTTTCGCTTCACCCCCCCACCCTCTATCCCCTGCACCCCGACAGGTTTTGTTCCTTTTCCTTGCAGACATTTCTTCAGCATGAACAAACCCTGATGGCTGCAAATTTACCTTTAAAATTAACAAGCGCCATAATCGGGGAAACCGCAGAAACTTCACTGCCGGATCCTTTCTGCGCTGTTTTATCCGAAATGTTCCGGTCGGGACAAATCCGGGTTTTTGTGCGATTTTCAACTGGATAGAAACGGATGTTTTTTTTATTTTAGAATTAGAAACTTTCGCTGATTATTTGCAACTATAGTTGCACTCAAGTTTTTCTATCGCCAAAGTTTTTGTAAACAATTTCAGGGAGGGGAATCACATTCATGCTGGAAAAAATTAGGTCGGTGAATAAATTTATTATTTTTAAAAGTTGATGGAATTATTTTTCGCAAGTAATAACGTTTTGGTAGTGTGCCCCAAGAAATGTTTTATTTATAAATAAAAATTATTAATTTTTTTACGAGTTCATGATATCGGCGTCTATCTGTCGCAGTCGATTTAAAAATTTACCATTTAGTTAGGTTGATGATATTACAGTAGACCCCACTATAACGCGAAAGAAACGTTTTTGGGTGCTGGTCCAATTTCTGGCGATGTTCGCTTAGAGACAGCGACCATTGCTAAGCGTCTAAAGGCGCTGTCCGCAGGCAAAAAGTTTAAAAATTCCTGCGACTACTTATAGACTTTAGATACTTTAAGGGCTATTCTAGAATTGTGACTTTATCTCCTTAGATGTTAGAAATGAGGTACAATCTACTCAACTCTATAGGTGGCTCAGAGCTGGATGACATTGAAATAACTACTCCTTTTTGCCAATTTAAAAGTTTGGCTATAGGTGGTCAAATGCAACGAATACACCGTAAATAATGTTTTTGTATACCTCCAATCTGCACTATTTGCTAAAGTACAGACACATATTGCATTAAGTCGTGTCAGATCATTGGATGGACTAAGAATAGAAGAATTCGGTTTCGAAGAGTTTTTCGACCAGTCCTAGTCAATATAAAACTCCTTTCGGGATTTGCCTGTTCATTATGACTTCTAAATTTCAAAAGACAAACATTTCAGGCTTCCCAAAAATTATAGATTGTGTTACTTTAAGGACATAGCTGCGGGATGAGCAACACGGACCACCGCCGACACCCAAACGCTTTCCGGGCCAGGTCCCGGTGATTTGTCTTAGCAAATATTTGCAGCATTTTTATATTACTCCTGAGGGTGTCATATCCTGTGCTCTTTCAGAGCCCGCCGCATCCTGTGATGATTTGTGCCCGGGCGCCAGTGCCGTCGGCTCGAGCCGACTGCTATTTTTTTTTTTTTCGGTGTTTGTCCCAAATATTCGCATAAGGCAAAAAAAATGTGTCCTGAAGCGACAATTCACCAAATTTCGGGAGGGCGTAGACGCACAATCCCGCAAAAGTTGTTGGCCCTCTGAAAACGATGAAGAGCCTACGTTTTTTTTTGGCGGGCAGTAGGGCACTTGGTACGCTCCGCCATAACGGGCGTCGTCTGGATTTTATTGATAGAAATGTCGAATTGCCGGTTAAACATAAATTATGGGATTTTGCAGACTTTTGCAGGCATCGATATTCAGGGCCGGCGGGAAAGACGAATTATGCCTGCGACATGGAGATATCAACAGCCACAGTGGCAAATTAGAGGGATGCTCCAGAGGAGCCCAAAAGATTCGAATTTCCTGCCTCACTGGAGAACAGGTTTGATAAGGAGATTTTAAAGGAGGTGTGGCGGGTTAGATGAAAATGCCCGTGGTGCTCCAAGTTATTGACGAACCTTAAATTATTTTCGAAATGAGAAAATAATATAGGTGAGTGCTCCCTCGAAAAGGGTGTTTTAGGCTCAACAGCAGTGAATTTGATATTTTTATAGGTCTAGAAATTATGATGGCTTTTTTTCGATAGCGTTTCCTGAGTAAACTTGATAGCCTCTGGCAGTTTCACAAATTGGCAAAAATTCTCCTGCACTTCTTCTGTAGCCAATCTTATTTGAAGACTTTTTTCATTTTAAAGATATAAAGGTCCTTAAAAGAAGAAAATATTTTATTTGAATATAACAAAAGGTTTTACTTTTGGAAAGAAGAAATTAAATGAAAACATTTGAAATGAATAAATAAGATATAATAAATATACAGGGTGATTCGTAAAGAAGTGTTCCAACATGTACCAATCGATTCCTTATAGTATTGTGATCATCCTTCATGATGAGCAATTTTTTCGTAAAATTCCTCCTTCACCCCTTTTTTAAACACTGAAATATTTTCGCGTGTGCAAAGAGGTGAGCTCATTAAAAACGTAATTACTTCTGTTTGAAACACATTAGGACAACAAGTAAGGTTTTGATAAAAAGTATGCATTATGAGCTTTCTAACAGTGTCTAACATGTCTCGATCTCTTGGCAAATGTGGCAGGTATGAACGTTAAAACTTAAAATTTTTAAAAATTTCGATTAAAAATGCACCTTTTTATCCTCCGTCTTTAAACATTTTCTTAATAAGATATCTTTCAAATAGAAAAAGAACCATGTAAATATCTTTAGTCCATCAAAAGTTATTAACACTTTTGTAGAGTCACTAGAATACTCAATTGGAAAAAATGTCTGCCATTAAACTTCACCATCACCCTGTATAAAATGAAAAGGTGTTTTCAAATTTAAAATAGTTCATTAAGTTAGAAAATCATTGTACTTTTAAAATTTTACAACGTTTATAAAGTTTTCTTTAAACAAGCCAATGATAGACGTGTTAATTTCACCCTTGGGTTACTTTTAAACAAAATGATGACATAAAAATACATCAGTTTTGCTTTATTTTAAATTATTTTAAAATTCCTCATAGGATATTATTTTCCTTCTGATGCTACAGTTTCGAACGATGTTCGTCCGAGTCGATTTTCACAAAACGGTTGGTCTCCGAGGGGGCCTCGTCCGTCTTGTATTCATTTCGGACGATTTATTTCTTGCTCACAGTTTACTTATGACATTCTTTTTCACTACTGGATTTTAGCGCCTATTTTTATCGTCCAAGAAAAATTGCGCTCAATTTCTATAAGACCGAAGAGATTTCTCGAGGAAAGTGGTACAATTAATCTCAACACATGAGCCGATGCCAACATGTACAAACGGCGGAGAAAGTGAGCCGACCTTTAGTAATGATTGCAAGAAATCCCTTCATTCATTTCCCTGGAAACTTGGGGTGGTTTCCCGGTATCCTTAAGGAAACTCCAAGATACTGGGGTCACCCGGCTCCGGGCTGGGACTGATATATGGTCGGCGTTCAGTGACAAATTCATGATTTTAGTTCACATTGTCATCTCGGTCTGAAATGGGCTTCGTCAGCTCCTCGGCCTCTCTCTCCTAGCAGCAGTAATAGCAGCAGCAGCAGTAGCAGCAGCATCTTAGCAGATCGACGTGATTTGAGCTGATGCTGGGGGTTAAGGACGGAAATTTTTGGTCTTAATGCGAGGACCCTCTGCTAGTGCGATCCAATGGAGGAACTTGGGGATTTTGGTGGGCCTTGCTTAATGCTTTTCGGGTTTTTAGTTACGGGGAGCGGCTACTGGCTCAATTCTGTTGATTTCGCAACCGTCGTTTGGCGGAAATTGCGGTGTATCTCCGCGCAGTTACCCTGATCCCTTGCCAACCCTTTCGTCGCGTAAATTCAGAAGAAAAAAAGAAAAAAAACTCTGAGAAATGCGAGAGGGAAAGTCGTTTTCGTTGAAATTGCATTACAATCCTTCAAACACTGCCGAGAAGCAGTGGCCCTTTGTCCTCAACGAGGTACTTCAAGACGCTTACAGCAATTTCCGGCTATCAATATCAAGCTGTTTTCACAGCGCCCTTCCTGAACTTAGCCAGCCGCCCTTCGGTGATTTACTGTCCATTCTTCCCCATTAGAGTTTGGGACTCAACCTGCAGCCAGGTGAATCCAACGATTGTCCGCCAGAGTCCGGTACGAGTGGATATAGCGGAGTCGTCGGCTAGTAACCAAGACTCTGCGGGATGGGAGGACAATCGCGCGGGATCATGAAAATGGGTGGGGACAGGATAAAACATCGAAAAGCTAAAATTATCCCTGCCGGCGAAGTTATAAATCTTTTAACCGTTGCATGGTAGCAGCGGCCCAGAGTTAAACGGACAGAGTGGGTTTTTACGTTAAGAAGCTTTTAATGTTGGACAGAGACAAGGCTCGCGGCGGGGGTAATTGATATGTTGATTTTTAATGGGCCTCCACCGTTTTTGGGCCACCTATCCTGCCCACCAGCCTGCAAGATACTTTGCCCTTTTTCCGTCATCCTTCGTCCGACCGGGAGATATTAAGTTCCTTATTATTTGCCTCCTACGCCGCAAAAAATAGCATTTTCTTCATATTAAAGGTTTTGTGTTTCTACATTCATTACAAGCATTTAATTTTGATGTTAAGGGGAAAGGTGATTTCAGTAAATTTCTGGAACCGAAAGAATTATTCTAAAAGTGGGACCTGTACACTGAAATTATCTCTCAGTTTAAAATTTCAAAATGAGTTCTATTCGTCCCATACGTTATATCGCTTTATACCCTAAATGAGTAAATGTAAATTTTTATTTATGGTCTGTCAGTTTCTATTTATTTTGCTTTCCCATGTTGGTCTATAGTTATTTTCTTAGTTTAGTTCAATTTAAGTATTCGCTACTGTTTGTAGCTTGTATTAATCGAAAAAATAAATACAATTTTAGCTTACCTGATCACAGTTTTGTCCAATTCGTGTAAAAATCGCAGTCAACGACGTTTACATAACTCCTAAAGTCATGAGGTGTTAAATTACACCTCGCTTGCGGGCTTTTCCGAATCCTCATCGAGTAGCGCGCAACAAATTTAAGCATCCTTAAATATAGGCCCGAGTATATTTTTAGTTAGCTTTAATTTTGATAAAAATAAAAAAATCACCACAAAAATTTGCTGTGGTCGCGAAGCACAGCCGTTTCGCTTATGAAACAGATTGGCGGCAACATCATCTGGAAATCATTTTAATTAGCTCGTGTCTGTTTCCAACAGTTTTATTTTGTGCCGTCAGCAGGACCCTTTGTAATTTTTTGATTTGCCTCCGTGCACGGTAATTAATTACATTCCAAAGCTTACTACGTTCATGGAAATAAATTTTTTTTTTTTTTTTTTGGGAGGCTCCAGCAGACACTTAACGAGGGAAATTTTTTGTACCCCTTTTTTTTCATTTGGCACCAGCTAAAGGAGCATTCGCTCTACGGCAGGCATTTCATCCCGGAGAGTAAATAGTTGCGTTTTATTGAGAAAAAAAACAGCAGAGGATGACTCATTTGGTCCTTTGTCTAGTTGTAAATTAATTCGATAGAAATTCACTTCAAGGTGAGTTTTCAGATAAAAACAAGAGCTTCATTATTCTTCTCTAAACTTTCCTTCCTAACTGCATCATAAAAAGGTTAAGCAACTATTGCCTTCTATGAAAGTTTATTATGATAAATTATTTATTGGATCAGATTGAGTTAGCCGTTTTACTGATCTCAATGAAAGTTTATGGGAACGTTTCTTTAAACTTAAAACTAACGACTATAAATACTTTTGCTAGCAGTTATTCACCTAAGACTGTAAAAGTAACTTTAATTTGCATTGCTGAACTGTAATAATCTCTCTTTACTATGCAGAACAATAGTCTGTCAATAGAAGCATAGGTTTATAAGAAGTAGATCTACTGTCACTAACCTAGCAACCTATTTACAAATTGGTAGGCAATCAGGTTGACGCAATTTATAAAAATGTTTCTAAAGCCTTCAATAAAATATAGCTTAACCATTTTAATCAAGAAACTTTGCTATATGGCCATTCACTCTAATTTTCTTCAATGAATCTCTACTTATTTAACTAACAGAAAACAAATTGTAGCAATGGATAACTTGTGTTCTAGAGTCATTGCTGCCGATTCGGATGCGCCACAGGATAGTCATTATGGCCCTATGTTATTTATCTTGTTCATAAATGATATAGTCAAATGATTTTCGTATGCAGATTGCCTTATTTATGCGGGTGATTTAAAATTGCTTTCTGCTAGACATGATTTTAAATGATTGCTTCAAGTGTACAAGAGGACTTAGATAAATTAACTAACTACTAACTAACTTTGAAATGTAACTAAAAATGTAAAAATTAAGTAATTAGTCCGTATATGGTAGATTTTAAAACACGGTGTATACATAAGCCAACGTCGCAATCCGGAGAGTATCACCATATGTTTCTTTCTTCAATATTTTCAGTTAGAATAATCTTAGAAAATAAAAGAAGCAAAGAATCTAGCCACTGACTTAGATATCTTTGGTAGCCCGTTCGTGGCACGATGTAGGCTTTATGCTATGCCATGAGTGTCACGGGATAAAGTGTAAATGAGTTAAAGATTTGTTGTGGTACGATATTCTTTTAAATCTAATAAGTTTTTTCCTTTTGGAAAGACCTTTTTATTCAAGAAATTCGTTAATTGCTCTCTTACATCGAAAAAATTATGGACTTTTGTGAATTAATGCCTAGATGTATTATAAATAAGTCTAGATTTCAAAATAACTAGATCAGAATACAAGAGTAAGCTAACATGTCTAGAAAATTTAAAGAGTTAGGGCTTGTAATAGTTTTTCCCTCTAGTCTGTAAAATTAATATGTAAGGGATATTTTAAATAAATAAGTAAATTAGTAACAAAATATGTACCTATTTTGAAATTATTCCCTAGAATAGGATTGTATTCGTAATTAACGTGATATACGAAAGGAGAGTTAAAAAATTTTTGTTTTTATTATGTTCTAACGAAATTTGTACGTGCGAGCAAAGTTTGTGCTCTGATCTTTTTTAATTTTGAGTTAATTCTTCTCACACAAGAAAGCAGACGGTTTAATTAGTTGATTCTCTTCGCGCCCGGTGAAAGATATCCGGAGCAGGACAGTATTCAACTTGTAGCTCAGCTGAAGCACGACGGCAAAGTAATGGCTCCAAAGCAATTTCGTACATTAATTTTCACTTAAATTCCCCAAACACCTAAATAACCATTTCCCAAGGGATGCTCTTTAAATTGGCGAAGGCATCCCGAAGGTGCCCGCGTGCAAGTTCTCCACTTTCAGTCCCTTCATAAATAAAACCGTTCCCCGTAATGCAGTTCGAGCAGCGTCTCTTACTCGCGGGAACGAGCATCGCTGGCGGGAACATCATTTCGATTCAGCGCCACCATTAGATAGATCCCGCAGAACTTTAAGGAATACTTCGTCTTCAGCTGAGGGGGGGATGCAGTGTCTTAAGTTCTGTTGAGCATACAAAAGATATCCTTCCGGTACGGGAATATGAACGCATCTCGTCTTTGCAGCGATTGAAATAATTTATGGGCCGCTGAAGGCCCCCACCCGCCAGCGTTACGGGGCCGCAAACCGTCTCGGGCATTAAATTATTTCAGCGCGATTCTAAAGGGACTCGGATGAAATTTTTATGGGCATCGAGACATGCCGCGTACCTGGGTCCCAGGTACGCGACTCCCACTCCAGCGGTGGCCCAAAAATTGATTGAATATCTAATCGACGATATGCATATTTTAGGCCACGCTCAGAACATTACGCTCTCCGCCCCCCTCCAACTCATGAAGCATCATAAAAAAACAATTCCCGGTTTAAGGTACTTTTCCCCTAAGTGAATGGATGGCTCTCGAGTGCCACGCGCCCCTCCTCGGGAGCCTACGGGCCGCCACCACTGGAATATGAATGAATTATTGTGGGTATTGCATATTCGGCGGGATAATCGTCCGTGCCGCACATACATTCCGGCGTTGTGGCTTGATCCGCTCAGGGTGCCGCTAACACTTTAAGTGGATTTTCAGGTATTCATCATAATTTTGTTTACCTTTTGCGCCTGGAAAGACTTCGCCGCGTAATTGAGTGCTGCCAGTTTCCCTAATGCCAGAGCCTGGGCAAATGGGAACTCTTTTTCATGGCTTCAGAGCCTCTGAGTTGTTTACCAATAAAAGATATCGTAATAGCCCTGAATTATCGTAAATTCCGGGGAATATTGTAGCCGTAGACAAGGTGCTTCTTCCGGATAGGGGAATGGTGGGGGGAGGGGGGGGGGGGGAATTCGGGGATTAAGTCGACACGAGCGATGTGTTAGGGAAATTTAGCAGAAAAGGAGAGCAATGAATAAAGGACGTAAGTCACTTGGAAAAGATATCGGTGAGTGTTAAGCTGGGAGTTTTGGGTCTTTTAAGACCCTTAAACAGGTGGGTTTATTTTTATACTGAAGAATTATAGAGTTTAGGCTGTAAAAATATGCAAATTGAGTGTGAGTAATGCTTTCTTTAAGCATCAATTTTACTGCTATTAGTCATTCTAATTTATGTTGTATGGTTTTTTCCCCATTAGACACTTGTTAATTGTTTTTCAAGAAATAAAATTTTAAAAGATCAGTGCTCAAGAGAACACAAACTATAGTAAAATATTTTTATTGGAAGCATCTTAAATAAAATTCTGACTTGACTTCAACTATATTTGATATCAGCAGGCCCAAACTACGCCCACTTATTGAAATCTGTGCCTAAAAAGTTAGATTTACAGGCCTAGCGTACGTCAAAAAATTTCAATGGTCGAGACGAACCTAAAGCGGGCCCATAGTCCGCTGACGTAGTAAATTTTTGGGACCCTGGGCGGACCGAACTAATTAATTTTATATACACACATGAAGCAGACGAATTGATAAAATAGCGTTTCGATCCGGCGCACCAGTCTAATTTCGTTAGTCTGCATACACCTGACACACTTAGTTGAACCGCGAAATTAGTATTTATTAAAATTGGAAAGGACAGGATAGCTTTCCTATAAAATTGCGTTAATATTCAAAATATTTTAATAGTATTATACGAGATATAAAACACTATAGCACTAAATATTTTAAAATTAAATTTTAGTAATACAACCTCGGACTATTAGAGGTAAGTAAAGAATGCGTTCGTTCACTAAAATTACATAAATGAGGAAAATTCGCACTTGCCACTACCATTTACCCTCATTTTTAAGTAGATTTTATTCTTAAACCTTACTAGGGCTTAAAATTAATGATAGACAAGGGTTAAACGATTTTAATACTTTGATAGTGTACGTTCTATTCCAAAGGAGCATTAATTAATGAAGTTACGTCCTGATTTATTACATATCGATCCTATTTGAAGTAAAATTGTTGTAAGCATTAGAGTAACATTTAATAGAAATGTATTAAAATCCAAAATAGAACTAAGAATATTATGCCAAACAAATTTCTGTATGCTTGAATATGACGAACGGCTTGAAACATCTCAGTTTTATAATTTCATACTTCTCTCATGATACGTCTGCATATGGTATGATACCTTTAGGTACTACACTAAAATTGGTTTGTAGACTCCACTGATGAATGAAGGGTTAAAGGTAAACTGTGAGTTGCATGTCCATTAAATAATTATAGTCAGATATATTGTAAAAGTTATATATTATTTAAAATGGATCGCTTGTCTTGAGTTATTTTTTATCAACTCACATTCCATAACAGAGTCATAGCAGGCAGTCACGTCATGGAAAGTTGGGTCATAACCGGAATTAAGTTTTATAACATGCAGTTAGGGTGTAGGTGCTCGCACTCATGGAAAGATTAAAAACCATAAAAGTGCCTGTATCGAATAAATTTATACGGAGGTCTCGACGGTATAAATTTAAAAGTATAGGCCTTCTTGCATGTGGTTAAGGACACCTAATAAAACTTTGAAAACATTTTTCTAGGTCATCTAGGCTTTGTGGTGAGGAAAAGAATTATTCATGTCGTCCTGCCACCGAATAGCACCGACGACGAGGTCTCTAGGCTTGCTGCACCAGAGCGTGTTTGTCAATTCATACAAATTCATGAAACTCTCATTGTCCGGGATAGAGGACATTTTTAAGGGAAAAGCATTGGGGCTAGTAATTAGTCTTGTGTGTGCCACCACAGCCAGCCGGGTGCATTGTTATCAAAATTTCAAGCACAAAAGGAGTTGCTCTCAAGGCCCTCCTCCATGGATGCAGGGCAATTTTTCACATTGCACTTTTATTGGGCTAATATACCCCGACCCTAAGGCCACCGGCTACTGCAGTAAATTCGCTCGAAAATTTATAGAGTGCTGGAAGCTGTAGTTTCAAGTGTGTTATATACCCCCTCCCCGAAACGACCATCTCGGCAGCAATTCTCACAGAAAATGATTTGCAAACCAAATTCCGAGAAAATACATTTCCTTGACAAAACCGCACTTTGTGTGGGTTAACAATTGCAGAAATTCCCGAAAGAGTCTCTTTCGCTCGGCTCGCCGGGTGGAGAGGGGAGGTGGGCACATACATCAGGCATATGCAAAATAGGAGCCGCAGGACAAAACCGGGTCGTAAAGGCTACGGCAACATTTTGTCAAAATCTCTAAACAATAAACTTCGGAGCGCCGATGTTCCGCCGTAACGAACTATCCTCACGCACACATTTCGCCGGGATGAATTGTTTTTGGGGCCATTTCTAGCTTTATGGGTCATCGTACATAATTTTGCCCTCGTTCGGCGGTACTTCGACCCCTCGGTGCCCCATTGACGTGGACCATTCGTCGAAAGTGGGTGAGGATGGTCGACAGTTTTAACGATTTCGAGCAGCAACTTTAGAGTCGCCACCCGCACTGGGCGAAATTGCGCATCGCTTTATTTGCAAATTGTCCGCGGGCCTATGTCCGGGACGATGGGGCTGCCGTGCGTCGCCAACCTGAACCATGCCCGGAGCAAAGGGGGGGGGGGGGGGGGGGGACTTCAAATGAAAAACTCATTTCACCACAGTTCGGGACGCAAGTTACCTGCCGGGTTACAATTTTCAATTCAAAACAATTGTCCCGAATTGGTGGTGCTGCAACAGAACGAGCTCAAACCGGAAAAAAAAGCACCGGACAATGAGCTCGCCTTCGCCGCACTCATTTTTAAAGGTATAAGAGGTTTTTCTAGGATTTCCACTAGATTCTGAATTTATTGCCCCGTTTTTCTTTTTAATGTTGGCCTCATGCAAAATTTGTTCAATAACATTTTTCTTTAAAACGCCTAGTTGTTTGAGCAACTTTAGGGTAAACCCAAAGAGCCCTCTTGCACCTATGAGGTACGGGGTTAGGTGAACAAGGTGGTAAGTCCCTAAATTTTGGACATAGCGCAACTTTTCCTACTGCTTTATGCAAAGAACTCTAAATTTTAAATGTGTTTTTCTCGAAAGAACACTTTTTAAGTCGTCTGGTAGCGTTTTTCGAACAATTTGTATTGGTTTGCTTTGAAATTTTCACAATATATTTAATATTGCTTTGCTTTGGAGTTTGTTTTTCATTATATTTCATAATTTTATAAAAAATTTTCGAGCGATATTATTGGGTTTTTAGGGGTTCCGAACGTTTGAATGAAAAAACAGAACCCTTATAGGTGTCTGTCTGTCACAGCCAATGTGCTCCGAATCTACTGGACCGATAAAGTTGAAATTTGGCCCACATATGAATTGCTGTGACCAATACACTGACTTGTAAGGTAAATAAATGAATTTTTGAATATGGGGGTCACGTTTGGGCGGCAAAATAAAAAAAGGTTTGCAAACTGTATTGTGTTACATATCAAATGAAAGGGGTTGTTGTGAATGACTCAAATATATTTTTTATAATTTTAAGGTAAATTGCTTTAAAGTTATTTAAGAAAATGAATGAAAATTGATCATTTTGGCAAATATTAATTTAAAAAAAATGTCCTACGCTTTTCTGTAGCTGATATCATAAAATATCGAAATTTTTTCGTCTCCTGATTTTAAATTTAAAATTGCAGAAGTTTCTTTACCGGCTCATGCAGTTCTAAAAAAGGCGTATCTAGTAAAATGCTGGCAATCTGACAATTTGTTTTCAAGACCTATCATGAATATTGAAAAACTTTGCTCAAAAGTTATATAATAAAGACCTTTTTACCAAATTTCGATACATGGTATAGTTTTTCTGAAAAACCTTCTCAAAATGTTGCTTCATTTTTCACCGTCTTGAGTAGTTTGGCGTTTTTGACTAATGAACCATCCACTCTATCGAATTAAAAAAACGATTGTTTAGTTATTCCTATAGTTTCTTATACCTCGTGGAACTATCATAACTACAGTACAATAAATATCCAATTCTTATGCCCTACTTTTTAAAGTTGAGTATTTAGTGAAGCAAATATAATAAAATATTAAAAGAAAATGAAATTACGAATTAAATCCTGAATTTATGCCTAATTAATCCCGTTCCCATGGTACCCTAATTCTGTTTGTGACGAGCTCATCTCATCATAATCCCGCCATTTAGCCGATGATATCGCAAGACCTTATTAGACCTTTTTCGTAAGAAAGTAACATTGCCAAGAGGTTTACGGTCAGACCGTAAGATGTAAATTGGGTGTTAAAATACAAAATTTCTTGTACCTCTATTCCTTGGCGCAATTATTAAGAAAGCTTATATAATATGACCTACTTTCTTTCCACGAAAATTTCTTAAGCAGTTGATAAAATGTCGAATGAAAAGCAGGATCTCCTCTTCTCACTGTCAAAATCCCAAAAGTTGTCTGAATGATATTCCCGGTCCAATTATTCACTTCGTGTACTAACACACCGGACCGAATGCCCGCCAGAAAAATGTTGAATTAAACTTATACCGGGAGAATATAAATTGGGAATTTCTCTGTTGACTTTTTGAGCCTGGGCTCGACTTCGTTGGATGGATATTTGTTTTGGAAAATTTCCCTTCAATCCGGAGATTAAATGCACAAGTTTTAGCAATCGTTTAAGTACCAACTACTTGAGACGGATTTATATTTGGTTACTTTAAACTTTCAGACGTTTCAGTAAGGGCGTAATGCACTCTGTGGCCAAGAATTTGTGCCCGTTCGCAATTATACATTACTAATGTGGTAGGGGTGTGGTCAGAAATTGAGGCCAGGATCTGGGATGAGGAGGAGACAAAAAAAGTAATATATATTCTGGGAAAATGAGGGAATTTCGAACAATTCTTTTAGATGAAATGTAAAAATAAAAGTTGGTAAAGTTTTTGTTTTTAAAAAATTGGTTTCAAAATTAACTGAATTTAGAAAAAGTTTGACTTATTGGTGTATCCTACGAGTTTAGAAAACTTTAGAAAAGTTTGACCTCATTCCTGTATTCCTCATTCCATGTAATCTGTAAATAATAAAACTGTAGAAACGTAGTGTCTATACATAGAAAATATTTATCAAAAACTAACTAGGGGTAATGTAGAAATGCTAAAAGAATACAAAAAAAGCCCTTTTTAAAAATGTGTATTTCTTTGTCTGTTTCTACACGCTAATTTCCGAAACTATTAGTCGGATTTGGATAGAATTTTTATGGATAACTTAAGCTTCGCTCAGAGCAGTATATAGGCCTTATGTTATCAAAATTAGTTCACGGAAGAAAAAGATATAATAGTTTAATGTTTAAGAAGTTTAATTTGTTTTTTGTTGCAACCTAAAGTTTTAGGTTTACTCATAGTAACAATGTCTACCTAAAAGATTGAGCTGAAGTAAAAGGATATAAGATATTCTTCATTCAAGAAAAATATGTAATTTAATTCCTAGGACATTGTATTATTCAAAATCCACGTCGACGGAGTTACGGGAATAGTAAAATTTATTTAAGGGGGCCATTGTTTTGGAATTTATAGTACATCTATAGTAATAATACAGTAGAAAACCCGTGTATTTACCAAAAACTAAGTGGGGATAATGTAGAAAGGCTAACAGAATACATAAATACCATTTTTATAAATGTTGTTTGTCTATTTGCCTATTTTATTATTTACGTATTTACCAAAGATTAAAAATTGATACCATCAAAGGTGAGAATCAACGTTTTGAATTGAATATAAAAGTAAAATTTAATTACACTACATCATGGGCGAAATTTCACACCAGGTAAATTACTCTTTTAAAATTAAAAAAAAACTAATGATTTGTAAATTTGACTATTTCTGCATACGTTTATAAGGTTACTATGATACCCTTAAAGCGATTTATTTGGAAAATAACTTTTAAAGGTATTTAAGTATTTAAATGACGGTTTGTTTTTCTTATTCTTTCTGGATTCCTGAAAGCAATATCCATAAATTACTATAGAACCGTATAAAAATGCACTCGCAGACATATAATCGGTTCATAATTAAATCCATATGACGACCGACTCTCGGCCTCCGGCGCTCTTGGCTTTGTATTGAAATTGCGATGGTTTATTTAACCGGACGCAATCTGATCGTGTAATGGTTAAAATACGAAAATGTCAAAACTGGGTCATTTCGTCTGTATATTTGCCTAAAAGCAATGCAACAATATTTTGATCAGAGCAGCTGGTCACAGGACAAGGATACCATTGTCCGTTCGAAAATCGAGGGGCTGACAATACAAGCGTGTGGGCTAAAATCGACAACCCTCTGACCTTTTGTATGCTTCTGTGCAGGGGTATTTCTGTTAATAGCCGCATATAAATATAATGGTCCTATGGGCATGCACGCAGCAGAGGCACTCAATCCAAAACGGTATGTTAAACGTTCCGTAGTGTGGGGGTGTGGGATGGAAAACAGATTTTATAATACTGAAATGTCATCAACTTCCGATGGTATTCCGCTTGGAGGGGTTAGGGGGTATTCCAGCAACTGAAAATAATTCAACATTTTTTTGGGATGACTTATCGAATCGAGCCACAGTCGCAACATCAACCTTGTATTTTTCAGTACCTATGTAAGTAGTTATGTTTCTTATTTGACTTTTTTGTAAATGATCTGACATACTCTACTTTAAGCGACATAACCCTTACCTACCCTAATCTAACCTTATAGTTGTATGATTAAGTATGATTTGTTTTTATTATGCATGGGGAGCCTATTGCGAACAGAGAGATATATTTAATTACAAAGATAATCTAACTATACCTAGAGTATGGCTTAGACAGTAAGAAAACAAAACCAGTCGAAATATTAACAGTATGGCAGTACACTACTACTAGAAAGCAAAACGTTATGTTTTTAATCAAATTGTACACATAAAAGGTATAGTACAATTTTGTGAAAAACCTAAGCAACTTTTGCAGTATAGTTATTCAAAGTTGTGTACTTTCATTTTTACAGAATTTAAAATTAAGCAACATTTATTTATTCATAAGCAGATAAATATTAAATAAAATTTCATTAACACTACAAAAGCCCATTGTGATACCACACAGGGCGACCAAGGATCTAACCGGAGAACCATTTAGCGTCTCTGATGAACAGGCCTAAGTCCCGGATGCTTTTCTAATTTGATATAAACCAGTCCTTTACCAATTTCGATGTGTGTTTCGGGTTGTTATCGCATTGAAACAGCCAACTAATTGGCATTTCACACTCGCGCGTAAGTAATCATCACAGTTTCTAAAATATTTTTGTAAACGAAAAGGTCCATAGTTAAGTCGATTTGATAGAAAGACCATGGCCAGGAAAACAGTTTTAAATCATTAGTCCTCCTCTTCCATGCTTATTTGGGCCCCTACAGTAGTCGTTCTCCTGTTTTTCTTACATGACACTTGCTATCAGAATTGAAAAGATTGAATTTACTTTCATCACTAAACCAAATAGTCTTCCATTTACTACTAATGCGCCATGGATATGAGTTTGAGAAAAATTTAATTTAATAATTAAAAGAAAAATAAATTTAACCCTATCTCTATATTTCGGGGCCTATTTTCTATAATGTCTTCAAGTTCTATCTTATTCTAACCACTTGTTTGCATGTAACTAGAATTTTTCTATATTATGTTGGTTTTTTCTCTTTAATGCTCAAGAGTCTAAAGATATGGGATAGATAGTTTCACGAGGTCATCCACCAACATTCAAGTTAGTATGATTTGTAAGTGCTTCGAAACAAAAGTAATGAATTGTTTTTCAAATATTACCGCATATTAGCTAAACTACAATAGGTATAAATTTATGTCTGTGTTAATTTTTGTTTAATATTTCCTTCATAATGCGGATTTCTAACTACGTAGTAACATTTCAATAACAACTCAAAGACCTTCCGCTCTTTTGTTCTAATTTAAAATTGGTAAAAAAAAAAATTGCAATGCCAATCAAATCGGTGTAATTTACTGTCAGGGCCTTAATCAATGTCAGAAGACCTGGAAATTGAGGGCGTCTAACAAAAGGCGTTTACCACAACCCAGACCGATTCAAAATTCACACATTCAACGTAACTGCCCTTGCGTATATTTGATCAACTTATTCATGCCGAAACCGCAGAATGCCTGTGAATGGTGTTAGTCACCAAATTGTATGCTCTTAAGACATCAATTTTTCATCTTAGTGGATCGAATAAGACGTGTTGACGTCGTCGAGTGAATTGTTAAATTGTTTTCGGCACAGATGGAT
Organism: Philonicus albiceps; assembly: GCA_963969385.1. Taxonomy (NCBI): domain Eukaryota; kingdom Metazoa; phylum Arthropoda; class Insecta; order Diptera; family Asilidae; genus Philonicus; species Philonicus albiceps. Next base: position 74,609,222 of record OZ017772.1, on the reverse strand, counting down.
TGATCGAAGGTTTCTCGCGAAATCCATCCGACGGCATTCAGAGAGGTTCAAGAGACCCCCGGTCGCGATGACAATACGCGCGGTGGGTCACTGAGCACTTAATTGCGACCGGTCGCTGATTAGCACCTTTAAGCCAGATTCCTGGAAAACCTTCGATGTGCTTTCCGACATATTTTCGATCTCGTTTTCAACGGCTAAGACAAGTGCTTTATTGCACAGTTTTCTGGTTGAGATATGCTCACCTGTTTTTTGCTTGCGCAAATTTCTGCGAAGTTAATCCACTGATAAATGGCTCAGTCTATTAACTGAGTAGTTTTTAAAAAACTGAAGTCATTAATGCGCATATTTGGTATAAATTGAGTTTGAAATTTTTAACTTTTAAATTTTGAAACCTGGTAGTTCCCATAACGTTTTGATGAAAATTATGAAAATGTGATTAATTTAATTATTTCTACCTGATTTATCTACATGAGTGCTGAAAATAAAAATTCAGTGTACAGATTTACTTCAATATCTGCGTAAATTGTAATTTAATTTTATAATTTTTCAATAAAATGCCTAGACTTTTAAAACGTGTAGAATTACATTAGCATTTTTATACTAAATAAATTAAATTAAAACTACCTTATATACCTACGTTGTAAATTTTAAATACATCGTAAAAGTGCAACTTCTAACGAAATTTGAATGCCAATGGATTGAAACTTTGAACTAATAGAGAATAGAACGGATGCATAATCATTAAAAGGTTCATTTAGTATTGATATGTCGGTAAATATCAAATCCATCCATCCGTTTTCGTTCCGATACAAGGATTCGGGGGAATATGGCTTGTAAAATTATTTGCCTTTTCATTGAACCCCCCCCCCCCCTATAGTGAGATTTAGGCGAAAATTATCCAAAATGCTGGCAAATAATTTGCCGGACGACTGTGTGTGCATCGATGCGCGGCGTGAAGCTGAAGGAGGTTCGGTTTGCTTAGTTAACAGAAACTGCACGCGAACTCCCCCTCTGCTTCCCGCGCGCGCGGCACACACACATGAGTCGCGTGCTGTGGTGCTCGTTTATTTTGCCTCGAAAGCCACTCCAGGATAAATATTTAATTTCCATTTAGATAAACTGCATTTGATTAAATTTTCAGGACTTGCAGCGCAATTTCAGCGGCTCGGGCGATATGCACCCGCTATTGAAGGGGCCTATTGGCAAGAGTATCCGCTGTACCGCCGCTAGAGAATGTAGAGGGATACTGCTGGGGCAGGTGCAGATGCAGCCACAGCTGCAGGTGAAACGGGTTGAAAGGTGTAGACGAAGTCGTTACCGGGTTCGTTGAAAGCTTCGCGCCCAACACTCCAGCGGGATTAGATAAATGAGCTTTGTATTTTGTGCAATGGCTCCGTTGCGCTTAATTAAATTTTGAACGGGCACATTACTGGGCAATTTTGCGGATTGGCGAATGTATTTCATTTGCGAGTACGCAAACCCTCTCTGCCCTTCCCCCCCATCTAATGATATCATTTCGCAGAACACTTAATAAGTGGCTGTTAAGATAATAAACATTTCATTGAGGGGCTGTAATAATTACCAGCTACAATAACCGACGTTTGCGTGCAATGCACCGGAATGCTTTTGTGGCATTGGCAACATCATCAGCATCCAAAAGTGTAAATATTTATTTCCACTGGCCACAAAACAATTGCAGCACGAAACCGGGGCTATTTCATTTCAGTCATGTTACGTTCTAAACAATTCAGGTACCATAGTACCTGTAGTCCATTCAAAACTAATCAGAAATATAATTAAATTAATTACAGGATGGTAAATTAACGCTTAATTGATGAATTAATAGGTTCGGTTTTAGAATTTTTATTTGTACAGAGTGGTCCATTTATTTCTTTTTTATGTCGATGATTTTTAGTACTTAGTGTTATCTGTTCTAAAAAATTCTTTGGCATATGAGAGGTGCATGCAAATCATCTACAAACAATTCAACGACTTAGAAATAACATTCGAGTTGAAATTGGGGTTATTGTTTAGCTTTTGTTGGAAAAAGTCATTGAAAATTTTGATGTTCGGATGCAGGACTGTAGACGAAGTCGTGCTGGGCATATGAATGATATTGGTTTTCATACATAAATGGCATAGAATCACCTTTCATTATCAATAAAAAGTTTAGGTTTTGCATCTCAAAATGTGTGTTTTATTTATAAATGAAAAAATCACTAACAGATGGCCCACTCTGTACCTTTATCAGGAATTATTCTAAAACTTAGGACTGTGTACTTTCGTAAAAACTGGTTGAACCAAAAGCCAATTTATTTGTTAAATGAATTGTTGAACTACTCTAGGTATCGACTTCAACAAAAGTGAAGAAAATGTAAATATTTATCATAATTATTATCATAACTTTCGAATTTTGGGATGTAATTGCAAAAGAGCGTTTCGGGACTAGTTGGGAAAATAAAAATTTCTAGCATATTATCTCGTGGGCAACAAGTTTGCTCATGTTCAGTGTACAAAATAAAAGTAACGTTCATCTTAATTAAATTGAATAATTTTTATACAAAAAGTATATTAATTTAAATATGTGAAACAATTGGTGAATCCCAAAAATTTGTCGATAGCGTGTATTTTTTGAATTGAAAGAAATCTCCCGCCCGAAAAGTTCCGGGCACTTGTTACAAGAAGCGAAGTGTTGCAAACACTTGCAACTTCTATTTGACTTTACCGTGGGCTCCCTGCGGGGCGCCCACCCTCGTCCGCAAACTGTTAACATGCAAATTTAAATGTCATTCAATTTGTTCACCAAAACACACAGTGGTGCATCTCGGGGTGCGGATGAGTTGAGAAGCGCCTGCACTTGAAGTGCAAGTTTGCATCGCACTATCTTTGTTTCCACAATTGTGGGCCCCACCCGCTGTCCCCACTCCGACACCCACACGAGCACTTACATCGTCGCTCGTTAGGACTGACATCGTCAGCCCCCTCCCCCTCCCCCTTCCCGCCAGCTCCTGGTGTAGTGCGGTGGTCCTGCACAATTTTTTTTCACCATTTTTCTTTTCCGCCCATCCATACCCCGCATCATTGTCTCATCCCCTCTTAGAATGCATGTAAGTCCTGCTCGGCGACTTTGTGTACCAGTCGTTGTCTACGAGAAGTTGGGCGGGAACTGTTGGATACGGGGTGTGGGGTGCGGGTGCGCTTCCCGCCTCCGTTCCCCGTAATTCAGATGCATTCGGAGTTAATGAGTTGGTAAATGATGTTCACACAATGTTTTGTTAATGATTTGTGAAATGAGCTTTTAAACTGTGAAGAGCACTCGGTGTAAGTTTTATGGTCTTTCAACACTTTGACACAGTTTTTCTTCTTTCAGGCCCCTCCTATAGACTGTGGTTTCGCACGGGCCCGCTAAAGAATGGGCTGTAGAGAGTGGTGCGGCGAGCGTTTCAGGGCTAGAATAAGTCTCCTTGGCCATTCACGAGTTCTAGGGCACCGGGCCCGTACGTTCGCATCCTCACTTTCATGTGGACTCATTAAAAACAGGCGGTGTAATAAATGCAAAAAGAGGAGGAGGGGAGCCCTGCTTATACACCTGAAATTTGTGTCAGGCGATAGTGTTGTTACTTTCCGGGTGCCCTTTCAAAATAAGGGGAGAGGAGCTCCACACTTGCCCGCATGCCTACAGGTGTTTAGATATTTAAGGTGTTTTCTAGTGAAAGCACCAAGGCCTCACCAGGGCATCAAGATAAACATAAACTTGAGGGACTAGAGAACTAAAGGTGGCAATGGCTACATTTTGAACAAGGTAAATTAATCAATGCATCTGTTGCTATTGAAAAACCTTCACTTCTAGTAAAGAATTTGCGTGAAATACATGAAATGTTTTCAGATCATTAAAACGTTGAAAACCGTGACTATCAGCCACTAACTCTTTTATACTCTTTTTATAATGCCTTCAATTTTCTAATAGTTAGTTAGTTAGTTAAAGTGGCTGCTACATGTCCTGGGCCTCTGTACAATTATCGCTAAAGTGCGCCTTTTGATATCAATTGAAAAAGGGTCGGTATTGTTAGAATGATGAATTATTTCTTTGATTCCTGCTTTTGAAATCTCCTTGAGGTCGTTCAGAAAGTATTTGCCCAGTACCAGAAATTTTGCTACAGTAAGAGTTGGATATTTGCACAGAAAAGGAGAAAGAGACCTTTTCCAAAGACACTTAGTCTTTACAGCTGCGGAAGTTGTTGTTTTAGGGTATGCTAGGCTAGCCGCTTATTCCCCTAAATATGGTATTTTATGATACAGAAGTCTAATGCCTCATACCTCGTACGTAATTACATTTCGGTATCGGAATTTTAACAAACATTGAAAGAAATAATCGCTGTGTATAGCAGTGCTACAATATATAAAAGATATAGAGGAACATGAATTTTATAAAACAATTGTTGTAATGGAGTAATCTGTAAATTTACATATAGTCTAATATGCTAAAAAGTACTAATTTTTAGAATTTACTACTTAGATATGATTAGGTTGGGCTGACACAGCTGCAATCGATCATCAGTGTGTCTTACTTAGGCTATCTTTGCCCATTTTGATATAATTTTTACCAATATAGTCTAGGAATTGAACACAATCAAATGTAGTGTTGCTGAGTAGAGCTACCAACTGAGCTATCGAAGCCCCAATTTAACCATAAGTTTTTTCCAATATATTGGGTTGGCGGGAAAGTTCTATCGTATTTTAAAGAGCACATTTGAATCGGTTTTAAACCAAGAAGATCCAATTATCAATCAGTCCCATAACTAACTATCTAACAGAGCATTAAACGCAAATAATTGAATAGAAAGACCCCATATAGGCTCAGTTTCTGTGCGTAAAAAAATAAAATGCACCGACAGAATAAGAATTAATTCTGTAAATTACCAATTATAATAAAAGAAAGTGATTAAATTACATTTTTTTACCATTGACCCAATGATCAATTGTAGCTGTGATAAATTGTTTGGGATATTTCCCATAATTTGTGCCACTTATGTTATTTGATATAGGACAATTTTCTATTTGTATATCCCTACAATATCCCAAAGTCGATTTACTATTAATTTTCTCTTATCTGTTTGGCAACTTACTCTTTTTAATATCGCAACTTAATTTGCCTAAATTTGAAAGAACTGCTGTAGCTAAATTCAATTGTATTTTTTCATTTTAATTATGGCCTTTTCTCCACAATCTGTTTTCCGTGAAAATGTTTATTTTATCAAAATGGACTGAATAATTTGTTGAAATTCTTACAATACCCCCTCCTTTCGCTGTTTCTTTCAAGGGTTTCTCATGTTTCAAACTAATTCATATTCTTTGGGCGGTTTACCCACTATACAGTGCCGATTGTGACAACCTCAAATCTCGTAAATTATCCGTGTCTAAACGGACAATAATTTTTTTTACCCGCGAAGTGGCTGCCGTTTAGTGTCATTTGGTCTTCCTCGAGCAATTTTTCCCCTCAGACCTGGTGTCCCAGAAAAAAAACCCCCGGACTTCTTCTGCCTGGGGGGTAGTTACATCACTCCCGGAGGAATGAAGCTTTTTTTTCCTTGGTTCGGGCAAGGTAACGTACCCAGAACAGAAAAAAGGAGCCACTCGGTCGCCGTGTTTGTGTATATATATTTTTTTGCCGACTTTGCCTAAATTTCCATGAAATAAGGGCCTCGTGCCTAATGTCAACCACTGGGCTGGCAAGGGCGTCAGTTGACTTCATCAGCACCTTTCCAGGTGATGTTTTTTTTTTTTTTGCGTGTCGCGATCTTCATTGGTACTCATCGCGTGGTTGAGCACACGACTCCACTGGGACGGGTGTGAAGGGGATTTGCATAAAAGCGACATCAATTTCCCGCTTCACATCAGCCGAAATGTCGCCAGACGAGAAACCGAAACGCGCTATAAAATTTTTGGGAAACAGATGGCGGACACGCCTCGGAATAGGATCGCGCGATGTGTCTTGTGGCGGCTCGCGCCTCCTTTTCCACCTTCGCCGGTGATTTAAGGGCAACAATTTGAATGTAAAATCGTCGCAGTCAATTATCAGCCTAACTGTTTTCCATGAACCCCTTCAGTGGCAGGGAATATGCTTTTTAAGGTGTTTCTTCAATTGTCTTATATTTTTTGCCCCATTGGTTAGCCTAGTAAACTTAATACTTGCAATAGTCCAATCGCTGGGTCACATTTATTTTAGAAGAAAATCTTTTAATACTTCTTTCTTTTATCAAAATCGAAATATTTCAGAAACAGCTTCTTAATTCTTAATTTCTGTATTTGATCAATAAAATCATACCGCAAAAGAGCGTTGTACAATTTTTCGGGTACAATTTCTTAATGCAGGTGATAAAACTGTGGCAATTGATATGATAAAATTCATATCTAGAGATAGCAATATGATAAATTTAAAGAAAATAGAAAAATATTAGAAATCATAATAGAAAGAATAGGGGTAAGATAGGCTACTCCTACTCCTACTACTGGACAAGGAGTGGTTTAGTAGAGGCGGTTTTCTTTTTATGTCTAAATTTAAAATGAAATAAAACATGTAAAAATAATGCTAATGGTTATGGTGCTGGCTTTATTTAAAAGACATTTTTATGCCATTATTACTTAATATGATTTCGGTCATATGGGCGTCTCGGATTGCTCGAATGGAGCCATGCTAAAACTGAAAGAAATATAAAGTGTGATGAGAATTAAATTTTCGTATAGACTCACCCGAAGAGGGGCAGGATGGGTTCAGTAGAATTGAGTCTTTAATTACCTACCCCATCTTTCCCCATCGGATGATTCTACGAACGCGAAATTTCATATACCAAAACAACTGTTTGTAAATATATATTAAAAAATCTAAGTCTTATTTTCATATCTTACTTGTATAGTCTATGAAAATAATGCAAATTCAAAACCAAATTTAGATTCAATCAAATTAGGTCAGTGGGGCTTAACTCATTGATCTACGAGGTCTACTACTTCGATGCCATTCACATTATTGTAAGGGGCCGATTGACCACTTAGAATAAATTTATTATTGATCTCGTAATTCTTTTGGTTTATAAAATTTTAGGGGTACCTCACTATCCCATCTTACACCCACACTCACCCCTTATATATGGCTTTAATGATAAAACCTTTAATTACCAAACGTTTTTTAGAAGAGACTTGGTGAGTATTCATTTTTGCTTACCGCATGGATTTTTGTTTTAATTTATGGTGAAGCTGCAGAAATGCGAATGAAGGTATTTCATCAAATGCATAGTCGCATCTGTCGAGCGGGTATAAGTTCACCTGTTACGTCCACTAGCATCGATCGGTTGCGGCTGAGGTCGATTTTATTAATATTGACCGCATTTGAATTTTAGCGGAGCGAAATTCAAACAGAGCCCGCAGCGTTCCGGTATTTATCCGTGCATTGTTCCAACTGATGATGGGACTGGGAATGGGATAAAGTTCGGGATTCAAACATCCCGAGAACTTATGCTATCACGACGGCTGCTGCTTCCTCCTCCCTCCGCATACTTTAACTGGATGGGGGGGGGGAGTCGCGGTCGCTTTTTAACGTAGCTCTCCCCCCATAGATGATGAGGTGGAAATTGTCAGCAGAAACAAACCGCCGACAGCGACGAATTAATGAATCCAACAATACGCGCCGCGGTAGAACACGGCGAGGTAGCTAATTTAAATTTTTTTTTGTTTGTTTGAAATTTTAATAGTTTCTAGCAAACAAATAGCGTGGGTTGCTAGTACGCGCCGGCTAATTGCTTTCCTCAACAATTTTCGAGACATTCAACGGATCAAATTCAGAAGCCAGTTGCAGTGGGCACCCGGGCACTGGATCTGGATCTGGAAATGGTGCAAGCAATTAAAGTAGAGGAGGCGATTCGCACGTCCAGTTAAAAATTAAGTAGAATTCCAGGTAATCGTGGAAGAGAGGGGTGGGGGGGGACACCTCTCGCACTGAAAGATAAATTCGCTGGGCTTCTTGAGTTCGAACCCGCAGGAGCTGCAACAAATGCCCGGTCATTTATTAGGCCGAAATGGCGCACAAATCAAAATAAGATCGTGGATTTAATGGTGGGCATTAAAAGGAACCATCCCCCCCCCACCTTCGAAAAGGCCAGGGCTTATTTCGCCACCGTCGACGCAAATTTAACGCTTTTCCCGGACGCGTTATTACGTTTTATTGTATCGCCCCAACGATAAATGGGAGTATCCTTTCCCCCCCCCCCCACGCAGACACTGCGGCCCTTTCGTATCCTTTTCGCAATTTTTCTCCGGCTCAGCAGAAGCTCTTTATTTTTTTTTGTTTTTTTTTTTTGAAGAAGGGCAGTTTTTGGCTTGGGCCATTTTCTTGAGCATACCCAAGAAAGTAGTTTCCGGCTGCTGTCACCCGCGCTTCCTGCCCGGGAATGTCCGCGGAGTAGGGTGCAGCGTCTGCGGGGGAAAAAAAAGATGGTGCACTGATTAGCAGATTCGTCCCGTCACAGGAAGCTTCAGCGAATTTAAGTGGCTTCCCGGAATTTATGGGCCTTCATAACAAGGAGTTGGTTCAAGGCGCTGAAAGGGAAATTTTTTTTATCTGACACCAGCGCGAAGGATGGCAAAAGAAAAATTGTCGCTAGACGCAGGTGGCGGCAATTCAACACCGTTGAGGTTTTTCAGGCGCTACTTGATCTATCTTTTCGCGGAAAGGATGACATCGTCTGAGATCTGCACCATCTGGGCCCTAGGAGCAGCCTTAATGAAAACGGTTTTTACCCCACTGGAAAGAGCCTGTGCACAATTTATTTACATATTTGAGAAGGTAATAACTAATAGTAATGGTGCATTACTTACTAGCGAAGTCTGTAAATGTATTTCATATACCCTGCCTATCTAATTCGATGAACATATGCAAAAGTATTAAGTAAAACCTTTTTCTAGGAAAAAAAAAACGTATTTGAAACAAAATAGAGAAATTTATGTTTCTTTGGCAATCTTGCTAACTACATTTTCAATTTTAATGCTTTGCCTTTCATAGCAAAAATCATGGTACATGAAAGGAAATTCTTTTTAGTTTAAATATAAGAGCAATCCGCTTATTCAGTTTCGGAAGAATCCTTATAAATCGAAATATAGCTAGGTAAAAGGGCTTAACGACAATTAATAGATTTTGGTTGCCAGTTGGTGAAATTTCAATCGATGCCTGAAAATTGGGTCATTACCACCACTGATGGAGCCTGTCAATGTGAAAATCCTGCATTTGAGCTTCTGGTAAAATTTGTAATTCAAGTTCTCCTGCATACGCGAGCCATTTGCTTCATTGGTATCCGAAAACGAGGACCATGGAACAAGTCGCACAACAGATCCCCCATTTCCTAAAATCGATTCATTACGACAGGGCCATTCGTAATCATTCACGTGTGCAAGGGGAGCGCCCACCTAAATGAATGCCGCCACAAATTTGTCCCGAAACTGGATATCTTCATTATGAATAAACACAGCCGCCCCAGCTCCACGATCCCCAGCCCTACGGTTCCCAGCTGGATGGATATGTAGAGCAGGCTTTGTGGCGAACGTGAACCCCAGTCGTGGAGCCCCATTCCGCAGCTACCACTTGCAACATCTGCTGACTGCATAAATCGCGCAACTTTTCCAAGAACTTGGAAACCAGATAAAATCCCCCCGTAGAGAATAGTTCTTGCCAGGCCTTCAGCTCGTTTGTCATCTACCCGGGGCGGGTGGCCCACTTTCTCAGATGTGTTCACACCTGTGTGACACGACACCTGTGCACAACCCCGCCTCCGCCCGGCCCCAATTTGTAGTTGCCAAAAATTATTCAGTCACGATATGACCGAGAATTTTGAATACTCACAAAAAGCGGCTCGCTACAGAAGAAGAGGTCGCGAAAGTGATTCCTTCTACTCATCCGAAGCCTGCCCGGTTCGGCTGATTTACTTTCTCGAAGCCCGCCCTAGGCTCGTGCAGCGATGAAATAGAGACGCTCCTTCCCCGCATACCGCGGCAGACGTTGTTTCTGCAACTTGCCCAGAATCACCCTCTGCCGCGACCGCCTTCAGACGGTTTGTTCGTGGTGACGACGGGGAAACATTTCTGTTTGCTTTGAATCGCTGTTGCACCGCACTTTGGAAACTGGATGAAGGGAGGGGGAGGGAGGGGCGGCGGCTGCAAATGCACAAAACTGTTCGAGCGAAAAAGCCCTCAAAGCTCGTAGCTAGGGCTAGGCGCTTTGAATTTTTAATATAATTAAGGATTTTGGCAGGAACGTGTTTTACCTGAGGAGCTCAAATCTTTGCATTTCTGCTCCGGCTGGAATTTGCAGTTGACACGCCGTGATTGCGTGTCGTTTTACCCTTTCTTTTATTTTAATTTTTTTTTTTAGAGGTAGATCTTCAAAGGGAATCTGCTCCGCGAATGAAAGTAATCGGGGAAAAGGTGGGAAGAGTAGGGTTTTATGACGATTCTAGAATTTAAACATGGCATGGTGGTAGCTTAGAAGTTTGATACTAAACATTCCCCAAAGTACTAGTGGAATGTCTAAGTACGCTTTGTAGCGATGATACTTTGAGAGGAACATTCGTCACATGCATACACGGTTCCAACTGATTTTGATATTAAATTTGTAAGAGGTTCGTAAGCTATAGGCAACGTTTTAATACTTGTAAATGTAGCTTATATCACTGGTAATGGGAGTTATGTTTTCTTCTGATACTTTTTTTAGTAGTCGTTATTAAGTAGAATTAAGCGATTGAATTGTTGCTTCATAATGAAAGTGGGTAAGCCAAAATCAGTAGGCACATCACACTATTTTACTTATATTTTTTGATGTACTCAATGCAACGACATCCAGCTCATGCCAAAAAATGTGCTATTCTACTGTCCTTTTCAAAAATGTTAACAATGTTGACCTATCATCACCCACTGAAAGTACATTCACTTCGGAATGTGGAAAAATGTTTTTCATTTTCCTAAACTTAAGCTTTTCTTCACATTTTCGCCGAAATCCACGTAATTAATATATTTATTTATTATTTTTATCGAATTGCACATCTTATTACCTTTTCAACAAGGTACAACATGCCTTAGTAGAGGAAAAATATGAAAATTTATTCGTGGAAAATATTTCCCTTGGTAAATTAAAAAAAATCGAATTTTAAAGTATTTAAACTAAAATTAAAAGTCAATAAATGATAAATTATAGTTATAAAACCTTTGTGGATCAAATGTACCTATGATAGGCTCTGAGCCATGTGTGGGGCTGGCATTATCCTTCACCAATCAACTCCTTGAACGGTGGACTGTTCAGGAGCACAATAAAAGTTGGGATGCAAGAATAAACTGCAGACAGTCAAAGAATTTTTCTGAAACAAGTTGATCATAGCGTAAGCAATTGGATCATCGGTTGTAACAGAACCAACGCTAACCTAGAAATAATGCGTAATGCACGTAATGCGAATAGTCGACTCACCTCTTTGCACATGTTAAATAAAGGAGGAAACTATTTCGCATTTGCTTGAACGCGAATCATGGCAGAAAACGAACTGCAAAATCATACGTTGCCCAAAATAATGAGTTTTGTCAGACGAACTAAACGTCTGTCGGCTCATGAAGGGCAACGACATTAAACTGGATGACAGATCTTCTTCTGAGGTGTGTACAATGGACCACATGGTCTAAGTGTAGGGCCTTCAAGCCCGCCTCGTAGGAAAGCATTTTAATTACTAAATTCGTTCTTAAATTCACTGAAACATCGGAAACCAAAGGAGGCTAGTCCTAATTTTATTAAACAGATTACAGAAAAAATTTCACCAATGGAACAGCAAGACAATTTCCCTCTAAACTTATAATTTACTTTGTATGATACGCGTGCAATCTTTAAGTTCGTAACATCAAAACTCATGGTATATTGTCTTATTTTTGTTGATTTTTTAGGATTGGAACTAATCTTCTATTTTTCCATAGATGCATTCCATAGTAAAATCAACTAGATTTTTCTTTTAGTGTAGGAACCATTTGAATGCGTTCGCAAAACAGAAAGTCAGTGTAAATGGGGTTTAACTTAAAGTCAAGATATTTTTAAATGATACCAATAAATTTGTTATTGTGTACTAAAGCCACTTTTAATTTGCTTTCAAAAGCTTGAATTTTTTAGCTGTGCTTCTATTTTTTGATTCTATGTTTAAAGCTGAAAAGTCTTTTCCACCTACACCGCCCTAAAGACTGTTACAGTGTAAGCATGCGAGATTCCCCACCGGGATATAAGGCGCTATTTTGTAAAATATCCAAAACACAGAAACTTTCATCTGCCACTTGAGTGGTACAAGAGGTATAAAAGCAGCTGGTGCCTTAAAAAATTTCTCCATCTCAGGTGGATAGCGCGAGACTGTCTCAAGAATCTCAGCGGAGGAGAGAGATGATGCCTTTTGGACCGATTTAATTTATGACCTCGCACAGCACCGCTCAATGTAAATTTCATTTATTTTCAGTTTTTTGGGAACTTTTTTTTTTGTAGCGCCCGGCGCGGTCGTTGGTGGCCGAGCATTTTTTTCACTTTTTTTTTTGTTTTTATATAAATCCCAGAAAATCCGTGGTCAATTTTTGAGCCAGGACAGAATTGGACCGCTGTTGTTCGTTCCCTTGCCCCCCCTCTGGGCATTGCCACGGGAGCAAACGTTGAAGCAAATCCGATGGCTCTCGGCGCGATCGTTACGAGTCTGAGGTAAACAGGCCGGCATGAAAAATGGGGGACATGCGAGGTGCTTCAAGTGCACAAGTTTTTTTCGTGTTCCCTCTAATTGGTGATTAGCCCCCATGGCGAGATTGCGGCTTTTGTCAGCCTTCCGCCCAGAGGTACCGTATGCAAATTAAGTTGTTCAGGGAGAAAAATCTGGCGGTCGAGATGCACGGCCAAGACCAGAAGTGTTAGACCCGACCGTAATGCGGCCATTAGATGGATTTCGCTTAAGCGGGATAAAATCTAATAAATCGCCAGCGGAGACGGACAAGATTTATGGCTCCGGCCAGCATGGAAATTTGTCATATGATTTTTCGTTGGACGTTGGGTTTCAGGTGATTTGTATCAATTTCGAAGGACAAACTGGTGGGATTCGCTCTCCCTTGACGCCGGTGCTGCATAATTGCCGTGCCTTTCCATGTTTTAGTCTGGGTAGGGGACCCCCGACACAGCAAACTTGCACCGAAATTCCGAATGCAGATACCCCCAACAACTGCTCCGCTCGGAAGTAATCAAATCTACTTGAATGAACCACTTTCTGAGATGACAAGATAAATTGCGTCTTGGCCATTGTTCGGGTCTGGGGCTGATAATGATCAATCGATTGGCGGCGGAACAGAAGCTCTCAACGGACAAGCGGGAAGGGCGGGTGGGCGAGAGAAGAGGGTCCGCGCACCTCCGCAGGATACCTAAATCATGGCGCGATAAGATCACGGTGGCATCCGCCGTCGACTTCATGTGTCAACGATGCCCCCAGCCCAAGTCGGGGCTGTTCCGCCGCTTCTTGGGGACGCCCAGCCAATCGATGGTTCTCAGCAGTAATCGGAGTTTACGTCTCCTCGGCCCGGTCTGTCTTCAAGAGGCTCTTCACCGGGGCGCGAAACAATTGTCAAGGTGAGAATTAGTCCAATTGGGGGTTGCTCCTCAGAGTACCTCTCTAAACTTAAGAGTCAGACAATTTTGCTACGTTGAATTTCACTCGAGGCCCGGAAGGATGCATGAAATTAGCACGTCTAGTGCTAGTTACTAACGCAGTTGCCTTTAAGTTCAATATTTGTCTAGTCTTAAACGTGTCCATTCGACCAAAATTTAAATTGAAAACACTTTCTGCGTTTCAGTTCAGGTGGGTTAAAGAGAAGATGTAAAAGGTATGACAAGTAGATAAAACTGTAGTTCTATTAAATTTAAGCTAAATAACTAGAAATTCTACTTTTAACTACTGACGAAGAAAGAGGTCTGTTCTAAGTTTGAAGATTGCAAACACTCATCTTTTCCATTTACCTATTTTTTAATTAAAATGTTAGGCTAATTTGCTTGAAATAAAGAAAGGAAATTTAAAAATATGCTTAATATAAGCTACAACGATAAACAAAAAAAAGCTAATTAACTAAATTAAATTAACCTACTTATGACTAGATCAGAGAGATCTGGAGACAGCATGGTTCATTGAAGGGTTGGTCTAGTTTGAAAATGTAACCAACAACTCACTCCAATAGTGATAAATAGTTTTGATCATTAATTATTGTATAATTGCCCTTAATCTAGAAAATCTTTAGTCCAATTAATGTCTTCAGTGAATTGTGGACTAACTTAAGAAACAGTTTAAAGGCACACAACAAGAAATTCTTGATCGGCAATTTAAGGAGCGCCATAAACCACCTCGGGTGTCTACCAAAATGAAATCTAGTGAATTTCACCATTGCCATCACAATAACAATAATCCCCTCCATAGCGCCACAGAAGATGTATCAGCGGATCGTCTTTCGAATAATCAAAGATTTTTCGAGTGCAAATCCACAACCAGTGGCACCATACATCTTGAACTGCGCCTGGTTCAATCTATTCTTCTTCTGGGAGTTTCGATTGATTCTTCCTGAACGAGGTCTTAGCAAAGAGTTATGGCTCAATTCAGCCGACGAAATCGACAATAAACGAACCAAGAGCTCCCCCAGCCGCCGCACAATACCGTCGTCCCGCGCCAAGGGGACAAGTGCTGCATACAATTTAACGGTATAGACGCGGGCACTTGCGGAGCACACATACACAATTTATAAGTTCAATTTATCTTCCAATAAATATTTATTGATCGCTAGATAGATAGACGTTTTTGAGAAGCGCGGCATCCCAGGGCTCCCCACTAGGGTAAGAGGGGACTCTAGCGCAATAAACCGGGCATAGCAAAAATAGCGCCCAGCTTGCCGGCGATTGTGTGAGGCCAGAGGTCGGGAGTTTGGGTAATAAGAACTCAACAGCGCCTCAATTGGGTCCCCGATATTGTCCCCAATCTTGGTCTAGGTCGTGTTGCAACGCTTCTTGCGCCCGAAGCTAGTGTAAATTTGACCCGGCTATTAGCTCTGCTGCCGCAACGCTGTCAAGTGACTGAAAAGACGGCTGTGATTTGATTGATTGGTGGTGTCAGGAGCGAAACATTTATGAATTCGAAGCCCGTGAAATTGGAGTAATCAGCACGCATAGCTCGCTGACGACTTCCTACTGGGCGCCAGTCGCATTCTCTCCGGGCGAAATTGAGTCGACATCGCCTTGACCTGTATCACTAATAAAATTGTTTCCATCGAAAGTAATTCCAGCTGAAGTTAAGTCACATCGACTTAAAATTTGGTAAGAGTAGGCCCTACATTCACCGACTCAATCAACGGTCGTTTCTTTTTTTAAATTAGCCTATTTATGGTTAAACTGAACAATGTTTAAGTAAGTTAATAAACAAAATTAATTTTTTGGCTTTATTTCATCAAATTTTTCAATATTCAATCAAATAGAAGAAAAACTCTATTTTGTGAGCAAGAACCGAAAGATGTGTGTATTTGAAAGAGAGATGGGCATTTTTAAAATTTAATTTAATATCACACTATAGGTTTTAAAATTTTAATTAGTTTAACTCTAGATAACTAAACTTAAGTCAGTGTTACTCTGTAACTAATCATTCGACTCATAGACTACAAACTAAAATTAACCTAACTTAAGAGTTAAGATTATAAAAATTTTAATTATAAAGTAGAAAAGTGGTAAAGATTAGCACGGGCACATCTTCAATTTTTAAAACTGGCAGGGTGCGATAGTCCATCATACGTATGCTTAGTTACGAAGGGTTGAGAAGTATCTTTGCCGATTAAATGTATAAATTTTAAATAATTAGATTCCAAGGTACCAAAAGGTAGGCATTACATTTTCAAAACTCGTTTAAATTCGAAAATATTATTGAAACTTATTCCTGAAAGTTACGTCTATCTAAAAATGCAGTTTTTTAACGCAGCCGACTGTTAGCGCTCCAATCCCTATCACTTATGACTTGCGAACGAGCGGCCCAAATATTTGTCTCTGCTCGTCAGCACCTGAGAATTAGCTGCTTTTGGTGCAGAGGAAAAAATTTCCCTAATTTAGGTCTGGGGGGAGGGGCTGTGAAATTTTCTGGGTAAATATCCCGTAGGACGCTAATGAATCTCTGGGAGAACGTGTTTGCCTCCAATTAGCACCAGACCGCACTAATTCCTCCCGGATTGCCGCCACACGGAATCGCCTTTGGCAGAGCTCTCCTTCGGGATTACGACTGGGAAAGAAATGAGCTCGTCCAGGCGTCAGATTGAGAAGCCCAGAGAGATCGCGGTAATGTTTTGCTTTTTCCACGGAAAGCTTTGGTCACCTACGTAATTCCCGGGTACCCCAACGGCTCCAATTGGAGCTCCCGTTCGGTCACCCAAATCCCCTGGAAGTTTTAACTCATTAGAGACGCATTAGGAGCCCTCTAGCAGCATCCTGAAGTTGTTCGCCACGTAGGAGCCAATCCGGGAGCAAAAATTAAGTCATTTTCCGCCGTAAGTTTGGACGGCACAGTTCCGACAGTCGTCGCCTGCCCATGAACTTGTTCCAGGCAATTAGCAAGGTCGGTGGAGTTGGCGCTACCGAAAGAAACTTCGATCTCACCCGCTTGCGAGTGATGGAAAGTGAAGACGCCACTTTGGGAATTAGCCCAGAGAAACAAAAGATCCCGCCGCTCAGGCGAGTCGTCTTTCTTCGAATAACGCAGCGGCGGCAAAACCCACCTGCTACTGGCTGAGTGGAACTGAAAGCGACGCACATGTCGAACTCCGTTTTGAGCCGTAGATGGATCCGCGCGAAAGAGACGACTGTCTGCATTTAGAGGGACTGGGATGCTGTTCCTTTTCCACCTCGGTGCAGCTGTTTTCCCCATGTGCTCCGGTCTCTCAAAACTCAATTCAAAGCGTTCCACTCAAAAATAAGTTTGACTCAAAATCGTCTCTTGCTCTCGCTCACCAGTTCTTATACATAACAAAATAATTTTGAGCAGAGAAATGAGAGAGAAGTATAAGAGAAAGGCGGTTTTGGGTGTAGTTTTGCTCAAGCGCACTCCTTTCGAAGGCCTACACACCAGAGGCGCTGGTGTAGCTAAAGGGATGATTCGTTTTGTTATTTCGACTAGATTCACGGGATGCTTGAGAGATGTTGGCTCTGGTCTGGTTGCTGGACACCGCAGATTTTGGGTTTTGGGTCGCCAACGCCAACGAACAACGTAGGCTTCCCGCTCTACGAAAGAATTCCATCTTCTTGAAGCAGGTGGTAAAAAGGCAAATTTTTAAGTTGTACCAAAATGAAGATGTGTGCTCTTGTTTAAGATGATTTACGGCAAAGAAAAAAACAATTCTCAGGAATGCTAAGCGATATCCACCGCACTGCAGAGAAAGGGCGGGGCTGCAGAGCTTGCGACCGAATTCCTTAATTTCACCTGACAACTTATGGTTACCAACTTTCGGTCTCGTTTCAATTAATTACCGTCCCCAAGACGAAATCTGCCGTGGATAACTAGACAGAAATGAAATTGTAAGTTCCCGCCAGAAATTTGCTTTTACACTTTCATTTGCAAAACATGGAAATGAACTTTTAGAAAATTTGCTGTTTAGTTGGTGGAAACAAATTTAAACTACTTCCCTTTTTTAATAAAAACTTAATATTGCAATTTGTTATAGTGTACAACGGGGTTACTTTATACACATTTTGGTAGTTTTTTTCTTGTAACTTTTTTTAACATCCAAACATTTCTTTTTTGTTTTTGCTCCAATAGAACAATGAGTCTTTCGGCCGACAAATGCATAACAAAATCACACACCCATGATGATATATGTTTTTTAAAAAAAAAGGTCAAAGTAACCTCGAGTGTGGGGCTTTTTTGACAAGGCATTAATACTTATTGTTGTGAAATAAGAATTGGGGTCTATTATTAAATATATTCTGACTGTATCGAAAATAGTTTAAAAAAAACTCTTAACTCTTATATTAAAATTCCTAAAGTTGCATCAAATTTCAGATACCTTTGATTTTGGTTCTTATTTTCGCTCAAAGTAAATTAAATAATTCGATAGAAATAACCAGCCGGACTAATTTATTTTTAGAATTGAATGAACTTTACTAAGGAATTTTAGTCCTAAAGGGGCATCCGATCCGAACTGATTCTAGATTAGGGCCCATTAATAAAATTTTATGCTATAACACGCGCAATATTTGTACATCTGTAATCCTGTTATCGAAAAAGCCTCTATCGACTTTGAGAAAATTTACAATATAGGGACTTCGATGAAATTTGGTATGCAGGGGTTTTTGGGGATGATAAATGTATATAGCTTTTTTCTCTGGGAAAACTGGGGGTACAATAAAGTCAATTGTTATTCAAAATGGAAATTTGAAAAAGAGAAACTGAATCGGTTGAATAGCGTTAATCATTTGGTGGAGGAAGAATAACAAAAGACTCGGGGGATGATTTGTCAATATTTAGTATAACTAATTGTTATTTATAAAACTATGAATTTTATTTTAAATTGATATAGTTAGCACCTTTTAAGACAATAATTGACCATTTTTATTTATAAGAAAATAAATTCCTTTTACTAGTCAAATTTGAATTTTACTTATTAAAATTCCTCTTTTTCATATAAAAATCGTAAGAAAATTATTGTGTTGATAGGAAAAGCA
This sequence comes from Philonicus albiceps, assembly GCA_963969385.1. NCBI lineage: Eukaryota > Metazoa > Arthropoda > Insecta > Diptera > Asilidae > Philonicus > Philonicus albiceps. The sequence goes on along the minus strand of OZ017772.1, from coordinate 74,590,456 downwards.
ACAAATTGATAATTTGCTTATTAAATAACCTGGAAATTATCAAAAAATGAAAAAATATATGATTTTTTATATGTAGGTAATCTAAAATGGTTTAACATTCTTCGAATTTCCCTTATGCCAATTAATCTAATCATTAAGTTTAATTTGCCTGAATTCCAGGATAAAAATACATTTAAAATTGCTTAAGAAACTGTCCAGTTAACGAACCGGTCAATCACGCAGGTATTATCCTCGAATATTTGAAAATGCCCCTTATAACTCTGTCCTAAATGCACCTGCCGAAAACATTTTTTGATCGAATAGAACCGTGAAGTATCCCTGATTGCACCTGTACGACCTGTCCAGTCCTATATATCCCGGGCATTTCATTCATAACCAAATAATTGCCGCGCACTAGTGGACCTGGGTTTTTGATTTTATCTACCTGTTCTGTCCCTCTCTCCCTGGTTCGCAGTAATTTTTAGAAAAGGAAACGATTAGAAAATTTCACCTGCCATATGAAATTATTCTAAGGTTGGGTAATGTCTAAACGAGTTCCGAGAAATAAAGGGTACCTCTTGTAATAGGTGATATATCTCATTTGCAGGTGCATCGTTCGCTATTGAGTGGAGAAGCTTACCATGTAAACGACTGGATGTAGCTATTCAGCTCTCGCCCATCCCGTCAGGGTAAGCCCTTCAAAGTTTGAAGGGCGCAATGTAGGTATTACCCTTTTTCGCAAAGAAAGAGGAGCAGACGACTTCCGCAAAACGTTGCAAATCCCCGCATAAAGCTAGGTGTCGGAGCCCCCTTTAATGGGACCCAGGTCCGCTGAGGATCGGAGGAAGCAGCACGTGTTTAAAACGAGTACTCCCCGGCAGACAGACGGTGGCGGTAACCCTTCACCAGGAAAATGCGCCTAATATCCATCACGTACTTTTCCACTTGAATGGGTACCTTGTACCCTTGCGGGGGGTTAGTTTACGTGTAGGATGGCGCCCTTTCCGTCTCCCGCCAGGACTGGTGTGCTGTTGGCCCAGTAACACATTCCTCAGAAGTTCTGATATGATAACCAAATTTATCTCTCAATTTTATACCGATTACGCTTGACCCTTTTTAGTTTTGAATTTATTACGTCCTCTGGAAAGTTGGGAGTCGTAAAGCAGAACTTAAGGAGACAGCTCTGTCCCGGCCCAGATTTAGGGGCACACATCCGCTGCGGTGAGGTGTGAGATGGGACGGGAAAAGTTCTACTGAAAAACCACCTGTCCGCAGGGTGTGCGAAAAGAAGGAAGAGGGAGAGAGAGATTGGAAGCCGCAAAGCAACCATTCATGCGCCCCCGGGATCCATTTAATCTGATCCGAGTGTGTCGCACATCAAAAAAGCAAACCAAACCGCAACACATCCGCCCACTTCCGATCTGAGCGGCGAAAATCTGAGCCGCCAGAAGTAATAAAATACACCCCCAAGGGCAAAGCGGCTCTGAAAAATGTCTTAGGGTCCCGGCGTTGTGGCGAGGCGGACAGGTAGCTCGCGACGTTGCACCTTCCCGTCGGATTGTAGGCCAAGGGAAATGCAATTTGATACAGTGAATTAATTGCGATCTACCAAACGATTGCCCGATCCCGTGTCCCTTCCAGCCCTTCGAAAGCAGCCGTGTCCTCGGAACGGGCTCCTTTCCTTGTCCTGTTTTCCCGTCCTGGAGGCTCATTTTGCCATAGCGAACGCTCTCCTGGGAGGATTTGAAATGAATGTCCTCGGGATGACATTTTTTTTTCCTCTTGCCAAGAAGTCTCCTCTATTTGTCAAGACATGAAACTGGGACAATTAAACGGATGTTTGCCCTTCAAGTAGATTTCCATCGTTTCTGATTTCCTCAGACCAACTCAATTCTTCCTTCGGCCTTTGTGGCGCGCCCTTTGTTCTTTCTCGGCGCGTATTTTCCTTGCGAGGCGGCCGGAAACGAACTTTTTTTTTTAGATCGGTCTAGGAGTAGTCGATAGTTTTCTAGTTCGCTGACAATGGCGCAATTTCTCCGATTGATATCTGAAGGCTGTTTAACGACTATTGAACGAGGATGTCCGCAAACAAAAGCCGAACGAGCAAGCCGCGGATTATTGTTTCACAAAGTCTTTCATTTGTTCACCCTGCTGGTGGACAGGTAACGATTTATCAACTTTGTCTTAAGAGAAATTTAACTCTTAAGGTCTTTAATGGAATTGCGTAACGTTAAGGAAAGAAAAAGTAGGAGTATTTGGAGAAATCATATAAGATAAAATAAAATTAAATAAACGACGTCATTGCAAATTTATTCACGATTAATTTAAATTTTCAATATAGTGAAAAACAATTCTTAGTAATTCCAAAAAGAATGATGTTTTGTCGTAGTTTATAATTTTTGGTTTATCCATCGGGCTAAATATTAGTTGGCATCGATATTTTAAATTACAGAACAATGTTTACGTTGCTTGTATGATTGACAATTTTTTAATTCTCTGATTAACTCACTAATCTTAGTGCTACTGCCGGAAGTTATAAGTGATAAGCTGTCTCATTATATAAAAAGGTCTTATTAGGCCAAGCATATTTACTTTAATAAATTCTTTCTAAAAATGAAAATCTCTCAAATTAAATAAGAAGAATCTCACTGTACCAAGGAATCTTTTTCGGGGAAATAGGCAAAAGAAGTTCAAGGGGCGTTTAGAGAAATGAAACCTTCTGTTTGAAAACGACGTTAAAAGAAAAGCATTAATAAATGCAAGCCTCCGAGTTATTTTCCATCTTTCAACCCCCATCTCAATAGACGAGAGAGAGAACCATAGAAATGCTGGGAAAGTTGCTTGCCCGAAACTATTTCCATTTTACTTAAAAGCCCTTAAAAATCCCATCTGCAATTTTCTGCACTACAAATATTTGTTTAACGATTGACCATCTCAAAGAAGGGAATTCCGAAATTCCCAGAGAAGTTGGTCCAAAGCAGCAAAGCGCAGATTGCCGAATGGTCAGCGACGGGAAGGGGCAGGGGCAGTTTTGGGAGGAGGCGCTATCAGGCATTATGTACCTGGGCTCAAGTTGGAAATAACTTTCCCATCACTGAATACGCCGAAATCTCTGCATAACTTGATCTACTAAACTCAAGAAGGTTTCTGTATAAAATTCGTTTATGACTCCGACTTTTCCAAGTTGTGTGTGCACACGTCCCCGAGCGCTGAGTTCCGTTGCAGCCTTAAGGATTCTGGGGTTGTTTCGAGGGCCAGGGATGGTTCTGGTGTCGTCGTCAGGAAGCAATGTACTCGCTTACCATGTTTCATTATGATTAAGTAGTTATTATGCCCTGCGGTAATTAAAGTTTTAATGTTCTACATACTGAGGGCGCGGGGCGGATGATGGGGTGTAGAATGGAGCAGAATAGGGCGGGATGGGTTAGTCCGCTTTAAACGAGATACTCCGAATTTTACGGGTCATGTACTGCGGGGCTTCGACTATTTGTATACGTGCGAAGAGGGACTCCGCCCTTAGAGTCTGCAAATTTGTACGGTGTCGATGAAATTGGGCTACCGCACGGAACAGGGGTCCAATGGTGGTCCTGCAGGATCACCAGCAGCGATGAGTCTATAGACAGGAAAATGGATTTTCTTACAATGTCCTGAAAGGATACCCCAGGAGGATGCTTTATTATTTAGATTATGTGGCAACCTCTGTTGCCGCCCGCCCGGGCGGAGTATCCGGGAGCCCTTTAGCGATGCCAAAGTCATTCCGGAGGTGCCCTCACTTCCTTGGCCCAGCCGGCCGGTCGCTCGGTCGGTCGGCTGGCGTGGATTGCGGAACCAGCTGGATTTTCTTGTTCCTTATTCCCCAGTACCGCTTTCTTCATCAACCATGCAAGGATTTTACGCATCCTCTGAGGTTTTACGAGCTGTGCAGGCGTTCTTCGCACATTCCATCCTCTCGGAGAGCTCCGTGTGCATGGTAATCAGCCAGCTAGGAGCTAGGTAAGGGCGGGGATTATTTATATTGGTAGAATTGAGCAAGGTCCTTATTAAGTCCCTTCGGCTGATGCTGCTCTTGTTGTTGCTGCTGCGACTGTCACCGAATCGTCTTTCATCGTTCCGAACAGTGTGGGGAAAATTAAGTGAATCGCTCGATTCCCTCGTTACGATGGACATGGACTCGATTTGCCCGGAATACATAAATAGCTCCAGGAGAGAGTATCTACGGCGCCCGTGGATTTATTTATAAACTTGACCTAATTAGATTATGAGTTTATGCATGGGACGATGGATATGAGAGGTTTCTCGCATATCCTGCGGCTTTCCTTCTAAAGTAAAATATACATATTCCTGTTTTACCGCATATAGAAGCTATTTGCATCTAATTATGACCTTAGCTGAATAAAACATATACGTAAAATTTATCGTGCAAATATCATACAAACCAAAATAAATCCAAAAGGTCCTTTCAACAGGACTACAATTTGTAGACGGACCTACATAAAGATTCCTAAAATAATGTCTGAAGAAGAATTCCCAGTAAATTAGACCTATAATCAATGTAATCATGCATATTTTGAAAATGACCTTAAAATTATAATTCACGATTGTCTAACAAATATTTGTTATTATTTATTATGCCTAGTCACGCTATGCCAAATGTAAAGTTGGCTGACTATGCACTTATAAAATTATCAAGCCCGCATGATGATTAAGAAATTATGCGATGAAATACACCGATAAAAAAATTTTATAGGGCTATTCAAGTATTATGTTAAGTACGTTTAGCGGGTGGAGAGTACCGATTTATTTTATTTTTGATGACTAGGGGACTGAAGGTAGGTGAAACATTATTTTTTAAGATTTTTTTTTGAAAAATCATGGAGGGTAAGAAAATTATGTACAAACTTCATAATAGAGATAACGTCTGAGGTAGTTTGAAAATGTTATTATTATTATGATTACCTGTAGACTCTTAAAAACTAAGTGTACTCATTCAAAATATAAAAAAAACAAGCATGAACAATTTGTTGTATGTACAAAAGAGGCAATGAATATAAACTGGAGAGAAAAATGAATTTGGATTTAAGTCACTCATTAATAAATACCGGGGTGTACGCTTTTGAATTCATTAGTGTGCTTGATGAAGGAAATTATTCTCCGTTTAATAGCACAGTTTTATTCCTGGGTATTTTTCTCAAACTATGTGATCAACGCAATGAAGGAAACCCATCAAGTGGATGTTGTCTATACCGACTTTACTAAAGCATTCGATTGATGAATGTAGTAAATTAGATTTTTATTTACCAATTCTTAAATGGTTCAGCATTTACTTAAGTAATCGTGTTCAATATTAAAGTAAAAAACATTTTCTTTCTACGATGATAACAGTCAATTCAGATATCCCGCAAGGTAGTCACATTGGGCCATTTCTTTTCTTGCAATTTATTAATGATGTTGTGGCTTGCTTTTTTTTTTAATCGGCAAAATGTTTGTTGCCTGCTGATGATTTAAAATTGTTCTATAAAATTGAGTAATTTGAAGATTGCGCTCTTTTATAGCGAAAGATATAGACGAGCTTTATATCTTGCGTCTTTTGCAAATTCGTGTTTACCATCACAAAGGCAATTTTTAATCAATTCTAAAGATTTTAGATTTATTTTAATACTATCATTTAGTATGCCTCCATAATATGGTGCTCTTATTATCCGACTTATAGAAGAATTGGATCAATTTAAACTGACTTCATGCGTTTTGTATTTTTTTTTTCAAATCAGATGATTAGAGCCCGGGAAATCTTTCTTTTGTAAGTTCAGAAAATGTAGTTTCGAGAAGAACACGTTTAAAATTTTTATTCGATAATTTAAACTCATGACTGAATTATTTCCATTTATTACATTAGCTTGCCACTCCTGGTGAATAGTGTAAGGCTTCAACTTCTGCCAAACGCTTTAATGTATTTTCAAAAGCCAATTGATTTTATTTTATTTTTTTTTTTTTTAATTTTAAATGAGAATGTCCCTTTAAAGTATCACTTTTTGAAAATCAGCATGTTGGGAACTTAATTTATTTAAAAGTTAAAATTAAATGTTGTAATTTAACTTTTGCATATATGCTGGTCTGCAACCTTTAATGATTTGGAAGTAATTTCGGTACTTATTTAAGGAGCTCTTTTATTTTTTATATACCAATTTTGAAATAAATTTACTAGAAATGTTTGTGTTTTAACTTTTATTGATATTTGAACTAATGGTTCAGTATAATTTGTGGTATTTCTGTTATTTATCCATTGAATCTTAAATGAGTTTAAGTTAAGCTAGTACTTGAATAGTACCTAAGTAGAAGAAACTATTATTAAATTTAATTGTGAGTACCAAAGGTGATTTTAGTGTATTCTGCTTACCACTTGTATTGAAATCACTGAATTTCTGAATATCTATGGCTTAAAATTGAAAACTCGAATTTCTGATAGATAACGATAATTTAAAGGGTGGATATTTCAGAGTTTTCCAATTTAAGATGTGACCCGAACTCAGTATCAAAGTTCTACTGTAGAAACTATCCGCAGAAAGTATTTGAATACATGCCTAGCAAATAGAATGAGGCAGCGTGTGTCGTGTATGGCGTCGTATAGACGTTTTGATATTAAAATCATATCAGGCTCAATTAGAAATTGATTCTCTTCAAACATAATAATTTGCCCTGCGTATGTTTAGGTTTAGCCCTTATTTTCTTGGCCTTGGACCAATCTAATGAAACCACGATCTTAATTATAATTGTCTTTTCGCCCTAGGGATACCAAAAAATCTTTTCATCTTTCTCAACGATATCCATGAAGTGACGAAAACATGACCATGTGCGGGTAATTACTACCTACTAGCGAGGACGTTTACTTCTGGGTGACATGTGTTCTCGAGGCCAGGCGGTCTATGTGATGAGTGTCGACAGCGGCGAATTTGTTTGTTTATTGTGACTTAAAACCCTTGTCCCGTCCAATTTAGTGTTTTCCTTTCGGAGTATACCGTAGGGAACTAGATACATTTTAATTGGAAGCGAAGCAACGCCGCACCGCTTAAATATCGAAGGGGGTGGATTCTGTTGTCGTATAGCCTAAGCCAGGCCAAGCGTGTGCGCTTGTGTTTCATGTCGTCTCCGACTCGACGATAAAGTAAATAGGAAGATTTTATGAAGACACTAAGAGCCTCCCCCAATAAAAGGATCCTTTCAGCCATTCGACTCGTCATCGCACATTTCCATGAACACTTAAGTAACAATTGCACAATGTCGGCGTTGCGGAGGGGGGGGGGGGGGGGGAGGAGTTGGGGAGCTAAGTAATCTTGAAAACATTTTCCTCTTCATGACTTAAGAGATAGCTTAAGCTCAAGCACTGCTCCAAGTGCGCTTCGACATGCCCCCGATGTTGACACGGCGCAGCCAGTCCTCTAGATACCGAATGACGACTTTGGGGCCGCCGCTGCACACACACATGAGGCCCCGGCCGAGCTTCAGGCTCTATTCAGGCTCCCTCTGTCCCACAAAGAAATTTTCCAAACGGAATGAACTAAAATTTTCAAAAAAAAAAAAAGAAGTAAAACCATCACAAGAGCTAGTAGAACCTTTCGGGGAGCAGGAGCCCCAAAAGGAGGCCGGGGTACGCAGCCTAGGGCACATGGCAACGTACACTAATTAACGCCTTGTTTACTTGTCTAGATTGAAGTGTAGGCATTCCCTAATGAATGGAAAAGGAAGAAAGTTGGGCGACATGCTCCAGGTCGACTTCATAATTGCCCTACCGAGCGGGCTGAGGTTGATTTAATGGCCACAATGGCGAATTTTTTTTTTAACTCGGAAGGACAAATTAAATTTCCTTTTGTCCCCGGCCCGCCTGGTGAACATTTCTCAAGCAAACAAGATAATTAGCGAGCAAGGAAATTTTGCTGTTTGTTCCTTTGGGGAGGACAACCTTCGCCTGTCTTTACACAGATATAACTCTTTTCGTCCTCGCCCTTTTTGCGGCAGATGTTGGCTGTTCTTCATTTTTAGAATGTGTTTTACAACTCGAAATTGTAAATAAATGGCATTGATGTCGCTTAAAGCTAAATAGATTTCATGAATTATAATAATTTTGGATATTGTAAACAAGTTTAATAATTTTGTTATTTATTTTATTTTAGTGAACAGACATGCAGGCAAATGTTGCAATTTATTATCAATGTCTAGATGGAGAGTACACTAGAGAAAAACTTTAGTAACTTTAATTATTTTATATATAAGGGGTAGATCAGTTGTTAGCGCGCAGAACTACCGTCCCAAAGGCTGTGGGCTCGAATTCCATGCAAAACTCGGTATCAAGCACTTATCAAAAAGACGTTCTGCCAATTGCTGGGCCCCAATCAGCTAAATCTAAAGTGTTGGTCTATCTATAAGATGACACTTAAGCTCAGTTTATGTCTCATCTAAGAGGTACATTTGCGCTGTCGAGAAATAATGTTAGAAAAACCAAAAAAAGAAATCTTTCGAAATTAATGTCACTATTGCGGCAATCTTTCTACCATAGAGTGAGAAAACGTGCTCTTTTCAAAAATGACGGCACAACTTTGGGCTTAGCTATATACCAGACCAGACTATCTTTAAGGTCCGGCTAAAGTGCGCAGAGAAAATGTATCTCGGCGACAATGACAACGGGAACATAAATTAGTAACGAACCGTCATTGAGTTCAGAGGACAAGCTCCACTAGTAACCTCGAAGGTTCCGCCACGGGCCACGGAGTCTGTGGATCTCAAAAAATCCAGCAACTGTCGTCATCGTTATCGGACTAATCTGGGGATGTTCGTCTTTGACGTAAACATGTGTTTTCTTGTCCCTTAAGACTACTTCTTAGCTTGTTTTTTTCAGCCGACATTGTCTACGCTCTCATCTCGGGTGCGTGATAAATGACAAACATTTGGATAATTTATGATATCATAATTTTTATGTACTCCGAGCTGTGCATGCGGCGTGTGTCGCAGCACACTGAGCCCGCGTGAATAGGGGGGATCACTGTGCGCGCGATGTGCGGGAGCATGTCGAGCCCAGTCCAGTGCCGTTCAGGACGGGGTATGCACTAAGCAAGCATCCTTTTCCTCTTCGAGTTTATTTATCTCGGAGTCACTCAGTCTTAAGTCGTTTGTTAATTTCGTCGCCCCCCTTTCGCTCACCCCGATTACAACACACCTTCGTCAACAGCGACGAGGGGCTAGCTTGGGGGTTTCGTTTGCTCAAAGACTTTAGATTAGCCCCTGGGGCGGTGGAATCAGAGCGATGTAATTGAGCCCGGAGACAAAACGAAAACAGGCTCCAGCATGTACCGTGTCAGGGTGATGCGATAAGTGGCACACGGGGCGCAGGATGAGGCTATTTTCGGAGGCGGATCACCCTATTTTGTATTTATGGAATAGGAACTTGTAAATTTTCGAAACAAGGTGATAATTGTCGCCAGCCAGGAATACGATACCATCGGTCGGCTCGTAGGGTGGCATCGCCTTCGTTTCGTGGGCCTGCCAGATAACGAATATTTTGGCACGTAAAGGGCTCATTTTCAAAGGAACTTTGTTTGCACACCCGCCAGCTTGATGTGCTCAAAGTGCTCCAAAATAACTTCTGGCCAAAATAAGATGATTACGTTTACACGACACCTAGCAGACCCATAAGCTTAACAACGCAAGGACCGGGGTGTATGGTCCTTCAGAATAAAAATTTTTGGAAAAAAAGGCAACCTAAACATGGAAAATCTTCTAAATAAATTTTTATAGGTAGATAAACAAACGAATTTTATATTGTTTGGCTTATCTGTAATTTTTAAAGAGCCTTGAAATTTAAGGTACATGAAAACGAATAGAGAAAGGTTCGGTGTTTTCTGCGAAAACCTAAGCTTCAAGTATTGATTTTGGTAATGGTCATGAAACTCTTGTTAGATGTAAATGTGGAGCAAATTTGCGAAAGCCAAAGTATTTTAAGGGGCACAACCACCATCTTTGCCCCATTCAAATAATCCCAGTTAATTCTCAAAGCATTCCCAAATAGCTCCTAGCCCAAAGGGAGACGATTATGTCCATACGACACCTGGACAGACCCTTACCGCAAAGATTTTATTTTATTGTGAGAGAGCAATTTCGCCTTGCCCCTTTACCTGTACGGTACGAATTCCTTTACTAGCCGCATCAAAGGATAATCGGACGAGGCTATTAATGCAGCTGTCGTCCCATTGTGCCCTCGGGATCAGGGCTACTTGAGCTACGTCTCCATCGACCGAATAATCTCCATCAATTGAAAATGCAACCTTTCACCCTTTCAAATGTAGCAAATGGCATTCAAATTATTTCGCTAGGCCAGAGGTGACCGCCGCACCCGGACGGGCGGGTCTCGCATCACCGAGTGCCAAAGCAAACAAATTTGAAAGGAATAAAAGGCAAATCCGAGCAGAGATCAAAGATTACCTCGCATCCTTTGTCAATCAGTTTACCCAGATATAAGAGCGGGATTTGTGTGGAGGAGGTGTCCACAAAACACCTGGTCGTCCCTTCACCCTTTTTTTTTGCCCAGCGGACGTCTCTTGAGAGTCTAAATTCGACCTGTGATCGACCGGCGGACATGCGGTCCAGGTGAAATTATATTTTTGAGCCCCCTCTTCACCGCGAGGGTGCTTTTTTTCAATAAAAAAAGGACCACGTGGGGAACGGCCCAAGTCAACCCTCAGATCAGGACGGATTTGCACCGTCATCGATCCCTGGAATTTGACGAGTTCTGGATAAGGCAGTGGTTGGAGGCGAGGGCGGGAGTTTTGCGGGAACAGGTGCGGAATATATTTAAATGTCATCTCTAATCAGTAGTCCTCTAGAGCCACCTCATTTTTTATGTGGCACGCTCTGATGTGCTCGCCAACCGAGCTGACTTGACAAAATCAAAAATCCCCAACATGGTCAAAAAAATAAAGGAATCATCAATCTCTTTGGGTAAATTGGATTGCGGGGTGGGGGCTCTGTCTTCCCGGCGTATTTTAGTTTTCCAATCGCTGGGGGATGGACCTGAATCCGCTGGAAATCTGATCAATTCCTTGGCATAGAAAGTACACGAGCCGAATGGATTCAGTCCCTTTTTTTTTGGTCCGGTTAACTGAGTAAAGGGTTTTAGTAACCGGCTAACAAATTTCATATACCCTGGAAGGGACAAGAATCACAACATCCTGCAGGATGGCAGTAATAATCCGAGGGCAGTTGTCATATCTTGGGGCGGGATTACGGCTCTCTGATGATCTAGAAAACGAACTTTTTTACGGTTACGACCAATTGTCGTACAATGAAAGAATCATATCGGAACGTTACGCTTCATTAAGCTCAATACGACCTAATGGATTTCTGCAGATGAGCATTTTCTTGCCGCTTCTTGCTCCTTCTATGAAGCAGCTTCATAGCGGCCGTGTGAGGAAGCCCGCAGAGGATGTGAAAGTTACCCGCACTACGTGGCTGGGGAGACTCATGCTCGCAAAGTTTTTGGCGGGAAAGGAAGGGCTCCTTTAAAAGCTATTAAGTGCGCGCGAAATGCCCGCCGCCTGGTAAGTTAAAGCAGTTGCGAAAGCAGAGGATAGCTCGATGTCCTTCGAGGTCCTTTAAAAGGCGATTCCCCGCAATGCAAAGTGGTCTCCTTAAGGAGCAAATAATGGCCGAACCAAAATGTGACTACAGCTCAATCTCGCCTGACGTCTTTCGGGACTTCTTTAGGGTGCGAAATTGTGAGGAGGAGGTTTCGCAAATTTTTTGAATTTATTCCTTTTTAACATCGATTTTCAGTAAAAGGTGACGGGACAAGCCAGATATTGCTACGGTCAAACCAGAACCTTTAGAGGTAGCTTTTGACTAGATAAAAATAACGAGTAATTCATACATTCACCTTACGGTTATTTATTTTAAAAAAGTACTCATCCACCCGTTTTGAAATAAAACAAAAATGTAGTTAAATAGAAATGTTATCAATAATTTTCATTCAATATTGAAATTAATCGTAGGCTACATTTTCATTTCAATTCATCTGTTTGTTCATAAATAAATAAATAGAGCGAAGCCAGTTCAAAGTCCAGAAAACATAAACGGCTTAAAGTAACAAAAGTGCTCCTTTCCGTTGCCACCTAAAGTTCAAAAGCACTCCGATACAACTTGCTATAAATATTAAAATAAAAAGCAAGTCCAGAATGCCAGAACGCCAGAACATAAATACTTGGCAGCTTCGATGTCTGCTATACAGTCCCAATGCCAGAGGCAATAGTTTCACGGTTTAGTTGTGAGGCTAAACCTTTCGAGATATTTATTTTTGGCGGCCCACGGGGAGTGTACGGTAGGGCCCTTCTTCTCTAAATGGAAGGGAGACTGTCCAGACCAGCTACAGATAGCGATGCTCGCACTGTTCCGGGATAGGAACAATCGCAACAAATGCCGGAGATTTCCACAGATTCGAATTTACATAATCCCCGGCTTAAAACTTTAAAGTAGTTGCTAGCAGCTCACATTAGGCGCTGAGATAAATACACCTTTTGGCAGCGTTTCAACAGCCGTAAATTTTGCTCCTATGAAAACTGAGTTAGACAGACTCGTACCGCCGGCAAACCCGACAGAATCCGGGAATCCCGGTCATAAATCCATGAGGAGATGTTCGGGCACCAGAATTGCAATATTTTCTCAAAGCAGACCCACAAGATATGGATTCTTTTGGTGGACCGAGGACGTGCCAATTGTTGTTCGAGGGCGAGCCTCTTCCCTTGTCCTGGGCGATTTGCTAAGAGAGCCCCAAAATAATCTTTCCCTCACAGCTCGAAGACTGCTGTCGAGGAGACGAGATGATTTGCATTAGTTTGACTCGCAGAGACAAAGAAAACAATTCCATTTATGCATATGTAAGTAAATTTTCTCGGGTCGTTGTAGGACGGGCTCAAAATACAAATGATGTTTTAAATAAATTATGTTTTTTTTTTTAAAGTAGAACTAAAGAGGTAATGAGAGGAAAAGAATGCCCGATTTAAATAAATTCGGTTAACTATCTTTTTATAATTCGTATGAAATCACTCTTGCCTGCTAGAGATTACAGCAACCCTAAATTTTTCTACATATGCCACATTCAAGCAAAAATTCAACGGATTGAAAAAAAATCTTAAATCAAATGAAGGAGTATCATCGGTGCAATTGTAAGAGAGGTACGAAATTCAGTGATATGCTCAGGTATCATTCAAACCATAAATCCTGGCAAATCTGCTGATCGAAAAACGAAAACTCCCCGAAAGTAAGCACGGCTCCAAAAGGTGCAATTAAGCAGACAGCACGGAATACGCTCTTCCGTGTGCAGAGGGGGGATAGTGAAGCGCTTCAGCTTAGGCGGAATCTCCTCGTAAACAACTTCATAGATCCGGTGTTCAGTCGAAACTATTAGGCAGTTCCGCAAATTGAATGGCCCGCCCTGTGAATAGTTAAATGAATTGAAAAGTGCACAAACAACGCCCGTACCCATCACCCGCACATAGCGCGACAAACACGCTTTCTCAGGGCAAGTTTAGGCTCCGTTAGTTCACTCGATCCGGGCCCCCGGCCCGACTGAACTTTATTTAGGCAACCGTCCCGGACTCTCCAAAGGGGTCCAGCAGGATCCGCACCAGCCACACGGTGCTCAACCAAGTTTATGTTCAATTCCTGCTAAGTAAATTTTACGAGTTTATGGGGATGTAGAGATAAAAGGATGCATCTCGATGGGGCATTGCATTTGAAGTTCCATTTTACGAGCCGTTCCGCCCCCGCTTTTGCATGCCAAAGTTTGCTCAATTCATGCGAGCATATGTCCTGCAGATCATTTCCGCTGGGAATTCGCTCCTTTTGCTGCTTTTCAATTCGAATGCCCTCGACATCGGGGCTTAATGGAAAATCAGGGAGCATAAGGATCTTTCGAGTAATTGCTGCTTTTCCAGAGTTTCCCAAGATCTTTTTGGAATGAGACCTTTGCCGTTCAGTCATACAGTAAAGTAATTCCCTCATTTATGTCGGTTACTCATTTCTGCACAATAAGAGATGCCTGTTACGAAATACGATAAAAACTACGTTCATTTATTTCTAGGTGTATTGAATTTTTCCTAATCGTTTGCAGTTTGAAATTGACTTAAATTAGGCATAGCTTGCACTTCAACTAAGTAAAATTTAATAAAAGTCAACTACAACTAAGTCGAAATCCAGTTTATCACATTTGCCGACTGTTGTTCTAATTTTAATGGTATTTAAAAATTGTATGCTTTCCCTAATTCTGGATCTGTTTTGAAAATTTTATATTTTTCAGAAACTAAAGATCTGCTTATATTTGATTTTCAAAAGAAAATTTAAAATGCTCCTGAGGGTGCTACAATTTAATCGAAATTTTCTCCATCGGATACTTTTTAGGTTGAAAACTAAATGATAGTCTGTGTTTAAATTTAAACGTTAAAAGAAAAAGCAAACCATTTTGGTAGATTTGTTTTTTTGTTTTTTTTGTTAACTTTCGAAGTCAATTTCTCTTACAGCTGAAACTCGCAAGACGTTTCCGCCTCAATTTGCCGAGAGAACAGCTTTTTGATATTTGCATAATACCCCTTGATATTTCTAAGAAGACCCTCGGGCAGCCCTTGCGCAGACGCCAGTGGGTTATTGTTCCCTGGAATCTTTCCCGCAGACTTTTTTTCTTAACGTGCTCGACTTCTGCTCGCAAAAAAAGCCCCATTCTCAAAGGGAAAGAACAAATAATTCGCCCTGAAAATGCCTTTGAAGACGGCCATCAGTCCTAACGAGCGAATAATGAAAATTCCTCGATTTCATTTGAGTTTTTCAGCAGAAATCTTCGGTCTGAATTCAAAAGAAACGCGACGGATCTGGCGAGTTTGCGCGCCGCATTTCACAAAGAGGAAGACTACGTACAAAAGTAACAAAAGAACCGGAAGAGAAGGCATGGGGCAATTAAAAGAAAAGGGATTTTCTGGTAGAGTCTGTCGAAGGTAGCCAAAGTACAAGCAATTGCAAAGCGAGTGACAATGTCGTCGTCTTGCAGGAACTCGGAGGTGATAAATTATCACCGTGATCGGCTACTATTTGTCACCCGTTTTTGTCTGCTGCTTTTATTTCTGCCTGCTAACCGGTGTACTTCCTTCGGTCCGACCGGGAGATGAGCTGTGCGAAGCGCTACAGATGCCTGCAAGTAGTGATCGATTTATGAACTGGCCGGGGCCCCCGCGCCCTTTTGCTGCAATCGTCCGACAATGCGATTAGGAAGCAATTAATCACGCGGTAACAATAAGCGGAAAACCAAACAGAGTTCCCTGGGAGAGTTCCAGCGGGCATTTTATGGCCGCTGCTTTTCCGGTCCGGAGATCGACCGTCGTCTCCGCGGGGACCGTCTTTTGCACCTCATTCTTGCACAATTCCTCGCCTATTTTTCGGTAAATTCTTCTTCGGGTGCACGACGATGGCCCCAGGGTGCCGCCACTCTGTGCGCCCGCCTCCGTTGGGAAAGAAAATTCCGGCTAAGCCGGTTGGCGGAGTGGAATTACATCGGTTATCCGCTTTTTCAAATTCACACAAATCCCAAAATTGGATGGGAATGTAATTGATAGCCTCCGAGAGACAGTCGACGACGACGAAGGTGCTCCAAAAAAAAATAGTCGGTGGGAGTTGTGCAAGTCGCAGGCTAATTGCCCGGTTTGACTATGGCAGGCGATTTCATCATTAAGTTACTTAGGCCTGTCCCAGATAATTTCGGAATTATTCGCATCACTCGACGACGAAAGAAAGAGTGATTACGTCGAATGAAATCGAATTGTTACGTAAGGGGCCATTTCGGCTCCACATAACTCGTTTTCTCTAAATCTTAAAATTTTAAATTTTTAACCACAAGAGAAAAATCACTTTCTCTTCCAAGAACTTCTTTCAAGTTGAAGCAGTCTAAACCAAACATACCTTAGAAATAACTACGCTTTTAAAATTGGTTTAAGTTCATGATTAATTAATGCACAAATTTTAGTCAGAATATCAAATTGACTTATTTATAGAAAGATAGATAGACAGATATTCATAAAAAGTTGATGTACAGATCATTTATACAATAAGAATTTTATAATTAGAGCCAGAATCTAAGCTCATTCATCTCTAACACTTTAAACGTAGCCTAACCAAAGAAGCATGCAAACTATTTACCGGCCACTGATACACAGAATCTAAGAATTAAAACTTACATTTACCTAAAGCTATGCTTATTACAATCAAATCAGACACAGTTCTAAAATCAATGGATTTTCAGAAAATGGACAGTTTTTATTTGCCCTCTTATTAATCTTTCCTGCTACAGGTTCTACTTCCGCTTTATTGTGTAATTCAGAGGTGCAGAAGTAAATTAAAAATCATCTTAAAAATTTTATTTTGCTTTCTTTACAACTTTTTATTTCGTAGGAAATATTTGTTAATTCCTTTTAAATTTAGAATAAACTCGAATTTGATTTCACACTCAATGATAGTCACATCTGCACTGAACACTACTTCATGCTAAGCGGTTTCCAGTTATGTAGACCATCCTGTAAAAATATGTCAACTGTTATATCTGAATAGTTCAACAAATACCAGTAGCAAGGAAAAGAACACGTGTTTTTAACTTTACAAAAATAGCACAATGCCTCCTCCACACGTCCTATGGTATAAAGGCGAAATTGCAATTCTGCTTTATTAATGACAAACTTATTTTCCAAGTTAAGGGTTGATCATCTATTTATGAATAGGTTTAATATTTTAATTAAGATGTTAGCTTTATTAATGACTGAATTTATATGTTTCGAAAAGTTGAAAGTTTTATTAAAGTTTATACCTAAGTGTTTTGCAGAATCTCTTCAAATTCGTTCACAATCGTTTAAATTTATATTGCTGCTAAGTAAGAAGTGTGAGTGATTTCTTCAAGTAAAGAAAATTGCTTGGGTTTTGTTTAAAAGTAATTTTAATCTTTCATTTATGCGTACTGAAAATAGCAGTATCGACAAAAATAGATGACTGATAATGTGAAACGCTTGGGAAGTCCACTGTATGTGTGCTGTATAAAATTGGACCCAAAACAGAACCCTGAGGAACTCCAGATGAAATATTTGTGGGAGTAGAAGATTTAGAATACTTGGAATGTTCTATTGCATAAACTAAATGCGGCATATTAGCGAGAAAAGAAAAACCATCATTTTATATATTAAAGCATTTTGCCACACAGTATACGAATAGAAGGCTGATTGAATATTGAGGAGTAGGGTGGAGTTTTTCTTTCCAAAAATTTTCTTAACATGTCTTGTTATCCTTAACACTTATTGAGAAGTTTATTCATTTATTATTTGTACCCAAAATTTCTGTAGTGATGAAATATTAGCTCATATGATAGAGGCTCAAAAAGCTTACAAGGACAATCTGTTTGAGAAAAATTAGTTTTTTGAAAATGCAGAATGACTCATGTATAGGTCTGGAATCGCTGAATGACTTTAAACCTGCTTTTCTTGAAGGCGCGTTTTTTAAATTGGCATGCATCTTGCATCTGAAAAACTACTATATCTAGGATGCTTCATTGTTTGATGCGTTAATTTAAGAATATTACCTCGATTATGAGGCTATAAAGTTTTAAATATCGGCTAAAAATATTGGAAAAAAATTGTATTAAGCTCCAAATTTTTTTCCAAAAGAAACATCATTTTTTTCATAATTTCTTATTTGCTAGAAATGTTTAATTTATTCAATTTTTTATAGGTTCGTCTATAAACTAAACTTGCTTAATAACGTTGCCCATTTGTTTGATTGTTGCAAAATGAATTTCAAGGAAGCTAGGCTGCACGCCGATAATCAGAACACAATTTTTTTGTTATAACACCTTGGCTGGAAATTAATTTCCTCTCTTTAACTGCCTTTAAATAAATACGTAGGTAAGTCAAAATATTCACCTGAAATGGGCTATAGTAATAGGCTAGGTTAGGTTGGTGTGATTGGCTAGAAAGGTGCACTTAGGCCATTTATTGGCCAAATTGTGTTACCACGTAGCGCAGGAGATCATGTTGATGAATGGGATTCGAATCTATAGCTTCTGGGAGGGTAGACCAGCGCGCTTACAACTGAACTACCAGAGATTAAATAGTAAGAAGGTAAATATTTTCTGATTGGAATATGGGGGTTTTTTCTTTGAAATAAGGTTTACTTTCTAGTGTTAGATTTCAAGCTAATGTTCTTAGAATACCCTGTGTAATGTATACACAATGGATTGATTTCAAAGTCCTCTTTAAGCTCCCTAAAATTTCGTATGACCCCCGCTTAGTAAAACTAACCACAACATTTTCCTTTTACATGTCTTACAAGTTCTAAAACTTCGAGTCTACTCGTAAGACTTTCTTCTTGTGTCCCTTAAATTTATTTTACTCCCAGCCCCTAGGTTTCAGTAACTTATCTTCGTCGGACACAATTCGAATCCGTAAAGTGTCCGTACACCGCCTGTCCAAATACACTCAGGTTGGTTCCGAATCCACCTGTCGTGGGCGCCAAAAGGGACGAACGGAGAATCTTGCCTGTCCGAAATTAAAACAAATTTGTTATTAATAGAAAGTTAGCACAACGCCCAAGCTCATATCTGCAGCACCTGGCAGACCAACAATAATTTAATCCAATTTGGCCTGACTAACTTTGCCCGGCATTCAAATGAGCTTAACAATTCATGTCGGCCGAGTGCTTTGGCGACAATCCACCACACGCCCCGAGTTTCCGGAGCAGCCTGCATTCCTAGCACCTCGGCAACAGCACCTCTTCTGAGGGGAGGAGGCGATGGAGCTCCTTTCCGGACTCATTAAGCCCCCTTCCCTCCGGGGAGTCAATAGGATCGCCCGGGGCAGCGCCTACTATGGAATGTCGATGGTTGTGGTCCGGTAGCAGGAAAGGGGAATTCTCGGTCTGCCCGGAATATGGCAATCGATTGGGATCTTTTATGTCCTAACATCCTTGTGGGCCAGGGAGGCTCTATGGCAAAAACCGCGCCACGCCTGCAAAATGTGCACAATCACACCCCCGGTCTGGCAAGACAATGACTTGATTGTGTTAGGCCGGGTTCATGGTGCCATCCTCAGTTACTGGATGGCATTATTTGGTTTAAAATCGTTGTAATGCAACCCAAGAACTCGTGCCCTCGACACGATTGCATCGGCGGAGGGCACACAATTAGTTACCAAGAAATCAAACGAGCGTGACCCACTGATAGGTGCCGGGATCCCATTAATTACGCGTGTAATTAAGCAGTTTTAGGGAAATTGCGTGATGCGGCGAGTTGTCTCGCTGTCCCCACGCCCTAGAGGCCCCTAACGAAGGTCCTCCTTAATTCACACTTGGCGCACGAATTTCAGATACCCGTCAGGTGTTGTCTGTGTCGTCCGTTCAACCTTAAGTTGTCATCCCCCAACAGCAAGACACAATAAATGCAATAAATTATCGCGACGTTGCACTGACACGGCGGGTACGGTACACCGTGTCATGGGATTGTCGCGTTCAGCACACGTGTCGCGGGCAAGTGAATTATTACTACCGGGGGTAAATCCATTGAAGCCAATCACTTGCCTGAGTGTCTCCCATTTGTTTTATTTCGGGCATTAAAGGGCTTTCCCGGCTCTACTCGGCGGAAGGACTTAATGAGAAATTCTCGCCTTGACGCCGCTTCCTTGCCTGGCTTTTATTATGGCCCTGCCGCGCGTCCCTCTGTGACGAGCTCACGCCGCTCCGGTCGCGATAGTTGGAAACAGGTGTGGCAGCCGGCCGAACTACGAGTGCTTAGCGCCCTATCGCCTTTATTGCGATTTAAT
This sequence comes from Philonicus albiceps, assembly GCA_963969385.1. NCBI lineage: Eukaryota > Metazoa > Arthropoda > Insecta > Diptera > Asilidae > Philonicus > Philonicus albiceps. Next base: position 74,570,603 of record OZ017772.1, on the reverse strand, counting down.
TCCTACGATTGATGGCTAGTGAATGTCACCGATAAATTTCTAGCAAGACCAGCTAATTTGTGAGAACAGGAAATACACAACGGGTGGCTGTGACCTAGGAAACGTCGCATGATAAAAAGGTAAGGTTGCGTAACTATTCACCTTTTAGGCTGTCGTAATTTTACAGCAGGTTGCACGATTTTCGTTAAGCATATTACCAATGCTGGAAAGTTTTCAATACTTAAGGTATTTGCTCTAAAACTATATAAAACATATCGTCTTATTTAATTTGTACTATTAAGGGGTAATATCTATTTGAATTCTTCCTTGCAATTTTTCTGTACTGGTTTAAATTACGTAGAAGCATCTGAACTATGAAATAACATCAAAATAATTCGATTGGATATTTTTAACGTAATTTGAATGTAAGAATTGAAGTCAAAGGTAACTAAAATGAATTTATGAAAATTTTAGGAACTTTATTATAGAATTGTTATCCATAAAAGGCTTTTGTAAGCTCGTTTCAATTCGATTGGATCGTTTTAAATGATAGAGCCCATAGTATTGGTTTCCTATATATAAACAACGACGTTTTATTAATTATGAAACCTTAAGTACCTCGTATTGCCCAGTAGGTGACTTACTTACATTTTCAAATTTAAAAATATAAAAATTTTCGTTATACTATATATCTGATTGCTTTCAACAAACTCATCTACATATGTAGGCTGGCAGATGTATTTAATCGTAAAGGGGCAACAAATGCAGTTGATGTCAACAATAACACACGTCTAGAAACCCTAAATCCGTTCCTCAGAACCATTAGCAATGACCAGTAAGATCTAACTATCTCTAGTTCAGTCGTTTCATCCATTAAAAGTGTTTGTCCAGGAGATTACTATCATTTTTGGTCAATTCAGGAGATGGCTGAGGTAATAATATCTGTTAGTTTCTGTTACTTAAGCCGCTTCACTTGTCCAGCTCAAAAACCTCAAGAAGTCCTCTTAGACAGAATGTTAAAATCGCAAAGGTCTCTGCAAGATTGACCTCCTGCGTCCGGATATAAGCACAATATTTAGTAACACGCCCGTAGCATCGTTCTACGTTTGGCTCAATTTCTTGTAAATCACGAGATGTTAAGGAATGTGAAACAAATATCTAGCCAATTACGTAAGATGACAAATGTAACCATGTCCGAGTCTCGGAATGGCTCAGTATAATCCCGGACTGACCGGCCTTGGATTAGTTACAGATGGAGGCCGAGGAGGAGACACCCAGTACTTACTTTCATGTAAACGGAGAGGCACTCAAGATATGGGTCACCGAGATAATCACCCTGAAGGGGGCTGCAAGGAGTTGCTCCTGGTAGGGAAGAAGAGCTCCTCGATATTCGGTCTCCGGCCCCTGGATATGAGTTCACATCTGGGACTGAATGTGACGTTGCAATTCCAGCCTGAGACCTGGGCTCGGCTAATCAGGCGTTTTTTGATTGCTTCTAAAGCCAGGCCACTCATCCTTGACATGATTTATTGGATTCAGTGTCCTGTCGAGGATGAGTTTTTGCTTTTCGCTTGCTCGATGGTAATGCGATATCCTGGACTCGCTCCAGGAACACATTTTGGTTTACGCAAAAGTAACTGGCATACGTCGGAGTTTATTCTGGTGGCACGTCACGTGTGGCTTTACAGACTAGAAAAGGAGCTGCGCTACATCTTGCGGGAGAATGATTTATTCTAATTATGTTCGTCGGTCTGATTACATTTTAGTGCGGATGAGACGACGGGGAATCTTTTTTTGAGAACTAATTAGGGAGTTATGAAACATGATTTGTCGACCGTTCGTCATAAGCCCAATTCAATTATTTCCAGGAAGAGGCTCTGTGCTCATATGTCGCTCCTCCTGGGTATTGCGTGCTCTAAATGCTGAGTAAGCTGAATTATTTTTTCATAAAACTAAAGAGCAAAAAATTTAATTTTAGTATAAATTTATTGAGGATTTTTTTTTCTATAAATTGTTAAATATTGCCAATTAGTAAACTGTATTCCGAAATTACTTGAATATCTACTTTTTAGCCAGTTAATTGTTTTTGACGAGTATACTCGTCATGGATGAATGGAAATATTTAGTGTTATGACGAGTATACTCGTCGTACGTAAAAAATGATTATCATGGGTATTTAAATTGTGTTTTTCGTGAAAACTAAAATATATTCCTAAATTTTAAGATGTTTCAATTATTTGGAAGCTAGAATGAAATAAAACGATCAAATAAAAAATATTTTAGTGCAAACGAAGTGATCATCGCTTCACATTTTGAAAAGGGCTCAGCAAAGCGATTTCGAGGAGAGATAAACGTTGTCGTTTTCTGATTTAACAAGAATTTTAAAGGCATAAACTATTTGCTATATTAATCTTCCTGTTCTGTTGTTCTATTGCAAATTTATCCTTTGCTTATTTAGTTTTATAAAAGCTAACTATCTTTATAGAAACAATTTTTAGAAAAAAGAAATCTTGATATCGACATGTTAATGACTAAGAAGTTGTGGAGCATGTTTAGAATTAGATCCATGGGATAATTTTAGATATTTTGTTATATAAATAGATTAAAATATAGTTAAATCGGTAGAGGATATCAATTTAAGTAAAAGTTATGATGATAACATATCTCGATAAAGCTTGATATCGAATATTAATGGAGTATAACTTTTTATAGTCATCAGAAACGACTTTGGTATAGCTATAAAGTTTTTAAAAATCGTTCTTAATTTAAAATAACAAAAAATTTTAAGAAGGAAAATTCCAATTAAAGTGCACTTCGAATCAAATTACTAAAATTCGATAGAGCTAAAACGTTTCCCCCAAGCATTTGACCTCCTTTCAGTCGAGACGAGAGTGAGATCGTCCGTTTTTCCAGTTGTGCTCCTTTCAAGCACAAGTAGCTAATTTTTGAGTATGTGAGCTGAGAAGACGACGGGGAAGCAAAGAATTTTAAATGCGCAACGGGCTGCGCTTCATTAAAAGCTATTTCCGCGCAAATTAACAAAACTCTACTCGAAATTAAACAGGTTTAATTATCCTTCGGCGTCTCTATGCGGCCACGTAGAGCACAACGGCAGCCGAACTGGGGATGATCGTTAATTTTTTCGCTTTTCATATTTTTTGGGAGCCCCCCAATTCATAAAGAGCCTCGAGTGAACTTATCGTGACCTCATTACGTTCTCCCGCCATGGAAAAAACTTTCTTCTGGTAAATTGGATGGCGGAGCTCTACTAGCTGGCAGGAATTAGAGCCGCCAATGACCTCCTCTCGTCACAACGTAGGCTCGAACCCGCCTTCCCCCCCATCCCCCAGTGCCCTGAGCGCATCCCGAAAGTTTTTGAAATTGTTTGACTTGTTCCAGTTCTTCCGTTATCTTTAACAACCCGAACGACAGAGATTTATTCAAGTCTGTCGGCGGAACTAGCCCGTTGGGGAAGGCTAAGACGTAAGCTGATTTGCGCTAGGTTGCACTCAGATCAGACCTTTATAGACCGGTCTGCAGTCTGTACCGATATAAAAATGGTAAATGGTCAACTGTTCATTGTTCGGTGGGAAATTGCTTAACTACCTTTAAATTAATTCCGCTCTAAAGAGGAGCCCGCCCCCGCAACGACCATCTTGCCGAGAGAACCAAAGCGCTATTTTAACTTTGGTGGATTCGTTTTTCATGGTGAGTTATGGGGTTCGAAGGTAGCACGGATTTTGGCGAGTTCCTTTTAGCCGGATTATTGTCACTGCCGACGTCTAGTACTCTTCACAAGGAGTCCGGTGATTTATGTAGTGACTGGGGCAGCTTGCCCGTGGGAAAGCGCACAGTTCTGCAAGTTTTCCTGCCCTTTGCTCTTCTATTAAATGGATAAAAATGGATAAAATATTAACGGCGGAGCGCATAATTATTTCCTTGCATTTTACTCTTTGTTCAGGTGGATTTTACTAAAAGCCACCAGCTGCAACTGACTCTCGAGTAATTAGCTTGTTCTGTTCCAAATTTGCATGTCAAGGACTTTAATGCTCAACCACTAAATTCAGAAACGACGGAAACATTTTATTCGAGGTATTGCCACTGAATTTTACGAATATGTTTTGAACTTTATGTACTATGATTTCATGACCTTTAAAATTTGTACTAAGAAGTTAATTTTAAAAACGATTTATTTCCCTATAGTAGAAAATATTTGAGATTTAACATACCTAAGATAAAGTTAAACATTTTTGATTATAGTCAACTTCTTTGAATTTTTCTTTTAATGAAAATTACAATGCAATCACAGATAAATGATACTCCTCTCAATTCAATTTCTCAGAGATCACGATCACTTCACTATAAATCTCAGGGTATTATTTAAAAACGCCCAAAGTGTTTTATTTTGACCTTACCCATTTGATTAACATTGTCTCGATTTTAAAACGCTTTAAAGTTGTCGGATTAAAGTATTGTCGGATAGAGAGAAGTGTTAAAATAAAATTTACTACATATGCTAGTCAGTCTAAGACTTATTTTATCTGGTTCAAGTTACACCTAGCTCTGAGGTGGAAAAATGCCAAGACAGGTTCATATGATCATTTTGAGGATTTTGTTTTGAGCAATTTGTAATTTTTTTATATGAAAACCAGCACTCGATACTAGAGGGGCACACCTTAGACTATAATTGCTTAGAAAATAACTTTATACAAAACGAGCTTATTTTATTCCTCAGGTTTAGGGTTAACTCTCTTGTTTATGAAGGGGTACATTGTCTTTTTTAATAAGTTTGTTTGGCGAATGTAAGTGTTTTATCTATTTCGATTCGTAAATATTTAACATGGTCCAACTAAGGAATTTCCTGGTTATTAAGTTTAAGCTTTACTTTATTTTTTTATTTTATTTAGAATTTAGCTTTATCTTCTACTTGTGAGAGTACTCAGAAAACCTGTCAAGACCGAGTTGTAAGTTTGCGTTAATATCTGCTGCATTCTCGGCCCTCCAGAGGATATTAAATTTTGGTTGTACGTTTTCCTTATCTTGACGATAAGATGAACCAGCTTCAATACTAATCGATCTTTGCTCAGTCTACTGACGAACTGAAATGGCCATTAAATCAACCTCGTAGTACTATAAATATTTTGCTGATTTTATTTACGTAAATCCAATAGCAAATTGGTTTGATTTTGCATCAAATTCTATTGATATTTTTTACTGTTTGAGTTCAAGACCCAACAGACCTTTGGGGTCACTATGTAAAGGCGCCTGAGTTACAGTACCACGCCAGACATGTGGTTAGCCTAACAGATAAGTTCCTGAATTCGATTTCTTCATGGCCAATTCGTCACCCTGAACCCGTGCTACCCCAAAACCTTAGATTTTCTTTCCTGGGGGTTGTTCGGCAAAAAGATCTTTTAGATCGCAATGCGCAATGCGTATAGAAATTCTTTGTAAATGTGAAGTTTTAAGTTCATGAATGAAAATTTCCTGGAATAAAGTTTTTGCAATTTTTATGTGAAAAGGAAGGATAATTACACATGACATGCTTTAGCCAAAATAAAAACACTAAAGTTTCAATGCTATCAAAACTCTACAGGGTATACAATGATTTCGAGAATTTTATGGGCTAAAATGTGATGAATTTTTCATATCTGCCAATAGTAAACCGCTTCCTCCTCTTAACCCACTTCCTCGGGCGATGTTTGAGCCTGATAACATTGTGCTTTTCACGGCCTGCAACTTTGTAAAGTGTGAGACAGCACTCCTTAAAAATTAAAGTGGCTGTCGTCGTACATACTTCAGGGTGTTTTAGTGCCCCGGGCACTGCACCTGCTCCAATCCATTGAAGTATTTCCTCCCCGGTGGGAGGATGCGATGAGTTTCACGACCCATTTTAGGGGTGAACGTAAGCCGGCATCGGCACGGAATATGTTCTCGCAGCAGAATTGCAATAAATCAAAGCAGTTCCAAAAAAATTTGGACAAATTTTCGCGCGTCTGCATCTTGATCTCGCTCCGTCGATGTGACGGGGGTGGCGCTCAATAAAATTGAAATGGGAACTTGTGCAATTCTCATAAACTCGACGGATGCGCGCCCGGGTTCCATCCCCCCCACCATCGCGTGTGTGTTTATTCCTCACAGTTCGGGGCGAAATCAATTGAAATGGTAAATTGAACTTTTACAATTACCCGGGAGCATGCAACTCGGGGCTAGGATGTGGCTGGAGATAGTGGGAGAATGCAAAAGTTCTGGGATCTTTGGGAAGACAACGGGATTTTCATTCAGTCTATGCTTTCCCAGTGCTCCTAGAGAAAATTCCCGAACAGCAAAAGATGCAATCAGACCCCAGAGAAGGTCAAAGGAGGAGTCGATCGCTAGCAAACAAAATGCAAACACCCAAGCTTATGGTGTACAGGGGGCGCGGGTGGCTGCGGACCGGATTCTGGAAACATCGCCATGAGATGAACTCGGATTTCGAATTGGCAAAGGAAATCATGGAAAGCTGTTGCAGGTTGAACGATATCTTCTGGTTCCCTCTTAAATCTAACAATTCCCGGTGGATGCTGTTCCCAAACACCACTTCGCGCACAGATGACTGGCTCCGGGATTGCACGTTTAAAGTTCATCCAGATGATCGCAAAGTGGAGATAGAGAGGGGCTTGGGTCGCTCCAGTTCGGTTCGCCTTAGAGCGGGCTCATGAAAGTGGAAACTTCTTTTGATTGCATTCAAGGAGGTGAGCTGCTGGCTTTCTGGTTCCAAGCTACCTGGTGAATTGTAAATTGAACGTTATTGCGGCGCTGGGCGGATTTGCAGCGAATCTACGTCGCTTTGACTGCATCCATGCAAAATTGGTGGCCGGGGACGAGGATAAGAGGGGTGGTTACGACCAATCGGGCTACTTTGAATGAAACTCGCCCGGACAGCTGTTCACAAATTTCCCTTTTATTGCAGGATTGCCGGGAAATTGGAACGGAATTGCGGTTTTCAAAAGCAGCCCTCCTGCATATCGGGGAGTCGCCCTTAGGGCCGCAAATCTCCCTAGTTGCGCCGATAAAATCAGAACGCATGTCCGAGGTAGCGTTCCCACTTCCGGCCGGTAGCGGAGCTCGGTTCCCAGGCTACCATTGAGCACCTTCCTTCCGAGCAGGCACGTCACGTCACGTTACGCGTCACTTAGGGTACTTCAAAAGTGAGGGGGGAGGGGGGGAGGTATGCCTCACGGGGTCGTGAGGTTGTTACGGCTCACTTACCGCACCGCGACAAAAAGCCGTCCACTTCTACCTTAAATTTCACGAAAATTTACGTCACGCGCTCTTGGCTCCGGCAGACGGTGCTCTGTTGTGTCCACACTCACCTTCGCGACACTACCGTGCCGTATCTGTGCGCTTTGTATCCGTATCTGATAACAGATTAAAAGGCACAGAACGTGGCGAGCGAGCACGATTCGATCGCAGCACTTACCTGGGCAGAATGCACGACGGTGGTGGGCTGCATCGCACGGTCTAATGGGCCAGAAAAAATATCCCATCCTCACCACCGTTAGCTCCCCAGGATCTAGTCACAACGGGTCATAAAAATTGACAATTTTTGTACTCACCTTCCTCATTTTTGATGACATTAACCCGCATCACCTCCAGATCATTGTCGCGCGAGAGCCTCAGAACACATTTTAACAAATAGGTTGGAAAATACAACACTTTTGCGGCCGAACGAGCATTCCCATAATTTTCCAACTACCAAAATAATAAATGAGGGGCATAGAGTGCTGGCAGGATATAACTCCAGATAATACACGCTCAATAAATTCAAGCTAGTTGCAGATGCACTTCCCTGAGCACACTGGGTGGTCGTGAACATAATAAAAGCGAACGAAAAACAAAAATAAAAAAATATATTTACGTATTTTACCAATTGCAAACAGAAAAATTAGATTTATCGCAATCGCTTTGCTGCATCTGGCTGAGATTCTTCCGAATCATCACCGACATGTATTTTCTGCGATTAAGTGCATGAAATTTTCGCATTACAGTTCACTAGGGGTAGACATTGAACTGAAATCAATACAGATGTATTGCAATATCAGTTAATTAATAAGGTACCTAATTCAAATAATTGTTTTAACTCAGACAAGCAGCATTTATTTCAAGAATTTCTACGAAATATTTACAGCAAAAGTAAAAGATAAAAATTGCTTAACTTTTCAGAATAACCCTCTTGTTGCCTAGAAAAGAAAAATATTCTTAGAGGCTAAAATTAAAAAGAATATTCTTTTAGGCAAAAATTAATAATACATACGCAAATATTACAAAAAGGTAAAGTTTGTAAGTTTGTACGATAAAATCGAAAGTTCGTTTGTTTGTTACTCAATCACATCTAAACGCATGGTCCGATCATTTTCATTTTTTGAGTGAAAGCATTACATATTCCGGGCTAAAATACTGGCTACTTTTTATTCGCGAACTTCAAAATGGTGGACCCAAGATGGCAACCAAAATTTGTAAATATCAAGGGATTGCTATTAAGATAGGTATTTAGAGGTTTTTGGAGGTCCTGATTGCGAATTTACATTCGATGTTTGGAAATTCAAAATGGCGAATTCAATATGGTGACCAATAATTTTCGAATTTCAAAGAATTTTAGTAAAAACTAGTACTATGGGTATTTTGATGCCATTAATTTCGAATCTATTATCAAATTTGAGAAATTCAAAATGATGGACCCGACATGGTAAAATGAAAAAGTGCGTTTGTTTGTTTTTTTGTTACTCAATCACGCCTAAACCCTTGCAACGATAGACTTCATTTTGTGCCAAAAGAAATGACATAGTTCAGCTTAAGGCATTATAAAATTTATGGTGTCAAAATGACACAAACTTCAAGGGATTGCCATAAAAATCAACATTAGGGGGTTTTTGGGGATTCTGATTTAATATGTAATACAAATTTCCAAACTCAAAATGGCGGATGCAATATGGCGACTGATATTCCTCAATTTCAGACAATTTTAATGAAAATTAATATCCAGGTGTCTTTTTGGGCTACAGAATTCAAATATTCCAAAATTCAATCAGATGGCAGGTCCAAAATGGATAAAATAAGTTAAATTTTAAGAGATTGCCATGAAATTTAATATTAAGGGGTTTTGGTAGATGCTGCTATCGAATCTGCTACCAAAATTTTCAAATTAAAAGTGGCAAATCGAATATGGCGAGCAAAATGTCTTTATATTAAGCAATTCCAATCAAAAATAATAACAAGACGATTTCGGGGCTGTGGAATTCAAATCTAGAATTCGTTGGTAGGGAAAATTTCAAATATAAAGAAATTTAAAACCACAATTGCAAGAGTTTTCTGTTTTCGCATTTACAAAAATTATTGAATACTAAACTAGACCGCATTCATGAAATTTGCATGTACCGTGCGAAACCAGGTAAATCAGGTAGTAGTCAATAAAATGACTTGCAGTTAATTTCATTGTTTTTCTGACTCATTCTGATTTTAGGCATTTAATTCACTAATTTTTGCTATGTTTTTTTTGTAAAGACAAATAGTAGTGTTGCTGTTTTTACGATAAAATAGCCAACCAAATATTTTTACAATTCAAACATTTAATTTTAAAGTCAGTTTGCATGCAATTTGCGTTCTATTTATTTGCCTCCTTCCCAGAATTCAAAATCAGAAAATCATCGCAGAGTACGCGTAACAAAACTAAACAAATAAATTGTTGCCGGCTTATTACCCAACCAAAAATTATTTCGTCCGCATAAATTGCAATAAGTCACCTTACCAGGAAGGCAGTCAGAGGGCCATGATTTAGTCGCGTTATTGATTAGGACATCAATAAACCAAATACGCCGCTGCCTGCCCTTATCCCGCCCCTCGGCATTCTGTTTGAATAAATCATGAGTTCTAGAGGAATGGGGGATGGGGGGGGGGGGCGTTACAGCATTTCATAACTCACGTCAAAATCGTCTAGGTACTCCCCCATTCGGTTGGGGTGCAGAGCTCCGACGACGACGACGACGATGACGACGTACCCTCGGTCGCTGGCGAGTATACTTCCCTTGCTTGAATAATGTGACCGAGGGCTGGTTGGACAACAATCGCTCGACCCAAGTGTTTGATCATCCAAACATATTAATGAGGAGCTGCGTGCATCACGGAATTTGCCCGTTTATTATTTATATCAATTATCGAGCATATTACGGGTCCGTGCACGCAACTCCTGCATGCCTACTGCAAAGGGTGCAGGAATCCTTGCGCCAGGGACCACCGGGTAATTGCAATTCGACACCACCCGGCACTTTATTCCCCCCTACCGACGGAAGAACGCTAGTTCAAATATGAAGGGATCATAAATTTTAGTGATCATATCCAAAATTGCACGGTAGTCTTACTCGTTCCGAAGATACCGCCACTCCTGGGGCTCAGTTCGGGGGGTGTTTGGCTGGAGCGATGAACATCTCTATCAATTCGCAGAGCTAGCGAATAATTCAAGCGTGCAGACACCTCGACACGGCGCACCGATGTTCGTACCAATTTTCATGCATAACTTGGACTTAGGGGACGGAAGCGGGGACGGGGGCTCGCCTACTTCGCTTTCCACAGGAAACATCCCCTAAGTCGTAGGAACATAGACGTCGGTCGGTGCTGGGGGGGGAGACCCAGCCAGACATCCCTGTATCCCTGCCCTGCCCTGCCGGCAAGTAAGAGGCGACAAAGTCAATTATATTCTAGGGCTGAGGGTAAACCGTAAATAATAGATTTCCTTCAAAATATTGCAAAACGAACGAACGGGTGGCGCAGCCACTATATTTTGGGCATTTTCGGGTATGAAGGAGCCCTGGGTTCGCTTCCGAGTGGTGATAATTGGAGCTGCGAAAATTCGTTTCCCTCAGACCCGTTCCCATAACTCATCAATTCGTATCAGGACGAACGCCTTCCGAGGAGTCCCCATCATTTATGGAAATTTGCGGTGTTGGGCATTAGCAGGACTTTATAGTTGCTGATGAAATTAGGATGCCTCGGGGATAAGCCGAATAAGCTTGGCATAATTTGTTAATAATTCCCAGGGATACTTCGAGTTACTGATTCCTGTTCTAATTTACATTTATGGGTGACGCCAATCCTTGGCCTTAAATGGAGATGCCTTTTCAATTTTAACCCATCATGCCTTAACAAAGAAAGGCTTTGATGCGGTTAGTTTGCTTAAAGTAAAATCACATCTTATGGTATTTTGAATCAAGGTACACAGAAAATCAGTGTAGGAAATCTTCCTTCGGGAAGAGTCCTTAATTTGTGTTATTTGTTTTTAAAAGTTTTAATTATTACATTCTTACTTTTAAAAGGAATACTCCCCAGATAAATCGATTTTTAAGCACGGACAAATTTTTAACAGGCTGAATTCTTCTAGACGCTGTAGTCGTTTTACACGAGAAAGAATTCCCGTCTTGATTTTAGGCAATTCTTTTCATAGGACGAAAACAAAATCCAATGTTTTGCCTATTGAAGTCGTTAAAATACACAGGTCTGCTAAAGTTTTGCCTCGAATATTTAACAGGTTAATTTTATAAAATTGTTGTCTTTACATTATAAATTTGAAAACGAAAATTGTCCATCAATTGTAAACGCTGTTCCTCAAAATTCTCCCTTGGAAAGTACCCTGTTTTTAATCTCTTCCCTATAAGTAGAACATGTTTCCTTAGCTTGCAAAAAATTTTATAAATTATCAATACTTTGTAGGGGCAGGAGAACATTTCCCGTGAAATTGAGGGTTTTCCGTCATCAAAATCCAAAAAACTAACTTCTACACCCTGTGGCTCAAAATATTCCCTTGAGGGGCGCCCTGTTATTATTTTTTATAGAAAGTAGAACATGTTCCCTTAGTGTGAGTAAAATTTTGAAACTTTAGGATTTTTTTACGACCAGGAGAGCATTTTTTGTGAAAATAGATTTTTTTTCGCTCCCTAAAATTTCAACTTTGCTTCAAATCGGGTAGAAATCGGAATGAAACCAACTCATTTTTTCGATTTCCAGAAAAACTTTATATTCTCCTTTATAAATTTATGTGGTTGATGTTATGGACGCAAAGGTGTAATTTCGTATCTAGCTTCATAAACATATAGCTATTATGGGTTATAGGAAAATTTTTTAAAAAAATCACTTTTTACTCTCTGTGGCTTCGAAATTGTAAACGCTGTTGCTCAAAATATTCCCTCGGGAGCTTCCCCTTCTTTTAATCTTCTCGAAAAATAGGACATTTTTTCTTAGCTTGCGAATAATTTTATAAATTACTAAAAATATTTAGGGCCAGGAGAGTATTTCCTGTGAGATTGAAGATCTTCCGTCTTCAAAATCAAAACAACTAACTTCTACACCCTCATGATCAAAATATTCCCTTGAGGGGCACCCTGTTATTATTTCTTCTAGAAAGCGGAAAGTGTGAGTAAAATTTTGAAACTATGGGCTTTTTTTTACGGCCAGGAGAACATTTTTTTGTGAAAATAGTTTTTTTTCGCTTCCTAAAATACTAATTCCGGGGGGTAAAAATCACTTTTTACTCCTTGTGGCTTCGAATTTTCCCTCGAGACATACACTGATTTCATTATTATTTTTTTTTTTATGAAAGAGCAACATGTTTTCTGAGTCTGGGCTAAATTTCGGATTCGTTTTTTAGATAAAATTCGCCTCTCAGGTAAAAGTTGATAACTCGGTGAATTTAACTCCTATTTCACTGTATGGGGGGGACTTTTTGTAGCCCTAAGTGTGCCTTTCTAGGGAAGCCACACCAACCTAACTTAATCTTCCATCTGCAATACGGCACCATAGTAGTACCACAAACAAATTTGGCTCCGATTTTAAGAAAACATGATAGAGAACATATTCATCGTACGGAACCCTCTCGGCGCAAGTTCTACTCGCACTTGTCCGCACTTTTTGTTGTTGAGAAGTTCACTGTTTAAACCAGTGAAATATTTGACCTCGCGACGGCTAAACCAGTGAAGGTTTACGCATTATTTGGAACCTTATCAGCAAATATTCATGCTCATTACAAATTTGTCTGAATTTTTAATTTTTGTATGCGTATATTTCAAATATAAAAAAAAATTAAGTCTTAAAGTCTTGCAAGCTGCTCTCAGTTTACAGATTTGTAAGTTGTAATTTACTTCCGAAGTTCTTTTATTTATTTAAAATCGATTTTACAATTTACCGATGACTTTATAGCAAATTCGCGAAAACTAAGACAAAAAGCAATCTGCAAGCGTTTTTTTTTAAGAAACTTTACGAACATCGTGAATTATTTAACTTAAATTTATGCTATTAATGTTACAAAGTTCGGAAAGTGGACGCTCTGGGTATGTTCGAAAAATTTCTGAAACTGATAGGTAAAAATTTTTCGCTAGAACTACAATAAAATCAAAGTTTCGTAGGAAATTCTTTTAATTAAAATGCGGAAATAGTAGAAGGAGTCAAGCAAACTTTTAAAGTGCTTTATGACCGACTCACCTAGTTCTAAATTTTCAGTTGAATTTTATCATTTATCCGCCCGGCGCTCAGAAGCGTCACTTCTTGCATCGATCGATAGGTGGCCCCCTCACCCTACCCACTCTACACGAACTTTTCATCCTCACTCAGCACATTTTCAGCCAGACATTAAATTGGATTTGTCTAATTTCATTATTACGTGGAATAAAAAAAAAAATTTTTTTTCCTAAGCTCTCAGGAACACACTCAGACGGGGAAGACTTAAGCCCTTTAAAACTGCTGCTCTACAGAAAGATAAACAAGGCGGGAGGATTTACCCAGATATGCGCAAGAGTGGAGCAATTCCTGAAACCCTCTCCGTTGGCGCCGCTCAGAACGTTCATTAAAATTTCATTTTGCTCCTATGCACTTCAACCCTGTCGGATTTCAGATTCCATTTGCAGCGGGAAGGTATTTCGCTGCCAAAGACAAACAGGTAATGAATGCTGCAGCGAGCCCCGAAATTGCGAAAAGCCCCCTGTTCGCCCTGAGCACGGTGCGCCCGGTACGAGACTCCTGCTTGGCATTATTAATTAAATAAATAGCTGCGTACGCCTCCCCCCCCACCCCCAGACCAAGGGATGCTATTGCTAGCTAACAACAAAGCGTTCCCCGTCCCGCCCAGACGCAGAAGTTCTACCATCACCCCCGCTTCAAAGGATTCCGCAGAACTGGCCGGTGATTATCGAAAACGAAATTAGTTAAAAATTAATTCAGAACAATGCTCCCGACCGCACTGCATCAATACAATTGAAGCAGAACCGCTGCGGTACGGTGGTAACGTGAAAAATTCGTGCGTGTCCCGATTTTAAACAAGGCGGGGCGCATCGTTGGGGCAGTTAATAAATTGAGATTGATCACAGAAGGTACCGGGGGGGCCGGAGGACAAGTGCGTAGTCGCGGTAATGAGAAATTAATTACAGGAAAGCGGGCGGCGCATTGTAGAATTATTGCACGTAGTAATATCACTTCGGGCAGAGTTTATAATTACCACTCTGCCGAGCGCGTTTATCTGTTTTCAATTAAGCCCATTCGACGGCTGATTGAGCGCGGTCCGCGGCCGCTTGCGCGAATATTAAGTGCGAAGACAATAAGTAAATAACGCGAAATGCAATTACACATTATTCGGCTTTGTCAGCCTCATGATACTCAAGTTTTGTTTAATTGCTCGCAATCACGTAATCCACTGCCTTTGTACCCTTCCGCTTATTTAAAAGAAGCTCGCTAATGGGGTAATTAGAGGGGGTGCTATAATTGTGGCGAAATGGAGCGGTTTTTCAACGCAAACGGCACTCTCAATTGTTTGCTGTGGCCTTGAATGCAATTATCCCTGAAAAAAAAAAATTGAACAAGCCATTCGGTTTGTGCCTTTGGCGTCCACTAAGAGAAAAGTTCCAGGACTATGGTGGTTTGCGCATTTGTTTGCGAAAAGCATGTTTTTATTTATTTATTTATTTATTTATGTAAGTCTACAGACATTAAATTCTTATTGACTAGAAGAAAAAGAAATCGTATTACTTCTTAACACCTTAAGGACCAGTCCTACGATAGTACGAACAATTTGAATCGACTATCGATGCTTGATCCTGAGTTGACGCGGATTTGTAAAACGGGAGAATTCAAAACCATGTCTTGGGCAAATTCGAAAATAGATGAATACAATTAAAAGAGGTTTCCAATCGATTCTATTTCTTACATATCTTTCCTTCTTCCCATGGGATATCTTTATAATGCGTGCAACTATTTGATGCAACTGTTAAATTTTTTGGACGTTCGGGTTACTTAGTAAATTCGAGCATAATATTGCAAATATACCTCCTAATATAAAACACTAAATTTATTTACCGGAAAAACCAATTTTTCAAAACCCATATAAGGGTTAAGAGTAGACAAGCCTGGTAGTGCAAAGCCAACTTTGTAGGTAAGGCATACTTTTAAGCCAATATGAATTTCTGGCAAGAGAAAATCTTGTAAATGTTTGTTTTTTGTACTTTTTCAATACGGTCCTTTCCATTCCAAAATGTACCTAACCATTGTACAATACGAAACTAGTGTAAATGGTTCCTTAAATTCTTTTGTATTACGTTTTGTAAAGTTTAAAGATGTAAATTGAAATTATCTGCTAGATGTGATTACTGAAGGATAAACCAGACACCTAAATCCTTAATTATTGAGACTCTAACAATAGAAGCACTATCAGTTTTATAATTAAAATTTATAGGAGATACCTTTTGAAAAATAAATAAATAGCTGGTGGAATTTATACCAAGTTATTTTTGTAAAACCTTAAAAATTGTTATTAACCATCTGGTTAGAGGTTTGTAAATTACTTTTAGTAAATTAAATCTTAATGTTCGGGAGAAGACTTTAGGCAGACTTAACAAATGGTGGTTTTACGAAAATTTGAGGAAAGAGTCCCTGTAGTGATTTTTGTTAGGTAAAATAAATGAGTTTGATCAAATGCCTAGCTAAATTATTCTTTATTTTAATTTGCTTCTGTTTTGTATTAACGAAATTTATCTTTACAAAAATAAATAGGGTTGATTTGTGAACCTTTAAAAGATCTTGAATTAAAAGTTGTATTCTTTGATAGAAACTGCATATTACAAGTTATAGAAAATATTTACGTTGTTCTTCGTAGAATAAAGGTTAATATTAAATTATAAGAAATCATACAAACATTTTCCAATTACATACCAAAAGGTTTCTGCCTATTTATTTTATTAGTGAGGACTATTACAACGCCTTTTATTATGTTAATCCAAAAATTCTCAGAAGTCTCAGACTCAGAATCAGAGACGTTTCCCTAATTTCTTCTATTTGGTACAAGGGCGAACAGTGCCTCCTCGGACAATCCAAACAGAATTCGTTTCAGGCACTAAATTTGTCACTGTCGTGGCGATCATTTGTTCCAGTTCAGCGGGTCCGGCGTCTTTAAGAACAACCGGCTCTCAGTGGTCCGGTCACTGTCGTCTTTGTACATTGCGTCGATTGCATCCATTGTCCTGCCGCTGTGATCAGCACCTTTGGCGCAAAAAACCCTGTCGTTCAAGGGCCCAAACAAAGGGCGTATCAATTGCACAGAAATTTTGCCAGGAGCCGCTCCTGTCTGCTTTCTGTCTTTTGATTAACACGAATGTTTTTCACATTTGTTTCGCATTTTTAGAGGTGTCTTTAAACCTTATTTAACCGCTCGTCCGAAGGTGTTTTGCCGAAAGGGAAGCCGGACACGGACGGTGCGTTTATAAAAGGTGACAAACACAAAGCCTCGGATGGGTAATAAATCGAATGCGATGGACAATGCTGCTAAATTGCATTTCTGGAGCAATTACCCAGGTGTAAGAAGCTAGAGAAACGTAGGGTGGTTCTTTTAAAGTTGCGTGTTGCGGTGTCTCTTGACTTACGAGCACAATTGCCTTGAGTTTAAGGCGAAAACAAGCTGCAGTTTGCCAGCAAAACTATTACGATCCGCATTACTTTTCGTAACACAATTGGTTCTATTTTGTAAAGATAAATTTTCTCAATTCAAAATCGAAATAACTAAACTAAACATTTTGCCATGTACTTAATAATTGAAAAATAAAAGGGTGAGCAATCTAGGCTCAATTTGGGATATTTCAAAGATTAGTATCACTATCAAATTCAATTAAATTTCTTTATTTCCTTCGTTCGTAGCTTTAGTGCGTCACAAGTAAAGATACAAAGGGCTAATTTAAGATAGTTATTAAATAAATAATAGTTATTTCAAAGAAAATTCTGAGCTTTTAAAGGAAAGATATGCTATACTTTGTTTAGCCGTATACCATCACTAAATTTATTGTCTTACCGTGAGACCCCTGAAACCAGAAAGAGTTGTATCAGTTTTTGCTCCACACCTCGTTTTCGTCTCATGGCACTTCAAGTTTTGTTTGTTAAAAAAAAAAAAAAAACAAAAGAACAAAAATCCACTTAAAATTCTTAAGAAAACTTGAAACTTTGTTTTTAGCAACTTTAAGGACTCACGAACTTTCAAAGTTATTAATTGAAATTATTCGGTACTTCTAGAGGCGGTTTTGCCTCTTTTTGCGCAGGCATCGGCTACTAATTAATCTCTGCCCTAAAGAGGGGTAAGGAGATTCTTACAGATTCAGTCCCGAATGTCCAGCTACTTTTGCCTCTGACAGCACAAAATGTAGTTGTCCAGGGGAATTATTACTCCTCGGAGATATCCTGGACGGTTCTGTGCCACAGCATAGCTTAGCTCCGCCACAACCGGCCCTTTGCCATAATCCTAAATGGCGAGAAAGTCAGTGGTGGCGAAAAAAAAAATAACAAAAATCATCCCCGAAATGCAAAAATAGATTTTTTTTTTTTTAAATTGACCTACTTGCTGCAGAAGCGGTGAATGAATTTGCCATTAAAATTGGCCCTTAAGGCCCCCATCGGATGGGACTTGATGGAATTGGCTGGGAACTGACAAAATCGCTTCGCCTCATGCCAGGTGATGTGGCAATTCACCTGGAAATTCTTCTGATGGCACAAAAATCTTCCTAAGGAGGAGCTATCAATATTTCCGGTAACTGGGGACCGAAAGCCCTAGAATTTCATTTTTTTCCTTTTCATTTTTTAAATTTGAAATTTATGGGGAAAGAATTGGATTTTGGTTACTGATGGGATTAGAACTGTCTCCGGGCTGGCTGGGGGGGTGGTAAGAAAATTTAATGCCTTGCCGCCGGTGACGGTTTTAACTGTGGGCGGAGGGAGAAAATGACGCTCTTAAGACTAAGCTAACATCAGCTGAAATCAAGTTCCTTCCTTGAATATTTTATCCCAGCCGCGCCAAAGTCGACGGATGACTCTAAAATCGGAAAGAAATTCAATTGGGGCATAGCTTCATTGAAGCATCTTATGGATTTTTGTGGGGGGGGGGGTAATATTCCAATCTATCGTAAGTCGAAAATAATCGCATTCGGTACATAGGCTTTCACTGATTGTTGGAAAATGCCTTAATATGAAAGGAACGCGCTACTCTTCTTAAAATCTTTAAATTTGTTCCACTGTTAACAAATTGCTACAATTGCTGTAGTGGTCCTTGTCCCTTGCTAAAAAAAAAACAGGGGGCAAATTAAGTTTGGTGTTTCTGCCCGAATTTTGACGAATCGTTGTAGGAATTCATTTAAAGTCAAAAGCGACGAATATGCAAAATAAAATAATTGTCGACCGCCTGTTTTTCCCGTCGTTACGCTAAGCACTTGGCTGGTTTTTTCTTATCATAGATTTTCAGATAAAATCTGGAAAGCTCCCTTTTTTTGCCAGAATGGTGATATTACCTTAAAGTTTACTTTGAATAACTCTCATCTCATAGATCTTCCTTAACTACTTCAAACGGAAACTGTTTGAATTGTCTTGGGCTGCTCACCTCAAGCGGTAAATGCAGAAATTAGCAAATCTTTGGCCGATTCGCCTGGCAGCTTCCATTGCCGTTCTCAATTGGCTTAAAGTGAACTAAGTCGCACTAACCCAATTCCCGCGCGCTCGCACATGTTTCCAGTAAATTGCCGAGCAAATTGAGCGCAGCGGCCCCGACACGTCTAAGCCGGGAATTAAGACCCAGCACACATCCCGCTGAACTAATTGCTCCCCTTGGTAATCTCATTTCTGTAGAGCCCAGAGTTTGTCGCAAAGCCAAAAGTCGCCCCCGCATAGCAGCGGCTTTCCTCTGATTGTCTTCAATTGATTCAGCGGAGGAAACCGAAACTTCGCCGACTCCTGCTGTGGGCTACGATATTTTTAGACATGACTGCGACTACTTCCGGTCCTTGTGGCTCCCCCTGGACTGCTCCAGACGATAGAAGTAGTCTCCAGCTTCTCACTTTAGTGGACCGCTGGGGGGAAGATGAAAGAGTTGGTCGAGGGGAACACACTCATCTCAGCAAACAAAAGAAGCAGATAATTGACCGTGAAAGGTGGATGACGTGATCGATGGCAGTCTCTCGTGCCGAGAGGTTGTCTCTACCTTCCATCGAAAGTCGGGCTCCAGAAGATGGTACAACCCCCTGAGAACTTTGTCGAGATCATGCTGAGCAGGAGCATCGGCCAGATGCCGAAATTAATTGGGACATGCATGAAATTGACATCGTAGGTGGTGGCCGGTTGTTCCTTTAATCAACCGAATGGGTTTATTGTGCTGCTGGCGGTTCTTCTCGGATTAATTGGGCTCCGCTGGGAATGGAAAAGTGTCAAGGACAGACGCTTTCCAGGCTGGTTGCTACCAAAGTCCCCCAGCAAGATGTAGCGGGCTCGAAGTTGGAAAAAGTTGCTTTTTTATTTTACGAGAGAGTTTAACTGAAGCCAATAAAGTACAATTTCTAAAATTATTCGCTTACAAAATGTAAACAAGTTTAAAATTTAAAAATTCATTTAATTACAAGAAGTTAATCTCGAAATAATAAGACCTTTTTAGAAACTAACAAGTCCTTGGCTTTTCAGTATTTAAATGGCTTTGCTTAGGTCTTATATATATTAACATTATTAGGACCTATGCTACACCTAGTAAAGTACTGCTTAATCTCAAATTTAACATCTACAAGATTCTAATCATGTTGCAATTCCAGACCTCAAAAAGACCCCTAAAGCTTAATGTTATTAAGAAACCAATTGTGCAGTACCAAACATTTCTTTCGTTGTGTCTTAAAAGTTTGTAGTCTTCACATTTTCGTTTATTGGGAATGAATTTATTTATTAAAAATTAATGAAATCTTTTTCGGATGAAATGATGCCATTTTCAAATTAAATGAATCCAATTTTAAATTAAATGAAATAATTATCAAATTAAATTAAATGAAATTTTCAGATAAAATGAAATCTCGGAACTGAAGGTGATAAATTGTGACCGAAAAAATGAGTTTTTGTATATCTTGCCGGATCTGCTTGATTCCGGAAAAAGCTCTGCCTGGCCCTAAAATAAATTTTTAATTTCTGAAATTTCGCCCAGACTATGAGAACTTGTTGACCATTTATAAAAAGTTAAAATCAGGATAGATCCTGGAGGAATATTTCGAGCCACAGGGTGTAGAAGTTGATAGTCTTGATTTTGAATACGGAAAAGCTCCAATTTTACGGGAAATGCACTTGTGGTCCTAAATTATTTACTAAATAGGCCTTTCCGCGCTAAAAGGGATACAGTTCTGGAAAAGATCTTTAATTCTAGTAAGTGTACCGAAAAATGATCTAACGACAAAATTATGTTACTGTTCGACGTCCGTTATTTTAAAGCCAAATATGTTTTGTCTTACTAATTTTCGTTGTTTGCTATTCAACTAAAAATTTAGGTAACTACATCCTACTCTGCTGTTAACAATCAGAGAATAACTGAATATAAATCCCGACCTTTAATTGTTTATTAAGTAAGCGTTGCTGTAAGTGTAAGTTTTATGATATTATTAATTAATATAAGAAAAACTTGCAACTCAAGTTGCAGTCAAATTTATCCAAGGTCGCACAAATATAAAAGTGGCTTCTTAACTATGTTATAAAAATTAAGTACGCCGATCAGGAACATATTGGCGCAATATTGCCATGCTCGGAAGTGCAAAGGTAACAAAAGGCATATGCTGTGCTTCAGGAGAGATACGTTTGGCTCCTATTAATAAATCAGACGAAGTAGTGGGTATCACCTAGTTTTTATATATTTTCGTAACTGAAATCCAATAATTACGAATTTTCGATATACGTTATAATAAAACTTCTAGTAAAAATATCTACGATATGAAAAAGTTGCTACAGATAAAAAATTTCTAGTTACGCGGGAGTATTAGCTTGGATTGTGGGAGGGGACTTTCGTCACCTACCCGAAAAGGTAATTGCCGCGGACGGAAAAGCGGTTTTAATTTGCCACGTTTCGTTAGACACCTTAAGTGGCAGCATTTTAAGAAATCACCCAGTCATTAAAAAGAATTCGTCTAGTGTTTCCGAGGCCGGCCGAACTGGAGGGCAGGGTCTGTCAGAAGTTATCATGTGCTCATGGGGCGTAGAGAAAGGAAAACGCGCTGCTCGCATAATTACCCGCGATTCAGGTTGTCAGAGACGAATAATTGACTTGTGTCATGCCAGCTGCTGTCCGTCACATCGCGGCAGCAATGGTCCGGGTTTAGGGTATGGAGCCCAGCCCCAGACCATTGCGGGTGCAGTGTCCCGTCCCTGCCCCGACGGAACAGACCTAATCTAGCGCGTCCGTCAATTAAGGGCATTAAGCATTTGCGTCATAATCGAATAGGCAAATAAAATTACACTGACGGGCCGATTGTACGCATTCCGCTCCTGCGGGGCTGAGCATCCCTCAAAGTGCGCCCTTGTAGTTGACGGCAGCCACTGTGCCATTCTTTTGGCCCCTACGCCCGCAACCGCGCGGCTCAAGGGATACCGGCTAAATAGTCCCGAACATCTTCTCGTCAGGGTTCAGCAGAAGCCTCTTTTTGTTGTATGGCTGACAGCCACAGACATTTATTTGACGTCTTCAGGACGAACTGGGAAGTATTTTAGCAAACAGGCGTGCCGGCGTGGTGCTCTCCGTTGCGTTCATTTCATCCCAGTGGTGGATGTGTGGCCGCGGACAGGGCGGGGAGATGGCAATCACCCTGACGGCAATGATGATGACGAGCGCTGTGGGAACCAACATTTGCTGGGTAGCTGCTGGTCCTCCCTAGGGGCAATTGAATCGGGTTCTTCTAATCCCTAAGTCTAAGTGAATTTTAAAATTCTTCTAGTCTATTCCTTAAAATGCACCAGACCTGCAGCTAACCCATGATACTTCCTTGTCACGTTCTGCACTATGCCATGTCAGGTGAGCGCTATGAGTTTTGCAATAAACTGCTTCTCAAGCATTTTGATAAACCGATTTGTGAACCATCATACAGAACATCACGTTTCTAATATTCCAACATTTATAAATCTTCAGAAATCAAAAGTAGACAAAATCACTGTTAAAAACTTTTAGGTCTTTCTAAAATTTGAGAAAAGTAACTTGCCTGGCGTGAAATTTCACCCATGATACCTTTTAAGGGTTAATAAAGAAAAATACCGGTTTTATCGAAGTAGAAGACAAAACTCAACAGTAAATGTTTATATTTCCTATTTCGTTTATTTCTTTGCAACAATACTGCAAGAAAATAAAAAGATTAAACTTAGTAACTTTATAGTTATTCTAAATTCTGTTTTAGCAAAAATTCCATTGAAATTTAAAGGGCACATATTATTCCTTCTTAGGAAGTTAGCATTCTGTTTTAAGATTTAGATATTCAAAATGAAGCTACTGCAGAGTAAATTTTCACTGTGAACATGAATTTAATTTTAAATTGATAAAAACCTGGAAATTTCAAAATTTCTAATAACAAGAACAAAGAGAAACTTAATATAATACGAATTGCAATTATGTTATGTGTGTTACTTAGTAGGGGCTTTGAGACTCCGACGTATTCTCAAATGTTATCATAGACTTGGATAAAACGAGGGCTTGGTTAATCGAGGGCACATACGCAGAGCACGTGCTGCACGTGCGTGAAGTTACTACGGATACGTGTGACTTTAACTCTTAAAAGGATTTATAAAAAGATTTTCATGGTGTGCATAGTTCGTTCAGTGCTGCACATTTTACTTAGTTGATAGTCGTATTATCAAATTTATTTGAATTATTTGTCAGAAAATTTAGTTTTATTTTGATTATAAAAATAAAACGTATGCATGTTGGATAGAAATTGTCCTTCCAAGAGTTTCCTTTTGAAAGTGTCCACTCAAACTAGGAGGAATTATGAAGAGAAGAGGACTATAGGTAGGGCTTTATTAAATATTAAATTACAAAATAAATATTAATAAGACATCGTTATGGACTGCGTTATTAAGTATTATAATAAAATTTCTGAGTGAACCCACTTTTATGTCTCTACTTTTAGTAGTGTAATATCAAGGAGTCTGTATTTGTAATTAATAGAATTTGTCGATCGCACTTACTTGAATTTGCCCATAATTTATTAAAAACTATATTCAGTCAAGAATCCGAAAAATAGGAAACATTTGGAACCCTAGAAATAATTTATGCTATATTAGCCACTAGGTTAGGACTACTAGGATTTATTGTATGAGCCCATCATATGTTAACTGTAGGAATAGATGTTGATATTCAAGCTTACTTCACATCTGCACCTATAATCAGGATCAACCTAGAGAAATTAAAATCTTGAAATGGCTAGCTACTCTGCATGGGATTTATTTTTGATTTGAGTGTGATACGTTTCGTGCAATCGAGGCATCATCAGACTATCGATTGGTTACTCGCAACGGATACAATAATATCATAGACTATTGTTAAAGTAGTATTAACTGATAATAAGGAATGTTTTGTCCTATAGATACCTCTTCTGATGCGGTAATTCTATATTATTTCAACCACTCATGGAATATAAAAATTTTAACGTTTTATTCCATGATTCTTAGATTAATCACAATCCCATTATCACAGGAAGCATTTAATAAAGGATTCAAAACTATTTTAAAAATAGTATCACTTAATGGTAATGTCTAAATGGAAGATTTCATTCACGCTCGAGAGCACCTGTCTCGCCCACAATAATTATAATAAAGTAAATAATGCGACAGCATAACAGCATTCTTCAGTAAAAATTCGTAACATAATCTTATTTTTTATTATAAAATTAAACAGAGTATACAATGAGAAGAAATCTTAAATAGAACAGACATTTTCGAAATAAAGAAAGCCAAATACTCGTTCATAGGATAAAACATACTTTCTAATCAGTTAGACTTCTTTAACAATAGTCCGCTATTAAACCCAAAAAATTTCTTATAACCTTTGAGTAGATAGTCTGATGATACTTTGATAGGGCGAAAGGTGTCGCATTCAAATCGAAAATAAATTTTTTACTGAAGGGTTTTAATAAATTATCGATTTTTTTAAAAATAGTAACACCTTTTCTCAATTAGTGAAAGTACTTTAGAATTATCTAGTTATGTCGAAATCATCGATCTTTAGGGTTGAACTCAGCCTACTCTCGGTTGGAACGCAAGCAAACCCAAGTTGAAGTGATTTAGAAAGCGTTTTGTAAGTCGAAACTCGGACAAACCTAGGTTAGATCTAGGTGCAGCCCGAAATTGATATTTAGTGGATATTTCAAAGAATAAAATTTTAAAAATAAATTACAACAATGATAGGGTTCAACAGAGGAATGACCTCTTAATCGAAAGCATTTCTTTAAAATTAACAACCTCCACCCATTGCTCTATGTAAAAAAGCAGGTAAAACTAATCTCACTTACGAGTTGAGCAATGTTTTGATCGAAAATTGGAAAACTACTTGCAAATAACCCAAGTAACCTATTTGTCCTTGGATTCTCTCACGTATCGCCAGAGTCCGCGGGATCCGGAAATAAAAGACCGCAGCGAATGGGAAATCCGGTAAACGGTTGCGGCGAGGACGGTGCTTTCTTTGAGCTGGCGGTCACGTCCCTAACGGCGTTAAATCGAATGCACGTCTGTCAATTCGAACAAATCTAATTATCGCGTGGCTCGATCAAAAGAAATCACAGCCCGAACGGTTCGAGGCATTGATTGCAGCAGCAATTGGGGGGAGGGTGGGGGGGCCAGCCAAGAGGTTCGATCACAGTCTCCGCGGGGACCACCTGCTTCTTGCCTGCCACTGGTGTCAGGCCCAGTGCAGACATTATGTGCCCAGTGGACGCAATTTCATGGCAATTAAAAATTTTAATTACTTCCACCGAGTGATCGTTATGTGCGGGAAGGGGCGCACTGCATAGCTCTGGTAAGGTGGAGTCATGCGTGAAATAAATCCCATGAAATTTAATCACTGCGCTTCAATTACGTTGCCCGGAGCAAGTACTACGCAGTGCCCTAGTCTCGGTTTCGGGTGGCTTTAGACGACCCGAAAAACCATCGATGCAAAGGTGGCAGCCCAACTCCTAGAAATTTGATATCCGTCCGCCCAATTTTAGCAACATCAAACAGCAACTGGGTCTCAAGTGCTCTCGAGTAGAGCACTTCTGCTCGAAAGGTAAATTTACATCTCGCTTAACACCTGCCCCATGTCACTTCTTTCCAGTGCGTCGGCATATTGCAGTGCTGCGCACCGCATTGATTTCAATCGCTTCTGGGGCCCCCTTAAGGTTGCAGGGTGGGAACCTTTCGACCAGAACTGGCCCCAAAAAGCCGAGGTTGATAAACATTTTGAAAGGGTTGTGATTTGGGTCTGGTCCTTCGCTTCGAAGGTGGGCCTCGTTACTTCTTTAGGCCTTTTGGACAGGTGGACGTCGAAACCACTTGGACCGAGAGAAGACGAAAGACACTGCTGCAGCGGCGGCAGGTGGTTCCGCAAAAGGCAGGTGAAAAGATTTTGCATGGCTTGAGATGATTTGGCGCAGGTATACGAGGGTTTTTTGTTTGAAATATTCGCTCGGTGGTCCAATGCGGTGAATTTAATTTTTCTGCGGTTCGCAGGCATTTATTTTGCGGTAATTAAGCTAAATGGCGTGAGGATGAGCTCTTTATTTTGCGGACCCATTCCGGACAATCTCTGGGTCAGACGATGGCCGGACCTCCATTAATATTTTGGTTCAATTACAGGCACATCATGTTTTTCATGATGACGCGCCCACTGTAAACCAGCAGCGTCACTGCAGTCAGAAAGCAAACCCCATGTCAAGCGTGTCCCTAGAATTTTCCATTAAGGGCCAGAGGGAATTATTAATCACTGTCCTGTTTGATGGCGACTAGCCAGGGGTACTGATGGTCGCCCCCATCCGGCCCACGGTTGCGTTGTTGGTGCCCCAATTAATTGTGAAATGCGAAATCTGTGATATGATTAACATAATGAAATCGGCCCCATCTTCGTTCATCGAGGTCGGTTGGGGGGGGGGGGATAGGAAGGTGTTGTCGATGTTGCGTATCCTTGTCGGGGCTGCGGCGTTAAGGGCGCCGGCAGGACGAGATGCGGAGCGCTACATGTCGGAAATGAGGAATGATTAATGCTAGCCTATTGGAAAAGTCGGAGAAGACAGCAATTATGCCCAAATTGAGGGAAGCTTAATTGCTTAAGTTGAGCGCTCTAAATGAACTGTTCAGAAACGACATGCACTTTTCGGGCGGGAAGAATTGGGGAAATTTTTTTTGGTAATTAACGATGCTTGAGAGGCGATCAAGTGAGAGTTTGAGGGGTACACGGATTCTCATTTTTCCCACAGTCCCTGTGTTATAGTTTGCAGGAAGAAAAGTACTCTTTTAAATTATTTAGAGCAATCCCCTTAATGTATTTTCAGGTCTATTAATTACTTAATGACATTTTTAGTTTTCTGTTAATAATTTTCCAAACGAAATCTCGAGTAAAAATAAAAACTATTTGATGCCTACGGGCTTAACAGAGCCCTATAGTAGGCCGAAAATTTATTTGAAGTTAACACCACGCTAATACTACGCCTATCTTAAGTCCAAAATTGTTAAAAACATAACTTAGGTCTGTATGAGGCCTATACGAGTATATCGGGCACAAAATTTTTAAAATGGGATCTGAACCGCAGCATCTACTCCGTATATAAGGCTCAAAACCTTTGAATTTGTTTTTGTCTGTTTTTGTAGAAGTTTCCTTGTTTATAATTCACACTTAGTCTTTAAACCAAGTAAAGGTATATAGAGACTAGCACTGAAATAATTTGATCGTGTCTTTCATTCTCATTCTCATTCGCCAAGTGTCTGGAGTGTAACTTTACCTCATATTCTAAAAAAAATGACCAAGAGCTCAGGTTCGATTTTTGCTTAGGAAACTGAGTTTCATATTGAGATCGAACTAGGTTTTTCCATGAGACTGAGATTTTGCTATATTTTTTAGTATATGAGCCTTTGTTCTAGAAATTTTCGTATTACACAGAGTAATTTTGGATATAGCATGCTACAAATTAACCGGTATGCCAAAAGGTGGTTCTTTTGATTAAAAGAACAAAATAAAGCGTATCTTTTAAAATTTTAATAATTTCTAAACTGGTATACGCCACTATGATTCTCAACGGTTCATACGTAGATAGGCATTTAGTTGTTAACTATAGAAAATATGCCTTTTCTGATAATGTTTTATTGGAATTTATTTTAAAATTTACGAATTTTGCATTTTTTTTTCTTCTCAATATTGGAAATATTTTTATATGTTGGGGATGGATCCAACAAAATTTTGAGCAACTGTTCGATAAAAAAGAAAACGCAATTTCGCGAGAGCTGTGCACTTTCGCAATGTTGTCAAATACAATTTAACGTGTTCCACGCAAATTCTCCCGCATGTTCTTGAGGTTTGAGCGAAAGTTACAAATATTCCAAGGGAATCACTCGGAATTATGCGGACCGACAAAAAATTTGAAATTCAGATACCGCGAGAAGAAGGTACCTACGTCGCCAAGAAAGTGTCAGCTGGTTCAAGGACCAATTCCCCGTGCACAGGACCGCCTCTGAGAAGCAAATGAAACATTCTGGGGGGAATAGCTAGAGCGGGTTGAACCATAGAGGGCCAATAAAACCCTAATTCGTTTACGAGGCAGCGGATGTTTCTCCACTATCTTCGATCCGCCGGCGAGCCAAACCGATGGTGATGGAAACTGCCACCGTACGCACCACGTACGACTTTTACGTCCCGCCAAAGCATATCCCATTCATCGGTCCAATAAGTGCAGAAATCTCCAAACCCTCTGTCCTCGCCATCCCCCCCACCCGTGGCCTTAGGGCTGCTGAAAAGAATGAAATTGGATTTTGAGGGTATCACATAATAAAGTCACCGCTTGAAAGGAGCCCAGTCTCCGTTGACTTGAGGACGGCGTGCTGGGAAAGGGCGCTTTACACAGGCCCTTCAGCCAGCCGCTCGGTCTCCTCCGTTCGACTTTTGTTTTCCTTGAAGGCATTGTTGACAGAGTGAATGGGCCCCGGCTGGCATGGCAGGAATCCTACAGATGGATTAAGGTCTGTTTGATTACATGCCAACGCAACTTAGCCCAGATTTGGCTTTGATTCGTTTTGTCATGTTTTGTCGTTAGCCAAACGACCAGGGAGCGCGGGCGGGCTACTCTCGGCTGATTCTATGGCTAGGCTCAACAGGCCGTTGAGGCCGAATTAACGAGTTTCAATGGCCGGTTTCCTTTTCACGAGAGATTTTCATCCATAACAATTTTAAGCAGGAAGACATCCGAGTGTACACCTCTTCTAAGCTGACCATTTTGTTGCTTCTTTCAAGGAGCATGGCAAACTTTGAAAAATTCAATTTTCCTTTTTTTTTTTTTTCTTTTTTGCGATAAACTTGCTTATCTTGAAATTTACCATACTCTAATTTGGGACTATCGTAATTATTTTAAGATTTCAAATTACCGCCTTTTTTAAACCGATTTATTTGAAGTCCTCAGTTGAGTTGGAGTGGTTCGTATTTGTCAAATTGTCGTTATTTCAATTGAGTTTTAGTTTCTATTGATTGCTAAGTAATAGAAATTAAGAAAAGGAGGAATCCGCCACTGAAAGCAGTTTTTCTTTGACGTATATTGATCCATTTTATAATGTGAAGTGATATGACTCTGGGGGTCTTACAAAATGAAATAAAATAGCAAAAGTAAAACGCTCTATCGATACCGATGCAATTAGAACCACTTCCAAAACGAATTATTGTGTCTTTTTCAAAGAAATTATTTCTACATTAAAACACAACCAAATAACATTTTACCGGCACACATAAGAGTTCTCGGGGAGAAATAACTTCTTTAGGTGGCTTGTGCCGAACTGAATTTATTGTTCGAATATCCCCTGGCTAAGAGAGCATCGTTAAATGTTCCCATAGCCTTCCATAACAAAAGCACAATGCTGGTCGCTTCTAAGAAGACTTGTTCAACTAATTGACCATCAAACTCGTCCAATACCAGGAGGTATATATCGGGGAGAAAAAAAAGCCAGCCGAGGTGCCTGGTATTTTCTGGGAAATTAAAGTCCACTTGATTCGTCTTTATGAGTCACTCACACCATAATTAGAGTCGCATCGCCGGTAAGCCGAGACCCTCGGACAAAATGCACTCTCATCGCTGAAGGAGCCCGTTTTGAAGTGCTTTTATAATCCGAATCGCGAGAGTCATCCCATAATTCGACGACAATACTCCAAAAAAGACGATGCACAGCCGAAGGTCGCAGTAGATTACTTGCGTTTTCATTGTGCCACTTTAGACAAATTTGAGAGATCTACGCAAGATCTAGAAAATGTGCCCTATCGTGTAAATTCTGCTACAATTCTTAAGGGTAATGGGCACCTCAATTCCAAGTCCCGTCTTGGATAGATTAAAAATTAAACCATCCCGCCCGTTAGATAGCAGAGTTTAATCCTCCGGGAACGAAATTAGACCCAAACGCACACACATCCCGGACTAGGGCCATTACATTAATGTGTAATTTTGTCAACTCATTTGGTGAGATGTGCGAGATGGGCCCGCATCATCTAGCCCTAAACAGTCCAATCAGAGCGTCCTGCCGCCCAGGCGCCCTGATTCATGAAGTGTACCTAGTCACCTATGCGGCACACACAGCTTCCGGCTCTGGGAGCTGCCAAAAAGTGATAAATATTTAATTACTCGATGGTGTTGATACTGCGGCAGGACTTCTATCTCTCTGGATACCTTCAGAATTTTCTACGACAGCTAGGCAAGGGTATGTGTCGTGTGCGTGCCCAAGCAGCCCTTGTTTTCCTGTGTGCCGTGCACGATGCCGTAATAATTTAATTAGGACGCGAAATTTGTTTGCCTGTTGCCTGGTGACACAATGCTCGATTTTCACGGGTAGCATCAATTTCTTGGCTTGTAGGAAATTTCAGGGACCCTCTAATCCTCTGCTTAGTCCCGGCAATGGTTGGAGGAGCGGGGGTTGTAACGCACTTTTGGTAGACTTAAATTGGAGGTGAATTACTTTCGCTACCTGTAGACGATTTTGGGGGAAATTGGTTATGGCAAGCAGTGATTTTTGCCCTCCTACATATTTTCCTTGCAAGCGAGGCCAAACGGTTTATGACAGCTCAAAGTGAAAGCAAAGAACAAAATTTAAATTTTAAATAGGGCTCTTGGGCGAAATAATGAATGATTTTGTTTCAACAAGTGGAGTTCTGTTTTGAGGGTAATTTGTAATCAATGTCGATTTTCCTAATATTTCATTTTCAATATGAAAAACGTATGAATAACCCTAGCTAAATATTGATTCGAGTAAAAACCAGCACATTTTTTTAAAAATAGTTTCTCAATTACACTGGTTAAGTTAAACAAAATTCTAAACTATACGGCATTTGATAAATAGGTTGCTTTAATCAACATCAAAACGAGATATCATTCTGAAACTAAAAATTGGTACAACATATCCGACTCTCCCCTATTATAAGATTTCAGCTATCATTTGAGCAACATTAGAAGCTTCTGGATCAGTCTGTTAATTTTTTCAAAAATGACCAAAAATATGGCCTGTATGTTTTAACTCTATTTTTCCCAAAAACGTGATGTGATGGCGCATTTTCGTGTAGGGATTCGTAATCTTCGGAAGAAATTCTATAGAAATAGTCTACCAATTCTTTGGAGACATAGTTGCTGTTAAAAAAAAATTTCAAAAAATTATGGTATTATAAATTTTAGTAAGGATAGCTGTGCCTAGAAGCATGAAATGTTGAAAAGAGGCTCGTCCTTGTGTTGCAGTGAGACTGAGGAGGAAATCCACGAGCTTGGGTGGCCAGTTTCCTGTTGTAAGAATGTACTAACGATCAGAAATTCAAAGGAGCCAACAGCCTTCCATTTTGCGAATATTAATTTCTCGAAAAGAACATCTTGAAAAGTCCTTGAGAACATTTCCTCGATATTCCTTTTATCGCACTCATGGCAGTTAGAGAGCTCTCAGCAAAAAAAAAAAAACATAAATAAATAAAAAAATCGAGAGCAATTTCGAATTGAAAAGAAGCCGTAAGCGGAAGATGGCTTAATAAAATTTAATGAAGGTGAAGTCCCCAGATGCGATCGACCCTTCCCCAGGTGGATGCTACCGAGATGAAAAATGCATCCCCAGAAATTGTCCTCCTCCCGGCAGAGGATCTCATCCTTGTTATCTTAACTCATACAATCCATCAATCCGTCTCTTTGATAAGGGGTGCCCGATTCATTCCTCCACTCGGTTTTGAACCCTTTTCAGGTGAACCCTTCACGGGCTGTAATTTTTATTCAGAGCTCTTCCACACAGGGCGCTTTATTTATTCGAAAGTAGAAAAGTACAAAATCGTTCCTCTCGGGTAGGGATCAAGCGCACGGCCTCGAGAACTCAACACGCCATGCCCAGACAAGCGGTGCACGAGTGGCGACGATGTTGGGCATTCGTGCGTAGCCCCATCCCGCATCCAGGCGCGCCTTACATTTTATTATGAAATTAATTTAAATATTTTCTCTTTCTGCGTTCTGTAATTTCTTTATTGCACGACACTCTACCGCGATGAAGGTTGTGAATGGCGTGCTGCTTATCGCCGTACCTCTGTCAGGCAGAAGGCGTCCCGACGGCCCAAAAGTAACCCTTGTTCGCCAGTCGCACCTAGCAGGGGCCAGCACGGGGGCGGGATTAATAATAGAGGGCTTGATGAACGATGCCTTGCGTCTCTCTATTCATTGCGAAAAGGGTTTTGTGCCACCGTGCCGCGTTCTATTTGCCGCTGAATGGCATCAATTGCCACTTTGTGTATACCGGCAGGACGGTGAGGGTTGGCTACAGGTTTGAGAATTTTCGTGATTAGGTAAAAAGCCCTCTCGCCTGAAAATAATGGGGTAATGCTTGAGACTGTCGCGGGTGTGGACGTTCTGGTTACAACTACGGCATCCGAGATTTCATTTAGCTTTTTCACTTTCAGTGCGACGTAACACGACATTACTTTGTTTGCTTGAGGGCGACGATGAACTTGGTTTTGTGGGAAAGGGTTGAAATTGTATTGGAATTGTGGGCGAGGTCTAGATATTACTTAATTACACATAGTACAACATTATCAGGAATAGGTTTGGTTACTATTTGATTTTGGTGGGGCTCGTATGATGCAGCTCAACTTTTTTTAAGTTTAGGATCTGAAACATTTGAATGTCTTTAGCTTAAGTCGTTTTTGCATTTCTTTATGGTAAGAGGATTGAATCATATTCAAGTTATTCAAATTTATAGAGATTTCGAAACTTGAACCGCATACATTTTAAATTTGCGGACATTCGTCACACCAAACTGAGAAAAAGTCTGTTTGTTAATAAATTTCAGTTGGGTAGATTCGATAGTTTGAATACAGACTAACTAAGACCAACCTTGGCTTGAAGAGTCTAGAACATGTCGAATAAACTAAAAGTATAGCTGGTTCAAAATAAAATAATGTTGAAATTTTAATTTACGAATTTGAATTTAATTTCTGTTTTCAAAAGAAATATTATTAGACTTTATTCAATTCGTTCCTTTATCCAAAGGTTCATCTTGGTTTAGGGTAATTGGATTATCCTTCTTTTCGATTTGGCAATGTTATTTCTAAGAAATAAGAATTCTTTACGGCAAACTCCACATCTACTACTACAAAAAAAAAAAAAACAAATGTATAATGCCTTTTTAGAAAGAACTGAAAGAGGTATAAAAATGTGGAAGGCATTAATCGCAGATCGCCGATGCCCTGGCAAAACGTTTTTAAAGACAAAGTGCTTTCGCTTTCGAAGTAGCTCGAGACGAGGAGGAGTGTACTGGCCGTCACCTGCCAAAAGATCGTGTTATATAATGAGTACCGAATAATGCATCAGGCAGGCCCCCGGTTGCTCGAGTGTGCAGGTCTCCTCAAAGGGAATCAATGCCAAGTGGTAGAGCCCTTCATTATAAATTGAAATTCGTCCCCATCATGTCCCATTCATTTCTTTCTTTTTTTTTTTTATAGAACTCTGTCCTTTTGAGCTTCGGCACTCGGCACAATCCACCAAAATCCGAAATTTATTCGAATAAAACTGGCTAGGGGTTTAGGCAGACGACTTGTTTACTGAACTCGCCCAAAAAACAAGAAATTGCCCGATTCAAGTTTTCCGATGGTAGTTTTTTCTAGAATTTCTCAATTCAATCGACCGCTTGGACAGAAGCCGGTAAAAGGATTTGAGACGCACATAAATCCAGAAGTCATTACCTTAAAGACCCATTGTTCCTCAACTTAAAGGGCATTGGCTTCCAAAGGTGCGCTCACTTTCATTTTCTTAAATGGAGCCCCACTTCGATACTGCAAGGGCACCAAATAATTTCTAGGCGCGTTCTTAAAATTCATCATCCCGCACCGAACTCTGTTGCCTGGCATTGTTTCGAGTGCTGTTAGTCACTTGCTGGCGGTGGGGTCCTGTTCGAAATGAGCCATTAAAACCAAAGTGCCCTCAAAACCGGCTTGAAAGGGCCCCCGTTCGTATCGTACCGGTGAATTCGGTACTGCGGTACTCCGCGCAAGTGACGGAGTTGTAACGCAAGAAAACCGCCTCAAGAGCGGAAGTTCGTAATTAAAATGTGTAATGATGTGAAGTTCTTTTTCAGAACAAGAATTCCGACCCTCACTTTGAAGTCCTTTGAACGACATTCAAAATGTTGGAGGTTGATTAATTCGTGAGGCACGAGCCGTTTACGAACTAATTTCAAAATAGGCGTTGAAATTTATTTCTTTATACGTACCGAACGTAAATACTCAGATATTTGTTGATACGGTACACGAATGAAGAGAATTAATTAATTACCAAAAGACTGATTACTACAGGTAGTGCAATATGCATAATTAAATTAAATCAATTAGCAACTGTAGATTGAACCCGGTTTTTAAAACCTGATCTTGGTAGATAGTGCGATATAAAAAATTTAAAAGAAGTCTTTCAGCGACCAGCAACAGGTATGAATAGCGAATTTAACAGATCCAGAGAATTTATAGATCCGCTCAAAACATTCAATATCATGATAATTCTGAAGATGTGGCATTTCTTAACATTTCTAGGATTTTATTTAATTACAAGTCATCAGTTGTATTATAAAACTGAGATATATGAAGAAGTTACACCACTATTCATAAGGTGAAGGAAACAATTACTGTTATAAAATTTTAGAAATAATACTTTTCTACCTTTTCTACCTTATTCAAATATTGTTACTAATTTGTCTCCTTCCCAACTTAAATAATGTTTAGTTATAAAGTCTCCGAATCATTTTGAAATACATTGCTTTTGTAGTACAGCCAAGTCTCCTTTAACGCGATTAATTTGTACTGCGGTATATGGAAATCATATCGAAACTTTGAATTAATTGAAATCAAGAAATGCGTTCTATGAAAAACAGACAATAAGTTAAATCAGATTAATTTACGTTGCGTTATATGGAAACTACTGGCACGTTATATAGAAACAGTGTTATAAAAATATAACGATAATATTCTCCATCGTATAAACGATTTAAAATTTCGATTTTGTCCCTATTTATTTCAGCCTTTTTGCAAACCTATGGGTAATTATTTTTGTTTTTCTAGTAAATATTACAACAAATAAAGAAATTTACCTAGATATTCTCTAATGTTCTACAATTGAATCGATAATTTCAAAAACCTATGCGGATTTCAAGTCAAGTGTTTTTCCAAACCTACTTTTTTTTTTATCTTGAACGTTTCCTAAAAAGTAGACCCAGAATCTGGGTAAAATCCACTAAAGTGAGTACATATTTTCCTCTTCAAACAAAACCGTGTATTAATCGCTCAGGAATTTATTGATGGATTCGTTAAAAATTCAATTCGCAGTTGGACAGAGAAATGTTGAAAATAATCCAGATAAAAATGATGGAGAATGTGTTTAAGTGTTATCTTTATTAATTTTGATTAAAAATATACGTAAAATTGGCTGTTTCATTCAAAATAAAGTACCATCTAAACTGCCAAATCGTACGATCTAGGCGGCCAATTTACTGGTCCAAAATTATGGACCTATTGCGACATAAATTTGAAGAGCCACTCATCTCTCGTTTTGGACCGCGTCTAGATAGTGCGATTTGATCGTTGGGGTATGTCAAATCTCTTGGTTATGCCGATAAACCAGGATCGATTCAAGCACTAGAAGACAATATTAGACGTGTTATCGGTGAGACACCAGCGGCTATGCTCGAAAAAGTCACTCAAAATTGGATTTTTCGTATGGACCACCTGAAACGTAGTCGTGGCCAACATTTA
Source organism: Philonicus albiceps (assembly GCA_963969385.1). Classification (NCBI taxonomy): domain Eukaryota; kingdom Metazoa; phylum Arthropoda; class Insecta; order Diptera; family Asilidae; genus Philonicus; species Philonicus albiceps. The sequence continues at coordinate 74,534,836 of OZ017772.1, read as the reverse complement.
TATGAAATAATTTTTAAAAGGTAAATGGCAAGAATTGATTTTTAATCTCCAATAAAAATGTCTGTTTTTTTTTCTTTGAAAATTGAAAACCAAACGTTTAAAAAATCGTACAAAAGTTTAACACATCGAATAACTGCTGCCATAGATGAATTTTTCAAGCGATTTTAGCTGTTGGAATGTTCTTGTGCGAAATATGCGTTATAAGGAGACTGCTGTCGTAATATTCGTTCCGCATTATATGGAAATCGCATTATAAAAACTCCACGTTATAGGAGACTTGACTATACCAAAAATTGGTTCACCTTATTGTAAATAAAAACTGATACGACTAATTCTAGAAAATCAAATCTAGGACTTATGCGCATATTTTAGCAAACCAATCGGACAGTAAGTAGTTATAGAAAACTATAAGAATTTTGTTTTACTACCGACTGCATTATGCGTTATTAGTTTTCTATTGTAGCCTTAATAGAGGAAGGAATGAAAACATTTAGCATACTAACCACAAAGCAAGTAGATTTTCAGAAAAAAAAATTGATTGAAGGTCGGAACAATTTCAGTTATTTAAAGAATCTGTGCTGCTTCGCCTTTGTCGGGGGAATGTATTCTTTGACAGAAGGTAAGGCAATTACCCTCTTCTAGGATAATTCCATTCACGTGAACGATCCTGTCCTGTAGCGGAACAGAAACCAACAGTTCTTGTGCGCGGAACATTATCAGGTAATGCAATTTGAGACAAAGCGAATTTTTCTCGACAAAAATATTAGAAAATTGCAGCGAATCCAAGAAGGACTGCACAGAACACTCGGTTGAAAAAACGGTGCATCCCCTTCCTCAAGAACCAGGAAGAGTTGAGAAAAGGCGAATGACATGTCATCCAGCTCCGTCGAAGCGTGTTCTCGGGACAAAAGTGCACTTTATCTTAAGGAGGAAGATCCTTGTGCGTTGGCATGCTAAATCCAGCAGCTGATTTAGATAGTTCGGGGGGATTCACATAGAATGGGGGATGGCTACGCTGGCTTTAAGGCATACAACATCCATCTGGGGGGGCCGTTGTTTAGCTCCGATGAGGACATTGCTCCTATGCAAACACGGCGCCTGGTCTGGGTCCGAAGAGAGAAGGCCCAGGAGGCGGCTGGAGTCAGCCAGCAACAGCGTTCGACCATCTTCAATTGCTCCTCTGAAGGACGACGGCGAATCGCGACAACGGAGGGTGTGAGACCTTCACCAGCAAATTGAGCCCTAACAAGAAAAGTTTTTAATGGACTTTTTGTGTTGCTCCATTTTTTTTTTCCCCAGATTTTTACGTAATGTGCTGGCTGCACTGAATTAGTCAGTTCGCTAATGGACGTAGTCAGTGTATGGGATGTTAATTTTCTGTTATTATCATCCTGGGAATGAGGCTTGATCTGTTGGTGCGGTGCGGGACGGGGGCGGCCACGTCTAATGGGTTTCCCGGTCCCAACGCTTTAAACACCGCCGAGGGAGATAGTTCCGCTGCGGACATAAATTCCACGATTTCACACGTTTAATAATGGACGCGGCTGTCGCTGCTTTTAAAATGTTACCTCGGGCCCACAAAATTTCGGCCAGGTTGCATATTTTCGAAACAAATTTATAACTAATCCTCTTCGTGCGAAGCATTAGAACCCCCTTCTGCATTCCATACCCCTAAATTACATACCCCACGCATGCAGTTGAATTTTGTATAGAAGCGAAAATACGCAGGCATTTATTTTAGCCGTGACCCGATCGTATTGATTTCCTAACTAGAATTATTCCTCAAATTAATGATTTTTTGGTTCTACTCAAAAAATAGTACCTATGTCAAGATATTCTCTTTAAAATATTACTTAAAATCCACTCTATATTTAATTTAGTCTGGAATATTTTAGCGTCGACAGAATGTCTATCTACCAGGACCGCTGTTAGGGTAGTGCAAGGTGGGCGATTATCCAGGGCGACAATATTCCAAGAAGCCCATTCACGACAAACCTTTTTTTGCATATTCTGCCTTAGTGCACTCTCGGCGCTGGCAATTGAAACGGTTTAATTTTAGTGATCGGTAACTCATACAAGATGTACGAGAAATTAACTTAATTTAAAAAATGTACCTACATATTTACCAGAAACCAGATATTTTAAATTCATTTTTACATTGCGCTTACATTTCGCAATTACCTACGTTTCATTTCAGATAGGAAGAACCTTTTTCTCAAATAAATGTACTATGTGATTTTTGAACCTGGGCAAGAGTGGCTTAAGCCCCATTCAAAAAATTAAACCGCCGGAGCTATTTTAATCCCACCGGGTTTTCGGATGTAATCTCTGCTGCTGCACGGCATACTCTCGCTGCAGGTAGAGCCCGGTGCAGCGACCACAGCGAGGCAAACAAAAAACAAAAAAAATATAACATTTGCACATGGTTTAAAACACGGAATCGTTGCACCCCGCGAGATCTCATTTACAAACAATTACAATCAGATTTCGGAACTTATTCCCGCGGAGCGCTATTCTGCCGCCCTAAGTCTAGCCGATGGAAGGGGGGGGGGGGGGGGGGGAAGCACCCAGACTTTTATGAAATTTTAGCGCACGAGAAGAAATTGCTCCTTACACGATGCTGCCGGCGGCTGGTGGTGCTTCTGGCGGCGCATATCTGTCCCTCGAAATCGTTGAAGTGCCAACGAAATTTGCAGAAGGGGTACGGTCACGGCGGCGGTGGCAAGAGATAGTGCAGCCCGCTTTGCCAACATGAATCTTACATGTCGACGTGGATGGTATTAAACCACGAGTGCAACGCTGTTGGAAACCAGGATGCAAATAAAATGCCGAAAACGACAGCTCGAGAGAACTACTTGCGAATTCTCCACTTTCCTGACCATTTGTTTCCTGCAGGACGGACCGACCGACCGTCTTACCTTTTGGCTTTGTGACAAACATTTATCTCTTGGAGGTACTTGCGCATTCGAAATGCCCAGAGGAATCGTCGAAATAGGTCTCTGGAGAAAATTTTCCTAATTTACATGCTCGGTCCACCCTGCACCCGGGATGCCCGGTTTCCTAGGTCTAGGCGGCTGGTGACGGAGCACCTGAGAATTGTGCCCTGCACGAAATTAAGAAGTAATGCGCTGGCTGCACCGGCGACAGAGGTAATGGGGCTAGACTGGCGACACGGCAGCACCCAACCAGCCAAGAAGCTGAAGCGCTATGTAAATCTTTGGTATTTGCTCTACCGGTCGTGGTGCAACGTCTTCTGGATGGCTCTGATAGGGTTTCAAGGCGTGCAACAAAGCCCGTGGGATAGAAAATGCGGCGAATGTTCACGTTCAGGCACCGGTGCGATGCTTGTCAGAGGTCCCAGAAGTCACGAGGTCCGCCAGGGTCAGCAGGTGGATTGCTGCAGAGGAGGAGACTCGGTTAATTTAGCGGCACGACGTCGAAAAACGATAGTGTGTTGGGCTTTCTTGTGAGACATAGAAACATCTAAAACAAGAGTAAACCTGCAAATGTTTTGAAAGCCTCTTCTGCCAATTAATTTTCCCCCCTTCAAAATTATAAACGTAGCTTTAAAAACTCGATTTAGCATTGAATTCATTAATTTTGATAACATAGCTAAAATTAATGTTTCTGCACGCTTTATTTATAGACATTTTAAGGTATCCCTCAGTTTGAAATTGCCCTAGTTAAGATGCCCATACGATTCTCTGTAGTATTGCAATTTGGGGAGCATGTTGGACAGTCCCATGACCGTTTCAGGAAATTAATCCATAGTTGTTCTACCACTCGCATGTATTCTTGCATTATCCTGCTGAAATGTGAAGGAAATGCGACGAAACTTTCTTAAATAAGGTAATAGGTGAATAGTTAAGATTTTCTGGTATTCTTTACTATCCATTCTAGTCTAGTAGGAAAAGAAAGAGGAACGGTTCCAAGAGAACTACTGAATGCATCCCCCATACTATAAGAGTTCCGCCTCCAAAATTTCTTTTGGAGAAGTATCAGGGTTCTTTCCGTAAATCTCTCTAATACGAGTTAGAACCGTCTGAGCTGTCCAAATTACTAAAGACTACCTACATAAAGAGAATTTAATGAGCAAAATTTCAAAGACATAGAGTAGACTGAATGCAGTCAAAAATTCATAATTTCATGTTTTTTCGAGCAAACTTCTGGCAGTCTTATAATGTTCTTTAAGATGCAGTAATATTTGTATTTTTCGCCGAATTATGTTTTTGTCAGCGTCCTCTAGTAGGTCAGTTGTTAGCGCGTTGGTCTACCGTTCCAGAGGCTGTGGGTTCGAATCCCACGTATAACCATGGTCTCTTGCGCTACGTGGTAATACAATGGGCCAAAAAATGGCTTAAGTCTGCCTTTCTAGGCAATCACACCAACCTACTGTGTAGGATTGATTTTCCACTATAAAAAATACCTGCGCTTACAATTTTGAAATGCTGCTAACGCAAGTATTGCATTGTAATCCTTCTTATTTCTCCCAAAAATCTGAGAATGCGTTTTAAGCTGAGACACCATTAGCTAGTTCCAGTGGTTCTCAAGAATTTTTAGTAAAATATGTATAAATTTAGAAATATCGAACGCGTTTATAATTTTGAAATGCACCTTCTTATAAGAAAAATTTCTCTGGGCTATAGTACAACATTTTGTTCTAAAACTTCGCTAGTGAACGTTTTAAATTTCCACAGTAGAACTGATGGAATTCGATGACATTGTCCTAATTTTTAAACTAAATTAGTACTACATTTACAAAATTAAGATAAAATAACATTTTGCTGTATGCAGTGAATTTAAAAGTAAATGGATAATAAATTTCTAGGATATCTACACACTTCCCATGGGGAAAATGAATATGTTAGAAAGAATAAATTTTTTTATAGGTCCTAGTGTCCTAGTGTCAGCGAGCTATTTGAAACCCATGAGTCAGCTAAGTGAGCCGGTGTCACGAGCGAAAGTAATTTATCCTATTTTCTCCTATTCCCCCATGTGTTTCCTTCGCTTAAAGATTTTTAGAAACGTTGGACGCGATGGACCTCGACGAGCCCCTTTAAGTACGACCCGGGGGCAAATAACTTCTGAACAGAGTCCCCTCCATTACAATCCAGTCCATGACAAATGATGGGGCGCGGGATAGACACCGTATGACATCCCAACAGCAAGTTTATCCCCGTGTTAACGCTTCGCTAGCCTATACCCTCCCGAACGTTGCACTGTCAGATTATCTCGAAAATCCTTATAATTGCAATTGTTCGCACCGTGCTGTTTGTGCATCAATGGCACTCGGATGAATATTTAACTAAACACTTCACTAAACCCGTGATCGATGGGCAGAACCCATCTGCGTCCCCGTTTTGGATGGGATTTTTGCGGACTGATGACCGCCCCCCCCCCAAAAAAGACACCAAATAGCTCCCTCAGTTCAGGTTATAATCAATTGGTACCCAGGATATGCGTGCGTGCATATGCGATCCAGTCAAAGGGGAATTTATCAATATTCATGGGGGAGGCGATTGCCCTCGAACGAATCCATCTAGATTTATTGGGTCCGTAGAACTATTGTGCAACTACTGCAATCGGGCGGAAATTCCCGGAGCTGCACTTACTTTTGTTTGTTTTCGGTGTGGGAAGTCCTGCACAAAGCTCAAGTAGTAACAAATGACCGTGCGGGGGAGGGAGGGGTGGGTGGGTGGGTGGTAGGGTGGGTGCGGTGTGTATACAGGATGAATTTCATCTAAACGAAAATTCCATTTTATAAGTCCTCCTTCTTTTTTTTTGTTTAGCGGGGCTCGCTGCACCCGGGATCCGCCGGAATGGACTTCTCCTCCGGGCCGGTCGAACACCGCTCCGGCATATAGTCCAATTTGTCCCAAATGCAGCGATTTATCTTTAAATAATGCAACGTGCATGTGCAGCTCACAAAACTTATCACGAGATTAGATTTCTCTCTGCCGGGCTCGCACGGAACTGCCTTTTTTTGTTACGATCCCTTGTTTATCGGTGCAAGTGCAACACCGAATTCTAAACTATATTTTTTTTTTATTTATTTGAATATTTTGTACAATATGTTTAACAGTACAAAATCAAATTCTCTGGCTTTGCGCTGATTGGACGCTTTGAAATTTCGCCAACATCAGCGGCTTTGAGCTAATAATTCGCCGGGCCAAAGTCTGCAACGTTGCTGCGAGGCCGTTGAAACGATGCCTGGGATTTGGATCAACTATTTGCATATGTGATTGGATAATGCACAGCTCAGCAGGTCCTAATTTTTGTTCTGTGGATGCTCCTCAAATATTTAAAATACACCAAGTCTGTCCATTGGGATTCCCCATGGAAATAAATGCAATAGTACAGCTAGATATTTTTGTTAGAACAAGGCCCAAAACTCTAAATCTGATACAATACGATATAGGGGTATTCTTTTTTTTGCGAGATTCTGATTGAATTATGTAGCACAAATACGCAAATTTAGTGGTATTAAACCTAATAAAAAATCTACAGCAAAGCGCTTTTCTTTCCTGGATTTTCAAAATAATAAATATTTTTGTTTTATTTAAATTGTGCTACCTCACAAAGCATAAATAAAACTTTCTCAAATGGATCGCATAGGTAGAGAAGAAATGACCAAGTTTTTATTTTACGATACATAAGTTTTATGGGTTTAAGACAATATATGTCTATTTTTCACTAGTTTTAGTGTTAAAAATGTCTGTAAAAATAAATCTTGCCATTTACACCACATGCAAATGCCGGGCCTCACGCTGTCGTTTGAACTGTCCGTAAAATAAAACCGAAATCGTCCTGCAGGAGACAGAACATTCGAGAGAAAGTATACGGTCTATAAGGATGTCATTAAAGTCGTAACCCTTCGGTTATATATACCGTCCAGGATAAACAGGAGCAGGAACAGGAACAGGAGCAGTCCTCAGAGCCCCAATCGCAAATCATTCGGCCAAGAACGGCGAACAATACCGGATGGATTACGGAGGCGGGGGAGGCGATTCGATTGTCCACAAGACGGACGGAGAGGTGGTCGGGGAACAATAAAAAAAAAGCCTACGGCCAGGATGTACCTCTATCACAAAATATATTTCTAAATAAATACGAGCGTGTCCCTTCCACCGGCTGAGCTGCTGAGCGGCCGCATTGTTGTTCTGGTCCTAGGCAGAAGGCCTGCCGTTGACTACCATTCCTCGGTAAAATTTATTTCCAGTTTATTTAAATAGCCCCCGGGGCACATGGAGCTGAATGGACAATGGAATTAGAATACGCTTTTTCACTTGGACCCCGAAAAATTGTTGTTTCTCTTGTTCTTTCGGGACATAAGGTGTATTCAAGGAACGAGGTCAGCTACCATTCCTCTTCTCGAGAGTTGTTTAAGAGCTGACTCGATCCTCTGGTCCGGGTCGGACTGTGGTGAAATTAAGGCGAAATCAATAAATTCATTTTCTGGGACAAAATTATCGCTGAGTGGAGGCTTTTGTCACTTTTTCAACCTCGCCCCTAAATTGAGATACAGGCCTAGGGCTCTCCTAGAAAATTTATCTGCCCAGCGCGTCTTTGCCGGTCTTAGAATAATGTTAGTTTCCTATGATCTCCTCATTATTTTATTCCAACCAAATTTTGATGCTCGTATCTCTGATTTAGATATAGAGCTTATCAGACCCATAGTAGGACGTGCTAATTTAGCATAGAATCAATACGAAAGCGATGGTTTTAACTATTTGAAAAGACTTCTTATAACAAAATCAGCTGGAATTATTTTATGCTATACGAGTATTTGAAGAGTGTGCTTTCAAAAGGATTTATTTCCTATTTTAAAATAAAAGTGTTTATTTCTAAGATAAGCCATTGAAAATACATAATAATAATAGTAATACATAATAATAATAGTAATATTTACCTATATTTGAATTAAGAAAATAGAAGTGGGCTGAATGAATATATTACAGATAAAAGTCTCTTCTTTTTACACAAAATAAAAAAGTTTATTTGAAAAACTTGCTTTTTTAAGGGCTCCAAAGTTCGTTTAAGGACTCAATTTCTTCTGGGGTTTATGCAATAGATCTTTTGACTTCAATCCCTAAATATTCGATTAGAGTTGAGTTCAAGAAACTGCTCACAATTGTGATATGTCTAAGAGGTTCTATAGACTTGTTGGCTTTATTCTTCGCATCTCTACTTATCTTCAGAATCACTCCATGGCAAGATTACTATTCTTGGATCTAGTGCGTAGCATTCTTGAATATTGTTTGCCTGTTTTGTTTCCGTATCATTAAAATAAAATTAATTGAGCATATGATTCTTATCCTGATCGTCTTTCTTTGCTCAACTGATCTACATTTGCGCTGTCCTGCATATGGAAGCAGAAGTAGTAATGTATTTTCTCCATCTAGAGCTCTACTCGCTGTTTATTATACCTCTCCTATAGTTAGACTTCAACATAATCATGATAAGTCTCAATTTGATCCTCTTAACTGCTCTTTAGCTAGTTCCGACATGTTGTCCTTAGTAAATTAAACTCTTAAACTAATTCTAGTAATTTCTGGTTATGGTTTTTAGTAACCCCTCTATGGTCAATCAAGCTGCGTGTTTCGGATCGTAATCTTGTTGAAAAATGACGTAAAGCTCCATCCTGCTTAATATAACGATCTTAAAGAGGTTCATGGCCATTGCTGGTTATTAGGGCTAATTTGGTTAATTTTGGTCTCATCGGACCAAATTACTTTTCCCCAATTCTCAGTCTTAAAATTCTTATAGCGTTTGGTGAAATTTAACCGTGCTTGACTATGACGTTTTCTTAGAAGAGGTTTTCTTACTTATGCTCGGTCGTGTAAGTCATGCTAATTTGCTTAATTTAGTTTTGCTTTAAATATGTAAATCTGTATTAATATGTACTACCATGAATTTTCAATAAAATAAATAAATAAGTAGTTAGATAATAAAGGGATAACTTTGAGTAATATGTGATTTTAGAAAATTTCATGTTTTACTACAAACTATTTCGAATGAAAGTATTTAATTGATGTTAAGTCGTTTCTGGATGTTATTTTGGTCATGTTTAGATTTAATTGCTTATGCTTAAAACAGAAATGTTACCTTGTAAGATGCAAATTATAAACTTTCAAAAGATCAACTTCTAAAGTCTGTTCTTTTGACCGTTTGAATAAATTATGCATCGCGATCAGATACGGCAATTAATAAGGGCAAACTGTTTGACCTCTAAGACTAGACAAACCTCAGAGGTACGTCTTATAATTCTGCGAAATCGTTAAAGACCATTTTAACAGCCCCATAAAAATCAAAACGCGTCAAAACAAATTTATTCGTGGCAGGTAAGATGCGAAGAGATATCTTCATCTGGACGACATAAATAAAATCCATCGCTGGTTACGAAATCCGCTTCCTAGAATTCCTCTTTAAAGCGACGACGCAGTGACCGCAAACAAAAATGAAACCTGAGACTCGACTAGAGCGCGAAACGAGAAAACAAAATGCTTTCTGAATGGGGACCCCAAAAAATATTTTAAAAGTCGTGAAACAAAAGTAAAAGATATAAAACTTCATGGTTTCGGCTGCAGAGAAACAATTTTCATCTGCGCGCGCATACTTAGCAATGTTTCGGACCTGCGGAACCGAAACGTATTCAACACACGTACCACGACCGTCCGACCTACCGAGCTCGTTCGGCAGGTGCGAAACATGTCAGTACCTGGTACCCCCCGCTCTGCCCCATTCCAGGGAATTCTAATTGTAAGACAACGACGCGACTGGAATCGCAAATCGCGAATTCCCTGCGTGCGTCCACAAAGTGCGGCAACTGCGACCCGCGAGCCACGTGAATTCGACGGTATTTAACACGCCGAGTCACTTGGCCTATCGCGCCGGACATATGCAAATATTTGCGGTGCCGCATAAGCCTTTGGCGGGTAGTTGCTATCCCGTCCTGCTGCTCCCCGGAGGAGGGTGCCGCCGTGTAACTCGAAAGTGTCCGCAGGAGGCCCCCCCCCCCTTGTTGTTACGTTAACATTGCCGGCGGAGCCTGTCCCCAGGTTCTGTTGTTTGTCGATAGTGTCTGGGCGCTTTTGCTTGTTTGTCCCAATGACGGAAGATTGGGTTTCATGTCTTACAAAGTGGGTCATGCGTGCCCGTCGGGATCGTCAGGGGATTGATGACAGCGGCCGCTGGGTGCGCTTGTATGCAAAGCGAGCAACGCTAACACACCTTAGGGGACTCCACACTCCCGTTGCTGAAATGTACACAAACGTTTGGCGACGAAGGTGAGTCCGAACGCATTTTGTGAGAAACCACAGTGCACCGGAAACATGAGAAAACCTCTGGTTGCATGTCCGATTACAGAAATTTACTTGAGTTTTCTGTAGAGCTGAGAGAATGCCGACAGTGTCGATGGGGGTTGCACAACTTGAGTTATTTACTCGTATGTTGTGATTGGAATGGATTTTAAAAGACTGTTGATCTTCAAATTGGAAGACAAATTGCAGGCTTCCGCGGATAAAAGTAGGAGAATCAGACTTAGGGAAGCTAAACTCATTTCCTACAGCTTGGGAATAAATCTTAATGTAAATCGGAATTCCACATATGTATGACCAAATCTTTTCGAGATTTAAATTGAAGTCTACATAAAACTTATAACATTTTAATATTACCAATTAATTTGAATGAAAATTAAAAATTAAAATCCTTTGCTTTCGAACTTAGAAACTTATGGGTTACATTTCTCTAAGTGTGTAGCTACGGAAATTGATACTTGTGCTTTTTGAGGATGGGGATGTAGGCAAACTCCACGATGAAAAATTTGTTAACCTTATCTAGCCTTTTCCCGTAAACATTTCTTTATCGCATATAATAAAATTGCGCATTTAAAACTATTCCATATATTTTTGCAACATTGAGATGAAAATGAAAAATTTTTATCGTTATCTTTGTTTATATTTTGTCTGTATCATAAACCAAAACAAATAGACATACATTTTTATCAAAAACGCATATGCGTTGTCGACAAACGTTAAATATTTGCTTCAGAGCACTGTATATGGGTATTTATTTTTGTAGCGAGTAATATAATAAAAATTATATCAATTGTTTAATTAAAAGGTACGTTAAACTCAAATTTTAAGTAAAACCGTAACCTCTTCATGATAATTTTATTTGAAAATGTTGACCAAGCTTCTAAGGCAGAACTCTCTAAAGTGGGGTACGGCGTATTTGTCTACTTTATATCCTCTCGTGCGCCTAAAATTATAACTAAAAGAACCCTTTTTTGTGGAATTTGAAAACTAAAAATGCTGAAATGAGTATTAAAACCTCTTAAACGTGTTTATTACATCACTAATAACTTTATCAAGTACCATAAAGTTAGATGGGTATAAGTTGCAATTTATGATTATTTTCGTCAAAGGGTATGCGGTCAAAAAAGGAATAGGAGGGCAAAATTTTCATTAAAATCAGCAAGATTTAAAAGACAAGGAATTTTAGATTTGCAAAACTCAATGAAGAGTGCTGTTAAAAATTTGTTTTTCTAATAAATTCATTTGTCTTAAATCTGATACGATTTTTTGATAGTATTGAGTCTTAGAATTTTTTTGAATTAAATCACAACAGAACAGGAAGTACCTGAAAAGCATTTCCGAGATGAATGTTGTCATTATAAACCATAGCTGCTGGAAGACTACATATAAAACTGTATCAGTTTTGCAATGTCAGTCTTTTGCAAGCAGCAAATGAAAAGAATGAAAATTCAAGTCTCACAACACAACAAGGTCTTCGGTTTCTAAAATGACATAAAGCCTGGTATAGTTTACTTTTCCCGAAAAAAAAATACATATACATCCCCTGAAAACTGAAGGAGCCATAGCAGGCCTGAAAAGGTTCTTAAATTTTGAAACAAAGCGCCTTTCCTACCCCTCCGCAAGGTTGAATGTTTTAAATCATCAGCCCAGACGATCAAGCTACCGAGGAGCATGAAGTCTTTGGGGGTGTGGGAGGGGGAGAGAGGTTGGCTCCCAAGAAGGACAAGGGTTTGGAAAGGATTCACCGAGCTGGAAATTGCATTTGGACAGAAAAATGGAAGCCACCAGAGTACCGAAAATCGAGTGAAACTGCAGAGTTTTTGGATTATACATTTTTCTTCCAGTTGGGTCCTTATCCCACAGGAGAAAGGCATCTTCGATTGATAAAGGGTACGGACAGGACCGGGGACAAGTTGGCGGAAGATTAATGTGTGTATGTTGTTTGCCCATGGTTCGACAATTGAGTTGTCCTCGCCCTGGAATCGTCTACACCCAGCCTTTGAGCGAATTTCCTTTGAAATTAACTTTTGCCATTATGGTGTTAGAAAAGGTTTTTCTAACGTGTAACACGGTAGAGTTTTTTTAAATTTTTAACAAGCTAAAATACATTTAGGTACCCTGTAAAAAATGTGTCTAAAATTACAAATATGTTTCATAGTTAATTTTACCACTTCGTGTGAAACTACTATAAATAGTTTGTAAAACTGAATTTTCTTTTAAAATTGCTGACTTACTATGGAATATTGCAACTATTCACAGATATTGTTGAACATTTAAAATGCGGTATGTAATTTTTCTGTATGTGCATAAAATTAAAATCGAACCTTAAATTTTACTACACTCATCACAATAAATTGAATGCAATGAATGAACATTTTACTCTTCTTGATGTGTTTTTCTCCTCATTCAGTTGAGGTGAATTTTTATTGAGTTAGGAGATGGCAGTTTTATAAATTAAACTTGGATATGATAGGAAATTAGCTCAAAGGTTATATCATGTGCGGAAAGTACTAACTTACTGCACACTTTTCCGTATGGTAAATGGAACATGGAACATGGAACATGGAACATGGTAAGACATGGAACTTTGCCTAGTTAAATCGAATTTGATTTTTCAGACAGGTCATAGTTTATGTCCTTCTGGAGGGAAGTATGAATTCTGCCTGAGTGTAATCGCCTCATTTGCGCTCGATATTCTGTAGAATTTGAAAGCCGAAGCTTAGTCTGTTAATTCCAAGTCCAAAACTCTCTTTACTCGGCCAGGGGGCTACATTTAATCATAGTTTTTTTCCTGTGCAATTTCACATTATTTATTAAATAAATTTAGACTGAAATTTTTAGATTGAGAATTATTGAGAGTTTTACTAATTGCTATTTTAACAGTACTAATTCAAACTAGAGTACATAAAGATTTTCAAGTTTTCAATTAGACAGTGGACAGTGGAGGTTTTATTGTATTAACTTTCTTTGCGCATACCCATCTAAGTGTAGAACGAACACATTTTCATATTTTTAAGATAAAAAGGAGTGGAATTATTAAATTAAATATAGTGGGTAGTGATATAAATAAGATAAAATTTTCCTTAAAAATAAACCTGAGAAGTTTCTTTCGGTTGTAGTCACACTACGATGAGGTCTCTTAACTGCACTTTAGAGGAGTTGTCGTCTTCCAAAATTGTTTCGCTCCACTCCTCCCGAAGGTAGTGTAATACCGTAATACCGTAATAACCCTTTTGGAGCGATGCGCTCACTCGCCCCCGTCCCCCAAAAAAAAAAAAAATTCGAAAGTACGTGAAAGGCCCGGAAGCGGAATAGCAAGAGATGGGGGGTTCTCATTATCTTTAAAGTTCAGCAAGTCATTTCCTAACTCAAACAGAACTTCGAAATCTTTAGGAAACTTTTAACAATACAAAGTAGCATTAGCCGTATCACTTCATCTTGAAATTAACCTTTCAGCACATCTTCTCGTGCCCGGCACCCCCGCCTGCCTGGGGCCGCCGTATCAGCCGGAGCAATCGCTCCCGCGCTCGGCTCATACGCATGTGCTAATTAAAATTCTCGATGGACTGCATAAATTGCATTAATTAAATAAAGTTAATAGGAGCACGGATCACGTCTGGGACAACAGTGGAGGAGCCGCTTCGCCTTGGCCGCGATCCGAACGATGTATCGGGCTCCGGGAGTGGGCCGCTGGCCTAAGAAGAGGCACTCTTCTGCCAGGGGTCATCTACTGCCTCTAGCTTAGCGCTCCGCTTATAAATTCATAAAGCGAACTGTCGGCCGAAGCGGTGACGACCAGTGGCCAGTGTGCCAACGTTCCAGCGAACAATTTCCATTAGACCCAGCACTCTGGAGGAATTTTATAACTACTTAATATGGGGGGGAACAGCGAATTAATATAAATTGACATTTCCACCATTTCGGCAGCAGTTAATTACGGAAGGTTGACACTACGGGACGGAATAATTGTCATAACGCTGATGGACGCATACACTCGCCATTCATGCGATGGAACCCGTTCTGTGCCAGTTCCTATCTGATTTCGGGGTAATTGACGAATTTTAAGCCACCAGTCTAGGATGCTGAGGGGGCTGATGGTAGTGGTCTGGCCACAGAGATAGGCATCTTAATTCCACGATTTAATTAGGTGGATTTACTCCGGTGCACTGCGAAGCGATTGCCCCACTACGGCCAATAAAATGAAATTTCAGTTAATACCATTTTTCATGCACCGCGGGGCGCTTCTTTATTAATTTGAATTTAACGAAAATTTTTCCCGTAAATTTTATTGATTTACCCCGCTACTGATCGAGGCAAGATTAGCTGTCCTTGCTTCGAGGTTAACGGAGGGCTCCAGATGCCGCCATACGATAGTTTCGGAATTCCGTAAGGAGTGTATCTGAAAAATTTATTGTATGTCGCGGAAATAAATCTAAAATGGATTTTTGAAAATTTTCCAGCGATAATTACTACATATGGGTCTGAGACTATAAGAGCCCGAGGAGTAGACAGGGCTGATGATGGTGATGACACAGTCGAGACTCTAGTTTTAAGGTCACATGGAAGGCTGCGAAAGTATGAGAAAAACTCACTGGCGCCTATACCACCTCTAAGGTGATTGCTAAACCAGCTGTCTTAGAAGTGGGTTGATATCAACCTCATTTGAGCTTGATAAACACGGAACTATTCTCTAGGAAACAGATATTTTTTTTATTGTATGAAAAGATCGCCGTTACAGGGGCACTACTTTCTTTGATGAACTATCTGACCTGAGCTCGATAAGCATGCGAGGATTTAGGCTTGCCCATCAGAGACACAAAATTGTTTTCCGGTTAGACTCTGGGTCGCCCCGAGTGGTATCACAATTGACCTAAGCTTTAGCTTAAGTGCGCCTTATAGGCAGTCACTACAAGCTAACTTTAATTTTTAGCTAAATAACTAACAATTTGAAATAATTATTTCAGAATAAGACTTAAATAACAAATGCAGTAGCAAATTTATTTTAAAACAATCTCCTATTTCAAATAAGACTCATTAAAATTGAGGAATTTCGGTCGCCATATTGGATCCGCCATTTTGAATTTAGAAATTTCGATGGCAGATTCGGAATCATCATAAACCAAAACCTCATAGTGTCGATTTTCACAATAATTTCTTGAAGTTTAAAATTTTCGGCATCCATCTTTCAATCGCCATTTTGAAACTATAAACATTATCAAAATAAAAGATAGTCCATATATTAAGTAGGAATATTTAAGCCGTTGTGGCAAAAAATTAAGTCTATTGAAGCAAGAGTTTAGGAGTGATTGGATAACAAACAAACAAACAAACGCACTTTATGTAAATAAATTCGAAATCAGTAGCCCCTTAAATAAATTTCTATTATATTCGTTAAAGTTCGAAAATTGGTAGAGCTATATTGGATCCACCATCTTTAATTTCCAAATTTCGTAGTAGATTCGCAATCAGGACCTTTGAAAAGCCCTAAATACCAATTTTCATGGCAATATTTTTGATATTTACAAATTTTAGTCCCCAGCTTGGGGCCGACATTTAGAAATTGGCGTAAAAAAGGTAGCCTATATGTTAAACCGGAATATGTAGATTAAGAAACTAACACACGATTTTCGATTTTATTATATTTGTATAAAAATGTAGATTAGGATTAGTTAAGTCCTGCCTACCTCTTTAAATGCTGCTAAATAATCGCTAAAGTTTATGCTCATAAAAAGTTTTATTATTAAAGTAATAATTTAAAAAATAATCTTACGATCACATCTGCAACCCAGCTCGGCTCAACCTTGCTCATAAATTAATTTCTTATGATGTTGAGAACCTTACAATTCAATTTTAAGCAAGGATTATACATATTTTCTGTGTTTTTTATTAATTTATACACTTAATAGCGTGCTTATGTTCATAATTCCACCAAAATCGGTGTTGCGTTCATCTCAGAAGCCCAGTTCAAGGGGATAATTTAAAATATTTTTCGAAACACTGCAAGACCAAGGGGTTGCACGCTTCGTCGCAATCTTTTCTAGAATTAATTCGCCCACCGTGGGTTGCTGTTGCTGCTGCGGGTAAAAGAATCGCAAAACAAAAAATATATAAAACTGTGCGCCTGCAAATTTTCGATTTGGGTCTTTCCTCCAGGGAGTATAAAATCCCAGAAAGCAATGCAAGGATTAGGAATCTTGTGCACGGCAGAATGCCTTCAAGGACATAATTCGATTAGCAACAAACCGTCGGACAAAGGATACAAACACGGACCTGCCCGAGAGCTCTTCTTATCACCACATGATCCTGGCTCCGGACTAGTTACGGATTGTTGCATAAGGACGAGAAGCGCAGCTTAATCCTTGCATAGTAGCCCGAGACGAGTTCCGAGATAAAAATTGTGAATACCCGCGCTGGGGGAGATCATGGCTGGTTAAATCCGAAATTAATGGCACACCAATTGGGGTCCTAAGGCGTCCTGTTCGGTTGAAGACAATTGCATCATATCTGATCCTTCTTGAGTGCGCTGGGACCGTTTGGGACCGGGAGGGTTGCATTCATCCGAAGTCAATTTTGTTCGTACCAGCCAGGGTGCGCATATGGGCAATTACTCAGCCGCTCATGAATTCCCTAAGTTTTGATGTCGACAACCGAAATTATACTGAACGTACGTGCGACAGGATGAGGGTTGGAAAAGCGCGTTTCCTGCAGGCGCATACGAAGGGCTCAGGATAATGACAGAAACATTCTCGAGCCCTATCCCTTGCGTGTTCCTCAATTCGAACCAAATTGAGTGGGGTGGGGCAGCCTTAAAGTTGGCCTGATGTCATTCTTTGGGCCAAGTCTGCCACGAATAGCCAACAATAGTCGGGAATTATGGAATTTAATTCACCAACTTTCCCCGAATTTTAATTAATTGAATTTGGCTACGTCTAATATTGGCTCTGATAGAGCACTCTGTAGCATGACTGGTTGCCGTAGTGGTTTCCAAATCCTATTTCAGCACAATTTCGAGGGTCGTAAAACCCATTTTCAGCCTATTAGGGTGACCGAGACGAATTCAAAGAATCCAATGTTTTCGTGCCAGTCGATAGTTTTCGAGAAGATGTGGCACGTCTTATTTTACAACACCATGAAGAACTTTTCGTATTTACACAAAATACAGATGACCACACGTATCCTTAACGAAATTATCAGCATATAAAATGGTACCCTAAAAACGAATAAATTATGAAATCGTCAGGCAGAAAGAAGCTAGTAATAGAGGACGTGCCTATTAAAAGAAAATATTTAATGTAAATGTTGACATCTCAAGTAAAAATAAAATATAAATTTATTAAAAATTTCAAAATATAAAATACGCCCATAGAAAATGTATTAGCAGGCCAATAACAAGCCTATTGGGTGAATATCGGGATCGATAAAGATAGAATTAAAAGCCTATAAAACACTTAAAACCTCGATACTTTTAAATGAACCTAAAGCAGGCTTAAAGCGCATCGGCATTGTAGTTTTTTGAAGCCTATAGCAAGCCCATTTCATAAATTTTTGTGGTGCTATAGTGAACCTACGCAATACTCATAAAATTATGGACTAATATATTAAAAGAAACCAAAATATTGATGGCGTTTCGGCGATCCGGGCTTAATTTCGTCAGTCTGGATACTTTTGCTAGAGACGCCACGATTGAGCGAATTCAACGCTAATCGTTATATACCTATACTTGATTTAACGACTAAGTGTGAATTATAAACGAGGCAAAATCTATAAAAACAAGTTTCAATGATTTTGGACCTTATATAGGTGCTGCGGTTCAGATCCATTTTTAATGATTTTTAGCCCGATATACTCGTATAGGCCTCATATAGACGTAGTGCTGCCTTTGAATTAAGTTTTGAACTATTTTGGGCCTAATATAGGCATAGTGTTAGCATTCAGTTAAAATTTTTTCGAAAATTTATTAATTTTTCCTATTCATGCAAATTATTTGAATTTAATGATAATGTTAAGATTTATTTAAAACAGTTTAACACAAATAATTCTTTTATTCATAGAAGAAGGCAACAGCAAATACTGCAAATGAAAAATCAAATAGAAATTGTAAAAATATC
This sequence comes from Philonicus albiceps, assembly GCA_963969385.1. Lineage (NCBI taxonomy): Eukaryota > Metazoa > Arthropoda > Insecta > Diptera > Asilidae > Philonicus > Philonicus albiceps. Next base: position 74,516,412 of record OZ017772.1, on the reverse strand, counting down.
CAAGAATCTGAAGAGTTTTCTGACCATTGCCCTACATATTTTAAATCTAGAGATGATAACATGTAAGGCATAGCTATAGATGCATATACTCGTGTTTTTTGCTTAAAATTTAAGACATCAACACTTAACTTACGTTTTTGATTTGGACTTCTTAAGAAGCGCCACGTAGATTTACATTTTTGGTTAAATTTTTATTGATAGTGTTTTAATTTTTGATTTTTATCATTAGACGCAGTACTATCTGTTCAATACGACTGTGCAGTTTTTAGCTTTTTAAATTTAGTTTTGCTTTTTAAATAGTGTTTATAAATACATGAAATCGAGTAAGGGAACGGAATCAATACCTGTTCCTTAAGGGATTAGTCTAGTTTAGACGCTTGAAAAAAAGCCTATTTTTATTCGGGTGTCTGTGATATGAATAACTAACCATAGTCGCACTAACCAGAACAGCTAGTTGTCTCGATCGAAACACTCCGCTCATAAATTTTTTAAAACTTGCTTATTTTAAGTGATCTCCATCCTGAAAAATTATTTCTGCTTATTTGAAAAAGGCACAAGTGTTTTTCATTCGGTATGAATTTAACTATCTTCCTCAAAGGGTAAAACGATCAGTCATTTACAGGGTAATTAATAATAGAACTAATCAGTTACTATTCCAAGAATATTTCGTAATTAATAACGTTTCGAAATCAATAGATGATTATGAGTTGTCTCACTAGGCACTGTCTTAATGTTGAATGTAATCATTTGTGTCTGTGTGTTAGGTCTTTTGTATAATTTTAACTAGTATATTTTATGGGTAAAAAGAGGTCTATTAAAGTCTTATGTTTTGTGTAAATTGCACGAATAAACTGCAAATATAAAAGGAATTGAATTCGGCTCCAATCACAAAGTCATTATTGTTCCAGCCCCTGAAATTGAATACCCTTGCCGAATTATAAGAAAATTCGACGTGAATAGTTTAGATCTTCGGGAGTCCTTGCATTATTTAATTTGAGGAACAAAAGAAGGCGCTCAGGCGAGGAAACCAAAGCGGTTTCTTTCAAGCGGATGTTGTGCATCCACCGTTCCTTGTCCTTTTTTTTCCACCGCGGAAGGTAAATGCTTGAAATAAGTTCCTTAAAGGTGGAAGGTACAAAGAAGCGGATGAAGAGTTCACGGCTAGGCCTTGTTTGACCGCACCATGCCGCACAATGGTCTGTTGCACAGGATACCCGCTCCTTATTGTCTCCGCAATTTTTGAAAGTGAAAAATTCATAAAGACAGCGGAAGAAAAGAGGTACTTTACCAGTTTTGCTCCCCCCTACCGCGCGCCCGGTACTTGAATCCTCTTAAGACGCTCCTTGCCTGTTTTGTTTTTTTCTTCCTCAATAAATCGCTAGCACAAAGGGTTGAGCGGGATTCGTAGTTCGAGTGGACTGCTCTTAAGTTTCACTTGTAAGCTGTCGACTAATTAAAGCAATTTCCATCGTTAACGTTTTCTACCACAGTAGAACCGTCCCGTGCCCACACCCGTGCCCTCCTCTAAGTGGTCTTCTGTCAGGACGGACAGAGTTATTTACATAAACATGAGCAGCCCCCCCCAATACCCCTGGAGCGTACCCTGGCTCGTTTTTGAAGGTGAATCCGATTTCATTTGAGAGATGCTCGACCCCATCATCCCTGCAGCAGCCTCGGCTAGACCGTATTTCTATTCCGGGCTTTTTTGGTAGCATTCCTCAAGAATTCCGCCCATTTGGACTTTGTTAAGGATTGCTTGTCCCACCCGGTTTGGTCGGTTCTTCATGAAATTAATGTAACAAGCCGGAATCAGTTAGTAACACCGCTCAGGGAGCAGTGCTACCCGACGCCCTTAAGGGAGGAAAATTACCGCCGAATAAAACCGCTAAACAGGCCAATTGGGGCACAAAAACCAAACGGCGGCGATCGAAGTTAGGCAGCCGGAAGCGGGCGGAACACAGCCCCAAAATACTTCCTCTATGCGAAGGCCACACAAAGGGATGCTTCAAACTTGTATGCAAACTATTTCAGACGAAGCATCCCTTAACACGTTTCCAACATCCCCTTCCTGCTCCTGTGTGTATTCCGACGCCCCCGATCCGCCCCCGCGACCACAACCGTGGTGACTTTAATGCGAACGAACTTCCCTTTGCATGCGAATTAGTCGTTTCTGGGGCAGTTAAGGATTTAAAGGATAAACTCAATTTAAGCTGAGGTTAAACTATTCCCCGGAATTATTCTCATTCCTCTGTCCGGGGATGCTTTGCGTTGCCAGCCCCAGCCAGCCACCGACGAGGCTCGGGGGGCCCAAGATTAAGGCTTTAATTTTTCTGTGAATGTCTCGCAACTAATGGAACGAAAGGTTTCGGGGACGGAGGGTTTTGAGCTCTAGAGGTAATCAGGATTTAGTAAACCTGGATGAATCTGGGGAATATTACAATCTGGGGGCAATGCACCCGTTGGCTGGTATAATTCACCAGCAGAGGCGGCGGTGTCGGAATTACGTTTCCTTTCAAAGTGATCCTAATGTGCGACATCTTCTTGCAACATTATTGCCTGTCTTTCAGATAGTCTGCTTGGCTTGAAAAGAGCATCCCTTCTTATAGCTCTAATCTCTATTTGCTACTGCTACTGTAAGCTAAGACAATCTTCAAATGAACCCTTTCTAGGATTCGAAGAGAAACGGACATACGGATTTTATCCGAGTTAATTGAACACCATTGTCATGTAGTTAGAGTCTAAGTGTAGACACAAAGTCTAGAGAATTCATATTCAAGGTGGTAAAGAGCGAAACACTTAATTTAAAAACGATACGGATTGATGAAATATGAAAGTCATGATTCTTTAAAACAGCACCTAATCCCCTTAAAAGGGTTACATGGGTTTTGAGGGTAAAAGATAGCATATGATAATTTTTTCGTACAAGCTGATCTGCGGAAGCGCTTTCAAAAAATGTACCCTCGCGGTAGACGGGATAAAGCTCATGAATGATTTATATAAAACAAAAATCGTTTTCTGTTAGCAGATAGCAATAGCTCAAGATTAAATGGATTAAAGGATTTTGAAAAATAATAAATTTTGAATTTTTGGCAGAGTTTTTGATAAGCATTCGCTCACGTACTGACTTGTAAAATGAGTTCTGGTTAATGAAAATAAAAATCCTTTGTCCATTCATAAGTTAATATAATTCAAAGGAAGTGTACAAAATTTCAGAATGATCGATATATTCGTTTTTGAAATATCTTGCCCACCGTTTATGGAAAACGCGTATAAAATTTACGATTTTGCGCGATCGAGTCCAATAGAAGGAATTTCAAAAGTCTCTCACTCATACAGTTTTATTCGGATTCACTTAAAACTTTCAGAATATATTTCTCTTATAGGTACTTTTGCTTTTAGGGACATTAATATTTTTCTTTTTCTAAAACATTAATATAACATCGAGATATATAAAACTCATCAATAATTCTTCGATTCTCTTCAGCGGCTGGCTACCTCAAACAGTGTTACACTCGTTTGGGTATGGGGGCATTCTGGCGTTAGGGAAAACGATGTATTGGCTAGAAAAGGATCTTCAGATAGACACCAAGGTCCTGAACTCTACTGTAGTATTGGCTGGTCCTCGATTAAAGCTGTGGTGGAAAGATAGTAAACCCTATACTGGGACAATGCTCAGAGGTTACAGGAAGCCAAAGAGCTTGTTAAAACCAACGTATACTCCAACACCACTACCCTGAGCAAAAGCTATCTCAGGCTGTTGGTAGGCTACTTAACTGGGGTTGAGATATCACCTACATAAAATAGGTCTTTCTGTTAAGACGAATTCTAGACTTGTATCTTTAGAGGACGGGGAAATCATAGCTTACATTTTTAGTGACTGTCGGCCATAGCAAGGACTAGAAGAGGGACTTTCAGCGAGCAGTTCCTGGGTTCGGCTGAAGTCTGAAGATTGTAGCTTTCCTTAGAGTAGCGGATCATTTACTTTACTAGCAAAAAAGGGAGTAACTTTATTCAAAAATGCATACTCCATACTTTCTAAAATTCATAAGAAAATGTAAAATTGAACAGCAAATTCATCCACAATTTCAATACCTCCTTGAATTTAAAGGAAAATTAGAATTAAGCCTATTTTGTATTTTTGCTTTATGCTTTTGTTACGTAGCCATAATTCCGCAAAAGTTTAGATGTTTGCTGTCTTCACAGCCACGATAGCTGGGTGCAAAGGTTCGATTCAATAGAGCAGAGCAATAAAGATGAAAAAGATTTGTGAGTCAGCGTCTGTGCGCCTCGAAAATCAAAACGAATGAACGAGGAGACTGGGGAAATGAAAATTTGTGAACCTCGGGGCGTTTCCCGTTTGACATTGCAACCTCAAAAAGCTCTCTTCGGGGATGCAAAACATTGTGGCAAATGAAGAGCCTGCAAGAATGCTAATTTGATAACCTCTCAGCCGTCGATCTGGAAATAGGTTCAATTCCGGCGCGAGGGCTCCTTTGTGCGGGTTAAATTCAATCCGCCACTTCTGTTGGCGCCCTCGAATGCCGGTACTGTTGCAACCACGAGTCGGGTGGTTGGTTAGTTACCTGTAACTGAAAGCGCATCAAGGCTAGCACAGCCCACCTACAGTACCGAATCGTTTTAGCACTTGGAACATGGAGCGTATTGCCGACCTCGTTACCCTACCAACAGAATTCCCAGATCCAGACGGCAAACTAATTACTTCCCTTTTAATATCCGGAGAATTTGCAACTTTCCCTGGCACGGGTCCTGCCCGGGCAAACACAATTCCTCGGCCAATTCGAGTTGGATCGGTGTTAACCGGCGTCGTCTATCGAAAAAGGGTTATGAGGTTAGCGAAAGAGTGCTGAAATCGTTATCCAGGGGATTATTGAAACATTTCAGAGCCGCACAAGCCGGGCGAGTTTTCCCGGACTATTCCTGCGATGAAATTTGATTTTTTTTACTCGTTTTCGATTTACGGGGGCGGTCTTTTTTTTAGGGGACGGTGGGGGGGGGGCTTCTTTTCTGTGGTGGCCGTGGAATACTTCTCGGTTTTGTCGAAAAGTTTCCGAGTCTGTACGTTTTCAGGTATTTAGACCACTCGCTGCATCTGAACGGGCTCATGAATTTTTAACGATTTTTGCAGTTTTGCACAGTTTTATGAAAAGAGGGTTATTTCACGGCTATGACCCCCAAATTCTTCGGCTTAATCGACGCCCCACTAATTGAATATTCATACGATAAATAATTGTACAATTAATAAAAGTCTTAGGAGGCCTAAACGGGCCGTATTAAATGGTACCCCGCGTAGCAAAAATTCAATAATCCTCAATTTGTCAATGAGCTCAATTTAAAATCGCCCAGGGCCGTATTTCGGGAGGGGGCATAAAACAAAACGGCCCACTCGTGATGAAGCGCTGCATCCAAAATTGGACCCCCGAGGAGACTTTTATCGGTGCTGACACGTTTCTCAGGCAGAAAACAAATTTAAATTTTGCTCGGTTGATGCCACAGTATGTCGTGCACAGTGCCGTAGCCCCACCTTTAGGTCCCGAATCAAGAAACAGTCAGCGCCGGAGATAAGCAGATTTTGTGTGTCAAATAAATAACACATCTTGTCGCGGATTAACCAGAGAAGAAAACAAGAGAAATCTCCGCAAATTGGATGACGAAGAACAAATTTTCCACAAAGCGCTTCAATAAATAACGCACCTTAACGACCGCTCCCCCGTGCAATTCCCCCTCCCGGTCGGGTAATTTGAGACTTCTGATCAGAGAACACCTCGAACGCCTTCCAAAAAAAAAAAAAAATTCTTTCGGCACTGGAAGACACATAAATTGTGGGATAAAATTTTTCCGCTGCGGCGACGACTGGGAACTCATCGTTATTTCATCCAAAAGTATAAAAGATGTCCTATCACGGCTCGCTGGGAACCGCTGGAGCTGGGAGATCACAGATCAAGAGATCCACACTAGATTAATACTCCTACAAAAATATGGGCATTTTAATATCTGGGAAGCTTTTTTCTAGAAAAAATACGCACATATGTTCATATTAGAATTTCGGGAATACACCACAATTCTCTATAAATTTAAAATATTATTTGAAAGACATTTAAACACCTTATTTATGAGGCAAATAAATAAATCAAAGTTATTATCCAGTTATAATGTAGTCTTGCGATAAGCGTAATTGGTTCATGTAAGCCATAATTGATTCGGTGGGATAATTGCAAAATTTGAGGTCAAGATGAGGAACAAATAACTCAACAAAGATAGCAGCTGGTGAAATACAATTTTTTATATTATATTATTATATTTTCCCAACGAGAAATTCCCCAGGCTTAGAGTAAGGCTAGCCAAAATAATATGCGGTCATTTAAGTGTTAATGTGATCGTCAAAAGTAAATTTAAGGTATGACCCAGATTTTTTACTATTTTAAGATAAATCGACACAATTTACTTCGATCCAATAAAGTAGTGAAATTTTATAATAATCTGTTTTCTCAAAAAAGGTATTAGAGTGATTTTAATTACATTCAAGGGCATGTAAGTTAAACAGCACTATTAAAAAAGAAATGTGTTGATTTCACATACCCAAGCGCCTTATTTCCATTAATCGAAGTCAGAATATCGACAAATTTTAAATAAATAGCTTAAAGAGCTGATCAATTTTTTTTTAATGGAAATTAATAACTAAAATTAAAAATGTTCCAAAAAGGGGACATAAAATTTGCGTAGAATCAAACAAAATTTACGGTAGACATAAAAGTTACATCACAGCAAAGAAAAGGTTTATTTCGAAATGCGAAACTATAGCCCGTGGGACCCTAAAAGATCCGGTCGCGGGGTTAATCGTGAGTTTATTGACTTCGACCCCGGCCATCCATTTCCATCTCGGATCGTGCGGCAAGGTGCTCACGGCACAGCACACAGATCACCTCCGCCGTACAATTGAAACAATCATAACATTAACGAGCCCGTAAAACCATCCTGGCACAATTTGCATATTAATTTTGAGCATATCACTTCGCATGCAAAGGCCCAACCGTACCCAACAACACTACCATCACCACCGGAACGGCGGCATTATCTCGCGCTCTGGTAATTAGTTGGTAGTTTTATGACCGCGACCTCGGGCCCGGGCGGCTTCTAAGACTCCTAAGACACTTGCGCCGGCGCAGAAGATGCTATCATCCCGCATGACACATGTTACCCGGAACGGGGCAACTAAAACTTAGGGCCTTTGCGGACGAAATTATGAATTCGTTAACATTAATTAGCTGTTGATTTAATTAATCGGATTATGTCGGTCGGGGGCTAGTTCGGTGAATGCCTCAAGACTTTACGCTCGCCTGGCTAATTGCCCATGGACCGCCGGGTGGGAACGGTCAGGCCGGCTGGCGGACAATGCCCGAAACAGCAGGGGCCCAGGGGGCAAACGAAAATTTGTACATATCCCGGTCGGTTTGTTTTGTTAATAAATGCAGAAAACTTATGCAAATGGCCAAAAGGGGCAGGACTGCATTGGATTTGGGTAAAATTACTTTTGATTGGCAGGGGAACTTTTCACCTGGGCTGGGGTAGCTCCAGTGTGCCGGGCCCCTCGAATGGGTGGGTGCTCTACAGAGTTTTAATGCATTCACTAAGTGGGAGGTTTAATTATGACAAATGGAGTCTCCGGCATTTTATTAGCATACAAGTGCTAAAAGGGGACAAGTTTTGGTACAAACAAAAGTGTTACAACTTTCACAAGGTCGGGGAGCAGACTGTGTTTATGCAGGTTTAATGTTAAGAGCAACCTCCTTTCCCAATATTTATCGTGAAAGCTAAACAAACATAGGTTGGACTATAAAAGTGGCTAACAAAGGAATACCAACATTTGTAATAGAATAGAAATGCATGAATAAATTTGCAATTTCCCTTCTATGAATTAAATTGCATTAATAACTTCGAATGCAATAATACGGTGAGCAGATTATTTTAAAGGTTTACCTACTTATAGGGTACAAAATATAAACGTAATTTTTGAACTCTGAAAATATTACTTTCGCAAATTCATAGTACGGAATGGATTTAAATAAGAATTAACAATTTCTTTTAAACTATACTTTTCTATTGGTATACCTCGGAATATTGTCATAAAAAGTTACTTGTAATTGCTTTTAAAACTCAATTCCAATGTAACGTACGGTGTCTTTCTATTTATAACAAATAATACCGAAATTATTGCTACATCATTGCCCAAAACAAGGGTTAAACTACATCGTTCAAAGCCCATTATCCAGTTGGATCGCCAATCAAACGATCCAAAAACCTTTCCTAACCCTTAACAGTGTTCTTCCTTAGCCCAAAATCGTAACCATTCCACGTTTCGGTAGCTCCTTCAAAGTTTTCCAATGTACTCAAAAGATAAGCATAGCTTCCCGAAAAGCTCCATAATTACCGGGGTGAAAAAGAGCAATCTCCTTTGTATTCTATTCGATAACCACTTTAAAGTCACGTGCCAGAACTCCATTGTAATGAATCTATCTGGTTGGTGCACTCTGAGTAACGTGAACCTTAAGTTTAGTGGGTCATAAGGGACCTCGAAGCTCCTCTACACGATTATCAGGGGAGCACATAAACCACATGGTCCCAGCTCGTGGAGATTTCATAGCTACCGGTGAATGACTACTCATTCTCGAAAATAATACGGTCGCCTCCTTAAAAGGGGACTTGTCCAAAAAGAAAAAAAAATAAGGGAACAAAAAAAAAAACAACACGGGTGCAGAAGGGAAGACAACTAAAAATCGAATTTTCTTAAAATTTTACTCACGAATTCGACAACAGAGAGTCGCAAGGAACGTGTTTCATCTCTGTTGGGGGGGTCGTGACACTACACCCCGAAAGAGCACTATCAAATTTTTCGCTTTACTCCGGTTAAATTCGTAAGACAGAGTGATAAAAGCCTCTGCAGTGTGCCCTTTGATAGGCAGCCTGTACCAAGGTCGCAACCACTGAGCCGGTGGCGGGAGTAGCGGCGCAACAGAAACTTGAAACAAGTGACACTGAGAAGAAGTGACGATCCTAAAGGGATAAATTTTCGAAGGAATAAGGAGCACGCACTCCTTTGCTTTGCCCCCCTGTAAGATATCCTACGTGACGTGCATTCGGGAATGAGCTCAACAAGGCGTTCCGAATGGAAAACTAAGCGCCCAGTATCCTGCCGCCCAAACACTCCTCGTGCCCAGATAAAAAGAAGGGAGCAGACTCTCGTTTCGAGTACTTTAAGCGGCATTTGGCGGCGGAAAGGGCGCTTGAATTCATCTCATTCCCCCTTACATTACCCCTCTCACGGTGGCCTGAGGATCTGATAAAATTTTTAAAGATGCAAACACTTCGCATCTGCCCCGTACGCTTGCAAGAGTCGGATTTCCTTTTTAATTTTCTTAAATTCGCCGAAGGGTCTTTACCGGTTAAAGTCTGGTTACTATTTATATTAAAAGCCCAAGATGGAGCGATGCAATTTTGATGATCCCTCAAGAGGAACCGAAAGAATCCTACGTTTAAGATGTTAGATCAGGGGATCAATATCAAAGGAAGCACTTAATGCCACTTATCATCATGAAGAGATTCCAGCCTTTTTAAATCAAGTACCATTGCAAGTCTTTGAACAGGTCTCATTTTATATATCGAATACCAAACAGACCTTATTCGGTTTTGGTATAAAGTATGCTACCCCTGTTTATTTTAGTAATTTTAGATCAAATATAACACTAAAACCTAAGTTATTTAGTTTCAAAGAGCTGTAAGGTAATAAGCTCATCTCAAAGTCAACAAGGATATTCAAACTAAAAATTTAAAATTTTTTAAAGAAGACTTCACCTTTAATTTTAATCTTGTACCACAACGGTGCCCCGTACAGCATTTATTGCCACAAAAAATAACAATAAACATTCGAAGTTTATTCTCTAGACTAAGTTTAGATCTACATACGATTGATAAAAGGATATACTTTTGGTTAGGACGTTTATTTTGTTGATCTATGTGTAACTTACACTTTAGGCATTTCTAAAGAATGATTCCAAGGTATTTTATACTGTTACACCATACAATTTGGTGTCCATATAGTCTTAGATTGGAGGATGGAAGACAGGAAAGTTTATTTCTTCTAGTGTTTTAACCGCGTTTAGTTTAATTTTCCACTTGTGGAATAATTTTCTAGTGTATTTAGAACAGATTGTAGAGTTTGTAAAGTATCCGCAGTAGTAGATGCAGTATCATCGGCAAAAATTGGGAATATTCAGTTATTGGGAAATCAGTTATAAATGAGCTATAAGAGGATGGCCTAGGAACTGATACTTGGAAACGCCAGCTCCTATCAACTATCAAATTGATTTTATTGAGTCAACATGTACGTAGAATTTTCTGCTTTTAAGGAAATTGTTAGTAAATAGCGATAAGAAATGGCGGGAAACTAAATCGAATCATTTTATAAATAAGGGTTTCGTCGCAAACAGTGTCAAACGCTGAATTGTTTCGCTTCTAAATTCATTTTTAACGCAATATTACTCGGACTACTGAATGCATTGTAAAATGACCGCTTCTGAATTTTTATATTATAAAACATGAATTCAATCTTTCCGTTTTTTTTTTGAGAAAATAGAGAAGGTATTTCTTTTTTAGAATCCCCTGTGCATAACCCCATGGTAAAATATCCATCTCTTGGGCTCGAACACCTTTCCAAAAAAAATTTCTTTAGGAATTGAGCATCTTTTTGAGAAAGCAGAGGATGGAAGTGACCGCTCAATCTGTCCGACCATTCATCCCTGCAACCACCGACCAAATCCATCTTCCGTCTAATGGCACTCCCATAAATTCAGAGGCAAATCTCATTAATAAAGTCAGTTTAAAGCTAATACCTGAGTACCCAGGAGATGTACATTTCCCAGATCCCATAACTCTTCCCATCCCGAGGCGCGCCCAAAACGCTCAGCCTCAAAAATGTCAGTGATTTGAGCAAATTGACCAAACTGTTAGCCATTTGAAATATTTTTGTCGGATTTCATCCCTCCGAAAAGGAACGAAAAATACTTCCCCTATGTTTTTGTTTTTTTTTCTTCATTTTTCGTGCGGGTGGATGGAGGATAACCCCCCATGACTCGGGAGACGCTAGACCCGTGTGCTGTCCTATGTCCTGCTAATGCTTGCATACCTTGGCGCCTCCGCCGTTTTGTGTGACCACCCCCGCACACGTCTTCCGAGAACGGATTCCCGGGCGTTGTCGTGTCTGGCGAGAGATATTTGCAAAGTGGCCAACCCTCATTATGGATTCATGGGCCGGTCGTTTTTATTTTCAGAAAGCGTTGAATTTTTTAGACGTACACTTGCCATTTTCTTTCTGTGGGGTACCTGAGGATGCTGGGAGCTATTTTGGGCTATGGGCGGAAAAGGGGCACCATTACTGGGGCCCGGGGAAAGGGCTAAGAGCCTTATAAATGCCCTTTCATTATGAATGAAATGGGACCAACAGGATGAGATCCGGACGACCCATTAAATACATCGCTGGTCATTTAGATGTTCTGTTAGATTCCCACAAGGATTAGACCAAGATCAAATTGTTAAGAATATTGCGAGAGGCGCACAAAAAGGAGAGGGCCACTCGACGGAATCGATTTTGGAAAAAACACAATCAGTGTAATTACGGAAACAGGTGGAATTTTTAGGTGAGGCGCCCCCACTCTCCTCCCTGCCCTTATACCTTTTCGTCGAGCCGAGCGTGACCGCCCCGAGCAGCACCGGGCGAATAAGACGATGAAACGATTCAAATTGCCCTTTCTGGGATCTATTAAAATTTCTGACGAAATCCTGCAGGTGCAACGATGCTGGCCTGATATATCGGCGGTGCTCACGCGTTTTGGCCCTTCGAATGGCTCAGGGCTTGGGTCTTTGGCGCGGTCCTCTTTCCTCAATAAATTTTTAGTGGCCGCCTGCATCTGATTCTCGGCTTCAAGAGGTTGCAGGTGAAAATCGTTTTCTACGACGTTACGAAGATTGATGATGCCCGGTGAAGGAGATAACTTCAATCGGATTTTGAGGATATTGAAGGCGTCCATTTCTTAGCATACTGCTAAAATTTGATAAGGGGCATGACATGTAAAAGAGGAGAAAAACGAATCGAATCAATTAAATAATTCGAAAGTAGTTAAAATGGGTATTTTAACCTATTCCTTCAAAATGGGATTTTGTAGTTAAAGGACAAAGCATTTTTTAGAACGTCTATCATTAAAAAAATTACCTCTGTAATGAAAACGAATATGGTCCGGTGCCTTTACAAATGAAGGTATAAAAGTAGAATACCAAAAATTAACTACACATGATAAATACCGAATAACTAACAGAGGTAACAGACGTATTGGACGTAGTCATATTAAAGGACTAACGTACTATGATAAGTCCAAAAGTTCTAAATAAATTTAACTATAAACTGTTATTATTGTTTTTACGATATTTTTTAGGGTTCCGTATATCAAAAGGACAAAAAAAGAACTCTTCTACGATTACTTCGTTATCCCTTTAGGACAAAAACTTAGGTCTACAGTCTCTCTCAGCTGTAAATAAAGCAAACTTCTTAGTTAACGCAAACAAAAAATACGGCCATTTATGCGAGTATCAAAATACTTGCAAAGAAATCGAAACTCATTCTGTGAATCTATCAATTTGTTAAAAACAAAGTTTAATGGTAACAATATTCCACGATTTGGATAATTGGTCTCTAATATCGTTTGATTTAGCACTGCTTGATTATTTTTTTCGTGGGGGTATGTTAAGTAAGAAATCAGCAAAAATTGGCTATCTGGAAGCCAACATTGAATTGAGTTATAGCAAAGATAACATCGGATTTGATAGATTTTAAATTTTGCTGGTGATAATTTCTAAACCGATAGTCTGTGAGACCGATTTTACCGGTTTTACTCGTAACCAGTTCAAAAGGTTTTTACTTATTTACAAAAGGAAATATTCTTTAAACCCGAAGTTACATTCGTTTCAAATAAAACCCCCTAGTTCTAGTGCTTGTAACTGACGACTGAGAATAATGTAAAACGATAATAGCCGCAAAACCTGAAAGAATTTTTTTTTGTAATTTCAACTCGCCTGCAAAAATCCCTTGTCACGATGCCACTTTCTTAATTACAAGCGTTCCCCTCCCTCTAAGTGAGACATCGCAAGGGCTAATTTGCTGTGAGTTAAATTCTAACGACGCGACGGCCAGGTGCTCCTCCTGGTCGGGTGCCCCCGAAAAGGGCTATCTAAGCGTTTATCGGTGGATAAATTCTTTTATGAATTCTGACCGGTACTTGTGCGGTTTGAGGCCCCATTTGGCGTGTTAGAGCGCAAACCTTAATTACCATCCTCACCTTTTCTACGTTTTCATTTGCCAGGGGATAGATGTGCGGGTCCACACTGGGCGTTTTTGGAACGTGCTACTGATTGCTTTTGAGGTGGAACTTAATTGGATAACGACAGCAAAAATTCTTCATTTGCTGCGCCGGGCCTTATGTGTCCTTCGCAGGATTTCTGTCAAGGATTTGCACAGCCGGACTGGCGCGCATTTCGCATTGTTTAGTAGGGCTATTCACTCGAAGGAATTTTATCCCCATTCGAAGGGTATCTTAACGGTCATCAGTAATTTATTAAATATCGACTGTGCTGGCAGGACAATGGGCCCATAAATCAGAGAACTGCACGATCAAACACAAAAGAGCTCCGAGGTGCCCATAATGCAGCCATAATTGCTCCCTGACTAGCTCTTTAAGTGTGAAGTCCTTCAGGAGAATGCAATGCCAATAAAATTTCAGAAAAATGATGAAAACATCGAGAAATGGTCCTGCGTATCATAAAACATTCTTTTGTCAGTGAGGACGAGACAAAGGTATCCCTGAAGACGTCGTTCAAATTTTTGTTTCGTCCAAACAAGGGCGCACAGTTTGCGGTCCTCCCAAGGCTTTTGTTTGCATCTTCGCCCTGGACTATTCTCTTGGCAAGGTGTAAATTTTCCAGGAGGTAAATTCCCAAGCAGTTACACGGGACGCAAGACAGTGCTGGTGACAAACTGCGGGTCCTTGGGACCAATTGCGTCCGCCACCCACGTGCAAGCAGCTTCGCATTTTCTTGAAGGACAACGACTCAAAGACATCGTCGGACAACAAAATTATCGAAGGTAATTGCCTTCCTGCAGGAGCGTGCGACGCGAAAGGAATTCCACGTAGGCCGTAATTAAGATAGTTGCGCACACGACCAGGTCACCCTTGAATATTATCGCCGACTTAAGGTTAATTGCCCGTTAATCCCTGGATGGGCGCAATTATTCACTTCAAGGAATTTTTCTTAATTTTAGCATGACCCTAGCACGCTCCCTGTGGTTTCTTAAATTACGCCTTCATTTAAGACCGTCTTAATGAGGAATTTTGGAACCTTTACTGGAAATAATTATCGACCTGATTGATTTATCATTATTTTTACTTATTTACATTTTGGATAATTCTCATTATAAAAAACCGGACAAGTACGAATTTAACTCCGTAGTGGAGAGGGTTCTGTACTGACTCTATTCAATTTTTATATGCTGAACACAAGCTATAACCACAAGTAAGAATATAGAGAAAAATACCATTCAAAAAGTAAATCAAACAGTATTAAATTATTACGTAAATAGAGCAACGATTTTCGAAATTAAGAAAGCATAGGACATACATCTTGATCAGTTAGACTTCTTTAACAATAGTCCGTTTAGCAAGGTATAAACCCAAAACATTTGGTAACCAATGAAAGTAACCAGTCGATAGTCTGATGATACTCCGATAGGGCAAAATGAGTCGTATTCATGTTCATAGATATTTGATAATCTGATTGAGGATTTAAGAAGTACTTCTAACGTTTCTAGCTAGTCTAGTTAGTCTTAGTTCGTTTTAGCTAACATTTGAAATTCCTTTGTCTACTTCTAACAATCAAAATGTGTTTCTTATCTTAAAATTTAAGAACAAGGAATTGCTTAGCTTCAACATGACATTCATTCCTTTCTTAATTTTTATTTTAATTTATTTTTCAGAAAATTTCAAAAGCATTATTAACTTACTGAATGCAGTGTGAATAAAAAGATAAATTAATAAAGCAGCAAAATGCATTTTGTCATTACTCGAGTCATCTTAATCCGATTCGAGGAAACGACAAGTGAATTTTTTTTTTTAAAACTATGCGATCTTAAGGTGCATCGCATGCTTTCAGAACACCTTACGGTGAGGCATAGCATTAATTATTCCCCTCCCCGGAGTACTGGGCTTCTGCGGAAGCATAAACATAATTACCACGTATCCCACCATTCCGACGGGTACTCGTTTACCCGTGGAAGACAACCCGACGAGAATAGGAGGTAAATTAGTAAAAAAATGGGCGAGTCCGCTTATTAATTACGTCTGGCCATAAGAAGCGGTTTCGTCTTAATTCACCCATATGAATTCCCGCGAAGGGCCCCACTCCCCGCCGCTGTACCTCTAAAAGGCACTAAAGGCGCACTCTCTCTGAGGGAGGAGGAAGGCGAGGACGCTTGGTGGTCCGACGGTGGATGCCCACCATCTCGGGTGTTTCTCAGGGCGCCAATAGAGAAAACAAAGAAATCCGAAGACAAGAAAAACCTTCTTCTCTTCAACGGCCCTCGCCCGATCCGTGTCTGTTCTTTGCCCCACATAAGGAGTGCTCGTCGCCGACGAGATTCGTTGGCCTCTTCGACAGCATCCTTCGATCAGCACCCGCAGGGCCTCCTCAGTCTCTACAAGTCCAATCTAAGTGCCAAGATCAAGACCCGTTGATGCGCGGCGGGATGGGAAGGACGGGCGGGACTACAGGGACGGGTGGGACGGTCGTGCTCGAACACAAGTGGTGGAGTGTTCTCGTGTAGAACACAGTTAATTAGCAATTAATGAAATGATAATGAACGACAGATAAAGAAAGTTCGTTTGCGGAGTACTCTGGCGGCGCGGACTTCGGATGAGCAGCAGCAGCAGCAGGAGCAGTACCAAGAGCTGTTTCCATAAAAGGTTCATGGGCAAACAAAAGCCCCTGCCCCTCACTGCCGCTAGTCGGGATGCTCATCCGGGGCCAGTAGGGCTCCCTTCCAAGACCGCGCCAAAAATTATATTTTTCGTATAAAATTGGTTCCGAAATGGAAATTCGCCCTTGGACTGACGAGCAGTTATCGCATTTAAGCAGCCCAACTCCACCGGCAATTCTACTTTTGAGGGGGGAGAGCACCCTCCTCAAAGGACGGCCGACCGGCCTCAAAGGCTTTAAAATAGAGTTTTTCTTTCGGATACGCCGCTATTGCGGTTCGGTAATTGTTTAAGTTCTTCGGGATATTTTACTCAATTTTCCTTTTGAGAAACGATGAGCCTTTCGGCGTCCTTCTGAATTTAAAATTAGCCAGGTGCCGGGCTTTTTAGCGTTCTATTTCTACTGAACTCTTTCAGTAGATTGTGGGCGTTATTATTTTTTTTTTCAATTCATACTTTTTAGATAGATTAAAACCGTCCATGGAAACTTCTGAGACGCTCGTTGAACGAGTGTACTCGACCCTAAGAAATAAAACATTTATCGCCTCAAAGGAGTTTCGTTCAACTTCAAAAATAAACTCTTACCGTATTAGCGTTTTCCGAAGTTATTGTATTTGCATTTATATTCTTTTTTGGGATGATATCTTTGAAGAAGTTGTAATCGAAAATTTTCTTTTAATTTTAATTCTTGTTCGTTACTCTTTTGAGACCTTTATGGGGGGTTAAATGACTTAGAAACATCCCAAAAATTATATCAAACAATAATTGTTCCCGAAAACATTACAAAATACTCTTCAGATAAAAATTTTAGAAGTAACTTTGGTATATGTGGTATAAAACTTTTAAATAACAAGCACATTTTCAAAATCGACGGATAGTAGAACTTAAGTAATTTTTATCCGATTGTCCTTAAATTTTCACTTAGCTTCTTAGATGAACTATCTACTGAAGTGCATACAATTTTTACGATTAATAAACAATTACGATTTGTATAAACAAAAAGTCCAATTTTGAATTGATGCCAACCATTATTTTTTAATAAACGCATATTCTTCAGTACCAAAACCTACTTTATTTATTATTGTTACACAGAGTCTCAAAAAGCCCTTTCCAATTTTTAAGGTTCAAGTAAATACCCATTATATATTTTCAATACAAACATTAGATAGACATTTTTATGGGTTGTATTTTGAACTCAAAAACATTACATGGCCAAATACGTAAAGAAATAAAGTTCTTTTGAATTTTACATTTAACTACTTGGAGATAGGATGTTTCTAGGGTTCTACGGTCTTGTCCGACTAATACCCCCAATGTGGTTTAGTAAACCCAAAAGGTCGGTTGTAAAGCATTTAATAGAACCTCAGTTTTGTAAGTTTAACAAAACAAAAATTCGTATATACCTAATTTACTTCTTTTACGTTTCCATTCTCCTTCACAGGGTGTTGATATTAAAAACAAAAAATCTCTTAGAAAACTGTCTACTTTGTAAACCAGTCTCCGATCGTTAAAAGAAGTATTGATGTTCGGAATGGTCTAAGTAGCAACTCGTTTCCTTTATAAGAATTAGGGTCCCCGTGGCTATGCATTTCGGCGGCAGACGGCTACCCACGTAGCAATTCATTTCTATACGTGTTGCGGTAGCCAATCAAAATTATCAAATAAAATTTGTCGTTATCGAGCAAATTTACAGCGTAGCTATAGAATGAAATATGTTGAAATTCGAAGTTCCAATATAACTGCGCGATCGTAACCGAATACATTTGTGCTTAGGTGCTACTTTGGCATCGTCATGTCATCGCCCGAATACCAGAAGCAGCGGACCTCTGCAGTGGGAGAGTTGGGCATTATTATTCATTACTCCGAGCCCTCGGCTGTTAACTACCCACCCGAAGATGTAGCACTCATGAAAGGTGTTTAATTTTTTTTTATGAAGGCCCTTCTCAGTTTTCACCCAATCACCCTAATCCCCAGAATTAGTACCACATAAAAGTTAACGAATCGCTCTAATGCAACAGCGCCGCATGTCCGGGTGTAATCGATAAAATTCCCAAATTATGATATTGACTGGCTGGTCGTTATACACTGCAACAGAAATTCATCCAGGTAAGATGGATCCCCGCTGCAGGCATAAACGCCTCTAAACAAAGCGGGGAGGAATCTTTTAAGTTTCTCATTCATCTCACCTAAATGGACTTATTGTGTCCGCTTATCGGGGATAGGTGCCTCGACTATCGGCTAATGCACGACGCACCGGTTGCTGGATGTGTCGGCCGTGCTACGGTCGATATTCACACCTTCGGTCCGATATTGCTCACAGGGCTCAGGTGAGGAATTTATTGAGGTGCCGCTGCCATCCAAGAAAGAGCACACTATCGCGATGAGTTGACAGATTTGTATTGGAGGAGGGGGGCTAAAATGCTGTCCGATAAGTCCCCTGTCCCCGAACCCCTTTCTTACGTCTCATCTTTTAATGGATTTTAAGATGGATATGCCGCGGAATGGGCTGCTATGTGGCTTCGTATGTTTCCTGTTTGGCGGTATAGTGCTTCGCTCGGCTCTTCGCAATTAATCATCACCACATCTCGACTGTGGTGAATCGCAAGTATTTCATTTACGTTGCGGTTCAAGCACCTACTCTCGACGATACGGTGAAGGGTTCTTCTCCTCCTGTTCTCGTGGTTTTTTGGTTTTGCATTCATTTCAACGAAAGCCACTTGAATGTGTAAATGCCCTCTCAAGAAACCATCAAAAACAAAAAATTGTAGAGTGCTCTTTTAGGAATTCGAATATTTGATAAACCTGCCAAGGGATCAATATGGAATTGATGGTGAGACCTTACTTTGAAAAGGTGTAAATATTTTAAAATATATCTAATGTCTGATAATTCGAATAACATACAGTTGGAGATTAAGCCGACATGAGACGCTCTAGTAAATAATAAAATAATTCTTCCCCCAAAAATAGATGAAAATCATTTTAGTATAGTGTTCAGAAAGTATGACTTTCACAATTTGAGCATAAAGTTTTGAATTTACTGCTTTAAAAATGAACTTAATGAAAATTGCTTTGTAGCATAGCATCTTTAGGGATACTACCCATATGTTTAGCTATTTAGAAATCAGTAAAGTAAATTAAATTCACTGAATTATCATTAAACTATAAAACAATAAAACTTTAGGCGATTGAAAGTATCACATTGCCGCAAGATAACGTTTTAGTTTGTTGGATAAGTATGAAATGTTAGAATGTTGAAAATAAAATATAATTTTTAAATTACAAGACGACATTTCTTATCATTTAACCCTATCGTCGTTCGGTGCACTTGCGAAAAGTGCCAACGACGAAAAATGCTACGACTTTGAGACCAAGGGACAGGGCTTGAACCTGCAACCTTTGAATCTGCGCTCTCTAACCAATTGAGCTACCCGTGGTGTTATTTACGATTCTTTCTCAAGCTATTTTTGTTCTGATAAGAAGTGCAATCGATCGATCCCACATACATAAACTATTTAATTGAAATAAACTAATAAATAAATAAATAAATAATAATTAATCACATTATTTATTTATTTCTTCTTTGTTCCGTTCTTCGCTATTAGAGACTTAATTTTGTATAATCTTAAGAACTAAACAGAAAGTGTATAGACCCTTTGTGTAGAGATTTTCGCTTATTTGAAAGTGCTAGATAAAATTATTGTTTGGTTTAGTCGACAGTCTAATTAAGCTGTTGTATTAATTTTCTGAATAGTTCATGACTCTGATCACCCACACCTGCATTTTCTCTCGCCTTCTTTCAAGTTTTCTCTAAAAATCCGAGTAGTTGCCACTTACTTGGGAGCTACTTATTTCTCGAATTAAATTTTATCTTCCAGCAGTGCAAGTGAACAATTTTAATCTTCTCGAGGAGCAAGTTGCAAGTGCCCAGTTCCCAGAATGTAGCGAACGGGGCAATAAACATCGGATTATCTTGCGACTATGGCGGCAGCCTTGTTATTGTCCACCTATCCGTCCGGGCCTATAAAATTTGGCAGGTGAGCCAGATTAACCTGTTGCATCCCGATAGTCCGCGAGATAAAGGCGAGTCACCGACCACTGAGAGGATGCATGTGAACCATTTAATTATGTAATCCCCAGACGATTCTCTGGAATCCACCTTACCGGTGAGGTCTATAATAAAATCCACCGAGGGGGGGGGGGAGAAAAAAACACACGAAACAAAGAGGGCTATCACAGAGTGGAATCAATGCGTGCGCAGGTAAAGAGCAGGTGAATCGACCCACCGAAGAAATCGGTCCTGGGCGTTTTTTTTTTTTTTGTTTGGTAAGTTCGGGACCGCGTCCATCTTCCACGGATCGGATCCGGACACTGTGGTGGGACCCTTCGAAGACGGCCGTATAACACGAAGCCCCTTTTGTCCGGCTCGTCCCGGTTTGCATAATTTCCATCGAAAGCGGAAAAATTTGATTGTTGTACAGGTGCAACACAGCGATTTAGCCGCTACGGAACTACCTCGGGCAGTGCAAGGTGAGTACAGCCCCCCTGCTATTAGTGCCAGATCACCTCTTTTAGGTATCATCGCTCTTTCGGGCTCTGGGGTCCCGTATTTGAGGCATGATGCGCACGTCTGGAGCTATTAGGCCGCTTCGTGACAGGGGGTGGTGCGGCCTCTGATTGACGAGAATACTGCCGGAGCTAGCTTAAGTCTCAGACTCAGCTCGTGTAATGCGCCGCGACCGCGCCACTGTCCAGATGGTGACTTATTGCGTGCCCGGACTGGGTCTATCAATCACGACCTTGTTTCTGGTCGTAGCTCGAGCCTATCAGACGTAAATTAGAAGTCGAAGTGTCGACAAGGTGCTGGCAATTTTCTATGTCAAGGATAGACTCTATGGGGATAGTGGTGGCGATGGGCTCCAATCGCCCCACTGGAAAATGCAATTACTGCTCAGAATTGCCTCGTTTGGAACAGTATCGACTTAATGAAGCATTGTCTACTGAGTTTAACTAACCTAGTTTTAATTATTTCCCCTAGGATAACACAACTTCGAGAACATTGGGCTGGAAATGGGTCTTCTATAGATTCAGAGTTGCCTTCCCCCCCCCATCCCCCGTCTGCTTAAGAAGGTTCATGAAATGAGCCCAGTATGTGAATGGGAACTAATCGAACCTGGTGGAATGTACCATATTTTGAGTGGGTGGGCCGAGGGCTCAAGCAGAGCGAATTAATCAATCATTCAACACTTCAAATCGAACAATTGCATTGTGGCGACATTGTGGCTGTGCGCCAAGTTTGTCAAGTAACCGATTGAGAATGAATAGAAGAAATACAAAGTAAATAAGCATTTGCAAGCAATCAGGAATGCATTTAATACTTTTCGATAGAAACTAAGATTTAATTACTGAAACTATAATAATTGGTCGGTTAGTCTTTCGTTAGAGTTACTTAAGTCACTTGAACTTTACTTTAACAGAAACAGAAGAGCATTAGGCACTAAATGCGCTCATTTTTTAAGTAATAGTTTGACTATGGAGGTGGATATACATGTACAGAACTGATCTGAATTCAAAACTACAAAATAAAAATGCACCGATGTACAATCAAATAAAAATTGTTTTAATAATAATTCAAAAAATTTACCGTCTAGTTAAATTTCATTAGAAAAATTGCTTAGTATGCATTAATTGCAACTATTGATGCGGTACACTGAAGAGTGCGAAAATTCTTTTGCTACCAAAATTTCTTCCAAAAAATTTAAATCTCCTAATCTCCCCCAGAAAATCGCTAACTCAGGAAGACCCTGTGGGATCCATCGAGCCATCTGAGTCGCATTATCCTCCTCAGTAAATTCACTCATCGAAATATTCTATCCGCCGTAAAAATACCCTCTGTTCCGAAGTTATGATCCCATTGTTCGCCCGAGTTCGCACAATACGAAATTGGCTGGCAGCCGCGATAGGCGGCGGAAAGCTGGTCACGCATGACATTAAGGGCCGATAAGGGCGACTCCGGTGAAAAGGGAAAGACGATGGAATAAACGGGCTCCGGCGCATTCCGCCTTTTGTGTGGCAAAATCAAAATCTCACCGATGGGAGGCGCCTTATCTGCCCTAATGAGACGTGGGTGATTCCGCTCGATGGGTTCAATCGAGCGTTCTTATCGCCCCGCAGGAGCCCGACCTCTGCCGATAACGTGGGTCCTCCTGGGCGCGCAATGACTTTCCGAATGCGGTTGCAAGTGCGCTATCTGCCTGATCAGGGTGCTGGGAGTAGTATGGGTGAACCTACCTCCCCCCTCTACTGGGAACGAACCTGATGACTTCCAGCTTGGTGCTTGAAGGATTCAATCCTTTACCTTAGCGTGACCGCGTGCATTGAACCGAGCACAATGGGAATTTGGCGGCCCGCCTTGTCATCGCCCCCGCAACAACCCCTCAAAATTTTGTTTGTAGTTCATCCGGCGGATCCCGGAGGAAGCATTTTTCTCCCGGGTATCCAAAAAATTTCTCCTCTCATTATCAAATCTTCAAGACTGCGAGATTAATGAACCGAAACGAGATTGATACGGGTAGATTGGGATTGCAACTTACATTGCTCCTGGATCGTACCCGGAGGTGGTTGGAATACGACGATGGTGCTAGGGCAGGAGGATATGAGGGCAGGGGGGTATTCTGTTCGGTTGACACAGCTTCGATTGATGAGCCACGTCAGGAGCCGGAGGAGTTATAATGAGCTCCGGGACGAGCGAGGGGAGACGACCGGCTGTAAATTCAGTTCGGCTGGTTCTTTATCTCCCCGGCGAAAACGTACATCAGGACTACGGGGAGATTGATTAGCTGTCACCTTGAGTCAAGTGTCTTAATCGATTCGAATTTTTCGGGGTAGCCGAAGTGCTTTCAGGAGTCACAGCATATTTCATTAAGATGTTATCGCGCGGCAAACTCACTTTCGTTCCGAATTAAAAGCATTATGGAGGATGGGGGAGGGGGTGACTTTAAGTTTAAAGTCAAGAAATTAAAGCGATCTATCCACCGCCGCGTATAATCGTCAGTTTTGGGGTATAACTTCTATTTAAACATTTTTGCAGTTTCATAGCTGGCATGAACATAATTTTGGAACACATTCAGATAGATAAAAACTGGCTAAGAGTGTATCTGACTAAAAGCAGTGTAAGCTTAGTATCATTTTGGGTCCGGAATTTCGGTTGCCATATTGGATCCGCCATTTTAAACTTAAAAATTTTAATGGCTGATTCGAAATTAGCATCCCCAAAAACCTCCTAGTGCCGATTTTTACGGCAATCTTGTATCATTTTTTATATATACCACATATTCGGTTTTGGGGTCAACAGAGACATACATTCGATGTAAATTTCAGTTCAATTGGCCGTCTAGTTCTCGAGTTTTAGTGTCTTGTAATGCACAGACAAACATTAATTTTTATATATAGAAATTTGCTATTTACTATTGTAAAAAAAATGTATTTATAGTAAAATCAATTTACATTTCAATTGAATGTAAAGAGAAATTATTAAAGCTTATACTTTTTATAAGCACGACCATTTAGAATAACCATATTTGCAATTTCTGAAATTATAAAGTCAACTATTTTAAAAGAATAAATTTTAAAATGAAAACCTAGCTAAATATGCCCGTTTGGAGGACAGCATTAGAATGATTTTGTCATTACAGGCTGGCATATTCGTGAACAGATGCAATGTCTGGTCTGGGAATTGGAGCTGTAGCATAATTTGGCTAACACTAAGTCAATCCTACAATTCTAAATGGTTATCTTCATTTTATAGGTTTTTATATTTTACTTTACTCTCTTATTTAAGAATTTTAAATTTAACTGATAGCAATAATGTGCCCCAATTGAATTTGTTTTTCCATGTGATGACATTTCTTATACGGGGGTGGATATTATGGCAATGACTTTAAATATTACGTGATCGATCACTCGATTTGCACTCCCCTAGAAGTGCTGCCAGTATGCGGTGCACACGCTTACGGTGGTCCTATCAAGAAGTGATGTCAGGAAAGAGAAATATACCCTTAAAAAAGAAATAATAGTAAATTTTTTGGTGTATAAAACCAGACATTTTATTTGCCTGAAATATTACGTGGTCAGTATGTTTAGAGACAGATAGTTTCCTATCCAAAATTATTCCTAAATCAGTAATTTTATTACCATGTTGCGATAGTCAACCAACCGATAGACTAGTTTAGTTGAATGCTATGCGATTTACTGAGTTTTAAATCAGTTTTCGAATTTGCTCAGAATTAAAGTCCCCATAATTTTTATTTGATTAATTTCTGATCGTATTGATTCGTAAGTGCTCCACCGTAAAGCAGAAGGAAAAGAGATTTCGATTAGCATATCTGGGATATTTTTATTGAATGAAATCCGCCAGTTAAACCCCGACTAGCAATCGTTCCGCAGTGCAGTACTGGCCGTTAATCCTGCCGACGGAGCAAATTTACCCATCTTTTACAGTCTCGCCTTATTCAGGGGTATCCTCTCGGAATCATTAAATTTTATGATCGGTCCGAGGTGATCGTAAAAATACGCCGCAAAACGTGAAATTATCTCAAAAGTAATAAATTTCAAAATGCAAACGTCAATAACAATTAAAAAGAATTGAAATCGCGAGACTGATCGATCTGGGGCTGATATCCTGCCGCATTCGACATGCAAAACGTAGTCGAGATGGGAAAACAAGAAAAAAAAGGATTCTGGCGAGTAACGGCCGGTAAAGCGGCGCACGAAGGAGCTCTTGTAAGGGCTCTGAAAGGACGCTGTTTTTTTAATTATACCCATCTTGCGCTAATCAGATGCCAGCTACAAAGCAGAACCGGAATTCGGTCCCCTCGAAAGAGAACAGAAATCCGTGGCCGCGAAATGGGACCGAACCTGGCGCAAAAGCAGCTTGCGGCCCCAACTCCGCTGTAGGGAGAGATTCGTTCGACGATTTTGCAGGCCGTCCGAATGACGGATGGCGAACGGCGGACAGGGGATATGGGGTCTTTAGCTTAAGCTGCGCTGTTAAGCCTGAGTTATTTGTGCGCCCGGGGCGGGGCGGGCCTTGACTAATTTGCAAGAAGGCCCCAGAGAGCACAAGTGCCGATTTTAACGATTCACCGGCTGACCGGGGAACCATTTACACCTGGCCACTGACCTTGTCAC
Source organism: Philonicus albiceps (assembly GCA_963969385.1). Classification (NCBI taxonomy): domain Eukaryota; kingdom Metazoa; phylum Arthropoda; class Insecta; order Diptera; family Asilidae; genus Philonicus; species Philonicus albiceps. Next base: position 74,491,138 of record OZ017772.1, on the reverse strand, counting down.
ACGGCTGCTCAAGTCGGCCGCGATCTGCTGCCGCCGTCACACCGCCGAGACAATTCTCAGTCTGCAGCAGCGGATTACTCAGCGGAAAGCGGCCGATGAAATTATTACCTTAATGAGTGGAGGCATTTTTAAAAGTCATCCATTCACGATGAAGACATGTCTAGGCGGAGGCTGCACTTGCCGGGCCGTCTCCTGCCACCTCTCCTCCCCCCTTCCTCCCATCCCCCCGTTCCTGTCGTCGTCGTCAGCGGACCCAAAAACAAAGTCGACGGGAGCAACAACAAAATTGTCCAAGGGACGCGCTTTTTGACGTCTGAAGTTGATCGATCGATTGATTTCAATTCGTTTCGAATTAATTGATTTTTTACCCTTTACGCGCCAAATAAATACAACGGGCTGGCCGGCTCCATTGCTGGACCCCACACAGACCATTTCATGGGGTCGGTTATAGCCGACCGCGCACTCTGGATTTTATGGAACATGAGAATGCAATTTGCAGCATAATCCAGTTTTTTTTTTGGCCCGCCAGCTACAAGCTGAAATCCCAATCTGATGACTTTTGGCGAAATTTAATTTACCAAAATGTCCACGAGAAAAAGGATTTCGCGCGGGGCGGGACTAAAACACTCGAATGGTCGGGGAACGGCTTCGAAAGGACAGAACTCATGAATTTCATGTAAAGCCAATTTCTGTACTGTTTTTGTTTTGTTTGTATGCTCTCCTAAATGGGAGTTAAAATTCGCATTAGCCCAAAACAGGGCTTATTTGCGACCAACAGGTACACGTGAGAGTATTAATTAATTAACTTAAAATAAATGCGAAAAGAAATTCCCTTCCGACTTTATAAAGCACTACAAAAATGCATTTGCCAAGGTCTTCTTTAATAAGTTGAAAATTTCAATTTTTTATTATGAAATGCGCGTCTTTTCCTATTTGCTTCTAAAGAGGAAAAGTGAAATATTGAATTATTTGTTTGTATAGTTTTTACAGTAAAAACTTATTAATAAATGCTAATTTTACTTATTTTTATCTAAATAGTGTGACTTTATGCAATTTTTGCACGTAATCTGCTTAAAACTGCTAGATATTAATTTTCATTAAAATTGCTTTTAAAATTGAGGAATTTTGTTCCCAATATTGATTTTTGATTTTGAATTTAAAAAATGTTAATGGCAGATTCGAAATCAGCATCCTCAAAAACCCCCTAATAGTCAATTGTCCTTTAAATAAATTCCGTTTAAATTCGTTAGATAAATTCCATAAATTTGGGCCACAATATTGGGTTCGTCATTTCGAATTTTCAAATTTTGATAGTAGATTCGAAAATAGTGACCTCAAAATATCTGTAGTACTAATTTTTACCTAAATTCATTGAAGTTCGAAAATTCTTGGTCGCCATATTGGATTAGCCATTTTAAATTTTCAAACTTCGAATGTAGATTCGCAATCAGAACCCCCAAAAATCCCTAAATACCAATTTTCATGACAATCCCAACTTGGGTCCATCATTATGAATTTCGTAAATAAAAAGTAGCCTGTAAATTAGCCCGTAATATGTAGTGCTTTTACTCAAAATTTGAAAATGATCGGACCAAGCGTTTGGTCGTCATTGAGCAACAAACAAACAAACTTTTGATTTTACTTTATATTTATATTTTATTTTATAGATTTCTAAGAAATTGAGGGTTTTTTCTTTCAAATATACAAATTTAGTATCTCATATTGGAAAGAAGGTGTTATTCCTAGTCGCCCCTAATCGTCCCTAGTCGTCGTGAATTGGGTTGGAAATTAAAATAACTCCCTGGGCACGGGAAGCAGATTTCAAAGCTCAAAATCAAGAAACTGTGCGTACCGCATAAAAGCCCAGAGACCCCCAATTATTCTTCATTCCGCAAAACCGTCGTCAGGGAGGCGGCATGCATCGATCAAAATCGGTCCTATTACACAAAGCACCTGTCGCATTGATTTAAATCCGGGCCCGTTTTGTGGCGCGCCCGACATTGACGAGAGCAGCTCAATTTATAATTTGTTCAGATCCATTCCCCCAAAAAAAAAAAATAAAATAAAATTCCCGATGGATATCAAAAGATTTCATCGCACAAAGGCGACGACCAGCCCTCGCCGCCCCCCGTCCCCCTAAAGAAAAGGGAAAAAAGTTTTCTGGGCACCGCATGAAAGCCCCGGGCTCGAGTGATTGATGATCGAGCACTTCCTCTGGGTATTTCAGCTGGAAGATGACATGCGGGTTTTTAGCCGTTTCCCGAAATGTGATAAGGCTCCCAGGTAGTCACCGTGTGCATATCTTACAATCGGCTTGTTTCTCTCCTCCCCCCTCGGGATCTAAGTTATGAAAAGTGGATGACATTGGTAATGGAGCTCCCATGCGGCATAGTAGGCCGCGCTTTCCCGGCAAAGAATTAATTTAGGGCTAAATGGACCCTGGATTTAGCCGAGCGCTAACCGATCTCCGCCTCTATTCTTTTTTTTTATGCTTACTTTTTTATCGAGGTCTATCTAAATAGGCATCTGGGGAATTTTCGTGTTAATTAGGATGTTGCCGCAGCATACGTTGTAGAAGCCTTGGGACGTTCTCAAGGAAGCTCTGTCCTCCGAGGGCAGATCTCTATACGGAAATATTACCAACCGGCAACAAGATACCCTGCCCTAAAATTAGAATTGTGGTGCTCTGCGTAGTCTTGCAGATAGAAACAATCGTCGGAGAGCATTCACATAAATACCCCAAAAACTTTGTAGTGCTGGTTTTATGTTGCCAGGCCACAGTCTTAGCAAGCAAGAAAGGTGCACACGTTTTTCTAAATTGTGTTTTATAATTAATGGCAAATACCCTCTTCATTTCCTTTTAATTAATTCTCTTAAAAAACTTCATTTTCTTGCTGTAGGCGCAGCGAAAGACGCCAAAATCTGAGATCCTTAAGTAACTTAAGATCGTGCACAGCGATTACTTAGTGCAGAATAGAAATGCACTTTGGACCTCATCAAATCATTTTGCTGAAAGTTTAACGTTTGCACAATAGCATTTTTTATTGGATTTTCTTTTTTACTTGCCCTGTTTAGCTTCTCACGAAGCGTCTTTAGGTGCAGCAAATGTAAGAATAAGGAAGGTATGTCAAATTATAGCGGTCTTACTAGTTATAAATTAGCACATGAAAAGTATTTGCTTTGCTTTGTTACAGAATTTTAACTCCATTTATTTAAATTAAATTTTTTAAAGTTCTAACATGAACCTTGTGATCGTTGCTTTTGGATAGAATTAATTGTGGAGTTGGCGAGACCTTCTTTATCTATTTTAATTTCCCACCAATAAAAACAATTCTTCCATGAAGAAAACCAAGACAAATTCAATATAAATAAAGTGATGAAGTCCTATTAGACATCAAAATCAAATAGAAAGTAGTGTTCTTTTTCCAGAATCCTAGATCAGACACTAACTTCTTTAAAGGATAGCTTCGTAGAGTTAAAAACATTTACAATCGTACAATTATTTGGATTTTTTTAGCTACAACTTATTTGATTGCTCCATTGATGGATTAATGAAACATTGTAAAGATTTAAATCTGATGTAGTGAAACAGACATTGATGGTATTGATTTGTTTAATGAAAGCTACATTTTCCAGAAAACTAGTCTAATAATCCATTAACCTTATTAAAATGTCTTTTTACTAATTTCCGAACACAGCAATAGTGGTATGAATATTTCTTACATTGCCAGTTTCAGTTACATTTTGGTGAAAGGTCCTTTTCAAAATTAAAAATTATAAAGAACTATTTAAGATTAACAATGCACCAGCAAAGGCTAAGTAATTTAGCTATAGTTTCAATTGAGCATGAAATCTTAGACGGATTGGGTACAAGAAAATTTATAGCAGATTTAGTACAGAACTCCTTTATCAGGTCTTTATGCTATCCTTCAACTGGGGACGTGCGGTCTCGCACACTCCCTTAAATATTGACTAAATGCATACACATTCTTTGAATGTAATACTCCTTGAGAACAACAAATTTAATAACTAATTTAATACTAAAATTAATTAAAAAAAAGTGTGAGAGGGAAACATTGTCTACAGTTAAAGGCTAAAAACTTAACTAGTGGAAATTAACTATGCCTAGTTATCATTCAAGACGGTCGTTATTTGGCTTAGAAACCCTTGTAATATCGTTGTGAATGTTACTGTGCTTTATTTCTTAAAGATTTGTTTACTTCAATTTTTAAATCTAATAAATTTTTACGGTTTAGAAAGACATCTTCGTTCAAGAAATTTATTAATTGCTTCCTCACATCGAACAAACTATGAAGTTTGATATATAAATAAGTTTAATTTATTTAATGTTTACCTAGATATCACAATAACTAGATCAGAATACAAGAGTAAGATAAAATTTTTTGGAAAATCTAAAAATTTAAGCATTACCTCTTGCAGTGGTTAGTCTTTCTTGTCTGTCTATGCAATTGAAAGACTAAATAAATAAATAAAAATGTGATTTCTAATATTTCTGCATGCCTAACTATTAAAGGAATTTTGGGTACCCGAACAGAACCTAATCAGAAATTAAAAATCCGATTAAACACGTTAAATTAAGATGCTGTGATAATATTTATTTATTATTTAGTTTTCTTTTTTCAATTTCAAAAGTACTCTTGGGATATTCAAAATCATCAATACTGAAAAAACCAATTTTTCATAATGTCCCGCATAAAACTAAAAGTTATTTTGAATACTTTTAGAATATTTTCGACGAAAGGTTACACTACCACGGTCCTGTGTGCCTTTTAAAAAAATTTATATAGACGTAACGTTCTCATCATGGGAAGAAGTGTTTTAAACGAAAGTTTTCAAAATATTCCTTGACGGGGACTATTGGATGTTATACATCGCTAGAAAATTTATCATAATTTTAAAAAAGAATTTCTCATATCATAGCATTGCAGAAGTTCCGGACCCGTTAAATCAATTTATTAACAAAAATTTTGTATATTTCATGCGCTTCAGCAGAAATTTCGTATCGTGTCTGCGGAATTGTGATCCTCGAAAAAACAGAGATGCCGTGCCGAGTGCCGCAAGAATTTATCACTGGAAAGAATTTATTTGGACGCGTATACCCATAAATCACATTCTGTCTTAAATTTTGTGATAAAAGCACTTTATCCTCGACGAAAAGTCTATTTCAATGGGGGAATCCCCCTATTAAATCATGGGTCGCAAAATTAACAGTGGGGCCGGTCGGCCCAATGTAATGAGGTTTGCCTTCCGCGCGATGCGGTCTGCCACTACCTACCCCAAAAAAGGAGCTCCCTACCCCGGGGAGCTCTTTCCTTCCTTCCTTCCAGACATCGCGCGGGCTCAGAAAATTTTAATAAGTTCCTGAATACACCATGTCAGGCCATTGTTCCTTACACACAATTTCAGAACGGAGCCGGATGAATTATTGGCCTGTGTGCGGCTTTAAGGAGCATGTGGTTCCATAAACGTCGTTACCGTGAGCTACCCCTCATCAGTTTCCCTTCGGATTCGTTTTGGGTAATGGGACAACCCCCGGCAGAGTTCCCTGCACTTTGTTAATTATAAATTGCCTCGGGGGAGGTTGGAAGCATATTGAGCAGCGCCAAATGAGACGAGTTTGCCACGTTTTTTTTTACCCCCGAAAATGAATTCCTTAGTTGATAAGACCGCATGATTCAGGGCCGACGCAGAGCGACCATCGGTTAGGGTTGGGCCGCATTACGGCTAGCAAATGAGGTGTTAATGGTCGCATATGATATTAATGAGTAAATTTTATCACGAGAATGCAACACATGAGGCTAATGGAGCCGGACCTTAATTGCACGTCGGTTGTCAAGGTCCGGCTGCAACCCCCGCTGCAGTTGGGGGTTATACTATAATTGCTTGTCATCTCCGTAATGAGGAGGCGGGCACAGTTTTTTTCCATTTTCTCATACCGTACAAAACTATTTTCGTTATTAATTACAGCCGATCCAAAATTTATTGCTCAACAATTTTGGTCCAAACAATGCGGTGTCTAGTTTCCCCCATTGAATTCAATTGAAAGAATAAAGATCTTTTCAGGATAACTTTCGCAAAAGAGACGTGCAACATCTGCTTATCACGGTAATTTAATGGTCCCTACTATTGAACCATCTAATGATAGAACCTAGTTGATTAATATTTGTAAACCGTAATGGATATTGGGATTTATTACACTATTCAATTTTGCACATTCACATCAAAAAGATAGGTATTGATAATTACATACATCACATACAATGATAATTTTAGGCAACACTCCGAATCAATTACCTATCCATTACTATCCAATCACAAATTTCAAAAGGACAGTATCAGATTGGTAAAAATTTTAAGAGTTTTCCACACACCTATTGTGTATTGCAGTCTTGTAGTTATTTCTAAGTTACTTCTAAGCGTGTCAAAAATTACTTGTTAATTCTTTACTGGAGACAAAGCTTTATAGGTACCAAAATTGAACTGATATGTTATAAAATTTGTAAACAATGAGAAATCTGTAATTTCATTTTTCCACACGATTAATGGTCATTCATTGTAAAGAGTAACATATTTGGGTATGTCCCATTGATAAATTATGAACGTTCTGAGTTATATGGATAAATAAAAATTATTTAATTTAATTTAATTAAACTCAAACTTCAATAATACATTTAGTTACCTAAGAGGTATTGTCTTATCATTTTTTTGAATGTTTTCACTATAAATAACAATTTTTTTATACTACCTACAATCAGTCAAATAGACGTAAGACTTTTACTCAATTCGTTTAGTATGTGAAGCGTGTAGAGTTAAATTGTGAAGAACGAGATTTAAATTTCTAGTTGTCTATTACATTTGATATTTTTGTACACCACAATCCATATCATACTTTTAACATAACTAAAAATGATTGAACGGGTTGCAATAACACCACTGAGATGCAGGTTAAAAAAACATATTAAGGCCAAATTTACATACATTTATGTGTGCGTAAAAGAGCACAGATATGTGGAGTTGTGTAACGCAACTTAACATTTGCAATGTAGTTATAAAATTTAAATTATGACTAAAATTTATACAATTTAAGAATTTGTCTTGTTACTCATCATGACTTTCAAACATTATTCGAAGTTGTTACTCTTTGCGAAGTCAGCTATATCGGTACTTTTCTTTGTAGGTTTTAAAATCTAATTTACATGAAAGAACACTCTTTTAATTTTAAGTAACACTTTTATGGTTTTTCTACTTTCAGTACTTGCTTAATTTTTTTGTTTTCAAAACTGAAATAGAGTGACAAAATTGCTAGGATTTCATTAAAGCAAGATGTTAACTATCTAACCATAAGTGCGATCACACATAAAAGTCTAGAAGCGTTTCTTTAAAAAACAAAAAACAAAAATTAAATAAAAGCTTAGTAATATTCGCAAAATCCCTCCAACCTTCTTAAACCACTCCACTATTTATGGGGAGTCGTAAAAGACGAAAAACATTCACTCGCCAGGAGCACAAAAGGGCATCCCCGGTATCTGATCCTGAGCGAGCTTATAAAGCGGTTTTATGGCGTCGTACGTTCAGGGCGTTATCGTCGCGATCAACGAAAACTTTATGATGTCTGTTAAACGTGAGATAGCACTTCCCACCTCAATAAACTTTTTGCTAATTAGGAGAACTAATTTGAAAGAAAAAAAAAAACCAGCAAAATGATAAAAGGTGCTTTAGCTGCTGTAGGAATGAATTTCGCAGCGGGAGTGCAACTTGTGGCATGCAATCGTCTTGAGATTTGCAGTACCACACAGTAAATGTTCGAAGAACAAGTGTCTAATCGATTTATGCAACTTAACTAGCTTTTATAATTTATTTTTAGTATGTAGAGAGTAAGAGTTAATCCGATTTACCTCTACTTCAATATACGAGGAGAAATTCTAATGTTCACGAAAATATGCGTTTCCGCGCTAAAAGGGCTACAGTTTTGGAAAGCCCTTTAATTCTACTAAGCAACTGCACCGGGATAAGATCTAAACAGAAAAAAAAATATTTTTTCGATTTTCGCGGAAATTTTCAGGGCCATGCATTTTTCGGGCCGAAAAAATGAGTTTTTTGTATACCTTGCTGCTGCTACTTAACTTAGGACTCAATTCAAAGCGCTGGTTCTCAGCTGTCCAAACCAAAATAAATGCCCTTTTCGTAATCAACGTCCCGAAAAACCTCAATAACGATAACCCATATCGATTTTTTATGTTTATTTATCGCATTTCATCCCCTTAGGGACTTTTTTTTCGAAAAATCACGAAATACGTATTTGTTTTCAGGAGTCGAAATGTTTTAATATTGTTTCTCTATACAAAACTTTGAACTCTCATCTTACTCCTTTAGGGGTAGAATTTTGAAATATCCTTCTGTATTCTTTGTAAACATCATAAAGGGAACCTCTATGAGAAATTTCAACCTTCTAGGTCTAAGAGTATGGGCTGGGCGTTAATGAGTCAGTGGGTAAGTGAATTAGGACTTTTTTTTAAATATATTTATTATATATAAATAGATAAAACTACTACTTCTTCCTCGATGATTTATTTTAAAGTTTTCTACGTTTTAGATGATAGATTCATAATGTTTTTCGGTTCATCCGTTCATTGCTTAGTCGTCCCCTAAAAACGTTATTCAGAATATCTCTTCTCATATCTCGGAAATAGTCTCATTTGCCTTAAATGGTGTATGCTAAGAGTAATTTCGCCCTATGTGCACTTTGTATCCGACTAAATGTCAATTATGATTTATCAAAATTGTCCCATTCCCCCGCAGTGTTATGCATCTCTTTCACCCCATCCCGATCGCATAAGCTAAACTGCTAAATATTTTCCCGGACCAACACCTCTCTTAACCGTCCTGTCGTAAATTTTTACCCAGCGTAAACTCTACCGCATAGCCATCAACAAGAAATTCAATTTTCCCCAACATTAGCCACGGTATGGCTTATGCACTTTTAAGCGTCGTTTCCAAGAATGCATTTAAACGACACTATTCCGAGCGAGGGCGCTAAATGGGCGTCCCGTTCAGATTAAGAAAGTGCTCCTGTCCCCACCCCCCCTATAGGTAAAGGGCGCCTAGGTAAAAGGAGTCAGGCCGTCTCGCCATAGAACGGAGGGCGGAGATTACGGGGAATGCCCCGGTGATCTTGTAAGACTTCTGCCAAATTACGATTTTATAGGTCGAAAGATTTTCATCTAAAACTTGGAATGATTTTCCAGGAGAGATTTTCCTTAATGGGGCAGGTGGTTTTCAGTTATTACTCGATGGTACTGCCGGAACGATTATGAATATTGGCCCATCGGGGCGGGGGATATGATGGCATTTTTGATATTTCGCACAGATGCCACTTAATGGGGTGCATGCAATTTCCTGCAACAGCCCACTTCTGTTTGATTTCTCAAAAAAAAATAAATAAATAAAACAAAACGAAGAGAATGCAGCATATGCTGGCTGTGTCGCTGCATTCGTCGGCCCTAAGTGCTGCAGGGATCTAATCCCACATGACTTATGAATATTGAATTTTTTTCATTTCATTTTAGTCTTTGAGATTGAGTCTTTCAAATCAAATTGATCGCCGTCATTCAAAGCTGTTCTACAGGTCTAAATGGGTTTTAATTAGAACGTAGCCAGTTAATGACAATATTTAGTAGTCCTGCAGAACTATGGAATTATTCAATTTCAGCAGAGGACTTTCATTTGTGGGAATGCCGCAGAAAGGGGACTATGCGAGGACAGTAAAATATCCCGAAAAACTGAAAAATTATCGAAAGAACGGCCAATGGGACTCATAAAAGCAATGTCATTTTTTTTGTTCTCCTCTGAAAAGCCGTTAAATCAATCGATTTCCTGTGTCGAGGAATTTTTCATAAAAATTAACAAGGACACACTGACACAGTTCCGCATCGTGGCCCTGGGGGCGTCTGGTGTACTCTTCCAGAGCGCGTCATTAAAAAGCGATCAATACCGCAGATCCTGGGTCCTCTTTCTCGGCGGCAGTGGGATATCCCTGCTTTGCCCCCCTCGGTTGCATTGCTCTAGCTTTCTGGATGTGTAGATGAAGGGAAGGGGGAAGGGGGATATTCAGCAGTGGCAACGCTGCATCTGGGGGGCACCCGCCGACTCAAAGGACTCCTCTTAAGGGCGGATATCTCTGAGTCGGCATAAAGGCGGTCTAGGAAGGTTATTAAATCACGGCCTGAAAGGATATAATTGGAACCTTATAAAATCGGGCAAGCAAGCCCTTCAAGTGAATGGGCCTGGCGAAAAGAATTTCTTTCGTGGGATATTCATGTTTTTTTTTTTTTTTTTTCTAGGGCTCCTCCGCCTCAAAACAAGTCATTCACTTTGAGTTTCTCATTTTTCTTCTTCATATATATATTTTTTTTGCTTCTTTTGAAGGTGTGACCCTTTTCAGGGCTCAGGGTTATTGCAGGGCTTAGTGGATTAAATTTTTGCAGGTCGCAGCAGTGGTCGTGAAATTGAATCTCCCTCCACCAACATCTCAAAGAAATGCATTCAGCAGAAAAATTCCATAAATATTTTTGCTGGGTTGTTTGCATGAGATTTTTCGGCGGTTATTGATTTTTTTTTTAAGTTTTTGGTATATTTGCCTTATGGGCGCGTCTATATTCTAACGGAAGGGTAAATTTCAAAGCAGTGACCTCAACAGAATTTTTATAACATAATTTTATGAAATTATTTCCTTAAATTTGAATGACCGTATTTTTCCAATTTAACATGTAAGCTTCGTTTAGTCCAACACATACTTTCTTTTTGGTTCGCCTACAATAACAGCAAGAAATATTTTCAAATGAGGGGTGCCCTTTCAAAAGGACTTAATTCCACCATTTAAGAAATTCAATAAAACTGTTAAGTATGGTAAAAAAATGGTAAGGTTTTATAATTCTAATATTGTGCCTATACAAGTTGACCTAAAGCATTTAACTAACAGAAATACATGTAGACTTACAGCAAGTCAACTTATTGATCAAATACAAAGAATTTTTAAGAACATCATAAGACATTTATTCTATCTTTAAATTTCAAGTTTCAAATATGAGTCTGTGGAGAAAATATTTTGTCTTCTGATAGTACTGGAAAACTCTTAGTAGAAAATATGAAGAGAACTGTTATTGATCACTAAAACTCAACTCTTAGCCTTTGATCAATTCGTTTAGTGTAATGAGTAAGGGAGATAAGAACCGAGGTACCTAGGTTAGATTAGCTTGCTAGGCTTACTTAGCTTGCTTGCCTACTGTGGTCACCATTTCAATTCAATCGAATCAATAGGATTGAGGCTGTCCAGCATAGATTCTTTCGATTCGCTTTACGTAACCTTCTCTGGTCTGACCATCAAAACCTTCCCCCCTACGAAAATGGGCTCTTGCAGATCAACTTGCAGCCCCTGTGGAAGTGGCGGGTTCTTGCTGATATTACCTTTATTCATCAGCTGCTTATCGGTGAGATTGACTGTCCTTTCCTACTACAGCGGAACCCCATCTACACCAATCCTCGTAACCTCCGTTCGGCACCTTCGCCCTGCTTATCACCGTACCAACTATGGACTTTCTGAGCCTCTCACCCGTATGATTCGGATAGCCAACTCCCACCACTTTTTTTACTTCCACCTGAGTAAATCTTCTTTCAGGAATGCCCTTAGTTCCTCCTAATGTTGCCTGTTTTCTCTTTTCTATCTTGTCATGTGCTCTCTCCCATTTTCATTCCCGTACTTTAATTTTAACCTTTTTTGTTAATTAGTTCTTAAATTTATTGTAGCTTGTAATAAGCGATAAATAAATAAATTAGGTTAAGTTGTTAAGTATCCGCCTAGAAAGACAGTCTGTTGTTTTGAGATTCGAACCCACAGTCTCTGGGACGGTAGTCCAGCACGCTAACAGCTGATCAGAAGTCGATCGAAGTATCCAACTTCGCAAGTTTTTTAAATTCATAACTAAGTAAATTCGTATTGCAAATTGTTTTTATTTAATTTATCATAAAACCGTTGAGATTGATTAGCAATAAACTTATTAACTTTTTTAATTTAAGTATATATGAATAACTAAAGTTCAAAGCGATATATCCACTAAAACCTAAGAGAATTTGGTTGATAAATTCTGAGATTGGCTCGGGCAAACAATGCACAGATGTTGGTGCTTAAGGCTTAGATGTTCTGAATTTTTGTGTTATTTTGTTAATCTCTGTATTTGTTCTTTTTTTTGTCGACCGTGCTGTTTAATAAATTTAAACATTTTGACGAACATGCTTAAGGCATATCTAGCAATTTCTAAAATTGCCCATCCAAAAACCTCTAAACCAAACCGCACTTTTGCCCGCCTAAGGGTATATCAGATCTGTAATCAATTTCCTTTGTAATCTGAAACATTTCAATTTTTGCTATATATAAAAAAAAAAAAATCCCCAGAATATCTGCCGAAACATCCACAAAACTTTTCCTTGGGGACTTAATAAATTGCAGTGCATGACTGGAATTATAAGGGATGAAGGGCTGAGTTTTTGCCGCGCAGTTTTTTTTTTTTTTTGCCCATTTCCTCCGACAATCGGTCTCCCACTGTTCATGCGATTCCCAGAACCCTTTTTAGTCATTATAGTCATTGTAGCGAATGTCGAGTTAATCCACCCCTTGCCTTGGCTCTTACGGGGCCACTACCCTCGGCCTCGACAGGCAGACTATGAAAAATATCCGCAAACAAAAAAACAATCATTAACAATGGCGCGATAGAGCGCTGAAGGGATCCCGTATACCCACGGTGCGTCAAAATAATCTGACAGTTCAATTATGACGACAATTACTGGATTTTTATTACAATCGTCTATTCGACGGAGTTAGTTAGATATTTTTTTTTGTTCGTTTTATTTTTCGGTTTTTCGTCCGCTGCGGTCGCTGGAAAGGTCAGGGCGAAAGCCCTTTTTGGCCGTAAATGAATCACAGGATTATCCGCACCTCGTACGGTGTCAGTTTCTCGGGATTAACATACATACTCCTGTTGTAAACCGTTTCTGATTATCCGCACCCGAGCCCTTTTTTTTAAAAATTATTTTATTTATTTTTGTCTCGACCAAACCGCCTTCTGTGCGATGGAGAGGTGCAAGCGAGCACAGAAATAAAATACAATGCTGTGTAAATGAGTCCTTTTAAATCCATCCAAAAGGTCAAGGTTTGAAATTTGTCTTTTTCCCAAAATTCGATATTTCAATCGTGGGAAGCTTTTCATCTACGCATGAAAAAGTTTTATTTGTTGTGCGAACAGTAATTATGAATAAAAAGTTTTGTTAAGAACATATTTTCTGAGAAAATTCATTCATTATAAATTTGAATAATGAATAAATGAATTTCAGTATTTCGTAGATATTAATTAAAATATGTTGTCGAATTAAATAAGAACGTGTATGTAATAGACAATGATTTACTTTTTATATACTGAGTTGAAGTTTTGGTACTTCTAAGAATCTAAAGACTTAAATATTAAAGGACTTAAATAGTACTTGTTTTATATAGAGAAATAGATTCGACAAAGTCTGTTATCGGACGAAGTAGCTGAATAGACTTTACAAATTGAAAATTAACTACTTCTTTAAACCTAGTAACATTACAGAAACTCATTAAGTCTTACATATTCTACCTCTTTGTAATATTTCCATAGACCTCTATATTCTAATTAGGATCTCAATATTCTTTATATCCTATACGTCTCTAATTATACCCTGTATTTTTGATCCAAGTAAAATACAAAAGTAAACTTATGTATGGTTTTTATTTACTTTTGACTTTCTTAAAAATCATCGTCTATTCCTTCTCTGTTTGGTTTCGGATCGATTCGAAAGGAACATATAAAAGGTATATTTGTATAAAAATTCTTAATAAAGTTCTTTAAAATCTCAACCTCAACAATTCCTTTGATTTCAATTAGTTTTTTCGTAAAATTGAAGGTTTTTTGAATTTTTCAATCGAATTGTTTTAATCATTTTAAACGAAAAAATGAGTTGTAGTCAAAGTTAATTGAAATGTATTTGTTAATAATTGAGAAATTTTATTATGAAGTTTCAATTCAGAAGGAAAATTTGTATGCTACCTACTTATTCGATCCGAACGGATTTAAGAATAGGTCCTACTTTCCTGTATTAATTTTATGTTTGATAGACCGATTCAAATTTTTACGATAGTACGTTTTTGCAAAGCAATCAACAGTCAATTAAAAAAATATTCTAGTTATTTTAAAAATGTTAAGGATTAGAAGTACTCTCTTAGATTTTCTCAAAGATGCATTGAGAGAAGTGATAATTTAAACTAGTCTTTTAAGGTTTTACAGTCGTATAAGTCGAGGTACTAAACAGACATTTTTAATTTTTACTTTGATAGTTTCTGTAGGGGTTTCTGAGCGTATCTAGAAAGTTTTTATTTAGACGTACTTAAGAATAAAAAGTACTAATATCAGGTCCCTTTCAGAATGTTCAGCATTTTTCTCATACTTAGGTATAGTTCAATTCGAGATATCCTACTTACTTTTGTTATTTTGATCCCGACTAGACTGGACACAAAAGTCCTATTTTAAAAAAGATTAATCCCTTTGCGCCACACATCCAAGTCGGGCAAGAGCTCAAAGGGCAAATGTAACCCTTTTCATATTCTAAAGTCAACGGTAAGAGGGACTGTACTGGGTGGAATTAATTACTGGGCTCATATCCATGCATCTCCAGTTGAGAAGGCGGCGCGAAGAGTTTCATCAAAGGAAAATTCTTCGACGGGCACTAATGTGAGAAAATTCGCACTTTGTCCCCGGAGAGTATTTTTCCTCTGTTATTTTCACATGCAAACCTACCTTTTGTTAGCTCCACCGACTTCGCGTATTTTCTTTACTCGACTGCCTGGAAAATGTGTGAGAAATCTTCCGTGCCTCATTACGAGATCTAGACCCCGGGCAAAGGTATGCGCTCGCGCTCGGAAGTGCCCTGCACATTCAGGTGGTTGAGTTATTTAGATTCACATCTAAAAATAAAAAAAATAAAAATAAAATAAATAGAATACAGGGGCAAAAAAAAATATGAATGTACCGGAGCCCTACAGCGAAGGTATTTCTTCCGGCGGGGAGGACGATTGTGTGCATTTGTGGCCAGGCACCACCCCACACCTGTGTGTGTTGATCAAAGCACCAGCAAACAGTGCATGATACCTGATAACAAGCCGAGATAATTAATGGCCACTAAACACTGAGCAAACGCCATAAATCTGATTCCTCGAACTCGGTCTGTGCCGAGGTGTGAACTGGGATTGTTTGCAGAAATGTGTGAAAATTTACACAAAAGTTGAACGCCTATTTGTTCTGCTACCTTTGTCTTTTTATACCGTCCGCCAAATGATGGAAAGTTTTCTGAGACTTATTCTTAGGTTTATTTTGCATGCAATTGATGCACTTCAATCAGCATATACCCTACAAAATTTGTTCAACAAATTTATTGTTCTTTATCCCAAATAAACCAACATTTTGACGCAATTACCAAAGTTGTTGTTTTAACAGAAAGTTTAAATAAATCTTTCCGGTATTATTTTATCAGATAGGCAACGCTTCCTTTCTTCAAATACACAGCCCAACAGCTGGGAATACTAGAAAATCTATTGTCTAAATAAAATTAAACTAACCCATTTAACTGTAGACCTCCAATTGTCCTGGCTCGCGCGCCCTATCGAAATTATTCAACCCTGGGGAACTATAAAAACTACTGCCGTAATCAATTTGAATTATGTCATAAAGAGCGTTTTTCCCTTTTCCCCGACTCAATATCCTGTCACGATAAGACAAATGACTTCCAAAAACAATTCGACTTAAAATTCTATCTCCAGTACAACTCCAAACTAATGCGATTTAATTAAGTTTACACTTGAAATGGAGGAGCATTCAAATTAAATCAGTCTGGCTGCAAAGTGCACCTGTACCCTCATAATGTGAGCCCGATCTCGGCGGTCATCCGCCATAATCGTTCGTCAAATGATTACGCGGCGAGCGCGCCGCAGAGTGAGTTACCTAGTTGCTTTCAAAAATTAATGACGTACCATGACAGAGATCGACACTCTCGCTATCGTCCCTTCTTGTCCCTTTGCCCGCACGATAAATAGCCCGCCGGCGAGCCCTTACCCAAGCCGGATTCTTAAAAAAGACAATATAAATGACCGTCGGTCTTCTGATTCCTGTAATTTCAGTCCGAAGCATGGTCCTCCACTTTGGTGGAACAAACCGAGACCGCGGCGAGGCGATCTTATCGCGCCTTAATGTCCAGGAACATCCACCGACCAGCAGCACCCTGTCCTCCAGCCCCGTTCGGTCCTGAGACGGCCACCGTCTTCTATAACTCTTAGCCAGAATTGATCACTCTTGATACCTTTTTAACTTGATCGCAGTGCTGCGCTCAAGCACCTCCGCGGTCCTTCTCGGGCCTTGGAAGAGTAGAAAAACAAAAAAACAAAAAAAAACTTGAGGCGGAGGAAAAGGTTACCTGGGCAGACGGATACCGATGTTCAGGTTATGCAGACCTGAACGCGTGAGAAACACACCTGCCGGACCTCTGGCTGTGTCTTGTTTGGTCGGGGAAACAAAGCAAGCAAAAACGCCAAGAAAGACAGGTCAAACATTAACTACAAAAGTGCGGGATGTTGCATGGAGTGCAAAAAAACAAAATGAGATAAACTGTGTCCAACTGCGCAATGCTCCCAATGGAGAAATACGGGTGGATCTGATTTGCGTAGAGAGAGACCATTCATTAGTTCCTACAATGAACTAGATGTACGAAATATTTTCTAGTGTAAAGAAATATCGTCTAGTCTAAATGGATAATTAAAAAATACAAGTTACAATGAAGAACTGCTTTCAATTTAAGTCAAAATGTCCTCACTAAACTGAAGGTCGTCTTAGAAATTCAAAATAGTCACTCTAATAAAATTGATATAACATTTTGCTTAGAGTTTACTATACAAAGACGGCTCAGTCTTTGCAATGTTATAAATAATTTCAAGCAAGTGGTTTAATATTGAAGTAGCTAGGTTACCCGGTTTCAACCGGTGTATTGCAAGTACCCTTAAAATTGCCGACTTTTAATTTTTAGATGCCCGAAAAAAAAGTATAATTAATTTTTATGGAATTTTGGACGTATTTAATGCAAAATATTGCAAGATACCACTTAGACGATATGATCCATTGTATATGCATTCCCCAAATGAAGATCTACCATTTAAATCTCGTTGAACTTTTAGTTTGTCTAGAGCAAATCTAATTTTAGGCAACATGAACATTTGTAGGCTTTTTCTTTAGTTTGTGTCTACCTAAAATATAGGTTGTCCCCATATTGAATTCTCTATCTGTAATTTCCAAATTTCGAATGTAGATTTACAATCAGGATCTCTAAAAACCCCTAAATACCAAATTTCATGGGAATTGATTGATATTTACAAATTTTGAAATCACCACATCATTTTGAAATCTACGATTAGAAAGTATTTTATATTTTAACCTGAAATATTCAGTGTCTCCATTCAAAAAATGAAAATGATGGAACTAAAACTTTAGGTGTGATTGAGTAACAAACAAACTATTCAAAAAATTTTTAACATTTTACTTTTCAAAATATTGAACCGTTTCAAAGGAAATACAATAAGACCCGTATTTAAAATAAAATTAAATGAAAATGCTACTTATAATTTGATCTTTATTTATTACAATAAATGTTCACAGTAGTCACCCTGACTTACGAAATATCAGCATACCTTTTCTCCTGAAGGTTGTAGAAGAAAGTTTATTGCCTTGATTATTTTATTTTCCCAAATTGTATACTATCTATAAATTTATAAATATTACCTATAGAAATAAAATCAGTTTTTGAACTTCAAAATTATTGTGAGGTCTGAACAAAAAAATTAAGTAGCTTATACAGTTGTACGCAAAAGTTTAAGATCACCTCAGTTTTTTGAAGTATTTTCACTTTAAGAACTTCGTTTTTGGAAAACCTTCTCTTTAAAGTGTTATGAATATGAAGGTATACATCTCCTTTTTTTAAAACAACAACAACTGTAGTAGATCATTGCATGGTAAGAAAACTAATAAAGGCATAGTGAAGGGTGCTTAACCACACTCAATCGAGATGTACCAAATAATGAAGGTCCTTCCAATCATTTTTACTATCGTTAAAAAACATCAAATGTGCTGCGAGTGGCACACCTTTGTGCCGGCACAATTTGAAAGTATTTGTCGCTGGGATGAGCCCTTCGTATGGTACATTATGACTTAATAAATCCTCCCCTTCCTCACCCTGAGCCAGTTGCGCATCACATCCGCTGAGACGGCAGCTGCGCGTAACGTACCAGCAGCATCCCTTCACAGCATAAGGGCGCGTCTAACAGCCTGCAGGTCCCACAGGAGCCCAAAAATAATTCCCGATAATAAAAACATAATTCTTACACTCAGTGAGCAACAATGGGGCGCTGATTCGGGCCCCGTCAGGGGTGAAATCGCAGCCGTACAGTAAGTTTGTTTTTTTTTTTTTTTTTTTTTTTTGTGCTGCTATAAGGGAATTTTCGCCTTCAATGGCTATGAACGTCTTAAAAATAGAAGTAAATTGGCCCTGCGGTGACTGTTGTAATCGTTTGTTTGCAAACACAGCCAAAAGCGACGATTTTGTAGCCCTCTCCTTGGTCCCTTGCTTCGGTGTCGTCGTGCCAGCCAAGCACTTTCCTTGAGATTTTCTTGAAATCAGCGAAGCAAAATTATCTGAGAAAGGTAATCTCTGCCCTTGGCTAATGGGTTTTTGGTGGGATTAGCAGCACCAATCCTGCCAACTGATAAATATCATGCTGCGGTAATCCTCTGCTATTTTCACAATACCGCCCGGCTGCTACATCCTCCACCCGCGCGGTAGTGAATTTCAGAATTCCGGCCTCAATTCCAATGAAGTCTGCAATTTTTAGTTATTAGCCGCCCGGTCCCGTGTTTGCCAGAGGATTAACATGACCCGGTCGATTCTGAGACCGTACACAGTTACTGCTTGCGAGGATTACTCCTCTGTTTTGATTTCCGCCGAAGACATGGCATAAGTCCTTTTTGGATCCTTTGTAGAATGTGGGCAAATTGGTTATTTTTGCCAGAATTACGGGCAAGGTGTTATTAAAAATGGGCCTCTGGGATTTTGGCTTATCCAATTTTCAGTCTTTTATTTTTTTGGAAAAGAACATACCGCCGCATGATTCCTTTTCATGCTTCCGCAAGATTCAGGGTAAGACAATGACAATAAAAACTGAAAGTTGGAAGTGTATTGAATCAAACTAAGCTTCATAAACAAAGAAATAGGGATGATATTATGAAATAAAGCAACAAAACCTTTTCAAAATTATCGTAAAACGTAAAAAGTTATGCATATTTTGAGAAATTTATATTCTATAACTAACTAAGATGTTAATAAATAGTTCATACACTAAATCGTCCTGAAGTGTAGTTTTAGAAACAAGGATAGGTTTTATGGTAACTGATAGTAGATCACTAGTTATTGCAATGAAAAGAAAACATATCAGAGGACATTTCTGTAATCTGTTTAATCTCTCCAGGTATACTGGTGCATATGTGTACATTTGAAACTCACCAGTTTAAAAATACAGGTTAACCTTTTTATAACACGGTAGATAAGTTCCTAAAAAATGTCGTGTTGTCGGAAAACGTATTGTAAAAGACTAGGAGCCAGTACAAAATATGGGGAAGCGTTCCGAAAACGTTGTAAAACGCACTTAAACTTAAAAAATATACATGCATATTGAGTTTTACGCAAAATACTGTAAGTGTTCAAACACAAGACACCTATTAAAATAATTGCATTAGACGTTTGCTCAAAACACAACTTAGTAATCAAGCAGCATGCAGTCAATTAGAATTTTGCTCAAATCGAGCAATACTGCATTTTTGCTACTGCATGTAAGGCTTCACTATCCATCTCTCTATTTCAAAATAGAACATCAATTTGGGGTAATGTAGGTATTCTCCGAACTTCATTCTTGCCTAATTAAATATACCTGTTGTGGTTGAATGGATAGTGCGTAATTTAATTTTAAACCAGTATTATAAGATGGTTTCAGCAGTTTTAGTTCCGTGTTAGAATGAAACCTTGTTGTAGGTTGCCGTACTATACAATAATTTCCACAAATTTCTTATCGTTTAAAAGAGAAACCTTGTTGTAAGAGGGTTACCTACATTTCCAAAATTCCCTCTGATTGTTGCAAGATTTCGTTTTCGTTTATTTGAAAAATATCGTAAATATTTGATTACCAATTGGGTAAAATTTAATTAGTTTTAATTGTTACTTTATTTTAACACAGTAATTTCTAAAATTAAGTTTCTTATTTTTGTACTAATAGCATTTTAATGCCAAATGTGTAAACTAAATTTATTTTTATATACCAATTTCATTTAAATTTTGTTTTACATTCTGAAAAGTAATAACCAATTTTTATCGACCTTTAAAAAATTCATTCCTAAAGAGGTTAAAAAGGATCGGGTGGAAAGATTCTGATATTTCTAATATGCTAAAGTTAATATAACTTTAATGCTTAATTAAATTTTAAGGAAGGAAGTAAATAAGATAAAAATTGCAGTTTAGTAGAAAAGAATTGAGAGAGGAATAAAGAAATATGAGTAA
The DNA here is from genome assembly GCA_963969385.1 of Philonicus albiceps. Classification (NCBI taxonomy): domain Eukaryota; kingdom Metazoa; phylum Arthropoda; class Insecta; order Diptera; family Asilidae; genus Philonicus; species Philonicus albiceps. Next base: position 74,470,408 of record OZ017772.1, on the reverse strand, counting down.
CATCTATAAGATGTGTGGAGGCGTACCTAGCAATTGACACCGTTCCAGTTGCCTCTTCACTGCAGCCTAGGATCGGTACTCGCCTCCTTCCCCCCGGAGGACTAATTACTTAATGCACGAGCATTGATGGAGGGTCTCCGTTTGGGAGTAACCCAGTAACAAATTGCGCGACAACATCTATATGTATAAATTCTTAGGACTAATGTCACAGGATCTCGTCTTGAGAGTTCTTGAGGCCCTCAAACGACGGGATCCGGGCAAAAAGCCCACTTCTGGCGGGTAGTGTGCTTTAGTGACTCCTTTGCGGAGAGGAAGAGCCCGCCAGAAGTGCCACAAACAGATTGTGGTTTCGGTTGCTTCCACAGCCCCCTAGCCCAGCCCCCTAGCACAGCCCAGCCCATCCCAGACCAGGGAGCATTCATGTCGTTTGGATAGCTAAGAAACATTTTTCGTTTGCGGAGCCGTAAGCATCCGACACACAGTAGCTCTTGGTGGAGAAACACGAAGCACTTGTCGTCAAGTAACGGGCTCTCCAGCTAAGAGTTAGTTACATCATCTCGGGATGTCTCCCAGATTCCAGGATATTGAGGGCAGCCTCTGACCTTGGCAAGGGTGTGTGTATGTGCGTTTTTTTTTCTTTTTTTTTTTTTGTTGACACCCTTTGATTTATGGGTTACGAGGAAGGTTAATGTTGCTACTTAATGAAAACTACTTTTTGGGTCAGCGAATCCCCTTTTTAGTGGGTGCAACATCCATTCGGACCTTGAAAATTTATTCACTCCCCCAGTTGATGTGGGGGCTAATTAAACCAATCTAGAGTTTGCTGCCAGAGGCCTCTTCCTGAGAACCTCGATGCCTTTATTTTTATTTAGGTACCTTTAACGGCCTTGGGACACGTATTAAACGCCGTCATATCTTAATTAGCCATCGGTGGCGTCTTAATGTGACTTGTAGCTGATAAGCAAAAACATTTCAGGTGTAATTCGAATGCCCGGCCCCCTCCTTATGGTAGGGGGAATTCCTTGAAGGGCAATGAGATAATATTGGTTGGCCAAGCGAGCCCTTGAAGTCCGTTTTAATTATGACGGCCGAAATCAAGGAACTGTAAGTGAATTCATTAAGATACGACTTCTGGGCGCAAAGCTAGAAGACCTTGAGGACTATCCTCATCTCTTCCTTCAATTGGGCGTTCTGGGACTTGAGTAATTAACCCACCCAACACCCACGGAAGCTTAGGCTTCATGTAATTGAGTCAATGTAATCCAGTCAAGAATATGTCAGTCGTTCAAGGATTACCGCTGTTTAATTAATGTTCATACCTCTCACGCATACTCTGTGGCTAAACCAGCCCTTCGTCTACATTCATTTAAATGGATTACCGTGTGTACGATGTATGGACTATTTTAAGATTCTTGAGTTAAGAGCTCTTTTATTCGATAATGCTAAAAAAAAAATAAATAAGTTATTCACAACTATTGCTGTTGATTATATTAAAACTTCTAACTTCTGTGCAAGATACTGTGTAAAGTTTAGTTCTTCTTGTTTACAAGCGCATAAAGCGAAAAAGCACTAGAACAAATGTACGCATATACCATAAATAAAAAGATCTAGACTTTAATGAAATGAGTTGATAATTAAATTTCTCCCCCTCTACTAATTTTTATTCTGAAGGGTGAACGCCACTGTGATGGGTCAAAACATTGTCAATGTTGTTCATAGGAATAACTAATTATTAAAGGTGTATATAACCATTTAAAAAAAAAATGAAATGTATTTTTCTGAAGAGGTGTATCAGGGACATCTAGGGAAAGAAGATTTTTACTCCATAGTATAAATTTGTAACGTTCTAAGCTTATATCAATTGACTCTCTCTATGGTTCTTGCTTTAGTTTTGACCAATGTTGTACAGGGTGGACCATCTGTTGGTAATTTTTTTCAGTCTGTTCTAAAAAATTCTTTGACATATGAAAAGTCAGAAATATGCCACTTCTAATCATGGACTCACTAACAATACAACAGCGTCTTTTCAATATACAAATGTATTATGAAAATTGTCATGATTGATCGTTTTGAAGAAACTGGTTCAATGGAAGGTCTTAAACCGGATCAACATGATCATCCAGTTCGTAAAGTCACTGTTTAGTGTGGCTTATGGGCTGGTGGCATCATTTGGCCGTTTTTATTTGAAAACGAATAGGAAAATGTCCTTATAGTGAATGGGAAACGTTACCGCAACATGATAACTGCTTTTTTGTGGCCCAAATTGTATGAATTGGTGGTCAATAAACTTAGGTTTCAACAAGATGGAGCGATATGTTACACAAGTCGTGCAACACTCCATTTATTGTAAACAAAATTTGCTGATCGCTTATAGTTCCTTGGACGACCAAGAAGCCCGGATTTAACACCACTTGAATAGTTTTTGTGGGGTTATTTGAAAGGTAAGGTGTATGCTAATCATTCACAAACAATTCAACAACTTAAAAGCAACATTTGAGGTGAAATTGAGGTCATTGATTTGCTTTTTTTAAAAAAATTCATCGAAAATTTTTATGTTCGGATGCTGGCCTGTAGGTTTAGCCTTGATGGACATATGAATGATATTAGTTTTCATAGATAAATGGCATAGAACCATCTTTCTTATCAATAAAAATTTTCGGCTTTAAATACCAAAATGTGTGTTTTATTTACAAATGAAAAAAGGACTAACAGTTGGCCCACCCTGTATATCAAAATCGAATTTATTATTTAATATTCGAATGTTAATATCAAAAATATTTAGATGATCTTTTCCTAATTCTATAGTAAAAATTCATAATGGTTTAGACTACCCACCAAGGTCATAAATTACACTTTTCGAATATCTTTAAGCAATTTTTAAAATATGGGTCTGAGTACCGAGCGCGCCAATAGGCAAGATATCTAATTAATTATGTATTTTACCGGGAATAAATAAATTAAATAAATATTAATTTTTAAAATAAAAATTCATGAATGTGGAAGAGAAGAAAACTCTACTTCGGATGAAACCGAAGACTTTACCATACCTTGTAATAAATTCAGTTTGATGGCGCCGTTTTCATTTTGACTAGTTTAAATAATTTAACCATTAATACCAGTGAATTTCGTAATATTTTTGTTGCGTGTACCGAATTTTTATTTGTATACGATCGTGTGTGCTTTTAAAATAATAATTTTTTTGTATTAAAAGTGCACCTGGTGCAATGACCCTTACAGAAGATTATAAAATTTGTTATGTTTAGAATGCATTTATCATTTTCTCCAGCTGGCATAGTGTGTCAAGTTTTCGTTTAATACAAAATTTTTTAAACTTAAACCAAAAATTAATTACCTTCCGTCAGGAGTTTAAATCGAGTACGGAGGGTGTATCAATTTCACCGAATGCAAATCATCCCGTTGCTGGAACTTGATGGCAGCATTTTTTATAGCGTTTCTCGTCTCCTAAAAATTTTATGTGACTTTAATATATGCAACATGCATGGTGCGCGGCATCCATTCACAAATTACAACCCGTTCCCAACATGGGGAAATTGAATAACTTTTACAGCTCTCACACGTTCCCAGCGCACATTTGGTTATCATTAACATCACGAAATTCCATTGACTTACCACACAACAGTCACATTCGAATTTTCTAATTATTAGTTGACAGACATTTCGGCACGAGCAGGGAACAGAGAAAATTCCCACAAAATAGTCGTAAAGTAGAATAGTCTGCGGGCAAGTTGTCTGCATTCTCCGCACTATCGGCGACCGCCGAAAAATCATTGCTTGACATATTTATCAAGAAAATTAGTGGTGCAGCAGAAATAACTACCGCGCCAGAGCCGTACCTTGCGGCATCCCATTAAGTTTTATTCGATCGGTTTATTACCGCTCGGGTCCAGAGGTCAGTCTCTCGGATCTCAGATCTTTTTTTAGGGAAGGGGGGCGCTAGAGCTATTTCCACTAGGGAGTTTTGGATGTAAAAGGCGAATTAAAAAAAAGTTTACGACACGACCCAACCATTAGTTTTTGAGTACATGCAATAGCATCCCTCGGCTCGGATCCACTTCTGGATGTCATAATTTGGCTGGAGTTTTGAGTAATGCACTCCGAAGAGTCCGTCCGAGTGAGTTAAATGCACACACTTTGGAGGGACACAAACAACCCGGCGTGTTGTAATGTCTGCCCCTCCCCAGGAATTGCTTCGGGGCAGAAGCTGTTTGGCTTCCTCTCGAGGGCTCACTTAAGTGGCGGCCTGTGTTTACGTTGCTGGGCAACCGACTTAGAGGAGGCTGCATCGACACGTCAAAGACGACGACCGGCTCAATTTCATGAAAGCACATCATAAGCGGTGACACGAGGTGCTTAATGGATGACATTAGACGGCTTACGGATGCTGATGAATTTCGATTGTTTACGTTTTGAGTAGTTGTGCCACTTTGGAAAGACCGGGGCAACTAGGATCAGCAAGAAATCTTCTGATCGATGGTCGTTAAATCAATAAACATTGCACACTCAATGAATGGGTTTTCAAACAAAACTTCTCAGTTAGGGTTCCATTTTCGTAAATTTATTTATTGGCAGAAATAGAAAGAAACTTCTTTGCTACAAAACATACAGTAACTCAACTTATTGATCAAATAGAATTTTCGAAGAAATCATAAAACAACTTTTCTTTCTTTAAATATCAAGTTTCAAATATGATTCCGTGGAGAAAATATCTCGACTTCTGATAGTACTGGAAAACTCTTTATAGACAATACGAAGAGAACTATTATCACATTTAACCTGAATTGATAAATGTGCAGTCTTATTAGTTGCCTTGTTTTCGTGCATAGTGCATAGTTGTTGACTATTACTAACCAATTGTTAGGCAATGATCTAATTCCAGAAGTATTAAACCAACTTTATAATAATTTTAAAGCTTATTTTGAAGTTAACTAATTTCTGCTGATATTTTTATACTTTTATTAATTGTATTATTCTTTGCATGTCTTTTCGTGCTATGGACAATTTTATATTGCAGTCCATTACCCCTTGCATTCAGATTTTAGGGGGGATACGGCAACTATCCATTCCTTCATTTCTCCTTATATGGTATGCCTATGTGAATTATATTGGAGTGAAAATACATTTAAAAAGTGATTAACTTCAAAATACTTTAATAATGTTAGTTAGTTATTTATATTTTTAGGTATATTTTAAAACGAATAATGCACATAAATACTTAAGATATTTTATTTTAAAACATCTAAATTTACAGTGAAGAAAACGTTATCGTCAAGCAAGGTTAAATTTCGCCAAACGTTATAAAAATTTTATCATTTAGGAGAAGAGTAATTTGGTCCGATGATACCAAACTTAACCGAATTGGCACTGATGGCCAGTAATGGGTGTAAACCTTTTCAAGATCGTTACATTAAGCAGGCGGTAAGATATGGAGGTGTTAACATTAGGTTTAAGTATTTATGATGAGTTAAAGAATCAATCTAACGAATCATAGGCAGAATGACTGCTGTTTATGATAGCGTCCCCAAAATTGGTTTCCTTTGCGTTTAACAACAGTAGAGAAAGAATGTGCTTTATGTAATTTGTCAACAAGATTACGATGCGAAACACAGCTTAATTGACCATAGAGTGATTAGTAAATCAGGAATTTCATCTCTTAGACTGGCCGATTTGATCTTAACCCCAAACAAATATTCAGGGGTTGAATTTAAGAGATTTATTGCTTTAACCCCATAAGAACTTGGGATCTTAAACGAACTTTGGAGCCGTGTATACGGCTCCTGAAATAAATTTAATAAATTTAATAAATATAATGGTTTGCTAAAGTCAGGGCATTATAAAACCCAAAAGAAACTACACGAAAGTTTGTTTTGGTAAAATAGAATCAACTAATTAATCAAATGCCTTTTTCTTCCTTTTCATCCCTTTTTATGAATTTAGGTTGTCGTTTTCTAAACTTAGCCATAGTTAGCAAAATATTTGCATGACTAGCCTCATTCCAAAGTGCACATCTCTTTAAAGGGATAATACCTTAGCTAATCTCGTTTTTCTGAGATAATTTCAAATATCGAAAAGTTTAAATTGGAAAATTTATTAAAGAGCAGTTAAATGTTCTTGTTCTAGGATTAGTTACAGTCAACACTGCACTTCCTCAGTGTGATTTTAGTTAAGTTTGAGGAATCTCATTACTTTCAGGATACCTTTCCTTTCGAATCCGGGTACCGAGCAAAAAGTGGGCGAATGCGAAACTAATGAAATTTTAACGAGTCTTTGAGGTTCGGAATGATTTTAAATGGCCCTCGCCAGTTGGGTGATCGCCTCCTTAAATCTTCTCGTCGATATCGAATTACTCGAAGGCTATATCAAACGAAAAGCATCACCCTGCCGGCACCGACATAAATCGGCTCTTCACGCCTTGAATTCGGCAGGAGCATTTTGGCTAAATGCAGTTCAAAATTTACCTCGACCCCCCTCCCCCATCCCTCCCGAATGCACATTTCGATTTCGATTGCACGCAAGATTTAGGGCCTCTCCTCGGTTGCGATTCGATTCGGACCGGTGGTGCCCTGCAATTGCGGCATCATTTCTGGTTCTAAAATTGAAAACCCATTTACGCAAGGATCTGGTTTCAGACCAGAAATTCACGGTGATTTCTGTACCAAATTAATGATAGTTTACCCAGCAGGGCGTCTAGAACCTTTGTGCCAAAAATTTATCCCGTTCGGGAATGCTGAGGTATACGTCCTGTTCGTCTCCTTTCCAATTTTCACGTGTGTTGTTTGCCTCAGCAGTTCCCTCAATGGGAGCAGATAAATCAAAATTGTTTGTCCACTCGAGTGAATTTTTGACTGCGGAGCGTTTTCTTATTTACAAACATTGGACGAGCCCAGAGGAACAAATATGCGGGGCGTCTCTGCGCAGTAAGTCAGCAGATTTCTTATTGATTTAAGATGCCCTACTCAAAGTGGCATACTTTTTCTTTTTGGATATTCCCGATTTGAAAATCTTTTAATTAGGCTGATTTTTATAAACAATCGAAATCTAGACGGGTAACTATCGTCTTAAATTTTCATTTCGTTTGCGTAATTTCAGTAAATCCATTTAATTAGAGTTGAAAGGTAGAAAAACTCAGAAGAGAAAAAAAGGTAAAGCAAGGCCGTTGAAGAATACACCGAAGACGGTCTCCAAAGGCATCAGTGTATATTTTATCTCAGCTTTCTTAACTGGCTGGAGAGCCATAGTCGTAATTGGATGCAAATTGTTAATTAATACGTGTCACATCGTTCATTAGCCCGCGCGATGATATATTCCCTCAGAATTTAAATGAATGGTAATACACCTCTGGCCTCGACTGTTTTCTGTAATATTTTTGAAAGATAATCCCATTTGGAGCGCCTGGGGGGGAGGAGGATTTCTCCAGGGCACCTTCTGGCATCTTTGGGCATCTCTGAGCGTTTTCCCAACATCCGAGCTCTCGGAAGAAAGCCAATTAATTAAAAATCTTCGCCAGAGATAGCGCGTACACATACAGAACATATGTCCCTGACTAATGTGCCCAGCTACCGTAGAGTCAGAGGAAACGTATCATATCATCTCACTTGGAGGAAAAAGGTTTTTGCTTTCAAAAAGTTGTTTTCTGCTTGCTTTTTATTCTTTATTTTTTTTACCATTTTCCGTGACCCAGAAGCGATAAGATATCTCTCAAGACTCATTAAGCGCAAAGATACGCAGATACGACGAGGAATATTCCCTCGAAAGTCAAGAAGGCGGCATAATCCTAAAGAAGGACAACTCTCAGCATCACATTTTATCCCGTCAAGAGCTAATGATATAAGGAGACCTGAAGCGGGATAAGAGCTCTAAGTTGTTAGGGTAAACCACATCTCAGTTGGAAACATTACAAAATTTACAAAGTGATAAGTGGATGTAATTCGATAGTGCAACAAATGTGCCCAGTATCCTTATGCAATTTGTCTTGCCTACCATCAAGGACAAGGTTGGCAAGATTTTAAGATTCACATATGGGCCTAACATATAGCTAGCTGCATTAAGATTTCTCGAAGGAGTTGCCCAACCGAGCAGAAGGAGCACCTCTAACCTAACTAGGCTTGTACCCGATATGAAGCTGTCCTTATTTGTGGATGCAAATTTTTGAAATTATGGGCTTATGAATCAACCTGTTTTATGGTATACAAAAGTAGAATTATTAAGTACGTGAGAAAATGCAACCATATGATTCTGTGATGGACGGAAAAAAGGTATTCATATATATTTTTTTAATGTAGTGTTTTTATTTAGTATTCGCGACAAAAGTATACATTTAGTTTTTTATAAATTTTTATTGAATAAAATTAAAACTGTATAAACTAGTTGAATATGCTTGAACATCTCTCATTTTTCTTTATCTAGTTGAGTTTAGACAGAAAATGTTTCATTGACCCAGCATTTTATAAGCCGTCATATATATTAAAATTTTAAAATATTAGAAAAGTACATCAAATTGCCATGATATTAACTCATCAAAACTTTAAATCGTGAATCGGATAAATTTTTGAATTGGGTTTTTGCTACAAATAATAATTTTATTTTATTACCTGTAAAGCAAGATTACTTTAAAAGGTTTCAACATATTTTGACTCGTAAGTCTAAGCGAATGGTTTGCAAAGTTAAAATTTTAAAATATATGCCATGCCTTGAGTCCAAGAGGGAGTAAGCTAGGTAAAACTGATAAACGTATCTGTACAACTAAAGGGCGCCAAAGTAGACATGATTTTCGGAGTTACTTTGACAGAGTACTACTGTTGCTACTAAATCGCCTAAATCACCGTGGAAATGTCTACTTGAGTTTATTTTGAGGGTTTTCTTGTGATATCTTTATGGTTTTAATAGCATACACCTGGAATATGCTATTTCTAATGGCAGCGAGGGCTTTTTGGAGGGTCTTTCTAGTCGGAATAATTCCTATAATTTCTACCGTCCAACTATTCTATTTGTAGTGTCTAGGCATTTTGTATTATTTTATACCTATGTATAACAATTTAAAATAAAAAGCACAATACAAAAAAAATTGCATTAAGAAAAAAGTAGGTGAAGACTGCTAAAGTAGGCATTGGTTGCCCAGTAACCCTATTTTACTGTACTAGGTGGGGTGGGTCGATTTCGTTTCTTTTCAGAACTAAAAATTGTTCGAAAGGTATCTGAGGAAAGTGGGCACATAGTAGCTCAGCTGGTTAGAGCAGCGAAACGCACAATTCAAAGGTCGCAGCTTTAAATTCTGATTTTGGTCAAACTCGTTGAGTTTTTGATTAATTCTAAGGTAGCATTTTTCGAAATTCAATTTCTAAAGGGGTGAGGGGGTTTAGGGATTATAAAATGGTTCTATTAATTCGCAAAATTGTATAAATGTTCTACCAAACAAATAATCGAGCTAGTTTGGCTGTTACTACGAAGGGAGTATTTCTTTTTAAAATATTTTCTAAGAAAAGCAGATAAAAAATTGATTTTGTGTCAGGTATAAGTTCGCACCTGCAAGTCCAAGTTTTGATATTTTCGAGAATCTTACAGCTGCTGAGATGAAGACCACATCCACGCATATGGTCCAAGATAAGGCAACATCCAATTTTCTCTAGGGTGCTGCAGGGACGGACGATGAGTGAGAGATGCTCTGCCTATAGTCAGAGTATCCCTGCCTTAGTGGTGCCAGCGCCATCTGGCAACGGGAAATGCTTTGGTTCTCTTCTACTTTTGATTTCTGAAAAACCGGAGATTTTCCGCAGAGCGAGATTCGATTACGTTTTTCCTGTCGCACCTACAGGAGTTCAAGTGTCTGCCGTTTCGTTCTTCCTTGTCTGAGCCGCTCTCAACCACGTGAGACGGAGGGTACCGCTTTTGTGTGGAGGTACCTCGCCTCGTTTTGAGCCGTCTCCTCGAGCAAATTCGAGCAAAGCTCTGTTCATAACGATGGGGTGGTCGCAACGAACCCACGGTACCGAGCCATCGTGCGGAGTCGCTTTTCATGTCAGTTCAGTTGAGAATTGAACGTCGAACGAGTGGGACACGGAGTAGTTTTCACGGAATTTTTGTAGTTTTCCCCTAAAAAGGTGGTAAAGTTGTTTAAGGAGTTTCACTTAGCAGACCTTCTCCATTAGGACTGCAGCAAGCCCTTTAAATTCGCCCGCCGTTCAGCCGCGCGCTAGTCGACGAGACGGCAAAAAGGATCCACAGAAAGTGATTTTGAGAGTGTGTCACGGAGGTCGCGATTCGCGATCACCCGCCCCGGAGTGTGTTTCATTTGAGCGAATTTGTTCTGTTGAATCGTTTTCAAGATTGAAAAGTGAAAAGCGGAAAGCGAGCCAATTTTTGTAGCGATCGAAGTGAACCGCTTAGACGCCCGGCCTTGGTGTTTTTTTGTTTTTTTGTTTTTTGTTTTTGAAATTGTGTGCCCCCGGCGATTCAGCGGTCGTTCCTTGGTCCTGGTGTTTTCGCTGCGACCCTTTGAAACTAACCAAAATTTTGAATAGTACGCAAAATTGAAGGGAAAGTTTGTGCTCGGGGGTGTGCTTTCCGAAGTTCTACAGTTTGTTCGAATTGTTCGAGCCAGAGGACTGAGCCAGCTAACCAAAGTCCCTTCACTTGGATACCGCTCGGGTGGAATGCTCCTCTAGCAGGAACTCGGAGGTATGTATCCTGGCATCTATTAAAACCGTTCTGGGTGAGGTTGGCGTTCCGGGTTAAAGTTGTGTAAAATTTTTGTTCACATCGACGAAATTAAAGACGTGACTCTGTTTCTAATTCGACATGCTCCAATACTAGCTAAAGGCTAGGGCTCCAAGGACTCCCCGTCTCCGACACGTCCGAGAGTGACTGAAGTGTGGTGCCAGTCGAGCGGAACACTCCGGGAGTTTTGGATGCTTGGCGGCTCTGTAAGACGCAAGACCCAAGACGGTTCCGCGCTTAAAAGAGGGCTAATCTTTCCAAACCAAGAAAATCAGGGAAATCGATAGGAGCTAAGTGTCGGTGCGCTGGCCGTACAGAGGTGCGTTTCTCCAGTTTTCTAGACTGTAACGAAATTTTTTTTTCAACTGGGTCTCTAAAATCTCGTTACGATGCGACGGAACGCACTTCTAGGCCAAGTACACCGAAATCGGTTTAATTAAGCTTGGCGGGTGGGGGCTTTCACTTGGTCATTTTCGCGGTTTTCTTTTTGTTGGAAGGCAAACGTATTTTGAGCCTGGGCACGGTACTCCACGTGTGTCTGGGAAAACTATTCAATTTCGCTTCTAAAGAAAAACTTAATGACTATCGAATCGAGAGGTTTCATTTCTATTGGTGGCTTTCTCAGGAAACTTATTTTTGTGATTGAGGAAGCTGGGAGAAGCGGATGAAAGCGATTTTTTACTTTCAATGCTGTTTTACAAGACTTCCTTTGCGTGACTTTTTTGAAATCAAATGCATCTTCGTGAAGAAATACCGCAGAACTTGTACGATCAGAAATTTATCAACTTTACCTTGAAAAACAGCAGTAAAGTGAGTCTGGCGTGAGACAGATGTTAAAATTCTTTGGTGTTTTACTATTCGTTTTCTTAATCAAATAGACGTAAACAAAGCCTGATGGTATAAACTTAAAGAGTTAAATAGCAACTAGGAGATATAAATTTAATAGTACAATATTTAAAAATTAGTACGAGTTCAGAATTTATGGAGCATTAAGTTTTATTCGATTTTCATGCCTTCTTTGAAAGGTTTCTTGCCCCAATATCTAAAAATTGATAAAATCTTCTAAATTAAGAAGACCCCTGACTAAAACGGGCAAGAATTGCTTACAACATTCCGTTCTTAGTCAAATCAACTGGCTTTTTAGGGCTGGTTTTGATTATACAAAACATAATTAAATATTTTGGAAGAGTCTTATAATAAAAAACTTGTTTTACCCAAAGAAACAATATATCTGTGTATTAGGAAAATACTTGAGTGGTTTTCCCCTTTTTAAAAAGCATTTTCAGATCACTTAGAATCACTAAAAAATGTCGAAATTGCTTAAGTTCACGGTTCAATTGTTGCACTAGACAGCGGCTCAATTACGACTCATACGCAAACAATTCAAGTAAACCGATCGCATGTCGTTTTGTTTACAGAACTCAGTTCCCATTTCTGATGTTTTCTTGGATTGTTGTTGTTTTTTTATTTTACTGACTCACTTTGCATATTTATTCGGTTGAAAAGATAAAGTTTGATGACTTAAGACCCGTCAACGTTGAGCTTTTCGATCAGAATTCAGAATTTAACCAAGGATTATTGTCCGTTTAATGCGCAATAATTGACTAATTTTAAAATAAACACTATCAATTTATTGCGTAATCGATTTGGTTGCATTTTATGAATAAAAATAAATAAAGATGGGCCTAAGATTGAACCAAACGGAACTTTATAAGCTATGCTATGCCCATTAAGGGCAATTGTATAACTTTGATACTAACAGAAAAATAAAATCGTGTTTTACGTTTTTATGAGATATACTAAAAATATAAAATTTTACGGAGGTCATTCGTGGAAAAATCGTTGAGATAACCTGTGACTTAATGATGTGGTCTTCCCTATATAATTATGAAAAATTTCCAGTAAAACAGATAATTTGTTTTCACTATCAGTTCCTTGAAATTATTTCAGTGTCACATTGATTGAGTGTAATTTACTGAACCATACGTCGTAAACAAATGAGATGTTTTTAAATGAAACTTAGTTTGCTAGTCTGAAATTGATAGTTTTTAGCAAGATGTACTTTAAATTGGGCGATATCCATGAATTAAAGGTAATACTGTCTATCTGGTGGAACTAGAAGGGTGTGATTCACTATGCTACTATTGTAGCCTTAACTATTACTAAACTTAATTAGTACATTTAAAAGGAGCTCTAATTAAAAAAACGGTCAGAATAGGCGAATAGATACAGCAAAGTAATTTTACAACACGACAACGCAAACCCACATGTTGTACGACCTTGTGAAAAATTACTTAGAAGTATCAAACTGGTAAGTTCTTTCCCCGCCCGTCCACCATATTCGCTAAACCATCCTCAGTCAGATTTCCATTTATTCTGGTCGATGCAATTAGCACTTTCTGGAGAACGGGTTTGTTCGTATAGAGGTATCAAAAAATTGGCTGGACAACTTCAAAATTGTTTCAAATTAACCGGACTTATTCCTTCGGGGAATACGTTTACTGCTAGAATGATGGCCAAAGGTTGTAGGTTTAGATGGAGCATACTTTGATTGCTTATCTACGGTTAATTCATTAAGAAAATTCCTTTAAAATATAAAAATGAATTAGTAAATTGATGCAATTGTCTTGTTGAGTCTACTATCACGGCTTTTATGAGAAAATTTAAATAAAATACGTTTTTTTAAATTTCTTTCTAACAAATTTTGCTAATTCTACGAAGAAGATTGATCATTATTTAACTTAGATCTATTAAATTATCCTAAAAGTCGGTTCCCTCCCCTTAAACACTGAATTGTCGCAGCTGGATAAGAATGACTTAAGTCTAATGCTCTAAAGTAGGTCTCTCTAAAACACTGAGGCATTATATTGTCTCGTAAATTGCTTAAACGTTACGTTTTCTTGCGCTCATTTGCCACGTATGTGTGACTCTAGTATAATCCCAAATTTATCGAAGTAGCTGATGATTCGCAGAAACGAGCACAATCCCCAAACGAGGTCGATTTGTAGAAATGTAAGAATCATAAGATAAATTTTGTGAGCAGTTCGCTCAACTTAAAGAGTCACCTAATTCAGCAGGAAAAGGTATAGCGAGCGAGAGAGTATAAAGCTAATTCGTATCCATTACCTGGGCAAACACCTGAGGCACCCATATTCGCGCGACCGCCCTACTCTACACTGCGGATTACCCCGAATTCTGTTTTGTGATAAAATAGAACGAAAACTTTTCAACCGAAAGAAAAAGAATTGTTTTGGAAACAAGACCCGATGGCCTTGATGGGTAATTAAACGAGGTAACGCTCTCGTGTGCGATTCACACGCAAGAAACAAAGCCCTCTTCCCCCCCATCCCCGGTTGCGGCTCAGCCTCCGCAGCAGCCGCAGTCCGCAAGACAAATTTGTCGCCCACCTTGGCTCGGTCGCAGGCAACGCCTAATCAGCTTAAGACTTGCTCCACTTTCAAAATTTAATCCAAATATTTATTGCTTTGCCGCCGTGCGGCTGGTGGTGTTTTGATATCTGCAAATCGAGAGCTGGGTGCCCCATTGTGCGCGGAGTCCAACGAGGCTCGGGTGCTCCGCATTGCTTAGGCTCGAAACATGCGCCCAGCAGGTCTCTGATAAGTTCGCCTATTGTCTGAGCAGAGTCCCCCGTCCCCTTCCTGCTCCCATTCGGACAACTAAAATATTTACCCGAGCCAAAATGCATTCAATATTTAAGCACACGCATCCCCAGTCCCGTATCTCTCTGGAGATTACGGGAAAGGGTTATCGGGCCGACCGGTCACTCCCAGACAATGGCCAGTTATCCGGGAGCTTCTCTGTGGATATTTCAAAACCCGATGAAAAGTTATCGACAGGCCGGATGACCCCGTGTAATTGGTGTCATTGTAAATTCCGTGATTAGTCGGAAAATGAGGGTTACAAAAAAACAAAAAAAAAATGTGATCGCGTTACAGTGTCATTATCTCGGATAATGGGGTCGTTATTTGCATTCGGGTTGCATTTCAGAGGCTTCTCCCAGAGTCAGATTCGCTGCAAAGCTAGACTGGTCTCTTGGTCAGGGAAGCCGGGTAGTATAACCCCGCCCCTGGGGGGTAATCATTCACCTCTAGACGGGGCAATTACCATTCACCTGCAAGTTCCTGTTTTGTGTTTTTAACGAACAAACAAAAACAGCGGCCTGCTACTCTTGAATTATAAAAAAAAATTGATTAGTGCCGCCATACACAGGAGGGCCGATCGTGAACAAAAGCGCACTATTGTTTGGCAAATGCGAATACGCGCCTGAGTGCCTTTTTAAGGGGATTTCGAGTGCATCTACCTCGAGATTTGATTAGCAAGGAAAAAAGGTTTAGAAGTCGCAACACCTCCCTCATGCGGCAGCGACTTAATAACGCTGAGATACCCTCAAAAAGGTGAGTGTGCCGTGCGTTATCTTGGGATGATAAAAACTTGCCCGAGATAAGGCAGGAGACGTCTGAGTCAGAAAGCTATTTCCTGGAATTGAGACTGGGCTTTACTTTGGATGAGGCACAAAATAAATGAGGAAAGGTGAGAGCGGGTGGTGATTTGCTGGTTATTTTTCGTTTCATGGAAAATTGCTGGTTATCTCAACCAAGCTGAATCAATTACATGCACGAAAGCGGTGATTTTGAATCACGTAACAAGAGATTGTTTCGGTTTTTCGGTTTTTTTTCAACATTCGTAATTTATTTGCCTGAACAGGTATACCTTATAAGTCTTTATATGTAATGAAAAAAAATTAATCAAAATGATGCTACATCAAATGACTGACAGGACAGCTATTATGTGCCTCAGGGATGAATCTTAGGTCCACTGTTGCTTAGTTTGATAAAAAAAATAGCTTGTTTTGTAATTGTACCAATTACCCACATAAATTCTAGAATTTGATATTTTAATTTCATAATATTTAAGGTTTTTCAAAATCCTTTAGTGTCTATACCATGATAGATAGGATACCCTATAAATAAAACCTATTTACCACTAGCCACTAAAGTAAGTATGCACTCTTTATCGTCTATTTCTGAAACCTAGTTAATGAAATTGTAACGTTGTACAGAATTGTGTTTTTTTATAGAAATAAAAATGCTTTGTTAAAATTATCTTGAGTTTGCTCAATCTTAAACGGGTTCATGAATGAAATTGTTTAAAATCTTCATTTTAGCAGTAAATTAATTCAACGCTATTTAGGACATTTCACAACAATCTCGTTTTTCGCTAAGTAGACAATAAAAACTGGCTTAAAGGTTTTTCTTATTCACTTTGATGTGGCAAGAAAAAGCTTTAAAATTTAAAATGATTAACATAAACTTTCGCATTACTTATGCGGTTGTTGAATACCCTTAAGATTAAAGATAGCTTGCTAATCTTTAAACTTTGATTTAGTTCAGTTTGCATATTCTGAATGATTTATACGAATTGTTAAAATTTAATTAGAAATATGTAGTTAATCGAGATAGATCCAGTAGATGAGAATAAGACCGAACACGCCTGGTCTTAGAACAAGCAATACCTCTTGCTAGATATTTAGATCAAGCCTATAAGCATATCTATAAAATGTACTCCGGTCAACCCAATTGCATTGAAAGTAGTTTCACCAGTTACAACATTCCGTTCCCGCTTACGGCTAGAAAATTCCAGCCATCATCGACCCTGCGGGCAACGAATAAATAAATCTACATACAGTAAATCAAAAAAAAACCAAACCCCATCAAGCATATTCCAGAAATGTCAAATTGAGCAATTAATAGGATCACCTGGATGCCGAGACCGTGCAAAAAGCCAACGGCGGCGAAACAAAAACCTCATCGACTCAGTGTAACGAGCCAAACCGCGTTTTACCTGGTGCGCACCGTGAATACTTAACTACCTGCCTGTTTGTTGCTTCACGAATAATTGTTGAAGTGACTTCGGTGTGTATTGGCGTAACACTCGTAACTGCATCGTGCGGCAACCTGCATTTATATTCTTAGCAAGATTCCACAACCTGTGCGAAAAGGTGCTATCAATAAATATCGGTTCGGCCGCAGTGCGTCTCCAACGTATGAGAAATTCTTTCAACAAAATTAAAACGAACATGCAAAAAGACGTTCAGAGAAAAATGCCAAAAAACTACGATCGTGTAGAAGAAACCTTGACAGGTTTATGCGATGTCATCACATTTTGTGGGCTCTCATTTCTCGTTTTTCCATAAGTGACCGCACTATCGGGCCGCTCGCTCAGGTAAGTAAGTGTAAGTTGTGCGCATGTGCAGATGATTTAAGTCTGATAGTTTACGATTTTGTACGATTGCGCGCATGTATTGCGTTTGCGATTTAACTTAAGCTTTTCGCCTTTCAGCACCAACGTTGCGTTGCGATTATTTTTTGTTTACTCGCGGCATACGGTGCGAAAGTTTAGCGAGCCCATAAATTATTGTGACATCATCCTCACGGTTTTTGCTAATGCAAAGAATGAACTTTAATTATTTAATCAATTTACATATCTTTGTGAGCATATTTCGTTTCCGCGGATTGAGTGTGTCGCAGTTTACCATCAATTCTGATGATGGGTTTTAAGAATCATTCACATTTTGGATGGATAAACATCTCTTTCCATGCTTGGTAGAGGTGATTAATTTTTTGTTTTTTTGCGCTTTCTGTTACGCAATTGAGTGTTCTCTGGGGAAAAAATTAAATATTTATTAAAAGAGACACACTGATTAGCATACAACGACGGTTCTATCCTTTTTTTTTACAATAGTGCATATAACTTAAGTTTTTGAATTCGAAATAAATTACGACTTATCATCAGAAATTTACGACGTGATGTTTTTCTTTTGACCTTATTCGGTTAATTTAGAAAAAAAAAGGAATGCATTATTATAAAACTCCTAATGCACACCAATTTTACAGATGAGTAAGTTCTAAGAAGGTAAGGTACACTCACTTTGTTAAAATAAAATTCAAAAACTCAAAAATACGAAACTTGTGATCCATCTAGATCAAAAAGCTTTAACTGAATTATGATAGAAACATCTATAAATAGCTTTCAAGATTGCGATATTTATGCACATAATTTGAATATAAGACTTTCAAGAGTTCCTCTTGACTTTTTGAATATCGAAAAATTAGGGGAGGAAATTAAAGCTGGAGACTGCTTGCTTATCCTAAATGAGATATTTTAAAAAATTTCCCTTCTGGAATATTGCGGTGTATAGAACTCAAAAATATGAGTGACTTAAGTAACGTAACAATTATCGAATGGTATCCTGGAAGTAAAATTACATTAAATCATCTAATAGAATTTTTAGCAGTTGAATCATTTGGCTGGATGGATGGATTTTAATATAAAAATATACGTCTATAGTTAAAATTAAATTAGGGGCACATGTACACGAATATCAAATAAATTTCAATAAATGCAAAATAGACGGTGATAACGAGGAATAGAAAAGTCTGCAAAGTATAATTTGGTATTGTCCTTAAAGGCAAGAATCTCTTCCCAAAAGGACCGCGCTCTAAGATACAAATCTTTTTTCCTGACTTAGCTGAGAGGGACTGGGAATTATCCGAGCAAAGAAGAGCCGACCGGTCGGATGGAAGATTTAATTTGTGATCTTATCGTGTCCCTCATTGATTGGAGGATTTACAGGAGACCGCGAGGAGGGTTCCCTTGATGTTTCGCAAGAAGTAGTCTTGAGCTCGAATTTGACTGGGACCATGAGAGGGCTATTGATTGCTACGACCGGTCCCCGGACGACACTAGATCGCTTAGCGTTTTTATCGTCGGTGATCAGAGAAATCTTTGTATCTGCACGGCCACAAACCGGTGCTGGCCGACGATGAGAATGCAGAAGTTGAGGCAAAAAAAAAAAAAAAAAATAAACTAGACCTGTCCACTGCCTGAAGGGTGGACTTGTCTTATCCCATCACATCTTGACGACGTATTTTTCCCTATATGCCTCGTGTAGTTGCTTCATTCGGAACAGTCCCTTTTCCGCTCCATCCCCCCATCCTTGCACGCCCATTCTAACAGAGCTGCTCGTGGCGGCGCGGCGTAAAGGAGGAGAAAAGTGAACTCAATTTAAATGAAACCTTCCGACTTTTATTGGCATTTAATTTTATTAGAATTGCCTCAGTGGCATTGTTACGTTGTGTTGTTACTTGGGACAAGGATGGCATAGGATACGGAGGGACACTCCTAACATACACCCAGGGTATGGCGAAGGAAATGAATGTCGAGGTGAGGTTGATTGGGGACAAATCGATAAAATGTGTCGGTTTGATGACTTTGAGGGTTAAATGTTTTTTGTTGCCTTTGAAGAGGAATCTAATTTACTGATTCCTTTTTGCTGCCGCCCCCTGTATTCGCTTCTCAGCCTCTCCCATCCCCTCCTCCGTCCTGTCGGGAGATGAAGATGGCTCCAGATATACTCCCTGTTTGATGGTATTGACCCGAAAATTTATTGCTGTTTTGTCTAAAACGGTTTAAAAAGAGGGTTTTGAGAAATGCGCTCGAGACGGGCAGAATGTACGAAAATGAATTACAAAATCACTCCGTTTGATTGCTGACCGTTACCAAGATAATTGGAAGATTTTGGAGTAAGCACTGCTGGATGAACGGCTTTGATATCCCTTAAAGCTCTTGACAGTCCTATTTCTTGCATTCGTGTAATCCAGAGAAAATGACAAAAAAACCATTTCACCATAAAAAAATAAATAAATTAATGGTTACAGTAGCCCAAAGACCCATAAACCAACAGAATTAATTACCTTAATAAATTGTTCCCGCCAAAAACAGGAATGTTTTAAATTAAAATCGCATAAAGATTACAGCGAAGGGCATAAATTCGAAGAGAAAGTAAATCATTTAAAATCTTCAATAAATTTTATGACGATCCCGTCACGTCATCCGACTATCCGGCTAGCCCTGCTGACCTGTTAACAGGAAGTAATTTCTGTGCAAATCAGCTTTGGTCTAACGTTGCTAGCGCAGCGATTTTAAATAATTCACGCGGGCAAAGTAATTCAAAACATATCCGCCGCAGCACCTGAAGACGACGTCACTCGCATCACAGTCCAGCGGAACAAGGAGGCAACGCACAATAGGGCGCCCTATAAAAAATAAAAAATGTGAAATTGTTGGAAGAAACAAAAACATTTCCGAAATGTCTTCTTCCCGCCAGTCATAAATATTCAAAGGTTTTTCAAAATGCAAACAGCAGACAGCAGCAGCAGCGGTATAAAGCGCACCTCGCTGCGGCGTGTCGGCATAGGGCCGCCGCCCAGCACAGTGTCAGTCAGTCAGATCCAGTCACAAGTTGTGTAGGGCTCAAAATGATGATGAAGATGATGACGACGGCACGGTGAGAATTACTCTGCCCGAGAATTTTTATGAAAAATCAGACCAAACGGCAAAGATTTTCTTTATGATTTGAATATGTAAATTAAAAAAAGGTATGTCGACTTTGCGTACAAACAAGAATAAAATTCTATAAATCTTTGGGGTGGGTACAAGACCACACTGTTGTACTTATGTTCGATAAAAAATTCACGTAAATTAATATTCCACTTTTAATTTCATATTTCAGCATATTAATCGAAAATTACACAATTAAATTACTTTCAAATATTTTGTTATACATTTCAAGACTAGCCCACAGGGTAATTCTAGTTGTTAGGATTATGAATTGAGCCGTTCACACAAGTCAACTCGATTAACTTCAGGTTTAAAAATTTCTTAAGCTTAATATTAAAACAACTGATATTGAATTTTTATTTTAAAACGAACTTTTAAATCAAATTTAATTAAATTTCCCAATGTTCTCTACTTTGTGACTAAAATAAATAAATAAATGTAATATAAAAAAAATATTTGATTTTAATACTCAAATGCGGTACTATTTTTTCAAAATTAATTTTTCAAACTTGTAAACCAAATATCTTAAGATCTACTCAATCGATTTTGATAAAATTTACACCATAGGATATTTTTGATTGGATGTGTATTATTGAGAAATAAAAGTTATTTAATAATTGAATAACTTCACTGTACCCATACAATGGTCTTTCGAATCATAAAAGGCTCACCATATTTTTTCTTAGATGACATAAGAAGAAATAAAGTTAAGAAATATCATAGGAAAAATGTTTCTATTACTTTTAATATTTTTATTTTGAATTTGTAACTCATAAACATGACACAAATATTTCTTTAGTCCAACTTCTTTGAGTTACTGCACCCACATTCAATTTAGCGTAATCTAAAAAACATATAAGAGTCATATGTATATGGGCAATTTGGACAGTAAAGTTGTTAAGTTAAAATAAAATTTTTATTTTTAAAACCCAATTTTCGTAACGCCAAAGTGGTGTAACCTCATAAAACTATAGCAGTACCCGATTTCAGTTTCAAGAGTATTTACTACTAGACTACCATATTAATCCTAGATAACTAAGCCTAAATCAGTTTTACTTTGTCACTAAGTATTCGACTCTTAGACTATAAATTAAAAACACTAAGAGAAAATTCATTGTAAATTTGGCAAAGAGTTATAGACAAGTTTTGTAAACAGCAGTGACCTTAGTAGCATTTTATAAGTTGGATTTTTAAATGGAAATCTATACAAATTAAATGGAAATAATGCTAATGCTAAGAAGTCTTTACTCTTTATAAATCCACTACCAAAATACTATAAAATGATAAAAGGAAATGTAAAAATAAAGGCAAATCTAAATGATTGTTATTAACAAAGCTGAAGGGTTTTATATGGCAAAAATTAAAATTAGAAACAACGATGTACTTTTAAATATTTTCAATGGTAGATTCTAGCAAGTATCAGAAATACCCCTGTATAAAGGCTAAAGAGTATCACAATTTTATAATACGTTCTATGTACTGCTGTCCAATGCAAGTTCTTACGTTTTGCTCTTCGCTATCTTCCTTGGGAGGATAAATATGATCATACCCCCATATTTGGACAGAGTCATCAGAAACACCATAGCTGGCTTTGCATTTGACTATCTTCACGGAGTTATTAACTCCTCTGAATTGTTGAGTAAATTTGATATTTTGGTACCTGCACACACTCTCTGAGGAACCATGATTTCTTTCAAACCTTTCAACAACCTTTCACCGTACTAATTATGATATAACCGAGTCCATATCCTCTATGTAGCGCTCTTTTAATTCGCGATATTCCAATATTGATTTTAATTTATCGCGAACTCAAATAAAAAGTTCGGTTTCGTTGAGATTTAGAAATTGTTAAATAAATAAATAAATACATATATACAGAGTATCCCCGAATAAATAGACTGTAATATAAAATTTTATATGACACAAATTACCACAAAACCACATGTTCAGTGGGCATTCAATCGATAGTATGGATCACTGAATTTTAATATTAATCTATGTTGCGTTCAAATTGCATGTTAAAATCTAAGATTGACTAGCATAAAACCATCGAAATTGTCAATGTACATCAGTCTTATTCAAGGCCCCTGCTAAAAGAGCTTCGATTTGACTCAATGACTCTATAATTTTACATCTGATATTGTAAAAATACATAGAAAATTGTGATATAGGAGTAGAAAACTTGAAAATTTAAATTAAAGTTTTCAATTAAAAATGTTAATTTAAAATGTAAATCTTATAAATTAACAGAATAGAATAGTGCAAATGATTAGCGTTTGTAATCTTAGCAGATGTTAGAAATGTGCGGGAATATTTTGAATTCTTAAAACTGGCAGGGTCCGGTAGAGTCTATCATACGAGCGTTCAGTTATCTAGGGTTAATGAAGTACATTACCGCATCCGTAACAGCATCAAATGAAACGTAAATTTTCGTCTAGAACTAGCATTCTAGAAATTCTGTAGCGTTTCTTGCATATGACTAAAGTTTAATATCGTCGCTTCCCGCAAACCTTGTGCGAAGTATCAGGGTGGAAACCCCCCCCCCAAAAATACTCGACAATTGATGCACTCTCATCATGAATTCGATGCAGTGCTTAATCACGTCCTCAGCATGCTATGAAAGAAAGCGAACAGCTGTGATGTGTGCGCTCGCATGTATCGCAGTGGCTTGACACAATACCATACAGGCGGCAGTAACATTTCTAATTCCCCCTGCCGTCGGAGTAAAAATGACTTAAGGACGTATGCAGAGGAGTGTGACCCTCTTCTTGAATGTGTCTTTCGTTTATGTTCGGTTCACTTTTCGTTTACATCATTCCCGCCTCAGTGGCCGTCGCCGCAATATCTAAATTTATCCAAAGTGCTCGACAACTATCTATCGGATAAAAGTTTACTATTTAGGGATTATGAAGTGGGATTACAACTTACAAGTACTCGTCGTCGCGGCCCCACTCGTCCAACAGATGTTCAACTGAAATGTGACAAATACACGCAGCTTGCCCTAATAGACGTGCTGAAAAATTGTTTTTTATTTTGGATATTCCTCTTAATGTGTTTGTTGGTTTTTTGCCTCTGTCTGTCTGTTTTTGTTTTTTGTTTTTTTTTTCCTAATGGGGAAGGTTCATTAGGTTCATTAGCGTTATCATGAAGAAAATTCTGATGGGATGCCGGAAGGTAGACGATTGGGACCTTTTTTGTTTCTCGTGTGCGCGCCCGCTTATCGTTAATAATGAAAATAAATCACGAATGTCTTTTAGATTTCCATTAATGGCTACTAATTTGTCGGCTTTCCAAGATTTTTGTCTTGAAATTTAAATTATTGTGGATTTTTGTGATTTTCAGAAGGTCAGAGAATAGGTTTGATGACTTGTGAAGTTGTTTTTTTGTTACTGATTTTCTGTACTAATCTTGCTAAGATCTATTCTTTTTTCGATTTTATTATATATTTCTTTTTAAAAGATATGAAATTGAGATAAAAGAGAAAGCTTTATGCTATGAATTTTATTATTTCCTAAAGATTTTGTTCAGCACCTGCGAATTCCACAAAGTTTTCATTACCACCTGCTTATTTTTAAGGCTTGTATAAGATTTTAGAAGTGTATTTCAAACCTCGTTAAAATTCTCCTATTTCGTATTTCTGTTGAACTTTGAAAAACTTTTTTAAAAAATATTTTCGTACATAACGTAGATTGGTTAAAGGTTCTCATCTTCATTTTTACACCTGGATGAATAATTTTATGATCAAAAATTACCCGCAATGTTGATTTTTCACCCGGTAATTACTTTTCGCTTCAAATAACCAAAAATTTCGTCTTGCTTCCCAAACTTATTAATTCTAAGAAAACAAAACAACCATTCGTCGATAATTTATTCAGTACGTAAAAAGTAAAATTTAAAACTTTTACTTTGTTGCGTTGTGTATCACGGGTGAGAATTTTGGATACACGCAGTCTGCTCTTTTCTAGATTTCTTGGGGTAAAAGTAATTTTGATGTCGTTGTTTTTAGATTTCAATGAATAAAATACAACGACTGAAATTTTATTGATATTGCGGTATTAAATGATTAATTTGGCTTTTGTTTTCTTTATTCCTCTCTATTCTCTAATCCTCTAATCGTGTTTAGTCCATGAAAACAATAATTAAAATCCAGTTCTAGGTTTTTTAATAAACATAGAAAAATATTGTGATAAAACTAAACTAGGTAAGTTTTCATGGTAATGGCACTTAAGCCATGTGCGTAAGGAGACCACACTTATAAGTGGTATTCGAACCAACAGCCTCTGAAACGGTAGACTAGCGAGCTAAGCTAACAACTGAACTACCAGAAGTCCAAGAGTAAGGAGTTAAAATCAAAATGTCCTAAGACAATTTATGGTGTATTTTAAAGGTCTATCTAAAGACACACCACTCTGGAGCGTAAATGAGTACCTTTGAAAAAAAAACATAGTTTTGAGATAATCGCGTTTTAAAGTTTCATCATTTTATCTCTTGAATGTAGCACTTTTTAACCAATGCTGTAATCTTTGCAAAAAATTTATAGAGTCAGTTACTCAGTTAGTCAGTTACCTAGTTACTCAGTTAGTCAGTTCCTCAGTTAGTTAGTTCCTCAGTTAGTTAGTTAGTCAGTTAGTCACTTAGTCAGTTATTCAGTCAATCAGTCAGTCGTGGCCAAAATTGTGATTTATGTACACTCTCATTTTGAAAAACTATTCCACCTAGACATATGAAATTTGGAATAACTGCTTCTTTGTCATAACCTTAAACTTCCTGAAATTTAGCCCTGTAACGTACTTAACTAGCCTCAGAGATAAAAGGGAGGTTGAAAAGGCCTCAAAGGGGTCCGCGTAAAAATTGCAAAGTGTGCGAGGTTTGTTTTCTGAGAATTTGGCCTTTGGCGCTTAAATAAAATTGCAATTCAAGTAAAACTATCAGATGTGTACCTAAGACAGATTTTCTACATTTAGCCCATTTTTCATTCTGACAAACTTTTGTCACGAGAGCTCGTTCCAATCGAGTTTTTGATAGTAATCAAGTTAATGGCAAAGCACCAATCAATTTTACAAGCAACTTCTATCAATTCGAGTCGCATTCACTCTCGTCATTGTCCATTTCTTTTGGGCGCTTAAGATGAATGACGTGTAAAGAAAGGTTCCCCACCGATCCCCCCGTCGCACATCATCTCTAGCATTGGGCGCGATAAAATGTTTGTCAACGTTTAACTGTAAACAAAATGCCGGGTGATAAACATCACGCTGGCACCACCACCTCCAGACGCATCCACCTACCTAGGAGATAACCTGCTAGCAGTCGTTGAATCGATCGATCGTCGATATTGCGCCGTGGAACTCAATCACGGCGCACTCCAATGGCTCTGGACAAAGAAAAAATCGTTCGTTAGCCTCCTTTCGCTGAGATTTCGATCTGTTTCTTGGACTGGGTTCTCCTCTATTCGGCGAACACATCTCTTCCTGTTTGGTGTCTTTTTGTCCCGCGATATGTTGCTCCACCTGAAAATATTTCTTGTGCCACCCATCCACCCACCCGTTCAGGTGCTTGAAAACATCTGACACCTTAAAAGTTTTTCAGCCCGAGAAAACTGGCGACGAGCGTGTTAGTCTCGCAGTTCGGTGAAAAATTGAAATTTACGACCAACAGCGGCAAATTAATTTTACTCGTCCCGGCTGCGGAAGGAGGCCGCTCGATTTATTCCCATCCAGGAGGATCCTTGGTGGCATGTGTTTGTGTGCACCGGTGGGGCAGATGCACGCGGTAATTTAGGCGCTCTGAACCAATTTAGCGAAGCATTATCCCCTCCCTCCTCCGGCTCTCGAAAGTCATTTGCAACTTCTTGAGTTGCAGCATACACTTGATGAAGACCATCAGCTGTTTGACCCCAAAAATCCAATCTCCAATTAATTTTGGTCCCCGAGCAGGCTATGTCGGTTAACTCGCAAAATGCCTGGATCCAGCGAATTGCAATTATTCGAAACGCAGGGCCACTAGACGTACCTGCTTCCGTGGTTGCGGAGGGTACGAAAATTATTTGCTTAAGCTATTAAGCAAAATCAGCCGCGGAATTGCAAAACATTTCGCGGATCGTCCAAAAATTTCATTAGAATGCCTCTGCGAGAGTGGATCGGCCTCGTTTGCTTTTTTTTCTATTTAAATTTTGGGGGCGCCTGGCACCCACTCCTCGCTGCCGCGCATCGTGCATCGGGCCCCATGTGGTTCTAATTAATAATGGGACATACCTAGCCTAGGTAATGAATTTTTGGGATGGGTCCCCGTTTATATGCTACGTCGTTTGATTGCGGTCTCGGTGTGTTTGCAAGTAAATTGTTTACCTTTGGCGCGCTGATCGTTTTTAATGCCCGGGACACTGTTTAATGGAAAATTATTATTCCCTGTGCCGACAAGAATGCGCACAAAAAAAAAACTTTGTTATTGCATTAATTCTGTCCGTGTGAGCGTGTGCACTGGTCAGGAATTATGTGGAGAAAATTTTGACACGTTCGTTGCTAAAAGGAAATGATTAATTTAGCTGCGGTGGTGAATTATTTAAAATGTTTGAGTCTGCACGAGGGGACCATTTTCAAAAATCCATTCCGGTACACTGTAGGGGTATTAAAAATGACTCGCTAGCTTGTAACAGGATTTATTTTAATATTTTAAAAAGGGTGTTGTGATGTTGTGGAATTTTCCAAAACAATTCTCGTGCATTTAAATGTCTGCAGACAATTAATTTGTTTTATAATAAAGTGGATGGTTTGTGGGTTTTAACGCTAGCCTTTATTTAAAAAAAAATGGGGCCAATCCGAATCATTTCATGCGGCAAATATATTGGGAAAGTATTAAACGTAACGTAATTTAACAGAAAAAATTGCGGTGAAGGCAACAAATCATTCTAGGATTTTATTATTATTATATGATGGGAATTACACGATTATAAAACCATTCTTTTATCTGTCCATTTGTTATTATAAAACCCTTTTTATTTTTAATTTTGTATCAAAATGTTTAAATAACTTTAACCCTAGATAACTAAACTTATACCAGTGTTACTTTGGAACTATTCATTCGATTCGATATACTACTTAAGTAAATTAGTCTAAATTAAGAATTACGATTATAAAATTTTATTTAAAAAATATAAAAGTGGTAAAAATTAGCGCATGCAATTTTTTGGCGGTTCCGCGCTAGTGTGGAAAATTGGAATCATCCTCTGATGCCCAGTTTCGAGGTAGTGGGTCGTTTCCAACTCAGATAGGATATTTTCGGCCATAATATTGCGATAATTTATTATTTCAATATTTTTATATACCTAACTTAGACTTATAAATAAAACAAGTTCTGAATTTTAGTAAATTTTGAGAAGACACAAAAATTTGCGATCTTACACACTGAATATGAAAAATTTGCAAAATCCGGTCGTCTATCTTACGAATGTTTAGTTATCTAGGGTTAATGTTGAATTTAAAAAGTTACACATTCCATTCTTGTGAAAAATACCCAATTTGGAGCAATATTACCGCAGTAGAGGTATGTGAAAGCGATCTGCAGAATTTGAAATTAGTGCGCGCAAATTATGAAAATCTGCTATAACTTAAATTACGGGCAAATTGTCTGCTTTACTCGCCAAATTATATTACAAAAAATAAAATAGATGAGTATCGTTGACCTTGTTTCAAAATGAAATTACTCCCGAAAATTGATAGTTGGCAAAAAGGTCAACAGATGAGGCAATTCAGCGGAGACTTTCTTTAAACAAAGCAAAACGAAACTCCATTGTTTTCTATTAAGACTTAATTACCTCGGCCCGCATATCACATATGATCCATGTTCGTTATATGGAAGGTATACCTCTGGTACGGTGGTCGAAGTAACTGACCTAAAAAATACCAAACTACGATCAGACACTTCCGTGATCTAGGTCTTTACGATCGCGAGAATGCCTGGCATTCCCTTAAAATTGGTATAAACGATCGCATTACTCGCCCGAATGAGCCAATCTAGCGAAAAGCAATTTAGTGACTTTCAAAACAAAACCATCGGCATAATTGCGGTCTTTCTTTCTTCCGCTGATAACATGGGGCTCGCGCTGTGAAAAAGTGAATAGAAAATGCGCCAATCATCCACGCCTAAAGTAATCACAGCGAAATACTCTTAAGTCGTCGTGCGCTTTGTTTGCGGCACACCGCGAAGGGGCGTGCGACTTTCGGCAAAAGAGATGGACCAAATCCGATAGTATTCAACGAGCCAAACATGTGCTCTTTTGGGGGAGAAGCAAAGGGGGGGGGGGGGGGTCGGTGCTCCATATTCTGCGCAAATTTCACAAAACGTTCATCGGGTCCATTTTCTTCGCCGATTGATCCAGAGGTAGCGCTATAACTTTCTTTGGTGCCCCTTCAAAGACGCCGGTCGGCTTTTAAGAAAATCAATCGTTTCGGGGCGAAACTGAAAGCACTTTTGAGACAGAAAATAACCAGTAAAACGCCCTGGGGCCCCTCGGGGCTACGTATCATGCGGGGGAGGTCGGAGGACTAAGTAGCCGAGCTTATCGAATTTCTTGTTTTTGTGGCGAAAAGTTCAGCGCCTGGGGGAGGGGAAGAGGGAAAATCGCCAACATTCAAGCGATATACGTCCGTTGCGATTTTCCACGGCTGTGGGCACATGTGTGGCATGGCTCAGCCAAGCCAACAAATGTACCAGACAACCAGAAAAATACGTCTTTTTGTGCCAAACCGAACCGTTTTGAGGAGCACGCAGCAGGGAAATGAATGAACAACTTACTGACCATAGAAAAATTGTGTACAAAGCAGACGCATGGGGGCATGGAGCCTCGGAAAACACATGGCCGCACAATCCCCCAAAACTGGAGGGTGGTCCATTTCCGCGTTTTCACTTTAATATCGAAAAAATAGGGGGGAAACAATAGCAAAAGCCGAAATAGAAAAAAAGTGTCCCAAGAAGGACGGCGGCAGTGGCGACAATCAGGCGATGAGCAGGATATTGAGGTTCATTGCACGTTTCAATAGAAGGAACTGGTCCCCTCCCTTGTGGCGCGATAAAAATAGACGACAGCAGCCAGCAGGCATAACAAACGTTTTCAGATTTTGTTTCGCGCATTCAAAAACAAATTTGTGGATATTTTGGCGCGAAGATGGAATCTCTAATTAGAGCGCCAAACCAAGGAAACGGATGGATCCCCCCCCACGTTCAAGGAGAAATTATAGTGCTAGGCACTGCGCGAACTGTCCGAGGGCAATGGACTTAGACATCATTTATAATACTGCTGTGGATGCTTTTCCTCCCGGAAGGAATGTCGGATTTGGAAAACGTCCAGGACGAATATGCTGCCTGCCCATCCAGATAACAAAATCCTCCCAATTGCCATCGCAAATTTAAGCCTACTTTCTGGAATTATTTAAACAAGAGGAGGGTATACTAAGGGAAACTTTAAAAGGAACTAGCGTCGTTAGTTTAACTGCATGACACACTGTTCGAATTCCTAATTACAATACTAATTCTAATTACGAATCTTCGGAAGTAACATTTAGTTAAGACTATAAAAATTAATTTGTCCATTTACATTTTTGTGCTGGTCATAATTTAAAAAATTATATGAAAACAAATGCGGTTTTTGATAATTGTTCATCGGTTCAGATTTTTAACATTAAAATTTATTTTTAAATAATTTAACGATGGATATGTTGGGTTCACATAGACCATAGTTGGTACGGTTCTCAGAAATGCAAAGGCAAAATAAGTTAGAATACTTGAGGCCAAGATACAGGAACGGAAATATTAAATAAATATAATAACAGCATAGTGTCATATTTATCGGTTATAATCTTAAATCCAAAAAAGATTCAAGAAATTATGCGTCTATCTTCTAGCAAGTTAATTTCTAGCAGTCTCTATATAACATGGGAGGAATAGGAAGAATCAAAAAAATAAATTAGATAAATATTCGGAGAATAAATAGAGAAATTTTTTATATTAATAGAAAATCTCTTTATTAACCTATTCTGGCTATACCGGAAGACTACGATCGTATCGTTAATTAACAGATGTTGACCCCACTGAAAATCAATTCAACGGCGACAGCAGTCTTTCTGAATTGAGTGCGGCCGCAAACATGACCGCGAATGGTCAATTGAGCCGAGTTCACATTGAAGCGGACGAATCGAAGAATAGAGGGCTTGATTTATACACTAAGTCCGCGACCAGGAAGATTGCATTGTCCAAGTTCTTTCGTATTTTCTTATAAATTATGGCGTTTTGTGTGCACACAGTCCGGTTGGGCGATTCGACCATTTCTCGCCTCATCGGCGGGGGTCACAAGCCTACAAGTGACGAACGAGCATTAAAACCTCCATACACACGTTCGACCGATTTGAAGTAGCTCGCGGTATAACCGCCACAAGCGATTATGATGATGATGATAATGATGATGATGACGATGAACAGAAAAAAATGTAATTCCAGAGCAATTCGAAGCAATAAAACCAGATAAGGAGGAGGTATGACACGGCGGCGGAAGAAGACCTGAAGAAAAGTTATCCGCATCCTAGGGTAGGGGCTTTAGAGGTGCGGGACCGGGAATCTGGTAAATGGCACAAACCGTGCGGCTTATGTGATTCTAACAAGTTTTTTTTAATTTAATTGTTGCGAGGCGGAATAGTAATTGCGGTTTTGATATACACGGAGCAATGAACTGGAACTAGACGAGAACCGGGTGCCAGAGTAAACGCAACTCTTAGGTGCCCGGATGGAAGCGAACATATATCGCGATTTTTACATTGCTCCCATTCAGTTGCCAGGAATTTTATGGATAATGTGACTTTTTTATAGGCTATTTCAATCTTTTATTAATATTTGCCCAAGGAGGTTTGCTCGGCACTGTGTGGATCATGCAATTTAATGCAAATGAGAGGGCTGCACCGACAAAAAGTCGTTTTTAATAAAAAAAACAGAAAAAAACCTACCATTGCACCCGGCCGGATAGTGCTGATGTTTTTCTATTATTGCGATAATGCAACATTACCTAACGATTTTTCCAGCGATGGCAACAAGAACACTGTTGCCAGTAAAATGGAATTAATTTTTTTTTTTTCTAACAAGAGCACTTCCACAGGAATTGCTTTGAAGATTGCAAATAGTTTTGCAGTATAAAAACATTTTATCGATCCCCTAGAGAGTTGCAACTACTGACGATTGGTTTGAGATCTGCGGGAGGTCTTTTTTTATGTTGCTAGTTTGAATAAGTAGTGCTTTTGATTCCCTCGTTTTTAGAATAAATTTTATTGAAATTCTGCAGCATTTTCTATAGTTTCTACTATTCCACAATTTATAAAAAAAAGAGATAAGCCGCCTAAAAGGCGATCGTATGTACTTTAAAAAGTCTATTAAATTTTGTTCCCAACAAATTAACTATACATAACATCAAAATTATATCAGGCTACTTACTATAAACGCTTAGAACAGAACAGAGGGTTATTACTCCTCCTACCTTTGAACATTGAGTCCCAAAGGGATAAATTTTTCAAAATAAACGAACTCCAACAAAATCGGCTATTGACATGTTTCATAGTCCTCTAGTAGCCAAATTAACCAGATCTCGTAATTTTTATTTTCAGATATGCGAGCCATACAGTTTGGAAAGAGGAGATGATGTAGCTCACCAGTAACTGGGTCCATAGTGCCAATCAAAGGATTTTATAAAATCGAGACAAAAGACTTTTTGGAGGAATCAAGGTAAAGAGAAGCTGCTTGTCATCTCATTACGAATTAAAACAATCTAAAATTCATCGACTGAAAACAAGCGCGTCCGGTTATTTATATCTCATTTAGTATAGGGGGGCTATTTTGCCGCTCTTGCCCATCCCTCTTTCGCGGTGGTCAAAATCACCTCGAATTACCCAATACTTCGGAAAATGTTTCTTGTGCGATGATATCCAAACCTTTTATTTAGTCAACACCGTTAATTACGTAACCATTAGCCAGTTTACAAATTCTCAGGTCGTTTGCCAGACTAAGAGCTCGTAAATTTTTTTTTGTTTTTACGAGAAATGCACCCAATTATCAAAAAAAAAATTTGTTTCTTTATTTCTTTTTTTTTCGCTTTTATCGGACAGAGGTAAGGGGTCATTAAAATTTTTAAAAATTTTCATCATAAAAATTAATGAGCGGTTTTGGAGGACCATTCCCGGGGGACACACACACGGTCTCTGAATGCAAATGATCTGTAAAATACTCCCTTTCTCCGTACTGTCTGTCGATGTCGGTTAATTTTTGTGAGACTGAAATGTGTTTTTCCTTAAGACATCAATAAAACTTAAATTTTAGATATACGCCATAAATTTGCTGTTTGTTTGATGACATCAAATTATTTCTGCCTTTTGTCTTTAATGGGTGAGAGGTTGTTAAATGTTAGTAGAGGACATGGACAACCGCAAGGCTGTTAATTTTATCCGGTTATGGTTTTCAACTGTAGTTATAGGTAAAAGTTGTTTATTGCTTAATAAAAATTATTCTTGGAATTTTATGATGAAAATTGATTCGATTTAGTGTGCGGTCTTGATATAGATGAAAAATAATTTAAGGCTTTTTTATAAGGGTTCGTTTGCTCCTTTTAAAACACCTGGACATGTTTTTGTTATGTTGTAATTAACTATTTTATTACGAGTTAATGAAGAGTGAATAATTTTAAATGTTTTCCGGTAATAGAAACAGTTGAGTGCTAAATGGAATTATTTGAAAAACAAAAAGACATATGCATTTATTGCTTAACTGACGTTAAGTTAAAAGAAAAATTCATCATCATCAGTGCCGAGAACGTAATTTTTATTTTACTAAATAAGAAATGGGGCGTTTTTTTCGGTATGTACCAACCAAGCGTTTTTCAAGCTGGTACTATCTACAATTCTACTTTTTCTTTTATAACGAGGGTCGGTTAAAAAGTTTTAAGCTTAAATACTATCGCTAATAGTACAAAAATACCAACATTACTTTTTTATTAATTTAACCATTGGAGAATCTACCTTAACCCATTGAGCGCTATGAACGCATAAATGGGTTCTCACATAGCCATTCAATTTGGGTCAATTTGACCAATAATAAATTCATAACGCTTAAAGAGTTAAGGCCTTCTCTGTCACAATCAACATATTTTGCAATTGGATTACAGTCAATCCATCATGCGCTCAATCCTAAAAACCAGGCAGCCACAGCACACGTTTAACTTGACATAATTCAAAGGGTTAAATTTGGAAATTTATTTAAGGGGCTATTGATTTTGAATCTATGCAAAAATTACTTAATATTTTTTATTAATTTTATTTTACAATTTCGAACTTAATTCCCAAATTTGTTTCTTATTTTTTCGTGCACTCGAGAAGTAAGCCCATATGGCAACTTTCCGTGTTATTTTTTAGTTTATAACCAGAGTTTTCATATGGGAATCGAACCCACTACTTCGGAATGGCACATCACAGCCAAACCGCTCAGCCAGCTATGCCCCACTTAATGTCAGCTAGACCGTATTACTGAGCTATACGCGCCCCCTGCTATCAGCAATTTTTATACCATAGGCTTAAACCTTTTCAGTCCCTCCTCGTATATCTGCTCAAATAAATTGAAGACGCATTAATGCTGATGGGGTTGACCAATGTTCATAAAAATTGGTTGAACCTTTTTTCAAGTTTCTAAAAAGAACTGCTGTAACAGAAACGAACATCTCGTCAGAAAGGATCTATTTTTCCATTTACAACACGATTTTACCTCACCTGCAGCAAGGTGTAATTCTATCGCACCCCAAAAACACTTGCCATTATGACAGTCTCATTTTTGAAAATTTCCCTTCATCACAATAACTCCCTGGAGCCGAGGGAGGCAGCATCTGGCACCTAATCCCTAGTCACAGTGATGTTGTCACCAACCGCATTTCCCCCCTCCCCCTAAATGTTATTCCATAAATTTTTTCACCTTACTTGCGACCTTAAAATTTATCTCTGCAGTCTCCTGACTGACGGATTAAATAAATGGGAAGACTCCTACTAAAAAACCTTAAAGCATGATAGAACATCGTCGCAACCGTCTTTCATGCGGGGCGCATCTTTAAAACCGCCGAATGTCCTTGAACCTTTTTCGCTGAGCCGAGAGAAAAAATCGAACAGCTCACAATCCTATCGAATTGATCTTTACTGCGGGGAGGATGCGGTGAGGCTGTAACGTCCTCACATCATCCGGAGAGTAATAACAAAACTGGAGCATATCGGCAATAAATCTGAATTCAATTTATATCGGCCCAACATCATCCTCTTGCTTTGCATTCTGCCGCTTTCGGTCGCCTCATCACGGTGTGCGGAGGTGTAAATATCGTTCCGTCTTTGATGAATGCGGTTGGCTGGCGGGGGCGGAAAATGATACCCAACAGGGCGGTTTATCATACACACGGTGAAACTCGCGGTAAGGCATTCTCACCTTGCAATTGAAATTTACGTCCTTTTTGCAATTTTGTTTTACTATTACCTTCGACAGGTCATAAATTGTGCATATGCGCGCCAAAACTCTCTTAGCTCCGGATGTCTTTCGGGGAGATACTGCAGCGAATTTACCGTCCGGGCAGAGTCCCTTGTGACTGCTTAGTTACTAAAAAGAGGACTAATCTGGGGCTTTCTAGAGCCCCCGTCGGGTTGGAACTACATCTCCCGGCTACGGCTACGGCTACGGTTACGACTCACAAAAAGATAGCGCGAAAATATTGTTTTTGTGCTACTTCTACTTTTGTATACCCCCTTTTGTCTGTTAATTTTTTTTATAGAGCCCCAAGATTTATATTTTCTTCTTCTAAACTCTGGGGTATTTGAGATGTCACGCTGCGAGTGCACTTTAAGGAGGAGCAAAGTTAGAACAATGCCGTCACATCATTCCTCCCGTGCGTCTCAAGTAAATGTGTGATAAACGTTGCCTTTCAGCCGGGAGACGTATTTAGGCCTCCTCTATTCGGTTGGGATTAAAATACATCTCTCCTCGGTACCGCAGCATCGAACGCTATAAATTAAAGCGAGTTTTGAATGGACTCTTTGAGACGCGGCATTTCCGTCTTCTGCGGTTGGACTTCTTCGCCACGTACCTCTTTTGTTGAAAACATGCAAAACTGGTTGATTCCCGGTTCCCAGTTGTATGTCCAGCCGGCCATTACAACTCGTCCGGACGACGGCCTCTGGCTGGTCAGCATGGCACACCATTTGTTATCGTTGTACCGTCCCGCAAACCATTCTATACCTCAGCGAGAACATGAGAAATGCGGCGGTGCACAATGCACTAAAGCGCAAAAAATAACACATCCGCGCCGTATAAGTATCAGGGGGTATCTTGCAATTAAATTTATTGCAGCATCCTACGGCAGCGATGTCTTTGGCGCCTTTTTTTTATTCGCCTGGGCCGCGCAATCATCCATCTTCGGGAGTATCGTTCAAAGTGTCTTCTGGCGTGCTTTAGATGTACTCCGGCCCTCCCTGCCCCCATCGCCCGGCTGCTGGGCTCCATTTAATCCGGAGCAACGAAGCCCCGAGTTATTTATACATTTTATTGGCACCGGGACGAAGAAAGGGCCTTTTTGTTCTGTGCCCTTAACCCGAAATTCAGCTCCTTGAATGGATGAAGGAATATCCCTTCTTTGTACCTGTCTGGCGAGAGTTGGTCTCGGTGGAGGTACACGGGTTCTTCTAATGCGAAAATTGCAAAACAATGAGATTTCCGGTTATTTCACCAGAAACGAGGGCATTTAAGCTCCTTGGGAACCCAGCACTGCGCGGAGTGATGAACGACAACATTCACTTATTTTTTTTTTTTTTGTTCAAAAGCGCGCTTCGAACGACTGTTTCGGCAGACTTAGAGCTCATTATTTTTGGAACAGGACATTCTCTACATCCTGTCCATTGAATGAGTGATGAGGGAGTTGTGGAAATGTTGAATGGGTACAATAGATCGCGTTTTTCCCCCATTCCTCCATCTCCTGGTATAGTGCGACAGTTAAGGGTTTAAAATTAAGCGCTGCACACTCATTAGGGTAGTTCTTGCCCGAGAAGGGTTGGCATGTTTCGGACGAAAGATTAATGCATTTTTGTTCTTGACAACGTTCCTTGCATGGGTCAGAGGGTACTTCTATTAGTCTCTGTTACGTCGGATAGTGATTTATCCAGGATACTGTTTTCGAAATTTCAAAATTTTTGTATTAAATTACACAATAGGTAAAAATAAAGATAACCTTGCAAACAATGAATGTAATGTAAATTTTAAATGAAAGCCACAACTGTGAGTTTTTTAGAGTTTTACGTTTTGTTGTTAAGACAACTGTTGTCTGTTAATCTTTTAGAATCTTAGAAAAGGTAAAATGTATCAGAAATTCTCACAGATTACGCATAGCTGAATTAAATTCTTAAATCGATTGATTTTTGAAGCATTAATTGTTTTGCGAAAAACGAAATTTGATAGACATTTTATCTCAACAACTTAAAATTACAATGATATTTTACAAGAATACTTTTATAATGTTATAATAGTATAAAATTATATCTATCCTATGTTGTATTACAAAGCTGAAAGGAATTAATCTTTTAAATTGTCAGCAATAATCGTTTATGTAGGAAAATTTGTATAGGATGGAATGCCATACACATAT
The DNA here is from genome assembly GCA_963969385.1 of Philonicus albiceps. Classification (NCBI taxonomy): domain Eukaryota; kingdom Metazoa; phylum Arthropoda; class Insecta; order Diptera; family Asilidae; genus Philonicus; species Philonicus albiceps. The sequence goes on along the minus strand of OZ017772.1, from coordinate 74,433,570 downwards.
ATCCGATATATTGCCCTATTCGTTACATATTAAGGGATAATATCCCAGCACATATTAATTATTTTTTATAGTGTGCCCCTTCCCATTTTCTAAATTAATCTTTTCCTCTCAAAATGGAATTTTTATGACTGTTGTCTTTAAAAGAAAACGTATTTAAGAAAATTGATGTGGTGTTTTCATCCGACAAGTTAAACCGATCATAGCTAAGTCGTACAGTATCGTTGCTACACATTAAAAGTGGATTTATTGAAATTGGCTGGTAAAAGTGTGAATTATAATGAAGTAAAAATTTATAGATTTACACAATACACAATAAAAGAGCCGGAAAATAATATAGGAGAAATCATTCAGAACGTATACATATTAAATTAGCTTACTAGCTCCCGGCTAAAATTGCTGATATTCATCGTCATAAGTTGGTTAATTTGCACAAAGCATTCATCAATTATAGTTTTAAATATTCCTCATGAATGAGTCGATTTAATTATTGAAGTAGGAACAAAATTCTACTAGGAATTAAAAAATAAAAAACCATTTAACAGGTGATAGTTTAGGGTTATAAAATATGGTCGGAATAATGAATTAATTTCGTCAATTGTGAAGAGAGTAATTGCAAAAATTCAGGCAGACTGGATCAATTGATGATGTTAAACACACACTGCCTAAATTGGATGATATTGATGTAGACGACATGAAGTTTTAACAAGACGGTGCCACATGCCATACAGTCTGTGAAAGAATTCAATTACTGCATGAGACATTTTCTGACCATGTTAATCTTCGTTTCGGTGATAAGAATTAACCCTCATACGATTTGATTTAATACTATTGGATTTCTTTTTATAGGGTTATTTGAAGTCGAAAGAGTATGCCAACAAGTTTGCAAACACGCAAGCATTGAAGGTGGAAATTCAACGACATTCTGCCATATTTATGATCAAAATGATTATGGAAAAATTCGACAAAAGAGTACGTATGTGCCAGCAAAGTCGTGGAGGCGATTTGGTCTATACATAACCCTATTCTGTGTACTTTTTTATTTAATTCAAATATTGCGTTAATTTTGGGATACACTTTATTAAACCCTGAGTAAGACAACATGGATCTATGAATGTCGTTAGGTCGTTATTATTCTTTCTTACTTAATAAATCGTCATAGCAGTAACTATGGCATAGTAAGTGATATTTGCTTTTCGGCAAAACGCTTTATATCTATTAGTCCAAACTGGGTTTTTTTTGCTATAATGGTACTCGTATTTTTAAACAGAAATTCATAACTATAGTTTGTTTTTCTGTTTAAGCTCATGCAATGCTACATAGGACAATTTTGCAATTCCCATTTTGCTCAGTGTGAGGTGGTATTTTAAAATTTGAAAACAATTCGCTGATGGACGGATAATTCAAATCTTACGCACCAGAGGCGGCGCATCGCGTTGCGCCAGCTTGGCTGATACCATACCAGAAGTCCAATTACGTCCGGCCATCAGACCAAAATGGTTTTCTCATATTTTTTCACGAAATATACCCACAAAAGAGCTGTCAACCGCATAATAGGGCAGTTGTCACGCACGTTATACCGCTCCGATGTGGGCATTCGCCCAGTCTCTGTCTAAGAAATTCAACAGATGTCACGGCCTTCACGTTTTTATCACAAAACTTTTCGTGTATAAGCGTCCGGATCGGGTCGGACAAACCCCCGACCCTAAGTGGAGGGGTAGATGAGCGGACAAAAAAAAAAGAAAAAAGTGGACAATGAAAAAGCCACAACACACTGGCGCCCTGCTCACGAGCAATTACTCCTATGAAATGCAAACCAGAGGCATAAATCGCTTTTTGTGAACGTTATTACTTGGATCATACCCTTCGTGACCACCAGCGCAATTTCCTTGGAGCAAATTGCCGGCCCGGCAAAAGAACTTGTGGTGAACATTTTTTCCCCCTCTTTTCCACCCAAGCCCTAGATCTACACGTCCGCATCATGCCCCCGCATATCGGTGCAGTGGCGGCGTTGCTGTGGGTAAGCAGATATTCTGCAAAACGTCACGATGGCACGTTTTCCGGGGGATATCGCGAAAACTGGTGGACATTTAAACAACGACGATATCCGCTTTACCGCCAGAAGGGACTAAATTATACCGAAAAGCCAAGAATAAATCCCAGCCTTAAGGGGGATGACCTGAAGCTGGTGATTTCAACGTAATCCCACTTTGATGTTACTTTAACCCACTGCACTGGGGGTTCAGGAGAGTATTGAATGTTGGTTACGTGAGACGGTCACGGTGCCGCCGCCACCACCAATCTGTGCCACTGTGCCCATATATGCAGATTTTCGAACAAATTACACCCTACAACGTGCAAAGGCCTGATGAGTGGAGTTGCACATGCACCACGACTATTTGCAGGGCAATTTGGGTCGCTCTTGTGGTTTTTTTAAACTTTTGACGATGTCCTTAGCTTTACCTAACCCGGTTCTTTTTTTTCGGGGAACAAAGACTGCTTGTTTCCTTTTACTTATATGAAATTCATAATGTAGTGTAGTTTTCTTAAAAATATCCTTTATGAATTGTTTCCACCGTAACAGTTTCAATGTGCTTTAAAATACCATCGCTCAGTAGTTTAAAATCAAACTAAAGGCCTATCCTCTTCAAATTTTTCATTTATACTTATGCTATACCTACCAGAATTTTCTGTCCGTTTTTGAAGAGGAAGAAAATGATACAATTTTTAACATATTTAACTAGATTTATTGTACGATATAATTTCCATCGTTCCTTATGACTTTTTTCCAGCAAGATGGCTATTTATAAAACCTATTTTTGAAGAAAATCTTTGGATGCGAAAAACTACAGCAGCACACTACTGTAAACGTAAACGTTTTCTTCATTTTTTAATTTTTTTCTCATCAATTAATTTTGTAAAGAAAGGAATAGGTGTAAATCTGATGGTTAAGGTCTGGGTCGTATGGTCGATACGAAAGAATTTCCCATCCTAGCTCTGAGATTTTCTGGCGAGTCGCCAAAGCAGCATGTGGTCTAGCATTATCGTGATGCGGTACGATTTCCTTCCTATTGAATATTGTTAGCCTTTTTTCTTTGAGTACTTTGTTAACTCGTCAATTTGTTGACTGTAGTTCTCCGAATTTAGATTTTTCTTAGGTTCCAAAATCTCTTAATGGATTGGAGCTTTCATGTCCCACCATATACACAGTATTCTCTTTTTAAGGTTCAAGCTCGGTGCAGAGGTGAAGAAAGGTATGCTTTCCGGGTTCACGCTGTTTTCTTTACAATGTTTTCATATGTAATCCAGTTTTCATCATTTGATCTAAAATCTTAAAAATATCATCATCACCCACAAATGGCCGGCCAGACTGTGGTTTATCACTAAGGCCAAAATCACCTGATTTAAGTTTTTCGAACTATCTCCTTTAACAAATTTCGACACGCTAACAATGACATGAGTTATCTTTGGTGTAGTTAATTTCGAAGGGCATATAATAAATGCAATTATCAAGATATACAGCCACATATAACTCAAACGAACATATCCAAATATATTCAAACTTGAAACGAAATTATCGAACAGAACTTTCCGGTAGACCTAATAATTAGAAATACTTTTAAAAAAAATACCCCTTCTCCGGTTCTTTTCCCTTCTTGTTGTTTTCGTAAAGACAATTTTTTATTTGATCATTTTGTCTGAATGGAGAAAAATTTACGAAATAATTTTAAGTAAATGTGGCTAAACTAGACACGTTCAATATTCTCAAGTGGAGTAATACAGAAAATATTTTCTATAAAATAAGGAGTAAAGCCGGAATAATGTTTCTTGAGACTTGTTACTTACATTTGAATACCACCAGTACGTTCGAAAAAAGGCGCGCTAAACGTTCGTTTGCGTTCTGTGGGCAATAAAGCGAAAATCCATTTGGCTTAAGAAAACTTCTGTGGAAAAATATCCCCAATAAAGTTCTTTGTGCTTGTTGCTAGTGGCCCCGGACTGGGAATAACACAACAATAAAAAAAATAAATTTGTGTACAATGCACAAAGGAGTTTAAGGGGCAAGGACGCGCAACGCCAGGGAATGAAATAAGCCAATGCAAAGCAGCCACTTTAGGAAATGCTCAAGAAGCCATGAAAAATTCACCATCACCCGAACCTTATTCATGTATAAAAAAATAATATCCCGGTTTTATCCATTTTAAATCCTGTAATCCTTAGAACAGAGCCTGCTCCAAGGACGGCTGGTTTAAATAAGAGACCTCCCCCCTTTTTTTTGTAGAGCCGGGAACAAATTTAAATTGCTAACAGAAAAAGAGAAGAAGTGAACAAAATGAAAATTATTTCCGATGAAACGAACTCAACCTCCGTTCCATTCGCCCGCATCCAGCGGTTTTGGAATCTTTGATTTTAAAGTTGGAGGCACAAAGGTCTCCCAGCGCTCTCTTGGACGCCATTAAGCAAGAAACAATTCCGAAACGAAAAAGGGATATGATCCTTTTTTTTATATTCATGTATGCTTGCATGATGTCGAGTATGTGTGTAATCCGGGGCCCCTCCCTACCCCCCATTCGATTCGGCTTCCCTTGGCGCTTCTAAATAATTTTTAGATCCGAAGATACCCACCATCATCCTTTAAACCTTTTCAACCCCTTCCCCATCCCTATACACCCTCTTAAGAACAAAGCAAAAACATGATTCAAAGAATAAGGGGAGCGCCCCATTTTCATGCCATCATTAAAACATACCCAGTCAAAAATTTCGGTTTATTTGTTAATCGCAACCCTTGATTCTATGTACAATCAAAGGAGTATTTAAATGTAAACTCCTCAATTATTAAAAGCACTTTTCTTTTATCTTTATCTTATTATTTCCTACGTAATTTCTAGAGGCCGCCATTTATTAAAATTTGAAATCTAAAATCCGTTGCGGATTTATATGCAGTCACACTTGATTACGTAAAACATAGCCCCTAATTTTTAAGTGTAACGTCTAATAAATAATTAATAGCCGGCATTAGACGACCAAATTAATAATTTTCTCGTTTATTTATTTCCAGAAAAATATTCCCAGAGTTGCGACAACGCGAACAAATCAAAAGTAAAAATGTCTGAAGGAAGAGCAGCAATTTTTTATGCCTTCTCGCTTGCTATTTTTATGCTTGCCAGCAGTGTAATTTCACCAACAAATGGTCTTGCTAATTGTCCGCTAGGCTGTAAATGTGATGACGAGACACTGGTCGTGAAGTGTGGCGAAGGTCATCTGGATGTCCTGCCGATAGCACTGAATCCTTCGATACAGCGGTTGGTTATTAAGACGAATAAAATTAAAACGATCGATTCATCGATCCAATTCTATGCGGAGCTGACCTTCCTTGATCTTAGCTACAATCACTTGAACAATATTCCGCCGAGGACTTTTGCATATCAGAAAAAGTTGCAGGAATTGCATTTGAACCATAATAAAATCGGTTCGGTAAACAATAAAACGTTCCTCGGCCTCGGCGAGTTGACTGTCCTCAATCTGAGGGGGAATTTTATTGAGGAGCTGGAGCGTGGAGTGTTTGCCCCTTTGGTTAAACTCGAGGAGCTCAATTTGGGTCAGAACCGAATCAGTAAAGTTGACCCGAGTGCCTTTGATGGCCTGGTCAACCTGCGTGTGTTGTACTTAGATGATAACACCTTAACAACTGTTCCCTCAGCAACGTTTCAAGCTATGCCTAGTTTGGCGGAACTATTTTTGGGAATTAACTCATTTACCACGATTCCGAAAGGAGCGTTTCAGGACCTCAAGGGTCTAAACAGATTAGATCTGCGAGGAGCTGGACTCTACAACATATCTCATGAATCCCTAAAGGGCTTGGAAGGTGTTCGGATTTTGGATTTATCCGATAACCGATTGCACAGGATCCCGACTGTGGAACTGAGCACACTAGCACGGCTCGAGGAACTCTCTTTGGGACAAAATGATTTTGAAGTAGTTCCCGAAGGTGCCTTTGTCGGGATGACCAATCTAAGGAAGCTCGACATTACAGGCGCTTTAAAACTTAGGAAAATTGAGAACGGAGCCTTTTCGACTAATACGAACTTAGAGTCATTGACTCTGGCATCGAATAAAATGCTTTCTGAGGTCCAAGAAGGGGCATTAAGTGGATTACCACATTTAAAACACGTTATTCTTCGAGATAATGCTCTTACCACACTGGCGGAAGGACTATTTCCATGGACTGATCTCCATACCTTCGATTTATCTGAAAACCCAATCGATTGTGATTGCCGAATACTCTGGCTAAGGAATTTATTAGTGTCGAAAAATTCAACAAATGATCAAGTTGCCAACGTTTTATGCGAATCACCAGAAAGACTACGTGAAGAGCCACTGAAGGCGGTCACACCAGAATTATTAGGCTGTGCCCATAGTGATCCACGAAAGCAGGCAATGATTGGAGCCCTCCTGGTGGGATCAGCAGCAACTATAACTGCTTTGGCACTCATTTTATACCGTTGTAGGAGAAAGATCCGGGAAGTCCTTAAAGGAGGTTGGGGGAATAGCGCTCTCGGCCGCAAAGAGCGCGAATATCAAAAAACCTTCTCAGATGAGGAGTACATGACAAGGCATCCCCATCCTTGTCTTGGAATTCATCCCACCCTTGCTAATTATCCCCACCATCATCCAAGCCTTAGACCTATACCGGTAACGGAACTATAGCTAGAAGCGCCACCACCTCCTCCACGGGGGAGGGGGGCCTCGACACTGCAACAACTTCAGGTACCAACATCGACTGCACTTAATGGTACAAACGGATCAGCAACATTCCTTCAATTGAGTCAAGATCATCTCATGATGCAGCAACAGCCCCAGCTGCAGAAAGCGCTACCCCAGCAGCCACCACCACCAGAGGTCTCAAATCAGAACCACTATAGCCAACCATTGCCATCTAGCGGCGGTGGAATGACGAAAGCCTGCTCGACAACGGATCGTCCCATTCGGGCGAATCATGAGGGCTACCATTTCGGCAAGCATCATACGATCGGTAATTCCATTAGCCACAGTGATTACATCCACCGGAACAGCCACTACTCGATACCGATCGATCATGACCGCTCCCCGTCGCCTACTCCAACCCCCCCACCACCTGCCCTGCCACTCAGGAACGGTAGTATTAACGGAAGTGCCACAGGGCGGAGATCTCTTACGTCACGGCACTACCATTGAGATCACGCACAACCCATACACACACACACACTGGCGATGGCACACACACACACATACACACATATACTTCGCTTGTTTTTTTTTATTGTAAAATATCTGGGACTACGCGGGGGCGGTCTGACAATTGAGAAAGAAGAAGACTTAATTTTTTTAGGTAAAATCGAGTGATTTTCTTATTTTTGTAATTATTTCACTGCGTGTGCGCTAGATAGCGCTCGCATCGCCGAGCGACTCTCTAGCGCCATCTGTGGGAAAACGAAAGAGAGTGACTAAGCGAACTAAGGAATTTGTAAATTCATTTTGTAAATATAAGTGATAAGTAAGGTACTAAATTAAAATATGAAAATTAACTAAGAAAAAAAAATTAAAAAAAAAAGAAAAAAAAAGCTGATGAGCGGCCTTACGAGGCCGCCGCACAAAACACGACTTATAGGCAGACACAGAAAAGTCCAGTGATGTACATTTTTAAGTTATTTCTTTATTTTTGTGTATAGCAAACAGCGCAGAGAAGGCAGGCTACTTGTAAATAAAATTTTAACGCGTTAGGTTTTTTTTTTATGTAGATAGCCCTAAGTCAGTTAAGTGACGGCTCGCTAGCGTGTGTCTAGACGAGACGATCGATTTGTTCTTTCCAAAATTTCTTTTGTTTTTTTTTAAGTTTTCCGCGAAACTGCAGAAACTGATCAAAAAAAAATATTCGATAATTTATTAAAGAAAATCTTTAAAAAAACATTTGATTTCCGTGTTTTTATTTTTTCACCAAATTTTTCTCTTGTGGGTGGAGCTTTATGTTTGTGTTTTTCTTCTTTCTCGCTTTGCTCTTCGTCGGAGTTTTTGTTTTGTTGGGATAGGCCCTACGGATGGGATTTTCGGCGACTGTTTGGCTACGGTTGTGATGGTTTTGTTTAGTTCTGTTTTACTTCATGAATTTGATTTATTTTGCATGCAGGTAAGTATTTTGTTATCCACTTAATCAATATTTCGTATTTATTTTATTATTTAAAAAAAAAACGAGATTAGTAAGACTATAAAAAATGTGAGGTTAAGATTGCCCGAAAGTGACAATGAATAGCAATAGAACTCATGATGAGTTGAATTCAACTAGAAAACCCTGGTTCGATTAAAACGTGTACTTTGAATGAATAGGTTTTTTTCTTTTAATCTAGGCGCGCTTAAATTTTCTTCTAAGTTTAGGTGAGTCGCTTTGCGGTTTTCACCAGAAAAATGTACCTCGTAAAATTATAAGCAAAAAATTAGCACACTGCACTATGGAAGTTGAGCATTTTAATTTCTGTTTATGGTTATAAATAGCCCACTTTAAACACGAATTATGCAAAAAATTATACTAGAATCGAATAGAAACTTTTCAACAGACGACCCACCTAGTTGGTAAATTTAATTCAATTACGCTGAATTCAATGGTGCTAGTCCTTTTTTAAAGTTGGCACTTGTTTTCGAAATATTTGTAATTTAAAGTTCTAAGAAGATTGTTGTTTCTTTAAATTTAACCCATTTGGTAAATTTATATCAATGAAATTCGATCAAATATCCATCGTTTCAGTGAAATTACGTTGAATGGACATTAATTGAATATAAAAAATGACCATTACTATACGATTTTAACAACAATTGGTAATTTTCTGTACGTCCGAATTAAAAACGGAACCCTTATAAGATTACTCGTATGTCTGTATGTCTGTCCGTCTGTTTACAGCCAATTTGCTCTGAGTCGACTGAACCGATTAAGTTGAAATTTGGTATACATATGAATTTTTCTGTGACCCAAAACACGGACGTGTAACGTATCTGAATTTCGAATATGAGGGACACTTTTGCTTTTTATAATTTTAAATTAAATATTTTTAAAGTTATTTAAGAAAATAGATGAAAATTGAACTACTGAAACTACTGAGCTTAAAATTTTGAAATAATTACAACAAATAGTTTTTCACTTTATATGCCTTTCTGAGCGGTTGTACCAACCTAACCTAACCTTCACTGAGGATTTATGCGTTGAACAGCTGAGAGCCCTAGAAAAGGGCCAATTTTCAGCATAGTTCTAAACGCTGTTGCTCAAAATATTTGCTCGGCACGCACCATGTTTTTAATTTTTCTAGAAAGCAGAATATATTTCTTTAGTTTAAGAAAAATTTTATAAATCGCCAACAATATTTAGGGACAGGAGAGCATTTCCTGTGAAATTGACGGTTTTCCGTTTTCAAAACAAAAAATCCCAAATTCTACACCCTGTGGCCCAAAATATTCCCTTCAGGTGTACCCTTTTTTTATCTTTTCTAGAAAGCAGAACATGTTCTTTTAGTGTAGGTTAAATTTTGAAACTCTGAGATTTTTTTAAGGCCAGGAGAGCATTTTTTGTGAAAATATATTTTTTTTTGCTCCTTAAAATTCGAATTTTGCTTCAAAACGGGTAAAAACCGCAATGAAAGTAACTCTTTTTATAGATTTCCAAGAAAGCTTTGTATTCTCCTTTATAAATTTCTGTGGTTGATGTATGGTCGCAAAGACGAAATTTAATATCCAGCTTCATAATTAGCTTTTATGGGTTATAGGAAAAAATTTCACAAAAATCACATTTTACTTCCTGTGGCTTCGAATTTTCCAGAATAGTGTTTTTTTCCGGAAAAAGGGCTATTTTTTCTATATAAAATTCGCCTCTCATCAGGTAAAAGTTGATAACTCGGCGAATTTAACTCGAATTCGCCTAGTGTTTTTTGTTTTGGACATCTGAGAGCCAGCCCATTTATTTGAGTCCTAAATCAAGCAGATCCGGGAAGATATACAAAAATTCATTTTTTCAGCCCAAAAAATTCATGGGCTTAACACCCTTGCCATTTTCGCGAAAATCGAAAATTTTTTATTTTCTTTTTAGACCTTTTTCCGGTGCAGTTGCTTAGTAGAATTAAAGGGCTTTTTAGAACTGTAACCCTTTTACCGCGGAAACGTCTATATGGTAACTATTCTAGGACCACGGCTTTCCCGTTTCCAAAATCAAAACTATCAACTTTTACACCCTGTGGCTCGAAATATTCCTTCGGGACCTATCTCGATTTTATTTTGCTATGAAAAGGCGACATGTTCTTGTAGTCTGGGGAAAATTTCAGAATTTATAAATTTATTTTAGGGCTAGAACAGAATTTTTTCCCGAACAGAAGTCTCTTTTTTCTATAAAAAATTTGCCTTTTACCAGGTAAATCTTCATAACCTAACGAATTTAGCTCCTATGTCACTCTATGGGGTGGGGAGACTTTTTGTAGCTCTAAGTGTGCCTTTCTAGCCACACCAACCTAATCTAACCATCCCTCTACAATCCGGTACCATAGGATTTTATAATTACCACAAGCAAGTTTGGGTCAGATTTTAGAAAAACATGGTAGAGAACATATTCATCATACGGAACTCCCTCTGCGCGAGTTGAACTTGCACCTGTTCTATTTTCTATCCTGTCTTAATTTAAAATTGATTCCAGTTTATGGGAATGTGTTGAAGGTGTTAAACGGTAACTGCCAAAGCTTACAATTCAATGATTTTGATGAAAATTGGTACAGGAGGGGTTTCTTTTTATTACGGATTGTTTTAAACGCGCTTTCGCTTGGTGGCTGCTAAATATTTATCCAATTATGTAGTGATAAATGGGAATTGAATGTTAAATATATAAAATAAAAATTTTCTCTACCTTTAACCTTTTTCCATTGATTTCGTGCTGTAGGTATATTAAAGTATGCCTTTTTTTAAAATCTTATTCGGTTGTTTTCTCCAATATTAAATTACAAATATTCCGAAAACAGGGATTAACTTGAAAAATGGCTAGCACCATTGAATTCAGCGTATTTGAATTAAGTTTACCAGATTAGGTGCGCTTTCTGTTGACATTGCCGACTAGTACAGTGTTATTACTTTAATTTGATTGGTATATCACAATTATAAATTTGTTTCTTACTAAATATCTTCAATGTATGATCAACATATGTACGGAAACTTTTCCAACCGATAGTAAGTGCATAGAGGAAAATTTTAAGTATATCAGGGTTTAACTGAATTTGTACATCTGTACTTTTGCCCCAAAATAATAATTCTACCAAATTAAAATTTAAATAGAAAAATCAATCTCCGAAGAGTATACCAAAATTAGCATTTTTATCATTTATATAGGTCATTCTACTGTTTATACCAGCCAAAAATTAATTACTTTCGGAAATATATCGTTTCGCAAATATTTTCTTAAAATTCCAATTTGGTTCGTTAATTATATCTATCCGCCGGGTGAATAAACGAAAATTATTTAATATTTTTTTTCCTCTGTATATTTAATATAAATCCCTAGGGGAAATGTGGGTATCATTTAACGTGTTGCATTTACCCCACACAGTTTATTTTAGTAGTGAGTGCATGCAAAACTTATTAATTTTACTAAAAAAAAAAAAAAAATTTTAAACACAACTGCACACACTTTGGCTATTTTATTATCATAATTGATCATCAGCCCCGAAGAGTGTCGGGCATCGTAATGTACATATAGACCCTCTGTTGCGGGGGTGACAACAACATTTAAAAAAAAGTAAATCTTCTAAAAGCAATAAATCAAACTGAAAAATGTAGCTCGATTATGTTTCTCCTTTCGCGCGCTAAGGACTCTAAAAGATGGGATGTTAGCGAGGAACAATTTACTGGATGTAAAACTTTTACGATTGTGTGGTACAAAAGTATAAAATAAAAAATATAAAAAAAAAGAAATACGCATTTAAATTTAGAGCCTACTTCTAAGAAACACAACACTTAATACAAGGGAGTTTATACTAACGTAACGTAAAGGATATTTAACTTTTGCCTCATTTTAAGACTTAAAGAATCAAACTTTTAGTGTTAGAGTTAAGAGTACGACTGTAAATTAATGTAAAAAAAATAAAAAATAAAATAAAAAAATAAAAAAAGGGCCAAGGTGAAGGTTGAACTATATTTAGACAGATTTGAATCAATAAATATTATGAAAAAAAAAACAAAAGTAGCCTTTCAGGGCTCATAGAATATTCACGAGAAGTGTTGCAGCGTTGCGCATAGGCCACTGCATTTACACCTTCCGATTGTTGAAATTTTCATTACATTTACCTGACTCCTACGGTATAATCAGGGTATACATAAACTGTTCGTTTTGCCTCCTCTTTCAATTACTTTGAAGATAACGTTTTTGAAGCACCATACCAACGCCACTAATCCATTCAATTTTATGGATTTACTTCTTTTATTATTTTTTCACTGAGGATGACCTTTATCTAGGATACAAAATACACAATCAAGTGGATCTATAATGTTCGAATAAGTGTCATAGGTAAAATTGAAATCATCAACAGAATTTAGGTATGGCAACTCAATGGAGAATTTCATAAACTGGCTAAAACTAAAAACGTATCTTAAATTGTAGATGAAGGTGGGTGTATTAGGAGAGTAAATAAATATATATTTTATACAAGCAGACTAATTGTATTTAAGCGTTACTTTCGTTTCAATCGATTGTTTTGTAAATAATGTAGTTGTTTTAACGTTCATAGGTAATAAATTGACTTTATGAAATTTAACTGAATTTTTAAGGTTCTTGTGGATATTTTCATTGACTGTATGTTTTTTCCAATTTACTAATGTGTGAAAATGTGAAGAAGTTCTTTTTTTTTGAAATGATGGATAAAACTTGTAAAAGTAATCTGGACTTAGAAAGTTTGTAAAAAAAAAACAAAACAAAAAAAAAACAAAAAACAAAACCAACACTAAACGATATTCAGTGGACTAAGAACTATTAAATATTTAATATTTCACCAAGGAACAACCAAACGAGATATAAGTGGGAAGATTTTATGGAAAATAAATATGAATTTAAAAAATTTAAATGATGCCATTTTTTTTACTACTGCCGCCTCTTTAAGATATCCTTCACCTAGTCCGTAGTAACGGGTGTTTTTTTAAGAGCTTGAGAACTTTAAATAATAATACAAGACAGAAATATTATTGGAATGATGTTTTTATTATTATACTCCGGTAGATAATGTTATGACATTTATTTTTGAAATATGATTTCCGGCATATATCCACCGCGGCTACGAATTATATAGTCCATTCGATCATTCCAATTTTTTACTACTTTATCCAATAAATCTGGCCGTATGGCGTCAATGGTGGCTTGAATATTGAATAAACCAATGACTTAACATGGCCCCATAAAAAGTAAATCGAGAGGTATTAAGTCGCACGAACGAGGGGGCCAGTTAACAGTACCACTTCTGGAAATGATGTTGTCATCAAATTGATTTTGCAATAAATTAATGGTTAAGCGCGCTGTGTGGCAAGTTGCGCCGTCTTGTTGAAACCAAATGTCGTCGATGTTTGGCTGTTTAATTTTTGGAAACAAAAAATCAGTCAGCATGGCTCGATAGCGGTCACCATTCACCGTAACGGCAGCTGCTTCATCATTTCGAAAGAAATAAGGACCGATGATGCCGCCAGCGCGCAAACCGCACCAAACAGTCAATTTTAATGGATGTAATGGTGATTCGTTAATAGGATGAGGATAGCTTTCGTTCCACATATAGTAATTTTGCTTATTCACGAACCTATTTAACCAGAAATGAGCTTCATCACTAAACACAATTCTTCGATAAAAATGCTCATCTTCGGCCAGTTTGAAATTAGCCCAATCAGCAAAAATGCAACGTAAACGATGGTCATTTGGCTTTTATTCTATTTTATAGGCACATAAGCCAAGATTCTTTTACGTAAAATTTTCCACGTAGTCGAAAGACAAAGGCCAACAAGTTGAGAACGACGACGAATCAACATTTCGGCGTCTTCTTCAACACTTCGCGTTACAGCAGCAATATTCTCTTCGGTATGCACATTTCTTTGTCTTGTTGATGGTTTTGAATCGAGAAGAGTAAAATTAGTGCGAAAACTATCAATAATTGTACGAATTGCTTGCTCACTAGGCCGATTATGTTGACCGTAAAATGGACGAAGTGCGCTATGAACTTAGCGAACAGATTTATTTTTTTCAAAGTAAATTCCTACAATTTGGAAGCGTTGTTTTAGCGTTAAACGATTCATGATGAATTTGTAAAACTTTACTCAATAGAAATGTCAACACAGTTTTACATTCTCAACTGTAAAACCATAGACAACAATCGCCGAGAGTTCTCATGCAGCTAAAAAAACACCCATTATCACCTACGTTGTCTTTACGCAGTCATCTATCCCATAAAAATCTAAGTCTTATAATTAGAGGAAGAGGCAGACTAGCAGTTTAGGCCTCCCTAGGCCGTGTAGTACCAGCTACCCGCTTCTCAGAGACATATGATATAAATTTACTTTCTTTCCAACTTTTATCGAAATCGGTTCAGAAGTTAGATCGTGAAGAAGTAAGAAACATCGAATAATAAAAGTATTGCTAACATTTATCTCTTTGCTACTACAGACATACCTCCTTACTAAATTACGCATTTACAATGCTAGGTGTGGCCGCTTAGTGTGCTTTTCATTGGCGCCAGATATAGTTCATATATTTAAGGGTCTGCTTTTTGATGTTGGAGATTATTTAACATTTATAATGCAACAGATAAAAAATCTATTTGTTGTTTTTAAATGATGTTCAAAGAAACATACTCAAAAACCCAATACCTGATTAATTAAATAGCTAGGTCTACTATTTGATAAATGTATATTTCGGATTATTTACATGATAATCATTAAAAATATGACTTTAAATATTTATAAACGTAATTTTTACATAAACGAAACATCCCCCATATTATACAAATTATATTTCCTCATATAAATTAAATTAAATAAATTCTAGGCATCAGGCGAACCCCTCAAACTGGGTCACTCTACTCTATGGAAACCTTTTAAACAGATTTTTTAGTTATAAACCATTTCGGAGTCTCTTTCGGTATGTCCATTATTTGGAGAATACAAATCAAATGTGTCGCGACAGACACGTCCGCAACGCACAAATCGCAATTGAAACCCATCGTAGATCCGTAAAAAAAAGAAATCCCGGACAGTGATTTTGTCACGAGGCCTTTCAGGGGGGATTCAATAAATTTAAATTAAACTTTTATCAGGCAGGCGATTTTTCATTATTTCGATTGGGGGCACCAGGCGCACCCATGAACCCATAAACCGACCGGCTATTCCATATTTTCATAAAAGTCCTACCATAAATGCGCTCTATAGCCGCGAAGAGCCATTTAAATTTGTTTTCGCAATAGTGGGCTTGAGGTGGAGGGGGGAGGAGAAAACTCATAAAAGCGTCCGGTCCTGGACTAATCACTGTAGAGACCCCCTGCAGTACCTGCAGCACACGGTCGATTTTCTCCCGGCTCGGGAAAATATTTCCACTATAGTCCCACCTGCGTTCAGGAGGTACTCTAGAGGCAGCGTTTTATTGACGGTTAAAGACCAATTTGAGCCCTGTTTCGGTGTTTCGATTGCCCATGAGTGGGACCAAATTCCGGGCATCGATCCCGATTGGTGGGGGAGGTGTTGCATTCCTCGCCAGTACTTCAAAAGATGGGGGCAAAACACAAAAACACCCGTCCGCAGGAAAGGAAGCTAGAAATCAGGGCAATTATGCTAAGTGCATTTTTCCACACTATAAAACGGATGAAATTGTAGCCGTTGCGGGGGTGGCGTCGTTGTTACGGCTGCTGTTCCCTTTTATTTATTTTTTTTTGTCTCCCCCCATCTTGGGGCGCAATGTGGCTTCTTTCGTAGGACTGCCTACCGGAGCTCTCTCGAAGTGCGAGTACAGGTGGGGCGCCCCAAATAGGTGGCTGCTTTTTTTTATTTCGCCAGGATGCACTTGCGTCGCTGTTTGCAATTAAATTTATGCTGTTAAAATTATGTAAGCATAGCATAAACTTTTGCGGCCGTACACTCGTAGAGTTGGCGATTATACCGGCAGGATGGTGACGATACCGCCACCCGCGCTGTTAGACGTTAAAATTGAAAGCAAAAGCAAAAGTTTCAAGGAATCAGGTGTTATTAAGGTAATTACGTTTTAAAGTGAAGTTTCCTTTAAGACAAGTGTAGAGGTGGGGGGAGCCATTTACGTGTTTGTCAAAAAAGCAAACACGCTAGCAAATTAATGGGTTAGCATTGCGCGTCAAAGGTAAAACAGATACTTGGAAAAGAGGGAATTATTAAGTGGGCTTACAGTTGCAGCGGATGGCGCGTAATGCAAATATGGCACAACACGGTGACCCGGTTACTTTGAACAAAAAATATTTTTGGAGCGGTATCCGGCAAATTTTCGCGTGTGCAATTGATGCAGTTTTGGTAGAAAAGTACCTTAGATAGAGGCTACTCGAACTAGCGTCTAATTTAAAGGGATTCTCTTGTTGGTAAACGTAACAGATCCAATTTAAAAGTACTCGAAGTAGTGCAATAAAGAACTAGAAACAGTGGGTAATTCTGCACGATTTTCAAAACTTTTCAAATTCACTTTTAGTTTCCCTAGAATCCTATTTCCAAGTAGGTCACCATAAGACTAGAGAGTTTGGTATTAAAACCTCATAGGTAAAGGAAACGTGCAATGAGTCCTTTCGAAGCAGTATCATATCACAACTTGCCACACTAATCATATGGTGTGTTTTTCAAAATAGGAGCAATATGAGCATAGTTGTTGTTTTATTTAACTTCAAATATTACGTCGACTTATGCGAAAATGAAACATTTTGTAATATTTTACATTTTATTATACATCAGGGTATGAATGCCTTTATTTATTTATTTGGCTTAATAAAAAGATGGGTTTGGCAAAGGTTACAAGGTTTTGATGAGATGGAAATCGAAGGTAGTAGATTTGTTTATTATATCGCAGTTTTCTAGTAAAGGATTCGAAGTGACCATACTTAGTACGATGACTTTCAAGTCGAAAGGTAGGGAAAAGAACTAATTTTTGAATTTAATTTATTTATTTATTTATCGCTTAATACAAGCTACAAAAAGTGGCTTTCCGAAGCATACGAGAGAGAGGCTCAGAAAGTCTATAGTTGGTGCGGTGATAAGCAGGGCGAAAGAGAGGTGCCGAAAGGAGGTTACAAGGATTGATGTAGATGGAGATCCGCTGGAGTAGGGAAGGACAGTCAAACTGACCGGTAAGTAGCTGATGAATGAAGGTAATATCAGCAAGGTCCCGCCGCTTCCACAGGGACTGTAAGTTGATCAGCAAGAGGGGGTTTTCGTAGGAGGGAAGGTTTTGATGTTCAGACTAGGACAGGTCACGTAAAGCGAAGCGAACAGTCTCAATCCCATTGATCCGATTGGATTGAAATGGTGACCACACTAGGCAAGCATATTCAAGGAGAGGCCTGACGAAGGTAACAAAAAGGGATTTGGTTACGTAGGGATCAAGGAACTCCTTGGACCAACGCTTCACAAAACAACATCAAATTCGTCACCATTCTCCAGAGAACACAGAGAGACGAAGTCGGTAAGGTTGGTGGTAGTCGATCTGTGGGGATGATAAGTGAAGTGACCATAGTTAGTACGATGACTTCTCAAGTCGAATGATAGGGAAAGATCTAATGTTACGGGGGTTAGTGTTAGAAGATATGCCTACAAAGAAGGTCAAGGCAGAGTAGGTACGCATATTAAAGAAACTTTCTTAGTAATAACTTAACTAATATCCGAATATGGAAAAAACAGAATTTCCGGTATGCTTCTAAAATTGAACACATGCATGCGTTTTACGCAACTATTGATCTTTTGTTTATCAACTGTTGGACTCACAGTAAAAGAATTGTGATGATTTTTTATTCTCTTGTCTATTGACTGTTCTAAAACATCACATCACTTAACACCACAAAATATAGCTCTAACATTTGTACTATTTTGGTAAGTTAACCGTGTGAATCTCAAGGGTCGCATATACTCCAAAGCTTGTCTTTCTACTTACATTAAAATTCGACACAAATCCCTTTACACAGGGAAGAAAATCTGTGGGTATATCATATGCATGCGAATTTTTAAGGGTGGCAAGCGAGCGAATTCCAGGTGCGATGATTATGTATTTAAAAATTTATATAGAGGCGTTTTTTTTTGTTTTGTTCCCTGATCAATAGGTGGGAAGTAGAGCAATCGGAACACCTGGCGATTGATGAGATTTGCGTAGTTTGGTAATGGGCATTTTAGTTAAGCGTTTGTTGGTATTAAACAAGCCCTGGACAGAGTTCCTGAGTTCTGTATATCCGGGATTGAATTAAGCGCCCCCCCCCCCCTTTCTCCGTGATGCGGGCTTGCAGCTGCAACCTGCTGCAGCAGCTCTTCAATGAAATTTAATTTTTCACCATCATCGGCGCCCAATTCGCATTGCAAATAAACAAATTATGCGGCCCCAAAGTGTAAAGTAAGTTTGCAGGACCCGCAGAATGCGCTAACACAGTTTCGATGGTCCTGCTGCTGACCCACCTTCTCATTGGGCGGCGTGTATTCGCTTGGACGCGTGGCGGTCGCCTTCTTTTATTGATTCCCGTTTTTCTATTCCCGGTTTTTTTTTTGTTTTTTCCGCGTGTGTGATGTTTTCGTTTTCGGGGCCGAATAACAAAATTTTTCATTCCCTCGATTGTTGTTCTACTCGGAGTATGTTGGTTGAGTTTTGTGTTTTGCCGCTCGTTGGGATGAGAGCAACAAAACAAAAGAAGGGCAAAAAGGCGAATCCGGGCATAGAGGAAGAACTTTCCTGGATTCGAGCCCTAGCCTACGATGGGAGAAGGAAGGGCGCAGCAATTTTTGCTGCAATAAAAACGCAAAAATCTGTGAGCATCCAAACGTATCATGATGAGATGTATTCAACTGAAAAATTTATTTCGTTCGGCTCTTTGTGTCGTGACTGGGCTTCATGTTTTTATCTCTTTTTTTGCGCCGGTGTGCTATAGCGGCCAGCGCAAAAAACCAGCAATAAAATCACAAAAAAGAAAAATAGAATCACTGTCTTATTGCTCGATATTCAAAAGCAAGCAAACACGAGAGAGCAAAGCAAAGGGCACGATCCGAAGAAGCGCTTCGACGGCTTCGTTTGTGTTCAGTTCACGTACACTTGTAGTTTTTTTCCGATTTTCCTAAAACCCTATTAAAACTTTATTGATTCGTAGGTGGTAGAGCCGCTCATTTTGCAGAAGGTAAGGTACCATTTACCAATTTGCTTATTTCATTTTAATTCGTAAATTTCATATTCTCATATTCTGATCTGCTTTTATAGCTCCTAGCCAGATCCGTAAAAAAAAGCCATTCAATTTAAAAGGGGCCTCTGGTAGATAAATAAAAAAAAAAAATAAATAAATAAATCAAATCAATCAAATAAATAAATAAAATCAACCAAATAAATCAAATGAATCAAAAAAATAAATCATATAAATCAAATGAATCAAATAAATTAAATGAATTAAAAAAAATAATCAAATCGTTCAAATAAATCAAAAAAAAATTATCAAATAAATCAAATAAATCAAATGAATCATAAAAATAAATCAAATGAATCAAACTAATCACAAAATAAATCAAATGAATCAAAAAAAAAATCAAATAATCAAATAAATCAAAAAAATAAATAATCACAATAAATCAAATAAATCAAATAAATTAAATTAATCAAAAAACTAATTCAAATAAATCAAATTAATCAAAAAAATAAATCAAATGAATCAAAAAAATTAATCAAATAAATCAAATAAATCAAATGAAACAAAAAAATAAATCATATAAATCAAATGAATCAAAAAAATAGATCAAATAAATCAAATAAATTAAATGAATTAAAAAAAAATAATCAAATCGTTCAAATAAATCAAAAAAAAAATAATCAAATAAATCAAATAAATCAAATGAATCATAAAAATAAATCAAATGAATCAAAAAATTAAATCAAATAAATCAAATGAATCAAAAAAATAAATCAAATAAATTAAAAGGATCAAAAAAACATCAAATAAATTAAAAGAACCAAACAAATAAATCAAATAAATCAAATGAATCAAAAAAATAAATCAAATGAATCAAAAAAATACATCAAATGAATCAAAAAAATAAATCAAATAAAACAAATTAATCAAAAAGAAATAATCAAATAAATCAAAAAAACAATCAACTAAATCAAATAAATCAAATGAATAAAAAAAATAAATCAAATAAATCAAATGAATCAAAAAAAATAATCTAATAAATCAAATAAATCAAAAAACAATAATCAACTAAATCATATGAAAGAAAAAAATTAATCAAATAAAACAAATAAATCAAAAAAAAATAATCAAATAAATCAAATGAATCAAAAAATAATTATGTAATAAATCAAATAAATCAAAAAAAAATAATCAACTAAATCAAATAAATCAAATGAAACAAATAAATAAATCATATAAATCAAATGAATCAAAAAAATAAATCAAATAAATTAAATGAATTTAAAAAAAATAATCAAATAGGTCAAATAAATCAAAAAAAAATAATCAAATAAATCAAATAAATCAAATGAAGCATAAAAATAAATCAATTAATCAAAAAATTAAATCAAATAAATCAAATGAATCAAAAAAATAAATCAAATAAATTAAAAGAACCAAACAAATAAATCAAATAAATCAAATGAATCAAAAAAATAAATCAAATGAATCAAAAAAATACATCAAATGAATCAAAAAAATAAATCAAATAAAACAAATTAATCAAAAAGAAATAATCAAATAAATCAAAAAAACAATCAACTAAATCAAATAAATCAAATGAATAAAAAAAATAAATCAAATTAATCAAATAAATCAAATGAATCAAAAAAATAAATCAAATAAATCAAATGAATCAAAAAAATAATCTAATAAATCAAATAAATCAAAAAAAAATAATCAACTAAATCAAATGAAAGAAAAAAAATAATCAAATAAAACAAATGAATCAAAAAAAATAAACTAAATCAAATAAATCAAATGAAACAAAAAAATAAATCAAATAAATCAAATGAATCATAAAAATAAATCAAATAAATCAAATGAATCAAAAAAATAAATCAAATAAATTAAAAGGATCAAAAAAACATCAAATAAATTAAAAGAACCAAACAAATAAATCAAATAAATCAAATAAATCAAAAAAATAAATCAAATGAATCAAAAAAATACATCAAATGAATCAAAAAAATAAATCAAATAAAACAAATTAATCAAAAAGAAATAATCAAATAAATCAAAAAAACAATCAACTAAATCAAATAAATCAAATGAATAAAAAAAATAAATCAAATTAATTAAAAAATTAATCAAATAAATCAAATGAATCAAAAAAATAAATCAAATAAATCAAATGAATCAAAAAAAATAATCAACTAAATCATATGAAAGAAAAAAATTAATCAAATAAAACAAATAAATCAAAAAAAAATAATCAAATAAATCAAATGAATCAAATGAAACAAATAAATAAATCATATAAATCAAATGAATCAAAAAAATAAATCAAATAAATTAAATGAATTAAAAAAAAATAATCAAATCGGTCAAATAAATCAAAAAAAAAATAATCAAATAAATCAAATAAATCAAATGAAGCATAAAAATAAATCAATTAATCAAAAAATTAAATCAAATAAATCAAATGAATCAAAAAAATAAATCAAATAAATTAAAAGAACCAAACAAATAAATCAAATAAATCAAATGAATCAAAAAAATAAATCAAATGAATCAAAAAAATACATCAAATGAATCAAAAAAATAAATCAAATAAAACAAATTAATCAAAAAGAAATAATCAAATAAATCAAAAAAAACAATCAACTAAATCAAATAAATCAAATGAATAAAAAAAATAAATCAAATGAATCAAATAAATCAAATGAATCAAAAAATAAATCAAATAAATCAAATGAATCAAAAAAATAAATCAAAAAAATTAATCAAATAAAACAAATGAATCAAAATAATAAATCAAAGAAATCAAATGAATCAAGAAAATAAATCAAATGAATCAAATAAATCAAAACAAAACGTTCTGAACATTATTAATAAATAAAATAAACAATAACAGTCCCAATTGATTTTGGGACACCGCTCGTCACTAATAAGGGTCTAATTTAAAAAGACTTAAGAAGTATTTGGTGTTGTTGATCTAAACTAAGCTTTTTTCGATTCGCTAATGATTCACTTTACTCCCTAGTAAGGCATATTGAATGCATTGAATTAATTTCTATTACTATTTCTTGTTGTATTTATAAGAGGAATGTATCCGGTTTGGTGAGGTATGATTGTTTCATTAGTTAATTGTGGTTAGATCAAATGTAAGATTTACAATCATTGGGTACACGAATCTTGTTCAGTATTTTTTTTCTTAAATTCTTTCTTAATAAAATTTCACCCACTTTCTGTGGGTCACGGCGCAGTAAAATGGTTAATTTGATGTTTGGCACACTTAATTAGAATAAATTTTCTAATCGCATGCAAAGAAATCATTGCAACAAGTCAAGGGCTCTTACAAATTAATGCAATTTTTTTCCTCAGGTTAGCCACTTTTCCTCGCCTTCTCCTACCTTATTGTGTTCATCTACAATTTAGTTGCAAAATTTAAAAAGTTCTTGTGAAACACCCTGTGTGTTTGCACTCGTCGACAATCTCCTCGGACCAAGTCCCCTATGGAAGGACCACATTTTATC
This sequence comes from Philonicus albiceps, assembly GCA_963969385.1. NCBI lineage: Eukaryota > Metazoa > Arthropoda > Insecta > Diptera > Asilidae > Philonicus > Philonicus albiceps. The sequence goes on along the minus strand of OZ017772.1, from coordinate 74,410,658 downwards.
CTCGTTCTCATCCCCGTTGTGCTTCAAATCCCATCAGGAAGCCCATTCTTCCGTTCTTCCCCTCACCACTTCCCACTCCCCCCTCCCCCTGGATCGATTGAAATTTCACAAAACTGTGGCCTGCAGCCCATCCTCCGCCTGGAGCATTAATTTGTGCAGTAACGAAATTTGTCTAAGTGCACTTCATCCCCCCGATAGTCGATAATTTCTTGAATGGGTTTCACAGAGTTGTATGGGTTTCGGGGATTCACCGCCCCATTCCCGCACGGTAAATAATGCAATTATATTCCCAATAATTAGACTTCACTGATAAATTGCTTTCGCTTTAGTTTTGATTTCCAGCCCCCAGCCCATTTCGTGGCAGAATCTCTTCCCATTTCACATTTACATTTCGCTTCCTCGTTCCGTGAAACGATCCCAGCAAGACGCAACCATTGATTTCTGGTGCTCATGAGTCCCCGGTACCCTCCAGGCGCAACCACTGAGACCCGATGATACCTGCTGGCATAGTTTACATTTTTCACGGGGCATGCCGGCGCATAGAGAGATAGATAGAGCTCCCCACGGGCGCCGCATAAAGTGCAAAAGAACACTTTGCAAGGGGACAAGAGATGAAAGTGAATGACAGATGGATTTGAGATTTGATAAATGGACCGCTCGCTCACCATGGCAAGTAAGTAGGCTTTTTTGTTGGGGAGTGGGCGTAGGGAGGGAAGTGGCTTCAGTATAGCGCGTTCCGGCAAATACGGAACAGGGGCCGGCCTGATTTATAAGACTTCAACTCCAGGATTTCTCGGTGAAATGAAGGAAATTAAAGTTGCGCTCAAAACAAGTCCTCGTACTTTGTTTATTTTCGGTGATCAATCAGAAGTCACCGTGCGACAAAGCAGTCTACCCTACGCTCCGTACGTATTGATTTTGGGACCCCTGAGCTCACTATGTTCACCGTGTGCGGCAAACAAAGGTATGGCACGCAAAATGGAAAGCCCTCCCATAAATCGTAACTGAATAAAATATTAAGCCGAATTCCCGCCATAAATTGAAATTCTGACTATGAAACACGGAGACGGGGAAATGAATGTCAAGCTTCGCGGTGGCTCACCATCAGCATAAATCTGATAAGGTGATTAACATTTCAGCCAAAAACCGTCTCCACTTTCGCACAATTACAAATTTTAGATAAAGAAACGCGGTGCCCTAATTATGTACCTCAGCCCCGAACCCACCCCCATCGCCGTGTCTGCTGCGTTTTAAATAGAACCCCTGGAGCCTGAATGGGCCCTTCTCCACCCATACTGGCCCCCCCGGGGCTCCACCCTACACATCAGAATCGCGCTCACAAAGAAACCGTGTCCGTCGCGCGTATTTCAAATTATTCCATTCGAGTAATATTTCAGCGTCTGATAAAATGTAAAAGGACGCATTAAAATCACGAGTTGGAGAATTCCGCTGACTAAGACGCTGGAGACAATTTCCTTAGTGGCGCGGAATAACCGCTACGACGATCACAGGTAGTAAACAACCGCCCAGCTGGTGTATCTGGCTCGGAAAAGGAAGGATACAAGATATCGTTTCCTAGAATTCTAAATTAAAGCAAAAACGTGCCACGAGAGGTAATTACTTATACGGAATGAATTACCTAAATTACCATATGTAAATTTTTCCATGGCAAATACACTTGAGGCATGCAAAAATGAGCCTGCGAACTGTACGGTCTCGGTGGGCATAGCCAGCCCCACCTGCTAGAAGGAGTTTGGGGTCCCATCACTTGCCACTTTGTTGCCGTGTCATATAACAATTTGCAAGAGTTCCCTTTTTCTTGGCCCCTAAAAGAGACTCGCTTTATGGTAAATCAGAGTTTGGCTTAAAGAATGCATGTCGTAGCTTCAAAGTTAGCAGTAGAACTCTTGTCACACTCCTTCTACGTGCCTGCGAATTACGATAATTTAAAAGAAAAATAGGTACTACCTATTTTATTATATAAATTAAACTCGTATACTGCAGCTTTAATTCTCATTGTACTCCACTGATATACTTTCTTACCCCTAACGCCATAACAATTTTACCACTTAACATTCTATAATAGTCGGAGGTATTTTAATAAATAGACAATTGTTGGATTTAGAAATGTCCAGGGCCATATTGTTGCATTTGCTAATAGAACTGTGGCGCTATTTAATTGTAGCAATTGGGAAAATATCAATTTATTAGTTAGTAGTGGCTGGAAATTACTTTACTTGTGGTTAGTCTTCAATTTGAATGAAACCAAAGTACTATCATTTGAGCATGATGGAGGTATCATTCAATTAAAGGAAAGGATTTTAGAAAGGCTAGATGATGGTGGACTAAAATGGAGCAAACATAGAGCGTAATTATGTTATAAATTGAGAAAAACTCTATACATACTTAAAAATGGCAGGCATTATTCAAATCAATATCAATTTTACAATGTAGTCTAATAGCTTGGGGCATTACTTGCTAAACTGTATTAATGCCATTAAATAATATTCACTATAGAATTATTAAGATCAGCGTTAAAAAGTCAAAATGTTACCCAACCCAATCTTTATAAATTTGGATATTATATAAAAATTTACTCTACACGAAACCAGACAAATTGTACTTTTGCCATAATAAATGTAAAATGGACTTAAGCCAAAGACATCATTAAAGTGCTATGGGTCCTAAACTACGTTGCCAAACGAAATGAAAAGTAGCTTAAACATTTGTGGCAGTTTAGTAGGCCTCTACCGGCTCTACGCTTTAACATTACCAAAATTTAGTTAACGTTAACGTAGAAAAAATATAATTTTAACGAATATTTATTCATTTAGTCGATTCAGTCCTCCAAATTGAAGAGACTCTGAGGATTTAAATTTAATAAAATATTTTTTTTAAATAGGTTTTTTAATTTTAGTTCTGGAGAGGAATTACTAAAATTTTATTCTATTTTAAAATTACTCTATACTCCTAAATAAACGATTACAAGTTTTAAAATTGCCCTCTATTGAACCAATAAAATTAGAAAATTTTATAGTTGGTCTGCTAAAATTCTAATTCCTAAGCTAATCTCGTATGATTACGTTTTGTGAATAAACTTTTAATAACTTAACTATATACGCCAACTACTGATTTATTTTAATAAAATTAGCTTTAAAAAAAGAACTACATCAAGAATTGGCAATCATTTCTACAGGGCATGATACGTGCAGGAAAATGCTCTATCACATTACATTTTCGTGAAATATGGAAGTAAAAAATACAGAAAACTGGATTTTCGTTATTTTTGAAAATCATTAAAAAATGAAAGTTCATTACCAACATTTCAAGTGGGTTAAATTAAAGCCTGAGTTTTAATCTAGGAATATCGGTTACAACTTATTTCTACAGAACTTCTTACACAACTTGTTGAAAAAGTTTTTCATGATATTTTATTCGGTACTTATTGTATGAATTAATCAATCTATGGAAAATATTAAAACTTACGGATTAGTACGAAATATTTTAAATGTTTTTGTATTTTTATATAATAACTTAAGATTTCAAATATCATTCAGTAATTACTGTGTTAATTTTTAATCATTTCTTTATTTAAAATGGCCAAAATCTTCTATATTTTTCGAAAATGTGATGTGATAGAGCATTTTCACTTCCGAATTCGTAATCTACGGAAAGAATCCAATATCTACCTTGCCCGCCTCTGGCGTTGCTCTGAATGCCATTTATTCAGTTTACACAGCGAACTCAAAGACTAGTTCATCGAATATTGCGTTTTTACTGATTATCATAAGCCGGTTAATTTGTACAAAGCATTCATCAATTATATTTCTAAGTATTCCTCGTGAATGAGTCGATTTAATCTTCAAAACAGGAACAAAATCCCATTAGGATTTAAGGAGAAAAATGCCGAACAGACAGACATAAGTACACGGCAGGAAACATACACAGACTGAATTTCTATATGATAGAGATGGATTTGCCAATTCTTTGGAGATAAATCTACTGTTGGACAGTGAAAATAGAAATTAGATATTGGAAATTAGAGATTTATCCTGGCGTAACTTATAACAGAAATCGTATAATGTTTTTTAAATGTCTTTTTTAAGTACAAAAATATTAAAGAAAGTGAGATTGAATTTTTTCTAATAATACTTTGTATAATTTAAAATGTTTCTTAATACAAAAGAGGTCGTTTTGTTCTCTTTTAAGTTTTGCATGGTCTTGAGTTTGCAAATCAAGTTTTGGTCTTAATCTTGATACCGCAGGTACTGATCTAGGTCTCGTTGATTTAAAGTTGCTGTTTTGTTCTTGTTTAAATCTTGCATGCGTCTTGAGTTTGGTATCGGACTTTGCAAATTAAGTTTTGGTCTTGGTATTGCTACCGCAGGTGTGGTACTGGTCTAGGTCTTGGTCTTGCATTTTTTGGAGACCTCTTTTGTTAAGCACTCACCTAAAGTAAATTTTGTATAGTGAATGGCCTAGCAACAATTTTTAGTTGATTTCTATAGTTGAAATTTATTATTAAATTTATTCAATATGCCCATAAAATTATATGAAAAGTAGTTCGTCCTATTGCAAAAATTTTCAAAACCCATCAATCAAGTAGAAGTAGGCGAATTATTTTCTTTTGTATTCCCTCAAACCTTTAAAATTTTTGGTAAACATTTTGCATAAAAAAGTAATGTAGGTATGTAAGCTCTGTACATCATTCCGTTCCTTTGCATTATTAAAGTTGCGGACAATTCTGAATAACCTGAATGCAAATGTGGCAGTTGGACGGCCTCCAGGAAAACTTTGGATTTATTGAATTCCGCCTGAATTAATCATACAATTGGGCACAAAAATAAAAAAAGAGAAAAAACAAAGCATCGATTACACTGAGGCCTGGAAGGGGAAAATATTTATTCATTTGGAACGGATGTATTAAAATTTGACAGGCCGAGTACTCGATCAAACCGCAGTCGACAGGAGGAAGGCGCAATGAATCAAAATGCCCCATTCGCTCGCTCCTCCTCCCCCAAATAAGGCTGGCGGGCTTGAAAATGAAATGTGCACGCGAAATATTCAAATCTATCAATCAGGAGGGAAGTGCAACGTCATTCGTCATTTAATTCTGCCTTAAATGAGCCAGCCCCAAAATTCGCGGAATTCAACTTATTCAATCAGAGCAAATGCCACTTTCATGTGAAATTCCATAAAACCCGTAAAGTGCTATCTCCGGGCACTGCTCCGGGATAACGTCCTGAAACCCTTCGTGCCCCCTACCGGCCGGAGCGACCGTCCGGCGGCGGTGGCGGTAACAAAAGGAAGCTCTCCACAATAATTTTAGATACTTGTGCCGCAGGGCAATTTTATTACGTGAAAGGAAAATCCCGAGGAACGGCACGGGGGCTGTCGAGGACGAATGGACCGTAGAAGCACACGGGCATTCATTCCTTCAGAATAGAGGCCCGTCTCATACCTATGGATGGTATTCAGGCGCTCTAAGTAAATAAATTACCAGCGCAACGGGAGGGGCAAAAGTTTTTCACTTATTATTTGCTACTTTATGTTGCGTAAACACATTCAAATAATGTCGTCCTCGTGTATATTTTTCTGGCGCTCTTTTTATTGATTCCCTGATTCCAGGGGGAGCACCCTTTAAGGACACATCGGCCCCATATCCCACCCTGTAGTAGTTCTGATTCGAACCGATGAATATTGGCCCTCTCTAGAGAAATAAAGGTCTTCGTTCCGAGAGTAGAAGAAAGCAAATAAGCGGCGTAAGCGCTCAGGGCGACTTTGAGCGAAAAATGGAAGCGTAACAAGCTGTGTCATCTAACCAGGGGCATACCCCATCCCATTAAACTCCCCTATCCCGCCCATCCTTACGATTATTCTTTTTATTCTTTTATGAACGCACCCCCCCCCCCCCCCCCCCCAGAGTTGGCCGCCTTTCGTCGCGCCCGGACGATTTATGACGCCGAAATAGTCAACCTCCACAACTTCCTTGGCCTCCTGCAGAGTAAATCGATTGCGTGTCGACGGGGGATGAAAATGCATTGGAAAATCGACACTCTGTTGAATGTCGCCAAAAATTTAAAAGGAGTATCTTGTTCGCCGCACCCTTGCCACTCTGCCGCCTTTCCGTAGCACATACCGTCTTTAGAAACCCATCCGGCATGGGGAAGAGACAGAAAAGGAAGCGCAAATTTGAGCAAAGGCAACATTGCGACATTCAGACACATTTTGATAACTCGCTTTCTTTTTGCACAGTCGCCCCTCTGTGTGAGGCGACCCGAAGAAAGGTCTCCCTTCACTAACCCTTTTCACACAATGCGCAAAAAAAAAACAGTTTATGCATCCAAGCGAAAATCCGAATCCCCACTCGTCGTCGACCCAGCCCAACTGAGCCGGAGTTAATTGTTGTAACAAGACTTTGAGCTGTTTATGCTTGCGCTTGAGTGCCTCCTTGGAGAGGTTCCTTTTAAAATTGTTCGTTTGAATTTTCTGTTATTCGAAGGAGTCAACTGTTCCTACTTACCGACCTTCGCGCTTAACTACGAGACGAGTCTGTAACAGCTTAGTGTCTGTCGTCTATTCAGTCACTTTCGAACAGTTCGATTTTTATAATGTGACTCGTTCTATAAAAGACTTTAAAAGAAATTGTGTCATCCTCATCGTATATCCAGCGAAGATCCGAAATCGATCGATTTATAAATCATGCTTTGAGGATGGATGAAATTAAAACGCTTAAGATTAAAATACGACTGATGATGGAATGTATTTAGATCAAAGGGGGATTGCATCATTTGATGTACTTCTTTAGAACGGGGATATGCTCAGTATTTTCAATTTTTCAATTTAAGTAGTAAACTTTAGGCTGCTTCTAGACTAAATTTGCTTATTATTACTAACATTTATTAGAGTGTAATACGGCATAATTTTATTTTGTCCTATCCTGTTTAGGCAATTTCGGGTTCTAGGCCCATATGGCGTATAATGAGCTAACTATGCCAAATCGATTTGATTTGCTCAGGCACTCTGTGTTTTTCAACTCTGAAAAATGTTTAATTTTATTTGTAACTTTTCTGGAATTTATTAATTTACCACAAACATGAACAACACATTTTTATTACCTTTACATAAGAAATAGTGGTAATTGTTAAGCTACAAAACGTAATTCACACACGTCCAGGAAAACCCTTTACTTTATATAGTACAGAGTTAACATGAAAAAGCCAATTTACTATTTTTAAAAACTTCTAAATAATAAATCCAAAGGTACTAAAACCTCATATAAAAACTTTACCTACCGGCCCGGCCTCTATTGAATGTTGGAATTTTATTAACGTTTTACACTACAGAAATGGGCTTTTCTACAGATAACAGCTGAACACATGAAAACATAAATTTTTTCATGTTTTCGATACGCTGAGCTTGAACAGAGGATTCATATTGGGGGTTTACACCTGCACAAGTTCATGTTCAAAGAGAAAAAAAAAATATATAAAATAAATTGCAATTCTAGTTTTATACGATTAGAAAATAGTTTCCCTACATTTTTATGCCTAAATGGCAATTTTTTTGCAGGTGTACTGAGATAAATTCAATAAGGTTAAAAATAGTTAAAAATTTATAGTAATGCTTATATTTAAGCGTTATAAAATTATTCGTATCGAGGTAACTAAATAAAAGTTTTGTATGCTAAACAAATTTTTATTAATCTATAAATATTGAAATTTTTAACCCTTAAAGGATATCTTGGGTGAAATTTTACCACAGGCAAGTTGTTCTTCTCAAATTCTAGAAAAACCATAATAATTTTTAACAGACCTTTGCAAGGTCGCTATCAAAACAACGTTATTATTAAATTTAATTAGTAGCAAGTATATCCACAATTATTTTTATTATTAAGGGAATGGATGAAATAAGTTTAGGACACGTTTCGAAGAGTATGTCGTGCCACATTTGTCGAACAGAAATCCATAGTAGCTCCCTTGTTCCTAAAGGTTTGTGTCCCCACAAATTTTCTATACGATTCAAAGTCAGAAGACTGATTTGGTTAATTCATAGCGGCGGTATTTTCTTTCACAAACCAATCTTTGACTAGTTTGAAAGTATCTTTAGGATCGTTATACTGGTGATATTTCCAAACTAAGGGCATATTCTCCTGTGCATAGGGTAACATGACATCCTTAATGATGTCTAAATATTCAAACAGCTATCCTTCACGCTATAGTGGCATCCACTTGCCTTTGACAGTGCAAGAACTTACCATTGTTGTCAATTGCATTGCAGCAATGTTATCCAATGCCACAATTCTTAGATCTATCTTTTTTCCACGCATTTCGTTGGCTTGCTTAAGAGAATTACTGATGCACTTGACACAGTAGATCGGATTGTTTGATTCTCTTCTCTTAACCACCGAACCTCTGGAGTGTAATGTTGTTTTTTACCCATATTTATAAGCAAAAATTCAAACATTTTAATAACGCAATTATAAATACCTAAATAAAATAGTTTGAACCGCTTTGTACCTATTTTGTTGCCCACATTAAAAGAACACCTTTATAAAACTTCCCCATTTAGGGTTTTGTACCTATTTTATTATGCAGGGGTGTACTTAAAACTATACAAGCATACCATATACTGGGGTGAAATTTCACCCATGATACCTTTAACGTAATTAATACCTTTGACGGATTAAAGCTCAAAGATATGCAGACGGGTTAAAAGTTACTAGCCATTACCAAAAATATTTTATTTGACTAGTACGTTGAATTAATTGGTTCAGACTTAAATACGCTTACTCGAATTAAGATTATCTAAATTTTGTAGTAATTACTTTATACTTTTCATTTGGTAAGACCTTCGAAATTCTCAGGTTCGTATTTCAAGTTAATTTAATAGCAGTTATTTGTTCAATATCAAAAAGTAAAGTAAGTCAAACGTAATAATTAAATAATGAACTTTCATATGTTCGATCAATAGCGGAAAGCGCAAATAAAAGACCTTGGCTGAATATGAACAGATTTCCCAAATTATCTCTCTCGTAAATAACTTTGCTTTTAAAAGATAGTTTGCTTTGAATGAGTTAAAAACAAACATTTCTAGGTTGTCTTGTAGAGACGCATCAAGGACGCCCACCAGCACGAAAAGAATGCGCAAAGTTGGGGAGCTCTGAAGAGATCCCGCAGTGATTTATTTGTGTTTCTCCGGTGGGAAGATTTTCGATCGTGAGCTGCGCGCGTTCGGTTACACCACCAAAGTTGAATAAACAAAATTGAGTTATGCACGTCTCGCGGAATGCTCTGTGGAGAATGTCTTCTCGCCGTGCAGTGGCGGTTTCGACGCTATGTCGCATTTCAGCGTAATTTGCTTTTTGTCTCATTAGACTTAGCATGCGATGAAAAGCGCGAACCACTTCCATACCTAACGTCGGCTTCAACCGTTGATGCGCCTGCTGGCCACGAGTGGTCTCACTAATTGCTCCCCTGTACAATGTTCCGCAGATGCAACGACTGTGTGCCCACTTTTCGATTTCGCTAGAATAAACAACTCCACTCCCTAGGTTGCGTCACGCGGGTCGCGGCACCACAAATTTCAGCGGAGCGCGAATCGTGCGTGCTTTTCCTTTCGATGAAATCTGAGCCTGTTGTGCAGTGCAAGTGGCCTCCTTCGGCTGGGACGCTGTCCAGTTTTCTTTCTCAAACTATCGCCTTCTTGCTGAATCATCTTGAGAAGCAGATAAGAACGGAATTGATACTCCGCTCAAGTGCGGTCCGGTCTGCTGGAGGTGTTATGCCCGGCCACGTAATTTTATAAGCCAGGCGGGTTTCATTTTAATCGCCAATATACTGCCTGATTCGCACAGAAATTCGAGTTATTAATAAATTTGCTGATAAAGACGGCAAAAATATGAGTCCCCGGTGCTCGCGGAAATTAATTATACAAGAAACATGATCCACCCTGCGAGCCCAAGTCCCCGAACGGTGCTCTCCAAAAGCAGAAACATCTGCAACGAGATCCAAGTGGTCTTTTTAGCAAGAAAATAGAAGAAAATTTGTCGACTTACCCAACGACCAGATGGTGAGATTTATTGCTTAGAAAAACGTAAGCAAGCCACTTAGCAAGAGCCGCCGGGAGAAATAGCCAAAGTAAATCAAAATTCAACTAAAGATAAGAAAGAATTCAAAATTTCATGTGAGATCAGCGGAAAAGGGCTGCCCTCGCGATATAATCGAAATCAATTGTAGGCAGCGAACGTTTGCTGAAGATCCTCCCCTTTTGGGTGCATGCCGAAGGCACGTGCCCAGCTAATTACGACGGGACAATTATTTGTTAAACAAGAGAAGTGATTTTCTTCTTTAGTTTCTCATTTATTTATTTATTTATTTATTTGCCAGAACAAGTACAAAATAAATTTTACCATAGCCCAGCCTAGGAGCTCTTGGGTTCCCTTTAGCTCCTGAAAAGCCTCTAATTTTTAGGTCCGTTTAGTCTAGCATAATGTTGTACTTCAAAACAAGGAATAGTTTTTGGAAAATGGGGCATATTAATTAATCAATTCGTAATAGGACAATGTTAGTTATCATTTTTATAATTAAAGTCCGATGCGTAATTCGAAAATTGTAAATTTAAATATGATGAAACTTTAATTTAATTTTCCAATAAGTCTTGAAATGCTTTTAATGAGCAACGAATTGAGCCCATCTGTGCTTTAATTGGAGCCGAAAGGGATTTCTATCATGTGTTTTATGTTTTCAATCAAGAGCCCATATAGAACTCTATTAATAGGGGAAGGTGGGACTAGATGAGATACTTAAGGCTTAACTTCGTTTGTTTGATACTCAATCACGCCTAAATGCTTGGTCCGATCATTTTAATTTTTTGAGTGAAGTCACTACATATTCCGACCTAACATATAGGCTACTTTTTATTTGCGGATTTGCAAATGATAGACCCAAGATGGCAGCTAAATATTTGTAAATATCAAGGGATTCCCATGAAAATTGGTATTTGATGATTTTTGGAGATCTTGATTAAGATTTTTAAATATCTAGAGAAATATTCAAGGAAGCATCAAAACGTTTGTTATTCTTTGAACTTCAAGATACCATGAGATTATCTTTTAGTTTCAACTATTCAACTAACTATTCAGATAAAAAGATGTTAACAAATTTTAAAATTTTGTTATTGCAGGAAAACCAATAGTTTAGAATTTTCTCTTCGAAATGTTGACAGTCGTCCTGTGTCTCATAAAAGATTCACGTATTCGAGCAAATTAAATCAATTTGCCAATAACCGCAAAAGTAATAAGGGAAAAATCTAAATTGCTTTGCCTGTCCCCAGATCCCCTCACATGGAATTCCCGAGAAAGGGAAGACAACGAATTCTGGCATTTGACAAGTTCGCGGTGATTTCGCGGCATCTCCACCAGACCCAATTTGTGTAGACAACGAAATTTTCGCTATGTCGTGAATTTTTAAGCAAATATATCCCCGTTGCCGTCATGTTTCCGCCGTCTAGTGATATTGTTACCGCTCTCGTTGTGTTATGCCCTTTTTTGCCACATTTTGGCACTACAGGTGTACGCTATAAGGGTGGGTGGTAAACTGTAGCATAACCAGGCGGCTTGCGGGCAGCGAACATAAAACCACAGCCACCTTGAGACGGGGAAATAGAAGCCGTTTAGATAAAGCAGCCCGTGTACTCTTGTGAGCCTTTTAATTTTGCATGGTTCTACCATGAAACAAGCAAGCACCCTAAGGAGGTGTATTTCATTCCGGTCGACATATTTAAGAATAGTGTGATACGCTTCCGTAATAGGAATTCGAAGCAAATTTTAGTTCACGAGCCCCATTCGAGCAAGTGGATTCGTTGTAAACGGATGCCTCCCAACATAATGTAAAATTTTAATAAACTTCAGTTAAATGCAATTGAAACAGCAGATTGACTGAATGGAAATTGAATTTTTGTAACCAATTTAAACCCTTCCGGCGGCCTAATGCGAACTCATCGCTCTCCCCATCCCTGGCGACGCACTTCTCGTTGGGACGGATAATGTTTAGCATACCAGAGAGTGCCGCACCCCATTTCATAAACGAAATCACCCGGAAAAAATGAAACATTCGAAATGAAAACAAGATTAATTCGATTTAAATGAAATGAGCAATTTCTCGGTGAATGGGTTTTTTTTCCGCGACTCTTAACTATGCTCCTTTATGACGGAAACGGTTGATGGTTTCTGTTCCGCTAGCACTTGGTTCATATATTTGAAATTGCCTGATTTAACCGGCTTCGCACGGTGCACGTAAATTTCATTAATACGGTCTAATTTAGTATTAAGTAATTTTTGTAGATGCGAACACAAAAAACTCTTGCTATTTTGGATGTTGGATTTCTTGAAATTTAAAATTTTCTTTTACCCATTACGAATTTTTGTAGATTTGAATTCTGTAACCCCGAAAACTTTTTGATATTACTCTTCATTAAAATTACTTTTTTCGTCCGCGATATGTGATGTGAATCGAAGGTAGCACCTGCCAAAATGCCTTAGTATTAAATTTCGTGGCAATCCCTTAAAGTTTATCTTTTTCTTATTCATTTTGAGTCTGCCACTTCTAATTTTGGTATATTTGAATCCCCAAAGGACTCTTTTTCATTAAAATTGCTTAAAATTAATTTCGATTGCAATATTGGATCAGCTACTTTAAATTTAGAAATGTTGATCATATATTAGAAATCAGCATCCCCAAAAACTGCTTAGTATCGATTCGTATCGTAGAATCGTTTTTACGTGTATATAAATTCAAAATCAATGGCCTTTTAAATTTCAAAAATGTTGGTCACCATATTCAGTCCACATTTTTTAATTTCCAAATTTTGATAGTTGATTCGAAATTATTGGCCTTAAAATCCCCTTAGTACTAAATTTCCCTTATATTCGTTAAAATTCAAAATGCTTGCCATATTGGATCCGCTATCTTTAATTTCTAAACTTCGAACGTAGATTCGCAAACCGTACCCCCAAAATCCCACCAAATACTAACTTTCATGGATTGATAATTACAAACTTTTGGCTGTCGTCTTGGATCAACCACTTTGAAATATGTACACAAATAAAAAATAGCCTATATATTAGGCCAGAGTATATAGTGCCTCCATTCAAAAAAATGAATACTATAGGACTAAGCGCTTAGGTGTGATTGAAAAACAAACAAACGAACTTTAGATTTTGTATACAGGTTTGAGAAAAAATGAAACCCTGTAGTGAAAATATATAAAATAATTAAAAGAAAATGTATCCAGGTGGGCGAATCTGAAATCCTTTTATAAATTAACATAAACTATATGTTTTTTGTTGGCAACTACTTGAATTAGAACTTTTCACAACACAATTTCGTAAAATTGTATAACTTGGATTTTTTTTTATTATTAAAAACCAAAAGTAGTTCCTCCTTGCCAGGCAAAACACTAATCAACTTGTTTTTCATTTCGGGCCCAATTCGTTAAGTCCACAATACCCGGTATTTGCTCATGATCCATCCCATCTACCCCCTTGGTTCCTGGATCGATCTAATCTAGGCTTTATTCGAGATTATAACAAAACAAGATGCCTTTAAAAATTGATGGAAGTGATTCTCAGTAGGAATTTATCATTTGGAAAGATTTGTATGAACAGCCAAAAGACATTGCTTCAGGTTCTCTTGTAAATAAGTTGCCCGAAACATTCCAAAAAAAAAGAAAAAAAATCGTAAAGAATTTTTGTGAAGAAAAATTGAGGAATTGCCAAGGAGAAATAGAAGCGGAAATCCAGGAACAATGTCAAGCAATTTGGGCAAATATTTCGAGTTGCACAGTTCCCGGGATATGCATAAATAATTCACAGAAGAGAATGGCACAAACGAAGGCAAATGTTTAACGAATGCCTCCCCAGTGCAAAAACTTTGGACAAACATGGAGCAAGGACCCGGCTCCCGGTGCGCTCCGCAAAAGACGGCGAATTACATCAAATGCAAAACGGCCGGCGGTATGGGGGATTGGGAATATGGGGTAGAGGCGGCCGTCCACCCACTTAATACTCAGCTCCTTAGTGGGGTCTTCCCTCCGGACTAAGGAAGCATATTTTCTTGACTTACTTTCGCTGTCGTGTCTCCTTTTTGGCTGCTCGAAAGCAGGCACAATGGCAGCGAAGAAGCCCCATTTTTGTGTTTTCGAGGCTTTTCGTCCTTCTCAAGTGCACATAAAGATTTCGAATTGGATTTCTTGTAATTAAATATTTGCAAAAAGGCAGTCGGTAAATATTTGCATAAAATCGTACAAGGGCTCACTCAGGCTATAGTGTGGCGCGTACATGGGGAGCAGTCGCAAGTCGCTGCCGTTGCTGCTATCGAGCTACGAGGAAAGGAAGCAGCTCCCGGGGGTCCTGGAAGTCTCGAAGCGGGGCACATTTCGGAGCCACCATCTGATCCGCTGATAAAAGCGATGGGAATTCAGTTCAAGCGTGGGTTGTGCTCCTGCTCCAATTTTATTGTTTCCCCTGGCATCCGAATGTGGAGCAGGCTGATCCTGGACGGGGGCTTAATGCTCCCAGTCGCATGGCACACGGTGGCTGCCGCTTCCTCCGGGAGTTCCAATTTATTCGGGCGTATGTGGCATGCACAACGCCCGCTCATCTCGCAAGGCGGGAACAGCGGATGAGGGGACTTTTCAAAGGCAAAATGCATTAAATTAATGTTAAGAGAGAAGTACACAAATTACTTCTGCATATAATGAGTTTTTGCTCATTTGTTTCTCGCAGCCGGGGACCGGGACGCTGCAGCTCCGGCTTCAGCCTGTTCCTGGAAATTCCCATTCTTGAAGGGGCTTTTACAAAGCGCCGAACAGAAAATCCCCGACAAATGCGAAACTAAAGCTGTTTAGCAGTTCATGTGTGCTAGGCGGAGATGAATAGTACCAGCAGAATAGATTTAGCGCCAGCGTGAGGTATCCCGAGGAATATCTAGGATAGATAAGCCCTGATTGCTGGGAAGGCGCTCCGGGTGATAGAGCTCCTCTTCGCAAGGAGGACGTGTAAATGGTCCCTTTTGTTCGAACGGTGTTGACGCTCGGGTATCTGCTTTGCAACAAGAAAACATCTCCTGTTTATTGCGGCTATACAGCGAATTGTCTGCGAGAGCAATAATTGTCGTTTTGAAGCTAAGTGCACCTCTAGAGCACAATATTTGGGATTTAGGATCCGCCCCAATTCTGTTCCCGAGCTTCCTATGGATTTGAATGACAGGCTCTCAGGCGACAATACCGCCCCTGGCCTGTATGAATGGGCCCTTAAAGGGTTGGTCCTCATTTTATTGTGTTGTCGAGAGCTGGAAAGGGTGGTACGCTAAAATAGAGGTATTTGGTGCAGCCCAACAGGCCGTATTTTGAGACCTTTATCTCCTTTTAGAAGTACTTATTGTCCTTTCTCCCAAAATACAAGAATTTTTTTTTTTTGAATACCTTACAATGTTCTGCAGGAGATCAAGAGCAAAAAGGGTAAGCATCCTCAATATCCTTTATTTAGTGAATGTAAATAAATAATTTACTTTCTATTTCTTTCTATACTCCTCCTCCTTCCCAGAATCCTTTATTATTAAGCAGCTTTACGGCATACTTTTTTAATAAAATCGGAACTGGGTGGTTCATTAGTTAGCAATATCAATTCAGTGAGATACTTTCGTCACCGCTCAGCGATTTGCAAAGGAAATTATTGATGAATTTTGAAATTTTTGAAAATTGCAGAAAAGGGGTACTTGATGAAACCCTCATACAAGACAACAACCTACAACACGGTTTCGATTTGTTCGAAGCAACTGACTAGCCATATCTCCTTAAATATTTGTGAATAGTAAAAAATTTTACAGTGGTAGAAAAAAAAGCCAAAAGATATTTTTAAATTATTATTAAATATTTGTTATAAAACATTTTCTTATTACATTGGAATGCTTTGAATTAATTTTTCCTCAAAAATTAAAGTTTTCCCCGCAACATTTCGTTGAGCCCAACTCACTCAAGGCACAAACTCCTTTCAATTCATGAACTGTTTTCGAAAATTAACGTAACAAAGATTCACATCCCCAAAGTATTTGCGAGAGGGATAAATTCAGTGGGACGGATGTCAGAAAAAATATTTATTATTCTACGGGCATGGGCATAGTCTGATGTGTGATGCTCGTCAACAGTGTCTAGGGTTTTAGAGGCCTGTCTGTGGCAGGACTACAATCAATATGTTGTCTTCCCGGAGATTATACAAGATCCTGGAATGGAATGTGTCGGTAGTAGACGCAAAATAAATGGGCTAAAGTGGGTTATTCCTTTAGATCGGATCTTGGGATAAGAGTACAAGGAGCTCGCGTACAACAGCCGATGAGACCACCTACAATCCAGCAGAGCTAAAGGTACAAAAGCCTCAGACGTGATGAGTTTATTATGCAAATTTTCTATCGTTATATTCTGTAGGACCAACGTATTAAAGTCGAGTAAGTCTACATTCTGTCGACTTTGAAAGAAAATATTATTCATTCATGTAGCTAGTTACATGAGAGACATATAAAATAAATTTAAAGCTTCAGACAATAAAGCTCTTAATATGAAATAATACCCCAGTTGGCCTCATATACACCAGTGGAATTATTTTTGAATACTTCATAAAAATTTGCTTTTATACATCTACTGAAAATTCATATTTTGCTGTGATAAACTGCTACCGGAATATTTTTATTATATTTTAATTTGTACTAACTTAATATTCTCATATGATTTGTTGTTAAAATATTTTGATTTTTTTAATTTGAGTTAATTTGGAGTACTCGTAGTGGTTTGGAGTTTAAATAAAGAAGTTTTGAGTGCCCAAATATTAGAGTTTAAGAGTATTTAAGTACATTAGGACTCAAATCCAATGGCATGTATTGTTTATTTCTAATTTCTGGACTTTTTGAAGGATTTGCAAGCCTATGGGTTTTTTAAAAGGTGCTGCGAGGACATTCCGTACCTCATTCGCTAATTCTACAGTACTCAAATACTTGATTACTCCCAAACTATAATATTTAAATTCCCCTTAAGCGAGTACTCAAATACACTCTAACTCAAGTTTTCTGATGATATTTTTCTCAAGTATTCGAGTACTCGAGTACTCAAAACTCCTTTATTAAAACTCGGATGATTCAACTCAAGTTCTTAAATACTCAAGTAATTGAGTTCAGAAGTTCTCGAGTAGTAATAGCCCTAACTCAAAATATCCAGAATTAGTTTCAGTACTGTACAGCAACATTTGAAATCTAAATAATAATAAAACATCGAATTGTTTCTTTGGTTATATATCGCCATTAGAAGGTATTTTTTTGTATCAACATCTTCTTCTAAAATCGTCGTCTGATGATTTAAAATGTTACAAAAATAGCAATTTCTTTAAAAGTGATTCTTCTTAATAGGTAGATATTTGAAGAGCAGTTCAATTAAAGACCATGAATTTGAGCCAGATACTTTTATTGTTACACTGGAAATTATTCAGGTGTATTGTGAGGAGGCACAGTTACATGGCGATTCTCCTGGTCCCCAGTATCTTCTCGTGAGCCCTATTTCTCTCTATGGCTTAAATTAAAATTCAGTCACCGCCTTCAGTCAATAAATCATTTCGTTTGGGTCATGGATTGCTTTGTGTCGCAAATTTCTCATCGCTCCTTCAATCACAACCTGTTCAAATAGCAATCAAAACTCCCCGTGACTAGAGGGCTCAGTAAGAGGTACCGAATTTTGAATAGGATGACAAAAATCCGATCACAATCCCTTAAATAAACCGTCTCGACCCTGAAGCAAGCCACGGGAATTAATGTGGCAGTTCATTAAAAATCGTTCCATCTCAAACATTTTCCCATTGTCTTCTGCGTAAATGAGGAAGGAGCGAATCAATTACGAAAGTCAACAGCCCTAAATGTCTGGGAAAGAAAAATTCACAGACTGTGCGGAAGGTCGCGGCGACCCACAATGGCCAGAGTTTGCCTCCCTCTATATAGTAAGCGGCTATCCGGCTGAATTCCCAAATCAATCAGAGTCCGGCGTGGTGCAATTAAAGCCGGCAATTACCGGATTTTATAAAACCCAATCAAGCAAATAAAAAAATTCCCCAAGAGGTGGCAATCTAGCTCTAGAAAGTATTGGGGAACCTTAAAAAAAAGTAAAATTTTTCCGTACTAACCCCAGATCTGAGAAGTCCCCTTCAATTGGGGGCTTCGACGTTTCCCCAAATGAGGTTTAAGAGTATCCTGCATTAGATGGAAATGTCTGCCGTAAGGAGGCGAAGATTGATTTCCTGAATACCAGAAAATTAAATTCACAACTCAAACAGAACTAGGAAAGTACTCGTCGAAACGTTTGGGAGGCGCGCTGAAATCTGAAGTCTGGGGGCCCCCAGGCGCAGTCCATTTTCCATTTTGTCGAACCGCCGCCCGGAGCCCCAAATTGCGACTGTACATAAGCTAATTCTGGGGACGGAGGGGTTTGGTAAGGGCGGTTCGGGAAATGCATGAAGAGCTAATAAGGCCCAGATTAAATGGCTTTGCTGGCATCTGCAAGAATAAAACGTCAAATATTGAAAATCGTATTCAAATACTCGGCGAAGATTAATATTTGTCCCGCGCTGGCTCATCGGGAGGATAATAGTTGGCCAGAAGCAGCACACCCACCCGTTGGCGCTCGAGTACACCCCCAAGCTTCATGGAAAAGTTTAAAACATCGGGACCAACCGTCCGCAAGCTGAGAGCAGCAAAATGAGCAACTTTAAGAGTTTCAAACAGAATGTAGGTCTTATGCAGGGAATTTCCGGGGATGCCCGAAATGCAGGTGGGCCGGAGCGGGCCGATGCGGCCATGGGGATGCACTTAGCTCTCGTTCTTCGTGCCACACAGGACACGACCAATTGATAAATTAGTTCTGGTCAAAGAGATAAATTGATCGTTTGTGGATAATTTCCTCTATGAGGAGCAGTTGCCCTGCTGCGGTAACGACAATTTGAAAAGATCTCGTGAATGGGCTGCAGATATTCTTGCGTATGAAAGATATCCCCGGGCGAACGAGCGGGCCAAGCAAGCGACTGTGAAAGTTTTGCGTCCAGTTTGCGCTCCGCCCCATATATACCAACCCCCCTATCTGCTTCAATTTATTCGAGCAATTTATAATTCATTTGCTGGAGACATTTTTGGGGTCAGCCGTTCTGCATAGAAGAACACATTTATTTCGCTCTCAAGAGGTCCTGTAGGGCATCAGTTTGCTTTTTGATTTAACTGATTCCAAAGCTTGAGCAGTATCCTCTTTTAAATTAGAAAATAGTTTGGAAAAATTAGGTCACGATGATTTTGATTGGATGAATCCATTCATTACCATATCAACTCCAAAGTATTTATTATACTTTCTTTTCCCTGAATTTTATATAACCGTCCCGTTGGAGGACACACATGTACCAAAGTATACTCATATACAAAAAGTCCCTTTCCTATATCTTAGCTTCTAATGCCCGTATGTTTGTGAAAAAAACAAAGAATTAATGAAATTTAACAATTGACCCATTTACCTACAATAAGAAGA
Source organism: Philonicus albiceps (assembly GCA_963969385.1). Classification (NCBI taxonomy): domain Eukaryota; kingdom Metazoa; phylum Arthropoda; class Insecta; order Diptera; family Asilidae; genus Philonicus; species Philonicus albiceps. The sequence goes on along the minus strand of OZ017772.1, from coordinate 74,391,056 downwards.
AGTCGTACATTTGTCGATCATTTGTACAGTTCTAAATAGTTCAGTTATTTATTTGAGTTTGTATTCATTTCTATATAAAATACGATTTACCAAAATTAGTGCTGGAAGTACTACCTTCTGTGATGTTATAGGTAGTCTAACATAGGTACAATAATTTCAATGCATTAATTTGAGAAATTTTATAACCTATCCACTAAACTTTATTATCTAACCATCGATGAATTGTTTAATTACCGAATTGTCCGCTATTTTACATATTTCATAAATTTTTATAGCTAAATTATTAACTTTCGCAGATATTAAATCAACAAGGTGTGTAAATCTGAGGTTGAGAAGTTCCAGGGCAAATTAAAAATCATGCTTATGACTTTATTTTGAGCGATTTGCAATTTATTAACATTGATACTAGAGGGATATATGGTTAAATTGTATTGCATTTAAAAAAGAAAATTATCAAAATTGTTAGAATCTTTTCTCATATTATGATAAATACGCAATGAACTATTTAAATTTAATCTGCGTAACATTTAAACGTTTCAAATTAAATCGCAATAAACAATCTGAATAAAATCGTAACTCTCGTGTCTGTGCGCATATAACGCAAAAATTACTTAGAGATATCAAAAACTAGCAAAAGCTACTAGAGGTATTAAGTTGCTGTGATTTTTTTTAATTTCTTGATAGAAATACAGTGCGTTCTTTAGGGTATATCTAATCACAATGTGACTACATAAAATGGTCTGAATATATACTGAAAAAAAACATACACATCGCTTTCTATTTTCGCACAACTCTTAGCCAAAACCCCACTTTGTATTGTTGGTGAACTCAACGTAAAAAATCAATTTAAAAGATTCAGAAGACATACCTAAATAGTATTAATTTTAAATAGTAATATCTGTTTTTCACGGATACAGTAAGGTATTATTGAATTAGCAACATTTCTAATTTCCTACTCAAAATCTTCTAAAACGATGAGAATATCTGGGTCCTCTGAAATAGCAGAATATCGTAATTACTCAGCTGCTGATAGAGGCCGTTCGACTTACGATAAATTTACAATTCTGGTGGCAGTCAAATTCCTCACAAGTTCACTCGAATAGAATTAAAGAGCTATCTAAGGTCACACAAGTATAAAATTGGTTTTAACTCTGTTATAAAAATTAAGTAGGCCAATTATGGGCACATTGGCGCAAAGATACTATCATGCTCGGAAATGGAATGGTAAACCAAAAGGCATATTCTATGCTTCAAGAAAGTTACATTTGCCTTCTATTAATAAACCAAAATCGCAGGTATCACCTAGCAATAAATAACTTCCTTTTCACAATTTAGAAAACTCTGGCGTATAACTATCGAAAATTCTTATAGTAGTTATCCAAACCATCAATAACTATTTGCCAAGAGATATTATTACTAAATTTATGGTAATGCTTGAATATTAGTCTAATAAAAATTTTATAACTTTATTATATACCCACACTTGTTATTGTCAACTATCTCCTTATTGCAGTGAATTTTATTTGCGAGCTGTGATTCTCATTTTACGTCTGTTACTCGTACTGAACGAGCCAACAAACCGCACATTTTATAAAACGCTATAAGTACCTAATGTAAGATTATGGATATTATGGCGCTCTACTATAAATTTGAAGTCCTTCTGGCAAAGCTGTGGCATATATAAGCGAAAGGAGGAATTGTGTTGTAAGGTCTGAGGAGAGGGTTCTTAGCACATTCCCAGGAAAACATAAAAGCATATTTCTTTGACTGGAATTCCATAAAGCCCAGTCTGTAAACGATTATAAACTTCCTTGTCGAGGCGGCAGGGATTTTAACGAGATATAAATGCGCTGATAGAGAGGGGGCAATCGCCACTCAAAGTCGGCCAAATAGCGCCAATTGGCCGCACTTAATACGGCCATGAACTGTAACGTCCTGGCAAAAAGTGTCCCAAGACCGTAGGGCTCAAAGTGGTATCCTGAGTTAAGGCACTGCCCCATATGGTGGCGGGATGTTTCATTTTAAAGACATCTCCGAAAAGAGACTCACGGTATCAGATTTAATAGCGTCCCGTTTGGGATTTTTACGATACAATCCCGGAGTATATTGGGCCCTTTTGAGAGCTAAGTCGCCGTAATTTATGGTCCTGGATGACTCTAGCGGATCGGACCCCATGCGGCGACGAGACATTCCCGCCGATTGTCGAAATAAAGGAGCTTAAGTCATAAAACTTTTCCTTTAGTACGGATTCGAACCCTAAGTGGAGCAGTCCTTTTCCTTTCAAAAATTATTCGAGCTCGTTACTGCTTCCTTCATTGGATCGGGCAGCCAGAGGATTCGACAGTGGAGGGCGGTATACAGTGAGGAAACTACCCCAAGTCATGAAGCGTTGTGAATGTATCTTTTAGTGGCGGTTTTCAACCCTCCTTAAATCCAAGGTGGGAAGGATGGTTTGAAAAATCCCAACGTACCGTTATCGGGAATATATTGCCCAATAATTCAGTCCTATCCAACTTCACACGAAGGTAATTCACCACGAAAAGAAAAGATGTGTAGTCCCAGGTAGTCCTGGCACTCCTTGCACTCACCGGTGCCGTGCCGCGTCGATCCGGGATCATTTCGATTCCATTAGAGCAACAATCCGACGACTGTGGGAGTCTTCTTAGTGTACAAAATTGAAAGAATTCTTGTTGGTTGGAGCACCGCCTGCCGCACCAATGAAAGTGTAAGGTGGAATTGTTTCGGTCGTAAATTTTTCCCAAGGACCTTCCCACCAACTTAAGTTTGGTTTTTACCTGCCGCCACCATTCCTGTAGATTTCAATCTACAACCACCACACGCCCGAAGGTATGGGAGTGGAAATTCCATTGCCTTCATAGGGAAATTTATCTAAAAGTTCTGCGGACACCTTTCCTTTGCTTGCCCTCCGCCCATCCCCCGTCTCGCGCACAACTTGTCGAGATTGATGAGCCCCACCGCCATAAATTTTATCTGTTACAAGCGGAGTATTTGCTCGTTTATGCATACAATAAGTAGTAGTCGTGTTTAACTGAGGAGCTCTACTGCTCCGCCCCAAAAATCGTTATTTTTGGCGCTCATTTCCCGGAAAGAATGACCCATTCATCAAGGTAACTTGGGGCGAAAACTATAAAATGTTCAGAATATAAACTCTGAATATGAAAAAGAAAATAACATTCTTTTTCAAATTAGACAAACTCTAATGCAATATTCAACATCTAATGCGTTTCTAGCATTTTTAATTATTAAATTATAGCATAAATATATAACACACGACCTACATTTGAATTTGTAGCCCTATAAACTTTTGAAAATGCAACCACAGTTGTAAAAGTGGTAGTAGAGCAGTAGAGGAAACTGCTTTCCTCATTTCGTTTTAATAGAAGCTAATGTAGTATATTTAATTATAGAAATAGTACTGCTGCATTGAACTCTTAAAAAGGACATTTTTCACGAATTTTATACTATATGAATTACATTAAAATAGGCAACGAATAAAATGATATAAGAGAATAAATATTATTTAGATCCCACTTCTCAGCATAAGGCTGGAAACATACACCTAATCCTGTACCTGAATGGTGCAAGAATTTAGTTTCTGTGAGTTCAATGATTTATCCTAATTCATAATAAAAGTACAAGCCTAAATAATCCACCCTGAAGCCGCTCAGACAGGTGGTATAAGACCAGCGTAAGAAATTTAATGGTTTCTTAATTTAAGATTGTACTAACTTATTTTATTTTATTTACGTTCGCTCTCTGTCTAACATGATCAATTATAATACTAAGAGTTTAATTTATGCAATTTTTTATTTAACTATTCTATTGACAAAAAATTGCTAGATCGACTTAACAAGATCACTGACTTTGGCGTAATACTAAATAAGAAACTTACTCTTTCAAAACACATTGATCATATTGTGTTTAAAGCTAACAAAACACTCAGATCGGTAAAGAGAAATACCCTAAAGAATTTTGTAATATTTTTACTATCAAAACTTTGTATATTTCTTTAGTAAGGCCGCTAATTGAATATGCATCTATTATTTAAAGTAGGTTCGATAGTCTACACATTAACAGACTGGAAGCGATACAAAGACCTTTCACAAAATTTTTATATCGTAAATTAAATTGAAAGAAGTCAGATATGCGCCTTCATATAAAACACGTTGCCTTTTGTTTGGCTTACCAACGCTTAATCATAGACGTGATGTTAGTTGTGCCTTGTTTACTAAACATTTGTTACTGCTATGATATCAACTGACCTGAATTATTTTCTATGATAAATACGAGGTCTGTTCAAAAAGTATCGCGAATTTTGAATTTCCCAGGGCTACGTATATTCGATTTTTGATTTTTTTATGGCGTTATATTAATACTTATGTCCCTCACTTATACTGACAAGCTCGGCTATTTTGAATTCTCAGTTAATTTTTGACAACTATTTTGCTTGGACGTGCTTTGGCTCGTCTTCGATTTTTGCTTATTCCAAAAAATTGATAGGTAAATATTTGAAAAAGGGAAATAAAATTAAGTTTTAGAAATTAAAAAGCTGAAAACTAAAACCATCCCCTTTATCTATAATAAGGTTACTATCTTTTCTGACAAAAATTTAGAATATTTCAATTATTTATAGTCCTAGATAGTGTTTCAGCTGTAAATTTTGATATATCACTAATAAAATATGACGGGCGATCGCAATTTTTGGCAGTTTCAGTCCGATTGCATTCTGCTCATTACTAAAATTGATTGTTGCTATATACCAATAAATTATGAGGATATTTTTGGTTCAATTTAAAAACGTACTGTTCATAAAATCTTAACAGAGAGAGAAAAGTTTGTCTCGATTTAATATGGAAACAGATAAGCAATGCATATAGCAATTTTAGCATTTCTATAATAACAAACGCATATTGCGTCTTTAAAGTAACAACACGTTTGCACAATCTCGGATGCAAAACAGTTTGTCTATCCTTTTTGTAAAACACAATAAGATATTGCCTTTTGTGGGATAACGAAAAAATTTAAGGTATAATTCACGATGATGACCAAAATCCAAAGGTACCTTGAGTGTGAAAACGTTTTCATTTTCCGAACACGCTAATTATAATAAAAGTAGCTGCTGGAAAGTATTGTACTACTGTGGGGCTGGTCAGAGTACATAATTTTTCCTTTCATTTCCCCATAAAGCCGCCCCTACCGAGGCCAGACCCAAATTATACAATAAAACAAATTCACACCCGTCCAGGTTCCTTGTGCCTAATCCCCTCATTTCGCGTTTTAGTCCCGCGGCAGCTTAAGTGTTAGCCGAGAGATTACCCCTAAGTTACAGACACGACAGTTTGGGGAAGTTTATGTCATCGCATGGGCCGTGTTTTTCATTATCCCACAGGAAAGCGGTCCCTGCATTCTGGGTGCACGACGTACCTTTTGGGGTCGTACCGTGTGAACCGGCCGGGATTAAACCGAGTGTGTGCCGCACGTGCTCGGAGCTTAGCCCACGTTCGGGACCTTTTTTTTCCCGAAGCGCCAGCGGAGCTTCAGAGCCAGGTTCTTCGGAGCTCTGGCACCCGGCGTTTCCGGAATATGAGGCGTGAATAAATCTTCCTGCCTGCGAGAATTTGCGACAGTTGAGCCCCTCTCCGTGAGTCGTACCCGGCCTTTGTTCTTTAAAAATGCAAACAAATGATTTTTTTTTGTCTGCAGCACCCACCTGTCCCGCACGGATCGATTGATGGATGGTCCGGGCGGGTTAGGGCAGGTTTTTGGGGCTGGCCCAATTCGTAGAGCCCCGTGCGAGTGCCTTCAGCTGGAGTACCAAAAGTATGTCAAGGATGGCAACTGGGTCGGTGATTGTGTAGGGGGGAGGGTGGAAGGGAGGGGGGAGTTTTGTAAAAGCCGAGTTTTGCGTGATTTATGAATGCTTCAAACTCGCCGGGAAGTTGTGTGTTTGTCGACGAAATTAATTGGCCCCTACCCGCGAACCCCCACCATCGCGGCGGGGGTGCTCACAAATACCGTGGAATTAGTCAAAAGAAACATTAATTGAAAGTTTACTCGATTCGTGCTGATACGCCTCCCTGAAAGTGTCCAGGGCCCGCAGAAGGATGTAACGCTCCGAGCCCCGACGATGTCTTTGACGAGAGGCGTATCATTAAAATTTGAAGTGCTCCTCGTTTTGGATGGCGCGTAATTGCCACCGACGACGGGGCAATTTATGGCGGGCGAAGCATCAGAAGGGTTTTGCTCCGGTGCCGGGTTTCGGGTTTCATTCCAGACAAGGGTGAAAATAAATTTATGAATAATTAACACACCGACTTACTTCGATTTGTTGGCATGGGCCGATCATGTAATTTCGTAATTTGCATAGTTGATAATGCCCGGCATCGTCACCCTCTTAAACGGGTATTACTTTTTGATTATGTTGCGCCCGAATTAGCTGCATCCGAGCTTATAATTTATTTCGATTAAGCACAATATGTGCGCCCGCCCCGACCGGGAAGTATGCCCTCAGCTCGTAAATTGATAATTTTCGTTTGTCAACGGAGGGTGGAACATCCCCGGGGGATGCATTGTGGAGCGCACCCTATCCCCTCCTACGGTAGAGCCGGTGCGATGGTCCAATACGATGTAATGCCGAATTATTTAAATGTGTATAATTCTAAAAGTTACGCGAATATCACAACTAGAGAAATTCATTATCTGATAATTGGACAGGAATTCGTTTACGCAATTTTTAGTTAACATTTAAGCGCTTCAAAGGATTTAACGAATTGCCATAATTAGAAGATTATGCTAGCCATTTAAATGCAATGTATTTAACATATTTTTTAATAACTTTAATTGTTTAAAAGCCAAAAACGATTATAACTGCAGCAATAGTAATTTTTATTAAACCACAACTCTCTCTACGCAAAGTTTTAAATGCAAAAGGCTTAAAGTGCTTTTAAAACGGGATAAAGCAAATGCTTCCATAATTGGCTAACGCTGACACCATATATGGAATTTAATAATTTTAACTGTAGGCGATAACACTAAAAAAAAAACACGGCCTTTACATTCAAACAACAATCTGGATTTATATACGAGGCTGAACAATTTTGAGGCTAAATACCTTTAAGTGCCATTAATGTCTAGCGCTGCATGTTACTAATTGCGAATACCCTCAGTAGGATAAATACCAAATTTTATGTCATTAAACTTTTATTAATTGAACCATTAACATAGCGATGTCTGAGTTATCTGCGCATTGTACCATAGGATTTCTGTTTTTACAAAACAATACGCCCTTGAACACTGAGCGAGTTGCAAGGCGTGCCCTGGGCAAGACAGAATTTGAAGAAATCAACCACTCACCATACAGTCCAGTCCTAGCCCCCAGCGATTTTTTCCTGTTTCGATTGACGAAGAAATAAAGGCGGCAGTGGACATGTATTTCAAAAGCAAATACGGCCGAATATTTATTCATTCAGTATGTTAAAAGCCATTTATGACAAATGTAAGAAGTTCATTGAAGTATAGAGGGAGATGATATAGAAAAATTAATTTTTTATACAATTCTATCAGAATTTTTAAAACTCTTTGTTTTAAGCATTCTCTTTTATGTTTCACAGTTTTTAACTTCGAAGTGCATTAGAATTTAGAAGATTTTTAAAATACAATGAAATTCTCTATTCCAACAATTTCTCTAATTCATAATTAACTATTTTCGAAGCTCACTACCTTCTCAAGACATACAGTAAATGCTGGTAAATAAATATTTTATCTCTTTTTTTACAGACAATAAACATTTTAATTTAACTTAACGATGTAGTAACGTATTTTAGAGAAAGAAAATTTCTTGAATTCACAAAGTACATTTCTAAAATGTATGAAAATGAATATTAAAATTAATTAAATAAATTTTTAAATGATCATATTACACTTGGAGGAAGGTAGTTAAATTGATAGAGAATGAAAAACTCTTGTGTCTTCCTTAAATAGGGCAGATACAATTTTTGAGAATGAAGAAAGTTATAAGCAAGTTTCAAAAAAAAATGTATGAGCGAAATGTTTCGATCGTGATAAATAGCCAATCTCATCAGTATGGCTAAGGCATAGTTACTCCCTGCCATAGACAATCGAAGGGACCTTTTTCTTAGCGAGCTTCATCCTCAAAAAATTCGAATAAATAGAATTTTTCGTTGTAGGTATTGATGTTATTTCTTTGATATTTTTATATAAATAACGTTGTCCCAAACTCAAACAGGTATATGTGCATATTTGGGATTAGTCAATCGTATTTTTCATCAGAATTAAAAACTGCTCGAAAAGGTGACGGTTGCAAGAGACCACGAATAGTTCAATTGGTTAGAGAGCATCCAAGAGCCAATTCAAAGGTCGTAGGTTCAATTCAGGTCCCATGGTCAAAGTCGTAGCTTTTTCGAGTAATTCAAATATCCATGTACAAGGTGTCTCTTGGAAAGATGTGCACCACTCTATGCTAATCGATTCTATCAAGTGTCCTCATCATTTTTTTTTTTTTGAACATTGATAATTTTTTGTCTCCGTGGGAAAGTGCACTTAGGAAAATTGCAAAGCATCATGTCAGCGTAACCGCCGGATGACTCATTCGAAAGCAAACAGTACGGTGCATCCAGTGGTATATTAATTAATTATATTAAAATTTGTTAAAAACTTTTGAGTAAATGAGTTACTGAATTTAAAATATATGCAGGTAAATTGGAGGGAAGAATTTGTTTAAAAAAAAGGTTAATGGAGTGGCTTGTCGATTAGGACACTTCAAAGAATCGATTGGCGCATAGTATAGGGGATCGTTACATTCTAGCGCTCATTTAGACGGATTATAGGGAAAGTATGCGCCACTTAAGGTGGTTTCGGCTAAGAGGGCTGCTTAAGATAGCAGAATTGCCTTCGGTTAATTACAATTTTTTATTCCATTTTTGCCTCAATAAAATGCCCCTGAAAGTTATCTGCAGTCGCCACAATCGCCGGAGCCGCAAAAGTTCGAGCGCCTTACAGCGCTTCCGATTCGCTTTGTGGGGTCCGCTGCATTATCCTGGAACGCGCCCTCCATCACCTTCCGCAGGGCCTCATACCGGTTGCCCGGAAATAAAGGCGAAGAGCTGCGAAAAGTTACTTTCATCACTTCCTTTCCTGCTGAAAAATCTATAGGAGCTGTTCTCGACGCTCATAGCACTTCATCGGCGCGGAACGCGAACAAAAGGATGAAACTCGAAAAACTTGGGATAATTTTGCTGCAAAATTTTTAGGGAACTCCCAACGTTGCGGCGAGTTACACGTAATCTGCTGCGCTCTTAATGTATTTAAAGTTTTGCCACCCAACCATCGTGGGGGTCGTGGAAGCGACACCCCCGCGGAGACGCCTTTTAAAAAAAGAAAATTTTTTGAATAGGAGTTCGCTTTGATGGAGACGATGACCCACTTTTGTGCTTTTATTCACTCGCGTGATAAAGAGATCTTCTTGGCGCGCGGGTTCATTACGCAAGGAATTACTTCCTTCCGCGTGCGAAAGTTTTTAACGGCCGCAAGTGGAGGCGGATGGGTAAAAGGCGCAAAGTTACAATGAGAAGGTGTTACGCGGGATGGTTCACTTCTTGTGGAACCGTCCCGCATTGAGCTACCGGCCTCGAGACAGTAAATGGATTTGTGGCTTAGACAGGCCTTAAATGAGTTTTTATTGTTTTTTGGCTTCTTTTATTGTTCACGCGCGTAAGAAACTTTTCAATTATTGTAATTTAGGACTTTGAACGACCCTTCGGAAATGAGCGAACACTTCTCGGTACACTTTTCCAAGTCCCTTTCTCCCTACTGCCATTTATTTTGTAATTAAACTTTTAACAGAACGAAGACCTGACCAAAAGAAAACTTTTCCAGGTTCTCCACTAACCGACTTTTGTACAACTTCTTCAAATATTCAAAAAAATTCTTACCTGGCTGCTATTTAATTAACGCTGATATAAGACGAATTGTTTCTGATATTAATCGAATCTGCATACAGAGCAGAATTAGTACCCTATGTATGTATCATTCAGATTATACAAAAATCAGATATCACTGAGAAAACGAGCTTAGAAAATCGAATTATTTCCTATTTAGGTGATTTAGTTTTAGGTAAAAATCTACAAAATTAAAACCACTTAATCCATTTTAGGTAAACTAAAAATACTTTCTGATCACGTTGGTCATTGTGAGCGACTGTAGCCTTATTAGCCTTTTTTTAAAAACCGAAGATTAAGTGCACAATTTTCACCATAAATCTGAACTTATAGCTCAAAATATCCCCTCAGGAGGAATACTGCTTTTAATTTTTTCGAAAAGCAGGACATGTTTCCTTAGTCTGAGTAAAATTTTATAAATTACTAAAAACTTTTAGGGCACGGAAGAATATTTCCCATGAATCGCTCCAAAATCTGAAAAATAAAATTCTATACCTTGTATGTACTTCAAAATATTCCCTTGACCAGGTACCCTGTTTTTATTTTTTCTAGAAATCAGAACATGTTTCGTAGTCTGGGTAAAATTTTAGAACTCTGACGTTTTTTTTACGACCAGAAGATCATTTGTTTTAAACTAGATTTTTTTACGCTCCCTAAAATTCGTATTTCGCTTCAAGACGATTCGCAATGGAAAATACTCATTTTTTCGATTTTCTGAAAAACTTTATATTCTCCTTGATAAATTTCAGTAATTGATATATGAACACAAAGATAAAATTCTATATCCAGGTTCATAAAAATACGTATGTGTGGAGTATAGGGAAAAATTTTCACAAAAATCATTTTCTACTCCCTATGGCTCAGAATTTTCCTTCGGGACCTATTCTGATTTTATTTTTTTATGAAAGGGCAATATGTTCCCTTAGTTTACATTTTGTGGAAAATGTGTACATAATATGTACCTACAAATCACTGGTGGATTACCTACAAATTGTAGGATGCTTATTTATTCCGTGAAAAATGTTAGAATCAACTAATTGTAAATAAGCAAAATCAGTGAAATAGTTTAGCAGGCTTTTTTAGGCAATGCATCCAAGTTTTTCTTTCAGTTAGTAAAAGGTATGGAGAAAAGACAGAAAAAGTAAAAGAGGACTAAGTTTATTGGTTCCCTACCTTGCCTATAGTCTAAATTTGGAACTTCAGCTTTAAACTGTTACAAAACATTCTTAAAATAAGGCAAAGATTTATTTTTTATTCATAATACTTGCTAATTAGCCCAGTACAATGTTTGCTTAGGTAGATTTAACGCAGGATTTCGAGCGTGCCTACTTTCATTTTACCTATGCCCCAGAATATTTTCTCTGGAGCAAGATTTTTAAGAAAACAAAAAAAAAATTGTTGTTCCTGACGCAGATTAGAATGCTGCGGGGGAGTCGTGAACGCCTTATTCGGCGGGGATTGCGGGCATTGCATTGCCAGGAGATAAGGCCGTCGCCCGAAAGGGCGAATCTGGAGCCTGCGACACACCTCCGTACCCATCCAGAGCTGGCTGGAATGACATGTCGAAACACATAAATTTTCCAAGGTAGCAAATTCACGTGTACTTTTATCTCATTTCGCATTTTATCCGCATCCCGTAAGCACCATAAGCCTTTTAAGCATTAGATTTGATGAGTTAACGAATTTTTCGTACCTTGGGGGGGGGGGGCTGTAAGGGGGGACCGAAGGCTGCGAACATGTCTTTGTCGTGCTTTATGGACGCCAACTCTTGTTTATTTCCTTTTTATGCCCCTCGTAAAGAATTTAGGAGATGTCTATCGCCGCGACTGTGTAAGTGGGATGGGTGGCTGTGCACCGGAACGTTTTTAGATTGGCAAGATACAAAAGATACTCTTCTCAAATTGTCGAGGTGCCAAGTGTTTTTGGGGGAGGAATTCCCTTTGTTTTTCCGAAATGAAATTTTTCGGACAACATGGGGCACGATTACTACCCGGGACAGTGGACTCTTCGTTTATTAAAAGCAGCACAAATTTAATAACAGCCGGTACGGGAATAAACCAACCTATAAAACGTTGACGTCAATGCACCTTCAACTAATTAGTGAAAATTTCTTCGGGGAAATGGAATTTACTCGAAAAGTGAAGTAGAAGAGTTCTTCCGGGATGTTGGATGGGCGCGGCCAACTTAAAAATATCACTACTGCCCTAATTACACTTTATTGGTTTAGCAAACTTTAAAGAATTCACAAATAAGCTCACCGTAGTAGGTCCACTGTCTTTCAGTGGCTCGGTATTTTAATTAAATTACATGAAGCGCCGTGAAGTACCCGCGAAGTTGCTCTATTTATTTTCCCCGAGCATTAAAAGACGATGCCATTGTGTGGGAGGAAGGGGGCTCCTTCAAAACTCGCGCCATTGACTCATTATTCGGAGAAAAGCAACCACTTGGAGCATTCTCCACTACTCCGCACATCTCGAATGCAATCCGCTTCCCTTCCACGAAGAGAACCAGATGTGCACCTGGCTGCACTTTCGCAATATTCGCATCGCCCAAGTAAAGGAGTGAATATCCCGGAAATACTTTTCGTAAAAGTTTCCAGTTGGTATTCCTCTCGTGCAATCAAATCGTAACAACCTGGCGAGGCATCATCCGTCGTCACTAGTGCGCGGGGCGGCATTCCCCCCCAACAATGTAAAACTACAAAAATAATATTTTTATTCTTTAAGATTGCGCCCGCCCATTTTTCCACGCCCTGCCACAAAACTTTAATTGGGAAAGTTAAAATATTTTAATTAACTCGGGGACACGGTGCTGCACTCGCAACTTTGCGCTTTCACGAAGCCGAAGGTTTTTTTTTTCAATATTTTTCAAAAAACTTTCTCTTTGCAAGTGTTATTTTATTTATTTGAGTTTCTTTAGAGCTGAGTTTGCTGAATTGAGAGATTTTTGGGGCAGTTATTTTCTTATATATAAAAAAAATATTTATTGAATTTCTCGATATAGTGGCGCTTGATATTCGGTTGCTGGAGTTAGTTAAAAAGTTTTTGCTTTAATTGCTCTTAATAAATCGCTGTTATCGACAAACTTGACACAAAATGCAGTAAGCTGAAAATTGTCGCAAAAATGAACTCTTTTTATTCTTTTAAGAATTTCATCTCGGATCCTTCTTAGGTTTGTTATTTGTTTGTTCTTGGTAAAAACTTACAAATTGTTTGAAAATCAAAATATTCTGAATCAAAAGTGGCAAAGAAATCTTTACAACTTCAACACTATCCATTATTATCAATTGCTATCTATTTATCTTCCTTTGGTATATCTTCCTTCATTCAAAAATACTTAAAATTATATTAAATAAATTTCATCGACATCAACCCATCATTACAGAATTTTATTTTTAATCATTAAATTAAAACTAGAAGCTCGGAATGTCATGTCACAATATGGAATTTCTAAACACTAAAAAGAAACTGCACATCTTGCTAAATTGTTATTAACAAAATACAAGAGCAGTATGTAAAAAGACTATCCTGTCACCATTAGTTGCACTCTTAGTACCTCTTTACAGTGATAAAAGCTGAAAAATTCGCTGTTTCAGTGTTGTAGCCACAGTCTATTAAAAAGGCATATTGCTCGAAAGATCAATAGATCCGACCGTTTTGTTAGAAAGTATTTAAATAAAAAATATAGCTATAGTACCAGAACTTATAGAGGACGAAAACAAGTATTAAGTAAGTCAGAAGTGGGGCCTACGGTAGATCAGTTGTTAACGGATAACCGTGGTATTCTACTCTACGAACACAATGGGTCAATGAGTGCAATGGACAATGTCCGAGCGCTTGAGGCTACACGTCTTGCCCACTTCAATAATAATAATAATAAGACAGAAGTGAAGAGAGTTTGTGGTGCCGCTTCGAATTCTACCTCATCCATGTCGACATTTAAGCGACAATGTTATTTTTTGGTGTCAAAATCCACTATATCGCGGGCTTTAACCCTAGAAGCCTAAACTATTTTAGAAGTACATAAAGCCTTAACATACGTCTCAGAGGCGTACATATATAAATGATTGTCTGTAGGCTAAAATATTCCTACTTATGTTATATTTTCTGAAAAAAATTTAAGGTTGGGATATAAACTAATAATAGAACACAGTATCATCAATGAAAACTACAATCATAGTTATTTATTACAACAAAACAAAAAATTATGCTTATATTCAAATGAAAAAATCAACGATTGCGTGTATGCTTCACAGGCGCAGATAAGGTTTTTAAGGTTAAAAGGATCTTCAAACATTGTCACAGAGACCATGAGGAAACTCCTGCAAAACAATGCAGCACGGTTTTCTTTTGCTCGTGATCATATAGCATGAAACTGGAATCAAGTGAGAATATTTTTCTAAAATTTCGTAATTGTCTTCAAAACGCTAAAACGTGCATACCTAAGCTTGCTGAATCGGTTTGTGTCGCGTGAATAAGCGTGTACTACTTCCTTTTTTTCTCAAGGTAATTTTTTTTTTATGAGAAAAAGTTTAATCTTAATTAACCATGGTGGTCTCAATGAATATTGGCCATATATACGCAAGGAATCGTGTTATTTCTATCAAAGAATTTTCGGAGGAGGTTCTTTGATAGTCTGGGGTACTTTCAGTGCTCATGAAATCCTCAATCTGGCGTTTCAATCCTGTCGAATGAACAGTGCCGAATATCAGGCAGTTCTGGAAAAATTAATTCTATATATGAACCGATTCTTAGACAAAAATTTTATTTTTCAACAAGATAACGCCAAGATTCATGTCATTCAGGTCATCTTCCGATTGAGAATAACGCCGATTCGTCCTGGAGCCTTTAACCCGCTATTAAACCCAGAAAACATTTTGTAACCATTAAGAGTGACTAGTCGATAGTCTGACGATGCTCCGATAATGCGAAACGTGTCGCATTTAAATCGAAAATAAAGTCTTTTTGAAGTGAACGAGCGTTTTAAAAAATTATGGAAACATTCAAATAAATGCTACCGAGAAATTCTATGAATTAAGAAATTTTATTTCAAAAGTAACATATGAATTAAATAAATTAAAATAACTTTTTGGGCAGCATAAAAATGTTTAGAGAAGTATTAGGACAAAAACTTTATCTAAAGCTAAAACTCAACTCAACAAATTGGATACCCTTGTTATATTTGCATAGAATAGAAATCCTAGAGCTTAAAATCTTTGAATTTGTTTGCCCTAAGTCTCACTTTTAATCCGAAGGATGGTTTATCGGGGAAAATTAACAAAAATATTACAGGCTGACAAGACAGATCTCGACTTAAATTAAAATCTTTCCGGGAACCAGCACCCCATAGTAGCCCCCTCCAGTTTTATCACGTAAATAATTCCTTGTTATTCCCGGAGTTGACAAAGAACTCCAGGAATTGCTGTAATTTCTTTTTTCATAATTCAATTAAAACACTGACCAGCCCCACTACCCTCATGAGGGGCTCGATGGCAGCCCATAGAAGAGCAACAATTTAAAAAAAATGCTGTCATCAAAGAGCCGGTCTCGGACCCGGGAATTTTCCCTTTTTCTTGGCTGCCTCACTGGCATAAATCAACAAAACAATTTGCCTGTCCGGCGGCCCTGAGACCGCGCGCTAGCCCCCGCACAAGGGCGAGTTTTTTCAGCCCTAATTGTTGATTGCGATGAATTAACAAAAAAAAAAAGACCCAAGCGCCCGGAGATAGCGAGATGGGCCAGCGTAATTAGTGGTTATGTCCCCCAATTACTTCGGATATGAGCCGCAGGAATGGGACCAGGGGCTGGCTGGATCTCAGGTTTTAATTGATTTATTAGGATCCGATGTGGACAAACGAGAAACTCACACCCCGCCCGGCATAATAAGATTACGGCGTGACAATTATTCAATTAGACAGAGCACGTCTGGTCCGGCTCCGTGTTGGATGCTCGTTTTTCTCTCATGAGCTCAGCATCTCTACTATACTGCCGCGCTCCGCACCAGGGGCTATTTTGGGCCATTAGTTCTGATAAAATCCTCCACCTGGGGCGTAATATGGTCCTTTCGTCGTCCAAAACATGGACCGCAGGATCATCTCTATGATGAGATTTTAATTACATCCCGCGCATATATCTGCCCTCGATCGGTGCTAGCTCCCAAAGGTCAACATCGGCTCATTTTCTGGCCGATCTCACAATAAAGTGGCCTTAACAAAAATCCTCCTTTAGCCCAGAAAAGGATGTTGTGGCGCTTCCCTCGACAATAATTGAAGAAAATTAAGTTTACTGCAAGCACTAGACATCCACTCCGCGCCATTTGATACCCTTAATTTATGTTGTTCAACTTGGACCGTTCCATGCGTGCCGGTTTGATTGGATTTTCGGGCCCCATGAGGGTTCACATGCCAGCCCCGGTGAAGAATGTTGTGGACTTGGAGCATAGATCTCCCTTCCTTGAGGAGTTGCTCCTTTGCCAAACAACAATTGATTTATATTGGCAGTTAATTGCCACCTACCACTCTGCTGACCCATTTAGCCGGGGGTGGTTAGTTGTTATTATCCGCCCTCGGGAAGGGATGGAATGTTTACTGCTCCATTATCGAGAGTAGGCACAAATCAAAAGCTTACTTCTGGATCCCGAAATTGCAGCAGTCGTAAGTTTAAGCACTTGGTATGAATGATTCGTTGGAATACCATCAAGCCATAGATAGGTTTAAATATCTTAGGATTATTGGGATATATTGGCTACTTTTAGCATTAATCCAACTGACTTTAAATTCCTATTTCTCTTGGCATTTCATTCAAGCGTGTAACACAAAAATAAATTACTAGCTAAATGTAAATCTGTTCACACATCATCAAGTATTGTTTTAATCGATTTTCAAATAGAAAGGTTTTCTGTTTCACCTGCATGTGTATCGATTTAACAAATTTAAGTCATGTATACAGACGAGAAAAAAACTTGTGTAAAATATTTTAAAAATCTTATATAAATCGCACAATTACTAGTGTATGTTTTGATCTTCCCAGTTTATAGATAAAACATCCAAAAAGTACTAAGAAAAATATTTTGAAGAAGTACCTAAAAACCCTAGGTGAATATAAAAAGCCGTAAAATAAAAGATTTTCGGTACTATTTAGGCTTAACATTAGAAACGGTGGCTGAGAATGCATTGAAAACTAGCCGCGGTAGTGAACACAAGCCTGATAACACATCTAATTATAATAAATACACGCCTATTACTAAAAAAAATAAAAAAATTAACGAGGCTGACATTACATTTGATATATCTAAAATATGCGTGAATTTGAAATTTTTCCTTAAATTAAAATATTTCTAAGTCCAAAAAGGCTTCTTGTCAGCCTTTAACAATTTCAAGGTGTCTATTCGGCCTCAAATGAATTTTTAAGCTAAAGTAATACTTATATTGCAACCTGCAAAGCCACTTAGTGATCCTTAGTAGCTCTCTTAGTCTTCTAATTAATCAATCAAAATTATTAGAAAAAGTAATCAAAAGGAGAATTCCAGATTATGTAGATGATGCAAATCTATTACCAAACGGGCAATTTAACTTTAGATCTTCCATAAAAAGACTCATCCAGTGCTTAGAATTACTCAGAATTTGTTAAAAAATAATTTTGCAAGATAACATTGCATTTGACTCGGTATGATAAGATGACCTCATATATAAAATTATTAAATTTTAATTCCCAGCAAAACTTGTAGGATTAATTCCTGATTTTTTTTAAAAAATGAACACTTAAAGTGCATCTAGATTTAGTACCTTCGTTACTATGTCAAAATACTGCTGTGTACCTCAAGGTTCAGTATTAAGACCAGTTCTTTTTGCATACTACACAGCGATATTACAGTTTTCATGAAGATTGTACTCACATCTCATAAATGGAAAACAAAGATAAATGCAAATAAATTAAAAGCTGTAAAAATATCATACTATCATAAAATGTTCAATAGGGACTAGAGAGATAGGCAGGTATTGCACGACTCGTTTTAGTAAAGTATCTTGAAAAGATTCTCCTAACAAGTTTTTGAATGCAGCTAATCGAATCTCTTTATTCTTTCAATTGAAGGGAAGGCTAGGAATCTCCAGCTTGAACCAACCAAAATGTTTGAGCAATAAATTTTGAATCGGCTGTAATTAATAACGACTTCGTATAATGCGAAAAAATTGTGCCTTCCTTCTCATTACACAAATGGCAAGCATTTAACACAAAATACAACCCCAATAGGCCTTGATAACCGAAGTGCTTACAATTGTAGTTAAAGCAGATTCGATTAAACAGAGATTTTTATTATATAAAAAAATGCTATTATCGGAATCGAAAAACCTTGTTTTTGATTCGAAAAATTAAAGAAGTAGGAAATTTTACATTTGAGCGATTAAAAACGATTTATTGTAAGGATTCATACTTACCGCACCCTCGAAGGAACATTTATGAAAAGAATTTTCCCTCCTTTCACTATTGTCGAAGATAAAGATGAATTTCTACTTTCGGAGTAAAGTACTTTATAGCTGCCCATCTTTTTGGGGCCCCGAAGCACCTGGATGGCTCGCGGTAAGTGACACGCTGGAATAATTCACTGTCGTCGCCGTCGTCGTCGTCGTCTCGTCAGTAAAAAAACCGCTGGAAAATGCGCGACGGCGACTTTTGAAATTTTCATAGGACGCTCGAGGGAGCAATTCGGTTCACCGCAGCTCAACATCTTCAAACTTTTTAAGTTTCATATCGTGCCATAAACGCTTCCCCCGCCCCGCTTAAAATTTTGCTAACCATTTCGTTCGCGTATAGCAATCTCCTGAAATATTGAGCAGCTCCGGTTTGTGGCACGGGGTGGAGCTCCCCTGGCCCTATTCAACTTCCTAATTCAAGCTGACATTATTTTTTCTCTGGCATTTTATTTCAGCATTTTTTTATTTGCCACAGTAAACTTTTCGGAGATGGAAGGGGCGGAAGTTTTATCTCCGCGGTATGATTATACCGCCAGAAGCACCATTGTTGCCGCTTTTTATTGATTTGCGATGTATACGCGGTTGCGACGGGTCGACAGTCCCCGGACGAACCCTCCCGACGCGGTGGCTGTTCTAATGACGGGTGCTTTCCTTCTTAAATTTGCCCTTCATATTCGGGAAAGGAAAAAAAATTTTTTTTTCCAAAGAACCATCTCCCGAAAGTGCTGCTGGGAGTTCAATTTATTTTCAATCCAAAAGAGGCTCCTTCGGGGCGGGAAGCCTCCTCATTTTGTCCTGCTCAAGGGGCACACTCATAAAGAGAGAGATTACAATTTGAGGCTTGTGCATTCATTCATTTGCCAGCCTTGCGAGCATGTTATTTTCCGGGTAATCCTGGAAAATTGTAAATAACGTCGACAAGAAACCCTGGCGGGGGTCACGCAATTTACCGCCCTGCAAAATACACTCCGCCGTCGACAGGAACGAATGGTAGCTCCCTGGGAGTGCTTCACCACCCCCATACGGAAGGGCTATGAATCATACGACTAATCGATCCTACGAATACACGCAACGCAATCCTGCCGCTCAAAAGATGTCGAGTTGAAATTGAATCCCCGAATGCACAGGGTGATACCCTTCCGAATACCCTACTTTTCCGTGATACCCCCTTCTTTGATATAGTGCTCTGCAAAGAAACGCCCAGATCCATCTTTCGAGAACTTAAAACCCACCGCACTCGGAAAGCGGCCATATCTCATGGCGGGAACTGACTTCGCCCAAGGACCCCAGCCGCCCGGATTCTCCAGGACCTCTTAATCCCAAATATCCCCCGGAACGCTCATATAAGTACATGTGGCACATTCATCTTCAAAGGCGATGTTATTCATCTCTTCATTATTTACAGGAGGATTTCCAAGCCATAAATTGCAATATTTTTGGAATTAGAGTTGCGCAACCCCCGAACGTTTTTGGGGGGGGGTACGCTCGATGCTCGAGTGCTTCGGTGGCACAGGGGACCATCACTCTCTCCTTCGCGCGTACGAGGTGATGGAGGAATAATTGAAAATTCTGTTCACGCTTTTTTCTATCATTTCAATGAGGGGAGATTGGCGCCCGTAACGCTCTGCATTCTTCGTTGTTAACAGTCTCAAGTAAGTTAGGCATATTTTTTGTTTTTTTTTTGGAAAATACGATTTTGGATCTGGAACAATTTTTTCCAGCAAACTCAATCAATTTCTTTGTCGTACGTTTTATTTTTTTATATGCTACACTCAATGACTATTAAACGATTTTTACATTTTTATATATTTGATTTAAGTTTATGCTATTCAACCACAAGAGTTAACCGGCAATGAAGCCAATTATCGACCAAAAAACACTTATAGTTCTCATTTCAAATAACACCATTCAGTAAATTAAAAACAAATTCCAGAATATCCCACCTTTTCTATCAGTTAACATACAAGAAAAGAAGAACACTCAGAAGATAGCTATTGCTAAATATAACGAAATTGACTTGCTTTACTTTTCTACCGAAAAGGGAGTTTAATACTACCAAAGCTTAGTACTTGAAAAAAAACCCTAAAGAGTTGACTTTAATAGTACTACTAGCTCATGTTTTATAAATTTCAACAATTCAACAAAACGTTTGTCTGTTTTAGGTTTAGGTTTAAAAAAATTAACTTGGGTACATTGTAAATCTAACCGTGTTACAATCCGTGTTCTTTTAACGCGCGTAAGTTCGTTTATTCCCTTTATCGTGTTAACGTAGCCGTAGCTTGTATTAAGCGAATCAAATAAATAAATAAATAAACAAATATAACCTTAACTCCTTTACGAGGTTTTATAAAATTTTTCTCCATAAAATTGATATAAATTTATAAACCAATAATTTCCGCTGTAACAACTAAAGAACTCACATTTGAGTGTTAAGAAAAGTAGTATGCTTCACTATCCCTCTTTTAGCATAAAGACTAGACTAGCAACACAAACTTGTGTAACATAAGCTAAATAAACGAATTGAATTTGAATGAAAGTATTTTTGACTAATTGTAAAGCTGAAGATTGCTATATGATAATTAATAAGTGTCTCAGGCAAAAAAATAAAGATACCACTGAATTAAAATCATAAAATCATGAAATCATGATTATTGACGCCAACCTCTGTTGCAACCACACCTGACATGGGGTCGGATGTGACAAAAGATTTCTTTATTTAGATCAACTCGTACTCCTGTTAAATAGCTATTGCGTTTAGAAGGGAAATTTTAATATTAAAAAAAAGGCAGGCATACATAGATATTATCAGCTCTTCCTTCATACAGATGAAACTATAGACAAAAATTGTTACAACCGGCAATCAGTCTACACTACTTTCTGGCAAATGTTTTCAATCAATTAATAATAAATAAATAAATACCATTTAGAAACGCTATCAGTTAAACAATTAACATATATAGGTAACCCTCTTACAACACGGTTTCTCTCTTACACTGAAAACGCACAAATAATCTTATAATACTGCTATAAAATTAAATTGCGTACCGCATATATTGAAAATCGAGTTTATAAAATCTTTTCCTTGAATTGTAAAACTGTATCATGCTAAAAACAAAAAATTACCACACATTAATTCGTTAATTAAAGTAGTAATTGAAATATCTAAATTTAATTAATCGCAGTTGAATATACTTTTTTAATACGAACCTTTCATAGGGTTTAAAATTTCATTCATTAGTTGGTGGTTATGCGGAGTTGTTAATATGGTGAAAATCGTACTAAGATTAAATTCATTCCTCTTAAAAGGACTTGCGTGCAGAGAAAACGGTTTAAAGGACTGTTGTTTAAAAAAAATGGCATTGATGTGTCCTCTTTATAATTCTTGCTGAACAAAACTTAGCAAAACGGAATATGTTAATGGAACTAAACAAGAAAAATGTTGAGATTACGCTAAACTAACTAACTGACTTGATTTGAAGTAAGTAAGTGCAAATTTTGGTATTTCTGAGGTGAGGGTGATAATCTAATCTCTGACAAATTTCCACAAAAGGAGTTGCTAGAAGATTTTCCAAGCAGAAAGAATGTTCTGTGGATGTGTCTAATAAAACTGGCCAAAATAAAACCGTAGAAATTCTTCGGACAGACCACGCAACATGATCATCTTGGCAACTGTCTTCTGTACCTAAGTATCTAAATACTTTCCACACCATCATGATATCCATCCCCAAGGTAATAAGAGGCAGTGCCACCAAAAGTGCACTAAAAACGAAGTAATCCCAGGTCCTGGTTCCTTCAGAGCTCCTCGGAGAGAGATCTATTAAATTGGGCCCCGACCCGGGAGTTTTTGGCAAAAACCTTTAAAAAAAGCCACAATTTCGTGTACATCAAGCGAGGCATCCTTATTCTATCCCTACCTCTCCTACCATACTCCAAAGAAAGGGAATCTGCCTGGGGGTGCGGGACTAACTAAGAGAATAACGAAAGCGTCCAGGAATTGGCAGCCGCTCGACCGGTTTTTATTAAATTTTTATGATCTTCTTGGGGATAATAAAGAAAATTATTTTTTCCTCTGCTCCTTTACACAAACACTTAACGACTTGTGTAAATTTTTTTCTTGTTTCCGGCACCAGCCGGCCGCAAAAAATCATTTCGCCACTTTTCCCCGTGGCCCCATCTCGTTGCCCTACGCGGACAAATGGGCAGGGCATTGAATGTGCATTTTCTGGGGGCATACACACAGAAAGTTAATCAAAACGCCCCCAAAACTTAAGAAAGGAGCTCTCGCTGACCACAGGAAGTCCGTTGTAAAGGTGCGCGCACCCCCGCACTGCATACGAACTTAAGAAACGGCAATTAAATTGCGCGTTTTTATAGGGAAATTGAGTTGCTAAATTCAGCGCTCCGCGAAACCCCCCGGTATACCATATAAAAGTTATGGCGGTAATTATGAAGAAGATGAAGGGCATATGCATGCGGCGTACCTTGACGACGGGACTGTAAAAGGAAGTGTGCTCGTAAAACAAGCCGATATTAAAACTGTCCGAGTCCCGCAATAAAAAGTTTGGCGATGATTTAAGTTTTGGCAAGGTGATGCTTGCTTGCACCAATAAATCCGTCCCGGTGATTTAGGGAATTCGTTCCCGTTTTCAGGTGTATATTCTTCTTTTTTCTCGCAAACTTAAAATGCAATAAAAAGTGAACTTTTATTGGATTGCGTTCTTAATTTCAGAAACAGATATTTTGACCGGTACCATTACTCGGCAACTTTGGTTATTTCTTAAATGGTCAAGGTAAAGTTGATTGAAATGACCTAAATACATTTAGATGAAAAGTTAACTGAGCGTAATTTCAAATTTATGGGTGCTTATCCCTTAAATTTTGTTATTTACTTTAGGTAATAGTTTAGCTTTATTGGAGAATTCACTAAATTATTCCATTTAATTTTCAACAACTTTCTTCTTCATTCAACTTTTCAAGTTTACTAAAATCAATTACAGAACAGAATCAAAATAGGTAGCCAATATGGTCTGACTTTATTTATACGAGTATTATTCATAAATGACATTGTTAATAGGTTTTGATATGCTAAGTGTTTAATATAAAAGTATTTCTTCAAACTCATAATTCTTTTGATTGCTTAAAGTTACAGAGATTTATATAATCTGGCTTCTTGGTGTATCAAAAATGATCTACATTTTAACATATCTAAATGTTATGTAATATCGTTTTATCGATGTTCGATGATTATGTTTTTTAACTATTCTATTAACGGACATTTGCTAGATCAAGTTGACAAGATAACTGACTTAGGTGTAATACTAGATAGATGTGTTTAAAGCTAACAAAATACTCGGAACGGTAAAGATAAAATACCCTAAAGAATTTTGTAATATTTTTAGTATCAAAACTTAATATATTTCTTTAGTAAGGCCACTAATTGAATATGCATCTATTATTTGGAGTAGATCCGATAGTCTATACATTAACAGACTACAAGCGGTGCAAAGATCTTTCTCAAAATTTTTATATAGTAGATTAAATTGGAAGAAATCAAATATACCTTCATACGCAACACGTTGCCTTTTGTTTGGCTTACTAACGCTTAATCACAGATGTGATGTTAGTTGTGTCTTGTTTTAATTAATTGTTAATTATAGTTCTCAAGAAGTAGTCGCTAGATGTTTTATTAAGTTTAATTTTTTCAGTGATAAAATAGATCTCTCATTGTTTAGGTCCGAAAGGTCCGAGGTTAAAAAAATAGGATAGTACTTTTAATAATACTTTTATTTTTTAGACAATGAATTTTGAAAGTTTCAAAAAAGACAACATTTTTACCTCTTCTCTATAGACCAAAGGAAATTCTACTAAATAACAAAAGTCCAATTTCAAAATACATTTGCTAATTAGTTCCTACTGCACTTCTTTCCAGGTAAGTTAGAGTTACACCTTTCACTAATGGGGTTAGTAGAGTATTTAGCAGCAGTACAAACACTTCAAGCATAACTAGTGGTTTTTATTTAGGTTCGAAAATAAACTTAGCATATCAGGAAGATTAATAGGTAAATTTTTAGTTAGTTCTATTTGTTATTCTTAAAACTTCTGTTTGTTTCTTCAATAAATGGTTATAACCTTTATCTTTATCCCTTAACAATTTACATTTTCAACTAAAAACCTTTAAAGAAAAATTTCTGTAGGGGTATACATATTTTTGCAACCATAGACTAAAGTTTCCTTTAACTAGTGATTCAATATGCTACAAAATAAAAACATTTGTAGATGTAACAAAAATACTAAGTTACACCTTTTGTTTACGGCACCAAATAAAGGTAGAAAATAAGTTTGTAACATTTTCACTCAATATAATTCATATGTCAAGTTGCTAGTCAATATATAAACAATTTTGCATATAAAGGGGCTTACACAGGTTGAAAAATCGACCTAGCCAAGTTTCATTTCTGGGAAAATTCGTTTTCCCTGTGTTTTTCACGCACAAAGCAACAAACTTGACTTGACCCGAGCAATATGACTGGTAAAAATTCTAGGAATTCATTTCAGTTTACCTTTGACTTAAATTAATTTTTTCGTGTGTAAAGTTGTTAAAATATACAATCAATTTGATTTAATATGACTTTATATTATTTTGTGAAAAAAATTAATTGAGTTACAATTCAAAAGGAACTTAATAACCCCTTTTCGATTTTATTTCACTCGGAATGCAGAACATATGGGTGATAGATAACAGAGATCAATCTTTTTGTTCGTAATTTATGTGTTTGAGTGGTAATAAATAGTTATAGTCTCCATACACCCGAAATGTAACTAGTAAGGAAAGAGTTTCTAAATAACACAACTACTGTAGATGTGGATCGTTGACGACAGCAACTGTGAAGATTTCAATTTAAATTAGTAACGAATACTTAAAATTTTAATAAATTTGTAATAGGTGAACAATTTAATGTTATTGAGGTACATCGTTCAGCTTTTAAGTAGGTTAAGAAATTATTTGTAATCACTTTTGTAGCAAGACACTGCATATCGACCTGTCCCAATTCAGGCGACAATAAATCACCATAAAATTCCATGGATAATTATGCATTGGATCATTTCCACAGTATAAGGTCATTGAGCGGTATTGGGCAATATTTGAAATTGTTAATGTAGGTTAGTGAAAAGTTAATTTTGTATATAAGAACGTTACTAGTTGAGATCTAACCACTCGAATCTTTAATTATTATCGATCACCTACAAGAATTAGAGGAACCCGATTCTCCTAGAATAAGCTCAATTAAATGTTAGAGGAGCATGACGGTAATCTGCACTTCAGTTTATGTATCAATAGAACCACAAGGTTCTGGCCTTCTGTAGATACATCGACTATAAACAAATATGTGGAATTATTCTCAAAACAATTGAATTTTATGATCATTTCCCGACCAAAATTGTATTTCATTATGTTCGTTTCGCTGATATATTTAAAAAAAAATCCAAGTGGTTACGTACTTACCTATCTGCTTGAAAAGAAATCTACTAATTTTGGTATATAGGAAAGAAATTTTGAGTTATAAACCAAAATATAAAAAGAAATAACAAATTTAAAATGAAATAAAACAAGTAGAATTAATGTTACTGGTCATGGTGATGGCTTTATTTAAAATATATTTTTATGCCTCCACAAACGTGTAATCTCACACCTATGGATTATTTTCTTTTGGGGATATGATACACTAATAAACCATAAATTTTGGACCACTTGGAAGTCAAAATTTGCCATGTTAGTGCCGATATACGGCTCCAGTTGCTCGATAAAATTGTCGAAAATTGGATTTCCCGATTACGCTTCATTCAAGCCAGCCATACTACCTATATGTCTGAAATCATATTTAAACACTAATAGCTTAAAAATATCTTTTAAACGAAGCTAACATTATGGCACATTATTAGGTTAACACTATTTTTATGTATTTTATTTTATTTTAAATTTGTATACCTCTACAAAAAACACCATTTACGAAATACTCGTAAATCTAGCTAAACGTTTTACATCTATCCTGAGCAGAGCATGACTGCCCAGGTACTTTATAATTATAGACCTATCATAACGAAGCTGTAGTAAGAAGTTAGTCAAAAGAAATAAACTTTGCAATCATTTTCTTAAATTTTAAAGGTCGTAAGAAAGCTGACTTAGTAGAAAATTATTCTTAACAAACCATTTACATTTAAATGCAACGCATACTACATGTATTAATTGAAGCAAATTTATCAAAGGATGTTCACAGTAACTTGAGCCTTCTAAATATTTGCTTATGTAAAATATGATAAGGGAAGGATTGTGGGCATTTTGGTAATGATACTTGCCCTATTTTGTGTACCACTCCAAGAATAATATTCCTTAAAAGCATATGCTAACAATGTCTTACCTACCTCTACCTCTATCCCCTCTCTCTATCTCATTTCAAAAATTAAATAGATTGCATGTTGTTAACGAGGGTTAATTTGCATTCCGATTCGAAGAGGCTCCCATTACCCTGTGGAGCGCAACTAAGACTTTATTAAGCGTAATATCCGTTTTCAATCCAGATGGCCCTAGAGTTCTGCAGTAGCACCCTGAGAAGTTTTAGAATTGAAGCTATTTTCAGTTGCAGTCTTAATTTTACCACCAATTAAAATGCCACGGTGATGGTCACATAAATAGTCCGCGGTGTGTGCGGGGTTGCAGTTAAGCCGCTGGTAATATTTTTAATTGGATAACAATAACATTTCATTGGTAAGCGCAGCAAAACATGATTTTGTGTTTTTACCCAGTGCAGCCCAGTCTGTCTGGACGAGACTAAGGAGAATCTTCGAGGGCTAGATTGCGACGCTAGGTTCGTAGCGTTTTCTGTGACGGTAATTGCGGTGATCAAGCCGTTGATCGGGCTGCGAGCGAGTTGAAGAACATGCCAACTAGCAATCAGAGACACTGGGTATAAAGGAAAAAAAAGCGAACACAAATCAAAAGAAGATCAGTTGCGAAGTGCGCGGTAAAAAGAAGAATCTCAAAATCCTGTGCCCATCGCTGAGGCTAGCGCTGAGAAAGTCGCAGCTCTTGGAAAGCAGCTCATCTTAAGAGCCGCTGGCGATTAACATTTTTCCCCCGCCCTTCCTCTTCGCCTCCTCTGCATTCTGTGGTGCTAGTGGTGGTTCTTGTTACACTTGGTACATCGTTGGTCCAGGCCACAGAGACAAGATCGCCTGGGACGTAGCCTCTTTTTGCCCGGGGGGCGGAGACGAATTGACGGAGGAAGCTGGGGCCTCCGCTGCTGGCTTAATTGGAGCGAGGAGAATTGCACCTTTCTGATGTCTGATTGTATATTACCGTTCCAGCGTCCGTTTTTTTGTGTCCACCGTACGCCGTTTAAAGTTTTTCACTTTCCACTTGCTCGTTTTTGCTTGCAACACGGTCAAGTGGCTTAAAAGTACTCAACGCCTGCGCGTATTTGCCTAGGCCTGACCTAGACAGCAGGCTAGTTTGATGGGCATGTATCCCGGGCCTGCTCCAAATCATCAGGCCTCGCGATCACACGACGACTTTAATTACCAGGCTCTGAGCTTTGACGGTGGCTCGGTAAATCCACCCAAAAGAATTCTATTGGAACCTGGGCCAAAAAACAAACGTAGTTAGTCAGTCCCCCGTGCCACAGTTTCTTGCGCGGGATTATCTGGAAAGCATAACGGTCGTTTCAAGTGATTGTGTCTCTTCGGCTTAGCCCTCAATCACTGCAGTTACAAATCGACTGATCTTTCAAGTGATAAACTTTTTGCCCGCCACACACCGATCTCATAATGAGGTGGAAATCACGTTGACTCCCCTCGGCTGTGTAGGGAAATTGTTTTTATAATGATCGCAAATCCAAAAAAAAAACACTATCGAAAAAGGTGTGCCACGCAAAAGTGGTCTGCATGGGCGTGCAGTAGACTTGTGATGTTACTCGCTTACTACACCTAAAAGCCGTTGACCCTAAGGTAAATTATTTTTAAGAGAGATAAGAAAGCGTAATTCATCCCTGTACCACCCAAATCAAAAGATGCTGCATGAATCATCATTACATGTGCAAAAAAAAGTAAGTAGAGCTCAATAACAAGTGCCAGGTAATACACCGGCTTGATATTAAAGCACTAAATAAAAACTATAAAATATATGTAAAGTGACTATCACGAAAAAACCAGACAAAGGTAAGGAATTCCTTTCTTTTCCTTTCCACAGAGTAAGAAATTTTAACCTTTTGAATGCTAAAGAGCGATATATCGTTTCCCTATAAAATTTCCTTTTTATTTTACAATAAAGGCAATCTAAATATAGAAAAATTTAGGAGTAAATTTTAAGACCTTAAAGATCGGTACCGCGATAGCTCGGAAAATTTGAATCACCTACCGATGCCTGGTCTTGAGTTGACGCGATCATGTCTTGAGAAAATTCGAACTTGCTTTTTGGAAAATGGATAAATTTCAATTAAAAAGGTTTCCTTTAATGTATTAATCACGGTCAATTCTAATGACTTTATGTGTTTTCTCATTCGTATGGGATATCTTTTTACGTGCAACTTTTTGATACTACAGTTGCATTTTTTCAGAAGGGCTCGTTACTTAAATTTTGCGAATATACCTAACATAAAATACGAAATTTAGAAGCACGAAACTTAAAATTTTATATTTACCTTTAATTCTAATTGACAATTATAACATTTTAAGATTTCCATTTAATTTTAGTGAAGATTTATAATGAGTTCTTTGCTTTATTGATGATTAATTGCTAGGGAATTCGTTTCTAATCTTTAAATAATTTGATTACAATCGATCAAATTCATCAATAAAACGAAAGATTACGTTATGTTTTAGAAATTGTTTTTAATTATGTTAAATAATTGTAAAGTTTTAAAGCATTAAATGTTTGCCTAGAATGTAATAAATTTATTGGAAGCATTTTAAATAATAAAATTCTTTGAACCTTGAAAGAAGTATTTATTAAAATTAAAAAAGTATAGGATAGCTTTACTATAAAAGCAAATTTTGTTTTATTTTGTATGAATTAGCTTACAAGACTCTAGCATACATTGACTCCAAATCTTAATCTAAGTTAGAATTATATTGCTAAACTCTTTGCCTAGACAATTCCTTCCTATAATTCTTTTGCTATCCATAGTGTCCGGATGTTCTGCCGGTCGCTTTTGGCCTGGATAGTAGAGCTGCTTAGACGTGGTTGACGTTGTTGATACACCTTTTTTTTGAGTCCCCTTCTATAATCTTTGTAAATCTGGTAGAATAGGGATAATCCTACTTCGATCATCAGTATGATTAAGATGAGCTCTATGTATTTTCTGACTCATTATTCCCTGGGTTTATGATGATGGTGTTCACTATCTCCCCATCGCTACTGCCACCTTATTTTCCATCTTATTTTTTATATTTTTCAACTTTACATATGTATTTTGATTTACGCACAATCTATTGGGTCATTTTTCTTTAGTTGTCAAAATGATTCTGGCAGTGTTGCTCGAGTATTCTTTTAGCTTCGTTATGTATGCTTTGCTTAACTTAAATATGACTTTAAAATTAAAAATTTTAGCAAAACTATCTCTCTGTCTGCTAAGCCTAAGGAAAGAACGTGTCGCGTCCGTTCATTAAAATTATAGAAAGCACGCATTTGCCAAGGATTTTACCTTAATTTTATTCTTAGCCTAAAGTAAATTATATTTGTAATCATGTAACATTTTTTTAAAATGACCTTGCATTTCTCAAATATGTATAAAAATTTTCCTAGCACTCAAAGGGTTAGATTAAATGTTAATAAAATTGGATTAGTCAGCAACATTTTAATCTGCATTTTAAGTACACGGTAAAATATAAAATTAATTTGTACAAAGTACTGTAAAAGGATAATGTTGATAAAAACCAAGTGCTATGTAACTATGTTCATATTTGAATAAAAATTATACAAACAATGACTAATAATTCATAGAAAAATATGCAATTAAATGCTTTTTTCAAGGAAAAAGAAATTATGAAATTTAAATTACAATTCCTAAAACCACCATAATTTGAGAGTTTAGAAAATTACGAAATTAATTGAAATTGAGCAGGAAACGTTTTAAAAAAAAATGTAATAAGCAGTTCCTAAAAAGGGATTTCATTTTCCATATAGCAAACATCCAGAATGTGTTGCTCAATTTTTAAAATCCTCTTGCAAATCCTTTTTCTCATGGACAAAACCGAAATTCCCCTCGGTAGTATTTACTTTTAGCTTTTTAGTGCCCACCATAAGTCCCGGGAATTGTGCTAGCTTATCCCTTAAAAATTTTATTCAATACCACGAAATCTCCTGATACCCAAAGTAATGAGAACGAATCACGCTTTAAATCGCCGATACTTCCTCTTTCCAGACTCCGGGACACGATAAAAGACACCGTGAAACGTTAAGTGCATTCCAAGGAGCATTCCCCGTTCCCGTACGGCCGTTTTGTGTAAACGGGATTCGTTTTCATTGTCCTCGAAAATATTAAAAGTATAAATCGTGCCGATAATTTATCATAACCATAAAAGTATCATCAAATTCCCTTCCTGCCCGGAACCATATGGATCCTCTCCCACTTGGCATTCAGGAGCAAGACGGCAGACAGAGTCCTGCATAAACATCAAGAGCGACAGTTTTATCCGGCGCTGAAAACAAGGGGCGTTTGAACACAGGACGTGAATAAAAGGGATGAGCGCAGCTGGAGAGATTCCGGCAACATACCCTTCGCACTGTGTCACCATTTCGGGGCGGCAGTTCCAGCACTTGTTAATTTTTCGCCACTATCTCAAGGATACCGAGAGCATGTGTATCTCAGACATTTTGGATCCAGGGGGTGGGCACCCCACAAAATCGTTTTCTTATTAATTTCCATATCCATGCTGAGCCGCACCCCGCGGTCTGCCCATATCGACTTTATATCCTTATCAAATTTTATTGGCGGTTGCAACCCTCCGTGACGAAAGCGGCGGTAAGCCGCCGACGGCCGGGAATTCCGGGGTCAGGAGGTCCGTCATCATCATTCTTCCTGACACGGCCGGCAGCTCCTATTTATTTTGTTCAATTGAATATTTTTTTGGCAATATTTGCCTTTCTACCAAATTGTCGTTTTCATTTTTTTCTGTTGCTGTTTGCACTGCAAGAAATTGCCGATTTCGTGGATGGATGGGTATCAGACTGTCAGGGGAGCTCCTTAGAGTACCAGCTATCCTTAGGGATACTGTACGGGGTAGGGAGAAACGTGTTAATTCTGGATGACAGCTATTTGCCATTTTTCATCTATCACAGAACGTGGGGAGTGTTTACAGAGAGTGCAGACTTATTGCTTGCCGTTGATAAAGGAGACAAAGTCAATCAATTTCGAGACACGTGCAAAATATGTTTCCTTCCGCGACAGATGGATTTAATTTCATCTTTCTCCCCGGATAGGGGCAAGTTTTTCGCAAATTCGAATATTTATGGCAACCGATAGAGTGTGAGAGTAACTCAAACGATTGTGATTTATGGAGAAATTAGGCCAAATTCTATAAAACACACAGTCTGTGAGAAATTCCCCCAAATTTAGAAATTCTACTGTTCCAAAGGCAATTTTTTTAAAGAATCGAATTGAATTTAGTCATGTTTAAATCCGAAAAGTTAATAGTCACGTCTTACGACTCATTCAACTGAATCTTTACATTCTAAATTTATGCTTTTCATACTCTTTAAGGTATGTGTTTACTCGAAACGATGGAAACCTTATTTATCTCAACTTTTTATTTATTTAGTCTATACAATTTTCCAAACTAGAAAGATATTTCCTATTTAATTATATTTTTCAAAACAACTAGCTTCTTTTTATATTCTAGTCTAGATATGATAAAATCTAAGTGATTGCTAAAAGACTTAAATTTTGTTAGAGGTAGTAGCTAGTCCACATTTCACAAAAACCATATTTCGTCCTAAGTAAGGGAGCAGTTAATAAATTTCTAGCCCAAAGAGGTCTTTCCAATGTATACAAATTAATTAAATTTAATAAATCGGGACAATTTATACTAGATCTTCATTACTTGAGTTTGTAACATAGAAATCTTGTAAAAGACTTCTGCACCGCTTCGATTCTTTTAATATGTATAGTATTTATTTATTTATACATAACATGGTCAATGTACTTTTGAAAAAAACCTTTATATCTGAAATAATTTTATTTTTATTAACTCATTTTACCAACTGGCCATTTATCGAGTAATTAAAGGCAATGAGGCTTATCAAGAGCGATAAAAAGAAATGGTACGGCAATTCGAAATGTTTAGTTGTAAACTGTTTTTAAACATACCAAAAAGTTAACCTATTTAAGTCCTTCTATAGTATGACACAACTATATGAAAGTAATTTTAAGTCTTCAGCATAAATAAGGCAATTTGCGCTTGAAAAAACAACTTACGGTATCAGTGATAAATAAAAAATAGCATAGGACCACAATGACACGCCTGAAATAGCAACAATTACTTTAGATCGATAATTATTAATTGCGACAATTTGTTTTCTGTTTGAAAGGTATTAAGAAATTCATTGAAGAAAAACAGAGTAACTGCCAATACGGCGAAGATTTTCATTATTTATTTATTTAACAAGTTAATGCGATAGTACAACAGACATATGCTATTCTATCTATCTATGCTACCACTAAGCCTTATACAAGGTAAAATATTAGAAGATTACTTGGAAGAAGAGTACAATCCATAATTTCAATAGTACTAAAGTACTGTAAATAAAACGCACATTATGGGATGAGAAGTCAAAAATGTTTACTGATAATAAAAGCTATTTTTATGCCATTTATGTATGAAAACCAATAACATTCATTCTAATATTTATAAATATGACACAAAATTTAAGAATATTACGTTAACAAAAATATAATGCTTGCTAATTGTTCAATAGTTAGTTAATTTATTTATTCATTATATACAAGAAGTCTTATATACTTTTATAATTAAATTGCAGAATAATTATGTTTTGCGTATAAAATTCAAATGTACAATTTGTTTAATAGGTTTACGTTTTGCAAGCTAGAACAAAGAATTATCAGTAAAAAAATATATCAATATAAAATTGAGTATAATATTTTTCTTTAAATTGATCTGCATTTATTTTAAAATACAAGTTACATAAAATCCTAAAAATCCATTCATATTTGCTGGACATAATCCCCTTAGGAAAATTTCGGAAGTAAAACGGATAGAGTAGTTTTAAGAGCTACAAAAGAATTTCGAATATTAATTTTAAGAAATTTTAACGAACTTGATCCGCTTTATGTTTCACTATTATGTATAGTATTTATCCGATTAACAAAAACCCTTTTAAGTTTCAAAACTTAAGACTATTACTAGTCATTTTGAATCGACCGTTTTGAATTTCTAAATTTGTCTGTAGTATCAGTTTAAAGTATACCCCCATTGAAACATCTTATCAGAGCCAGTGAATTTATAGGTACCTATGTAAGCTGGGAATAAATAAATTAGGGCAATGTTCAAAATTAAAATATCAGTCCTAACTGATTACGATCAATTCACCAATTCGTAATCATTTAGATTCATATTTTCTTTCCAAAATCTTGCCTGAAAATGCTAAAATAACTTAAGAAAGTTTTAACACTTAATGGGAATTTATGAAATAAATAATTTCCAATACGGATAATCATTCGATTATATGTTAACAGCTAAAAGTTATCCCTCATAATTGAACTTATATGGCTCATATGGTTCAAGAAAAATCTGAAGAAACGTTGAAACTCTAAAGAAGTTCTAAACCTTGGAAGACTAGTTAAAAACAATCCACTTTACGAACTCGCCCTTCGGTTCAAAGACGAAAGGCGAAACTTCATTTTTCCACAAGAAAGTGAAAATAACTAAAGTGACTAATTAAAAAACTTTTCAATTGCAACTCCTGTGCGCTTGAAGCGTTTTCCGCCAGACCCGCTTATTTTTTCGCCAACGATCTCCGGAACTCGTTTGAGGGCCACAGTGAACAGGATTAAAGTCTAAAAACTACTTTTTTTATTTTATTTTTTTAATTTTTTCGTTTTATTGGCGAAAGCTGCATTTCGCGAGGCGCACTCATCTGATATTAGGTGTACTCCGGCGAAAGTTGGGGTTTACTCAATTAAAAATTGTACGTTTATGCTCCCTGCATAGTATGCGCGCAGACGGGGAAGGACGGTTTACGGGTATCCTTTGTGCTTCTAAAAATTACACGAAATTCCTGTTAAACAAAATAGGATAGAGTTGTCCTTCTGATGAAAGTAAACTGACTAATTAAATATAATTCAAATGCGCTCGAACCGAATAAACGAAATGTCCAGTTTATTCCATGTAAACACAAATATGCTTTTTTTTCTGGTCAGTGCAATGGAAGTGATATGCATAAAATAAGCAAAATTATGTTCCATTCATGAGTCAGGCAAAAACTATAACATTTACGGAACCAGGAGTTCTATCCAAGAAATTACTTGTTCCTATCAAAATAACTCTTAAATTAACCTTAAATTAATGCTACTTGCAATTTCCTAGTAGGAAACTAAACTAGTTCAAAGAGTAGTAAATTAACTAGCTCCTAAGAAAGGTGTAGTAGCTTTCAGTTGGATAACTTTTATATGGAAAAAACTCATTACTTTTGTACAGCGATGTCCTATGACGGAGTCAATTGTTCTCTGCCACATTACTGCTCATATTAAACTGTTTTGAGAGCTAATTCATTTTGAAGTATTTCGAGAACTAATTTATTTTTAATAAATAAATGTCAATTAATTTTTGAAAATAAAAAAATATTTGATACTGTGACAAATCGGAAATGAGATCCTTTTTGTTAGGAATCTGTAAAGGTATCAAGTTGAAATTAATATCAAATTTTTAGGTCTACAATCCTTTGCCTTCTAAGTCATCGCAATCAAAAAATAAGACCACATATGCCGCATATTTTGACATCCGCAAATAAGTCAAAACCTATAAACCCGTTGACCTAGAATCATGAATTTTGGCATGAAGGAAGATCTCACAATATAAGTAAAGAAAAATATGCGAAAATCGTTAATTTGTAGTTATATAAATATTAAATATACATATTTTGTTTTGCGATTACAAACTTAAATTTGAAGTTGGAGAATTGACGGTGACATACATCGATGTATGGAAGAAAATAAAATATAAATAAGTCAAAATGATAGACTTGGTTGGTTGGTTGGTTGGTTGCTGTGGCTGCCTAGAAAGGCACACTTAGGCCAATTTTGGCCCATTGTGTTACCACGTAGCGCAGGAGACCATGGTTATCCGTGGGATTCGAACCCACAGCCTCTGGGACGGTAGGACAGCGCGCTAACAACTGAACTATCAGAGGCCCCAATGATAGACTTATTACATGATAAATGATTCTATTGAAATAGTAACTATTTATTAACTAGATAGGGTAAGGTAAGCTTAATTCAGGTACGCTGAATTTAATGGAACTAACCATTTTTTAAAGTTACCTCCTGTTATTTAAGAGGTCATATTCTCTAAAAAAAATGTGCAAGAGCTCAGACATTGAGCTTCTGCTCACTGTTTTAGTATATAAGCCAAGGTTATAGGCTCAGACCCCATTAACATCACTTTTTCTTTAAATTTTGATCATTTAGTGAATTTATTTCGATGAAATGTTATCAGATATCCATGATTTCGACGAAAGTACATTGAATAGACACAATTTCGAGACAAAAATATGATCAATTACAAAAAGTCTTTGCATATCCCGATTTTCTTTACTGTACATGTGAAGTTGTGTTGATATTTCGTAAGCCTTCTTCGGCCCTTATAGGAAATTTAACGAAATTGTAGCATTAACACATTCTTTCCTCGTTTTACCGTAGATGTGGTTATTTAAATTAACTCTTTGCATTACTTTTGAACTACTAGTCGAATTAGTCAATTTGGTCACTAGTGGTAAAACTATTTATTTATTATAAGGAGCCAGTTTATTCTGACTGGATTATTTTTTACACTTCTTTCTGTTTTTGTAGGGCGTTTAGAAAGAAATTTTTATTTAAACTTTTAACTAATTAAAGTGCCTGGGATAAAAGTTGCTCATTTCTCAGTTGGGATGAACCGATTTGTGGTTTTCCTCTCGTCCAAGTGCATTTCACTTGGATACCCGGACCCAGCTGCGGCTAAACACGATGTCATCACTTAGCCAAACTCAAAATTTATACAAAGTGATTTCAATTTTTCTAAGTCTTTTTCAAACTTCTTCATATCGTCGGGGTACTGTGACGACGTCGACAACGACGATGGTCCTGAGAAATATGTGCGGATGACGGAAATTCTGGAGCAGACCACTTCCGCAGTCCTGGTCTCAGGGCGAGGATTGCCACCACTCCATTCAGCGCTCATTTCGACTCGCAATGCAATCCGAGTGCATTAGAAGAATGAAAGTGCATATCACGTCCATTAATCTCGACGACGACTTCTGGGAATGGTGGATGAAGCTATGCGCCCAGAACGCCGCCAATCCCCACAATCTCATTTCGCATCGCAATATTTCCCTTAGCCCGATGTCGAAAATTTCCAGGATAAGCGCTGCACCGAGACCTAGCGATCAAATCTTCCTCCACCAAGAAACGAAACGGATTTGGACAATGGTGGCTAGACTAATGCCGGGCATTTTATCCAGCACCCGCCGTATACGTCTCAATTCGAAGCAAATTTAATTCACGGGAAAGTATTTGACAGAGGACAGAGGCCGGGGGATAAGCAGGGGCGACACTTGCTTCGGTCACGTATGAGCCAGTGAATGGATCACATTTCGAGGCTTTGCCCTTGAATTTTCGATACCTTGGGAAGTCGCCCGAAACCTCAGTCCTACATTTCGGGTACATTTCAATAGACAGCCCCGGGAAGGATTAGGTCTTCGACAGCTCCAAGGTCTCATTCACTGGGAGCCTGCCCAAATGGTGTTTGAGTACGAGGGCGGATACCCACGTCCATTCCTACCCTCGCCCAACCTCCGCTCCAGGGCTCCTAATGTTTGCATTACTTCAATGGTACCAAGCTTCTGCTGAAACTGTCTATCAGCAAAGTAGCTTCGGATGCCGTTTGGAAAGTCGTTCTGCAAATGGTTTCTTCCATTTGCTCAGAAGAAGCAAGTCCCGGTACCCGGGCATCCCTCTTTATTCTTATCGAACTGGTCCAGGAAGCTGCTGGCGAGAATTGTGAAATTCGTTTCAATGAGATTAGTTCGGGGCATGCTATGCAGTCGTCATTTTCTAGTGGAAAGAAAAGGCGGATCCCATCGGGCCAATTTATTTTTGCCATTCTACAAACATGGGGCTGCACTTTCTGCCGAAAGTGGGCCATTTCTTAAAATCACTGAGATCGCATTTCGAACTAAAAATGCATGAAGGTAAAGTTACCTATTCGGTAGCAATTGTCGTAAACGTTTGGTCTGCAAAATGTCCAAGACCTAGCATAGAAAATTGAGAACTTAAAGTTTTCTTAGCGCTTACTACAATAGGATCCCTAAAATAAGATTTTTCGGACCTGAATATTTTCCACTCTGAGAGTGTAATTGAAATTTGTTGATATGACTGACCAACAGTAACACTGGCTGTGTTTTTTTCGTCTATCCAGAACAAAGGTAGATTTTGCTTAAATTTTAAATTTATCAGGTATAACCAGTAGCAAATAAGTTGCAATGTGCAGTGTTATGTTTTACGGCTTCTATTTTTCCTTAACTTGTGTTTTTCTAGCAAGCGATTATAAGACGGTTTCAGCCAACTAGTGCTGAAGATTCGTTTAGGAGTGTGATTTAATTTTCTACCCTAACAAAAGGAACAAAATCAACTGCATTCCTTTCCAATTGAGCAATAATTGCAAACCCGAGCTGCTGTCGTCTGCTGCAGCTCACTAGCCACATCGCATCATTTTCGCGCGCTCAATTGCAACACTTCATTTCGCTGTCGTCGGTGCAAAAATCGAGCAAGAATTCGTCGCGTTCACCACTTCCTTTGATCGTCGGACGTAACGACTTGAAATTAATCTTGGGCAACGACTCCGACAATTACAACGAACCAGATCGACACGATCTTCTAGTTCTGGAGTTCAGTTCGTGACGGGGGCCCCTCGTCCCGCCGGCCCGCACCCTAGCCAATTTACCGCGCAAGTAAAACATATGGACCGAGAATACTCCGTCAATTCCCAGGTCATTACTTAACTGCGGTCGCGTCTTATGCGGGTCGGGGTGCGCCGGCGGGTGATGGTCCGGCACTCGACGTTTAAGCGGTGGACTCACCGCCTGCGAGCCTCTTCGGCGTGACACTTAAACGAGCACAGTGACTGCGAAGTGCACAGTCCACAGTCCCGCCGACGGGCCCAAATCCCGACGGGGAGAATGTCGCGGTCGCAGTGTACCTCTTTCACGTTTATTTATGAGCTTTGTAATGATTTATGCTGCACTGGGCCGCTGCGGTTGTGTCTTATTTCAGATCAGCTAAATCCGCTACACTTCACTGAGCCGCGAGTATGCGGCCATGCTCTGGGGCTCTGGGCCCGCGGAAATTGATGGCGGTTTTGTCGTGGCTGGAGCAACATAAAAGCCCTATGCTCAGCGGCACAGCCACTCATGCATGTGCGAAGGAGGTATCGTCATGCCCTTCGCCGATGAACTCTGAAAACAAAGCGGTCCGCAGAAGGGAAAACGACGGGATCGAGCTACTTCCTCCCATTGTCGATCAATTTGCGCGTCCTGAAACCAAGGTGTAGGGAACTGAGAATCTGGCTCACGATGGATCCCCCCCGTCCAAGCTGCGTCGAAACGGGAAGATCCTTCTCGCTAGAACGCTAATCGACTGTGCCCGACAACACGAAATTTCTGCCTGATTTATGCCTTGAAATGAGTCGGCGCCTCGCTAGCTAGAACCGCGTCTAACTGGGCAAAATCATGATCGCGGCTTTAGCCAGTTATTTTTATTTTTGCCCCCATACACTTTGCCGCAAATTCTGAAGATCTTGTTCTGGTTCTTGCGCGAAAAACGTGAAGAATTTCCCCTTTTACCACTCGAAGATTTTTTCTATTCCATCTGCGGTTAAATCGTCGATCCGATTCACCGAACCGCACTATGATCGCACTATTGAATTGTAATAAATAATAATAATAAGGATAGATTGGCCGCAGGTTATAAACTTTTATCGGGTAATTCGATTCTAAAGAATTATCAGCCAATGGGGTGAACTTCTCGTGCAAAAATTCTTGTGGCAAACCTTCTTCAGGTTGGAAAATGGTTGAAGATTTGTCTTGGGCAACAAAAGGGGATCGCGCAAGTCTTAATCCACTTCATGTTCCAGCATCACAGCTATAAATTACAATCGACTTTTGACTCCGGTCACGATTATTTATTTGAACAATTTTCTAGCTTTGTATTGCGAAGTGAATGGGGCCGCCAAGTCTAGAGCTGGGCATGCAGTTGCTATTTTCTGAAGAAAAATAAGAGGTAGAAACGCGTACTTTTGTTTTGTATTTATAAGCCTATTCGAAGCTAGATAAATAAGACATTTAAAAATGACCAACCTTTAAAATTTATAAGTTTCCATTTAAATCTGAATTGAAGTTTTTTTTAAGGTAAATGAAATTTTTCTCTAAGCTTTTATAATGCCAGTGTTAAGTTCTAAAACACTTGCTTACCATTAGCACATATTGTATTTTTCGAACTATTATGCTTGATGGGTTTTAAATCAGGACTACAGGAAGGCTATTTTAAAACATTTACAACTTGGAAATACTCTTTTACGACTAGAGTAGACAGTAGGAACACGTGCGTTGTCATGTTAGAAAATAAAATCTGACCTCACACAGCTTCTTTAGCATGTTCGCCGAAAACTGTTTGAAGGAGATCCCTGTTCAACCTGGACGTAATCTACATCAAAGGAACCGTTGCATAAAATCTAAAGGCACTCCAAACTATTACAGAACTACCTAGCAGAGCCACTTTTTTAGACCAGGATATTAATTTTTTTTTTGCAAAATTCAACCTGGCCTCTTTGCATTCTTTAGTTTAAGGTGGTTTCTTAAGATTTTTGAAGTATAATAAGGCCGGACATGACTTTAGTATTTGCTGAACTCTTAATTTGCACACTGGAAGTCCCAGAACTTAGCAATTATTTTCGATGCGCCACAATTTAATTTTTTTTGTCCTCGTAAAATATTTGCCTAATTTGCCAATTATTTAGTCTTTTAGGTATACTTTTCGATTTTTTAGTACCATATTTATTGCCCAATTTTACAAAATTGTCAATAACAGTACTTAAACCATCCTATTCTAATGGCAAGGATCTTTATACGCAGAAAATCCGTCTCTATCAGTTTTAGTTAAGCCTTGGTTTTTTAACCATTATATTAAAAAAACTAAAGTCACTTAATAAAAATACATAAATTTCAAAAAAAAAAGTACATTATGACACTGTAATTATACCAATGTCTTTAAATTAATTTAATCCGTAAAGGTAAGTTGTAATGTAGCAGATCTTAACAATTTCAACCTTACTTGCTGTTAAATAGTAAAATAATAGCAGAACGTTTACATATGAGAAAGGTTTAAATGCGTCCAACTACCACAGAGTACAAGTAAAGTTTGTGATCTTCTACTTTCAAAATAATGCTTATTTGTACTACCTTTAAGTTTATTCTGATCACTGTACATTAAACTTCCGTATACTAGGAAACAAAATCTCCCATTCTATACCCAGTAAGTAAAATAAAATTGAATCAACGAATTAAAACTACGAAATTAGCATCTCATTTAAGTCTACGAAAACTACTTATAATATTTTCTGACTAGTACGCCTCAAAATAATTATTTGAGACTAAATATTCAAATTATTCAAATTATTTTTAACTTGTAAACTTAGTACTTAAAGTGCTGGTTCAGTTTTCTTCTAAATGCATCTTTGAGAAAGCCTAAACGAGTACTTTTAATCATTAACATTTTAAGATAAACTAGAATGGTATAAACTTCGACTTGGATTATTAAAAGGAAATATATTGTAATAATAAAGAATGAATAAATACCACTGATCCGAATGGTATCACATTTGCAGGTACTAAGAAAACGAACTCAGGTTTACGTTACATTACGATTTTTATAAGAGTTAGGGTGAGTTATACCCCACCTAATATACGGTTTGGTTTAACGCAAAACCTTGTTTAAATTGAGGTTGTTTGGTCAGACAAAATTTATTGGAAAAAAGTTTTTATGTTTATTACCCAACAATTTCATTCAATATAATCGAAAATAATACCGATAATTGTGTGTGAAAAATCATTCAAAAAACATATTATAAATAATTGCAATGAAATAATTTTGTCGGAATTCAAAGAACTTTAATTGAATTATGATGAATTCCACTAGTCGTAATATTTCAACTACTAAAACTTCATTAACAGGAAATTAATTCCTGCACAAAAACACATTTAGAAATTTTTAAAAAAAAAAACCCAAAATGCGGGGCTTTTGATCACCGCCTAATTAAAAATTCATTTTGTATTTCGCTCCCTAGCCAAATACGAAGGGTGGCGACAGGGTGGCCACAAATAATCCCAACCTCTATATACAGCCCCTGCCTCCGCACCCCCTCCCCTCTCCTCTACATCCCTGCACCCTCCCCTAATCCAAGAGTTAGCTTTGCGCAGCCGGCAGAAGAAATTCCCTCCGCTGGCAAAACTTTATTTAACCTCTTGATTTATTGCTCATCTTTTTTTTCCCCCCAAATTGCCTGCTGGTCCTAATAAACAAAATTCCGGGAATAGGAAAGAAAGTGGTC
Organism: Philonicus albiceps; assembly: GCA_963969385.1. Taxonomy (NCBI): domain Eukaryota; kingdom Metazoa; phylum Arthropoda; class Insecta; order Diptera; family Asilidae; genus Philonicus; species Philonicus albiceps. The sequence continues at coordinate 74,348,741 of OZ017772.1, read as the reverse complement.
CAGATCAATTGCATACCCAAGTGTTACGGATATCCAATAACACTTTCGCACAGTTCGCAGCTAGTCCGGAGCACACGACCTACATTTTCACTAATGTCCCACCACCCAACTCCAAAGGTTTGCTGGGGGGGGGGGAGAACCCAGTTGAGGACGGAGCCAACGTGCACGTAAAAAGGGAAAAAGTTTTTCCTCACCCAAAAGTCCTCTGTTACAATTTATTATCCGTTATTAATTGGTCCACTTGTATAACAGTCACGTCTGCAAAAATATTTCGTTATAACTAATTGAAAATTAGGTGGGCGCCTGGCTCGGTGGGCCCATCCAATTAGTAGACCATTCCATCGTCAAGCCGTCGCTCCACCACTACTCCCCACCCCTCTCCCCTCCCACCCTCGTCAGCCACCCCTCTAGAGGAAATTTTGAGCTGCTGTTCATTTCGAAGTATTCAATAGACCCGCTCATGGGCCCGGCACGTATAGGACCCGGCCAAAAAGCAACTCAAGGGAGCCGGGGACTGTTTATCCTTTTTTTTTTGGAGGGAGATTCCGGCGACGGACAGTCACTCGGTCAACCGCACACGCCTACACGTGGACCGCTCCGCTCCTCCCGGATCCTGGCACGGCATTGCACGAAGGAGTCCCGGGGGCTGAGAAGATTCGCTCCCTGGAATAAGAGGGATGTCAAAAAATTCCGGGATTGCGGAAAGGAAAGTAACTTAGAATCGGATGGGTGGGTCCGGGAATAAATCAAACAAGCCTTGCAGCATTCCGGCTCAAGTTCCTGTCGGCCTAGGGGGATAGGGGAGGGGAGTCTTGTCCCAGCCCGGTGTGAATTGATTATTAATCACCTCACCCCCCCCCCCCCCCTTTCCACCCCTCCCCCGCCGACGACTGCTGTGATTTATACGGGCGATAGAAGTTCCAACCGAATTTTTGGTGAACTGCGAGCATAATCCGGTGGAAAACTGTAAGGCGTTGCCTCTGCCTCCAAAATACCACCGCGTCTCTATAAATTTTAGCTGGATTTTTGTCTGAGCCGACGCCCCCTCCCCTCCTCAAAGGCGTAGGAATTTGAATTTAATAAAAAAAAGTTTCGCGTGTCGGCCAAATTTGAATGTTGCGAATATAAAGAGGTAATTAATATGGCGGGAGGATCACGATTTGCCTTTTGTGCGCTCACAACAGAGACGCCAGGAGATTTCGGTACATCTGTACGCCCCATTTAATCGTGTTGTCCTTCGCGTCTCTAAAGCAAGGCCACTGCCGCGCCACCACTGTGGTTCGAGGGGGGTGGGGCTGAAAGTTCTCCTCTCTCCGACAATTCGAATTATTCAAATTCACCATGTTTTGGATTTTAAGCAGCTTGTCCTCAAGGTTTATGAGACATTCTTTTTCTTTTGGCCTACTCCTAAGGATAACTGTTAATGGAAAAGTAATTATGAATGCAAATTAACTTTCTGAGAGATTATTGGAATGGAAAACCGCAGGTACTGAACGCCTCATGTACCCCACCAAAAAAATTCTTCATGGAATTTCGAGGATATCCTGAATGATTTTATTTTGTGTATGTTTAAATTTAACTTGTGGATTTAGAAATGATGAGAAAAATCATTTTAATTTAAGCTCAGGGATTTTTACTGAGCTAAGCTGAGATTTTCTAACAAACGCTAAATGTAGGTCGTTGGAAAATATTTTCTAAGGTTACAATGTATATGAAATTATGCTATTTATTACATTTCGTATCTAAAGGAAGATCTTTTTTATTTTCTGAACGATTCAAATTGGCAAGAAAAGAAACAAATCATGAAAATGTGGAAAACTTTACTGTATCTCTTTAAATATTTTCTTCTGTTATTATTTTGCATTCATTTAATCTTATATTATTTGATTTTCATAAAACTCATATTTTAATTAAATTTTGTAAGCTCTTAACATCTACATGCACTATATTCTTTCATTGGGTATTCTAATTAAAGGGCAGAGATTATAAACAAAATTATAAAGGCACTGCAATATTTCAGACATTTACAGATATACCATAAACTTTTTTCCCAGACTGTTAATACTATTTAAAGGTATAATAATAAAACAATGCTTTTAGTGAGGTATACAGACTGTTAAGTTTTTTTTTATATAAAGATTTGCTTAACATATTAATTTTTCCCCTTTTCAAAATTTAAAAAAGCTACAGTAAAAGTAGGATTGGAATTACCAGTCCATGACCGTGATATTCTTTTCCTCAAACCAACCCATAGTGCTTCCACTCGTACGTATTATCGCATTATCCTGCTGAAAAGTGAGGGGGGGTTGAAAGTGTTTTGTACCAAAATAAATTAATTTATCAATAAAGTTTTTAGGAAAGAATGTATTGACTTGCGTTGGTTTTACCCAGTTTATGGGTCTACTTTTAAAGAATCGTTTGCGACAAACAAAGTTTAATAGTTTAGGAAAAAACTTGACTTATGTGGTTTTTGAAATGATCAATTCCTTTAAGATTGTTGTTGATTTGATCGTTGCTGCATTTTTTCTTGTAATTGTATTTTATCTTAACCCTTAAAGGATATCATGGGTATCACCCTAGGTAATCATCCAAGCTATACGAGTATAAGCATACTGAGGTGAAATTTCACGTAACGTAATTTGTTTGGATGATACCTTTTATTGCCTTTTTCCTCATTTTCTAATTGTTGGAATATTCCGAAACAAAAATTTTATATGTAGGTGCATTCATAGTGTAAATTGTCCAAACAAATGTGTAGTCTAAGTTGCTTGGACGACTCCTTTAAGGATATCTTGAACAGTATCATTGATCGAAGCTTAGCACCTCGAAAGGTACGATTCTATGGAATAATGTAAAATGCGAACGAGGAAGGTTCTCCTTTGATAAGTCGTGTTTCCTCAAGGCACGTGGCTTTGTAATATTTTCGTGTCTTAACCACTGGATCTCACCCCAACGTTGAACAAAACTCCGGAAAACCGAGCAGTTAAGGGACGATACATCTCGAGATCCTTTTTTTTCCCTTCAAGAAAGTTGTCTCAGCGGTCCACCGTGTTCGTCGTCGTTCGGGACAAAATGTACATAATGCTCTCCCCTACCGATTTTGACAAATACAAAGATGTAGGTCAATAGGGAAATAAGACGGAAAGGTATTTACTGGAGGATTCCCTCGGCGAGGGTATGTCGTCGTGATTACCCGACGATTCTAGGGTTAGTAGGAATGTTTTCGAAACATTTCAGATTTCGGGACAGAACGAAGTGCCGAGAAGGTGATTTCTGTTCCATTGAATAAAGTTTACCACCGCTACTGCGGAAGTGAGTTTTACCTCAATTATGTTGGAGTTATGTTGGTTTTAAGGCGGAAGCGGCTGTAGGCCGCAATAAAATGCATAACATTTTGTACAAAATCAAAATAGCACCGCAAAGGAGTCGCAAAGTACAGGAGTTGCTGCCAGCACTATTAAGGATTAAGGGGATATTTCTGAAATTTACTACGACAAATTTCATAAATCCATAAATTTTTCTAGCACCTTAGAACAGTCCTCCTCTGCTTGTAGACTGTAAAACCTCTACGGCGACGAGAATAGCTCCACGTTCAGCGTCTTTTCCCAGAGGATTTCTATTCGTAATTGCGACATTTTAACATTTTAGTGCAACTCCAATTCTATGGCCTCATTGCCGGGCCTCGACACCGCCACCGCCTTTATGTTGACATTGTGGAAAATCCAAAAGGAAAAGAAAAAAAAATCCAGCTAGCTAGACTTAGGGCTTAGATCCCCGTCCTCCTGACGGCCTTCGAGTTCTTGAAAGAAATCTTAGTGCCAAGTTGCTAACCAGCGGCGGGCCCAATGTTCGCTGGCACCGTCTTGCAGTGCATTGAACCATCTACGGCGAATTGTAATTTCTGATTTTATGTCAGCCAGAGCCGAGTTTATGAGTGGAACGTGAGAATTCTGAATGCAAACATAAATAATGCGAATGAATGGCGAATTATAGCGCGCTCGCCATTATTGAGCGAGCAGCATGCTGAACATTGACCCAGAAATTATGGGAAAATAGAGTTGCGGCATCCGCGATAGAGTGGTAGAGTGTGCGGAAAAAAAAAAGAACAGAGCCCCAATAATTTCGCAATTAGGCGGATTTTGCATAAGTCCGGTGGTACTGGAAATTTTGCAATTCCCGGTCTCCCAGTGCAATTACATTTAACGCGGATTATTTGGATTTGCTGGGACTATGATTGATGGTTCTGGAATGGATGCTGAAGGTACGTTTGATGGTATTTTGTTGTCATGAGACTATTTGAAAAGCATGTTTCACGTTGAAAGTTCACCAATTTCACAAAAAAATACAACAATTTATTGTTTTGCACTAATCTTATTGTCGTCCATTGTAAAGGTATATTTCTTACCACGACTTAATCGTCATTCTAGTAAATACCAGAGAAATCTTCTTTTATGATTTACAACTTACCGAGTCGAAGTTTTGGTACATTTTAGAACCATTTATGTTTCAAAAGGACTTAAATATTATTTGTTTTATATATAGAGATATAAATTCGACATACATAAGACCTCTAAAAGTCTGTTATTGGATGAAATTGCGTCTTGGATCGCTGAATATTGATATATTGAAAATTAACTACTTCCTTAAACCAAAATATAGTACAGAAATTCATGAAGCCCTAAATATTCTACCTTTGTGCAATATTTCTATAGACCTCTACACTCTAATTAGGATCTCAATATTCTCTATATCCTATACTCTCTTTTTAAGTATACCGTGTATTTTTGATCTAGGTAAAATAAAAGGTCGGTTTTTGAAGGACTATATAGGCGACACTTCCTTTATTCATTCTGAAAACATCATTCAATTTTTTCCTTTAATAGAATTATAAAGACTTACCAAGTTTGTAGAATGTAAAAATTATTTAGTAAGGTGTTGAGAAATCTTGTTATGTAAAACTATTAAAGTGTAAATTAGTCTTTTACGATTTTACAGTCTTTAAATAATTTCAATAGTTTTTCGAGGTACTGAACAGATGGTAATTTTTACTTTGATAGATTCTTTAGGGGTTTATGTGCGTATCTAGAATAAAGAGTTTTTATTTAGATGTACTTAAGAATAAAAAGTACTAATATAGGTCCATTCCAGAATGTGCAGTATTCATTCCATAGGTAAAATTCAACTCGGGATTGCTTTGAAAGAGTCGGTATAGAATTATTTGTCATCCTCATTCTCATTCCTATTTTACCTATAATTGTTATATAAATACGAATAGTTTAGCTCTACTGTAATAAGTCTTCAAATACCGAATAGGCCTGTTTCTTATTTAGGAATTATTTCCACGTAGTCTAACAATAACAAAGAAAATTGTTGTCGTCCCCTTAAGCAGAAAATAAACAGAACGTTGTCCTTTCGACTCACTCAATTTCAGTGTCCGTCACAGTCTAAATAAGGTGCAAATCAGAGTGAGACTCTTATCGACCGAAAGTCTACCATAAAATTTTTGTCACCCGGGCGGCCAACTCGTTCAACACCGGGTGCCGTCAACAAAACGAAATTGAGTCCTGTAAATACGATTCAAAATCTTAACAGGGACACACTCAAATCAAGTTATGCTTGCGACTTTCCGTCGAGATACATTTTATCCGGATCCCAACCGGGCACAGACCCCCCCCCCCAGAGAAGGATCGAAAGCGAGGTGGGCTTTGGGCTCGGTGTGTTCAAGTAATTCTAGGGAAAACTTGTAGCATTTCCCTACTCAAATAACGTCGTCGGATGGGGTTGGAGGATAAAAATGGGTAGCAGCTAGGGTACTTTTTGGGGGAAAGAAGTTTCCGGTAAAAGAGCTCTGGACACACAAATATTTACTTAAGTGTGAAATCCAGTTATCAACTTTCGATGAACTGCGACAAAAAGTTTTATTCAAAAACACTACGATCCATTGAAGTAGCCAAGAGGCTTGCCGACTGGGCTGGTAATTTTTCCGCGTTGTGCTCCCTTCTTCGTAATTAAAAGTTCAACGGAAGGGTGGGTTTATTCTTTCAAGCAGCTGCAGGGAATATTTAGTTTCGGTCAACAGTGAGCCAAACTGAGGCGAAAACATCGTCAACGTGAAGCTAAAGCAGTTTGATTGGTCTTTGACATAAAGGCCCCTAAGCAGCACTGCACTGACCCGGCTAATTATGTCCTCTGCAGCGGAGAAAGAAATTTATTTTGTTGATTAAAGGAAGACCCAACTTCCCGTCAAAATATTTGCATCCCTGGGCCAGGGTGAGAATTAAACACCCCAAAGTGCAGCACTGCTATGCGGCATCACTTCTACTTAGGTCATAAAAAAGTTATTTTTTTTTAGATCAATTACTAAAACTTTTAATCAAAGAAGAATTTTGAAATTATCCAAATATTCTAACGATAAAGCTAAAATCTAAATTTTGTAGCGTGGGACTTTAATAAAAGAGGAGCGTCTGTTCAAAAGGACTTAATTGGAATTTAAAAACAACATTTTCATATCCATTGCTATAGTTCTTGATTTTAACTCAAAATCACATCCTATAAATGGGTACGACGTATAAACAAATTACTCTGGTTTACAATCTATGGATTGCATATTTTTGGAGGTTATTTTTGAGTAATAAAAGATATATTTACTTGTGACTATAAAATAAAAATTGTTTTTTTTTTAAGTCATAGATTTTCCGGTGAGGACAAATAGTCAAAATAGCTATTACCTGTGAACGATATGCAGTCATTTTTATTCATTATAATTTGCCACTTTATTATGGAAAGGTTTATGTCTCAGCAATGCTTTAAAATTATTAAAATTTACTTCGACAATCAGGGTTCAATTTCTAAAACGCATAGAAAATTACGTGAATTTTATGGTCGAAATAATTGTCTTATTATTAAGCAATTCCTCGTATAGTTGATAAATTTCTTATCATATTTCTTGATGCTAACATAGGTTAGGGAGTTAGTCTAATCCAGAACAGATATTGGAAATACGATTTTATTCAAAAAAAGTACTTGTTTGGTGTGGTTTACATGTTGGCGGTATCATCGGCTCTTACTTTTTCAGAAATACTGCTAGAGCCAATGTTATAGTCAATGGTCTCACAATGTGGACTTAGTAATTAACTTCCAAGATTGTGTGATTTAATATCGCTAGATTATTTTTGAGCAATAATTGACGATCTGGAAGCTAACATTGAATTGAGTTATAACAAAGATAATACCAGATTAGCTGCAAAAGGGTTTTAATAGCTTAAGTGATAGATGACAGCAGTCCGGACAAGCCGAGATAACCATATGCCCGAAATAATATTCAAAAATTATTGGTATAACATAAACTTATGAAGAAACTTATAATTAAAAAAAAACAGCTTTCTATCTCCCAATCTGATTACCGCTGGTATGCTTTAATTTTATTCAACCTGCGAGTAATTAGCTAATCCAGCTATAAAACACTCCTGTTGCATGCCGCATCTCGAATTTGCATTTCGGCATAACGTCATTAGCCGCATTTAGCTTGGCTTGGCCAGGGTCATCATTATGCGGTCCAACATATGGCATTATACAGACGGGCCTCACCCGGTTACTAGAGTAGTTCTTTAGCACAACGAAGTGAGTCCTGGAGACTCGAGTGAGTGGCGTGCTCCAACTCTATTAAAAAGAACTGCAAGTGGAAAGCATGTCGCCCCCATAAATTGGGGTTAGCAGGGGATGTGCGATATTCATCTGAGGCGGTATATTTACAATTGGCCAGTCGACCTACCCGCACCCACCGGCCTCTCAAGAATTTACAGAGTAGCCAAGTAGCCCCCTGACGAGCTCGACAAGGCTCGCGGCAGACTGTTGATTAAAAAACTTTTATCGCCCCGGGGTGCTCCTCTGCAGGGCTCTAGATTGGGGTGTATAACAACCTCCCACCCACCCACCCCCCCCCCCCACCCCGCAACTTACTGCCTCTTCTTGACAGCGTAATGTAGTTTGTGTTGTTAAGTCCGCCCCCGGGTACGGTGCGCTCAAGGATGTGCTACACGACACAACGTGAATTATTTAATTTTTATTAAAAGTTATTTCTAAAAATTAATTAATTCTCTTTTAGGTCAACTGAATGCACTTAGTATCCGCTCTGTACCATAAAAAGAGATGTATCTGTAGGTTGTTTCTGCGCTCCCAGGAAATCTGAAAACCACCTGTATAGTCACTAGAGGGTGGCACTATCTAGGGGGGCAACGGCTGCAAAATCAACACTGCAGCCCTCTCTATTTTCCTGAACTTTTTTCCTTCGTTCTGTTTGTTATTTTGCATGCACTCCTGCCGAGCAAATATTGGTTTTTAATTATTGGTTAGATTACAGGGGTAATAGCCTCTAATGGCGTACAGGTTGGTTTTAGAAGACGAAATGATTAACGATGCTCAAACCCAACGAAAATCACCGTACCGAACACTTGCACGTGCGGTGGTAAAATTATTTAACGGCAGCAGGTGGTGCAGGCTTTTATATTCCGTTGTAATAAATCACTTTTGGTCACCTAAAAAGCATATTTCGGCAAAAAGCACCCTGCGGAAAGCCTTACAATGGAAGTCCTCTTCGACGGTGACAAAGAGCGCTGTATTTTATGTTTTTAGTCAATTTAAATAAAAGTGAGCTCATAATTTTGACACATGTATGCCAATGCTTTCTATGTTTTTGTCCCCAAATTTCTATGTTTTGTATTTCATTAAAATCCTAGATAATACCAAAATCTTGGTAGAATCCAACAAAAGGCATTCAAATGAAGCATATTGTGGGGTTTTGCGATATGTATTTGGTTTATTTACTTCTAAAATTAATAATAGACCTATGTTGAACCTCTCAACATATTACTGGAAACATTCACCTAATTCTAGACTGCACAGGCATAGTACTTAGGTTCTATGAATCAATTTTTCGTATCCTATAAACAAGGTTTGGTATAAGCCAAAGTAGTGTGCAGCCTAAAATTTATATAACTTAATTCTATTTTCTGAAAAGCATTGTTAAATCTCTGTATGCTTGCAGTTCTCAATGAACTAGAAAATTCTATCTACTCTTAAAGCATAAACTTTTCTTACTTTTCTGTCTGATAAATGGCTTACTCTTCTTGAGTAAGTTCAAAAACTGCTTTCCTAGAGCAAAATTCCGCTTCTAAGTGGCAACATACTTTCAGGTGAAAGCATCTGCCGATCCCTAGATTGAAGCTTAACCATTTCATGAAGGTGACTCCCATAAATCAGGCCAACATCAAAGTCGGTTCCCGTGTAAACAGTAATTTTGCTCGTTGTTTTAATCTGGTCACTAGCCGTCTAATTTTCTTGTAACTCCAACATTCAAAGGGGTACCGCGACAGGCTCACTGGCCCATTGGGAATTTCTCTGTTCTGCTCTCGTTTAACCTTAGACTCTAGATCTAGAAGAAACTACTGCCACTTGCGGGATAATTGGGACCTACATCTGCGCAGTGGAGTGGCCAGTTTATAATTTTTGCTTAAAGAAAAGACCAACAACAGTCCCACAAATTGCCCAGTTCCTCTGTTGGCCATTCTCAGAAAGTTTAAGTGACCCGCTTCCTTCCTCTGCAGCGTAGCGCTCGAAGTGGATCCAGCTCCACTTAGCTAAACTCCAATTATCGGCCTCAATTACAGCTCATTCCCGAAGCAACTCCCAGCCGGCGGCTATCTGATTCACGGGCATTCATTCATCCCCCAGCTCTAGCTCCACTGGTATATACTACTGCTGCGGTCCCAGCATCCACTGCAATTACACAATGAGGAGATGAACAGCTGAACTAAGTGAAATATTTCCCAGGGTGGCGTCTCCTAATAAACCAGACAGCGAGTTGCACGCTGACAACAATAAGAAAAGAAGTTGCATCGTCAACACCCGAAACGCCCGTAGATCTTAAGACCGCAGGCGACAATAGTGAGACAATGATTCCTTAAGTCAGTGAAGCTATTCGCCAGCGAAAAAAGATGCTCCGCCGCCGTCGTCGTCGTCGTCGTCCACGGCAAGCAGACCAGCGACAACGGCGACACTAGTTGGCGGCGGGGACGGGGGCGGGGATGTGCTCAGTGGGTGCAGGGAGCCGGCCAGACGACCGGCAAAACAACCCGGCATACGGGAGCTAGGGGGGTGTAAAAGAAATTAACAAGAAAACTTTTCTCAAAGATTGCCAGAGTCTTGGATGAGGGTTTGGGGGTTCGGCCAAGAGACGCAGTCGACACGACGAATGCGATGGTGGCTGCTGTGCAGCTCGACGCGCGATTAATGCCCCCAATGGGTCCTAATTAAATGGAGCAGACTGGGCAATCATTCTGTGGTGTATTGGCCTGCGAAGACGGAGGCGGAGCCGGATAACGATACAAAATAAGGGCTTAGCAGGTTTAATTGATTCGAGAAATTCGCGAGAGCACAGCGTAACTGATGGGTAGTTGTTGGTCTGTACCAACTTCGAAATCAGCTAGATGTGCGATAAAATTTTAATTTTTATGTTCGCAAACATTTACTTAGTTGAGATTATTAACATTTTGGGTAACATTCCGCTTCAAGGTCGCTGAATGGAATAGACCGAAGCTTAAATCAAGTTTAAGGTCTAATCATGAATTTTAATGAAACGATCAGCGTTGTAGATGAATTCGATTTCAGTTTTGCGTTCCTCTAAATTTTAACTTAATTTTATCACACTATAACACTTTATCTACTTTTTCTAATTCTACTGTGGCCGTACATTTTTGTTAAAAATGAAAATAGCTTTGTCATACCATACAAGGAATATCCGTCAGCTCGTTTGATCCATTACACAGTTTTTACAATCAATACTAAGGTAATAAATATCCGTGTGCTACGGTTTTCAAGCTTAAAAATATTTTTTAAATAGTATAGTTATACTATTTGTATCATATTTTCATAATTTATGAAAACATAGTGCATGCAAATATTGCAATTCCAGGATTGTAAGCGAAAATTTCATAATTTTATCTCAAAATATCTATGTTTAGTCATATTACCTCCAATTTAAAGGAGGTTAAGTTAATTTTGGGTAACTCCTTAACCCTTTCGCTACGGCCGGTCTCGCTGCAAAGTGTTTCGCGTGGAAAGGAGCGCGCAGTCTTCAGCATTCAGGGCCAAAGGTTTTGTCTCAAAAACGACTTTCATTAGTTTTCAAAAACGAAATAATATGGGTTCATAATTTGTTTTTAATTGTTTTTAATTGTTTACGAATCTATTGCATTTGACTTAACCTTTGGCCTCAACTTTGTAGATGCCACCTATACACGATAGCATCATCTTCTGGCCGGTGACTATAGTCACCCATCGTGTGGAGACGGCGTTTTGTGGCGGATGACTATAGTCACCGATAGTAGCGAAAGGGTTAATATCTTAATATACTCATTCCAGCGACCAGACCCTAGCTAAGACGTTTGAAACGTTGTACCTATGTAGGAGCATTCACTTAAGGTTTGTAAAGTGACGAATCTGAAATTTTTGAAGGAATATAAAGAAAGAATACAAAAATAATTCAGTTAATATCTCCAAGAGTACAGGGTTTCTCGGAAATATCTACATATGCCAATCGATTCTTCATGATCAACGTATGTTCCGGAAGTGTCGGAACACACGTTAATCATGACACTTTTTTTCTGCGACACCCTGTGGAAGCAATCGATAAAAATTTTGCTTATGCATTCACCATTTTTGATCACCAATAAACCTTTTCACAACTTTTTATTCATTCGTTAAGAATCCTCAATCTTACTCCTTTCTCTCCTAAGTCAATATACAAAAGAGCATCTATGGGAAAAAACAAATCTTTTAACGAACACTTTTTCTAAACATTATTTTGTATTTTTCAAATAGAATGAACTCAGAGAAATAATTATCTGGCTATTGTAAAATGTATAGCCATCGAAAAAATATTTCTACCATCTTAAAGCGTTGCTACTCGTATAGGGTACAAGAACTAAAGAATTTAATAAAATAATTTATTGTAATGAAGCCCATATACATAGTGTTTTATGTCCCATAATACAATTAAATTTTTAATTTACTACTTAGATATAGTTAAATTAAATTTGATACGGCCTTATACACTTAGGTCATTTAGTAATAAAGGCAAACAACCTTCCCTTTATCGTATTTTCTCTTATCTGTTTGGCAACATACACTTTTTATTATTTAAATTTGATTTAGCTAGCTTTTCATTGTGTTTTGCATAATAATTGTAACTTTAACTCCTATAAAATGTATGATAGTCTCCTATAATTGTAGTTTAACATTTATTGTAATATTAGTTTTAAAATAGATAGAAACAAATTAGCTAGATTCATAAGCGCCATATGGACTTGGATTTCGAGTGCACGAATAGGCAGGATATCTAATTAGTTATGAATTGTGTTTTTACAAGTTTTACTTTATGGGTTATTATTATTTTTATTATTTATTGGAATTCTCTTGCCTAGCATAAGTTTTTCTGACTAAGTAGACAGCTAATAAAATAAATTTAATAATGCCTTATTAAAATTAATAAAATTGTTGAAAAGTACTTACTGTTAAATTTAAATTTGGAAACAATTATTCAAAACAAAGGTTGGGAATAGCATTTTAAGACAATACAAAAAAAATGTTGCATTCACACATAAGTTCGTTTTAATGATGCTGTGAATTCAAGGCTTTTTGAACAATTGTTGAACTATACAAAAGCAAGGAAATCATTTAACTTTATCAAAAATTTAAGTATGTGCTAAGGGGTTACGCCTAATGAATGCAATAAACGGCCCCAGCCTCCAACCTGCTTAAGGCATTAAGCATTCCGTTCGTGGGCTACGAGCACCTGAAGCATTTCCGTGAAGTCCTTCAAACTTAAAAAAAAAAGAAAAAAATAAAAATTTTTTTTTTCTACCAAGAGCAGCAATAAATCCCGGCCGAAATTACCCTTGAAAATTAATTACCGCAAGAAACAATTTCCCTCTCGAGTGGCTGTGGAGGAGCAGCCGAGCCCTAAATCTTCGGCTAGCACTTGAAACTCGTAATGAGTTGGAAAATTGCACCCGTAGTGTGCCCCCGCCCATGAAAACGCAGGGGCCCGACCAGAAGGCGGCCGGGCGAGAAACAAAACGAAATTCGAATGGGCAAAGTACTTGGTGAAAGGCTCCCCCCCACCTACAATCGAATCGAATCGAATCGACGACAGGCGAAAAAGCAAAAAAAAAAATATCCTCTCCAAACTTATTTTATTAGTTCCCGTAGGAAGGAAGGGGAGAAGGTGAAACCCCAATCCTGGAAAGGGGTTTCAGTTCCTGGCAGCACGCACGGTTCCACCTCATCCCCAACTCTGTTCGAAAAAGGTCAGTCTAGGGATTCAAATTCAAACCGGTAAGGAATTGATGATTTTAGGGTCCGGGTGTGGTAATAAAAAGATTCTCTGCGGTCAACCGATAGTCCCCCCATCCCTCAATTATATGCCTCGTTATAAAATTCTTAATTGGTTTTGACGCAATTTTAATTTTTTAATAGTTGCGGCGAATTTTAATCAAAGAAATCGACATGTGCCGAATGGTTGTGCTCACTCACAAGTAAATGGGAGTTCACATGAATTTTTAAATTAAAATGAAAATTGCATCTACTCACCTGGAAAATTGCACGGAAAAGGGATCGTTTGTTTGTAAAATAACGCAGAAAGTACGGCAATTCAGGTAGATACGTCTTTTTTGTTTTATTACATGCGTGAAAATTGCAATTTTTGCCCCTTTGTGAGCCGTGCATGCCTGAAAAAACAATTGAACCGCTCAAAGAAGTTCATATTAAATAGCAATCCCATGAAAACTAAATTTCTGAATTTTAACATTTCATCAGATAGGTTTGGGGTAGTGGAGGTTTGCAATAAAATTATTTCCTATCATGTTTAGTAAATAGACCTTTATATTTGCAAGGCTCCAGAAATACTCGAAGAGTTCAGTAAAATGAAAATAATTTCAATTTAATGCGCCATATTCGAAAATCGTATTTTATATTTCAAATGTTATATAGGTAAATAAAATTTTGTAGTAATAAAGAGGGATTAAAATTAAATTGTGTAAATGCTTTTTGAGCATTGGGAAAATATATATCATATATAAAAGAGAATTCACAGAATTTTATAATCTTCATAAAGGCTTTAACCAATGCTGTTAATTTCAATTCCGATTATTCAAATATTTTTTATTTATTACGGACAGTTAATGTAGATAGATACGCAGATAGAGAGGTGTATTTCTTGAAGTGATGTACACATCATTTATACAACAAAATTCTTATAACTGGACCTAGAATCTAAAGTCAAAAATTTTTGGAGAAAATTAAATTTGTTAATAAAAATTCCAAGAATTATGTAAACCACTTAACCATTAACACACAGAATCGATTCATTTAAAACTTACATTTGCCTAAAACTATGCTTATTCCAATCAAATCAGACACAGTTCTAAAATCAATGGATTTTCAAAAAATTAGTTTTGTCAAAATTTTTTTTCCCTCTTAGTAATATTTCCAGCGACAGGTTCTACTTTCGCTTTGTTCTTCAATTCCGAGGTGCAGAAGTTCCATGATAAATTAAGAATCATCTTAAAAATTTTATTTTACTATGATTGCAACTTTTTAATATGACAATGTTAGTTTGGAACACTACTGCATAAATAGCAAGTTTATTTTCCAAGTCAAGGGTTCATCTTCTATTAATGAATGGGTGCAATATTTTAATTAAGATGTTAACTTTATCAATTACTGAATTTAAAAGTGAGAACTTTTATCAAAATTGATACCTAAGTATTCTGTAGAATCTGTCCAAGGAATATCAGAACAGTTTAAATTGATATGGCTGCTACGTAAGAAACGGAGTGTCTTCTTCGAGTAAAGAACATTGCTTGGCTTTTGTTTAAATTAATTGTAATCTTCCACTTATGAAAATAATTGTAAAGAACCTCTAGGACCCTCTGCAGATTGTTACATATATGAGCACGTCTTTATGCGCACTAAAAAATATACGACTACCAATGTAGAATGCTTGGGAAGTTCGCTGTTTATATGTTTTATAGAATTGGACCCAAAACGGAACCCTAAAGAATTACAAGATGAAATATTTTTGGTTTTAGAAGATTCAGGAGCAATAAATACTTGGAATATTCTATTACATAAAAAGTTGGGAACTAAACGCGTTATATTAGCGGAAAAATCAAAAAGCACCATTTTCTGTATTAAAGTTATCGGCTGATTGAATATCGAAGAGTACAAGTCTGGTAGATTTCTTCTTTCTAAAATGTTTCTTAACATATCTTATTATCCTTAGCACTTTGTGAACTGTTCGAAAACCAGAATGTCCATATATTTCAATAAATTCTACTATTTTTCATTTCTTTTTCTAATACTTTTTGCGAAGTTACTTAATAGACTAATTCATCATTTACAAGTTTCCCAAGTTTTAGAATTGGAATTATTTTAGCAACTATCCACAATTTTGAAAAGTACTGAAGTTTAAGGCAAAAGTTAATTATAAATGTGTATACAAGCCCAGGGAGCAATTTTAAAATCAAATTAAGTATATCGTCTAGACCGAAAGATTTTTTGTTTCGGGATCGTTTTGAAATATTCTTTATTAATTTAGGGTGCAACTTCTCGAGGTGAAACGCCGAGCTTTCAACTTATCCCTTTGTAATAGGACCACTAAGGTTCCAGAAATATTAAAATTTGATAGATTTGCAGTCTTGCAAACAGTTAACATTACTCAGGTCTAGTTATATTATTTCTATAAATTTAACTATCTCGATTCTGTTTTGAAAATAAGTAGAGAAAACATTGTCTTATTCGATTAATTAAAGAGTTGAAGAGTACGCAGGCATGTATAGAAATTATTTTGCATTTAATTCAATTTCTGAAAACTGAAGATTTATTAACTGGAAGAAAAATGTTCGCAGACAAAAATACATGCATATAAGAGAATCAAAGAATCTTTCTTCCTTTTTTTATAATGGTTAAAAAACGTTTTCATAGTGCATATACCCACCAAAGAAATTTTTTTAAATACATGCAGATTACCCAGAGAATTTCTAAAGAGGCTCGTTTTCAAAGAAAATCGGTGTAGCGGCGGTTGAATGAGGTTATTCAGCAAAATTCACGGCAGAACGATTTCATCTTTTAAATTTCTCAATTTTCTGGGAGAATTACAAAATATCTCACACCGTGTTACCTGCGAGAGTGCACGACAGTAGGCACCCTTCAGGCACAGGTACACCTCTGAAGGGCGTGGGAATAATCGCAACATACAGCAGGCATTGAACGAAATGCCATCTCAACGCAAGTGCCCGAATGATCCTTGTAATAAATATGCTTTCATCCACTCCAACTGGAGTCTGGATCCGACGTCTCCTGGTACGCATAAAAACAATTTTTTTTTTTTTGCTGCTTCTTCAGCGGAAGAAATTGTCGCTCATAAATTGAATAACCCCGAAATAAGTCTCCTTTTTAAAAGGTACATCAGTCAGGTACAGCGGCGTATGCAATTACTCCAAACGCACGCAATTCACCCGTCCACGCATAAAGTTTTCGTGTTATGCTCATATTTTTTTTTACGATCCCACCCTGGAGGAAAGGTGTTTTACCGCCCATCCCTCGCAAAGCCCAGCGTTAGTTGGTTGCAGCCCCATTTTCGCAAAAGCTCACACCATCTGGTGATTTCGTTGCGCGAACGATACAGCGCTAATGACGTTATTGCAAAGAACATAAAAAAATTGAGCGCAGCATAAAAAGGAAATTTTTGGGTATATGGAAAACAACTCGCAAATTTTGCAGCGGGAGTTGCTTACGCTAAGCCCTTGGAATTGAAGCAAAAAAAAAGTATAGCGTTTGGGCTAACAATACCCGCCCTCATCAGAGCGGTAGCTGCTTATTTGCATAAAACGACTCGGGCACGCACGTTTAGCGCACCTGAGCCCGTATGCAGTGTATAGGAGGAAAATGCTGAACCGCTCCAAGCCCTTCTTCACGATTTCTTCTCACAAAATGCTACCTTATCACGTTCTACCGGGTCCTTGCAGGTGAATAGCGCTTTTCTTGGGCATGTGGAATGGGGAAAATTGCATGTGTTTTGAAGACAAGGTAAACTACTCAAGCAGGTGCAGTCATCAGGGAAAGATGCTCCACTTACATACCTGTTTTGGTTGTTATCGCGAATTTGTGTTGTTAACACGCTAAAAAACGACTGAATTAGAATGAAACGATTCTAAAGAGTGTCAAGAACGTGCACTTATTATTTTTACAGCGATGTACTTCATTCAAATTGAATATCTTAAGTTTTCTGAAAACTATCCAAAGTCGATTTTAGTATTTTTCATTTATTCTTAACTCAATACAAAATTTTTGGTCGAGGTCAACAACGACTATTTGGTTAACATATCTGGTGAGGTTTATTTTTTCTTTAACCACTAAGAAAGCTAATGAAACACAGTAAGTCACTACAAGCAGAATTAATAGCAATTTTCAAAAATTCTATATACATCAAAATGGATATTTCGGTCTCTGTATGTCATGCATTCCAGAATTGTTCGTTTCTAGACGTTTCTACAACTACACTTTTTAAATATCCACTATTTTCAACTATTACCACAATTATTTATTACTCCCGCTTTTTCAAAATATGTAAACAAAATACTCTTTTAACTCATAGATAAAATACCAAATAATAATGAATTTTGGGGGTTTTCGGCTGAATTATATACAAATCTCACTAAACTCCGCCCATAAAGAAGGATGGGACAAAAACAATCCCGAATAAAGGGTAAGGGGTTTATGATGTTGTATTTGTGCTCGTTTTTTATTACGCTACGGGTAAACATTTCTGAGGAATGATAAAAATTGTGAGTGGCCCTAATTCAATGAACAGGGGTTGTATCATAGAATTTAATGCTAGAAAATTCATTCAACTATATTTTAACTAGGTTTACATGAGCAAATAAATATTTAAGAAGGCATATATTGTTGTTTCTTAAAAACCCAATGATAAATCGGAGGCTATTCTTATATACCACAGAAGTAAATCAAAATATTAAATTCAGATATTTAAAGTCTCTGAAATTATTTCACTATTAAATTTTGTCTTGCAAAGCTTAAAGTCGATCTCAAAAAATTTTATATAGGGTATACTCGTATACCCCAAAAATGTATTTTATTTGACTTGGTTCGTCGACTTACTGGGTCAAGTCAAGCAAAGTTTGATAAAATATCATTTTCGTGTAAACCTTCGAAGTGTCGATTCTACTGCAAAATACGCCTATTTGAAACCCTCTTTTTTGCCACCCCCATCCCTCCCCCTTTCTTCCCTTCTCCGCAAATGGCACAGTGTGCATTTAAATGTTAAGTGTTCTGCAAATTGAAGTAAAACCGTGTTTCCGCAAACACTACCAAATCGGTCAAATCGGTTAAAATCTCTGCGACCCACCGAGCCGTACCACCACCATAAAAAGTTTAAACAAGTTTGCGCCCTTAATGAAAAATCGAAATGAAAATTGATTGCACCACAGGGCGCGCCCTTACTTAACTCGTAGCAAAATCAAAATTTCCACTAATGCGATAAATTTTACTTCTGGCTAAGGGCAAAGGAGATCGAGCAAAAAGTACTACAAAAAAAAATCGTCATTTCCCTGCTGTAAATATTTTCAGTTCACTGAACATTGCAATATCCTTGCGGGTGGTAGTCCTCCCTCTTCCAGGGAGCCTGCTTCGGGGACTACCGCCCGCTACCATCTCCGGAGCTGATCTCGAAGATTTTTTCGTTGCGATATTGGAAAATTATTTAATTTGTTCGACAGGAGATTGTGCAGCGTACAAATATGCCCGGGCGCTGGCTCCTGAACACCCCGATAGCAGACTTTACTTTTTACAATATTTTCCCCACATTTTTTTTTCATGTTCCCGCCTTTCCCGGCGCTTTGCCGCTTTAGTGCAGTTAAGCTCGTTAGAGCTTGCACTTAGTCGGGGACGGGTTAAATTTGATTTTTACAGGATGATTGGGAACCGGGAACTGCCTCAACTGGAAGAGGCAATCAGGCATATCGATGCAAACCGATGGAGTTTCTTCGGTATTTTCGTGAAGTTTTGCAAATAACGATTTAATTCCGGCTCAAACTCAGAGATAGAGATGTACATTTTTTAGCCTTTTACTATTACTGCAAAACCTTAGGGAAGAAAAAAAAACCCAATAGAAGAAAAAGCGACAAGAAAAGAAATCTTAACTAGCTCGTATGACTGTAGAAAAAAATTAATACTTTTCTAAAGATTTTACAGTCAAATATTAGTAAATATTGGGAATATTTCTACAATTTTTTAAATTTATATGAGACGTTAGTATCGTTAAACCTCTGGTAACATGCGTGTTTTGAACAGAAAGTCACACCTCGTGAATGATGTGCTTTATTATAGACTAGCACGCCATCCAATAAAATGAACTATAAGTTAATAAGAAATAAAATTTTAGCTAAATTACTCTTTGCATAGAGGGGATCTTATTCTAAAAAAATGATACCACATTAATTTATTCTAAAATTTCTATTAGGCATGATTTAAATTTGCTTTTAAGAATATACAACCGTTTCCTTCAGTTATTTTACACGTATGTTCGTACGGTTGGGCGTTACAGGTCACAATATTCTTAATCGATTATCGACTTATAAATATAAATAATATCCCAAAAACTAAAAGTATTAAGCCCTATTTTTAAGCTGAAAACTAGCACAGGTAGTAAATATAAAGAAGGTAAAACCTCTCAATGATTTCGAATACATGGCGATAAGACGTGCAAATAACCATAAGCCAAAATCAAGTCGGTATGAGGTCGAAATATGTACCTTTTTGCTTTTAAACTGCTATTAAAAAAGCTTTCTATGTACATAAATCTTCCAACAAGTTCCATTGTGTCTTATAGTCGATAGGTGGAAAAAAAAATTTCCGGCAACTTCCAAACTACAGCTCATATCGAAAAATGATTTTCACTCACGATTACGCTAAGAAGTTCTTCTTTTAATTCGCAATAGTTTTTTGTCAGCTTTCGAATCAATTACATTTTTATCGGCTTCTTGTCGGCCTTTAATAATATTTGAGTTCTATCCGGTTTTAAATATACTTTTAGGCTATTCTAGACCTAGACCTTTCACAAATTTAAATATAATTTTTCTAATAGTAAAACCTATCCGATTTATAATAATGCAGTTAATTATCTATGAAGGTAAAGTGTTTGTAAGCATGCATTATTCGCTCTTAGTTTAGCCAACGATTTTTAATATATTTAATATTAAAAAAGAAATTTGTATGCATAATAAATTGCTAAAAACCGATATTACTGTGTAATAAAAATGAATTTCCGTGGTGATTTTCTACGAAATATATGCCTAAATTTTGAGGATTAAATTTTAGAAAATTGTGTCAGGCTTAGAAATTTTATGGAATTAAATTATGAATGTGTTTGCCAACTGCAAATCGCCCATGATTTAGAGCAACGCATTTTGTGTCATACTAAATCTTTTGAGTAATTGAAAGCGGGAGCAATGGCCCATACCACCCGCACTAAATCCGTTCAACCCAAACTCCCGGGTACATGGTGCAAGTGTGTCGAGAGGTCAACTTAAATTAATTTCCATTAAATGCGCATAAATAGGTTATTAAGGGCTCTCTCTCTCGAAAGTGGGCTAGCAAATGGGAGCCGATAATGAATCAACAAACAAACCCCGAATAGTAGCGGAAACAATTTATTCTACCATTACCCTGGCTTGTGACCGCACCCAAATTTGAATACTCAAAAGAGTTTCGAGCAGGAGTACAATTAGTTTTACAACAACAAAAAAACAAAAAAAAAATGTTATATGGGGTTCGCAACCTGTACGACTTTGTACTAAACGCCAGGATCAATTCAAAATATTTTGAGCGAAGCTGAAAATGTTTAACTTTAGCCGAACGCAATCACCCCATTCAATAGGGTGCACAGTGGACCCCTTCCAATTTTCATCCTGTGAAATAATCAAATGCCAAATGTAATTAAAACTAACAATTTCGCACCGCAATTATCCACGCATTTCAAAAACACGCAGGCTAACTCGAGTCCGGCAAGTTCAGCAGCAGCCTGCATAACATGCGGGGACGATAGTCGGAAGGGGGCTGGACACCTGCATCCCATCACCCAGTGGGATAGGTATGTCAAAATCAATACCTGAGAATTACCAAGGTTAGTCATAACTCCACCAGCTAGCAATTTCAGAACTGTCCTGGATTTTACGATTCGCAAGAATTTTTTGGGTTGAAGGACATTTGTGTATATGACTGGCGCCCCCAACTACTCCTAGACCGTGGTAGGGGATGGAAATGGAAGCAGAAATTTCAACAAAATTCCTTTGACGTCTATAATCTGCATTCCAATTAGCCAAGCCCGCCCGAAGCACAGGGTGTTTGTGTTTTTTGACGGGCACCCTACCACCAACGCGACTATCGATGATCCCGGCAATTGAAGATTTATTTGCAACGTTCTTCTCGGACACGGCAAATTGGTTTGTCCATCTGAATGCAATGAACGGTCCTCGGATGCATGGTGCTGAAACATTGTCCGAGCCCAAGTGGAACAATTTGATGGCAGTTAGCACTCGCCGGTGCACAATTTCAGATTCCATAGTTGGATACAGTTCAACAGATTTGTCGAGAAATCCGATATTTTATTAGCACCAACCTTAGCTTCGCCGATCTGAAATGAATTGTTTTGGAGTTAGGGGAATAATTCAGAATTTATATATAATAGTCAGAATTTCTATCAAAATTAATGTTTTCATGATTTTGAGAAATTTAATATAAGCTGAGCAATTTAGTTATTATTTAAGATTCTGGTCCCATTTACCATAGCAGATTCAGAGGCTAGGCGAACACTCAACACTCAAAGTTTAAATTTCGAAAAGATTTGGTCACATATATAAGACCAAATCTTTTCAAAATTTGATTTTAAATCCATATAAAAATTAACATTGTATGCTTACTTTTATTCCTGATTAGTATTATAACATTTCTAAAATTTTTTTGAGTAAGGAGATATATCTCTCCAAGAAAGAATAATTTCTTAATTTTAATTAACTAATGTATGGTCATAAATTACACAGATTTGGCAAATCTAAGAACTTGGTGTTATAGTGAACTAGCTTTGACCTCTCCTTCGCCTTTATTATAAATAAAGCTAATTCCATTCATGGGTTTATAAAAACATTTTCAAGAGAATTTGATTATCCGTACATTACTAACTTCTATATTAAACTTTTATCAGACCTATCTTAGAGTATACCTATCATCTTTAGACACCATTCTGTCCGTTTTCGCTGAATGGCACAGGTTAGCAGGGCATACCTCATACCTTTCTGCTTCTATTTCAACGTTAAAACTAATCTCCTTGGTTGATTTTTCTCTATTTTTTATTTATTTATTTATGTAAAAAAATACAATTTAACAATTTACGCAAAAAAAATAACAGAGAAGTTAAAATTGGTTTATACAAAAAAAGTTAATTTCCTTTTTTCTTTTCATGTGAAAAAGTTCCTGATCCTACGCTTAGACTCTAGAAATGGTAAGTAACTTATTCAATAAAGTGTTCCTTATCACACTATAAATGTTATAATATGAGCAATGAAATACTTAAAATCTATAAAATAACGTTGATTAAACGAACATGAAATTTACTGATATTCAAATTCAAAGTGATAAATAAACGTTACTATCCACCAAATTATAGCCTATGCGATAAATTCAGTCTATCCAGATGGGATAAAAGAATGTCAGAGGAAGAGAAGAGTATCTAAGACTATTGGGAGCGGAGGCAAGGGTCTATCATATGCCCTCCTGCTCAGTGGGCAATCCTTGGTTGAATAACTTCGATTTTTGTAACGATTTTATGAATGTATGTAGAAAAGGTCACTGTTAGAAACCATTAGGTCTTTCTAAAATTTGAGAAGAGCAATTTGGCTTAGGTGAAATTTCGCCCGTGATACCCTTTAAGATTTAAATTTAGGTTTGGTTATGTTAAGCACTCCAGCGTTATTGATTTTGATCTAAGTCCGTATTGAAAAGCCTTAAACCTGCTATAACTTAAACGTTTTGTGATTTTTATATTTCTTTAGTATTTCGCAGTAATCAGTAGATATGTAGAAGTAGTAGATGGTTATAAATAAACGAAAAGATCAAGGTTTTACAAACAAAATGTGATAATTATGAGAAGTGTGAAAAGACATAGGGCACAACTGAATTCTTAGCGTTGATGATTTAAATCCAAAATTGAAAAGCAAAGAAAATATCGCATGAAAAGGTACGATAAGTAGATATTTAAATTTTTGATCCTTATCTCTGAAGCTATAGTTCCATTGATAATTCTTGTTAATGTTATCGCTATCGAAATTAAACCCTTCTTTAGGTGATATGCACCGGATTAGGTTCAATTTACACTTCAGGATTTCTTAAAGCCCCAACAAGCCAAAAAGTGATACAGTGAATGGAACGGGGGTGGTATAACTTTCAGTCTTTTCCGCGAAAACTGTCATATACCTCAAAATCGGAGAAGTTCACACTCAAACTTTCCGTGCTCGACGTAGCGTCGCCGGGTGGGAGCTTTTGATCTTCAAGTTCCTAGCGCGTATCCCTACTCCTGCAGCTACCCCCATCCCCTCTCAATGTGGTGGCATTCCTGACGACAAGGTGTCACCTCATCTTCGCCGCACTGCCGCCCGTCACGAGGAGTCAACAATGACGGGGTGACGACAATCCGCCCCCACTTCCGAGAATCTGCTCGTCGCCCGGAGGAAATATTTCAATAAAAAGATCATATTGCTTTTCAGCCATCGGGCCCGGAAGCACCCGCACAGCTGAGGCAGAGGGCAACATCGAAATTTAATTTATCCGAACCATGTCCCGGTCCCGGGCCCCGCCCGGTCGGCACGCTCCGGCCCACAATCCTGACAACACAGGCCCCGGATACCCCCTTTCAATGTCAGTGCCGTCTTTTGTTGTCCTCCGTCTCACATGTCATCCAGAAGTCGCGCTCATCGCGACGTTTAAAATTCTGGGCCGGGCTGCTATCCCCGGCGCTCTCCTCTTCGATCTGATCTTTGTCATTCACGTCGAGACACTTCTTCCCATTTTATTTACTTTTTTTCTTTTTTTGGCGGGGAAAAACCTTCCCGGCAGGGACTGTTCCCCGTGATAAATTGATTTCATGTTTATCTTTGGCAGAAACACGGGGCACGCTAGTGGGATCAGGCTGCAATAGGTACCACCCGGCATCCACGGGAGCAGGAAAAGGGCTGCTCCTGGATGTGAGAGTCGGCACCTTCCAGCCACGAAGGAGCAGGATCAAGTGTGCGTGTGTACCAAGGAAGCTTATTTCTGACTTCTGAAGTGTGCAAAACTTTCTGTAAGAAGATGGAAAATTGCTGCTTTGTGGAATCGGAAGGGTGATTTATCTAATAATATCCTTGGGGAGTATTTATAGCTTACGAAAAATTGGCAAATTGGGAATTTAACGTACAGTGCGAGGAGGGTGTACTCTTGATTTAAACTTGTTGCTCCAGGAAAGTGGCGTAAACATTTCCACCTTAATGTGGAAGGCTCCTCTGTATGCGTGCATGAGCTGAATGAAATCTGCTCCCGCCTAAAATTCTACGTGAGATGCGACTAAGAAGGCTTAACTTTGCGAATTAATCGAAGTTATTTTCCATCTAGCCCCTCATAAGACTACACGACGTCCTATCCCACTTTAAAAATTGTAAACAAGAAATCGATACGATACGATGAAATCAAAGCATTCATCTCAAATTCTCATGAGGTTAATAGTCCTACATTTGATACGAAAGGAAGGGTTTTAATTATCAGTAAGAGAACTATTAAATATATAGATAAATTTCTAATGTAAAAAATTTAAAAAATTGAAACTTATGGGTGAACATAAAACCTTTAATAAATTTTACCGTTTTAAAAGCCTTACAATAATTTTACTTCAAATAGGATTAATATCACAACGTAAATTCATTATTTAATGCTCTTATGGAATAGAAAGTACTCTAAGAAATTATTAAAATCATCTTTAAACCTTGTCTATCATTAATTTTTAGTCCCCAGTAAAGGTTAAACCTGTAATTAACTCTAGGTTAAGAGTAAAATCTGCTCAGAAATTTGGGTAAATTCTTTGGTAAATTGCGCATTTTCTTCATTCCTTAGCGAACGGACGCGACACGCTTTTTGCTTAGCTCTAGCAGTGAAAAATTTGTGTTACTAAAATTTAATTTTAAAGGGATATTTAGTGCATATTTTAAATATTAATGTATTTATATATAGTAAAGATAGCCTTTCTTTATTTTATTTATCCTTCCGAAGCATACGAGTCTCAGCAAGTCTATAGTTGATGCTGTGGTAAGCAGGGCGAACGAGAGGGAGCCCACCTGAGGTAATAGGGATTGGTGTAGAAAGAAATCCGCTAAAGCAGAGAAGGGCAATCAATATCCTCAGAAAGCATCTGATGGATGAAGGTAATGTCAGGGAGGTCTTGCCGCTTCCATAAGAGTTACAAGTCAATCAGAATAAGGCGGTTTTCGTACGTAAAGTAAAGTAAAGTAAAGCCAAGGAACCTGCGCTGGACTATCTCAAACCTATTGATGCTTTTAGATGTATATGGAGACCAAACTTGGCGAGCATATTCGAGGCGAATTAACATTAAAATTTATTTTCAAATTTTTCTGAATATAATATTTGGATTATTTCTGGTTTACTGTGGCACAGGAGATTTCGATTATACATGCTGGGATTCGAACAGCCTCTGGAACGGCAGTCTAGCACGCTAACAATTGGGATACTAAAAACCCCTAAGTGCAGCTATATTTCTATTAAATTTTAGTGACTATTTTTAAACCATAATAACACAATTTCTTTTTATTTCTATTAGCAATAATAAAAGTACGATTTTATATAATTTATCACTTAAATCAAAAACTATAAGCTGTAGATCTAAATAAAGTTTCAAATCCACATTTTTCCTTAAAAAGAAGTCGAGTTAAAAGCAGTCGATGAAGCAATTTTCAGTAAAATATTCCCTGAAATCCTTTCAATTGTGATTTCCTAAAATCAAGATATTATTTTACAAGTTAACATACAATGCGACGCTAATCCTTTAATAGTTGGGCGTCAACAAGAAAATCAAATTTTCGACTAGTTTCTGAAACTTTGGCAACGTAAACTGATGCAAAAAGGATTGAGTTGATACCGCCAGGAAAAAGTGTATAAAATACATTTTAACAGATGACCTTCCACAGTGATGGTTTCGAAATTCAATTCGACAGATGGAACCCAGTTTGAAATTTCCATTTATTACCAATTCATGCTTTCGACAGTTCCGCTGAGTTCAAGTACGTTTGCTTGCTTAGCGGAGCCGTCGAGAGCCACAAAAAACTCTAGACAATATTTTTCTCGTGGAGATCTCTTGAATTGAGGAATCGTCTTATCCCTGAGCATCCATCCGATGACCCAATTTACCCACTTTCTAACCGAATTCAATCTCCAAATGATAGTTTATCTTGGCTCCGGTGCTGGATTAAGTCTAGTAATCTTTTAACGCAACAGCTCGTGGAGTCAGCGTCTTTGGCGGAGCTGGAGATCGACTAATGAATAATTTAGAACCGTTTCAGAATCGCGGGATGGTCCTCATCCCTGTGCAATTTCTTATCGCTGCTGGAAGAAAGCAAAAACAGGAACTTGTGGAAAAAGGGGCGCAACCCTAAGTTTTCTACATTTCAAAACATTGAAGTGGAGCGACGGCTTGGAAATGTGCACCGCTGGGAGTTGTAATCTCCCAATAGGAGCATTGCAGCATCGATAGCTCGTTTCGATTTCTGGGGTAGTAGACGACGCGTTTATGCATAGCCCTAGCCCTTTGATGGGACGCAGTCTAGAGGGCGACGTCGGATTCTGGAGGCATCACCATCGGAATGGTAAGGTCGAAATATTTTAGGTAGAGTCTTTCGAATGCGGAGGTGGATAGATATGCAAATTGTTCCACGTCGCTTTCAGATAGTTCCGAATGGATGGCCTGGTTATTGAGAAATCGGGCCGCACTATCTTCCTTCGTAAGGAAGCTCTTTTAGGCGAATAGAGCTCTAATCAGACAAGTCACCGCAACACCACAGATAGAGTTGTACAGAAGTTATCTACCGTCTTTCGTAGAAATCGGTCTGGGAGATCTTCCCGGAGCATCGTCAAAGGAAGCTGAGAAGCTAGCGCGAAACTCATACTTTTGACTGTTAAGCGAAATTCATTTAGAGCAATGAATTTTACTGAAAAGGCTAGGCAATGAGACCTGAACGTAAGGTCAACGTACCGTAAACTGAGGTTCAATTCGTATAGAGGTATAGAAGAAATTTATTTAAATATTTTCACTAAAGTACGATAGGAAAATAGTTGTTAAGTAAAAATTTAATAAAAGGTTTTCGACTGTATTGTGAAATATGAATATAAATTGGTATGCAGCAACCACTTATTGTTTATTTAAAACTCATATAAGCTTTCTTATAACCTACAGCTAATATTCCTAAAAGTTCAGTGATTCACTGTGTGACTCTTTTCAAAATATCTAAATTTAATAGAAATTCAAACAAAATTATTTAAAAAAAAGGATATTTCAAACTATAAAGCTATTATATAATTAATTACGTAATTCGTTCCTCAAAATAATAAAGCCTAGCGTCACGTTTGTAGTCTCAGCGAAATAGCTTTATTGGACCATACAGCAATTATGTTAAGTATTTAATTTTTGTTGTATCATTCCCACAAAGCAGAACACAAATCGCAATATTCAAATGCGGAAATAATTGGAATAGAATAAACCCATGATATCGAGATAATTTTAGATCATTTTTTGGGCATTTGTTCTGTACTGAATATCCATTTTAGAAAATTTATGTAAATTACAACTGAACCAGACCACCTATTAGTATGACCCCCGCGAATGGGTCGCGATGATTAGGTTCAATAAACAATCGATCAATCTAAATAACCACCAAAAGTGTTCTGCGCCAATTAAAGCAGTCAAATGGCAAACTTCATGGCTCGAAATCAGTCCCCAGTGCCGTGTCAAGGCTTATTTATGGTCCTCGTGCCGGTCGTTGGGTGACTAACAAAAAAAAATATATATCTATATATAAATTAGCATCCGGCCGCAGAGGACCGCCCGAAAAACTAGGTACAAATTGATTGGCAATTATAAGGCATAAAGCAGTTCTGTAACAAATGTTCGAATCATTATGCGACCTCGGGGGGGTGGCCACGTTAATTACGCCCTTTTTGGAGGAGCACTCATGCAGTTAAGCAAATAGACCGATGCTCGGGGGCATATTGAAAATTAATCTGGGGTAGTATCTACTATGGGGTGAAAACCACAAAATTCAAAAACAATAAGCGAAAATTATTTTAAATGGCAATCTTTTTAAGGGTATCGAGTCCACTACGGAGAGCAGGATCAATCCACTCTCATAAAGAAATGTCGGACAATTGATCGTCCTTAGGACGTGGAGCTACCCCAAAAATGTGCCTTTTTTAAATAAAACGCCTCACCCTACTATAAGTTGGTATATAAAATTTTTTCATTGTAGTAGGACCGACATTCCCGTAACTTTTAGTTGAGTGCGATTTTTTTCCCTTTTAAGTGAAATTTCATTAAGCTGAAAAACGACCACATTTAAATAGTCTGGCACTTGCAACAAAGGGCAGGTTCAGAAATAACGCATTCAACTATTCTGTTATGAGTATCGGCGGCCCTGGGGGCCCGCACCGCCGGAACGTGCTGTATTCGAGCAGACGAACTGAGGCCCCACCAGCTGGAATCACAGCAAAATTGTCCAAATGTGGTGCTGCCCGAAGCCCCGGCCACAGTCGCCAGAAGTGGCGAATCTCATCAACAGCAAAAGTAAATGTTCAAGGGTCCAGCTGCACGGGGTAATTGGTTATGCTCGGACGATATGACACATTGTAGCGCCACAGGATAATGCTGCAAAGTGCACTTGAGGGCACAAATGAATTTTTTATTTTCAATTGCATTTGAATGTTGTTCGTTTGCTGTTTTTGAGCGGATACTCTACGGGCATGTAAAAATGGCAGGGGATCGCAGCTTTGGGTTGTACCCTTAGTCATTATGCAAACCTTTTTTCGCCAGGCGGATGCTTAAATCTAGAACATAATGGTCTGCTTGCTCGCAGTTGTATATGCGGGTCTCTTTTGAATCTCGTGAGAAGAAACAAAGAAATAAATTTTTTTTTTTAAATCCACTTAAACCAATAAGTACGGCATTCCAAATATAGCTTATATGCTCTTTTGTAATGAAAAGGTAAAGTAAATAAATTTTTGAACTCAGTGAACTGAGCATTTTTAAATTAATAACTAAACTTTACATATACACACTGAGGAAGAAACTTAAGTTTAGACTTATCAGGCAGATTCAGGTTTTTATTACACCGTATTTTCAATTTTAATAGACAAATTAATTTTGTTAACATAACCTCAACCAAAGTCACTAAAAACATCATCAACATTTTATTTAAATTACTTAGTAAGCAATACTTTGGTCAATGCAAGTTTTAAATGGGTATTTTGACAACCAAAAATTTTAGTTAACATATGGGAAAGATGGGATAATCCGAGGTACATAAAGTTTTAAATTTAACAGAACATCGTTGTTTAGTATATAGGAAATTAATACCGCATTGATCAAACCTTTGATTATCAGTCATATTTTAAGTAGTTTCACAAAAATTTTGAATATGACGAAATAAATTTAAAATATAGTAAAATTTAAATATCCGTATAGAATCACTCGAAGAATTGAAGAAATGAATAAAGACTTATATTTCCCCTTTCAATTAATTTAAGATCAGAACAAAAGAGGTTTTTCTAATTGATGAACCTACAAGAGCTCTTACTCTCTTTCATGTTCTATGTTGTTGACATCATTGATAAGGACGGACTGGCCACTTATAATAAATGCATTATCGATTTCGTAATTCTTTTGGTTTAATTTAATTTATTTATTCACTTAATACAAGCTAAAAGCATTAATAGAATACTTGAATTAAACTAAACTCAGAACATAACTATAGACTAATAGGGGGCAAGGACAAATTATATGGGGTTAGTTAAGGCTATAAGAAGGAGGAGTACAGAAGATAAGCTCAGGAGGGAAGGTGGAAGGAATTCGTAAGAGTAATGATTTGAACAGGCGGAAGTTAGAGCGTAGTTTACTTTTCGACAAATTCGGATAAGAGTTTCGAAAAGACATATAGTTGATGCGGTTGTAAACGGGACGGTAGAGAGCGGCCAATCTGAGGAAAATTTAAAAGTACCCCATCTAACCACACCACCCTATCTCATTCCATCCTTTCCTAACATAGTTTGTTTGTGGCCACAACAGAAATTAATTCGTTATAGTTTCAGGCAAATATTTAAAGTAGCCCTCAAATCGTTCGAATATTGAACCAAACCTACAACTAAACTGGGGTTACTTTAGTCCATGAAGATATTCAATAATCGTAACATATTTAATTTAAAACATTTCTTGATTTTATATATTTTTTGATGCGTTATCTTCAGCTTACAAAATATTACAGAAAATAGTCAGGAATTATACCTTAGGCAGACTATTAAAGACATTTAAAATTTCTAACGTACGCATATGCATTTTAAATGGACTTTAATTTCAATGCAGTTGAATAATTCTTAATTGCAGGGAGAACAGAAGGAATAAATAACCTCATTTAGTTGCAATTGAAGCTCTAACTTATACGACTACCTATGGTTTACTGTAAATATTAAGGTTGCATTAGATAAATTAATTTGTTTAAATATAAATACATCAGTTTTAAATAATCTCTTTGTTGAATTGCTGAAAATCAATCAACTTAAAAAGCCAAGTTTTAGTTGGCACAACATAATTTTGATTGTATTAAATTACTTGTTTGATTTTGTCTAATTTACCAGTACTTAGTTTTTAGTGCATATATAGGCAGTGGGATGGTACAGAAAATCACGGTTTTTATGTTGTTTATTCAAGTTAAATCAACCTAAATGGCCGGGTTTTATTAAAATAATATTTTGACGTTATCTGATTTAATTGGTTGTCAAGGCAAAAATTATGCTTATTTTAAATAGGGACTCACTTACAAGATTAACTCCCAAGAAACTTAAGTATAGCATACCCAGACATTACGTATCCCATAACTTTCGCTAAGAATAAAAGAATAGGAATAGGGACCCAAATCAGATAAGATCTTCGGAGAGGGTATAATTTTGATGCTTTAAGTCTTACAGTAAGTAGACCCAAATAAAATGGGTTCCATTAAAAAGACTGGCCAACATTTCCGAATGACTGAACTCTATGCCCTCAGTAGCGCACACTATTTTATGGCTAATATTCAAAACAATTGCCGCAGTCGCCATAAACCCTGGCAGGGCAATAAATCTGAGCACCCCAATAATGAGCTATCCTTGAGAGCTCCTAATCTGTTTACCAGAACGCCATTCTCCGACATAAATCAGTCCCCTCAAATGCTATCGTTGCCCCTCCGGGGAGGATGCTCCTCGCCCGGACGCTATCGTTAATTGCACGTAACTTTTACGAGCTCTTCTTTAATGCAGTCGTTCGGATCCCGATGAAATGCCGCCGGGTTTAGAGCCCTCTGCATTTCTGATTCTCAGGACATATAAAAAGAAGCATTTTACTGTCCACCCATTTCCCCCCTCGATGCAATTACACGAGCATTGGGACAGAATGCACCGCTGGGGCGCTACTGCGGTGACGGTTTCCACAACGCCTTTCAAGCCAATCGCAAGATCATAAAATGCCCATCGCCTTCTCAGCAATCTCAGATCTGCCCAAGTCGTCTAATTCGCGATGGCTTTAATGAGCTCAACTTTCCGGCTAATAAATTCACCATCGAATGGACTAGGCTCCGCGGAGATTCGTTCATTTGCCCGAACGATGAAGAAATCATCAGGGCTTTTTTTGGTATCTCAGTGATTCTCCTGATTGAGTGTAGTTGCGTTGCCTAGATACAGTGCAGGCTCCAAAAGATGAACTTATTCGTCGTGGAGTTGTACTCAATCTTGCAGAGTTTAATTTTAAAAATAACAAAAAAATCTCTTACTAAATAAAAAGCCGGTATTATTTAGACTTATGAGTTAAGTGGTAGGAAAGACTGAGAATGCGTCGAAAACTAGCATAGCTTAAGCATAACGAATATATGCCGATATCTAAAATATAACGAACCGAAACAAGGCCAAACTACGGTTCCGAAGCAGGCAAATACCCCTGAATTTTAAATTTTTTTAAGTTCCTAAACTGAAATATTTCTAACTGCAAAAACTGAACGTTTTTCGCCTTCTTGTCGTTCTTTAATAACTCTAGAGTGTCTATTCGGTCTCAAATGAACTTTTAGGCTATTTTCCAGATAATTTCAAGCCCAGATCCTCGTCTTAAATCCATTTTAGGACAGAGAGAAAACTGCCCCGATTTCTATTAGAAATAAATGAAAATTTATTAAAATGGTCATTATCAGATCTACTTAAGTAAAAAATCAATGGACTCCAAACATCGCATACGAAGTCCGATAAAACTCAACTTGCAGGCAATGAACATTTCTTAGGTTTCTCATCGGAACATTAATTCTACGAGATAATAAGAGCTCGGGGGCGATATATCTTTCCAGTTAACAACAAATGAACAAAAACAACTTTGGATATCTCACGACGACGTTCCAGTGCCTGCAGATTTATCAGTTTTAATCTGTTCTCCTCATACTACAGACCAAGCGATTCTACCATAGCAAATCCCTCAATGCAAAATGGGAAATCGCTTTTACAACGACTCGATTCTCAATTTATGTACAGAGGTATGTGGAGAATACAACCGAGACCGCTTTAATACTCAAGGATTGGTTTAACAAGCCACTCATACAAAGCCTGCAGAATGTAGGGATCTTGAAACTCTTTAAACTAACGTCAAATACAACCCATGGAAAGATTTCTCCTACTATGGAGGAAAAAGTGACAAGGTTTATATGAAAATACTTTTTCCTAGTTCACGAGAGTATTACTTCAAGAAAAACTATTTCATTAAGCAAAATTTAACATATTTTGGATGTTAAATACAAAATACAAAATTAGCTATATCTTAGTAACTGAACCTTATAAATTTATCATATTCAAAAGCAAGATTCTAATTTAAATTCGTATGTATTAAACCTAGGCAATGGTTCCTAAGTCCTAAATATTCTACCTGCACCAGAAATTATATTTCCACTGATAAAATATACCTAATCTTTCTAAAAATATGAAAGTTTTAAAGTCTAAACCTATAATTTTGAATTAATTTCTTTACTTTGTAAGCCAGCCTATATGTATAATTTTAAATTCACCGAGTTATCAACTTTTACCTGATCAGAAGCGAATTTTATATAGAAAAAACGCCCTTCGAGCCACAGGGTGGAGAATTTGATAGTTTTGATTTTGGAGACGGGAAAGCTTCAATTTCACGGAAAATGTTTTCCTGACCCCAAAACTTATCGGTAATTTATAAAATTTTGCTCAGGCTAAGAAAACATATCATGCTTTCCGGTAAAATTAAAAATGCGCGTCACCTGAAGGAATATTTTGTTGCACAGAATGAAACTGGCTTTCTTGTTCTATGAAGCCAAGTTAAAAATTTCATAGAATCTATGGGTGCATAAAAAACTATTGAAAGTGGAATTTTGGTTAATTCAGTTTTTTAGCGGCAATTTAACAAAGGTTCATCTTTTCTAGGTTGAACTGTTTAGTAGCAATCGCACGAAGAAAACTTCTCGGCAATCAAAATGAAATCTGAATATGGTCAGTGGAAAGGGGACCGTCTTAAGATCATCCGGCGTCTGAGTTCGTTTAGAAGGGCCCGCAGCCCTCCGGCTATCAAAGGGGTTATAAAATCAAGAGGTATTAAGCACGCTCGTTTGGACTCGAACGAGCGGCTCGAGGCACTGCTTTGCGTGCTGCTACTCCACGGCTGATGAAAAAGAAATTACAGCAGGTTTGACTAATGACAAAGAAATTAGGCGGTCGCCTCAAAACCGCTGAAAAGGAATAGGCCATCTCAGAAAATCATATTTTCGTGAAGTGTATGATCATTGAAGTGATTTCATGAAATGACCTTTAGAAGCGGATCCATTCGAACAAATCTGAGCGTGAAGGAGAACGTGCGCTAAGATGAGTTCGGTCGACTCCAAATGGATGGATCCAGAAAGTCAGAGTATCTGAATTGCGGGTAGCGCGAAGAAAGGCGTATTTTTTTTTTATTTTTTGATGGAATTATTACTGTGGATAATGTCATTAACCGAGATGAAAGCAATTCAATTTGGAGCGTGCGTGTGTTTACCGAGAAAGGCATTCCTCCGGCTGCCGACAGACCTCGGAATTTCTCCGGATGGTTCGCAAATTGAAAGGGGAAAACATGGAAAAGTCCAGACATTTTTCGGATTTTCCTTCAAATGTAAATTTCATATATGCTGCCAGTCTGCAGATCGAGGGCAAGTAAGAATTTTATATTCCGAGAACCTTTCTCTCGCGATGTAAATGCGAGGCTTTCGAAGGTACCCACCCTCCCAGGGCATATGTCTAGAAAGTCTCCGGACATTTTAACATGTGTATTTGGCTGTTGAGTTCAACTCAAGGTGCCATGTAGTAAAATAGTATAAAAAGTACTCTTTGACTTATTTTGTGAATCAAAAAACTTCTTGTTTCCTATTTCATGTTAATTTTTAATTACTTTTAAAAACAAAACCTTACTTAAATATTTGCGTTTCATCAAAAATACTCGCTAAGTTGCTTACTTGCTCTATGAGTATCCTTGTACTTTTAATTTAAGCCTTTGTACCGAATACTCAGCAAAATGAACATATTTTGTGCCGGACACGTAAAAGTACGTGGAACATGGAAATGTTATTACTGAAGGTCAGGTAAAAATAAGTTTTAAGTATTTACTTGTATTTTTTTTCATGATTTTATACTTAGTAGATATTTTTACAAATTTTTTATCCAAATATTTACAATTTATAGTTCAGTTCCAACATGTCAGCACTTAGTAAATGTGCTTAAAATCAAATTATGTAAAGGCTTTTCAATTCCAAATTGCAATTGTTGTAGCAGCTATACTTTATCTGATGTCATTCAACGTTAAGTCATTGAAAGTGTATAAGCGTATTATTAAAAACATTCAGTTTTGTTCTCGTTTAAATCAATTTAAACACTTGAAACATTCAAAGTGCTTTTAACTCGAAAAATTAGAAGTTGTGGTATAATTAGAGAGAATATAGGATTGTCTAAATGTTTTAAAAATGTAAAAATGCCTAAAAATACGTCTATATTACGACGTAATGGGAATGTTTTGTTATAAATTTAAATTTAAAAAAAAAATACGTTAGAATGATTTCTACTAATAGAAAGTAGATTGCAAAAATTAAAAAAACCCATATCAATTATTCATCAAGCAGATCAATATCTTTCTTATTACAACATTTTGAGACGTACAATAAAGTGGACAAAAAGTATCCTTCTACACTTTATAAATCGTGCTTTCTTTAATGCATTTTCCGTATGGAACAAATTAAATAACCACTAAAATGACTTACAATGCATTTAGACACGAAGTAACCCTTATACCTAATATGGTTATATGGTTAGAACTTAGGAACTTTGCCCATCTGATTTCCTACAGACAACAAAACGTGCTAACAAATTTGATCATCCTTTAAAGACTGATTATGGGCATTAAAAACAATCAATTAGACAAAGTTTAATGTTTAATGCGCACAAAACATAAAGCGAAACATCTTTTACATGTGAATTCTGCCACATTCTTCTTTATTGGGGTAGTTACCATACTACTAAATCTATTTACTATAATTTGCAGCCTACATATCTATCTGATTTGTTTTACTTTTAAATTGCAATAAATGCATAAAAAAAATATATTTTAATTAATTGATACCGCACTAAAACATCAAATCAAAACATTGTGTGTTTTTCTGTTATAACAATTTTTCTAAAACGTAATTATGAATCAATCACAATATAAGAATTATTGCCCAGGGTTAAGAAAGTCTAGTTAATGGTAGATGTGTTTTTCTAGAAGCAAATATGCTACAAGTCGTTTTTTTTAAATCTTTATTCTAGCAGTTAATTTATGTTAAGTTAGGTTAGGTTAGTGTTGTTGCCTTAGAAAGGCACACTTAGGCTATTTTTTGGCCTATTGAATTACCACGTAGCGCAGGATATCATGGTTATACGTGGGATTCGAACCCACAGCCTCTGGGACGGTAGACCAGCGCACTAACAACTGACCTAGCTTATGTTAAAGTTGTACAAAAAAGTAGAAAAATATTTTGTTATAAAATTATAAAGCTACTACAGCTTGTTAAAAGTTTTCTTGTACATAATCGTCGCATTCTATTTTCTAGTTTTACTGGCTATTTTTCTTGGGGTTACATTTTTTTCTTTATACTTTTTAATTCTGTTTTATGTAAAGGCAAATGTTATGAAATTAATGAAGATAAGCGTACTAAATCGGAAGAAAGCAAAACCATTCTTAAGAACTCATCCCTTATCATTTTTCTAAAGGCGTAGAGTTATTCTTGGCTTAAGCAGAAGATCAAGTGTAATTTTACGGCTTTTGAGAATTTTATAAAAGATGAGCAGGGCAAAGCGTAAAAATGTCCGTTCAAACAATTGGGTGAGTGAACCCTTCCGTAATTCATCTCAAAGGCGATCCGGCCTCAGACAGTGACCCATTGTTGTTACTCGAGGGAGTGGTGAAAACGATAGTTGCCGCAAGTGCAGGGCTGTTCGCCCGCCCGCACAAAGCGCTCCCCCGCGATGTTTAACTTTTTTCCTCTAAATAATTCAATCCCTAACTGCCACGTAATAGGAGGAAGCGAGGCAGGAATTCCGGGATAATGGCCCGAAGAGTGTACCGCATGAAATATGAAAAAAAAAAATCTGATTGCACCCCGGCCGGCACGGCACAGCGCTTAACCCCCGACCGTCTTGGGTGGAAACTATTTCTTGCAATAATGACGTCATGTTGTTATCATTAAATTTCTCCCATTATAAAGGAATAACTAACGACGGTAATGGTGCAGTAGTTAAAAGCATTCAAGAAAATTGCACGACTGCCCGGGAGGGTCGCGAGTCCTGTGGGACAGCTGTGCGGTGCGGTGCAGGGACGCATTGTGCTCTATGGGGTCGGGGTTTTTGTTTCTGCCCTTACTGATGCGGGGGTGGCTGGCCGACGGAGGGTACCCTGAAACATTAGACGCGATATGTTACCCATAGAGTAGGGCGGCAGCAGTTATCGCTGCAAATGCATTAAACGTGCGGACCGAGTCCTATTTCAGGGCTTCCGGTTATCGCAGTGAGCGGGGTCGGAACCCGGCCCGAAGCAGAAAACAAAGTGGAACTCGACCATCTGCAATAATTCTGTGCGTGCTACAGGGTGCAGCCGATATTTCACGATAGGGGGGTGGGCGGGCAATGCAAGTAGCTCGGACAGTCCGAAGGGTGCCATTCGATATTTTGTTCTGAAAAGACGCTCGAGTTCGCGCTGCTCGGAATCGATTAATAGCGCAGACTGTTTGGACAAAGATCCGATTATGCTCCCCCGGGTTCTGGAGTTGTTCCAGGACCTACGACAGCCTTGCACACCTCACGTACTTAGTTATCTGCTGATACAAACTCTTTAATAATGGGTTTATGGGTCGAAATAGGTATCGTAAATTTTTGGGGTTGGGTGCTAGGTGATGGGTGCTGGGTTAGAAACTTTAAAAAAGTCGATTTTTAGTTTTAACCGTACCAACATCGAAAAATCGTTTACCGTCTGTCTATCAGCAGTATTTTTTCAGAAACTACACATGTCACCTAGTTGAAAGTTAGTCTATACTTATAAAACATTTTTACCCCGTCATAGTTTAGAACTCATAATAAAAAAATTATTTCCTTTCTCCTTAAATAAATAATAAATGTGCACTCTAGAAATTAGTGCATAAAATTGGTTGAAAATTGCTATCTCAACCCCTTCCAGGACGATTTTTTAATGATGGAATCAAAATATTGCTTGATTACATGTTCATTAATTTTTTTTATCATTAGCTATTCAAAATATAAGATAAGCTTTAAAAACAGTTAACATATAAAAATTTTACAAATTATGTTATTAAAATAAAATAATAATTAAAATTAAAACTTTGTACGTCATTTATTTATCCATTAAATGAAAAAAAATCTTAGGACAATAAGAGGAAAGTTTGATATAATTTTCAATCGGTTAGTTTAAGAAATTAATTTTTTTTTATTTATTTATATTTGAAAGTCTACAAACATTAATTACTTGCAGTTATTCCCAAAATAAATAATGCTTTTCATATATTGCATTTCTAAATATATCCCAAAGCATAGTAAATTTAGTAGTGCAGTTCGTGACTGGCTCATGCTTACTGTAATTAGTTCAGATTGACGACATCCTAAGAAGTGCCCGAGGACTTATTACTCTTTTCGGTATATAAATGTAAATTGAAGATAGAAATTCCGAGGACTTAACTTTATAACATAAAACCCCCAACCCCCATAAAACCCAACCTCTTTTCCAAAATTAAGTGTAGACAAACTTAGTACAGCGCCAATATGAATTTCTGAGAAAAGCAAATCTCAATTTTCTATACTTTTTCAATACGGTCAATGTATGTTTAATACGCAGGACATAATACAACAAAACAAATATTCCAAAATATACCTAACCATTGAGGAAATATAATGTGACTAGTGTAGACGTAGTATATGTTTTATAAAACCTAGATAAGTAAAAATTTAGAAATAATGTTCTCGATGTAAAGACTGCAGGATAACTTCAGTATCAAATCAGATGCCTAAATCTTTAGTTGTTGATACTCTAGCAATAGAAATTTTATCAATTTTATAGTTAAAATCTATATTTTATATATTATCCATGCTTTTATACACTATGCTGGTTTTATTAGTGAAAGATTATCTAGTGTAAATTTCTATAACAGGTTTTAATATTTTTCCTTTCTAATTTGAATAATTATAGTTACCAAAACACTAAACGTACAGATATGTGCCACTATCCCTGAAAGTTTAAGGATAGTGAAAAGTGAATTTTCAAACCGATAAAACTAATTTAGGATCATTAACCAATTTTTAAGATTATTTATTTCAAATATCTTTTACGTAATGTGCATTGTACATATGGACTGAGCTTTTTTCATTTTTCTATCTGGTTCAGTTTAAATAGGAAATTTTTCATTAACTTGCCTTTTATAAATCGCCATATATACCAAGATTTTAAAATTTGAGAGAAGTGCATCAAATTGCCATGATACGAACTCTACAATCTTCAACCGGATAAATTTGTTGGATTAAGTTTTTAACGCAAAGTATGTATCAAATCCAGGCAATTTGATTTTATTTTTGCGATATAAGAAATGTTCGATATTTGTAACTATACGCAAATTTCAATTCAGTCCAAGATTTCCTGCTTAACCTGGATCAAGGACCGAAGAAGCATACCAATCGTCATCATTATTACATAATTTATTTAAATATACATTTCTTATGGTTCCAGTTAACATGGAAAGCCTAATTTCGCTATTTAAATAAGCATTTTGTTACCTAGCTTAAGAGCGAAATTTTTAACAACAATTGTTACAAGGTGTGGTAAAGGATGAATGATAATTCCTTACACAGTATTCAACTAGATTTATATTTTTCTTTATTTTTTGAATTTCACAGCATTTTATATATAAAATTAATCTCCAAAGACTGTAAGTCAAAAATTATAGACACATAATATCAACTTGAATTTGATATCTTTTTTACAAAAGACTACAAGAATTACAGATCAAATAAGAAATTTAGTCCTTAAAATGTTTGAAAAGGAAATTTATACATCGTTATAAATACTAGAAAGTATTGACATCATTTACGGATGCAAAAATGCAGCAATGTTTTAAATATATTAAAAATCACATACATAAATAAATAATGCAAATGGAATAAATAGATATCTGGGTATTCAAATTTCAGCATCCTGTTCAAATTATGCTAACTAAAGTGAACCAATAAATAGTAAAAACTGGTTGAATAAAAGGCGTCAATTATATTCTTTGAGAACTTTCAGGTATTTAAGACTTCCACTTAGACGAATCCTACCTGGGCGTAGAGTACATCTCTCTGCGCAAATTCCCCAATTACGGGTGAGGTCGTATTATTTAAAATGTTGCAAAATGCCTTAATTACAATTCCTGCGCAGCGCTCCAGCGCGATGTTATCCTTTAATTAAAAGCAGCCGGATGAGCGAGGGCGTCATGGCCCTCGAGGATTATGAACCCGTCCCCGTAAGGATGGCAGGGAAAATCCGGCTAGTATTTTTCTTATTTCTATTTTAGCTGCGGAACACCATACACTCGGGTATACTTCTGACCAGAATTAAGAACTTAAACGCGTTTAATGAATCAATTGAGGGCGATAATGCGGTTTCTGCTGGAGCTAATCCCAACAGCTCAACGCACTTCTAAGGGATTCTCGTTGTCGGGATCACCTTTGGACGGGGGGGTATCTTTTCCACTTGTGGTACCCGGGAAAGTTTCATAGCGAATTCACTTCGGACACAGCGGGTGTCTAGCGTTAATGGTCGGAATGGAAATTCTTCAGAGTCGACCTGGCAAACACAAAGTTTTCTTTGAATTCAACTCAACGTATTTCCTCTTTATGTCTCTTGTTTGTTTGCCCTGCAATTTTTGTGTGTTTGCACCCTTATTTTTTTTTTTTAAGAAAAACACTGTAGTGGTGTAATGTGCACCTAGCTTGTCGAGGTGAAACTTCGCAATTTCATGTCCCGGACATTCGAATGAAGAAAGTTTGTGGCCAAAGCTCGAGACAAACAGAGATGGCAATTTTTGTTGTAATTAAGTTTGGAACTTGACGAAATTTCGTTAGAATTACTCCTGGTACTGTTAATCAAATTTACAGGAAAACCGTGGCTCCTCTTTTGCTTCGGGGTAATGCTCAAGTTTCTGGACAGTTCCATCTATTAGCCCAGTTAATTTGGTTAACTCCCGAAAATTTCATTATTTTCTAGAGAAGGAGGTACCAAAATAAAAGCGTAGAAACAGCAGTAGAAATTCACGGCTTATAAGCAACAGTAGACTTTGCTAATTGCCCAGTGTCGATTGAGTGGTTCGTTTGCCATTAAGATGGTCTTTTTAGGACATTGTTTTAACTATTCATTAATTTTTTAAAGGCCAGGCATATACTCAGAAAAATTTAAGAGTAAATCTTAATGTTTACATCTACTACCAAATCTTTTTGATATTTAAATTTCATTCCACCTTAAACTTAAAATAGGTGGGTTCAAATCAAATGCTCAGGAACACCTTACTTAAAGTCCCTCTTTTAACCCTTGCTAGAGTCGAGCAGTCGCATTAGATTTGACTTGTTTTTCCCCTCCTCTAGACATAGTCAACATTCCATCTCCATTTTATATGTAGGTGATATCTCAACCCATAGTGGTCATCATAAGTGGTCCGTTCAGAAATTATATCAATGAAGAAAATGCGCATTTGCCAAGGTTTGAGTAAATTTTATTCTTAGTCTTACAGGGTTAACTTTTATCGGGGTTAAGAACTTAGTAACATAAAAGGATTAAAGAAGATTTTGATAGTGTACTTTCTATACCATAAAACCATTTAATAATAA
The DNA here is from genome assembly GCA_963969385.1 of Philonicus albiceps. Taxonomy (NCBI): domain Eukaryota; kingdom Metazoa; phylum Arthropoda; class Insecta; order Diptera; family Asilidae; genus Philonicus; species Philonicus albiceps. The sequence goes on along the minus strand of OZ017772.1, from coordinate 74,306,861 downwards.
ATTTACATCTTGATGTATTACATATTAATCCTATTTGAAGTAAAATTATTGTAAGCCTTTTAAAAGGGTAAAATTTAAAAATGAAATGAATTAAAATTTGTTCTAATCCAAAAAGGAACTTAAAATAATATCCTCACATTTTTCTGAATATACGCAAAATTTGTTTTTCAAGTATTTAGTTACTTAAGTAACCCATTTCCCATCTCTAGTTTTATAAATGGTATTGCTTGGACCCAACTCCAAATATCCATGCCCATATCCATTTCATAAATTATTAAATTTATAGTTGCTATAGTCCACTGTTAAATTTCAGTAATCCTACTTTACTGCATCTACTAAAGCCCTTGTCCTTTTCCGTATCTACAAACGGGTGTGACAAACAGTCGACGTAATTGTTGCCCATTTGTCACGGACGCTCCACCAGTTGCCTTCTTGTTCGATTTATATTTCTTTCCTTTCATTATTTCTCGTGTCACATTGATTCCCAGGACCTATCCTCTGTTATTAATATCGCAGAGCAATTCAGATATGTACAACAAATTATCCTTCCATAAATCTCATTATCCATCATCTTCTGTAGCAGTTCCACCATCCGCCGTAGTATGCATCGCTAACGTCTCCTTTAATAATTAGCGTCAGCAATAATTAGTGCGATCGTAAATTTCGCCAAGTGTAGTTTAGCCCTTATATATTTTATATATATATAATGTATGTATTTGCGATAGTATCAAATGCGACGCATTGTTTTGTCGCATTTTGTCATAGTTGGGAAATGATAGCGAAGGTGTTGCTCGAGAGAGAGTTCTTGGGAATGGGAATAGGTTGAATTTCTGAAGCATACGGTTCCAGAACGAAAAGTGCTGATATCACACTATGTCTGTATACTTTGAGTAATTATTAGGCGACATGTTCTTTTCAACGCTTGATGATTGGTGTTGAAGAAAATTGATGAATTTAATTACCGGGAAATAATCGTAACTACTGTTCGGTGGGTTGATTTCGAAAAGGAAATGATACACTGACAATAATAGCACAATTAGATACATCTAGGTCGTATCTCTGAAAGGAAACAATTTATGGATTCCGGATGCCTTTCAACCATTTGTCTTATTCATTTTCATTTATGATCTCCATTATTTCATTTGTCTCGCACTAGTAAATTGTAGCGCTTTCAACATTAACCTCGACACATCGACAACCCATCAAGCACCTTTTGTTATTTATTTCATTAAATAGAGACCTACTTTCGCATGTGTTGTTGCCACTTAGACGATAATTGATTCAATCGATTTTGCTAATAAATACGTTAAAAATTTATTAATAATTAAACCTGTACATTTACGCAATCTGAGCTGAAGAATTTACTCCAAAAGCAATACAATAATATATCAATGCATTTTTCAAAGTTCAGTTTAATTATGATGCTGTGATCTGGGTTTTACGTATGTCTATATGTATGTGCTATTTTCTTAAAAGTTCAATATTAAAGTCAATAGAATAGTTAATATAGGCTAATTCATAGTTTGTTCGATGAAATTTTATATGGAAAAAGGCCCGAGAACGTAAAAGTCTATTAGAAACATTTATAGAGATTGCGGCCAGAATTTCTGGAGAGTCTATCAAACCCACTAGAACCTTGTTAGTAAAAGGACAAAGATTGTACTCCCGCCTCTTAAGAAACGTACTCATATTAAGTAATTTTAATCGACTTGTATAAGAGGGAAACTCAGATTTGTTACTGCACGAAAGACGTCGTAGGGCAAAGCGATAAAACGCGATTTTGCACAGACTCAAGCCTGTTAATATGTGTATTATAAAAAGGATACCAAACCTGACAACCATATTCTAAAATAGATCTAATCTAGGGATCTCACTGTGTAGTCATGGAAATCTTTAATCCAACAACATGGATAAATGCTTTATAAATAAATGTGATTCAGATATTGAGTAAATGTTAATTTTAGATTTAAATATTATGCCCAAATCCTTAATTTCATTAGCAATGTTGCTAGAATATAAAAAATCAAGGGGAAGAAGCCTACAACTATAGGTAGCAGCGTAAGAACCACATTCGACAAGACATTTCTAAAGGATAGCCTAAAACTTTATGATATTAAAAAATTAAAATTCAAGCTAATACAAAAATTATGTAAAATTTAAAATGTCTAGAGTGGTTTACCACCTTAAAAGCATAATAAAAATTCAGAATTAATAGAACACAAAACTTTTTATTTAATTTTCGTTTTATATTTATTTACTATTTGAATCTACCCTTAAGTTATATTGAAAGTTTTAATAGAATAAACTCCCAGTAAAACCTTCATAAGTTTTTAACAAATTCAGTATTTCTCTTACATTTCACAATTTTATTGTTAAGTGTTTTACTCATCCAAAGCGTAATACTTAAAATCCTCGAAGAACTTTCAAAGAGAAAAGTCCACATGGTAAGTGGTTATCCTTCGAGTATAGTTAAAATGAAGAGTCAGTCATGCTGGCCCCTATAAAATTTTGTAATTTCTGCAAGATTTCATCCTTTTAGTCTAATTGGTGTAAAAGTTAAACAGACCATTTCAAAAGGGGCGCTAGATAGACTCATGCTCAAGCTTCCTTTTCCTACAAGCTGCATCCTATCGGGCTCCGCAGTAGCAGCAGCAGAAGCATAAGCAGTAATAGCAGACCTGTGGAGCATCTCGCAGTCTCCTTGAAATGCGAAAAACATTCACAGTGCAGGGGTATGCTCGCAGCAAGTAGCCAAATAATCGCAAAAACTCTATCAAAAGGTCCTTTTTCAATGGGAACATTCTCTCGAGTTGTTGCTATTCATCATCCAGCCCTCCCTCTCCGCTAGACCGACAACATATCACCAGAAGTTATGGCGTCCGAAATAGCACTTCCATTAGCTCAGAAATAGCGGAAGCACTTCTTGGTGGATATAAATTTCAAAACTACCATCCTTCATATCCATCTTCCTTCCTTCTAGCCTGTATGTGTGGTGGCTTTTTGCAGTCGTTCATATCTGTGCAGAACGGACTGTGCCCGCCACACCGCATTCCTAAGGGCCTAACCCTTTCGACGCGGGCAGCCAGCCCCAGAATGCGATTCACTAAGCTTCACTTTTCAATCCCATAAGCATATCCCCCTGTCTGTAATTCTCAGTTGATGACTCAAGGATTCAGGTCACGAAATATTTTTCCATTTCGAGACGACCGCTCCTGACTACGTGCGCAGGATGGATCTATCGCAGCCGAATCTGAAAGTGGTGCCCGGCTTTTTTTTTCCAACCGTAACATCCGGGCCCTTTCGACCGTTGTTTTCCCGGACTGCACCCGGGATCTAAGTGGCACACGGTGCATCCAGGCAGAGCTTAGCAGAGCAGGGCGCTCTGCGACTGCCAGAGGATCTGGCAAAATTTTGCGGCCGAGGGCTTAACATATTACCGAACACGGTGAAATATGGATAGGCTTCAAGGTAAACAAGAAGGATTTCGGGATCTCGAGTGCCAAGCAAAAAGGGCGAAAGTATTCAAGGGCTAGAGATGATGGTGGCAGATACTGCCGCCGCCGCAGCCGCCGCAAAACCGAGCCGGGTCGTTTCAGGAACCATAGACAGCCATAAACAAGTGCCTGAAAGGATTCGCCGGCTTTTTGCGCGCTGCGTCTATCAATAAGGAGAATCTAAAAGCGTCGTACGTGACCTTTTCGATCCACCGTTCTTTTGTGAAGTTGAAATATCTTGCAAATCATGGGCAATAGCTGCCACCCACCCCCACTCCCTCCTGTTCACTTTCCGGTCGACTCCTGTATTTTTTCGCCGGATGATTTCCACTCTCGAGGAATATCACACCATCGAAAGGAGCAACCAAGTCTAGCCGGGAACAGTACGGCGGAGACGAATGTGGAAAGGATTCAAGTAAATCGGTGGAGTATCTGTAAATAGACACATTTGGGCCCCGTCCAGATGTTGCTCCCTTTCAATGTAATTCGCTTGAGACGTGATTTGCCAACGTAAGGCGTCCAGCCTGAGAAAGTTTTCAACGTTTCCCAGCATTAGGCGAAATTGAATAAGGTCCAGCCATTAAGTAAGCGTTTTATGTGAAAATTTCGACAACATTTTTCGCATTTCGTTTTATTTTTATTTCCCATTAGCCCACCTACTATGAGAGTCTTTTCATTTGTGAGGTTAATTTAAATCACTCAGAAGGATTTCTTCCTGAAAGAGGCTATTTCACAAAAAAATATCTAAAATTAAAAATCAACCTTCTCTCCAGACAAAATGGAACCATTTTCAACTAGCTGAACGTCGTTATACACTTGACTTGAGTATTATGAACTTTAAAAATTTAGATTTATATCAATTTTCCTTCAAACATGTTTTTGTCAAGCGTAACTTTTAAAATGTATATTAATTTTATTTATGTTATTAAGTTTTAAATTGTTTTTATTTTATGGAATATGAAAAGTTCAAGCATTCAACATGTTGCTTAGATATTGCAATTCAAATGCTCTTTTTTCAAAACGGAGAATATAGGGTATGAATTTCGAATCATAGTAGATTTTGCTAGAAATAGAAGAGAGAAAATTGTAAGTGTACCAAAATTCTATTTGTACACAAACTTATTTTACTATTTTGATTTAACACAAATTAGAACAAAAAATTTAATTCTCTTTTTACACGAGTTATTTTAATTTAACACAATCGACCCAAATTCTAAGGAAAAAATATTGCTTTATCATTATTTTTATAACTGCGACATTGGAGATGAGGAATTTAATGCGATTTCCATTTGTGAGAATTCCCCGAATTTTGTCTGCTTTGTCAGCATTTTGCATTTGATGTTCAAAGTGAAAAGTACCTCTTTGATGTTTATAAAATTTAAAAAAAAAATTAAAATAAAATTCATACAATTCGTAAAAGTCGATAAATGACATGTTATAGTTTGAAAATATTTGTTTTATTAATTATAACTGAAATATTTTTCGGTAGCCCCTAAAAATTTTTTATCACCTTGAAACTGGACAAGGTCCTAGATTTGTAGAAAAACATTTTAATTTCTGAATTCATTCTTAAATCCACTGAAACATCGGTACGAAAGGAGAATAGTCCTAATTTTATTAGAGATTATAGAAAGAATTTCACCAATATTACACACTTTGTATGATACATCTCTGTGAAATAAAGATTAAGATTTAAGATCCTAACATGAAAACTTATGGCTTTTTGTATTATTCTTGTTGATTTCTTAGGACTGGAGCCAATCTTCTATTTTTCCATAGATATATGGATATATATGGATACATATATATTTATATACATATATTTTTGTACACGTCTTTTTCAGGAGTGCATCTAATGCGTAAAAACAGAATATATGTTTATAGCTCTTTCAAAAGTTAGTTCTTAATTCTTCTATCAATAACCAGAATTTTCAACGTTTTTCAATGATCCGCATAAGTAAAATCCATGCTTGGAGCTGTAACTCGTTCCTTTTGTTAGTTTACTTCAATGGCATTAACTTACAATAGTTTGGGAGCCACATTCCAAAATCTGGTGCAGCCCAAGCGCCTTTTAAACGAATTCCTATACCTTTAGGTCAGGTACATAACAACGTTGTTGGAAATATTCTCACTAGAGCTATGTCATTTTAAAAAGAGAAAATTAGTACATTAATTATTAATAAACAAATATTTCTATGAACTTCATTACATTTCATTATTAACCCTTAGGTGGTACCGATATTTTAAATTCCATTGTTAGTATCGAGGGACTAAAAAGACTCTAATTGAAGATATGCAAATAAATCGTGTTTTTAAAATAATTCACGTTTTCGAATATAAAAATCAACTTTTATTAAATTTATAATAAATCTTACAACATATTACAACATATAAATAAAAAATTATAAATATTGCAACAATCAACATCCATTTGGTCCCCACGATATACCAAGTTAAGGGTTAATTTCAGTATTAAATATTCATACATATTTTAGAACTAATGACATAACGATATACCTGAGGGGAGTAAACGAACTAAGAAACTGACTTAAATATACCTAAATTGTGGAGAAAAATATACGTAAACATAAATCTACTTTGAGATCATAGAACAAATTCGTTTAGCTTAAAGATTCAAACGAGAAGAATGAGGACCTTTTAGCGAAAATTCTTTTTAAAAATCTAAATTGGAAATTTTTGTAAAATTAGTTCAAAAGAATACTCAGGTACACGGTTATTTGCAAAAATTTTCCACTTAACCTGGATCGAGGATCGAAGGGAAAAAAACACATCTATTACGAACTAAATCATCGCTTATTTCAATGCAAAATGTAAACCGGAGTTTTGTTTAAAGCAAGTTTTGTATCTTACCCAAAAAAGATAAACAATTTATGGTACAAGCCCAAAATTATCATGGACAATTCTTAATAACCGGTTGTCTAAGTCGCAAAATATTTTCCGGTTTTTATTTACCTTATCTCGCAACTCCAGCGAAAATGTCCAATGGTTTATAATTAAGAAAAAACTTTACCAGGATTAGGAGCATCTTTAATCCTCAACTTCATTTGCTTGAATTTAGACGGCATTAGGCTCCCTTGACTTGAGCCAAAATGAATTAATTGAATTGCGTTCACAACGTCCTGCGCCCGCCTCCTGCATAGTAAATTTCATTACGCGAATGAGGCTCCAACTAAAATGACAGTCGAAATCACTTAAACCTTGAAAATCTTGATGAGGGGGATTGCATCTTAATAGGAGCAATTTTAGCTAGAGTGTCTGCAGGGGCGCTAGGGCGGCGAGACTACACGGGCCCTAGCGTCGGCTAGGACTTATAGAAAATTAAAAATTCACACAGTACCATAATTCATGGGCTACAATACAATGACTTGACAGAACGCTCTTGGCGGAGTGCTGGCAAAACGGCAGTCCTAAAAATTAAACCGTAGATTGGATTTTCAGCTCCTCCAGCTTCCGCAGATATCTCTGTAATGCCCGCATAGCGCGGTGATTTATGCTAGTGCCGGAGACCAAAAAAAAAAAGGTCTATCCCCGCACCGGACCCCTCCGTCGGGACTCCACTTACGTACACTAAACTGTTTCGTAAATGTTCGCCGCAGCACCCCGCGCTATCCTCAACCTCCTGGGCGCAAAGGCAATGGGAATTTTAACAATTGTAGCTGTTACTTGCATAATTTTATTTTATTTTTTGTCCCCCATTCATTTGGCACCCTCCGCAGCGCCCAGAATAAACTTTGGTCGCGCCCAACTACGTGCAGGACTCGTGGATTTCTTATGTCCCTTTTGGTTCCCCTCCCGAGTACTGCAGGGCCGAAAGGTACCGCACCGGCGCTGGCCACGAAAGTAATTGTCATCGTGTAATTTAAATGAAGTTTTAATGGAAAATAAATTTGCCGGGAAATGAAGAGGAGAGAATGACGATTCAGCGGCGGGAGAAATCTGCCCGAATGGGTTAACTGAGTACACCATTTATATTTAATTAGCCCGCTCAGGAATTGGGTTAGACGGTTAGACGTTCCGTGCTAAATTATTCGTAAAAAATCCCTTCAAGTCGCTCGGCCTCGCATTAATTACATTTGGCGAGGGAGTGACTAGCGATTTAAGTTTCTGGGGATTTAGAGTAACGACCAAGCCACCTCTTCTTCCTCTCTTTAGAAATTTCCTTGTAGCTTAAAACTAGTTAAAAAGAGTGACGACGACGAAACGATTGCCAAACGATTGCACGGACACCCCCACAGGTTTATCTTCCGTTTTGGAAGAGCCCTCGTGGTGCAACAACCACGTCTCTAAATGCCGGGAATTACCACCACCAGAACGTCTGGGATCCGGCCCTTGCAGTATTACACGGTGCCCTTTCTTTGCAGCTGAAAGGGCTACAAAGTGGCATGGAATTAGAGGAAAGGAATGAAACTATATCTCTGTCCTAGAGGTTCTCTATTACCATCCACTTTTGCTTTTACACCACATATCCTACCGCCTATATAATAATTCCCTAGAGCCATTCTAGAGTCCCGCCACCCTCCGGACCCTTTTCCGGCGTGCATGTCGCAAGGAAGCGCTTCGAACGATAGTACTTTGCTCGTTCCGTTGCTAGTTTTTGATGTAATTAAAGGAAGCCATGTGGAATCATTGATGATGTACAGCAGAGCGGCTGTGTATGGATCTAATGATATCAATAGGATTAAAAGTATCTGAGGGAATTTTTTAGCATCTTTAAGCTCTACTGCTATCTGAGAAATTTTCAGAAAAGTTTCAGTAAAATCTCAAAGTCAATGGAGGAAGGAGAGTTGACGGATCTTGAACAAATCCTGTTGGTTCATTTTATCCTATGCTAAGGATATCAAAAGTCCTCGCTGATGAAAGGGTTCGATTTTATGCATCAGCCATCAAAGCGTTCGATTATTTTAGCAACTGTGCTCAGGGAGCTGTAAGATATTCTTATTGTTAGCAATTTTCTCCCATTATATGAGGATTTGACGAAATTAGGTACCAAAAGCCAATTTCCTTTAATATTATGCGACGTAGATTGAAATCACTCAATTACTTTTCCGAATGATACTTCATTTTAGGGGATACTACGCGTAAATAAACCAAACTAAAAATGTTATCATAATCTAATTACATATTCCTCTTTTGAAATACTTTGCCCTACCCCCCTATGTGCACCAAGTTCATAAGGGTAAAATAGTTAATTTTACTCTTTTTACCATTTTTGAAAATTGAGTAAAAATTCGAAACCGAAATTTCAAACAGTTCTATTTTAAAACAAACGCATTTTTCACGACTAGTCAACCTTTTTTGAGTTACATTTTATTTAAGAACGTTTCTTGTATTGATTTCCCTAATTAAAGTATAGAAAACTAAATCAAAACTGAGCTCGATTTTCATCGTTATTCTCCTAATCCCACAAAAATGTGTAAGTGGCATATGAACAAATAGGAAAGTCCGTTGATTCTCTTAAGTCACTCTTCAACGTTAAGGCACCGTCAAATCAAGGCAAAATGCCTTTTACAGGTAGAATGTGCGAAATATCAACTGCTAAAACACATCTGAGAATATTTCCTCAATTTATCTTGCCATTTTTCATCAATGTCTGTTCCAAAATTTCTAAAACTCAAGTGAACGACCGAGTTTCAATTTACAAGCAAACATAATCATCTTCCAAGTGGGTTTTGAATATCACGAGGAATTTCTCGAGACGACTTAAAACTTAAGGCAAGTGTGGTACGGTGGAGAATCAATTCAGCTGCTCCGCGCATTTTCTGCTCTCGGCCGAATCAATATTGACTTCGTAAAGAGTTAAAAGTCGTGTCGCGCCACCTGCTCGAATCACTCAGCCGCGGCCCAGCCTCTTGAGATCACCTATGACATTGCCGACACTTAAGTCGTCATTAGGGCAAATTAAGATGAGCCGAAAGGATGCGTCTCATGTGAGGAGACCTTTTTCATGTTACTGTGGCTCTCGGAAAGAGCTCTTGCTCTTGGAATCCACTTGGTAGAATATCACTCAACGTTGCTGGTGCCCAGATGTTGCCAAAGACTACATGCGCCCAGCGCAACTACCCTTCGGGGGCAAAAGTTCGTGTGAAAGAAAGTAAAATTTAATTATCGCAGTCGTAAGTGGAAGTTTGTTAATGGGGACTAATGGAGCGCGTCTTGTCTAGAGACTCCTAATGGGACCCTAATGCAAGCGCGTCATCGACAGGGTAAATCAGCTCCTTCCACCTGCGAATTCCTTTCGAGGTACCCACCGAAGGATGATGCATCCTAATCATCCTAATTAGGGCGTCTGCAAAACGAGCATCGCTTATTCCCTGCATCTTCTGCATAATTCGTTCCGCCCATCTTAAAATTGCCCAAAATTTTCGCAAATAATTATCCCTGGAATTATGCCGTGATGGTATGTTACCATCGTACTCCAATTAATAAGCAATTTGCTGAGAAAACAAAGATCCCTCCAAGGCGGGAGAAATCGCGTGCAGACGACTAATCGAGACGATTTTAATGCAGCACAAAGTAAACGCTAGCGACTTCGCTCCGAAAAGTAAATGGCCCTCTAACCCGCTAATTAGGCGCCCAATTTGAAGGGGGCACATCTCGCGGAGTAGACAAGACTCGGACCTAACAGTCGCTATCACGGCTTGAAATTGCCCCCATTTAAAATAATCCGAATAGCGGCCTTCCAGCCGAAGTGTCGCTAGATGACAGGGACAAAGGAGGACTGATGGGAGCTGGCTGCCCGTGACATTGGTTGATAGTCGGAAAAGGCAAAGGCCAGTGGAGCTGTCGTCGCGACACCTTGGGAGAATGCGTCGATTCGATAAGACGCGACGATAAGAAGCTAACGAACGCGGAAGAAAAATGGACCTGGGAGCTGCTGCTGCTGTTGCCGACAACTGTAAACAACTTGAGACCTGAATTGATGGATGATGGTGCATTTAGTGGCAGTGATAGCGACATCAGTCAGCCGGGAAGGTATTGTTTTGGGGCGCTTTTTGTCTTCTCGTTTTCTCTGATATTCTCCAAAAAAAAAAAAAAAAAAACTCCCTGCCTCTCAAGACACAGGTTGCAACTTATTGATTGGCATTTTTACTTGAAACTTCTCGTCTAAGGAGAATAGAACTACTTAAACGATAGTAGCAGGAACTATGTTGGTGACAATTTGCCTTTTACTCTCTATGATGGAAGTGTACTCAAGGGAGAATAGCCACGTTAAATAAACCCTACATATTTATTTTATTACAACCCTTATAATTATCTGTCCACACTTAATTAATTCTCATAAATAAAATAATAATAATAATAATATTCCCCGCATACGGACTTAACAGAAGCCCATAGCAGGCCGAAAATTTTATTTTAAGCTACCATGAGGTATAAAAACTTTATAGAATCAACTGAATGCTAACACTACGCCTTTATTAAGCCCAAAGTTGTTGAAAACTTAACTCAAAGGCAACACTACGGCTATAGAGGCCTTGGCCATAAGTATAAGGCACGCCCATGATTACACGATAGTCCCAAAATTTATGAAAATTTAAAATAAAAACCACTAATAATGAAATAGCATTTTATATTTTATTTATGTTCTAATACTTTGTTGTCCCTTTCTTGGCTTTTATAGTCGCGAGAACTCTCCTCGGCATAGTAGGATTAATATTTTGCCATTACTGACGTAAAACATCCTTCAAATTTTGCACCTAGGATTCGATATGCCCCAAAATTATTTGCTTTAGGATGGCCCATAAGTGTTCGATGGGATTGAGGTCAAGGGAGTAAGCGGGCCATTCCAAAAGTCTAATAATCCTTCGTTTTTGGGGAAGTATAGCATGGAGTATTGTCCTGTTGAAATATTATGGACAAAGGGTCTCTGCCATCGAATATTTTTCTATAGGATCCCAGCAGTGCGGCCTCTAAAATGGAAATATCAAGTTTCCTCCACCATATTTTACTGTATGCAGTATGCAATGAGAATGGTATGCTCCTTAAGTTCTTCTCCGAACAAATATTGCGCCATATATCCCAAATTTTTCCAAAATAATATTTAAAATGTCATCTAATATTAACTTCTGACTTTCTGATTTAAAGTATTATTTTAATTTCCATTCATTATTTAAAAGTATTGAATTGGTGTCTTATAGGCTTTTAATTCTATCTTCATAGGCCCTGATGTTCCCCAAATAGGCTTGATATTAACCTGCCTTCTAAGGGCGTACTTTAGGTTTCGAAATTTTTATAAAATTTATATTTTATTTTTATTCTGGTCCTCCTCACCGTCGACTCATATACTTAGGTACTGAAAAACTTGATATCTAAAATTAGAACTTCTATAGTTAGTTTAATTTAAATTTTAATAACTTCTGGAAAAATGAATCACATTCTCATTTTGCTAGCGCAGCTGCATACATTAATTGTGGAATTAATTTCCCAATATCAAATATTCACCGAAAAACAATTTTAGAAGGTATAAACGTATTTGTTTACTTTTGAAATTATAAATCTAAAGCTTTAAAATCTTCTTAAAACGTATCTGCATTTGATAAAATAAACATACAATTTTTTACAAAAAGCGAATATAACAAAAAATGAATCGTTAAACATTTGGCCACAAACTCTCGCATTTGCTCATACGATGCTATTTATTTAGAATTATTCCTCCGTTGTAGCCCTTTCCATCAGTAAAAACAACTCTGATCAAAATCGTGTTCCTTTAGTCAATTCAGCCAAAATTACAAAAGCACGGCAGGTGGCACGCAGCAAGGGTTCAAATCGCCTGCATCTGCATCTCCGACCCTAATTCAGAGCTATACACAAATGCAGAACGAATGCGCAAATTACAGCTGAATGATAATCGAGGGACAGACAGAAATAAACGAACAAATCTTTTCGCCTATCACCAATTTTGCACAGCGCAGCTAGGGTCCGGCTGGGAAAAAAAAAGAGCGGCTCAAGCTCCACTCAAAACTATCCGGACCGAGAGGGGCTTAGGTGCCCTGTAATTTACTCCTAAGCAGCGAGCACCGCGTCGGAGCGCGAAGATGCAACCAACGAAATTTGTAACAAGAAAAAGCCACAGATTAAAGGACCCCCTGCAGATTATTTGGCTTAATAAGAAGATACGGCGGACCCAGGCTCGAAGCCGGTTCCCATTCATTAGAACTTAAACTACGACCAAACTTAGGCCGAATTAATGTGCCCGACAATTTGATTGACCCACCGTCTGGGTCAACTCTTAACGTAATTACCGAGGATGACCAGCGGAATGAACGGTCCCCACGGGCAATCAGGTTGTCAGGCACAGGTAAACAAATAAAGGTTCCTATAAAAATCGGCAATTTATGTGAAACCCGGCCAAACAATTTAAGGTTATCACAGCACAAAGTTCTGTGGTCTTGACTGCTCCTGCCTCTGGGGTAAAAGGTAAAAGTAATTTCCCCGAGCTCAAATGACTTGCACGAAACGCTCAACATGTGCGAGCAGCTGCCAGCCGCTGAGCAACGTGTCAATCAAACCCCATGAGGATTTAAGCGAATCGATTAGCATTTACCAGCCAGAATACGGCGAAGCACAGCGGAGGCACCGGTAATCAGAGTCATATGCGCCAAATTAATTACTATCCTAACTTTCTAACATTTTCTTAAGCCCGATCGATCGGCGGCCGCAAAAACGCCGCCCGCACTGCCGTGAACTTGGAAAGCCCTTGTTGATTTAATTATGACAAGCAACTGCCTTTCTAGGTCATTTGTGGAGCCGTGTAATGTAATCGTCATGGCAGGTGATTACCTGTCCGAAGTGTTTCGCTTTGTAACGAGCAGCAGGTAAGTAGCCTTTTCGGCTGCGACCGCGGAGGACGACGAATGAACGATGAAACAGGACGGGAAGCAAGAAAAGCAAAGAACCAGTTCATGCCAGTGATGTTCGCATAAAAATAGGAAATAAGCTGGAGCCAACTGCTTCAAACCTCATAAATAATTTAACTTTCTTTCTGTGCGAGTCTGCACTGCTTCCTGATTGTGTAAGCGTTCGCTCTATGCCCTTGGAACAGATAGACGGAATGGATCAGAGGAAAAACTAAGCATCATTTTACCTTATATGCGGGAGTAGATTTCCTGAAAATGCGAAAAAATCGGGTTTTCTGCTTTATAACGATGTTTACGATAACCCTATGAAAAAAGGTAGGTACCTACCTACACCGGCTAATACCAAACAAAGAAAAGTACTTCTCAAAAAACCTAATAATTTATTTATAACAATTAACCCATAACTCATAACAAAATTTATATAGTGGGAAAATGAAGATTTTCTCTAGACTTTTATTAATTATCTTGCTACTAATTGAAATTTAGTCTCATCATTCAATTGCAACTCTTTCAAACTTTCAATTTAGAAAATTATTTTAATGCATTTCTCACTATGAACATTTTATAAAAAGTTACAATTATTTGTTTAGACCTATAAAAGCTGCGTGCCAATACAGCTTTTCGAATTCTTTTCATTTTTCGAACAGTTTTCGGAATTGTAGCTGTACCAATTAATGAAGTTTTGCTGTAAACATGAAAACTGACATGGAGTTTCCGTACTTTATTTTTATAATTTTAAAATATTTAAAAGGTATATTTAAAATTGCATACACAGCAGTTATCTTTACTTGCCGTATGCAAAGATATAATCGTCCCATATTTTACCTTCAGTTATTGCAGCTGTATCACCAGCATATGATACAATAATGCTATCAGCGATTTCAATAAGCTCATAGACATATAGAATAATAAGTAGTGGTCCTAAAATGGTAGATTACGGCACACCAGTTTTAATTTCTTTATATTCAGAACTGAAGGTATGTTTCTGCGAATGCGAAAAGGCTATGTACAAGCTTAGACAACTAGATATTGAGTTTTTAAGATCATATAAGGCTTCAAATAATAGAGTAATTTTCAATTATTTTCAATTACATTTATTTACAGCAATCACTGAAAAGTGTATGCTTAAGATTTCTTACAATCAGAACCCTGTAAAAGCGTTCATTTTAGTTAAATAATTCTAAAAGATACAATTGGAGAAGAAAAAGTAATTAGGAAATTTTTAAATCTCCCTTTTTACGAAATCAGTGCGTTTTTAGATCATATTTCAACTTATATAGGTCCAATTCATACCACAACCATTCCAACCATAAAATTCATTCTGAGTTTTCACAAGCATAAAAAAATCCATATTTAATTTTCCTCTAATTTCTAGTACAGTAATACAAGTTAAGTAAAAAGCAAAACCTTATTAGTTTTCCATATGGACCATAATAAGGTTCAGGTAAACATTTTCACGGTTTGTTAACTTTTTACATAGTCCCAAGGCTAGAGATGATGTAACAAACTAAAGAATCTCCTCACCATCATGCTCAAAACTAATTTGATTTGCCCAAATAGCTACATTTTCCATTGTGATTTGCAATTTTTGGTGAAGACCAACAATTTAATTACCTAACAATAGCAGTTACCTGAATAACGCTTAGGATATACCCCTTTTCCCAGGACCAGGGGATATGGAAGGGAGGGAAAGTGGGGAAGTGAATGCGACATTCGTAAAACCTTAAAGCTGACAAGGCGACCGCATAGAATCAGAAATGTAAAAGTAACACACATGTGGAGGGTAACAACCCTTTTCTCGGCCAGGGGTCGACATGCACAGACACACCATTAATTACACTTAATTTTAAAGCGGGCTTAATTAATCACCTGACCGGCTAGACATTTATCATTGGTCATGTTTGCGGGATACCCAAAAGGTTCAAACTATGCTTGCAGTGGGGCGCCCCCTTCCTGGCACCGCACTTATCTAAAGGCTCGAGGAGGAGCAACTCCAGGACCAAGCGGGACAAAGGAGTCCTCCGAGATTTTCTGAATTTTGTATATATCTCTCCGGTTGTACTCGATTCAGGTTTCAGATTCCTGGCTACTGCACCCGCGTTCCCCCCGGTCGGGGCCGCTAGACGATAGGTTGGGTCCTTCTCACCCCTCCCCTGATTCTTAATCGCCAACTTATCGCAAGGGGCCAAGGAGTAAAATTGGTAAAAGCATTTAAGAGGATCGAGAGGGACCTCGAGAACTAATTTGCCCCGGAAGAACTTGCATTGCTGCAAGGACTCTTGGCACCACACTACCTGAGCCCCATCAGCACTGTTCTGTTCCACTTGGATTTTTTCTTGGTTTTAATCAAACCCTCGCAGCACCTCTCACCCGGTTACTGCATCGTCGCCCGCAACCACCTCCCACCCTTGGGTTACACAATTGTCTTTGTTCCAGCCCCCATTATTGCAGATGCCGCAATTTTAATTTTGCCTTAAAAGAATTCGAGGTTTTACCAAGTCGAGAGATGCCGCCGCGCCTCTGGGCTCTGGCAGCGCATACTCGAGCCTGCATGAGCGTTGGGCGCGTCCAACCTCTGGAATGTGGGTCAATGCAAGGGACACATCCTTCCGGTAAGAAAATTTATTAAAATGTTCGTTTAAAACGTCTTGGGAAAATTAAGAGTGGTGCACTCTACGCCAACCCGTGATTACTCGCCACCGTAGAGGACCACTGTCAGGTTTTAAGGAGTTAATCAGGGTGAAACCTCTCGGTGGGCCGAGGTTGGCTGTAATTTTTAAATTCGTGCTGACGCAAACATTTTTCAAATGTACGAAACGCTATTTCTTCCACCTCTGGGAAATTATCCAGCTAAAAAAAAAATGTCACTTTCAAAGTAGATGACAAAAAGTAAAAGTAATAAGCGTTCGGAGCTGTTCCCGCAGAGAAAATCTCGTATTTTAACATTTACGATTGGTTAAATGCGGCGTAAAATTAAGTTGCACACTTGTCAAGATCAGAAACAAGTTGCATCTAAGGGTTTTTATAATGCTAAGGAATATTTAAAATAATCCAACATCTAAACCGATTCCTTATTTCTATGTTTTCATTCATAACGTAACGAAACTACTCAAATATATTCGTACACCTTAATCGAATATAACGAATACGATGAAGCAGAATTTCTTAATCGATTTTAATCTAACTTTGTCTATATACAACAATTTGATTGGGACAATATTTAGGCTAAGTTTGTAAATGACTTAATCAACCTGAGTAACATTTTTTTAGGGTCCTAGTCCCACTATGATCCGGAGCGGATCAGGGTGGTGTCCGGTATGTTGTAGGGTGCTGAACATGTGGGATTCATCAGAAACTTGTCAGGAATGCACCTATTTTACGTAATCTGCTCTGAATAAAACAAATAGACAATAACAAAAAATAAATTTTATAAAACCTAATCCGAGTAGGAATAAAGTGGTGATCCCTTCATTTTTGCGACACTGGTTGGTTGGTTAAAAATGAATAAAACTGGCTGTACTTATAGAAATTGCGCACTCATTAATATACCAAAAAATAGAGTTTATTCAAAAGCCCTTTATTTTTCTCCCGGATAGATTTTTTTTGCCTTTTAATGAGCATATTTAAATCATATCTCTTCTACTTGATGATGCCGGAAGGTACTTTTATTTCTTACTAGTTTCAAAAATTACAAGATACAAATTTTAATGGATTCTTTAACACTGAATCTTTTGACTGCTTAGAGGTAGTATGGATCGAAAATCCACTCTTTGTTCAAATTAAATATGTAATAAGAAAAACTATGTTCTACACATGAAATATGTACAAAAAGAGAAAAGCTTCTCTGGCGGAAGTCTATGAAACGTAATCAAGAAGAGCTTCTTACTTAAAGCACTTAAATATAATAAATTTTCTATGTTATAAAATGTACATAGATATTAACGATAATCCTTGATTATTTTATTCTCCTTGTCAGTTAATTACTTACTATCGGATTTACCTGACTTTGCACGGTGCACGTAAAATTCAGTAATTGGGTCTAGTTAGTATTAAGTCATATTTGTGCAAATAGATAGAATAGACAACATTTTTAAAAATCGTTTTACATTACCCCCAATAAGTTTTTGTTATCGTAAATATTTTCTATGTACAGACACGGCATTTCTACGGTTTTGTTATTATAGATTTTCTATATTTAAAAGTGTACATAGATATTAAGGATAACCGTGGCTACTTTATCCTCCTTTATTACTTAATTAAATTTAAAAAAATAACGTTTATAATCTGCATACAAAAATTTCTCAAGCATAAATTTAATGAATGGACTACTTTTATTAAAAAATTATTGTGACGCTAAGATTTTTCAAATGAACCAGTCTGGTGCCACCTCGGGGAAATCTTCTAGTTGGGATAAAGGGAAAGTAATAACAAAATGCACCACTATGTCCCTGGGGTAGTTCCATCTCCCAAATTCTTCTTCCCAGAGATAGTCTGATATTCAAACATTTGAAATTGGTTTAATGTACCGTGAAATTAAACTGCACATATACGCCGAGCTCAGACGCAGCATGCACATCTAAACGGCTTTAGTACACGAACTGCTGAAGGACTTTTTTTTAACAAAAGATTCGAGCTCCCGTTTTCTATTTTCCACGAACATGAGTGGAGGTAGTCCCGTCAGGCTGTAAATCTGCGAGCATCGGATTCGCACACGCGTAATTAATTCAATTAGTTCAAGAAAATTAAAAACCTTCCGCGGCACAGCAATGAGGTCACGTGTCAACCTGCCACAATTTACGTGGGCACGTGTCGACAGTATCGAGCCCATCAAAATACCCCTTGGACGAGTTTCGGATGGTCCGCAGCATCTCGTACCATCCTGGAAAACGTCTGAAGAACTTGCTAAGCTAAGCAACGTGACTTTTCATCTCTATTTAACCCAATTTTCGTAGACGCCTTTGAACCCACGGGTCGAACTAAAATCAATTTTCGCTCAACGTTTCCTTAGGACGACGTCCTTAAGGTGGAAGGATACTCCACTCTTGAACACGTCCTGCGGGGGTGTACACCACAAATGGTGCCGAGAGCGTCGGAACGCTAGCCGCCGATGGCTGCTTTTCGTCTTGTTACGAGTAATAGGCGAAGTAACTCAATCTGATTATCCCCGAGTAGTTTTCAATGAGAGGATCCGCTGAGGGTACCCAAGGGGCTAAGCCTCTGACAGTGGCGACGGGACGTGATAAAAGATGTTTTGTTTAGTGAAGCTCTGCTCAGGGGGGGTAAGGGGAGGGGCACTGGCATTTCTTTCCCTTCTAAAAGTAGACTCAGCCTCCCCAGAGGCGCTTAGAGTGCGCGCTACTACTCCCGGAAAAAAAAAATTGAGGAAATTCCGAGGCGCCAAGATATTTTGATACCGCTTCCCGGATTTAATTAAATTTCTTGATAGGGACGTGGCGAAGCACACCTTCTTCCAGTGCCTAGTCCCTTTGTATCATGTCTCATCGAAGCTCGCTACTCCTGTAAAGGGCCTGGGCGTCGAGTTGGCGGTATTAACGAATTTTTGTTGCCATTCTGGCCATCATCGATCGATGACTTCCTCCGGGGACTTGGAGCCGGCTGCTCCCGAAGAACAGCCAATGCTCGACGGTAGGTTGATTTGGCGAACATTTAAGTGGAAATCTGACGATTATACCTGGTAAAACTCTTCCCTGAATTTTTATTTTTTTATTTCATTTTTTTTTTTTGTATTCGTTCTCCGGCATAACAAAGCATAAAATAAACAATTTCTGATGTCCCCTGATCGTGAGATTTATTGGCAGGAGGGTAAATGAATGCTTCCGGCAAATGGAAATTTTGTTGATTCTGGGGGTTTATCGGGGGAGGGCGACTCTGCTGGTTTTAATAATGGCAAAACTGCCAAACGTCCTGAATGTTGAGCTCCTCGCGGAGAAATCCACTTGAAAGTTTTATGAACTTATAGCAGGTAATGGGCGGATTTCCACGTTTTTGCTAAAGACTTTGTGGTGGGCGATTAAAGCATTTAAAATTTGAGGTGGTTAAAAATCATTACCGGATAAAAAACGCGCCAAAACTTTTTATTTTTAAATTGAAAACGTGAACGAAATATTTGAAACAATTATTGTGGCATAAAAATGTTATAAAGGTTAATTGTTTTTGTGTTTTAATTGGAAATTAATTATTAATACGGTTTTTTAATTTTCTAACAACTCAAAACAATTTCATGGCAAAATTTTATAACTTTACTTAGTATTTAGTAGGATAGCCTTTATTGCTTATTGCAGCACTGTATCGACGTTGCATATTTTCTATGAGCTGTTGACAACGTTGAAGTGGGATCAGATACCAAGCCTCCTGAATTTTTCACCATAATTCGTCTAAATTCTCATTTTTCTTCGCCGAATTATTTTATCCACCTCGTTCCAAAGGTTTTCTATGGAATTCAAATCGATTGATTTTCTTTACAAGCCAAGATTTGAAATATGCCTTGGATCGTTGTCATGAACAAATTTCCACGTAACCGGTAATGGTTCCCCACAATTTTCTAGGATATTTCTACACTGATACTGATCCATTTTTCCTGATATTTTCCCAATAGGAACTATGCCATACCAGGAATATGCTGCCCAGCTTAGTGGTGTATCTCAAATATTAAATTAAATTCTTTTCTTTTAGAACGACATACGTAGAATTTACCATCGCAGTAGCTTGCTTATTACAAATTCTAATCGCTTTTTAAATTTCCTTTTTTAAAACAAGTGACTCTTTCCTTGTAATGTACGTATTTAATCCTGCTTCAGACAAACGATAGCGTACAAGTCTTAACGTAATATCTAAACGATATTCTGTCCTAATACCTTTCTTAATAATTTAAAAACTTTTGAAAAGATCTATTCGGCTTTCTCTCACCATTGCTCGATCCATCGCTTTCGTGGTTTTTCTGTTGCGTTACTTTCTTAGTTTTCCCTCAAATGTATCACATTGCGACATATATTTAATGGTATTATAAACCATTTTCCGTGAACAGTTCAAAACTTCTGTAATTTTTGTAATTTTTTTTTTACCATCTTCAAATAATTCGAGGATATCTTCCTTTATTCCAGGAATTCAATGACGACCTCTTCTCAGAATTAGAATTTAACAGAAATTACCTCAATTCCAATTCTTTTAAATAATTAATGATAAATTTACTAGGTAGAAGGCATTCTAAATGAAAACAAATTAAATATCACAATTTTAAGTAAATCTTTGCAATTTAAACTGTTCGTGTCGATGGCGTTAATTTGATTAGTGGATAGAAGAGGTACTTTTGGTTTCTTAAAAGTGCTAAAAGTTCAGTACTGAAAGCATACATGAAATTTTTAAATATTGTTTAAATTGTCATATTTGTGCTATATATTTTTTCTGCTACTGCACATATGTGAATTAGACGAAAAACCAACAATTTTGATGAGGGACAGTATTTGAACCTGTGATCTTCAAATCGGCGCTTTGCTTTCTAACTAATTGAGCTACTCTCGGTTACTTACGGCCGATAACTTTAATTCCAATGAGGAGTGCGATCGACCAATCCTGGAAACATATACTAAATTTACTAATGTACTAATTAAAATGTTAAGTAGAGGGACAATAATTATAGAAAACCACTATTATTTTTGTCACCTCTCAATTTTTTATAGCATTCCTAAAGACTTGTACGAGTAGTTTACCCGTCGACATTTTTATTTATTATTAAATTGAAGTGAAATAAACTGAGCCCCCAATTCCTGAATCCATTTGAGCTGAATTGAAAGAAGTTTACCAAACGCCCTTTGTAGATTCCAAAAAATAATTATTCTAATTACCTTTGATTTGGATTAGTTTTTCCTCACAAAACCTCAAATTTATTTTTTATTTTTGAACTTACTATCGGATTTCGAATTATTTTAACCACTTTGACTACAAAAATTAAAGTCAAAGGTAACTGGAATCAATTTATGAACATTTTGAGAACTTTATTAAGGAATTTTTATCCAAACAGGGCTTTTGTAAGCTTTTTTCGATTTAATTCGATCGGATTCAAGAATCCGGGACCCTGACCTATCAAGTAGTCCGTATATAAAGCATCAAAATTTGCTATATCTAAATACAGACAAGAAACAATGAATTTAACAAAATTACTACTAATTATTTACATTAAGCATAAAACAAAAATTACAAGAGATTTACCCATTTAATTAAGGAAAAAGTAAAAGAAAAAATGCCAGCCATCGTTTTATTTTAAAACTTTAAATATTACAATACGAGCTCAAATATTAACTGACTTTTTTTATAGAAAACAGAAAAAGAACATGTTTGTTTAGATTTTGAATTTTATTTTGAAAATTTTAAAATCGTTATTACAGGTTTTAGTGTCAAATCTCTAAAAAAAAAATGTATTTCATTCCTGTTCCAAATTCCCAAAACATTACGAAATAAATTGAATTTAAAATCACTTAATTTCGATTGACTTTAAATATCCCACAATTCTCAGAAAACTTTTCCAATCATTTCCTTCAAATAGTGAAGACATAACCCTAAAAAGTTAAAAATTATCTTGTAATGGACTGGACATTGGAATTTTCGTAGGAAATTTCACGAAAGCTATTCGTTTGGATTATTCCAGGACTGTGGACTGAAATGTTCCAAGTTAGCTTCAGTTTGGTTTGTGTCTTACATTTAGTTTACTCCGAAAAGTTATTACCGACAACATTAAGCTTTTTACTTGAGGAGCTTTTTGGATAGAATTTTTAGGTTCATGACCGTGACCCAGAAGAAAAGTTTAAATACTACGAAATTTTCTTCCAGGGTTAGAATTTTATCTTCAGATTAATTATTTTAATTTCACTACGTTGTGGTTTAACATATTTTGTAAATTTTTAGTTCGACTAGTCAAGGAAAATTAAAAATACGAAAAAGTTATATCTTAATTTCCATATAAATCATCAATATATTTCCTTTATATTTCTAATATATCTAATCAGTAATCGTCATATTAACTCACTTGTAAGGTTCATTTTAAAACACTATACAAAATAACCTGTTTATTAAAAAAAGGCCTATTTCGTAAATGGTTGAGTTTATAAAATAAGTTATAATTGTAACTTATCCTTCGATCCTGGGTAAAAGTAGCTCTTAGCTCTTAGCTGCTATCAGAAATCGCCTTTATAAATTTCATAAATACGTTGGTTTCTCATCAATTATGCATTTTAAAACAATCAAGAGGTTAGAGCTCTTAATTTTTATGCGAAATCAGAGAATTCATTTTCTTAAGCGCCACCAGCATATTTTACACAATTTTACTTATTTTATAGGCCCCTTACAGAAGATTTCTATTTCCTTATTGTGTCTAATTAGGCAGTGCACATTGCCACACGTAACTCATATTTTATAGGGCCCAGAAAAGCCCATAAAATGGATCAGCGCAAACCAAATGAATTTATGGGCACTAATTGTCGCCATTGCTCAGTTCTCTAAAGTGAATATTGACGGTTTAATTAGATCAATTTAACGTTTCTCTTATTTAAGCGAAAAACCCGGTCTTCTTGAGACCGATCTTCACCGAAAGACCATTTCACTGAAATGGCTCATTAAAAGGAGCTAATTTGAGCGGTTGGAAAATACCAAAATAAGGATGAAAAAACTTTAAGTGCGAAAATTGCCAGTGAAATGAGCAATTACGCGTAAAACCGAGTAAAATTTATGGAAAAAAATTCATCTCGTAAAATGCTTGCAATCACCGCATTATGCCCTCAATTAGGCCTGAAACTTGGCCCGGCATTCGCGAACTTGACGACTATCAATGCGAAACGTTGAATCGATTAATAAATCGAACGATGTCTACAGTCTG
Organism: Philonicus albiceps; assembly: GCA_963969385.1. NCBI lineage: Eukaryota > Metazoa > Arthropoda > Insecta > Diptera > Asilidae > Philonicus > Philonicus albiceps. The sequence goes on along the minus strand of OZ017772.1, from coordinate 74,283,603 downwards.
GCAGGTATTACCTGCCTAATTAGCATCAGTGCTCATTTGCTTGAAAACCGCGAGAATGCCGGAATGATTCAAATTGATTCTCTTGCCTCGACAGACACGAATGATCTCTCTGATGCCCCCTTAAGTAAATTAACACCTAAAATATCTGAGGCTGTAGACTCGTATCCCCCTAATTGCTCCAGCCCAGAGGACTTCTGATAACTCATTAGTTTAACCGGAGATATTTCGAAATTCTCACTATTTCGCGAGCAATTCTAGGCGCGCGGACATCAGGCCGTGAACTCCTGTAATATGTCAGTGTCGTTGGGAATTAATGAATGCAATTAGAATTATAATGAACTCCTCCTACCACTACCCGCGGCCGGGAGCTTTGCCGGGCGATCCCAGATGCGGAATCGTAGAGAAATTAGCTCCCTTCCCTGCCTACTTGACTTTTTTTTTGCTTGGGGTATCGTCGCGCCAGATTCCCTTTGCGTCGTGATACTTTCAAGCTAGCGCTAGCTACCGACGAGATTGGGAGAAAAGCCAGACGCAGATACTCAGATTCTCCTGAGTGATACAAATGAGATCCATTTGCTTCCAAGACATTTCCCTAATCCCTACCTTCCCTTGCCTTTTAAGCCAACCCCCAGCAGTGCTAGAAAATTATCAAAGCGCACTGATTTGACTACGGGTCGGGGGTACTCCTGGAAGGTGACGTAGATGAGTTTCCGTCGAATGGTTTAGCAGAATGTTCGACAGAATTTACGAATGGTGTAAACATTTTCGACATGTTCCCAGGGGACTCAAGGTTTTACAGGTGGGGAAGAGACAAACTGCATAAAAATTTATCGAGCACAAACGGTCTAAATATGTTTTTTTTTTGTCAGAGTCGACTAAGCCGATTACGCTGCACACAGTAGCGATCCGGTAATAAAATTTCAATCAACAGACGGCAAAAAAAATTAGTATCGCTTTCCGTCGGCCGCGTGGAATTTATTACAGGGCTGGGCGGGCATAAATTGCGCGGATTAAATTGTACAGATTTAATGCGCTGAACACATTCACAATCGATGTCCCGGCTCCTGTTGATCGGGTACCTGTAAAGTAAACATGGAGCCAGTGAAATTGTCTGTATGTAGTCATCAGCCAGACCTGGTTGAAGTATTAAAACTGTCAGCATACGGCGACACATGTAATTAAATATCTCAATTAGCAAATCATCTTACGAACCTGAGCTTCTTGCGATTATCGCACGATCTCAGCCAATTTAATTGGTTTTGTCGTTTGCATTTTTTGTTAACAAGGCCGTTTACGATGATCAAATTTTAGGGGTTGAAAGAGTTTTGTTAAGTCTAAGTCCAAGTCCAGAGTGACTTCCATACGCCAAAAAATGTGCCAGCAATTACGAATTGAATCGGAAATTATTTGGCTGTGGTAAAGGTTATCGTAAGCTTCTGATACCCTGTTTAGGTTTACATGTTAAATAGTAGGAATGGCTAGGAATGGTAATTAGTGAACGTAAGATAAAACGTTAATCATAACGAATATATGGCAATATCTAAAAAATAACGAACCAAAACAAATAAGGACTGAAAATAGACCTAGGATATATCCCATATACGCCTGAGTGTTAAATTTTTCTATGTTTTTAAACTAAAATAATTAAATGAAAGAATATTACTAAATATGCATTGATAACGCAAATAAGCCGGCTTTTTTTACAGAAGTAAGAATAAATGTTCTCTCTTTCATAGTGTAACAAACTATGGCATTATTGCATTGGGTGAGGCGTACAATAATTACCTATACCAGCCACAGAAATTACAATATAAAATTATAAAACTAATAAAAAAACCGAACCATTACTATAGGAAATATGCCAATGACTTTTAAACAATTAGTCGATGTAGTTTCACTTTCTCACAATTAAAGAATCTATCCCCCTCCTAAACATTGTAAAAATATAGTTGCTATCAGAATTTATGAAATGCTACATATAGAAAATTGTAACCCTCGTGATCTATTCAATAGAACTATAGGATTAGATTGAAATTATATTTTTAGTTTTAAGATAACCAGACATATGTGCAGGTGGCGAATTTATCTCTATTGAATTATTGGTTTAATAAATAATTAACTAAATAAATAAATATATGATTAACTTTTTTATTGCTATTACCCATTACCATTGTCCTTCATTGTACATATCTATCCTATTCTATTCTATTCTATTCTGTTCAATATGAACTCAATGTGCATATAAATTTTTCGGACATTCATCACATCAAACTAAACAAAATCCTATGTGGTTGAGAGCTATTTTGACTTCTTAATGCAGATCTAAATAATTCTATACCTCCATCATGCTCAAACTATAGTACTTTCGATTTATCTAAATTTAGGACTAATTTATTTTTTGTAACCACGAGTAAAGTAATTTAAAGCCAATACTATTTAGCAAATATTCGAGCATAAAAATCACTTTTTGTACTTCTCTGGTAGCTAATCTTTCTTTTCTTTTTATAAAACGAAGATTCTTGCTCAGTTTTAACCGAGTAAAAATAATCGATAGCCTTACATTGGGCAAACACCAGCAAAATAACAGCCGTATAACATTTCTATGGGTATATGACGGCCAAATGTACCGCGAATAGTGGTGAAAATAGTACCTTATAAAATTTTATTAAGATATCATTTATAATAAAAAAGAATTATTAATAATTAAGTTATATTTTATGTATTAATTAATAATTTGATTTAATTATTGTAATATTTTCTCATATTCTACTACATCTGTAATGTCGTACAAATTTGTTCGTATAGTCGTACGGAAATTTCATAAAGTCATGTTTGTCCGACAAATAGAGCCAGACTTAGCTCCCTGTTCGCCCCGACAATATAAAAATTACGGTCCTCATTTGGTATGCCCGAATATAGATAAAAATAAAATAATTCATCCCGAGTATTGAAATCAAAAATGTTTCGACCTTTAGGTAAATAAATTTTATTTATTTATTAAAGTTTTGTGACTTCTTTAAATTTCCACGAAATTAACCAAAGATTTCATCAATATTTGGCAAGTTAATTCCCTCGCGATTAGCCTCCCACTTTGCTTTTCTAATTACCTCCAATCCGCATTTTCGTCGGAGAAGGGAATATGCTCTGCCGGGGGTATTTAATACGCGCCGTAATAAAGCAATCTTTCGAGGGTAAACTTTGAAATCCAGGAAGCTTTCCGTCGACAAATAGCCCGGGTACGTGAGCCGGTTGCATATTAATCGACACCGTAACTTCCGAATATTTCGATCCCTTTCCTGTTTCTTTTAACAGGATGGCTCCGCGGTGGTATGTTGTTTACGCTCGATGCTATTTCATCGAACGCACACACCTCAGGGAATTAGTGGTGCTTCAACGGGGTAAAGAGCCTTTTTGGGGGATGCGTTTACCTTGAAGTCACCTGGGTTTTAAGATTTCATTAGCTGGGCTTCAGTGCTCAGACTTATTTCTTAAGTGAAAAGAAAATTACAAATAAAGGGGACAATAAGGAAGGGGACTTAAATTGGAAAAAGAAGCTATGATTATTTTAACATTTTTACCACCCTCGATTCACTGTCTATCAATTATGAGGTTTTTTTCACTGGTTACATTCCTAAAAATAATAAAAAGAAGATGCTTTGAAAAACGCTTGAAAAATTCCTTCAGCACCTCTACATGAGACAGTAGACTCTGCACGTTAGTTCACCTAAGAAAACGTAACATTCATTCAATTTTTAGTTCTAGTACAGAAGATGTTAACCATTTTATTACGGATAATATGAAATTGTCTCGATCCACCGAATTCGGAATACTCTAGTATGACTTAAGAAGCCCCTAGTAATCTTCTGAAAAACTCAGGTAAATACTTGGAGGCTTTGAGGAATATTGAAAAGTTATACATATGTCTGGTTAACGCTATGTAGGAGATATCTTTCTAATCATTGGATTTATTTTAAATTATCATATAAGGGTTTTTAGGTTCGTTGATTACATTGGCCTACAGAAACCTTGTGTCCAAAGGATTGGCAAATTATTTTTAAATTATTTTTTTATTGTTTAGCTCCATTACATCACGTTTTCGAGAAAAATAGAATGAAATAATGCAGAAGGTCGTATTTTTGATATTTTGAAGAAATCAAAGACTCCACGATCGTGTTATCTCCCACCTATGGTTTACTTTCTTTGAGGATATGTGAAGCCACTTATTTACGCTGATAAACCACAGACGTTGGAACTTTTGGAAGTTGACATTCGTCGTGTTACTGCCGATATACGGCCCTAGTTGCTCGAAAAAGTGGTCGAAAATTGGACTGACTTCCCGATTACGCTTCATTCGAACCAGCCTACATGCCCGAAATGATATTTAATGATTTTGCAACCAAAAACTGTTGGTAATGCATTCGTTATAAGATTTTCTCTGAAGCTAATGACCTTTTTGTTCTAAATGACTGTTTGCTCGTTTCAGACCATTAAATGCTACCTTGATATTTCTATTTGTGAGTCGTTTAACATTTAGAGGGGAGGCGCATAATGCGATATGAAGTGCTTGCTTTCCATTAGATGGCTACGTGAAATTGTCACTCCAGATAAAAGATGAAAATGGCCAATTAAAATGGGGCCAACCAGTAAAAGACTTTGCAGGTTTAGGGGCAAGGAAATCGCCAGTTTCGAATATTACCTGCATGAAAATGCGCTTTTCCCAGCGGTCTATTAAGACCGATTTTCCCATTCGCCTGGTCGTTTCTCTTATTCACTGGTAGTATAAAATAAAAGCGGACAATTCTCTGGATCTGAAGAGGGCCGAGAAGAGTCGCGGACTCAGCCAACCAGTTGCAAATGTTTCCTAAACGAATTGCGGGCCCGAAGCTGCTCCACCATCGTTGCCCGGTCCTTGTATCTGCGACGGATGCAGCATGCGAGAGTTGTCGGACTACACTGAAGATCATCCCGCCGACCTTCGGCTGCTGGGGAGAAATCCAATTATTGTTATATCTGGCCATTTTGCAGAGTCACCTCGAAAGATAACAATTCGCTTGTTCGCTGGAAGCGAGGGGATCCTTTTGTCTCGCAGTGGGGCTTTGTTGTGCCCGACTCGGCTGCCCTTTTTGGGGCGAAAACGTCTAAGAAGCCGTCTTTTAGCTCCGGGTGTCTATCTGTGCGCCCGTCGACGGTCGCTCCCTTTCAAAACGAGTTATCCCGGACGCTTAATGGAATTCTTTGCCGTTGCGTTCTTTCCGCACGGCTGGAGGGATTATTCCCTTTTACTTTGAGCTTCCCGGGGAACCAGCTTTGTCAGCCTCGGCGACGGGACAGTTGGGTAGGGCGGGACCCCTCCGGTACAGTATGATGCAACTCACGGTTTTCCACATTTGGTTTCCTCATAATTGGAGCTTTAGATAAGCTTGATTCTTAGCAGGCTATAATCTGTTTCTGCCCGGGACGTCGCCGTCGACTGAATGTGTTTTGTTCTTCGCCTCTTTTCTTCGTAAATTTTTACTACGAATAAACCCCCAAGCTCATACAGTTCCATAAAAGAGAAATGTCGACAGTCGCTATGCGACGCAAAAAGGTAGCCAACGTCTAGCGATTTCGGCAGCACAAAGCCTTTCACCACATGTTAGGACCTAAGCCGCAGCTCGTTTTCAAGAAAGTTACTTAATCCTCGCATGAGACGGAGTCCTCAAGCGATTCTGCCTTTTCCAAAGAGTAAAAGAATCGAATTAAATGCAATGCCAGTGTGCAATGAGCTCCATAGTGTGCTTTTCTAATTGCATTCAGAGGTGCAACATTTCGTGCAGTCTGACGGAGACATGCAACGCGGCATAGCTATGCCTTTGCCTAGAGTGCACTATCGGATCTAACTCGCGTCCAGGTTAAAATTTTTAATTAAATGTGACAGAGGCAGAGGAATGCGACGGGCTACAGCCGCCCGCGCTAGCCCGCCAGGGTGTCGATGGGTGAGCCACGATGTGATCGTAAATTTTACCTGGCCAACTCTCGAGATGGCTCTTTGACATTCGTGTCGCCTGCTGCCAGGTAAACTCCTCGTTCGTGACTCACTGTGATCCGGATCCAGATCAACTGCTGCAGATGCGAGCGAAGAGCAGTAGCGGTACAGTCGCGATGCTCCCAAGATACCGACGTGCTCATTAGGTGCATATTTAATTGAAATTTTAACGTATTCATTACGGTGATTAATTGCCCCGGCTGCTCATTTACCTGCTGCGAGCGAGAGACCTTTAACGCGATCAAAATCAAATTTGGTCATGCATTCGAGATGACATTGCCCTTAACTCATTTCAATTTGACCTCTGTTATCTTTGGTTCTCCTCTAGTAGTAGCGCTGCAAGGTTGATAACTATGTAAATGAAGTCGGGTTTGAAAGTTCTTACCTTTACTACACATTCTGTTGCATTCTACACCTGTTTCACAAAAATTTGCAAAACTGCAACACATTCTCATAAAAAAATGAGCATAATATTCTCAGTTTCGTTTTGGAACTGTGTGTCATTAATTTTTAACCCTAGAAAGGGTTAAACCTGTAATTTATTCCACATTAAGAATAAAATCGACTCTAAAATGAGAATAAATACCTTGAGAAATGCGTATTTTCCTCATTGATGTAAATTTTGTAAACGTACTACTTATGTGGGCTTTTTATCCCTACGAGTTGAGATATCACCTACATAAAATGAAGACGGAATATCGGCTGCACTCCGAAACTCTTCTAGATTTCCTTAGGATAGGATGTCTCTAGTGATGTCTTGGCACAAAGGACCGTTTTAGGTCGTTATAATGCCTATCAAATTTAATAGAGAGCATAAAATGTTAAGTTTTAGGTGGACTTAATCTCAATAACATTCAGATTTTTTCTGACTGCACAAAGCTTAATACTTAACCGTTCGGTCGGGTAAAACTACCCGTTTAAAGAATACGTAAACATTCGGACGGGTTTAATATCCGTTTAGACTTTCTACGTTAATAATTTTAAAAATTACCAATTTTTTTCATACATATCTTTATTAGTGAGTAGCGTTTATCATAAAACAATACAGAAAGATTTTTGTCTGGAAAGGATCATATACTAAAAATTTAGGAACATTTTACTGCATAATTTTAACACCGGACGATTAAAAGTGTTAACTCTTTGGGGTTAGGTGGGTTAAAAATAGTCCCACATTTGCTTAAGAACATTTCTGAAATGTATAGAGCTAAGAGAGAAAGGTCAGTAATAGAAAACATAAAATAATGGTAAAAGTGTTTTGAAAATATCTTTTAGAGTGGCTGAAAACAGAGTGATTTAAAAATAAGCACTTTTTAAATAAAACAATCAATTCTAGCCGCTATCGCGGGTATCGTGATGTCATAAATCAGTAACATAACCACTCTAGCAGATTTGGTCAATGCATTGCTACTGCACCGAACTGAATAGCGCTCATCAGTGCGAAAGTGCAGCGAGGAATCGGGCGATCACGCGCACCATTTTCAGCCACAGCCCATTTGTGATAATTTGTAACGAACGGCGACGTGTACCCGCCCCATTGTGCTGCAATTTTTCGTAGCCATCAAAACGTCCGGTACAGTCGTGGGGACAATAAATATTTCCGCACCGAGTGCGAAATTGAATACCTCACTCCCTGCATTTGTGGTCGAGTGCAGCGGGTAACATGTCTTTTACGTTTGGCGGAATGGGTCTAATGGAGTCACTCCCAAGACTCGTTAATGCAAACAACTTTGGGTTAAGAAAGGTAGAAATTTATTCTGGAGCCTTTAACGCCATTATTTTTATCCCTGATGGGCATTTAGAAGGCACAATGTGCCAAGGTAAACTTTTTTCTTTCGTAAATTTATTTCTCAACTATCGGAAAGAAAAGAATGTAAATAAAGATAAATGCTTAAAGGACACATTTAATAAAAAATATGAAGTACAACAGCAGTTTGATAACACAGTGTCTTTCAAATTGCATATTTTCGGAGATATTTTTGGCTGATACATTAAAAAATTGTAAGGTAGTAAAAATGTTAAGAAACGACATAAAGCAGCAATTGATAAAAAAACAGAATTTTATCAAAACGACATAGCTCAGTAGCTGTTATGGTTTAGAAAGCCTTTTCTTTTAGACAAACCGTAGATTTGGTAGAAATAAATGGTAGACGAGATTCCACAAAGTTTATTCAACTACTTGCAAAAGAAAAGACAAAAAATTGTAAAACTTATTATAGTTCTTAGTACGTCCAAATGAAAAAAACGAAACCATTATACTCGTGTGCCGGTGTCTGTTCATTTGTCACAACCAATCTATTCCGAATCTACTGAACCGATTTAGTGGAAATTTGGTACACATATGATTTTTTTCTTTATCTACGAAACTACTAAGTCTACTGAGTCTGAGAAATAAAGAAGTTTATGATCTTAAAATAACATGGTAAATCTCTCGGTATTGTGCTAACCAATGTAATTCAGCAATTTCCCTGTACAATCCGATACCTTATATATATTTTTTTTGTAGTTACCACAAACAAATTTGGATCATATGTAATAAAAATTATATCCGAAATATAACAAATTAAATAACTTAAAATCAAACATTATCAGCTAAATGATGCCCGATAATTAGTATACGAAATCATTAAAGGTGAGATACATTGCCTGTTTTACCTTATGGGAACTCCATTAGGTCGAGGTTAGATTTCTGGTAGATAGAATGCAATTCAATTACTTATTTCGTTTAAACTGATCGTATATTAAGGATGAAAATAGCAAAATATCTCTACTTTCCTCATCTAACCGAACAAAACTACCCCAGTAATTCCAACCCCAGTTAAAATATTCCCCTTATTTTATCAGGAAAGAAAAGCCCTGACACCGCTCGATACTGCAACCTCTTCCAATTTCTCTGGGTGAAGAGATGGTTATTCATGTAAATGAACGAAATCCTCTGCTGTTCAGCATTAGCATATAGTGCTCTATGTCCGCCCCCCACACTGTCGTCTGTGCATACAGGCGCAACAGTTCCTGTGACAGCAGAGCCCTGGCACATGTATCTTCCATGAAATGAACTGCAATCCCGGACAGAGAATCAGAATGCCGAGGATTTTCAATTTTCTCTGAATCATGATCCCCCATTACATGGAACGAAATTGTAGGGCTTTCAGTCCCTCTGCCTGGGCAAATTATTATATGCGAAAAAAAAATATAAAAATGGGGCAACCAAGGACACGAAACTTTTTCTCCTGAAATATTTCACGTTTCTGCCTGCCAAGGCAGAATACCCCGCAGGGTATAGAATCTCAGAGGAGTAGAGCAATTCTTAAAAGAATTTCAGCGGTATTTTAAATTTTTAGGACCCTAAAGCCAAAAAGGCGGTGCAATTTCCGCGAATTTGTGAAAACGTTACAATTAAGGCAAACACAACAGAATTTCACAATTTGCCTGAAGTCTCTCTTTCAGTAAATATTGAAGTAATTTTCTACTCATTCATAAATATTTCCCCATCTTTTTCGTAAGCATCCTTTTTACCCTAAAATGGTTGCGTCTCTCGGCCCAAAACAAAATTCATTCTCCCGCCAACGAGTCACCTTTTTGTCGTTGGCAAAAAGGTAAAATACTCCCATTCAAAAAGGTGAAAGGCTACCGGACGAAATACAAAATATGAAGCATTTTGTGGCCGCACTGGGAGAATCACAAAAGGTATCACCGGGAATTCAATGACCTACCCCACAGCCCATAAATGCCAGAAATATAGCCGCTTTAATGGCGCCGTCTGGCTTTAGATTTTTATTGCACAATTTCTATGGTTTATTTAGTCCTTGTCGAGGCGGATCCTATTCGGATTTATGGACGGCCATTGCCCGAACGTTTTGTTCAATTTTTCATCAGGCGACCGATGGCGATGTCTTATTGGGGGAGATCTTAACAACTCTTTAAAAGTTACTATAAAGGGAAATGAAAATTTCTTCAACTACTAGGATATAGTTCCCTATATTTCTCATTTTAAGCCTATTAAAGATATGAAGAGATAATAATTTCGTATTATTTATTTTATATCTTTAGTTTTTGTCTACTCAATACCGTCAATTTCAAAAAGGGCATATCTCATTTTCGATTTTCAAACATATGCCCTTTTCGGAATTTTATATTCAATTACAATTATTATAAAATAAACAGAAATAGCTTATTATTATCATAAAATTAACTTTCATCATGACTCTCATCGAAAATTACAAAATTAGTTCACTAGTTAATAATCCATCATTACAAAAGTTATCTGAGGTAGTTTCAATTACCTGTCTGTTTTAATTCCCCTTATTGAAAATACTTGAAAAAAATAAATTCAGGGAATAAATAAGATAAATAATGTTCATAACACGAGCAAAATATAAAAAGAATAGTCACACAAATAAAATATTTAAAAGTCAGGACAAAGACCTTTAAAGACAATCCTTTTTACATTCAAATTTCCATAATTGTTGCGTAGAAACGAAGTCTTCTAAATTATTGTAAGTGAGATAAATGATTGCTTAGGTTTCTTACCTTCAGGTCTATGCTTGGCTCTAAAATGTCCAACATTTCCTTCAACCGTTTTAGTTTTCCCCCACCAATTTCGACCGTAAATGGACTTATTATTCACAAATTCCATTAATGGCGAAGTGGATGTAAACAGCTCGTATGGCCAATTCCTTGAGGGCCAGGTATATACGCGTTGGTGCTCATAAATTAGTAAAGACAAGATTGAAGTTGAAGATGGATACCTGTGCAGCCCAGAGGGTCTCAGGAATGCACAAGAATCACCTTAAGAGCCATCTTCGGACTAAGCCGAGTTCAGTTAAGAATTTCCCTCCTAAAATATCGTGTCCCCCCGGACGATAGATGGACCCGAGCGGCGATAAAATTGATCTGCAGGCTCTGGCGCTGAGCCTGCAATTTTCCATAGGTGCGCTTAAATTTTTCATGCCGTTCGGGTCTGAGTCTCTTTTTCTCATGGAGAGTGCAGGCATCTTGGGTTGATACCTGATGCCTGGTACTTGGTACCTGAAGTTCGGTCGGTCTTAACTCGGTGCCGCCTCACCGCTCCAAGGTAGATTCATTGAATATTTAAGCCCACAATAAGGACGGTTTCAAGAACCGAATTTCACTTAATTCGTCGTGATGGATAGCGCCCTGGGAGCAATGGGGCCGGCCCGACGATGACGGGGCTCCGAGGATTGTAAAGAATCGAAAACGTAGCGGCTGAGGTGTACGGAAGCCCAGCGGTGCACCAATTTTGTGATTGGGACCCCGGATGCAGGGGATATGGACCGATTTTTCCTGCCATGAATTATTTATTGCAATTTAAATGTTTCACCAAATTGAATTTGCTTGCGCTGTAATTGTTACTGGGCGTTCGGATGGTCGGGGGGTTATATATTTTTTTTTTTTTGCGAAATTTTTGAATTATTTTCCACACCCGAGCAAAAAGTGGGCTGGATTAGATCCATGGTTTATGGTTATGCAGGATAAACTCAATTTGAATGCGCTTGCAGGGCCAGATACCAGATAAACAGATAAACTGAACAGGGAGCTGGCTTTCCCCTGGCACCGTCTGGAGTTTCTGGGGCATGTATGTTTGTTCGGGACGCGCACTGTCGACGGAGTAGTGTGAAATTTAAAATTTAATAGGAAGTTGTTGCATTCCCAAGTTTCATACTTACATTTAAATTGCCGGCATAGTTGGAAACCGTGCCGCATCCATAAGTTGATAGCGTTTTCAAACTTCTTGAATTTTTCAAGGCATCTTCTTTTAGCAAGTAGTAAGGAAGGAATGAATGCAAATTCAAAATTGAATGCGGGTAAGTATACGTCGCCAGATTGGAGGGAATTTATAAACAGAATGAATTTGCTTCTCGTCTGAAGCATCTACGAAAGCGTCCAAGTCCCTTCTCAGTTGGCTCAGTATAACATGGGTTAACCAACAACCTCATTGTAACCTTTTTAGTTTATTAATAGAATGCAAATTGTTAGAAATTATGTAAAACTAACTAACTGATGGATACCAACTACTCTAATTCAAAATATGAGAGACAAATATTTATTCATTTTTATTTATTTTATTACATATCTATTTGCTAAATTCAAATTTGCTATCAAAGTTTGATATAACGATTCTAACTTCTGAATTCACTGATTTTAAATATGTAGTCATCATTTTTAGATAGTGTTGACGTTCAGCATTTTCAGACATAAAGATGATCCTACCCTGACTATGATAAAAGTTTTAAGAGCTAGTTATTCTGAGTTCACATAATAATTATGCATGTATATTAGATAACCTTTGGAAATTTGAAATGACGTGGATTCAGTCTAGCAAACAGAATTGCTTATGAAAGAGCTTTCTATAAAACTACGAATGTGATCAGCTTAAAATCGAAAAATTTAAGTAAATAAGAATTTTTGGGTTTTATGGAAAGAAAAAGAAAAATACGTATAAGGCCGATTAGACTAATGAAATTTAGACATAGAGATCTTCTAAAAATATATAAAAGATAATTCCCATTAGCCCAGCAAATAGAAATAATTCATAAAATCAAATAAGATATTTTCTCTCCGCGGTATGGTCTCCAAAAAAATTCATTATTTTGAGCAAATGATTTTAAAGAAAATCTGATACCCAAGTTGCACAGATTCTTTTTTTTTTAATCATAGTAAAATAACTTTAAAAACAAATATTAAACTGTATGAACATGTTCTACGAATAGATAACAAGAATACTAACATTTTTCCTGTACTTTAATATTTGTGTATATGAAGGTAAAAGAAGTTATTCAATTGCCTAATTAAATTTTGCGTAATTTTTAACACTTGCCTTAATTAGAAATGATATACATAACAGGTACAGATCAATTCTGGTTACTTTGACCGTGGGGGATTAGTTTATCTCAATATTAATTCTTCTGATATTACTTTTTTAACAAATTAAAAATTGCTAAACCTTACATACCCTCAATGCTATATCAGGTTAAGATGTTTATTTTTAAATACAAACTTAAATACAATTAAATACAATACAAACTTAAATACAATTAAATACAATACAAACTTCTAATTAGGTAGGGAAAAAAATCTTACTTAAAATCGGACATAGTAATCCTAGCCCACAGTACATTTTAAAATAATGAGTAAAATATAATTTCATTTTATTCTACGAAAATTATTATCAAGTCAATAAGTTAAAAGAAAATCCTAATGAATCCCCATAGAATAAAACGATTTACCTATTAAACTCAATATTTTCTTTATTCCGTGGAATAAAAAAGAAATTTTATTAAAAAAATTATTGAAACATGTTCTATGACCCGACGGTTACAGGGTTCCTCTGAGTTCGGACTAGAACTGAACTTTAAATGAGGAGTAATAAAGGTGTAGTTTTGTTTTTATATCATAAAACGTGTAAAATTATTCTGTGAACATTTTACACGAAATTGAGTATTTCAACTACCGGAAAAGATTTTTGCATGCTTTAATGCACCAAAAAATAAATCCTTTTGTAGTAAAAGAGGTCGATAGTAGTAAAAAGTTAATGTGGATTTTCAGTTACGAAATGTAAAGTTATTTAACTGGTGGTTTAATTGGTATAGTAAAATGAAATTTATTTTTATAGTAAGAACTAAATTTAGACGATGAACAAATTTACGTAAGTAGGGTGAGTGTTATTAGAAAAGTAATGCCAAAATTTCGAAGGGGGTTGTAAAAGGGAATGCTCTAAAGAAAGAGTGGAGAAAGGCTAGATGTTTCGTTTAGCAAAAAATATTAAGAATTGTTTCCATTGGCAAAAAGATTGGCTAAACTCTGCACGAATTGAGCAAGACTGATGGCTGTAACCAGGAAATGTATCGACGACACATACCTAAAATGCAAATCAGCAGTTTCAGTTGCTCAAAAATATTGAAACTCGAAAGGAGGCGAACGCCTGAAGATAAATCCAACGTAAAATACGAGTTGGGCGCATCTGCCATAACACGACAATTGAATTGCTTCATTCGCGGTCCGATTGCGGAGAACAACGACCAGCCAGAGGCTCCTTATCGGGGAGCATCATCAGGCGCATTCGACATTATCCAATTCTTGCTGCGCGAATAGTAAGAATTCTCAGAAGACATCGAAATCGTGCTTTCCATCCAACTCCCATAGGGTGCTGAACCCATGGTCGTCGAGCGGGAAATGCGCGAACGTAATGCGATTTTTTCTATGCGCCTTATCTGCATCTGGTGTGTACGGATGGAGGAATATTTCTCGTTTTGATTTTCACAATTTCTTCGCTGTTCGCGACCGGAGAAGATCTCAGCGGGGGGTTGGATGATGCGACGCTAAAGATCACGGGGTCAATCAATTAAAGGGCCTCTCGGAATGGCTCCGACACGGGCTGCATTAAAATGCGCTGCGAAGTAGCTAATTGGCGGTATGAGGCGACCTTGAAGCGAGTTCGATTATCCATCATGCGCACGTTCGTTCAACCACGCTTGAGAGTGTGGACCAGTTTTTTTTTTGTTTTTTTCCGATCACCTACATCTTGCGCAAACGTTGATGCGAAATTAAATGGGTAGTAGTAGAGGTGCTCCGCGAACCCTGCGCGACTGCTTTAATTGAAGCTGAATATTCTGAATCGCGTGGATGTGGAGCCGCGCAACAAGTGTCGTGTCACATAAAAACCAGCTCTGGATGAAGTGGTTCTACATTTGTCCAGGCATATCTCAGTCCCGCTTTTTCTGCAGGTAAGCAGATACAGATTCAGGTGGTACGCTCCAAAGCGAATGATGGCCACGGTGCTCGGGATGATGATGATGATGATGATGATGGTGATGACGATGACTGTAACTACATATGATGCATTCTGAGCCGCCAAGAGCTCTTGAAATTGCAGCCATAAAACCGAGACACGGACCTAAATCCGATAAGGAGGACATGTTTGTCTTGCTCGGATTGTGGCATCAATCAAGCGAGCAGGGGGAGAAATGAGTCGAGGTTTTTTTATTCCAGGGACTCCGACTGCCCGGATAAGGCGAAACAAGTTTCCCTCTGATCCGCGTGTGTGCCGTTTTATTCCAGGATTACAAGCCCGCTGGAGCATATGTGAGAGGCTCTTTGAACTTGACGGACTTGACGTATAATTCTGCCACTGGGGCTGCTGTTGTTCCCGTCGCGAACGTTGAAAATATTCAAAACTCATAACGAAGCTCCACTTGAATATGTTCCTACTTTTGGCCGTTTCCTTGAAATTTACTTTGACAGAGATATGGATGAAGGTTTTAATTCGAAAATCTTATTAGGAGCCTTGTCAGCAGAACTTCTGAAGAAGTCCTCTTGTTAGAAATGCTGCTTACAAACAACACAAAATTTAAATTTCTAAGTCATTAGTTTCATATTACACCGCTTGAATTTCATACCAAGGATTTGGTATAATACACTTTCTAAGAAGCAAAACAAGCTATTTGCGTAAGTTAAATAAATTGAATTGCTTAAATTATAGTAAAAATTAATATCACATTTTAAATACGAAGTTATAATTTAATAAGAACTTTTGTTATTTAAAAAATACGATAGAATTGCAGCAATTTTATAAGTAACTTTTAGAAATGATGGTACATAAAATATCAACATTGACCTCTAATAAAATCCTAAAGTGGTTAGTTCTACCAGAAATACTGATCCGACCATTTTACGCTAATAGTTGGTAAAAAAAACACGTTTCAATTGAATCGAAAGGAGCTTACAAAAGTCCTCTTTGGATAGAAACTTCTCAATAAAATCTGTGTTCTTTTAATAATCTAATCTAGATCTGGAATTTCACACTGTTAAACTGTTACATATAGCAACACTTTCAAAATTTGCAAAAATTAATGATTTCAACCTATCCAAGCTTTAACTTGTGAATTTAAAAACTTATTGGATACAATATTTGATGAAATGCCGGCATAAGTTTAATGCGATTTTATGCTCTTTTCACAAAATTAGAAAATTTTGCTATAATTAACAATTCCCACATTTCAATTCAATACAAAATATCTTGTAAAAATGTTAAAGATCAGTTCATCAAAGAGAAAAAAAAATCAGAACAGAAACGTAATCAACTTAAAAATAATAAAAGTAACTAAAACTAAGGCTAAAACTACATGGAGAATAAGGGGCAGCAATAGATAGTGGAATTGGATGGTAAAGAGAGTGTTTTAGGGTACCTTTATTGATATGGAAATTGAAAGGGGTGGTATAGTTAACTTTGCATAGCATTCTTATAAAGGATTCAAAGTGACCATAGTTAGTACGGTCTAGGGTGTCTAGGCGGAAGAGTGGAGTGGATAGGTTAATCAATTTCAATCGAACCTCGATAAAGAGGAAGATTAAAGTTATCAACCCAAGGAAGGCCGCGCAACGCGAAACGAAGGAACCTACGTTGAACAGCTTCAATCCTATTAATGAGTATTGGCTGATAGAGTGACTAGAAAACCTAATTTTAAAATAGTGTTTTACGTAAAATTATTAAGATAATTCACTTACAAAATTAAAGGTTAAGCATACATCAAATGTTGTTTATTATCGATTTAGTCTGGGAACGTCTCCGATGTATCAAATCCTTTAATTTCTAAGTATTCAATTTAGGGCTTGTAAAATTAACTATTTGATGAAAGTGTATAGTACTAATTTTTAAACATTTTATTCACTTCTAAGGTATCATGCTGATTAAACACATAAAATACATAAAATAGCAATTCTGATTTGTCCATTCCCACATAAAATCTAACTTGAATTTTACGTAGCGTATGTCTACTCCAAAATAGAGTGTTACGTTTTGTTGTTAAGCTTAAAAATCATTTTAGATTCGATAGATTTAATTCCTTAAATTCAAATTTCAAAGCACCAATATCCGATATCTGACTTAAAACCAATCTCAACAACTCACCCACATCGACCGCAGAATCAATTTTAATTTACATTTCATGGAAATCAAGTTTACTTGGATCGCTTTAAAAATTTAGACACGGATTTCCATCTACTTACGATTCTACCAGCCCCTTCGATTAGGCAATCCGCAAATTTGATATCCATTATTCGCCGTTAATATGAAAGCTCAATCCACCCCCATCCCTATAAGCCCTGCGGTGTAGACCTATGGAAAGAAATAATGGAAAATGAGAAGTTGTTGTATGCCCAAGTCACGTATCCTCGTGTTTAGAGGAGCCCCACCTGAGGGGACCCATTCTCCAGAGAACTTAGGGGAGCCTCACCCGTAGCACTTGTAGAAACAAAAGATTTATCTGTGCCCATAGACAGATCAGGATATTTTTAGATTTCGAACAACTGAGAGAGCTGTTCCCGTGCCCGTGACCAGAAATAAATACAATTTTTTCTCAATATGATTACAAAAAAAAAGGATACCAGGAGCGGCTGAGACGGACACCTTCTAAAAGTATAAAGCGCTCAGATATTCCGGCCATGACTGCTCATATCTTTACGTGATACGAATCCCCGATAAGTGGATTAAGTTGTCGTTCAGATAAAAAATGGTTTCCCAATTTGTCAGAAGGGCCTAGCTGATGGATAGAAGATAAGGGCTCCTCTGGTGGAAATGGTGCCTCTTCAAGAAAAATTTATTTAATCTCATTTTTGCCGCTGCTTTGCAAGTCTTTTGTTTGATGATAGCTAGGGACCGAGATTTCTTGGTGAGATAATTAAAATTAGACTGGATTCCGCTGTGAGGTAATTCTATGTGGGGTTGGGATGGTTACACATTAAGGCAAAGTTTTAACAATTTATGTTGGACCAACTCGACATCTTTGCAGTTAACATTCCCCTTGAATGGTTTATGTGGTTATTGCTTAAATTTTAAGGATCTCAAAAACTTTTAAGAGCAATTAAACGACTACCATCAATAAAGCCACAAAACCCCATAAAATTGAAGCAAATATTTTTCTTTCGGTTTATACTTCTTTGCAACTTTTCCTACCTTGGCTAAATAAAGTTGCTGAACTGTTTTACAGCTTTCGATCGAAATTAACAAATAAATCTTCTCAATAAAGAATTTCAAGCATTATTTATGATATCGGTCGATCAAATTTCGTTGGGCATACCTTGCTATAAAGTTAGCTCGTCCAAAGACTACTGCAATTTTCAGGTAGTTGCGTGACTAACTCTCCAAACCAACTTTATAAATCTCGCGAAAAACTGTGAAACTGTTTGTGATTATTCTGTACCGAAGTAGCTACTACGAGGCACTTGGAACGGCAGCACCTTTAACGGACAGCTTTCAGAAGCTGGAGAGATTTTTACTTGAGATATTTTACCATTTAAAGGCTTTAAGCACTTTAATGAGAATTTTAACTTGTGGCAGTTGTCCGTTGATTTTAACTCGAGGTGCGAAATATGAGGTAAAATGTAACACAGAAGAGTTTTTATTACTTTTAATAAATGTCGAAGAATATGCTTAATGCATGGAATAGCTTTGAGCAATTTATTTTATCAGACTATCATTTGAACGTTTAAAATTTATAGTCTGAAGTGTTCAAAAAACATGGTCGAAATTAAGTAAAGTTGAAACACAAAGTCATTTCCAATCGAAACATCCGATTATTTTAAAAACCACATAAGTCAAACTATAAGAATTTTTTAGGAATCAATAAAAACTGTGTTATTCATAAGTGGACGAATTTTCAAGGTATGTTTTGGGCTTAATGTAGTGTTTTGACTATAAAGTTTATAAAAATCGAATAGTCTTTATCATTTATGAAAGATAAGTTAAAGGCAAACTAGACTAAACTGTTCTTAACTTATTAGAATTTATCAAGAAACAGATTTAGGTGGTATTTAATTTGAAAAGTAGTCATATTAAATATATTTTTAATCAAAATTAATGAAAACAACACAACACAACATGAAAACATTAACATTTTCACGTTTTACTATCACTATGGCATGTAATCATACTCTCTATCATCCTTATAGGGATTATCTTCAACATATGTTAAATATGTTTTGATAAAATGAAATGTGACCTTTCTGGATTCGCATTAAATCATTTAATTTTGTACTATTAATTTGCACTTTCGATGCATAGATTTTGGCTGATGATTTATCAATAAACGTATGAACGCTGACTATGCGGTATTGCTTGCCAAGGAATGAATGTATTGGGTTGCGTTTGTTTTACCAACATTATGGGTCTACTTTTAAGGAAGCTTCCTTGTCTTATGTTGTTCAAATAAATAAAAGAAAGACTTTTTAAAAATAAATAATCGTGGAAATTTAAGAAAAATATATTTTTAACTAATCATGCATATTTTATAGAAAGAATAAGCAAAAATATACTGGAAAACTGTCAGAGATTTAACCCTAAAAAGATAATCTACGTCTACGAGACGTAGGTAGTAGCTAAATATTTTTGATTAATTTTTAATTGGATTTCTACGTTTTCTGTTCTATCTGTTAAATAAATAAATATATCAAGAAAATAAGTTCTTTATTACCTTTAGTAATACCTAAACTAATCTGTAAGATCCTAAAAGGTAATAAAATGTAGTTAAATTTTATAATATGCGCTAATAAAGTGGCATATGTCTCTAGAACGAAAGACTATCTTTAACGTCTTTTAGAATATGATTATTTTTCTAGGGTTAATGTTGTTAGATTGATTTTTTACATATTGAATTTCGTAAACAGAATATGCGCCTATTTACAAGTAATGAATTTCTACGGATTCAAAAGAGATGGATTTTAAAGGTTCCTGTGCCGCATGATGATTCCTTAAAATTGCTAAGTTTTACCTTTCTGAGATGATTTAAATTTTTGTGTTCTAAAGTTGAGAGTGTGGCAGAATAAATAATTTTTATTTACGTCTACAGATGCATTTCTGTAAACGTATTGATAATTTGAGTATGGCATCATGGAGCCACATTTTGCACATATTGACACATGAAAGTATGCCTGACAATCGTAGCGCATCCCGCACTGAATTGTGTACTACTTAAATTCCATTTTTGGAGGTTTTCCGTGCATGCAAATCTGCCCCAAGGAGAGTCTGACTAGGCTTGATGCACGTCCGGGAAATAGTCGCATATGTCTGCTAGTGGCACTGTTCGCGCATTGGTTTATTGTTCTGGAAATTTTTTTTAGATATTCATGATGTTTTAATGCAGCACATGAAGTAGTTTTGTAAGGGGACTGAATGAAGGCGAATTGATTGTAATTCGAAATTGATTGCTATCTGGGTGGTTCTATTGTGATCCATATGTATATTTTTAGTATGTCTGTTGAAACAAGAGCCTTGAAAGGAAAACACGATACTTCAGGTTTTTTCGTCAATCGGTGCAAGGTGTTGCATGCACAGGACTCCACAAGGATGGCTTGAAAAGCTTTATAAATGGAAATTGGTTCGTGAGATACAGTCAAATACATCCTTTATCCCGAATTGCAGTCTCATTCCTTCTTAAAGTGAAAAATTACATTTTGATCGACCCTCGCTATCTTTCCGCTCCAGGAGGAGCTCCTACGTATCGGCACTTGGATCGATACAGGTGATTGATGATCCACCCTGTACATTATGCAAGTCTTGGAGTTTTACCATTTTTTTTCCTATTTTAAAGAAAAAATCGAAATCAAAAATAGTTCAAATCGCTGAAAAATCTGCAAAATTCAATGGAACGGCATGTTTGCACCTGTGTCCTAGAAAACACTCCTTTCGGATGCACGTTTACTTCTTGTTGCATGTCGGTTCACCGCTGAAATTTTATCCCCACTATTCGGCGTGCACCTAACTTAGCTGGAAAAAGCGCTATAATATCGCATTCTATCATCCTTTTCCGAGGGTGGAGGGCGGGACAAGGCCGCGAATATGTAGCAAAAACTCCACCCTTGCGGAAAGTTTTTCCGAGAAATTTCGCGAAACTTATGACGATGGGAAGGCGGGCATATGGTTCCGTAAAAATTTTTCCACAGCAGCAAAGATTAGTTTGTTGCAGGAAAACACTGCGAAATATAAATTTATACGTGTGACGGCACGGCAAATAGGTAGATCACGTTAGCCACGAGTGCAACAAGTTGACGTGAAATTAGAGTAAAGGACTTCTGCTATCTGCTGTAGGAAGAGCAGGAGACAGTCCTAAATTGATTGCAGCTCGTTTAATGTCGAACCACCCACTTCAATTAATCTGCAGCATACACTAGAAAATTGTCGCAACCTTCATTTCACTCAAATCAGCATAGATTGTAAAAATTATAAGAACTTTGAATTTATCGTATACAGTAAAACTATTCAATGAAAACAATCAAACAATTTTTCTGTTCTAAAATTTAATCTTAATTTTAGCCATTTATAGCAAAAGTATACCATTTTGAGCAAGAGATAATTTATTATTTATTTATTATTTATTATGCTACGCTCGGGTCAAGATTAAAAAGTATTGGCACAACCTTGGGCCAAACATAGGCCTTTGTTATATCCTACATAGAAATACCTATGTTCTTCTAACAAAATTAGCAAAACAGATGTTCAACTTCACTTTTAATTAACTCTTTTTAGAACCAGTAAGAAAATATAGAATTCATATTTAAATGTAATAATAATAGACTTGTGTCGTACTTCTCAGTATATTGCTGGAAACATTCATTACCTTCATTAACTTTCTGTCTTAATTGTCTAGGGTAGTTTTCGTATCCTATAATCTAAATAACTAAAACTCGTATTGATTGTCTCTTTATTTAATTTTATTACTTTTCCTTTAATTTTTCGACTTAACAAAAGTTTTAATAAGTCTTTTAAATTCTTGAATACTGCTAGCATTTCTCAATTCTTCTGGCAGACTATGATAATAAATAACTGAGGAATAAATTGGATCACCTTTGAAGTGATTGGTCTTTAGTGTAGGTAGATTATAACATCCCATCATTGGTCCCCTTGTATTAAATGCATGAGGCTGTGTTTTCAATATGAAGTGGATAGACAATTTTGTATATCTTTCTGCGATGTGATAGATTGGCTTTGGACATTTCAATCACTGTTAATTTGCTAAAAGTTTAATTTTTCTTTCATATAAAATTAGATAGATGTTAAAGCATATACCCAAAAATGAATTTGCGTCACTTTTAGTAGACGTTAATTTAAGACTTGTAATAGAAAAATTAATTATATTTAAAAGACAGTAGAGAGTAGATTCATAACTGAACAAAAACAGGATACTGTGCGTAATATGTTAAATATTTTGCAATCTTTGTGACCCAAAATTTTTAAATACTGGAATAAATTGTACATTTTTGAATGATGAAATGTATTGGCTTACATCAACTACTTTTAGATCAACTGAAGTGCTACCGCCTTAGCCACCATCTTCAAAATCTAAAATTTATGTTATTCAGAGGTACACTTTTTGAAATGATTACGGCAAACGTGAACTCTTCGGTTTTCAACCGTCTCAAAACCGGAAACCTTTAGAAATGAAAATGTCATCCAGTACGACGTGCAATTTAATTTCTGACATGTGACAAAAACTAGTCGACTTGATATTTTTCCCAGCAGTCATCCTCGCAAGGATGTGTCCCGCCGAAAGTTTTTTTCTCCTCGTTCACACTCCATCCAAACTGTTCTGCAGCTTCACTCGAATGGGAGGAGGGCTAGTGCCAGTCATAGTTATCATAAAATTTTCAAATTGGGGCATCTTGACATCTCTGCGGTCGTCTGTGCATCAAAGTCACTTCAGCGAAGAAGGACTGATGCAGCCCCACCACTGCAAAGATAGATGAATGAAAGCAACTTTCTCTCCCCTATGACGAGGGGATTAAGGGGGCTATTAAGAGTTGAACCATTCTGATAGATAATGGTGAGATGCATTGCAACTGCAGCTGATCGATTGCTTTTGTTTGAGGGCATCAGGGTGTGTCAAATCAAAAGTGATAAAGTTGCATGTTGCTACATCCTAGAAAAAGATTAATTTTAATTTAAATAAATCACTAAAAGAATATCTGTCTTACTATGACATTTACAGTGTTTTCATTTCTCAATTTGTCGAGTCATTCAAATTTTTATCTTTTTTATATACGGAATGGCAGTAATTAAAATAAATCGTTAGTATGCATTTACTGTATAAATTTTTAAATATCATTTTAAAATTAATGTAGAAATCTTTAAATTAACTTAGTAACTAATTATTAGTTTATGTTTTAGAATATATAACTAGAAAGTACTTAATAAAACATAAAAGGCTAAGTAATCTAGAACATGCTCTTGGAGATTCAAGTTATTGCATTCCGAATAATTCATATGCCGTAATTAAAATCAAGCAAATGGTAAAATTTATTATAAGAAATTAAAAGAACACTAAAAGTGTAATCGATGAGCTTCGTTATAAAAGCAGTATGAATTTCGGAGATTATAAGATTTTATTTTTATACTAAGAGAAAAGTCATTGTAAATTTGGTAAAATGCGAAATGGGATCATAGAGAACTTTTGTAATTCAACAGTTACCATAGTAGCATTTCATAAGTTGTACTTTTAAATAGAAATCAAAACAAAATAAAAAGAAATAATATTAATTACGTAAAAACCTAAAAATCAAAAATACTATAAAATAACAAAAGGAATTGTAGAAACAAAGGCATATCTAAATTATTTCATTTATCAAAACTGGATATATAGCAAAACAATTAAAATTACAAAAAACCATGCACGATACTTTTAAATATTTTCAATAGTAAATTCTAGCAGGTATCAGAAATATCTACATATATACAAAAGCTAATAAGTATCACAGTTTTGTAATACGTACTCTGTATGTACAGAATATCCCGATATGCCACAAATTACCACAAACAATTTGTTCAATAGGCATTCAGTCGATACTATGAATCCAAAAATTGGGGTATTATTCTACGCTGCGAAATAATTTTTATTTTCTAGTAAAACTCTATATTTTATGATATTAGAATTTAATTTTAAAAGATGTATGTTAAATAGCATAAATTGATTTTAAAACAATTAAAATTGTCAATGTACATCGGTCTTGTTCAAGGTCTGTATTCCACTTTATAATTTCACACATTTGATATTGTAAAAGTACAGAGAAAATTTTAATATCATAGATCTAAATAGATATATAGAAAAAATATTTTATATCCATGTTAAATATACAATGACTCTTGTAAAATTAACTTGAAAATATCAATTGAAGATGTTGTGTAATTTTAATTTACATTGATTTCATATGATTTTAAATAGCCATTTTTCTCTGACTGTATGTTGACTATAATTAAGGACATATATTTGCGTATAGTACCATAGTTTATATATAGAAATAAAAACAGACAAACAATTATTGCAGATTTATTAGTAAAAGTCTATCATAGTAAGGCAATAATTTAATTTGATTTAGCCATAGCAGGTCCAGTTAAAGCAAGCTGAAGAAAACGTTCTTGTATTGATTCAACTCAGATACATAGGTGCATATATCGACGGAATAAAGAAGATATTATACAAAACTAGCATAATATGCAATACGATCGGTCAGACGAGTCCTGCGAGTCAAAAGAAAAAGGTCTGTATTTTCTTTGGACCAAAGTCTAATAAAGTCTAGAATGAGTGCTGTTAGTAGCAATAGAGTTAATATCAATAAAAGCTTATAATAATTCTCAAGAATCTTACAAATATCATGTAAATTAATAAACTCTAAAATACTCGCTAAAGTGTTTCAATTAATCATCGATTGGTTGCATACTTCTACAATTCCAAACGTAGTTAATCATCAAACAGTCTTTATGTCCTTCGCAAGGTCGCTTAATCGTTAAGATATTTTATGGATTGGATAATCTCACCGTTTGCTCAAACCATTCACACTAAAATCCCTTGAAAGAAATAAATTGATAGTGACTCTGAAAATGCCACAATTCACATAAAGTTTATGTGAAACGTTTACTTCTCCCATAAAATAAATTGATCGAGGCTTAGAGGTAAGTTAATCATCCACAAAGTTCATTAGCATCAGAACAAATGCGCTACACTAGGCCGTCGGTACTCCACGGATTTAATATGCAAATCACTCAATGAATGGCTTTAACTACGTAATTATTCGATGGATGTTTGCACGGGCATGCACATTATGTAAAAGCGCCCTTGATTTGTTTCAACTCGGATTCCCTCTGGCCACAATATCGCCGCATACATGGGATATTTCTCGCGATCAAGTCGGTCAGTGCGCCCTTGAAGATTATGCACCGATGCACCGCGAATCTTTTCGGTTGTGGTGGCTCGATTGGGTTTAGCCAGCGGAATATCGCCTTTGGTGCTTAGATGACCATCAATTTTATTGGCATAATCGCCGTGATTGAGCTTCATGAGAATAACCGTCATTAGACTTCGTAACCACCCAGCGCAACTGTCTTCAAACCTCATGGAGAAATTGATAGCAAATTCATTATGCTGTCGACTATCGTTTACTTAAAACTCTTGTCTAACAATTAGATAAAAACGATTCTAAATTCTCCAAGCGCCGCAAGGAATTGCCCAAACTACTTTGGACCTGTTTGAGCGATTTAATTTCTATTATTAATTTAGCTTACACGTACGACCGGATTATCTTCGATTGTTCCCCAATCGAATTTAGTTAATTCATAATCGCTCCGGTCCTACCAAAATTCATAATTTGTTCCTAGCCCTCATTCGGACACGATTCCGGTGGTCGCTGCTGCTGGAAAGGTGGTTCATTACACCCCATGTAATTGTCCAAATCCTTGCATACATTTCCGTTTCAATTCCGCAAGGGCACAGTGGTCCTCGGGAGTTATGGAAATGTTCCTCTGTAATCAAATCATGTTTATGTGTTCTTCTCGAATGCTCCTGTAATTAAAGTTAATTTGGTGCAGTAAGACTTAAAGACCTTGTGTACGACACAATTGTTGTCATGTTCCTAGTCTGGTTTGGCCGTTCTCGCAACAGCGTTGTGCCTTCGTGTACTACACGTGTCCAACGCCTGGAATAGTTAATTACTGCTTGTCCGATATTCTAATTAAAACTAGAAATCTAATTTGACCCTTGACTGTATTAATTAAATACCAAATTCTATCTATAAGATTTAATTAAAAACTTCTTAGTTTTTAGTATGAGTATATGCAAGAAATTTATTTTAAATATGTAAAATTAAAAGAATACTTCTTGTATCAAAATATCACAATTATACTTCTTCTTAATGAGTGTAAAATTTAATCGGTATTGTTGTCATCGTAACAACGTTCTCCCCTTTCACGGTAGTATCGCTTTGAAATCTTCTCTGCAAGCATAAGTAAACCATACCAAAAACCTCTTTAAATAATAAATTAATTAACAAAATTAAGCCTCTGATGGCGGTAAAATATTCAATTAATTTTTAACAATGCTTAAATTTATGCGGACATCCTCCACCATTGCCACAATAATGAGAGATTTTCCTAGCGGAACGTTTTATAAATTGATCAGGTACTGGCAGTTATTTGCACTGCCGCTAAACGAAGGTGGTTTACATGTAAGCAGCCTTTATTAAATCTTCATTACGAGCTCTTTAAACGTGATTTCGATGCAAACGATAGACCCCCTCCGAAAGGGCCTTCTTGCGTAGGATATCTACCCTGCTCTATTATTAGCATATTAATGGCTGTATTAGAAACTTGGGGCTGTTAAGTTACGCATGAAGAGCTCCTAATTAACGATACGACTGTCGATGGGGGAGATACTAAGGACGTCTGAATCTATTTCCAGACTCCTCAAGTTATGGATTAGAATTACGCCCCAAAATGCTTTCGTCGTGTCCTTGTCCACGTATGCATGGACACTTTAGATCCAAAAGGACCTATTCTTCGAGGTTATAGGTCGGGGTTGACTTTAAGGATGTACCTATAATCCAGCAATTTGCTATTAAGCAGAATACTGCGCGGATTCAACTTTTGAGTGAATTGTTACCGCCAAACCACTCGCTCGTAAAATATTGTGTTTGAGTTAATTTTAGTGAAGCACTCATCCGCCCGGTCGAGCGACCAACACCCACAGATAGCAGGAGTTACGTCCTTTCGGAGAAGTTCCCTAACTCGGTTAAACCGCTTTGGTGCTCAGCATAATTTAGCACTATCCCTTTGCTAGCTCTCCAAAATGCTGGTGGTTATTGGAATTCTTGAACACCGTAAAGTGGAAGTCAATTGCTATTTACGAGACCGATAACACTTGGCGGCTGATTGAAATTTAAATTCTTCCTTTTAGCATACTTTCACTAAAATTACTTAAAAATCCCCCTTAAATTGGGACTCTTCTTTCAACTTCTAAACGCAAACGCAATAGTTACCACATATAAGACCGTTTTCATATAAGTAAAACTCGTTTAGAGGAAATTCTCACAGAATCATAGAATCTTTTTTACTTACATGATTAAGAGTACCAAGTACTAGAGTACTAGAGTAGACAAACAACGTATTTTAGGTGGAAGTTCCTATAAAACCACTCACGTTTTAGAACGGAAAACTATCCCAAACTATCCCAAATCATACTCATAAAGCTCAATATTCATCAAAAGAGGCTTATGGTGAGTGTTCGGTGGTCTAGCTCTGTTGTGATCCATTATGATTTCATGAAATTTGACTCAGCGATTACAGCAGAAATATATTGCAAGCAACTGGATGAAATGAGGCAAAAACTTTAAAAAAACAAAACCCTAGATTGGTCAGTAGATCGGCTCCTATCTTATTGCATGATAATGCTAGACCACACACTGCACAAATGACTATTGTAAAAATACAGGAATTAGATTAGAACTTCTTTATCATCCTCCATACTCACCAGACAACTTTTTAATAGGAAAATAATTTAATTCCGACAATGCTGTAAAACTGGATTGCCTATCATTCGTTAGGGTTCTGTACCAGCGGCCTGAACAAGCGACAGTAGCAAATAGGACAAGGTTATAGACAATATCGATGCATACTTTGATGAATAAAATAATTTCTTATATTTGTAAGTTATCAACCAAATTTTGTCTTTTTTTTTCTACAAGTTTTATCCTTGATGACCTGATACAAATAGGGGTCTCTGGTAGATCAGTTGTTAGCGCGCTGGCTTACCTACCTACCTACCTACTGTCCTAGAGGCTGTGGATTCGAATCCCACGAATAACTATAGTTTTTTATGCTACCAACACAATGGTTGAATGAGTGCAGTGGACAACGTCTGAGCACTCGTAGCTACTTGTCTCGCCCACTCCAATAATAATAATAAAAAATACTACAAATGTTTGTATGTCCCAGACAATTTTATACAGTGATGATCATGTATTTTCCGCTAAGAACTCGAAAACCAAGGCTTTTCATATCTCATCTCTTCAGGTTCTGATTTTGCACATTAGGGCTCAACTACCCAATGGACTAAAATACTTTTAAGCAATAAATAATAAGTTTAGAAAATATGATACAGGATAGAATTAAAATTTTATTCTATTGGACAGTCGTTACCATCAATTGCTTTACAATAAGCCTTATATGAAAAGTTTGTACACAGTCTTTTCTTTTAATAATGCTAAAATTAAGTTTATTTACCTATAGTACTGCGATGAAAAAGACTTCTATTCGCGGCACCTACAACAAAATCTGGTTCTAAGAATTTGTACATTTAAACGTCTTACTCATCTAGTAAATACGAAAAGAAATAGCATATATATTAACTGTTTACTACTCTATCGATAAAACGGGAAAATCGCGGAAACTGGGCTCTAGCGTGCGAGAATATCTATTGCGGAAAAATATGAGCTATCAAGCGGTGCCAGCCTCCGAAGTTAGTGAAAGATGCACACGCACATGGGCGATTAATTGAGAGCTGTTTGCTTGCTAATAACCGCAATATTTTGCGGTGTACCTTGCGACTATAGATTTAACTCGTATCGTGGCTCGCAAAAACCCACGAACCGCCCAATCTAATCCTCAATGGCCAGCAAAGCGGTGCTTTATGAGCCCGAGGGCTCCCCCCGTACATCATCCTTCTCGCCCAGCGGAGCCCTAATGCACTTTCCTTGTACCTCTCGCATTGGGTTTTTATGACTTCCCTCAAAACGTCGATGGCAATAAATCGAGCAAATGTTACTACGGCCCCAAAGTAACTTCTG
Organism: Philonicus albiceps; assembly: GCA_963969385.1. Taxonomy (NCBI): domain Eukaryota; kingdom Metazoa; phylum Arthropoda; class Insecta; order Diptera; family Asilidae; genus Philonicus; species Philonicus albiceps. The sequence goes on along the minus strand of OZ017772.1, from coordinate 74,254,463 downwards.
GCACGGCAGACGAAAACGAACATGTCTTCAGTCTGTGGGTGCCCGGGGCTTGGGGCTTGGGGCTTGGGGCTCGGGACCCTTAGATGTCTTACTCCTTAGAAGCACGAGGAGTAGTGGAAAGAGGCTCTTGAGGTGTCGGATGAATCTCTGTGGATTGTGGATTTTATTGCCGTTCCGGCTGAGGCAGGTGACAATGAGAGGTGTTCGCCTGGATTGAGCCCAGAACATTGTGCCAGGCTGGGGACTGGATGTAAATCGTACCGTCCGGTTATCCTGTGGCAGGCGATAAGTTTTCACTTCGGCTCGTAACTCGATTGAGACACATTATGAATTGTGTTGGGGGGGTTTTACGGCTAGCCCACTCTCAGAGTCTGCTGCTTGGGACTCTATCTGTGGATTTAGCGCCCAGTCGTGACTCGAATTTGGTACAGTGCCAATGAACTTTTGGATAAGGGCGAGATGCATACCTCAGGTATTTGTCGTTCGTATTACAAGGATCTATGGAAGAATGGAACATTTTGCATGATTCAATCAACCTGAAAGTCTGTAACTCTTCTAGAAATCTAGCAATCTAGAACAAATTGTGGTAACTGGGGAATCAATGCGCCAAGTGAAATGTAAAAAATATGAACCGAGAGTAGAAAGTAGAACTTAGCAGGATTGTGGCATTACTTTTAATAACTCCCATAACAGTCTGTAGTTATTTTCTTAGTTTTAGTTTAATTTAAATATTCTCCACAATTTGTAACTTGTATTAAGCAAATAAATAAATAAACTGATAATTTATTAAGACTTTCAACTAGAATAGGTTTCTTAGATATGCAGCTCAAAATCCAGTGAAAAGGGAATTACTATTGATGATAGCCCTTTATCATTTTGATATCATGACGAACGTGTAAATGCGAAAACCAATATATGTTTGGGTTTGCTTAATAGACACTCTATGACTTTCTCCTTATCCGTATCCTTGTTCATGTCCTTGGTTAGTTAGATTCTTGAATTCGCATCGGCTGTTTGGAATCCAAAGCCAGTGCGTTCAGGTAAACTGCATTGAAAGCATTCCAAAAAGGTTTACCAGGTTTGTTTTCTCAATAAATTTAATATTCAATTCATTCATTTTTTTTAGCATAGGCCTATATGCATGTCGTTTTATTTAAAAAAGTACCTACTAATGCGTATCAAATTAACTAAATTCTTGATCAATCTCAAAATCTATTTTGTAACATAAAATTAAATTAATACAAAGTTTTTTTTATAAAATAGACATAATCGTAGGTCTAAACTTTATTTAGAGATTAAACTTGAATTACAAACTACGAATACGAAATTAGATAGACATGCACCAAAAGAATTTAAGCAGAATTCCAGTGATACAGAGCTAGAACTATGAATTTTGTGTAAATGTTACTATTATAGAATTCCAGATAACTTAAAATGAAATTTTAGTGAATTTTACAACCTATAAAATAACTTCCAGATTACCAAGTGAATTTTATTAGAATTTCAAATGAAACTGTTAAAATATCAGGGTTTTTCGCAATGTGCTACAAGTTCAGTTTGAGCGAAATAATTCCGGTATTTTTAGATTAAATAACTGAAAATTGAATAATTTAATAGAGCACTTCTATAGTACAGAATGCTATAGAAATTTGTTAAGTGCAGCCGAGATACCTTCCAAAGCTAATTGTAGGTGCATCGGTCACAAAGAACATATCTCTGTGCAATTAATTTTCCAGGGTATAAACGCTTTTGAGTTGAGATTGCGACAGTTGATCATAGTCGCTCTAATTCCTCTGATTTCTAGTTCCCTCAATCCCCTGGCAGATTCTTCCGCCAACGACACCTCTAGTAACCGAATCCATCACTCGGCCGGGTGGGCGGGCAAATTCCTTTGAGCCCACAACTCTGAATGTCGTGGAATTATCGATGAATCCGTCGAGCCTATAAATCAAGCCTCGACCGAGCCGCCGACCATTGTGCTGGGCGGGGGCTAGACGGAGCGCTTTGTTTGCCCAAAGAATGGCTCACTATCAGTCCTGCATCAAGCACTCCATTCAAAGAGCCTCGGCTGGGCCATTCAAAGGGCCTCCTCGTCGACCCTTGGCCAACAGAAACCGGCCGGCCGTTCGCCCCATTTACTCCAGCTCTAATCACAGGGCCATCGGCGATAAGTGCACAGATAATTAGTTATTGTAACTCTGGAGGATTCCATCGGAGATTAATGGGTGCGAGGGGCATCTCGAGAGAGATGTACGAGACTTCAATGGGATGTTTTTGCGATAAAGTGTTAATAGATCACTCGCTCGGCTGGGAAGAATTGGATTAAGCATTGGCCCCTCTGCTTCCAGAAAGGAGAACTCTTCAAAGAGTTTAATGGAGTACCTTTCAGTAAAATGCTGGACTCACTCTGCACAGAGGACATCCAATCCTTTTGATTTATCGACTGCAATTACGAATTTGACAAAATTAAAGAACCAAATTTGTCCTGTGCCACTCGTTTGCAGAAGCCAGGCGACATGCTCAATTGGGTCACGGATCTAAGGGTACCTCATTATGGGAGTAGATTGAAATTATAACTGCGCTACAAAAAAAAACGGCCTTAATTTCTCAATTAATGTCAGTCATCAGAAATGTTAGCTAGAATCTGCTCTGGAAGTCATTCCAAGCGACGCGGGTGTTGAATTACTTAATTGCTAGGTTTTCACGAGTCCCGACAGGGAACAGAGGAAAAATACCAGAAATAAGAGAGTCTGTCCGGATGGAGTAATCTAGACGAAGCGAATACGGAAGGGGTTGGGTTTGCCATGATTTCGATTAATATTCATTTCATGTGCCTCTAGCTACCGGTCTAGGGAAATTGAAAGGATTTCACGATTGGACCCAGGCGTTTAGCCTAATTAAGCTTATGTGAGTCTAATGAATGTTTTAAGCAGCGCCCTAATAATTCCGTTTTGCTGATAAGGCCAAATGGAACAGGCCGAAATTACCTGTGCTGCAAAAACTTTTATAACTGAATGAATGGCCAGATGAAGCTCAGGTTATGAGCATTGTGTAATTGGGGCTCCTTTGGGGCAATAATACCTGGGTAATAGAACAAAATTCGCCTAATGGCGAGTTTCTGCTACAAATATTTGTTAGTGAATGAAAAATGGGATATTTGGGTACAAGGTGGTGGCATACAGGTGACTGGCAAGTAGGGCTGCTCTTCGCAGGAATGTTAAAAAGGGTTACAAATGAAAAGTAAAATATATCATCACTCATCCATCTGCAAAGTATCAAAATGTTTTGTCTTTAAGATGAAAATCATCTATTTATAAGCATAATTTGCTATGCGTGCTTTACCTTTATAATTAACTATAAATTTAAATTTACCAATACTTTTCAGTGTAGATTTTACCAACTAACCTACTGACTTGCAGACAAATTTAGAGCCTCTTACGATTGGTGTCAAGATTTTATTTTAAAGAAAACATGGAATTTCATACAAAATCTAATAATATTAAATTGCAGACATATATAAGATCGAAAGATGGTTTATTTGTGGCTCAATCACGCCAAATAGTTTGGTCAGATCTTTCTAAATTTTTGAGTTAAAGCATTACATATACCGGCCTGACATATAGGGTACCTATTAATCGCGAATTTTAAATTTTGCACAAAATCATTTTCTAAAAGTTTACAAATTTAATTATTAAACCCATCGAACCAAATCGATTTGAGCCTTTTTTACTTCTTCTTCGTCCGATGTCTTTTTGCTTGGCTAATATCTTTTATCCCATTGATTACCACGAAAAATTTATAGTGCCTTGCCAAGATCTTATTTTAAAGAAAACATGAAATTTTACAAAATCTAATAACATTAATTTCCAGACATAATACTAAAATGGAATTCAAAGTAATTTGAAAATAAAAACTACACAATTTTCATTCATATTTTCTGATAATTCCTAACTCAAACGGCTATGGACATATTCCGTGATCAATTGTAATCAATCTAAACTTGTAGCGCAAACTACGAGATATCTTGTAGTTGGCAGTCAATGGGATAAGGCACTAACCAGTTTAAATATGAGTTATAAAAAATAAAATTTGATTACTATAAAGTTTCAAAGATTTCCAACTCCGAAGTCCAGTCTTTAAAAATTTATATTTTTACCCATTTGTCTGAAATAATAAATTTAATACTGAAAGGGAGGTGGATCAATTTTATGTTAACAGGATGATAAAATGACTTTAGGGTAAAATGAAGAAGGAAGGCGTATGAAAAAAGTGACCTATTTATGAAACGAGACTTCCACTCGAAATTACTCCTTCAAGTTTCCTCTAAATCAATGCTCTAAACAATTTACATCACTTTTTACCTTTTTAAATGGCATTCTTTATCAAACGGCTTTGCTGTTGTATTCAATTTATGAAAAACTTGACGCTAACTAAATTTCATTTTTCACTTGAAAATGATGCTTTTAGCGCGCACGGTTTTTACATGATTTCCTCTCATCAAAAATTTATAAATCAAAAGAAATTCGAGGCAAACATAATTTTCCTACAATCCTGGTAAAATTTAAATGGCCAACTGCACGTACAGCTCACACAGTGAGTTCTATATTTAATCATAAAAAATTCGCCAAGCCGAACAGCTCATATTTTTGGGCCAAAGGAGCTCCAAGGCTGATGGTCCAGGTGGATGCTTTGCAGTATGATAAAAACAGTTTATAGCCTTGCTCCAATGACCACTCAATTTATCTTCGCCGATTATTGGAGTGACCCTTTTCAACTGAACAGTGCCAGAAAATAGTCGAACCCTGGAAAGGGTCGAATCCCTCTTTCTCCCAAGGGCATACGTCTTCGGGTTAACTTGTTAAGGGAGGAAAGCCTTTTATTTTGCCTTTTCTTCAGGATTTCCCACTCCGCTGAGAATTTTTAATGAATTTTTTTGTTATAGTAGAAGACATGTCGCAGATTTACCTTTTCTTAAAGAAGTTTTTCTTATATAAAAATTTTAATAAGGCGCCAACATTAGGCTAGGTTGGTGTAGCTACCTAGAAAGCTATAGTTAGGACAATTTTTTGCCCCATTGTGCTATCACGTACCGCAGAAGACTATGGTTATACGTAAGATTCGAACTCACAGCATATGAAACGGTAGTCCAGTGTGCTAATAACTGATCTACTAGTGGCCTAACACTAAATGTTGATAAATTTGTATATAGCAAGAAAATCTTTCAAATCGTGGTAGTTAATGAACTAAGTATTACGGAAATTTTTTTGCTTTTTTTCAATAAATTTTAAATCTAGAGCTTCTGAATTAATTTCTTCAAAACATATTGTGCACGACCTCTAAAATTTATATGAACTTTCCCTCCAATTCAGTTGTCTTCGATGCATCACCGCAAGGTAGCTCTTAAAGCTTAAGAGTTCTCGTAAAAGTTCTATAATAAAAACTGCCATAAACGCCAGGATCTCATTTCCCTGGGAATGTTTTGTATTAAAATACCCTGTTCATGGAATACGCGTCATTCAGTTCGTCTCCAAAAACAAAATGCGCTCCAGGGGATTTTTTTTCGCTGGATGGATATAAAAAATAAGGGAAACCTCAATTGAAGTGGGCGCAGAGAACAAGTTACGTGTCCTGTGGGACAGCTCCTGAATGTGGAACAAAAGTTTGTCGTGTTAATGTTGAAATTGCGAAATTACATAAAATGGGATGGAAATTCTCTGGACATTGATTTTAATTATTGTTTGTTAAAGATTTCGAACACCCACAGCCTGAAATCGTGATAGTTCGAAAATTTCGGATTACTTAGATATTCCTCAGTTAAAACCTACTTCAACTATATTAAAAATTTCATATATATTTTATGTATTATACCTTTTGACTAAATAAACCTACCCACTGCAGTAGATGAGTTTTCCTTTTTAGTAATTTTTGGTTTTTAGGGCATAATAATTATTAAATATTAAAAGAACAGCTGTGCGTTTGTTATTTTTTTCCAGAAACCGTCAGTGAAATTTCGAGAAGAAAACAAGCCTCATGTGCAGTGAAGCAGTGAAGGATTTCCGTCCACATGGAGTTTCTCTGAGAAAATGCTAGCGCAAGTAATTTTTGATTCTTGAAGCTTTCCTTTTCGCTTAAGGCTTCTGTAGCAACTTGCTAAGAAACCTTCTAAGAATTTACCTGTTATTTGGAATGTTATGGAGGAAAAACCCTCACTTCAATATGTTATAAGTACTTAAAATTTAATATGGTCTGAGCTTCAACACAACAACAGGTGCTCAACATTTATTAAATTTGAATAAAATTTAAATGAACTCCCTGACATGCACCAATGAATTTGATAAACGCACAGATTCTTAAAACTTTAGATCGTAAACGAACGTTAGATTGTTACATCTTCTCAACCAATTTCAGCGAAAGAACACAGTCATCCCTCCTATACACGGTTAATTCATTTTGTGCTAAAGGAAACTAGAGCTAACGTGTTATTTCAAAACTGGTTAGAGTGTAGCAACATAACCGGTGTTACGCGAAACATAGATGACCTAGAAATAAAGGAAATGCAAATCGTGGTATATCGAGGTCAGGTTCGTTTTTCGTTAAAGTGGAAAAATAGTACTATAGCATATATCCAAAACAGATTTTATTTCAATTCAATAAAGGCATTTTTAAAATCAAAGGGCATATTTCATGTCCCATGGGATTTATTTAACAAAATTTAGATCTATTTGCGTTGAAAATAGACCTTTTGATTTTAAAAACGATTTTATTGAATTAAAATACGAGCCCTGAGATCTTAAAATAGCCTTTTTTAAGTTAAAAAAGTATATCTCCACATATAAAGTAAATTTCTTACAGCAGGGTATCCTCTAATACGGTTTCTCTCTTACACGATAAGAAAATGCGGAAACCCTCGTATAAGATCGCAACCTACAACACGGTTTCGTTTTAGCACTGTACTGAAATTTCAGAAATACTGTTTTAAAATTAAATTACGCACTATCCATTCATCCACAATATGCGACACAATCTTTGACTCATTGAAGATAAAAGGATATTAATAAAACGTTACATTTAGTAGTAGAAATGCAGTATTGCTCTATTTGAATAAAATTCTAAACTGGCTCTGTGCTGCTTCATTGCGAAGTTGTGTTTTTTAGAATTTATTTTAATATGTAGCTCATATTTTAAGTTTTTAGTTGGTGGGTTGCATAAAACTTATATTGGCGATTTTTATTCCTATTTGCGAGCTTTAAAAGATTTAAAAGAACGTATTCCTACATTTTGTACTGGCTCTTGCAGTCTCTCAAAATATTGGGACAGAAAAATCAGTGTTAATCGTGTAAATCGTGTTTCAGAGGGCACTATCGCAATTTTTACATCGTGTGATACAGGAACCGCGTTATTAGAATGCCGTGTTATAAGCAAAATACCGTCTATTACATTTATACAATTGAAATTGATTTTACGAAAATTTTATATGAGAATACCCCTTAACTAAACTTTTCAATAGTTCTTTGATTCGATGTAAATTTTAAGTTTCGGGTAAAGTATAGGGTAGAACGGTCAATTAAATTCAAATATCTTTTACATATTCATAATTTTCTATTCAAAAGTAAATTTATTAACCCGTATAACTCGAATCGGCAGTATTACTGCCAATACTGTGGAATTTTATTATTATTGCATTAAGTTTACTAGAAGCCGGAGTATATTACACATCATACCGTTTCTTTTTGTATTCTTCTTTCTTATTTTATCTTGGAGTGATAAGGGTTAAACTAAACGATACGGCTTTATAGTATTTATTGAGCATTTAATTTAAGTAGTTACTCTTCAAGTAAAGGTTAGAAAGTATTTACGCGTTTTCATTTCAACATATGCTCCTTGGAGTGGTAAGCGGTTTGCGATTTCCTGAGTAATAATTTTCAAAATTCGAAGGTACTTTCCAAATCATCGTCAACTCATTAACATGAAAACATCAAAGCGCGCCATAAAACCGACAAACCGATGATCTTATGACAAGACCACTGGGGTCAAAAGAACCCTCGTAGTTTGGGAACATCGAGCCACGCGATGGGGGCATAAATTTAAGTGTGACGTTAAATTATCCGTAGGAAGCGAAACGAAGTAAAATTGAACGTTGCACTATCAGTTTCGCTGGTTGTCAGCGTAAATACGCGCGATCGGGACATTTTATTACCGAATTAGCCCTCCACTGCTGAGGCTTGTTTGCGTTAGAGGCTGGCAAAGTATCTGGCTCGTATGCATGCACCTGCCCATAAAATATTTTCTGATTTATCTTATTTCCTGCGATTGCCATAAATCAGAAATCAGAAGATATCGATTTTGAGAAAAGAATTGAATTTCAGTTGATCTGCGCGCGCCAGACCAAACGGGGAGGGTCAATAAACTTTGAAGCGCAGTTATGACGACTTCTTCTTCGACTCAAGTTGAGTTAAAGAACTTCCACAGCTAATTTTTGCCAGTCATGAAAAGAAATTACCGAGAGTCTATAACTAGCGGCTTTTGTGGCCTTCTCGACGTGGAGGAAGAGTACATCTTTTCCAGGTTTCACACCATCGACCGGTTTAATTGGCACCGGGTGGCGTCCGAGGCGTTTATAGGTGAACACGTGAAAGAAAGAGTTGTATGCCCCTATCACGGTCACTGGAAATAATTGACAGGAAAAATGAGAAACGACTCGGACAATCCGTGTAATTATTGGCCGCAATGCGATCGGCAAACGAAACAAGTTCCCTAACACGGGGGTAAAGCGTTCCTAATTCAAATCAAATTTAATTGCACGCTTTTCCCATGCGCCAGGTTACCGCCGTCTCTTCGGAGTTAGATCTAGACGACGGCACCTCAAAGAGATTAAAGTTTTCCACCTTTTGGACCCTGCCTAATCGCCTGAATGGTTTTAACCAACCATCCAACTTCCAGCCATGCTGCTGCTTTATGTACAAAACCATGCAAAAATCCCGGAAACAATTAAAATTTTCTCTTTTCTTTTCGCTAAAACTTACCATTTCAATTGTTTACGCTTAGAAGAATACATTTTGGTTATTTCGTTAAATTTAAATCAAATAAGAAAACACTATACCCCTTTTGAAAAGTGCATTTGTTTTTATCATTGATCCTTTTTGGTCGAAAGTATTTTTGGATATAGGAATAGAAGAGTTGGGCGTAGTTAACTAAATTAGTTGTTAGTTTAAATTCCAAATAAATTTTCTGAACTCAGTAGTTGTAGTTCAGCAAACCAACTAACAACTTTTAAATTTAGTTGCACCCATAACTAACTATAAGTTTAGTTGTAGTTCAACGAATAACGACTAACAACTAAAATTAATAAGAAAAACCAGATTTATCTTTAAAGTAATGAGCGTCGATCAAGAGCCGCTTTTTACAAAATCGCTTATGGTTAGCATAATTCTTCAGAAATAAAATTCTGCTTTCAGAAACAAAATTCAATATAAGCAAGTCATAGTTCTTCCAAAATTGTTAAGTACTAAAATTATTACATAAAACATACTGAACTTTTTACAGATTATGTAAGTTCAGGCGCTAGTCAGTAACATGACAAAAATATGCGTTAAAGTTTCAGTCTGTATTTCCGAAATGTATTTGAAGTCGTTTCGACGCTTTATGTGAAAACGACAGTAAACTTTTTATGACATAATTTGAAAAGCATACACTTTCAGGAAATCAAAAATAGAATTTTTTAAAAACTCTTTATAAGAAAGCCCCTTTAACCAGTTAAGTGTGTTCGACGACTAGATCCATCATGGACAATTGACAGAATTTTGTATCATGACGATTTTATCCGTCAGGCGTAAAATTTTACCAGTTTATATTTAAATTGGAATTTTAACGAAAACTAAATTATATTCGTAAATTTTAATATGCTCGCTTGATTCTCGCGACATAAACAATTGCGCCCACTGCAAAGAGGTTGTCACAGCTGACTGGTTAATGTGAATATGTGGAAAGTGTTCAAAAAAAAGCTATGACTTAAAGAATTGGCGATGATGATTTTTCGTATATTCATTTTTGGTATTAAAAATATATTCCTAGTGACCGTCAAGTGATATCCTCCTCTCAAAAAGGCATTTCAACTGCAAATATAAAGTACAAATTGAGAGCTCCGCCAACAATAATTCACCGAAAAAATTTTCATTTTCTGTAAACCATCTACGTATGCACTCATGATGCATTTTCCTCGAAGTAAATTACATCTGATGGCCAGTTGCAATACTTCCAATGGTTAGTGGTCAATGGTACCGGGCTGGAGATTGGAGCTCCAATTTCATGATGTAGAACCAACAGAAAATGAGAAGCTCCATAGATAAGTCGGCTAGAAAATTGGATGAGCGGAAGAAGCTCACACCGACGGCCGATGGCGGCACCATGATGATGATTACATGGACCTGGAAAGCTAAAACAATGATTAGGATCCCTTTGCTATGGGCTATGGAGCTGGTGCCATAGAGTAGCTGCCGTGGTCTCCTCTTCTATTCCAGGAGTCCACAAATTAATTAAAAGGACTCAAGCGATACTCAGGATTTGACTACCGAAGCAGAGGGGGTTGTAATTTTTGAGATACCTTAAAAGATGGCTATGTCAGCTCAGCGTTAATTAAACTGAGCCCCTGGCTCGAAGTTAGACCTAGAGCAAAATGACTCGATTCAGACCTAATGCCTTTTCAGGGCTAATGGCGCAGCCAAACAGGTTTCTAATAGAATTTTATGTAGATTTTGTCGACTGTTTGAGCTCATGATAATTATAGCATTTACCAGCAGCCATTGAAAATTTTAAGCTATTCACGCCCTGCTATTGTATCTACAAAAAATTTTATATTAAAAACGTGATCCGAATACGACACCAAAATACTTTCAATTAGAGCAATTGGGTTCTGAAAGAGTTTGCCGGTACCATAAAAGTTAAATTCGAAACAATTCCCGTCTGCACCATGTTTGCAAATTAAAACAGCACTCGGCAAATTCTAGACAATACGCTTCGTTTGAAAAAAAAAGAAAAAAATTTATGAAGGTGTCACATGGCGCACAGTTCAGCCAATTTGTCCTCGAGAGTCGAGACGATGAAATTTCTACTCGTGTCAAAGGAAGCGTATTATTTTCCTGTGGCAGGAAGGGCGCTTTACAACTCGGTTATTCAGAGTAATTGTTGAACGACAACCCTTTTACAGATAAGACAAATACAGCGTGACTTCCTGCAGAAGGTATTAAGGAACGCATATTCATTTCACATATGCATACTTTTTTTTAAGGTAATATATATTAAAGTAGTGCAGTAGAGATGTAGGTATGACGAGATAAAAACTATACAAGAACTTTAAAGGTGGAATTATAGTTAATATTTAAAGTGTTTATTGTTCAGACTCAATTGTTCCAATAAGGAAAATTTTTGAAAAAATCATGACACATATTTTCCATTCTTTGAATATAAAATTTGAAATATGATTCCGTGGAGAACATATCTCGTGTTCTAATAGTACTAAAAAACTCTTTATTAATCACTAAAATATTTACAATTATAATCACTTGGTTGACTGTTTGTTGACTATGACAGCATCCCCAAAATTAGTTTCCTCGGCAGTTAACAACAGTAGGGAAAGGTTGTGCTAGAAGTCATTTTTTAACTAAATTACAATCCAAAACACACAGCTCGATTGACCATAGAGTGATTAGTATATCAGAGATTTCGTCTTTTAGACTAACCGCGCGATTTCTTGATGTCAACCCTATCGATTACTTAGAGGTTGAGGTCAAGAGTTGTATAACATTTTACTTGAGTCACTGTACCTAAACTCAAAAATTAAAATTTTTAAATTTTTAGAATGATTTAAACTATGAACTAAGAACTTTAAATTCCAGCTTACCTAAAATGTAAATTTTCTTGTATTTTAATTTTCCTACAGAAACGCAAAATTAAAATTCATTCATTCGCTAACGTTTCCATATCCCCAGGATGAATTTTTTTAAAACGATGTTAACAATGCTCACATCGTAGATTCGCTTAATCTGCTTATTTAAATCCCCCGCGTATCTTGAGAGCTGTGGGCATCCTTCCTAACACCTAGCCATTTCTTACGAAGCCATTTTACTTTTTTTCGTGCCTCAGCAACGAAATGCCAGATTTTATTTATATTTTCGCTTCCTTTCCCCCTTTTTTCGGGGTGAAATTTTTCAAAGGATTTTTTCTTTTGCTCAATTGAGCCCTTCGGTTAGGAAACTGTAGAGAAAATCTGGTGCTAAGCCAATTGTTTGCGCTTAAGGAAAACTATGTACAATTCAGGAAAATTTTGAATCGTATTGTGAATCTGTACCGCATTATGCTCCTTTTGTGTATGGGAACAAGGATTAAGGGAATTTTGGAAAGAGGATTAAATTGGACGCCTGCCGTCCGAATACCCACACAACATGTGTAAAGCATAAAGAGAGTCTTGTTTAACATTTTCTTAAATTGAACGAAAGGAAATTTTCTTAATTTGTATAACTACTTGGGGGTAGGAGGATGAGTCTCGTAAATCTTTATAACTACATCTGTTTGATTTAAAAAAAAAAGCTATATTCGTCCTTCAAAATGATTTTGAGGATTTTGAGCAAATTGAAAAGGTTACACGATTCCATTAACCTCGAAGCACTGTGCCTGCTTACAAGGAACTCACTCATATTAAAATTATGAGCTCAAGTCACAATAAGGAAATTTCTTGTTAGAAGAGTTAATGGTTCCGCCCCCGTCGTGCACCTGTTGCCCGCCAGTGGCAATTAAAAAATGCTATACAGCTTCCTTAACGAGATGAGATCTTTGAAAAAGATGTACGTCGCACAGGGCTGCCTTCAGCGTTGTGCTTCAGGCAAAATAATGAAAAAAAAAATATATGGGTGAATAAGGTAAAAATGTTACGTGGGACAGCATCTCCTCGTCGCATCTTCAGATAGGTTTACTTAATGGGATTTGAGTAGTGCACAAGTGCAAGCTCTACAGAGATAATGTGATTAAAATCTCAAAGGGGTATAAAAAATTAATTATCCCTTCATGGAATAGGAACGAAAAGAACAAGGGCATGTTAAATGAGCCCCATTACTTTGACGAAATTTAATTGTTTAAAGTTTTTTACAGGAGGAGCATTGTTGCAATAAATACCCCTTTTAAATTTAGTGTTACGAAATTATGAAAATCCTCTTTTGATATTCCAAACAATTTAAATTTAAACACAAATTGGAAACAAATAATGATAAGCGATGCTTTTAAAATGAAAAATTCTTTTAAGATTAAAGAAATATTGAATTTATAAAATTATCTAGGGTTTTTTTTGTTTCCTTACAAGGACGTCAATATTCAGATAAGTTTGAGCCTGCAAAATTGATTAAATTAATCCTACAACTTTATTAAAATATACCCGAGTAAAAATAAAAACTAGGTATAGGGGGAATATTTAATGCTTATGGGCCTAACAGAGGTCTATAGTAGGACGAAATTTTATTTTAAGCTAACAGAATGCTAACACTGCGGCTAACATTGTTGAAAACTTAATTCAAAGGCTTCCCATCCTTGTACCACGCTTGGTTTGCAGTTTCTCTATGTAATCGTCCACTAACAAAAATATTCCAGCAGGAGTCCCTCAAGAATCTGTGTTGTTGGGACCAGTTTTATCTTATATAACAGATATACAGCTGATTTTCTAAACATACCCATGCTGTTTACCAATGAAAACGCTTGCTACATTTGTGTTAATCTATAAAGAGGCCTTGAGGTTCTCTATAGTTATTTTAATAAATGGAAGATTAATATTAACGTAAACATACCCACTTCTTATCGAACTATATTAAAAATCTAAACAAATGCCATATTCCTTGGACTGATACTGCTAAATACTTTTGATAAAACCCTCACATATCCTAAACACATTTATAAAATCATGAATAAAGCCAACATGTTATTTAAAATATTAATCAGGCGATCGGCCCTCAATATAGAAAATAAGCTCATTATCTATAAAGTCGTTTTTCAAGCTTTCATGCTATACGGAGCTCTAATTTGGTTTCAATGCGCTCGTACTTAAATAAAAAGAATTGCAGACTACCCTAAATAGAACCCTTAATTTGATTCTAAATTTACCATAGAATTTCTCCACCCTATAATTGCACAGTCCAGGTGAAATAGAACTCATAGAAATGAGGGCTAACATATTGGCAAACTCATTTTTAGATAATCGCGTGATACTAGAGCTAAAAAACAACGTTAATTCGGTTCATTTAAAAGTATCGATTTAAGTTTTTCGGTATGTTATAGGATTCTTATTCAAATCTATAGGCCACGATGTTTCTAAGAGGTGTACTTTATAGTTATTGAAATTTCTAAAAAATTTATATTTGATTTATACTCGGATTTTTACTAAATCAAATGATAAACTTAAAAAATTAACTTTAATCCTTTATATGTTTAGTCAGGTACTACAAGTATTAGAGGTCAATATAAAAAATGAATATTTCTATAACGTATTTGTCGAAACGGCGGATGTATTAGCGGCCTAGGGTTAAGAAAAGGGTTGTGGAGTTCTAGGAAACTCGAATTCGCCTACAACCCTTCCTACTAGCGAGCAACCTATTGCTTCAGTGTCTATGCTTACATACTGCCAGAACTCAATGAAAAACATGCTCTGAAATTCCCGGGTAAGCTTGAGGGTTAAGCTAGACCCTTTGAATGAGTAAACACCATTTCCGGGAAAAGACGCTTGTGTAGCTCTACGCAGCAAGAAAGTTCACCGGAGAGCACCCAAAGGCACTTGGGGTTCAGATCTGACTCTTTTCCGAAATGTTGAAAGGATATTGCAGAAAAGAAAAAAATCGAAAAAGAAAAAGAAAAAAGTAAACCCCGTTCCCGGCCATGTGCATTCAATTTGAATGCAAAAGCCGTACCACTCGGAGGGGCTCAATCAAAAATGGAGAGATGAAAAACTGACGTGAAATTTTCTATTGGACCAAAAGGCATCTTATCTCCAAAGATATTCCCTGGATGTCTGACTGGCTATGGGCTGGATGGGAAAAGTTCCTCAAGTTTCCAATTAACTTTTCTTGCTGCAGCGCTTGACCTTAGGCAAAGTTGAGTACCCACCTCCGTGTTTGCCACCCCTGCCTTTATCCTGCCTTTGCGATCTGCGCGATGATCCCGCTAAGCGCGCTCAAAGTGCCAATCATTATTGCAATTTGAGCTTTGAATAAAATTTTCCTTCTATCGATTTCTTTTTTTTAACGTGAAGAAAGAAAATTGGTTCCAAGTGCAGTCGACCCTAAGTTTGGGCAAAGTATCACCAAAGTTCTCGGAAAGTTTGCAAAGTTTGTATATCGTCTAGGTACCTCTGCAGGATTCGCACGAAGGACCTTCAGGGGGCATAATTTGAATTTGCGTCGAAGAAAATGACTCGATTTGCTTTTTGCACTTCAAATTATTTAAATCTGGAGAATTTCCAACAATATTTAAGGAGTATCGATTCAAATGGAAATTTTATTTTTCTAGTGTCTGAATTTGTTAAACGTTGGAACCAGCTCTGCTGGATTTTATATGAAGGTGGCTATTCCAACAAAATTCAGATGAAGAGAACTACTCGTTTTAGCCAAAACGCAGCAGAAACTCTCGTAAATTACGCAAATTAAATCTCCTGGGCTACGAGCCATGACCATGAATCGTCAAGAAGTTTACTAAACTCAGAATTCTTAAGGAGCAAGAAAACAAAGTGATACGTTTGATTATTTAAGGCTATCATGCCTTATTAAATTAAATAAAAAATCAGAACGGTTGCTGTAATAAAGTTCCACAAAGCAATTTTATTTGCAAAAATCTAAATTTCCCCCTTTTAATAAAATATGAGAAAAAATACACTTGCTGCGGATGGATGCACATCTCTTCGTATTTCGTAGGTTTTCAATTTCCAGAAATATAACTCAATAAGAAAACTCATTTCCTTGTAGAATTCAATTTTGTGTCAATTTTCGGTCAATTTTTCTGTTTGGGGACAAATGCACTCGATTGGGGAGGCAAGAAAATTCGAAAATAATATTTAGAGAAAAAACTATAAAACAAATAGCAAATGAGTAAATGATAATTTGGAATGTTATTCTTTTAATGGAATGAAATAGAATTTCACTCCACGCAATTTGTATAGCTGATTTTAGCTCTGCATCGTTTCCATATTGCTTGCCATTTTCGTACCCTTTTCGGTATACTACCCCACAAATTCTCAATTGGGTTTAAATCAGGGCGATGTGCATTCCACTGTTAAATAGGAATGTTTACAGCTTCTAAATGTTGTTTAACAATTTTAGCCATACCATATGACCAGCCGCATTATCATGCTGGGAAATAAAATTTAAATCCATATATTCATCAAAAACCTAGGAATATTTGTGGTCATTCTAAGACGAATCCACATTAAAGGAACTGTCCCGTTGTATCCAAAAACTACTTATACCATGAGAGAAAATTTTTAAAATTACAGATTAATTTCCTTAGCATACCGAATATCATGCCAGTAGTATAGGCAACCATCAGAGTCATCCAAGGTAAATTTCTTTTTATCGCTGAAAAGAACTGTTTGCCTTTGTTTTCAAACCAGGACATGTTATTCGCAAAACTCATCCTTGCCGCTGTATGATCAGTGGTTAAAGGTGGTTTCTTTTTAGTCTATACTAAACTCAGACTGGACTTTACTGGATATTTACTGAACTCTTTAAATACTCAGCACAACTTGTCTGTTGGAAAGCCCTGAGTTATTTTAAGCTAAAACAGTAGCTCTCTCTAGCTAACTTAGAAAAATCGAGTTTTTCTTATTTTTTTGCAGTTTTAAAAAGTAAATATTTTCAAAAATGTGCTCTAACAATTGTAGAATAATCCGTACATTCTAACTATACTTTTCGATACCTTAAACATGAGTACCTGAACGCGCTCTATTACTCTGACCGCAGCTATACCGCTTACGTTTTCCCAATTCGCGGAAACTACTCAAATAATCCCTTAAGTTAATTTCGCTCATGCTACTTTCGGATTTTGTTGTACTAGTTAACTTTAGTTTTCTCTTTACTTTCATGATGAAAAATGTTCCCTTTCAGATTCGTAATATCGCAATTAACGCTTTAAAAAAATAAAATGCAATAAAATTAAATGGAAATGCAAAGTAATTCCATTAAAATATGACAAAAAAAAGAAGTATTCTAACTTAGATAAAAAAAACAAAAATGACTCCGCGATCAAAGGGGACTCGACTCTCATTAAATCCGATTTAACGGCGTAGCGCCATATGGCGGGATCGATTATCCAACGCGCCCATATCCGCGTAGAAACGCAGCATTCGAAGCTAATTGACCGATAATTGAATGGTGCATTCGTCGGCGATTTGCCGACCCACCTCCCATAGGCCAGAGACTACGTTGCAAAAGATCACACATTAAAATTTTAAAGCGGAATGTTTCCATCAGACGCAGATTAATGGTGACCCCGCACTGGTTGTACATAATGCGTTGCGTTATCAATAGCCCACAAATCGTAACAGCGTAAATAAAGTGCGCTCGAAGTGCGAAGTTCGAAATCTAATCCTGCAATCATTTCCCGCATAGAGAGCATTTTAATTATTTCTGGGGCGTAATTAATGTCTGCCCAGATAGGCAGGGTAGATCGTCGGCTGCGGGGACCATTGTGCACTCCATCCTGCACCAAAGTGCACCCAATTGTAATGCAAATTCAATAAAAACATTTCACCTTTAATGCAGGTAACACTCGTCGTGGACGAAAGCCATAGTCGCTGGGGCGTATGTAAAATTGGCTCGCGGGGATGCGGACCTCATTAAATCCCCGATGCACGAATTATTCCCACCTAAATCATTTTGAAATGTTATTTTATCCAATTTCGAGTGTTTTGCTGCATTTGCCGTTTGGTTTTTGTACCATACCGGTTTTTTTATGCGACCCATTTGGGGCCGCATGTCCAAACATATTCAGGCTGATCGCCAGATAAATAAATTTGTTGTCACAAAAATTACAGCATTGCGCCCTATTTTTCTTGTGGAAGGGGGTTAAATTTTGAGCCGACCTACCTACCCTTGGGTACCGAGAACTCATCATGCAGAGGACGGTTTAATAGTGCTAACTCGATTTATAATTACTAACGAATCGATTTATACACATAGTACTTAACTTCATTTGATATTCTAATAAATAAAAGCAGCGATTAAATTGTAAATGTTAAAGCTATAGTAAAATTTAAAAAACAAAAACATGTTTTCATACTATCGACCTTAGCTGATCAAAAACTGTTCAAAAACTCTCAAGTGATTTTATGCACTTGATGAGTTCATGTGGAATGACCCGGAGAGGATGTTTGATCCGGTTCCCCATAGTTTGCTAGAATTCAATAATTCAGTGGCTGGTTTAATTAAGGACTTATTCGATTTGTGGCTGCATTGCACAATTACACATCAGAGGTGTTCCCATAAGCGTGGGCTCATCCCTGCTCCATACCACTTCTAACCTTTCGCGGAATTCTAATAAAGCGCCCCCGCCAAATGGAATAAATTCGCTGCGGGTGGTTCTCCGGTACTATGCAGCTTTTATATTTTAATTTAAGATCACGCCAAAGATGAATGGAATTCCGACGCGTTTCACTTATTAAGTTCCACGAGGGGGCCACTTGGCGTATCCCGCATATTTCGCCGCATTCATGTAATGAAACATCGGCCGTAACTCATCCTCTAGAATTTATAGTGACACAGAGATCTACGGGGTGCTTTATTCCATTGTACGTCCAGGAAGCCTTTACAGCATCCCAAGGACCTTTGATAGCAACTAATCATCTTGAGAGAGCTGTAAGAAGCGGTCGAACCTATGTTGAAAAAACCGACAGAAAAACGCATGATTTAAATGCAGGACACACCGCTGGCCTTCGTCTTGACGCACCGACCCCAACATCTTGGCCATGGGCTGTTATCACTCCTCCACACAAACCTCCGACGAGAGGTCACGGAGAACAGATAAATCCTACAAATTGGCTAGTCAGGGAGGGATCCGCCCTGACGCTTCTCTAACCGACGAAGGTCAGGCACGGTCCGATGGTCTGAATATAATTCACCTTTGGGCTGCCCTAATTGCTGATCTTTGCACTATCCTGCAGGCTGATTATTTTGCAATAAAGAGCCCTTCTGGAGATGATAAACTAACCAAGTTTACTAGCAACAGAAATGAGTTTTTTAATATTTTACCCTAGAAATGAAAACACTTCTTAGAGAGCAGTTAGTTAGACTCTAGAGCGTGGAGTTAGCCCTTCGTGTTTTCATATTAAGAGATTTTAAATGATTTAGTTAAGGTTTTTACTTACTCAGATAAGATTCACTTCAGAAAATCCCGAAATAATTTTCGTTAAACATAAAACGTGTAAGTTTTCTCGTAAATAAATCCCTTGATTAAATCACTATACAATCAGAAAAATTAACCGTGTTAACCTTTTCTGGGTGTTGCCTCGCAAAATTTAAAAAAATTGGATGATATCATTTATAAATCGTACAAAATAGCAATGGACTCAAATGAGAACCTTGTGGAACATCAGAACTGGTAAGAATAGGGTGAGACATAAATTATCAATTTTAACTACCTGAAATCGATTAATAAGAAATAATTTAAACTAATTAAGAAGTTTAGTATGAAAACCTAAAGCCTTCAACTTTAACAATCAACAATTGGATATTTATTTTGTCGAAGTTCATACAAAAATATCAACCTGGGATCATTTTTTAACAGAGCATATGGCATAATTGACGAGACTAAGGAGGTTCGTTTCGGTAGACCTACCATTAACGAAACCATGTTGGTATTTCGAAATAAATTGTTTTGCTATGAAGAAGATTTTATCATAAAAAATACTCTAAAGCAATTTAGGTATAGAGCATAACTTAGAAATAGGTAGGCCGATAGTTATTAACTTCATTTTTACGGCCTGATTTGTGGATTGAACAAATTAAAATAACATTTCCATTAATCTAAAAACTCACATGTTGACCTGTTTAAATTTACTTTATAATCTTATTCCTGGGTCAAAGAAACAATGTAATCTGAAAATCATGTTTAATGTTGCTTGCCGTAAGCCCCACTTATTTTGTTTTTGAGGGTATACCATAGAAAAAATGTTTCTCCTTTTCTTTGATTAAAACACACATCATCAGTCTTCAACATATCATCGTTTATTTATACAGATAAACTAAATATGGTCATCATTTGAATTATATATATATATATTTTTTTTTGTTTTTTTACAAATAGTGTTCATTTCTAGTTATACAATATTTTACCGCTTAAATCTCTTTATACATAAAAAAAGAGTAAAATTTGGCAACATTCGATAACAAAATTTGCCGCCTTAAAATATCTTTATCGAAATATTAGCTACAATTTTTATCAGCTAAGCTACATCTCCTCTTGTATCGTTCTGTGTGAATATCTACGTGACTATTTTTCGTTACAGATTTTGCAGACATATAGCGCTAGACTGCTTCTTTTTTTTTCTAGTTAGTTTAAATTTACATTACAACAAAATGGCTCTGTTACCATTACACGTGTATAATGAAATATGAATATCAACTATAAACAGACGGCATCTATATCAGTTCAGAACACCTCGATGACTACAACGTCATTCAGCAAATCAAAATGATTCAATTAAAAAATACCATTATATCTCAATTGTTATGTCTAGTTATGTTATTTATGCTAAATTAGTCGACGAAAGGCAGTCAAAATTGCGCACAATCCTCTATTTTTTTTTTTTGGCTTGATAACGTTGTTTTGTCGATTAACGAAAACTTTTAACAATCCTGTAAATTTTGAACTTATAAAAATAAAATGACCTGCATTATTAGGAAATATTATTTTTTGAAAACGGCTAACAAGGTAAAAGAAGTAATAACAAAATTAGCAATCAGTCAAAGAATTAGAAAAATATGTTTCCTATCGTAGCTTTAATTTAATTTGTCTGACTTTTAGGTATACCATCGATTAACAGAGCAAGCTATAATTTTTATTTTAGAATTTCGGTGACATGATTCTTTATTAATTCTTGAATTAACTATCTAATAGAAGGCGAGTGTTTTGAAACCTTTCATTATTTCGGGTAAAAAACTATTGATTTAATTTAATACGTCATATTATTGTAGTAATTTGATGTAGTTCGATTTTATTGAGGTTATTTTAGTCAATTATAAACCATGCGCCTCAGCGGAATATTTCTATAAAATCGACAGCAATCAGGGGTATACTCATGAAAAAATATAGTACAATGGTCCCTGTTCTGGTATCCGCACGAATCGAATTGAAATAATTCTATGGGGGCCTCTGATAGTTCAGTTGTTACCTCGCTAGACTACCGTGCCAGTGGCTGTGAGCTCAAATCCCACGCATAACCATGATCTCTTAAAAATGTGTGTTACAAGTTTTGATAGTGTGTATCGGATCACGTACAGTGCAGGGTTCCGTAGTCAATACGGCTATAAATGTACATTTTAAAATACAAACCCGTGTAAAAATAAAAATTTCCTTTAACGGGACTCTTTTAAACCTACGGAAACCTATGAAAATTTAACTCAAAGGCAACACTACGACTATATCGGGTCCAAAATCTTTAAAACCGTATCCGCAGCACCTAAATGGCATAAGGGCCAAAGTCTTTGAAACTTATTTTTATAGAATTTCCTTCGCTTATAATTCACACTTGGTTTTTAAACCAAGTGTAAGTATGTAGGGATTGGCGTTGAATTTAATCGATCGTAGCATTTGTGGCAGGTGTATCCCATACTGACGAAATTAGGGTGATGTTTCGGATCGAAACGCCGACATAACGCCCACAAAAAATTTATAAAATAGTTTTGCTATAAGTTTCAAAAACTTACAACGTCACTACGCTTTAGATCCGCTTTAGGTTCATATTAAAAGCGTCGATTTAAGATTTTAGGTATGTTATAGACTCCTAAATCTATCTTTATAGCCCTCGATGTTCACCGCTTAATATTGGCTTGCTAATACTTCTTCTCTGGACTTACTTAACGTATTGATATTTTTAAAAAATTCATATTTTATTTTTACTCGAGAAGTTATTTTTTCAGTTGAGTTAAAGTCATTTGTTTCTACGGAGTTTCGTAAATGGATATCCCTGTATTAAAAAAGTGTTCATGATATATCCCCCCCTCTTTTTGAAAGACTTATTCAATAATACCCTACCTTTTGCGCTTCCACTTTACAAGTACCAAAAACAATTAGTTTCAAAGATACTAGCTGCGTTTTTTTTAATTCGGTTCTCGAAACAGGTTAAGTAGGAAATTTTGCATATTCTTGCTTCGCAAAAATAAAGTCATATTGCTTGAATTTATACACACTTTGCGTTAAAAACTCAATCAAAAAAATTTATTAAGCTCAAAATTTTGGAGTTGGGTATGGGCAAATATGATAAATTAAAATCTTAGCGTTTTGTAAAATGGAAGTCAATCAAAAATTTTCTATCTAAACTGAACTGAATTGGAAAATGAAATAAACGCAGCTATTATTTCATAACTAAGTTTTAACGTATTAAAAAATCTGTCTAGGCTGTTATTACTTTCAACAACATCAAGCAATTTGCGGTGATTGTGCGCATTTTGCGCCTTTTTCTATTATTATTATTTTTTTTTAGGGCACATAAAGCTTTCTTGCATTTCGCTAGAGTTTCTGTCCTGTAGTCTATCTTACAGTGAAAGGTATCAACAAATTCTTAGATCAACTAAACGAAACTAAAGTAGGAATACCTGAGCACACTGAGCAATTTGAAACAAGACCTCACCAGAGGCATTCCGATTTCGCACTCACCCGCTTCCATCCACGCACTCATTCGGCTTGATTAAAGTAAAAAAAAAAATAAAAAATATATTTGTAAACAAGAACGCGTCCACTTGGAACGCAGGAGAACAATTTGGTTCGCGACTACTGTCCCGAACTACCTCAAATCTAATCGGGCACCTCGGCTGAGCTAGGGCTAAACATATGCCTGGCCCCGTGAGCGTGGCTCCTTACCCTGTAGCCGTTCAATGAAATTCCGCCAGCTAACCACCGTCTTCCCAGAATACAGCCAAACGCTCGAGGTGACCCCGACGAGCATCGAGCAAAGGTACTTCACCATGAAGACCTGGAAGACGGGCCGCTGCTCCTCGGCACCGGATCGGCTTAGGGGACAGGGAATCGAGAAGTGTTTGCACATGTCACGATTCCACTGGACCATCCACTCTTCAAAGTTGTAGTACTCGTAGAATAGGCAGCCGAGGTGACCCAGCGCCGGCAGGATGAAAAGCCCGCTAAAGAAGCCGATGCGCATCATAAGACGCTCCAGCTTGTCGGTGCGCTTCCCGTCTGTTTTCATCACGGTCCGGATCCTGAAGAGGGACACGAAGCCCGCAAGTAGGAAGAGGGCACCTACCGAAAGGTAAATGCACAGCGGCAGGAGCAGAAACACCCCCAGCGAGTGGGTGTCCAATTGTCCTACGAAGCAGACCCCCGAGAGGATGTCACCTGCAAAATTAAGAAAACAGTTAAGTTAGAATTTGTCCGACGCAACAAGTTCGCGAAGATATATTTTTTTTTTGTCTTCCTATGTAATAAAAGAGCTCTAAACCCTTAAAAAATGAAGTTTTTCTCCAAACATCCACTCTAACTCCAAACAGTCCAGTCTTTATAGATTTTGTACTTACAAAGCATGATTCTGTTATTTCAAACAAATAAAACTGGATGCACACGAGCGAGAATTCCCGCCGCGATTTTGTAAATGGTTTTCCTAGGGAAAAAACGTGACTCAGAACAGAGAATTTCATGAATTCGGATAGTCCAAAACAAGCGATTTTATGATTTTTACGAATTCGTCGCAAGCAAACAGTAGTCGTGAACCAATTTTTCGTCGCAACGAGTTCGCAAAAATCGTAACATCACCTGTTTTCTTTTAGTTTTGGAAGAAGTTTTTCCTTTTCGCACTATGAAAAGAATTTGCAAGCCACGGCGGGAATATTCTCTCGTTTGCATTCGGTGGGGGTCAATAAAAATTAAATTTTAATTATTAGAAAATTAAAAGGCCAGGAAATTCTATACAAAAATTGTTATATTTGCTCTCCACGATGAACCGTTTGCGAAATATGCCCAGGTTAAAATAAGAGGCTAAAATATAAAAAAATTGCGGCGTTTTATAAATTAAATGGTAGAAAAAGTCAATAATAAATTATGCCGACAATTAGCCTAGGTAGTGAAGTTATTTTCTAATCAGCCGATGATTCGTTTCAATAACAACGAACACATAATTACAATAAACCGAAGCAAAGCCCATAAACGTAAAAATATATACCGAAAACGTGCCTAAGTACCACATTATAATACAATTTTATATTAAAAGATGGACTAAAAGTGTATACAATTATTTATTTTCCAATATCTTTTCTTTTTAAATATCTTTTGTTATAAAAAAATTACATTACATATGGAATTAGTCGATTGCTCTTCTGACAAGAATAAAAATTGCTCATGAAGGCATTGGCAGAAAGGCTAAGGGTAGCTCAATTCGTAAGAGCAGCGAAGCGTCAAATCTAAGGACACAGGTTCGAGCCCTGCACTCTGTTAAAAGTCATAGTTGTAACTTTTTTGAGTAATTCCCACATAATTCGGTTTTTAAAGATTATTATTAAAAAATTCAACGAAAATTATATGTTTACTTGATAAAAGGTATGTACTAAATGTTCAGTTGCGGAACATCATTTATTTATTAAAAAATTTACAGAAGCTGAAACAGTTCTAAGTTATCACCCAATAATAATAAGCCCCACAGAAGTACCGTATCATAATAATATAATATCACCCGTATATTAAAGCTAAGGCAAATTTTATAAATTAAGTTCTAAAATGCTCACATAGAGCATAGTGTGGAAATAGATAAAACATTTGTTCATTTCTTAAAGATAGCTATCTATTTTTTCTGATGTAAAAGAGTTACTCAGTCCCAAGAAAGATTACCTAATAACAAATTGCCGTTAAATAAAAAACTAGAATACAAAAAAAACCAAAACGTTGAAAATAAGACATAGCGATGAAAGTTCAGAGATAATCCACAAACGAATTATGACAGCAAATATATTCTCAACAGCTTATAAGGCAAATCCCCGCAATTTAATCTGCTTTATAGTCACATGTTATCTTTTGATCGAACTGAATCGAAGATTAATGAGCATCAGGAAGGAGGTGGGATCCACATTGACCATAATTACTTCCACGTTAAGAACCTAATCTTAAGATAGAATAAGAACAGAGCACAAAAAACAAAAAAAGAAAAAAACAAAAATTTTCTCGTGTGCACTGAAAATCGATCAATCAAATCATTAAAAGTCGATCTTTTCTGATTTATGGTCGAGGTATTGATCTTAATTTATTTCCTTGAGAGGCGATCATGGGAAATTATTATTATTTTTGTTTTTTTTTTGTTTTTTCGTTTTACAAATCTATTTTAGCCGGGATCTTGGGGCATGTGTTCTAGAAAGTTTTTTCCCCTTTTTCTATTTCCCAATCTAATAGAGCCATTCAGTAGCTACGCTTGACTCGCAACCAGGAACGTCTCGTAAATAACGAGGGATTAGCCGAGAGTTGATAATTAAAGGTTTAGGCTAAAATTACTTTTCAGCGCATAAAGTGGAGCAGCTCATCTTCAAGGTAATGGAAAGCCTGTAGAGATCAGTGGTAAGCGTGATCAGTAATCAACGTAACATTGAACGGGCTCACCAAAAGCTTAGAGGAGAAGAGGAAGTCGTTTTATTGGAGCCATTGACACCCGATGCAACTAACTAATAATGGAAATTATCCAATGGATCAAAAACAGGTTTGAAAAGTGGCCAAGAATAAAATTATTGAACGATAACATGGAAATAATGTAATAATTACTACGTTGATAAATAAAAAGCAGCAAATATTTAAATTCTAAAGAATTACCTTAAGACAGATTAATAAAAAAACAAGAAAAACCGGACAAGTGCGAGTTGAACTCGTGTAGAGAGTGTTCAGTACGATGAATATGTTATCTACCATGTTTTTGTTTTCTTAAATCTGACCCAAATTTGTTTGTAACCCAAGAACAAATTTAAAATTGTAGTTGAAAATCATGTTCTCCCATACCTCTTATAGGTTTTCCTCAAAACTATAAGTAAAGGATGATCGTATAAAGGTTCCGTATTTTCCCTTTAAGGTGACAAGGAATAAGCAATAATATAAAATAGATTTCGACTTGAAACATCGTAGAAGTATTCCTAAAAGCAAATAAGTAAATACATATTTATGCGGTAAAATAGGGTAAATAAACCTAAAAATTGACAACAACTGATTCGTTTAAAGAGAGCATTATACGAAAAACTCCTAGAAAATATGACTAGACATGAGACCGTAATTTTCCATCATGACAACGCTCGGCCTCATGGTGTTACACCGATTAAAAACTATTTGGGAAATAGTCAATGGGAAGTTTTGTATAACCCGCCATATTCACAATACCTTGCCCATTTGGACTACCATTTGTTTCGATCGTTGCAGAATGATCTTACTCGTGAAATACGCTGAAACTGCAAATTTTGCATTGACGATTAATAAAAGTTTCAGGTTCAATAATTGAAAACAGCAAGAGTTGATCTTAGTGAGTAGTGCTTCACGCACGGCTAGTTTTTACATGTTTTACTTAAGAGTTACCTCACCCAGCAGCCTGGTCGTGTTAGCATTTGAAGGCAGAACCTCTGATGTATTATATAAAAAAAAAATAGTTTTATCCTTTAGTACTTTGTGATTTTTCAAGAATAAACTTAAAACCCTATAGAAGTGAATCGGGGACTCAAAGATTTTATAGAGAGGGAATTAAAAAGGTTTCCTGCGCGAGAGAAGTCGCGGGTAAAGGCTATTAGACAATAAGTTTACTTAAATGTTAGAAAATTAAAATAATAATTAAAAATTAAAATAATAATTAAAAATTAGAGACGAAGAGTGAAACGGGCAAATTTAAGAGGGACTATTAAAATCATTCCTGAGAGATGATTTACTCAGGTAGAAGTCAAAAGAAGGAAAGGAGTTGCCTTTCCGAAACATTTGGCTCAGAGGCTAAGAAAGTCCAGGGTTGGTATGGCGGTAAGCAAGCCGAAAGAAAGGGGCCGAACGGAGGTTACGAGGATTGGTGTAGATGAAGATCCGGTGAAGTAGAGAAGGACAGTCAATCTCACCAATAAGCAGCTGATGAGTGAAGGTAATATCAGCAAGGTCCCGCCTATTCTACAGAGGTTGCAAGTTAATCAGCAAAAAGTGATTTAGTAGTCTAGGGTTAATCAGATTTTATTTAAGAATCTCAAATGAGAGTTACAAACAATAGTGGCACTAAGTTAACTGGACTTACTAACTACTATGAAAGTTTTATTAATACCTAAAATGCCTACAATGCCTATAATTTAGGAAAAGAAACACTGCCTAAATTTGCTATATCTTAATTATAAATAAACATCTAAAATCAACAAACGCACTTCTTGAAATTTATTTAGATAAAAGCTCAGATAAGGAGTAGAACGAAAAACAGTGTCTAAGTTTTATCAGTATAAACACAACAATGTCGGCCTCCACCAACATCTTAACGACATTTACTCTAATTACCAATTTGTTGGTTCTGGTTAGAAGGGTCTTTCCCTATCTGAGTCATCTGGATATAAGACGAAAATTCTGGATCTCCCTTTATTTATTGTTAAATCTCCAGACTCGTTACCAAAACTAAATGAGTCACAAAGTCCGAATAAACCAGAAAAATATTTCTTAGCGGGGAGGGAAAATATAAAATCAATAGAATTTTATAGCCTTTTGTGTCGCTGATCTGTGAGGGAGAAGCGCATCTGGGAGTGACCACGTCTTCCTTCTCTGGGGGTATCCCTTCCGATTCGATATTATGGTAGGCTACACACTTCGTCAAATCAACAGAGCAGAGGAAGGAAATTCGTGTATCTAAGGGAATAATCCAATTCTCGTCATGTCGCAAAGAAAATCAGGGAATCTCCCCCACAATCGTTGTGTGTCGGAGTTCATTAACCCCTGGAAGACATACATCTCAGGATCGTTCCATCTTTTCAGTCATAAACTCGCCACCCGGATTAATTTTTCCTCAAGCTGTGGCTGCGATATTAAAGATATTAAACCATGGGTGGCCCTGGATCGCAGAGGGTACCGTACTGGGTAAATTTTAAAGTGCTAAGACTCCCAGAAATGACTGTTGAGAGCTTCGAGTCTCGAATCCTCTGGTAGTCCACGCGACCCACTTTATAATTCTAATTTTTGCTCCACACGAATCGGTCAGTTTGTGGACGAACCGGGCGGTCAGATGCTTGGCCCTTTCGCCAGCTGGACGAGAGTCAAAGCATCCTCCACTTAGTTGATTGCTCTTAAGACTACCGCTCATTTAAAATTAAATGGAATAGTCAGAGTTGGTCGGATGGATGATTAAAGTGCACTTGTCGCGTCACAGATTTGTCCGGGTGCTCTTTGGGTCCCTCGTCTGTCCTCAGCGCGTCCAGCAGGCAAAACATAGCCGGAAAGAGCCACTGAGAGGATGATGGGGCCTTAATGGCTTTATTGCCCTCTTTGAGGCGGTGTCATGAAACATAGGAAAGTCCTTCGCAATCTGCTTCGCGGCCGACTGCACTTTAATCCGAATCGTTCTACTCGGACGACTTTGGTGGAGCGATCGCTAATTGCGGCGAGCCCTATTAAAATGCAGATGATAGTCGTTCCGCGGATCCGCGACGATATGAAAGCTTCAACGGCCACGTTATGACCAGCAATCGATGGCTGATTTATGCCAGCGTGCGCACTGCCGATGAAAACCACTGTCTGCCGGCGATAAGCGATTTAGTCGGGGAAATCTGTTTTCTTTTACGCAGTCAAAACTGCCCCCGAGGGTATCCTACGTCTTAGCCGGAAAGCGTTATGCTGATGCTCAAGCCATGAATAAATTATGGACATTCGCTGAGTGATTTAGATAACCAAGTGAGTGAGTCCATTTTACAATTAGGTCCATTAGCCGCTGACTGTTTTCTGTATATCAAAAACATTGACTCGTTGTTGTATTACGACAATTCCATCAAAACGAGTGAATGGGTTTTGTACATAATAAAGCTAGTGTAGCCCAGAGTTTGTCTTTATAAAAGAGACCGGTAAATACAACTATTTCAGAAAAGCATTGCGAATTTCGTTAACCAGCTAACTAATTTTGACGAATATATTCGTCATGGATAAATTGCAATATTTTGTGTTATGACGAATATACTCGTCATGCGTAAAAAGTGGTTATCAAGGCTATTTAAATAGTAATTTTCGTAAAAAATAAAATATATGTGTAAATTTTAAATTTAAGTTCATATATATGGAAGAGACACTATGAAATGTACAAATAAAAAAATATTTTATAAAATAAAACTGCGCCCAAATTTGTTCATTTTTGCGACACTTTTAGGTGCACGTTTTGAAAAAGGATCAACACAGCTGACTGGTTAAGAAAAACTTTAGATTTTGAATGGTCTTGATGTTGAGTTCTAGTGGTTTATTATAGGAGGCAAAGGACCTATACTTGTGTAGCTCTTCAATGATATTCAAGTGAAATTGTAAGGAAATTAACTGCGACTCAAGTTACAAATTTAACGTAACTCGAGCTCGGGTATGACGGATTCTGTCAGCAGCTAACCGAGTACCACACTTTTCTGCTGTTGCATAGGACAGAGATTTTAATTTTTTTTAAATTGAACTTGTTAAAGCTCACTGAAATTTTACATTGAATTCACAATTCAATGTAGGATTTTGGCTCAGATTTCTGAGAAAGTAGCAGTCTTTCTTTCACTGTATATTTCTGCGACTTTCTGTATTCACATTTTGATTAGATGTAGCCTAAAGAAAGCATTGGACTTCTACCAAAAAATTAACAAAAAAGAAAACCGCAACTACTACAGATGATTTTTGTGTGATGCGCAAAGAGACACGAAGGGGAGTTATGGTTTTATTCATATAGGATAATGTCGATTTTCAATTGCGCTAAAATTGCCCAACATTAATTAAATAGATGACTTTGAGAATTACATAAAATATAATTACAATCTAATAACGCTACAAATTTATAGTATAGAATTTCATGTAACCGAAGGTCTTCTTCGGATAGAGTTGGAAGTTTCAATTAATCGCTTCTACAAATTCCCCTTTTGGTGGAGGAATATACAACACTTGAATTTCACCGACATGACCTAACGTGGGTTTATACTCCCCGCTGAAGCCATCCATGTAACTGGCTTCGGCGAACGAAGGCCTTGGCAGCAAAATCCATTAGCAAATCATCACTGCCATAAGAAACATTCCCCAAAACAGACAACAAATATCAGAAACAAATGGGCCCGCACCGCCAAATCTATGTTCCTCTAATGGTGCCATGAAAGTTCCCGACGTATCCGCGAGATAAACAAACCCATAACTTAGACACACCTCGAGTGCTGACCGTAAATTATAATCTCGCTCTGGAGACGGTCAATGCTGAGCAGCGAGGCAGAGAGACAGACAGACAGGCAGATAGTCAGTCGGACTATCTGTTCTGGGGTTTCCTGTTCCCGCCAGGGCTGGATCTGCTAGGACTTGGCCCTTTACAATCGGCCGCAGCTTCCTGGTGGACTAGCCACGCCATCCGGAGAAGCAAGCAGGAGGAACCTCATTATGCCGCCCAACTTGGTACATTTTAAATTGATACCGAGCCCGAGTCGGTTTCCTGGCTTACGAGTGTGCTATCTCTTCCATTCCGCACACACGGCGTCTTCTTTCCACGTTAGGTCGATTTCTCAAGGTATAAACTACCGCAGGGGCTTTTGGGCGAGGGGGGAAAAACTCCATAAACCGGACCCCAAATGCAGAGCTAGAAAGACGAGGATAATCTTGGGGCCTAGAGTTGACGAAATTTTTTTAATTTGATTTGTAACTTTGCTGGCCCCATAAATTGTGGTATTATCGTCGCTTGGAGTCGGGTTACTAAGATAAACAGTGCAACAATCGTAATTGGAGCACTCCCTTCAATTTATCTTCTTTTATTAATCCCTTCTTCCACAAATTGCAGATTAAAACCCTTGTGGGGAGGTAGAAAGTGGAAGAATCGCCGTTTAATTCAAAGGCTTCTTTTCCTTTGAAAACAAAAAGAAAAAAACCTTTCTTTAGACTTTCTTTCGCTTTTATTTTAGACTTTAAAAACAAACAAAGGTGCACTTTTATCATTTTAAATTGCTTTAAACGAATTGTCAAAGCCATTTTATTTTACCTTCGTCAATTGACCGATGGATTTGTTAAATCATTCGGATTATTTTAATAGAGGAAATGGATTTTATTGGTTTGAATTGAACAAAATAACAGAAAGGTACAAAACAAAGTTAAAGGAATTGTTTGAATTATTTAAAAGGATTCAGATCCAATCAGATACGGTAAAGTGACCTTTTTGATAGTACATAAAATAATTTAAATAAATTCAAAATTAAAAAAAATATTAATAATAAACAATTAAAAAATTTGTAAACTTTTCGCTCGTTTTCTTGATTTTACCAAGATTTTGTAAACCAAGATATTTATCAATGGCTTTATGGTTGAGTTCACTACATCTACTACTATCGCTAAACTTAAGACTTTAAAATTTTGCATGGTTATTTAGTTCTGAATCTGATGACAATGTACTAAAATTATAGAAATAACTTGATGCTGTAGCCAGGATTGTCTTCTCATAAGGACACTACTCAATGGTTAATGGTATAGACACAAAATTTTGCTTATACGTTTAATTTTGATACCTAAACATGATGTTTACCATGAACTGATACTGTAGCCAGGTCTGTTAGTAGCATGGATATGAAACTTTGCAAAACCTATCCTGACTTTCTACTGCATGTAGTTCGGCAAACATTGGTCTACAGTCTTTCTAAGAGAAGGAAAATTCCAATATCATACCCTGATCACAACATTCGTTAGACACAAGTAAGGTTTAACCCGAAATAAGTGGCGCATAGATTTAGCACCCAATTTAAAGTGAGGTCATGCCGAGGAATGAGTGGCATCAGGATATAAAATGATACCGGAACCAGGGTTAACCCTGTTATATATTAACCCTTATCCTTTTACTTCGAAGCTCTATTATTTCATTGGTACTCTTGGGTCTAAAGACACGTAGGTACTATCTATAATAAATTTTAATAACTTGTCGTGTACCTAGCCCTTAAAATAAACCTCTAAACCTCGCGATAAGCTTTTAAATCACATAACAACATAATCAAACTGGTTATAGATAGTGCGTGTCTTTTTTATAATACCTTTTCTGATGACATTTTTATAGAGCAGTCATATTCAACCATTTTATTGGTTTGAAGTTTACACAAAATTATCGATTTTATGCACTCCTTGATTTATTTTTTCCCTTTTTTGTGCTTTTTAATAAAACCTTGTTTTTAAAATATTTCTTTGCCTTTATTTTATTTAAAATATAAGAAGCCTTAAAGCTATTTTAAGTATTGAATATATGTGCCATATGTATGGTATGATTTTCAAAGCAAATATTTCTCATTTAGCAGATTAGTTTTCAAAATATGTACTATAAGTGGAAATTCAATCAACATCTGCATGAAATGTTTTTGATAGCTATACTAATTATGAAAACCGCCAAACCAAACACTATCAACTAAAGTACGTTTGCCCCAAGATATTTTGTTAAATGGGAAATGTAAACACGCAAACGGTTCCATATTGAACCACCTCTTTGCTCTCCACGAGAACCGGATGTATTGACTTAGCTGCCAATTATCCATTTGCCCAGAGTAAGCTAATTGCTGATAATTACAAAACGCAATTACAGAACAACGAAACGAAAATGTTCCGACTTCCCGATCTTTTCTAGAATGAGATCGTAGGTCAGCAGATCGCGGTCAATTTCGTCAAAAAAGAATAGCCGGAATTGGTTCAATTTGCATAAAAAAAACGTTTTTTATTTTCTTTCAGTGCAAAACGCAAATTAGCTCCGACCAAACTTTCACCAGAGCTATCAGTCGGAACTGCAATTAGTTTTTAGTTTATGTTTTTTATCATTCACTCATCGCATAGTGTGTCTATCGCTCTAGAATGTTATCTAGAGCATTGCGATACTGTACAAATTTGAAGAACTAATTCACACGGGGGTTTTTCTGCTGGAGTCATCTCATTTTTACGGATAATTAGTTTTGGTTGTAATTAACTTTTGGGGCTAAAATGTTTTTAACACCGATGAAGGCGGTTTTCTTAAATGGAGGCGTAAACATAAGCCGGCTGACTAAGCGATTAAAAAGTTTACAACCAATTTTCGGTGTTTAATCCAGCGTCTCATCCCTAGTAGATGAAATCCCTTCATTTTTTGGCTAGTGGAGTTAATCTTAATCTCCTCTGATCCCCGTCTAGCCGGATGGTGGTTACTCATTCTCAGCCGCAGCCTCCGTAAATAAAAGCAATTGGCAGTCACCGAAAAAAAATGAGCTCACGGGAGTGGAATTTATTTGACCTCCTTGCGGATGAACTCTACTCTCGGCAGGTTCGCAGGGACATTTCACAGGAGTAGAGCAATTAGAAGAGCTGCTCGTTAATCCACGTCCAGGAGTAACGTCGACGCTTTGACTCTACCCTTAATTTCCCCATCATTTTTCGCTAGTCGTACAATTTTCCGGGGGAGGCGGGAAACCCTCTCTAATGGGCGGACTAAAGTCCGGTTAATTGTTTCGCTGGTGTCCTTTTTCTGCTTTCCAATTTCGAAGAGTTTGCTGTGAGCCTTTTGTGCAGCACTCCCGCGGCAAACAGAAAACAGTGAAAATTTGTAATTGCGACCGCGCTTTTTTGTCGTGCATTTTTCATGATCCGGCAACATTGTTCCAACGGAATGGTGAGGGATGTCGTCGTATAGCGTGTTAAATTAAATTTATCCTTTTCAGTGCATCAATAATTGAATGGTTCATGAGCAAACGAGAACATTAAAAGCGATCATTTAATCCGCATTAAAGTGATCCCTGTCCTTGTGCGCATGAGCCAGGAGCTAAATATTTAAAAAATAAATTTCAGGAATCGCTTGCCCTATCAAAAATTTAATTAAGTATCACTTATGCGACGTGAAAGAGAAGAAATGTTCCAAATGTTTGCCCTCTCCGCAAAATAACGTAAGTATCTTAAGCTTCTTTTATACAGATTAAAAAAAACATTAATTTAACTTGATTGACCAAAAACATGAGTATAAAAGGGACAAATATGAAACAAAACTATTCGACATGGCATGGGATGATCTCAGACCTCAAGATATATTTAAAAAAAAATTAATTTATCATTATTAAAAAATTTAGCTTAATTCTAAATTGTAAGTATTTTACAATAAATCTTGCATTACTCTTAATTTCGAATGAATTTTACATTTAAAATTACCGAGCAAAAAACTAAGAACTATCGTTTTTGTTTCATAGATTTCGTTACATGAAGCAAACCATTCAAATATTCGATAATGGCACCTCGATATGGCATTTGGTACAGAATAGGTCGATTGTAAATCGTAGAAATTAAACTGGTTATACTAAATAAGCTAATTGTTGAATTATGCTTTATTAACGCTAAATATCTAAAATATTTGAGGTAAACTAAAACTCGTTAAAGTGTGCCAGAAGGTTGATACTGTAATATGATAATAAATTTTAATACATCGATCGAATCGATCGATCGCATCTCTCATAAACAACAAGGCCACGGGTAGTTCAGTTCGTTCAATTTTAAATTTATTTATTTCGCTTAATACAAGTTACAAGAATAAGAGAAAACAAACTTAAAATAATTAACAAAATGTAAATTAAAACAAAGATCAAAGACTATAACTAAGGCTAAAATAAGAAATAGGGAATACGACAAGAACGAGAATTAAATTTGGGGAAGAGTAAAAATAGGTAAAAGTACAAATAGATAGAAACAGAAATAAATTCTAAGAAGTGTGGTTGGGCAGGTAAAGGGAGTGTTTGAGGGAGACTTTATTAAAATAAAAATCAAATCAATTCGATACCTCCGAAGCGCCAATTCAAAGGGCACAAGTTTGAGCGTTGTCTCCAGGTCAAAGTCGTAATTTGTTCAAATAATTACCACATATATAGGAAATGAAGTACTCGTTACATCAATTGGCAGTTTTAGTTTATTTTAGTTCTAAATCATTTAAGAAACTAAATTTTGAGAATTCTTAAATTATTAATAAGGTAATTTAGCAACAAAGTAGTATTTTAGAAATGGTCTAGTTTTCAACGATACACTGCATATGGTCTATATGAAGCTAAATTAAGCTATCAAGCTAGCGATGGCGTTCTTACTCTTCGATTGTAGGACTGTTGATCATAGAATTTAATGATAGTCCCTATGACTTCATATTGCTTTAAAAAGCATAACTTTTTTTCATTCAATAAGATTGGACTTTAAATGAACTAGATGATGTTTTTATTTTTTATAGATTTCCATTTATTTTAAAGTTGTAAACCTTTTATTTTAATAGTAAAATACTTTTACTTTAATATGAAGAAAATTTAAAGAGGCTTACATGAAACTAAATAAAGCCTGTAACAAAAAGTTCTGTTCTGCTTCTATTAGTGGGCCATACTTTGATACAGATTTGCTAACTTATGCATGATGAAGTTAAATTAGTGAAAATGCAGCATTCCAGCGATTCTACAACCAAGTGTGCTTGTGTTTAAAAAAAGCCACATACGCTAAAACACTAAATGTTCGCCCGATTGAAAAATATTAGGCAGTTATAAAGAAGAACTTAAGAAGAAAACATGGAAAACCATGAGTTCAAAAGTCGTCAGGCATTAGAATCAAAAGCAACCACCAAAAAAGACTATAAGATAAAACAAAAAAACCATAATTCAGCATTAGAAAGAAAGAAATTCTCAATGAAGTTGATTAAAATAAAATTTCATTAAAATCTGCTAACTAGTTTTAAATTAATACCCCACTTTTATAAACGACAAAATTTTCCTTTAGGGGCTTTAAAGTGAATTGTCGCTAGAGTTTTAAGTGAATAAAAATGCAATCCAACTAAAGTTAAAATCGCAATTATTTACTACATTATTACTTTTCTTAGTTACTCAAATTTTCGATTTACTTTCATTGATAACATTCCTTTGCCTGCAGAAAGAAGTGACCTACTTTAAAGAACCCAGGACTGTTCCTTTCGATTAGCCGCTGCATTGAACTGAATAATTAAAATTATTACGAAATTTTTCATTTGATAAAGCCGAGAAAATTAATCGCCTGCATCGGATACTACAGTGGCGAAACAGACCTAATTCGTGTACATGTTCCAGCCAGAGTGGCGAACGGGTGTCATCAATCACGCTGCAACGAATGAAGTGAGATCACGAGTTTAATTAAACTTTCTTCGATTGGCCGCTTCGTTTTGATTATCCCCTCCCCCGCCCCGTGTGTTCGCTGGATTGGGATTTCCGTTCCGAGTGATTAAGCAAGTAGTCCACATGGCCATTAATTCCCATAATACCCTGAAAGAGCCCTTGACAAAAACGGGGCCCAACTTTCAGCTAAAACCATAAATAACGTATTTAACCCAACACCGGGGATTAT
Organism: Philonicus albiceps; assembly: GCA_963969385.1. Classification (NCBI taxonomy): domain Eukaryota; kingdom Metazoa; phylum Arthropoda; class Insecta; order Diptera; family Asilidae; genus Philonicus; species Philonicus albiceps. The sequence continues at coordinate 74,217,719 of OZ017772.1, read as the reverse complement.
AACTTCTCATTAGAGGGACCTTCTAAGGCCAAACGGGGGGCGGGGAATGAAAGGATTTCGTCCGGACAGGGAGATCTTCCCGCTTAGCAGGCGGAGCTACTCCATTTAATTGGATTATGTCAAATAACTCATTTGGATAACGATTAGAGATAAGTGTCGAACCATCCCACCCCCGTACCCCTTCTATTCCTGGTCGATGGTGCAGAGAAAAGACAGTAGTCCAAGAAACAGAGGCTAGGATTATCCTGCTGCGGAGCCCCGAAGGTGTTAGTCTGGATCGGCCTTCGGAGGCAATTTGTCTCCTCCACCGAAGCCAGGGTGTAGGTTTAACTCGAGCAGTTTTAGTGCTGACAACGTCCCAGAGAGTTGAGGACACTCCCGCAGTTAAAGCCGTGCCCAGGAAAGAAACCGGAAACATAAATCGCAGCGACAAAGTAGTCACTTTTGACTTTAACTGCTGATTTTTTCAACCGCCCGCAAACAAGCTATTGAACCCACTACTCCGGTGGTCTCCCTGATCAGGTTAGCTGCAATTTAGAGTCCATCACAAAAAATTCAGCTTTGTCTGAAGACGAATGAGACGTTTTGTCCACTAGGAGGAGAAAAAAAATTCTCATGAATATAAGCACAAATCGCTAGCGGCTAGATAAGCCGCTAGCATACATGAAGTAACAATTTAGAAAGATACTTGAAAAATCCCCCGGAGAGTCTTATTGCCTCGTTGAGGCTGCATCAGAAGTTTCCGCTCGGTATGCCGTAAGATCTTAGCCGCCGCGCTAGCTTTTTCTTAGCCCCCAAAGAGTTAGTTTGTTTGTAGATTTTATCCACCACTCAATTACGGAGCAACAGCCCGACGGAATCCGGCGGGTGACGTGCAGCCCAACGAAAACAATTTTGAAAACGCTTTTTTGGCGGACCGCGCGGCCCGATGAAAAGCAGATCGGCGGCCGCTGGGTGCTGAGTGATTCCATTTGATCTTTTCGGCTTCTCGGAACGATAAATGGTCTAAAATTACCGCAGCAGCAGCGCGGAAATTAATTAATTTATCGCTGCGATGTTTTCACTAACATCAGACATTGATGCATGCCCTACAACTCAATAACAATTTTGATTATCGCGCTGATTAAAACTGATTGAACGTGGATGAGGCTGAACCAATCATGTCAGAATCTGAGCTATCACATTTTATTAAATTTATTATTACAGTTCAAAAGAGTAGAACTTTAATAATAACTGCCTGCTTTAGGGGTCAGGTTGCATTTTGGATGCGATCTCTTTTAGTACATTGTACAAAAATTCAAATTCAAATAGTACGTAAATTTGGTAAATTCAAATGTCCGAGACAGAGGTGTTGCTTCAATGTAATAACAATTAATTTGCATTACTTGTTCAAATGTTCTAAAGTTCAATCAATCAACGTAAATCACCAAAAATACCTTTCCCCTAAGTTTCAATGCAGCCGAGCAATGTGATTAGGCTTTGATTAAAACTGATTGAATCCCGGTGTGATGCAGCACAGAAGCCTCGGGGTTTTGCTGGCACAGGGGCCACTTATTCAATTTCCGAGGAGGCTAATGAAACCGTCGAGGGTTTCATTTTACTAATGGCTCGCAATATTTCTTGTCCCATTCGTAATGGTACTTTGCATGCCGCTACCTCGGTCTCAGCTACTACGGAAGTGAGGTATTTTGAAAAAAAAAAATTCCACAAAAAGATAAAAATGCATTTGTGATACTCACGCGGATGTTTATCTTTCGCATAAAACGATGCGAAATTTTTCTTTCTACCCTTCACCCCATACTAACTAAATTAATTATAAAATCACTTACGTCCCCCCTCCCCCAAACGAAAACTTATTCCGCGAAAATAATTAATTAACTTTTAGATGATTACCCTTCTTCAGTGGACTGAAGGAGCATCACCGTAAATCGGGTTATGAGTGGGTCGCTAAAAAAAGAGGGTCCGCTGTCAACTAGATAAATGCGTAGCCTATTTATAGCATTTTCTGATGGAAGTAAATCCAATTAAGCATTTCAACGACCCAAATTTTCGGCTCATCTTTCTGTCTCCGAAACACCCACATACCTAACCGAGAAATTTGAAAAGAATTTTGTAAATTTCCATAACTTGAATAATATGTTTGTCTTTAATCAGCGGGAATTAAAAGATAATAATTAGGTGGTGTTCCGAAACAAGGTTATTTTAACAAACAATTTCACTTGCTCCCACATCGTTAAGACCAAATTTAGATTTGAAACAAACACCAACAATTTCACAGCTCCCGACTGTCGTGATGCGCTTTATTGTTGTTAATTCAGAGGTAAATTAACCGAATATAAGAAAAAAAAATAAAAAATAAAAAATGTAGAAAGGTGTGGCAGTCTGCTCCAAGGTGACTCTGAGCACTGTACGATTTGTTCTGCTTGAAAAAGGCGGTACGCATGAACACGTCCCAGTTGGCGCAAGAAAATATGAAACATCTTAAAAAAAACGTTTCGTTGCGGCATTTGCACAGAAAAGCGATGGACTGATAGTTCTTTTTAATTACGAACAGTCTTGATGTTTGAGCAACACCACAGATGTAGAAACTGAATGCAATACTTTGATATTGCGTTGGTATATTTTTTATAGAGTTTCAAAACTCGCGAAATATTTTCTGTTCCTTTGATCAGTACTATCCGTTTTCAATATGTTTTTTTTACTAAATGATATCCGCGACTTCGTTTGCGTGGCGTGGTTTATAGTTTAAACTAAACAAATAGTAATAATATTAAATAGTAGGATTCGTGGATAGCTAGTAGGCTAAACTACCTAATCGTTGGCACTCTTCCAGTTATCGTCACTTTTAAATTGAAAAAAACAAGGAAACCATAAATTATGAAAGGTTGCTATAGTAAAAAATTCAAAATAGTATTATTTCTCTGCTAAAAAGTGGTTTTCTTAAGGTAAGTACTTTATTAAGCGGTTGTTTAAAAGACTGATAATGCCACAGTAATTTAACATACATATTTACAATTTTAGGCAGTAGATTCAATGATTATTACTTAAATAAACGTACTATGCATGCATACCAACCTCTTTAAACACGTTGTTAATAAAAACTATACTAAGTTAGTTTAATCAGCACAATTTAATGAATATCGTTAGAATACACGAAACCGAGTAACTTTACTATAGACAGAAATTCGAATTTCAAAACTACCAACTTGAAATGAAATTAACAAAAGTATTATTAGAAAAAAAAAACGATTCAATTTTAAGTTAAGTATGAACCCTAGAAAAATTTCCAAGTTGTGGACTCTATAAAACTGAAAAAAGTGCCTGTGCACATCTGACCTATCTCGGGACTTGGACATCGGTCTTCTAAAGGTAGTTTATTACTTGTAACATTCGAAATTATGGTCTCAATTATCCCGAAAATCCCTGTGGTCCCCAAATCATTTTATGACACTTTAAAAACTTCCCCAATACCCTACACTTCGATTGGAGTTGAGAAAAGTTTTAGTATAACTCGAACGAAAATTTGATTATCGTCAATTTCGTTGATTTTCACTTTTCGGTTAGAACGAAAGTTTTCTATAAGGACATAATTCGCAGTCCTGGAAACAGTTCCATGTGCTAAGCACCCTTCTTTCCAGGAATTTAAAGGTATTTTTTATAGAATTATCGTTTGTATAAGCAAAGGGACTCTTTAATTTCGTGCTTAATCGAGTCAATCTACTGTGCCACCAACTCGTAAAACAGGTCAGAGCAAGTTTGACCCAAAAAAACTCATAACTTTACTGTGCACATGTGGTGCTCATCGTTTCCACCCCATATTCCCATATTCTGGGCCTTTTCGAAATTTATTTATAGACCAGAATTCGGGGGAGGAGCAAAACAAATCCCGACGAGACCAAAAAGGCAAAACGCTCAACAATTTGCCAAAGTGGTGGCGGTCAAATGAAAGCGGCTATCGGAAAAAATTTGGGCACTAAATAACTCCTTAGACAGCAATCGCTGTCCAATTTCGAATATAATTTTCTCGATATGAAAATCCCGGCTGATCCCTCTCCCCACCATAAGAAATGACGATAATATGTGCTCCCCTGCCGCCCCCGGGTCAGTAGGCCTTTATTAGTTTAGCCCTGGTCCAGAGGCTGAGATCTAGTTTCGATGGGACTTGAACTTCCGCCAGGGAACGGTCTCCTCTACAACGGACGTTGGGGATGTCGTCGTTACTCTGGACCACTCTCCAGAAGACGTAGATTGGCCTCACCGAGCTTGTCTGCTATGTGCCCAACAGACCTCCCCGGAATGGAATTCAGATTTTGTAGGCTCACTAGCCTCTTACAAGATCTCGTCCTTTTCTCGCTCTGTTTATTTTTGCCTTTGTCCCAAATCGCAATTTTCGACTAAGACGTTTGCCCGAGGATACTTTTCTGAAAGTGCTAAGAAAATTAATATCCGTTCGCTGTCTTCTTTGGTGGAATGATAGCTCCCATTTTATCTTCAACAGAATGCGGGGGATGGCTTATGGCCTTTTGATATGATTGCTACTTGTGGGCTCGTATTCTAGCCATTTTATTAGAATTTGATGCCTATGATACTTAATAGATGCTGTCTGAATGAGATATAACGAATAATACATGAATATATCCGAGCTGAGACTATTCCAAGAATGTAACAGGGATTCAAACAATGAAATTGGTTCATTCAGGGCAAATTGTTCCATCAGTTCCATAATCGTTTAATTAAAATTATTCAAAAGGAATTCAATTTTACAGCATTAGGTAAATATGTAGTTTGTATTAGAGATTTCAATAATTTATAGAAGATTTTTGAATAACATCACTAGAAAATTATTGATAGAAATTAAGACACATATAAACAATAGTTAAAATTTCTTCATAAGAATCTACCCTGCAGTGAAGAAATTTCATGAAAATTCGCTACCGAAGGGTTAAAATTAACCCTAGATAACTAAAAATTCTTTAGATAAACTACCATATCCTGCCAGTTTTGCAAATTCGAGATGTTCCCGTAAACTCTTAACATTTCCTAAAATTCCAAACGCTAATCTGTATCACTTTCCTATTTTTTTAATTAAAATTATTATCTTAATTCTTAAATCAGGCTAATTTACTTGAAATAAAGAAAGGAAAATATAAAAATATAAATTCTTTTAATTTGTAGTCTATGAATTGAATGATTAGTTATAGAGTAAAACTGATTTAAGTTTAATTATCTAGGGTTAAAAGGTTTTCTTCGAAAAACAACAGTCTGTGAAGGTGATGGAGAGGAATTAATTTTATGGTAGACAGTTTACTAAATGAGTTCCTGGGCAACTTTTTGATGTAGAACGATTAAGAGAAGCTGAGTGAGCCACAGAATAAAGAGCCTTATACCTCTTTTAAACCTACCTGGGGTATACTCTCAATGGTAATTCTAGAAGGCTATACTTTGTAAGATACTTAAATAAATGATCTTATTTTAACGATTATTATAGAAAAGGAAAGATGAAAGTATTCAGTTAATAAATACCAGTTATCCTATTGTTTATTAACTTAATTTATTAATTGCAATTCTTTGAATTTCTATTAGGCATTAAGTAATTACTTTAATTGCCTTCTTTTTCCCCTTATACCTATATAAACTAACCCTTAGAATATGCGTGCATATACTTTTTTACCTGAATTTTAAATTTTGGGCTAGGTAATAAGGTTCTGAATCTTACGGTGGGATTATAATTTCCACTAACAATTTACAAAAACTATGGTGGGTCTACCTACCTGACTATCTATATAAAGTCTATCCAGGCTCTCAATTCAAGCCAGTTATAAGTAACACCTTAGTTTTGTGGTTTCGTTAAAACAAAAATATGACAAAATTTTACATTCTAATTTTCTTAGTTCAAGTTCTAGGTGCTCGTGCTAGTTGCTCCTATAATCAAGTAATTCGTGGTTTTGAGGGATTGAAACTTCTGTCTATTCCAAATGGATATGTGATTCCCAATAATCAAACGAGCCCTTTAATTACAAATGGAGCAAATGCGGTGTTATATTGTGAAGGAGAATTTGCGTGGTACAATTATTATGATAAACTTCAAAATAAAATTGGGGAATTTCTCACAATTTACTGTGATAATAATGAAATGCAATATACATCTGAAAAGTATTTAAACAAGATGGTGTTTAACGCAGACGGAGGACGTTATGTGCGATGCTATCAAAATTTAATTTCTGCCAAATTTTACAGCGGAAAAATAGACTACTGTGACTACGATGGATTACGACATGGACTTTATATAGAAAATGTGCCAATAGTATCTTTGGAATTATGTCACGATTTTAATGAATCCGAACCAATATTTACCCATTATGTTGCTGCTCGCCGAAGTAAAGTGCTCGCAATGCAAATTTATTACAATCCCAGTAATGTTACAGGAGCAGACCTGGGACCACAAGCTGAGGCAACATTTGAAGATGAAAAGCCACCACCAATTATACTGGAAAACGAATATACCCTCTTCATTCCAAGTTTGAAGCCTCTTCTATCGGAACTTGACTACAGATACAGCAATCTAACTCCTAGTCCCCTGTACCAATCTTTTAATCTCAGTTCTTTTAAATACAATTTTGGAACATTAAATACGGTTCCTTGGTGGACACCGCTGAGAATTGGAAACTGGGAAGTTTTCCAAAAACTTTTATCACAGCAAGTGGAAAAAGAAAGTTATAGCATTTATGCAGGAAAATCTCATAAAGCATTTTACCCGAATAAGTTTGTATGCAATTCAGAAACCGAGATGTCCTTCAATTTCGACGGGCAAAAGAAGTATATCCCTCTCTACATTTGGAATTATATCATCCCCCGGCAAAAGAATACAGGCAATCAGGAGTTCGTTTTGGTCGGCATCAATTCACCTTTTACTGAAACTCAGCCGAATAATACACTGGTGTTTTGCGAAGATATCTGCGATAAAATTTCTTGGTTGAAACCACTCCAAGCGACCAGAAAAATGCCATCGTTTGGATACATGTTTTGCTGTAATCCGAAAAAAGTGTACAAGATACTTGAAGGATTCCCTTTCAAAATTTATAAGAATATTATTGAGAAATAAAGATTTTCTTAAAACTGAGGATTTTTACATATGTTTTCACATTTTCCTAGACTATTTAGTTAAGTTTTTCTACAACAGTATTTCCAAACAACAATCGATACTGTCGCTAACACTAGCTGTATTTCTTTTTGATGATTTGATTTGCCATCTGGAAATTAGCATTGAATTGATTTTTTTAAATTATTACCTATAGCAAAAATTTTAAATTTGCAAAAAGTACATGAAATTTTAATCATTTTTGCCGATCTATTATAATTTTCAAGTCGTGAACTAAAGTTATTATTGGATTCAGTTTTTGATGCAAAATGGGCATAAGTCAAAACAATTCAATCAAACAAATTTTAATTCAATAGAAAATTTGCTGCGAAATTTGATAAAGATCAGATCATTAAAAAAGCACAGCTTGAAGATGAAAAGTTGTAAATTGTAAATATTGCATGATATTCATAAAAATAAGCACATAGCTAATTCAAAATCTCTGGTTATCATAAATGAAATAAAAATGACAGGCTATCAAATTATAAAATTAAGAAATCGAAGCGTCTATAGTTCCTGGTTTTTTTTTGGAAGGAATTTCTGAATTAAAATAAGCTTGAATGTTACTAGCAGCAGTAGTAGCAACCTACTAAACCAAAAAGATAATAAGATTTCAACAAATATTGGTTCTAACTGGAGATAAATCAGTTTTAAAACTTTAGTCAGGCTTCCTAAGATAACGTTTGCACTTGTTGTTTTCTTTCTTTTCCCTGCGCATACATCAGGAGCTCAGAAGCCCGTGAAAGTAAGACTTAACTCAAAAGAATTGAACAAACTCCGCCTATCAACTTGGCGGAATATTCTTGTCTCCATCACAAAGCCCAAGACAATTACACTAAGCGGCTTAGTTCGCTTCCAACAATACCCGAACAAATCAGTCAGTTACTGGCTCGGAGAACTGATTTTTGTTTTTTTGTTTTTTTTTTTTTTAAGAAACAAGAGTAAGAAAGAGAAAAAAATCCGCGCAGGAACGCCATTGGGATTAAAAATAAGTCGACTTGAAAACCCCTGAGGGATTAGGGACGGCTGGGATTAGAGTGCAACGTGAGGCACAATACCGCGTCTCAGAGTTTGTTCACTTTTCGGCTTCCTTTCTTCGACCTGATTTAAGTTGTGTCCGAGCCCAAAACACGGCCATTTTTTCTTCTCATAAAATGCAGGAGATAAGAAGACTAACAGGGCCGAAGAATAGGGCAGGTGTTATGAGTCGGTATTGAGGTAGACCGAATTCTTCTTCTTTTTCTAAAAGAAATCCAAACAATACCCACATTACGTCGAGAAAAAGCGAAACCAAGAAAAAACCCTTAAGAAATGAGAAGAATAAAAAAAAACAATATCTGAATACATTCGGACTCAGTACTGTCGATCGAAAACTTGAGATTCTTCAGGTAGGATGCTTCTGGCCTTAAGAATCGCAGTGTGTTTCAAGATGGTCGTAAAAATGAACCAGTTCTCAGCGCAAATTGCTGCAGCTGGATCGATACATTTTTCACAAGACCCCGTCAGGGTCGACGGGGATTGCGTTTCGTAAGACCACGTTGCTTAGCAAAGAATCTATCAGCGCGCTGGGGGATTCTTCGAGGCCCCCTTGAGACGTTTCCGATCAAATCCGCCGTTCCTCTCTGAACTAAAATCTGCAATTGTACGGTTTCATCTGAACTGGTTTTAACAATCTTGCCTTCGTCTTATTTTCATCTTTTCATAAATTCAACTGTCCCCGATCGCTAAAAAGGTAATTTTTGCGCGAAAACTCATCTCTCTGCAGCGAAAAGTAAATCAATTTAATGAAAGACGAAACCCAAGAAGATTATTGACTTTAACGGTGACTGAATTTCGATATCAGCAATATTACGCTAGTTTGCTTAACCGCTGGTTTTGTGGTGGCGACATGTAGATCAATTCTAGAGTATACCTGGCAGGTTAATAAATTTAAGGTGCTGGTACTAAAGCGTGACAAAATGTAGTTTGGTGTCAGGTTGTTTAGGATTATCGAAGAAATATGTTAATTTCCTTGTAGTGAAGTGCAGATTTAAATAATATGGAAAGATCGGCGCCTGCTGCGCGGCAAGTGGTTTTCCTCATTTAAATTATACAGCCTGACATAATGGTTCCAAGACTTGAATGCGGGTAGAGTGATTTGAACTGTTTCTAGATAAGAAGGAATAGCTAGATTACTGTACCGGACTAACTAGATTAAAAAAATTTTTGAAGATGAAAGTTGCTTAGAGAACTTCTTGGCAGATAGTCTTAAGTATAACACGACATACAGGAATTTATCGTTGTACCGTTGAAATCGATACTATTTCCTTACAAAGTGTTATTAAATTAAAGAAATACTCAAGCAACCTCTTCATCCACAACGAATAACAGTTTGGTTTTTGGAGTGGCGGTATCATTGGGCCGTATTTTTTTGAAAATTAAGGTGATGCGACTGTTTCAGCTAATGTTGTGCGATATCATGAGGTGCTAAGCGATTTATTTTATCCTAAAATTAATGTTTTTCACATAGAGGACTGGTATTTCTGACAAAACAGCGCTACATGCCACACAAGTCGTGAAACAATTACGTTAATGTATACAAAATTTCTTCAACGTGTTATTTCTCGAAATGTAGACTTCAATTGGCCGTCGAAATCATACGATTTAACACCTTTAGACTCTTTTCTTTTGGACTTCTTTAAAGACAAAGTTTACGCCAATTCTCTAGCAACGATTCAAGCATTCATAGACAATAGAACTGTTCACGAAATACAGTCGTAATTGTACGAAAATGTTAAGGAAAATTTCCTCAAAAGAGTATGCAACTGTAAGCAAAGCTGAGACGGTCATTTGGCCGATATTGTTTTCCATTATTAACCACATCTTCTACTTTAAATTAAAATAAAAATATCACCATATTTCTTAAAAAACAATTTTTATTTTTTAAATAATTAATAAAATGAAACCTCCTCTTGAGATACCTTAGAGAATAGACACAGTAAAATTTGTACTTCGAAAACAGTATCAAAATTATTCTTATAGTCAGACTATCAAAATGGTTACAAACAATGGCATATTTCTAGTCTTAATTAGGTTAGTTTTAGCATCTCTAAGTTACTGTTAAGTCTAGTGTTAAGTTAATTTGTCCGTAGCTTGTATTAAGCGAACCAAATAAATAAAATAAATAAATAAAATAAAATATTTTCATATTTTAATTTAATAAAGGTAACCCTCCTATAACACCATAGATAGGTTCCTAGAAAATTTCGGTTTAAGGGTAACTGTGTTATAAGAGACTAAAAGTCAGTTCACACTATGGAAATGTATTAAAAATCGCATTAGCAATGTAGCAGTACGCAGTAAATTTAGAATTTTGCTGAAATCGAGCAATACTGCACATTTGCTACTGAATTAACATTCCTTAATTTTTATTAAGTCAGAGGTTGTATTAAAAAAGAATATCAGTTTGGGAAAGGTGGGTATTCCTAAATATATTTATGTATTGTGGATGAATGGTAATTTCATTTTATAATAGTGTTATAAGATGGTTTGCGCAATTTTAGTACCGTGTTAGAACGAAACCGTGTTGTAGATTGCTGTCTTATACGCAATTTTCTTATCGTGTAAGGGAGGAACCGTATTATAGCATACCGTGTTTTAAGAGGGTTATCGGTAGTACATTATGCAACAAAAGCGGTAAGTAGTTGAATTGCATGCGCTATGCCGAGAAGGGAATGTATTTACTGTACCGATTTTAGTTCACATTAAGGACAGACCTAACTTTAAGCTAATCGTTGAGTCTTTGTAATTTTCTACATAGGAATCGCCTTTATCCAATTCTCTGGCAGGATTTTCAGTATAATCTGGAAAATGAGATTTCGTAGCGTCTTATGTGAGACCCTTATCTTATTAGGTGAGGAAATTAAAACGCTTTCCTCGGGGATTTTGTTAATGACGTGACAGAACAGGGGGATAGGGAGGGTTTCGGCTTATTTGGTGCTCGAATAAGAAAACACGATTTCTCCGCAATCCTCTTTTGCGAGCTCTTTTTATAGCATTTATTATTGTTACAAGACATGGCTGGAAGCCTCGACGGCATATCCCGCATCCCCCGGTTCATCTCGTCCTGTCTAGCCAGAACAGGAATTTATGTGATGCTCCAACCGGGGGTAATTGTTGCTTGCAGATGTTTTAAAGGATAACACCCGGCAATCGTTAAATCTCATCCCACTCGAACCCGCTCACGCTCCCGGAATAATAAACTTAGCTTGCGACCAAAGTGAATCATTTATCATGGTCGGCACTCCATGCTCCAGTGCTCCAGTAGTGCTCCAGCGGGAATCCTTCGACACACGCCTTCTATTCCCTGGCCCATGTGAGCACGTGGTCGAAGTTGTTCACCGAGCAACCACCACCCACCCACACGCAGCGGGAACATCATGATGATGTTACAAGAAATTGACTAGCTGGGACAGGATTTTTTTTTCTCATCGGCGAAAGATCTTAATATTAACGATATAATAAAAGGTTCGCGACCTCCAGGCAGTCTTGATAAATTAAATCGAGCGACATGCTTCGGCTGCTTGCTTTTATTTTGCAGACAGTGGAAAATTTCTGACCCTTTTCAGGAACACCCCGGTTGGAGGGTATATTTTTGGAAATGTGGCTATCAGGAGAGTGATACTCCTTGGGATTAATTTCACTGTTAAGGAAACACTCCCCTTCTTGATGGGTTTGTTTATTACTTACGACAGGCTCAGTGACAACAAGTTCATTAATCTCATGAATTGCGCAGCATGCGACCTAACTCTGTAAAAGAGTGGATGCAACAGCGTAAGATAAGTACGTAAAGGATGTTTCTGACAGTTTTGCTATAGTCTATAGCCCTTACTTATAAAATATTCATTCTAATACCAATAAGGTAAAATGGGAGCTTTCAAAAGGTCGATAACAAGAAGCTCTTTAAGAGCTATTTGCTAAATTATATAAGCAAATAATTGTAGGGTTTTAGAGAGATACAACAATTTAAAACATTCAAAAATCAGTTCGATCGGACTGGATGGCATCCACTATATTTATCTTTTTAGTCGATTTGTCATATTTGATAACGTAAAGCAGTAACAATTTTAGTTTATTTGTAATTAATTTTTGTTATATGTATAGATTCTGAATTTTACATACAGTGAGCGAACCTTTATCCCGAACTATATAAGTGTACGGCGTACTATTTGTGAAATTAGTCTAAAGTAACCAGTAAGTTTGAGGAAGAATTTCCGAAACTTTTATAATTTTATCATACTACGTTAACTTAGTTAACTTAGTCAAAGAATATGCAACTAGAAAAATAAATGTGCACTATCAAAAATAACTAAAAGACGAAATCCACAAATTTTAGATAGACCAGAAAACAAAAATTATGTTCATCCAAAATCAAATTAAAATGAAAGTTGCTGAACTTACTAGTAAACATTAAAGTCCAGTTCGACAGTATACAACAAAAGACTGAAGAAACTACCTTTAATCACCGAGCATAAAGTGGTCAGATTGAGTTTTGCGAAAAGCTCTTTTTATATGGGTTCCTCCTAGAATGACCGCAGAAATTTACCAGAATTTACTCTAAATACTTTTTGATGAACATGTAAATTATAATTTTATTTTCCAGCATGATAATGCGGCTGTTCATATGGCTAAAATTGTTAAACAATATTTAGAAGCTAGTACTACTGATATGAACTCATTTGAGAATTTTTAGGGAATACTAGTCACTGGTCTGAAAAGTGCGAGTATTCGAAAATGAGAAGCAATATTGAACTGTTGCAGAGCTAAAATCAGATATACAAAAGACGTGGAGTGAAATTCCACTTGAAACTTTAATAAAACTAATAAAATCCATGTCAAATCGTGTATATCAAGTAATACATAATTATAGAAGATCTACAAAATTCTAAAACATAAAAAATTTAATATTCGATGGAAAGAATTCTGTTTTTTTCATTTTATAACCCTAGCAGCACTATCAAGCTGACTTTAAGTTAATTTCGCCCCCTATATTATAAACATTTTTGAAATCAGTTCCGATTCACCTCAGAATTTAGAATTGTTTGAATTGGTCTGAGCATCGAATCTCAAATTTAAAGGTCGTAGATTCGATATCCGTACTGTTTTAAAAGAGATTTTGTGCAATGTTAATTTGTAGAAAATTGTCTGTAGTACATGAGTTTTTTAAAATTGTGGACTGCCATACTAGAACGCAATTTTCACAGGTATATTTCTATATATCATTTCGATTTGTAGCACTCCTCGAAAAATGAGTTTGATGTCTTTATGCTGGCCAAACACAGGACTGAATATTAAACGGGTGCTTGGCGGGAACGGCGGCAACATTAAAATTCTAGAGGCAGGAATTGCGCATTGTGATTCTGCGTATTCATCACGGCATCGTAAAGTTGCTCTGCCGCTGGCAAATATTTTTGGAATAAATTTGCTTGGGCAGCACCACCAGAACCAACACATCAAAGGTGTGTATAAAAAGGCGATTAGCAACGACGAACGATTAAAATTGAAATAATTTGCCTTCGCGGCAAGGCGAAAACACGACGGGATAGGAAACCCCGCCAGTCCCGGAGGTAAGCAACAGCACAAAGCTTCCCATCCGTCAGGCCGTGTCCACTCCTCCATGCCATAAATTATTTATATGGAGGCAACCGCTTTTAAAAAATCTCCAGAGCAATTGGGCTCTATTTTTTTTAGTAAGTTCTGCTTTTATTAACAAGGACGACCGCAAAAAACAAACTCCAGCTGCTAGGACTCCATGAAATTGTGGATGGGGGGGAGAGGGTTGGAAGGGCGCTCTAGTAGCCAGTTTGAGGGGTTTTTGTTTCTGACAGGTAGGATGATTTTATGAATTTAAATTGCGGACTCCGAAATTATGAAAAGATAGAAAGCTACAAGAGTTTCTGGCAACTTTGAAGTTTTATTAAAAATGTCGCTGCATTCAGAGTCTGGTTATTTAAACTTCTGCTCCTTTGTGTGGGATGGGAATGCTCAACTATGAGAGGAGAAAGATCACATCAAAAATTTTTGGGCAAGGCTCCACTGAATTGAGTAAAACACCTATAATTTTTTTGTAGTTTTGCAGTAAGTGGGTAGAAATTTTATTTAGTAAATTACCCATTTTCGTTATTCGAGTCTCTTTTGTATACATTTTTACTTTAAAAACTAAAAAATTCATTAATTTAAGGTACAAAAGCGTGCTTGTCATTCTCTAAATTTAACGATAATAACACATATTTACTTACCATCGAGAAATTTTATTATTAATTCAATTAAAATTGCAAATATCCTCTTATGTATGTATTTACTTTAGCTTTAAATACATCTGATAAAAAGATTATCAATGTTATGAACAGACAAATCAACGCATATTGTAAATATGTTAAAAATCAGTAACTGTTGTAGAAAGACATTGCCAAAACGTCTAATTGTATTTTATAAATCCAAAAGCGGGAGAAGCGTATTTCTATTCAAAAACCAACCAGCAATGGGGAAAAAGATCGAAAACTAATAAATTAAAATCAAACAGAGACTCACATATGAACGACTGTTTGTCGAAGAAATTGGTTTATACTTTGGTGTACGATAAGCAACTAATGACAATCGACAATCTCTTGGAATCATTGTGTTGTATGTACAGCATCCAAAAGGCAATAAATTCAGTAGCACTCGAAAATCTTTAAGACGAAAAATAAATGCTATCTAGAAGCCAGCTGCTCCCTATGAAAAAAATGAAATACTTCGACGTGAAGCACTTATCATCTGTTTCTGAATCTAACCCACACCACTTGCGTGGGTAATAAAAATCCCTCCCAAGATCTCACCTCCTATGAATTTGAAACACTTCAACAGCCGAATTTACGCCCGGCTTAACAACTGTAGGAATCTTGTCCTAAATTGCGTTCCCCGGCTTTTTGATGTTCATTCCAGCCGTGGAGAAGGCGTTGCACGGCATATCGGAGGCCGGAGCTGATGGACTTGGCTGGCGGTGGTCTAAAAATATCCGTCGCCACCAATTTTATCAGTCTCAGTGTGCGGCACACGCAGATAGAAAGGTCATAAATTCATTAGGAGCCGCACGAGAGCGAAGCCTAAGCTTGATGCATTTTGCAACACGACACGCACGACCACATGTATGTAAATTCGCAAATGAAAGACGAAAACGACACTAAGAAATTTTGCTTTGATCGGCAAAAAAATAAAAAATAAATACAAAAAATTGTTGGCTTTGTGTGTAAGCGACTCGCGCAAGATTGTGGCGAAATATTCGCAAGCGCAATACGCTGAGGAGGAGCCAGAGGCGCTGAACTGAGGTAAAAATTACTCAGTGACTGACTGACTCAGTCAAGACTTGAGATAGACGAGATTTTTTCGGAATATTTTCTTTGTACAAAGATGATTTGAAAGCAGACGTGCCTGTGGCTTGTATTTTCTTTTCTCATTTTCTCATTTCAATTTGCAGCCTCCTTTAGTATTTGAATCTTCAGCCTTTACTAACGAAATAACAAGCAATAACAAATTACTGCACCATGTCTCTCTTAAGACAAGCAGCGATCCTGAAGAAACTCAATAAAGCCCAATGACTGCGGTTGGTTTATTGTCTTATCTTGTCTTTTAAAAAACCGAACAGACGGTCGATAATTGTGGCCGCGAGTGTGTTGGCAATCAGAGCGGCGTGAACGTGCGCACGCATCTTAAAGTTTCGACGGAAATGACGCCACTAGTCGCAGTGCTTTGAATAAGCAATGAGTCCGCGGTTGGCGGTTGGTGGTTTGCCTGCTCAATGAAATTCGTGGGCTGGAAAACGATTCCCCCAGCAAGGCACAATGCAGCCTGCAAATTAAAAAGTATGAACCGCTAAAGAATTTGCTGGAAATTCAAGAGCCACTCCGGCGAGCCAGAGAATTCAATTTGCATTTTGGTTAAATAGAAAACACTTGTGAGTGGCACGATTGTCGCTCGAATCTACTCCACGAAAGGCTTTGCGCCCGATGGAGTTTATTCAAATTAGCCAAGTGCTAAGGGACTCTTCCTGGAGCATTAACACGCATTCGAGAACTATTAATGAAGAAATGAGCATAGTTTACTCTTTTGCAAGAGAAAAGAAAAATACTTTAAAATTTCACACTATTGCCAATATTTTTCTTTTTTCAATTAGAATTCAGGAAATGGTAGAACAAAAATACAGAGAATTTTACGATTTCCATTACTTCACTGCTGTTTACTTTTATCGAGATTAAGTTTTCAATATTCAAGACCAAAATAGCTCAATAAACTAGAACTAAGAACTACACATGATATAGTAAACCAATTAGAAAACACGGTTTTAAGCCTATTTTATCGATTACTAGTTAAATATTTTCGAAATCATATTCACAATCGACGGAATCTAAAAGCGGTATCATGAAATGACTTATTGTATTTTTAAAAAAGACGGAAAAGTATAAGTAGAACTCGCACCTTGACGATTCCGTGCATTTATATTATATTACCCTACCTAGTTAATAAGTAGTTACTATTTAAACTGAATCATTTTTCACGAAATAAGTCGATAATTTTGATTATCGGAATTATTTCTTAACTTGTGCTGTAGGACCTTGCTTCTTGCCAAATTTCATGATTCTAGGTCAACGATTTTGATTTATTTAAGAGTGTCAAAATTTGCGGCATAAATTGCTGTATTTTTTGATTGCGTTGACTTAGAAACTAGATTCTTTTACAGCTCTAAGGGGACGTAGACCTAAGTACTTGATATCAATTTTAATTTGATACCTCCACGCGGTCCTGAGAAAAAGGGTCTTGACAGACAGACCGACAGATGGACACAGAAGTGGTCTTATAAGGGTTTTACGGAATCTTAAGTATTGGTCCGTGAATTTTTGAATATATATAAATGCAATATAAATTTGTGCCAGGCAAGTTATATTTTATTCATACCTTTCTAAATTTTTATCTAGAATTAAGTGTACAGTTTAAGATCAACTAAAGACGTACGACAAACTGCTACCTAAACCATTTAAAAGTTCTTAAAATGCTTACCAAAGAATTCTTTATATCGATAATTTAGATAAAAGATCGAATACAGAACGATCTGAAAAGGCGAAGCATTATACACTTGCCGCTTGTAAGGAATTCTTAAAAGGGTTGAATTCCTTTGCATATCTCCATTAAAATTTGGTTCTATTTAGGGATTTTCGAAAAACACCTTAGAGAGAAGGGTACTCGAAACCGCACACTCTCTTCACTTGCAATGGAACGTTGTGCAAAGTACACAGACCCTCCACCTACAAAAGTAACCAACCAACCGCAATATTTAAAAAAAAAACTGCTTTAACCCATTCGCCCTTAACTTTTTTGCATAACAGCGAATACCGCAAAATCCCTACGAGCCCATCGATACGCCATTCAATCGACGTGCACCATTTTCAGGTGCTCCATTCAGGTGCCTCAATAACGAGCCCCAACCAAAACAGGGCAGGGGAAAGGTGCATGAAAATTCCCTTTTTCAGTAAAATCCACCTGAGCTTGTCCGTATTTCCACGAAGCGAAGAGCTATGCCCAGTGGTCAGCTGAAAAGTAATTCGAGCCTGCCAACGGTTGAAAAGGGCCCCATGCTAATCGATGTTAATTTCGTACACCTTTTCTTCCTTTTGCAAAGGAGCAAAGACGTCGAAATTCCCTCCAGACAGCGGCACAGTTCGTTTTGCAGGCGAAGGCCTGTAATTTTATGCCATTTAACCCTCAAAAAAGGTATCAAGCCAATGCACACGCCCGGTGCACTCCTGCACCGCAGAGCACGTACCCTTTGTGTGCGCTGGCACATCCTCCTATGTGTCACCCCTTCCGTCCAGATCCGAACACCGGATGCCAGCAGGCGAAAGATATTAATTATGAGTGACTTTCAGCACATGCTTTCTGGAAACGATACTCGGCTCCGGAGGATGTAATTCAATATGCATCTCATCGGAGCCGTGTCCCCGGCGTGGAGTCCTTTCGCTCGGATCGGGACGTGCTCGAGATTTGAATGGAAACAAAAGTCACCCTGCACCCGTCCTATGCCTATCCTGGCGGCTTGAGACGGGTTTCTTTCTTCAAGCGAAAATTTTAAGAACTTACATATGGAACGCAGATGGAAAGAAACCTAGGTCTCATTAAATAGGACCTTCTTTCTGAACCATTCGAAACGAGAATACGCAGAACGGCTGGAGAAGAAAAGGAGTTCTCAAGTGCACTCTTAATTACTTAAGACGGAGTCCCCCCGTGCCCACCCTCTCTCTCGCATGCACTAATTCGCTGCAAAATGTTCATGTGAGCGATATTAACCATGAGACATTTTCGGGCAAATATGTCTTTAGAAAATGTAAAATGGGATTTTGTGTCAAACAGGCAGCAGTCAGCCTTCATTAACAGTCAGTTCCTCGTAGTTTTGGGTTTTGTTCTTGTTTCCAGAACCAATTTTGTATTGTTGTATGGTAAAGGGTCTTTACCAGCTTAACAGACGCTCACAATTCCTTCGAGACCTACATTAGCAAAAGCGCTCACCGGCAGGTTCTCATGTCGGGCCCGTAAGAATTTTGCGTAATGTTTTGCAGGAGACAGCGAGTAACTCCAGCAAGTTGTCCTTTACATAAGAAGGCAGGGATGCGGAAACGTGTACTTAATGTTAAGGAGTCGTTTAGAAATTGAAGTTTGTATAGTGTTGTTGAAAAAGGTCGTAAAGATTTTAACAAAAATACTTGAAGATACACTTTCATGCGGGGGGGTATCTAGCATAATGTTAATTACTGTAACATAACTTTGAAATCATTATCAAAATTTCGACAATGAGAAACAACTTATACTGAAAGAAAAGATTAGAAATACTAAGAATCCTTTTCGTTAATTTTCAACCAACTAAAGAAACCAAATAAGTTTTTATAGGTTTTACAACTCTTAAACTAAAATAGTTGGGAAGTATTTTTCAATTGTTTTAGTTCTATCAACTAATTTAATTAAATGACTGAAAATTAACGAAAATAGTCCTTTGATATATCTAATCTTTTCTTTCAGTATACTTGCAATATAAAGATACAAATTCTACTAACGAATTTGCATTACTTAATTACATTATTGAATTACTGAAGTAGTGCTATTTATGGTTGTTCCAAAAGAATACATTTTTCTGTTCTTGTTAATTTAAACTCATTTCATCATTCTTAAATTATTTCTGCTACCGTAGATTTGAAGACTTGGTAATAGTTGCAATCAATAAGTAACTAAGAAACTTCACCAACTCCGATCATTATTTAATTTTATTTAAAATTTAACTTAAAAAAAGTCCATTTTTAAATCATAGAGGTCATATTTCAATTCAATAAAGTCATTTTTAAAATCAAAAGATCTATTTTAAGCGCAAATAGATCCAAATTTTCAATTCAATAAGGACACTTTTGTAATTAAAGGGTCTATTTTCAATGGACTTATTTGAAGGCAAAATTAGGACTTTTTTACATGAAAATAGACCCTTTGATTTTTAAAATGACTTTTATGATTTAAAATACGACCTCTGCGATTTCAAAAAGGGACTATTTTTAAGTAAAATAGTTATTTCAATTATGTTATAAAAACTGTAATTTAACCTTTTCTAAATTGCCTAGACTACGAGGACATGTTGCACTTTCATAAAAAAATAAAATCAGGATAGGTCCCGAGGGAATATTTCGAGTCACAGGGTGTAGAAGTTAATAGTTTTGATTTTGAAAACGTATTTCCCAATTTCACAGGAAATGCACTCGTGATTCTAAAATATTTACTAAATATGCGTTTCCGCGTTAAGAGGGCTACAGTTCTGGAAAGCCCTTTAATTCTACTAAGCAACTGCACCGGGAAAAGATCTAAAAAAAAAAATAATATTTTTTCGATTTTCGCGACAATGGCCATGAATTTTTTGGGCCGAAAAAAATGTGTTTTTTGTATACCTTGCCGCAGCTACTTGATTTAGAGCTCAAATAAAAGGGATGGTTCTCAGCTGTCCAAAACAAAAAACCCCAGTAAAATCGGAGTTAAATTCGCCGAATTATCAACTTTTACCTGATGAGAAGCGAATTTTATATAGAAAAAAAGCCCTTGTAAATTGAATTAAGAAATACTTTCCTCTCGTTCGTTTTATTCAACATTAGTGTGCTCCTGTATGATTATACGAAGCCAGTTACCTTATCCTAATTGAATAGAAACAAGAAACACCATTTACTACATAATGTAATTTTTGCATACCAACCGTTTTTTTATTAGGTTTTCTTATGCTATTTACACTTCAGCACTGTAATTAAAGCATGAAACGTAAATTGATCGTATTTTATGTATACTGTCAGGATCCCATTGGTAATCAAAAACTGTGAAAAGCAAACAATTTAAATTGCTCACAAGGGAACCGAATCACAAATCTCATTAGGCCCCCGCAGCGTAAAAGATTCAGCCTACGAAATAATTGGACGTTACTTGAACCAGCCAGAATTGCAATTCTTGGTCACAATTTACGCAACATCGGCGCAACTCTAATGGAAAACTGTTTAATATTCATAAATTGCCCACATACCTTCCTAAAACCTTTCTGCTCCCAGAACTTAGCAAAGATATGCAATCGGATACTGAACTGAAACAGCGCCGCCACTCCTTTCGTTAATTAAGATAATCGACGACGTTCATTTGGAGTTCGCTATAAACTACCGTCGACCACTTTGGCGGACGGTTCACAGACAGTGAAAGCTCAATTAAAAACTCACAAAAGGTCAATATCTTGGTGGTGGGCACACAGCGAGACAATTAGAATTAAACCGATTTAAGAGCTCTTTCCAACATAGAACGATTTATCGCTACTGTAGTCGCATCTTCCAACGAAAGTGCAGTTCAAGTTATAAGCGACTTCTTAACAAAAATTATATTAAATTCTCCTCTTATCAGATGGACAGTTGTGCCTATTTTGGGCTCTATTGAGAATTTCAAAGCTTTTCATTCCCAATCCCAGAACTTCGACATCTTGAATTCCGACCCTAGCAGATATAGCAGCAAGAATAAGCTAGCCTTTGTTTTATCATATAACGAATTTATAGCCGTAGCGTACTGAAACTCAAGGCCTATTAATTTTTTTCCCTCGTCTATAAATAATTAAATCCATCAATTGGAGATGCTCGAGCCCATCTTTCACGGTTTATAGAACCACAGCGGCTAAGTGGTATAAGTTTAAGAAAAAATTCTTTCGTGAAACAATGCCGTCCCACAAGGCGCGGAGGAAGCAGCCTAAAGGTACGGGTATCGCGCGCGGATCCATCAGGTCTGAATTAGCTCGAAAACGAGTTCCCCTTTTATTGCCCGGTTCAGTACAACGAGTACTCCATCTGTGTCATCATCATCGGTAGTCGACAGTCTCAGCCCCATGGAATAGCTCCACTGCCACCGACCAATTGTTGCCCGAAGTCTTTGAAGTCGAGGTAGACCAATGTATCTTGAGGTACTCCCATGGGGTCCCGAAGTACCTACTTCTTCTAAGACTCGAACGCAAAAATTCTTGCGCCGTAGCACGATAGAGATCACTTTTAAAATGGAAAAACAAGAAACGAGCATGCGCAAGTGACTTATAAGTGAGATTTTAAGTGAACATCTCAGCGGCAGCCCCCCCCCCCCCCCTCCTCCTCCTCTGAAACGAGGATGGATATGGTGGCAACCTTGAGTTCTTAGAGGGGAAAAAGATCTTTTGTATTCAAAGTGCCTCGGGTTCGATGACCGCACGACTCGAAGAGGCACGGGCTTTTTTCTTCTCCAAACATAATCGCGGTTAAACTGCTCATACGCCCATTGAACAGCAATCAACCGGCTTTTTGTTGCGAGTTCTTGTTTTATTGTTTGCCAGGTTGGCACAGGCGTGTTGCACGCTGTTCGAGGCCATTTCCGCCTCACAGGACAAATTTTCATTTGATGACCATGTTGACCGTACTCAAGCCGCGATAGCTTCTCCAATCGCCTTCAGCTGTTGCACTGGGCGACGACGTCATTAGCTTACCGGCTGGACCCCAATCGGCATCTTTCGCTGAATCACTTACAGGTAATCACCACGTGTGAAATCGAGGCTAATAGAGGTCTTTGGTCTGGTATTTACGTTATAGTCGCAACAACTGTAAATGGTCCTTTCGGTGATATTACTCTAGTACACCATGAGAGCAAATATTAAGTTAATTTGAGAAAAACTGTAGGATTGAGAAACTTTCGAATTTGCTCCTATGCGGCTCGATTGCCTAAAATTGTAAAACTTTAAACGCGTTTTTCTCAAAACAGTATTTTCATAGTCGGTAGACAAGATATTGCAAAAATGAAACGATCGATCATTCTGAAATTTTGCACACTACTTTTAAATTCTCCCTTAAGTTAATTTAAGTTAACATTCAAATGAATAAAATGAAAATTGGCGCCCAATTTTGAAAATTCAAAATGGGGTAACTAAAATGATGGCCTCAATTCGCTTAAAATTGCATTAAAATCTCTCAAAACTGCGAATATAGAGATTTCTGAATTCATTCATTTCAAATTAAGTGTCCAATTTTAAAAACTGCGCGACGAATTTATGATTATGGTAAAAAAATATCATAGACATTAGAAAACTAACAACTGAAAACGTACATACGTAAATAAATATAAATAAAAACGGTTTCCAAGGTATTACCGCTTGGTACTCTTTTCAACAACAGGCTGATAGCATAAACTTAATGCCTTCATTACTGAGTATTGGATTAATATCAAGAAATACGAACATTTAACCCTAGATGACTAAAGTTATATCACTATTACTCTGTAGCTAATCATTCGACTCATAGACTACAAATTAAAACCATGTATATTTTTATATTTCTTTTCTTTACTTCAAGCAAATTAGCTCAAGAAGTAAAGGTTAGCGTTTGTAATCTTGGCAGATGTTAAAATTATGAGGGAACATTTCGCATTTGCAAAACTAGTAGGGTGCGATAATCTAATGTTTAGTTATCTAGGGTTAAAGCCAATTACAACATATCGCATCAAGGCTAGCTAGCTAGCTAGCTTGGCTATAGAAACGATTTACAGCCAGAATTAATACGTGTTATAGTTTTACAAAAAAAAAAAGATAAATTTCATTAACATTTTCATAGTGCTGCCTGGATTTACATAATTTATAAAATGTTTTGTTGATACTCGAAAACCCCCATGGGTGCAGCAATGCACTTCGCCTTTTGAACTTTATTGCACGTATCCCGTCAGTGTATAGGAATTCCTTTTGTACCCCTTTAAACTGCTCCGGTTCGATGGAAAATTGAGTTTCCGTCTCGGCATGTAATTTCCATTTCAAAACACTTGCCGAGTGTACGCCATAGTTGGCCGCAGGTAGGCGGCATTAACATGTTAAAGCATAACCATAACAAAGTCCTCGACGGCGGGGGGCGGGTAATCTCCCGCGCACCGGGTAACTAGAGCAAAGGGCCCGGACTCGGGCCCATATCGGGGCTGCAGTCTCTGCTGCCGAGTCAAACGGGGTCTAGTGCCCTCATCCCGTGTACCAGTGCTCCAGTCACTTTGTGTCTGCTAATTTCCTCTCTCATCAACGTATTCCAGGGGTATTTTTCCTGTTTCTGCTTTGACGACCTTTTTTTTACTTCCCGGCATCAGACAAACACCCGGGGGGTGTGTGCCGGGTGTTGTTGAACTCCCTGTCTCGCATGTCGAGTGTTTGCTAATTACGGAGCCCTTGGATGTGTTTCAGGAATTGTTTTATCCGGGAACTTTGCGAGGATTACAGCGGCCCTTCGAGCGGTTGTGTGAGTTCGTAATATTTGTGGAAGGCGGGCCGGCGAGGACAAAGGGCCTAATGAATGGCGGACATATGTTGCGTGCGCTCGGCGGCGTGCTCAGAATGCGGCATCGGGGGTACCTTAATAAGGGCTTGATGAATAATGCGCCGCGGTTGTGTGCAGAACGCGATGGATGAGCGACGAAGCGCTAGTTGACGCGGTCGATTTGTCCGCCGAAGATTTAATCAATCGTCTGGCTAACGTCCCATTGTGGCCAGCGAACCCTTCCTGCCGCCGGCTATAGTGCCAGCATCCGACAATCGTATCGCAATCGTGGACACAGAACAGCGATGATAACCGTCGCCGCCCAGCCACTTATTGGAAAATTCTTTGCCAGCGACGAAATTCGTGAGATCGAAAATGCGTGCTCGGTGGATGGATGATTTCGGCTTATTGCCTTTTTAGGAACAAAGGGATCTTTTGTCGAATACTAAGCAGGCTTGTCGAGTTGCCAAGAATATGCCTGCTTCAGACAATTAACGGATTTATTTATGCATTTTTGCATGCCAGTTATATTTCTTTTTCTGTTTATGTCATAAACTTTATCAAATAAGTTGAAATTTTACATTCCTTTAAAAATGTAACCGAATTATCCATTAATGAAGACTACCAAAGTTGATATTTGTTGATGAAACCGAATTCCAGAGTAGACAAACAAAATTAGCAAAACATTTTACATAAATCTATATCTATACATACATAATACATACATACATATGGTATATAAAATTAAAATTTCGCTTGTTTGTTAGTTAATCACGCCTAAACGCTTTATCCGATCATTTTAATTTTTTGAGTAATGGTACTACATATTCCGGCCTAAGATATAGGCTACTTTTTATTTGGTAATTTCAAAATGGTGGACCAAATATGGCGGCCAACATTTCTAAATATTAAGTGATTACCATGAAAACTGGTATTTGGGGGTTTTCGCAAGATTTCTCGTCATTACGTTGGCTTTAAAATCGCATTATTTTTGGGGTCACATTTCATTTGGCAGTTTGGATGGTAATGGAGTACATACTTGAAAAATGGGACAACGCGAGGAAATGGACACAATTGGCAAACACTACGTGTAGTTTGCCTTCATTACCTACTTAGAAATGCATGTTTGAAACTTGAGGAGCGCCTGAAGGGCTTCTCGCTAAGCGTTCCGCTGCCCTGAGGCTGTCGGTGGGGAAGACTTCCAAGGAATTTTCCCTTAATTACGCTGAAGGACTTAACAATGGAGCTCGACATTGTTACTCTGGAGGGCCGAATAAATTCTGCGGACAAACGGCTACAAGTGCACTCGGCTAGTCACGATGTGCATGTTCCCGAGGGCCGCCCGGGCGCAGTGCCCTGTGGTCGCTGTGAGTTACGGCCATCCACATCTTTCGCTGCTCCTGCTTCCCAGTTTAGCTGGCCACTTCACTCTCCGACATTGGCGAGGAGCATTTCGTGAGCGTGACCAATTGCCGGGAGTTATGGCCCGAAATGGGTCGCTGGTGATTTGTTTTCGGTACCCCACAGAGAAATCCGAAACAGGATGAAATAAAACTAACGAAGGGCCCCCTTCTTTTGGGGCATTTTATTCTCTTCTTTAATATCCCATCAGCGCAGCCCCGCAATGGGGGCTCCTTTTGGTCGTGAAACTGATTTTACATTTTATTGTACCACACGATAAAACACCTCTGCGATGGGGCATGGAATTACCACCGGCCCTCGTTGATTGATTGATTCAACCTAGTGCTCGATGACAAAGAAATTTTGTCCATAGGGACAAATTGGTTTTTGCCGCCTTAATCGAGGCTTTCCGACAGATTTGTTCAGGGGATTTTAGTGGCGATTTGCCGCACTGTTCTCATCCCCTGATCCGACGGGTAGTTTTTGTCTGGTCTCTCAGAAATACCACCGGGCTAACACTCCGGGCAGAGTTATATGGGAGGTGATTTAGTTCGTGGCTGAGTGATGAGCTCTCTTCGTTTTTGTATACGAATTTCTGAATCGGCAGCGATTTGGGAGCTAAAAGCTATTTCGCATTTCACGAGGGTACTTTTATTGTGCTTTTTGTTTTTGTGTTGTTTTTTAGTCAGTCTCGAGAGATTTGTCGAAAAACTTTCGGAAATGCGAAAAAGCAAAAATAAACAAATTTCTTTTATTCAAGGATACAATCACTATAAATTTCTAATTCATTTTCTTTCCAATTGAGTTTTTAGTTTATATCTGACTTAAACTTACGTACGCAACGAATTATGCATAGTTATAAACCCTAAAAGACTTACGTATGATTCATAGCTTTAATGCATCATTTAGACGGTAACAGACTGTTAGTTTCAGATTTCAGCAATTTAACGTCCGACGAACCATTATTTTTATGTATGACTAGCTTTCCCGCCAACGGTATTGCTCGGTATGGCAATTATTTAGTTTACGCAGCAAAATCGAAGATTATTTCATTGAGTATTGCTTTTCATCGTTATAAGTCGATTAAATTGCACAAAACATTCATAAATTATACTTCTAAACACAGTAAATGAGTCTGTGGCGATACATCAGCAAACCTATAATCTTAGTCGCCTTCGACTTCTTGTAAATATCAATCAAGTTATCACTGAATATTTTGTTTAATATGGAAAAAAGAATGTAATCTAGTTAAGTCTGAATAAAATCTTCAACAGAAATACAAAATTGGAATTTTATAAATTTATGAAACACAAACATTAGTTAATTTGAATTAAAAGTGAAACTGTTTTCACATATCTATTTAATCGTCAAAAGAGGAACAATATCCCACCAGGAGTCATGGAGAAAATCGCGAACAGGCAGACATAGACGCTGTGGGGGATTTTGTTTTATCAACTAACTTACTTTTCGAGTTTTGTGAGAACAAACATAGGTGGGATGAATTTTTTATATATATGAATTATTAAATTATTCTTCAACTGATAAGTATCGCATTTTTCTATTTTGTGAGGGTAGTTTAATTGACAATTTTAGGTAGGCTTCCTTCCAAGAGAAGTTTCTTATTGTAATTCCAACTATTTCTATAAGTACATGGAATTTTAGGTGTAATACGAAGACAAAATTTGGTAGAAGGATCAACTTAAACATTTTCTTTCAGCAACATAAGAACCTCAGATTAAAATGTCGTCTTACTTTTGTTTAAAATAATTAATCTTGAGTTAAGTAGTAGCTTAAGGTTACTTAAAAGTGCCACTCACCTTCGACTTTAGCCAAGGCCAAAACTGAAATTGTCTGAAGGGCGGGTATAGCCCAGGCCACCAAGTGGAACAGGTGGGACTTGTTTTCGATCGCCTCGTGTCCCCACTTTAGTCCAGCGGCCAGGAACCAGGCGAACGCTAGGCACGACCACCAGGCAAAGGCTGCCATACAGCAAAAGTAAAGGGCCATAAAGAGGACAGTACAGGAGGTGGACTGACGGTGTCCCTGCGAATGAAATACGACACAATTCGTGTAATTTTTTTTTGTTTTTGTCAGCGAATTGCAGTAATTAAAAAACTTTATGAGGACAACTCACCTGCGTTATGGTCGACATCATCTGCAGCCGGCCCAAGCGAATCGGCGGTGGAAATGGCTCGCGACATGCAACCGAATCGCCTGCTCCCAGGCCCGCAACGTAGGCGCACCCTACGACGAGGTAACAGACAGCGAGAAAGACTATCGCTCGTTCGGGGTAGCGAAACCGGGAAGAGTCGATGAGGAACGTAAGCACCTGTGAATGAACAAAGATATAACATTAATGAAATCCAAAATTCACCCCCGCAAGGGCGGAACAATAGTTCAGGACCAAGCAGAGGACCCATATCACTGAAAATTGACACCGCGCACCAAAAAAAAAAACAAAAAACTCCCGCCACCCAAGAACTAAACTCGTCACTGCGAGGGCAAGCTAACGAGATTGGGCAGAAGGAGGGAGAATTCCTTGGCGAATTTTTGTCTAAATGGAACCGAAAATTGGCAGAAGAGGGCGGATTGCGGCCGACGTTGATGGTATCCTGGCGCAAAGGGACTTTCGTCCGTGATGAGGGTCTCATTGCCTAATGACGTCGCTGATGGTACCAAAAGTACGTTGACGCCATTATCCCCGCCCGGTGTCATCTGTGCCACAGAAGGCGACTATTGCGTTTTTTTTTCTTTTTCCATCACTTTGGCATGGCCAACTTTTGATGGAATCGTCCTAGACAGTGTGGGGCAAGAGGACACAAGTCGATTTGGCCTAATGTCGTGTCGAAATGTTCCCGGGTGTTGTTTCTCTACTTTGTTTTTTTTTATGCTGAGAAAGCAATTTAGGGGAGTATATAAAAATTCGTTCAAAATAGGAACAAATTTGAGAGATGCTTCTTTACAAAATACTTGCTGGGTCACACCCAAACCGTTGAGAGCTTAATATTAATCCCAATTTATATTCATAAAATTAGAAGCAAAAATTATGGCTATACTCCAGAAATTATATTGATTTCAATTTAAAAAAGTTATTTAGTTAGCTGGAATTTACAACTCAGATTCAGATTCCTCAGAAATCGATTCTTTGAATTGAAAAGTTTGTTCTGACTCTGTTCTTTTAAGTACACTTACTTAACTTGCTCTAAGTCCTGGAAAGGATATTTCTTATAAAATAAGACTAGATAGTACTTGTTGCGATACTTAATGATGATTCAATTGCAAAAATCGAATTAAAAATTAAATAGAAACATTTGTGGTAGTATAAGCTAGCAAATATTTAAATGTAGCTAAAATGTTCATTTTTACCTCTTATTTTAAAAACTGTGTAAGGTACTTTACCTTGTAAATCGATGGATAGGTGCAGTTTTAAAATTACGAACTATAAAAAGTAGTGAAACCAACCTGAATTTTGAAATATACTTTGAATTCACAATTGAAGGAATTTAAAAATGTCTGATGAAACAGTTCAGGTTGAGTTCAAAAGTAAAACTTACATATTTGTGTTCATTTATTGACTTAATGTAAGCTACAAACAGTGGAGAGTACTTAAATTAAACTAACTAACTAACTAACTATTTTGACTAGCCTGACTCCTGATGAAAATTTTAGGCCACACTTGAATATCACGAGTCAGGGTCATTGTCTAATTTCATACCAAACGTGAATATCACGAGTCTGACTCGTTATCGATATTTCAGACCAAACATAAGTATCAATTCACTAATTAAACAGTAACCACATGTACTAATTAAAATATTTTTTAAAAGTTTTTGATTCATTTGAATTTCACAAGAATATCATTGCATGAAGTAAACACGGTACAGTAAAAACGGGTATCTCGCATTCAGTCGCAAGATATCATGCTTTAAGTTCCGACACTCTATCTCCGCCGTTTAAGCTTGGGTTCTTTCGCGTTAAATGGTAGTGCAAGGGGTTAATAAGCCTAAATCATAGAAGACAGTCTCTTTTTATGTAGATGAATCTTAAATTCGTTCATCAAATGTCTAGTTATTTTAAGTTTCGTAGAAAATAAAACCTTAATAAGTTAATAAATTATAATTCGTGCATTTAAAGCATTGAGTTAAATAATAACCCAAAAAACATTAGATCACCTATTTAACTCTAGTAATACTGACCGGTCAAAATGAAAAATTTACACATTTGCTACATAAGCTTGAATGAAGGGGTTTTTTTTTATTAATGAATTCATTAAATTTAGATAATTCAGATCTTTCAGATAGATTAAATATCGTTTTACTCATTGACTATTAAACTTGATACTTTGTAGAATAGAAGGCAAAACAAATTTGATTAGAAAATGATTAAATTACATTACATCGTTGTTTCTTCAGGGTTCAGTAACCAGTAGTTTAAAGCATGTGTTTTCTAAGAAACAGTCATTTGTAACAAAATCTCTTCAGAGAAATATAAACCAAAGAGCCATAACCGACAGTTTCCCTGATAGTACCATGCCGGATCTGGACCTATGAAGGCGAAAGAGATCTAACAAGCTAAGAGCAATTATTTTCTTCCTAGGTATAAAACACTCGTTTATGTGATTCCTGAGAAAACAACAAATTAACCTTGTTTAATTTGAGTTTTCTCATCTGTCCCAAAAAGACGACTCTTCAATTTGCCACCCAACTACTTCGTTAGCAACAAGTCAACGGAAGCCGAGAGCATCATTCACCTGATGATTCGGGCAGGCTATTTGCTAACACCCAAAAGTAGAAATCTCGACCAAAAGTCAAAGTCGATTTGTAAGCAAACATTGCCTGGACAATTTTGAGATGCCACCCAAGAGCTGGTTGTTGTTTACCTTCCGTACATCACAAAGGCGCAATTTCTTCGCCTTTCGGTGCCACTTCAAAGAGGCACAAAAGATGCCACAAAAAGAAGCATCACAGCATCTCAACTTTGGTCCATTAAGGTCGGGATGGTGTGCACCCAGGTCCTAAGTGCAGCAGTGCGCAGCGGTGTAAATTTTGTTTAGTGTCTTGCAGGGGCTCCTGTGCCGGAACGTTGAGTACTTACCGTGAACAAGCAGCTGGCGACACAAACTGCCGCCCAGGATCCCACCCAATAACGTAGCACGGCACGCTCATTTTCTGGGAAGAACATCGCATGGCATGGGGCTCCACAGTCGCGGGTTTCCTGCAACGAGATAATTCAGAGGGGTGCATTAATATCGGTTGGATTAATTTTGTTATAAATAATTGAGATTCGATGTACGGTGCCAGCCGATAGGGCTTCTAGCGCTGGGGGCTTAGTTAATCCGATTAAAAACGATTTTAGACAGGCCCAGCGAAATTTAAATTAAAGCTGAGCCATTAAATCACGCCCACCGGACTAGTGATGATGCTTTTGGATATTGGAAACACTCAAAATGATTCAGAAGGATTCACAAAATTGTTTTTCTTATACTACGAGAGTTTATTCAAAGTAGAAAATGACGTTGTTGAATAAATGCAACGCGCTTACTGTAGCACGTCTCAATTTTAACTGAATTGAATTTAAAATTTTGATAGAATTCCTGGAGGGTGACTAATTCTACTAGTAAAAGTATAAGATATCAAAATTCCAAATTCAATTCAATTCCTTTCACAGTAAAAATAACTCTAGGAATTCTGAGAATTTTACAATAATCAATTTCAGAATTTTCCCTTCAACGTAAGCTACACTTTTACTTATCCCATAAACATAAAACTGGAGTTCCTTTTCCTTTATTTCTATAAAATTAACAATCGTTTTCCACGATTACGGACGCATTAAATTTAAGCACTATCCTTCCGAGCAAGTGCAAATCTAAAAAATTCCTCAAGGACTTTTCGTGCACCAAAGAGTCCGTAATCTAAAGATTCCTGCCCTAACTCTTTTCACCAACATTCAGCGATTTCGAATAGTCCCATAACACAAATTTATACGAATCACTCTGCACAGATTATCCACCCCCGCAGCACATAATAAAAATTTATTTCCGAGCCCCCAAAAGCTGTAAGCATTTTCTGGACGTTTATTGCTACCCCAAGAGGGAGGCCCCAAGTGCTCTGAAGCACCCACTTGGCCCCATTCTGCATGGAATATCCTTTGGATCAATTTTATCGCTAAATGATGCCCAGCCCCGGGATAAAACCGCGCATTCCGCCGATGGGACACGTAAATAATAAACTGTGACACCTGAGAATAGGGCCCACAGTCCCCGCGATCCGGCGAAATCGAATTAAGGGCCCCGCAGAGTTTATTCGACTTCACCTTCGGTGAATTTTTGTGGATGAGAAGGCTCTCTCTAACCCAGTGTCGGTTATTACGGCGACTTATTTTTCGACTTTAAATTATTGAGAACGACGAACAGGAAATGAATGTGTTTTTCATAACTTCGGGAGAATCGCTGGATTCCCTGCGAGCAGGCGCTCCCCAGAGTGGTTCATCTAGAAGGTGGAAAGCGTTGCCAGGACTACCGGCGACCCTCAAAATATTTTTCGTAAGTCTACCCAGCTGACTTCTGCTTTACAGGGGTTAGCCGAAGGGCCAAGAATGTGTCGGGTGCATTTCACGTTGGTGGCTCCAGTCATAATTTAACCCTCGCCCCCCCAAAAAAGACCTATGAGAAAATCGAAACACAACCTGAGCGACTGAGTTGGGGATCTGGGGTCAGGACAACCCTTTGTCAGGACTAAGGACGAAAGGGATGCGTGCGTTTATGTCGGCACTGTGCACAATTTACAGCTGGCCCCCACCCGTTGTAGTGTAGGGAGCCCCACTTTAGAGAAGCCCCGATGTTCCCAATAGACAAAGCTGAAAAATGGGTTCTAGGAACCGTTTGTTAATTTGCTGCCATAAATGAATTGCGTTTTTGCCCGGAAAACCCTATCCGGTGCAGTGCGGTAAAAAAGGATAGCACTATAGCGGGAGGTTTGTTGGGGTTGCTTTCCCTCTGGAAATCCCCCAAAAAGCCCAAGGGGTCATGCCTTTTGTAGTCAATTCGAGCGATTGAGCAGCTAGTCCGCACTGGTGCCAGACTAGATGGTTTCCTTGTTTCGTTTTCAATTGGTTGGGTAGTGTTTTTTTTTCTTTTGCCTATCTACCCTGTGTGGGGGTTACAAATTGAGTTAATTGGAATCTTTTGATCCCAGCACTACCAGCCCAACCTCTTTTTAGGCCGATTTACGACTAAAGGTTCAATTTTAAGATTTAAGTGCTCTATGTGGTCTATTCTTTAAACCTCTAGCGATTCATTGTTAAAATTATAGCTCCTCAAAAATGCGACTTAGACAGAGGAGTTAGGAATTAAACATTCGGTCAAAAGGTTATGTGTTGTAAAATATTTTCTGTTTTTAATTGTATGCTATTTCATATTTAATATATCACCCTCTCCAATTTTCTCATCTAGTCAAGTTATAAGAAATTCTTAAAAACCAACTTTTTGATATTGTACAAGTTTATTTTTAGTAATTTCTTTTCAGACTTCCTTAGAACAAGTTGAATTAGAGGTCTGCTCTTGGAATATAATAAAACTCTTTTTTAATATCTGTAAAGTTGTGACTGTGTAGAAGACATGACTAGGTTAGATTAGATCGGTATGGTTGCCTAGAAAGGGCATTTTTGAGCTCATTGTATTACCACGTAACGCAAGAGATCATGGTTATGCATGACATTCGAACCCACAGCATCTTGAACGGTAGACCAGCGCGCTAACAGCTAAATTACCAGATTACAATTCAAAACTTTCAAAATTCAAAGAAGGCAAGAAATAGATATGTTGGTTTTAAAATAAAAACAAAAGGTCAAACCACATCCCATCAAACAGGTTGTTTCAACCCCGTTTTTTTATACTATCAAGTGTTGACATTCCATCAAAATCATACCCCTTCATTCCCACGACTATCGTTCAAAGCATGTGCGGTGCACTCAAAACTCACATCGGGTGTCTTTTATTGGAAAATTTGCGACCACCAACAGACAAGTTAACCAGGTTTGTGACCGCATCCCAAGACACAATGAATTTGATCGGACCGGCGTGCAGAGTAACGCAACTCATAACAAAGAAAAATCGGCGACGAAACCGATTCACCTCAACCTAACGAACTGATACAAAAAAAAAAGAAAAAAAAATTATATAGAAAGACGAGAAATCTTCGATTAGCCCAGTTCGCTTCGATAGAAAATCGTGTTACTTGAGATTCCGGTAGATATCGACCTGCACGGCCAGAACATAAAAAACCACTCGCAGGTATCGCCTGACAAGATCGGATCGCGTATCACAGTCCGTCGGGTGAGGCCGGAGATCCTAGGCAAATGAGTCTGTGGCCCGGATCCGATCGATTGGCGAAACTGCGATCCGCTGCAACGTAAGCGGTGCAGTAGCTGCAAAACAAAATTGAAAAGGCGACTCTGATCGGCTCGAGGTGAGAAACCCACAGTAAGATTAAAATAAGGAAATATCGCACACGGTACGTTTCCAATTTGTGGTCAAATCGAAGTCAATATGAATTCCAACCACTGATCAGAGTGAACGGATCAATATACGGAATTTAGGCCCAGCATTCAGCAGGGTAACAGTCAGAAAATACCACAACAACGTCAGGTTAATAAGTTCAGCAAATATTAGCAAAAATTGGTTTAAAAATTTCGATTTTTAATTATTTTTCAACATTTTTTACACTATGCATTATGATCTATTTCTGGAAATAAGATAAACCCTTAATTTAACGTGTCTTCACCTATTTTTTAGTGAATTAAATTCTACACAAAATTACTTATAGTCATGGTCAATAAAATTTTAAAATGTATATAGCCATTTCTATAGTAAATTTTATTCTCTACAACATTACCCATAACCATTTTTATGATATCTTAACGTGTTACTTGCAAAAAAACCTTCAGTACCATCATTGGTTCACTTTTACACGTTTGTATAAACTTAGACTATGCCTACATTTTTTAAGTACAAATCTCTTTTATTAGGGTTCATCGCTGTACCTCATTAGGGTTTTATTGTGATTGACGGATGGTGTGCAGAATTCATCCGATCTGGCCCCGTCCGACAACTACCTCTTTTCATCGATGTTACATGCCCTTAGAGAGCAACATTTCAAAACTTATGAAGAACTCGAAAATTGGATTGATGGCTGGTTGGCTACGAAACCGAAACAGTTCAATTGGCAGGGAATTCATAAGTTACTCGAAATATGGGAAAAATGTATATCTAATGACGGTGCATACTTTGAATAGACAGTTCTTTCAAAAATATAAACCTACAAAAATTAAATTCTACACCTGGTAAAATCATTCGGAAATGTTAAACTATTACAAATTACCTTAGATGAATCATAAAGACCGATTGAAAATCTTCAGAGAATAGTTTGCCCACAACCGGCTTTAGTATAGAAAACATACATTTATATGAATACCTCTTTAACAGCAGTAGTAATGAGCATCAAAATAACTTGAGATTCTTAAATGTCAAATGTCTTAACAGAGTCATGTATAAAACATAACATAAATGTCGAAATCGACACACTGTACAACGCTCAGGAAGTGAATGCAGCTCAGTTCAAGTAAACTAAGTAAATACGGTGACTGTAAGAAAAGGGGTACCAATCCGACAGCAAAAATGAATCAAATCACATTTATGCATCTGTAATAATTTAATTAAGAGATATAAACTTGTTACTTGACATTCTTATTCGATAAATAAAATTTTACAGGCATATTTCGTTTTCTGCAAGTAAACTAAGATCCACGACTACCGTTTTCTCTGTTGATTAGCTACGAATTAATCTCTCATTTCGCAAGTTGTATATCGTTGACATTTTCAAACCTTTGAAGGTATCTCTCTATGATATCGGGAAATCTTATTTTAAAAATTAAAAGCTGTTACGCCTCATGTAATTGAGAAGGAGAAAATGTTTAACTGGAAAGGAATATTAAAAACCAGTTAATATCTGAAAGTTTATCTACACCTGTGAATTATAACTTCATATAAAATGTTTTCAATATCCAAAACAAGTGTCGATCAGTGAGTATCAAGTATTCAAAATTTGTTTTTTGATTAATCCTATTTCAAAAAATAAATATAAAACATAAACATAAATCATTTGCTTAGTATCGAATCACATTTGATTTACCTTTTAATTTTAATGATTTTCAAACAGAACTTTATTTCAACGCCTCTAATAAACTTTTTATATTATAACCTAGACCTGTAATAATTGATACTATTCATTAGTAGTATAAAATTTCACTGACTATTTTTATTCTAAAAGAAAAATGCAATTTATAAGTAAAATAAAAAATCTTATAACTATAAAAAACTAATGAGTCCCTCTGCAACTCTTTTAATGTGTTCCTGTCTATGGTTTTAACCTTTTACTATGAAAATAAAAAGGAATTTCCTCTGAAACATTCTTAAATCGAATAATCCAGGCTTTATAGTAACATAAAAATTTAATTACACCATCATTAAAGATACCTTCAATGTCTGTTTTAAATCAATTTTTAGACCGAGGCGTTAAGGCATTACTATCGCTTAGTTTGTAAGGTAAAATGCTTATCTATAAAATTAAAACACTACAATAAACTAAAGAGAAATTAAACTTTTATTGAGTTAGATTCTGCAAAAACAGAATTAACTACTTCTTTTTTAGCCGAGCTTACATAATAAAAGATGAATATTGCCTCTTCCTAAATCTCTCAACATTTTTAATTTATGTATTTAATTGTTACTTTTTGAGATATTCTAAAAAGTGTTTATTGGAGTTATAGATGCATACCATACAGACTATACAAAATACGCAATTTCGCGCTTAATCCGACCACCTTAAGCTCTGATCTTAATGACCGAAAACATGGGTCATCAAACAGAAAAACACGCCTCTGTTTGGCCGAGTATAACTTTCAAAGTAAACTTGATCGCGTGCCGAAACTTAAATAAATTTAATGGAAACTTTCTCTCCGTCAATAGAGCTAGAATTTGGGGGGAGGGGGGTTGGCGAAAGAAGAGAAATCAGATAACCACCCTATAAAGCCTTAGGGTGTCCCCTTTTTCTTTTCTGGATCGGTACTTTCATATCCCGCCAACCCCTGAAAGTCCCAAAAGTCTCATTACAAGTCGCGCTATCGTATTGCCATCGCGTTGGCTCCTCCATCCGTGAAGTTGCGATATCTGCGCCAGATATGAACAATACTTTCATCTCCGTTCGATGGAGCTCCCCTTCCCTTCTCCCGGCAGGATGAGCCCCAAAACTCTATGCAAAAGGTGCGGTGAATGGAGGGAGAGAGAAGTGCCCGGTTCACCTCCGGTATTTTTCTTTTCGTTAACCATCGCCCGGCATAGCAAAAGTTTCCATTTGCCAGCAAGATAAATCGCAGCATCCCTCGCAAGAAGGAGAAATTAAGCGTGTACGAGAGTTCAGAGTTTTGGAGATGGGTCGGACGGGTGAGGAAGGGGTGGGATGGGGGGAAGTTTGGTAAAGGTTCGTTTGACCTGTCGTGGCCCCCGTCGCTCTCGTGGCAAACGGGCACGGGGGCACGTTAACTCGATTTGTTGATGTTACTCTTGGTGCCCCGGTGCTGATTGATGCTACCGAGGTCTGAAAAGTCTCGCCAATTGGTTTGGTGCAAGGACGTCTACTTCTGAACTGAACACTTACGTGTTGCTGCCCAGGAAATATTCATCAAGTTTAAGTCCTCGTAATTTACACCATGTCTACGTGTTTCGTTTCCCTTAAACCTTGCTAGCTAAAAAGGAAGACCCTACTGTGCAGAGGTTACAAGTTTTAAGTAAAGGAAGACTCATAAATACGTGTGGAAAGTCCTCGAAGGTGCCACCCTCAGGAATACCAAAATACTGCCATGCCATGTTTACACGAAGGCTCGAAAAACTTCCTTACGAAAGATTTATTCTAAACAAAACTGGTATTAAATTTTCGCTCGCTGGGAAAAAATCATTACTAATGTTTATGAATATTAAGGTATATGGGACCGGTGTGACGACTGTAAGCAGCCAAATTAAATTGTATCATTTGCTTAAAAGTTCTGAGATAAAAAAAACTAATTTCTTACTATTCTAATCATCATTTCTTCATACCTTTCAAATAGAAAACAAATCGTAATTGATAACTGGCGATCTAGAGTAATTGCAGCTATTTCTTGGGATGCCTCAGGGTAGTTATTGTGATCCTATTATATTTATCTTATTTATCAATGATATCCTCAATTGTTTTTCAAAAGCGGTTTGTCTTATTTTTCGTCAGAAATGATTCTACAGTACACAAATAGGCTGACTTGTTTATAGTGTTAAAAATAGTTTACAACTAAACATTTCTAAATGCCGAACCATTTCTTTTTATTGTTCAGCAACCTTCACTACATTCAATTATTCCATAAATGGCCACTAGATAAAATGCGTTAATAAAATAACAAACTTATGAGTTATTAGATAGATAGAATATTTCTAGTTTAAAAGTTTTATATATGTCCTTTCTGAGAGACTAATGGTTGAATATTGTGCTACTAAATAGGGGCCTGTCTATACTGTACACATTAACAGAATAGAAGCGGTGCAGATTTCTAAAAATTTCATTGATTAGTAATGATTATGATAATTGTAATAAACATTAAGTCTGGTAAGTAATTATAATCTTTAAAATTCAATCAGACTTAGTATTAGCATTAGTTTTATTTTAGATTACAATTAATATGAAAATAAAATCGTTCAGACTTCATTAGGCTTACCCAGAGACTCA
Organism: Philonicus albiceps; assembly: GCA_963969385.1. NCBI lineage: Eukaryota > Metazoa > Arthropoda > Insecta > Diptera > Asilidae > Philonicus > Philonicus albiceps. Next base: position 74,179,509 of record OZ017772.1, on the reverse strand, counting down.
ACCAAGTGCGACGATAACAGCTTAGGGCATATCCAAAAATTGCAGAAAATTGTTTGTGCCAATTTTTTTTATTATCCATGCTTGGGGATCTGCAAACATATCGTTTTGAATTAGATCGACGATAATTTGTGTCAGTTCCGCTGCTTTTGATATGAAGTAGACGCTTTGAGTTTAATTAGACAAAGCCGCCTAATAGCAACCCATTCCGACAAAGATAAGAGGCTTATTGTGGATTACGATTGCCTCCCTTGATTAATGACTTAAATAATCATTAAAGGCCCCGGATTTGAGTTAAACTGATAAATTTTATTTTTTGCGTGTTGATTTCAAACCAAACATTCATGGATTTGTTGTATAAGCCGTAGTAATTATCGCAATATTTTATATTTTTTCCTTTAAAAATCAGGATTTATTCTTATGTATCTGATCTCTTCAAAACAATACCCAGATAAGAATTTCAATTAACTCTCAACTACTTTTCAAATTAAAGGATAAGTATAAAATTCATAACATAAAAGATTATGATATAAGAGACATTTTATAGATAAGTTAGTACCTTTGATAATCGATAATTTAAGTTAGCTTCTTTTTTAAAAATAAAAAATGTATTCCTACCAGGGTAGTGCGCCAGCGCACATGGCTAAAATCGATTTGAAAAGCGCAAACCTAATTTATTTACATTTCTGAACACACTGTTTAAAATTCAGTTTTTTCCTTAATCTATCTGCGTTTATTAAACAGATTTTGTTTACTCATGGATTGAATACTCAGGTATGATTAAGCTTAAGCTTTAGCTTGACTTACCTTCAACCAAACTGTTCTAAACTATTTATTCATGCTGAAACATTTCCAATTCTCTTACTTTGCCATTGGAAAATAATTTTTAGTAGTTACCCTCATCACGATTTTAGTCAGGCAATATATCTCCAATTTTGTCGAATTTACAAGAAGGTAAACAAAACAAATTGAATTCTATAAATATTTAAACAAAATTTTCGATCTATACCATCTGCCGTAAAATATTAATTTCTAATTTTTGAACTTTTGAACATTTGCCATTCTAATAGGTCCGAATGTAGCTCTATTTAAAATTTCATATTTCCAGAAGCTTTGATGTCCCCGAGGGTATAAGTTTAGGACCACTTCTAGTTAATATCTAGAAATAGTGTGTATGCGAATTGTGTGAAAAATTAGATAAATTTCATAAACTTTATTAGCCAATTAATACATATTGCGATATTTAACTTTATGGTGTAGTTGCGTAAAAAATTCTTTATTTATTTATCTCATAAAACTTCTAATTTCAATTAGACCAAGTTGAGGTTTAAAGAAAATTAATTCACGTAATTCTAAAGCAAATATCACAAAAGGTGTATGTCTAATAGCGCTGAATGGGATGAGAAAAGGCAATTTATATAGTTCCATTAGCTTTTCAATACGACTTTGATGTGCCTCCACTGTTTGAAATGTTTCATTATCTTTTATGTTAGAGATGGATCATTAAAATGAATATCAATTTTTATTTATAATTAGAACCTGTAGTCGACTGCGTTTATGTGTCATAAAATATTTTTCTTTTAGCAGAAATCTCTAATTTCAGTGCATAGTTTTTTGATTTATCAAAAAAAAATGTTTATTTACCTTCATTCTGTTAGTGTTTCATGAAATTTTAACGTTTGTTTTCCACATAAAATAAAATTGAAATTTAATATTTTACTGTCGTTCAAATTGATCGTAAAACGTTAGGCCAATCACTACCCCCATTTGATAGTTATTCATACATACAAAAAAACAAGAATTAAATATAAGACAACATAAAACGTGGATATTTCAATTATTATTCCAATTATGTGTAACTCTAATTTTTTACTTTATGTATTTTATGTCATTTTTTACTTTATCCTTTGTTTTATATGTCGTTATTAAAGAAGATAGTGCCTGAAAAATGAATATAAACGTTATTGCGATTTCCGTTCTGAAATTAATTGCAGCTTGAAAGCCTCGGGTAGAAATTACCATTTTTAGTTTAGGGCTCTATTGTAATTTAAGCTTATGCTTTGAGTAGTAGTTGATTTACTAAAAGGGGTCGTTTTGACCTCTTTCTTTATTTCAAATTTATTCTCTCCAAGAAATTTTGAATTTTCTTGGCGGGAAAAAATTTGTATTAAAATAAAAATGTTTCGAAATAACTCCTTGATAGTCCTAATGTTAAATAACTTCCAGGATCTGTTATACCTACTATCCTTTCTATAACGCCAATACAGAGTTAGGGCAGAGGTTACAACCAGGCCATTGTAACACAGCACCTATTACTAAATATGTGTCTTTCTTTATTTCATATTAACTAAATAATCCCTGTCTCAAATGTTCACAAAATCGACCATAAAATTCAAAATAAATCTTTAGATCTTTTGATTAAACCTATCTCTCGATTTACACGATATTTTAAAGATAAGAAATTACAAGAAAAAGACTAGTAAAAATCAACATTTTCGTTCGAAGGTGACTTGTGATACGGTGATAGTAATGATGGTTTCTTTATATTCAAGATTCAAGTTGTTGAGAAAAACTACGTGTTGGCTAAACGACAGATTCAGAGTCGAGGTCACTAATATCTAGCAATATCTCTATAAATAAGTACCTAGGTATATCAAATAATTGAATAAGAGGATTAAAGGTCCTTCAGTGTTCTCTAGTTGGTTTAAGTTAAATGGCGATTCCGATACCTTGCCAGAAACCAATTAGCACTGAAAAGCGCGCCATTTTGACACCACAAAACTATGATATGGATGTAACTAGGGTAGGATAGCGTTAGAGCCATTTCATGGCGTTGAGGCAGTGAACAATATCACCAATCTTTCCGGACAACTCCCTGAGATCTTCAAGAATATAGTTGACCAGTGCACGATGTCTAGCCATGGTAAGAGCCGGACATTTGCACAGAAAATGATCAGTCGTCTCCTTGTCATTTGGGTCCACACAGCTGCGGTAGTGAGACTATTGAAGGGGATCCCTAGCTTACCTGCGAACTCCCCTATGGGCCAGTGACCTATGTACACCGCCACAACTCAGGCTATGTCTTCACGGGTCAAATTTCGGAGCACTTGCGTTTTCCTCCTATCATTGTCACTCTAGAGATAGTGCAAGTGCGAAGATTTATAAAATTTTTGTTAGCAATCAAGAGGAAATTAAGGGGAGTGGACTCGCTCCATCTGAGATACGCTATTAGTAATACCTTGTTTAGCCAGGCAATCAGCCTCTTTATTTCATCTTATGTTCCTATGTCCTAGAACCCAGAGTACAGTGATATCAAAGATGCTGTCTAACCTCGCTAGACATTCGCGATACTTTTCTAAAAGTTTAGAATATATGGTAACCGAATTTAGAGCTGTAATAGTGTTCTCTGATTTTAATTTACATTTTAAGATGACTTTCAATAAAGAGAAATAATTAAAAAACCATTTTCACAAGTTAAATTACATTTACTTATCACTCGGAGAATATTATCGGGAATTTAATGACTCGAACAGTGACCCAAAGTATTTCCAATGTTACTTTCGACTCCGAATTGCTACCAATTTTACTAACTTTTGAAATAATTTTAAATCGATTTATTTATAAATTGATTTCAAGAATAACTTTTGGAATTGATTTTGAATAGGGTGTAGCCAATCCCACCTCTTAAAAACCGAACATGATCCATCAAAAGGATCAGTTTTCTATAAGAAAATAACCGATGGGAACATGGGAATCAGTTCTTGCCTATCTGACTTCTCTTTTACTCTATCTGGACTATTTTTGGCTCAAAGTCATGAACCATATCTTCTTTTTTAAAAAAACAAAAAAATACGACTCCAATCACAGTGTTCAGAATCGTTTTAATCTCCCTAGTGATTTAAATTTCTGAACTATCACTAGAAGCAACTGTTTTTGTGAGGAGCCAGTTCCTTTCTGGCATTAGCTTTTATTCTATTCCCTCTAGAGATTTGTTCTCTCTCTAAAATTCAAAGGCCTTCCGTATTCGTGCGTTCTTAGGGTTCCCCGGCTTCTATTACTTTCCTACAATAATTTCACGCTGTGAAAGGTTCATAGCAAAATTTCATCCACCAGCTGCCTCAGGGTAACCATGTCAAAGTGGATTTCCAAAGAAATCGTTCGTTTGTTTTTTTTTTTTTTTTTGTTTGGTAAAAACCGCCTCTAAGACATTCGCCGCCATCCGGAGCATCCCGTTCCGCACCATTCGCAGGAGCTGAAATTAATTTCTTTTGTTCTGACCGAACTCTCGATTTGGGGGGTAGGGGATTGTGACAGGTCTGAGACTTAAGCCAGCTGCCACGTATTCGACATTTTGAGTTCCTGAACGTGAACCTAAACCTAAAAACCAAGGGTGCGAAACCGGGCGCAATTAATGAGGCCAACTAATGCGCTAGACACGTAAATGATTGCATAAATCAACAATTTGCAGGTATCCTGCGGGCAGCCGGCGTATGCATTTATTTTTCCCGGAGCCACAGTGCGCGCCCGAATGCCAGGGTTTTGAAATAGGGCCCGATCTCGGGTCGGGACAGCAGGTTTCAGGGATAATGGGCATGCAGCAGGCAAATGAAAACCCGACAGCACTGCAGACACCACCGCCGCCGCCGCTTCGACTCCGGCTGTCTGCCGATGGTGCTCCTTTTAAGGAATGATTTATGTATGACGGCCAGGTAAGAAGGCAGCATTATGAAAATCGTTTTTTACCTTCCCGCCAACTTTGAGGGAGTAGCCCATTCCGGCGGGAGTTTTTAGCTGGACAGGGCAAACGAAGCCGATGTTCCTTTGCGGGCTCACGTCAGAGTTCTTCCGTGCATTTGTTATCTTCGGAGTTTTGCTCCTGTTGGGGGCAGGAGTGGTTGCGGTGTTGTTCTGAGGCATGCACAACACTCCACTGTCCTGTTCCGGGTACTTAGAGCACTCGAGATTGTCGGGCCAGTGAAAGTTGTAGTGCTTCATGAGAGTCTCACAGACGCGAGCCGACTCGCACAGACTCCGGCACGGTGGGATGGGCTCTTCCAGGATCGTACAGACGGGAACATAAACGGAGCAGAGGAAGAGTTGAAGGTCGGGACTGCAGCCGATTTTCACGAGCGGTGTGAACTGGTGAACGTCCAGGCCGGCCTCCTCTTGCCGACTGTGACCCATCAAATTCGGCATGATAGTCCAGTTGTAGGGGATGTCCTTGCAAATCGAAATCGTGATCAATTCGCATTTGTCGTTCGGCGGTTTCGGTTCGCCCATCATTTCACCGTGCGAACTTTCATACACCCTCACTGCACCTGAGCACCGGAACAGCAGCACCTGGAGGGCTGCAATCACTAAAAAACACCTCATCGTCAAATTTTAACCCTTTGACCGAACTCTCAAAATGCACTTCAAACCGCACTCGTTTCACTAAAAAAATTTCTATTCCACTCAAAAACAAAAAAAAATCGCAAACACAATCACCAACTCGTATCCATGGCGGCGAGTGGGTCGTAGGAGACAGTGGAAATGGCGCGCGGATTTAGCAACGGTTATGGACGGAAAACTACCGTTAAAATAGGCGCTACTTTAACTGCCCCGGGCAGTTATAAGATCAATTGAAACGCTTTCCGCCCGGCACTCACAAAAGACAAAGCGTGTGCCACGAACTTTTAAAATTCACGCCGCCACCATTCCGGGCATCGGACAGAGATGAAAATTTGGCGCGGAACAATGTCGGAACTAAAGACCTTTCCACTCCGGACGCCGTAAACAAACTGAGGAGCGAGCCAAGTCCAAGCCTGAAAACTAGTTTCGCTTTCGACGCACTGAGGGCCAAGGGGACACGTTTTTCTTTACGTGTGTTTCATTCAACTCGACTCGAGCAGCAGTAGTCGCGGATCGCGGCATTCCCGGGCTTGTGTTCGGGACTCATACACAAGTGTCTCACATTCCCGCCGATTCCCGACGACTCCGGCACGGCCCTACATGTAGCGGAGAGATGGTCACAGAGCTTCTCAGCTCGAAGATTTGTAAACAGTCCCCGCCGTAGAAATTTAGGGAAGTTGCCGGCTGCGACGAAAGAGACCTAAGCGCAGTCTCCGCGCAGTCCCAAAGCACGCCCAGCTTTAGGTCACTTTCGTGCTGGGAGCTTTTTGCAACTGCCACCGCTCGGAAGCATGCAAAACTCTGCGGCTGGGAAGCAGGAGGGTGGCCCAGTGGTTCCAGCAGTTGGTTTTCCATTATGAAACCAATCGAAAGGAATGCGAAACGAAAATGCGGAATAAGAAAAACAGATCGCATAGTTATAAACCATGATTTATTTATTTATTTATGGAAAAACACTTAATCTAAGTACATAAATTTAACGGGGACAAAGCAGGAAAAATTATATAATTTAAAAATTTACTGTTCAAAGTTAAAAGTGGAATATTTCGGAAACTATAGCCGACCGACAAGAAATTCTTTCAAATTCTTCCATTTTATACCAAACGAAAGTCTCTTACAAAATTTCATTAAAATCGATTAGTTTCCCCTATTCTTAACTTTTTACTAAACTACTTTTGGAGATGATATAAAAACGCTTTTTCAATGTATCATTTTCACAATGTTTTTAAATAAATTTAAACATGTAGACAGTCTCACGGGATTTATTCCAAAAGTGAGAGCAACTTAATAATAAGGGAAAGTCACCGATTTCAATGAAATTTTGTAGGAGCCTTCCGTTTAGTCTAAAACGGAAAAATCTGAAAGAATTTCTTAGCAGTCGGCCTTAGTTTCCAAAATATTCTACTTTTAATTTAAAAAAAAAAATTCAAAATTAAAAGTGACCCTTTCCACAATAAAATCCTTTTACCCACACATAATTTTATTAAAAACTGATCAATTTCTGTAACGTCCACTACACTGTGGAAATTTCAAAAAGTCGAATTTTCCTTCATTTAAATAAATAAAAAATTCCTTTTTTACCTATGTACCTACTTTAAGCGTATTACTTAAGCCTACCTCCTGGCGCTTTCATCGAGTATCCGAGCTCAATAGGCCTATTGCGAAATGAATTATCATTGTTGGACTACTTTTTGTAGGGGTACATCAAATCTCTTGTTTATGCCGATAAACTAGCATCAAAGATTCAAGCACTAGAAGACAACATTAGACGTGTTATCGGTGAAAAAGTTACTCAAAGTGAGACTTATCGTATGGACCACCTCAAACGTAATCGTGGCTAACATTTACATGAAATAATCTTTAAAAAGTAAATGGCAAGAATTGATTTATAATTTCCAATTAAAATGTTATACCTTTTAACAATATTTCTGTGTTTGCTTTTTTTGAAAATTAAAAAACAAACGCTTAAAAAATTATCCTTTATTCATATTTATAAATAAATCACAGTTGATTTCTTCGAACGGTAAGAAACAAAAGAATGATGTAAATTTTTTTGTTAAGCCGATATCAACTAGATCACGTAAAAATAATGCGGCCAGTGAAAAGCACACTAAGCCAGCACACTGAGTGGCCACATAATTAACCAACTCATGTTGATGTTTCTCAAGCCTAATTTTACAATAGCTAAATAAATTTATTCGTTAAATGAAATTGGCCTAGTATTATAATTAACTTGGTTGTGATTTGAAATTGCGCTATTTATTTATCTGTTACTATTTAAATGAAAATGTTGAAAAATAAAACTTACTTAGAGCTAAGAAGATTTTTTAATTTAAATAATTCACATTGTAATATAGGAACATATTTGATAAATTTAAATTTACAACATCCAAAAATAATCGTGTAACATGCAAGAATTGCTAAAATTGCTTTTAATTTATTTTTCCTAGGCATTCAATTATGAGTGAGTTCAAAGTCCTCCTCGTTTAGGAAAAGGCCAAATAAAGCTATATCTATAAAAAAAAATATGTTTATTAGAGCGTGAGTGCGCATGAGAATTTCCCTGCAATTAATAATAAACTTCCCTTCAACATTTCTTCGAATTTGTGCTCCTTACCTTGAACCACGCCTTCGCCTGATGATTTATTTTTAGGTTTTAGATTTTCGGCAATTTCGTTTGTTAGTTAATGCCCCCCCAACGGTCTTTGCTTCTGTCGCACAAAATTTCGGTACAATACGAAAATTCCTAAAGTAAAATGACCTTAGTCAGCGAAAAGTTTTTGAGAAAGACCTTCATTCCATCGTCAATTTCGTAGCGCGGATTTGTTTCGCATTTTCATTGTAATGTCGAAAGTCAGCAGAAATCGGTCCGCTAAAAGGTGGAAGGAGCGAGTAAAATTTTTTGTTTTTTTTCCCCATTTAATTCTGAGTCTGAGACGGGGATAAGCCGGGAATCGAAAATTGATTCTGAGCCCTCCCAACGTGAACAGGTCGGGATTTATCTCTCGCGGAGCAGATACGTTTCGCCTCAAATCGATTGGGTTTCTGCTTGAATAAGGGGTTTAGTGGAAAGCATATAACCGAATTTTGGCCACTTTTAATATAATAGGGTCTCAGCTAGACGCTGTGGAATGGAATGCTCTAATAGATTCTCCCATCTGCGGGAGACATTTACTTAAGTTACACAAATTCCGAACAGATGAAATCCTCAAACAAAGCGAGCCTAGAATTTGTTGAATTCTTTTTGTCCACTAGTCATTTTCAGAAAGGGTTCGAAAATTTATTTGCCAGAAACACTTTCTGCCAATTGTCCAAACCCTCCGTCCGTGACTAGCCGTCCCCCCTGGCCCTAAATTCAAAGAATCGCTTCTCAAAACATAGAAGACCCCAGTAGTCTCGCACCTAAATGCCAACGATAATGAATTCCTAAGAACACGAAATTCCTTTAAGTCCTTACACTTCAAGTTTTGCCTGCGAAATTAACCCAACCAGGAGTGCCACTCTTCGCACCCACCCTGTCCTTCTCGTCAATCCATCCCCTCTACCCCGCGTAGAAGACCGTGTCGAGTGGCGGCATTCTGCACGAAGCCTACTCTTCACGTGAATTTCGGTAGCGTCATATCCGCACCCCCGAAATCATCCCTATCCCACACTATCGCCCTGCACAACCAACCCAGTATCTATGGGATTTACCACTCGATGTTGGCTATCGATTTTATTCACTTTGAGGGGTGCTGCACCCCCCACAAAGTTGTTTTTCTCTGTCTGGTTGTGTCTCTGTTGCTTCAACTTTCACTTCCTGGTCGTGTACCGGCGACATTTCACAGGGTGCCTCGGTTGCGTGATTCTAGCCATTAAAGGATAGACATGTAGACGCATAATCATTTCATATTTTCGCAGCGAATTGAATTTCGGCACGGTAAAGGAAACAGAAACCTGAGCGTGCCGTAAAACCATTCTCTTGTGGCCCGACATTGGGCGGGGAATCCCCCGGGTTCCGCGTGATAAATCAATAAAGTTGCAATTAACTCTGCACTTGAGGCTATGACTGGTGCGAGAAGATTAAGTGCTCCCAGACGGAGGGACGGGTGCCAGACAGCTTTGCTGAGGACTCAATAAAAGGAAAATTACCTTAGATAGATAAATCGATCAAAAGATGCAACGAATCTCACTGCAAGGAGGAGGCTCTTCGTCAGATCCTCTTGAAAAATGAAAAAATAAAAAGGCTCGACGACATCGTGCGAAGGTTAAGCGTTCAAGTAAACAGCAGGCGCTACTTTACAACGCGTATTAGGGCTGATTTCTTTGTCCTTAAAGAGTTTGTCTCGATGGGAAAGAATTTTTCCTTTTATTGTAGGGGAGACTTGCAAATACTTTTTCGCTATTGAAAATGTTTCGAGAAATCTACGCAGTATTGCCAATAATGCCCTTATCAATGTTTTTGAATACGCAATATTCTGGTTGATATCACAACGAAGCGTAAAAAAATACTTTTCAGATTTCGACACCCCCCTTAAAGTTTGTTGCTTTGTTGTTAACTCCCTTAAGGGGATATAAAAGAAGAACTTTTAAGAGTAAAAGTCAATTCCTTCATGAAATGAGATAAGTAATGTCATGGTACCATCCAACTAAGCGAAATAACGTAAAATCGATTTTGTCATTGAGTAATACGTTCTTTAATTAGAAATGTGAAGTAACTAAATTTTAGATGAAATTTAGGAAACTTCTCTGTTAACCCATTAGAAGTCACTGTATTCAATTGAGTATAGCCATATCCCCATGTGTAGTTTACAAAATTTTAACATTTGACGATCGTTGTCTTGTTATTTTAGTTTTATCATAACACTGTTCAAAGCTATAGGTAGATAGATTTTAATAAAAGTATCAATTAAGGTGCAGGTAAGGATCAGTCTGCATCAGTGGTTGAAGTCCTCCCTCAAGATAGAATTGGACACTATCCCGCCAAAAATTGAAATACAACTGCGGTGTATCCTCTGTCATTCAAGAGTGCACTAGTGCAAAGTAAGAAATGCCTAAAAACACTTTGTGTCGAAAAATCGTATTTCGAAAATTTTCATACTTAGACGATCATTTTTTTAAATTTTTTCTTATTTTAATAAATAAATAGAGATAGTGCCAAAAACAATTATTGGTATTTTTCATTTGATATCTAATGGGTTAATAGGGTACAATTAACAAAATTACGCAAACGTTTTAAATAAAGTTATTTGAAATTAAAGTAACTTTTACATAAATGAGGTAAATAATTTTTTGGTAAACTTTTCAAATTTGTTTTTAGTCAAATTATCTGCTACTCGAGAAAAGCAATTTTTTAAATAAAATAAAAATTTCAAAATGAAATTTTTATGCAGTAATTTCCACGTTTAAATTATCATTAAACATATTTTTGTTTCAACGGTGTTTACTAATGCATATAACTTTCATGAGAGCTCAGTCTGTTTTCCTATTTAACTTTTTTCCGGTTTTTCACAGTTCTCCCTCTGAATAATGAATAAAATTGAGAAAGTTCCGGCCACTGGGAAACTTTTCGCGGTTGTTGCAGTCGCCTGTTGTTCTCGAAACTTTATCCAGACTACCATGCAAAAGGTTCCAATAATTTATCTTCCAAAACTGAGCTATAATTCCTGCCATTGCTCGATTGTTATTATATTTTTGGGATATTAGAGACACATATGCTCCAGTAGTTCGTGAGGATCCACACTTTTTAGGGACACATTCAATGTACGTCCTCAGTTTGCATTATTAACTGATCAATGTATCACTCTCAGGTGAAATTGTTCGCGGAATGAAATGCATTTTATGTTTTGCAAAATAAATATCCCAATTAATATGCAAGCAGCCAAAATGTACTATCATAGAAAACTTTTACTATATGAAATGAGTATGGGAAACAATTCTATAGAAAAATTTTTAATTAGCCCGATATTTAAGTTTTGGGATAAGGCTGTACAAAAAGTGCACTAGGACCACACTTTAAACGTTTTACTGTACAAGGGCTGTACGTTGTCGCCTTACTTAGGGCTTTATAACACACGAGTGAACAGGAGTTATACATGGGCCATTTCTTTGCAAGCGCAGATTTTTAAATATAATTTTTTTTTATTTGCATTATAATTTTATGGGTTTTCTTTTCGATTTAAATTTCGTCTCGTATCACCCTCGTGTGAAGTCATTTGGGTAATTCCCTAGAATTTGGCCCATGTACGCCCGAGCGTACAGTCTGTGGGATTTTTCTCATAGTGTACAGCCCCTTGTACGCTCTTAGAAAAGGCCAGCAACACTTGTTTGACCGCTATATGCCTGTTAATCACTTTTATTCGGGAGGTTAAAGTACTTTTTACCGGTAAGGCTGAATTAAATAACCAAAGTGACCTGAAAACTATAAATCGAATACTTAATATGTCTTAAATCCAAATGATTACAAATCCTTATATGCCTAAGTACAACATAATTCCCGATTGTATGTTATAAATGATGCTTAAAGTAATTGAAAAGGTTTGCTATTATGTAATTTATGTAAATTTGTGGATAGTTTCCAATTTTTCAGGATATCTCTCATAAATTTTCCCTGGGAAAAAAAAAAGATAATCTCCGCAACATAATCCAGAGAAGTGTTTTTCGTCATGTGTCTATTTTCGCTAATTTTCAGCTAGCAATTTGCTTCTACCAAATGCAAATTTATAGCACTCTTTGCAGTCATTTAGCCAAAGAACAGTTGCTACCATTGTAGTCCCCTGTTCCACAATTCCATGAATACAAATTGTTAGGGAATCCCTCTTCCAGCAGGATCATCCCTGACGAGCGACTGACGTGACTGAGTGGGAATCATCATTTTGAGCTAGGAGTTCGAAATTGCGCTCAAGCACAAATTGAAGGTCCTTCTGCGCTAGAAAATGAGAAAATCCACTTTAAGTGAAATTTAACGCAATCAACAGGAGCAGTCACGTCCTGTTCCGAGTGTATCCTGCACCGCCCCCGAGGAAATCTGGAGCTTTTGTAATACCCCTCGAAAAATTTGCCATCTCTCGACGGGTGCGGGGTGCTCCAGAGTTGTTATCTTATCTCCCGAGGGCATTTCCTAAGCCAAACTTTGTAAGAGTACATCTGGGCGAGGCATTAGAGAAAAGTAGCGAAACATCCCGTGAATTTTCAGCAGGTGAGTCTTCTCCCGCCCACTAAAAGGATAACTCTCCGTTGCACGAACTGAAGGACCGGAGCCCCTAGAGAAGAACTGCATCTGATTATCTGCAGTTTGCATTTCTGCTTGAAAAATGCTCCCGCTGACTCCCGGACTAAAATTGAATCTGGGAACGATTTTAAGTCATCACCGCCCTTTCCCTGCACAGTTGTCTGGAGTCACAGCACCCATTTCGATGTCAACCCAACGATGATTAGATTCTCTGTAAGAGCTGCATCAGATGTAGTCTAAAGAAAGTCTAAACCGTAGAGTACCCTTTCAGTTTTATAAAGAACTAGAATAATCTAAACGGAAGGGACCGTGTTCGACAAGAAAATTCATAGGAGCTGTAACCAGTCCCGAAAGGGGTCTTATCGCTCTCAAGGGAACTCCTATCTCATTCGCCCGGAATTATGCACGTTGCGATAATGCACTTTAATGCATCTCAGCGCAATTATGCCGCTGCTCAACTGTAATCTTGTTCAGTGATAATTTCACTTAAGGAACTCATTTTCTTAATCTTGGCGAGTTTAATGTCTCAATCGCAGACGTATCACGAAAATTGCTCGTGAAATTTCTTTCGAGCTCATCTCTAATGGCTTAATTGCGCGCTCCCGGTGCATAGCCAGGTGTACCTTTCTTTCATATACCATTTTTCCTTTCCCTCCAATGCGCAAGAAATATCTTCTGGAGCAGCATCCAACTCTGGACCATGTTCTCGTGCATCACGGCAGCTTCCAAAGTGGATGTTTTGCAATTCCTTTGGACAGCGCACAAGTTTTTTTCCCTGAGCTCGTTCCCGGCTTTGCTTTTTATTTATTTATTTTTTGTTTTTCATTTTCAAAACCCTATTCAGATGATAAAGAAATTCCAGGGACAGATTGCTGCACCGCCCACCGTTCCTCTGGATTTTCTCCACTTTTGACTTTAATTGCATGTCAACACCGGGGAGCACAAATGTGGGCATCCGAGGGGAGAAGAGGGGGTGGGGAGGTGGTTGGATTGCAGGCGGACTATCTCCCCACCTAGGAAAACCAAAGTCACTTTTCACCTTGAGGGCTCTGGACCCCGATTATGTTATCGCTCTGTTGATCACCTTTCTCGGCCGTGAAACCGACGGAAGCTAGCCAAATGACAAATGTTTTTTTAATTGGCGAAGAGCTCCACAAGTCGAGCAGGCTGATGAATGGACCTAAGACAAACACTATTAAAGCGTACGATTTAAGAAGATTACTGGAGAGTTCTGTGTGTACAGCTAGAAGAAATTTATCTTTTCATTTTGGGTCTCCTCCAAATTTAACACAGGCATTAGGTCTAGGAAAAAAAGAACTATAAAAATATGAGCTATACGTCTCATATATTTCCCTAATTCTTAATTTTTTTTTAAAGAGTTTACGATAAGAGTTTATATGTTTAAAGTTTAAATAAGATGCCTTTCAGAATTATAGACGCACTGCATATTTCAGATATTTCCAGAAATACCATAAACGTTTCTCTAGACTATTTAAAATAACAATAAAATAAAACAATTATTGAGGTATACTGACTGTTTTTCTATATGAAGATTTAACCAGCATATTAATTTTTCCCCATTTTAAAATTATAAACGCAGCTAAAGTAAAAGTAAAGTTAAAGTGGACTTATTCAAAAATTATAAAACTAAGAAAATAAACGATCACTTAGTTTTTCAGTATTTGGTAATATTCCCGTCTAGATTAATCACTTCAAAACCTCGATATGGCATTAAATTCAATACTTTTGGTATCATAACCATTTTAATGATTTTCCATGCTTTATTTATTGTTATTTTAAAGATGTCCCACAATTTGAAATTGCCGATTTTCAGCATAAACCGCTTTAGTTAAGATACCACAAAGATTCTCTATATGATTTCAATATGGGGATATCCTGCTGAAAAGTGAGGGGAATGCGACAAAACTTTCTTAAATAAGATAATAGGTGACTAGTTAAGATTTGCTGGTATTCTTGACTATCATCCATTTCAGTCTAAGGAAAAGCAAGAGGTACGATTCGAAGGGAACTAAAAGTACCCCATACTATGAAAATTTCGCCTCTATAATTTCTTTTGGAGAAGTATCGGAGTTCTTTCCGTACCAATACGAGTTAAACCCGTCTGAGCTGCGTAAGCTAAACTTCTTTTCATCACTAAAGACTACCATAAAGAAAATTGAAAAGTAATAATGAGCAAAACTTCATAGACATAGAGTAGACTAAATTCATAGACATAGAATAACAATCTCGGTACAGATTTTATCGAGCAAACTCTAACCTGGCAGTCTTATGGTATACTTTAAGATGCACTACTTTATGATTTTTCGCCGAACTATATTTTTTTAGCATCCGATGCTCTCCAAATTGTGGTTTTGGATACCGATAAGTTGCATTCATTTTTGATATCATTACAACGTTTTACAATTTTCCTTCTATCCCGCTCAGTTAATATTTCAAGACGACCAGGATATTTTTTGTTTAAATAATTACGAACAATTGCATTTAACCGATGTAATTGACGAGCTACAGCTCGCCTAGACTTATTTTTGGTATCAAGAGCATCAATTATGCTTTATTCCTTTTAGGAAAGCATCCTTACACACATGTTGCTTCACGATTTTGTTGAATAAATAATCAGTGAAATTAACACCATTTTTGCATATCTTAATATTATTAACTAACTAAAAACGAATTCTATTGATGTCTACCATATTTTCAGCACGACCGTGCTGTATGTCACACAAATTTTGAACAAATTTCGATTTACCTACTTTCAATTCTTGTAATATTTATGATTTAAATTTGTTTGCATTATTTGTTGCAAATCCGAACACTGGTGCTAATAAGCCACAAATAATTAATAATCTAAAGACCAACATTTAGGTTATAATTCATGAAATAACAATAGACAAAATTTGTATATTCGAATTAGCAATAACCCAATTTAACGTGCCCGCGTTGTTAAGCACATAAATCAGTCGTTTACCACCTGTAGTCATTTATTACAAAAGTTAAAGTTAAAATCTGGAACAGTCCAGAAAATAAAGGTTACATAAAAGCGGTATAGCTCAACATGTAAAATCCTACAGCTCACTGTATATAGGAAGATAAAGGGTTTAATATGGGTCATGCAAATTCAATTTATTGAGCTTAAGCGCCGTAATTGTGTGAGAAAACACAATTAAAGTTTTCAACGGCTCCAACAAACAAGGCGGCAGATTCTGTTCGCCCTGCAACAACCCAATTCGGGGCTGCCACGGGGAGGGAATGCAATACAGCAACCGGGGTCCAATTAAAATATCACGAGCTAATAAACTTAAAAATTGTTATAATTACATGCACACTGCTGAGCTAATGAACGTATGTTGCAATTATAACATACAAATTAAGTGAAAGAAACCTGCGGGCACGCCCGGGCCCGTGGTAATTTAAAATATTCACCCCAACCACGACTCCATCGGTGAGTAGCGGGGATGGGACCCAGTTATTTTGATAAATTGCTGAATTCCACCTGATGATATTTGGATTTCAATAAGTGAAAACGCCGATTAATCAGAAAGCCTCGGAGCAGCCGTAACGCAACATTGCAATTGCCTCGCAACAGCCACTTTAATCTCCAATTTTGAAATTGGCTCTATAAAAGCCCTAAATGTTTACTGCACTCCCACCAGCACAACCACGGGAAGTGTAAACGGAGGGTATCGTCAGCTCGATGGTTTCAGTTTTATGAGTTTACTTCAAAAGTCGCAAATTTTGTACCAAACTCCCTATTTCTTGCGTCCCTATAGAATCAAGGTCTCTTGGGATCCCGTCAACAGGAGATAGGTACTCAGATATTCGTTCGTAAGATACATAGGTACCTCTGCGATGATACTTGCTATCGCTATCTAAGTTCCCATGGATCTTAGCAACTTTACGGGTGGTAATTTAAAGAGTCCTGAAGCTGTTAATGGTGTGCGTCCCCATAAAATCAGATGGCGCGAAACAATTGGCGGACCCCCTTTCTCTGCGCCCGCCCTGAGAATCATGGCAAATTTTTAATTAAATCCTTTCCGAGAAAATAGAAAACGGTCAACCGAACACTTTAATATCCTTCTCCCCATACGGTGGAGGAAGGGATTAAAGGGATCGCTTGCTTTACGCCAAAATGAACCAAGAAATTTTTGTGTTTTCTATTTATTCCCAGAATGAATAAAAACATTCGTTTCCTGGACATTTGCGCTTCTCAGTGCAAGTAGCATGGCTTTGAGCTATTTGAGCAGAGAAAATATATTTTATGATTTGTTTCGCCCTAGCCCCCGTCGGCTCTCGTTTTCATTACACTTGCAATCCCAATAAAATGCAATCTTAACAACATGGGAAGCGAGATTGCGGATGTTTTGTGTTCACTCAGGCAATACTCTCTGAGTCTAAAATCTCTTAGTTCTTAGAAAAGCAGATGGCACAAGATTTTCTGTGTATATCTCAGGATATTCACTTTTGGATTTGCCAAGCTTTATCCTGTTTTCTTTTAATTTAATTCTAGACATGGGGTTGTTTTCTTCCAAGTTAAATTACATTTTCTAGAGAGTTATGGCATTGTAGTGTGAAACGAACGAAATACATACGACGTATGTAATATTTTTTGGATGAAGAGCAACTGGGTCTAACTTAATTACTTCTGAACAAA
This sequence comes from Philonicus albiceps, assembly GCA_963969385.1. NCBI lineage: Eukaryota > Metazoa > Arthropoda > Insecta > Diptera > Asilidae > Philonicus > Philonicus albiceps. The sequence continues at coordinate 74,162,242 of OZ017772.1, read as the reverse complement.
ATCTAAATATGGACCGTTTATTTTGAAAGTGATGTAAGTCAAAAAATGTCACAAAGATTACTTTTCCATATTCTTTTAAAGTAAAATCGACTTAACGACATTTTGGACTTAATCCACTTTCAAAATACAAAGTCCATAAGTATATTAAAAGTATTCTAGTAAGAAATTAAAACATTACTCCATCAATGAAATAATTTATACAAGTTCACAATTATAGGTGAATTTATCAAGCATTTTCACTCCGAAGTGATTAATTATTTCATTAAAGGATTTCTACATCATGTATAAATAGCTTGAAATAAAAGACTATGCCTTACAAGCAAAGCTGAGTAGATTGAATTACATTACAATTACAATTCTAATTCCCTGGAATTATAATTCGTAATTGATATTTTCAATTCATTAGTACTGCACTTGAGAAAGTATTCAATATCATTACGAGGAATTGTAATTGATAATCGATAACGATCGACTACTTAGTAATGGACTTGAATTATTCGTAAATTACCATATTAGAAATTATACTTGTAATTACGTTTTTCTTCATTTTAAAATAAAAAGGAAGGAATTTCTGTCAATGTTTAATCTTTTATTATTTGGGTAATGGAATTCCAACTACTAAGAAATTATTCTCAAAATAAATTCGAATTGCTAACTTTTATGAATATTTAATTCTCAATGTATTGATTCAAACCCAGATATGCTTACAACATATCAAATATATGCCTGCTAGATTTAAAATTTAAATTTAAAATGTATAAAATAATTTCTCCTAGGCCCCTAGAGATTCCTAACTCCATACAGATAATCCTGAAAATTTCGGATTATAAATAGTGACTAGGTATAGAAATACTTGTAAGAATTAAAATGAAAAATTGGCCTATGTATTCGATAATAGTTAGTCATGTAGAGAGTAGTGGAATACGATTGTGAGTGACTTATGTACACAAATTAACCCAACCTAACCTAATCTAACCTAATCTACTTCGTATTTAAATTCATATAATTATTTTCTACTTTTTATTCTTATATGAATAATTTTTCAATCGATTTTAAACATTTTGATAAGATTTATAGCATGCACATTACATTACACTTCCCGATATTCAAATAAAATTTTTAATCCTTTTTCATCAAGAGTCTTCAAAAAAAATATGAAATACTATTGAAATTATTATTCAATCCACCTACCCTACCCTAGGTTTATTTCTGATGAGAGCTTATCAAACATAATCCAAATTCACAACCTCAATGCCATGTGATACCCGTCTTTGCTGTTCTCGTTTTGTCATCTTGAAAGAATCCCCTGACAAATGTTTATCTTTCGCTAAGTTACAGAAAATCTAAAGAAATAAGGAGATGTTCTTGGTAAATATCGCATGATATATGTGCCGAAATTGTGGCGAAAAGACCTCTAAGAGTCGACAAATAACTCACATCACCGCACTTATCAAATTAGGACTAAAACCCTTTCAGGCAAAAAATACACAGGTGTTCGCCAACCGTCATGGCATTTACCGCAGAATCTGGCATTTGTCATCAGAACCTCTATTAGGGGAATTGTATACCCAAACTGTACTATATATTCTCCTGATTCCCAGATGGAAATAATCTGGACGATTTAGGCATATCAAATTTTGTGACATTCCCCATAATTGGAGCAGTAGTGTGTCATCTAGCTGGACCATTTTGGTCATATCAGTCACAGATAAAATTTTTGGCAAAGTTCCGGGACAACGATTCCATTTTTGTTTTTGGTTGTTTTTTTTTTTTTTGTCCCTGTCGACATGCAGACGATTTCGAATCAATAAAAAGCCATTGTCCCTTCCAGCCTTATTGAAATAACCTGGATGCGCGCCAAAAATTATTTAGATGACTGAATAATATGCCAGGGGAGATAAAGTTATTTCAATTTTTGGAGGTTTCCTTTGTTTAAAAGACTTTTAGGGATAGATGAATGCTCTTTTTTTTTAAAAATAAGTTTTGGAAGGGTTTCAGCAAGTTATTCATAAGCCTGGAGGGTAACACTTTGAAATTGATAAGAAAAATGAAAGACTGAATTCAAACTTAATGTAGATGTGCTTAGGATAGGCAATCTGCTAAAAAAGAAAATTTACTTTACTTTTCAAAGGCTGCCAGAAATAAGACAAAACATTCTTTAAAGCAACAAGATTTATTTACCATAAAGCGAAGGAAATAAAATCCTTAATAAAAGTTAACGTAGATTTATTGGTATTTTTCTCACAAACATCTACTATATAAATTTAACCGTCCTTATTCGGTTATAAATTAGTTGAAATTAATTTAAAATATGGTGCTGAAGAAAATGAAAATTGTAATAAAAATTTGTCTTAAGAATCAAAAAAAAAAAAAAAATTAATCTATTGTAGGTGGAAACGTATTTAATTTTCTGAAATTGGCTATTTTAGATATGTAACATTAGCACATATGCAGCATAAAATCCATTGACTTGGATTTGGGATTTGGGATTTCTGAAATCATAAACGGGAAGTCAGTTATATTTAAAGAAATTCTCATGGTAGAACCTCTAATTAATTCTTCATGAATTCCGTATTTCCTTAGTTTTCCCAATTGAATTCATTCAGCATACCAAACAGCACCAGCAGATCCAGATGGAAACGTTTTTAAATACAATTTCAAAACCCTCTGACCCACTGATCTCTGTAAATCTTTAATGAGCTTTTGCATGTCTCTAGAGTACCCGAAGGTGCTCGGGAGGGCGAAGGAATTAAATTTGGTAAAACAAAACCCTTAAAACACTCCCAGTTACGAGCCTCAATAGGCCCGTTTAATTTTAACTAAGTCCGTGAATCAACATCCCACCGTCCTGATCCGTACAGGAATTCGCCCCGTAAATTTTCGTTTAGAGAGCTCATTTACCATTGCCGGTACCCATTCCTCAACATAGTCCCCATATGCCCGGTCTCTCATGTAGCCAACGAGTTTATCAGGAGCAAAAATACAAAAAAAAATAAAAAAAAAATATAGTCCCAAATGTTCCGGTTAATTACGAAAACCCATTAAAAGTGCTCCTCGGTAAAATGTTGCCATATCCTGGAAGAGATTGGCTCCAAGTGGAGCGACTCCGTTCCCGTTCGGCTGGTGTGCTGCTGGGACTCTGCCAACACATTCCAGGTTATTAGGCATCTCAAGCATGCCACCAAATGAGACCGGCACGGGGATTATGATGAGGCTTCTGACGGACGGCGGCTTTAATCGCTTGCAGTGGCATAGCACGCAAGGATGACTCCGAGTCATGCGGCCTGCGCTTAGTGCAGAATTAGCGTGTCTTCGCGCTAAAATGGGCTTTCGCTGTTCCCGTTCACAAAGTGCCACTCCGGGTTGACAGTGAAAGATTTATGGGAATGGGGGCTGATATAATTGTAGAGTTCTAAGTTCGATTCCAGTCATCATCACTGCCCTCTAATCCCAGGGAGGGCTAAATAGAAGGTAAGGAAACTTCCTAAATCAGAAGTCTCCCTATAAACAAGGAAGCAAATCTTTTCCTGGGAGGAGTTGAAAAGTCCTAACTTAGTTTACTCACTTCTTAGGTCTATTGCTACGTGTAGAAATCCCAAAATCAACGATTTCTTCCAGAAAATGCTGCTCCGCTCTACAAAAAGTGCTGCAGCGTGCTCATAGTCCTCGAGGAAGTAGTTGTAATCAAGTGGACGTGATGAAAATGTAAGATTACTAGATCTAGGAAAAATCCCTTAGAGATATGAAAATAAGTTTACTAACTTTGTTTCTGACTGTTTGCTACTAAGCAAGTGTGAACAATTTAATTCCTTTTAGAAATCTGTCGACTTTAGGAACTTTCTATATACGAAAATCTTTCTATATCACATTAATAAAAAAAAATTGTTTTATATCTTTGAAATATTTTATGTATTTTCTCAGGAAAGTATTGTTCGACCAAAAGTTTTTCGTTCGCTATGAATTTAACTATCTTCCTCCAAGTGTAGCATGATCGTTACAAATAACGCTAATTTGATCGCTAATAAGATCTTTAATTAATTTAATTTATTGAATTTTTTAAGACATCATTAGAATATCAAAAATTATTAAATGGTCTGAAATGAAATTGCATTTTTAAACGTATTCGTTCCAAACAATAAAAAAGGCAACCGAATGTAAGAAATTTAACACTACGGGTAAAATGTGGTCCGAAAACAGGTGGTTTCATGTTTATGACACCACCTGGGAAGTTCTTATAAACAGTGTTAAAGTAGAAGGAATATACCACCTTTCCAGGCGCCTTGTGTCCAACATCCTGTTGATACTTCCCTGCGCCAGCTTAGCTCGACTTAGGGGTCAATCGAATTGCAGGACCACCGCTGCGTCTATTTTATTATCCTTTCATCTAAGAGAAAAAAGTGATATTATCCTGCGATATATCCTCCTCCCTTCCTCTAGTCCGAATAACAAGGACTAAGGACGACACTCGCCGCAAATCCCGGGGAGCACACTAGTGGCAAAAGATTATAATCTACTTTGGCTGAATTTGCTCCTTTTGGGGTGCTCCTTGCAGAAACAAGCGGAAGCCCCACCGTCGGCTTACAGGGTGTATTTATGGCCCCGAGGCGACTAGAATGAACGAAGCCTGGCAGGCGAAAAATTCCACTATCCCGAGGATTTTTGCTGATGGGACGCTGCAGCAGATGGTTTTGATTTTTATTTATTTGTTGTGCACATCATAAATACTCCCACCTTTATTAAATTGCAAGCCAGCACATGTTGCACGATTTATTAATAAATTACCGTCCCGAATTAAATGCAGCATGTGCCCAGAATTTAAAGGGACCCGAACATTATTCGGGACGGATTTAATGTCTGACCTCGGGGGGCCGGTCCCATGTACTCGGGAATGGGCCAGAATCTGATTAACTCCACAGTGATAATCAAAGGAGCTCTAGGAAATAATTAACTTTGGGATAGGGCCTCCTGTTTTCGTTAAACGACAGAAAAGCATCAATCTAACTCGGACTGATGTTGGCTTACATTTCCTTTTGGGCAATTAGTCCATCCTCTCTGTACCTTGGGAACCCCAAACGCCTCTCTGCAAAACTTCTTTCGGTTGCGAGTTGCTTTAACCGACTTCATGAAAAGGAAAAATCTTTTCCAAGTGCTCCTTAGAGAAGCAAACTTCTCGCAACTTAAATGAAAAGCAAATCTTTTTTGTGTCTAAATTGAGTTCCTTAATAGGATAAATTTCTTAATTTCCGAAGAAAGGGACTTGATGTGAGGTTATTAGTTCAGCTCGATGAAATTTATATTTGTTACTAAAGCTATTTTGCTATATTGCTATTAAGTTCCCTTTTTACTCAAATTTGTGTAAAGAAATTTCTGTTTTCTTGAAAACCTGTAAATCGAGGTTATTTTATACAAATCGATGCATACTGACAACGATGCAATACAAGGTGTCGACTGTCGTTTCTATTTAACAAAATTAAACGAAATAAGACATTCAAAGTGTCGCTTTTTCTTGACATCGACACACGTGAACTCTTCCAGAGTCTACGTTACTGTTGAGAACGACAACTTTGACTAATTTAATTAAATGCATTGCATGGTGCTCTAAACGACGCTTATAAATTAACAGGAATGCGTGAGTGTCGCCTATATTTTTTTATATATACGAGAATATTTCTTAGCTTTCCTATAACCGCTGACACTTATACCACGGTTGTCTCACAGATCGACATAACTTAACTCTTGTGATTCTTCCGATCTCTTGCAATATAACATTTCAAAAATATTTGTTTTCAATTCGCTTTTGCCTTGTACTCACTTTGTTAGACTTATATCGATATCTCGCATCTTCTATAGAAGCATATGTAAAACCCAAAAAATTTTCAGAGTATCTTCTGAGTTTTGTACTTTCACAAAACTTTAAAACAGACGATCTAACAAATATAGAAAAACTTATCTACCCACCGACTGTGAATTTAACTCACGTATGTATTTATTGTTAAATAAAAATGCGACTTACCAGTCGTAATTAAATAAACTCTGCGTAAATGTTGACATACTAATGCTATGTATCTTGATTTAAATTACAATTTTACTATTTTCATCTTTTTCCTAAAACTCAAGCTCATTTAGAAAACATGCAAAACAATTCCACTTAGATAAATCCGCTTGATCTCATGGAAATTAAATTTACAAATTCATAGCTTTCGCAGACAGGCTTCACGTTGTTGTCCTACAGTAGTAAATTACCACCTGATTCACCTGTTATCAGAGGAACACCCCAAAATTAGTCGCCAAATGGATATTTGCATAAAGCGATTATCTCAGATTTCGTCCACTTAGGGTCTAGCCACACTGTGTCCTGAATATTGCATGGAATCAGTCAGAAAATAAGGTGCTATCAAGCGACCGTACTGACGACCAGTTTCCGCTGTTCGCAGAAACAAGTCGCAGATGTTGGTTGCAATCGTCTTGGATCGTACGTGCACAAATCAAAGTCTTGGCCGCCCCTTCCTTCAAACCCCACTGGACCTATGTCGGATGAAATGGAATCTAAATCAGAAATACCATGCCGGATTGGGACCGGGATTATGGTCGAGTGAGGACAACAGGGGGCAAAGATGCGCTGATATCTGAGCTGGGGATTCGGATTTGGGTCTCCTCATGTGTAATTCCACATGGGATTCCGTTTGTCCACTGAAAACCGAAAATCTGACACATTTCGTTGCATCTTCTTTATGCATTCGCAGGAAACCAGACCCTCCGGCTGATGCTGAATTGCATCCCAGGAAGTTGTGTGCCGGCTGTACGCCAGTGCACCTTCGGAAGGCACTGCCGCAGGGTGCGTTAGGTCCTATACCCATTGCACTTTTAGTTGACAAACTTTTGTGGAAATTCTAAAACCAATGAGCATTTAGAAATTTTATGCGTACCATGTAGGCAGCTTAGTTAAATTGCATTTATTTCATTTTTAGTTTAAGCATTCCACGAATTATTTAAAACAATTCTGATGATTCTAATTCTAACTTATTTCCTCAATAAGTAAGTACTGTACTTATCTCAAATTCTTATATAGGAAGAAAGCAACCTTTTTTTAAGCTATAAAACAGGCTCAACTTGCTTACTCAGATAAAATGCTGTCGCGCTTAAGGCTTAAATTTCCAACATTTATGTTTCGACTAAGGGCTCCATTTCTGATTATTGCAGGATAAAGTCTAGGCTGGCCAAGAATAGCCTAGTGGACCTGATTGTCGATTTAGGCAACGTCCAAACATTGCTTAACACAACTCAGCCCTAAGACGATTTAAAAGGGTTTCAGAGGGTTTGATCGAAGAGCTCACCACCGATGGTCGCGGAAACAATAGTGCTGAGTAGAGGTTTTGGCACTTTCCAAGGATTCTATCCTCAGACTGTGAGGAAGGATGCCGGGTGAGCAGGATGCTTTTGTAATGCAGGAAATTGTAACTTATGTTCGTACATCGTCGGAGAATTGCTTTTTACGTTTTCTGTTCCCGCTGCAGGGAACATACGAGAAGCTGACCCCAATTCTTTGCGTCCTGGAGAGCTCTCTCCAGCAATCCTTTAAGGAGCAAACATATTTCAAAAACAAAGAGCCAAACCGGGGCGGCGGTGAAATGTTTCATTTTCCACGCGAAGAATTTTTATTTTCCTACCAGAAGACGTTGGAGACTTTGGAATCAGCGTGTCTGAAAGTTGTAACGTCGTATACCCGTTTTTTTTCTGTATTGAAAAACTAGGTAATAGCCTCTTTCTTTTTTTTAATAACTTTAAACGGTAGAAGTAAACCTGTTTTATTACTGCCTTCTTAAATTTAAAGAGCACATTTCATAGATTTAAACTTTTATTATCACATTTTTCATGGTCACCCAAAGAAATAAGTTTAGAAAACTCTTCAATTCGAAAAAATTTATTTGGACATCTGTAACGTAACAGTTCTACTTTGAGTAATTCGTACTTTCTTAATAATTTCATTATTTATTCCAAGTACCTGCTTAAGGTATTATAAATACAGGCTGTCTAATAATTTGACATAATCTGCTGGATAGTGCGCCCATAAAACACATAGTCTAAGAAAAATATTCAAAGTATGAACTAATTTACGAGTAAAATAGGCTACATTTTATCATACACATTAGAAGTTTTGGTGTTGAAAAGGACATAAGCGATTACATTTATTTAAAATTAATACAAGTTCAGAAGTTTAGGTCACTTTTGCAAGGATGCCTCTAATGCTAAGCAACCAATTTGGTTTCTTAAGTAACATTAATTTTTCCTTTTCTTTCCGATAGAGAAGTATGTCCTTATATCTAATTTTTAAAATAATATTCGGTGACTCGACATGTTTAGTTATTATTCAAATAGTCAGTGGTCAATTCTTACATGGATTTTAATCTTATTTTTGAAATCCAGTAAACACGCAATATGCATTTCTGATTTCTATCGGTAGTACATTAAAGAGATCAATAGTTAAATGAATAGGGTCTTGTTTTATCCAATTCGTCCTTGGTTCTAAAGGGTAGAAATATCCTTTCGTTGACCTCCTTGTTTCTTATTGATGATGCTTTATTGTTATTTTTGAGTAGTGCCCTGAGATCTGATATACTGCTTTAGCTTTTTCCACCTTTATAAATTGATCTAGGTTCAGGTTGTTGGTTGTTGGTTGTATTATATAGTGAAACCGTGGAAGGTTGTAATTGTTTTAATGGCTTTATTAAGTAATCTCGCAATAGCTTTAAAATTCCCTACTATAGTTTGGCTCCATATAATTAAGCCATACCTTATTAGTGGTAATATATGTGCGTTGTAGAGTAAGTTCTTGATTTTCGGTTAGATGTACTTATTTCTTCTTATTACTGCAATAATTCCTGTTACTCTCCTCCTAATAGGAGTCTATATGTCTTTTCCAAGGCAGTTGATCGTCTACAATCATTTCCAGGTATTTGTATTCAGCAATTCTATTTTATTTTTAAGCTTTAAGATCATGTGCTGTATCTTTGGGTATTTATTACCACCTTATTACCATTTAGCCAATCCGCATACCTTTTAAGATCTACGTTCATGTCATGTTTTAATCCTGTATCTGATTTTCCTATGTACTGCTGATGTGCAGTAAGTAAAGCAGCGGCTCAAGAACAGATGCTTGAGAGACGTGACTCCAGTTTTTATTCTTCTGTTGCCGAAATAGTTCTGTATAAGTCGCAATGCAATACCTCTTATACCAATTTTCTCGAGATTCTAACATAGAATTTGAGCTTCTTTATCCACAGCATTAAATGCTTTACTAAGGTCAACAAAAATTGCATTAGCATACTTATTCCAGCAATTTCACATATTATTGATTGATTACCATAAAGGGACTATAAACGGCCTATTACATCTACTTAGAATACTCGAATTTGAATTTAATGTTCGATTTTGTAAAAGAAAGACATCAAGGATAAAAAGGTAAGAACTAAGGTGACTAAGAAAACTGTTTTGTTTTATAACAAGTTAAGTCTTATTCAATAAAATAAATCTCTCTAGTGAGGGCAGTGTTAAAAAATAAGATCGTCTCTATTCCTATCATTGTCTTCAAAATTGGATTTTTCCAGTGTCCCTGCAGAAACTCCCAATTTATCTTGTTTCACCCGACATACGTGGGAATTGAGAAAAGTTCTACTTACTTTCGAATACTCCACACGACCCTGGAGGAAACCTAGAGCTGGCCAAAGTCCGACGAGGACCCGGTCGACGTTCCATTAAAATTAATGTGCAGTTGACAACTTGTACTCGTATTCCGCGAGCGCGGATCATACGTGCATGATAGCAATTAGTGTCCACTGGTTGCCAAGATAATTGCGTAATAAAGGGGTAAACGAACTCGGCTACATTAGACCGATGACGGAGCACTTGACCGCGTCCTCGAGCCCGGCCCGTCTGAACGGGCAATTTCATTAGAGCCTGAAAATTACTCAATTAGAAAATGTTGCAAGAAAATTCTCGGTCCGGGCGGACATCTCACTCAGGCCGATAGTCGCTGTGGTGGTGGACGCATTCTTTTGCGGTATCGTGAACGATTCCTGATGCAAGCGAACGCTTTTATTGAATAAGGCGATCGAAGGATCTAAAATTCAATCTGAACGGCTGCAGGCTACAATTATTGGCTGAGGGCTGCTTGTCAGTAGCGTCGTCGTAAATCAGGTAGAATTAATTAGAGGTAGATAATTAACGGCCGCTGTACCGGCTCTTACATGGCAAACACGAGACGGATTTCGAGGGAACAAATGTTTTTGCGCATCGCAACAATAATTTAACGTTGCGATGATCGCGCTGACGAGCAACAAGATATCATCAGGCGACGGAATGATGCGATAGAGGCTCTGCCCCGAGGCTGCGGTCCCTAGTATCTAAAAATTAATACCACAAATGTACGGTAGCTCTTTACTTTTTCACATGAAAACCGTGAAGGTGGCAACGAAAGCAACAAGATCCAACAAAACCTGTAGCAAAGACTGCAGAAATGCACCTTTTATGGGTTTTGAGCCGTTGGTATCTTGGAGTTGGGAATTCTAAAAGAACTGCAGAGTTGCATGTCGAGCAACCGAATTGCCGCAGTGTAGAATTCGCCTTAACTTGCTACACAGAGTAACACTTAGGACCTGAGGCGGGTGTAGTGTAGGCAAACAATTTTCTGCATACGACCACTCCCGCGCACGCCGCCGACTGGTAGAAAATCTGCAAACAAAGGGACATTGTCGGGTTACTGACGCAGGTAAACAAGTGAACCAGCTGCCACCACCTGCCAGAAAAGGAGAGTTCATCCGGCCGATGTTCATTAAAATCAATTTCTACTCCCAAATTCCCCCCGCAACACAACCCTTTTGTTTATTATGCTTTACAAGTGCCGGAGGGTACGAGTTGTGGGACGAGGGATGACCATGCTCAGGTATGAAAATCAAAAATTTGCAGTAACGCTCTTTGTCACTAAAAAATTATACCGCTGTTTTTCCTCTACTATGGTTTTCAATTTCGGAATATGTGCAGCAGAAATTCTTTGTTGCGACACCAGTAAGAATTTATTGAATTTTTAAAAAATGAATCGAAACACAAAAGGACTATTGTTCTGACATATAATTAAAATTTTAAAAATATGCCAGGAAATAATGCTGTAATTGGATAAAAGCTAAATATTTTAGTTAAAAGGTACAGAACCTGGCCTTTCATACAGCCACTCGTATAATGTTAGTCATAATTACATTCCCTGACTTTTTGTCATTAAATAAATTTCGTTAAATATGAGTGATTTAGCCCTAAAAGGGCAACCATGAACATTTTCAAAAGCTACATAGAACTTTTGTTGAACCCATAAATAATTAGATATTAAATATGATGACTGTTTTCTAGGATTAAAATAGTAAAATTAGCTAAATATTATATAAACGTTCAAGGTTTATCTAAATCAATAGTTTTTCTTTTAGTAAAGTATTAAAGCTTTATCCAAAATAAATTAGGTGAATTTTTGGTTACCAGATTGTCCAATTCGGCACTCAAACACGTCTAAATGGATTTGAATGAAATTTGTCATATACGTAAGTAGAGTATACCCTAGAATAGGACATAGGACATACATTTTATTTGTGGGTATTAAGACGATGCTCAAAAATGTAAATTTCAAATGATTCCATGAAAATTGGTAGTTATGGGCTTTTTGAAGATTTTGATAGCAAATCTAAGTATTTAAGATGTTAGACCCAATATAGCGATTAAAAAGTTCCACTAATCTTGAATCTACTATCAAAAATTGGCTATTCAATATAGCGGTTCCAATATACCTAACCTAATTAGGTTTGTTCCAGTTTAACGCACCAGCTAGCTCAACCAATCTGCATAAAATTTGATATATACATAGTTTATATATAGCCTACTTTTTGTATGTCTCTTATTAATTGAGATACACCAAGCCCACTCCGGCAGCGGACAACTATGTTATAAAAATGTATTAAAATTTAGGGTATAGAAATTCTTCGAGCCGAAAAATAAAAATTAATGTTTAATCAAACTATCGGTCTCTGGTAGTTTAGTTGTTAGCGCACTAGACTACTGTCACAGAGGCTATAGTTCGAATGCCATGCAAAACCATAATCTCATGTATTACGCGGGAACACAATGATCATAAAAAATGGCCTAAGTATGCTTTTCTAGGCAGCCATACTAAACAAACCAAACCGAGCGTATTATCAAATTATCAATATTCATTGAATTAGAAAAGTACCTAATTGGATTTAAGTACTATCTTCGTTTTGATAGTCTTCCGCAGGACACTTATAATAAATAAAAATTGTATGTATGATATGAAGGTGTATGATGATCAAAATCAATAAATTAAATTTATGTAGTTCTCAAATGACTTTATCTCTATATGCTTTTATCATGTAAATATATAAAAACAATTTTGTGTTCACTGTCTAACGAAGAAAGTATTGAAAGAAATTTCCTCTGTACGACTTCCTTTTTTCTCAGTTTCATTGCCTTTAAGAATTTTTAAGTGTATGTTCAACATTTTTTCTTTTAGTCATACCAGAAACGAGCACTTTCCTAAAGTACGTGTATACATTTTTCCGTGCCTGTCGAAAATTTAACATTGCATAAAATATTTACAAAGAAATCGATCTCGCATACAAAATGCAACATAGTCGCTATACAGCAAGTGTATTCTAGCAGAAATCAATAATACGTCCCATTGAATGAATATAGGCTGCTTTTACATCCCCACATACGCCCCACAACATTCCTAGGCCCTAGAGATTCAATGAGGTCCGCGTTACGAAATCCCGCTCCCGGAACATAATCGAAACGTTAATGTAACGTTTGTCGAAGTCAAAAGTTGAATGTTTCGGGAAACGTGAAACGTTATGCCCGCTCCAGAAAGTTGGATCCTGACAGTGGTACGGGACGAGTAGCTGCCATCCAGCAGTGACAGACCAACATGTGTAGACAGGTGTAAGTTATCTTCGTTGACAACTTTAAAGACTCTCTCCGAGGAGCTATTTACTAAACTTGAAATATGAATTTTGCTATGGCAAAATTCGATGCCGCCGAGCGCGACTATCTGAAGCGATTCTGCGAGAAGGAGTTATGTTAGTTCTGCACGGTTCCGATAAGATACCAAAAAAGGGTTTTGCGGATTACCACTTTTCCTCTCAGAGGAGTTCTCATTTTCCTTGAAATTTGAGTGAATTGCCTTACCACACAGCACTGGGAGCTATTTGTGTTTAATTTGAAACTAATTTTCATTGCTAAATTTTACATTTTACATTTTAGAAATTTCCACAATAACCCTTAATGATATATCCCTATGCGGCCAACATTTTGTAAGGTACAAACCCTTTATTTAACTTTACCTGTTTGTTATAGAAGGTATTCATGTTTATCTGGTTTAAAATTTGTAATTAATAGATAAATACATGTCTTACACAACTCTCACTAGATGTCTGAAATCTATACAGAAATTTGACTAGCATATACAAAATCTTGCATTGTTAAATGGTAGTCTAATAGTTAATTTGGCGAGAATATTAGCCAAAGGTACTTTTAATTTTAACTAAAATGTATTCCATTAAGCATGAAAATGCTGTTTAATATCAACTAACTCGAGCCGACTTCAGTAGTTACATTATTTAGATATAAACCTTTATAACTGAATTACAATTATATTAAGTACTTTAAAAAGTTATATCCTTAAAATATAGCTACTTTTGAAAGCTTAGTGATCATGCAGGTACTTTCTGGAGTTAGATAGATAGATAATTTATTTATTGGCCATAATATTTACAATAGAAGAGGAGATAGTGGTGGATGAAGGTATCTCACCTATTCTCTGCTTAACATTTTTATTAAGTTATACATAAATTACAATTTAATAATTCCCCTTCACACTTATAATCTACTGAATTAGAAAACTAAATTTAAATGATTAATCCTTTCTCAGATACTTAGAAAGTGTTTCTTTAATTGACTTATAAATATTCTAAGAGTTTTCAAATTAAAGGTCCAGCCCCGAATTTATAAATTTGTTTTTATTAAACCCTTTTTTACTTTATGAATTTCGCTTTGTTCTATTTTTATGATATGGGTGGGATTGCAATTTTTTGTCATATTGTACACTTTAGTTAGTGTCCGCCAGGTTGTATAGTGTTTTAATCATGATTCTCTGAATTTTGCCTTTGATTTGCTTATAGCTCTAGGTCCATAATTAAGTTTGCTATTTCAGGTCTAAGCCTTATTTTGTTTCTTCTTATAAGCTACCATAAATAGTGCAATTTTTTTATTATATGTCTTAGGTATGTGTCTAATAATTTGTCCTCTTGTGAATAGAAGAAAACGAATTAATTTTACTACTCGTAGTTTCGAATAAAGACTCGAAGAGATGATTACCGCCCTCGTCTGAAAGGAATTCTCATTTTGTTCGGAAAATTGAGCAAATTGTCTAACCAAAGCACTGCGAGCTATTTGTGTTTAATTTAAAACTAATTTTTGCCTTGCCCAGAGCTTCGCCTCAAATAATAATGGAGCCTTAATACCGAAAGAAAAGCAGCGCAGTCTAGGCGAGTTTATTTCTTGTATATCACAGAAGCAGTCAGTCTATCACTTCAAGAATGAATGAGAGTTTTTAAACCGAACATAATGTCGCCCGTCCCCCAAAACCCCCTAGCCGGTGAACTTTTCTACTCGGACTCCGGAAATGCAGGACTAAAGAAGGGCTCTATCCGTCCGGACCCCCGGTTGAGTCTAGGGGTTTTGTTATTGCACACATTTTTTTTTTACCCTCGCCGTCCTTTCATTTGGCGAAACACAATATTCCGGGAGGAGCGCATTCATAAGCCGTAGGATAAAGACATGCATTCACTGGCGAGAGTATTTGCCTCAATATCCGAATATCCCAGTTATTTTAAATTAAATTCCCCGTAAAAGGCTTGTGAGTTTTTTTTTTAATCCCGGCAAGATATTTCTACAAGAATTCAGTTTTTACGGGCACTCGCGCTTGTTGGGGATACGGAAATTGCAAGGAATACTTGATCCTTGCGCTTATTTGAGAAATGAATGGGTAAATAAAAGGTTTTTTCAGACTGGCTACCGGAAGGTACCTGTCAACAAGATAAAGTAGCTCTTTTCGGCAAATTTTAGGGACCTTTAACTCACGAAACCATATTAAAATAACAGAAAAAAATAGTTTTAGAGAACTCTAACTATTTCGTGGGGCAAAGACTATCATATCATTCGACATTGGGGTACATATCTCAATTTCTCTGTAAGCGATTTAAAAAACTGTTGGTAAAGAAATTTTTTCTATATTTGATTTTCCTGATCTTCTCTATATCCTGTTAATTGAATCAATGGAAATTAAGCAATACTTTCTTTAATAAAAGAAGGCGAATTTGTATGAGAGTGTTATTTTTAGTACCAATAATCCAAAGGTCCCTTAAGCTCTTCAGATTATACTTTTTAGGATACCTGAAACTAATTCTAAAAGGTTATTTTCTAACTAAGGGTGAAAAGAGAGCTTTAATAGAAACGTTAAAATGTTATACTAAGTAACAACTTTTACTTATAAGTTAAAGGACCCAAACAAGGTGGTTTTGAATAATATTTGATAATTTTATCCCTTTAAACCCTGAGTAAAAACTAACACAAAAATAAATTTTATCGTTGTAGAAAATTTGAAAAAAGCTTATATTTAGGTAGTTTTAATTTATTCTCCAAAATTGCAAATTAAGCACTCAAGCCATAGTGAAACGGATTCAGTGCCTCTACGACTGTTAAGACATTCATGAATATTTTCGCCTTAAATTTCGCATATTTGTAACTTTGATTTGATGAACTTTGTAATTTGTTAAACTTTTCCAAATAACACCATCGTGAGACATAATTTTTAGATCATAGCGACTTCATCAACTCTGCTCAGTGAAGCGTCACCTTAAGCCACACTTCGGTTCATTTTAAAGGCAACGTTTTACGTCTCAGGTGTGATAAAGCATATCCGAAATGTTGAGGGTGTGATTAATGGGGTGCGATGTATCAAAACTATACAAACTGTCCGGGCGCTGTCTCTTGCAACGAGCATCATCAACAAGTATACAGAAAACCTGCACTCTGTATCCAGCACCCTGCACCCTCAGCATCGCTTGTGTTTCGGCCAGCTCAAAGAGCCCCAAAAGCAACAAAGGCGAGTAAGTTCGAAAACTTTATCTTATGAGTACTTTTGCACCATTTGTTCACCTCCTCGGGCGATATGAAACGGGGCAAATTAATCTGAATCCAAAAAAGTGGGCACTTAGCACACCACCCTGAAAGCGCTGTTGCTCACCTGAAAAGTTTAAAACTTTAACAAATACAGGAAAAACAGATTGTGCTGGACGGGATAGTCCAAAACTTTCTGGGAGTACTGCTACGCTCTATCGTGTTCGATTCAGATGCCCTCGAACTAAACAAGTTAAGGAAGTGATTAATTTTCTCAATTTGTCTTATATCCCAACTTACGGCGGAATTGAGAAAATGTGCTGCATTCAATTACCAGAAGCCTTAAAATTAATTTGTAGTTGACACTTTCTTTGCAGCATCATTTTAGAGATTATGTCCTTAGACAAGTCTTTTAAAATAAGTTTTGGTTTGACTAAAATTTCAAATTACTTTTCAATCTGGAAAAATAAGAAAAATTCAAATATATTTTGTGTGGTATTGACGAATACCTTAAGCAATAGGCACCTACTAGTTCATGGAGACTGGCATACATAGGTAATAAAAATTATATCAAAAATTAGATAATAATAGGATAAGTTAATCGATCGGTTAATTAAATAAATGTAGAAATTCTAGAAACCACATGATCTTTGGGATTTTGGGCAGATCACAAAACCAAATCAGGGTAAATTTTGCCAGAATTATCTTTTATTATTTAATTTTCGTTACATTAAAATACCAACTTTAAAATTTCATACATAACTTCATTTTAAGCAATTAGGTAATTCCCAAAAATTCAAAATAGTCGACATTATCTGAACTTTTTAGGTAATTAAAGGACACCACTTTTGAGACCGTGTCATAATTTACATGGAATATTATTAACATTGGGTTATTTAGCTGGTAGTGTGCTTTTTATTTAAGATATTTGTGGATAACGAATTCGCATTGTTGCCCCGCTTTTTACCTAAGTAATGGGAAACAAAAACTTTAATAAGTTCATAAATAAAAGTTCATTTCTTAATTCCTCCTCTTACTTGAGATGCTGGCATTGCTTCATACTTTTTGTAGTCCTCTCTGAGACCTGACCTTTCATTCGATTTTTTAATTTCAATTTTTTATTTAAATTGTAACAGCTTTCTGCGATTTTGCTCTTGCGAAAATAAAACTTACTTTTAATTTTCATTCAAATATATCGCGGAAAACTCACAAAAGGTGTCTCAATTTTGTCCGCAAGCAGTTAGAAGACTTTTAATTTGGTCGGACGAACTTTGAAAAATGCAAAAATTCCATTCGCTCCAGTGCAACTGTTCCCGGGGGATTTGTTTTGTTTCGCGACCAGAGCATCACCCAACTTTCCCTAGAGAGGGAATCGTTAACTTTTCTCGTTGTCACTGTGAAGCCAAAAGGGAAACTTTCCCAGAGCCGAAGTACCTTCGGCGCTTATTAGAAAAGTTTCACAGAAATGAGATTCCCCGACTGCAGTACATCTTGGGCAATAAACTTGAGACAATGTATTTTCGCTATCATCGCTAAATTGAATAACTTTGTCGACTCCTAGTGGAAGCTTAGTAACCAGGAGCACTTCTGGCATTGCACCGTACTTAAGCCGGCCAGCACCTGGATAGTGTGTCTAAAGGAGAAATGCCTCTAATTTGCTCAGAGGTTGCTGAATCCCAAAAAAAGAAACTATTTTCGTCTGTGTCACAGCCAAGTGCCTTCACTTCACTTAGCCACTTCCCTCCTATCGTTTTGCCCTCGTCGTCTTCATCCCAAGAGACGAGCTTGAAATGCAATAAATGTGTCGACAGGAATTGATTGCTCAGGAATTAAGTGGGGTTTTGTTTTCGGGCGCCAGACTCGTCACAAAATCCCTTGCGCCTGAGAGTTTGAAATGCATTTCGGATGCAAAACTGACAACGCAGCTGAACATCAAAGCGAAAGTTTTGCTAAATTTAGCTTAAAAGTGGAAAATCTCATTTCGTTCGACATCGGACGATGGCATGCTCCAGATGCCCCCACACTTTTTGTTAGTTAATTCTGGTGCTGGGAGAGCCTGGGGGAGGATTTCTCGTACCTTTTTAATGTCGGGAATTTTTAACATAATCATTGAAATTAAGCGCGACCATTAGGACGTAGTTAAATTTCTTTATAGGAGATAAAATTAGGGAGAACTTAATTTATGAGATTGTTGTAGAAATGAATTTATTAAAAGAGCAAAATTGAAAAGACAAAAAAGGATAATTCATAGAACTTTGAATTAGGATCAAATTAATTTAGGACAACGAAAAAACACTATACAATTACGTTAAAAAAAATTTTTTTTTTTATTCAGCATCTACGCAAATTAGTAAAATAACGTCGTAAGTAGAAAAAATAAAAGCTAATTGCTATTTCAAACTTATTACAACTATATCTAAATGTATTTGATTTCCCAATCATTATTTATTGCATAGATAACTTACAAAAAGTCCTTACAATACGTACCTACCTATGTAATCGTTTCAACAATTTGTTATATAGATTCTGAGGTGAGTTGTCGCATAAATACACAAATATCCTCTTTATCATCTAATTACACTGTGCTAGTCGGAAATGTCAATAGATAGTGCACCTACTTGGCTAGGCATTTTTTAAAGTTAGCGACTATTTTCGAAATATTCGTGATTTAAAAATCTAGGCTAAGATACCCCAGAAGACGAAGTTTTTTTCTTGAAATACCTTTAGACCTCCCGTGGCATAATAGCCTTCTATAAAGACCTTAAGGTGAGCGGGGATTAATGAGAAGGGTCAGTACAAAATACCATCTCTGGTCGCAGTACTAGAGAAGGGCTGGAAAGTCCTATGACACCCCTTAAAAAATACAATTATAAACGTGTTTAGAATTTAATAATTTTGTCCATAAACATTTATTTCAAAACTATCAATTAATAATCAATCAATACCAAGGCCACTGTTTGCTATTACGTCCAAAATCATTTTCGGCATAGATTCCACATATGGTTTCATTAATTCAGGAATTAAAGAAGTCCAAGCTTTCTCAATGGCGGAATCTCAGAGATGATGAACTAAGCTGAACTGCTTTCCGTCCCTATAAACTTAACTGATCAGCCAGTCTCAGATGTTCTCCATAGGATTCAGATTGGGAGAACGTGCTGTCTAATCAAGAATTCTGATAATTAGTCTCGAAAATCTGTTCTTAATTGAATTACTTAGATGTATCCTAGCGTTATCTTGTTGAAAGTACCTTATAGGTATGCTTTATGAGTGATCCAGTTAAAATGTGATTGAAAAAAAGTAGCTTTTTGTCATAAATAAGCCCCAGATCCTTTAATTTATTAACGCGGTCAAGTGAGAATAAGTGAGAGTCCATTTATTTTATAGTCATAGGTGTTACTTTCCCTGGGGAATATTAAAACTCTGCGAAAATATTTAATGGTAACTTTTCAAATACAATTAGATCCGCCTGTAGCAATTCAAAATCTGTCTTAGATTAGATAATATTCAAGATTTTAGCGTCTTCAGTATATAGAACACAATCAGTTAATATATGAATGGGTGGGTCGTTAATGCAAATAAGAAAAATGAAAGGGCCAAGAATTGTGCCTTGAGGAACACCCGATAATAATATGAAAGGACAAGACTGGTAACAAGTTATGATCATCATCTGGGAACGGCAGTTAAGGTAATGCGCAAACTATACTAGCAAATTTTAATGATAAATACTAAGGTGACAAACTCTTTGGATTCAACGGCTAACCAACGCGAACCAAAGCACAAAGTTTTGTTACAATTTTCGAACTTGTTGATATGTAAGTTTATTGCCATTGTGGCGGAGTTAGGGGAGTTATTTACTTATCTATTACTTATTAATTATAACTACTATCAAGTCCTTAAATCAAGTAATCTTTTTATCAGAGAATCAAATCGCCTGGGAGAAGGTACCTAGAATTTAGTTAGTTGGTTTTCGTTTTCTAAATAATATAGGGAATATTTTCAAACTGAATCCGTTCAGATCGAATAAAAAGTAACTTATAAAAGCCCTTTTTATATAACAACTTTAGAGAAATTTCATTCTTCTACCAAAAAGCTTAACTAAAGTCATTTAAGTAGTTAACCAATTCACTCTATGGTAAATCCGAGTTTCTAAATCCTGTAAATGAAATTTTCATATAATTTGTCAATCTGGTTATAACATTTCATGTAAATGGGAATAAACTTTTCCCCAGTCTGTTTTTGACACAACCAGCAATTCGGAGTCCCATTTCGTGGCCCCATTGATCCACCCGCTACCATACAATTTCCAATGGACTAAAAGAAATATTCGCTTCCATTTAGTCCCGTCAGGTTTTCAAATCCATCATAACTAGGAGATAGGTCACCCGATGGATGGATGAATGAATTGAGGATGCTTCCATTTGCGTTATCCGTATCCGGGAGCGTTCGGTGCTGCATAAATTATAACGTCAAAACGAAATTTCTAGCATCAATCAGGTGAATTGTATTAATTTTTGGAATTTGAGTGCACACTGAAGAGGACAGAATGCTATCCATGTGGCAATTATTTCAATTCAGATCACTTTTGCATAAATAAACAACTTCAATTTGCATGGGGGGTATTTTTTTTTTGTTTTTATCAACGAGTTCAACCTCCAACCCCTGGAGATTTCATGTATGCTATAGTTTGTGATAATTATTTAAGCCCTGTAAGGTGCAGATACCTCAGCCGGTGCTTTAATTATTCCAATTCGATTTCCTTCCGTTCTCGTCTAATTGAATTCCGATAAAGGACTCTGGGCTGCCTCCACCCCTGTTGGCATTTCCGTAATGCAATTAAAGTTTAATGGAAGAGAAAATTTCTAGGAGTTATTTTTCTTCGTATTTATTGCTAAGGGAATTATAGACGACTTTAAATGGGCACGTGAAGGCATTAAACCATCGGCTTTTTCTGTAGAAAACTCTACTGCTTTGTATTTTTTCCTAATTTGATATTAAAGAAACTTGAAAATCGAAATCGAATTACTGAACGAAAAATAAACGTGTAAAGAAGAATGGAAGTTTATTCAAATAAATTCACTTAAGATGTAATAAACAACTTTGTAATCCTTCTTAATTACTAATTGGGGATATTGTTAATTGCTATTCTAGCTTAATTATTGCTAGATTGTATTATTAGTCATAGATTAGTTAGTTTGTCAGTACTTTTGCTGACAATACACCAAAACAATACGCTCGTAGTGACCGCAGTAATGCAAACATAGACACTGTACAGCAAAATGTTGAAAATGAGCCTGGAACATCAACTCGTCGATGTTCGCAACAATTGGGCATCACCAGACGTGCGAAACATTTTGCATAAAGATCTTCATCTTTATGCTTATAAAGTTCAGCTTATTCAAGAATTAAAGCAGGCCGATAATCGTTTGCGTCGAAAGTTTTCAAAACTGAACGAAAACAACGCATTTTTCAACAAAATCATCTTTAATGATGAGACCTATTTTTAATTAGGCGGTTATGTAAACAAACAAAATTGTCGCATATGGGGCTCACAAAATCCATAAGCAGTCCTCGAAAAACCATTACATCCAAAGAAAGTGACTGTATGGTGCGGTTTGTGGTCAGGCGGCATCATCAGACCGTATTTTTTTGAAAATGAGCAAAGAAACGCCGTTACTTTGAATTCTTTGCACTACCAAACCATGATAACCGATTTTTTGTAGCCGCAATTAGCTAATGTTAACATCAGTGACCTATGGTTTCAGCAAGACGGTGCCACGAGCCACACAGCCGGCCAAACAATTCAGTTATTGCATGAGAAATTTCCCGGTCACGTAATTTCTCGGTTTGTCGATATCAATTGGCCGCCTCGTTCTTGTGATTTAACGCCGCTGGACTATTTTCTCTGGGGCAGGGAAATTGTTGAAGTTTGCTAAGTTTGTAAGCGCAATATCGAGGGATTTACCATGTTAAAACCATAGACTTCTTTTAGATTTTTCTGTAATTTATAAGTACAGAACGATTTTCTGTATTTTTTTTCCAAAAGTTTAGACTCAATAGTTTCGGTGACAAGGGCCTTCTCTTTTCATCTACTTGCCAAATTTTTACTTAATCGGTCTAGTAGATTCGAAGCAAATTGGTTGTGATAGACGGACAGACAGACAGACAGTTAGGCAGACACATGATTGATCCTATAAGGGTTCCATTTTTCCATTCAGACGTAAGGAATCCTAAAAAGGATAAAAGTTTGCCTTGTTTGTAACAAAAAGGCTACAGGGGGTCTGTGCGAAAATTACACACATTTTGTAATCATTGCATTAAAGGTATGGAAATGGTTAATTCAATTTTTGTATTGAAATTAACTAGTACTGATTTTTTTATAAATTTATAAGGGTAGAGGGAGGATAAAATTTTTTTTAATTTCTTCGATAAACGAGTTTAAGGTTTTACATTCGACAACTGTAAAAGATTGAACCACTAAAAGGAAATTAAAGTCGTTTTTAAAAGACTCCAAGGATATATTTGTGGTATTAGAATTCCATATTTAATTCCTTTGGATGGTATGTAGTCTTTTAATAGACAAATTCTCATTAGTAATTGAAAATGAGCAGAATAAGTGCAAAGCTAACAAGTCTGAGATGTAGTAACTGGCAGTTTCTGGCTTATTAAAATATTAACTAGACTAGACCATCTAGAATCTTGGGTGAAATTTATCTTTCGGATAGTGCTTGGGTGAATAAATCATCAGGACTTTATTGACTCCGGATTTATTAGCCCATTTAACAAAAAAACCACCCGGAAGAAGCCGTTCTGCGTCAGGATCGGTCGAATTCCGCAGCAGCTTTATCTTATTAGGAACCTAATTGACCCGCTCGACTACACCTAAATTCACTTCAGCCCCCAATGCAGCACAGGGTGCACTAAAAGGATACTAAACTTGCACCATGCAGCGCACGTAATCGCATCCTTCATAGCTCCGTTCACATTTTGTGACGTACCCTGGCCTGCACCTGGGGCCAGGTAACAAAGTTGTTGGGATGCTTTTGTTGTCGATCCCATCGCTGCTGAGGAGCTTCGACCCGGAGAGGGATTTAGCTTTTATGTTATTTATGACCCTGTTGGAGTCCCTTTTTTTGAGGCTCACGCTTAAATCGAGATGGGACGACAAAGTGGCAATTTTTGGGGAAATTTAACTCAATGCATTCGCTTCTGTGACCGTTTCAGATGAATATTTTTGTTTTTTTTTGTAGGAACCCTTTTCTATATTCGTCGTTTTCTGGATGGTTTTACTTCAGATTTTTATTGTCCGCGCAGGAGAAGAAACAACTCACAATTGAGGTAAAATCCGAGTTCGTTATTTTACTAAATATTTTTATTTTTGGAGTGGAACATATGCAAAATTAGGTGTATTTTAATGTTACTTTTTTATTGTAAAAAGGTCTTAAATTCTATTCTGAAAGAAAAATTCCTATACTTTTTCAATTTCTCTCTTGGTCTGTCGAAGCTCAAGTTGTTGCAATAAGGAAAACATAACTTTTCAAATATTAAAGTAGTAAAATTGCGCTTATAACTATCGGACAATTTATGAAATTTAAATAGTTAGTTTGAAAACTGAAGTGAACTTATCTAAACTAAACTGAACCAAACTGAACTGAACTGAACCGAAATGAACTGAACCAAACTGAACTGAACTGAACCAAACCGAACTGAATTGAACTGAACTGAACCAAACTGGACTGAACCAAACTGAACTGAACTGAACTAAACTGAACTGAACTGAACTGAAATAACCGCTATAATGAGAATGAAGATTATAAAATAAAATTCAGCCTAGGATAAAAGATGATCTACAAAAAGAAATAGAATTTTTTATATGTATTTATTGAACTTTACAAAAGATTATAAGTATGGCAAAAAAGTACAAAAGTTGTTAAGTATCTAAAAATAAAAATATTACAGAGATTACGATTTTTATCGTTTATATATCGCGAAACTAAGCAATTTTAAATGAACTGAATAACAAAATGCAACAAGTTCTTAAAAGACAGTAAGTAGTAAAAAAGATAAAAATTGAAAAACACTCTCTTTGAGCACGAAAACCGAAATTATACTATCAAGGCACAACGAAGGTTATATTGAACTATTGAGAAGTAATGTGTTTTATGTTAGAATTAAATTATAACAGATATCACGCTATAAAAGAAATTTTAATGCAGAATATACTTGAACATAAATAAATCAAGAGAAATAGACGATTAATAAATATCAAAGTAGAGACAATACAGAGCTTGTATATAGTCAAATTGCACACGTTTCTCTTTTATTTTAACAATTTTTCAAAAAGCGTTTCTTGGGTACATAATTTGCCAAAATAGAATTGAATTCATTCATCAATTTTACAACGAGACTAAAAAGTAAAAGATGTCAACAACAAAAATTTTGTTTACACAATAAATAGCCGAAACATAAAAAACAAATTTTTTATTTTTTTATTTTTGAATAATTCTAATTTAATTCACAGGACATCGAATATATCTTGCCTTCCGCAATCCTTTTTAAGGACGTATTCCATAATGTGACATAGCGGCAAGAGGGAGCATTTCTTGTATTTTGAGTTAATAAAAAAAAATTTTGCTGAGCAACAAAATGAAATTCTTTTGGACCCATTTGTTTCTTATAAACTATGATAAAAAAAAAATAAAAATAAAATCCTTAACAAAAACGCATCCTTAACATAAGCCTTATATCCTCCTAGAGCTAAATTAAAACAATTTTGACTGATCCCGTAGGAAGCTGCTTCATATAGTTCCAGGCATCTACTCGTGTCATTTTCGACGTTGATGCACCGTTTATTGATAGGATCTCATCACCCATCTTTATGTTGCCAGCTTTTTGCGCAGCACCGCCTTTAAGGGATATTTCAGTTAAGATTTTTTTTTTACTATTGTAAATTAAACCCTTACCCATGAAGACCTTCTTGACAATTAGTGGCCTATTTCCTGTTGGCGAATCATAGCCGCCTTCTATAGAAAATCCTAGACCACAGCTATCCTTAACTATTTCCACTGTTCTAGCACCAGGTGGGGTGTTATCTAAAATGAAATTTTTTAATATTTTTAATGCACTTCCACATTTTTTAAAACTAGCTTCAATAGTGGATTTATTTTAAAAGAGAACTAACAAACTTTAATAGGACCGTTTTACGGGAAGATGTAGTGGAATAAGAAAATCTAAACCAAAACTCACCACTGTTGCCACTCGTTTTCTCCTCATTCCGCTCGGCAGCGAGAACTCTACCAGTTTCTCGTACCCTTTCTAAAATTTCGCTAGTGCTAATTTTTACAGCCTCCCTGGATGAATGTCTCTTAATTCTCGAAATTGTGTCTGATGTTGGTGAAGCGGATGCTGTCGTACAGCTAATTTGCGACGCTCCATTGACCTTTAATGGTTCCTCCTTGATAACGTCCTCGTTAGACACAATGTCCAAATCGAGATCCAAAGAACGTGAAGCTTTGTGATAGTTTCGCTTCTTTTCGTGATCAACTTCTGAGGGTTTTTCATTGAGGGACGTCAGAGATCCGAGCGATGAACGTTTCTTTGTGAGAGGTTTAACGATAACCGATTCGGATCGGGTTACTACTAAAACTACTTCTGGGCGTGGGGTCTTTTTTTGAAAATAAGAAAATAAATTGAATGAATAATAGAGAAAATAAGTTAAGTAGTTCGATTCACCTTCAAAACAGAAATCGATTCCCGGTGAGTTAGGCCGCGCATGCTTAATCCATTGACTGCTAAAATCCGATCTCCTTTCTTTAAACGTCCATCCCTGGCTGCTGGTGAGTTTGATAAAATTTTGTGTATCTAAAATGAGATTTCCAACTTTTATAAATCCATCAAATTGAAATATTTTTCGTAAATATTGCCAGTTTAAATTGCGTAATTTTTATAATACCTCCTCCTCAATAAGTACCCGGATATTATTAAGTAATAGGCTTTTTTCAAATCGATGTTTTGGGCATGAGACATGCTACTGCTCGACTTGTACCGAAACACCTCGATTTTCCGCAAAAAGAGTACCAAAAAACAAATGATTTTTGAGTATGCAGATGACCCTACATTCATGAAACTGGTGACGAGCCATAGGTTTATGAATATTTCGTTGAAACCAGTCAACAATCGTTTGAGTTGCGCTTCGAAAACGCAGTATATCCCAAAAAATAGCGCAAAAGTTGCTCAAAAATCAAAGTTAAACTGACTGCTTTATTTAATTATCGCGGTGTTGTCTACAATGAATTCTCGCCAGAAAGTCAGACAGTCCATAGAAAATATTACTTAGGGCGTTTGCGTGAGTCTATCAGTGAGAAGAGGCTAGATTTATGGAAGAACAACAATTAAATTTTCCACCATAGCACACTATTACGATCAAAAACAAAAGGTATTATATATTAATCATTATTAAAAAATATCACTTTTTTCCTTGTGATTACCAATGTTTTCCGAATTAAATCATATTTACCATTTTACAATAAGACACAACGCAATTAACGAGGGTAATCTAAAGACTAACCTATGAGCAAAAAATTTAATTTAAACAAATTCTGAGGGTCATTATCGTTACTACATTAAATTTTAGGATGTAGGACTTACTGATGTTATGCTTTTATTTATTTTTAAATTAACTTTATTATCCTTTGCATGTCATGTTATGTGAAATAAATTTTTGAAAAAGACAAAACGCACTAAGACCATTTGCTGGAATTGTCTTAAATGAAAGTATGCAGAATGTAAACACAAGTGTTGCTACACAAAGGTTAATCAGCTGTTATTAAGCAAGTAATTTTTAAAAATTTTGCAGTATTGTAAAATATTAATTAAATAGGTTCTTTTGGTTTTATTCAAATTGCAGTATAACACCATTGTCTTAATTACATTAAAATTCTGTGGCAATTATTCGAAAAAGCTATGACTTTAACCAGGGGAAAGGACTCGAACCTGTGTCCTGCGAGTTTAGGCTTCGCTGCTCTAATCAATTGAGGTATCCGTGGCCTAGCCGCCGATACCTTCTCGAGGAATTTTTGTTCTTATGAGAAGTGTATTCGGTCGATACCACAATTACATCATATCAAATACATTCAGTTCAAAATTCAAGGTCTGGACGAGATTATTCTTTAATAAAATTCCAATCCGTTTTAAATTTGTATCATAAAGATTTGCAAAACTATAAAAGCTTTTGGCTAAATTGCACTAACTGAAGACTGTCATATACTTGAAGTTATAAAAGCTACTTATCGCATATTTTACTATTTATCAGTTAATTTTTAGCTTTTACTTTTAATAAAATTATTTAGTTTAATTTCAATATTTACCGTGATTTCCTTTGCTTCGTAGTCTGAGCCCCCGGCTAGGGTCACCCCAATGCTACTTTCGGGGGTGTCTCTCTGGAGTACCACAATAAAAGCGTCAGGGGTCTTAAGCGGGGGGTCGGCCTCCTCAATGATCAATTGGACATCTTGGGCAGTGATCAAACTCTGGTTGCTGCCCAGAGAGGAGAAGCTACCAAATTCTGTGGGTGTCTCTTGGTTTGAGGGCATATTCTGGGTGCTCGAAGAGACCCCAGACGAGGAGGAAGCGATCGAGTCCAAGGACGAGAATCTTTCGTGGTACGTGGTCTTCTCTTTGACCTGCTTAATACTTGTTGTGACCATGGTATGTTGGCTCTGGGATCTCTGTTCAAACTTTTCGCGAATCTCCGAAGTGGATGTCTTAATCTTAACTGGGGTTCGACTAATTTCGACTTGTTGCGGAGGTGTTGTCAGCATTTCAATCTTCTCAGACACGCTCTTTTCCTCGACCTTCATCTTTTGATGTACCTCCGGTTTTTTGAGGACCTCAATACGGGCCTTGGCTGCCTCTGCTTGGACCCACTTTGCCATGTCGGTTGTCTCCGTTGTTCGCTTCATGGGGACGGGAGCTGGCTGAGGCTGTTTCTTTTTGGTGACCGCCTTCTGGCTGAGGTCCGCCTTAAAGCTTGCCTTGCGCTCCTCATCGATGAACATGGCACTTACTTTAGACGGGGACGAGTCCGACTTGCGACTACTGTCGTCCGTGTCCGAGGTGACCTCAACGTAGGCGGCCACATTAATCACCTTGTCCACAATACTGTCGTCTTTTGCGACCAACTTGTAGTTAATAGGAGCAGTGGGGGCTGGCTTGTGTTGAGCAACAAGAGAGGTGCGCTGCTTCAGTTTAGGGGCGCGCCGAGTCTCTTCCTCATCGTAACCGTCGGTGCTGTCCTCGTCCTCGTACCGGCGGTTTCTAGCCAGCACGGAAGAATCATCGCGACCACTTCGGCACTTGGCAGAAGCCAGGATGTTCTTGCGGTTGACTGCCGAGTCCCCGGAGCCCGACTTAAGGATACGCCGACTCATATCGACCGTAGGGGTGCTCCCCACCGAGCTGCAGCTGGCCTGAGATCCAGAGCCTGAGGTTAGAGTCGAGGTGGTCGAGCTTGCGATCGAGGTGTTCGTCTCCGAGCTTAGGGTTCTCGTCAGGGCGAACTTCTCGGGGGCCACAGGTGCACAGGGCGACATCGGCGGGGATGAGACCTTTGAACTGAACACGGAATCACTGTCGCTCTCTTCGACGTGAGAGGAGGACTTGTTCAGGAACAGGGAGGTGCGCGGCGGCTTAACTGGAGGCAGCACTGGACCTACAGAATTTTGGAAAAAAAATAAACCTTAGAAACTTTTCCATAGTAGATAAAAATTACACCAGTAAAGACTTTTGTACAAAAAAATTTCTATAATAAATTTTTGCAGTATTTAAGAAATGAATTTTAATTTTCTTTTTCATAATAACCTTAAAAATGCGTAGTTTGCTTAGAAAATAGTGTTAAAAATTTATTTATGCATTATGAGTTAAGTCTTATTTTTATCAGTTAAATGTACTTTCAAAAATTCAAAGTAATGCGAAAAATTCAAGTTATGTGCAAATTTTAAACTTTTCAAAGGACAAAAATTGCCCGCCACTTCAGAGTGCAATTTTTAACCCTGTATGGGCTGAATTTTTGTCTTGACTATACAAAAAAATGTATTAACATAAAATGAAATCAATTTTAACATTGAAGTAACAACGGATTAAGAATTGTGCACTATCTCAGATGCAAAACAGTTCGTCTATCCATTTTTTAAATGACTACATGGAAAAAACTAAAATATCACCTTTTCTTGGATAAAAAAGAATGAAGGACTTTACTCAGTTTTAAGCTAATTATATAGGGCCACTTTATTTATATGTATATTCTTTTGGTTTTTATCGTATTATCGCTAAAATTTAATTTATGTTACTATTTGAGCTCAATAGAAAATTGTTAAATATTCAAAGAATTAAAATACAAAGTTATGAATAAGTGGACAAATATATGAGGGTACGAAAAAGTCGAGGAACAGATGAATGGAGATTTAATTTATTTGGTTCAAATGGCAGGCGATTCGCAAAATTCACCATATGATCCTCTTTTTAAATATGGTGGGGCAGGCTTTTCATGGTATGGAGTGGATTGCATAGATACCACAAATTATACTGCAGAACATTTTGTTTCCGTATACAAGGGAAAAATGTACCCCTTAATTTGTACGTTACAAGCAGATAATGATCCAAAAGAAATTTACAAATTGAATTACTGCAAAAAACAGTCATCTGGTAGAATATTTGTGGAAATAAGTAAAGAACATCGTGACTTAAAAACAACCAAAGAATAAACGAAGCAGAACTTTGGCGGGAGGTCAAAAAAGCATAGCCTTGCAAAGGTACCAAGAAATTGGTAGACTCTATGCCATGAAGATGTGAGGAGCTTATAAGAAAGATAAAAACAAATATTTTGAGATACGTTAGAATGTATTTATTATTTTTTGTCCACTCAAAAATGCACCATTTCTATAACTGCGTAAATTTATATTTAAATGCAGGGATGTTTTGTATCTGGGTAAGATCACTGCGTACGGCCCTTTATTAGTTATCATAGTGTGAGTTATGAAATTAGTTGGGTAATGAGTTTTTGTCTATCCGTCCCCTAATAACTTAAGATTTCAACTATCATTTGATCAGCATTATAAGCTCCTGGGTCAATCAGTTAATTTTCAATAATATTTGGAAGATTGTCTATTTTTCTCGAAAACGTGAAATGATGGACAATTTTCATTTTTGAATTCGTAATCTACAGAAACAATTCTTTTGAGACAAATTTGCTGTATTGGCCAGTGTAATTAATAAAATTAAATAGGAAAATTTTTTTAAATTTATTTAATTACCAAAACGAATTACCTTCAGTTTTCCGGATTGCAGGAGTGAGTCGATTGCCTGAGCTGAAGATGCTCTTGTAAGTTCCATTGGTCAAAGCGCTACTGTTGGAAGTGGTCACAGGGCGCAGGGCTGGCGGTAGATCCCTCTTTTGAAGGGCCACGTTTGCGGCGAAGGTGCCATTTGCCTTAACCTTCTCCCGATCTCTGCTCTTTATCTCTGGAAGATCTAAAATAGGTTCGAGGTTAGACGCTGCAATGCAGGGTCTTTCGGGGATGACAAGTCCTCGAAGTTTCGACATTGACTTTCGCCGCTGTTCGAGGATATTTGTGATCGCTGCCTTTCGCTGCGATTCATCAAAGTTCGCATATGGCTGCCCCGAAAAGGATATCGTTCTGGTGAGGGTAGGCACATTTCTGCGGGGTAAGGAAGCGTAACTCTGGGTATATTCGGTTAGTGACAAAGGGGACTGGGAGTCGTCAATTTTGCTTGGCCGCTCTATGAAGGCCGATTTAGTTCTAGAGTAGGTTCTAGTGACATCATTTAAATTCTCCACGCTCATCGCTTTCTTGGTGAGTGTAGCCGAAACCGGTTGATACTTGTAGCTGGTGTCCAAAAGATTTTCGGTGCTTTTATTAAAGGCCTTCTTACTCCTCGAGAAGTCAACCTGATCCTCGTTAGAGAACATTGCAATTTTGTCCCGGACACTCTTCTCTGATTTTTCATCCTTCCTCCAGTCGGACAATTTCCTGCTGACTGGAGTGGGTTTTTTAAAACCGTCCGCGGTATCGGTAACCTTTTGGCGGGGTTCGTATGTTGCCACCACTTTGGCGGGACTAGTTTGGTCAAGTCTTATGAATTTGTCGCCCTTTTCCGATCGTGTATCATCGACTTTAATGACCAAGTCCTGCCGGTAAATTTTTCTAGGGACCGTTGCGGGAGGAACTGATTTCGGGAGGGGTGGACGATCCTCCTGGTCCTTTTCTTTCGGTGACTGCGTTCTGTTGCCTGTGAGTTTAACGTCTGAGAAATTCGCTACGTTTAGCGATGTTGACTTTATCGACGAAGGAATGATTAACGGCTCTGAGAAATTTGGCGGGAATTCGTGACCGTCTGGTGGCAATCTAGAGTATGTTGGGGGTGAACTCAAGGAGATGTAATCGTTTACGAT
This sequence comes from Philonicus albiceps, assembly GCA_963969385.1. Lineage (NCBI taxonomy): Eukaryota > Metazoa > Arthropoda > Insecta > Diptera > Asilidae > Philonicus > Philonicus albiceps. Next base: position 74,130,546 of record OZ017772.1, on the reverse strand, counting down.
CAGATGTGAAGGAACTATTTGGATGCTGTTGTCCATCTTGTTGTCGGTGTCTGAAATTAGACGGGGGTGGTGGATTAGGGCTTTTAGTCACACAAAATTGGCATTTTTACATGAGGTCAATAACATTGTTATATGGCAGTTATTAATAAAAGACAGTTGGCTTGTAGTAGGTGATGTATCTGGGGTCAAAAGGTAATATAAATTAAGGCTTATATGATGTTTTTACGCACTCTGCAGAATTAAGAAGACCACGGTAGCGTTAGAGAAATTAGTTATTTTTTTATATATACACCTACCCCTCCTTTTACACGGTAGATACGTTCCTGAAAAATATCATGCAATACGAAACTATGTAAAAACGTGAACACGGAATTGATGTAAAATAGAATGATATGTTCAATTAAATTGTAAACCGCGTAAATCGATCTAAAGAAGATTAAAAAAAAAACAGAAGGGGATTATTTCATTAATTTTCAGAGACAATTTATTGTTTTTATTGGGCATACAAACAAGTCTCCGCCATCATTAAGTTATGATTAAAATTGTTTGATGTAAAGCGTCCTATCTTAAGGTTGGGCATCTCTTGGCAACATAACTTTGCAGTATAGACGATTACAAATTAGTAACATTCCATACAAATAAAAACAATAAAATAATTCCAGCGCATAAATAACTTTTATAATAACTAAAATTTGATAAACAGATATAAAAATCTGCGTTTACTCTTCTTCTGAGCTTTGTAAAGCTAAAATTGTCATTTTCTTTGATAGTAGTGATGTAACACCACCATCCGAGTCACTAACTGAAAATTAAATAAATAAATTTTTAAAAATATTTGTACAAATCTTCCTATTTTCAACTGTTTTTAGAATTCAAATAAACGTTTTATTCCTTTCTTTCATAACCGTATTATTCAAACGTAAAATAACTTAATTTTGACCAGTTAACTGTTTTGGACGAATATACTCGTCGTTTGTAAAAAGTAGTCATCATTACTATTTAAATTGTAATTTTTATGAAAAATAAAATATAAGTAAGTTTTAAGATGTTCGAAATATTTGCAAGCCCAGAAAAAGAAAGCCTATGCCCAGCGTGAAGAAAGTGGTCATCCATTTTTGCAACACTTGTGAAGGAGTCAAAATAGTTAGTAACCAGTTAGAGTGCATTTTTAATATGATGCTCTTTTAAGTTCCAAATTTCATAATAGAAAAGAATTAAAAGAAAACCAAAAGAAAATTGAGTAATTCATGCAATTCGAGGCATATGTGTATTTAAAGGAAATTTAACAGGTACGAATAAAATGTTTACTTCTATACTACAAATTCATTATACCCTGTAAATTTTAGCCATATACCTAAACAAAAATCGATTCTGCAAATTGTAGTAATTGTGAATTTTTGGGTCGGTTATATCCTAAATTAATATCAAATTTCAAACTATTTTAAACAAAACAGTTCCAAAGTTACAAACATGCAAAGAGAAAAACAGCTAAATGATACCATAAATTAGTTTAGCAAGGTATAGGAGCACTTAAAAGCACATAAAAACTCGACTAATGCAAATGAATGAAGGAATGAATAAGTTTTGCACACATTTGAAACTGTTGTCGAGTAAAAAGATCTAAACTTTTACGATGGCGTGTTCTTCTTATGCTTTTAGCTGGAACTTAAGTTCTCAGCTATTTAATTTTATTTTTTAAAAATTCATTAAAGAACTTCATCTAAGTTTTAAAGTGGATTATTTGTACGTTATTAACCCTTAACCTTAAAATCCTACATATGCTACTTTTAAACATTTAAAAGATATCATCCAAAAAAATTACGTTAAGGGTATCATGGGTGATACTTCATCCCGGTATATCTTTTATATATCTTTTAAGTATAATAAAAACCATTAAATGCATATTTCATGATATTGTTATAGTTGTAGTGACTTTATAAATTGTTAAAAACCATTAGGTCTGTCTAAAATTTAAGTAGAAAGCACTTGCTTGGGGTGCAATTTCTCCTATGATACCATTTAAGGGTTAAATAACTACAAATTTGTATTGCAGTCATAATTTTTTCGTTTTTTAGCTAACCCTAGCTAAAATTATATGAATCAGTCCTACTCGCACAGACTGCGCAGTTTATTTAAATAAATTACATCAATGCCTCTCATTTGTATCGTTTTAATCAAAAGTAAATTAAGATTAAGGTAACAAGTTTGAATAGCTATTTATCCCTTTTTTTACGCTTAAGATTTAAGGTCTTCTTTAATCCAATCCCAAATAGCGAAAAAGCTGAAGTCAATCAAGGAAATCGAGTTAAATCCACCGTGTCTTTTGGCCATCAAAGGATATGAAGACATTTACCCCGGGAAACTTTGTGTCTTACGATCCGGGGGGAAAAAAAAGTGCGCCTCCATTGGATTCAAATCAAGCGCTTCATCCGTAGCCCTTGCTCACCTGAGCCCCGCGGCAGCCAGCTAACCATGAACTTCACTAAGAGCCGCAAATCATTTTTATCGTCCCCCCCTCCCTTCCAAAAAAGTTACTCGTTTTTCGGGCCGAGAAGTTCCCAAAAAAATTCCTGAAGCGCGAAAATTGTTTGGACACAGAAATCTGAACCTTGCCGCCAGGCGGAAATGGGACCCAGCACCCGCAACCCGAGAGGGCCTCATCGGACCAGTGTGACAAGATTGCGCGGGGGTTTCCCGGTTTCGAGCCGGGCGGAAATGGAAACAATTTGAGCCGGGCACGAACAGTGGGAAAGCAGCCCAAGTCGAACGCGTTTTTATCGCTTCTTGTGTTTGGTTTTTTCCCGACCCAGGTGCGGCGCGATGCGACGCTTTATTTGTTCCCGCGATGCGCAAGCAGGTGATCCGCGAAATTTGATTTCCCCATAAATCTGATACTCGAAAAGCTTTTGGTTGAGCGATTTTTGATGATTTAACGTCTTTGCTGGCGCAAAATTCGATTGGAGCACGCGATTTTGTAATTGCTCAATTTCCATCGCTTTCTTCTCAGAAAATTGGTTTTCATTCCTCGCTTAATTCACTTCCACAAGCGGTCCTCGCCTCATATCGATTCCATTTCCTGATCGCACTTTTTACGGACATTTAGACCAAAAAATTCATATATCATTTCCGACGTGACACCCACCACTGCAAGGCTAATCCGGTGTGCGAATTACTAACGATTAGTGGGTCCCGCTTATCTGCTACAAACGTGACCTGATTCAAATCAGTGACACGCTTTTGCTATGACGAACGACCGAATTTTCGGTATATGACCAAAATCCCGTGACGACTCATGTAACATTCGGCTGATAACCCTTTAATTGGAGGTCACCGCCTCATTGCTTCATTTCTACGACTTGATGGCCAATGACTCAAATTTTGTGCCCTTTGCGATCGCTTCTAGTGCGCTAAATTTGTCGATCAGTTACACAGCCTCGCCGCCTAGATATTCACGGCTAATTGAATGCCTCACAGACTTATTGGACCCAAGGTTCTTTGGGTGATTTATGCCTTTTGAAGGAGTATCTATCAGAAGTCAAGTGAGGGTTAAGAGATTTGTTTTTCGACCCTCTGTTATGGTACATGCAAAAGGAAGGATATTTCAGCTGTACGGAAAGAGAAATCATTACCAATTGAAATCACTTAAAATTCTAATTAAAATTTGATTGTTGCACGAGGCTTGTGATTTGTCACACATAAAAAGTGGAGAACATTTTTTTAGATAAGTCGTTAGTAAAGCCATGATTGAATCAATTCTGATAAATTTTAATGTTTTGGGAACTTGGATAGTACAGGATAGTAAAATTAATTTGTCAATCTAAAGCCATAATCGAATCGAAAACCAAGACTTACTGCAATGGCTTGCATTTAAGTCTTACACTTGTAAGAAAATGAGTAAATGAGACGTGCTATCAAAGGCAAGTTATGCCTCAGTAAGCTGAAGATGGTAACCTAAATTAATATTGCAAATTGTACATTGTGTTTGCCTATAATAAAATACCGGATTTATAATTTCGATTCGATTGAATTTAGTGGTGGGCATACGAATAAATGGCATAGAACCAGCTTTCATTATCAATAAAACATTTTGAGTTTTCATCATTTACAAATTAAAACAGGACTAACAGATGGCCCAATCTTGTACTTTATAAGTAAGAGTTTTGTCTATTTGGGATTTTTCTCGCTTATATTTTCAGTTTATTTGTTTGGTAAAATTATGAATTATTACAACTATCAAGGAACATTAAGAAATGTATCCGAAAAAATATTCAGACCAAGGTTTCAAATTTTTAGAAGGGAAATCGACTACTCTTACTTATAAAACATACAGCATATAACCAAGGTTTGTATCATCTCATCTCATATTATCTCGAAATGTGTTTATTTCTACAACCGAAAACATCTAATCATTTTCCCCTTAGCCCTACCGTTTTTTTTTTCAAAGTAGCACAATCACAAATTAGTCCCTAAAGAAAAGAGCAAAGAAAGCAATTCTGGAGCAATGGAGCGGTGCCACAATTGTTTGCCACAAATTATCTAACGGCAAAGGTTAAATACATCCACTTACGCAATTTCTCTAATTGCCGCGTATTAAAATCACTGACCATGCTAAATGCAACCATAATGACCAAGGCACCTCCCGGCCAAGAAGCAAACAACTCTTCTAATAGCCGTGAAGGCTGAAAACACTTAGAAGGCCCCAAAAATTGTACCACTTGTACACCGAAAAATGCCAGCGGAGGCTCTTTATAGATCCGCTCAAAATCGGCCGGTTACCTTTCACCCATTAGAGATGGAAAACGAACAAAAAGCCCAGCCGCAAACAAAGTGCGCATATAGCGAGGGAAATGATCATTATTTAGTGATCACGTTACAAATCCATCAATTCAATCAAAAATTTTCCGCGTATCGGCCGCAAAGACGCGGGCCACACTATAGATAGTGATGTTATTCGCGGTACATCTCTGATCGATGGCACTAATTGAGCGACGGATTCTCCGATCGTGTGGCATGCATCCGTTTATATCGCAACCGCCAGTAAAAATATTTAAAAATTTTTTGATCCACACAGTCGATTACCGGATCCACGTGATTGTGTTATTGATGTCGGAAGCGATGGGCGATCGCACGGAGAAATGTTTAAAAATAATTTTTACCTGAATGACACTCGGCAAATGGTTCTTTTGTCAGCCTCCGTGGCCAGTCAATCACATGCAATCTATCGATTCACCCAGCCGCGGATGGGAAAGTGCTTGCGGATGGAATTCTTACGTATTTCTGCCAGTTACTCCACTATTTCCTCTTTTCGAAGCAATTACGCAAGCAAATGTTTTCCCTTTTCTAACTAAACCAACTGCAAGTGGGTTTCATAAAGCATTGCAGCAACGAGAGTTAAATAAAGGAAAAAATTAGTTCATAAAATATGCACTTATTTATTATCAGAGTTTATTCGAGTTGAAATTTTGGACCTGCTTTGATAGCATTTACTCCTATTAGAACCTTAAACTTAATACTACTCAGTACTACAGCTGCTAGCTTTATCCTCTAACTCCTCCTCCTTCTATTTTGCTTATACTACCAAAGCTCCTTCCTACCCAAGCTGAAATATTCAAACTGCTTTGAATCTTTCGAAGATGAAGGTAGTAAAATAGATTTAAATTCAATGTAAAATTAGAGCCTAAAACTGGCACAAATTTACCCTTTTTATTTAATCACTTTTCTATTTAAATTTTTATTATATTTGCCGATAATGACACTATAAATTTTTGTGAAACAGCACACTATATAAATTTAAATTTGTTTTAAAATTATCCTATTTAAAAATCGCGAGATAGTCTTTTCCCAGATAGGAAGTTATAAATATACCACTGGTTGAAATATGGGTATAGTTGTTATATGCATAAATGCCCTATTTCGTAGTGTTGTTCACTAATTTGTGATTAGAGAGTATAAATTGCAGTAGTAATTCACTATACTAGTCAGAAATGTTAACAGACCTGGTAAACGTAATTAAAGTACACAATGATGCTAGCCAGTTTTCAAAATTAGCCACTGTTTTCAAAATATTCGTGATTTAAAGTTGTAGGCTATGATACCCCAAGAAAAATGTCTTTTATATAAATTTAGTCTATTTAGTGAATTTATATCCATGAAATCCCATGTCTATCATTTCACTAAAATTATATAGAATAGAAACTATTTCAAGTCAAAAAATAATCGATTTGGTCCCTTACAACAGAAATTCATCTATTTTTCGAAAAAAAAATGGAAATTTTTCGAAATTTCTTATCTTTTCTTAATTTCAAATTGATTGCAATTTATAGGAATTAAATAGTAACTGCCAAAGCTTACAATTCAACGGATTTTGATGAAAATTGGCACTGGGGGGGTTTATTATTACACGCTCTTTCTTTAGTGGCTGTTGTTTATGTAATTGCGATGTGGTGATCGACCAGGTTCGAGTGTTAAATGTATAAAGTATAAATTTTCTCTACCTTTAAGCTTTTCTAATTCATTTCATGTCTTTTTTCAGTTTCAGAGAAATCATCAAATATAAAAAGTAAAAAGGAAAAGCAGGTTAAATTTACTAATTGTTTAAAGATATAACAAATGGATAAATGTGTGAAATACCGAAATTCAATAATGATCAACATTTAAAGAAAAACCAGTCCTTTTGGGGTCTCTTTTAGCCTGGGAACTTAAATCTTACATATTACGAAAACAGGTGCTAACTTTGAAAAATGGCCCACCATTGAATTAAGTTTACCAGGTAGGTGCGGTGTCTTTTAACATATCTGACTAGCACAGTGTAATTCCTGATCTAATTTTACATTGGATTTACACCTATATTACTACCTTCATCACCTCCGCGGTATAAAAGATTGAAATTAGTTTGAATATTTGGGAGGGTAGTACACCAAAGTAGAATTTACAAAGAACATCTCTCATGATGATACTTTGCTGTCTGTTCATCTATTTGCCTTTTTATCTGATTGCTGTTTCTTCAAAGTTAAACAATTAATTATGATATCCCTCTAAGGAGGAATCATAAAGTAATAATTTATTGCTAGTGTAGCCGAGGGGTCACTACAAATGCACTACCGATGTAGTACAAGATAATTGCGAAATTTGCATTTTTAATTTAAGGAAAGCAAAAAAAGATTTGGCTCTCATCAAAAAGGAACTAAAACTGACTGCTTTCTCCTCCTTAACTTTTTTGTCGCTCTAGGATACTCAGAAAGGTTGAAACATAGTAGACTGCCCCAGACTAGAAACAGCAAATTAGTACTAAATTTATTTGAATATTTCGGTGGGCTAATTAAATATGTACGAATCTCAAAACGAATATCTGTGTTTCGTTGTAGTACTTATCAATGGGTAAGAAAGGTCAATAAGTATTTAAGGAGAAACCCATTCGGGCAGAAAACGCGGCCAACCATTAGTACGGTCAGCAGGAAAGTCGAAGACCTCGATCCGTTCGAGGAGCTTACCTCCGAAGAAACCCAATTGAGGGCAAAGCAATTAAAGTTCCTTTAAAATGTAGTCCCATTCCGGGACCGCTGCCACATGAATTAAAAGCTGATCATATCGCGCTCCTAAGTCAATAGCGACCCAGTTTCTGGGGGCCCCCAGGCCGCAACAGTCCGGACTCCCGCACTTCTAGCTATATTCCCTTGTCATCGTCATTAATTTCCTCTCGTCGCATAAACTGTAAACAGCACAAAGGTTGGGCGCGTGGAGGAGCAAAACACTTGGCGGAGTGCGCGAAGATGTCCGCGATCGCGCATCGAACCAGTCCCGTCCGGCCCCCGACCAGCAAGTTGCCAAAGGTTCCACAATCCCGTAGCAAAAAGTAGCCAAAGTGACTAATTTAGTTCTATCAATTTCGGATTAGAACTAGTTGACTCCGTGTTCGGCCTCAATCTTTGCCCGCCTGCAAGTGGGTGCTGGAAAACGGTGGCCCAGCTGAACGGGATGAATTCGCGCTTGTAACGCGACTACGTGATTCATGGAGCTCTATGAGCTCCGAATTGTCAGATCATTAATTCTGGGAATTTACTTTGCAATTAAATGCGGTGACAAATTACCCTTTCCCCCGACCATCCCAGGAAGCATTCATTTTCTACGGAGAGGAAAGGCCCCCAGATCCGTTGAAGATTTCAACTGATTTGTTTACTTGCCTTAATTGAGTGCGACGTGGCTTCGACTCTACGCGGCTCAAATGGTAGTCGTCTCCATCGTTAATTGAAAGCAATATTAAGACTTGGATGAAATCTTCAAATTATGGAATTTTTTTTGGATGATGCGAAGACTTAAATTTGAAAGGTATTTAAACGAAACTCTTGAATTGGTAAGTTTTTATATAGTGGACTATCAAATAGCTTAGCTAATGGTAATTGGAAAAATTTACACTTTTGTACATTACAAGAAGATTTAGCATCCTTCAATCATGAGACTTATCATCTGGGGCAGACAAAATCTACAACTAGCTGTCGAAAGATCATTACATCTACAAAGAGTCACTGTATAGTGTGCCATTGATTGTGAGTTGTGGTTGACCAGTAATTTTTTTTCAAAAAACCACAAAGGGTATGACACAAACAGTCAATTATGATCGCTATAGACAAATGATTACCAATTTTATTTTTGTAACATTAAAGATATGGATGTGGAAGATATTGTGGTTTCAATAGGACGGTGCCACATGCTGCACAACACGTGCCGTTTTGGTTTTGTTACGTGACGCTTACTTTCATATTTTGGTGATATAAATTAGTCATCTAGATTATGCGAATTGTCACCGCTGGACATTTTTTGGGGGTTTACGTAAAGGATTGTGTTTATGCGGATAATCCTAGAACTCTTGCCGTTAAGTTATGGCCGAGCTATTCTCTAGTATCTGCCGACAAGTTATCGAAAATTAGTTCAAAAGTCCTGCAAGATATCCCGTAGAGGATATTTGAATGATGTTGTATTCCACGCATAATGGCAAAAGCCCATCAATATATTGAAGTAAAAATTTAATCGAAATCTCAATTAGAAGTGTGTTTTATTTACGTTTACTTTCTGAACCACAAAATCGATAACCCGGTGCAACCGGACCTTTATATGCAAATATAAAATAGAAAGCGACGACTAGAAAGTCGATATTGTGGTAAGTAAAGATAAGTGTACTATAAATTAAATGACTATCAAATTAATAAATACTCCAATCCAAAAGGGTTTACTTCTTTACGTATATCCAATCTAATTTTGTAGTATAACCAATTGGCCATTTCATAAACAATCATTCCAACTTAATATGTTACCTATAGTTTAAAAAATACCTGATCTCCTAATGACTGCATCGAAAAATGTAGAATAGTTTGTTTTTGGCTTCAAAAAAATAACGCGCGGCTCCATTTTTGGTGTAAGTTAAAAGCACCGACACTAAAGCACTTGTTAGCACAATTCGCTTTGGTTCGAGGAAATTATTGAAATTTCCAAATATCCGTACGCTGGTTAATCACATAAAATTCTTTGAAGATTTTGTCTTTTGTTGAATTTAAGGTTGCTGCAAAAATACGACAACGCATTCTGTTAGTTTAGTTTGCCGGAAAAGAAACAGACATTTTTGCGCGAGTTCCCAGCTTAATTAAGGAAAAAATAAATCGCGGTGATTAGTGTGGCGAAAGAAGGGGAAGGAGATGTAAAAAAAAACTCGGATTTGCGTCGCAGACTGTGGCCGAAGTAAAAATGAAAAAAGAGGGCGCGAAACACCTGTTAGAACCAGGCTTGACGGCAGGTGCTGCAGCGGGATAGGTTCCAATTCTCGTCCAGCTCCAGACGGCCTTAATTGTGGGAACGCGAGTGGTCGCTTTACTCCGGTGCCCGGAGAAGTAGTGTTGAACCACTTCTGCGAAAGAATCTCGCACAGGCCTGTGAAGTGGCTGCTTTAATTAGAGGAATAACAAAAGGCCATCACGGTTGTCCCGCCAAAAAAAAGAGCTCCCTTGCACTAGAATTGCCTGTGGGAAAGTCCATAAACTGCAGTAAATGCACCACAGATGCAAGGTACATTCTTCCGATGAGCGTGTAACACTTCCACGTCGAACTAAAATTCGCATTCACACTTCATTCGCTGCGGAAAGGTGTTATCAGGTGCTCGATTTGAATCTTGCAACGGCCGAGAGATCGCGATGCAGACCAATCCTCACTATGTGGATCGCCCGCGGTCGCAGCTGAGTCACGGATTATAGCGTAAACTCGGCTAATCGTGAGCGTTTTGCTGATTTTTCACAGCGCTAAATTCAACCCAAAAGTTGCGACAATGCGACATTCGCTTGCCCAGCGACTCGAAAGGGAGTGGAGCTCAACGACGAATTGATTGGCACGTTGCTGCCGATTTGGGTGAACCGCGCGCGAACGATCCAAGCGCAAAGTGCGCGATATCGTTCCAAATCACAACACAACGACAATTTTGAATCTCGTCCCGACTGCCACAGACTAAGACCGGGTAAACAGGTCTAATTGCGGAAAAGCGGGTGTGAATCACCCCCAGCAGCAAGCACAATCTTTTCCCCCGCCAAAAGTAGCTGATTCAGCTCCGAAGTGCGCAAACAAAATTTTATCTAGCCAAGTTGACTGCAAACAAACGCTTAAAACAAAGTGCCCGGGTTGCCGCAAAAGTTCGAAAGGCGAATTATTATGATTTTTTTTATTTTGCATCCTTCACCGCGGCCTTATCAATCTGATTTAGTTCAACGTTAAATGCTTCGGAAAATATTTACTCTGCAAGTTCTAGGCTGATTCATGGGCTTATCGTTGCGATGTGCACATAGCCAAAACGGCGTACATTCGACGTGACTCTGACCTATAGTGGCCCTTATTCTTGTCGGCCACGATCTCAATAAATCGTATCCTATCACAACATAAAATATAAACATCCTCAACATCTAGATCTATCTACTCTTAGCATGCAGCTAATTAACGTATTGTTAAATAGCTCAGCGTAGAATTGCATAAAATGCAATCCGACCGACTCAAAACTCTCACACTCTCCGATTCGACAAACGATTTCCTTTAAGGGGTTATTCCGGTATAGAATTTTGAAATAAAAATCAATTTTATTATTACATATTCTTTAAATTTAGACCTTTAAAATATGAAAATTTTAAAATTCCAATAATATACGGAGTTATAGCTATTTTAGTAACGTCGCAATCAAAAAAGCAATAGTCGGATTGAGCAACGAGCTTCTAAGGAAGCTAGAAATGCTCGTAAATCAGAATGAACTTCCGAAAATATACATTTAGAAGATGTTACACTCTATGAACAAGGCATCTTGGATTAACAAAATTTAATAATAACGTACCAATCTATGACCTATACCACTGCGACTGAATCTTTAACTTAAAACTTTAAACGCGTTTTTCTCAAAACTATTTTTTTCAACATAATTCATATGATAAAACTTGAGATCTATTTAACAATTTAATTCAAATTTTGTAAGAACCTTCGAATTTATAACTGCGAAAATATTTGTTTGCCTTTTCTTTTTGGTAAGAACTAAAACGCCATTCTTACTAATTAAGAATCGTTTTTTTGAATACCAAAACGGTTGCAATCGTGTCAAGCAGTACACCCTTTTCTTTTTAAAAAAACCTCCTCCTTTTCAAAATTTTCAAAGTACGAATAATAAAAAAATATTTTTTTTGAGCTTGAGAAAGCACCCAAAATTAATGCCTCTAGTTTAGAACACCCCTTTACGGGGTTGCATACGAATACACCTAGAAAATTTAAAATTGGCACACTTTTAAAAAATCTCTCTCATCACCTTTTTAATGAATTACCGTGAGGTAAAATGTAATTCTGTTATACCTACTAAACATTTTGATTTTTATAGTGTTTAAATTTGAGGTTAGGAAGTAATTTAGCTGTCATTTGATGAAATGTCAAATATCAAATGGTCATTCTTTAAAATTTGTAAAGTAGAAATGAGGAAAATTATATTGGTTTAAATTAAACAACGTGTTTTAATAGTGCAAATTTATTACCAAAATGATGAAAATTTTAAAACGTCAATGTTTTACTAAACAGGAAATTTAATTTCTTTAAATGGTGATATTGGTTTCTCTCCAAGATCATGTGATCTGATTCCATTAGACTAGTTTTTGTGGGGCTTATGTGAAAGATATGGTCTATCTAGGTCTAGGAGTTGAAAGATGAAACTATTCGTGCTATAACTGAAATAGAACCACATTTGTTGAAAGACGAGGTTCAGAATGAATGTCGATTTAAGAATGGCCGTCTGCCAACGTACCAGAGGTGGTCACTTTGTTTCATCAATAATTCCCAAGTCTGTACTTTACATTTATTTTAATAAGCTTGAATTTTTCATTTAAAATTGTTTTGTTTTCTTAACAAATTACTTCCTAAACTCAAATTTTTGCACTCTTCTGTGCAGGATTATTTTGATAGTATCATCAACTCTTACTAATTCTTTTTTGTCAATGCTTCTGACGATTTGAAAGAAAATAAACCAATTTAAAAATAACAAAGTAGAACTTATTTTAAAAATCCTTCTGTTAGTAGTGTTATTGTCAGTATACCCGTACCTATTTTTCGTATATTTTTGCAGTACTTCTGAATTTTGCCTTTAAACAAAAATGGTGTAAAATAAACTGATATTTCATAAGCAGTTCTATTCCGGCTAATCATTTTCTGAAAAACATACTACACATAAATAAATGATAATTTTCAAAAGCATATAGACATCTACACGAAATGAATCGAAAAGAGCTGGCAAAATTTCTTTTTGAATTAAAACTCCGTATTAAAATTTCTAAATTTATAAGAAACTCTTAACTTTCAGTTAACTTTGGCTTTAATTAACTTTTTTTTTCGTTCAAAATGTTTTAAATAGTTCGATAGAAAAATCAAATTGAATTTTATTCTCAGGTTTTGTATGGAAAAACTAATTGAAATCGAAGGTAACTAAAGTGATTTTATTCGAATATTAGAGAATTTCAATTTAAAAGAAACTTTTACAAGTTCTGCTCGATTCATTAATTACGAGCGAATAGAATAGGGGCAAATATTAGAAATTTTTGAATTTATATCTTTTCAAAAAATAAACTAAGAAGGTGTTGTTTTTAAAATGTTTTTAAAATTTAGACCCAGGGTCTGCAAAAGACAGGTAGCCGTATCATAAAAACCTTATAAATTGTGTCAAGCATGATGAAGTAGTAAAAAGACTCATATGGTAAAGGTCCCTGGTCAGTCCCTCACAATCTTCCGCCCTACGAAAACCGCCTCCTTCTTATTAACCTGCAGCCCCTTTGGAAGCGGCGTGACCTCGCCGATATTACCTTCATTCATCAGTTGCTTATCGGCGAGATTGACTGTCCCTCTCTTCTTCAACGGGTCCCCATTTACACCAATCCCCGTACCCTCCGTTCGGCCCCTCTTTTTCGCCCTGCTCATCACCGCACCAACTACGGCCTTTCTGAGCCCCTCACGCGTATGCTTCGTAAAGCCAACTCCCTCCCATCCTTCGATTTCCACCTGAGTAAGGCATCACTCAAGAAATGCCTTAATAACCCCCCTTAAGCTCTGCCCGCCCCACTCCCTTTCCCTACTCTCCTTTCTTTTTATTTTTGTTAATTATTTTCTAAGTCTAGTTGTTAGTTAATTAATTGTTTTTTTTTTTTTTCTTTTTAAGTCCTTATTTTATGTAGCTTGTATTAAGCGCAAATTAAATAAAATTAAATAAAATTAAATAAAGGCAGCGCCAGTGATTTATAGCCGATTAGGCTAATTTGGTGCTGGTATTGGGCAGAGTCTTTGATTGGTCGTGTGCTAGAGAAATTTTTCCACTGACGATTTGCTAAAATATTAATTGATTTTAAAATCTATCAGCAGTTTTGAGCATAATTAATATGCCCAAAACCCATTGTTAGTTAACAAAGAATTCCGTTGTTACGGTGCCGTTGCCGTTTTCATGCGAGCATTGATTTTTTGTTTGGGGATATTGTACAAAAAACTCTGTGAATGAAATTTAAAACAAATGATAGAGGGTTCATTGGTCCTAGCCACTAGACTAGAAGAACTACTGCACATAAATTTCGAAATTGGTTTTCAACCAGTTCTTTTATTTTTTCTATTTTTATGCAAAACTTTATAGCTAAATATTGCGACCCGTTTCATACAAAAAAAAAATTAATCTACCACACTATTCAAACAAATTCTCCGTCCGGGCATTCGATTCTGCCAATTTGTATAGATCGATCGAGAGTATTATGTAAAAATTTAAGCACTATGCTAGTTGTAAATGTTAACAGATAGTGCACTTACCTAGTAAACTTAATTCAAGTACGCTAAATTTAGTGATGCTAGCAGTTTTTCAAAATTAGTGCCTGTTTTGTGATTTAAAGTTCTATGGTCTGATACCATAAGAAGATTTTTTCTTTAAATTTACTTAAACTAAATTTACCAGATAGTTGAGCCGTTTATTGTATAAGTTTCCAATTAGAGCATAGTGTAATTAATAACTAAATAAAGATCAATTTTTAGTTATTGTTATCAGTTATCAGTCTTCACAAAATGTAAATTCTTCTTTCGAAGACGTGATATGTAAGATTTTTTAAAAAAACACCAGGTTAACACAGACGGGCATTGAACCTCTGACTATCAGATCTGCACTTTAATGCTCTAACCGGTGAGCTATCGTGGGCAGTTACTGATGCTTTCTAATGATTTTCAAATTTTTAAATTGGAAATAGCCTCTATTTTGGAATAGTAAAGTTTTAAAAATTAAAGATTAACTATTTTTTTTCTCCATAAATAATCAAAATGATTAATTAATATTTGAATTATTTGTGTTAGATTAAATTTAAGATCCCTGATATTTTTGCATCCAAGAAAATATCACTAACATTACTAAAAATCCGCATACCGTGATTAGTATAGAGCTACATATTTCGTGAATATTTCTATAGATTGCATTTCTTAAGAGGGGATTTTATCGCAATCTATACCTACGTAGCTGCACTCCGGCCGGTGCAGCAACAATTGGACACGGACAGATCTGTCCGGATAGCTGAGATATGGCCTCAGCGGCTAATGCTGGAAAATGTTGTCCGGCTTGGTCTGACCATAGTGAGAACAAGACCTGGATAAACAATTTACTTTGGCTTTCCTTGTACTTGATGTTGTTTATTGCACCCAGAGGCAATGCATGCACACGCTAGGGATACGCGCTGGGGAATGTTTGCAGCACAAAAAAAAAATAAATAAATAAAATCAAAAAAAAGACAAGATAAATACCAACTTTATGTGCACATAGAAGGTAGAGTGGGCAAAACTGCGGACACAAAAAAAAAAGACAAAAAACAAAAAAATAATAAAAATTTCATCTTGATCACCTTGAGAACGAGTAAAACCTCCACGTCCTTCTTTGACTGACTTTTAGCTATTTTAGATGCATTCATAGATACGCCTGAGAGTTGTATGCGTATGCATCGTTATATTGTGCTATTTCTGGAGCTTCAGGAAGGGCGGACTTTCGTGCCAACACCCTCAATGGCTATTTTTGTACGCCAACACAGCAAAAACTGTTTTTTTCTTTTATGCATACGTCCTTAATTACGCCTCTCTAAAAATAGATTGCCTTCAGCATGTTCTGTGATTCATTCATGGAAACGTGCACCTGGATAACAGATCCATTAGGATTCAAACCTTAGCGATATCTGCTTATTTGTCACTGATCTAGAGTACCTACTTCTGATATCTAGCGATCTTTTAAACCCTTGAAAGATAGCCCATAGTGACTTAGCAAAAACAGTTTTAGATCGGAATCATAAGAATTGCAGTTGCATTGATCACTTAGAGATTGAGGATGCAATGAGTGAACAGATTTTTGTTCATTATATAGTAGAATGACACGGCTCGCTCGAAAAAGTAATATGAGACTGACAAGATCAGTTCTTCAACCTGGCCTGAATTGCCGTCAGGGCGAAGTACCTTCTTTGGCCTCAGAAAAAAAAAACTTGAAACTCACGATCTTCTTGCAGTGATCGGCCAGCGCTAGATTTCTAGATAATTTTTTTTTTTTTTTGATATTTCTTCAGACGTCGCACTGAAGTGGCTAAGAATCTAACTTTTGTGCACATCACAATCAAATACGATAGCGTTCTACTGCAGATGATCTTAGAAAATAAAATAAAAATTCAAGATCAATATCAGTTAAGTTACTTGTCACAGATTGTTGCCATTGTAGTTCTCTGTCGTCTTGTCATGAATTTAAGGAATAAAACAAAAAAAAAGTAAATAGATAGCATAACGGTACAGCGAAATAAATGAAACAGGTAGGGGCAATTGTTTTTCGATAGAATTTTATTTAAAAAAGTAAAATAAAGTTTTAAGTAAAGTACACTAACATGGGAGTGGACATGAATCGCAGTTACAGATCACTGATCACGGATCACGATCTTTATAATGCGGAGTAAATTACTAGAATTGAATTAGGTTGAAACAACGACGTATTTTATAGCATATAAAGCACATGTTCAAGAAAATGCCTGTGAATGGAAACGAAACTTTGCCATGCGACATGATCTTGATAGTGATCTATACCGCCCTGAATTTTATGTTTTTATATACCCTTATGAAATTTAAACTTTGCTACATAATTTCCACTAAATTGGCTTTAAATTTCTTTTCGAAATAAGGGACCACCATCGATACCCACATTGTGTGATCAAATCTAAAATTGATCACCTCCACTCACTTCAAATTTTCGGACGATTACGCTTGATATTATAGGATCCCACCAAAAGTTATAAAAATGATGACACCCATCACAGCAATAACATTATGATCGTAATGATCGGCATGCTCTTGCGGTCATTGTGATTTCGATCGGTTTCGATTCTCACTCCCTCCACCCCCCCTTTCGCTAACATCCTACCCATTGATTGGCATGACGACCAGTTACATGATATTCAAACTACTCTCGAAAAAGAAGTTTTGCGCTTATCATGCTGCGATCAGTTTGATCATTTTTGAAGTGAAATTAGTATTTCCGTACAACACAAAAAAAAATAATATTAAATTGTCTGAAGGAGGCACTGTCTGATCCGAAAGGGAACAAAAAAAAAAGAAAAGGCTAAATAACATTTCGATTGATCGCGATCGTTAGCAAGATTACGGAGATTTTTTGGGTTTTTGAATGGCCCCACAAAATACGATCGAAACCTTTTCATGTTACTGTCTCTCTCTTTCTCTCTCTCTAGGGTATCGCTGGGTATTTCGGGACATGAGAACGGAAGTTGAATATTGTCTTGTTACTTTTGTCAAGATACATACCTGTTAGGTTCACGTAGTTAGCACGACCTGCGAGCGGATGCAGATGAATTATTGGGTTTGGTTGTTTTTTTTTTGTTTTTTTAAATATATCACAGTCCCAGGAAGTGCTCAGTTATTAATGTCCGAAAGCAGCTTGATACTTAGAGTGTTTCGGAGAGAGCGCAAGGAATTTAAGTAGGTTTAAGTCATACTTTAAGTGGTATCGTTTTTAAAGGTTTGCAGTACTTCTTAGTCATATACCTAAATAGCTCATACAGAAGGCCTTTTATAATATAAAATGTTTCTATTGGATATATAAATAAAATTTGAAGAATTTCAGTTAAGTGTCGTAATTAGTATGGCTTGCATTTATTTCAGTCTGGCATTATTTTAGTAATAGATGCCAACTATCATTACATAGCACATTGGACTTGATTTCACATTTCATTAAGTACTTTTTTACTCGATTGAAAATGAAAAGTTATGCACCTATTAAAGAGCATTTGCAAGTAGTGTTACTGCGTTAATTTAATTATAAAGAAAAGGGCTGCTAAAACCTATCGGTTAATGTTACAAAATTTATGGGGAACATTCTCCAATTTATAAAAACTTGCGAGTATTGGTTTAGACGATATAAAAGTAAAGATTTCGATGTCAGTTATAAAGAACGTTCTACCAATCAACTAAAAAACTAATACGTTTAAAAAGAGCTCTCATTCAAAAATTGCCAGAATGGGCGAATAGACACAACAGTGTAATTTTACAACACAACAACACAAGCCCACATATTGCTTGGCCTGTGAAAAATTATTTAGAAGTATCAGACTGAGAAGTTCTACACCATTCGCTATATTCCCCAGTTATTGCTCCGTCAGATTTCCATTTATTTTGGTCGATGCAGTCAGAACATTCTGGAGAATGTATTCATTTCTATGGAGATATCAAAAATTTGCTGGACAAAGAAACCAGACTTCTTTCTTTGGGCAATACGTTTACTTCCAAAAATATTTTTATTTTATTTTATTTATTTTACAATTTAGAATTTAATTCTCAAATTGCTTTCTTATTTTTTCGTGCACTCAGGAACCAAAAGCCCATATGGCAACTTTCGGTGTTATTTTTTTCCTTTTTAACCAGAGTTTTTATATAGGAACCAAACCCACAACCTCCGAATGGTACACTTTGTACATCACAGCCAGACCGCTGAGTCAGCTACTCGTATGTGCCACCCGAGACCCCGCTAAAAAGATTAGCGAAGGTTGTAGATTCAGATGGAGCATACTTTGTTTAAAATAAAAATATTTCTTATATTCTCAATCGACATGCTTTTCTTAAACCCAATATTCCGGCAGACTATCAAGAAATTCATTTTTTTAAGCAATATTAAGAATCTGATAAAAAAGCTGGTTTTAATTCTTTATTACTGTTAATTGTTTTCTATATTTATTGTATGGTGTTTTCATACCTTACACAAGTATTGCCAATACGCTTTCTCTAGTCTTCAGTACAAAAAAACAATATTTTATGCTTCTCGTTCAGAATTTGGAATAGTATGACGAAAATTGGTACATTAACCTTATCTAAATCTTATTTAATTGGCGTGTAAAATTTTAATCTGATTATTTAGTATTGCTTAAGTTAATAGTAATGCAGCAAACACGCTTAAACAGGGGTCAACGTTCAATTTTAGTCCCCCTTATAAAAATCTTCATGGTAGAGGCTTAGTCTGGCCTTTTAGTTATTTAACGATTTCTTGATCTCAAGCTATTTAAAAACAAAATTCCGATAAGCACATTAAGACCGCAAAATTATGGTTTATGATTGCTTTCGACAGATCCTACTTTTCCCTTTTTGTGGTTCCAGTTAACAGCAATTCACTGTAAAATTGTTTATCTCTAGATAACCTAAATTTTCCGAAACCCAGATTGATCCTCACTAGCCGGCAAGGCGCCTTTCTCCCACATTTCTGCGTCATTGTCGGGCAGGTAAAGGCAAATTGAGAATGAGGCGATTCCCGGATAAACGCGGAAAAGCTTTCAGTGCGCATCTCCTGCCCCCATCGATCTCTTTGTCTGCGCCTATCTGATCTGATCATTTTCCGTCATGGTACTCAACTTTGGCTGCCGTTTAAAATGCAAGAAACTGTTTCTTGTTCCCCGTCGGCATTTTTCCTTATTTTCTTAATTTTTTTTCCGCGTTTTATAATAATCTCTTACCAAAACATTAGTCAAGGTAGGCCAGGTAGTCGTCTAGGTATGCCCGGTAAGGCCGATTGTGGGCCATTGTAGAGATAGCAGCGGTAGTTGCAGGAAAATGATCGCGAATCGATCATCACCGACGAGATAATGGAAGACATGCCGGGTGGACGACCTCGGCGCATTCTCACTGATTACAGCGTTGACCGTAAAAAAAAAAAACTTATGGAATTCGAATGAACGGTTGTGAAGCAGCTTGGATTAGTCCGATGCGTTCCGACACCGGAGATCCCTCCCCAAAGATCGCCACAATCCAATTAGCCCGTGTGAATTTTGGTCTCATTGAGCGGGCACGCGCCTCACGGGCTAACCTTTCACTCTGGGCATGTTGACATGACGATCCGGGTAAAATGAACAAATATCAATCATTAAAGGACAATTATTAGCCAGGCGAATTGACACCGAAGGCCAGAGTGCCTCCATCTGGGCAATTAGTCCCGCGTACCCACAACGTAACGACTAATCGACGTCGACATTCGAAAACTGTTCGACTCGAAGTTGGGCCAGAATATCAGAAAAAAAATTCAGAGCCCGTCTGAGGTCCGTCCAAGTAGACGACAGCGGCAATCAGCGCTAGTAACTTAATATAGGGGGGGGGGGGGGGGGGGGGGGGGGTTAAAGCCTGGTCGCACTCGCTAGATACCTTCCTAATGGGCGAACTCGACGGACACGACTTAATGTGACCTGAAGGGACAATTTGCGGTTTGCATTTTTCCCCCGATCAGACAGAAAATTAAGACACAACGGCGACATTAATTAAGCGATATCTCCTGGGAAAAGTAAAAGGGAAATTATTCGATTCGTGCAATTCTGCACCATTAGCAGTCCCACTATTTGACCTCTATGTTCTTGGACCTCGGCGAAAAGTCGAACCATTTGAATAAATTATTTTGTGCTGGAATGAATATTTCGATTGGATATCCCTTTTCTGGCAGACTGGTTATGGTTACGATTTCGTGATGCTTACAACGAACCTTCCGCGATCGTTAAGGCGCTAAATTGATCGTAAGTTTCTTCCGTAAGGCTTAAAAATTGTGTTATGTCGCAAATTGTCGAAATATTTAAGTAGATGTTTTTACATTCCCTGCTTGATTTCACGAGCAGATTTTTGAATTACAGAACATGAACTTAGCTTCTTAGATTCACTAGCCAAAGGTGATAGAGAAATTTAATATCAAAAAAAAAAAAAATAACTAATTTGTTTCATAAGACTGCAACTGTCCATAAAATATAACTATTTTATCAGTCAACAATGTTTTCGGGGTTGTAGACCACATATAGCGTTTTCGCAAAAAGTTCCAAAGTATCTCTCAAGAACGCATGCAACAACCTTAAGCAAAATTAGTTTTATTTGAAATGGATCGAATTTTATAACAAATTTTAAATTATTTATATCAAATGAACTATTTAATGTCTATTAATTTTTTAAAAGTCTAGTTTACTGTCTGGAATAAATGCCCTTGATTTCGATTATAAGATGGGTCAAAAGGTGATCTTTGATCATGTTGCTTCAAATCGAGCTAATTCGGCCCACAACTGGACCACCCCCTTTGCTTGCTAAACAATTTCGAAAATTCAAAGTCATAAAATCAAACCAAGTCTTTGTGACTGAATTCTTTCCAGGGTGACTGACTGACTCATCAATTGAAGAAAGGAAATGACTCACTATCTAAAAGTCGCCATTCCTCTAAAGCAAAGCAGATCTTCCCAAAAAACAAAATAAAAACGATCGCCGAACTAAAATATTGCTACGGTCTAATTGCATTCGCAACACTTAACTTTAGCTCGCTCCCGCCAATTTACTTGCACTTTTTGCGCAGCTAATTGAAATTGCATTTCACCTCTTTGGCGGTTTGTGGGGCTGCCCTCGACCATCACAAAATAGTTGCTGAATGCACCTCTCCCCCCGCCCCGGTTGCCCAGTATTATGAAATATTTTTTTTTGTTTTTTTGTTTTTCCGGCGGTATGAGGAATTTGAATTAAGAACGCGTAAAACCTTTTGTCTCTGTGCGCCAGTTGTCCAGAGGCGGCGGGCAACAAGACAAAACAAATGGGGCAAGTATTGTGTGCTCCTGGGCATGTTGAGGCGACTCAAGAATTGTGTTACACCGTGCAACAATGTCTCCGACGCGGAACAAAAACACTTGTAGAAAAAAAAAGGCGACTCCCTTTTTTTTTGTTTTTTTTATTTATTCTTTCGGGTGGCTTAAGGCAACAGCCCAGAAGAACACCTCTGGTCTCAGGTTGCAACTGTGTTTCTGTTTCGCGAAACTTTTTGTTTTTTCTTTCTGCCCCGTGCACTGTGTGCATTCCGACAGTATCAAACTACAACACCTGGAGACCTTTTCAAGGACGTGAAAGTGCCCAAGTTTACACTTGAATAATTCGAAAATCACCTTTTTTTCACACTCTGACCCTTGAATTAGGAGGGATATTTCTCGTTGTTTTCCTGGTGCAACAATGACGTGTTAGTTGTTGAACTTGCAAGAGGACACCTCTGCTGTAAGTGTAACCGTTGAACGAGTTGTAGTCTTCCGTTTTAATTTTTTTTTTAGTAGTTATCTCCACCTGTGCCAGGTTTAAATAGACAGCAAAGGGAAGTTCTTCAAAAGGGGCTTTGCCATATGTCGCCACCTTGAAACATTTCACCTGCCTAGCTTTTCGCTGAGGGGACTTTTCAGGAAGTAAACTTGTTTTTTGTAAAAATGTTAATTAATGGTTTCAAATCTTTAGTATCACTTCCTTTAGAAGATCCATTTACCTTTACTTTTTAAGGTATCTTTAAAATATTGAATTAACTCAAATAACTTTTGGAAAATGCTGTACGTTAATTAGGAGATATTTAGACCTGCATCTTAAGCGAATCTTTTACTTTGCCCTTATACAATCCATTCTGCAAAATGAGATAATCGCATAAAGTACCACTCATACAGCTAGTCTGAAGCCCCTCGTTAATCTACAGAAAATAGTCAAGATGTGTATAAAAAAATTTAAATTCTTCTCTACTACTCTAGCCTTTAATGAATTTAACGTTATGTCTATACGGCATTCGCTTCTATTAAATTTTTGATAAGAAAAGTATTGCGGTTCATCAGTCGAATCATGGTACCTGAAGACGGGTTATTAGACCATTAGTGGAGTTAAAATGTTATAAAAGTCTGATACAAAGGCATGTCGATTACATAGGGCCGAAAATTATAAATATAACAAGCTTTCTTAAGTCTAGTTTACACATTCTTAACTATAAATTTAAATTAAAAGAATATGAGTTCAGCAATCCAGAGCTATTCTTAGGTATATTCAATTCCTGAAAACCTAATTAAGTAAAATATACACATAGATAGAGCCATGGTCATAATCTTCATATACAAGCTAGACTTTTATGAGTGATTAGCCTTAAGTTAGATAGTTAATCCATAATAATAATACTGATGGACTTGTATTTAACTAGTTTAACAAACCCATCTACATTTGCCTTCAAAAGAACTAATTGATAAAAGCTATCATCTGAAAGGGTGCGTTTTCTTGGTGTGTTCACTATGCCTGTCAATAAAAATAACATTTTTACAGGTTCCGCTGAAGTTAATGCTGTGTTAACCTTCATCGACAACCTTTTCAAAAGGGGATATTTGTTTAACATGTCAAATTCAGCATCGCGGTCACTATATATACACTAGCTAAAAGATCTCCAGAGAATCACTATGAAACGCGGCAGGAAAAGCAGAATCTGGACTTATATTGTTATAATGTAACATAAAAGATGATATTCGAGTATTCGAGTGCGAATACAAAAGCACTTTGGGAATAAGTACGAAGCTAAAATACTTTGAGGCTAAGTACGGGCACTTTTACTCAGCATTCAAAAAATTTTTAATACTTATACTCAAAATGCTTGATTATCTGATACTCGAACTCGTACTCAAGACAAAAATACTCGGTATTTTCAGCTCTGATTTAAATTAATTTTCACGCAATATTGACTTGAACAACATATCAAAATTTCAAGATAATGAAAATTAACATAGGGAATTTCATGATCGCTAATCTTAAATATTTTTAAATTGTACTAATTGATTGCTGTGAATATACTTAGAGTTTTTCAGAATATTAAAAGTGTTTTTTCAGCCTATTTCCGCACTTAATGCTCCTTTCTACACTACCAAAAAAATCAGTAGGTGTCCAGACTACACAGATTTCATTCGTTAAAAGTGTGCAACCCCAGCGAATATACCTTCCGTCGATGTTGTGGCAATTGATTCGGAACAAAGTCTCATTTGACTCCTGACCAAAATAGCATCACAACAAGGACGACACGGTGGTAAATACAAAGCGCAGTGCGAAAAACCTGCGCAATATGCATATTAACCGCAAACACCTTCGCTATAGCGAGGGGGCACCTCTGTGCACACATTCCCGCTCCCGTAGGCGACTATTAAAATGTCAAGTCTGCGCAAGCGACAAGAAAATTTCTCAAGTCGAAAAATATCAGTTAAAAGCAGAACTAACACTTTTCCTTATCGGAGTGCAATTTACCCACTCGTTGCCATTTTAAACATTGCGGCGATTCAATCGGCTCACGGGGACATACATTTAATGTACAGTTATCTATCAAAATTCTAATAAATCTGAATAGCTTTTAAGAGTTTTAACGGCTTAACTGCCTTTCGAGGAAATTGTGATGAGTCGCAACCAACTCTCAGCCTTGAAATTTGAATTAGGATAAAATTGAGGGTGGGTAGTTATTGAAGGGGTCATAATAGCCGCTTTTTAATAAAATTTAAAAAGAATTATAGTTTTCGTGCTTGTTTAAGGCATTTTTCATTATCCATAAAACGCTTAATTCCATTCTAAAGCAATATGTTCTTTTTAATTTAAATTTTCGTAGAAATATCGTAAATTTATAGAAATTATAAATAAATCAAAGAAAAATAAGCTTATCTCAATAAGTCTTTATCTAGAATATAAGTAACCCACGCTTACAATTTTAACATCATGTAAATAGTTTAAGATTTTTTTCAAAAGAAGCAACCACTGATCAGATCTGATAAAAAGTTACGTGAACCGATATCCAACGAAATGGCACGTAAAAACGACTTTCGCGGAATGTATTATGAAACGGAATTTTATTATATACCCATTAATTAACGGTATAGTCCACATATAAAATTTTAATAACCTCCCAGTATAGAAAATATATTTCCTCGATTGTGATAGATTCGATAGATCATTGGCATATTCATAAAACTCTAAAAAAATTAATTTTATAGAACCAAAATTTGATAAAATGATACATCCGATGAGGGCATGCATATGCCTTTTTGCTTTTATTTAGTTTAGTTTCCGCAAAATTAATTCTAATTCATCAAAACTTCTTGCATTTCATCAAAAGATTTCAGTCTTAACATTTGTTTCTATCAATTCAACTGAAATAAATTTTATTGGTTCAAGTGCAAATGCGTTGAGGTTCAGGCAGATATTGGTTAAATAAATGAAGTTTCCTTTTGAAATTTGTTTTACGAAGTATAAGTTAAGGTGAAATTTCAAATTTTAAATTCGTTTAATTCATTTTTGAACCAGGGTTTATTTGTCTTTCAATTTGCTACAAAACAGATCCACGTATGATCCACAGTACTCTTAGATAATTCAAAAGATTCAAAAACTCTTAAAGGCATCAAATAAATAAAATTCCTGTTTTAAATCAAGCTCTTCAAAAACTAGACAAAAATGAAAAATTTAATGAGAAGGCCAATCCTTCGTATGAAAGAAACATGAATGCGATTTTAATCTTTCGCTATTGTGTGTATGCACTTAGTTCTTAATATTTACCTCAAAACTTTTTAACTGAGCAATACACCCATAGGAAAGGCGGTTAAATTGCACCATATGGGTTTACTAATTTCTTAAAGATTGTTTAGTTTAAACGAAAGCAGCTCTCCGAACAATCAACGATCGCGACCGTCCGCCTTTTGTCGAGCATTAAGTAACATCTTGCGAAAATCGCAGCAAGATAATATTTTTTTTTGCCGCCAAACTGGGAGCGTTTGAGCCCCAGGAGGCATAATCCGGGCTTGATCTTAGCTTTCATCTTATTGCTCTATTTATCATTTTCTTTGCGTACCCCCGGAGCCTAAAAGTGCCCATTATTTATTGGTTGCGACTTGCATGGCCGGTGCATTCTCTGACATTTTAATTGGAGAAAAGCTGTTTAGATGCACACAGAAAAGACCCGCAGGCTAAGTAAATTAGCAACGGCCACTTAATGATGCTATTGTACCACTCCCATGCGCCCTGATTTTTGGCGTATTTTATAAGAAATATGCACCCATAAAGAGCCGCTTGCTTCTCAAGTACTTGACTATAGAAGAGTACTAGAGTACTTTCCTAGGAGTGAGTTCAGCAAAGGGATGTATTACACCAGATTTACCAAGAGGTAATTTTGACCTCTATCAGTTTAATTTGAATTTACTCTCTCCAAGAAAGGTCATACCATACCTTCATAAAATTTCTTTATAGACTTTTAAAAAACACATATAAATAAAGAATAATTAGGGTATTTTCGTAAAATACGACATGAATTTTCTTAGAGAGAACAAAATTT
Source organism: Philonicus albiceps (assembly GCA_963969385.1). NCBI lineage: Eukaryota > Metazoa > Arthropoda > Insecta > Diptera > Asilidae > Philonicus > Philonicus albiceps. Next base: position 74,104,367 of record OZ017772.1, on the reverse strand, counting down.
GTATTAAGATGTTCGAAAAAACTCCTTGGTAGTTCTAGTCTTAACTAAAATATATCAATGACCCATATACTGAAAAAAGCAGCCAAAGCAATAACAATCTCAATTTCAATTTGAATTTGAAACTCGATTTTTCTATAGTATACAAATTTTAACGATTTTAAAATGGAAAATAAAAAGGAATACCCTCTTTTTAATTCGTTGTATTATTTTCGAAACAGAGGACGTGCTATACTATGTAGCTGCAAGTGAAAAACCAATGCAACAACGACAGACCTCATACAAAATTTATTATTCGAAAAAGAAAATGTTTTTGTAACTAGAAAGAAAATATGAAAGAATAAACAATGGAAGCAAAAACCAATTTTATTGCCTAAACCATTGCTTAAAATCTATTAATTCAGAACGTTTTTTAGATATTTTTTTGATCTAAAACCCCCGTGGTTTGCAATTTGGACTACCGCAATTTGGTCTACTGCAATCTTTAAAGAGTGGGAATATCAAACTCTTAAATGGTAAAACTTTAATTTCTGATGAAGACATCAAACTGTTTTTTTGCAAAATGTTCTTTTACCAAAAACCATAAGACAATTTTTGAAAGAGACAGACTTCTTGAAATCATTACTCATGAGCAATTTATTTCCACAAAACAAAACGCTATTACTTTTTTTTACAAATCGAACAGAACGTTACAAAAACGTTGGCGTCAAGTACTTAACTTTTTATTTCAAAACAATTTAAATAAAAAGATGTGTGTTTCTTGTACGATGGCAACTTGTGTGTGAATATTGTCCTTAGTTATCGGCATGAATAACCGCCATGGTTTTACCCCTCGACAATATTCGCACACTATCTGAGGAAAGTTCCAATCTATAAATAGTGCAAACGGAGGAAAAAGCGAACACTGCAAGAATTGCAACTTCCTCTTCAAGAAGGGCAACAATCATTTGATTGTCCGGAGACCCGGCTCCAGTCAAGATCATAATCAAGCACTTTAATAAGCTCGAAGATTACTCGAGCATCCGGCGATGCGGCGGCTCCAAACGAACCGCAATAGCAGGACTGTGCGTCTTCCGGAGTGCGCACAGTCGTAGACATCGCCGTTGGGCATATTTCCCACATAACTCCCCCCCTTAGAAAACGTCCCCTTGCCCCGTCCCTTCAGCCACCGTAAGTTTAGCACACACCGCACAATGAACTCGACAAAAATTCTGCTTCATTACGCTAAAGACCTCACTCTTTCGACTAAAAAGGCGCCCACTAAAAGTTCATTTGTTTCACCTTGATAACGCTCGACCACACGCTGTTGTGATCGATCGCTGCAAGATTTCGCACTCTACGCGCAATTTGGCGTGCGCAAAATACCGTCTGGTGTCGTGCCTGCTGCACAAAACTCAGGTGTGCAATACTCGTTTTGCGATTTGAATGCTATTTATGCTAGCTAAGATCGATCGCGAACTCATATTAGGCGCGATCGATTCTAGCGGACCGGTCTCACGCGTTAACACTCACGCCAATCTCGAGCGAAAATAGCGGCGACGATGAACAGCGGCGGCGCACACTCGCCAGCGAAATGGTTTGAGTCGAACTAAAACGTTCAATTGAATCTTTTTTGAGGCAGCGGCTTGAGACTGTCTCGGATCGAGGTGATATGATCATATGGGGTACATGTGCCTTTCATATGAGAGCGGCACACGGGTGAGTGTGTGAACGCGATGTGATCGATTTAATTGCAACATAAGTTGGGGGAACTGGAGGAAAAGCAGCTGGACAGCGTTACCAGATGGAAACGGCTCTTTGATCTTGTAAGACTGCCTAAAATCTCAAGTTATTTTAAGGATTTTATTTAAAGTTTTGCATCAGTTTGAATGAATTTATGCTTTTTGCGATAAGTTTAGTAGCTTTTCATATTGGGAATTGTATCGTATTCCTAATTGTTTCTAAGAAGAAACTCGAAAGTTTGCGCGCTTGTTGAAAATAGTCGAAATTTTTAAATAGAAAAACATCTGAAGTTTGTTTATTTAGATTAGGTTAAGTTTGAGACCTCTATTCAGTTGTTAGAGTGCTGGACTAGCGTCCCGTAACTTTCGCGATATAGGGACATGTTTCTGAGAATCAGGCTCGTCCTCTGAGACAGAAGAGCTCAAAAAAAAAGGGTTAAAAAATGGCAAACGTTTCGATCCGGGGCACCAGACTGAATCTTCATCCGTGTGGCTATTGCCTGGGGCCACAATTACAGACACCACAATCGTTCAGATCGAACGCTAGTCCTTATTTCCACTTAGTTCAAATACTAATTTTGAGTATCCCCTTAGCTGGAATCATAACCTTTAGCCTTCTTGTCATTGATTCTACCAACTTAGTACACCATTCTTTCCGTATTCTTTCTTAAAATTGAGAAATATCAAAACATGCTCTCTTTTCTTAATTTTCTTCCCAAATCATAACCATGCTTTATAGGGTTAAGGTCAGTTGACTGCGGGATTGTTTACAATCGATTTGGTGTATTATAAAGCAATGAGGATTTTGTATTCGCAGCATTATCCTGTTGGAATTAATAATTATTAAGGGAGCTCCCCAGTTTGAAACCTTCAGAAAATCGAAAAGATAAGCCTCGAACTGAACTAATAAAGAAAAGTTAAGTTAGCTGATAATGATTTTTTTGTGGAAGCAGAAGGTCTGATTAACTAACTTACATTTATTAATTTCGTTTTCGATATTTCGTAAGGTTATAGGATAAACGAGTTGAATAAACTACTAGTTCTCGTACGAAAAACAAATAAACAATTCCATATAAATGACCGATTATTCGTTTAATAAATATACAAAATATAATTAAAAGATATTACATTTTAAAACTATGTATTTTCCTTAAACACCCTAATTTACTTTTAATAATCAATTTTATAGTTTTTCAAAATGGATATATTTCCTACAAAACATTGACATTGGATATTTTACTTTTATTATTACAACAAACATTTTGCATATTTTGCCTGATCTTCGCTTTCTTACATAAAATTTTAATCCTCGTGTTTACTCTATTTGCATTTTTATTGCTCATTTCAGCAAAAGTAGCGACTATTAACAAAACTTTACTTTTTCACCGTATGATTTTCTTATTCGGATTAATTGGTGGAATGAACTCCTATAAATTTGGACAAGCATTTTAAATTGAATAAAATTAATAAAAAAAAGGGTGTCGTCTGAATTAATATTCCTCTTTTGAGAAAACTTATATCATACATCATCACAGGTATTGCAGTTTTGTTTTTTTCTGATTTTAAGGAAATATTCGATTGCAACAATAGTGTGAACCTAAATTAAATTAATTAGGTTAGGTTAGGTTGGTGTGGCTGCCTAGAAAGGCACTCTTAGGCCATTTTTTTGGCCTATTATATTACCAGTGAAAATCAATTAATTAATAAATTATTAAACCGTTTTGTTTGGCTGTTTCGTAGTTAACGTCTTTTGCTATTTAGACATGCGCCACTTACTAAGTGTTAAATAACCAACCAGCTGGAAAAGATTTAAGCGCTAAAAGCCCAAGGTGGCAGCTTAATCACACAACCTTTTTTTTTAAGATTATAAATATGCTGCGAATTTTATGAAGTGATCATGAGAACAAGATAGAGTTTCATATTAAAGTGGAAAAACTGTTGATGTTCTCTTCCGAGCTAAAGTATATTCTGCACCTTGCTGATGACCTGGTTTGCAGTAATTTTATAAAGTAACTTTTAAAGCGATAAGTGGCTTATTTTACGTGAATAGCGACAGTGGGCTTGGCAGAGCTCCTTAAAAAGGAAACCTTACACCACCCCGAGATACCCAAAAACGAGCTCTCCTCATAAAATTAAAATTATCGGATGCCAATAAAGACAAAAATCAAATGAGATAAATAAATATGAAATATTTCGAAAAAGCTGTGATATCACAGTAAAATCGTGGAAGGTATCTCTATGAAAAGTATGCGATCGAAACGTGTGAGCGATTGCACAACGATGGACGCAACAAAAAGAAACGCAAATTTGAATGGGATCGCGCGCACGCATTTGGCATATTAAAAAATTTCTGTACTTTTGCGAAGCGGCCTATTCCCGGGGAGTCCATTAAAAGTGGCACAGGCGATCATTTGAACTTTTGTCAAACTTCCATTTATGTCGGTCTGTCTGTCTGTCTGTTTGTCTGTATGTTCGTTCGTTGTGGCACAGCGCAGTGCCCAAGGTGAAAAAGGCAATTGCGCCCATGCAGCGGCGGCAGTCGCTCGGACCGTCATCAATCCGCTCAGACAATCGCGAATTAAAGTGTATCTGGGCGGCCCACAGGAGTCGCTTGCGACTACTTTTCAATTCACATTCATTGTGATTCAAATTAAGGCCGAAGACGTTAGGGGCTCCTTTGCCTGGTGCATCAATTGAATTGCGATCGCCTCGTATAAAATGTCACCTCGTTTAAAGGCAAGAACTCTTTCGGGTCTGGTGTACGCCTTTGCGTTTTCCATTTTTACACTTGACTGCACTTTCGAGAGCCGCGATCATCGGTTGATCTGCTTAGAATTGGTGATCATAACTAATTCTATGATGCGAACAGGGCCCAGCGGTACGGCAGCAGTTTCGATCGCGGCACTTTATGCTTTATGTAAAAGGAGCACGTTCGCAATGCCCGCTTACGACTGTGGGCCGCGAATGCAATTACATGAGCCAAAGACAAGAGTCGTCTTGGACTTGGATTGAGAAAACGAACCCAACCATTCATCGTACAGGTTGTGGAACTCGCGAAACATTTTTTTATTGAAAAATAGAATAGAATCGCAGCACTGCCAGCACAATGGTTGCAATCTTTAAAGACATTAAAATTGGAGCTAATGATAAGATAATAAGACGAGGTTTCTTATGATGTTGAAATATCGCAAAGTATCTCGGGATAACAGAATAGTTATTCCATTGCAGGCTAACTCAATAGTAAATTTAAACTAATCACTCACATAAGTGGAACTTGTGCATGAGGATTGCAAACAGACTGTCTGGCTATTTATTTTGTAATATAAAAATTACACACTTCGAGTTCATTTGAAAGATGTAAAACTTTAAATATAGTTAGATTAATTCACTTAAAACAGTTCATTTATTAAGTTAATATTTACTATAAATATAATGCAAAATTAGCTACTTATAGGATTGATTTTCAGCCAACTAATTCAAAAGCGTTGTATATTATAATTACTATTTGAAATAATTAAGCCTACTGTTGCTATTAGTTAAATTTAAACTTTTTGAATGAGAAAACAATTCAAAGGGTATATAAAAACCTACAATTAATTAAAATAGCCATTTAGAATAGTCGGTATATTTAGCTAAAATTTTAAGTTATATTATCAGGTTGTCAAGGATGCAATTTGTAAAAAAAGGCAAAGTTTGCTGATAGCTTAGCTCAAAGTATGCGCCTATATTATCTACACACTTTTCGTTAAGTTCCCACTATATTAAAATATTATCGAAAACATGTTTACAGATACAATTTCTAGACCAGATACATCTTTTCACCAATATACCAGCCTGAGGTACAGAAAACCGTTCTGATACTGCCCCTCACCCAAGCTCATTTAGCTAATTTTACATTTTAAAATAGTTAACTTTATACTTTTAAAAATGTAAATATGGCTATTCTAAATACTTATTATATACCCTTATTACAAGTCTTATAAATTTCAGTTTGTGGTTTGTTAGGGTTAAACCTATCTTTAAGGTCTAAAACTTTCAGCCCTAGGTAACTTACATGTCTCTGAGTCAATAACTCTTTGCATTTAATCACAAATAAAGAAGGAGTTTTTTGTCTTTGAGTGCACATCACAAACTTGAATTATAAGGACAAAACATGGAATAGTTATCAAAACCAAATTGGAAAATATTAAAAACATAAATTTTTCAGATTAACATAACTCTGAACTTAATAAAAGATTGCTTTGTTGAATTCGAGTATTTTTCATTGTAGTACAATTTCAAGTGTCGAAATTGACTGAATTGTTTTGACTTATTAATGACTGAAATGTTTTGACTTATTAATGGACATTTCCACACAAAAAAACGATATATCAAATTATAAGAATCTTTTAATTTAAGAAAGACCCTACACTAATTATGTTAATATGACAGTAGGGTTATATTAGATTTTGATGATATTACACCAATAGTTGCATATAGTTCGTCTGTTCCAGTCATTTAAATTAAAATAGAGCTTAAAATTTTAGTTTTAAATGAATGTAACATTAGACTGCATTCAAGGCGGGTATGATGATAGCAGAGGAATAGTTTTCCTAGACAATAGATGCAATAACAATAAAGCCCTTGTAACTAATAGGAACAAAAGGCTTCGAAAAGACGTTCGTTTTCTTAAAATTGCATCAATTTACAGTAGTAAACCTTGTTTTAGCGATGTCTTAATTTATCTTTCTGCTAGTGTTAATTAGTAAATCCAGCTAAATATTTCTGTTAGATTTAGTGATGCTGTCACGAAGAAGAAAGACACTGTCAGTGTAATTAATTTTCGGCCTAAATAAGGCATATCTGGCCACCAATTTGCATCAGAAAGGCAAAAAAAAATATGCTTGCTCGAATGTCGAATTGCCCAAGTTTCCACCGTAAGTAGAAAAAAAAATTCCAGAAACCCTCCAAAAGAGAAAACTTTAATCCTCCGACCATTGCCTGAATATGCCCATGGGTTGCAAAACCATGATAAAAAATCGAATCCACTTATCGCCTCACAGTACTCAGTCATATTTTGGGTGACAATTTTTTTTTTTGTTTTTTGTTTTATATCTCCGCTGTTGTTGAAGAGAATCAACGGGAACCGCGAAGAAAAAACGGTTTCCCTTCTGGAAATTGAAAAGCGAAACAATTGGGACAGTGGACGCATCATTTGTCACCCGCTCGCGGACCCCAGCAGACCCCGGGATCATTTACAGCAGACGCCACCGATCTTCGATTTTGACTTTGATACTTTTTGCCGGATTAAGCTGCACTTTCACCCGGAGGCGTAGGTGGGCTTGATAAGTCCAAAAAAAAAAAAAAAACAAATTACAACATTTCTCAGTGGATCAGATCGTCCAGAGCAAATTATGAGTGATTTATAGGCACTGTCATATTTTTTTGCCAACAACTTTATTAAAATTTTTTAATGGAAAGGAGAAAAACAATCACTCAGTGACCGCACCAGCGGCCGTGGTGATCATGATGGTGATGTCACTGCCATACTCAAGGCTTTACCAAGAAATCTTTCTGTATTCGCCTGTTTAATTATTAACAACAAAAAATTAATACGATTGCAAACTTGATCAGGAATGTGACCCTGCACTGATGCGTTTATTGTGTTTGAGTTAATTAAATCTATCTTATGGCAGAAAAAATGTTAGACTAGTGGCTTTGTCCAAATCAAAAGATGGCACAAGTTTTATGCGTTTTTCGACATGCATTCGCACTATGTGTGCGTATGTTCCGCAACGACAATCTACAGGATTTATATTTAAGTGATTTTGTAAGACATAATAAAATTAAAACTTAGTTCCAAGAATCTCATTTACTCAATTTAAACATCATACGTTTTATTGACTCGTTATTTTACGAAATTTGTCGTAGAAGCTAAAGTAATACAAGCCTTTTCAATTCTATAATTTTAAAACTGCTTGATATTTAAAGGTTATTTAACTCAATTTGTGAATTCAGTTAAGATCTTACTTTTTCAAAAGTATAGTTCAAAATTAAGATAAATCATTTTCAAGTTTTTAAAATTTAAAATGAACCTATAAGACCCAAGTTTGAATATTTCATTCATTTTTGAGGTTATAAGTATTCGTTTTTTTTTAGTTTTTATTCTTTTAGTATAACCGATTTATTTTACAATTTTGAATTATATCAAATAATTTTATTTAAAATCCGCTAATACTTTGTTAATTTCCCAACAGCTTCCGAAGAGCAATTTCATTTATACGAAAATCAATGTGGTTGGGTTTAACTGACCCAGTGGTGAAGATTGTCATACTTATTTAATAAATGTTGCTAATATCTAAAATACTTTTTTTTCTGAAATAGAGCAACATCGAAGAATAAGTCTGTTAAATTAACTCATTTTATTTCCAAGTAATTTTATGGTAATAGTAGGTGTTGTGAGTCTGGGTAGGCAGACAACGTATTTTTAGATGACAAAACCACTCATGTTTTAAAGCGGAAAATATACCCAATTATTAAAATTTTGTGGTATGGTCTTCATATTATTCTAGCAAGAATTGAGTCTGTTCGAAAGAGATTTCTGCGTTTGGCTTTGAATGGTTTGCCCTGGCAGAATCGTTTGTATCTTCCTTGTTACGAGCACAGATTGAAATTGATAAATTTACAAACATTGAAGTGTCGCCGTGAGATATTTAGCTAGGGTTCTTTTTGTCCACTTTGCGTTGAGCGGTGAATTTATCTGTCCCGAAATATTATCAATTTTAAGCATTAATGTACCGACGAAAGCCTTAAGAAAACATGATTTCTTAAAACTTGAGACTTTTCGAGCATATTTTGCAATATTCGGTCCAATTGAGTCCCCTAAGGTATCTTACAATAAGTATTTTGATGAAATTGATCTGAGTTTAAATAAACGTGGCAGAGGCTTAGGAACATTAGACTCTAGTTTTATAATTTAAATTTTACCAGATTGATGTATTTTAGTTAAGACATAACCTTTTTTACAGTCGTGGCAGTAATCTGTTGGCTAAATAAATAAATATAGTAAGTCTAGTCTAGTCTAGTCAGTTTTCGCTGTTTTTTAAGTTTTATTTTAGTATAATTCAAATGTTCTACGAAAAACTACTTAAAGTAAAAAAGAAGATAAACGCTGAAATATTATGGCTTAGAAAATAGGGTTGCTAAGGAAATGAGAAGATCTAGAAGCTTTTCTAATAATTTCGTCAATTTGGACAAAAACTATGCGAAATATTTTGATCATGCTACAAATAAAAAATTCTTACAGTCCCTAAAATCACTCTTTCTTTCTAAAATTGTCTTTAGCTCTTATTATACCGTGATTTTATGTAATAGGAACTTTTAACATCGATATTTGTATCCTAAAATATTGGCTGAAAATGTTCATCAGCTTTTTGTTTTAAATATCGATACTATTTCAGCACCCTTACTAAACTGACAACATTCAGGCATGACTATCACCTCGCACCGATCACCGCCATTGGCATCGCCTGACCTGGCGTGATCTTGACTCTGAGTAAGGAAACCTTGCTCCAAGTCATGACTGCGGCCTGTGGCATGTCTTAAAGTGATCGCGACCTCGTCGTAGGTTTCGAACTTCTACAGGCGCATTGCCAGTAAGGTTCTGTAGAAAGCCAGCGCTGGTGAAACTCGTGCAATCCGAATTCACCTTTAATTGTGACAAAATGATAAATAGGCTACGGACTGATGGGAGGGATCTTTCTATAAAAAAAAACGATATGTCGACATCACGTCTTTTTAGCACGGCAGCAGATCGCCCTCGCGAATCATGCGCATGAAAGTGGTCTCATTGGATAGTGGGCAGCTGGCGCAAAAAAGTACCATGTCGCCTCATTATGAATAGTCAGCGAGATTCCTAGCGCGATTAGAAATCCTCAGTTGCAAATTAGGCGTTTTACACCGCAACAACTGTTCCCGGCCGATGAGGGGCCATTCTTAAGGTTTCGTGTCCAAGACGTCAGCCGTGTCCAAGTCCCATCCGAACCGACGTTTCACGTCACTCGGCGGCAGGCATTTCCGGCTCTCGGACTAGCATCAGAGATCGGCAGTCTGCACCGCACGGAGCACTACATCTAGAGGAGGTAGTGCGGCTCGTCGTCGTCCAATTTGATTTAACGTCGATTCGTGGTTAATGGAGCATTTAAACTTGGACTGATGTGAACTCGAGGCGAACAGCGAAAAGGAGGCGTTAAATGTCTCGAGGTGATGTGCCCAGGCCGGCTGGCTGTGCACAGATGGTAACTTTGCCGGATGGTTTTCCGATGATGCCCGCCGTGTGGCTGTACGCCGGTGGACCTAGTCGAAGACTCAATTAAATGTGCTCCATAAAATTCAGAAGAGTAGCGTGATCAGTTCGTGCCTTATGCTCATCACGACCGCTATGTTTAGCCGCTGATGGGAACCGTCGATTGGGGCGAAATCAGACGAAGGTAGCAAATAAACAAAAAAAAATAGAGGTAAATAAAAAAACGACACCTTTGACGGCCGTGGCGGGTTTGCACCCGCTGCAAAAGTAACCCAGTTATTTCGCCTATAAAGAATATTTAAATTGGAGAAAGGAGAAAACTGGAGGAAGATTTCTCTGACTATTTTGGGCCTTTGTCTTTGTTGTCGAATCACCTCGACGAACTGTACCGATTCGTGTTGAGTACATTTTGGCGAAATTGCACCATTGTCGACATTTTTTTTTTATTGGTCGAACATGCGGCGGTCTAATAAAAAGCAGAAAATAAAATGTTAGATGGGACCTCTGGTAGGTCAGTTGTTAGCGCACTGATCTATCGTCCGAGAGGCTGTGGGTTCGAATCCCACGTATAACCATAGTGTCCTGCATTACGTGGTAACAAAATGGGCCAAAAAATGGCCTAAAGTGTACCTTTCTAGACAACCCCACCAACCTAACCTAACCTAATGTTATATGATGAATTTTCCGCTTTTGTAAGTAATCCCATGATTAAAAATTTGTTCGACAGAAGGCATATAATTTCGACATGGGTTGTTTTATATAATCAGAGCCTAAAAATAAAACTTCTCTGCAATCAGAAAAATGAGACCATTGATACATTTTTGTATCAAATTTAACTTTTTTAAAATCCTTACAATAATTTTACATCCAATAGGGTTAATATTTGATAAATCACAACGTAATTTACTATTTAATGCTCTTATGGAATGGAAAGTACTCTATCAAAGTATTAAAATCGTCTTTAATCCTTCTATGTCTTTAATTTTTAACCCTAGTAGGAGTTAAACCTGAAATTTACTCCAGAATAAGTATAAAATCTACTCAAAAATTAGGGTAAACTCCTTCACAAATGCACATTTTTCTCATTGACGTAATTTTAGTGAACGAACTCGTCGAGCTCTCGATCGAGCAATCGGAGTGTGTCTTACTAAAATTAAAAGTGGTATTCAGTCCTATAGTGTCTTAGGTACTCTAAATGTATTTTGAATATTAACTTAGTAGTTTTATAGTAAACCTATCCCGTATTTGTTATTTTTAATAAATGCTTAAGGTTCAAAGAATTTTATTATTTAAAATGCTTCTAATAAGATTAAACTGGCTAACAAATTAATTAATTATCGGTCTTACCGAACAAATGGCATTTTATTTCAATTGGATTTTGTCTGTAGATTACGAATTTGTTGAAAAACACAAAAGACTGTGTTTTAGACACTTTATAGCTTAGAAATTAATTAGGAAATATGAAATACGATTAATCTTTCCAATCTATTTTTAATATCTTGGCGAATAAATTTTTCATGATAGTCCGCTGCTATGATCTTTATTCATTCATCTATTGTATTAAATATTTGTTTTGTGAAAATGCATCAATTTCACCGAATATTTTGAATATTTTTAAAATGTTTTGTATTTTTATAAAATAGCTAAAGGTTCAAACTTGTGCCAGAGATGCAGCTCCTTGGACAATTCATGATTTTTTTATAATGCTTCTTAAATGGTAAATATGCGATCTTTGGTATTTATTCCATTCTATTCGTTTTTTGAAAATGAGTGCTGCTGACCGAGCGTTTTCCTTAACGAAATCAATATCTAAAGAAAAAATCGAATAGAAATAATGTGCCACTTGTTCGGTAAAAAATTAGCTATAGATCTGTGTTATTGCTTTCTAGGCAATAATTTAATGTTTGAACACGTTATGATTATTTAATATAATTAATCTATTTATTTTTATATGTAATACAAAAACGAAAATTTGTTTGTTTGTCACACAATCACCACTAAACCCTTGCTTCGATAGAACTTAATTTCTTGCAAGAATGGATTGCATAGACAAACTTAACATATGGCCTATTTTTTACTTTGATATGGTTGCCGAAAATGTTAAACAAGAGATTGCCATGAAAATCGGGTTTTTGGGCATGCTTATTTTGAACCTACCATCAAAATTACCAAATTCAAAATGCTGGATCCAGTGGACCCAAAATGGATATAAAGAAAAGTTATATTTCAAGAAATTGCTATAAAATTCAATACTAAGGGGTTTTGACAGACGCTGCCTTGGAACCTGCTACAAAAGTTTCCAAATTTAAATTGGTAGATCACATATAGCGACCGAAATGCCCTTACACTAAGCAGTTTTAATGAAAAGTAATATCAGAAAGTTTTCGGTGCTATAGAGTTCAAATTTACAAATTTAGCTAGACCGCATTACTGAAAGTTGCAAGTTCGCAAGTTGCGAAGCTGCGTAAATCAGCTAGTCTTTAATAAAGCAGAGGCTACATTTTTAATCTTCATTAAATTAAATCATGATTAAAAGTGTTAAGTTAAGATTTGCTCCCAACATGTTTCTAAGTGTATTTCTTCAACAATAACAGAAGGCCTTTCCGGCGTATGGTTAAAAAGAAATGCTTATAATTGGATCCGCTAATCCCCTGGGCTTTAAGGTTTTCTTAAAAACATTTCCCACAATAAAGTCCTTATAATACTTACTGAATGCACAGTTTGCATTCGTTACCGAGTTTCATGACTGAATCAGGTTAACGACATTAAATTTTCGAAATTGAAATTTGTATGATTTTATGAGTTCCAGGACACGTATGTAGACAATATCCACCTTGTAAATTTCGCCTTGAGAAAGCTTAAAAATGATGATGATCGTAAAGTAAGAATTCGTCATGATCCACTTTTTGGAAGCGGCTTCGTAAGGTTTTCTGGTACTGCGAAAAGTGCGTGTGCAATGCAGGCAAGGCTCCTTGATCAAGATTTGTATCTCTCTGTGGAGCTCGGCCCCTGCATGTCGCCAGCCCGCCTTACTTTTATTTATTAAAATTTTTAACGATATTTTTTTTTCCACGAATCGCACCATCGATTTCTAGAGTGCAAGTGCGCGGCTGTTTGTTATTTTCAGATCCCTGGAGGAGGTTTTTTGTACCTGCCCACGTACGGCTGCTTCATTTTTCCCCGGCATGTGCGACCGATTTACTTACAAAAACCGGGCCACATACCTCTTCTTGTTTTTAGTTCTTTCAAAAAAAAAAAAAAAAAAGACTCATTTTTCCTTTTGCATAATCCGCTCGCAGCCAACATAAGCGGCCGGTGCAGAGTGAAGAACCGTGTCCGCTGCACATGCTCTCTTATTTTATCGCATGTTCTTGATTTATGTCTTACCATCTTGCGGGCCCTTCTTCCTTTCCTGCATTGTTTTTTTTTTTATTCCATGTTTGTCGTGCAAAGCGCTTCTTGAAAACGAAATTGCAATAAACTTCAAGGTCGTTTTTATAGTGTGCGCGTCCTTGATTACTGTTCGATGCGTTTTTCTACCATCCGCGGTGGTCTGGTCATCGACGTCGCCGTCTTGCACTTAATTCCCCGCGATGAAGAACTTTTGCGTTCAATGGCCCCCTTCGATTTTCTTATTTTGCCCTCTACTCTGGTATTATACGTTTTATATAAACTCGATTAATCTACCCGAGATCTGAGGAACGAGAGTCTCAAAGAAAAATTTTTTTTCGCAATTAGATGTGCCCGGTGTGCAAGGTGCTCAGCCACATTTTATTTCTCCTTGCACCTTGCGTCCGTGGACTAAATTACTCTTCAGGAGTTTTACGAAAAAGGAATGGGGAACCTGTTGCTTTATTGAGTTCAATTTGCGCTTTTCCCTCCCTCCGTATAGCATTTTCGCTAAAAGTCATACAAGCCTACTTTACTTAAAGTCTGGCCACGTATATGTGGGGGAGAAGCACATTTCTCTAAAGAAGGTGACAGTTTTATGGCAATTCCTGGACGTCTTTTAATAATTTACGACCTTATCGAGATGGTTTTTCATAAGTTTATCAATCGTGCTCGTCGTTTTGCCGAATTTGGCCATTTCTCTTAATTTAAATATTTTTAAAAAACGTTGAAAATGTCACAATGAATTTGATCGGTTTTAGTCTTTATAATTTTTTGGCGATTTAATGGGTTTATTTAAGTACACTTGATTGCGTAATGAATGAATTCAGGTTTTACAAATTCATAAACTTCGAATTATAATTAATTTTGAAATAATATAATTAGGGTAAAACGGATTAAGATGTCGTAGTGAGGTAAGATGGGATACCTGTAAAATTTCGTAAACTAAAATAATTACAACATCCATACTATGCTTATTATAAGCGACCAATCTGACCCTATCAATGATTTTAATGACATCGAAGTAGGTGGTTTTGTAGATCCATGAATTCGAAAAAAACTTCTAGATAGAGTAGGTATATAAAGATGAGATTCTACTTACCCCATCTTGCCCCTTTGAGTCATTCTAAACAAACATTTAATTTTTATTATAATACTAAACTACACTTTGCCCTTAGAGGTAACCCATTTTACTCCTTGGGTAGGGCAAGATAAGTTAATGTATCAATGTCCAATACTTTAGTTATTTGTTCTTAAACTATTTTAAATACGTTCCTCTTATAACAATTAATAAGAAGACTAATAGTCGAAGGTTTAATAAATAAAGTATTAGTTTCCTACATACTAAACAACGAAATTCTATTAACAATGAAACCTTAAGTACCTCTCTTGCCCTAATTTCCTCTACGCTCAAGCTTTTTACAATTATTTTCTAGTAATTCTTAATTAAACTTTAACTATTAATTCCCAAATATCAACTAAAATAGACCACAAAAGAGAGTTTTTATATTACGGGCTAGAGTATAATTTTTCCAATACTAAAACTAGTGATACTAAGCTTTATATTTGCTAAATATTCAATTCATAACCTATCACAAATTTAAAGAGAAACACCCTACATTAGCTAACAGATCGACTTCTATATAATTACAATATAACACTAGACCACACAGTGCAATGACTGTAGCAAAATTTATTTAATTATTATCCTTCATACTCTCCAGATCTAGCTCCCACTGACTACCACTTCTTTCGTGATTTGGATTAAATATACGAGGTCTGTTCAAAAAGTATCGAGAATTTTGAATTTCCACGGACTACGTATATGTTGGTACTCATGTCCCTCACTTATGGTAATAAGCTCGGCTATTTTGAATGTTCAGTTAATTGTTGACAACTATAATAATAATCCGCTTATACAATGTAAGTCTACAAAGCTAGTGGTATCACAATGGGCCGCATCTGGCCTAAGGGTAGCCACTGTAACAGCCACACTAACCTAACCTAAGTCTACAAAAGAATTTAATTTTCCCTTTCTTAATAGTAAGTGATGTAAAAGCATATTAGAAATATACAATAGATGTAGAGTACATAGCATTTCTGATTTATGTCGATTAATGTTGGCGTTAGAGAATTGTTATAAATATAATGCTGAGTTACTATTTTATTAGGTCATGCTGCGCTGCAATGTCTAGTAATGCTAGGTACTGTTAGACAATGCTACGTAATGCTGAGTATTTCTAAGTAATGCCAGGTAGTGTTGAGTAATGCTAGGTAATGCTAAGTAATGCTTCTAAAGTACGGTAATGGTGAATTACTAATAAAATTACTTGGTAATGGTAATTAAATATGTTGAAGTAAAAGTACTGGTTATGAAACTGGTAATTTATCTTAACTGTATTACTTGTACTGATAATTGTAAATCTTTTTACAATTTCTGTTTTTCTGTTTCACCTTAATTAAAAATTCGAATTTTTCAAAATTGCCCATATTTCCTCTGTGCCGTTTTGATAGTTCAAAATTATTCGTTCAGTATGCTTCCTCTTGGAAGCTGAATCATATTTAATAACATTTTAACGATCAAATTAACTTTTTCTCGGAAATTTCTTAGAACTATAAAGACATACGAATCCAGGATCTCACGAGAACGAGTTCTGTGCAGAAATTGTAAAAATTTCAAGAAGTTATACCCTCAGAGTGCAGGTATTAAAAATTTTATGACGATTGTAAGTACAGTGAATGCGCGAGTTCTTTTACAATTTTCTCTTAATTAATACTCCTGAATTGCAAAGCGTATCAAAGTGGGTCTCGGCCAGTAAAAACCACACCAACCGGACGCATTTCGATTAACCCCAAGATTTTACAAAAACGAAGGGAACAATTTTTAGTTACATTTTAAAAGCGTTTAAAAATTGAACAGTCTCGCCAATAAAACAGAAAATTCTTGTTAAGTAAGCAAAAGGTGATCGTCAACCATTTATGACAACCTCAATCCATTTTTATATTTGCGAAAAGTAAACAGGTAACGGTGCGATTTTTAATATAATTGCACCGGAGCCTGGAACATATCAGAAAAAGGTGTTTACTTACACCTGCATTCGACCAGCACACCCTGTGAGCCCGACGCAGCCTTACCTGAAAGAGGAAGAGAATATATTTTTTTTTTATGAATTATTGACATTATTACACATTCTGATGGTACGCGGCAGTAAATATGTGCGGAATAAGTTCACAAAATTCCGCTTTCGTATGCAAATTTTTTTGTTTTTTTTTGAAGCTCACGTTCTCGAAATCCGCGATTAAAGCAGCTCTGACTGTGCTGTCGCTGACCGGTGAAAATTCCCTTGATTGGTGGCAAACAATGAAAAATTCTCGGCCAGGGCGGAATGCAAATATATTTTTCCCAGTCATTCAGTTCTCAGGCCGCGAATTCCTCAAATCGTTGACCCGAAGTGGCCTAACCTAAGCAGAGTCACAATCGACCCGCCCTCAATTTCTTTATAAAAATTTATTAATCGCCGTGAACACCGGTCCAGCTCATTGGTTCCAATCTCTGTTTTTTTTTTCGGGGATTTATAGGCCCGGAATGGGTTCTGGCGACGTAGGCGGGCAAACAAGCTATCTAAACAATGGGGTATCAGGGTAACAAGGGTAACAGGGGAGGTGAGCATTAGAAAAAGAAAAGTAATTAATTGGACATCGTATGCAAATGTTTGCCGGTCGTAACGCAGGACTGAACACGAAACAAAAAATGCAAAGTAGAATCAGATTGTTAATAAAACGGAAATTTTCTGTATTTATGGATACTCTAAAGCGATATAGATATCATCTCCAAGAAATAGTCGTGCTTTTCGAATTTTTAGAGCAGTTATTTTTTTAAATTTATTGACCCTCAAATTCTGAGATTGGTATCCAAGGGTAATAACAGGCTTTAAAGATACTGTGGAAATTGGTGATTCTCTTTGCGGTCTACCAAAGTTAGCTTAAAAGCATTTCATTTTAAGTGTTTATGGGAAAATTAAATATAAACTTCCGGCAAATCTTTTAAATCATTTAAATTTAAAATTTTTATAATGTGACAATGTGGGCAGATATTTGCCGTCATCAAACATCCTGTAGATTTTGTTTGAGAAAGAGACCAATTTTTAAAATTATTATAAAGTCTCTTTTGATAATACGAATGACCACATGTTCAGTTTTCTATTATTTCTGTTTTTATCGTATTTAATTAAGATTTTCTTTCATCAATATTAATTTGGCTTTTTAAAAGTTAGAGAAATATTAAATAAATACGAGGGCAGTTTGATAAGTCAGTCACATTTTGCATTTCTTCTGTAGTAATTTTAAATGCAACACTAAGTACTCCCTTCAGTTGCCATCTATTAATAGACTACTGCCAGATTTTGAGTAAGCTGCGCCATTTATTTTATTTTTGATAGCCATTGAAAGGAAACAACCTCTTGAATTTTGACGAAAATGGAAAAAAAGTGAATTTCATGTACTGATTAAGCATTATGTGTAGTCACCGTGGAAAAAATCCATAAATTGAGCTAGGAAATGCTTACCCAGCATATTCTCTAGATATATCCCCCTGCGACTATTTCCACTTTTCAAACCTGAAGAAATGGCTGGGCGGTAAAAGATCATCATATGAAACAAAACGTCTATTTTAAGGGCACCGAGAAAACCTATTGTTTGGAAGGAATAAAAACAAAAAATTGGAAAAACCTTGGACTAAATGTTACCTCTATACATAGGAAACTATGTTGAGAAATAAAACGCTTATTTGCCGAACAAAATGCCTTTTATGCAAAAACTCACTGACTTATCAAACTACCTTCATATGAGTTTAGTTACATATAACGTTTGTTTTTTTTAACCCTTTCAAATTTGGTGTCCAAAATGAAAGACATAAAATATAAAAAATATATTTAAGTATCAATTTCGATACGTTTGTACTAGAAAACGCATTTGTGCACATAAAGAAAAACTCAATTTTCTCATAAAGTCAACAGAGAATTTGTTTTTTGAAATATTTTTTCTATAGTCCCTTTAGCTTATTTAAGCTATAACAAATTTATTAAATCAGTCTGAGGACGCAAACCTGAATTGAAAGGATGAAAAATATAAAATTTTTACCTTTTTATTTCAAATTGAGTCAAGTTGCATTTAAAATTCCCTACTTGTAAATTTAATTTTTATAATTTTGTTCAAGTGTATAAAGTCCAACCCAATCCTAAAGGGGTTGCATAGATTTTGAGGACTAAAAAAACATATTAACTATATTTTTTTTTGAACAAACTAAATGAATGATTTTATTTAAACTTAGGGCATTCGAAAGAGTAGCACTTGAACAATATTTATAACTTTTCTATTAAAAAACATTGAAAAATTACCCGATGAGAGCTGATCTAAGCAAGCGCCTTCGAAAAATCTACCCTCGCGGTGTGCAGGATAAGTCGAGAAGGACTTATTAGAAGCAAAAACCTGAATGTTTTCTATTTGTAGATAGTACGATAGTAGAAAAGTACGTGATAATAAGAAAGAAAGATTTAAAAAAATAATAAAATTTGAAAATTTAACAGAGTTTAATGGAAAAATGTCGAGTTTTAGCAAAAATTTGGCAACGTATTGGCTTTTAAAATGAGTTGTGGTCGACGAAAATAAAAATCTTTCGTTCTATTATAAGCCAATACCTTTTAAAAGGAGTGTACAAAATTTCAGAATTATCAATAGATTCGTTTTTGAAATATCTTCTTCTCACTTCCACAGTTTTGCTTGGATTGACTTTAAACATTCAGGAAATATCTCTCATAGTATTCTATTAAAATATATAAAAATTTATTGAAAAATACCGATATTTTGAAATTCAAATACCCCCAAAGAGAATGTAAATTTTTTATGAAATGAAAAAATACAAAAGATGTCGATCACCGGTTAAAAAGGCAGTCCTCTTTACCTTTAAAGAAACTCGGAAATTCCATTAATTCTCTCAATAATTCATAATGCCAAACACAATTTATCTTTCCACGAATATATCACAGCAAAGTGAAGAACTGAGCTGATTCCCTAAATAAATTGCGCATATGCAAAGCATTCCAAAATTGATGTGTATCGCGACCTGACCGTAAATCTCTCATTAATTACAAAGTCCCCAAGGAAATTTCTTAGAAAACGGTCGAATCGCCGCTTCTCATATAAATCGTCTAAGATGTGACCAGACAAATTTATTGCTCTCTGCACGGCTCGACAATTAGATGATACCGTGCAGAAGAAGAAAAGGAAGATAGCAAAACAAAAACAAAAAAAAAGCGATGTGACCGTTTCACGGTCATAAATCGAATGAAACTGAAATGATCCATAAAAGTCGGACGAGTTTAAAAATATCATTGCGATTGCGATAAATTAGAAAAATTTGCAGCTTAATTAGAGGACCCGGAGGCCGATTCCTTCGGCAATAGATGGCTCCTCCAGGGAATGCATTCGGTTCGTTAGATCGAACGCACAAGGCTTCCGACTATCGGCGGAAATCTGAGAGTACCCGGAATTAGCATAATTCCGCGATTAGCCCTCACGGCAGCATAAATATTGCCCACTGCAGCACTGCAGGCAGTCAAAAGCCGGAGTGGTTTTCCCGCCCTCACGCTACCTGTGCCGCTCAATCTACGCCGGAAGATTTCGTAACAGCAAAAATGCCACCTTTCGGCGATCGCACCGAAATCTGATCTTAGCGGCAGCAAAAACACGCGCTTCACCCGATGCGACTGCACTTTTTAGGCAATTTCTGCATACGGTGGCGGGGTGGATTCATGTATAGCTTTACACTCGCAAGCTTATTAATTACCTTCGAATGTTATTAATTAGCCGAATCCGCCTACTTGACCGCACCATCCCGCGCACTATTCTCGTCAGCGAGACGACTTTCGACTCGACGGTGCGTGTGCTGGAGCAGAAAATTGCTGGATTTCTCCGTGCACACGGCCATCTGTCTTTAGGCTAGTGAGGATAAATTACGCTGCTTGCGGCTGCGCCCGCCAGAACAGCTTAAATTATCAAATGTTTGGGTCCAGCACAGATTGCGGGTGGTTGTGTGCCATTTCATCACCATATTGAGCCAACCGCCAATTTAAGGAATAACTTTCCATTCGTTTCTAACGCGTTGTTTTTTTTTTCTTATAAATTATTTTCGATAATTTTTACAGTTTTTTATCATTTTAAGCTGTTAAGCAAGAAACGGATGAGGTCAATCAAAAGGTTTAGCCATTTGAAGATGATTTTTTGTTCTTCAACTTGAGCTTTCCTTGAATTGTTGGAAAGACGCGAAAAATACTTTCTCGAATTTATGATAAATTTTTTTTCAAAGTAAATTACAAGCAATCTTTAATTTACCAAAAAAAAAGACTCGTCTAGACTAACCTTAGTTAGATTTATGCATGTATTTGTTTTATTTGCATATGCAGTGTTTAATTTTGGAAGAAAAAAAAAACGAACATGATACATTTTTTTTTCTTTCTTTGAATATCGAGTTACAAATGGGGAGACTCTAGGACGGACTTTTTCTAATAAAACAATATTTTCTGAATTGTTTTTATGAACTTAACACAGATCTCAGTTTGTTAAATTTTAAAATTAATTAAAATTTCCAGTATTATCCTTTTTTCCCTGTATTTTCCAAATGTTTTATGAATGAAACTTGTTGGCAAAATTAAAATTGTAGAAATTAAACGGCTATTTGTAAAGGAAGGGCCACTCACGTACTCAAGAACTTGATCGTTAGAAATTCGAGTATTAGGGAGAGGTCATCTAGTCCGATCGAATAGACTTCGATGGCCAACAATGGACCTGGAAGAAGGGCATTGAACCTCTTCAAGAGTGTCGCATAGCTGTGCTTTTTACACTTCAATTCTGAATCCAGATTAAGCAGGAAATTTTGCATTGAATTGAAATTTATTTATATACACTAGTGAGCAAAAAAAAATTTGTAATCACTTTGAAAATTAAAACAAAAAATCCTTATCTAGACTAAATTTAGATCTACGATTAACGAAAGGATATATGATCAGGTCATGGTCAGGTGGCTTATTTTATTATCATACCATCAATACGTAGCTTGCTTATCAAGGGTAAGTCCTAGGTATTTCACATTGTCAGCCCAAAATATTTCTTGTCCATACAGTGGAAGATTAGAAAGATGGATAGCAAATACCGACGAGATACAATTTTCAATTTGAGGAAAAGTTCTGCTATAAATAAATCTGTACAGGATAGATCCAAACCGAGCATTAAGGGACCCCGGCCATAATCTCTTAGCAATTAATCCTAATTGTGTCCACATAAACATAGAATTTTCTATTTCTAATAATACAACAGAGCTTTCTCGCTAACCCTATACTTAATTCAATTAAATTCTCGCATCGAGGATATTCTAATACCGTTTTCCAATTACTTAAAACCTTTCCGACACCTTTCTGCAGGATGGTGCACTCTGCCATACTCTCCGGACAATAAAAAATATTTTTAGCATAATGTTCTTAGTGCTAGATCATCCGTGTCCAGGTGAATCTCCTAATTTAAACGCAATTGAAAATGTTTTAAGTCTACTAAAACCAAATATTGATTCTCTTCCTAATTCTACGTTATCTTAAAACAAAATATAACAGATATTTGGGTAAATAGCCCCAAAATTAAAGAAATGATAGAGCGATGCTACGAAAGTATGCCAGAACGAATAAGTGCAGTAATTAGTACTAAGGGTGGTTCTACTAAGAATAAAGATATTTTTAAAATACGTTTTTCATTAATTCATAGTAAATAACACAATCAACCAAAAACCACACTTCTTTTTTTATATTTATGTTTCCATCATGTTTTACCATCAATAAGAGAACCATTTTAAAAAAAAATTCGGATTCTAATTCGATTAATAGGGGTGTATATATATTTTTTTTTTAATTTATTATAGCTCTTAGGCTAAATAGATAACAAATGCCCTGATAATTTCGTTTCAATTTGGCAAAAATACTCGACCTCCTCTAGGAAAGTATGGTCTCTAAACCATTTAACTGTGGAATTTATTTTTAAAAGTTCCTCACGGGTGCATAATTAAAATCTTGCGATGACGAGTATACACGTCACACGCAATACGAGTGATCGCATATACAAATTTTGTGAAAAAGTATTTAAAATAAAAACGTTGAGGATTTATTAGATAAAAATTTATTGTTGAAAAAGTTCAAAAAAAGCTACATAGATAAATAACAAGAAACATGCAGACTGAATGGTTCATTGGAGGGTTGGATAGGGCAAGTATAGGTCAAGCTTAAGGGAGGTTTTAGTAAGATGGAAATCGAAGACGGTAGAGTTGCTGACCATCCGCAGCTTTCTGATAAAACGTTCAAAGTGATCATAGTTAGTACGATTGCTTCCAAGGCGAAAGGTAGGAAAAGATCTAACGTTACGGGGGTTAAGGTTAAGGGATATGCTGCGAATGAGGTCAGGGTAATCAATGGAACCAGCTAGGACTTGGTGAACGAAAACAATATCGGCGACATCTTGACGTAGAGCGAAGGACTGGAGGTTGATTAGTTTTAGGCCGTTTTCATAAGGAGGTCTGTCCAAGGCGCAAGGCAAAGCAGATGAATCTATGAATCTACGCTTGAGAGACTCAATCCTATTAATAAGTGTGGATCGTGAATTCCTTAGACCAACGTTTACCGAAGCCCAAAGCAGAATTGACCTTCTTAATTGAATGATCTATGTGGGAACAGAAGTTGACTTCAATATCGCATATGACACCGAGATCGCGAAGGGAAAAGACAGAAGGAATGGGTTCACCAGAGAGGACATAGGATCAAGGAGAAGATAAGGTGCGCTTACAGGAAAAGGTGATCGTTATAGGGTTTATTGTTAATATAAAGGAAATATAATACTAAATGCCATCTTAATCTTCACATCTCACTGAAAATTTTAATTTTTATATTTTCAATTACGTGTATACACGTCAACTGCACCGCAATAGAGTTTCAGATTGACGTGTATGCACGTCGAACTCTATTAACTGTTTAACTAGGCATATTTACCATTCAAATTGGAGTTAAGAAACACAATACCGTCCGTTGTAAGCACGTTTAACGAAATATTTTACATAATTTTTAATTTGCATGTAGTAAATCCGCAAAATTCCTGCTTCTCTGTACATTTTCAATTTGAATAGTT
Organism: Philonicus albiceps; assembly: GCA_963969385.1. Lineage (NCBI taxonomy): Eukaryota > Metazoa > Arthropoda > Insecta > Diptera > Asilidae > Philonicus > Philonicus albiceps. The sequence continues at coordinate 74,080,760 of OZ017772.1, read as the reverse complement.
AAGACCTTTATAATGCTAATTGTATGGGGTACGGTAGTTATCCAGCAAAAATCTTCTTTTTTTTCAAGAAATTTCTGGCCATTTATCTTACTTGACTCCATTCATTTTAAATATCTTTCCTCTTTTTACGCAACTATTCCGTACTTAACTTTATGAGAAAAGATTTTTACTTTTTTTAAGTAACAACGTGAACATTTTGTTTCTAGAAATAAGAAATTCTAACCGAAGTATAGAGGAGGAATAATTTTCATAAATTTCAAAGTGAACGGATCAATTCCACCATAGACCGAAGAGTCTTTTGTTTTTCTTCGCGATAAAGCAAGAAGAAAACTTACTTCCTTATCGAAATACCCTCGCGAATAAGACAGGAATATGAAAAATAAAAATAAATGAAAATAAATAAATAAATTCACACACACCCACAATAAGGTAGAGGGGGAGGAAGAAGGGGAAGCCAAACCAGTAACCACGATTAGAGGGATACCTGCCCGGCTGGCTTATTATGCCTGTATGTAAATTTAAAGTTAAAAGAGGGAAATGAACTTTCTGTACTTCTTTGAAAGAAGTGAGAAAACCAACCCGAGTAAAAAACCGCCAATTGAGCGAAGCAGAAGCAGCAGCAGCAGCAGCAGCGCAACAAACTAACAGAAAACAGTACGGGCAAAAAGAAGCAATAAGACATTGCAAAAAACCAAAAAAATAAAATGTAAGAAAGGCGAAAATAACAAAAAAAAAAGCGAGCCCAAGTATACGAACGAAACAAACCAGAATCCTCCTCGGCAAAGAACCTCGCCAAGAATCGTAGACCTATACGGACCGCGCTTTAGGTGTAAAGCCTGTAAGACGGAAGATATATAACAGTTAGTGCGCTAAGACGGCCGCGGCCCGAAGACCAAGACCAAGACCAAGATCAAGACCTCCGCGGCCAGGCATAGAGACCATACCGCGGCCGAACAGGGGGCAAGAAAGCGAAAATAAATTCGAAATTTTCTATTCGCTCCGTACCCGGGGTTTTTGTATTCGGCCAGCCATAAATCCCAACCGTTAAAATTGCAATTTCCAAGATATAAAAAGAAATGAAAAGATCATCTTGTTGGGCGCTTTTTACCTTGATCGGTTCTCGCTGGTGGCGTCATACAAAACATTTGTGACAACAGATAGGTTCGGCGCATGCGTAATCCACTTTGAGTCACTCGCGCACTGATTTTTTATTCTTTCTTTCTTTCTTTCACCGGGCCTCGTATCTTCGTCACATCAACAAGCGGAGGTTAAAATTTGCAAGAAGCGAGGAACGAAGAGCCCTCCGTAGCCCAAATCACTGTTGCATCACACAAAAACGGCTGCCCTATGGTAAATTTATTTCTGGATTACTACTCTGCGCGCACTCCGGATCCACCTTAAACTTGAAACGGATTACCTGGGCGCAAATTTAGCGCGAACAAAGCGAGGCAATCTTTTTGCATAATTCGCTCATAGGGAACTTAGTTTTCTTTTAGCGTTTTCACGCGAGTCACTAGCATTAGAATTTTTCGCATTAAGCATGCAGGAGTCGCGGATAAGGCCTGTTTCAAATTTTTTTCCAGCCACCGCGAACTCTCAAGACGACAACGACAACAACGACGGGCACTGCTTTCACGGTGTGGTTCTTGCGCCCGGAATCTTAAGAATTCGCCGCAGTTCAGTTTAATTTTTTTCTTCGTTTTTTTCCACTGCTGCCTAGTCGAGCACACTGCGCGATTCCGCTACAAAAAAAAAAATTACATTAAATTCAAGAAAGGCTACCGTCCCTCTCACAGTTATGCATAAAAAGCAACTCCCGTGTACCCGCCGCTGGCTGCTGCAGCACAAAAATTTCGCAAACTCTCCAGGCGGAGTGTGTGTGTCTTCTGCACCGCAGCAACAAGTCCGAAGAGACGTTCGAAGAAGCGAAAAACAACAAAAAAGAAAAAACTTTAACACGTCCCCGGACTCCGTTTCAGCGCTGAAGAATGTGCGGTGCGCGACGACGCACGCTGCCAAAGACCCAAGACCAAAACGCAAAACGTTCGCTCGGGTCCCCTGTCTCCCCTCCCCCACCACCACCCGCAGAACTCGATGAGTTTAGGCGCTCACAATTTTTAAGACAGACCACCACTCAGATTTGAGATACTCGCACGTTTCGCGGAACTTAAACTCAGTTCAACTTGAAGCTGGAGCAGCGAATTTTTTTTCCAACTTTGCGGTGGAGGAGTCATCGCCTTATTGCGGTCGGAACGATCTTGCGCCGACATTTCGTTGGACCCACGAATGGGGCACACAGGAATGAAAAGATGGCGATGATGGGTCCAGTTCTACTGCCAGTGATGCTGATGTTACAGCTCCGGAACACTCTCAGTGTGCTCTGCCTCTCGCCGGACTCTGAGAGAGAGAGAAGTTTTCTTCTGCCGGTCAAGACGCAGAGCTCAACAGCGCGATCGAACGAACGCATTGAGCTTCCCTCCTTCTTCGGGCTGTGAAACGTCTCAAAATGGAGACGAGAGAAGCTGATCGACGACGACTCACATCGCATCTATTCCGATTACCGGAGATAGTGAAATTCTCTCGGTTGAATCAGCGGTGGTAGCTTTTGCAGAAGTCTAAGAGGTGCTGCAGCCGAAGAAGTTGTTCTTAAAATTTTCAAATCGCGCTATTCGCGAGATCCAGAGGTCTTTGGTGCTAACTGAGTTGGAAGCAGTCGTTACACCGTTAAAAATTCCAAGGGTAAGCTTCTTTAACAGTTACGAAAAAGATAGAAATTGTTTTGATATAAAAAAATAATAGTCTAGCAAAAATCGTTTCTCTCAATTCCAGACAATTATACACTAGAAAATTCTTTTACTAGCTAATTTTACGCTCATATGGGCACAAGAACGGTCAGTTTTTTATTTCTGGCTAGTTATCACTAGCGATAGTTCTTTTACCTATACTCACAAAACATTTATTTTCGTAATCAGCGACCCCGAATCTAAGATGAATATTATTTGGAGCTAATCAGGCCTTTGTTGCTTTAACAGTATGGCAGAATGCATAGTCCTGCGCAACATTGATAGTATCGTCAACAAAATGAAAAAATCCATCACCCCGCGATGATATACATCCCTAAGCCATAAGTACAGCCTTGAAAACTTGATAGTTCTTCGTAAATAATATCGGTAAAAACTTTGTTCTATAACCCTTTTACCTCATTGACCAAATCACAACCCAAACCAGGACTTATCATTCCGAATTATGAACTGCTATTGTCTTATTGTCCAATACTCATGGATTTACTCGCACTGCAGCCACTTTTTCTTTGTTTTTCATTTAAGAAAGGCTTTTCCTTTATTAATGACATTATCCTTTACTTAGGACTGCGATCTCATACTTTCTAAATTTAACTACTCGTATATGCCTTTTTTTCTTAAAATGCTTAAAATTATCAATTGAAAGTTTTCACTAATCGACGTAAAACACGTTGCAATAATTTTATAAAATTACTAAAACTAGACTTTAGTTGTAAATGAAATGAATGAATGAATGAATCAGAAGAACAGTTCTATCTATAAAATAATTATAGTAAGCGAACTATTTTGCTTCGTTTTTGAGGTGGGGAAAGTATTTTGGTTCGTTTCTATTTTTGATTTTTTACGAATTTTATTGTAAATGATGAATTATTTTTGTTTTTTTTTATTAATCATTAAAAAGTAAATTTAATAAGCTTAAAACTGAGAATAATATTTTTATATATTTTTAATTATTACAGAAATGACAACATTTTATTGATTGTCTACATATACTCATTAAAATTATAGTACTCGTTTCTAGTATAAAGTCAAATGGCAAAGTATAACAAATAATAGTAACACAAGTGAACTTAATCATCCGAGTAATGTTAATGATGATCGCATTTTTCTAATTCTAATTCCTTTGGTAGGTAGGTAGGTTGCTGTGGCTGCCTAGAAAGGCACACTTAGGCCAATTTTTGGCCCATTGTGTTACCACGTAGCGCAGGAGACCATGGTTATTCGTGGGATTCGAACCCACAACCTCTGGGACGGTAGGACAGCGCGCTAACAACTGAACTATCAGAGGCCCCTAATTCACCTAATCTGGCATATTTCTTCACTATTACCGAATAACGAGGGCATACGTTTTTTACTTAATTAATATACCTGTAATATCTACATAAATACCATATGTAGACATAAAAACAAAAGTGCGTTTGTTTGTGACTTAATCACGTCTAAACCCTTGCTTCGATAGACTTCATTTTTTGCGACAAGATATAACATAGCCCAACTTAGCATATAGACTACTGTTTTATTTTCATAAAGTTTATAGTTTCAAAATGGCGATTCAAAGATGGCGGATGAAAATGTTAAATTTCAAGGGATTGCCATGAAAAACGACACTAGCTTGTTTTTGATGATACTGATTTCAAATCTGTCATTAAAATTTCCAAATTCAATTCAAATTCATTGAAAATTTCTCAATTTTAAACAAATATCTAGGAGTTTTTAGGACTATAGAATTCAAATACATCAAAATTCAAGATAGTAAGCCCAAAATGGATAAAGTAAAAAGTTAAACTTCAAGGGATTGTAATGAAATTCAATACTAAGCGGTTTTTAGCATATGCTGCCTTCGAATCTGCTGCCAAAATGTTCAAATTAAAAAGTGGCACATTACATATAGCGACCGAAATGTCTTTACGTGAGGCAATTTGAATGAAAAGTAACATCAAAAAGATTTCGGGGCTAAATGAATTCATAATGGGTGTGGACATTTTTAAATTTTATTAAATCCAACATTAGAATTGCAAGAGTTTTCTGTTTTCAAATCTACGAAAAATCCGCATTACTGAATTCTACGCGTAACGTGCGAAACGGGATAAATCAGCTAGTTTTTTAATAAAAAAGTAATACCAAAGAATTAGAATTCCGTAATTTTATTGTTCCCAACGGTTGAAACGAACGTTTCGTTCGCATTACCTGCCGATTGGCGACTATTCCAGGCCATGGTCCTTTCAGCTCAATGACTTCATCTCCAATGTCTAGCAAGACTTTTGCATAAAATTTTTCAATCAACAAGGCAAACGATCAAAGGCTCGTAAAAAGATCACTTTTATCTCATTGCCAACGCCTCGATGCAGTGCAGTAGTGCGGCGACAACGCAACTCAACACAAAAGTTCATTCCACCCCTTCTGCCGGCCGCCTAGTTGCGGTCGATGGTGTCAAATGATACGCGAGTTCCCATCTTGCACGCTAGCACACCCCCACACCTCATCGCTCGGCGCCTCGCGACTTACCCTCCTCCCCCTCCCCCTCTTCCTTCCTCCAACATCCCAACGCTCGGACGACGTTGGCCTAGACCAGAAAAGAATCAGAACTCTCCTTTTCAACATCGCCATTACGCTGCCAGCCGTGTCGCCGTACCACGACGAATAGCTCTGGAGCGTAGGAAACAATTCAGCCAGCCCAGCATCTGACCGCAGAACTTGATCACCTCTTTAACCTTCTTTTGTGCCACACCTTTCGCAACTACTGCAGCGCAGATTAGAATTTCTTGCGGTTAAATCAACAAAAGTAAAATTCAAGTGAAAATAGCAAAATAGTGCTTGGCTCCCTGTGTTCGAGGAGGCAAATTACACAACTGTTGCGGCAAAGGTGCTGGTCTCATCATCACATCATCATCATCATCATGTGTAAGGCTAATGTTTGGCTGAATACTGAACGCTGGGACACCACGAAGGGCAGACGTTGGATCCGGGTAAACATAAAGTAACACGACCAGCACAGCTAGCCGATCTCACGCTTGAAGTCAGTTAGTCACAGCTTGCTGCTACTTGCTTAAAGTGGAGTGCCCACTCAGTGCGGTAAGTGCTCCGCACCAGTCCACCCTGGAGGTCCGGGGAAGGAGGGATCCATCCAGAAAAATGAAATGTTTGCAGCAAATGAAGATTGCCGTACGCGGCAGTCAGGTCTCCATCTGGATGACCAGTCGTGCTCAAGACGAGTGTTTGGGTTATGGTCTACTGGTCAAAATTCCTGCAACTCTAAGCAAGCGAATCCGAAGTTGAGTCGGCAAGTTTAGAAATGTTGTAGACTCAATTCGAAGTTAGCAGATCCCTTAACCTCTATGTAGTTTTTGAAACTATAGCCAATAGAATTTTAAAAAGTAAAAATATAAAAAAGTAAATAACTTTTTCTTTAGTTTCAAAATACTCTCTACATGATTTAGAAAACAAAAGCCAACTAGGTAACTAAAGCCAGACGACTTCTCCCAGGGAATTTGATTCTCTGATAAAAATTAGTAAATGACTCTGCTAACTCCGCCATAAAAGCTTTATGTTTTTAACACTAAATTTTAACTTAAGCGTCGAACTTGGACGTTAAAATTGGGTCGACCTTTTTGAATTCTAAAATTCCCATAACAAATTTCAAAATTAACGACCCCGCTCACCCCCTATATGAATTTTCATGAAAATGAAAAGAATTCAAAACGATGCAGCTAATTCACAACAAGAGATAACTCTAGTGCGGTTAAATAATCGTTGCAATTTTCTCAAAATTTAATTTTTGTACACATTACATTACATTTGTACAATTTTATAGAATAAACTGAATGCTAAAGATTGTTGAAAACTTAACTCAAAGGCAACAGTACGTCTACATGAGGCCTATATTGGCGTCAAAATTTTTAAAAACTGAACTGAACCGCATCTACTTTGTTTCTGTAGAATTTGTTTCGCTTATAATTCACACTTGGTCTTTAAACCAAGTATAGGTATATATGAGGACTGGCGTTAATTTCGCTCGATAGTGGCGTCTGTAGCAGATGTATTTAGACTGACGAAATTAGGATGGTGGCCGGGATCGATACACCGACGAGGTCTGGTATATGAACATAATTTTATGAGTATTTCGTGGGCTCAGTAAAGCTCTATACAAATTTATGAAATGGGCTTGCTATAGGCTTTAAAAAATTACAACGCTGATGCGCTTTAGGCCCGCTTTTGATTCATTTAAAAGTAACGATTTAAGATTTAAAATTTAGGATGTGTTAAAAGCTTCTAATTCTATCTTTATTGGTTCCGATATTTACGAAATGATATTGGCCTGCTAATACTTTTTCTATGGGGGTACTTTAAGTATTGGTTTTATAAAAAAAATTTATATTTTATTTTAGTAGGGATAGAATTTTCAATAACATTTTTTTTTTAACTCTTTCCACTATTCAATTTTTCTAGTGGTTGTTTAAGTTGTTCTGCTGGCACTCGTGCCATATTAAAAATTGGAATATATTAGAATTTTTTAAGATCTATTTACTACCAATTTAAATTCATTCATCTTTCATTTTAAATAAGTCATATTTTGCAGTAACTTGAGTAACTTGATAAAAATAAGCATTATAAAGCTAACGCAGCTAGATATTGAAGTCGTTGACTTCTAATTTTCTCTATCGACACTTGTAAAGTGAAATATTCGAAAAAGTCAAATGTCAAAGTAATTCTTCCAGTTGACAAAACACATCAAGCAGTAAATATGACCTATTAAATTTTGTACGATATTTTAAATCGGAAAAGAAAATGATTTTTGTTTTTTGCAACTAATGATATTATTTTATGAAAAAAAAGTGCATGATTGACGTTAGGTGTCAATTTTCAAAAAAATATTTGTTCCCCACCCTTTACTAAAAAGTATCTCGTTTTGATGCGACAGTTACGTCGTTGATTCTACGACAGGTTTTGAATTTATAAAAACTTCTTTCGACGACGGATCAACAAACTTGTGAAGTAATTACGAAAAGTCCAATAAATTCCGACGATATTAACTGTAATTTCGTCGATCACTTCCATTATCCAAATCGGTTAACTCAGCTGCTGACAGAGTAATTCCGGTGCAAAGAAATGAAGTTATAAACTTTACAGAAAAATTACTAAGAAAAGCTTACGAAATTCTCATGTAATCGCCTTAAGGTGGAAACGTTAACAGCACACTTGAAACGTTCGGAATCGTTCTTAAGACATTCGGACAGAGCGGGGTGGTACGGTAGCCGGGGGGGAATAAACAATTTACAAAACGAAAATTTAAAAGTCTGTAAGCAAACAAAAAACGTTGGATAAAATAAAGAGCAGAAACAACGAGCGGAATCACGAAAGATTCCCGCTTGATATGAGCCCATGCGTTATTTATTATCAATCAGCGAAATCATTAAGATCAGAGTGCGATCGAAAAATGTTCATCGACAGATTTTCATTCTTTATTTATTTTTATTTATTTTTTTTTTCTCCTCGGTCGGTCCCAAAACTTTCTTGTGAGGCACTGTACATTTTTCGCGAGTTAAAATTGTAGCAGTGGATCAATGGGGAAGGCGACCTTCGGTATCAATCTTCCAATCTGTGGCCGTTTGTGGCCAATTTTTAAATTCTTTCGAACGCAGCCATAACTCAGAGGCTGGTAAACAACGCAAACAAAGTAAAAAAGCGACAGAATTTTCTAAAACACAAAAAAAAAGTTAATATACGCCAGAGAGCAACAACTTCTTAAAATGTGCGAAAGGGGTCCAGATCATTATCGCGGTGATTTTTTTTTTTTTTTTGGTTAGGTTATTACTGTCAGATATTTTCGGGTATTTACCGTTAGGATCGAATGTTTTGGTAGTTTTTCTTTTTCCAAAAACCTTTTAGGATATATTAAAAATGGCATAATTTTTGACGACCGTTCAAAGAAAGTGATTAAGATGTAGATCCGCCTGCTCAAAACTTGCAGAGAATTTGGCCACACTAATGACCTCTTAAGGAGTGTTTTGTTTTTTAATTAGCGCCAAACAGTCACGGCAATCGGTATAAGATACTTCGGTAAGATACGAGGATAGCAGGAAATTGCCTGGTGTCCGTCAGATGCCGCATATACCACAATTACCGGCTGTGCTGATCTCAAAGGTTTTAGCCGCACCGAACATAATTAACAGTGATTTTCTTATATTAATACATGTCAACTCGGCGGTAATCACAGCGCACGGACGGCGGCGCTCTGTGCGCTGACTTTTTTTTGCCGTGCGACCACAATAAGCTTGCGCATTGTTTGTTGTCTATTAAATGTGCGCGCGCAGCTTATTTAGTAAATTGTTAACTGTCATCACTTTTTACATAAGTCGGTAGAGTGGCCGACTCGTGGAGCAGCGTAGCGCATTGAGAAAAATTCTGCGCTATTGTCGTTTTATATACTTTTTATCCGATAATGACAGCTGATAGTCGATGCTCTCATGATCGGACGGCGGGTAATACAAAATAAAAATAAGGCTATGTGGCATAAAAATCAAAAAGAGGCATTCTCACATAGGCAAAAAAGGAGGGCTATGGAAGTAACAGCATGCGACTAAATGTCATTCTTCACAGTTGAACGACGACAGTATCTCGACAGTCATCGATTGGACCTTTGTCCGTGTCTTTTTACTTGAATTCTTCGGTTTTTAGAGGAGATCTCATTAATCTAGATGACTCAAAAATTGTTAATTATGACTATTATGCTGCGATTTGATACTGTCAGAGAAATTAAGTGGATTCCTAATGGGCATTAAAGGGAATGCCGTTTTTATCCAGTCCTTGCATCAAACGTATAACGCACTTAATTCTCTTCGACGACAGTAATTGACTCCTTTTCTCACAAATTGCTTTATATATATATATATATATATATATATATATATATATATATATATATATATATATATATATATATATATATATATTTTTTATATTTTTCCGAAAATGTAATTGAGAAATTCATATGTGTGTAAATTGACCAATTTATTGCCCTAGCAAAAAATGGCATGGTTTTTTACCACTAGATTACCGGAGCGAGTCAATTTGACTCATTTACAATTTTATTGCTATACAGGTTGATTTGTAAAGATGTGTTCTAACATGTGCCAATCGATTCCTTACAGTGTTATAATCAGCGTTCACGATGAGAAATTTCTTCGTAAAATCCCTCCTTCATCACTTTTTTAACGATTAAAATATTTTCACGTGTGCAGGGAGATGAGTTCATATAAAACGCAATAACTTCTTTTCAAAACACAGTAGGACGACAGGTAAGGTTTCGATAAAAGGCATGCATTATGAGCTTTTTAATAGTACCTCACATGTCTCGATCCGTTAGCGAATGTGGCATATATGAATGTTAAAACTTTTAAAAATAAAATTTTAAAAATTTTGATTATTAGTGGTTCTTTTTATCCTCCGACTTTAAAAAGTTCCTTAATAGGGCTATGGTTGAAAAAACACCCGTAAGATATTTTTCAAATAAAAGAAGAACCATGTCAATATCTTTAGTTCGTCAAAAATTATTAAGATTTTTGTGGAGTCACTAGAATATGGAAGAAAATTTCTGCCATTAAACTTAAGCGATCCTCTTAAGAGATTCCTTATGAGTCAAAGCTCAGACGTTAGTTCAAATGGTCGTTTAAGTATTAGCGTAGAAGGTGTTCAAAATTACTCTCATATTGACGAATGCACAACCTCGCTCTTCATCTTTAAGGTTTTTATAATTCTGTTGCCTAAGTTCGATCTACCTCTCACTGTCTCGCAAGCCGAAATTATTCATCTTATATTTACATAAAGATTATCCAATATTTCAATTTTATGAAGTTTAAATATTGAGATCAAGAAAGTTCATCAAAATTCACTTATTTGATTGATTCTTGAAAAATTCTAATTGTGTGATTTATGTGGTTTTTGATATGACTGATCCAAACTTCTTTCTAATGCCAAATTCTCAATTTGCAATAATATTTATGTGTTCAAATTAGATCCAACCAAAAATTCATATCAATCTTAACATTACCTTAGGCAGTTTCGTACACTCTAAAAAAAGACTGAACGAACCGCAAATAATGTAAAACAAATTCATATTTAATCGTATCCGTTTGCTTGGTTCGAAATTCAATTGTTTTGAAGTCGTGGCATGACCCACCTAAAGAACAGATGATCGCAATCGATAGTCATCAATTCTCCTCGCCCAAAGCGGAGAGTCTTTCGTTTCAAATTTTTGGGGCAAATTGACCGCAACCTGAGAACCTCCGACTTCCTCCGATTTATCGATGGCCACCTATTTTGGCTGCGACCTTTTTAAATGGTCATCATAGCAAAATACTTAAGCGTACGTTCAACCCGCACTCGCCCAATAGCAAAGATCATGTTTTGGGGCCTGCAGCCCCAAGTTAGAGCGGCCAGTGGCCGCGAACTGAGCGATACCTGTCCGCGTTCGAAACGCAGGTCTGGCGGTCGAACCAGCAAATGACCGATATCAGCTCAAGAGAAGACTCTGCCAAAAAGAGTTTCTTGTGGCGATAATGAAGATCAAATGATCGGTGTAATAACTAACCTGAGGTGATGCGATGATAAATGACTTCAAATTGCTGATGCTTTAGCCTGGACCGGGTTAAGTTTTATTTTGATTGACATGCAGTAGCAGAAATTAATTTGCGTTCTTAATTACGTGCGACCGAAAGCTCATTGAACTGTCCACTGTCATGCCCCATCGTCACCCATCGAAATCGACGTCTTTTTAATTTCTTCAGCTTTATTGCCCCCTTGCCCGGCGCGTACCTCTTTATGTTTGATTTTTCACGCTGAATAGCTTTTAATCTCTGCACGATTGATATTCCACTGACTATGCTGATTCCATCGATTCTGGACGGTTATTAATAGCAAATCGGGCACATTTAACACAATTTAGCAATTCAAGAATTCCCGGCTGGCCGGTGAGGCCATCAAAATTGATTTGCATACCTTTCTGTAACGGCGGATGACTAGGGTGCGTTGATCAGCCCAATGATCGATTTCATCACGTACATACGGTAGTAGACTTTGATTTCTATCAGAGGCTGATGCTAATCAGTTCCCTACTTTGTCCCGTCCCATTTTCATTGTGACGCTAATTTTCGTGCCTATTTTTGCCTAGTCATTATTGGTCATGTACATGCATACCAAAGACCATACTGATTGCAATTAAAATTTTGTCCGTTAAAGATCAGGAAAATATCTTCTCAGAGATTAAGTCCATGTGTGCAATTACGCTGATCAACAGCTTCTGTGCAGAGAGGCGTAATTGCAAAATCATTATCCTTTCAAGAAAAATGATGATGATCGCATTCAAAAAGAAAAAGATGCTTTTTAATGTTCTTATCAACTTACACGTTTTTAACGCTTCGATTGACATGTTACGCGGTTATAAAGTTTGTTGTCTTCGCTTTATTCTTTTTGAAAGCTATGCTCATTTGAAAACAAAACTCATTCCAGGTTTCTTTATTACTTAAGGCGAAAAACATAAAAATACGTTGGCTACCGCTTATATGAAAAGATGAATGCTATTTAGTAAAGTTTTCAATGAAATTTTAAAATCGACGACTAATATAGTCAGGCTTGGTTGTATAAAAGCAAACTTTTATATTTTATTAAAACCATTGTTTACCTATGAACTTGAAGTGCCCTATCTTCGTTACCCAACTAGAAATTTGTTAAGTATTCTAGATTATGATAACATCCGTATCAGATATTCCTTACTATGACCATCTGATTAGTTTCTGATCAAGGTACAGTATGGTATTCCTTGATCCGGTCATTTAATCAGTTTCTTTTTAGAATTTGATATTACCAAACTTGCTACTATCTCAGCACGTTGTTTGAGTCAGAATTGTATCCAATGTCCAAAACTAAATCATAATACAACCCGCATGTAATATTCCTTAAGACTTTTATGAAGAATTCAATAGTGCACCTGATTCCGATTGCATTTTTTAAAACTCATCATAAATTAATTTAATAAGAAATGAACAGATTGAGTTCATAACTTGCACTCCTTGCAACCCATAGGACTAACTCGAGAAAAAGGTGTTTTTAAAGGAACTGAATTTTATGCATGTCTCCTTGGTAATTATTAGTTTTATTTTAATTTTTGGAATGTTACAGAAACGCCATTAGACAGGTTATAAATAATGCCAAAGCTTGGAACAACTAAAATTTTATTTCGACCCCGCGAGACCTAAGTATTCAGTTAATTTGTTTCTTAGACCTTAGGGAAAGATTCATGAAAACTTATTCCGTTAATAAATTTTAATAATGCTTATAAATAACTGATTTTGCTATTTAGATAGTTAAGGATCTAATTTTTAATTAGAGTTATATTTCTAGTTCGCTCAGTGACCCACTATTCTTTAATAAATTTTCAAAAACGGCCAAAATTTGACCATATCCAGTTGTCAATATTTCCTTTCAGGAAAACGTAATGGGATAGAACACTATCATTTCCGGATTCATAATTTAGAGAGCAAATTTTATAAAATTAGCCTATCAAATATTTGAGACCAATGCTATAGTAAAGTAGTTTGCCTAAATTGATTCCTTTTGATTTTCCAAAAATGGCAAAAATTCGGTCTTTTGTACTTGTCAACTTGGCAACTATAAATATTCATTTTTATTTATTTGTAGATGCAAAAATAGAAAGAATAGCATAACGATAAGTAAAAGAAAACTTTCAGATGCTATTTTATCGTATTTTAGACGAAATGCAACAAAGAGGGCCAAATATTAGAAGCATCTTTCTATTTAAAAAATTTGAAAGCTTGAGAATTTGAATCAACGACAATACGAGTTATATTTCCCTTCCCAAAAAAAAAACAATTTTAGAATTACATACTAAACCCAACAAAAGGTCCCCACTATAGAAAATTCAACTGTCTGCTTATCCTTCTGCTCCTTTGCTTCTTTTGATTTTTCAGAAAAAACCTCTGTTCTTTTGCATCTTGCAACGGAAGAGCGAGCAGTAATAATTCGTAAATTTTCTGTTGTGTAATTTTTCATCATTCTCCTCTCTCTCTCCCCCCCCCCCCCCCCCTCTCCGTCCTTAATACGAAAAAATCTAAGAATTACAGCCCCGTGGAGCCCCCGGTGATGACGAGAGAGTCTTCAACTAGTTGCACAAAGTTGTTGTTTGCATTTAGCTTTTATCCTTCTTGAAACATCTTTTTCTTCCATTCGAAGACATCGCAAGGAGATCTCCGGCCAGGAATGGCACATCTTAAGATTTTTCCCTTATAATAAAAACTCGAAAGTCAATAGTAAAGAGCAATGGAACTCGCAACACAATAGCGAAATAGCGCTGTCTGCGCCTTTCGTCGCTGGCTGGATCAACGAGCGAAACTAATTGAATATTTTTCCAAGTACGAGTTCCGACTTGCATTTCACTAAAGTCGCAAATAAATCTGCTCGTAATCCGAGAGATAAATTAAATTTTGAGCGATAGGCATCCGGACTCGTGGCAATAGCTTAAATCTAAAATCAGCCAAACGAAGGTACCCCTTATAACCTGAGGTTATCACACATCATCGCCCGTGCAGCTGCCGAGTTCAGTGTTAAGGTTGTTAAATTCATTTGCCTGTGATACAAACGACGCTTGTGTATCTCACGGCATCACAACTTCGCGGATTTTTTGACTTGCTCGCGATTAAGCAATCATGTCACGAAAGTCATTGAAGCAATGATTTTCGCAATCTTTTGTTTATGAGAAGTTGAAGGGCATGGGGCACTATAATGCAATCTGCGGTTTCTCGCTTTCGGACGGATTTCGTTTTTTAATGCGACCTAAACTACCTCTGGTGCAAAAGATTTTTGTTTTATTTATTTATTTTTTTTTCTTTCAGAAACCACAAAAACTTAAATTGGTCATAAATATAAAATGAAGTTTTCTGACTCATCATCAATCGACAGCTCAGAGCACTGGATCTAGTAACTTAAAATTTTGGAATATCTTTTAAAGGAAATTAAATCTTTAAGAGAACCACAATCATTCTATATCGTACTAGAAAAATATACCTGAACATATCAAAACCAGCATGTCCAGGTCCCCTCACAAGAATTGCCTGATTTCGAACTTTTTAGCTTCCTCTGATCACGAATAGGTACGGAACTGATACGGTTTTCCTGATCGGCAATACCTTCTCTGGTACTAACAAGGTTTTCCAGATCAGGAATACCAAATAAATTTTACATTATTAAGAAATAACAACATTTCGATCTCTTCTCCTCCTAGTTATTCAAATATAAACCCTTTGCGGACGATACCCTTTTTCAAGGGCACTTCTGGTTGTGTAGAATACATTTTTTTAAGAAAGTGATATTATTTAGTGTATAAGAAGCTAAATATTGCACAGCTCAATAAAATCAGGCATAAATATCTCTTAAATTGGAAAAAAACGAATTAAATACAGTGCTGAAAATTTAGAAACAGCTTGGTATTAATTCTATAAATGTTTTGTGAAAGTTTCCCATCGATCGATTAAAGGTCTTGAAATATCCCGAGAAGTCGACTTTTCGACAATTAAGATTCAATAATAAATGTTATCTTAGTTAATTCTCTACAGAAAAGGTTCTAGTAAGTTATTTCTTCATAGGAATGACAATTTGTAGGATAAGGCGCTCAAGAAAGATCACGAGTGTGGCGCTACTCACTCTATGCAATCTCTACCGTATCACCTTAGAGGTTGAGTGCAATTTTCATAATTTTCGTGGAGTATATTTGAAGTAACGAAATTATTTAATGTCGCCTTTGCAGCGATCTTCGGCCTAGAGGGTAGAAATGTGATGCTGCTTATGCGGAGACATTTGTTCGCAAAGGGTTAAATAAATCGTAAATCATAATCTTGCTGTAATCGGTATATGTGCTACTTTAATCCTACCATTGTCCTTATCAGAAAAGCTTGTTGCTACTTAGTATTTTTAAAGGTCTAGATATTCTATTTTGATCTATACTAGGACATAAGTAAAAAAATCTCAGGATGCTAAGTTTAATGGCACGCCTTACTAGATCTTGATATATTCTAAATATTTCCTGAAGTTAATTCCAGTTGATTATTTGCAAGTCAGATCATGTAAATTGAAGGGCAACAAATAATATGCATATAATTCATACATAGGAAAACAGATTCTTTTACCTATCAGTTTAACTTTTAAAAATAAATTTTAGAATTAATCCTCATTTTAACTACTTTATGGCTTGGGACCTAACATTTATGTACATATGGTGTACTCGTATATGGAAGCACATGACATTTATCGGTCTTAAATTATTGCTTTTTGTAAAATTTAGTCGTATAACAATGTAACCTTCCAAAAAAGCCCTTGGTGACAAAATACGTAAAGAACATTGGATTGTAAAACATTGTGAATTAAAATTCCAAACCGTAATATCACCATTATGTGCTTATTTCTAGAATTTTAAACTCTTGACTCTAAGTTTATACCGAATTAAGAAAAAGGTTTAATTATAGGGTTTCAGGGTCGAGGTCATCGGACAAAAATTTAAGAGGTATACAATTACAGTTTACAGTGCTCAGATAAATTAAACGGTGAACAAAAGTAATGGAAATGTGAGTAAAGAAATGTTTTAAATATTTAACAGAGGCTAGGGTATGATAGGCAAAATGTAAAATTAGTCAAAGGTTTCTGGAAGGTCAAGTGCGACCAAAAATGATCTCACCTCTTGAAATCGCTTCATTCTCCTTTCTCACATCTGCGTCATTGTACGACTCACCAGGGGGTCCGCAAACTCCGGTTATAGTCTCACCTGAGTCAACGCCAATCAGACTATCACTTCACGGTAAATATTTGCATATTGCTTTTGACACAATTAGGCACAGGCAGAACCACAGCGACTGTGCTGGACACTAATCAGCGGTACCCTGGCAGCCCTCATAGCAGCGAATTTGCTTGTACATATAGCCCCGCCCCGTGCTGTTTGTCGTAATTTCCGCGAAAAACAACGTGTAAATTTTCTTTAGATTTAATTACAGACCATCACCGCATCATTTAATTTACACCATTGCGAGCCTTTTTATTGCTCGTTTCCGCAGTTCGCGCATAAATTCCCAGCCGAGCATCCCTCCTTTCGTACGTTTGGGACATCATAATAATGGGGCTCGACGGCTGCTTAAATGCATTCCCAGCGCCTTTTATTGCAAGGGCGATTAATAATCATTACTCTGTCCGAAATTACAGTCGCGGTCTCAATGAATTATCCAATGGCACTTGAGGGACCCCAAAAGTCTGCCAAGATTGCCTGAGAGCAGCCTGCAGCTGTGACTTCTTCGTGGGGCGCGTCAAGCATCTTGATGGACCCCGGTTGATGAGCACAGATATCGTTTTCTGGGGAAATGGAGCAAAAATGTAATTTTTGCCAAAATATCCATCGGTTATTCGAATGTAGGCGGCCCCATTCAAAAATTTTGGGTTAATTTAATGCAGCCAAATTTGGGCAAACAAAATTTAGTTCTTGACGAGCCTTTACAAACTTTTTAATTAGTGGAAACAGATGCGGCGCGGATACGGACGATACAAAAGATCAAACGAGGGCTCGTGTGCTTAAGCGATGCTCCGCGCGACAATTTTTATTTTTTTGGTCCATTCATTGAGAGCAAGGTTGTGGGAGGAATTGAATACAAAATTTAAATAAACGGAATGATTGCAGATTGAATAGATCAGGCCAGTTTGTTTTTTTGAGTAAACTGGTTTTCTTTAGAAATGCGCAATTTTTCTTGCTTCCTCAAAGCAAAAGTTCTTATCAGTTTATCATCGTCTTATTACTTGACTTACTTTGAATCTATAAAGTCCTGAATTTAATATTAACTTATTTTAGTATTGGAAAGTTTGAATATATTAAAATACCCGAATAGAAGTTTGTTTGTTTCTTTGCTTGTTATTCAAACATGCCTAAATGATTCTTGCAATAGTTTTAATATTTTGACTAAAACTTTTAGACATTCCAACTTAACATATGTGGCTACTTTCTATTCACATTCGAGTTGGTATATGGGGTTTTTGGGGATACTGTTTGCGAATCCACTATTAAAATTTTGAATATGGCAACAAAAATTGTCCAAATCAATGAATTTAAGTGATAAAAGGATATTTTGATGCTACTTAATTTGAGTCTATAATCACAAATTAATTTAATTTAAAATAATGAGCTCAATAGAGCAACCATGGTTTATGAATTTCAAGACATTTTAATGAAATTTGGGGTAAACATAAAATTTGACGAATTTATGATAATTGACCCACTAAGAGTATTTTTGGGAAACTATTCTACTACCAACATTTAACCGAAATTTGAAATAGTAAATCTAATATAGTGAAACAATTTCTTGATTTTAAATTAATACAATTCCCAAGAATTAAATTCATAAAGGCGGATAACTACAAGCTAAGAAAATCGTTTTTTATTGGAATACATTTGACATGCATATGTTGAAAACTTAATGAGTTTAGGACTATGCTACTAGATCATAACTACAGATTTTAATTTAGTAAATCTCCTAAACTGGATGAAGTATCAAACTTTAAACTAAGTAGCATTGAAGATGCACCGGATAAAACCGGGTTACTCAGCTAGTATTGAATAAATATACGAGTATAACCCCTGTTTTTTTGTTGCAGTATATCTAATCGAATTTATATGCAACAATTTCCCGCAGACATTAAGAACTTGAAGCCCAAAAGGAACGCGGACGCTTCTTCGTAGGATCGCCGCAATGCCCTCAACCGTGAGGATAGTGCGCTGACAATCTTCGGAATGCCCTTTGGGGGGAAAGCTGGGGGGGGGGGGCAGGCGAGGAAAAATCTAATAAACAGCACCGCCTTATTAGATGACAGGAATTGCAACCATTGCAATTCCTATAACAAAAGTACTATGGCGCCTTTCCCGTCGCGTTCTTTTTCCCATTTTAGAGCCCGTTTAGCCGGCTTCTTCTGATCAAGGGGCAATCACAGAAAGTCGCATACGCAACGTTATGTCATCCCGCGGATGCCTTCTACCATCGGGGATTCCTTTCGGGACGTACCTTTTAAACGCCAACCGGAGTTCATTTCCTCAGAAAGGTATTAAAATGTATGTCTGTGGCTCTGTAAGCAGCTGTTAGGAATGCTATTTCGCATCTTCTCAATATCTTGGCAAGTCGTTGTCGTCGTCGTCGTCGTTGTCTTCGACGTCTTCGCCATCTCCATTGCTCCATCTGATGCTATGCACTTTTGCGCCGTCCGCACTTCTCAGTGGATATCGTAATTCTTGAAAATTGCACATGATGACAGCAGATGGTTCTAATGCCCTCGAGCACCGCTGGAACGTCCTTTGTGATTAATGAAGGAAGGGGGGCTAACTCAGCTCCAGACTTCCGGTTAATTTTATTTTTATCTGCACACCGATGATTTATTTCGGCTGGCTTGAGTCAAAGATTTCGCCTTCATGGTTCGCGAACGATGCTGCGATCAACTTACCCCCGCTTTAGATACGATCAGTTAATAAGTCGATGGAATTTACGACTCCAGGACCCTATTCAGCCTCGTCGGTGAGGTCTAGACATGGATTCGCTTTAAGTGCAGAAAATAACGAAAGATCGTTTCTGAGCAGCCCCCCTGTCCGGCAAATTACTTTTTAGCGCCAAAAACTATTTCGCTGAGCGGAGGGTCCGTCGATGTCGTGAAATTTGATCGAAACCCATAAACTCACTAAAGAAATCGACTACTGGAAAGGAAGGAACTGATCTTTGCATCAAAAACTGAATATTACGCACTGTTGATTTCTTAAGTCCGCGGCATTTTATGGGGTATTTTACGTTGCCACCAACGTTGGCGGCAAAATAACAGACGAGGGCACGCATAAGTTTAGCGTTTTAGCGACTTTTAAATTTTTTTTTTTATTATAGACATCGATTTCGTTTCATTGGCAGAAGTGTTTTACATTAGAGGTTACGATCAAAAGTTCAAAGTTTATAGACGCATTATGATAAAGTGAAGAGTCTGTGACTGTCTTTTTCGCATTGTAAAACGGAACAGTGTGTAAATAAATCTTAAAAGCTTAAAAAATAAACGTAGATATTTCAAATTTCAAGAGATTTATTGCCTAGAAAAATTTCCTAAATGGAAACGACGTAATAAGTTAGCCTAGTTTTTTCTTAGATCTAAAAATTTTACTCAAAGTAAAATGTTAAATTTATTTTCACGAATGTAAAATTGAATACAAACTTTTTCCTCCCCATTTTAAATGAATGGAATATTAAAGGAGAAAACTCTTATTTGTTTCCGAGTCGAACTTTACCTATAAAATAAATACTGATCATTCTGCAATAGACCTATATTAGTACTTCTTATTCTTAAGTACATCTAAATAAAAATATTTTATTCTAGATACGCTCATAAACCCCTAAAGAGTCTATCAAAATAAAAATTAACATCTGTTTAGAACCTTGAAAAATTTATTTAAATTGTTTTAAGACTGTAAAGCCGTAAAAGACTAGGTTACATCTGAATAGTTTTTAATATAAGGATTTCTCAACACCTTACTAAATACTTTTTATATTCTATAAACATGTTAAGTCCTAATAATTCAAATAAGGAAAACTACTTACAATACTCTCTGACTATTACGCCTTAAAAGAAGGTTTTAGTAGTACGTTTTCCCTTAAAGCAGTATAAACTAAATAAATGAAAAATCATCTAACCGTCACAAAGTATACAGACTTACAAACTAGCAGATGTAAAAACAAGAAACTTAAACTCTCAACTCCCTTCTTTCCGCGCGCAAATGTAAAAAAGTTGATAATAAGTACTAAATAAATAAATAATTTTAATTTACCGAATTAAAAAGTGAAATAATACAATTTATTTAAGAATATTTATTAACTTTGTGAACCATGCCAAAGAAGAAGTACACATTCTTCGAATCTCGACTATCGAGACAAAATCCGAAAGTAAAAGGGTCAAGAATTGACGATGATTTTCTCAAGAAAATCAAGAATAAATAAAAATCATGCATAAGTTTATTTTTGTGTATATTAAAAAGTTTTATAATTTCATATCATACACTTGTAACAGAACCAATTTCTTCAATTTCTATTAAATATAATTTCTATATTTCAAAATAGTCTGCATTATATGAATTTACTTTTGCCTGGATCAAATATACAGAGTATAATAAGAGAGTATAGGATCTAGAGAATATTGAGGTCCTAATTAGAATATAGAGGTCTATAGAAATATTACAAAGTGGTACAATATGCAGGACTTGATGAGTTTCTGTAATATATTTAGGTTTAAAGAAGTAGTTAATTTTCAAATTTGTAACGCCTATTCAGCGATTCAAGACGCGACTGCGTCCGATAACAGACTCTTTTAAAGGTCTTATATCGTATCTATTTCTCTATATAAAACAAGTAATATTTAAGTCCTCTAAAACCTAAATACTAACTAAATTTTTAGGTTCTGAAAAGTTACCAAAATTTGAACTCGGATTGCTTTTTATTAAAAACGCATAATAAGTAAGTCGATCCGGAGAAACTTGTTTTTTCGCACTGAATTCCCATATCATATACTCGTGTATTTTATCGTTATATAGTAGGTAAATGTTTTTTTTTTATAAGAAAATCCACGCCTCGAAATTTACGAGGGCAGGATGTCACAGAATTTAAACGACATTGGGCGTGTGATAAATAATTTTAGGTCTTGCTACAACATTTCGAACTGAGAAAGCTTTTAAACTAGCCACGAGGGTAGCGCCGTGCATAGCAAATTTGATCTCTGGGTCGGAAACCTTTCAATCATTGTCAGATTACCTTGTTGAGCCTTTTGAGCATAGCCAACATTAGAAACGTTTGGAAAGATCTGCACAAATCTGCGTTTACCACGAAAATTTCCTACGTATAACCTGGGTTAGTTCGACACATGAAATTGATATTAAAACTAACAAATCTTGAAAAATGCTACTCTACTGATTTTTAGAGTCTTTGAATGGCGCGCCATCGGAATATATCAAATTCCATGGATTTAACTATGGATAGTGTGGGGGAATATTGCTTTTTTTTCGGCGGGACTAGCGCTAGTGGGGTACATTAGTCCATGTCGGTTGTGGGAACGCAGGTCAACGTATATCCGTGTGTATTTCGAGCACCTTCCCGCAATCTGCATTTGCCCAGAGCGCTTTTATCGAATTTGCATTACGCGAGAGTGTTTCCATCCCGAGCAGCCTCCGCCAACCAGAAAATGCTGATAATCATCGGACAGTGGCTATGCGATACTGCAATTAGTTCTGCATGATGCGCAGTTTGCGAGCGATTTCACAGCTCAGCAGCACCTTGGCTCGGAAGTGGTACACGCGACATACAGAGGCAGGCAAAGCACCCACTCCGCGTCAGCCAGCTGACTATATCGCTAGCCGACGGCTCGCATCCCAGACTACAGCAGCGGGAGTCGAGTGTGGCGGTTTAAAACCATAAAATTCAATTTTCCCAGCGGCAGGGTCGCACTGACTTAGTGGCTTCACGGGCCGGATAGTTTTGGTGATTCTGCGAAGATCAGCTCCTTCCTGGAAGAAGAAATTTGCAACGGTGCTGGCGCAGCAACTGCTGTCCAGCATGTAGCCCTGAATGAAGCAATACGGCGAGTTGGGGAAGATAGACAAAAATTGGTCGTGCTCATTGCTGGAAATTGGCAGATTCAATTAGCCACCACCGTCGCCGGGCAGGGAAAGCACCACAGAACCTTCACCGGTCAACGGATTGTTTTCACATCTAATTTCCATCAATACCAAGGATTGCCGTGGCAATGGGAAGATTTCCTTTTAAATTGAACAGTACGAGCGTGAAACGAAGGAAAATCCAGCAGGTACCAAACTGGGGAATATATCCGAATGTATCAACCGTACCCTGCCCGGAGATGGGTTCGTTATAACTTTGGTAATTGTAGCAATTAGGAACAATTAATTGCAATCCTAATGGTGCTGATCGACAGGGTAAACGACAGACATTAACATCATCGCCACCGTCGCCTGGCCGGCCACCAGATGAGGCGGAGCGGTGCGCCAATGATTTCTGTTTTCCGCGAATCGCGAAACCAAAGTTATTAGGCCACCGTCATAAATTTGCCTAGACGGCTTCATAACGCTTTCTGCTGCTCTGCTACAGCAAATTTATTACTTTTCTTACGTAAAAAGATGAGAACGCTGCAGATCCTCTGAAGCAGATCGATCCCTTGGCACGATTCACCTTGAGATGTATCTGCCCACTGAACAAGTTGCTGTGGGAAGTGAATCGGACTAATATTTTCAGGTAATTGATTGCAACTTGGAACATTTACGCTTTAAAACTACCTCAATATTCGATCTCCTTATAAGCATTACTGGAAGTAGCTTAGTTAATATTTTTAATTTTAACTATATGCCTTCATAAAACTGGGGTTTGTTTTAAAATGCTTCAATTTCTTTAAACTAGAGTAAAATAATTAAGCTAATAAAACATTAATCTAAATATGTATACTATGGAATTTATTGACTGAATGGAGTCATATCAGTCTAAAATTGAAGCACTATATTTCGTAGTTTACATTTCGAGTAGAAGATATTGAAAAACCGGTAAACTTCTATGGCAAAATCGTTTTCTCAAACACTCTAATTAAAAGAGTTAAATCAAATCAAAAATTGACTGAAAATGTTCGTAAATCATTGAAATATGCCGTATTTGGTTTTCTATATGTGATTGTAATTTGAGCTATTTTATAGTTTACCTCAAAATTGATTTTTCTTAATAAGCAGAACTTCTGCTAGATATAAAAATTAACGGACAAGTACGTATAGAACTCGGCCCTTCAGTGTTTAGTGCCGTTGTGTAGTTACTTTTTATTAAATCTATCCATTAAGTTTAAATCAAGACATAATTTAAGTATGTAACGCAATCAAGGTCATCATGATGATCACACAGTCCCGATTTGTGGCATTTTCCATCACTCTTATCAAAATTCCCCACGATATGTTCTCGCAATTCTTGACGGATATTCTCTTTGAGAATTTCGAAACAATTATTCCGCGTTCTTCAGGAGTATAGCGATTCATTTCTTGTTGGCGTTTATTTTGTATCTGTTTACTTAACAAATATCAAAACAGAACCGACATTTGCCATTATTTGCAAAAATTATAACATTTTCCAAAGTTCGTTTATTTGTTCCTCAATCACACCTAAACGCTTAGTACGAACATTTTAATTTTTTGAATCAGGGCACTACATATTCTGGACTAAAATATAGACTACTTTTTATTCGTGGATTCCAAAATGGCGGCCAGAATTTGTAAATTTCGAGGGATTAAGAAATCTAACACCATGAGAGAGTTTTCTGTTTTCGTATTTACAAAAAGGACGTATTTACAACCGCGTTACTGAGCTTTATGCATACCGTGCAAAGCTGGATAAATTAGCTGGTAAGTCTATAATTTTGATTTATGTATACAAACAAAAATTAATTTCTATAAATCTATAAGGTTTAGGACGTTTGTTATAATTTTCCTATAAAGTTCAAATGAAGCGTTATATTTCTTAATCTTTTGAAAATTTTAGGATCATTAGTTTCAGAGGTGAATATCGAAATAAAATGAATTTGGATTCAGTACACTGTCTTAAAATCCGTTTCGGCAAAACCATCTGGAGTTCACAGACAAGGCAAAAATATTTATGGTTTTACTTTGTTAAAAATTGAAGCATGAAGCATGGAAGATTTAAAAAGTTCAAGATTTAAAAGAGAACCGCATAAACCAATTTTCCATACAACAATTAAAAAATCCTTTTGCCCAGGCGACTTAATAACGATTTTAGTTGCACCTTTCAATTCTCACTTTTCTTATATAAAAAGATGAATACATTCGACGGTGCAGATCGAGCCCTTAGCAAAACTCATCTAAAGACGCAGCTGCGTTCTTCTTTGGTGGGAAGTAAATGGGACTAAAATTTTCAAGTAATTAGTTGTTTTGAGAAACAGCGATAAATCACTGTCGCCGCTGCAAAGTTGTTCTCAGCCCAACAGACCGCTAAGAAAAAAAATGTTCTTAAAAAGCCTCTCAAAAAACAAAAAAAAAACATTCACGGCGCTAAAGACGAAAACGGGATTTTTGTAATCCAATTCCTGATTGGCACCTGGATCCACGTAAAATGGCCCCAACATTTTGGGAATCTTTTCAGGCAATTAAGGCTATAATTGAATTTCGTGGTGACCATCAGTTGCAGGTCGTGAAAAGAGCACGCAAAGTAAAAAAAAAATTTTTTTTTTTTTATGGGTCGACTTACCTTTAGTCGCGTTCTCAGCAAGAACATCAGACGACTCAACCGATCCCGTTGAAGACGACGACAACGACGATGGTGGTGATGAGCTCACGAGATGTCTTCCGGATTCCTCCTGAGATGTTCGCTGATTGCTTTCACCACTAACAGCCAAATTAATTTCAAGCTGCGGTACCTTTGTCGATTTGTGCTCAACGCCAAGAATAATTCGCTGCTCAATTGGTTTCGGTTTGACAGGGTCAGAGGCTGATGATTGTTGCGATTCACCACCCCTCGGCTCAAGTCGTACCGCTAGGGTAGTTTTTGTTGCAGGCTCAGGGACTTCTACAGTGGGTTCCTCACTTTTTGCCTTTTTCAGCAAGTCAAGGTCACTTCCTGGCTTTGGAAGAACTTCAACTACTTTTACTGTAAATGCACCTCCACCTTGAGTACTTGGTAACTTTTGAACAACGAGCCTTGCTAACTTCGGTATCTCTACAATTTCTTCGTTATTAAGTACTAGGTCACCTTCAATTTCTTTAGTACATTCGACCTGTTTACCACCTACTAAATTTTCATTTTCAACCGAAGCAGGTGAACTATCTGTTGAAACAATGCAAATCGGTTTTGGATCATTTTCAGAATTATTCCTAATCTCGTCATTATTTCCTAAGTTATTGCTATTTGCAGGAGACGAATTTTGAGTTTGTTCTGCTTTAATAATGACTGGATTAATTAATTTCGGTTTTAGTTTTATATCATTTTCTAAATTCGGCTTCGAAATCTGTTCTTTTAGCACCAAATTTTCCATAGACATCGGGGTTATTTCCGAAAAATTCTCAATCAGGCAATTTTCGATATTTTCCTGATTCAAAGCGTAGTTTTGACCTTTAGAACTACTTTTCAACCCTTCATCATTTACTAGAGGTACTTGCAAAAAGTCTGCTATATCATTGGTAGTTTTTTCGCATTTCTCAATTAGGTCACATTCAGAATTTTCTAAATTGGAATTGATTTTTACGATTTCTGAACTTTCTTCCAATATTTTTTTATTTATTAGAGGATTTACTTTTTCTTCTGTATCTACAGATTTCGCACTTTGGTCACATTCAATATTTTCTGTTTTCGAAACAAGTTTTGTACATTTCTCTTTCTCAATTCGTCGATTATGCCTCTTTGGGACTTCAGGCGGAATCGGTTTTGAATTATTTCGTTCTTTCATTTTCTGCATATCTTTTTCTATTTTAGACTGCATCATTTCGCGTGACATTAAACTTATTTCAGTTTTCAAGAAATCATTTGTTACTTGTTGAAGATTTATAGGTGGATCATTTTTTTCGACACAAACATCTAATTTATTATTTTGCATATCTTTTCCGTCAAGAGTTATTCGATTCTCAATTTCTTTTACCTCAAGATTTTCTTTTTTATGCCCTTCGATTTGGGCGGGCACGACTTCGTCTATTGGTTTTTCGTGTATTTTTTCGAATTCGCATTCTTTTGAAGATGATTCCATCTCGGATTTGTCATTATCTTCTACGAATACCATCATCTCACCCTCGGGATCATCTGTCGTCCCACTGTTACTCACCCTTGGTCCAACAACCTCCTCACTTTCGGTCATTTCCAACTTCCCATTCGACTCGACAGCACCACTTTGCTTAGACACAGACTGCGAAATTTCATTGCTTCCCGTGACTTCAGGTATTTTTGCATTTATATCGATTGTTTTTATCTCATCGTCACTATTGCCAGCAGTGGTTCCCGTTTGTATATCTCCAGCATTGTGATTGCTAGCTGGAGAATGGCTAGAAAATTCCCCGGGTACTGTTTCGCTGGAATTTTCATTTTCCTGGTTACTACCATTTGTTTGGAGCACCTCCATGTACTTCTCAGAGCCCAAATATTTATCGGAAATAGTTTTGTGGGCAATTTTCGTTGATTGCTCCTGTCTCTGGTGATGGTACTGGGTTAGCTGTTGTGGTTGATGATTATTATGATGGGGATGGTGTTGCGTCATGTCGTTAATGATAACAATCGGTCTGGAAGATCAAGAGAACGAGCAAGAGTTTAATATGACTTCAGAGTTTTTGATTATCTGGAAATATGCGAATGAGTGACTGGGTACACATCGATTGATGTTATTTTCGGAATTGAACTTAATAAAATCGATAACCTTCTAGAAATTAAATAACTGAGCAAAGGTTAATAGAAAAAAATCCCTCAATTTATCGTAAAAGTAAACACTTTTTTGCATTTACTCTGATATCAAAAATTTCTAAGAATACATTTATGAATATCTACGATTTCATTACTATCGTTTTTCCTCGAAATTTAAATAAAATTGCTTTTGGATCTTCCGAACACATCTCTAAAATGTTGTGAATGAGCGTAATGTTCTAAGTTCCGTTTTGGATTAAAATGAATTTTAATATATTTCAATAGTAAATTTTACCCTTTTAAAAGGCTTACAATAATTTTACTTCAAATAGGATTAATATTACGACGTAAATTCATTATTTAATGCTCTTATGGAATAAAAAGTACTCTCAATGTATTAAAATCATCTTTGCTCAATGGGTGAGCGCTATGAACGCATATATGGGTTCCCACACAATCATTCGATTTTGACCATGAAGTGTAGGCCTTTTAGCGTGGCAACGCCTGGGACCCTAAAAATTGCTTAAAATCACAAAGAAATGTGCCAATTTTCACTATAGTTCTAAATGCTGTAGCTCAAAATATTCCTTCAGGAGACACCCTGCTTTTAATTTTCCCAGAAAGCAGGACAAGTTTTCTTAGTTTGAGCAAAATTTTATAAATTAGCAATAATTTTTAGGGCCAGGAGAGCATTTCCTGTAAAAATTGAATTTTTCGACTCCAGAATCCAAAAAATCAACTTCCACACCCTGTGGCTCACAATATTCCTTTGAGAGGTACCCTGTTTTTATTTTTTCTGGAAAGCAGAAAATGTTTTCATAGTCCAAGCAAAAGTTTAGAACTCTGGGATATTTTTTAATGCCGTGCTAGAACGACACCGTGTTGTGGGTTGCGGTCTTATATGAAGGTTTCCGCAATTCCAGAAAGAAGGGATACATAAATTAAAATGTTGATTGTATTTTAATTTAAAAAAGGTAAATTTGAGGGTAATATACAATAGGAAATGTCACTTGAGTGTAAATAAATAAATTACGCAAAATCTCACCCGGTTTGCAGTTGCTCGAGTGATGAGAACTCTTCCTCCACTTCGCCGATGGTCGGCAACATGTTGGAGTGCCAGTGAAAATTGAAGTAGGCCTCGGACGGTCCTGGTCCATTAATGACCTCGGGTGGGCCCAGCTTTTCCCCGTCCTCGCAGTCGTAACTCTTCTCATCATCCTCTTCGCTGGAACTATCAACGTAATTCTCATTGCACTCCACTTCAATTTTGATGCATTTTCCAACAACGACAGGCTCCACCGCATCCCCCAGCGTATTGGGAACGGCATCAGGAGCAGGACTCTTGGGGACGAGGTGGATCAATCGGGGCAGATTTGTCTGCTCGTTGCCATTTACATCTACCAACGGGACCTTATCATTTTCCACCTGCTCCCTGTTTAGGTCGTTCAGCCTGTTTTCCTTTTCAGTACGGCTGCTCTCGTACGTTTGTATCTTAAAGCGGATTTCATCAGAAATTTGATCCCGTTTAGGTCGTCTGGCTGAAATTTTGAGAAGGTTTTGTTCGCTGGATGTTGGGCTGGATGGCTGCTTTTTGTCCAAAGTGCCCTTATCTCCTGTGGGAGGTGACTGCAGCTTTGGTATATGGGTTTTCTGTAGCGATTGCACCCGTTCCGGAGGCTTGGGCTTTGGTCCTCTAGTTGATTTTGTTTTTTCGACAATTTCATCAGTTTTAGGACTCCCCGAATCATGGGATAACGACCTTGTAAATGTTTTAACAGAGTCACCCTTAAAAGTGGTTAAATTCACTTGTTTAAGATCCTTTTCAATCTCTCCAGAATTAGTTCTATACAAGTCAAGTTTTAGATCGGTTTCCGATTTCTGTTTTTGTACCATAGTTCTGGGCTTTAAAATAATTGCCTTTTCGGAAACTTTAACGTCGGTTTGCTCTGGCATGTTTAGATTGGCTTCCATTTCTAAAGAACGTTTCGGAGAAAGCATAACTGGTATTCGGGATTTAGGAGTTTTTTCAGATTTCTTTGGCTCCGAAATGTTCTCGGATGAATTGACTGCTTCAGTCTGAATGAACAGCTCACACTGTTCCTTGAGGTGATTCATTTCAGGCCCACTATTCGGTAGTGAACTCGACTTATTATTCATTTTTATATCACTTTCAGTTTTGGACCGTTCCATAAGTTTTACAGGACTAAAAACAGATGCGATTGCTTTAGGAATTTTCGTAATCAAGTCCTGCTGTTTGTGAGAGTTAATTGAATTTATCTTCGGATTATTCTCAGATTTTTCCGAAATTTTATCATCATTTAAATCTTTCGCTTTTCTAGGAACAGGCACAACAGGAATTCGCTTCTTAGCGTCTCCATTTATAACCTGTCTCGGTTTTGGTGTTGGAGTTGGAGCTAATTCGATATTTTCGTAACTATTTTTCACGTTACCATTTTGAATTTGAACATTTTCATAGGGGTTCGAGGGCGACTTTACGCTTTCGTTCGCTATAGAGACCTCTTTGAGGGAGCTGGATGGCTCCAGCTTTCTCAAGCACTCCTCCAGTTGCGCTGAGCTATCCACATGAAATTCCTCTTCCAGAAGAGTGAATGGTTTCAGGACCTTGGCCAGCTCTGTTTTATTAATTACGGTTACACTATTGCCGTGTCCGTTTTGATTGTTCACATTGATACAGCACCCGCCGGTGCTGTAACAGGACAAATCGGAGTCGGACGAATACGTCGAACTAATCGAGAATTTATCAATTATAGTGGAAATAGAACTGCCTGTATCGTCTGACTCTGATTCGCCTACAATTGAATTTTCGTCTGAAAACAAATTTATGTAGTACTCAGCGTCTGGCGGGGGAGTAAATGGCTTATCTTCCCGTGACGTAGATCTTTCAGGCTGGTGCTTTCTTCTTGTCAATTTCCTAGGCGGTACAGGTGGTGGGGGAGGTGGTTGTTGATTTGGCCTTCCATTACCCTCATCGATCATTTCAATCTTTTTTCCCTCACCATTTCGCACCTCTAACTTGATTGCTACATTACTTTCTTTAAGGCACCGAACACACTCAATCCTGGTCATTTCCTTAATCGATTGACCATCGATCGAGAGAATTTCATCTCCCTCCCTAAGGTGACCCCAACTCGCTTTAACTCTTGACGCCGGACTATCTGCAGCGCAAGACTGAATGAAAAGTCTTTGAACGCGTTCATTACTTTTTGTCCCGCCCTGAAACTTGAGACCGAACCCAAGTCTCTCACCTGGCAGCCGATACACCAACACCGATTCGATGTTTTCGCTCTCGTCTGATCGATTTATCGGGGCTTTTAGCTGGGACACATTCTCGTTAATCGACAAAACTGTTATAAATGAGGAATCTTCGTGCGAACTTCCACCATACCCATTGTGCACAGAATGGTTCTGGGTGGTGAGCCCCGCTGGGGTCGCATCGTCGACCGCAACCACTGTGACGTAGTCAGCCATCACGATCAATTTCACTGGACGGTCCACATCGGTCGGCTCTGTAGAAAAGAAAAAGAAAAAGCTCTGTAAGTGTTATACGCACGAATTATGTCGAAAATAACTAAAACTTTCAATCAGCAAATTATTAAAAGATTGATTCATTAACTCTAGATAACTAAACATTCTTATGATAGTCAGTTTTTCAAGTTCAAGTTGTTCTTGGAGAATTTTAACACCTCAACGAGTGCTAATAAATTTTGAGAGATATACGCGTAGTACCACACATTTTTTTGCGCGCTAAATTATAAGTCTACCCAAAATTTACAAAAATCATCATAACTCTTTTATTTATGAATCATTTTAGGTATATTGAAATTATAAATTATCGCAATATTATGCCCGATTTCACTCAGTAGCAAAAAGTCCATATTATAAAAATGTCCCATGCGAATAAGGAAAAACATGAATAATTGCACGATTGAGTTGAAATCGACCTTTTTTCAAATGGAATGAATTTGTTTTCAAAAACAAGAACATACCAAAGCATCGTTTTGAATCAATCCGCGGCAGCATGGGACCGGGCATTAGAGGTTGATTCCATCTAACGACGGACCGGTCCTTAAGGTGTTAACATCTGCCAAAATTGCAAACGCTAATCTTTACCACTTTTCTACTTTTTAATTCAAATTTTATAATCTTAACTCTTAAGGCAAAGTCTGTAAATCGAAATATTAAATAAAAAGTACGATGGGCTTAGTCATTCCTTAAAATAGAAAGAAATACATTTCTGTAATTGCTTGAGGCACATGATTTTAAAGAAAATCTGATACTCAAGTTGCAAAAATTTCTTTTTATTTTAATTATAGTAAACAAAATTGGTAAAAACAAAAATTAAACTGTATGAGCTCTTCGATTCAAGTAAATCCCACCATGCCTAAAAGGCCAAGCAAAAGGTGGGACTATTTTTAACCCACCTAACCCCAAAGAGTAAAGGTTTCTTGATAAGTTTCTAAAAGAATTTTAGCTGTTAACATAGGAAAATATCTACGAACACAATTTTCTATGGTATGGTAGCTGTTTGCTAGAAAGAAAATTCTGAGTGGCGTCCATAAATTGAATCTAGAGAGGCTGGGTGATTTTTTAAAACTAATCTTAGATTTCCTTTGATAGCGCAATTGTATAAGAAATTGAAAGCGGCCGAAACAGGTGAAATTAAGACCTGCTTGTAGCAGCCGCTTTCGAACGCTCCCCCTGGGCGTTTTTCCCCAAAAATTTAGACGTTGAAAGATTGAAAAAAACCCAATCGTTTTTGATGAGAGATAGTCAAATCGATCTCAGTCTACTTCCGTGCCGGATCGCCTAGAAAATTTGGAGTACCGACCCGCCTGGAAATTTCTCTGAAACAAACGCGAAAAATGCTCGGCCAAACTGGCGTACTTAACAAGGCGGATCGGAATAGCAAAACAGAACGGCAAATTGCTTACAGGTCGATGATTTTTATCGAGCCGCTGATTCGTCTTGATCCGGTAATTAATTGACCACCGATGTACATTAATTCGGAAATTGTAGGGAGCGCTTCAATAGACTCCCCGGATCCCCCCCCCCCCCGTCTTGCCCTCCTGCTGAAATAAAGCAGTCGCGGTTCCCACAGCAAATTCATTTGCACCCTACCTCCCCGCGAACCCCTGATAAAGTTTTCTTCCGAGTTAATTACTCCGTGGGCTGCGGCAGAACCGCTCGAATAGATGAATTACCTGCTCCGGGTGTAGGCAAAACAAATTGTGGCATATCTTCGGGTAAAAAATGTGAGGCACTATGACAGGTGTGGATAGGACCAAAAGGTGCCACAGTTGTTCAGATGCTGTGCGGCCGAGTGGACCGCGAGATTCTCTGCCGCAGATGGAGGGAGGGGCACTCAGGTGAGCTCTGACTGGTCCCCCGGCCGGCTGACCGGATCGTAGTTAGACGAATTCTTTCTCCTCTACAGAACGCAATTCGAAAGTATGTCAGACGTTCACTTGCTCTAGCGCGATCCGCGTCGACGGCTTACCGGTTTTATTTTCATTACACGAACCCCTCTCCCCGTATAAAGCAAGTGAACGACACCATTGGACTCAGCCGGATCACCGGCGCAAGGTTAGGCCTGTGGTCTGCGCGGTTATGTTACAAGAATCCCCAGCTCATTAAACGATTTGCAGGTTTCCTTTTGGATCGTGGGACTTTTGGCAGTTTTGTATTTTGGAACATGTTCATCGCAGATTTCTCCTTTTGAGGCGATGGTATTTGGAACCATTCTGCAGTTGTTACGTAGAGGTTCTCCTTAGCTTTACCACTAAATGAGGCAAGCG
Organism: Philonicus albiceps; assembly: GCA_963969385.1. Lineage (NCBI taxonomy): Eukaryota > Metazoa > Arthropoda > Insecta > Diptera > Asilidae > Philonicus > Philonicus albiceps. Next base: position 74,047,655 of record OZ017772.1, on the reverse strand, counting down.
ACTTAGTTTTCTTTATTTTAAGATTTAATTTCCCACCTTACAAACTTTGAAGCTGCTTTTTATACAAGCTACAAAAAACTAGCAAGCTTAGTAGACGGGCTATAATTTGTCAAGTCCAACGAATTTACTCTTAAGAAATATTGCGAAAAATACTTTTTTTTGGACATGTTTCAGATCACGATTAGATGCTCAGTTACGCCTACATAATGAAATTCTTTTGAATGAATCTCTCAAAATATGTAATAACTAATGAGATACTATAAATAGAATGATTGACTTTATTGTTAACGATGTTTTAGAGTTATAAATCACAATTACCCTTTCATGATATGGGCAACATTTTTAGATGACTCTTTTAACTTAAAAAATTCTTCAAAATGTATAAGAGCGAAACAAATTAATAAAGATAATGCCCAAAGTTTCTGGTGGGCTACTTATCTAGCCACTAAGGATTGAGATATCACCAAAATAATATCAGTCGGTTAGTTAAGACAGAATGTCGACTATGTCTAGAGGACGAGGAAACCAAGCTAACATCTTGTGTGACTGTCCGGCTCTAGCCGGGAAAAATTCTAGGATATATTTTTGTTTTAATCACAAGTTTGTTATCAACGCACAATTTTACATAGAGATAACATAGTCAAATTGTCTTGTAGAGCTCGCTTATCTAATGAGTATGTAAATTTTAATCTTACAAAATTATGCCCCTATGTAACGTCTAATTTTTCAATGTTAGACATAAGTAACTTCCCCTTCCTGTTTATCCTCGATAAGATCGATAAAAAAAAATAATTACAATGAAAACTATTTTAACAATCAGTAAGTGAAATTGCTTTCTTTACTATTCAAATACAAAAATTACCAGTTTTTCGCTGTTTTTCGTCCATGCCTCCGATCAACTTCCACCTGTGATTAATTTTCTCTTCAAATCTCCGACTTTGTAATGTGGCAAATTTGCAATTATGCCGCCAGCTCAATTGTCTGCATATTGCGCGGTAGAGATTTATCGCATTGTTAACGCAAATCGACATCTGCTGTCAAATTGCACGTCTTAATGTGCTCGATCGAGGCGTCCGAAGAATTCACTTTCTCAGAGGTGTCCCCCTCTCTAGGAAGGAAATCTGCTTCGGACCCCAGGATGTATACCGTCATGGTCCGAACTGTACAAGTGTACCTGCGGAATGCCGCGAGGCTGAAGAGAGAGCGGTTCCTGAGGTTTCTTAAACCCTACCTAACCGCAATTAAGCGTAGATTGCTATTAGCATAGTCTGGCGTCTTTAGCCGCATTTGAATGGAATCCTCAATTACCCGGAGGCGTAAAATAGTCCCACTTGCTGGACCAGCTGTATGGCATGGTGATTGCCTAGCGCTCTTGGGGTAACTTGAACCGGCACAAATTGGGAAAAGTCGACGACGACTTTCCTAAAAGAGTGAAATTCCAAGACTACAGGTCTACACGTCGCTATATCTTTAAGATGATCAAACCGCTGCAATAGCCGAGGACCTGATTGCGAAGGCACTGGTTCACAGCGAACAGTGTCCAAGACTCGATTCGAGCACTATGCACAAATTTTGCAATCTATCACGGTACAAATTTATTGCAGGAACTCAATATTTTTTTCATTAATTATACACCATAGGGGTTTTTGAGGTCGTTCATTTCAAATATGGTAGTAAATTTTAAAATTTTCTTTAAAGCAAATAATTGAACAAATTTTTATAGTCTTTTTTTTAATTTGATAAATAGCAAATTAGGTGTATAAAGTATCAATAATTTTACTATTCGGATAATTTTTTATTTATTTACTGTTTTCTGTATTTCTTGTTTTGTTCCACACCCATCTTTTATTATTTTGCCATAAAATCTCATGCCAGACATTTTCCGGGTCTACTAATTTCTGATCTCATCTTAAAGGTTTAGAATCAAAGATCTAAGGTTAATACCACATTTGAATTTAACAATTCTGAAAATTTCTTAGCATACTGTTTTATGTCAAAACACACAGTGCATTTAAAATTTGGAGTTTGTTACAAGAGATCGTTAAATGTTGATACAATATTTTCATGAAAATTGCTTTAGTTGCATAGTTTTCTTGAAAATTCTTCAAACCTTAGAATTCCAAAATTTCAAGATTAAACAGATTAAAGTGGTCCATATCCAAAATTTCATACGAACGATTTTACCTTAAAAGAATTTAGAAAAATCTTCTTTATAACATTTTGGACTTGAACCATTTTCAAAATAAACGACTCATATAATAAAATTGTAACAGGGTCGTGTGTCTGTCTGTCTGTGCACATATAACGCAGAAACTACTGGGCAGATTTAAATGAAATTTAGTACATAGGTAGCTTATGTGATTTGTCAATATATAGGGTATTTTTTTAATCTAGCAAAAGAAGAAATTCCAGTGCAGTAGTCAAAAAACTATATATCCGGAATGGCTCAATGGAATGAGCGTTTCTGTTACTAATGCATCAGCTAATATCATAATAAAGTATTTAAATTGTATATGATTTTTTGTAAAAACATTTTATTAGAGAAAGTTGTTTTTTTTATATTAATTTTGTCCAGATATTTGGTGAAAATTGTACGCTGTATGGTGCACCGCTACTACGTAGAGTCTACCTGTTCATGCGTGCAATGAATAACCGGTCTCCTGTCGTCATTTTTACCTGTTGCAAGTTGACGCTCAGGTAGTCACCGCAACTGTTTTTAGGTTGCTGAGGTGCACTTCGCTTCGGCCACATCTTTCGAAGCATCACCGCGTGCACTGGACGGCAGCAAAGATATCTATCTCTTGGATGGATTTGCTTTCAGTTACGGTACTGTGCGTTTTCTTATTGCCACACAGGTTTTTATTGTTTTGAATCTCGAAGACGACCACCAGTCAAACTGCTGTAAAATTCTTGCATAAAGTGAGTCTTCAAACTTTACGTAACTGCAGCAAGAAGCACCCAATTAATTGCAGTTTTACAGAAGGGATAAATGAGGCCGTTAAGAGGTAAGTGACTTCTTAAATGAATAAGAGAAGAATTCATGCTAGTCGATATCGAACGAATGGATTCAAAACTATGAAAAACTATGATTTAATCTGTGCGTGTTTTCGTTCGACGTTAACTTGCGTAAACTGGGCCCGCTCACGGCTTAATTGTCGCAACGTTTAAATGACTTCACCTGATCACCTTCGGTCGGTTAATTTATAAAATTTATAAGAATTACCTTGTTAGCCTGTTAACCACTTTGACCATTTCACAGTAAATTATTTTTTGTTACTTACCCTTGACCAAGTCTTTTGACTGAAATGTGAAATCTTTAGAGTAATTTTTAGACACAGGTGCATACTTTTCTCGAAGCGATTTATATTTATAGTTTTGCTAATTTTATGGAAATACAAACTGAGGAGATCGGAGAAAAAACTTGGTAAAAATAGAAAATCGTTATTTTAAAAGAGGCGATGAAACATTTAATTAATTTTATAGCAAGAAAATGTGCTTTCAATAAGTTTTAACTGCCATTATATTTGGCAAACGGTTGTAAAATCAGTAAAATGAATTTATTACTCTCAAGTCAATATGAAAAGTGGAATGGTTGAGGAGTATTCAACTACTTGATAAACGAAACTGTGTTGTACAAATTGCATTTTCTCTAGATATTATAAAATTCAAGAAGGATGTCCGATGACGTTTTTAACACGTTTGTTTTCGTTTACCACAACTCATTTTACAAGACAATACGTGGCCAAATGTTTGTGAAAAAATTGAAATTTTTACACGAAACTCTACCACAAATTCAAATTTTATTATTTTTCAAAATCCTTCATTAAATCATTTTCTATTACTGTCTACTAACAGAAAACATTCGGATTTTTGATTCAAATAAATCCTTTACGAGCAGATAGACGGGATATACCGCGAGTATACTTTTTTTAAAGTCTCTTCCAAGTCTTTGAAGATTAGCTCTCATCGCATCATTTTTCAATATTTTTCATTGAAATATTTATGAAGTATTACTCAAATATTAGTTTTTCGAATGCCATAATTTAAAATAAATCAATTTTTTTATTTTGTTAAAAAAAGCTGATAGAAAATATGCTTTTTTTTGACCCCTTAAATTTTATTAGTCGGTAGGCTGTTCTACCCTCACGCCAATAAGAATTCAAGATCTTAGCACACGACCGTTAGTAATAGCGCCTGAGAAAGTATGCATATCTTGTTGGAGTCAACAGCTTCTTAACGATTTCAAATGGTTGGAAAAACAAAAACAAAAAAATGGCAATAAAACGATAAAGTGCCCGAAATTAGCATACTAAGCCAGGCTGGCAGCGGAAATTTAGAACCGGAGCACAACAAATTATACAAAAAAAAAAAGCCTTCTCGTGCCGCCGCACCGTCCGCTGACCGTGCGTCGTTGGCCGAATAACTACTGACCTATAACCGCGGGCTGCGGCAGAAATCGCAGCGTCGCGCGTCGCAAACAAATTGTGTGTTTACAAACTTCGGCCGCTTTTTAGGAAAGGGCGGCAAAGGCCAGCAGCGTTGATGAGAGCAAAAATAAAAACTCGCTGGCCGAAATTCGCAAAAGTCGGCCTCGACCGTAGCGGTGGAGGAAGTGGTCCTTCCAGTGTCCAGTCCAGCAGACCGATGCGGCAAAACCCGCTGTTAAAGCTATTTTCATTCTTTTCTTCCGCGGAGGTCGTCTTTGAAATTCTGGTTTTCAATTTATGCTCCACGAGCTAGCCGGGCGCTGAAACCTGCCCCGAACAACCAGTCAGTGAGTGAGTAAGTGAGTGAGTGAGTGAGGCTTGCCACGACTCAAAAACTCAAATTCCAGGGTGGCTGCGCTGACGGACTGGAATTTGAATAAAACGAGATCCGGCGGAATACGAACAATACGCCTTCGGATACAAATTTAACTTAAGGACAGTCAAGCAAAAGGTCGGTGTTAATTCTGCGTAATTCTACCACGAATTGGGGAAATTAAAAATGCGATAGTGGAAATTTCGCAGGTAACATGCATGCGTAATAATTTTATTACTTGAACTACTCGTGAAAACCACCCAATGCTCTCACATATTACGCTTTAATTAAGTTCCAATGCAATCTTTTCATATTTATACATCATTGATAGCAACACTTTTTATTTGATGTTCCAATTAAAACTTTGTTAGGAGAAAAACAAATCTTAAGCTTAGTTCATTCAATAAGTGCTCCTCCTAAGACTCGTAGGCAAAGATATGTATCTGTTTCAAAGATGTACAATCAGTCTAAGGAGAGCGCCCATCCTTAAAAAGTGTTTGCAAACCAGCCTTTGATACATCCCTCACTCATAAGAACATAATAGGGAACTTCTTTGTTCTTTTCTTTCCATATTTTGAATCCATTTATAAAAAGGAGATTTATTCTGAGCCTGAAATATAAGTTAATAATTCATAAAGTGATATATCCCGGGCGATCCGTGTGATTTAAATGTGCCAAAACGCACTTAAATAAAATTCAAGTTTCTCAAAAGAAAATTTTAAAAATTATACTAAATATACCATGAAACAACTCCACCTCCGAAAGGTTATGAAAGGGCTATAAATAATAAATTAAAATGCATTACGGACAAGTATTTTACAAGATGTTCCTTGTCCAATAGCGCACTAATTAAAGAATTTTATAGATCCTAATAAAACTTGAATTGATGCAGGATAACTTACTGCACACAGCTTCTGTAGTATGTAAGAATATTCTTAGTTTTGTCATTGGGTTTGCAAGAAAAGATTTTTTCTTAAATCCCTCTTCTTTTATCCTATTATAGTGCCCCTGTATACCCCTTCTGAAAATAGCGATGGACATTGTTCTTACTAGTGAATTTTTCAATTCATTTATTTATTTATTTCAGTCTACCAATTAACAAATCTTACAGACTAAAGAAGTTCATATAGACACGATTTCATTGATAAATCAATATTAAAATTATAGACCGAATTTAATTGATTAGAGCAATAAGTAATAGGTTCATGCCGGCTATAAGTTCTGTAATAAGGAGTTGATCTAGGAAACAAAGTCAGTACGTAGGTATAGCGTAAACAAAGCTAAACAATCAAATTTTATAACAAAAAGTATCTCTGACAAAGGTATTAAAGTTCAAATTTTCCTGCGTACTTTAAGAGAGAGGTTTACAATAAACCTAAGAGTTTACATCTCACCTTCGTTCCTTATTTTGTATATTATGCTTTTTCATAGCACTATAGGATAATTAAATAAATGGCATTGATAAGCATGGCAAATAGCCATTCACCGCAGCTTAGCCAGAGTTAAAAATCTTAAGAATTTTTATACGAGAACAAATTGAAAAGTTTAAAATAATTTAAAATCAAGTATATCACGGTATATAATTAAAGATATATAAAATTGAGCAAGAAAACGAGTAATACAACTTTTATACCTTTAACACTAAATGTATTTCCGAAAATTCTAAGGTTTATGAGGGAAAGTTATATTTGTTCCCTCAATATACAGGAAATATTGAATCGTCAAACAAACGCAAGAAAAAAAAAGGATTGATATAGAAGAACTGGTTATATGTATCTGATGATGAAAGTATGGGTATACCCTTATACCTCAATCGGCTTTTGAAAAATTTAACACTTCTCGATTTATTTAATTTTTTAATCAAGTAGTCTCTTAGTGAATATCGTTTTATGAAAACGGATTTATTGAGTTAGTCGACCTTAACATTGCATTTTATTCACAAGGTAAAAAATTGTAGATTTTTTTTAAATGAGATTTTAATTTAACTTAGATGAAATTCACCGCTTCCACAAAAGTATTGTGAGAAACAGCAATTAAAATGAATGTAAAATGTTGTCATGCCGGTCATTTAACCGGCGTTAGTATGTTTAGTATTAAGTTTTTATATTACCAAATAAAAAATACTACGTTCTGTTTATTAACAAAAATAATTGTCTACAATCACTACAAGAGCCACAATTCTTATTTAAAGGTCACCCTTTTCAGGTCAGTATACCTATCAAGTGTTAATGGTTTTAAATGTGTTTCGACTAGAAGAAAAGTAATGCGAAATAGCCCTAAATCATCCAGGAAATTGAACCAATTATCGATTCTAATGTGACAAAGGGTTGCATCGACTAGCATGACTCTTACCACTTGAGTTTTGCAGTAGCCCGCATGAACAAAAATGGGTTACAGCGACTAAAATGACTCTTACCATCAAGTGCCGGTATGGCAATTTGCATTAAATAATTATTTACTTCGAAAACCGCGATAGTACCGCGCTCTGCCCCCGCACTAATCTCATTCCTGCATAGGTGCAGTTCGGAATTTCCACTAAGAAAGCATTTTTATAGAGGCTCGAATGATCCGAATCCGATTTAGTGCCTGCTTGTGCCCGCCTTAAACTGTCGCAAGTGGAGTCAATTCAAGGGCAAACATTTACACTGTCCAAACCTCCGGCACAATGGCGGGAGTTGGCACAGACAGCAAACATTCATCGCAATTTATCAACCTGACATTTCGCGGTATGCGCCAGCACCCTAACCGCTAGAATGCAAGACCTTCTCGATACAGCTCGATGTTGTTGGCATTCACTTCATCAAACTTGCGCAGATCTTGCGGCCGAAGCGCCTGAGCTCTAGAAAATGCCAACCAGTTGTAGGTTGTGGAGTTAATAAGCGATGGGGGGAATTCTGATTGCGGCACAAGATGCATAATTTTCAGGAAGTGAAACGCTTTCATAAATAAATTGCTCGAAAATATAACGCCTTGATCGATCAGGAATTTTGAAAGGTGTTATTGAAGCATTCTGCAGGTGCTGCACGCTTCATTAGATTAATTATATAAAGCGTAAACGCATATACGACGACAGGTCTACTTCTATCAAGATTTAATTTAATATGGCAGTAATCCCTCAAAAAATACTTGAATTGAACTATAGGCATATTTCATATTTTTCTAGCAAACGTTAAAATTAAAAAAAAAAACTAGATACTAGAAAAAGACAAGGAGCCAGGCGCGTATACAAGAATTTAAAAATACACTAAATATTATGTGAAAATCTAAAACTTAGTTATTTAAAGCATGTAGATGAAAACTGGTTGGCCGGTCTCACCCAACATATCATTTAGCTAAAGATTGCTCAAATGCTCAAGTTTGATATTTCACCCATTTGAGGAGTATTACTAAAATCTATGGAGGATTTTAACCTGTTCTTTACTTATGCACTGCTACATCTTAACAAAGATTTACCAATAGGTACTGATCAAGTCATAGAACGTTTTGTTAAAAAAAAACCTACATCATTATTATGAGTTACCTATACTCTCCTCAAAAAAATAAGGGCCTTAAGGATAAATTCTTTATCTACAGAAAGCAAGAGTAGAATTTTTAAAACTATTAAACTCGATATTTAATTTCCTATAATTTATAAAAGAAGAATAACATAAATAGGTCTATAAATGGAATTCAAATACCGAATATTCGAATATACATGTGGGATCAATCGATCGTACTTCACACCAGAACAAAAATTGTTGGAGAAGGCATTGGCGTCAAGGTCACGGGTATCTCATTTGGATAGAGCAACGAAGTCCCAATTCGAAGAACACAGGTTCGATCGTAGCATGTCTCGTAGCATTTTCGAGTAATTCCCACATACATAATCGAATAATCAATTTTATTGCACTTCGATTTCGATATTTGAATATTTATTGGAATTATTCGAATAGTTTGACTAATGGACAGCTCTACTAAAAACAACACGATCGATAAATACTGCATTTGTCTTTATTGCGACTACATCTAATAGTAAAAACGTTACTACCAACGAATCTTATATGAAACTTTTAAAAACCTTAAAATATACACATATAATGTAAGTGACAGTTTTTGTTTAACTTTTCTTATACTATATGATCCCTTCCGTTAGGCTGTATATGCTCCTATTAGGAATTATCTTAATCGAAACTAATGCCTACGATGTACATAAATGGATAATTTTAGTGTTAAGCAGATACTTCCGTTGTACAATACATCAAAGTATATTTAACTCAAAACTCTTGGTCTATACTAATTAAAAAGGCATTAAAACAATGAGTATATCCTCCGTATATGCTCCTTATATTATAATTTAATATAGCAGGGCTATTACAAACGAAAATTGGATTTGGAGATTTTAATTATTTAATTTAAACACAAACAAAGATTTCCCCAAAATTAAAAATAGAAGAACTAACTCTACATGCATGGAAAGGATATCTTCTCGAATCGGTACAAGGAAATAAAAAGACAACATTAAGAAAGCAAATTTCAAGCTTAGACAATTTTGAAGATATAAAGGTTAGTGTGGATTGTGTTTTCTAATCAGTTCTAATCTAGTTTTTAATATAAAATTTATAAAAATAACCCATGTTCCTACTGAACGTTGATGTCAAATGAAAATGCGTTTTTCAATTTGATGACCTTAAACGACATTCGGAGTTTAGTTCAAGAGAATGTGAACTGCGTACTTCACTGGCTTCAAACTTTTGTTTATTCGTCGTCTATTTCTCAGAGCTGATGACTCAAATTTATATTTATTTATTTATTTTTTTTTTATCAAAACTAAAGCTATACAGACAGTAATGTTGGAATAGTTGGACATTAGGAATGAGTGTATCATACAAAATTTCTTTCATTGTACGGAGCCGGTTTATTCTTTAGAAAATTTCAATTGGCCTTTGTGAAGGATAAATAGCGTAAAGCATTTACAATAATTCTCGAAATTGGCAACCGAATCAAAATGTTTTCAATAAATTCCTTCAATGGGTGCTATTCACACCGGTAAATTGCATTCTTTGCATAAATATAGCCACTGAGCTGCGGTAATAGCTGCGATGCAGATAGGTTTCATTGCGCTCAACTTTCGAGATTAATAAAAGTCTTGCGAGCGCCGGTCTGTTCGGTCGAAGGAACGCTACACAGACCGCACCAACATTCTCATAATAAAAAAAAATGCAGTCCACCTTCCCATTCTGTGCGAGATGAACAAAACGAACTGGAGCCCAAACAAAGAAAATAGCAATTAATAAACAATAAGTCTCTGCCTGGCAACCACTTAAGAGTTAAACGTCTTTGGCTGGCCACTATGATTTCTTTTCTTCCCCGCGTTTTTTTTTTCCTCGACTCTGTTTACTTTTTGTTGCGAATTATTTTGCTTTTTGATTTGTCATTTTGTGCTTTGCCATTTCATAAGAAAAAAGTCTGCATTTGCACTTGCATTTAAATTTTAAAGGGGTTCGATGGGGCTTGCGTCACCGGTGGGCAGTGCTCGGATTAAAACAACATCTGCGCTGACTCATACCGGCGACTAAATAGTCAATCGTTAAGAAATAAAATCTCGTTTCAAATATCTGAGGATGATGTGTCTATGAAACTCCCACAAGAGCTCTACTATTACTGAACTCAATCCATGAGTATTATACGAATTTCAACTTAATGGCAAATATCACAAAATAATCATGGAAAGTATCTAAACTGCTAAGAAATGATTTAATTTGCTAACAATAGAAAGTATTTAAAGAATAGTAAATATGTTTTGTAATAACCCATAGTAAAATTTGTCCGGCCTAAAAAGAACGAAAAGGAACATTATGGCAAATGTTTGAATATTTCATAAGTGGTGTCGGTTTGATGGACAGCACATTCAGGCTCTTTCTTAAATGTGACTATAGTCACCTTCCCATGACCTTAGGTTCTTGATCTTTCTCACAGTAAATTATGTCTTCAGTGATCCTATCACTTTCTGCAGGCTTATTCTCTGTGTAAGTTCTTTATAAACTACGATTATTACTCCAATAGTTCACTCTCATTAAACAGTAGGGGATATTGAGATTTCGAACTCTATTCTTTTATTATTGCTATTAACCCTTAAAAGGTATCATGGGTGAAATTCCATTCCAGGCAAGTTGTTCTTCTCAAATTTGAAAAGGACTGTGATTTTTTCTAAATGCATTTATAAAATCGTTACAAAAAGAACATTATCATGAAATATAACATTTAATAATACGAGTATTTAATAGTTCTTATTATACTTAAAAGATATATAAGCATATACCGGGGTGAAATTTCACCCATGATACCCTTAACGGTTCATCATCATCATGTGGATGATACCTTTTAAGGGTTCATAAACTATGAAAAATTAAATAAATTCATTTATTTCAATAAAACGCTCTTTAAATTTTGTTTACTAGGAAATGTAATTTTGGTATCAGACCCTATAAATTTGGATATACCTACAGTTATAATAAATCGTTTCGTCAATTGATATATCCGTAACTATTTACTCTTAAATGTTAATAAATGTTATGTAATTTTTTCGTAAACTTGGTAATTTTTATTTTAATTATTACCTGTGTAATTCGCTTCTACCTTATACTAACCTCGGACCTTATTCTTATTATTAATCTTGATTTTGGACTTCATATAGATCCTTTACTCAAGAAAACTAATTCTATTTTGGTTTTTATTAGGCATTGGTCTAAAAATTTCTCTGTTCTATATGTTCTGTATGTTTTATAAGACTTTGTAAGGCCTATTTTGGAATACGCTAATGTATATGGTCCCCTATTATTTTTACCTTATTTTTCGAATCGAGGCAATACAAGAACAATTCTTTCGTTTCGCATTGCGAGAATTGCCGTAGATTAATAGTTTGGAGCTGTTACTGTACCAAGATAGCCTTAAATTATTGAATCTTCAGATATTGCAGTACTGATGAGAGATTTTCAATACTTTATTTATATAAGACTAGTGAATTTGACTATCCCGAATTGCTCTCTTCGCTTAATATCAGCACTAGGATGCTGAATAAGTAAGAAGAAATATTTTATAAAATTGCACTCATTGTACAAACTATGCCAGGTCAATTACAACACAAATTATAGTTCATTCATTCATTTAAATTTTTAAATAAAATACAGATAAAGAATAACTTTAAATTTAAGTAATATTGGCTTGAGGTTTTTTCTTTTTTTAGTTTATTATTGTTTATTTTATTTATACAGTTGGAACGGTTATTTATTGGCTTGAAGAAATAAAATAAATAAATTATTATCAATTAAATTAATTCCCAAAGTTATGTGAGAAATTTTTGATAAAATTCAAATTATTCAATCTTATCAAAATTGAAAACAAATTGGAGCACTAATGGCATCATGAATTTCCATAAATCAGATCTCATCTAACTGTGAATAATGATTACGTTAAAGAAAAAAAAATTTTGGAATTTAATCCAAATTGTCGAATTTGCATGTAAAATCACAAAATATTCCATTCATTTTTGGACTAGCGGATAAATAAGACGTGCCCTCCTCTATAAATAAAAAAATCAAAAGCACATGCATGACGACCAGCAAAAACTGCAAAAGTTTTCAAAACATCATTTCTAAGCGTTACAAACACGCAGAACTAAAAAAAGAGGCCTCATAGTATTATCAAAAAAAAAAAAAAAAACAGAATAAGATGAATCGCAAAAGAAACCGAAAACCTTTCGCGAAACTAAAAGGGGACCTATAACCAGTGCCCTCCTCATCAATGCAGCCTCAGATAACCGTAAATCCCCATTGACCTGTATTTTTCCTCATCGGTGGCAGCACCACCGTCTTAGAGCTCTTTTTACTACAGTGTGGCCTCAACCACCATTTGCAGGTAAGACGCTGAACATCTTTCAAGAACGGTGTCTGGAGCCGATGGAAATGATCTTTGCGCGATCTTTGGATCGTGCACCATGCGGGCGAATTCTTGTGCGCATGCGTTCGCCACTTAGTCCGATGAGATTTTTAATAGCTAATCTGTTTCCAACATACCTTTCACTGTGGATCCGCTGTAAAGTTGGTGTCAGCACCGCGATCAAACAATATCCGGCGGCTTTTTAATACAAACTCAAAAAAGATTAATGGCAAATTTTTGCCGAAACACCAAAAACTGATTTATGACAGTTTTTTTTTTTTAATCTTTTTTACACTTTTCAAAAATTTTTGTTTTGTTATGTATTTCTTCCGGATGAATATTATGTCACTGCTTTCTGCGGCCATTCAGATATTATTTCTTTAGAAAACTTGTTACGCAATTATTATTTTGCTGAGATTTTCACATTTCTACTAATTGTGCCGGTGACGGACAATAAATTCATTTAAATAATGATTGAGGGACCATTCAATAATTTATCATTTGGTTACTGCAACGAACCGATTAAGTTGCGCAAAAGATTTTTTTATCAATTTTAGCAAAACATGTTGTATAAGAGAAAAGAAAAGTACTAAAGTTAAATTTAAGGCAGAATATCAATCAATTCTAATTGTTGGCGAGAATATTTTAAAGTATACATCTCGATTTAGTTGGCAGTTATTAAAGTAATCAATTTTTGGCAAATTAAAGTAAATTCCTTCACTGTATAACGAAATGAGATGCATGCATTTTCTGATCTTAAAGAGATGACTAGGTTCATTTTTATAAAACCGATATTACCTTTTATCTATCATGAAAAGAAGTTTATATGTTAGAAAAACTCAGAAAGGATTATTATGATCCTAGTAAACATCCTTAAGTGGTTAATTAAAAAAAGGATACCTAAAGAAATTTACTACTACTTAAAGAATGGTAATCTTTCAGATCTTTACTAAAGAAAATCGATCATCAAAATAATTTGGCGCTATTCTTTCAAAATATTGCAGAAATTGAACTTGTAACTTTCAAGAACTAACAAAAAATTTACAAAATTTTAAAGGATCAGCTTAATGTGGGCTGTTTGAAACTTTCAAATAATCGAAAAGCTAAGCGTCAAAGCCTTTATTCGTCAAAAGATATTAAAATCGAACAAAGAAAGATTAGCTGATAATGATCCTTTTGAGGAGGTAAAAATTGTACTGTCTCGTACAGGCATTGCTTATTAAATAAGTAAATTTTAGATTAATAAATTAAAATGTCTATCTAAGAACAAATTCTTGAAAAGTAGCTTGTTTTCTAACTCATGACTGTGTATAACACCTTAACACGTTCCCTGTTTCAGCAAAGCTTTCGTGAAAGACTTACATGCAAAACGGCATTTAGTAAGAGAGATCTTCTATTTGTGTACTGTTTTCGGTACACGTAGCAGGGAACGTCTTAAAGAAAATAACATAAGCAAAATTTCGTTTGAGTATTCTAGTGAGTCTACAAAAGTGTTAATAACTTTTGACGAACTAAAGATATTGAGATAGCTCATTTTTTATTTGAAAGATATCTTAAGAGTGCATTTATCTTGCTTTTTAAACCATATCCTTATTAAGGAAATTTTTAAGGGCGGATGATAAAAAAGTACATTTTTAACTAATATTTTTAAACATTTTATGTTTGAAGACATGTGAGGTACTGTTAGAAAGCTCATAATGCATACTTTTTATTAAAACTTTACGTGTCGTCCTGCTATGTTTCGAACAGAAGTTATTGCCTTTTATATGAACTTATTTCCCTGCAGACACAAAAAAATATTTCAGCCGTTAAAAAAGAGGTGAAGGAAGGATTTTACAAAAAAATTATTCATAGTAAACGCTGATTATGACAGTGTAAGGAATCGATTTGCACATGTTGGTACACTTCTTTACAAATCGCTCTGTATAAGTAATTTTAAAAATATGTACTATGAAATAATGAATTTAGCATTTCTCATATGTTTAAATTATTAAACCAATTACTGAATGATACCACTCCTAAAGAAGTGGTATCAATTCCATTTCTAGAATGTCTCCTAGATTCCACGCACGATTACCTCACATAAAATATAAGCAGATACAGTCCTAAGATTATTGAAAGTATTACCTAAACTTTAAAATATTCTGCTCATCACCAGAAACGGTGACTCAAAGCTATTTGGAAAAAAACAAAGTGTGACAACATGTAAAATGCCATCGATCAAAATATTTCACAAGAAAACAAACGTCTGTGTGTCGTGTACTGTCTCAAATTTCATCAAAAAATATTTTCAACTAATCATTGGTGACACTTTTACCAGGTAAAACTCATTTGTCGAGTTAAAGGTTTACCCCAGACATTTCCCAATCTCACGATCATTCAACTGCATCACTTTATTTTTTTTTTTAAATATCGAAAGACAGATCGACAGGGAGCACAATTTGCGCAATAAAAACTGGTTCTTCACGGTTAATTTTATAGAAAGTGTGAAAAATCTCAACGTACACCAAATCAGTTAGTATTATAATTATAATATTTAATTTTTATTCAACAAAACTCCACGCGTTACGCGTGCACTGTTCTCGTGTATCACACTTAATTACAAAAATCAATCGGTTTCCGGGACATAACCACCAGGAATATTGCTTAAGTCGCCACACCGTAAGCACCCTGAATAATTTCTCAATATATACGGCTGGGATTTAGCATCGATCGCAAGTGATCATGAACTCGTTGCTGAAAACGTTTTAGGGGAAATGTATTCCCCGCAAAGAGTGAAAACAAAACGAAATTTTCTTTTAAATAAAACGAGAACACGGTCTTTTTTCACTGAACGAAAATAGCCGATGACATCAAGAAAATTGCAGAATCGGACACTTGATAACGATACCGGACCGATCTCTCACACTTAGCGTTTCTTAATGTCATCAAACTCGTTTGGTGTAGTCACATAAACGACAATCAGAAAGAAAAACAAGAACCTTTTTCACTTTGTTGTCCCTTTAGAATAAAATTTTTGGAATTTCTTTCGTTTATTTGTTCAATTCCGATGTTACAAAATAAATAGATAACTTAAATTGAAGCGATCTTGATAGTAAAAAGATTAACATGATCGCACTATTTTCACAACAACAAGTGATCGCGATACGTTCCTCTCGTAATCTGACTAAAACTAACTTTTGGTGCGGTAAGCGAACAGAATCTGTTCAACTCGCAAAACTTTAAAACCGAAGACCGGTATGAAAGAAACAGTCAATCGAGGTAGGTCGGCCAGGTAAGGTAGCGCAGCAGCTGCAGCGACAATCGCGTTTTAGCCGTACCGTACCACACCGCACCTTACCGCACCGGTCGATTCTCTGAACACGCTCTCAAAATAAAAGGAAAAGATAAAATTTTTTTAGCTTTGGAGCTGCGGTGTCGTGTGTGAGAAATTCCACAGGTTCGGTGTATGCTTCATACCTCAACTCTTTCGTTTTTCTTAGCTCTTCTTTTTTTTTTACTATTATTATTATTTTTTTTTTGTTTTTCTTAGTTTTTCCTTGCGGCATTCGTGCCGGTCTTGGAATCAATTACTAACCTCTAGATGACCAGACGACTATCACAGTGGATAACAATTTTTGCCACCACTAGAAATTATAATTTCCAAAAATGAAATGTTACGCGATGGCATCGTCTAGACCGGACGAGTCCCGAATAATAATCATTTTGCGAAAGTTTACATATTTTCAGAGAGTATAGGATATGGGCATCGAGAATTGTTTAGAAAAAAACTTTACACACTTTTATAATAACAAAATACTCGAATGAAAGTGAAACGAAACGTGAGGAGACTCACATATACCCTAATTCTTGATCGTTTTAATGAGAATCATTACCCTCGTGCGTAATGATCGTCTAGTGGAGGTAAGGAAATAATATAAAGCAATAGACATATTTTATAAACAATAGCTCTTTAAAACGTTTCATATATGTAAAAATGGTCGAAAAGGCATGGGCCACAGGTAGCTTAATTAGTTATGGTAGAGATCACCGAAGCACAAGTTCGAAGGACATAGGTTCCGGACTTGTCCCCTGGTCAAAGTTGAAGCTTTTTTGAATCATTCTCACATATACAAGGTGTTTTTAGTAGATATTCCAAAATTAGTGGGATAGAAGATCCGATCTAGCCAAACAAAAACTTGTAGAGCAGGGGGAATTAATCTCAACAGTTTGAAAGTTACAGAATGATTCGTAAATTTCAGTCTTTCATGGTATGCACATCAGTATTTTACTTATATCTTTTGATCAACTCAGAGCAGCGACATTCAACTTATGCCAAAAATCTACTATCCTAATTTACTTTCCAAGGATGTCAGCAATATTGACTCACCACCACCCAATGCAGGTATACTTTCTTCCGAATGTGGAAAAATGATTTTTTATTTTTCATCTAATTTTTTCCGATAATCACATGATTAATATACCTATTTATTATTTTTATCAAATTTCTCATCTTATTTCCTCTCGAAAAACGTATAACATGTCCAAGTTAACTAGAAATAAAAAAATCTGTTCTTTAAAAAACTTTGACTGGTATTGCAAAAGTCATAAAACGAACAAAATATCTTCAAAAATTTTCGAATATTTTTGTTAAGCATAACATGCATAGTTAAATAGTTTTAACTATTGTTGCAGAAAAGTCATAAAAATGGAATTTATTTTATTGCCATAATTAGCTTGTCTTAGCCATCCTAACGCTCTGTTACACTAATACCTGATAAAAATTTTGCTTTAAAAGAGAGTTAGTCAGAAGAAACATCGATCATAGTTGAAAAACGATAACTACGAGGGTTCTAAGCTGAAATAATTAAAAAATGACCGAATTTTGAGGAATACGCCGATATAATTTACATTTACGTTGTAAGGAGATTCTCAAATCGAAGGAGGGGTATTTTCGTAGACTTTACAGAGGTTAACAGGAACATCGCAAGATTCTGTCAACATCGAACAGCTAATAATTAGCATCGTAAGGAAAAACCGTGAAACGAGCACGTGATGAGTCCAAAGACGATTAGGAGTGTCGTCAGCTAAACTTTGGAGAATTATTCATCAAGAACATCATCATAAGGCATAACAAGGACTTCTAGTAAGAGATTCCGAAAGAAGATTGGAGTTTTACACTTGACTTCTGGAATGCTATTAGACATAGAGGACAGGGCGTTTCTACGAATGAATGAATGAATTCTGTAGACTGATAATTCGAAATTCACCAAGATGCTATGCCAAACTTCCACAACTTCTGATGATCTATACAAATTTTCCTTATAAAAGCATATCTGAAACAAGGTAAAGTAGGATTAAAATTTTCAAACGAAAAAATTATAAGAATAACCATAACTGGCGACAACATGAAAGTTAAGAGAAGGTGAACGCCTTTCCGAATAAAATCTGCCAAAGATAAAAAAGATAGAACATTTTGTATGTCAATGTTGTTCAAAAATGCATGAGCATGCAAATCGTGATTATAACTCTAGATATAGCTGCATTGCCATTCTCCAGGTAGTTGGTCCGATATTGCATGAATAAGGTAAACTAGTTGCTAAAGTTAGCCACATTTTTCTTTCCCGTTGAGTCTCAATTTCCATTCATTTGCTTCTCGATGCCTGGTCACATCTGGAGGCAGATTTCATCGACTTTCATCGCAGTTAGAAGACCAACATAATTTTACTCTGGCTGCGCATACCTTCGTCGCGAAAAGCTTCAACCTGTTTGAATAGCACTGGCATTCAATAAACGTCTTTCTATGATTACGCGAAGAGTCGACTGGTGAACAGTAATCAGCGGAATTTAATGGGAAAGCTACTTAAAACTCTGAAAATTGTAAAAGTTGAAAAGTTAAAATTCCTACACCAACCGTGTGCTATGAAAACGCAATGCAGCCAATTATACATTCCTTGAGGAGATTTGTTTATATTTTATTTATTTTTAATAGACAATCGTACCCACAGCAGTCCTACTTCCCTAGGAAACGGAACAAAATTTCGCTCGTTTACAACTTTTCAAATCATTTCCTACACCATGTTTTATTAGTGGTTACGATCACGAAATCGGAAAATATCAGTCCTTCGCCGCGGGGCCAATTTTGCCTGCTGAGGTACCGGCGATGCAATTTAATCCACCTAGGGGTTAAGTGGCGGCACACATGCACAACCAGACCGCGAAACAATACGACCTCTTTCAGACGAGCAGACCTGCGCGCGCAACTTAAATCCAAAGCATACAGAATTGATTTGTGCGATTCAATTGATGGGCATCGATCAGACAGAGCAAAGTGGTCTCAAATTGTTACCGTGGCCGTTAAAGATGCTTTCGTTTCGATGATTGATGATGACCTACAGCGAGAATTTCAGCTCCTTTATGAGAAAAGATTTTAGATGTGGTCTAGTAAACTTCTTTAGCCATTGTCAATGCCTTCGTAATTTGTTGAATTAGTTGTCCTTTTATTAAAGTAGTTTTACTATCCAATTTTTTATCGTAAAATCTATGATTATAAAATTCAAATTTTTAAGTCCTTTAAAGTAGAACCCTTCTTAAATTTTATAGAGTAAACATTTAAATTGCTTCAATTGATTTCAAAATCAGAATTTTCCAATCAACAAAAAACCTTAGTTAGTCAAAACTGTGGTGTGTATCAAAAATTCCTTTTCTCAGGTCATTTAATTTGAAATGCCGAACAAAGTTAACATAAATGAGAAAATGCACAGCCCAAAACGTGTCCATTACACACACGTAGGCCGTGAACACAGTTCGATAAATCGCTAAATATGCAAATCCCCCAAAAATACCCTGGCAGATTGTAGTCGTAACAGCAGTAACAACAGAATACCTGGGAATTTGCTGCTGTAGGTGGGACTTCTGGTGCAACCAATTTTCGCCTCCGGCTCAAATGAATGGGATCGTGGAAAACTATGAAGAGTTAGATAACGACGACGGTACGTGCAGTAATTTCTTTGTTTCAATGCCAGACCTCAGCAAATTATGCACATGCATAAAATTGCCGGGCGACTCCTGGGAGTGTCAAGATCGGGAAGATGTTCGATCTAGAAATTGATGCAACTTGTGAACGGTGAAGCTCAGGTGCATGGGCAGCTCGACCTGGTTTCGTCGACCCAGACTGATTGAGTTTTGTTAATTCCATTTGCAATTGAAATGTACAACATCCGCTGTAGCATTTCGGACGATTCAATGAGGAATTACCTTAGATAATTCGGTAACTCGTTAACAAGAAGATTGAAAGCTATTTTTAATCCATCGGGCAACAAACACGCCGAAGAAGCCAGGTAACTACCGTCTGGTGTGAGGCATAGAAACCGTTGCAGATTTTATTTTCGCATATTAACCCGGATATACACGAATGAAAAAAGAGCAAACTGCGATATTTTCATCGAAATCAAATAAACATCCATGAAGTTGTTGTAATCCGCTGCAAGAACGAGTTTTTGGCCTGCACTCGCATTCGGCGCGATCGCGTTTAAATCTTTCGTTTTGGCGGCCTTCCTCAGTGTGGCTCTTTCACGCTGTGTGCCGTCTCGGTGGCAATCGCACGCTCGCACTCCGCTTACCCTTTTCCCCCCCCAAAAAAAGAAAAACACAGATCCGCCGAGTGCACTACAAATTAAAATAATTTCGTTATTCCGATCACAGCGAGGTGATTTTTAAGCGTGTTATGCAACCACAACATGGTCGGTGGCGCGCAAGCATGGAAGAGAGTGAAAATGTAATTCGGCGAAATGGTCAAGGAATTGCGAATTTCTTCAGCGTTTCAGCCTCGGAAAAAATGGTTGCAGCCCATCGAAATAATTCTTGTTTCCTATACAAGGCATTCCGTAATTGCTGGAAGCTATTTTTATGCCTCGCGATGATGACATGCCCACAGTCTAGGTGCACTATGAGCTAAATCGTCGCTTAGCACACAGCGATATGAGCTTTAAAGTCTCCTTAGATTAAGATGAGGTGGGGCGAATCAAAATTAAATTAATATTTTTAATGATTCCTTTTTTTACATTTAAAAATAAATAAAATTATATACCGAAAAACCATTCGTTATTGATAAATTAGAAACAGACAAATTTTATATTCGGCATATATCATAATTGGTTGGAAACTGAAGATCTGAATCATCTGATATGATAGAAAACAAAAAGTATAAGTAGTTATGCATCTCTACCAAATATATCAGCAAATTGCCAATGTTGAACCTTCGAAATATGTAAAAAAGGAAAACATTTAAAAACAGGATACCTGCCAGATTCTAAATATGGTTACAAGAATTTCGAGGCTTTTCTTCGTTTCATTTTGCTGCTCTTGCTTAAAAATATTTATATATGTCCAAAACTGAAATGAATTATTTATTGGAGTGCTTTTTTTTTACTTTTTATATTAACTCCAAAAGGACCGGTCCCGCGGTAGCGCGGAAAATTTATATCAACTATGTACCTATGCCTGGTCCTGAGTTAATGCGTTTCATTTGTATAACAGTCAAATTCAAATTCTTGCATGTTTTTACTAATTCGTGGGGGTATTGATAGTTCACTTATTAGCACACTGGACTACCGTGCCAGAAGCTGTGGATTCGAATCCCAGGCATAATCATGATCCCCCGCGCTACGTGGTAACACAATGGGCCACAAAAATGACCTTCCTCATTCGCATGGGATATCTTTATGATACCTACAACTTTTTGATTCTACAGTTGAGTTTACCGGACGAGCTGTTACTTAGTGAATACGGTTTTAATATTATTTTATATTATAACGACCATTTATCTGAAGACCCCAGGGTAATTGAGATATATGATAGAGATTCAGATGTATTTTACTTTTTGTTTTCAATAACACCTAGATTACATCCTACTCTACAATTCCTGAAAGTTTCATTAAAATTAATTTATAAATAAAAAAGGTATAATAATTTTTGTAAATTCATAGAAGACATGCAATTTTGCGTAAAAATGTGTAGTCCTTCAAGCATATTTCAAAAAATTTATTAGTAGTCTTTAACGTATTAAAAAGAAATTTATAAAATTTAGAGTCGTTAACTCTTCTATGCGTTTCGATCGAACTAAGTGCAGTGATGCACTAGTAGTAAAATTTGAAGATGCAGTTGTACTATCAAAAACATGACTAATAATTAGAATACCAATGATATAAGCAATTATTTTTCGAAATTTAACTTTATCGGCTTTTTTTGAGGCACGATTAGATACATAGATCTAGAAATAAATACGAAAAACTAGCTTCTTGCTTTCAGTTAGTCTTTATCCTAGTCCAAGTAACGATTTTATGCTCCATCGCATCCATGTACCCGAGTAGAATTGCAGATTTGTACTCTGCTAGTTACAACTGCTGGCTTTAAAAAAGTTTAAAGAAATTCCAAGCACTGTAAAATTTGAATGGAAACTACAAATATTTTGGTGGTTGTTTTGGCGCGCATAACGCGATTACAAATACCCCAAAAATTACAGAAGGATACCTCTCGAAATAAATTTGCTGAACTTTACCTACTTATTTCGTAATTGTAGCCAACAATTAATACTTTCCCTGGCATCCACTGAATCTAATGCCTGCAAAAGTTTAATACTAGGAAGAATCTGAAATTCAAATCGAACCACCGAGCCCAATCTCAGTCTAACGGTCATCGCAACCCAAGAAGAGATGTCCACCTTACCTGAATAAAATGGTCCAGAGGCTGTAGCTGGCCATGATCACAGTAATGGGATAATCGCTGAGCATAACCTGATCACTTCCGTCCTCAGAGTCTTTCTTACCCGCGCACTCCCCTCAGTCGAACGTGACACAGGTGACAAGGGAACTATGCCATGCGATATCTCACCGCCCGCCGCCCGTATTCCGCCCTTCGTGCTACCAACACCGAAGAAATAAGCGAATTCCATTCCGCGTGAAGAATTATTCTGCCGGCTCAGTGGCCGGGGGCTGGAGAATTAATAAATAAAATGAGAAATAATTCCGTAGCGGTGGGAAAGGTGCTGGAAACTGGAACTCAGTCAATGGATAGAGGTGCCTATGCCGTCGCGGCGATACCATGATTCTGGATGTACATGACGGAACCCAGAAACCAGTAAATGAACCACGGAATGCTATCGGGCGGAGATAATGAGGTATAAGAGTACAATTTTGAGGTCAGTAGTGGAGTCAACGCAAATCGCCAGGTAACTGTCGTTAAAGTGCGCCACAAACAGTATTTCTACATTCGGAGCACCGCTGAACGGCGGCCCAAAAATAAAAAAGTTGATCTTTTCAAATTTATCGCCCCGCAGGCTTATCCGATACGATCAAATGTTTGACCAGATTTGATAAATTTCTCTTGGTCCGCTATCCTGCTCCAGCCCAAATTGCTTTGTCATGCTAAGTATTATTTGCTCGTTTGCACCTGTGAACCCATTTCTCTTGCGGCCCGCGTAATACCAAGATCTCAGGCATATTAGCATAATTTTTTTCTTTTTTGTTGTTTTGTACAGCCATTGTTCGTTGAACTGTGGACATGGGAAGTGTGGGAATTGACCTTAGCCAGACCTTAGAAATGTTATCTGATTAAGAACCCTTTTTTTTAAAAAAAAAGAGTATCTCAGCGAGCCAAGGGGAAGTTATTAAGGCACAACAGATAAAACAAATCTAGGGTTCCACGTTCAGAGTTTAACAGAAATTCATGCTCTCTGGAAACAGGACATAGACCCCAAAATTCTTTTTGTATTTAAAGGATTTATGACTCTATCCTATCCTATCCCTTAACCGCGTTTATTAAAATTTGTATTAGGTAGTTAGTCATAAAACAAATTCTAAATTTTCAATAATAAATGCATTCACGAATTATTCATTTACCAAAACTCCAAATGGGCTGTGTTCCCGAGAGCATTAACTCTAATTAGGGGTATAATTTATTTCTATTTCTATTTTATATTTTTAATAAATAAATAAATAAATCTATAAAAAGACGTGCTTACCGATTTCTTTATTCGATTAAAATTTAATTTCAACAGGCAGCTGCGACTTACAAGAAATTTAAAATTAATTCACCACGAATAAAAATTCACCACTACCCTGGTACAACATCTCGGGCACCTTCATTCAATTGAGAAGCATACATAACACGTGCTCAGTGCGGCGAAGCGAATTCGTGGACGCGGCAAATTCATCTTACAGTTTCAGTCACTTTACTAGTGACAGTGATTCGATAAATTGAGGTGTAGTTTTGCTCGTGCTGTGTTTTCTCAATTTTTAAAATTATTTACCCATTTGTTGGGTGCTTATTTATATATTTTTTTTGCGTAGTGCTTCGTACGAAAGCCACACTATAAAATTAAAATGCGTGAAAACACTCCGCCACACCAAACAGTGTACAATCTGGAGGAAGAGATTCAAGAAGCTGACGACGGTGAGCTAATCTACTTCGATGATGATCCCGTGCCGGATGATGAGAGCGATGAAATGGAAGAGATCCTCGAATGTAATTCACGTTAATCTGGACCTTGACATGATTAATTAACCTTTGTCACATTTCCAGTTGATGATTACGATAAGAACGACATAGAAGAGCGCGTTCCCGAAAGGGATGATGCCCTCCTCACATTCCGTAAGCACACATCCTCTGTTTTCTGTTGTTCGCTTCACCCTTCTAAGGAGTTGGCTGCAACCGGCGGTGCAGATGATTGCGCCTACGTTTGGAACTCAAAAACTGGTGAAGTCGTCCACGAAATCCGTAATCACAAGGACACTGTGATCGCAGCATGCTTCAGTCATGATGGAACCTTTCTAGCAACAGGGGACTTGGCTGGTGAAATTCAAGTCTTTAAAGTGCGGGACAACTACAGGAAGGTCTGGGAGTTTTCTATGGGTGATATGAGCTGGGCCAAATGGCATACAGCAACAAACGTTCTCCTCGCAGGCAGCGAAACGGGGGAAATTTACGTCTGGCGCATTCCTTCCGGGGACTGTAAACTGATGTCGGGGAACGGGCACAAATGCGAAACTGCAGAGGTAATGAGGTGGATAATTGTTGCTTTCACTTTACTTTAAATAGTCCCATTCTTTACAGCTGACCGCGGACGGTAAAAAACTATTTGCTGGTTACGGTGATGGATCCTCAAAATTGTGGGATATAAAAAACTGTACTGCACTGGTGGAAGTCTCCTCAAACAGTCCCATGGGCCACAAGGAATGCGTGACTAGCGTTTCGACAGATCCAGAAAAATCACTATATATGTCCGGTGGAGAAGATGGTAAAAAATTATTGATTCCATTAAGATATGGATATGCAACATCGATTTTATTTTTAGGAAAAATTCTTATGATAAGCAACTCAGGACCTATTGGCGTCTTGGAACCTGCAGCTGGACCCATCGAGTCAGTTGCTTTTTGCTCAGATCCAGAACTAAAAATTGCTGCAAGCGGAACTTTACATGGACAAATTGCAATTTGGGATGTGGTCAAACAGTCGATAAGAACAGTCTGCGAACACACAGAAATTGATGATGGAATCACCACGTAAGTTAATCTTTGCTCATCTTGCCTATTCAAAATAGGCGAAAGTTCAAAACTGACTGAAATCGTAAAGTAGGGCAAAATGTTCACGAGCAAATATATTTCAAAATCTGAGCTCATTAATAAAGGCATTTACTTAATACTTACAGTCTTAAATGGATCCCTGGACCAACTTTAATTTGCGGAACAATTCAAGGGAACATATTTGCTTTCGACGGACGTAGTGGGAGTAGAAAATTCGATTTACAAGGCCATGTAGCTGAGGTGTACGATATGTGCTTCGATAGACGGGAACAAATTTTGCTTACTGCCTCAGAGGATTCGACGGCTAAAATATTTAAAATAGACTCCTAGTTTTCTCTCTGCATTGTTAATTTTTTGTACGTTGTCAAATAAATTGTAAATTGATTTTGTAAGGTTGATTTTTGTTTGACATGCTTTTAAAAACGTCTAAGAAACAAAAACAGCAAAGATTAGGATAACACAAAATATTAAACTTTTCGCGGAATTAATTTCAAGTCTTCAATGTAGATCATGTCTATCCTCTAATTTTAATATCACTAAAAACTCTGGCGTCGAAACAAAATCCAGAATTCCAAGAATAGACTGAAAATTATGTGCAATGAACAATTTTCACATATGCATTCCTTGATAACGTGCAAAAGTACACAGAATGAGATCGTTAGCTTAGCCCACGGAAGAATTCCCAAAAAAATATAATTTATCTTTTATCAACCCGACATCCTCCTTAAAGGCTGACGTAAGAATTTGAGATCTAATTTGATGTTGATTTTGTCCAAATCAAATACCCATAAACCGACTATCATTTGGCAAACTAGCAAAGAATATCTAGTCTCGTTTTCTAAGAAATGTACGAAAACTTATTTGATCTCTTGTTTTTTAGCGTAAAAACGGTTTTGCTCTTCTTTAAACAAAAAAAACAAAAACGTTATGCCTTGCATAAGATGCAGCAACCTTCTACTTAAGCCCAAAACCCTACAAAATACTACACATCATCGCCGGTACTACCTCCAAGTTGTTTTGCATCTTAAAACTTGATCTTACCAAACGTATGCCATATCTTGACTTCCGCACTCCCATAAGTAGACATTTAGTCAACACGTCGAGTACGTGTGATTATAAGCCCCGTGGTACTTAAGTGCGAAAGAAAAACATAATCTCTAGTTAGTTTGGTGTCCAGTCCCATACGTACCGCAGTCGTTCGTCGTTTTCCCGTAAAGTAGTACGCGGTCGCAAGTTGCCTCGCGAAGATCATTGCGCCGTGCAGACCAAGAAGTTTGCTAATCGTGAAAGAAAGCTTAAAGTTTTTTGCTGTGATAAAGGTCTAATCTGCGGTAGTCGTATTTTAATTAAATTGAAAGGATATTAAATTCTAATCGCGCCTTCACCATGAAGCCGTCCAAGCTCTGCTGGGTGCTGTATTGTATGATTCTAGGACTTCTGCTGGAAATTGCGCCTTGCGACGCATCCAAAAAATACAACCGGTACCTGGCACATATTTTCAACAAGTACGGCAGTGGTGGTTCTATGTCTTTTGAGGTATGTGTTCAATCCAATCATCGAATTAGCGGCATGCGTACTTTTCGTAGAATAGCCCATTAAACTACATAAGTGATGCGGTTGATGCACAGATTAATCTCAATTTTCGCTCGACATTGCTTTTTAGCGCATGTGTTCAGGTGACTGTTCACTTGCGACAGATTTTAACCACCACCCCCCTCGCTATTTTTGTCCATTATAAAAATCCTCTGCTAGATCTTAGAGCAATAACCTTTTATAACCTTTCATTCTAACCTTTTGATTAACTACGGAACTATCTTTTATCATCTCGGCAATTCTTTATACATTTCAAATTTACGTAAACCACTGAATCAGTCCTACACCACCAATTAAAACCGGAAGAGTAATTAAGGTAATCATCGAAGTGATATAACACTATCCTTTACATTGCCACGGGTCAACGGATTTTAAAATGTTCGTGAACAAAATCGAGAAAACCCTACATAGGGTCAATCATATTTTTTTCAAAAAAAAAAAGGCATATTTAAATTTGTTTGCAGAATTTATACACTCTACAGAATCACGTTCCAATGTATTTGCTTTATATGAAATCATTGAGGGAAAAATTTAAATATTTTCTTGATAAGACGTGACGCAAAATGGAACACACCTGGAATTATTATTAAAACATTTGGAGCATTTCTCTTTTATTGATGTAAAACGAGTGAGACGCGTCTTCGCGTCTCTCCATTCTGCAGATATGCTAAGATGCTTTGTTAGAATTCGTGCAGTATCAGTCATAATTTAATTTTTTTTAAAATAAATATTTTTAGCGAAATTGCCTCTATAAGTTTAAAATTCAAAAAATTTAATATTAGCAATAAAGCATAAAATAGAATGTTTTTAAATATTTCAATTCCTAGAATCGAACTAAGCCTTTAACTCAGTTTTAACTAAATTTTTCCTACTTCCTGTACTTCAGTTAATTAGGGCAACAAAGAAATTCGGATAGAGTAGAGGATGAGTGCAATGGACCATATCTGAGCGCTTAAGACTACTTGTCTCTCGCACAATAATAATTTTTTTTTATCTTTTTTTGTTTTTTGGAGAGGAGAATTGCATTTATGTACTTGAATGGCATAGCCACCCGTTTGTCGGACTCCCCAGCCCAGCCAGGTTTACCGACTAAAAGCCCACTCTCAAGGTCTCAGGAGTTCCACCCCGGAACCGTATGTGAAACACTACTTCAGGGTGTAGTCTTATTTTACCCGCCGTCCTGGAGCCTACTCCATCTGGCCTAAATATTGGCCGCCCCCCTACGTTAACAGGCGCTCCCTGTTAGAGTCCTGCTCCTTCTGGCGAAGGATCCCTTTCACGAAAAGGGCAATCCTTCGCCAAAAATTCCTCCCTTGCAATATAATCCCGACTATATCATCAGGGGTTATGCTGCCAGCCATCCTTCCCAATTCGGACCTCTCCGCTCCTCAACGAGCACATTCGAACTCACAGTATACAAAACACGGATTCAGTACCATCCCTATACAATAAAGGAAGGTCCGAAAGTGCCCGTGCCCCGTCAGCATCTGTGTAGTAATTCACCACACACCCACAAATAATTAATAATAAATTTCTGTAAAACTAACATATAAATTTCGCGCAGCTTATACGACTGATAGAATAGCTATCTGTTCACTATCTGATAATTCACAAATTAGGGACTATTGTATGTATAGTAATTGTATGTTTAGTTTATATGTAAACAAACAATATGATGTATGAATTTAAAAGTGCATAGTCCGATAACATAAGCCATACATAAATTTTATAGGATGTATTCTTTACTATCACAATTACGTAAAACTTCCAAGCAGGGATGATTTATTTCACCTCCATGTACGAGTATAACGCATGTAAATACAAACAAAAAATATTTCAAAAAGTCCTGCTTCAGATTATCATGTTATATTACTTATATTTCTCTTAGAATATACTAAAAAAAATAGTTTCAAAAACTTCAATGCCATAAAATTTTAAACAAAGGGAGAAATTCGTTATATTTTACTTGAGGGCGATATTAACAAACTGCAAACAAATCAACTTTTGACTTTATCAGCTTAAAAAATATATACGATCTTCTTTTAAATCTTTGTCGCCAGGCGAATTCTTAACAAAAATATTATTTCAGGGGACTATCTTAAAAATTGTAGGTTGCACGTAATTTGAACAGTGTTAAACATAAAGTGACACATTTACGTGCTGTTAACTCTACAAAGACGGAGGATATCACAATAAACGTCTGTTAAATATTTACAGAGTACAAATTAAATTTCGGATTGATAAAAACCGATTGTTCCGGCTTTTATGCGCGTTATAATTTCACCTATTGCTTGAGCACTTTGGACAATTCAATTTACATGAATTTCAATATTTTTCTTCATAAGTATTCTCTTTAAGTCGTTCCAGAAGGTACTCATTGTAGCCCAATTTTATTTATCCCATTTATAAATAATAAAGTCGGTCATCCTTTTAGATTGCGTAGTTATTTCATATTTATTAAAGAAATATAATAAATACCATAATATAACGTTTTTAATAAAAGTTGCTATTTCCTCTGTCTCATAAAACTAAGTATGGACGGAATCATTAGCAAATGCGTTATTTAATTTGAATTTTACTGACTTATTTCTATTAAGATTGTATTTCAAATTTGGAGTCTTATACCTGAAAAACATTTCTTCTAAATAAAGATTGTTGAAAAAAACATAAATATTGAGTGTAGAATTTTAAATCTTTCGGTTACATACATATGTTCAAATCTGTATGTTATTTTCTGTAATATTTTCAGGGATTGGAGCATTTAATGCACAGTTTAGGACTAGGGGCCTTAGAATTTAATCCCACCCACACGATAGAGGAACATAGACCGGATGGTTACAAGATGCCAGACTTAACCCTAGACGATGACCTGTCCGGCGACAATGATTTGCCCAACACGAAATACTCCAGCGACGCAATGGAGGTCAGAGAGCTCCCGTCGAATACGCCTGAGGATAATAAGAAAACAGGGCAAAATCTGAATGAGTTAAGTGATCTAAACGATGAAAATCTCCTGACCGTTGACGGGAACAAGCTCAACTTCAAGGAAATGCATGACCCAAAGCATCGCCACCCCCGTCACCATGGTAAGTGAAATGATCCATATCAGTGTAGCTCCTCTTGTAGAGCAATCTGTTCCATTAATAGCAGGACCGAGTAATTGTGGCAATTACCTGAAATTTATAACTTAATTGGGGCATTAACACGCTTTAGCCGCTTAAGATTTTATAATCGCTCCAGCCACTTGCCACTGTATGCCTTTCAGAGTACTTCCTCCTCCCACTTCCAGATGCAAATAAATGAACACGAATTTTAACATATTTACCTTTTAATTTACTTTGTTTATTTATTTTTTCTGCAAACTGTAATTACCAAATTATACATATATATATATATATATATGTTTTTTAATTCTTTTTTTCGAACCACACCAAGTGAGCAGGAAGCTGCAAAGAGAATTTTCAAATAATATAAAATGGTCTTGCAATTTGCATTCATTGAATTGTTCACTGATTAGCTACAGAGGCCATTCTCTCAGGTCAATCCTTTCAGAATCTTCGGTATTTATCGAAGAATTACCCGTTTCAACGGAAATTGCTTAATTGAAAGTATTTTCAAAAAGCAATCGCCGGCTATTTTCATGCCAATTTCAGAACATTTCCCTCTTATTTTGTTACTTATGACCTTTAGAAGTCATTAAGGGAAACATTGAAAAATGCCATTCGTTCTTAAATTGTTTGCAGGCCACTCTATTTTTAATATGAGTGCGTAAGCACGAAAAAAAAACTAAAAAGATGGCACTATTACCCTATTAGCAATATCCACATTCTGAATTTTGGGATAGTTTGAGTAGAGTAGGTCAAATATTATGCTACGTTGAAATCCAGAATCAATTGCTTGGAGAAAAGTAAAACTCCCAAATGCCGGTTAATGAAATTTGTTTTGACTGCGATGTATTAAAAAGCGTAATGAGCACAAGCAAAGTATGCACTTCAAGACCTATTTATTATGTTAATGTTTTTGGACTAGAAACACTTCCTAGAAAGTGAGTGGAATCATAAATTTCTCCAGCAGAACAAGAAAAGATAGGTAAATAAAATTACCAGGCATATCCCACTAGACTAGACTAGATGCATTTTTATTTCTTTATATAAACTCTTTTCTTATTATACATTTTCAAAAATGCTATTTAAATTTGTACAGATTTAAAATTAAGAAAATTGAAAAAAGAATCGTAGCATCAATTTTATTTTATCGTTTTCCACAATTTCTACTATCACAGATTTTCCCTCCCGGCTAATCTTTTGGTTGATTCCAAAGTTCAGAGTGTTTGCAAAGTGCTTTGGCGAAAACTACTCATCTTATCGCCTTTAGACGGAGCTATCACTTAATACGTATCATCTGTTCTTAATTTTATCTTATTTAATTAAACAAAGATTCAGTACTTTACAATTAGCCTCATCATGGAATTCAATGATTTTCCGGTAGGAAGCAAAACTATGCAATTACTTGAGCAAAAATAAAAATTTGCTTTTATTTTAAGCTAACACTACGCCTATATGAGGCTTAAAAATTTTATAAAATAAGCTGAATGCTAAAACTGCGCCTATATTAGGCCAAAAATTGTTGAAAACTTAACTCAAAAGCAAGAATACATCTATATGAGGCCTATGTCGGGCCTAAAATCTTTAAAAACAGATCTGAACCGCAGCGCTTATATAAGGCCCAAAATTTTTAAAACTAGAATTTACCTCGTTTATAATTCACACTTGGTCTTTAAACCAAGTTTAGGTTTATAGGGACTGGCGTTGAATTTGCTCGATCGTTGTGTCTATGGCAGGTGTATCTAGACAAGACGAAATTAGGCTAATTGCCCGAATCGAAACGGTCACAATGTTTTGGATTCCTCTGGTATATTTTTACACAATTTTATGAATATTGCTCTCACCATAGGCTAATAAAACTTTATGAAATGAGCTTGCTATTTCCCTTGCTAGGATTCAAAAAATTAAAACGCTGATGCGCTTTTATGTATTGGAAATTACGGATACTAAAGGATAATTTTTGGGAAATGTAATAAAAGGATAGCTTGGATTTAATTTATGTGGTTTTCTATATCTTCGTTGTTATTTCTTTCGAAAAGTATTTCAAAGAATATTTTTAATGAAATTGAAGAAAATTTTGTATGAAATCACATTAGCAAAATTTACCTAATTTAAGATTTCTTAATTTGTCTAGTATGACAATAAAGCCTACTAATTGAAAATGCATTTCTCTTCAATAGCCGACCCGATGTCCGGAAACAAGTGTCTCTCCCCGAAGGCCTTAATGAAGCTAGTCATCGATCCAGACGAAATACAAGATGGGCAAATGTTAAATTACAAAATAACTGCCCACGAGGTTAAATCAAAACGGCACGCCGCTAGTCCACCTTCTTCTAGTCACGACGAGGAGGAAAGCTACACTGAGTTACTGAGCTCCTTGAAAATAACTCCGATAATCTTTATGAAAATGTGCCCAGCCCTTCTCGCCCAAATCGACCAAGATGCATGCGCGAAATTGATAGTACCTGACCACGAGATCAGTACAACTAGATACGCTTACGGTAGTGTTCTGTCCATCACTCTATCAGTCTTAAATTCTAACCTGGTTGTTTCTAGCCTGGATTTACGCATCGATAGCGATCCTCATCATATCTTGCTGCGGTCTGCTAGGAGTTGCGATAGTGCCTTTAGCGAAATCAGGGGCATACCATGAGATTTTGAAATTCCTCGTAGCTGTGGCAATTGGAACGCTTTGTGGAGACGCCCTTATGCACCTTTTACCCCATGCCCTCGGCGGTGGACACGGCAAGGAGGCGAAATCTTTCGAAGGGGACCACGACAAGGAGCCAGTCTGGCTTTGCGGGTGCGCCTTCGCCACTGCCCTGTTCATGTACTCCCTGGAAACGCTTCTTCCCTTAATTAGGGGCAATACTGAACATCACGAGCATGGACATTCCCATAGCACGAGGAGCAGATCCTCCCGGAAGGTGAGCACAGCCACAAATATCGACATGGAAATCCCCGTAAAAGAGACAAGTGCTAAGGAGCTAAATGTGATGCTCGACGAGATCAAAATCGACAAAAAGGGGATCTCTCTGAGTCCAGTTGCTTTCATGGTGGTCCTGGGGGATGGACTGCACAACATCACCGATGGTCTTGCAATTGGAGCAGCTTTTGCTGGGGATCCAATCACAGGGATGGCCACAGCACTGGCCGTACTCTGTCATGAACTTCCCCACGAACTGGGCGATTTCGCCCTACTCCTCCAGACAGGAGTGAACATAAAGAGGGCTATGTTCCTCAACATTGTCTCGTCCATCCTCAGTTTTATGGGGATGGCCGCAGGGCTTCTGCTCGCCGGTATGCACAGCGATATGGTCAAGTGGATCTATGCGAGCACGGCGGGCTCCTTCCTCTACATCGCTCTATCGGATCTAATCCCAGAAATGAACAAGGAAGGAAAGCACGACATCAAAAATTGTCTGATCCAGATCTTTGGCATCTTCCTAGGAGGAGCGATTATGCTTGCGATCGCCCTCAGCGAAGATAATCTTAAGACTCTGTTTCAATGACGACCGGGGGATGGTGTGGGTACTGTGAGTGCGTGACTGTTAAGTATTGCATTTTATTATATTAGTTAATACTAAATAAAAAGTATATTTTTGTTTTTAAGTATTTCAAAGCCTTTTTTTGCCCTTTTACACAAAAAACTTAAGAGTTGAATTAATCTAGAGTTAGAAAACAAAAACCCAATTTATCATTCCTTTTATTCTTAATGCTTATTTATTTGATTAAAATTACCTTAGAGAAATATATTCTTTATACAAAAATTTCATTTTCTATGCATGATGGAGAAAACCTATACAGCTAACGAAACCGTGATTTAAAGCGCAGCCAGTGCCTTATATGCCGTAAAAACGCACTAAGAAAAGTTTTTTGAAATGTATCTTCTAAGGGGGTAAAATGAGGTATGACTGGTTGCATGGAAGTCCGTCATTTTATAACTTAGAGACTTGTAGACTATTGGTTTAAAATTAACACCCGCATTCTGAGCGCTGTGACCGATCTCACAAGTCACAAATTTTAGCATTTCTCACCGTACTTTTGTGATTCGATTGTGACTTAAGACGGTTACTAAAAATTACCAGAATAAGACAGCAAGTATAACAAGAGTTTTAGAAAACGCTACCCTCAAAGAATCCAACCAAAAGGCTAAATATCATTTTTTATGATTTTACACCTAGAAACGATGGTACCATCATATGAAATTTCAGTCGCTATTTTACTTTTACCTTAGGGAACGATTTTGGAAAAACTCTGAATCGCGTCAGTTTTAATTTCATATAAACCTTCATTCCCGCTGTTTTACCCACTAAAGGTATAAATTTCCGAAAATCGTAAAATACGTCTTTCCCAATTTTTAACTGATAGTTCGAATACCAATTTTCATGCTAGCCCAGTATCGTAAATATTCAATTCGGAAAATTGCATATTTTGCCAATACCAATTGAAGTCAATATAAGAGAAATTTCCCTAGGTTATGGCAAAAGATTTTCTTCAGAAGCTAAGGTAGCGAACGTTTTAATACTTAAAATTTAGTCTTTAGGCCTAAATTTTTCATTATACCTCAATACTTTTTAAAGAATTAAGAAAATAATTCGGGAATACCCTATCTGGAACTTGTTACTTTCTTAAGATAATTACAAAAATCAACAGTTGTCTACTTTGATAACAAATTGTAATTTAAAACTTCCTCTGCAATTGGAAACAATGGCAATAAACATCTTTCTTTTTCAAATATCTTTTAAATCACAACTCATAAATAATTTGCAAAACTTATCGATATAAAAATAATACCCGCCGAAAATGCCATATAACAGTCCTGATAGCAAAAATATCAGCCGTCTAATTTGTGTAGTAAATCACTTCGGAAATGTTAATAACTCAGATTTAAGAAATCGCCTATTATTGTAAAATTACCTTTAATTTGATAAAATAATTAGCACAAATACATTTATTTATTTATTGCGTAATCTTTCATAAAGAATTATATGCGAATTGTCGCTTAGAAAAATTATTTAGCCTTGGCTTTTACTTTCACTGAACTTCTAAGGAGATTAAATTGCATAAAGATAAAGATAATTTTTCCCTGTTACTAGCACACAACTTGCATAAGAGACTAGCAATCTTAGGTTGTGAACAACAGGGGATTGAATTAGCTGAATTATTGGAAATAGCTATTTTGCTAACAAATTGTAAACGTTACTCTGAAAATTTTATCATTGGACTACCTCCGTAAAGTTAACTTTAAAATTTAAACGAAAAATGTTAATTTTTAATGTTCATGATTTCTCCAAAGCTTTTCACAAAATCGATATATCTTTAGTTATTGTAAAAAAAATTATTTTCATTCATATTTGAGAAACAGCAAGCAATCTGTAAGAATAGGTAGCCTCCTATCTAGAGAAATTGAAGTGTTTCAGGGTTTACCTCAAGATAATCACCTTTTTATTTTTTTATTGTTCTTAATTTTCCTTGATGGTGATATTGTCACAATCTTCACGGAAACAAAATTTTTAATTTTCAATGATAACCTTAAGCTATACCACATTGCCTATTTGGTGTACGAAAAATAAGATCCAATTAAATAGAAAGTAATCTCATTTCACATAAACTCTAACCTGACCACGCGATCGGTGACATCCTTATTAATAGGGTCAATCAAGTTACGATCATAATTGACAAATAATTTTATTTTATACCGCATAATTTCTCAAAGTATATCGTTGTTTGGGAGTCTTTCTTAAGCGTAACTCGCCATATTTTCATTATTCGAATATGTTTTAATCATTTTGTGTCCTTATTGCAAGAATCATATAACGAAAATAGTGCATGTGCTTAAAATTTTAGCAAGATTTGCTTTATATAGTACAGCAATATTCGATGTCTCCTTGGGATTCATAAATTGAATTAGATAATTCAAATACAATGACGAGTTAATTTGCTGTCAATAACGTTTGGTTATTAAAAGACGAGTTAGCTCGTCACAGATCAACAAAGTTTGGATATTAAAACACGAGTTAACTTGCCATCGGTCAACAACGTTTAGTTATGAAAAGAAGAGTTAACAAAGTTTGGGTATTAGAAGACGAGTTAATTCGTCGCCAATGTGTTAACTTGCCCTTTTTATTAAACATTCATCTTCACATAGACACAATTGTAAATAATTTCCACAAAAACAAGCTTATTTGGGTTGCTCGGAATCGCTAGTCTGTAACAGAATCTGTAGCTAGAACTTAAAAATTCAAGATATCCGATAAAGATAAATAGCCTCTATATTTTCTATGATTCTTATGATCCCCGCCAACCTGTAATGAGTTTTATAAATTGTTTTAATTTTATGAAAGTTACTGTTGAATGAAAAGCTGAAAATAAATATGTAATGATAATAAGAAAAAACCAGCGTATTCGTCTCGTACTTAAAATGTATTTAAATTAAAAGGAAAAGCATGAAGAATAAAGATAAATTTTGTTTTGAATTTACATAATAAGATTAATTTACAGTCTAGTGAGCCATAAATTGCCATGCAACAAATCGCATGAAAAAGTCATGAATAATTCGGCAAAAATACCTATCTACATTTGTTTTGTCTGTACAGCTTGTTTATTTATATGCCACCTTAGTCACAGTTCATTGGAGCACATAAGCAAATCTTTGGCCCCAGTTACTGGAAAAAAGTAGCACATAGAAACACATAAGCATAACTTAAATTGCCTTAATGGAATCTCTCTTAATAAATTACCTCTTAAATTGACAAGTTGTTACAATGGAATTCTAACTAAACCTTTTAACTTTAATTACTAATTCTAATTTGCATCCATACAAAATTCATCCCTGACAGTCCTCTCGTTCATGTTAAAATTAAACACTTCCTACGCACAGAATCAGAAAAATTAAATGATGGAAAGAAGTCCTGTCAGTCGAACTTTTCTTGGTTGGGCATGCAAATGAAAAATTTCGAACACCATAAATTTATATCTTGCGATAGTCGCGTCAGCCAGCCAATTGGTCGGTAAATTGTTGCATAATACATCGGGATACCGGAGAGGATAATTGCCGTACCGACACCCACCTCCAGTGGGGAAACGTAACATGATGAGATCACAAGGAAGCTGCACGTAAGGAGGTATATCAAAGGAAGAGCTAAGTTGACCTGAAATTGAAGTGAGGTTGTAGTATTGAAAATTTCAACTATTTAATTGAGAAAATAGTCTCTAAAGACACTTAATTTTATATCAAAAAAACTCTTTATTTAACATAATCTTTTACTTTTAAAATAGTTTTGTATAACAAATAAGGTGAATTATTTATTTAAAATATGAGGGTATTATGAAAGCATAAAATTATTTTGTTGTAAACTTGTAATACTGTCCTTGATATCTACGAAGCTACTTGTGTTTTTGTAAACATCTAAAAGTGAGTTTATCGCCGAAAGAATGAACAAACAAGTTTTAGTTTTTTGCATCATGATAATGCACCGGCTTCCACAGCATTGATAATTCGAGAACATTTCGCCAAAAATTTAATACTCGAAATTAAGGGTAAAATATAATGAAACTCTTTGGACCCTGAATATTCTCCAAATTACATTTAGAAAATTTGGATTATCGTTTATGATCTTATTTCAATATTTATAAAATACATAAAATAAATAAAACTTATCGAATATAACGAAGTGATATATGAGTTTGGCGTACGCCCCTGAACACTTTAAATATAGAACTTGATATAATCAAAACGTGTACTGCTAGACTGGTCCCATTTTTAAAATAAAGAGATCATAACCAGGATTTTCAAACTACTGGGATCTGTCCATCTAGTCTAGTTTTTATAGGCTCAATTTCTAAAATTAAACATTCAAAATTACCTTAATTGGTCTTTCAGTCTTTGGTTGTTTTCTGCGCAGCCACAAGAGGCCAGAAATTGACATCAGTGTAAAGAGAGCTTCAACAAAGCTCACATAATTTATTAAGGCGTACACGTCTCGAATTAACAGCAGAACGAGCGTTAAAAGGCACTAAAATTAAATAATATGAAATAAATAGTAAGAAAATATATTTTTTTTTTATTAAAAAGACTTACCAAAAATATCAGTGAAGGCACAGGCGTAAGGCAATGGATATTAATCAACGAAATAGCCGCTGGCAAATGACCATTTCGGGCGCCGACAAAAAATAGCCTTGAGGACGCGAATATTGCGCCGTTCAAGGAACCAAAGGTTGAGCAAGCCACGAAAAATGGCATCAACCACGACATGATACCTAACATCCTTTGGCCAAAAGTTACAGCCACCGCTTCAGATGACAACATCTCCTCTGTTGAGAGAACAGAGAAATATGCGATATTGGTCACCACATAAATAATAGTTACCAATGGCATCGATATACAGATCGCTTTAGGCAGATTTCTGTTGGAAATTTCAAATGATTTTATTTATTTTCGAGAATTAGGGCTAGTCCGCGTATGTCGTAGTCGAACCAAAACTACATGTTGAATGATATTTTTGGTATAAATTAAAAATATTATTTTTTCGATATCAATTCAAATCGCTTGTAATATTTTAACCGACATAGTTCGGTTCGGTTCGATATCGACTTATGTGACTTTGCCCTTTATAGCTAATGGCCTACCTGTAAGGGTCCTTAAGCTCCTCAGTGACAAAATTCAAATAGTTCCATCCCGAATAGGAGAATAGGCCATTGTAGAAGGCCAAAGCTATGAATCCTGGCGATAAATTCGATCCCTGAATGGGATTAGACCACTGTTCTGTATGACCAGAACAAAGGTACCATATGCCAGCACCAACTATAACTAATAACGCTAAAATTTTTGTCCCTGTAAAGATGTCTGTTACACGTGTTACCCATTTCACATTGTAGCAGTTGATCACAGTTAAAAGACCTAAAATAAGATGTTATTAGGTAAAAATATATTTTTAAAGTTATAAAAATAGCCTACATGTTATTACAGCGGCCAAAAGTTGAACAGCTTCATAAGGTGCATCGCAAGAGGGCCAAAACGGTTGTAGTAGGTACTGTGCAAACGTAAGAGCAGTTATTGCATTTCCTGTAGGCACTAAGATCAGCAGAGCCACCCAAAGGTATAAAAAGGCCGGAAGTGGTCCAAAGGCGACTCCAATGTAAGCATAATCGCCTCCTGACTTCGGTATCATTGTGCCTGCAAATCGAAAAACAACGATGTTTAGTAAAATTCCTAAATGGTAAATATGGTGTAAAATTGAAATGTTATCCATTATTTATTTGTTTAAAACCGTAATGCCTACATTTAGTTATTCATTCATTAGAATTTGTGTGCTAAAATTCTCGAACTCAGGGATAGAAAAGGCATACTAAAAATCATGTAGTAGTAGACTAGTTCCATAGTCTGGAAGTCTCGACAAGGAACGAACGCTCATAATTGCTGGATGAAAACCTACGAATAAGCAAATGGCGATGACGACGAATTCTAATGGTAATTCTTTATACAAATAGGCAGGCTATTACTTTGAATAAAAATAGTAGCAGCCTGCGTTTCAAATAAGTTTTAATACCACAACCAAGGAGACATGCTGCAGTTAGATATGTGCTCTACGCAATAAATAAACAAATCTAATGCAGTCGTTAAAAATCACATTCAATCT
This sequence comes from Philonicus albiceps, assembly GCA_963969385.1. Taxonomy (NCBI): domain Eukaryota; kingdom Metazoa; phylum Arthropoda; class Insecta; order Diptera; family Asilidae; genus Philonicus; species Philonicus albiceps. The sequence goes on along the minus strand of OZ017772.1, from coordinate 74,008,043 downwards.
ACGTTGGCAAGTAGAATCGACAAGGGGGAAAACTGTGCTGCAATATGTAAAATGGGGAATAAGTAATATTTTCACTGTAACTTTAATTGCATTTGAAATAGTAGAACATAATATGTATTCTCAAACTATCGTAGATTTTTTTAAGAGAATGTTTTCTTTGATGACCATAGGTAAGCGATCCATTTAGCTTAACCCCGAGACAAATAACTTCTTCAACATATGTTAAGACCATGTCATTAAGATCAACTACTGGCAAATCAGCACTACCCTACTAGCGTACTTAATAAGACGGCCGGGGAATTTAGGAGAATTAAATCATTACTTAAAAATTCAATTACAATAAAGCAACCGAATTTGTTCTTCTTCAAGAAATTTAAATAAAAATCTCATGTACGCTATCAAAATTTGCAATTTCAAACTGCTGGATTTAATATAGTGACTAAAAAGTTCATTTATACGTACGCACATTTCAAATATAACTAAAATCGATTTTTTAAATTCAAGACAATTGCCTATGTTCTGCAGACAGAATATGGTAAGCTTTTACTATACCATATCTCGAAGTTATTAGGGACGGTAATTTCAACTCCATACCAGCAGATCCAAAAACATTCGCATTTAATGGATTCCCGATTAAAGAAACTCTTGGATATCGAATCGAAAATTGATCTAAACTATCTAAAGAGTATTTTATTTAGCAAAGTATCTCATCTAGTTAGTGTTCCATAATTTGTCCCAGACATTGTCGTGAACAGTAAACTGGTCCATTGAGCGCGGACCACTTGTCCCACGGCGGCAACAATAGGACCATTTTACTCAATTACTACTACTCCAAACAGCATGAAGCTATAACGCACCAAAGGAATTCTACGCTATCGCCAATCTGCGTTAATTCGATTAAGATGTGACTCTCGACAAGTTCCTTACAATGCTTATGAACATTCGCCATTCAGCCATTCTTCCTCTATCAAGGTGATCAATTTTTGGGATTAAAATCGAATTTATTATTTTTTTTTTTGTTGTGCTATGCTCTGAATGTAAGTAGATTTGAAAGCAAGTCTTATTTTGAAACATTTTGAATTTTTTTTTATAAATCATAACGTAGGTTATTTTTCTTTATATACGTTCTCGTCCTCAATTAAACAAAATAGTGATAGAATTTAATCTGATTGGCTCATTAAGCAGACCTAATTCGTTTAATTTCTGAAAACTGACCGATGCCGACTATTAACTGAATAATTTCTGATAAATTAAAAAGAATAACGCAATTGTCATACATCTAATTGTTTTTATTTTTTATTTATATCAATAACAAGTTTTAAAATTTATTTAAAAAACTGGTATTAGACATTTGCGCGAATAACTTGCTTAGTTATAAAAATTACTAATTCACTTTATACTACAATAAATAACTAATCTTGATCACACTGGTTAAATGCAGTTTATAATGCAGTAATACTTTGGCACAGAATTAATTTTTTGCAAAATTAATCTGTTGAAAGATTACAAATTAATAATGTATAAAAAGTTTTTAAATTAAGTGAGTGGTTATAACACTTTTCAATGAAATAACATTTGTATATCCCTACTTTCCTTAAATTGCAAAAAAAAAATATATATGTAGTTACTACTGAACTATCGGTTAAAGGATTGTAGTTGCAACTACTTTAAAATATTTTTTGTACTATGTACTCAATGATATTTCATATTAGTTTGATATAGTCTATAGCCACTTCATTCAAAATGTGGTTTTTGGGATCTATTAAAATTTAATATTAATTGTATGATTGACTGAAGTTAGGTTAGATTAGGTTAAGGTGGTTGCACAAGGCAAACTTAACCCATACTGTTGTGATACCACTGGGCGAAAACCTAAAGAGAACCTTAGAACCATTTGGAGCTGCTGATGAACCGACATTCGTTGAGCTCAGATCGGAAAGATCATCGAAAAAACATGTGGGGTTCTGCTAAGGACCAGGGCCGGCTAGCGGTAGAGGAAGATTTTCCTTCTTATTGCTAACACTTCTACAAAAGCTGTTGTAAGGCCCAATCTTATAGCGTGCTTGCCAAAATAAGAGACCCGCCCAAGTGAGATCAAATTCTTGCACTTGGCGGGATCAAAGCTAGACCAGAGGTGCTTAGTGATTCTGACAATCAAGAATTTGACTAAACCTTTTTTTCAAATAATATGCTTTCCTCAATTTAATCACTGGGCGCAATTTTAATGGTTTGTTTTTGTTTATTTTTAAACCTTAATATGTCCCTATAAGAATCATTAAATTGTTACTTTGCTGCTCAAGAGTTTTGCAACTGATAATTATGAGTCTGCATTAGGCTAGTCTGTAGAAGGCTGATTATTCCCAATCATTCACTACCAACTATGTTTTTAGAGAAAAGCCAATAGGTTCAATCAAGCGAGCAAAGTAGGTTGATGCACTAACATACCTCAAACACCTGACTTACCTTGAGCAAAGAATGCTAATGCTGCTTTGGCATTGGATCGAAATCAGTAAGAAGTGTGAAAGTTAAAATCAAACGACAACAGTGCCAAACAGGTAGCATAATTGTAATTAAACCAATTAGGAAATTGAAGTGAAAAACTGCTATTAGTATTAGTTGAAGGTGTATTCATTAAAAATTTCTTTGCCCTCCAAATGCACTCACTTGATGCGTTTATTATACCGACACCTATACATCTTGAGGTAGGCTTGGAACTCATTTTAAACGCTTTCTTCAGTCTGTGAATTAAGCTAAGAAAAAAGCTTTCTTAGCTAAAAGAGACTTCGACAATTTCTCTTTTCTTAAAGACGGCATACCAACAAGATCCTCTCTCTGTGGTGGTGTTAGACGTGCTCTCATCTCATTCACCTTTCCCAGGTGAGCCGGTCTGCTCTTAGAGTTTCCACGTTGCTAACTTTTTTATTCTACACCGTCTATCGCCTTCTAGCTTCTGGGAAAATACCCTCTTCGTCTGATTATATTCGGGTTTGGAAACATGTGCTCGAGATTACGTCATAAATAAAAGGTAGAATTATGCAAATAAAGCTAAATGCCACCAAAACGATTGCATCGTGGACTTTAGTACCTCCGTTAAAATCCCAATCTTCTTAAATACGACTAAAATTAGTAACAGGCTAAGAGATAATAACATTTTTTTATCGCTGTTTGAACAACTTTTATTTATAAATATTAGGACAATTGGTAAATATTGGTTGGCGTCTGTAATTTTTTTATTTTATTTATTTTTATTGTCTGACACATGTCGTGACGACCGGAATAATTTTATCGATATACTCAACGGGTAGTGGGATGCCTCGTGTCCATAAAAAGACAAGTAATTGACTCCCAGTGCAGAAAGAATGCTTCACTGGCTAAAATTGATTTTCTATTAAACAACATTCGTCTGCTGCCGGAACAGTCCTTCGGTATGTAAAATATGACAATCTTTTTATTCGATTATCGCCAGTTGCATTAGCATAATGAAAACGTTTTGCAGAATTGAAATATTCAAAAAAAATTTAATAATTATAATAACACAATCTTTTCGCATTTACTAGGGTACAAGGAATTTGTTTATGATTTGCTTTAATCCGATAGGCTTTTTTTTGCAATAATTTAATAATGTGAATAGACAACCATGTCAGATTTTAAATTTCGTTAGGACTTATCTTAAATGAAAAATTATATATAAGAGAATTGTGGAATTTATCAGTAGAAATTGAAAATTTGACCCTAATCAATATGGTTTTCAAAGTGGTAGTAACACTACTGCAGCTACAGGGTGAACCATCTGTTAATCCTTTTTTCATTTGTCAATAAAACACATTTTGAGAAGAAAAGCCAAATCTAAACCTCAATTTCAGCTCTTTAGTTGTTGATTTGCTTGTGGATGATTAGCATACACCTTACCTTTAAAATAACCCCACAAATAATAATCAAGTTGTGTTAAATCCGGACTTCTTGGTGGCCAAGAAACTTTACAATTTCAGATTGCACAAGATTAAGTACGAATTTAATCATAATCTAAGTGGAATCATATTTAGTTTTACTTATCTAAGCAGTTCTCGTTCTTCTCATTTTCATAAGTTAAAATGTCCTTTAGTATAGAATGAAAATGTATTTATTAATTTAGGACTCTATTACAAATGGAATTAATTTCCTCTTATATTACTTTAATAAATTTTTGTGCACATTCCTTAAAACTAGCATCTAATTGGGGGTTATCATTAGGACCCCCACTGATGAATACTATCACATAGAAAAATATAAATTCGATCCTCTCATTATCAAGTAATGGCTATTAAAAAACACAGGTCACATTGATAACCTCCTTTTTTTTGTTTTTCAAATCAATTAAAAATTGAACGCAACGAAATTCTGATGACAAGAAACTTTTGTTGAAGTCGTAAAAATCAATTCAAATATATTCCTGTAGGGAAGAGCAAAGCAAATCTGATAATTCTGTTTTATTACAAAAATTTAATAAAAAATCACGTTATCTTTTAAAATTGTACTCATTTCATAGACTTTAACTATTCTTTCGCTCTAAAAAATATTTGCGTACTTAGCATTAGACATAAGAAATTCAATCTTGAAAAAATCTAATGAGTATGCACATTTTCAGAACAGTAGCTAGTGCCGTAAATGACTGTTTTAGGTTTGATTAAGCGATTTAATTGTTATGCCACCTAATTATTTGGGTTATTCTTCATGAAGGATCAACTTTACCAGTCGTATCGCATACCAATTTATTTATATTTTACTAAATATACCTACCGATGACATTTCAAATTGATTGCAGTATCAGAAACCTCAAATAGATCCATATCAAATTTTTAAAGATTGACATTTTCTCGGGGTTTTTTTTCGGTCTGTTCGAAAGCAATTCATCCGATAATTGATCGATTAGGAAAAAATGGATTTTCTTAAGTGTATTTTATTTAATTAGTGATTAATTTTCTATTTGTATCCCAGCAGGAATAATGATCAACTGATAAAGACTTAAACGAGTCCAACACGAACTGCTCGCTGATAGTGTGATATTGTTCGGGAAAGGCAACAAACATTGAAATTAACTATTTTGCCCATTTGCTCGGAAGCGTCTGATTCACGGTACCTAATTACATTACTCATAACCGCTCTAAACTAAAAATAGTTAACCGAGAAACTTAAAAGATAAGCTGTTTACCCAAATGATAATTAATCAATTGTGGAGGAGAGTGATAAGAATGCTCAAAAACTAGGACATGCGTGCACATCAACACTTAAATGTGTTTATTGCATTCGGAATGTTGTCGGTCTGTGTTGAACAGAAGAAAAACGTAAAGAGATAGTTTTTCCTTTGATCTTTAGATAAGAGGAAGTTTACTTTGCTATTCAACGGATGTGCTGAGTTTTGTTATCAGATAGAGGTGAAATTTATTACAGCTTTTAAATGTTGATGTACCAGAAAAAGAATACGTTTAAGCACAATTGCACTAAAAAAAATAAATCAACACATAATTTTTAAATTCCGAAAATTATTTAAAATCAGTATTAAAATATTAGATACTTTTAGAATTTTTCTTGTTTAACTATCTAAGGTCCTACATTGCTCTTTTGGTTACGATGCGAGGTAACAACTTTTTGGTTATTTAAAAGCAGCCTTTCCTGAAGTACAGCGTATACCTTTTGATTAACCTTTCCACTTCCGAGCTTGGTAGTATAAATATTTTTGCGCTACTATGTCCATGATCGGCGTACTTAATTTTTATAACATAGTTAAAGCGACTCAAGTTGCAAATTTATCGTAGCTTAAGCCCATAAATATCGAGCACCGAGTGCTGAGTGCGATGATTTTTTACTGCTTCAAAACACCGAGTTATTCTCATCCTTTTAGAACATTTTGAGTAAGGGTAAAGGGTAAAGGTTACTTCTTTTTCTAGAAGGCATACTATTGGAAATTTTATTAATTTAATATTGAAAACCACTTCATCCATGAAAAGCAGTATTACTATGCAACATTAATAGTTAATATTTAGGAATTCCTATAATTTTTTAAAAATTAACTTATCCAAGTTCGTTGAATTTTTACATTGAGTTCAGAATTCAAAGTGGTCTTTTGGCTCAGAGCTGTGTGATCGTAGGAAGCGAAATGTACGTTTTTCTTTCACTGTATATTTAGGGGACTTCTTGTGGTCACATTGTGATTAGATATAACCTAAAGAAAGTACTGGACTTCTATTAAAAAATTAAAAATAAACCACATCTTGAAATCTCTAGTAGATTTTGCGTGATGCGCGCACAGACATGGAGAGAGTTATAATTTAATTTGTATAGTTTTTTTTTGACTGACTCACATTTTGAAGATATATTAGCAATTTTTCAATTTATCTTCATATATTGAAATCAACAATGAAACAGATTTAGGAATTATAACAAATCTTACCCCAATCCATTTTCCATGCTTGTTCATTAAACCCTGTTAGAATTTCGTTGTTTAGTTAATTTTAGATGTAGATTAGAAAAAATACTTGTATTATTGGAAATATAAATTGAATTCAATTTTAAAAACTAGGCAATTAACATAAAATGTGGTTTGTAGCTTTGTGTTGATCAGAGTTCATCCAAAAGTTGATCGTTGTTGTAATATTGCCAAATCCTTAAGAAATTAGGCATTGGTAGCGTAGCTTCTACTTTAAATTATCCCGCCAATTATTTTTGGATTAAAATAGCAAAACATTTTGCCCAGATGGCAGTTAGCTGACCGCAAGAAAATGATATGAGACGGCATATCGCTTACGTTCATGATTATCATTAAATTGCCGCTGACATGGGCCGTCCATACCGCCTGTAAAATGCTCGAAAAGCTGCGCATTTACACGCGACATAAATCAAAATTGCTGCCCACACCGATGACAAAAGGCGAATACGCTAATTATGCAGTTTAATTTACAGTGAATTACAATTGGGACTGGGATTGAGATTGGGATTGGGGATGGAACTGAAATAGTGAGAGGTACTTACCCAACTCGGCGTAGCACAGGGCTCCGACCATGCTTAGAACTCCTGACATGATCCATACGATTAGCGCCTCACCAATCGATCCCGAATGAATAAGCACCCCCTTGGGGCTAACAAAGATTCCGGCTCCCACGATAACACCCACGATTATCGCCACCCCGTCAAGCAAGCTGATCTCCTTCTTCAACTTAACACCCTCTGAAGACGATGAGTCGGAGGAGGAGTAGGATGAAGCGGAAGGTCCTTCCCTGTCGCCCTCGCTGCCCTTCGCATCGAACATTGTCCTTGGCACTACGTTTTCACTCGCCGAAACTCGCGCCATGTCACCTTCCAAAAGTAGCGTATTTTCGCGAAAGATGCAAACACACCAAAAAGAAGTGAGCCTAAGTTCTGAGTCACTGCAACCGATGATAGGTCTAGTACAAAATCACTGGATTTCAGTTCTCAGACGTGTTTAAAACACCAATTGACATACATTTCAAATTAAATTCGAGCAGCACCGCTGTCCCACCTCACCTTGTTCCGATCACGCTGTGCGCCCAGAGGAAGCATTCACGTGTTACGTATTATCGCACTTTTATCGGTCCGGGGATCACTGCGCCTCGTGGTACACTTTTTCCATGCTTTCGTTGGGGACTCTGCCGCAACTGTTACAACTGTTCCGTTGCGAATGTAAACTTAAACTGAGCGAATCGGAAGCGATCACTGGAGGCTTTATCTTTAACCTCAGCTCACTATTAATCCTCTGTCGCGTACAAATTCGGCTTAAGAGAACCTTTCCGGAGGTTTCGTTCAATTCTCTTAAAACTGACGTAATAAAACCGCGAAATTGATAAGACTTTCCCAATGAGCTACACCGGGTACTAACATACAAAACTTTTATACAGATTCACTATTTCGGGGATCATTAACTTCAGTAGGTGAATAAACTGGGGATAATTTTGGGATTAGTTCAGGTTCTTCTACACTATTCAAACTCTTACTTATCTCAAATTTCGCGGGTATAGTCCAATAAAAGCTTTAATATAAATTTTCCCGTATATAAATTTTAATATAGAGTCTTTTTTTAAACAGGCCTCTTTCATAGGTTACTCATAAACTCCCTGATAGTCTATCACAAAAGAAGCAGTTAATTATTTATTAATACAAAATTATAACGACTTTTTATGAAATTCCCAACAAAATTTGTAGTGTAGTGTGATGGGTTTTTAGATGGTTTCGGTCCAAGAGTTTTAGGTACTATAGACTCTATTCACATTAACCAAATCTTCAGAAGAAAATCTTGTACTATAGCCCAGGAAAATTTCTCACATTCAAGAGCTTCCTTTCTTTATTTCAAGCTTAACATATGAAATATTGGTAAATCCAGTAGGAAATGTTGTAAGGACTTGCCATAAGAAGACTTGATATAACTACTTCTAAGCATTTTCAATATTCACTGTAGCATAGCTCTGCAGGTACCCCGTAAATCCTTACTTCCTCAGAATCGAGTGAATAAGAAGTGGATGGGTTTAGTTCACGAGTCTGGTTTATAACGATAACTTTGGCGCCATCACTACTTATTACTGCCTGTCGAATTTCAAGTCATTATGATTTTGGCAGCCCACAATGAAGCAGTACCTATAATTCTAGTAGGAACTGTTACACACTACAAGAGTTTTCCCTTATATAACCCCAAATGAATTATAGTCGTATATTGGAACAATGCCCCAGGACAAGCTAGGAGTTTATCACACCCTACTCCTTTACGAACAATACTGTCCTCAGAAAAGCGGATCGAAGGCTGGTGGTGGTTTACTTATTTGGCCATCACGGGGTCAGACTTCACCTTCATAAAATAGGTCTGTCAATTGAGACGGAATGTTAACTATGTCTAGAGGACGAGGAAACAAACAGCTCACAATTTGTGTGACTGTCCGTCTTTGATACGGGTTAAAAGTGGCAAAGGGTTCTTAAACTCAGCTGAGGTCTGTTATTCTTCTGTGGGTGACCTTCTCGCTTTCCTTAGAGTAGCGGATCGTCTACTCCACTAAGGCGGCTTTGGCACTCCTCCCCCACAATTACAATTACAACCGCAAATGAACGCTTTTTCAAAATCTGTGAAGAGCCTCAAACCTTTCTATTTTCCCGCATGCTTATTTGTAATTCAATTTAATTTCCTATAATAGTTATGCAATATAAGTGGTTATTCCATCCATTTGAAATAACAACTTCTATCCCTTATTTCTTGTGAACGTGAAAATAGAAAAGTGTTTGCTCTTAATCCCATCGTGGGTAAAAAATAAGAAGGAGAAGAATCCGGGAAGGACTTCTACATAGTTGCTTGGAATGCAGTTATATCACTTCTTCTTAGCCCTTCTTTTTTCTACTGGGTACATGCTTTTAATTTGTAGTCTATAAGTCGAATGATTAGTTACGGAGTAACACTGATTTAAGTTTAATTATCAAGGGTTTTACCTTTTTAAATAAATTGGTTCAATTGGTTTAATCGTAAGTTTCATTTTTATTTGTAACTTTTTGATAGCCATTTAGATATTTTATCAGCCACTTAGTACTAACTAAACAACGAAATATCAGACAGATTTGTCTAGGTGATACTTTATTTATTAGCTTACTACTTGAAATTATATCAGGAACCAGTGAAACAAGCCCTAAAAATTGATACTTGTAAATATCATGAGATTTTTATGATTCTACTTTCATTACACCTATACCTTGATAAAATTAATTACTTATTATGTTAAAAGATTCAATTATGTATAATTTTGTGTTTTCGGTTTGCACGATTTTACGTAAAATAATCCTCGATTTTAATTTATCACAGTTTTTTGCGAAAGCAATTTTCAGTGTAAAACAGGGGATAGGTGCACTAGTAGACTAGAATTTTTCCTTAAAATGAGATCCCTGCTCGCTAACAGAGCCTCCTTGGAAAAACACACCACCACAGCCCAATACTCTTTTCGAACTAAATGCCATTCTAAAAAAGTAAAATAAACATTTTTTTTAAACTGGTACATATTCTTTGTATATATCAACGTTTTAAAATTTAGCAATTCTGTTCAAAACATAACGCATTTCAAACTATCTTCATAAATTGACCAAAAAACGTTTATATCCATGTGACGGTTCTGATAAGAAAACGCTGTGTGTCACACATTTAGCGAATAAGTTCTTAAATCCGAAAAATTGAGATAAAAAATTAATTCTGTTCTTGTTGGTTTTGTCTATCAGATATTTAAAGTATTAACGGATTAGGAAATTATTATTAATATTATAAAAATTAACCAACCACCTGCTTTGAAAAATTTTCAAAATGTGCCTCAAGAAAATAGCGTTGACCACTTTGTTGTTCTGGATTGTATTGGACAACGTTTTTTTTTTAATAAGATAATTTTTATTTGTTCAATTTATTTATACTCGTCAAAAACAGTTAACTAGTTATTTATTTGTTCCAGTTGCATGGTACCAGAAGGATTAAATTTACAATGATGGCATCACAATTTTCGTTTCGTTCATTTCTATTGAATTTAGTATCGATATCTTACTCAATACTCAATACTCAACAAAACAATTAAGAATAGTAGCTTAAAGTATGATCCTAATTTCGTTAAAGATTTACGCTTATACTCTGTAAATTATTTTTGTTTAACAGATAGTATAGAGCAATTTAAAGTAATGCATCAACCATTGTAGCGATCATATCATAAAAATATATTGAACAACATTTAAAAATCTCACGTAAAATGGCCTTCATTTTTACAGGTTTTTAAACCTTCATAAAGAATGCGATGCATCGAATTATGTAAACTGGTTGAAAGAAATTTAAACGATATTTTGTACATTGTAGGTACAAGCTCTTAAACTACACATCTTACTTCTACGTGATCTTCTCCCATAATCTATGGCCCTATAGAATTTATTAAAAAATTTAACTAGTACGCTAATATTTTTGGGTCTAAACGAAAGACAAGATGACTTATTTTATCTGCTCTATTGTTTTATAATTGTAATAACGACAAAAAGTCCTCTCCTTTAGCTAAACCTTAAAACAATAATATTTTTTTATATGTTCTAATCCGTCCAAACCTGAATAACGCATAATGCCTAAGAAGGTTATTGAGATATCGAAAGTATGCTGCCTACATACGGTTAGGCTGTGTGAGTTTATCATTTGTTGGACAACAAAACGCAAATTAAATTCAATTCGCACTCAACAAAGATATCTGCCAGATTGAGCCAACACCGCGATGGGATGATGCTATTCAGAGAGTTGAGCTCGGTGCGAATGAATGAAAGAATCGGAGATGCGAGCGGCTTAGATTTTACCCAAAAGTTCAAGCCGGAAGTTATTACTAAAAAAAAAAAAAAAAAACACACGAAATGAATGAATGAATAGAAAAAAGTTAAAATTTCAATAGACTGGAGGTGCTCTCGTATTCATTTGGTTCTTTAAAACCTTCAAGACGTTAAATCTGAGAAACGAATAACGCAAATTGTTAGCTCTTTAGCCCTTTACTTATTTCCTTAACTAGAACAAGCACAGCTTTTATTTTAGTTTTAAATATTTTAAATTTTTAATAGATCACATAGACTTCGAGGTATTCGTACATTGTCCTCTTTCTTTCCATGTAAAAGAAAAGTGGAATTTTTACCAATTAAACGTGAATCGCTACCGCACAATGATGGGCTTAAAAAACTTAAAATCACTTTTATCCAAGCTTGAAACCACTTAAAAGCAATTTGCATTTAAAAACAACATCACCATGTTACACTTCAATTTTTAGCACAGTCGCATTCAAGAAAATCATCGAACAAATACCCGAAGATTTGATCGCAAGTGAGCCTAAACCGCGAACTCAGGTCCATCTCACCCTTTGAGCACAACTCAAAAATTCATAAACCGGAAATGTAAAAAAAAAAAATAAATAAATAAATAAAAATACGACACTGGAACAGAAAAGCAACAAAAAGTGCGCTTCTTCGAAGGCTGCAACTTTAGACCTCGACCTCTTCGAAGCGAATGCGAGAGCCCCACAGTGCGTTCCAGGCAGAGATGAGACCGTTGGGGTTCCGATGCCATTAAAAATCGCTTCAAAGTCTGGCTTGGGGTTAAGAGAATTCCCTCGTGGGGGATTCTGCGCATGAAATTATGAGGAAAAGCACATGGTACGATTGCAGCTGATCGATTGGTTTCCTCGCATTCTTGGATGTTTATTGCACCCCCAAATCTATATGATGCCTATGTAGCTTTATATACATAATTTTTTTATATTTCCATAACACTAATTTGCCTGCACCTGATATTGCTGGGACTATCTACTATTTTTTTTTTTTTTTGGATTAACAGCTTAAGGATCTGTCTCGCCCTAGCGCGGATTTGTAAACAGTCGAATTCAAAACCATGTCTTGGACAAATTCAAGTATGTTTTTTTTCGAAAGCATATGAATTTCATTGAAAAAAGTTTGTAACTCATTTAAATTGAAATTGATTCATATTTTTTCTCATTCGCATGGGATATCTTTACGGATAATGCATCACAACTTTTTGTTACTACAGTTGGATTATCCGGAGAGGCTTTTACTTACTTACTGAATTCGGGCATTATATTCCGACAATAATTTTCAAGTATCCCAACTAATATTATAAATCCGAAGAAATAACTAGCCTACTTAACTCTAGAAAAATTATCTACGTAGCGGTTAAATATTTTCGATTAATTTTTAAGAGAATTGTACGTTTTCTGTTCTAACTATCAAATAAAGAAATATATTAAGAAAAAAGTTGTAAATTCCTAAAATATAGTCAAAAATACGTTAATTTCTATACTAATAGTTACATATTCGTATGAAAGGTAGGTAAGACTATCTTTAATATCATCTGGAATATGATTATCTTTCTAGGGTTAAGACAAATAAATTTCATAACAACCTAAAACATTCCTCGTCTGAGTTTCTGTGTGTATCATGACATGGCCCTTCTGCGATAGGAGGAAAACGAAAAAACGAAAGCGCTCCTAAATTTGAACCGTGAAGACATAGCCAGAGTTTCCCGGTGTAACACAGTTCATTGGGAGCCCATAAGGGAGCACGCAGCTAAGCTAGCCCTTCAATAGTCTCACTACCGCAGTTGCGAGGACCCAAATGAGAAGGAGACGCCTAACCATTTTATGTGTAAATGTCCGACTCTTACCATAGCTAGACATCGTGCACTGGCCAATTATACCATTGAAGAACTCAGGGTGTTGTCCGGAAAGAGGATTGGTGACATTGTTCACCACCTCAGTACCACGAAATGGCTCTAATTCTATTCTACCCTAATAACATCCAGGTCATAGTTTTGTGGTATCAAAAATTGCACGCTTTTCAGTGCTAATTGGATTCTGGCAAGGTATTAAAGTAGGTAGGTAGGTTGTAAATTTCAGTGTTTTATTAAAATTAGAGTAAAACTGCTGGACTTTATGATTTTTTGGAGATGTTCCTCCTTATGATACCGAAAGAAATAGAGAAAAACTCACTTAACCAACTAAAATCGATCGTCCTTTTTTCATTTTAAGATAAGATCGTTTAAACATTTACTTTTGGATGTTAATTAATATAAATAAATGCCATACTTTAATATTGTCGAAAATCAGCTCTAAGAATTATTTATTCTTATACATTAATCGCAGAAAAAAATTGTATATTATCCGAATATAAACACACTATTTCATTTCAAATAGAATGATGCTGCTGGCATTTCTAAAAATATCTTTGATGACTTTGCTAGTGATCACATTGCATACGCGAATACCCAAATGCCTTATCACTTCAGAGTATTAATGAAAAAAACGTTTAGTCAGATATCCATTTTCACTTTTAATAAATACATCCACATGTACATATACAGGGTGTTCAGAGGTGGGAGGGAAATAATGCAGGAGGTGAAAGGTCAGGCCGAGGCAAGCAAAAAATCGTATGGGTGGGGGGGGGTCACCTCGCACCGTTCGGCAGTTACAGGTTGATTCGTAAATCAGGATGTTGCCTTATATGGGAACCGCTATTGTATTTTTATTTTTTTTTCTACGCATCGCAGCGACCCCAAACCGACCGTGGTGGACCGATTCCTTGGCCTGCTAGATCACCGGACCTTAATCCACTGGACTTTTTCTTATGGGGAATGATGAAAGATGATGTTTACTCACAACCAATCAACACCAGAGAAGAATTAGTTACCAGGATTGGGACTGCAGCGACAAAAATACGGGAGAGACTGGCTACCATAGACCTCAAACGCGGAATCAGAAAAAGGCTACTTACATGCATCGAGAGTGGCGGAGAACATTTCGAACATCTTTTGTAGCACATAAGTTTTAATTGTAATTAGTTTTTAAGTAAACAAAATTTATTTTTTAGTTAATTTAAGTATAATTTCTTAAAAATTCGAATTATCCTAATATTTTATAAAAGGATTTTTGTAAATAAATGTTTGTATCCTTTTTCTACCTGTGCATGTTGTACCTTTTTTGAAAGGTAATTAGATAGGAAACTTAAAAACAATAAAAAGTAGGTATGTTAATAACGTGAATTTAGGAGAAAAGTGGGGCGAAAGATGCAAAATCGTGAAATAAAATTCAATTTTTCAACTTCCAGAGGTGATTGTGGCCAAGGGGTTGGGGGTAGGGGGGCGGTGTTGACCTTTTTGGAAAGGGTTTCAGAATAGTGATTTTTTGAGACCGGTTTGGGGTCGCTGCGATGCGTAGAAAAAAAAATAAAAATACAATAGCGGTTCCCATATAAGGCAACATCCTGATTTACGAATCAACCTGTAACTGCCGAACGGTGCGAGGTGACCCCCCCCCACCCATACGATTTTTTGCTTGCCTCGGCCTGACCTTTCACCTCCTGCATTATTTCCCTCCCACCTCTGAACACCCTGTATAGACAGTTAGTATGCGTTCATTTTAATAATATAAGGCTTATATATCGAAAAATTCCATTGTATAGTAAATTTTTGCTAACAATCTGTAAATTGAGATCTGTTATCTGTTTTATAAACAGAAAACTTTGATGAAAACTCCCCTATAAATACCACAACACTGGTTCTCCAGGACATATCAGTTTGATTTCTAAGTAAAGGAAAGACGAGAAATTTCTCTAAAATAAAATGTTAAAATTTTGTGTTCTCATCCTTGTGATCCTTGATATTATCAATATTCGTGCGGATTGCGATTTCAGTACAAAAATTAAACAATTTAAAGGATTAAAACTTTTATCAATTCCAAACGGATATGCGATACCTTACAATCAAACGAGTACAATCATTTCTAGTGGCGGAAAAGTGATGTTATATTGTGATGAACAATTTCAGTGGTATAGTCATTACAGAAATTACGACGAACAGGAAATATTAGGAAACATGTTGACAATCTATTGTGATGAAGACTCTATGGAATACAGTACAAATACCACTTCGAGAAATAAGTTTATGGAAAATAATGATATTTATCTGCAATGCATGTCGTATTCTGCCAAATTTTATTCTGGAAAGTTAAATCACTGTGACTATGAAGGTTTACGCCACGGAATCTATATTAAAAATGTTCCTATAGTATCCTTGGAGTTATGCCATGATTTTGACAATGCAGAGACAATTTTTACACATTATGTTGCTGCTAAGCGTAGTGCTGTTCTTGCTAAGCAAGTACACTATAATCCCAGCCAAGTAACAATAAATAACTTTAAACCTGAATTCTTGGTTACATTTGAAGATGTAAAACTACCAGAAATAATACTTGAAAATGACAATGCATTTTTTATGTCGGGTTTAAATCAGCTACAATCTGTAATTGACTACAAATACAACGAGCTAACTCCAAGCATTCTCTACGAAGCTCTAAATATTAAACCCTTCAAATATAATTTTACAACTTTAAACTCTATACCTTGGTGGACACCATTAAGATTTGGAAATTGGGCAGTTTTTCAAAAAATTCTATCCCGACAAATAGAAATGGAGAGTTATAACATTTATGCAGGAAAATCTCATAAAGCATATTTCCTGAAAGAATTTTTGTTCGATTCGGAAACTTACATGACCTTCGACTTTAACGGGCAAAAGAAGAATATCCCACTTTACATCTGGAACTATATCATCCCTCAACAACAGAAAAAAGACAACCCAGAATTTGTTCTGATCGGAATAAATTCACCATTTATCGAAGATAAGAAAAATAATTCGCTGGTAATTTGTGAAGACATTTGCGATAGAATTCCCTGGCTAAAGATACTTAAGATCACCCGGAAGATATCATCATTTGGGTATATGTTTTGTTGTAAACCAGAACAAGTATACTTAATATTGGATGGATTCCCAATGAAAAAGTATGACTGCGAGGATGATAGTTATTTGGATAATTATTACTAATAAGAAATATTTTTTTTATCATTCGATAGTATTTTCTACTTTGCATTTAAATTAATTAAACGAGATAATTCGTATTTGAATTTTTCATAAAAATAATCATGTAAAATTTACACATTTTTTTAATTATAATATTTTCGTAAAGATATTCATCGTAGTAGTTAGTGTTGTATGATACATAGCAGGTATCTAATTAAAAATATACTTTAAATGTAAAAGTACCCTAAAAGCGTTCTAAATTTTAAAAACTTAGACCTACATTAAGGTTATCAACATAAAATAGTATAAAATTGTGTTCCTAAAATGCAATTATTAAAATTTATAATTATGATATAAATATAAGCGTCTAAAATAATATTTTCTGGCTTTATACATTCTCTTTTGCTTTATTTGTAAACCATAAATCATTTTCATTCTTAATTACTTATATTCTTTAATAATTTTCATATGACAGTATTTTATATATCCCTAGAGATAAAAATTGAATAATAAAACATATCCTTTCTATTAAACTTTATTTATTTTTTTACATTATCTAATATTTCAAACAATTTTCAAAAACTCTGATATTGCGATGAGTAAAATTTTGTAATTATTATTACTATTTATTACGGTGCCCACCTCAATTGTAATTTTGAATGTTGATTCATACCTCTCATTTTATAAAAGCAATTTAATTTATTGTTTTATTTTACTTAAAGTTATAGTGTAAAAAGACATAAATTAAATATAATAAATAGTGCACATTTGATTGATCTCACCCTCATTTTCTCAAGTTTCGAGACAAATAATTATTTCTGTGAAAGTCTGACCACAATTACCTATTAATGTCGGAAATTCCTAATTTCTTTATGCAACAATTTTCCGTATGCGATATGTTGTGAATTTTTCACGAATTTTCACCTGAAAAGTGATATAATAACGTGGGACACATGATTGACTCTGAGGTAGTTACTGCAAACCTGATAAGAATGCTCCGAGATCCGATTTTAACGAAGCACAATTTTTATGTAATTTGTTCCAATAGCAAGAATTAACGAGAATCATTTCTGAAAATTTGATCACATGTGCTATTTCTATGACTAGCACTCTATTGTTATTGTCAGTTTTACTCATAATAAATCTAATTTTCTTTCTTTATTATGATAGATCTATCTCCACCTTGAATTGTCTATAAAACGTATAAGCCTTATCCGTTTTTTAGTTTATTCTTAAATTTTCAAGTAAGCAAATCCGATTGAGTTCTATTGCAGGGTAATAAAATTTTCAACAGAATGAATTAAATATAAAAATAGTCGGCCATCGGGCTCTGTTAATCCTTTCTAAATTATTTAATGGTTTGTAAGAAGATTGTACTTTTATTAAGCTATCCCTTATACTACAAAATGAAAATTATATGAATCGGATTTACGCCACTTTCAAAATAAACGGCTCATATTAAAAAAAGAAAAATTATATGAATCGGATTTACGCCACTTTCAAAATAAACGGCTCATATAATGGCACGTCTAGTGAATAAGAGAATAACATTTCTTTTATACTTTATAAATATAAATCAAGGTAATACATTCAAAGTTTGTTTACTAAAATACTTCCTAGTACTACGGATTCCAATCCAATGGATCATAAAGCAAAAAATGCTTACTGACCTGAATAATTGATAAGAAAGGTTATCATTTTTATAAATATAGAAATCAAATGAAAGCTTCCTATAAGAAGCCAATTCCAAGCCATCGGTTTTTACATATAGTTTGATTTTCCTGTGAAGCACAGCAAGTAAAGTAGCAATGATAAAATTGTGCATTCTTGTTCTTTTGGTCCATAATAAACTCGTAGAAAGTGGACGAGATTGTAATTATAAGATAATGTTTCGTGGTTTTATGGGACTTAAACTTTCAACAATTCCACACGGATATGTGATCCCTTATAATCAAAGTAATACAATAATAAAAAGCGGAGAAAATGCGGTGCACTATTGTGGTGAAGGATTTAAGTGGCATAATTCTAATTCGAAAATTGAAAATTTATTAATAATTTACTGTGACGATACCCAGTTATATTTTTCCTCCCATCAAATCAATGCATCTAAAGAACTTTTTTATCCATCACATGGAAGATATTTTGAGTGTAAATTTTCGGTTAACATTTATGCCGGCATATTGGAACACTGTGATTACGAAGGTATGCGATACGGTGCCAATATAAAAAATGTTCCTGTAGTATCTTTGGAATTGTGCTACGATTTTAATACATCTAAGTTGAAATTTACTCACTATATTGCTGCAAAACGTAGTATTGTTCTTGATAGTCAAATTGAATACAATCCGAGCAACGTAACACAGGCTGATCTAAGTTCGACGGCCTTAGTTAATCTTCAGACTGAAGTATTGCCCGTAATTACTTTGCAAAATCATTCTACTCTCTTTGTTCCGCGTTTCAAACAGCTCATATCTCAAATTGACTACAAATATAGCGAACTGGGCCCTAATAGCTTGCTTCCAAAACTTAACATAAGTTCGTTCAGACATAATTTTACAAATTTATACTCTGTACCTTTGTGGACACCTTTAAGACTTGGAAATTGGGCAGTTTACCAAAAGATTCTATCACGACAAGTGCAAAAGAAAAGTTATAGCATTTATGCAGGCATATCTCATAGAGCATTCTTTCCAAAAGAAATAATATGCGATTCGGAAACCGATATGACCTTCGATTTTGACGGGCGCACTGAGAACATCCCTCTTTATATCTGGAACTATATCATCCCCCTACAACAGGAGCAAGGCATCCAGGAGTTTGTTGTACTGGCCATAAATTCACCTTTTATCGAAGTCAAAGCAAATAATACGCTGGTGATTTGTGAAGACATTTGCGATAGAATTCCCTGGTTTAAGTTACTCAAGTCCACCCGGAAGATGTCATCTTTTGGGTACATGTTTTGTTGTAAGCCAGAACAAGTGTATTCGGTATTAGAAGGCTTCCCCATAAAATTGTATAATATCACTAAAAACTTTATTGCTATACTTTTAAGCTCTGAGTAACTTACTTTCTTTTTGTCAAATATTTTATAGCTTTTTAATCACTTTATTTCTAAGTTTAAATCAATATTAAACTCATATCCTAAAATAATAAAGGTTATTTTCATAATTAACTAACTATTTCTTATAAAATAATATTAATTAAATTAAGTTTTGTTTTTCAACCGTTCGACACTAACATTTAACAGACGTGTCGAATCTGCTCTAATTTTCTCGGTTTCCGGGCATTTTTTAAGAGAAATAAATACTTATATATGATTTTAAAACGTTGTAGTTTATTAACATTCATAGTATAGATAGTACTATAACTAATGGTACCAAGAAATAATAGCACAATGTGCATAAAGTAGGGGATAACATGGATGGCATGTGATGGCAGTAAAACGACATGGAGTCATATGGTAAATCCCCTCAGAAAGAGAAAATTGGAAGAGGTAGGTGAGGAGCTGATGTAGATGGGCGGCACATTTCTTTCGAACAATGGCGGATATACCATCGGGGCCGGGGTCGAAATCATTGACAAGTGTACTAATTTTAGCGGCGACTGAAGAAGGTTGAAGGTTGATGTCGATATAAATTAGGGAGGTTTGCGCACAATTCAGCATGTAGGAAAAGTAGTTAGGATCAGAGGTGGGATCGAGGTCGTTAAAAGATTAACTGAAAAATTCAGCATAAAGATCAGAGATCAGAAGGGTTAGATGAAAATGAATCGTCGAGCATTAAGGAAGATGTGGTAACGGTTGAATTTTCAGTTTACATTAATGAACTTATAGAACTGCTTAGGCCCGGAAATAAATTTAGATTGCATGGAGAATAGGTAGTCATTGTAGAAGGATTCGTACCGTTCGGAAAAGAGGGAAGAGATGGTGTAGTAAGAAAAGTGATCAGCATCGGACGCTGATAATTTATTTCTTTTATTGCGTAGAGGTGTCGCTCATCCCAAGACGAATTAGCTAAGCGCTTAAAGGTGCACCTCGTATGTTTACCGGGACATAGCGACATTCCAGGTAACTGTAGGGCCGATCAGCTGGCGAGGATCGGACTTACCCTACCCGAATCGGATATCACCCACCAGCTTCATAAAATCAGCTTTACGGAAGTTATAACGAAAGCGGCTTGCAAAGTTGGTGAAATGGGTTGAGGATTCATAGAAAAAAGAAAGGAATAGTAGAGGGTGGTGCGAATGAAGAGTGGAAAAAAGGTTAAGACTTTCAATAACGACCGAATTAAGTCGGTTGAAAGCGAAAATAAGATCAAGATGTCTGCCAAGATGGTTTTTTCACTTCACTGATTTGGCATAAGCCTGAGCCAGAAAGATGGTCAATAATTAATGATTTAGTGGCAGAGGACACATTAGGGGGGAAATAGGAGTAGTTATCATCATCAGGGAGGGATCAGAGAAAATAAGGAAGGTTAAAATTGCCTAAAACTATAGAGTGAGTGCGGACAAGGCAACTATTGCTTCAGCTACGTGTTTGTAGGCATCAAGAGATTAGGCTGGGCGAATGTATCAACATAGAATGAAAACGGAAAGGCGGTTGAGAAAGATTTTTATACAGACACCCACTCGAATTTCAAAAATCGTTTACTTAAATCTTCAATTTCCAAAGCTACAAATCTCTTTAGGTATTTTATTTTTAAGTTTATCATGAATTATTGCATTTTATTTATTTCGAAATAAATAAATTGCAATTACGAAGTTTTAAATATGAAAAAAAATCGTTACTTACATTTCTGAAACCATTCTGGTGAATTTCGGAAAAATATTCCTAAACGGCCAGACGTTTGCGCAGCCGCCGCGAAATGCATCAGCTGACTCCGCTGATGTCCATCTGACAATTATTCCAGTCAACGAAATCAATTCGCCGTGTCGGTCACTTGCTCTCTCTCTCTCAATTTGTTCCCTTTTCTCCGTGAAAAATTCCCTTTTGGAATTTATTTTTCGCCGCTGTCAAGTTAATCAACAAGCCGTCAAAGTGGATCCGATCCCAGTACCTGTGAAAGGTTCAATTCTTTCTGACATGTTTAAATTTTTGGTGAGTAAAAAATTTGGCCTGTTATTTATTTATGCACAACCAGCGGCAATTATGTAATTTCCTATTTTTAGATAACGTTCAGCGCGGGCGTCTATACAGGCATTTACCTGAGTCAAAACTACGAAGTAAGTTGGATCTTTTGTTCAAATTTTACATTTTCCACAATTATCTGCCTTTTGGATTTTAACAGCTCATTCTCTTTTGTTTTCCGTTTTTTTCTTTTTTTGATGCAGATACCTCGAGTAGACGAGCCCGGAAAGATTTTGGACAAAATCAAAGAGTATGCTGATGAACATAAAAAGAAATGAACCTGGCTTTTATATTAAACGTGTTTGACCTCGAAATTGTTCAATTGTGGAAACGGTGCGAGAAAAAAAGAAAAAGCTGGAAAAGGGCTATAAAATGATTTTAGCACAATTGTCCAAAAGAGTTAGCGTAACATGCTTATTTTCCTTCAATAAATGCTTGTAAAGATTTTGCGCCAAATCTGATTTCAATTCACACAAAAGTTATTTTATCAGGCCTTTCATTGTGTACTCGAGTAGTGCAAACATTTTGTTTTCTAATTTCTCCTGATTTAATGATGCATACACCCAGGGTTAAATTATTACTTGGCAAATGGAATGAATCGGGCGCCGATAATTCACATTTATTTAACTATCATTAGACTCGACTTAATCTCTTCTTATAAATGTTGAACATGATAAGGATGAAGAATTGTGTGCTCAACGGTTGAGGATAATGTCCAACAATAATACAAAAGGAATTTAATAATAATAATAATAATAGATTTTATTAGGGGCGCACTCCTCAGCATGAAACTGGAAACATTCACCTAACCCCATACCTGGCAGGTGCAAGAGTTTAGGCTCTATGGCTTTAGTAACTTACGGTCTAATAATATGGAGCTAAACAACAGCTAAGAACCAACGAACTGTATCGCGATTATTGAGTAGAGCCATCAAAACGGTATGAAATCTTTCTAGGGATTCTCCTACCGCAATTTCTATATGAAAGTACTGATAAAACAAACCTGAAGCAACTAATAGAGATGGAAATGGCTAAAAGGCTGATTTACAACATTGCAAGGAAACATACATACAACAAGGAGAGCAATGATGGGAAGTTATAAACTACCTGCACCAGGGATAAACCGACTTATTCTCCTATAAACTTATATAATAACTTGGCAGAAAAGATAAAAAAATACTCGCAGTACTGCGAAATTTAAAATGATGATCAAATCTCACGTTAAATCGAAAATAAATATTGATTAATTTTAAGCGAATATCACAATATCTCTTAAGTTATGTGTGACACTTATGCCAAATACTATTTGTCTGGGAAGCACATACTTGGTGGATAGTCATTTTTCTAAATTTAGTTTATTTTTAACACAGGAAATACACATATGGATCAACAGAGCCTCAATTCTAATGCCTGTATGGTACGGAATTATGTGAATGTTTCCAGCAACATGCTGAGAAGTACGTCTTAATTCTTAATCAATCTTAATTAATTCTTAATGGCACAATAAAAAGGTATAAGCTTAATCAATCTACCCTAAATTCGCTCAAATAACTAGGCGCTGATATAAGAGCAGCGTAAGAAATTTAATTATTTCTAAAATTATAATTGTACTAACTTATTTTATTTTGTTTACGTTCGCTCCCTGTCGAGAATGATCCATTATGGCACTTGTGAGTCTGTGTAAATCTTCTATTCTCCTTATTTCTTCTAGAATTTTATTATAAATGTTATTTACGCTGGTAATAAGTCCTTTCCGTTCTTGCTTTCTCCAATCTTAAAAAAATCATTTTTCTCTCGTGTTATATCTGTGCATTTGCTTATTTCTTATAATCGTAAATTTTGTTATTTATCTTTTTTATTCATTTATGTATGTTTTTTACTTTCTATATATTTAAATTTCTAGACCTGCATAGAAAATCATAGGGCTTTCAAGTTCTTTAATATGCCCAAAGATATTTATTGATTTACTAAGTTTTCAAATATATTTATAAAATTCAAGGGCTTCAATAACGAGTATGAAATACCACTAGAACAAAAGACGAGACTACTTTCTTGGAGGATTTCCAATTTTGTCAGTGTCGCATTCGTAAAGGGGAAATCTTTTAAATTGGGATACAAAACAAAATATTTTTAGTTTTTGAAAAATAAAATTCTTTCTTAATAACGGAAGAATTTATGTTGCATAATTGTTTTTCTTTTTTATGATGCACATCCCAGCATTATCTGCAAGAATTATCTGATTTTTCCTAATTGAGCATTTCTTAATAATTTGAATCTATTTAATATAAAAAAAAAGAAAACCTTTGTATGGGTCTTCATCATCATGTCATTTACCAATCAAGTTCATTACAGCAAATCTCCGGTAAAGAAAATAGTTGGAAATGGAATGTGAAAGAAAAGCAATCCAAAAACCCTAAAGATTCCCTTAAAACAATCTGTTAAAATTTTATAATTTTGTTACCCCCTCAAATAGCATTACACAAAATAATTTAAATAAATGAAATTCCACCTCCATAATATTCCATCCTGGTTTGGGGCTCCACAAAAGCAAGCCAATCCGAAGCGTGCGTCGGTAGGAGCCCCATACTCTGGCACTTGTACAGTGCCAGCGCGATGTTAGCTAAATTTCCAAGGAAGAAAGTTATCTTTTGTCCACTACCCTGTGATCCCTCTGCCAGCTTTGAGGTTGTTTGCGTTGAAAACATTGCCTTAATGGGCCTGATCAGCATCATGCCGACCATCATGATTGGGAAAATTGAGATTGAATTACCGGACATGTACATGATCAGCAAATTCATCGGCAGCTGAAATCGTTTGGGTTAAGTGAAAAAACAAAAAAATAAATAAATTCGTGATTGTTACTCTCTCCGGGGAGCTCACCTGTTTAAGTGGGGCTAGTGCCAAGTCCCAGGATTTCTTAATCATTAAATGGTGATCCCTGACAACTTCTGTGTGGCTCTGAGCAACCGAGGGGTTGTAGCCAGGCGGTGAGGCGACGTCCGCACTTCGCCTGGAAAAACAAATTGATTTTCTATTTTGTGGGCAAGAAATTTAGCAAAGTTACCCCGTATTGAAATCCAGTGACCATTTACACTTTTTGCTCCCGGATTTTGTTGACATTTTAAATATTTTTTGGAGAAAACAGCGAACGGCTCCTTGGAATTAGAAAATTTGACAGTTCTGTCAGTGATATGGTGAATAAAATCACGAGCGAATTACACCATTGAAAATGGGAAATTGTTACCGGAAACGTTGTTGGGGACTTTCAAAGAAACATGCTCACAGTGACCGTACCAACGGCTAGATTTATTTATTAAATTTTATAGAAAATCCAGTCAGATGGAACATTTTCGTATTTTTTAAGAATTAGTGAAGTGTTTGTATGTTTAGTCAGCTTAGAGCCAACTCCGTGCTTGGTTTTGTGAAGCGTTGGTCCAATGAGTTCCTTGATCCCTACGTTGCCAAATTCCTCTTTGTTATCTTCGTCAGGCTTTTCCTTAAATATGCTTGCCAAATGTGATCTCCATTTCAATCCAATCGAATCAATAGGATTGAGGCTGTCCAGCATAGGTTCCTTCGCTTCGCTTTACATGACCTTCCCTGGTCTGAGCATCAAAACCTTCCCCCCTACGAAAACCGTCTCTTACTGATCAACTTGCAGCCCCTGTGGAAGCGACGTGACCTTGCCGATATTACCTTCATTCATTCATCAACTGCTTACCGGTGAGATTGACTGTCCTTCCCTACTCCAGCGGATCTCCATCTACACCAATCCCCGTAACCTCCGTTCGGCACCACTCTTTTGCCCTGCTTATCCACCGTACCAACTATGGACTTTCTGAGCTTCTCACCCATATGCTTCGGAGAGCCTACTCCCACCCCTTTTTTTCACTTCCACCTGAGTAAATCTTCTCTCAGAAATGTCCTTAATTCCTCCTAATGTGGCCTGTTCTCTCTCTTCTCTCTTGTTTTCTAATTTGTTGTATTATTTAAGTAAATTTTTTGTTTTTGTTAGTAGCTTGTATTAAGCGACAAATAAATAAGATAATTAAGAAAGTACTAGTGAAAGATGCTTCAGTTCATAAATTTATTACTGCAATTGAGTCAAACAGTTCGATTAAATTTGGTTACTGTTGCCACTATTTTTAAAAAATTTCGCTATAAAGAATCCAACACTGTCCACATTCCTTTGCTCAGGGCCAAACCGTTGCATTCGTTTCCTACAAATAATATTAATAAAATTTAAAATTTGGTCCGATCATTTTCATTTTTTGAGTGAAAGCACTATTTACCTCTCTTCATCACTCAATCCAACATCTGGAAGTCCTGGACCACCAAAAATAGGTACGCTTTCCACTAAATGCAAGAAAGGAAATTTCTTCTTTGCCCATCTTACGATTCCCTCATTTTCGGCTTCGGTTACGGTACAAGTACTGTAGACAAGTATGCCTTCTTCCTTCAATAAACCCGCAGCATTTGCGAAAAGCTTCTTCTGGACTGGCACGTAAGAGTTTAACATTTTGCTGTTAAGTTTACAAGTCAGTAATGGTCGATTTCCCAAAGCGCTACAGGGTGCATCAAGAAGTATCCTATCAAAAGTCTCAGGAGGAAAGGGTGGCCCATTCATTAAATTTATTTCACTAGGATCTATTTGCTGTAAAACTTTTGTAGAATCAAACGCAAACGGTTGAACTGATTTCAGCTGAAGCTGTTGAATTTTTTGTCTTACACACGTTATTTTCGACTCGGTCTTATCGAGAGCTATTAAAACGCCTTTGTCGTTCATAAGTTCTGCAATGTGGGTGGTTTTGTTACCCGGTGATGCACACATATCGAGAACAGTTTCCCCAGGTTGAGGATCCAACACGCGACAACAAACAATCGAGGGAAAATTTTGCAGGAGCGCCTCATCTGAGGATAAGTCGCCAAGGGAAGGTACCCCCGATATCGTGCTCTTCATCTCTATTGCAATTCCACTAAAAATTTTACATATGCTTTAATACCCTCCTATAAACCGCATCCAACGATTTATTCTAATTATTAAATTAACGTAATATGATCTGATTGTGATACCTTGGATTAATATCCTCTCCGTAGAGCTGATACCTTTGCATCTTAACGACACCAGTGCCTAGAAAGACCTTTAAAAGAGACTCGTAGGTGCAGTTAGTACCTTTTTTGCATTTACCATCCAAATCTGCGAACACATTGACGACATCTCCCAGTTTAGAGCCTGTAGCAAGAATTATAGGGTTTTGAGTGGAAAGGAAAAAGTATAACTAACCGCTCTGCATTGCGAGGACTCCTGGGGCAAAGATGTGTGCTCCTCTTAGAATTGCGGCTGCACAATTTGTGTCCACAATTATTTCGGATTTGTTAAGGATTGGCGCCTTGCAGATTGCCTCTAGAGACGGTATGCAAAGTACTTCAGGGATATCTTTAATTGTGAAAATCTCTCCAGGCTGTTTGGGAAGCACGCGATCAATTATCCCTTCCAAATGACTTCTGGTGGATTTAAAATTCGACTTCAGCAGATTCACACGATACGTTGTGGTTTTTGGAGGTTGGACTAGCCACTCTAAAAGGCCCTAGAGAAAGAAAATACTTTCTAATCTAAGTTTTTAGTTTTTAAATTAGAAAGGATTTGAGCCGTTTTCTTCCATTTGTTGGAGAAAAACATTAGACGTGCTATTCTTTTCCTTAAACAAATTGAGAATGGAAACCACAAAATCTTCAGTTTTAATCTTTTGAAAAAATTATTCACTACCCGTTTAAAATTTAATTTAATTATTGATCAAAATTCAAATTTTAAATGTTCTCCCCTGAACTAAAATTTTTGACAAATTTCCCATACACCAAATACAACTCACGTGCGCAAACGTGTCGCGATGTCACTTTGACATATTCAACACGTCGCCGAAGTGCTTGCGTTCACCACATTTTCTCTTATAATTCGGTGCATTTTACTTGTTTCCTGCGGGAATAAAACAGTAAATGTGGACAATTAACTTACATTCCATTTCGCTAATTGTGATTCAACCTCTGGATATTTAAATACCGGCTGTTTTGGGTAAAGCATTTTTCCAAAAAAAAAAAAATTCTCACTTTTCACGGGACTTATCGTGTGTTGGGGGGGAAAAAAATTTTCTTTGCAGCTTCTTGGGACACGCACACTTCAAACGAAGAGAGTTTATGATTTTTTGTATCGGTGTGTGGAAGCAGCAGGACTTTTTGCTGCTTGTGTAGAAAAAAAAACTTCGTTTTCTGGATTACATCCGTGTGTGCGAATGTCAAAGTAATTTTGACGGTTGCGCAGTGTGGTGAGTTTATCGGAGAAATTTTATTATTTAATTTATTTGTGTTATTTCACATTATAAAATGGTTTAATGATTGATTTAAAATCGTTAAGTGTTCATGTTTAGGCGCGCTGTGAATTTTGCTACAAGAGAGGTTTATTACGGCCTATACAAGTGTTGCGTGGTATATCACCGTGCCCCGCACAGATCAGGTTATCTGCAAGGTGTGATAACTGAGATCGAGTGTTTTCGGTGATCAGAGTCGCGCTCATGGGTTTAAGTTGGCTAAATTTTGGAAAATTGTGCTTCGTATATGCAAGGCCCAAGAAAACTAATTTCCTACAGTCGTGACATCTGGGGGATACGGGTGGCAGTGGTGGTTTTCACCACCTTCACCTTTCGACTCTGTTGTCCCACACGACGTGGCAGAATCGAGCTGTACGCGTTCCGCCTGTCAGAAAGGTTTCGTGAGGCGAACAGTGGGCATGGCCATGGTCCATTTGGATTTTGTCCCAATGCATTTGATTTCTGCCTAGAAAAAGGTTTTAAAAATTATTTATCATTTGAATTAATTCCCCAAATCGCGGGAGCTTCTGATTGACTGGAATCGAAATTTATCTTACAATTCTTCTTACGCTTCACAAGTATTGTAAATCTTTTACCTGAAGGGATTTTTTTAAATATTTTCCTTGCAAAATATTCAGCTAACATTAATTAATTTATTTATATTACTACTACTAAAATAAACTCCCTGCGATTATATAAAAGTCTTCAGAAATTATATAAAAATAACATACCATTTAAAGTAAAATTCATAAAATACTGCTCTGCTTATAAATTCGTCTTGGTTTTTAAAATAAAGAAGAAGTAAAGTTTATATTAATATTACATCGAATTTAGAACTCATAGCTTACATTAGCCTCAATAAAAAAAGGCGCTGTAATACACTTTCGTTTCGTATCAAAAAATAGAAAATGCCTAACTCTAACTTTTAGCCTAGCTGAATGTAACAGCAATTTTGATTTATTTTACTAATTCAAACGGGGTGTTACGAGAAAGGACATTCTTTACATATTTCAGAACAATTTTTGCCAAAACCTCGTTTTATTATTACATAAAGAATTTAATTTTAATCCTGGCATAAATATTTTGAAATTTAAAATAAGGTACATCAATGTTTACAGATATAAATTTAATTTAAAACAAGTACAATAATAAAAATCGATGATAATAACAGAAAAAGTATACAACAGTAAAGCAAAATCTAGTTATTATCAGTCAGTGCTAATTATTTGCTTATTTGGGGGATATATACGAGGTCTGTTTAAAAAGTATTACGAATTTGGAATTTCTGCGGGCTACGTATATTCGATTTTTTTTTTTTTTTGTGGCGTTATGTTGGTACTCATGTCCCTCACTAATGCTTACAAGCTCGGCTATTTTGAATGTTCAGTTAATTTTTAACACCTATTTTCATTGGACGTGTTTTGACTCGTCTTCGATTTTTGTCTATTCCAAAAAATGGAAGTACATGTCACTCGCAATGACGATTAAAAATAGTCCGCCAATTCTTAGGAACCAATCTGTTCCCAACAATTTGATTATTTGTTATTTAGTTCTGTTCAAAACGTAATTATGCAACATTTTTGAGCATTTTAAATCGCATAATTGGCCTAAAGAAGTTTGGGCGTGGACCACTTATGATCTCGTTTTTCAGATATGAGTTACCGGCCCAGTTCCTCTGTCAGAGCAGTACATATAAGATGGGCCGAGGGTCGAGAGAAAATGTATCTGATCAGCATTATCGGTATTTTTCTGCATTGCGAAAATAGGACAAATTCGGCAGGATATGGAGATCAGACCATCAGGATTAATTTTTGTTTAGATTTAGATGTGATCGAAATTTTTTCTGACTTGTCTTTTTATTTATTTATTTATTTAATAAAAATAGAAGTACAATTCGATTGAAACTCCTACTTTAACACGTTATCGACCAATTGGCGTCCTAACATCATTGCTGAATAAACGCCCGGTCGATAAAGTGCTAAAATACCTGGAGCTCTCGGGAATACAATCCGTATGGCGTATTCTATCAAACAGAATGAAAAGAAAAAAAGTGTATATGATAATAACGGTTCTTGCAAACGATAATTTTAACACCTTGATATAAATGATGCCTATAGACGTAGTTAAATTGATATCATGAGCGTCAACATTTTCATTCCCACATTTTATTCAGCTTCGTATTCAGCTATTTCATGTCACCCATATGAACGTGTCAATTGATGAATGGGAAAGTGTTAAATTTGTTTTGTGCGATTTGCAGTCTTAAAATACTTTGCAACATTAAAAGAAAAACAATTTTAATGCATTTTTATAAGTAAACAGTTGTTTCCCAGCGTCAAAAGTGAAAAATTCATCACAATTTCGGAACGCACACAGTGGCTATCACTGCTATGAGGGAAAAAAGGAAAGGAACAAATATCGCATTGTTCTCTTCTACAGGAAATCACATTTGTGCGATGCGTCATTATGTGAAAACGGATTAAAAATGGTTTTCCGTGGAATGCATTTTTGCCCAAACATCTGTGTGAAGGGAATGGTTACCAACACTGTTCTCCGACTCGGAACGCCATTTTTGGATTCCGCTGCGAATGTGTGGCGGCTGTGAGTCGTTAAAATGGGACTTTTTCTCCCTCCCCACCCCGTTGACACATGAATTTGACGTACGCTCACACCCACTGTATTGTGGGTTCTCCGGAGTGTGACGCTTCACAGTAGCAGCACCACCCGGGGGAAATTGTGTGGGTCCACACATCGTTCTTGAGTTGCGAGTGTAGAGAAGTTGGAGAAGAACAGAGAAATTCAATTTCCTCTGTTTCGCTTCATAAGAAACTTCAAAAAAATAGGGTGGAAAACATTCGATTCGTTGGGAATTATTACAGAAATTCATCGCGCCTATGCGATTTTCGTGTGAAAGTAGTGCGTAAATTCGTTTTGCGATCGGTGGCCCGGTGAGAAATTACCTCAGCGATTTCTGTGAAGTTTATTTTATTTTTTTTTTCTTTCTTCCACGACTCTCGCCCGTGCCCGTCGTGTGCATATTGTCCCGTTCCGTGGGAAAGGAAAGAATTATCGAGTAAGTTTTTTGGTGTACGACGTGCCCATCTTTTGTCCATTTGCAGCGGTCCGAACGCCCAAGTTTTTGTTTCGGCCGCGACGGTACTTTTCTTCAGCCGTGAGTGCTCAGGTGAGAAAACCCACAGAAATTTTCCCGTGGTCGCAAGTGAAAAAACATCGAAAGCAAGCACACCGCGTCCCTTTTTCACCCGAAAGAGTGGTATGGTGAAAATGGAAAACGCTGCTCGTGGGATTCGGGGCAAAAGAAAGAAAAAATAAAATAAAATAAAATGCCCCGAAATTCTGTGAACTGGTGACCGTGTTCAGAGTGCTCCGCTGCGGGCAACGATTACGGCACCCGGGCTGAGTAATTTTTATGACTCTTTATCGCAAACTTGACATAATCTTGCGCTAGTCACTGTACGTGCTGAGAAAATGTTCTTTCTTGCCTGCCATCACAGCAGCAGCAGCAGCCGCCACCGTCGTCGTCGTCGTATACGAGGATGGCTCCGATTGGCTTGTGCTGACTCAGATCTTGGCTAGCGACGGCCAGTGGACATTGCACTGGAACTAAGCGAAAACACAAAAAACACTGTGCGGTGCTCCTCCTGATGAACGGGCGAAAGCAAGACAATGTTTAACATTTTGGACGCCCGCAATTGCAAAGAAACGATTTTTCCTATAAGCTCAGCTTAGGATCTGGCCGAATGAGGTTATGGTTCATGGAGCATACGTAGGCCGCATATTTCGCAAGTTTCTCTGTGATTGATTTAGGCTGACGGGGCAGGATAGGGAAAGCCACCCGCCCCTCTCCCCAAAAAGCGCAGTAATTGTATGGGTAACGGGATAGGATCCCTAGAAATACGTATGGGAAAAGCCCCGCGCGGTTTTTTTTTTTTTTTTTTGGAGTGCCCAGATGGAAGAAAGTTTCAATAAATGCAATTAGCAAACAGCAACAAGTCCCCCCGCCTGAGATTAATTAAGAAAAATCAATTTTCTCCTAATTTGCAATTGTGGCATTGTTGAATATTCGAAAGGATTTTGATGATACTTGTCCTCCGAGCATACGGTAGAAGACTTGTGAAAATTTAGTTTTTGAACAGTAAAGCCAAAAGTATATAACATTTAGTAAAAGAGTATTAAACAACTATTAATTATGCTAATGCTAAATAATGACTAAGACCTCTAATATCATTTAAGCCATTTAAACTTTAACTTTTTAAAACAAAACTCTCAACTCTTATGATAAACAAATGGAACTGAGTAAGAACCATTCAAAATTTATCCTACTTAAAAATTTAATGAGATTTTTTAGGATTTGGATGTTGATCTGTTGTTGTAACTGGGTTAAAAATTAAACATACAAATACAACTAAATTCTCCAAATATGTCCTGAGTGATTAAGTTTCCTTTATCTCTTTGTAGTAAAATAATAAGATTTTAATTTATTTAGGATAGAAAGAAAATTTCACTTGTGACCATATTGGAGATCAGTATTATTAATAATTTTAAAGGAAGACAATTAATAAAAATGATGAAATAATTTGCTAACACTAATTGTAAAAATTAATTCATTTTTACAAAGCTAATTTATAAAAATATTATCTTCATTCAGAGGCGTTGAAGGTGAAATTGGTTTATCGTGATTTATTTCTCGTTTATTAATTATCCTGGAAAAGGAAATCAAGTTGATAATTTAATTTTGAGCTTATTTAAGAAATTTAAAAATATAACACGTCATTGTTAAGCTTAAAAAGCAATAATACTGTTTCAAAAACGTGTATCGTTAAATATCTTTTCTTATTTTGTTTTATTCTTTCAGACAACTTCTTGAAAGGACGTTGATAAAATTATCCTCCGATTATAAGAGTTAAATCGGAGCTTAAATCTAAAGGAGCTCGATCTGGAAAGAGTTCAGTTGAGATCTCCTTCCATTTGATAAGTATTCGCTGCTATTTTTTTGCTGCACAGGTCTATTATTATAAAAGGCAAAGATTAACAATATTCAACCAAAATGGGAAACGTTTTCGCAAACTTATTCAAAGGATTATTCGGTAAAAAGGAAATGAGAATACTTATGGTTGGTTTAGATGCCGCTGGTAAAACCACAATTTTGTACAAACTTAAATTAGGCGAAATTGTAACAACGATACCTACAATTGGTGAGTGTTATTTATTATAAAAATAGTTTACTGTAGTAACCAACTGAACATATTTTATCTTTTGCAGGTTTCAACGTCGAAACTGTAGAATACAAAAATATTAGTTTTACAGTATGGGACGTAGGTGGTCAAGATAAGATCAGACCATTGTGGAGGCATTACTTCCAAAATACACAAGTAAGTATAATCATAATTGGCTTTAAAATTTACGTTTTATTTTGTGCTGTGATGAGAGAAATTCATTCCTGACTTTTACTGTGATGGTTTTGACCAGTTTGTTTCAAGACGGGACTGATTTTTATTTTAATATTAATTGAGCCGGCTAGAGTATGTTTTATTGAGTTGGCGCTTTAATGTTATCCTATCGCATCGCAGGGTCTCATATTTGTGGTCGACAGCAATGACAGAGAACGTATTGGCGAAGCAAGGGAAGAACTAATGCGAATGCTTGCAGAAGATGAACTCAGAGATGCTGTTTTACTTATATTCGCCAACAAACAGGTAAGATATATATATATATTTTTTTGTCTAAAACAGAGGTCTTAAATTCCATCTTTGAATGAGTTTATGTTCTCTTTTTAATTTTAAACCTTCTGAACGTGGGGTGATAACATGATTTTTTTTATTTAAAAGAAATGCAACTTCAATTTTAAAGTTTTTTATTTAGTGTGAAAATAATAAAATAATAAAAAAAATATTGAGAAAGAGAAATAATTTAATTTTTTACACGTTCCATATCAAATTAAATAAACCTGCTACCGAGGCGTGCACTTGATAATTGATCATGCATTTATAAAATTTGCCATAGTAAACTTCCGTAAATTCATACGCCTTTGCGCTTTTTCAAATCGATAAGATTAGCGTTAGTTAGATAAGGGCTTTTAACTGCTAGACTTGACGATATCACGTTGGATTGAATAGGTTTAGAGGGAACAGCAGAAGTATGAGTTCAGGAGTACATAATTAAAATAAATTTACAAGGCAGGGGTTACTAAATAAACGTTCAAATGTTGCTTATTTTTCGTGAAACAGAAAAACGCGGTTATGTGGCTAATTGTCTTGAGCATGTACTTAAAATGTTAACATTGAAATTTTACAAGAATTAAACCTGTAAAGGCATGTTTTAATATTTCGAACAACTTGCAGGCGATTTATTAGTTTATTTAACACGTTAACTGCAATGTCAGTCATAGGTGACTGACACTGAACTTTCCATTCGGGCCGCGTCAGTTTAAAGTAAGATACGATAGCCTTGGCTCTTTACGTATTGAATGAATGCCCATAAGCATTTCATTCTAAGTGTAAATATCTTCTAAGAAAAAATGGCCTCAGTATGTTTAAACATCTGCATTGAGTACGTTTCAATCTTAAAAGTGCGCTTGGCATTGCTATAATACAGATGTAACAGATTTGTTTGGATTGTTGGTTGAGATATTTTTAAAAAGAAAAAAAATATTTTATTTTTTTAACCTTTCGCTACTATCGGTGACTATAGTCACCCGCCTCTATACGATGGGTGCCTATAATCACCGGCAAGAAGACGCTGTTGTGTATAGGTGGCATCTACAAAATTGGGGCCAAAAGTCAAGTAAAATGCAATAGATTCGCTTTTCCCTCTTTGTAAACAATTGTAAAACAACATTATCATCCCGTATTATTTTGCTTTTGAAAACTAATGAATTTTTGAGACAAACGCTTTGGCCCTCAATGCTGAAGACTGTGTGGGTTTAATTTTCGCACTTTCGGTACGGAGCTCCGTTCCACGCGAAACACTGCATTGAGTCCCGCTGTAGCGAAAAGATTAATAAAGTGTAATAGTTAAAACATATTTAAAATATTTTATTTGTTCTTTACAGGATCTGCCAAACGCAATGAACGCAGCCGAAATAACCGACAAATTAGGTTTGCATTCACTGAGAAATCGCAACTGGTACATTCAGGCGACGTGCGCAACAAGCGGAGATGGTCTTTACGAGGGTCTCGATTGGTTGTCCAATCAGTTAAAGAATGCCAATCGCTAAAATTTAAATTTATAAATATATATATTTAAACAAAAACAAACAAAAACATTAATTTTCAATAAAGAAATGAAAAACAAAAGAGAAAACCAAGAACACATACACACAGACCGGAATTAAGGAAAACATAAAAAATACAAAGAGAATAAAATCAGAATCAATCCAGTTCTTCTTAATTTTATTTAAGGATTTAAATCAATCATCAGCAGCACTATTCGAAAAAAAAAAACAGAAAGACAAAAAAAGCAAGAACTACTACTACAACTACTGATAATAATAAAATAAATAAATAAAAATGCGAAAAAGAAACAAACAATTTATTTAGAGGGAAACTTGTGGACGGATCCCCCTCTGAGGCGGGAGAGAGCAGCTGAGCAAGCAACAATAAGTAACTATAATAATTACGTTTAGGTCAGGAAATGAACGAACGAGTGGCGGACGTATCGACTTTAATCGGTGCCCTGCCCGGCTGGCTCTTTAGTTACTATGGTGCTTTCATTTCGAAAGTGACCAATCTATACAAAATGCAAGTTTCCTTGTTTTCCCTAATTGCTGTGTGAGAGAGAAATAGAAGTTTCACCGGAATTTTTGTCATTACCACTGCTGTAAACGAATGAATGAGTGCGAGTTTCCTCTTTTTTCGCTTTATTTAGCCCATCAGTGTATTTTAGCTAGAGTCAAATTTATTTTGTTTTACACCTAAAGTCCATTTTCTGTTACATATTTAGGATTAGATAAAAATCGTTATCAAACGAGATTTCCATTGCTATCGGTGTTTTTTCGATTCACGATCCTTCGGTAAAAAGCATTGGCACTCATTGCCAACTCCTCAAAAGCAGCAATTTCAAATTCAAAATCTGATGTTTTAGAACTGTTTCTAAAACATAACAAATTCCGACCAAAGGCACATTTAAGCACCATTTCTTTTGCTTTTTCCTCAAAAAAAAAAAAAAATACCGACGCATCGGATCCCACTTCTGCGAAGGATCACGTTAGACATGTACGAAGCAACACGAGAAAAAAAAACATTTAAGATTATTTAAGATTTAATGAAACACACCACACAATATGTATAAATTTATATGTAAAATGTGAAGAAAAAAAAGAAAAGAAATTAATTCTTGATTTTAATTTGTCTCTGCTGTGTAAGAACATGAGAATTAATTGATTATTTGAAAGGTATTAATAAGAGAAACATTGAAAATAACCCGCTTCGGACGCATTTCATTTTTCACATTTCCCTACGCCAACATCATCCGCATCCGAGTCCTTAATGCGCCTTTAATTTTTAGCAAGTCCTTTAAATTGTCCAGTGTGTCGGTAGTCTAACAACAAACATTCCGGAAGTATTTAGCTGAATTGATCATCAATCTGTTTTTGGAGTATTTTGGAAGTAAACGTTTTTAAAGTATTTATAGGAGAAAATCTTTTCCGCAATTCAGCTTTAATAAACAAGATAACGAGATTTGTTTTGAACCCTCTGTTCGAGAAATTAGCTGCGATCGATAGTTGTATTATAAAAGCTGAATTATCGAACACATGAGTTTTTGTTGTAAGTTCCCTAAAAACCTTTTATTTCTTAAAATTACAACAACAAACAAGCTGCTTTCTTCTAACTGAATTCGACATGAAAAGTATTTTTTGTTTTGTCTTTAATTGCCGATTTGCATACAACTTTTCCTTGTTATAAGAATTGTAAAAGGTCGCATAACGGGAACCCGAAAAGTTATGAGCTTACATTTTTGGTAGTAGAATGTTTAAAATTTGAGTTTTTATTATTTTTAAAGCCATGAAAATAAAATGAAACGTCCCAAATCCATGTATACCATTAATTTTTCTTGTAGTGATATTTTTTTCTAAAATAAAGTCTTAGAAAGTCAACCCCTATACTTTTTTTTTATCATCCTTCCGTAACGACGCTCATCTGCAGTATCAGTAGAGTCTTTTTGCTTGTTTTTGATTGTCACCACTTCCCATGAGGTAACAAATTAATTGAATTAAGGAGCATTTTTTTATTATAATAAGATCGTATTACTCTTTTATTTTCGTCTTATTCAATGACCGAATTCAAGAATCACCTTTGATTATGTCTCAATCCCAATGATAAGATCAAATATTTAACTCCTGAACCAACGCACAAACGTCCGTTATTGAAATAAAACAAAAGAATTATCATTAAGTTCAGTTTACTCTTCAAATTACCACTTCTTGCACACTGGCAAAATACAATATTAGCCTACTAAATAGTTCCTGCAATTGCAGGGATCGCTACGTTAACATAAAACTTTTAAAAGAACAAAAGAAAGTATCAAGTTGGCCTACAGAGCCAGGGGTTGCTTACTAAAATGAATTTTTTAAAAAATTACTCGAATCCAAGTTACGTGTTACTACCCTACAAAGTAATTTCCCTGCTTTCATTTGCAGCTCTTTTTGTAGCAGAGATTTATAATTTGTGAATTGTTAAAATTCTTGAAAATGGAAAACAAAGTTACCATCTAATTCCGCCCCTAATGGGTGGCCCTTCACAACTTATATGTATAAAATGGATTTAATTACAAAGTGTTGCCTCAGCGATTTCTGAGACTATTATGTGACTATATTTAGAGCTTGATACTCGTCGTCATGCATTTCTGTCATCATGAATGTGCCATCTTGCAGAAGGAGAACAACTCGTCGGGTGCCACCTATAAATAAAAGATTTCGCTTTTATAGTTGTCGACTAAACATCTTATGGCTAAATAAAATTTGATTTTTTAAGAGGGATAGTATCATAACTTAGCTGAATTAGAGGAATTTTAGTACCAATTTCAAATATAAGCATTAGTTAAGAGCGAATGAGGGACTATTATATGTTCAATAAATTAAAATGCTGACGTACCAGGTGATGGGAGGTCGGCCTGCACAACTTCGGCGGGTATGTTAGCGTCCTGGGAATCGCCCCCATCGCCTGTTTGTATTGTTAGTGCTTGAGTGCCATCAGCCCCTCCCTCTCCAGTCGCAGCAACCGCAGTATTCCCAGAGTCGTCCTGTTTAATAATAAATTGTGCTTCACCGCCACTAGCCGCTGCAGCGGCTGCTAAGGCTTCTGCTTGTTGCTCAGGCAGCATTTGGGCTACTGCTTCGGCAACAGCATTATCCAGTTCAAGAACTCCACCTTCTTCGCCATCCTCTGCGGCTACATAAGCGAATTGCTGCTCCCCGTCAGCACCTTGAGCTATGAGGATCGTCTGACCTTCGGCGTTCTTACCAGCGACCTGGTAAATTGTTCCTGTGTGCATTTAAAAGAAATTAACTACATCTTTTCTTTATTTAAAAATAGAAGAGCTACAAACCATCTTCGCCGGTCACCAAAAGAGGTGTTCCATCTTCGCTAGTTAGCAAT
Source organism: Philonicus albiceps (assembly GCA_963969385.1). Lineage (NCBI taxonomy): Eukaryota > Metazoa > Arthropoda > Insecta > Diptera > Asilidae > Philonicus > Philonicus albiceps. The sequence goes on along the minus strand of OZ017772.1, from coordinate 73,969,559 downwards.
TGCTGCTGTCCATCCTCAGTCTGCAAAGTAAGGCCTGCTGTATGCAACTCTTCCTGGGCCTGTTGCTGTTGCTGATGCTGCTGTTGCTGCTGATGTTCAACTGACATCGGAGGTTGGGTGTGGAAAACTCCTGATTGGGGTGTTTGGTTGCTTGTATGCTCAGAGTCTTTTTTAGCACCACTTTGTACGGGCGGCTCGCCTTCAGCCTGACCCAAAACTTTACCTATATAGGGAAAAATGGATTTATTTACATGTCCCAAACAAAACAAAAAATTACGTCTCTTGAGGTGTATGCATAAAATTAAATAGTCGTAATTTGTGTCATTTTATTTAAGTCTTGAAATATGTGTATGTCGAAAATTGAATTACTATTTATCAGAATTTAACATGTAGTTCAGCTATTAACAAGATTTTAAGGGATTTAATTTGAAGTTGAGACTAGTTATACATTTTTCATGGAAGAAATCGGTTTTAATGCTCACCTGTAACTGGGCATAAAGTAAGTGGTCGCGGTGGACTCTGAGGCTCAGGGTATTCATCCTCTGCTGGCTCTACGACTTCATCAGATTTCACAACTATTTGCTGTTGTGGTTGTGGCCTCTGTGGTAATTTATGCTGTTGTGATTGTGGTGAATGCGTTATCACCTTTCTGGTCACTTTAAGATCTCCCGATTTGGATAACTGAATGATTTTTTGTTCGGGAGTTACATTCTTCGAGCTAGGCGCGCTCCGTACGTTTCGATTGATAATCATCTTTCCAGATGTAGGCGATTGTCTCTGCTGATTAGCAACATTGGGTGAAAGGGAGCTTCTCTGAATAATTGTGGTTTTCGGCTGGCTTTGAATCGTTCTAGTGCCAGTCGGGCTGGCAACTTTATTAGCAAGGGCTCTTTGAGTCTGCGGTTGCTGTTGGGCGGTTGAGCCCCTCTCTTTGGGATTTACGACAATTCTTTGCACTTGAGATATCTGCGCCTGCCCAACGATATTGCTACTGCTATTAGCGCTGTTTATAGTCCGCTGGGTAATTTGTGTTATTCTTGGGGTTGATGTCGGGGTGCTCGTTGCTGTTCCTGGTTGCTTTTGGACACCACCCAACTGGGTACCACTTGTTATACGGACTACACCGCTTGTTGTATTTTCACCCTTGGAAAGAACGCGAATTTGAGCTTCAGTTTTATGTGAACTCTATAAAAATATGTTTTTACATGTTTTTCAACTCGTACTTGATCCTTGTTTAAATCAAGAGTTCACTTTAGGAAGGCAAACAGTTAGATTTAAGCGGGGAGGGGATCTACAAGGGAAGGGAAACTTCTTTTATAACCGACTACTTACAGTGGCGGTAGGGGACGTGCCCACTTTTCTCACAATTCCGGAGTTTTGTGTATCTTTTGTAATGTGTACTTCAGCTGATTCGCCTGCTATACCCCTGACCGAACCATTCACAGCTCTAATTATTGTCTGGGATTGTACCTAAAAAATTAAATGAACACAGCTCTGACAAGTAACCACTTTATAGCTACCGGAGTAATTCTAACGTCTCCTTTCGTTTCAACCTTTACAGCAATAGCACTACCATTTTTCAATTTTTTCACAGCGTGCACAGGAATAACATCCTCTTCAAAATCTTCATCTTCCCCGCCATGGTGATCATCAAAATCGCTGTCTTCGTGTTTTCTTTTCGTTCCGCTGCTCGAGTTTGTCTCTTCATCGGCACACCACTGCTTAACCTGATCAAGGGCTTTTGCCTTTGAGTTTCTCGCGGGACGTCCACTCGGACTCATTGGGCTTGAAGCATTTGTTACTGTTTGCTGTTGTGTTTGTTTAGTTTGCTGGGAGGCTAGGGCAGCTTGCTTAGCTGCTTGAGCAGCTCTCTGCTCCTTCTGACGGGCCAATTGCTTCTCAAATGTATCGAGTAATTGCGGACAGCATTCTAAATGCGTTTGGGGCTCCCAAGTATTTTGATCGTGTGGGAATCCTTCCCATTTGACCAGATATTCGTGCATTTTTCTACGGGGATTAAAGCGCTTTGCTATGATTTTCTCTACGATTTCTTCCTCAAATTCCTGACCACTTGTATTTGGAATAGTGCGGTTTGCCCGACGACTAAAATGTGTTTGAGTTTAATTGAATTAATTTTAGTGTGCTTATAAAAATGAGATATAAATTAAAGTAGGTAAATTTTAAACTCAAATTCGATTTAATAAACTAAAAATAACGATATACACTAAATTAGTTCGGTCAAAGGAAAAATTAAGGACACGAAACCAATCTAGCTATTTAAAGATTGAACCGAAAATTCATTACGTAGTTTTTCGATGTCTTACAAGTTTAGTTAAAAACAATTCGAAGCTAAAAGAAAATAGCTAACAATTTTGTATATAATTTAAAAAAAAAGCCATTTCGTCTTTAAATACATTCATTTAAAAAAATAATTCTGATGTAAGGCAAGTGACTTTAAATAGAAAATCTCCTTAACCATGTTAAACAGTCTCCGCCTTTTTCTGATGATTACTCGATTACGCAGGTGAAATTAATTAAGCGCACTTACTTGATTTCTTTGTTAACAATTGGGCTGACCACTTGTTTGGTAGCTGGTTGACTGACTGGAATTCCAATTGTTTTTCTAATTAGCTTAACTGGTTCTGACTTCACAGGGGGCGGGTCGTCAGGATCAGTATCCTCCTAGCATTTAAGCACATAAGAAAAACTATTCAAAACTATTAAAACTCATCTTTACCCTCTTTAATCCTCCTCTTGTTTCATTTATTTTGTTGACGAATCTACTAGTAGGATTTGTGGGTCCTTTAATTGAAACCCTATTTAAAACAAGTGACTCAATAATTTTTTATTTTACTTACTGGGTGAGTTGTCTACAACGGTTTTAGTAATTTTCACAGGCATCTCTTGCAGACTCCCATGGCCCATCTAAAATAAATTAAATTTTAATTAATAATTTCAATCCACCCACCCAGTTGTATTCGTGCAAACCCTAGCGAACGATTGAATCGTTTTACCGGCGACGACCCACGTCTCTCTCATCGACTCGTCCATCTTCACCCATGTCTGGTACATTTTCCATGAGTTAACACTGGCTGCATCGGTATTGCTCAACTGGGAAGCCTTCCAGAGTAAAAATGCCCAAACCTTGGGCTTTGTTTCGCGGCAATCCCGTATACTAGAGTCCTTATCACATCCTTCATCCTTGTGTTCTTTGAACAGCTCTATAAAATGGAAGACACAGTGACATTTTCCGCAAACTAATACGTCCGTGTACGACATATCCAACTGAGCAGCTGCAAGGATTTGAGATAGTGTAAAATATTTTTACTATAAAATATTATTACCTTTTATTATTTTAGGATGCTTCCCTATATCCGAAGGGTCAATCTCTTTGCCAACCATTATTTAATATCTGAAATTATTATCATTATTTTGTCATTTCGCCTTAAAAATTTAACAATTCTATACGTTTTTTAACCTAATATGACTAGATTAGGGGGGCATGGAGACAGAATGGTTAATTGGAGGGTTGGGCTGGGCAAATATAGGGCAAACTTAAAAGAGTTTTTGGTAAGTTGGAAATCGAAGGCGGCAGAGTTGTTGACCATTCACAACATTCTGGTAAAGGATTCGAAGTGACCATAGTTACTACGATGACTTCCAAGATAGGGAAAGATCTAACGTTGCGGGGGTTAGTGTTAAGGCTATGCTGCGAAGGTCAGGGCAATGGATGGAACTGGTTAGGCTATCGGCGACATCTCGACGTAGGCCGAGGGACTGGAAGTTGATTAGTTCTAGGCGGTTTTCATAAGGGGGAAGATTAAGGAGGTTTGTCCAATTTGAACAAAATCATACATAATCAAAATAATGTGAATCTTGCGATTCCTGAAATGAACGACGACCTCTCTAAAAAAAAACAATATGTGTACCTTTTGTGTGTCGTACAATTTAAGCTAACACGAGTATACTCGTCCAACATAGTAAGTAAGTAAGCTGTGCTTATTAAAATATGGGATTTTAGAATGGCAAAACTGATCAGTCTACACATTACGTAGATTTTAACAATGTTTTTCCTTAAAATCGCAATTTATTACTCTTAACGCAAAACGACTATACTCGTCCTAACTCAAAATATCGTAATTTTTTTAGGACGAGTATACTCGTCCAAAACAGTTAACTGCTTAAAGTTAATTAAGCCAATAGTTTTGTAACAACTACAGGAAATATTTAACTGATGCGCCTGATGAGGAAAATAATAAAGATCGCATCCACTATTTACCTAAATATAAAAAAGAATTACGAACGAAATATAATTTTAAATATTTTTGCTAAAGTTGTAATAAGAAAAACTTCTGCTTGTGAATTCCTCTCGCACTTGACTGATTGTTTTCGTATTTCTGAAACTTCAAGGTCTTAATACAATTTGATCTGATTTTTAAAATACTTGCGCGGGCCCGCAAGTACAACGACAATAAAGATTTTTCGAAATTTTTGGTGAAAATTGATAAAATTGATAAGCAATAATTAAAATGCCAAAATGCCACGAAAGGGAAGAAATCTGTAAATTTGTTTCAACCCTGCACAGCTTGGTTTTGTTCAGGCGTCAGCCAAAATCGCAGGGGAAAGCGATTTGATGCTGTCAAAATTAGAAACAGCAAAAATTGCCCAAAAATGACAATTCTCGAAACGGTTTGAATATTTTTCTTAGGACCCCGCGCATTTTGGGAGCACCAACGTTGGCCGTTTCTATGCAGCCCCATGGAGGGACGGAGGAATTTGCTTAAAACTCTCAATTAAGCCGCATGGGGTGGAGGGTTTTAAAATCGCAGCCAACTTGTACAGCCACTAGATTAGCCTTTGTAGTCTCGAGACTACAATGAATATGCCACCTTGGGTATTTACAAAATTTATGTGTACAAGAAAAGAATTTATTTTTGGTTGGCCGCCGCTCAGTCCCAAAGTTGTCACGAAAAACAAGAAAAGGAACCCCGACGTCGGCCAGAAAGCGGTGGGCAAGATTTTAAACTTGCTTGTTGGCGCAATCCAGTCGATAATACAAACTAAACGAATTTGTCTAAATTTACCTTAACTGCACATTTATCACTCACGGCCTATTTCAATTATTCAGAAATATTAACAATACTTTTCCACCGAAAATTTCTTCAATTACAAACAGTCCGCGGCAGAGACGCAAACACATCAGGCAGCTAACTATTCACCACTGCGGGGCACTTAAAATCCGTTCTTTTACACGTTTGGGTCTACTTGCATCGTGCGAGGACCAGTCTGATAGATCAATTTTGTACACATGAGAAAGTTGTGACCAATCAAAAGCAAGTATCGGCGTGACATAAACGAAAAAGAACGGATAGTGGTTTTTCTTGTCAGCTATACCCAAAAATTAATGCCTAACGTGGTGAATTTATGGAGGGGAAATTAATTTAAATGGCATTGATATTTGACATTTATCGTGACATTTGATATTGTTTACTGTTGGATTTTTCTAATTCGGTGAATTATTTTTCTGTTTTAAACGATTTAACGCATTTAAGCTGATTTTGATTAGTCATGGGAGATGAGGAAGAAGCTAAGGAATATCGGTGGGAGACTGGATATGAGAAGACATGGTGGGAAAACTAAAAATAAAAGTAAATTGTGTGACCTGACAGTGATTGCATTTACATTAAATTTTAGGGAAGCGATTAAAGAGGATGAGGATGGGCTGCTGGATAGCGCTATCGCTGACATAATCCAGAAGGCTAAAAGGAAGCGCCAGCAGCAAAAAGCAGGCCACAGCCGGCTGGGCATGATGCGGCACTTGTTCGTTATAATCGACTGCTCCGAGTCGATGAGTGTCCAGGACTTGAAACCCACACGACTTCTTTGCACGGTGAAGGTACTTTGAGAGCCTTAAGAAAAATATTTTAAGCCGGAGAATACTCGAAGCTTAAGTTCCCAGTCCCAGTTAAGTTGTTTTTAGGTTTTAAAGAGTTAACCCTTTCCAGTCCAGGAAATACTTTCGTTGGGCATTAAATTTACCTTTAAATATTTTCCGGGCTCAAAGTTAGGTCCGCTGCTGTTTAGCCTTTTGACCAGAGATTTGTCGAGTGTTGTCAGCGAATTAAAAAATTTGTCTAGCAACTGATAATGTCTAGATATACAGATCTAAGCAAAAATCCCTGTAGAAATAACTTAAAATTATTTATTTATATTCCTTTATAGTCCCTTCTTAAATAAAATTTTAATTCTTCACTTATAGTTAATGGAGATTTTCATAGAGGAGTTCTTCGATCAAAATCCAATTTCACAGCTCGGGCTAATAGCCCTGAAAAGTAAAAGGGCTGAGAAGATCACCGAATTGTCTGGGAGCTCACGGAAACACACAAAAGCGGTGCAAGGCTTCAGCAAAATCAGTCTAGTTGGAGAACCATCCTTACAGAATGGTTTGGACCTTGCTATGAAAACTTTAAAAATGGTACCATCTCATGCCAGCCGCGAAATTTTAATAATTATGGGAAGCTTAACAACTTGTGACCCAGTCGATTTGAATCTTACTATTGAGGTTAGTCTAGAGGTTTTGTGAATATATAAATTATTCATACCACCTTTTTACAGTCCTTAAAAACAGAAGGGATCCGGTGTTCGGTGGTGAGTCTATCGGCGGAAATTCGGGTATGTCGTTTTTTAACACAGGAAACAGGTGGGTCTTACGGAGCCGTCCTAGATGATGCTCACTACAGAGATCAACTCCTGCAGCACGTAGATCCGCCGCCGGCAGCCCAAACCCAAGAGAACTCTCTCATTAAAATGGGGTTCCCGCACGCTCAGTCTGAGGAGGGCAAGGATCCCCCGTTGACGATGTGCATGTGCCACATAGACAATACCGATGAGCCCAGCAAGCTCACGTCCGGCGGCTACCACTGCCCACAATGCTTTAGCAAGTATTGTGAATTACCCGTCGAATGTCTATCGTGTGGCCTCACCCTAGTGTCTGCTCCGCATTTGGCTCGGTCTTATCATCATTTGTTCCCGGTGCATCATTTCACCGAGTTGGAATTTCGTGGCCAGGCCGAGAGTTGCTATGCGTGCCAGAAATTGTTCAACGACACCGACAAGCACATTTACCAGTGCCAGGCGTGCTTGCAGTACTTTTGCATCGATTGTGACATATTCGTTCACGATACCCTGCACACCTGTGTCGGGTGCACCACGATACCTGGGATAGCACAAAATGTGCATGCTCGGAAGCCTGTTGCTCCCGGTGAGCGATTTTTAATTTAATTTCTTTTGTATGGTGAAAATTTGAATGATAATAAAAATTGAGATTTTGATAAGTTTTTCCATTTTTTCAATATTATAAAATACGGTGTTCCTACACTAAACTTCAATTTTACCATTTACCTGAACATAATTTTTAATATTTTAGCTATTTACTTATTTTAAATTATTTCGTTTCCATTAATTTCCGTATTTTCGATGAGGTAATAACTTATAGCTGAATTATTAGCTTTAAAGCAAACAATTAAGCCATCGAATTTATGTCTTTTAGTTTAGAACGTACAAAAACTAAAGCTGCATTCAGCATAGCTGAATTGTGTGAAGTCAAGGAATGTAATGGACTGAAACGTAACTCTATGGAAGTTTGAATATTAAGTTAAAAATTATATGAGCTATTTGTAGCTATTTTAATTTCGATTTATTTAGGTAAAAGGGTACTTAAGATTGCAGGTGTAGATCCAGTTTCTTTAAACAGTCATATCCCCTGAATTTAAATTTTTAATTGTAAAAAATTGAGAAAACCTCAAAACCCAAACCAAATTATAAAATCGTTATAAGGTCATCAAAGAAGAAAAGGATTCAAATTTAAAAGAGCTCTACGATCAATTTAATTTTCTCAAACTTCATTTTTATGTAAATAAATTTTATGAAAGGTTCATCATTTTTACGCAAACTTTATATAAAATTAGTCAGTGATCATCAATTTCTTTGTTATTCAATTTGTTGTGGGTCTCACCTCAGGTTTACTTTACTTACCAAGTTGAATGGCAAGTGCTTAAGGCTGCATGTTTCATATCTCATCTCACCTGGAATGTACCGGATTACACTCGTTTTGTGGCCCAAGATTTCCGGTGCTGTGAAACTTCTAAACTTTTAAATACATCTTCATATCCCAGTTTATCCTAATGTGATATTAAGGAGATTAGCAGGATCTAATAATTAATCATGTGAGAAAAATGTACCTCTACTAGTTGTGGTCTATAAATGTATGACCTATGAATTGGTCAAATCAAGAAGGTAGACCTCAATCACCGATTACAGATCAACAAATAATTTGGAATTAAGAAATTGCTACTTAGATTTTACCGTGTAATCGTACTATGCAGCAAGTAAGTTTAATATTCGGTTAAGTTAACTTATGAAAGTCAAATTTGCTTCGTGGAACTTACATTTTTAAAACAATGCATAGTACATTAATATTTCTAAATTGAAGTACCCGAAGCAGTTGCTGCATTGCATTTTAAAATTTCGTTTTTGCCTTTATGTATTAAAAAATTTTGCAATTTGTCAGGTAATCAGATCTCCTTTATTAGTTTTTCCACATATCGGAGAACCAACCAGGTATTAGCACAAAATTCTAGCTTAAAGTTAGTGTTTAATTGATAAATAATCAAATCTAGCCTCCAGTAGTTTACTGCATTTTTGGGGCTTAGCGGGCCCTGTCTTCGCTGTTCGGTTGAAGTGCACGATGAAATTGAGGCTGCTTAGTGTCTCCGTTCGGTGCTGACAGTCTCGTCTGAGATCAGCTCTTGCTGTTTTGATTGCTTGCCCCCCAATATAAGAGCATATGATATGACCGTCGATTAAAGTCCCACACTGCACCAATTGGAGGAGGCATGAGACATCGCGCTTAAAAGCCTTCTCCCCAAACTGGAAAGGTTTCAGATAAACTTTTGGTTGCTTCGCGCTAACAAGTCTCCTCAACTGTTTTTCGCTTTTACCTGGTGCTGCTGTCTTTCAGGTGGTATTCCACAAATTCGCGAGTGAAATATTCAGAATCAATTCGAATTGTGCTTTTTTTTCTGTTTTTTTATTTTTATTTTATTGTTTTTCGAAGAGCAACAGATATTTTTTAGTTAATGGAAAAATATCTAGCTCAAAATTTAGTGAGTGTCGATTTAAAAAAGTTGGAACCCTTCAGTTTTACACAGTGATTTTGTGCTTTTAGAGGAATCTTTTAAAATTTGTTCTGTGTATTTTTAAAGATCCTCAACGGTTCAATTGCAGTCTTACCGCAAGTGTACGTGCGTACAATTCTGCTGATCTAGAATTTAGACTGCAGCAGATTGAATACTAACGTAGGTGGCAAATTCAATACCTAGAGGTAGGTTAGATTTCTGAATTATCTGTTAGACTCCGTTAATACCACAGATTGCGCTGATTAGTTTTTTCAAGGTTTATGTGCAACACGTCAATCTTAATTTATTAATACTACCTGTTGAATAATTCGGAGAATAATTTTTATAATTACCTTCATGCCATATGCCACAATTGTTACTCCCATAAAACAAGCAAAGGGGAAAGTGTTGTTCTTTACGGAATCCCATTAGTTTAGCGATCAGCCGTGTCTACCCGACTTCCAGCCGCCAATGTTCTGGACTTAAAGTGGAGGCGTCGAAAAATATAAAAGCCAATTGTTTACAAAGTTGTGAAGTGCGCTAGTTACCTCATAACAATTCCACTGGTAAATTGTTTCAAGTGCTCCGCCAATCAAATTGTCACAATTTGCAAATTGTTTCATTTATGGGGCAATTTTTGTTCTAAACTAACGAGCGGATATTTTGCCACCTGTACTGATCAGTGTCAACAAACAAACATATTCATCTGAGGAAGTAACATTCCATTAAAGCGTGTTTTCGTAACAATTTTAAGTGTTTTGGATTATAAGAAGCATTAGCAATTTCCACTCTTATCCCACTCTCGGAAAGAGATTAACAATTAGCTTAGATGTATCATGTTAATGTGCAATACCGCATTACATTTTAGATGCCATTATGATGACTAATTTCTTCAGACATACCAATGTTGCATAGTTTCATTCTGTCTACTATTTTAGTACCTTTGTTTCTTTATAAATTCTTTTTAATTCAGTAGTTCGATTGATTTGACTTATTTCCTAACTATTTATTCCCATTAGGAAAAAGACCAATTCTAAAATGATGACAAATTAAATGAACATCTTGTTGTGACCTCCAACATTATTTTTAAAACATAAACTAAATATTGCCATATTTGAATTTGGAAATTTTGATTGGAATATTTTGTAGCTTAGCTTTTACTTTTGTTTACAGCCCTACAACGTCGTGGCATTGATTTAACTAACTGTTGGTATTCTTTGATAGAAATGGACGCCCAGTCTTTCTGTACAATATCCCATAATTGTGTTTTATTCTTTATTTTATAATTTCCAACAGCACTTTTTAATTGTTGCCATAAGTACTTGAGATAGGGCAAAAATCCACGGCAAAACCAACAATTTATGATCCGCGATGGTTCAGTTGTTAGCACAATATCCTACCGCCGTCCCAGAGGCTGTGGGTTCGAACTCTACGAATGACTATGCGCTACGTGGTAACACAATGGGCCAAAATTGACCTAAGTGTGCCTCTCTAGGCAGCCACAGCAACCTAACCTAACCTAGCCTAACCTATGATCCGCGAAAAACTTGTTTGTTATCCGAAAAGTGTGTTTCGGATCAATATCTTGTTGTTATTCGGAAAATGGGAGCATAGTATTTTCAAATATACTGACATATTCGTGTTGATCCAATAAATTGGTCCAATTCCATAAAACGAAAACGATCCCCATAGCTTTATATTCCCTCCTCCAAGTTTTTACAGTCTTTTTTTGTGTATTGTGGGAGGAATTCTTTGTTCGGTGGCCTTCTAATGTAATTCTGATCATTGGATCCAAATAAATTTATTTTCGTCAATTTGTCAATTTTAGGAATTTTTGGATTTTTCGTGGACTTATTTCTTCCTTTATTTTTATAAAGGAAGAATGTTTATTCATTAAAATTTTCATAAAAAATTACTTACCTTTGGTTTTGTTGTTGCTAAACATAGTCGGTCATCGATACTGTTAAAAAATAACTACATTAACTTTATTAGAAGTTAGAAACAATTAAGAAACGTCCGCGTATATTGATGAGATATAAATGGAGGTAATTCCTGAGGTAATTCACAATACCGTAACACCACAAACCTCTCTTGAATCATAAAAAAACTTGTGACTTTAACTTGTCCTTGTTTTGATTTAAAAGGGGAATTTGGCTCTTATAAAAGAGAACGTATAAAATTTAAAAAAAAAAGATAATTGTAATTTGATATTATGGTTAGTTTCGATTTATTTGATATTATGGTTAGGTTCAATGTAGTTTAAATTTCAACAAATGGAATATTTTGCTGCATTCTGTAACACAGTGCACGTTTCCATTTTAAAAGCTAACAATTAACGATTTATGTAACGACTGATCATGTGATCTTTACTTGGATGTTTTCTAAATGGGAACTAAAAAAGTACATTCAACTACATAATTGTACATAAGTGCTTTGAATAGAGTTAGTGTGGATGTTACTAGATGTTTACTTTGATACTGATTTAAGGAAAAAAGATAAAAATTAAATTGGTGTATGATTAAACATTGTGTGTCCGTTTCAATTTAGTTTAGAAGTTAACTAATTTTAGCTAGAACATTGCAAATTCTACATTCAGTTCACTGAGTTTTAGTTTACTTGTTGGTTACTCTACTTGAAATGTAAGATACACCTAGAAATATCTTTTAATTGAATTTTCAATTATTGGCATAGAATGCACATTTTGCGTTGAAACTACCCCTGGAATTTTTATGGGGCATATTAGCCCTACCATATGGGAGGGTTCCCATGAAAGATTTTGCTTCGCTTGCAAGTATCCCCTGGAATGCTTAATGAAAAGCAGATATGCGTGCTCATGTTTTGTGCTCGCATAAAACCTTGATTTTCATTATTTTGACCGCATAAACCTCCATGAACAAAGCTCTGACCAAGACAGCCAGGTGGCCAGGTGCTGTGGTGCTCTTTAGACTGCTAATTAGCTGGACGAGTTCGACGTTTTCCACCTTCCTCCCGGCTCACAGGATTACATAATCGCACAATCCGTATGCAGTCCGCCGCAGCCTAGAGTGAAATCAGGCGTACGTAATGGGGCAGCAAATTGAAAAGTGAAATTCAGTGAATATCTCGCAGAGTAATCGATTCACCCAATTTTCGGAAAAAACAAAAACAAAAAAAAAAACACTTGCAAATTATGCTGAAGCTGGGCTTACCTTTTGATCAGGGTTCTATGCGATAATGCTCAATAAATGCATTAGCGCACGCCGGAGGAAACTGATCGCGTTTCCGAGTTGTTGACTGGCTGCCACGGGCCAGGGCCGTGAATCGGACGGTTCTCAAAAACAAAATAAAAAAATTCCATTACCATCGCTTTTCACTTTTTCAACTATCGCACTTGGAGCGTGAAACTCGTTTTGATTCATTTACGTGGTTTGACGGCATTCAAATAAACATTGTGAGTAATTTCGGGCTCTATACCCTAAAAGAATCAGTGGAAATTCAATCAGTATCTATTTTAACAACGAAATAATTTGATGTTGTTGCTGACACTTTGATGTGTACAGACAAATTGCATACAAAAAAGAAATATTACAAAGCTAGGATTAATAATCGTTTGTGTAACATACTGCTTTTTTTTATATAAATATCTCAATTACGAAATAATTTTTATCATTTATTTAAAGGAAATTAAATTGTATCGTTTTATTTTTAATTTTCGGACATTTCAGGGTAAGATATCTTGTTTTTATTTACCTACCCTATCTTTCCCCTTCTGGGTGATTCTACTCAAAAATTCATGTACCGAAAAAAAACTGTTTGTAAATATTGTAAAGATTAATTCTTATTTTAATACGTTACTTGTGTGGCCTATGAAAATAATACAGCTTATCACAAAAACTCTTTATTTTACCTCTAAAGTAATCATGGTATGAATTCAATGCCAAATTCAGATCAAATTAAATTAGATCAGGGGTAAAAAAGGTTTTTTCTCAACTCATGGATCTAAGAAACCTTCTATTTCGATGTCATTCACCAACATTGATAGGGCCAGAATAGCCACTTATAATAAAATATTGGGTTGGCGGAAAAGGTTAGTCGTATTTTACTACCTGCAGGCAAATTTATCTATTAGGTCAAAAAAAGCTGGTAGGATTTGTAGTGTGGGGTCGTAGTGTACCTCTCGTTGGATATAAGATGCCTACTCTTCTATCTCTATATTCTTCATGAGTTAGTTTCGAAGTACAGAGTGCATTAAAAAAACATTGCATTTGGTATTTTGTGGCAATGAACTTAATTTTTGTGATCACATTGATAGTGTGGTTGCTAAAGCGAACTCTGCACTTGGCTGTGTGAAGTACTGGTCTAAGAAATTCCTTGATCCCTATGTCACGAAATCCCTCTATATATCCTTCGTCAGGCCTCTTCTCGAATACGCTTGCCAAGTTTGGTCTCTATACCAATGCATAGGTTCCTTCGGTTCCTTCGCTTTGCTTTACGTGATCTTCCTTGGTCCCTTTGTATCTTCCCCCCTTACGACCCCCCCCCCCTTATTTTGTGTTCCCCTAGCTTATAAGTTCTACTTATTTTTAAACCTTATATTTTATTGTAGCTTGTATTAAGCGAATTAATAAATCGAAGTTGTAAATGTTCCAAAGATAGTTTACTAAATTTCGTTCCGGTGATTTCAGTTTTAAAGAAGATCGTCGATCTGGACGGCCATCTACGGTCGATAATATGACATTTTACGGTTTTTGTTGGAGAGTAACCCACATCTAACTTCTAGAGAATTTTCCTGCCAACCCAATATATGAATAAAACAATATCACTTTCTATCCTTTAGGTTTTCAGTTTTGAAACAGCTTTATTTATTTTACTATTAGTTAATCTACAAATGTTAAATTTACTTATTATTATAAAATAATTTGTTTTACGTGTTTCATACGTTTATGGGCAACAGTTTGGACGATCGGGTTTAATCTAATTTCCTGTCAGGCTTACTCTAAGTTCCTTTTCAGTATATCTTAATATCTTTCAATTATGCGGATCTCCTTCCAATTTAACGCATTGGCCTGCCTTGGCATAATATTGATATTAATTGATTCGTATCACTTCATTGTAGCTTGTGTATAATGGAAGCCTTGTATAATACCTTTTAATTTATTGTTTTCTGTGTAAGAAATTCTATGCTCCGCACCATGCTTGCCAAATCATGTACTACTTTCTTTTGATCCATTCTGACTCTTATTGAAGTTTTTATAATACCTTTCGTCGTCTATTATTATGCAATACAGTGAAATTTTTTTCAGTTATACGTACAGCATTTTAGCTTTCCTGTTGGCTATGATTTAATTTTTCTCAGGGAACCGCCTCTTACTTTCTGAACTTTGCAGCTCCTCAAGTTTAAAAATTCTTAACCCCACTGTTGACGGTCGATTCAGAAATTCCCGCTTCTATCGCCATATCTTACACTGATGTATTGCAATTCCTATCATATTGCTTCTTGACTTTCTGGAGTATTTCTTTCTATGTGCTCTTTTCTGCGTCTCAACAGGTAAACCTTTCTTATATGCACTTAGAAACTATCCGTTTGACTGTTGATAGTGACGCTCCTATATTCTTGGCTAGGTTTAAAAATTTTATTGATTGATTTTTCACGTATTTGAAAATAATTTCAAAGCATTTCTTATCTTGCTTTGACAACATCTTTTTTAATGTAAAATATCACTGATGATGCATATTTACTTTTTATAGAAGAATATCATAAACGACCGCCTGTTGCGGTCAAAAGGGATGAGTAATACGAGAAAGATAAGAGGTCTAGTTTTTCTGGGATAGGCTCCACTAGTGAAGTAGACGATCCGCTATCCTGTGGAAAGCTTTAACGTCACTCACAGAAGGGTTTTGGAATTCAGCTGGGCTTAGCAACCCCTTGCTGAAAGTCCCTCTTCTCGTCCTTGCTAGAGACGAACAGTCAGACAAGTTGTGGTTTCTTCGTGCTATGGAACATAGTCGGCATTCCGTCTTAACTGGTTTACTGACTATTTTATGTAGGTGATATCTCTACCTGCAGTGGCCAGATGATATTTGAAAGACTCATCATCTTCATATTCTTACTGAATTTTTTCCCTAACAAATTATGATATGACCCAATTCTCGCCAGTAGTGAAACAGAACAATTCGACAACGATTTTGTTGAAATTGTTTTTATCCGGGAAATATTTGATCACGTATTTTCCGAGTGCCTGCACAGGCAATTGAGCATTTTTAGTCTCATGCAAAATTCGCGCTAAAGCTCTTCATTCCAAATTTTGTGGAGCAAATTATCATTTTGTGCCGCCAAAGCATCAACAACATCATCGTCGTTCTCGTCATCGTCATCGTCATCGTTATCATCATCAGCAGCAGCAGCCAGGAGCGGCTGCAGAAGCTATCCCGGGATCCTGTGCCCTAAATCTGCGAAGGTTGGTGGGTCCGGGGGACGATTTTAATTTTGCAGTGGCAGCCGCGAGAAAGGAAATTTGCATGTTCCAGCGACTCCGCTGATGTGTTAATAAGTTGAGCTCACCCGGGCAAAATGCTTAGCCCCGAAAAATGGCACAATAAAAGCGCGCAAACAATAGACCATCGCGCTAAAAGACACCAATTTACACGTTTAATTGCAATTTAGTCCTCGTTAATCGTTTCACGCCTGACAAATTATTCGCTGAATTGCAAACGAAGCATTTTCATGCTCGGCATGTTTATCATTAATGAGTGCCTACAGCCGCGCCAATCCCTTTCCCTGCATTGTGCGCCCCATTGGGCCCCATCCGATGGGACGCCAATATAATTTACGAGAAACTCATCTCTCATTTTGTAGTTTTCGACTATCCACTGAAAAGTGGTGCTCCGCCCTCGACCGGCCGTTCCAGTGTCGTATGCTGGGCGACATCCTTGGCCGGGGGATGCACGTGCAAATAGTAAATTTACCCGGAAATGTTTTGTTTTCGGGGTTTTTGGGGATTTTCAGGGATTCTGAGGTTTTTGGGGGTTTTCGGCGATATAAACTCATCGCCCCCAACCGCATTAGCCAAAAAACTTTTCCAGTCGCGATACGAAGGCAAATCTCGTTCCCTACATCACTGTCCGGCAGTTGTTAAAACTTTGATTGCGCTCATAATGGGCTCATGTTTGACCGCTGCCATCGAACGTAAACTGATTCCCGTACGTTGTAATCTCTAGCCCCGGAAAATTCTAAGCGAAAATATTTGCAGGCAAGGGACGCTTGGGACAACGCATAATTAATTGGGAAATTGCTCCCAATCCGCCCTATGAACACCTAGACCACCCCCGCATTAATGGAGCTTTGATCGGGTTAAGTTATTTACGGTTATTAGACTCTTTGATGCCCTGGGATTAGCTGGTTAAGCCGGGATCTAGTTTGGCTTAGTAATGTTGTAGCATAATTTTTGCACATCATCGCCTGGTTTAAGGCCACAGTGGACTGGGATAAAATCAGGAAATTGAAAATTGGAGTCATCAACTGAAATTACATTTTCAAATATTTTGCTAGCAAACTCTAGGAAATTTAGTTACTTGTTTTTGTGTGGTGGCGGTTTTCATAGTTCATGAAATAGGAAAATTTGTTTACGCTGCTAGATTACTTTAAAATGTGGGAAAAGGTTTAGTTTTGAAATTAGAGACCTATACATCGAAAATGGGTTTATATTACACAGTCTTTTTAACCCTAATTATACCACGATGTGAGTCTGAGTTACATTTGAATTTTAAACTTACATTTTTTGATCATTTCATTCTGAATTTTACATTTTAATAATTCCTATGATTATTATAAGTGACTGAGAGTCACATCATGGTATGATTCGTACGATTAAGATTTTCAATCTACAGGTCGGATTGAGAATGGCTGCATTTATTAAAATGTATTCGTACAATAAATAAATTTTCTTCCAGAAGTTTGTTTTTAAGATCAATAGTTTAACAGACACAGAATTTATGTTTTATGCTATCCAATCGCTAGGAATTTGTTCAATGGGAGTATATTGATCAAATAAATTTTAAAAAGAATTTGGGAGAAGGCTAAATGTTCGAGTACTTAATGTTGTGAGAAAAATACATTTAAAATTTTTTATACTCGTATTTAAGTTTCTATAAGTATACGAGGTCTGTTCGAAAAGTATCGCAAATTTTGAACAGACCTCGTACTTTTTTTTAATAATATTTCGGATTTCTACATTCGGGAAGGTCTCTATTATTAGAAAAGCTTTTTTTTTTTTTAAATTGGTTAAACAGCATTAAAAGTCTATGCTATACGGGGTGTTTCGTAAGAGAAACAAGCTTAAAAGACATTAATTGTATTATATCAGTTCCTATTTATGATTTTTGAGGTATTGATGAGTTTTTAAGTTAAATTAAAATTTATTCATGTAATTGCATTATTACTTTTTTTCAAACTTAAAGTTAAATTAGAAAATTTACAATATTTCGAGTATGGTGAAGAATCGGTTAATTTAACATATTTATGATTATTCTTCAACCATTTGGTATATAGGCTACGAAGATTCCGGTAGCTCATAAACTAATCACTATCATTAAAAGATGAAAACCTGAATATCTCGTTAAGCTTTTACCTTCCTATTTAAATGTTGACTATAAACAAATCTTTATAAATTTCTAAATAAGGAAATAACATAATTCTTTTCAACGGTTCTTACTGTAAGATATGTCAGTCAATAAAGATTTTTTAATTTATAAATGACGTCAATCGATTAATTGCATATACAACACTTTTGTAATTTTAAACTTGTTTAAAATGTAGAAAATAAAATACCCAATGCTGACCTATTATTTTTGTCGTCTCCTACTTTATTTGTTTCTATTTTAAGCTTACCGTAATCGAAATCTGTCAATCAAAACTAAAACTATTGGTCAATAAACCTCCAAAAATTGGCCATCAATATCTTAATTATCACAATCTTGGTACGATACTAAGATGCATCTATTTGTGCTCATACCAGACGAGATAGTCGGCACTGATTGAATAATGATACACTACGGGCAGGGTATAAAACAGTTGAAGCGAATTAAAATCTTATCAAAAGATTATGACTACAGATAAACTAGCATATTATCTTGAATTTCTAAGTTTAGTTTCTGTCTGGTTAAATGAGATCAAATCAAAAAAAAATTTTTTTCCACACTATGACGTTTTCAAACACTGGTTCATGTTTATCTAGCCAGGTAAACTGTTTACGGATTGGATTTTAAGATAATTCTTTAAGGCTGTTTTGGTGTCAAATCTTTTGCAAATTCCAATTGTCAATGATTTGTATTTTATTTATTTATTGTTTTTTTAATTTTCTTTATTTATAATCATCTAAGACGTAGATATGTACGTCAATGAATCAATGAATTCCTTCGATTTTCATGAGGTGAAATATTAATTTATTGATAATAGGGTTGCCGCTACGGGGAAAATCTAATTTTTCGAATATACAAAAATAATGGTATAATATGCGAATGAATCGCAATTACGAATTCATGGAATTTATCTAAAATATGTGTCCTTATTGATAAAAATGTTTTTATTGTTTATACTTTTGAATTACGCTTAAATTTTTGTGCTAAATTCCATAACTCTTAAACATTCAAATATTTTCGATATAATTCGAATTGGGTATATCAATGAGCATTTAATAAATGTGAAAAACTTTCCCAAAATGTTGACCTGAATCTCAAAAGTAATAAAATTTACTATTTAAATGCATTAAAACGGTGCCGGAATGGCCTATTAAACCGTTGCTAAGCCGGATCACATTTTCTGTAAAAATAAAACCTCCCAACCAGCTGGACAAAATCCGGCCTAAACAAGTTGTTTTGTGCCAAAAATAAAAATTTCACCTTCTAACGTAACTCTCAGGTGATCGGGATAAAGTGATTATTGATCAATTGATTAATTTTGACTATCGCAAACATCGCAAGTTGTGAAGGTGCCGTCAAGAAGCTGTTGAACTCTCCTCAGGCGTATTCGTCATGAATTTTAAATTATGTAAGTGGCGTATTTGTCGTAAATTGTTACAAATTCACATCACCTGACCGTGCCAGAGGTGATGTCTATGTAAAAAGTAAAGATTAATGCAAATTACGGCATACCTTAAAATGGGGTTTCTTTAAGCGTGCATCGGAATCCCGATGAAGATGAAGATGAAGACGAAAACGATGATGAAGAAGATGGTTAACCGGTCTTAACTGGAAAATTGAGTGCCATGGTGGTAAATAAATGAATTGTAAAAAAACCAAGACTTCTGTTGATGCAAGGTCCCAAGCGTAAACAAGGTGTAGTGCGCTTTTTTTTGCCAATTCTTAAAACCAAACATGGAAAATTGGAACGTCTGCAATACATGGATTGTCCGCCAAAATACATTTGTGGGGGAGAAAAAAAAATTTGGCATAGAGCTGAGAAAAAGCACCGAAGCGGGGGCTTTTTCGAAATCTGGCAAAATTAATTTATAAATTTATTTACTTTTTCGTTGTCTTTAAAGTTCAACTGAACAAATGTCACAATCGAATTTATCTGAATTTAACAGCGTTTTACTGTTTTTATTTTATCGGCGAAGTTTTTCAGTCAATACATTTGACGCCTTGAATTTTTACTGCGTTTGCTCTTCGGTGAATATATCAAGATAAATTTGAAGAGATGGGAAGGGACTTCACCAACAAGAGGTTGATGACTTCTGATTTTATTATCATATAATCGTTTCTGTTTTCTATGCGACATATATTCAGATGTTTATAAAAAATTCCTCTTTTCCGCTTCCTTTCTAACATTAAAAATGTTAATCAATAAATCTATCGAAAATCTTAAAACACTCAAGATTAAAGTATATACTTTTTTTTAAAAAAATTATGCATTGATTATAACACGTTCCAATATTTTGTCTATCTCTAAATAACCAAAACATGTGTAAACTCTCGGGGAATTTATATATGCATAAGTATAACTAAAAATATAAGTAAAGTTGTTTGCATTGGATTTGGTTGATTTGTTGTTGACCACCTAATTTCCTTGTATGTATTTAAATTTAGCATACAGTTTACAGTTCAACTAAATCAAGGACTTGTGATTCTGATACCGTCAAAATTGACGTGATATTTAGACGATTTTCAGTACAATATACGTTGAGTGGCCCAATTTATTAAATTCATTCTTTATCAAATTAATCGTGAACAATATTTGATAAGTTAATTACTTAAAGAAATTGAAATATTTCTGTTGGTTTGATTCATATCAGTTCTAAGTCCAAAATTGACGAATTGAATGACGAATTTTATTTTTTTTTTGTATTGTTTTGGTGGTAAACAAAGTAAAGAGAAAAATTATTAAAATCAGATAGTATTCGTACCCTTTTCGTAATATGTATATTTAGCAATTTAAGCATTTTCATTATTTTAAAAAGAACATTGTCTAAATATCTTCAGATTAGCTAGACTAAATAGACCAGAACTACTTAGATTCCTTTTTAAATGTCTTTACTATTCTCAAATTAGATTTGAATTAATAATATTTGATTTTTATTAATAATATTTCGTATTTTTAAAATATTGAAACTGCTTTAGTGGGGTATACTTGAACAAAAATATGCAAGTTGCGAAGTAGCAAAATTAAGAAAGAGTTTCCTAAAATTAAATATGCATTTAGCTATTGAGCTAACTCGTTTAAGTATAAAATTAAATTAAAGTATAAATTCGACTATACGACAGAGTTAGAGTTTTCAATTTGCGATTATCCAGGTGAAATTTAAAAGATCCCCTAAAACCGGATATCTGTACTTATACACCCTGTAGTAAATAAACAAGTAAAATAATTTATTTCACGGCCATTTAAATTCAATGAAAGGAAATAAATAAAATACAAAAAAAAAAATAAAATAAATAAATTAAACAAAAACAGCAATGATGATTGCCTGACAAATTTCATGACGATGCTTTAATAAAATAATTGCTGATAATTATTACACTGGCCTTTCCCATTTAAATAACTCGCCAATGGATGTGTACCGGACCGTTTTATAAAAATGATTCTCCAATAAGAAGAAAACAAAAGGTTTAAAAGCTTTTTAATTTAAGCAACAGTGATCACTAGAAGAGAAATGAAAATTTAAATTTATTCCTCACGAGACAGCGACGATTGGCTTTCTTTATTTCTTGGAAGAACCTTTATAACCACATAATTGATGTTTTATTCCTTTTATCCTAGGGTTTATTAATATGTATTTTTTTTTTAGTCTCCGAAGAAATACTTAGTAGCGATGTAGTGCTTTAATTATTCCGATATTTATGAATACCTTAATAATTTTAATTTTTAAGTTTTATCATAGAATAGAATAGATTAAGGTTTTTAATATAATATTTCTTTTTAATATGCCTCGTTTCGTTTAGTATTATAATTATATACATATTTTTTTTCTGTTTTTGGCTAGTTTGGCATATATTCTAGACTCTGACTATAACTTTGTAAGTGTGTCTAAAATGAGCACACACTTATCAGTTTTGCTAAACCAACATAAAAAAGTATAACTAAATAAACTAAATGACAAAAGCCTTGTTAAATGACAGTTTGGAATTTAGCATATCGCGATAATTTACGACTTCTTGAACACCGCAACTAGCTAGCATACTGCAATAAAGTTGAAAACTTGTT
This sequence comes from Philonicus albiceps, assembly GCA_963969385.1. Classification (NCBI taxonomy): domain Eukaryota; kingdom Metazoa; phylum Arthropoda; class Insecta; order Diptera; family Asilidae; genus Philonicus; species Philonicus albiceps. Next base: position 73,947,707 of record OZ017772.1, on the reverse strand, counting down.
TTATTCGAGGTCACGTTTTCTAATATGAAATATTTTTTTCATATTCCGTGATCCGCTTGTTTTACAGTAGGTGTGCTTAATTATAAATAAATTAATTAGTATACAAAAACTATAAACTATTCAATCATTTAACAGTCTTTAGTTTCGGTCGATTTAAAAATACGAAATTTTGTGTGATATGACCAGATATATGTTTTATTTCTATATATCCTTTCTTCATTTAATTAATATGATATTAAATTGAGTTGCTTTCTTACTTACTTATTTTAGAAATATAAGAGTGAGCTTAGGAGGTAGTCTCAAAAAATTAAATTAGGATAAAAATAATGCAATAAGTAAAATCTACTAAATAAATACACCTATCCCCCGATTTATACTGCAAATCAGTTCCACAGAAAATCGTGTAAATCGAAAACGTTAATTTTTATACATATGTATGTTATGTAAAACAACGTGTAAATTGAAAATAAACTAAAATATGCATAATTTAGTCATTTATTTATAATAAAGGTTGTTTCGGAAAATAAGTGTTCAAATATACATTAACCGATTCTTTGAATTTTTGCTAATCAATGCTTGCTCTCACACTCTCTTTTTTAAGCACACATTCTTAACTTGTGCTAAGTTAGCTGTTTCTAAAAGGTGTTCTAGAGAACTATGGGGTCAGGTGTAAGGGTCACAGGGATTCCGAGGGTATATTGTCGTAGAAAACAGATAGTCGACGCTGGCGCTGTATCGATACCAATTTTAGTGGTATTATAAGTAAAAATTTTGGACAAATTTCAGTTTTCATATTAAATAGGTAGATAAATAGGTATAAGTCAAACATTACAACTTGGAAACAACAAGCAGTTACGGGTCTTATAAACTATTGTCAATCAACTCTTTTATTGTCGAGATGGGGTTTCGCCAAAAAGATGTGAATTAATTAGGGTTCCATAGACGCAAAAAAAAAACTGGGAACTGCTGCTATAAGTCTAAGGACATTCTTGGATTATAAAATAAAACTCGATATTACTTGATGATGATAAGAATCGTATTAAAAAACAAATAGACGGTAAGGTAGTAAGGTAGTGTAAATACATAGTGCAAAATTCCTCATTACACAACTGTGTAAAATTGAAATCGTGTAAATAAAGTATTCATATAAATCGGGGGATAGGTGTTTTAGATTTGTAATTGAAAAATTCCAGTTTTAAATAGAAAAATAAAATCAAAGCAGATTTTCTCTTCCTATTGTAAAAATTGGATTTAATTGTACTCGTACATAACTCATATTTATCTTAAATCAATTACGTGCTTTACAAAATCTCAACGTTAAACATTTTGATTATCACCCCCGATAAATTTTAAAACACTTGAACCATATCTCATTAAATTTAACAAGTGGCTTAGTAATAGCACCATCTGAGGCCGTCCATTGCACCGCTTTGGAGTGGCTGAGTGTTACGCGAGCAAATGAAATTCCTCAGAATTATCAAAACACTCGGTTATACGACTGTGTAATTATTTTCACAAGGGTGAATTGTTAGACCCCCAGCAAATCGAGTCCACGGAGGGGGGGTCCCAAGGAGACAATTGAAAACAGAAAACATTTTCACCTCCGTTCAGTGCACAGCCCTTGGCCCTTTTTTTAATTGCTGCTAGCTAAGCTAACCGGCCGGGCTTTATTTAGTGAGTAATTGAGGGAGTTCCGTCCAGCCGGTAGGACCCATCCAACAGTTTACATTTATTTACGGATGCTGCCCAACAAATAGCGTACACCATTGGAGTAGTTGGCCGGAGCAAATTGCACTTATTGAAGTTTCGGAGGCACTTAACCACAGCTGGATACGCTCTAACCGGCGAACGAGTGGAGTAACACCACTAATGCGGTTGCAAATGGAATTCCACTTTATAATTTTAGTTTTCGGACTACGGCCAGGATATATTTACTTTATTTTCATAGAAATTCTGGTACGAAAGTTCTCCTTGCTCAAGTAAATTTTTACAAAATTAAAAAGAAAGAGCACTAAGTACGGCATTCTTTAAATATGAACTCAGTATGCCGAAAGACTATGGCTTGCAATTCAAAGTTTAATCTAACATGTATTGCATTATACTTTTGTAGTAAATGTCCCTATTTTCAATTTATTTTCTTTTCAGCTTATCCTATCCCAGACTTAATACACCTATTCCCCGATTTACACTAAAGATCTGTTCCGCAGAAAACCGTGTATATTGAAATCAAGGTATATAAGCCTATTTTAACATATATTGGTTATGACCCAAATAAATATTACAAAAAGACGAGAAGTAGGTGCATTAGGTATTAAAAAATTCATGATATTGTGGATAGCACGACGAATTGTAAGAAAGGTGAGAGGCCTCAGCCACAAATCGAACAACTTACCCTCAATCTTCTCAACCGCGCAGAATTAATTTGTTTGCGTATGCACAACCGATATCTTGAACGGACCCTACACATCACATCTTCCGAGGGTTCTCTTTATCCGGGAATTAGGAATGGGATAACCACTCGATACCCGAGAATCAAACTATCATCTACCCTTTGATGGATAAGTCAACATCCTACACAAAACCACGAAGCCATCGGTGCCCCTGTCTAAGCAAATCCCTGCATTTAAAGCCAAAAGTCATTCATATGCAAAGTTTGGAGTTTCTCGGCAATTATGAAGTGAGCTGCAACACAAGATTCCCCCGCACCTGGCATACATATACCGTCCTCCGTAACTTCACCGGTATTCAATCAATCATCAGTGGGGTTCGAGTGGCTGCGCTCTAATAAGGTTTAAGTACAGGTACCATCCAGGTAAGGTCCTCCATCTGCCCTCCAACGAGGAGGTGAACAGACGAACTTGTTAAAGTTGCAAGGGTACGGGGTTTTAGGGGGTTATAGACTCTAATTACAAGCGACTAGTTTGACTTAGAGACCTAGGGGGCTTAAGTTATGCTGCTAAGTTTCGTTTGAAGCTTTCATAATGCGATAGAAATGCAAATTTTATGTTGGAGGCTTCCCGAGGTGAACGATTGACATCGTCGATAAATTTGCTAATGATTTCAATTCTAGGGTTTATGAGGTTGCCTTGCGGTTAACGATTGATTTATTTCTCGATTCTTGATATTATTAATTCCTGCGATTATCTCGAGCATGGATTAAGCTCTGCTCCTTTGGGGGGTGGATTGCTGGCTCTCGATATCATCGCGTATTCTGTTTGAATATTAAACAGAATTGCCTTATCGTGGGTATCTGGAAGCATTTCGATTTTGTTTCCTTCTAATTGTTCAGATTGGTTTGATGAATGAGGAAATAATTATTGTAGAGGTGTTTTCCCCTCTGATATTTTTCCTTGTTTTGTACCACAAAATCTTTTATTTCCACTTCCTTTCATCGATAAATGTGGAAGAAAACAGATGTATTGCATAAATATTCTGCCCGATGGTTTTAGATATTTGCATAATTATACCTAATGACTCCATTAATAAAACAATATAAGACATGATTTTGTTAACGTTATTTTAAGATCGTTGATTTCCTGAGTAATCATAGGAAAAGGCACTATATCTAAATTTATGTACCAAAATATCTTAAAAGTTAAAATATAAAAGGTTAAAGTTATCGCAAAATAGTTCAAATGTTTTGAAGGAAGTATAGAGAATAGGCGAAAATAGTCCCATGAAAAGGTTTCAGACCTTTTCAAAGTTTAAATCCATTCATAAGGAATTATGGTTTATAAAGCAAAAGGAGGAAGGCTTCAGCTAAAGTCACTTAAATTTTGAAACGGAAACATTACGGAGTGGGGGTGTATATGTTCGAATGGTGTTGGAAGTCTTGCGAGAATAGAAGCTAAGGACTAGGACTAGGCTAGGACAGCATTTTAGAACAAAATTTCCTTGGAAGTCTGAATTTTTGGAGAAAACAAATTGGGGAAATTATCTTTAAAGAAGACAATGACCCAAAACATATAGCTAGGATAATAAAATTATGGCTATCTGCTAAAGAGCTCGAAGTTGGGGTATTTAAAAAAGATCTATAGCAGATTTTGGCAACCGTTCTTCTAGTAACAATGCTCTATAGGCAAAAATGCAGAAACAATAGATATATCCAAGAATTTAATAGAATATGTCTGTGAGAATTGAAGCAATTAGAAAAGCCATCGGCTTGTGTTTTTAAACAACTAAAAAAGATGTTCATTTCGGTAGAATATCAGTGTTACTAATTTACCTAACAAATGAAGACATATTTTATTATTTTATTTTAAATTCCATAAATTAAAACTTTAGTTCATTATTTACAAATATCTCATTTATTTCATTTCAGGAATTTTTATTAAGATGTGCTTAATTGAAAAATCTGCGAAACATGTGAATGAATTTGTGAGATTTTCAGTTTGTAAATCTCCTCTTATCAGGTGTTTTGCTAGTTTACAGGTAATGTGCTATTACCTTAAGCTATTTAAAATGACTTGATGAAATTGCCTGCGTGTTACGATGAGAAAATTCAATGCCAAAAATTCTTGTGCAAACTTTTCTTTTAAAAAATTTTCCTTCTAAAAGAATTTTATTCTCTTGGACTAACGACATCTCATAAACCCCCAATAAAGCAGTATCCCCCGAGCCATCGAATATCTTCTGGCGCGTGAACGCGTTGCGTTTTTCACCAGGGTTCATTAATCCCCCGGTATCAGTCAGCCAGGGCAGTAAATACATAAAATATGAGCTCTTTCATCAGCGACCTTTACGTAATCCCAGATTCAAATATAAGCCGCCTGTCGCTCATTCAGCTAACCGCCAGGTACTATGCGGTCTCGACCAAATATCCGTGGCAATTATCATCAGACAAAACAAATGGGGCGGTCATAAATGGTAAACTCGCGGCTAACCCGTGTCTTTACTCTGTAAGTATTTTTTTTTTCGTGAGGCATATAAAAAATTTATAAAGAGTCATATAAGCCCACTCCGATTAGGAGGTTTTACCGCGCAGACAGAGCCCGCTTGGGCCAAAAATTCGTGCTTTCGGGCAAAACTCACTTAAAATTTAATGTTTGCCCTGATTAAATCAATTGTTTATATCATAGGAGTTGGTGGTCGCATTTATGCAGGGGTCCGCTCATGATGAGACCTGTTTGTCAAAAAGTTCTCCGTCGGCACCGGGCACCTGTCCGGCCCCAATCTGTGGAGCGGTCTTGTGTCTGTTGACTTTCCGGATCGATTCCCATGAACTGAGGTATCTTTCAAAGTTAAAATTTGAGGGAGGGATAGGGGACAAACTAAAACTTGTTCAATTTCGATCAGATGAGGAGGCATGCTTTGAATATGAATGGGGCTGCAAGTTCCGTCAAGTCAAGGTGCAATGACCACCGACCCTCCGGTCTGGGGTATGCTCCGGACGCCTAATGGATCGGACCATAGTTTGGCATAATTGGCAAATCGATTGAGCGCTCGTGATTAGAGATAAATGGCATACGTAAATGGTTTGCATGGCCGGGTCGGTCCGGGTATGTTCCAATCCTACTTATAATAAGGTGTGCCCCATTTGTGCCTTTGAGTTTGTTGGAAAATGGTATTTTGGTGAGAGGTTGGATCCTATTTCTGCAGTCCCTCAGAAAGGAATTAATCAGACAAATTAATTCTCGAGAATTCTCAATTAATTCTTCTTCGAAATTTCCGGTTTTGTATCTCCTCGATACTCTTCGAGCCACTTCTCTACTTGTCTGGAGTTAATATCTTATATCTCGATATTACTATATAATTATATAGAAAAAAAAGGGGTCTAAAATTGTCTTGTTATTCTTTCTCTTACGCTCCAAGTCAGCAAAATTTTGTACGAAACGACAGTGCAACCGAATTTAAGTTATTGGTTGACATCGGAACCTCAGAGCGGCATCATAACTCTTTGCGACAAGGCTAAAATATTTATCACAGCTCAAATATCTTTAGCAGGTATGACTCTGAATACCCCTCGGGCAGTGTCCGAAAAGGTTAAAAACTGACGTGAAAAAGGAAGCCAATGTACAGACAACCTCTGGTATGTTTGAATACGAAAGTAATCACATTCTTTAAAATGTTGTCAGAGCAGTCATAGCAATGCCACTGGTGTTAACTTCACCTGTCCAATCTGCAGCGAACTAGTTTACTGATTGTTTTTATTTTTAGTAACTAGTTAGAAATACGCAGTAAAATTCGAATAACTTGCATTCTATAGAAAAATTATGCAAATTTTAAAGTTTCAGTTAATGCAGAATTGAACGACTTGTTTTTAAATTTATAATAAAATACAACAGTTGCAGTCTCACAGATATGCAACTTTGATTACTATGCTACTATTAATTGTAATTGGGTATGCTATCATTTGTGAACAAGTTTGCGCATAAAATGTTAACTTTTTTTTTAATTTCTACTAGAAATTAATAGCAAAACGAAAAAATTTTGAAACACGCTCGTTAGTTAGCATTTGTAACATACGTTCTCAGAATTCTGATGTTATTTTGATAGTTAGATATTTACGAGGGAGGGCTGAAAAGTTCTAGGCCTAGGGTATTAAAAATGTTGGTATGTAATCTACTTCAATGGACTTGTCATAAAGGGCTTTTAATTCACTAACACAATATTTGCAGTCTTTGCCTTCGAAATGTTCGTCTACTACCGCCTTTATTTCTTCGTTATCAGAAGTTTGTTTTCTTTTCAAATTGAAAAACAGGAAATAATCGCTGGGATTTAGATTTGGACTGTATTGCGGGTGGCTGATTTCTACAAATCCTGTCTCGCCCAGAGCATGCTTTGCAACACGCGCAGTGTGCACGGGTGCGTTGTCCTGGAAAAATAGAACTTCTTTTGTACAATGCGTGGATAACTAAGACATGGTGATGTTTACGGTTCATATAAAAAAAGTGTAATGATGCTAATGACATGAAACTTTGTATTTATACTATTGAGAGTATTCGCAATAAGTGACACAAAAAGGTACTTAGGCTTCAAAACTTTCCAGCGACCCCTTGCATACGAGAATACATTGTGAAAGTAATTTGAATTAATGTAATGATTACTTTGATATTATGCTAGGAAGCATAGAAATAGAAGAAAAGTAGTATACGTTCTTTTGTTACAAGACTTATAGTGCAGTATTGTACTGATTTATATTATAGACCAAGAAGACAGGCATAAAATAATAATTTTTCTCCTTGTCCAATTTTTTAGCAGGTATTCAAAAAATATCTATTTTACAAATATAAGAAATTTGTTTGATATTATTGGTGATTATACAAATCAATTTCAGATTACTAAATTTAGTATCTAATCGATACTCTCTAAAACAGGAGTAAAATTATGTTGAGGAAAAGTTCTTCCATGTGGAAATAATACTTTTTCATTTTTAAATTTTATAATTTTGAAATACATAGTTACCATAGGTCATATGTATCTTTTCCAAATTTCCATGCGGTTATTTTACACAATTGGAATAATATTCCTGCTTGTTTTTTCTTTTAATATTGATCTCTATCTAGATGTCTTATCTTCGAGTCGTCAGGGAGAAAGCTGAGATATCAATTTTGTTTTCGACAATTCTTATCTTTTATAGTTAAAGGTACTAAAACAAAATTAATATATACCCTAAATTAGATGCTTAATCAAAAGATGAAGGTCAACGATTATAGTTGAAGTTTTAAAATTAAAATTGTGAAACGATAGTCAAATAATTAGAGGTATCATTCGTCGATTCAAACTTGATTTAAAACGAGATAATTTGTCTTCGATTATATGAATATATGTGAATGAGGACAGGTGTACCTATTACCTACGAATCGACTAGATAGGCTAATACTGATAGATTATGGATTTTGATATTTTACTTTTATCTGCTTCCTCCCACTTAATTCAAAAAGAAAAACAAACTCCTATTCTTCCTGCATCATCGAGAGGAACAAAACTGCTAATCAGTTCGATGATTGATGAGAAATTAGTCATGTTAGTCATAGTGACAAAAATTACAATATTTATCGACAGGGTGTAGAGTTATGACTGAAGTAAATATCCGTGGATTGAATAAAATATAAAAAATTAAAAAACCGTGAGAACTAATAGGGTGCCGCGCTGGACATGATAAATCTTATCGGTCCTTCTTGCGCCGGATTGATGTCACTTTGAAGAGCCACTCGATCGGATTTCCATTCGAGTGGAGCCGCATAATGAAGATGATTGGGAGTCGAGGTATTTATGACCGTGAAAATTTTCGCGAGTCCTCAATTGATTTCGGTTCGGGTGACTGTTCAAACGGGATTAATTAGAGCGGATCGCGGAAGCGGAAATTGCACCAAAAGTCTTTTTTTCTTTTCGATTTAGAGACCTCAGTAACTAATCAGCGAATCGTTTTTCGTGTTGTCAGGTACAATGAGCGGCTATTGGAATGCGTTGACGCGAATTAAACAGACGGGCTCCGAGGAGGGTGAATCGAAGCTGGCCCGAGTACTGACCCTTTTGGATCTGACCGCTCTTGGGGTCGGAAGCACCCTTGGACTGGGCGTTTACGTTCTTGCCGGCTCCGTTGCCTACGAGCAGGCAGGACCTGCTGTTACAATTTCCTTCCTTGTGGCCGCAATAGCGTCCGCATTCGCGGGATTTTGCTATGCGGAGTTCGCGGCACGAGTCCCTAAAGCGGGGAGTGCCTACATCTACAGCTATGTCACCATCGGAGAGTTTGTTGCCTTCACCATCGGCTGGAATCTCATCCTGGAGTACGTGATAGGTATAAAGTGTTGTGGTTTTTTTGAGAAAGGGTTCATTCTGAACCGACCCGTGCATTTCAGGGACTTCAAGTGTCGCTCGCGGCTTGAGTGGGTACTTGGATGCTCTGCTGGACAATAAAATGAGCCTGGCACTCCGAGAGGCTATGCCTATGAATGTGGAATTCCTGGCCAGTTATCCTGACTTCCTGTCCTTTTTCGTTGTCCTCCTGCTATCGTGCGTTTTGGCATTCGGAGTAAAAGAGTCCAGCATTTTAAATAACATTTTTACGGCAATTAACTTGGCCACTGTTCTCGTTGTCCTCGTCGCTGGCTCTATAAAGGGTGAGTACAAAACATTTATTTTCATTTATTTGCGGTCGCTAGAAGAGGATTAAATTTAATTTTATGGAACTTTTAAATTTAAATAAAAAGAGTATGAGAGGAACAGGAAATTGGAGCTATGATTGCATTAAATATTGGAAAATTACTTAAGGTTAATTGATGAACAGTTTTTTGGAACTTGGCTCTATTATTTCACATAGTTAAATAGAAAAGAAACCTGCTGAGTTATAGGTTTTGATTTGTCTTTAACAGTTTTTGAATTACCTATTTTAATTAATTTATAGACTCCAAATAGTTTCAGTTAAAATGTGCCACACTTTTTGAAAAGTTAAATCTCTTTGTAAAATCCTATAGCCTTTATTTTATTGAAATCCCTTTTATTTTTTTAAATATTTTATAATTTACTTATTAGAATTAGAAGAAATTGTACGAACAAATTTCCGGAAAACTGAACTTTTACCTTCCTTTTGTGGTGCTAAACAAAATTTAAATTGTGCCGCTAAAAATGTGAAGTGAGATTAAAATGTGAACAGTATGCAGTCGTAAAAAGTAAAATTACTACGAAAATGTTCATGCAGATACTATGGAACCTAAATATAACAATATTTTAAATTAATTTAACATTAAATAAATCTTCTTTCCTGAGATTTGAATCCGTGTAACATTTTAAGCGACTTATGTACCCGTGGCAACTTTTTAGATTTTATTAAGTACCACAAAAGAAACGTTCATGCAAAAGTCCAGATTTCCGGGAATTTCTCTGTAGTATGATGGTTTTATTCCCTAAATTATTGGCTCATATACTACAAAAGTAAACAAAAGCTCAGTCTTAATTTTAAATGGAATAACCGAATTCGATCTCAATTTGAAACTCTGTTTTCTATATAAAAATTGAGTCTGAGCTTTTACTCAGTTTTTTATAATATGAACCCATTGTTCTTATGGGTAGAATAAATATTTTGAAGTAGTCTTCTTTGGTAATTTTATTACATACATATATAAAATATAATCAGTTTTTGCTTTATAATCTTTTCAAACATTTTCCTGAATAGCGTAATTAAGGATAGTTATTCGCTATCTTCTATAAAATCGCCTCGATGCTTGTCATTTCCTCTTGAAACTTTCTGAATAAGCTCCTAATAGCGTATAGTCCTTAAATGCAAAACAATATTTTGCAGCTGATCCGGCCAACTGGAATATCCCGAAAGAGTCGATCCCGAAGGATGTTAGGGGCGGTGAGGGTGGCTTTATGCCCTACGGTATGGCAGGAGTTATGGCAGGTGCCGCAAAATGTTTCTACGGATTTGTTGGCTTCGACTGTGTCGCAACCACTGGGGAGGAGGCCAAAAATCCAAAACGTAACATACCCCTGTCGATTGTCCTCTCGCTGATTATAATTTTCCTGGCCTATTTTGGAGTTTCTACGGTGTTGACCATGATGTGGCCCTATTACCTTCAGGTAAGTTTTCTGACTAAAACCTTTCACGTTCAGTGCGGACAATATTTGACCGAAATTTAATGGGGCAGGACCCGAATGCGCCATTCCCGCACGTATTCCAGGAGGTTGGCTGGATTGAGATTAAGTGGATTGTTACAATTGGGGCTGTTTTCGCTCTCTGCACAAGCCTGTTGGGCGCTATGTTTCCACTGCCCAGGGTACTGTACGCGATGGCTAACGATGGGATCATTTTCAAGTTTTTGAGCTCGGTTCATAGCTACACGAAGACTCCGCTTATTGCGACTATTCTATCTGGATTTTTGGCTGGTAAGTAGAATTTCACCTTTTATCGTCTAGTCAACAAGTTGAGTTTTGTGAATTGTTGTCGGTTCTATGGTATTTACGAGTATAAGATGTTATTAATTATTAATTTATCAATTGCAGCCCTAATGGCGTTATTCTTCAATCTGCAGCAGTTAATTGACATGATGTCTATTGGAACACTGCTCGCTTATACAATTGTGGCAATCAGTGTTTTGGTATTGCGGTATAAAGAGGATACCATCGAGATGTACCAGTTACAGGTCAAGATTCCTGTTGTCCTCAAGCAGATCTTTAATTTGAACTACATCAAGCACCCGACATCGCTTTCCTCGAACATTACGAAGGTCTCGATCGTTGTCTTCAGTATTCTCTCGGCGCTGCTGTGTGTCGTCCTCAAGCTAATGGACATTACGCTGGAGAATCCGTTCGGTATCGCCCTCTTGGTTATTGTTGGCATAGGTTTGCTGGTCACTATGCTGGTCATATACCGTCAGCCGGCTTCCTCCTTGAAGCTATCCTTCAAGGTACCAATGGTACCTTTGGTGCCCTGCCTGAGCGTTTTGATCAACTTATACCTCATGTTCCAGTTGGATATTTTCACGTGGGTGCGATTTATCGTTTGGGTTGCAATCGGATATGTGATATACTTTTTCTACGGTATTAAACATTCGGTACAGGGCGAATTCGATTCTACTCTAAATCTTACCAAAATGGACGGTAACCGAAAAACTTCTACTGCCCTTTCTGAGAAGGCGAGGGAGAGCTCAATTGTAAACCCGAGAGTTTTTTAGTCTGTAAGCTATAGGGTAGTCGATTGCTTAGCTATAGTATCTAGATATATTTTTAGTGCTACGGCAGTATTTCCTGTAAGCGCATGTACTATGTACACGAAACGAATTTTGACCTAGCATAACGGATGGATAGTGTGTGGCACTTTGCATGCGGTGGTCAAAACGTTCGCGAACCGAATTAATTTATGTACAAATACCGATTTTGTCCACTTGATGGACACTCTCTCAAACCATTTTAATTTTAATTTTATTTATTTTTTAATTTTATTTTGGCGCTATTGGGCGCCAACATTTTAACCGACGGTTCTATTGATTTTAACTACGTGCTGTGCTATGCCAAAAGTGCCATGCAGTATTTATTGTCAGTGCATTTGTGATATGTGATTTTACCAATATAATGAATTGAAATAAAGATTTTTACTTTATGTGGATATCTATTCTTAAAATTTATTTTATTTCGGTGGTCCAAAATCAATTAGATCAATGTAAATCTAGAAAACACTTGCGTTTTGGTTCAACTTGTTTATTATTTTTTATTTTACAAATTTACGGAGGAGAACGTCGAAGAAGTAAAGAAATTACTCGTAGTATTAGCCAATCGTCGAATCACTAGAGATTAGAGAAGTTGCTAAAGACCTAAACATATCGATTGGTTCGTGCCATTCGATTCTTACCAATGATTTGGGCATGAGACGAAAATTCAATATACGTAGCCCGCGGAAATTCAAAATTCACGATACTTTTTGAACAGACCTCATACATCTGTATTTTCAAAGCACTTTTAAAGTCAGGAATTTTTATTGCAAAACCCTTTTTAGTATTCCTAATTATGTCTATTTTCAAACATATTACTAAAATGGTAAAGGAGTTTTAAAGCTCATATTCCAAGGGTGACTAAAATTTTGGATAGAATCTAAAATTCATTAGGTACTTTGCTAAAAATTATTACACTTATGACGTAGGAAAATAACATACATACATACATATATTATTTGGAAGGTATTACGTATTCCATCCATTAAATTATTCAACTTAATGAATATCAATTCTCCTCTGAACTGATAAGTCTCTTAGTGTTCTATAATTGATTTATTAAAGATTCCTTGTAGTTGGGAATGATGAGAACATTTGCAAATGCTTCAAAGACAACTGATGTTTATGATATTAGAAGAAAGGTGAATTAACAAAGTACATTTGAGTTTTTAGATTTACTACATTTCATTACTCGTTATTATAAGAATTAAGAAAGTTTAATTTGAAAAGAATAAGAGTAAGACATTGAGTCATTTGTAAGTAGTTAAAAAGAATATAAAGAAAATGGATTGAGAAAGTTTTCAAGTAGGAATCCTCTAATTACATCAACGAAGAAAATGTTAAAAGAATTCTCAAACAGCTAAAATCTTTTCATGCTTTTTTATGCCGGTACAAAACGTCCGATAACGCCTTTAATCGTTCTATTGACCAAAAATCACATCTCTAGGAAAAACAAAGAAAAAACTTTTTCTATCTCATTGTTCTTTGATGATGTCTAGACAATTTTCATTTAGGTAATTCCAGTTGTTTCGGTACTCAGCAATTATATCACAGTAAATCTGTATCCCTTATTTTCTATGAACTTTTCCAATTTACTTCTTCTTCGAATTCTTTCAATTTCCCTGAGATCCCTTCTAATGTCTCAAAGTTTTACCCTTCGAACAGTTTGTCCACAGACCTTCGCTCACTTAGAATTACTTGAAATAAAATCTTTTTAAGCTTTCGCTTGAAACCCACTGAAAGAATATACCCGAGATTTTCCACGGATTGGATGTGGTGAAGGAGGGGGACGAAAAAAAAAATCGAAAGGATTACTTCTTGGGGCTTTTATTCATGATAAATGATACTTTAGAAAGTAGCGTGTGGGGCTGCGTTCAGAAACCTGGGAACAGATATTCAATATGCAACGTTTAAAATTAACAGAAAATATCTGATAAAATTAATTTAATTCACTTTTGAAACTGGAGGTCATTGGGTATTTTTTATAATAAAAAAGGGTTTTGTGAACTCAGGCCCATGAGGCCAATAGTCTTAGGGAAATTTCAAATATTAAGGATGGTAAGAAAATGTTTTTGAAAATATTCTTCGGTATGAGTTCAGTTTAGCCCAAAATATCCTTTGGAATGAAAGTTTATACTAATTCTATGAAGAAATAATTTTAAAATAAGCAGGCATCAATTGATTTAAACTCTTTTCTACGTACTTAGCATCAAAATTATAACACTATGCTTACGTTAACACGCTTTGTGTTCTATAAATTCGAAAATTTTAAGTCTATACCTCATTATAGTTCCACATGTCTATTTTTAGGGTTAGTCTATCTACAATCTAGAAGGAAAATATCAGACGTTATATTTATACATGATATCTTTACTTTTAAATTAAACTGAAGTGATTTAGGAAGCTACTATAATATGTCTACGTGTACAACAACTAAAGTTAGTAGATCATTTAAAACTTTGATAATTTGTCAATTTCATCAATGAACAACCAGATTATTTTTCTCAAAAAATCATGTTTTCGGATGAGGCACATTTTGAACTTGGTGACTATGTTAATAAACAAAATTTCCGTATCTAGGGTGAGAAAAATCCAGGAATTATTCATGAAAAACCTATGCATCCTAAACGAGTTACTGTTTGGTGTACATTATGGTCAGGTGGTGTAATTGGATCTTACTTCTTCGAAAATGCTACTGGTGAAGCTGTAACTGTCAATGGTGATCGATATTGTCGGATGATAACCGAATTCATGCATATTGATCTAGAGCATATTTGGTTTCAACAGGATGGGGCTACATCTCACTTTGCACAAGAAACAATTGATTTATTGATAGAAAAATTTCCTAGATGTGTAATCTCAAGAAACGGTGATGTTAGTTGGCCACCAAGATCATGCGATTTGACACCGTTAGACTATTTTCTTTTGGGGTTATGTGAAAAGTCAGGTTTATAAAAATAATCCACAATCGATTACTGCTTTAAAAAATGAAATTATTCGTGTCATTGAAAATTTTAACAAAAGAGTGGACGTATGTGGAGCTGCAAGAGGAGACCATTTGGCAGATATTATTTTTCGTAGGTGATACTTCAATTACCAATAAAAAGTTTTTTGAAAATGAATGCAAATTATGTGTTTTATTTATTCTTAAAAAAAGAAAACACGCAATTTGAAACACCCTTTACATTGCTTCTTCATATAAAGTCAGTATTTCGTTAGTGTTATCTTGGATCATTTAAGACTCTGTGTCTTATGCGTGATAATTTTTCAAAAATTGTACAAATTACAAAACTACGAGATTTACCGGGAAACTAACTCCAGGAAACTTTGTTTTTGTATTTTATTTAACAAATTGCCGCAAAAGTTTACAATGTAGAAGAATTCCTGCCGAGCAAGTCTTTTTTTTTTGGGGTTTGTGTGTCTATCAAAAGATTACGGGGCAGAGGTGGAAAGAAAGTCCGTCAGGAAATGAATTATTCCGCTGGGAGGAAATATCAAAAGCGATAACCGAGCGGCACAACGGGGCGAGGGTGGTTACGACGACGACTTCGGGCACTTTGCGCTGGCTGAAAAGTTCCTTTCAAAACAGGGTGCTTGCGACGCGAAATAAAAGACGACTAGTTTTTCGCTACCGTTTTGGTTGCGGCACCTCTGCTTTGGGGTTGCTTTTCACAACAGCGCGACCGTTTAATGAATGAAAACGTGTTTCCCGGTGCATTTCTCTGTTGCGATAGGAGGGGAGAGCATGTCCAGGATTCTGGTGCGCATGAATTTTCCGGACGAAGAGAAAACGCTCTGCGTAAGGGCGAATTTCTTGATATTGCGGACTTTAAGAGACCTGGGGAAAACTCTGTGACGGTCGGTTCGGGAGATGATGGGACCACTCTTCGGTGAGCGGACTATTTTCGGTGTATGCTGTGTGAAAATTCGTTGGTTCTAAAAGAAAATAGAGGAAAATGATTCAGGCTCTGACCCTCTGCCGATGAAAATTTTTGAGGTAAAGATCTAGCAGGCCTCGATATCGTCAGTTTAGAACGAACGACTGAAGAGTGCTAAGGTCAGTTCCTCGCGCGGTTTATTTTTGGGGTGAAAGGTAAAGTGGGTGACGGAACTGCTGCGTCTCTCCGGTGACGAACATATTTAAGGGCTGTTTTGGGACCACCACCTGAGACTTCCAGACGGCCAGAAAAGAAAAGAGCTCTGCCCCGGCACTCAAGCGGCCCCACGAACGACTTCCAATCACCGGAAATATTTCGTATCGTGGTGACGCGATATTTGCACTCTCGTGTGAAATAAAATCTCGCGGCCTAAAAATAGTTTTTGTTTTTTTTTTTTTTCTGGAAAATCGGACAGAGGTTTCTGTTTCTGTTGTCGCTTAGCTCAGGGGCAGGCTGGCAGCCAGCAGCTCTTCACCAGCCGTTTTCATCGATTTTGTGAAAAAACGCAGTAAAATTTCGCGAAATTCGTTGACGTGCCACCACCGTACGCGGTGAGAAAAGCACACAAGGGCGGTATTTTGTTTTTTTTTTTTGTTTTTTCTTTGTCCGTCGCGTCCCTTGAGGTGCGGCGAGTTTTGGCTGGCACATCGTCCACAGTGGCGTTCTTGGTCGCTCGCTCCACACTTTTTCAGATTCAGACAAAAAAAAAATTTTTTATTTTTTGTTTTTGGTATCTTTTTGCCAACTTTTGCGGTGTTGCTCCTGCTGGGCTCGGCCCAGATTTTGGGAAAAAAAAATTAATTTTTTTTATTGCTTTCACTGCGATTTCAGCACTCAGCACAGCGTATTCAAATTTTGTAATATTCCACTGTCTTCGAATTCTAAATTTATATAAATCGTATTTGCGGTCCTTGGTGGTCTCTTGTCGCGGCGGTGATGAAAACGCGAGAAAAGTGAAAATCCATTTCAATTGGGCCGTTTTTATATTAAAAAAAATATTTTTAGTATTTTGTTCTATTTTTTTTTCTTTTTAGCAGCCCAACGGCTGTGGAATCGGCGTCGTATTTTTTTTATTTCAGATATTTTCGAAGGGAGTTTTTTTAGTGCACAAAGTGGTCAGAATTTTTAAGTGTGATTCTGTGACGGAAGAGAGAAGCAAAAAAAAAACTTATAAAATAAGAACTGAGTGAGATCAAGGAAGGATTACGTCTTATTAGCGTTGGATAGGATTTAACAAATTCGCATACGGGTAAGTTGGGTATGCAGTCCCATTCTGGGACCCTGGGATTAGCATAATTAAAGTGTGCCCCACAAAGGCGTAACTCAAAAGTGCTTTTCGCTGCGCCTTAGTAAAGTTTTGTCCTTGAGCGCCTTGAGGAGAGGGGCCACTCTTGCCTGGCTACAAAGTCTCACATGCACTAGGAGGAAGAGGGGTCGGGGAGTCCCTTGAGTGGTTTGAGAGGAGATGTGGGGGTCCCAACATAAAGCAATTTTAATTACGTTTCCGGGAACATATTGTGGGCGCTAATTTAAGAAAATTAAAGTTGAAACTCAGAGGTTTTGTTCAGAACACCGGAATTTATTGGTCGCCCGGCGAAGAATTTTTTAATTTTCATCGTTTTGAGCGGTGCTCCACATGATTAAAGAGACCCCAAAAAATCCCGTTAAGGGAAAGAATGGTGTCGTCTTGTAAAAGTACGCAAAACGTCTTATCCATTGTTTTTTTTTTGGGATGTATCCCGCTCCCATAAACCACCGCCCTGCATCTGTTCCACGTACGGAGAGGGAGCTGCTTGGATGCTTCAGTGCCAGAAGTGGGATTTTATTATTATTTCTTTTTTTTTTGTTTTGTTTTCTTTCCTTTCCCCAGATCCTTCTTGGAGCATATCCTCGGTGCGCTAAAGAGGATATGCCCCGGCGCGGGAGTGTTCCGAATATGTGCAGGGATTAATAATGGCTTTGGTGGACATGTGTCAAGATAAGCTCTCATCAACATCAATTGTTCTCTCTGTCCTAAGAATATGCGGATTTTCAAAAGGAAGTTGTCGCTGGATGTGGGGGGGGCTGTCTATTCGAACCACTGTGATTTTAAGATGGGTACTATTTCTGTTGAGAAAGACTTGATTTAATTTTTTTTTAAATTCATGGTAAAATTTTGATTAGCAGCTGTTTTACGTGCGTAAAAATATTTTTAGTATGCAAAATAAATAGATAGGTAGATAGATACGTTAAAACATGAAATGGTATTTCAGATATCAAGTTGTTAAGTTGTTAAGTTTAAAGCAAATTGAAATTCAAATATAAATTAAGATATTCCTTGGGGGTAAGTTGGGCTGCTCAAACAAAGGGCTAAGGGATTATAATGCTTGTCCTTCGTAAGCTAATTAATGAATGTGTTTGCTGGACTCTTTGACAATTACGATATAATTATGCTTATTTTGCCGGGATGAAATTCGGTTTAAAATAGGCCAACAATCAAAAGATATATGTGGAAGATTTTATTTCATTATTGTAACATATTTTTTGATTAAGGAGAACTGCTAGTTAAAAACTTAGTTATTTAAAATAAGTTTAGAACTACCAAAAATCGGATAATGGCGTATGTATCTATGTACGAGGTGTGTTCAAAAATTATCGGGAATTTTGAATTTCTGCGGGCTACGTATATTCGATTTTTGATTTTTTTGTGATGTTATGTTGGTGCTCATGTCCCTCACTTATGCTGACAAGCATAACAAGGAATAGGCAAAAATCGAAGACGAGCCGAAATACGTCCAAGCAAAATAGTTGTTAACAATTAACTGAACATTTAAAATAGCCAAGCTTATCAGCATAAGTGAAGGACATACGTACCAACATAACTCCACAAAAAACTCGAAAATCGAATATACGTAGCCCGCGGAAATTCAAAATTCCCGATACTTTCTGAACAGACCTCGCATGTTGCATATGCAAAATTAATTACCCTCAGTGGGAAAATTCGGAACGTTTAATTCACGTTTGCTGATATGTTTCAAAGAATTACCTCTCTAGAAGCTACTTAAAGTAATTTCAAAGTTATCTAAAATTAGTGAAAATCGATTGCAGGGACGTAATCATGCAAATGATGTAAGTATACAAAATTTTCTTTGAGTAAGATATCTAAATGAATAGTGGTTACTTTCAATAAGTTTCTTTATATTAAAGAGACGAGTATTCTATAAGCAGGGGATGTTATACTTTTTGGTGTGGATTTAGTGTAACTAAGCATTATAGTTGGAAGTTTGAATATGCACTGAAATTTGCGAATATGCAATATCAAAAGCTTTCAACTTGCTTTTAAGAAGGTGCCTTAAAAGGTACTAAAATGAACCTTGAAGAAAGCGCTTACTTTAGCGGGCATATTATTTTGCAATTTATATGATACTGAAGAGCAATCGAAGCAGCTTGTGCCTCTATACCTCTCTCTGTAGCTTGTATTAAGCGAAGTAAATAAATAAATAAATATAAAGAGGTGCTTAGAAAAATCTTTTAAAGCACTTCTTTTTCCCATAATTTAAACCAATTTTTTGTGGAAGAATGATTTTCTTGATATCTTGCAAAGATATCGCAGTAAACCATTTGTTTTATAAAACGAAAATACTTAGACTCTTTCACATACTTTGGTTTTCCACGAATATAAATATGAGATATGTTTACTAAGACTATGTTAGTCAGCGCTAAATATTTAAATATACTTCAATTTTTCCTATATTTAAGTTTTTTTTCCGTTGTTTTCGTGCTGTATTTATACCTACAGTAAAGTATGTCTTTTTTAAAATCTTATTCGGTCGTTTTCATCAATACGCCCCTATTCAGCGGAATTGGAGCTCAGTTCTGTTTTATAGCACTTAAAAAGAAATCATTAGATATAAAAAGTAAAAAGGAAAAGCGAATTAAACCCACTAGTTGTTTTAAAATATAACAAATGGATACGAGGGTAGTCTGTTTCCGATTTAACAGAGATATAAGACATTTTTTCTTCAAATTTAATTTTATTTTTGTACATAGGCGTCTCCTTGTAAGTTTAGTTGTTAGCACGCTGGTTTATCGCCCCAGATGTTGTGGGTTCGAATCCCACGCATAACCATAGTATCTTGCGCTACGCTGTAATACAATGGACTAAAAAACCTAAGTTCGCTTTTCTAGGCAACCACACCAACCTAATCTAATCTCTTTGTAAGTCTACAAGATTTTCTCAGTTATGCTCCCATCTCTTTGACCCTTTCCAAATAGTCCTAAGCGTATTTCTTCCAAAATCATGAATAAATTGTTTTTTTTGATATTTTTGTTTCAAAATAATCATTTAAAAGTTGGTTTAAAATTAAGAAATTATAGAAAATTAAGAAAAACTAATAGTTTTTTACGAAAAATGGATGAAATCGTATTGTAATTGGCCAAATCGATTTTTTTTGTCTAGAAATTACATCTATTCAATATAATTTCACCAAAACGATGGATATCTGATCAGATTTCATCGATATAAATTCCCTAAATGGGCTAAATTAAAAAAAAAAAAACAGTCTTCTTGGGGTATCTTAGCCTAGAACTTTAAATTACGAATATTTCGAAAATAGTCGCTAATTTTGAAAAATGGTTAGAGTCATTGAATAACAGCGTACTTAAACTAAGTTAACTAGATAGGTTAGCTGTATATTGAAATAAAGAAGTCTCCGATTCGATCACAGTGTAAATTATGCACTAGAGAGTGATTACTTTTTCAACAACACAGTTTAGCATAGTTTAAAATTTTGTAACACATTCATAAATCTAAAAATTTCTGTGAATGTATAGAAATAAATCTTTGAATTCTTTGCTGTTTATTAAATCCTATAGTAATGTATCTTTTCGGAAAAGTTTAAGAATATGTAACAAAGTAGATGCATAGAGAATAAAAATATAAAACCAGATTTAAATGTTATTGCAAAAGATTAATTTTATCGTTGAGCAAACGTCTTAACCCTAGGAAATGTAGTCGTATAGTTATATAGTTTTCTTAATATGTCCGCAGTGGGTCTTTGAGAATTTTTATCAATAAAATTATTATGTCGTAGAAAAAACAGCTGTTTGACAAAAAACTCTCATTTGGTACTAAAATTTTAAATTACAAAAATTATTATAATAAAAAATGAGCGCAGCATTTGATCCAAAAAATCGAATGCTACATAGCCTAGATAATATTGCAGGTATTACCCTGTATGATAGCCCATTTAAACATTGAAATTTCTTTTTATTATAAAAATAACGTCTCAATATTTCTTAACGGTTGAACATTTATTTGAAAGGTTGTTTCATGTCATTTATTTATAAAAAACAATTTCGGTCGGCAATGACCACCACGGCTGACTTGGCAGTAGCTCATTCGGTCCATCCAATTTTTGAGTACATTTTCGATTGTTTCGGACTTTATGTCAGCAATAGCAGCTTGAATCTCGTACTTGAGGTCTTGAATTGTTTCTGGTTTGTTGGCGTAACATTTATCTTTCATCTCTCCCCAAATATAATAGCCCAACGGCGCCAAATTCCGGCCAAATCACATAACCATTTTTGTTGATTATGCGATTTCCGTTCGCGTTCGCTGTATGGCACGTAGCGTTGTCTTGTTGAAACCAAATATCATCCAAGTCTTTGGCTTCAATTTCCCCGAAAAACCAATCGGCTAACATTGTGCGGTAGCGCTTACCATTGACCTAAACTCAAAAATAAATAACTTAATCAAAAATTAGGTCATAATGAAGGAATATAGTTCGATACATTGTAAAAAATACTTTTAAATAGTTAGACCCAAGGGTTTTGCTAATTTTAACATCATTCTATTAAACTAAGCTTAAAATAAAACCTAATCCAACTTTGCATACATTTTTCCCTTTTTCATCGCTACCGAATAAATATTAGGGGGAAGTTTGTAGGGTACAGCCCCCTGAAGACTTGTGAACGGTATTTATAGGTGAAAATTAAAGGTATGGGGGCTAAGGGCATATGTGCAAATGATGTCCTTCCCGCCTCTCGATTGAGTGCAATCTGCAATTACGTTGTTATTTTTAGCTGAATAACTCGAACCACCCCCACTGTTGGGGTGCGACCAACTATGCAGTCACCTGGAGGCGTCGATCCGGCACCTAATCTTAAGCTGGCGTAATTAAAAAGTTCGATGTAAATTAATTATGTCACAGTGGGGATAATAATACCCCTGACGGGCGGAATATCCTGCAAGTAATTTAATGGATGAATAATTGTGGGGCCCGGGGCGAATGCAGATTTTTGCCGACGATGATAAAGAGAGGCCTTTCCACACGATAGAGAGGGCAAGGGCTGGGTGGGGCTGCACGCGGCTATATAGGGGCACTGTATGGTATTGTGAGTCCTGCCTGGCATCGTTCCATTTTTGCCACATTATTCATACGTTTGACTTTATTTATCCAGGCCCGTGATGCGCGGCGCCGCGCTTATCATCATCATCATCATAACGTGAGGTGAAAACATTTATTAATCTGGGGAAGAAATTACTCTAGCTGCGTGTAATTGATTGGAAATGGTTGCAATTAACTATCCGCAAATGACTGCATCGATGGAGTGTATAAATTGCGCGGAAGAGTTGAGCATTACGTACCAAAGTGGTGCTCCGAAGAGGCTTGGTACACAATGGAGGCCCATATCGGCCCTTTATGGGGTGCACAGAACTCCCTGATTTGGATTGTAATCACAGTTCTTATCAATGCCATTAATTAGTGCACAAATGAAGGGGAAATCAGGTATATGAGCGAATTTTCGTATCAGTTTCAGAGTAAGGACTCTAGAAATGTGCAGGATCCCGGTCAGCCGTTTGGTCCATTAATCATGGCGGGACAAAGGACGCGGTTATACACGTGTGTGCTGCACGTGATTGCTGCAATTTAGCTTAAATTAATGCTGTGGCCCATTATGACACTCAATTGCCCAAATGATACATCAAATGTGCAGGTGGCGGTTGATACCCGACCAATTTTGGGATAGATGCCGAGCAATGGGCTCCGAGGTGTCAACCGAAGCTAAGGAGCCTTGGGGTTAGTTAGGCTGAGATTATCTCTAATCTCTGTGTGACTCTAT
Organism: Philonicus albiceps; assembly: GCA_963969385.1. NCBI lineage: Eukaryota > Metazoa > Arthropoda > Insecta > Diptera > Asilidae > Philonicus > Philonicus albiceps. The sequence goes on along the minus strand of OZ017772.1, from coordinate 73,925,014 downwards.
CCGAAATATTGGGCTTTAATTTGTTTATTTATTTATTTATTGCCTACAAAAAAAAAAAAATACAATTTCAACAGTCCAAGCTAAATAAAAGGAAATGAAAAACAATTTTTAACTAAACTAAGAACCTACTTAGCAAGGAAAATACTCCTATAACTATAGCGATTTACATTCACTATCTATAGTCACTTAAAATATTAAGCCTAACGAAAACTACCAACTACAGCAGCAAAAACCACCAGTCGAAAGAAGTCAAATTAAATATAGGAAATGGATTCATTATTTATTTAATACCAGAAAGATATAAGTGCTCGAAAGGAAGTAATTGGAGGACTGAATAAAATTTACAACTTTCTTGTTCTAAGAAAAGTTTCAGAAGCATCGATTTTCAATAAAGTTAAAAGATTTAAAGAAATAACACTGTTGCAATTTTTCTCCTACACTTTAGAAATTCTAGACTAAGAAGAATATACCTAAAATTGTATGACAGAATGGTATTGGTCCAGGCCAATTTATGTAATGCGTGCTTAATGAAATAGATTTGTAAAATTATAACTACTTATAAAATGAAAGATGGTTTAGTAAGATTAAATAATCAATGCATATTCATGGTTTGAATGAACCAGATCAGTTAATAGAGAAATCAAATTAAATATTGTATCACATTGAAAACGAAATACACACCGAGATCACGCGCCAACAATCAATTAATTGAATAATGGAGTAAAACAGAAAGTTATAACTGATGAAAGGAAAATATTTTACCTTTAGTTGAATTAAGACAAAAAATTTTTAATTTCAACTTTTAGCCTATTACAGTACAAGAAATTACGAACAGGAGGATGTTGTCTGCAAAAAGCAAATACTCAATAAATGAGAAATATAAATAGGCGTAATTAATACATAAATCATAAATACAATAAAAAGTAGAGGCCCAAGATAACTTCCTTGATGGCATCCTTGAAAGAACATCAAATAACTTCATATTTCTCGTATGATTGATAGCGACTAGATGTTTTTGTATATAGCATATTAAAAATACACAAAAGACATATTCTTTGTATTATTGCATCAATTAAAAACAACATTCTTTACTAAAACTTAATATAATATGACTGCTGCAGGAAATATGAAACCTATCAATTTGGGGGGTTTTGTAAATTTAGTGTTATAACCGTCTGCTTACGGTTACTGAAGTACGAAATAATCCAATCTAGTGAGGGAAGAGTGAAAATTGAAAGACTTAAGCTTCACGTATCGTGAAAAATGAGTCAAAAGTTGTGTTTCAGAAAGAATATCAATTTGAGATAATTCGGGTATTCCCCGAGTTTTACTATGGATGGAGGATGAACGGATAGTGCGTAATATATAATGGTTCTTAATTTCAGTACCGTGTTAGAACGAAACCATGTTTTAGATTGCTGTCTTATATGAGGGTTTCATCAATTTCCTTATCGTATAATAGAGAAACCGTGTTGCAAGTGGGTTACATATATTTGAATATTTAAAAGGAACATTAGCAACATTTTTAAATTCTTGAAGAAACTTTCGGTTAGTACCTATCAAAAAAAGCTAATTCTACAGCTAGGGTTCAGGTGATGCCCTTATCGCACTACACCAGGGCCCTGCATCCAGGAACTTATATAAAACGTAACAAGTGGAAACAAAGTATCTAAAATATAAAATAGCTTGCACCTCCCTTGGTGATGGCAGTCACTTCGGATCGTGTACATTTCCACGAAAAATCCCCTGACGGTTTTTGAACAATTGCCGAAGCAAAAAAGCGGGCTTTTGTCATGTTTTGTCTGGAAATGCTCATCGTTTGGTAAAATTGGGAACGGAAGCAGGAGCAGAATCCAGGAGGTGCATCCACGAACGTCGCGTGCACTGGTGGTGCTTCTAAAGGACGACAAAGAGGAAGGGAACCCTCACATAAATCACTCATCTAGCGAATCTCACCAGTCACCTTTCCAGGAGATATCGCAGCTCGCAGGAGGAGGAAATGAGAATTCAATTCTCACGTGATTCCGCTATTAAGGAAGGAAGCTCCTGGTCCGCCGGAAGGTAATAAAAAGTGCCAGGCTCTGGAGATAATAAAAAAGGCGGAATGTGGAAGTGGATGGAAACCAGAATGGAGCTAAATTGATTCCCAGCCAATTTGTCAAACAGTCTGGGGGTTTCGTACAGGATCTGGGCCCGGTCTCGGTCCCGGTCCAGACCGGGTTCCGGGAAGAGCCTCGCAATCAACGCAGCTGAGAACGGGCTCTGACGGCCGCTAGATGGGGATGTAACTTGGCAAACATTTGCACTTCCTGCCTTGGCTGGGGCCTGGCAAAAAGATGCTCCCGGATGCATATGTGTCTGTGTATCTGAGTGCCTTAGAATCTGTGGATCCTGTGTAGATACGACCCGCGTCCTTTTGCCAGACGTGTGGAGTTCTGCTGCTCCTTTTAGCGAGTGCGGGCACAAAAGGCGATTCTTTTTATTTTTTTCCCAACATTGATTAAATCTTCTGCTGTTCCAGATACGCCGAAAGGGCACTGACTCCTGCTCTGCCTAGATACAACCGGGAGGCAGGGCGAATGTTGTCGCCGGAGTCAGTAGCAGCGGCAAAAACTCGAAAATGCTCCCAAAGTTAATCCCTTAAAGCTCCCGGGGCGAGCTGGCGACTCCGTCGAGTAGCCGTTAATCGCTGGCGAAGTACTTCCTAATTGCCTTAAAGTGTCTTTCAAATTTCATTAAAGGGCATCCCCGCCTTCCGCCGCTGACTATCGGAACATCTCGACTGTGACCAGTGACGAGAATATCTCCGCTCAGAGAGCAACTGATAGAGCCCCCTCCCGCCCACCGTGTACGAGGATGGAATTGGCGACTCCCCTGTCATGGGCAGATGTAGGCCCTACTAAGTGGCCCTTTGTTCGGGGAGGTGATATAATCGTCCGTGTAGGACACACACCGGGGTTCAGACCTTTGACGAGGCGGCATCAGACGGTGTTATCAAAATTAATTGTCGCTTAATTGGATCCATGCTAATTAATAAAATTAATGAGAAATGCAGGGGCTTAGATCGCAAGGGGGCTACCACTAGACCGAGGGGCGGAATTAATCTTTAAACAGCTGAGAAATTGACCTACGCATATTTTATAGGGCCTTAAATTAGGGATGAACTACATTACATCATTTGGAAATGTTTTCCCAGAAAGATTTATGACGACAGCAACTACTTTCGACATGGGGTGGTAGAGACTCGATTACCCAATTGCTCCATAAGATAAGAAGATACACACGATCTGTCGACGGACGAAGTCGATATTGGCCTTAAGTCGTTTTTCCGGCTTTTCGTTCCCCTTTGCCCTCTTCTTACGATGAAATGTTTATGCAATTACCAAAATTTATACCTTTCAGCAGTAGACACGAAATCTCTTAATTTGTGTTTTGCTGGGTCAATGATTTTAGGGGTAAAGAAAGAAGTAAAGTTAAGAATTTTCACGTTTATAAACAGAAAAATTCTAATAATATTTTCGTGAGAAAACCTTAAAATTTGTCAAAATACTAAGTATGGATAAATTGCACTAGTGTTGCATAATACTTAGCCAAATTATAATGAAAAATATTTTGGAAGAGGACCTAAGATCTCTAGTAAATTACCTTAAAGCATTTGGGTTATTTTATAGAAGAAACTTCAGTAAACTAACCATAAATTTTTGATGTATTACTAGCTTAGGTAAACGTGAAAACTTCGGTTCTAGAGGAGAGAGCACCTGGTTTTTCTCTGTGTCTATAATTTGAGTTTCTTAAAAGGATTTTCGGAGCATTAGGATAAAAAACTATCGTATAATAATCGACATCGATATTTTAACCAAAATTTCACCCAATGCAAAGTATGTACATATAAAACAGGAATAGTTTTCTATCCGATAAAATTTAAATTATACACTTAAAGTCTATTCTTCGTATAAATAAATCCAGGGTTATTTGTTCAAATGTCTGCCGCGGCTTCTCTGGATGGCGCGAATTCGAAATGTCCAATTTTCTATGACTCTGGCGCATAAATCAGGTTGAATTTGACCGATGTTAGACGGGTTATGTTAGCTTTGAGGGCTGCTCTGGTTTCTGGCTTATTCGCATAGACCTGCGACTTAAGAAAACCCCACAAGAAAAAGTCTAACGGGGTCCAATCGCACAACTCGTTTCTTCTGTTGTTCGGACTAGTTTTTGGTAAGTTAGAGATTTAAAATTTTGTACTATTGTGGGATCGGTCGAAAGTACTTCTTATCAGGAAAAACAATTGCTGGATAAGGCGCAGTGAGCCACAGCTAGCTCAATTGGTTAGAGCGCATCGAAGCGATAATTCAAAAGACACAGTTTCAAGCTCTGTTCCCTGGTCAAATTCGTAGCTTTTTCGAGTAATTCTCACAATAAAATTACGGATTATTTTATTCTTTACAATCCCTTTAATATGAGTTTCAATGAAAAGGGCGTGGCGAAATAAAATATAGTCCTATTAGTAAATATATAAAAATTGTTCCTGCTTTAAATACTCCAGTCGAACGGTTTATTAGCAAGGTTGCGTGATAAGTTTTTGGCTATATCAAAATACGAGGTATAGGACTGTTTTTGGGTATTTCTTTCAAAGCAGACTAACTCAAAAGTGGTTGGAGTTTCGATTTTCATCAGTATGGTTACTGTCTAGTACGGATTGAGTACCATTCGGTATGTCTACTTAAGACCAAGTGTGTATTATAAGCAAGGTAAATTTTGTACAATACTTTTTAAATCTTGCTGATATTAATCGTTTTTGTTCTATAAGATTAAAGCTTGTTAAAGATTTTATGTTTACATGCCTATGAATATATTTAACTAGCTTCAAAGTATCTATACTAAATATACAATACCCGGATTTATGTCTATAAATAAAGCGAAATATTTCGCATTTTGAATTCTCACAAACAGCTTCTATGCCGTGAAAAATATGGGAAAATTTAAAGGGACACCTGAAAGATTTCAGGCCATTAATTAAGGTGTCAGATCTAAACACCATCACCATGCGGAGCATTTTGTTCTCTATAATTTTTAAAGCCACAAAAGAGACGACCACGACACCTCTATCGCAATATTTCATCATTGTCGGATGCCGCGCTACCCCAGATATCCCCTGAACTAAGTTAAACTTTACCAAGTGCCCACCCCTACCGTCCTGTAGCTCCTCGCTCGGATTTTTCCCTTTTTTATTTTCTGGAGCAGCTTCACGACCACCAACACCACCGCCACCACTATCGCCAGTTGGGTGCACTGCACTGCATATGTCGCATTTATATATGCATGGGCCTATGTTAGCGCGGAAGACAATGTTTTTGCTAGCACCTACGTCTCATTTCCACCCCCGCTAAGAGTGGATAGTCAGAATATCTCCCCTCCCCACATCTATCTGTATATAACCCATGTGTCCCCATATATTTATTCAAGGGCTGATCTCATTTCCAGGACTTTGCAACTAACTATTTGGGGTGGTGGGTCGTGTTGGAAGGGTGTACTCCCCAGTTCTCCGGCCAGCATATTTTTTTTTTCTAAGGGGCTGCGAGGGGTGCTCGTATATTGTCGTATCTATGGGTGGTTGCACATCGCATATAATCCCCGCGTATAGCTTTAGTTATGAGTGGTTTCAGCAGGACGGGAACTGGGCGCTGCATATTTTTCCCTTCGGTTTTTTTTTTCCGAATAAATTTATGTCTAGATTGCCATTGTGGGGGCCTTTCTAAACGACACCACAGTGTGTCGTGCGGGATATGTGGAATAAAATAGACTGGAGAAGTCGACGGTTTGGCTGGGAAAAAATAGAAAAAAAAATATATCTCCCTCCCGTGATTTATTTGCATTGTAAAAATGCGGAAAGCGCTCGCGGTTATGGGAAATATGAAATAAATTTAGAGAACGGATTCATGTAAATTGATTTGGTTGAAATTTGACAGCTGTTGTTTGGCCACGATTTAATCCCCCCCATTGACTCTGCGGGCAAAACCGGGTGTAAAGTATTCAAATAGCCCTAGAGATTTGGCTGTACATTCTTTCGGAAAAACTGACCGGCTCGAGAAAATGTGTAAGTTCTTTGTTAATGAAATTTTATACTCTAAATATCGTAAAGGAGAAAAAAGCATTTTAATTAGATATAAAAACTAGACATTATATGAAAAAATTGCTAATACATTAGTTTTAATAAATTAAAATTGCTTTATATACACTTAAATGTTATTTAATAAAGAACTCTTCAACCCTTCCAACAGAACATTGTAAAATCCTCCTAATGTAGAATAGAACAAAAGGCCCCTAATTGACCCAAGCATGTGCCAATCCATCTTTACCCTGGCCCGAGCTAGGCATCGAAGCCTGATCCAAGTCTGGGAAAGTATTGAGATGATAATAATCTTGCTAGTTTTGGCATTCAATATTGGTCCAAGACCTATACTAAAATTTGATCCAGGGCTGGTTCTGAAACTTGGCCTAAGGTTAATATTAAAACATGGGCTATTTCTGATACGCCTAATATTAAAATCACATCCAATGGTGTCTAAACTCTGATCAGGTGTTGATTTCAGGGTGGAAAAAATATTTAAATAATTAATGTTGCTATATTTATTATATAAGTCGCTCAGAAGCTAATGGGATTAAATCCAGAAAGTAAAAATTGATATAATTAATGTTTTTTAATACTATACTATAGTTAAATAATACAATTTTTGTCAAAAGAAACTATTTTATTTCCTGTATTCCTATTTTTCTAGTCTTACTCTAAGTTGACAATTTAGGACCCCTCTTATTTGGCTCCGGAATAATGTCGATTTCAATTTCTCGATAAACAAGAAAAAAAAATATATCATTTAATTTTGCCATACGTCTTTGGAAATTTTGTGGCTGGGGATAAAGAGCGCGTGCTGTGCCTGAAAATTGCGAGAAGGTTGGCGAGTCTTGTGCAGGTGACAGGGTGAGCAGGGCCGGGGTTCAAATTGCTACTGGATCACCCGGTACCGGTCATTAACTTTTCTCTAGGACTCACCGCCAGAAGGCGCCCGCAGGCGAAGTCTAGAAATAATAAATCGACCTCCCCCGCTGTTAATTCGACCTATTCGCTGTGGCCGTTCATAAATAGCTTCGATTTCACAATTTTTCGGTTTTTTTTTAAAACTCCTTTTTCACCGCGTAAATGGCGGGCTGGTTTTGGGCCCACCTTCTACCGCGGCTATGAGTGTAATCGAAGGAGTTCGTGACTAAAATCGCAAAAACTCAACCTAAACTTTAACTATTGTACGCGATTTAGCGCTATTACGTTCAATTACCCTTTTACATGCTCTAAAAACTGCCCCATGCCTGGGGGTCAGGACGGCGATGACGGGGTATGGGATAGAAACGCCCACTTTGGTGGGAACAAGGGAATGGTTGGTAGGGTGTAAGGCCATGTAGATGTAGGGCTATGCTCCCGTTGTGTAACGGCTTTGTAATATCGTCCCTTGGTAAAACGGATTGCTTTTACAGTGAACGGAACTAATAAGCGACTCTCGGCGTCTGTGTTTACGCTGCATGTCGTTGCCTCAAGTAAACGCCGCCAATCGCTTGAAATTGATCCAAAGGGTGGTATCCTATAGGGTGTTCTTCATGTGTGGCACCCCCTAAGGGATGGGACGTGGGTGGATGATGATATAATTATTGGTTACCACTTGGGTTTTAAAGTTGCTTCTATGGTGGCGGTGTCGAGCGAGGTCACCAAGCGATTCATTTGCACCACTTTCGAGTTAAATGTGATGAAGTTTGCTTTCACACAACCATTGATTCATTTTTTCGAGGATTTTGGATGGGTACTGTTTACAAACGAAATAGCCACAATTTCGTCAATTTTGAAATTGGTCCCGATACTTTCAGGATATTTATGTGAAGTCGATATATGCCAAAATATTGGTTAAAGGGAAAGAGGGCAAATATCTACGTATGTAGTTCATCGGTTGCGGTCTCAGGGCTGTGGTTTTGAGTCTCTGCCAACGAACAGTTTAAAGTTCGGCCCTAAATTCTACTTTGAGGTGGTTTACTTTTAAGAGTAAGGTGTAACCTACTTTAGGAGATGTTAAGCATTGATGGAGGCTACGTGCAAATGTTACCGGTTGTAGTAGTTACTTTTGATGGGCAATGATGTCGATGTTCAGTCAATAAATGTCTAGGATTTCTTGAGTTTTTACGACTACCGTGTGAATTGTTATTTCTTGTTATAAAAATAATAAAGGGAAATTGAATGTAAAGGAGTGAAACTAGCAATCTATGCTTCCTTTATACAATAAAGAGAACAATTTCTTGTATTTATTAGATAATTACTGGTTAATATCACATGCTTTTAATAAGGTTTAGAGTAATGATGCCATGCTATAGATTATTACCTTAACATTGTATACAATGCTATTAAAACTACATCTAAAATTTTATCGCCCTGTTACAATAGCTAGACGGAAGTTATAAATTTTACGAGCTGAAAGTAAGAAGTTTAAAAGACTCCTGAGAATTTTTTACTTTACTTATTTGAATTATAGTTTAAATAAAATATGCTCAATTTGTTGTGGTATTATTGTAGTTGAAAATTGCCCTCAGTAAAAAATAATAATATAATTCACATTTGGTATTTAAATCAAGTATACTATATATAGGGACAGGCAATTAAGATTACGACTGTGGCAGGTGTATCTAGACTGATAAAATTAGTGTCCCAGATGTCTCATTGCGAGATTAAATAGTATACATAATTTTATGAGTATTGTGTGGGCTGTTTATAGAGCTACAAAACTTTCTAATATTAGCTCACTATAGGCCTTTATAGCGCCTGTGGTAGGTCAGTTGTTAGCTTGCCGTCCCAGGGGCTGTGGGTTTCAATTCCACGTATAACCATGGCCTAAGTGTGCCTTTCTAGGCAACCACACTAACCTAATCACAAAAATTTATGAAATGGGCTTGATATAGGCTTCAAAAAATATAAAGCTACATGCTACTGTGCTTACTTTTATTGCATTATAATGCGTCTTATTTATTCGTTTATAGTAAGCCTCCATCAAATAGAATTAGTTGCTTATCTAGCGTTGTTCTTTACTTTAATAAGAAAACTACTTAAAGTATTTATGCGTTTGACTTAGGGATTCTCTTCCTCAGAGTCGACATAGAATGTCTACAAAAGTAATTCCGATTTGGAGTTATATCCGACCTGCCCGTTCTGGCGAAAACCTAAACCCGTCTGAATTTAGCCGATTGCACTATCTACGGAGACATCCTCCACGTATTTATTCAAATACATTAAAATCCGATTCCGCAATTTAACAGCTGAGTTATTTAGGTCGTCCCTTCAGTGTGCCCCCTCACCATCCCGCCTTTATCCTACCAAAGCGCCTAAAGCCATGGGAAATGTTTCTATTTGGGTAATCGTGGCATCAAGACCGAACCGTCACCGAAGCTGCGCGTTCCGAATTCCTCTCTAGAAATCCGAAAAAGCAGCTATGTCAACCATCGCCCCTCTTCCGTCCAACCCCTAATCTAGCAGCATGCAGACATGGCTCCTATGTTTTCTTTAAAATGATCTTCCATTCCGCCAAAAACTTCCAGATGATATGACGACGACTGCGAAGACGAGAGCACTTCGGAGTGGCATGTAGTAGCGCAGCACCCGGGAAATCCCCGGCACCGCTTGAGTGATGATAGTTAGGGCTGTACCACCCCATCCGACTTTATGCTGCCGGGCCGCCACTGTGTGTGGTTAATTTTGTGTACGTCAGCCTCCGACTTCATCCCTTTATCAAATTACATTCATGACAACATCTCTATGCCAAACATTTAGTGGAAGGGATTAGGTGCCGCAGGGGATTTCTTAAAGTCAATTAGTTTATTACTTCGAAACTTTCTGAATAGTTGTGACTATGGTTCTGCCCGGGTGTGGAGCCGAGGTGCTTAATTATCCGGGGGTTTATACGAATATTTAATTATTCGAAGGGCCAGTATTCATCTGGGGGCATCTGGTAAAGTTATTTTCTGTGGGATTTCAATTTTTCATAAAAGGGTTAGTAGATTTTGTAACGATTTCTTGGATTTAGTAAAAAAAAGTAAATGTATTATGATAGATTATAGCCTTTTATAATAATAATCTTGCTATAACTTTAAGAACTTTGAATTACCATACCTTAAAGCAAAGTTTACAGTAAAGGATAAATAAAAAATGTATGTTTTAAAGGTTTCACAGTCATATATGATGACTATTTATTAGTTGATTTTAAGAAATTGTACCTATTTGTCTTTCTATTATGTTTTAAATTCATTAAATGCTTTTACAAATGTCTTTTAAATTAGTTACAAGAAGAATCGGTCTTGGTTACGGTTTTGCAAAAAGTCCAAGATCAATTCCATATTTGCTGTAGTAAGACCAAAGCCAAATCCAATACCAAGCCCAAGTCTAAGATTAAGACTAAGACCAAGATTTGATTTGCAAGACTGATACCAAGATCAAGATTAACATCATGCAATACATGAACAAGAACGAAAGGGCCCTTTAAACCAAGGTTTTCAAAGAAATAGGATACATATTTAAAAATAGGCATTTTTTACATTAAATATAGTCAATTACAATAATTATAAGGTCTTTCAAATACGAGTAATAATAAGCTAATCAACATATTCTGTATGAAAATACAAGACTGGAAGAATATTGTAAACGATACCAAGTCCATTAATTCAAGACTAGTAAGCAAGACTAAGACCAAAACCGAGTGTGGAAAAACCGAGACCAATACCAAGACTATTCTAGAAACCTGGGACCAGGAAAATTTTGATTTTCATTAAAATGTTATTATTCATATATGAATATTCTTCCGGTAAGGAACAAACAATTTCCCTGAATATTCGGTATTGCCAGTGTTAACCTACAAACATTATTTTGGAAATTCTGCTGGTATATTTTGTTACTATGTCCGTGCATGCAAGACTCCGTAATATGAAACTCATTCCGCCAACAGTCATGTTTTCATAGAAAAACTTCCTTTTATTTTTTACGGGAATAACACTTCCTTCTGCTGGTTCTATAGAGGCTTCAAGAGCGCGGGGAAGGACGGAGGGGGAATGGGAAGACATTTAAGCAACGAATTTATGAACAACAAGCGATTCAAGCTTCCCACAAGGACGACGATATTTGAAGCATGAATATGAAAATATGAAGTATTTTTTTCGTTTCCTTTTACACTTTCATAAATTCAGTTCAATTCCACAATTTCCCTTCGTTCCCGGTCCTCCCTCTATTCATCTTTCATCCTTCGGGCTTACTCTGGGATAAGGAAATTTTGAATGTCCAAGAAATTACAAGACAACCTCGACGCGACCACATTTCCTGGACATTCCGGAGACGATGGGGGTGGAAAATTTTCAGTTAAATTGTAAAATACCATCGTCTTTTGATACTATAGGAAGGGAGATGGTGAAAAAGGAGGAGGGCAATGTGGTGTGGGTGTATTGTTTCCCAATGGGTATAGATCAACGCTGGGCTGCTGCCAGCAGTGGGATATCTCATCATCCCCGGAAACACAATTGTCATCCAGAGGCAGCTCCTTTTAAACGCGTATCTTTTAATAGAAGGAGCTAGCCGGGGCCTCGGAGGCGCTCCCAGGGCCTCGCAAAAGTATGAATACAAATATTTGTCTATCTCCGAACTGTCTAGAGATGATGTATTCTTGCACACACATTCGCCGACGTCCTCGGCCCCGGGCACCCGCTGAATTACCATATATTATTCGTAATTTTTATGCAAATAGCACTGTGTGTGCTGGTGGGGCAAAAATAATATCTTCTGTTACAATTGGAACATTCCGACTGAATCAGCCTTCATGACTTTCATCTTTCGAGCCCGCTAACTGTTGGGGCCGAAGATAATGTGGGGAGGAAGGGGGGGGGGGGGCGTTGAACAGAAGGAGTTAGGACCGGGCACCGGCTGGGAATATTTTCCCGATTCAAAAAGATGAGATCATGAAAATTCAGAAGCCTCTGGATGATAAATTTTCTTTGAACGTTTCAACCGAATGCGGTAACCCCCATTTTTCCTCTTGAGGCTGCTCCTGTGCCGTTGGGGTGGCGCCCACTGGACTGAGCGCTGGAAGGGAGGGGGGGGGGGGGTATTTCTGCTGCTTGGTCTCGTCCGGATCTTGTACCCCGTCAAGTCCTTCTCATGTCATCTGGGTAAGACAGATTTCCACCAGCTCCTTAGAAGCTATTTTTCGAGGTCATGAAAAAGGATTCCATCTGGGAATTGATGTCTAGGCATTTTACGTTTTCCGGCCCTCCGTCTTTTTTGCTGAGCCCCACATTTTCTGTTTCCGAGGTGAGAAGCCAGCCAACCTCCCGGAGAATTGTGGAGCTCCTGTGGGAGTGCTTCGTCCCGATGGAGTTATTGAAAGTTAGTAAATTTATTAAGCGAGAGGAAGCATCATCCAGCCGCTTTCGCATTCTCCCAGGCAAAATTTCAAATGAGTTATTGGGCCGTGACCCGGCACAGTGCTATGAGCACACACAATGGCCCTTTTCAGTTTTACAGGGCTGCGGTATGTGGAATATTTCAAATTTTCGCCAGTACGTACCTATGATAAGTTAATTGCTTAAATTATTTTGCGTGACACGTAATGCGTTTGCATTTTATGAAGTCATCCTCTGGCATTCTGATGAACTGCGGCCGGGCAAATAGTTTTTAACTGCCCCCAAACTAATGGGCTTCGCGTTAGAGAAATTAATTTTTAAAGTGCAGCACTATTTGTGGTATACGTTCGTTTTGAATTAAATATGCCATAAATGGACTACATCACCAGAATTGGGTGAAAAGTCAATATGGGGAACATTAAAATGAGTTGAGCACGAAATGTAAAACCACAAAATATGGGAGGATTGGGGACAGTATAGAATTGGATAAAATTTAAGTTATATTTGCCACTTATTATGAAACTTATACAGTACCGTCAATTCGGGTTAGTTCGACCCTGGGGGATTACTTTGTTTCAATATTTATTCTTTTGATGTTACATTCTTATTAAACTAAAAATTGCCTCAATGCTACTTATAGGCGACGTTAATACTTGTAGCTCGCTTGTGGCTGTTATTTGTGCGCCAAGTAATTCGGCTTTTGCGATGAAATAGAGGGGATAATCACAAAAAACATGAGTGATTGATTCCTCAGGTTCGCAAAAGCATAATAGCGGCGACTGGGCAATTTGCATGTTGTAGGGGTTCTTTTTCAGCCTGCACTGTCCCATAATAACACTAAGCGCAAAGCTAATGTAGCTCCTACTGCACTGCATTAGCCATTTGCTCAAACCTTTGTCAAGTCCTTTTAAAAGAATTTTGGACTATTTAAAGTCCTGTCTTGCAACCTATTTTTTATTTTAGTCGTTGAAAACTTATTTTTTAAAAGTTTGATTTATAGAAGAAGGTGCTAGTCGGGTCCGACTATGAGTTTCCTTAACCCTTCTTTGGCCAGAAAGTCTGCAGCATCATTTTCCAGATATATTGCTATGGACAGGGACCCATATGATCGGTACGTTATTAGCAGCGGCGATTTGATTTAGTGAACTTTTACATTCGCTAACGATTCTTGAGGACACTACATTTCAATTAAAGGCTTTAAGCGCGGCCTGACTATCTGAGAAGATGAATATGTTCTTCTCCTGAATATCTTTTTCCTGTATAATATTGGAATATGTAATGATCCAAAGTATTTCTGAATGAAATATCGGCGTAAATCGTTTTTCCAAAGAAATAATTGTTAAGTAAGCTCAGTCTAAGCCATAAATGTATTCTAGGATCGTGGATTTCTGAATATATTCAAGGTAATAACTTTTATTTGGCCATTACTATATACATAAAAAAATTATAAAAATATACCAAAAGAATGGACTACATCACCGAAATGGGTGAAAAGTGATTTGGAAATGTAAAAACATTCACGAAACCGCAAAGTGGCTGTTTTTGAAATTCTCACGCATTAAGCGGATGCCGCCATTCTGTCGATTCCCTAAAGCATCGGTTAAATGGGCTTGAATAAGGAAAGCTCATCATTTTGTCGAATCTGAAGAAGTCAGTGATTTGCCCCCTTCTCCCCCACCGCCGCAGGGGGAATTCTTTCGAGTCACTTCACTTTTTAGCTACACATCGCACAGCTTAAGCGAAAGAAGCCGCCCCGCGAAGAGCTTCCCGTAATGGCAAAACATAGAGAAGATGTAGAAGATGTAGTGAAGCTATAAAGCTCTTCAGGATTTGCATATTTTAACCGAAAAGAAGCTTGTTCACAATTTGAGAGAAAGATTTCGTGTCACAGCAGATGGCTGCATTTAATTAGAATAAGGAAATTTTGGCGAAAAGCATGAATCTGATTTACATATGTTGACTAAAAACAGGACGGGTGTGCCGCGACCGGCGAACGTTGCTCTTTCCTCTTCTGTTTTTTTTTTTTTTTTTTACAAGGGACCAAATCTTGAAGATTTTATTAAGAAGAGGCTGCCGAAATGAGATTTTAGCTCTCACAGGATTTGTAGTCCTGCGCCAGGACTGCCGCAGGAATATCGCGTCAAGATATTCGACTTCCATTAGATCCATTAGGATGTGGGACAGCCTTGAGACCCGAGTGACTAACACGGAGGATTACTTGGGAAATTCCATTTTTGAGTGGGATGGACATCCTTTTGAGGAGAGTTAACTTTTAATGGATAATTTAATGGCTATTTACAAATAGATTTTGCATATTCCAAATGCGAAATCTGTTCGTAAAGTTGATTTTTGATTTACTTAATAAACTCAAAGAAATTATTTTCAATTCACTTTAATGAAAAAAAGTTAGTCATAAGTAAATTTCGTATTTTTATCAGACATTTATTTTGCTTTTATTAAATATTTGTTGTTAATGTATCCTATCATTTGTGAGGGTTACGATACGTTTTCTGAAACGTACATAGTTTAGTAATGTTGTTTAATACATTCAACTTGGTGTGGGCCACTGGTGGTTAACAGGAATTTCAGCTTTCATCTGGAGGCATCAACCACCGGTGGTCCACACTTAGTTTTCTCCGTCGAATGGCGTGGACTACCGATGGTTCACATTTAATGGGTGTTTTTTTAGCTGCATGAGAACTTTCGACGGTTGTTGTCTATGGTTTAACAGTTGTGAATGTAATACTGTGTTAACATTTCTGTTCAGTAAGGTTTCGCAATCCATCATGAATCGTTTAACGCCAAAACAATGCTTCCAAATTGTAGAAATTTACTTTGAAAAAAATAAATCTGTTCGCGAAGTTCATAGAACATTTCATCCATTTTACGGTCAACATAATCGGCCTAGTGGGCAACCAATTTGTACAGTTAGTAATCGTTTTCGGACTAATTTTACTCTTCTCGATTCAAAACCATCAACAAGATAAAGAAATGTGCGTACCGAAGAGAATTTTGCTGCTGTAGGGCGAAGTGTTGAAGAAGACGCCAAAATGTCGATTCGTCGCCGTTCTTAACTTTTTGGCCTTTGTCCTTCGACTAAGTGGAAAATTTTACGTAAAGAGCTTGGCTTACGTGTCTATAAAATACAGCTCGTGCAAGAATTAAAGCCAAATGACCACCGTGTACGTCGCATTTTTGCTGATTGGGCTAATTTGAAACTGGTCGAAGAGGAGCATTTTTATTGAAGAATTGTGTTTAGTGATGAAGCTCAGTTTTGGTTAAATGGCTTCGTGAATAAGCAAAATTGCCGTACATGGAGCTAAAACAATCCTCATGCCATTAACGAATCACCATTACATCCATTAAAATTGACTGTTTGGTGCGGTTTGCATGCTGGCGGCATCATCGGTCCTTATTTCTTTCGAAATAATGAAGCAACTGCCGTTACGGTGAATGGCGAGCGCTATCGAGCCATGCTGACTGAGTTTTTGTTTCCAAAAATTAATCAGCTAAACATCGACGACATTTGGTTCCAACAAGACGGCACAACTTGCCATACAGCGCGCTTAACCATCAATTTGGTGACAACTTCATTTCCAGATGTGGTGCTGTTAACTGCCCCCTCGTTCGAGCGACTTAACGCCTCTCGATTACTTTTTATGGGACCATGTTAAGTCATTGGTTTATGCTGACAATCCAGCAACTTTTGAAGCATTGGAAGCCAATATTCAAACCACCATTGACGACATACGGCCAGATATTGGAAAAAGTAGTGAAAAATGGAATGATCGAATGGACTATATAACTCGTAACCGTGGTGGACATATGCCGGAAATCATATTTAAAAAATAAATGTCATGAAATTATCTACCAGATTATAATAATAAAAAATTCATTCCAACAATATTTCTGTGTTATATTATTATTTAAAGTTCACAAGCTCTTAAAAAAACACCCTTTTTATGATAACGCAAACAAGCTCCGCCAGAAGAATAAACTTATCGTCTGGTGCACGTCGATCATAGAGATTTCGAAAAAGTGCGCCGAGTTGAACACGTTCAACACGGAATTTTAGTTTAATAGTTTTGTAAATAACAGGGATTTCTTTATTATTAAAAAAATATACCAGAGTTGGGCATAGCTTTCACTTTTAGATATTTATTTATCTTTTCATTGAGGAAGCAATTTACATCTAAAAAATGTATTATCTTGGAATTAACAAAGGATTTATAAGGTAGCATAAGCGATAATTTTGGATTAAAAGCATCTGTATCAAATTATACCGTGAAAATAAATCTGGTATACAATCCCGAAGGTAACCATATATTTTAACGTGATGGTAGATTCTGGCATAAAATGATTTTTTAGGAAAATAAATAGGACCCTTCAGTTTGTGCAAATAATGCGGATAGAGTCCCTTTTGTTTCGACCAGATCCTACCACCTTGATACCGGTCCTTAATCACCCCACCGGAAAAGCCAAGCAAATGAAACAGTTCCTGCAGCGGCAGGAATTATCCGGTGAATAATTCCTTGGCATTTAATTTGATGTGCAATGTACTTGAAATAACAGCGCGGCAATTACGTACATTTTAGAATGTGTCTGCCGGCGGAGATCCCGCGGGGGAGGTCGGCAATGGAAAATCACTAATGAGAGCATCTGGAAGAAATTTTCCTCATTTTCTGCACAATGCTTGCCTGGCGTCACATATGCGGGGGTTGGGAGGATGGGGCGGATGAATAGATGGATGGATGCCCGCGGAGTGTATCTGTGCATGCCGGAGAAGGAAACTTGTACAGTTGTTCATCCCAGGGGCATATTTTCATGAGAATGGAAAATACTTTCAAGTTGCGATACTCCCTGTATATGTAGACATTTTACTCTGTAGCCTCATTCTGCGACCTCTCAGACGGAGGAAGCGCCCAAGAAAGCTAAACGAACTTCCTTGAATAATTCTCCCGTTCTGGAGGAGCACCATTTTTGGGACTATGGAGGAAGCAGTCAAGTTGCAGGGGGTATCATGCGGTGCAGCGGCGTCTGGCATCCATCATCAGCCGACTTTCATCCATGTCACGTTCCCAGGAAATTATAATATTTCATGAGCAAATATCAGAGAAGCAGAAGGCGCCACCGATTGGTTCATCCCTTGGGATTGCGATGCGGCGAGTCCCCGAGCACGCATGCAACCCTCAAAATCTGGGATGAACATAAGTTCAGGTCTCTAGTGTACCACTGGGCTATTATTGTTAAATTGGAGCCAGGACTAAAAGTTACGACCTGTTTGACTGTTTTAATCAAATTCGATCCGACTACGGGCCCCTTGTGCCAGCCATCCCATCCGATAGTAATGAAAATTTTGCAATATACTTGCCTCACTGTTGCTATATCCAACAATTCCAAATTAGAAACCTAATTTCTAGCCCTGTCGGCTAATTTTCCTAAAGGGGGAGGGGCGCGTCCGCTGTTTTGGGGCGGAGTCCCTCTTTTTTCTGCTTCATGCGAACATCGAAAACTTAATTGGATGTGGAAGTTCACAGTCCACCTTATTGTGCTCATGCGGTGAGATAAGCCCTCAATTTTGCCATGGAAATTACTACGCTGCTTTTGGGTCAATATGGCCCCTGGAACACGTTCGCATCCCTTGCATATGTTAAACAAACCTGGGCCTGGGCAAATAAGAATTTACCAAAAAAAAGAGGGTACAAATAAATGGAAAAATTACGAGTAGGTGTCCATGAAATTGCACGCGAAACAGTTTCGGAGCGCTACTGTTGTAAATTTTTCATGAGGCTCCTGTGATAATTTTTCCCGGACCTTGTAGCGCTGAGCATGTATGGAAAAATTTGGGAAGGGTGGAAAAACGCTTAATAAATTGGCCACGCTCGGCAAGATTATGATGTTTTTTAAAATCGCATCAATTACACAATTACTGCATCAGAAATTGTCTGATACGCAACAAGGCAGCGGGGAGAATTTTATTACCGCAGATATGTAAGAGGAAACAGAAGGATATATGACCCTTAAAAACCAATCAATTCTTTCACATTTGGAAAATGTCCAAACGGCTAATTCAGCTTTTACCATCAGTGGACTCTTGTAGTCCTTACCTTCTATGGTATGCTGTGAAATCTACTCTAGGTTCGGAGTAAATCTTTAACAAATTTTGTTCATATATTTATTCATTTTCTGTAATTAGAGTAAAATGGGTACCCATATAGTTTACGATTGATTTATGGTTTCATAGCCAAACTAGGAATTATTCTATCTATCTATGCTTGTAGACTGTTAGAGACTGACATTAAACTATTAGGGCTATAAAGTTGAAGTTTGGAATGGTTTTAAAAGGGGTATTACCTCTGTATGGTATATTTAAATCGGTAATTTCAAAAATCACATAAGTTAAGTATTTTTCAATCATGTTATACTTTATTTGTCGTAAATGGTTCTTTAAAAGTAAACTCATAATCTGGGTAAAAGTCAGTACATTTTTTCCGCGTAGTCATCGTTCAGGAAATTATTAATAACAAATTTTCAATACCTGTGCCACCTTCATCAGCCAATAGCTATGCATCGAAATTACCATATAATAGTAAAAAATGCGGACAATTGCGAATAGCTGTGTGGTTTTGCTTCTTCTAAAATTTCATGACTCTAGGTCAACGGGAAGTATAGGTTTCGATTTATTTGCGAGTCTCAAAATATGTGGCATATTTTGACCGTATTTTTTGATTGCGTTAGCTTAGAGGCTTAATTCTTTTTTAAAGCTCTAATAATAATTTAACAATAAAACAACAATAATAATTAATGAATGATTTTAACAATAAAAGAAATGTAAATAATTTGCTTAAAAATCGTAGAAATACGAGGTATAATAGACGGCTGTTGTTATTACAAACATTTAAAATTTCTATGCAATCAGTTCTATTTCCTGATAGTACTCTTAAATGCAAAATTTTAGAAATAAGAGACCCAGTTTCAGAATCATCTGGCTTACATTGTAACTGGCGATTAGGTCTGATCTAGGGAAATTCAAATATGTCACCATTGTATCGAAAAAAAAAAATAAAAGATCTGCAAATGTCCACGAATATTACCATCATTTGTGCAACAGCAGCAGCAGTTCTATCCCCGAGCGAGGCTACCGCAAAGCTAAAAATTTCATAAAAATTATCTGGGATAATCCTTTCCTATAGCCGGCAGAGTCAACATGGCCCAAGGGCTTTATTACGTTCTAAAGCAAACCACGGAAAAACCGTTTGTATCTTTTTTGTTTTTTTTTTTTCGGGGCATATGAATGGGGCTCACAATGTTGAGTGACATGGGAACAAGCCCGGCGGCAGGATCCCCCTTCTCCCAGCTAGAGAGTAGCATTATAAAATATTATTTCCTTTTATGCTCTTTGCGGGATCGTAAGCTTTCTCTACTAGGATAGTGGTGGCCCCCGACCGGGCGCATAGTGCCTCCGAAAAGGCAAAATTATTGTGTGTGCCATCCGCGGAGTGACTGTACATTGTGCACCGGCCTTTAATATCGTACAGTACTCGAGGGCGCGTTCGCGTATTTGCCTGAGCTTCATTTCGAATTCCCACCGGAGTGAGTGCACACACAATGTGAAGCTGGTGGCTTCAGCAAATAGGGTTTATTAAAATTCACTTCAAATCCTGAGTAATTATGGGTCTTCGGGTTCAGAGGACTCCCCCTCGAGCATAGTGCAAAGCTGACAGATAGAAAAGAAAAAAATTCTTTTTCAGCTTGCGTCTTTAAATCTATCACAATAAGATGAAACTTGAGAGTTCATTTACGAAACTAGATTGAGGTTAGGTTGAACGTGTAGCTTTTAAGTCATGTATTAATATACCGATGTTTTTCTAAATCCCCCACAACTAAATTCAAGGTATATATTTTAATTTTGCACTTCATTAATCATACATTTGTATGTGATAATGCTTTGTGCCTCTCGAGTCACAATGGACTGTAATGGTATGGCTAGAGGGTTCAGTATAGTCGTAAAAATGATTGTGGTTTCTTTACTTTTTAGATTTATGTATCAGAGGCTTAAGTATGCATACAGAATCATATGAAAATTAAAAATTAATAAGAATGAGCAGCTACAGTAGTACATATAATAAGCTCAACATTGAGTATAATGTGCCCTTCATTATCCCAGATTACGCTGTAATCCGTGTACTACCTCAAAGCCAGAATATGTGTTTTTGTATTATATTAGAACTGTTGAATTAATTGATTTTATCTGTTATTCTAGGCTCATATTTCTTTTTTATATTCAAGACAAATATTTGAGTCAGATATGGTTAATATTTAATTCTAAATTATATTTGTACATATTAAACATCGGTTAAGTATGAGAGAATTTGAGCATCAATGGTTCCATACCTTCTCTTTATCAAAACATACGTAAATCAATAGTAGGGTATGAATAGCAACGGATTTTCTCGCTTATATAAAGAATTTTTTGAAATTTTAAAACTTTGAGAGATTTCCTAGACCTATAGGTTTTCCGAATGTAAGTTGGTGGAAAATAGTCTAAAAATTTCTTTGAGGCCGAAGCACCGAATTTCTTTTATTTTTGTGACCTTTTATTTTCACCCGAGTTGTTTTTCTTTGAATGTGTAAAATATGACGATAGCGTGTGTTGAAAATTAAGGTTAAATTAGGTTAAACTAGGGTTAAATATGAGTTTTAGCTTATATTTCTTCCTGGGTAAAAATAAGATTGCTTTAGCATGCCGATGATGTAAAAAGACTTGATTTCCATTAATTCCATTCTCTAATTGGAATTTTTGGATGATTTAATAGTTGTACAACCCTTGTTTTGAATTGAAAGTCGTAGGAGATTTTAGAATTCGTATCAATGACAAATGTAAAAATCGTTAGTACGATTTCTTAAGGAGGTGGATTTGTAGGACTAGAAAAAGGCATACTTGCTTTAATTTTATTTTTGAACAAACTGAACAAACTATTTTATTTTAAATTAAGGCAGTGCAAAGAGTAACATCTTAACAATATTTTATAAATTTTTCATTGAAAAACAATCTGCAGAAGCGTCTTCAAAGAAAAAGTACCTTTGCGGTGGACAGAATAGTTCGTGAAGGATCTATCTGAACTAAAAGTCCGAAAGTTTTCTGTTAGTAGATGATAATAGCTCGTGATTGAACAAAAAGGGTTTTGAAAAATAAGAAGATTTAAATTTTCGGGAGAGTTTCGTGCAAAAATTTTGATTTTTGGTAAAAATATGGCCACGTATTGGCTTGTAAAATGATTTGTTGTCAACAAAAAGAAAAATATTTTATTCAAACATCAGTCCATACCATTCAAAAGTAGGGTGCAATATTTCAGAATGATCGATGAATTCATCTTTATGATTTTACGGGGTCAAGCCGCATAAGAGAAGTTTTAAAAGTTTTAGTCCTACAGTTTTGCTTGGATTGACTTGAAAATTTAAGGCAATATTTCTCTCATGGTGTACTATTATATGAAAAGTTATCGCAAAATGTAACCCTTTAAAAAAATAACAAGTAAGTTGTATCGGGGATTATAGTCCACCCGAACGAATCTAGCAAAGGTTTTCGATAAAGTTACTAGAGCACTTTACCTACATTTGATCATAACCGCTTAATTCTGCTTGAAACTTGAAATTGACTTCCAAAGTGTTTGTGATTGTGGATGAGTTCCAATTGCTAGAGCGGGGTTCAGGGTTCCAGGGATCACAGAGATTTGGCCGAGAGCTCTGAAACAAATGCCGGACTAATATGGGGATCGTCGAAGAAATTTCCACCATTCAATCGACAACTTATTAAGAATATAAGCTCCCTACGGATTTGTCCAAAACATATTCCCATCCCCGTTCCCCGGGATTCCGATCCGGTTGTGCCCCTGTCCGGGAAGTGGCTCTGCAGGCTGCTCCTGTGCCCCGGATGTAAACTACTTTCATTTAGTTTCCGGAAAGTTTGATAGGGAGCTCAATTTCATGTCGAAATTCCCCTGCTTGTTTGCTAGGAATGATGGCAACTTGTATTTATGTGCCAAAGTGGTCCCGGCAGGGCACCCGGGTCGTTGTTGGCCCCTGTTCAGCAGCTGTGCCCTGCCCCGAATGCAGCTCCGGCAACCAGAGGTAATGATAATTAAAGTTTGTTACTTTGTGTCGTCACAAAATTTCTATCTATGGTACGTGCTGCTGTTCCGGATCCCCGTGTGCCTGAACACTCTTCTGCACCCTTTCCCCCTCCCCCCTTCCTTACCCCGCTCTTTTAAACGGCAAAGAACCCGCTTTTGTTGCGTCCCCCCTTTGATAAAAACCTTTGTCCCGTCCAAAGCCTAACACCTCGCCTTAAGAGATGAAAACTTTTCTGGAACATCTTTTTAGCAGATCCGAGATAATTCGGGCTCAACTCCCTCCCCTATACCCCGGGAACTCTGCGGTCGTAATGCAGATTAGTTACGGGTTGGGGACGCTTAAGGAGAATTACAGTTTCGATGCTGGCGCAGCACTTAAAACATTTTTAATTAAATGATAACAATTCGATTGTAAACAGGGTGGGGTAGGTTGCTGCGTGGTAACGCCTCCCAACGTAATTGGAATGCGCTGAAAAACAGTGGTGGGCAAGATGAGAGGCGACCGGCAAATCGAAGCCCGGTTTTGTAATTAAAAGTGTAATTAAATCACAGCCCAACGGGACTGCTTCCAAAAGGCCGGCACGAAGGATACCGAAAGTGGCATTCGGACTGATGCCGAAGTATTTTTTAATTAAAAAAGGATCCAAATAGTCCGGCGGCCATCAATTTCTAGACTTTCGAAGACAAATTACTGCGCTAAGCAGTCGGCCGTCTGAGACTAATTGAGGAGAGGTGAATTCTTTAGTGGCCAGATTTCGAGGAATTTCAATTGCGAAAGATATCTAAAATTTGCATACCGACCCAATTAAGGGTACTCGGTCCCAACATAAATTCTATGAATTAATATGGGAATCAAAGGCCTATCGTTACGGTGAGGTAGCACAGATTGATTAAAGGATGGTGGAGGTAGAATTGGTGGTTTTTCGAATATTCCACTACTGTGGCAGCAGAAAAATCCAATTTCAGCTACTGTTCGCAAATTTAATACATTAAAATGCAGCGAAATTTATTTAATCGAAACGTGCTCCCTCGCTATTCAATAGCAACCTACTGTTGAAATTATTTTAACCAGAGCATCGTTGCCACCAATATTTTATCACTAGGGCTGCGTATACTATACGGAGTTCTGCTGCACGATTTTTAGTATTTCAGAATCATATTCATTTTATTTATAGAACTAATTTTTTAATATTTCTAACGATTAACTAGTAAATACAATTTTTTAAAAATATTATACTATACTTTTTCTATACGATAACTACCTTGAGAAAGGAAATATGTGTAAAAATTGGGAATTTACTTTAAGCACAATAAGTTTAAATCGTAGGATCGTCTGAACTCGAATTTGGATTAAGCTTTATCAAGATAAAATCTCTAATTCAAAATTTCACCTTGATTTACGAGTCAATAAATAATGAAAAACCAAAAATTTACAAATATCTTGGTTTGGATGATCTTAAAATAGACTTGTTAGTGTATATGCAACATAAACAATTACGCAAATTTCTTGATTTACACTACGAGAAAATTAAATTTCTAAACATCCAAGTCTCATATATACGTTTTTTTTATAGTTCCTAGTAATTGCCAATTTGACAAATGAAAGTTGATTTGTGATCAGTATGTTTTGCTATTTCACCATGAATAGATTTAGTTTAGAACAATTTGCTTGTAAATTGTGCAAATTTATTTTGAAAATCATAGCTCAGTTTGCGCTACACCATCAATTTATTGCGGGTAACATTCTATTTCGCATAATAGACCTGAGAATTGTGCTCCATGATCACGTTGATCTCATCTCTATGGATTATTTTCTCTGGGGATACGTAAAGTCATTCGTCTACGCTGATAAACTATGGACGTTGGATCACTTGGACGGCAACATTTGTCGCTTAATTGCCGATATACGACCCCAGTTGCTCGATAAAGTGGATAAGCACTAATGGAATAAAAATATGTTTTAAATAAAGTCAACGCTATGGCCATTAACATTATTTTTTAC
Source organism: Philonicus albiceps (assembly GCA_963969385.1). Lineage (NCBI taxonomy): Eukaryota > Metazoa > Arthropoda > Insecta > Diptera > Asilidae > Philonicus > Philonicus albiceps. Next base: position 73,900,414 of record OZ017772.1, on the reverse strand, counting down.
GTATTTTACTTAATTTTAAATTTGTATACTTCTAAAAAAGACAATCTTTACAATCCATCAATTGTGATTCAAGGTCATATACATCTACAGAGAGTCATACTTCTTAAAATAAAACACTTTTTTAAGTTTCTTTTTCATAAATTTTGAATGTTGTTGTCCAACAACTTGTATGAATTGTGGTTTTTTCGATTTTAAATTTCAAATGAACGAGAATTTTCCCTGCATAAATTTGGATTGTTATCCTTAAGTTTTGAATTCAAATCTACGAGGTTGAATTTTTATGAGCTTGTCATTATATTTCTATCAGATGTAAGAAAATAGCTTTAATTGTGTCGTAAGTTATGTTAACTATTTTCAAATCCTAATAGTTAATAGCTAAATATATGCCTAAACTTGTTACTTTATACAAATGTATTATTTTAATTTATTTTATTTAATTTAAGGACAATCACGTAATTGTACTATGAAGCTTTTAAGAAAACTTTTATGCAGACAAGCACGCTTTTATTGCATTTTGAAATGCATGCCATTTTATTGTCCATAGATGTGTTTTACTAGTGAGAATTATAACTCTACTGCTTTCTACTTTTTCTTTATCTGTCCTTTTCTATGTGTAATGGGAAATTTGCATCTGTTAAACGTAATGAGCTCAAAGTTATGAATTAAAATCCCCCAAAAATCGACAAAAACAGTTAAAAAGCCATTTAACTCCTGGTACTTCCCCACTCTGTTAATATAGTTAATAAGCAAAAACATTTCTAGAGCGAAGCACGGACGGTATTAACTTCTGTTAGAGCACATAATAAAAAAGAAAACTTTTCCTTAACTAAAACTTTTCGGAGCTCATTTTTTCCTTTTTTCTGTTTTTTTTTCGAGCTGTTCAAGGAACTTCGGAAAATCTCAGCCCGGCATCCTTTGTGGACTTTCTTCCAGTTCTACACAAATTCCTTAACGATATAAACAAGAAATAATATGCAAATGTGACTCTACACGACTGAGGAGTTGGAGGCGTTCCTTTACGGCCGGAACGTTCTTGGTACGGAGTGCAACTTTATATTCTGTGCATGAGCATGTACTTACCGGGGGTAGGGCTTTTTATACGAACGAGTTCTGCCACAATGCAGGTCCTTCGATAGTTTTTCTGGCCATGTTTCGGGAACATCTGGAGCGGTACTTAAGCGCGTCTATCTGGGGCAGCTGGAGTGCTCCTGGATATGTGGGATAAGCCCAACAAGCGCACAAAGGAGCTCCCTAATTTCAGAAACATATGAAGCTCATGAGGTCGCATGTGTGAATGATGCTCTGTCTCAAGTTTTCTAGCCGTCCCCTCCTCCTCCAAGCTGGGGGTGTTAGAAGACAACGACGGTGTGTCGTTAATATCACCTATGCGGTGGGCACTTAAGGGAGTGCGAACTGCACTAGCCGGCTGCGAATATCCTGACCAGGGGATTCGGGGTAGTCGGTGCCCGGGGCATAAGTGCCTCCAAGAAAATTGAGGTGAAAGTCTGCAGAAGCAAAATTCTGAATCGTGAGGATTGTGTCTGGTGCGGCTCCCAACTTTTACCAGTTCCGAGTTCTGTGGCGGCGGACGACCGACCGACCAACCAATCGGAGCTCTTCCGCCCCGGGTGGGTGGCATTATTTTAAAGAAAAGACACCTCCAAACTCCGTCGGGAGGAGTAGGTGTCGAGGGCCGAAGAAAATATGAAGAAGTTGTAGCCTCCATTTGCATATTGATATAAATTTCACAGCATTTCGCTGGGATATTATTTATGGAGCCGGCAACTTCACTCAGAGTTTATTCTGATGTCGTTTTGTTTATTCGACGGGGTGCTATTTTTCCACCGTCTTCCCGGAATTGCTTTTGTCTTCTGTAGCGCGAAAAGTTGCGAGTTCCAGAGCATCTCTGGACTTGTCCTTGGGCGACCCTTCTTTTGGCCTGTGTCGCCCCAGTCGATATTATTGCCTCCGACCTGGTTCTAACCATCACCATCACCATCATCTCCCCCCGCAAAGAACTTTTCGCTATTCATATTAATTATATTTTTGTGTCTGTCTCTGGTTTTGTTGGATTTTTATAACTGAAACTTGCTCGAATTACTTTTTGATATGGAAAGGGAAAACACGCGGCGCACAATAGAAAGGCTTCCGCGGAAAATTTTAATTAAGAACTTTTGTGGCTTTCTCCAAGTTGGATTGTATTTTTATTTTTATTTTTTTCTTTTCGTTTCAGATTGCAATTGTTAACTAAAAGAAGGTGAGTACAACTGAATTTTCAAGAAGATCATATTTCTTGCCTCTACCTTTTTTATAATCCAAAAGGATGAAATTCTGATTTATGGTATGAGGGGTGTTAGTAAGAATCGGTTAGAGAAACATTGGCATTATCTTTAGTAACTCTAAATTAATAAGTTTATTTTAAAGCAAATAATTTCAAAATGTAAAAGTTTGCAATTAACTGGAGCATAATTTAGATTTAGAAAATATTTGCTTTTCTACAGAAAGTCTTCTGTAACAACAATAGAATATCACTAAATGTAGATCGAATTGTAATGGAAATGTTACATTTTAGTATAACATGCAAATAACTACTTCAGATACTACCCGAAGTAGTACGACAAACTATTTAATGCTATGCATTTTAGAAGGAAACTACAGTTTTTCCTAAATGTGGTTCTTTCGCGATAGAAATGATGCTTTTGATTCTGCAAAGTTCAAGTAATTAATGCAAAAACAAATAGAATTAAAAAATAGTTGATAGACTAAATTCTTACTGGTTTGAGTAGAAAGTTGAAACACTTTACAGAGGGGTTTTTGATGGTATAACCAAATTCAAATCGACTTTTGTGTAGATTCCGTGATATTTTAGAAATTTGTAAACTGATTTTAATTATAATTTATTTATTTAAAAGGGTATACGTCCTAAATAATAAAAACAAACCGAATACCTCTATTATTGAGTATTGGATTAATATCATTCAGATTTCCGGACTATCTTTAAGTATCTGACGCAATTTAGACCCCATTTACACTATCAGGGGTATGAGGAAATTTCATGAGTGCTATCTGTGATGGAAATGAGCTTTGAATCAATTTCATGAGTGTTTTCTATATGAAAATTACTCTATAGAAAATTATTAACATAGTAGTCTTTGATTCTCCACTCAATTCTCGCTTATGGGTATGCAGCAGCCTCAAATTATTATTTGACTCATCATCTCCTGCATTGTCTGTGTTTCTTACAAAAATAATGATGTCACGCTACTAAAAATTTACTTATGCCCTTGATAGTGTAAATTAGGTCTAGATTTCGATATTATTTAATAATTTTTAGTGATTTATAAAGTTTTCTTAAATAAATTACTGGTTTTAACCCACGAATATCTGGTTACCCTCGGTGAAGATGCAAAGGTATAGTGGCCCAGATTAAATGAGGCAACCACTGCTTCGGCCGGAAGGAAATCACCAGATCACCCAAATCTTGGTGGAACACTCATCATAATTTGTTTTCTACTCCCAAATGAGTCTTTAACCATCAGAGCTATGCATTATTTTTTTTCCTATTAAGCTATTCAGCAGCTTGCACCGTCGCATTAATCTTGCCCCGTCAGACAAGAAATTCAAGCAATTTAAGAAATCTGAGAAATCAAATGACGACAGCACACAAGAAAACCCGCCGATCAGGCTAAAGCACTTGAGTATTCGGTGCGCTGACGGAATCGGTAAAAGCGGAACGCGGCAACTCTAAAATTACCATCCGCCGGTGTAGAACATGAACGAACGCACTAAAAATAGGTACCCCGGTATCGAGATCGGCCGACTTTTGGCAACATTGCCCCGTTGAATGGCGTCCAAAGCTAAAACTCTTCTTATAAACAGCAGGCTATGTCAGGAGATCGACTAATGCAAGCGGTTTCGTTAGTTGGACCAGGTCTGGATAAAATGAGCAGGAGTGTCTTCAAGGAAACGTGTGGAGGCGGTGGCAAAGATGTTCTAATTTATCTCGAATAAAAGCAAATTAAGCAAAAATATATCTCAAAATTTACTGCCCCTGAAGCATTCCAAAATATCTCACTTAGTAATTTTTAAAAAAAATCCAATTTTAAATTTCCCAAGTAGCAAACTGGCTTTCATGAGAATTTTGTTAACAGAGACTTAATTTTATGTAGCATATTAACTAAATACCATATGTAGTCATCAAATGTATTTAGGAATCCAAATCAGATACTCATGCAATTAAATCAGGTTCATACCGAATTCAATTGAACTGTGACTAAATTGTTCTGCATGTTTAATCGATAGGGGAAATTCTTGGCTTGCACTATAGTTTAAAGTTCCAAATTTATGTGTGTTTTAAACTACCTATATTTAATAATTAGTTACTATTTAAATTGAGTCATTTATCATTTAATAAGTGTCATAAGTCATCATGTTGGCTCATTTATATAGAAAAATTTTCTCCCATACATCGATATAAGTGAGGGTAAATTTTCCAACTGCAAATGTGAGTCTGTAATCGTAAAAAAAATATATTTTTTTTGTGATATAGCTACACATTTTTGGAATTTATTCTTTACTTGCACTATGCAAAATTTCCAACGGGGAGTACCCTCTATAGGTTTTGAATTATTTCCGAATATTTGATTTATTTTTGCAGCTCTAAAGGACCGTAGACCTAAGTATTTGATATTAATTTCAACTTGATACCTCCACGCGTTCCTGAGAAAAAGGGTCTTGAGAGACAGTCAGACAGATAACGAAGTGATCATACAATTTTTCATTTTGAGGTAGCCCTTTTTCTGAAAACTTTCTGCCTTTTTGAGATATTATATGCGGGAATTTGCTACGGAAAAGCTACGACTTCAACCAGGGGACAGGGTTCGAACCTGCACCCTTCGACTTCGCCTTTTGCGCTCCGAAGCTCTCTAATCAACTGAGCTACCCGTGGCCTTGCTGCCGATGCATTTTGGAGGAATTTTTGTTCTAATGAGTAGTGCAATCGACCGATCCCACATATTTAGTAAATGTTTATAATAGTTACATAAATTTAATACGACAAACGTGTAGATTTTTTGCTGGTAATATTTGTAGAATTTGAAGACTTTTTATAAATTAAAGGTTTAAGATATAGTGGACCAATGTTACTTATTTTAAAGCTACTTGTTTTTGGTTGTACAATGACTATTTATAATTTGTATTAATAGCACAAATTGTTTTTCGTTTCTACATCTCCTTCTGTATAAAACTCTAAGGATACCCAACGGAAGTAAAATGCGATATGCTAGCATTTTTCAATAAAATATTATTGTGGAATCAAAAGCATTTTATACAAACATCAGCTTTACCAGTTAGTTCTACAAAATTGCCTCATTGGCATTTATTTATTATTCTTTATAAATATTTAACTTATGTAAATATCTTTTATGCAAAATTTCTAGTAGATTTGGGACATTTTAATTAAGGAATAAGGATGGGAGTACAAAACGTGTACCGCACTCTTGGCTAACCAAAAACAGTATCTTGAAAATCTAGGGAGAATGTATGTGCATAGTCTTGGGACTCCATCAACAACACAAAACGTAAATTACATTCAACACGTTCTTGTGCCAGGTGGTATTGTTTCTCGGCAAGGATCGAAGACTCCCCCGAGGAGGACTTTCCACACAACTGGTCCTGCCAATGTCTTCTCGGGATGCTGGGCTTAATAAATCCCTCGCAATCCCCAGACCGAAGATTAAACACTATTCCTCCTCTATTTGATGGTTAAACAAATGCTCCCCCAAAATCACTGCACACATCTCCGGGATACCATCGATATACCCACCAAACAAACGTGGCTAAGCTTGAAAATTTCCTTTTCTGCATTGCATCCAATAAATGGGGATGCCCCGGACAAAACATGGCAATTGTCATAAATTTTCCCTTGGGGCTTTTATAGGCCCATTCGAAAAACACTCGACAGCGAGAAAATCTATGACTTCGATTTTCGCCAATTCAAAGAGCATAGTGTTCGATTTTTTGTTTGTTTTTTGTTTTTTGTTTTTTCGGGGCGATGTGGCGCGCTGCCCTCGTTCCACCCAAGATTTATTTTTGATAGCAGACCAGACCACGGCGGGGGTGGCCGCGGCAAGTACAAGGAAAAAGAAAAAACAAAAAAACGTGCATTCGAATCGGAGCCCGGGGGTCTTTACTGCAGGACATTTGGGACACCGCTGGCCACCAGCAATTGGACAATTTCCTGCCGCGTACCCCACGATCCGCACGTGTAATGACTAAATAAAGTGGTTGGAGCTCTTGTAAAATTCGTCTATGTTGCGATAGAGTGCGTCAATTAGGAGAGGTGGTTGGGGGAGGTCAACATAAATAATTTGGCAAATAGCCGCTCGACCGCTGAAAAAGATCCGCCCCGATAAGCCGGCTGGGCTGCAATTAAGCGGGAAGTGATTTGTAAATTGTAACAGGGCAATAAACGTAAATAACAATTTCGGTGGATGAATGACGAAAAAATACGGAAAAAAAAATTCAGTGGTAATTGGACCACGTCCAAGGTAGGCGAAATCAATTGAAGCCAGCGGTGTGACCCCCTCTCCCTATTAGAGCAGGTTATTTTTGGGATACATTCGGCGGCAGTTTGGAGTATAAGTAAACTTAAAAAGTTGTAAGCGGGTCTGATGGTGGCACACATTTCGCGCTCAAAATTTTTGAATTCTAAAAATTCACAACTTGCGATGATGTCTGCTTGCAGGAATCTGCACTCAGCCGCCTGTTACAATGATATCATCAGAAAAAGGGTGACATAATAAGAAAATCGAGAGATTTATAAAATCTCTCGTCAGGTTTTCTGAAATTTATTTAAATAACTAAAACATCAATTAGGCGATTGCGACTAGATTTTGTGAGACTGTTCAAAATAAAGGAATTTCTTTGATCTCGTTATTTAACCCTTCTGAGAATTTTTATTTTTACTTGAATGGTTTGAAAAACCTTTTCTATAATCTGAGTTCGGATCAATTCAACTAGACCAAGGACTTTGACATTTTTACTTTACATGACCACAGAGCTTAGGTTTCAAATTCGGAACATTCGCAGACTACTTTAAGCGGGTTTAAATAATAAGAGTAGTAGTTTAAAGAGTTCAGATTTTTCTATGGTATTTATCTTTATACCCTAACTAGACTAGCTGATTAATTTTGAGGAAAAACTTAAAAACCAAAACCTCTTGAATGGACCTATCTACCCTAACTAAAGCTACCTTACATATGATTAAAATTATCTAAGCTTGGGGGTTGGGGTTGTTTACTTTGCTAAGTATCTACTAAACCAATTTTAGCAATTTGGAATTATTAAAAATGTTCAAAATTATCAATGATGAGGTAATAAACTAAAAATAATTATAATGTGTACATTAGGCGGTTATTTTTACTTATAAACTTCTTTTTAGGAGCGGTCAGATTTGACCTAGTGGCATATTTGAAACAAATCCTTCATATTACCAGAAAATTGGTTTTCGTTGTAAGAAACTTCCAGTTTCATTTAGAGAGACATTTAATACAGAATTTAATGGTTCTGATAACGTTGAAATGATTTTTCTGAATTCTATCATTTGTAGCAGGGACGAATGGTTATTTTTCTACCTTTTCCTTGTGAAATTTGAGTTCGGTTACTCAGTAAACTATTGATTCCCTTTATCAGTAACGTACTTCCTTTGCTCTGGAAAAAAAGGGGAATATTGGAAAGAAATACGTCCGCATCATCACAATGTAGGCACTCATTGATGAGTAAAAGAGAATTTCCTAAAAATAGACTATAGGCTCTGGTGAGGGACTAAAAATAGAAACCCTAAACGACAATTCCATGCATTCAAACCCTAAAAAGAGAATTTTCTGAAAAGTTATCAATATTTGCCAAAGTGTGGGTGAAAAATAAGTTGCGGAAGGCGGCGAGGAAGTAAAGTTTGATGAATACTTCCCCTGGGGGATGTAATGCAGACATTCTATACTCTTTTCTACGTAGCCTTTTATAATTGAAGATAATGAGAAAATCGTGCCAGAACGTACTTGGGGAGTATTCCTTTTTTTTTTTCTTACAACTACCTTTTGCTTCCTGTCCTTGAGGGCAGTACCCAGTACTGGTGGAATATCCACCCTTTCATTGTCGGCTATTTCTTGGCCCGGGGAAGGGCTCTGCACATTGCCGACATTGCTGAAGTGCTCCCGATGAAGTGTTAAAAGATATGAGGGCCGCAAAAAAAAAATTAAAGGTGGAGGCAGAACAAAAAAAATAACGAAATATATAAGCAGTACGCCAAGGCACGTAAGACCCTTAGAAAAAGGAAAATATGACGAGAGCACGTAACCCCTGGAGCCAGAGTGCAACTCCTCCCTGGTACTACCCTTAACATCACCGGGGAGGTTTGCTTCCCTCTGGGCTTTGTTCCGGAAATAGGCAAAAAACTTCGCATTCGTTGTGGTTAATAATTGAAGCTAATGGAGCTATGTTAATTAGTTTTTAGCATTACGTGCATTATCCAGGTAGAATTTATAATTGGGCGGTTGCTGCAGATCGAACGCGTATACCCCTCTGTCCCATTTGTTAGATTTATCCAGGGACGTGATTGCGATATTTGCTCCAATTTTCCATGATTAAACACAAAATTGTTGTGGCGAAGGTCATAAATTTGTGGAAATTTGTGGAAATATACTTATTAATTAAAATATTTATTTGATTCAGTCAGTGCTGTACTTTGAATTAATAAATTTATTCACAGGGTAACTATTACCAAAAGCTATCAATATCAAAAAATATTTTCTTTTTGGATGAAGAAAAGTAATTTTTAAAATAAATAGTTTAAAATTTGTACTTTATTTTGCGCTAGTTCTTCTTCAGCTCGGTATATGAGTCTCGGTTAAATTTTAAATGAAACGGTCTAATTCTGATTTATTTAACCAATAATTTTACAAGATACTAAAGAGGCGAAGTCTGTGTTAAAAACTGAAACAAAATTTTCTTAAATTTAAGAAGTGGCTAAGTTAGACTAAGCCTACTTTTTAAAGGATAAAATCAGGAAGTTTCTCTTTTATTACACTTCATTGCTGTAACCTTTAAGGGTTTGTTTGTGGTTGGTATGACATTCCACCTGCATCACAGATGGTGTGCAGAATTATTAAGAAATGAAATTACGTTCAAGAAAACTAATTTAAACGGAGACTATCCTTGAAAAATATGTGTAATGATCTAATCTGGGTTTGGAATTTCGCATTGAATTGAATTTTTTAAATTGTTACCTATAGCAAAACTTTTAAAATTTGAAAAAAATTAAATCAAATGATTTTTGCCCATCCAAACTTAAAGTCGAGAATTAAGAAACTTATTGGATCCAATTTTAGATTTTTAATGGGCATAAATCAATGCAATTTGATTGTCTTTTCTTTAAATTAAAAAAATTTTCTATAAGTCTCAAAGCTGGGAATTCTTTTCAATAGCCATTGCCGGAGTTCCACGGGCCTAGCTGAGAAGGAGACTCTTTCTCACTTCCTGTGCAACTGCCCAGCACTAGCAGGGGCTAGATATCGGGCTCTGGGCATATACTTCCTCGGTAGCATTAGTGATCTATCTTCGTCTAAGATCGGGGAGCTAGTACTCTTTTTGAACTTCATAGGTTGGCTTTGATATCACGACATATCAACTTACTTTAACTTTCTAGTTTTGTTCTTGGGTATACTGTAGTTTCAAAACGGTGCAACCTAATCACCTCAAATGAATGCTTTTAAAAATTTCCGTCAACATCTGTGAGAAAACACCAAAGATAGTTTAAACTAAAACAAATAATTACAGTGTCTAAAATTATGGTATAAAATGATTTTGGCTAATACAACTGCTAGAATTACGCTTAAAATTCATACGTCTCGAAGGTTATTCTTTGAAAAATTTTCATTTGGAGGCAATCCCACTCCATTTAGATTTAATTTTGACCAGAAACGCCCCTTGTTTCTCATAATTGACTAAATAACAGCTGTACGAAAAATTACGCTTACAAAATTGGCAATTAGTCCCCCTAATACGAACAACTCTACCCGAAAAAAAAATTGGGGTTCGTCTATAAAATGGGGCCGAAAAATGAACAGCCGGCCGTTTGTAGGGCGATTGCCAAATAGCTGATTAGCATTACTAAAGACAAATAAGAATAAAAAATGAAAAAATCATTTACAGTTGACCTCCATAATTTCATCTGGAGGAGCAATAAAAGCGAATGCCATTGACGCGCTTCCTCCTCCATCCTCCTGCTCCCTCGGGAGTTGGGAATTGATTATCTCAATTACTTTCATTCTGCCGAAGAAAAGCAGTATTTTCTCCTCGAATTCATCTAATTGAACCAATTTTTCCCGGGTCGAATTGCTGCTCCACTACTTCAGAGTTCGGAGTCTGGGGCCCGGCGATGGCCAGCTACCCTGGGAAGATATCTTTAGGGGGCGTTCGGGAAAAGCGGGAGTGGTGGCAATTTCTCATATCTTTCAAGGCGAAGGCATAACTTAGACTACATCTTTTATCATTGCCGGGATGTTTGGAATATCATTGCCTGAGTCCTGCCCCTCCCCCCGGCCGGGGCGCCTTAATTAACTGCGAAAACATCAGACAGCCCAAAAGCACATGGGGCAAACTGACGAACTTTTTACCCGACAGCAGCGGCAAGTAACTTGCCCGTAGGGGTGGACTGGGGGACCAAGGGACTCGCTAGGGATTTCCGAAATCCTATTAGGGAATCCAGGTCCACCCCTGCCGGGTATCGGTTTTTACAACTAGGGGCCGCACCAATTAACTTTTTCCGCATCGATTGCCAAAAGCAAAAGACGGTTTGGGTTCTTCTGGGAGGGGGGTACGCCGTTTCGCTGGATGGGGGCGCGGTCTCTTCATCAAAAACTGAAAACTGCCCATTTCTGTGCATAATTATTTTCGGAGCTAATAAATTAAATCGCATAATTACACGAGCAAAAAAGGATGGTGCCCGCAGGAAAACAATAAAAGGGAAATCCCAAAGATCGGGCTAGGATGATAACAGCAGCCTTAGAAACCGCGACACTTCCCCGAGCGGTCCCTTCATTGACGGAAAGAGCCTCGGGGAGGGTGGAGAAAAACAGGAAAAATCTCTTAATCGGCCGGAATAGAAAAGGTTTCGAGGTCCTCTACGAATTTTATGTACTCCGGGACATCCGTTCGAAAGGTTAAAAATACCTTGAAGGGTTAGAAAACAAAAGTCCCGCTTAATAGGATCAACAGATTCAGTACGCTACGGTCCAAAATGTAGCCCTCGGGAGGCTGACGGACGGGGCCTGATGAAATTGAAATTGAACGACGTGCTAAGTAGATCGTTTATGGCCAGCTCGGTATCACGTAGAATTATTTAGAGTCCCACAGACCCGTACTTGACCCATCTAAAGATCACACAGATACCCAGCTCAGGACACTTAAGAATTCGTCTATTTTATTGGTCACTGGATGTATGTGACGCCGTCTGTCTCCAGACTACACCTTCATCACGCCAAATTGGCAAATTAAACTTTTATCAAAAGCACACTCCACCTGCCCCCAGATGATGATGACCTTTCGAGGGCTACACGAAAAGTTTGGTAGGGATCAGGGAGTGCGTGCTCGGGTATAGTTCTATAAAAATTGCCGCCACCCGACATTTGTCGGACAGACAGGCACTCTCCTTTTGAATTTTGTACGAGAAATGAATGTTTTGACCGCGACTCCCCCCAAAACGCTGACATTTTTATTTAAATGACAATGAAAAGGGTCTAGAACGTTTCGGTCGCATTTTTCCATTATGTGAAGGGGGCCAGTGTCGGTCATTCGCTAATTGCGTTTGAAATATTTGCATTCCCAGGGATAAGCTTAATTAAAACCGTGGATGATTGATAGCAAGATCCCGTGAGCATTTTAATTTTTCTGATGGTCTCTCGTTACTTCTAAATGATTTTAGCCAACGTCTCTCAAATCGAGAATGGAAAGAATCTTGTTAAATAGACCTAAGTTAAAAGTAGAACTAACTTAAACATACAGGACAATTTAGGGTCTAATAAGTTTTAATATATCTAAAATGATGTACCCAAGTACAGAAAAATTTCCAATTACACTAAGCAACCAAGAATGCATACAATTAGAGGAAAAACCAAGAACCATCAAGTACTAGGATTAGTTTAAGAGCTTAATTTACTAAGGGCAACATGTTTGCAGCTAGCTAAAGAGCAGTTAAAAGGATCAAAACGTTGAAGCCTAACTATAGGAGAGCTATACTAAAACAGCAACTAGAGTTCTAAGTGGAGAAAAAACATCACTACTTGTCCTACCATATGCAGGAATACGCAAATGTAAATCAGCCAAAGTATTTAAATATTTGTGATAGGTGTAATGTAAAGTGCATTTGATGATATACAGTCTCCTATCAATAAGAGGGGATAGGTTGAGCGAGGAAATACGATCAAGATAAGGAATATATGGTCTATCGAATTTTCTTAAGAGACTCTGCGAGAATTTTCTCTGAACAGATTCGATTTCATCAATTTTATTTTGATGATACGGATAATAATATTCAAGAATGCTACGCACTGTAGTCAAGAATTCACCACGAACAGATTTTGAAGATAGGTAGAGGTGCGTAGAATAAAGCTAACTAAAGTCTTTAAGACCTCTTAGAAGTCTCACAAATGAGAGCATTGAAAGTTAGCGTACTGTCGAATGTGATCCCGAGATCCTTAAACTCAATAACCTTCTGTAACGTTACGGACCCAAGATGATATACATTTAGTGTGGGATTCTTTTTAAAAATATAAGTCATCTTAAAACATTTATTAACATTTAACGACAAGCGATTAACAGTACATTAGTCCTCAAGAGCGAGTAAATTGCGCTGAAGGATATCACAGTCATCAAAATATTCAATTACTCTGAATATTTTGAGATCGGCAGCATATAAGAATGAGTAGTTCTAAGTAAGAAGCTCCCAATCTGAAGCCTTCTATTCAAATTTTGCTACTATTTTTTGTATTTGATAGTCTACATTATGAAAGTATTTAGTATAACTTTTCTATAACTCTTTCTTTTTCTTGGATAAAAACAGAATAATATTTCTGTGTACACTTTGAAAATGTTTTTAGTATACTAACTTTATCTTTATAAATATTCTCGAATAAATCACAGAATCTCAAAATATAAGCCTTAACTTCTTTTTTTTTGAGCCTTATGTTACGCAAATCTAACACATTGTTTGGAAAAACTTAAGCAACTTTCTTGTCCGGATGACATCCAAATCTGTCGTCATTAAAAGTTTAATTAAAGCGAAAAATATTAAAAATTCCGAAATTCGTGAAACTTTTCTCAGCCCCAAGACACCCGAACTTACTTAAAAATTCGTCGTACACAGAATTGTCTGCCAGTTCGTTTTTCTCAGTGCAGCCGGTGCGCATTGAATGTCTCAGGAAATCCCTTAATACCTTTGCAGCACAAGGCGAAGGGCCTTGTCCGAGAAGCATCCGCGTCGAGTGGACCCGTTGGGTTGGTTGTTGAAGTTATGCAACAACAGGAGAACTTAAATAAGCTTATAATTGCTAGACGAGGACGGGGGATGGTTTTTTTTTGCGAAACTATAGAAAGAACCCTGCCAAAAGCAGTGAAATTTCACCCCGAAATCTGTTCTTTGGCCATGGACCGAAAAAGAGCGCGAAAACTAGACAGAGACAAAGCCGCTGCCGCCTAGCCTCAGGATAATAGGGGAGGGGGAAGAAATGAAAATTTATATCGAAATAGTTTGTTCGCCAATGTTTCATGTACATGCATACAAAATGCAAAATTGTAGGGCCGCGGGATGTACGTGGCCCGGCGGGCTGGAAAAACAGCCTGAGAACCGTGGAAATTTCTCAGGATGTGCGCGACTGTGCATATACCGGGGCTTAAACGTTGTTCTTCGAAAGTTGGTAAAGTTTTTAAACCTTTAGAGACAAAAGACAAAAGTTTTCGTCCATTGTCAGTTAGTTAAGTGCACACAGGAAGTTGGCTCTGAACTTTTGCATTAAGTCTTTCGAACGGACTCAGTTTTCCTACCGAAATAACTCTATTCGTCGGCATCAGTTCAAGGAAGTGCATTGCTTTCTCTGAGATTGCATTGTACGAAAGGAGCCTCTTTTCAGACCCTCTGCCCTGCAAAGGAACTCCACACTGCATCCAAAAAATCCTGTTCGCTAGAGTTGTCTGATTAAATTACTGGGGCTTGTTTATAACAAGAAAGGCGTTGTTTTTGGATGTTTAGCCGACTCCTTAAAAGTTGTGTACTCTTTCAATGGGTTGAACCCGATGAAAATATACTTTTTAGGGATTTTTTTTTAGATAGGCTTATCGACATCCAATATGCCAATATGCGTTAGGTACAGTTCTTTTCTATTAGGTATTATTTTCGATTAGAAAGCTCCAGTTTTGATCGGCTTGAATGCATTACTTAATTTTAATCGTTCGTGCGAATGCAATCGACAAAAATTATATTCAATTAAGACACGTGTACCAAGGTCTCAAAGTTTGCCCCACTGGTGACCTCCGGAATCCCTCAATTTTGCTAGAAATAAGGGGTAATTTTATGGTAGTCGACGAATGTAACTCTGGTGCTCAAGGCTTAAACTGTGCGATTCTTGTTCACAAAGTAGCTCCATTAGCCGACATTGTGCCTAGAAATGGCCGTAAACAGTTCGTCGGATTTTTATGCACCGATTGCATGTTTACCCATTACACTGATTGGGGCAGTGTTCAGTTGAAACAAAAACAAGAATTTCACTTATCGCAGGTAATTGAGCCGGGCATGCGAGGCCATTGAGAGTGATATTTATCGAGAGTTAGTTAGGCCATACAGGATTCGCGAAAGCGTCTGCAATCAAAGACTGCAACTTAGTTTTTGTTTTTCCGTGGCAGTACTGTTGTTTCAGGAATTCTTTCCTGAATTAATTTTTTTTTTTTGTATTTTTGTTTTTTAGTTGAAGCGCGCATCACAATCGGGGAGCTTTGTGCAAGGTTGCGTGTGTTGCAATCGTTAAATTGAAAGTCTCATTAACTGCGGAAATGCCATGAACCTGGTGCCCTGTTCTACAGGACCTATAATTCTGGGCTTTAGAATCAGAGTGCAATGTGTTCTCCTCAAACGGCCTCAGGTACAAAGCTGACACACTTTTTTACGTGTATGTTGCCCTGAACATGCCCTCGGCCGGCCCATTCCTTGGGAGAACCTTCACCCCACCGTTTGACTGATTAATTATCCGGCAACCTCGCAATAATTAATTTAAGAAAGTTTTCTAATGAACGATTATCCCCCGGCCGTCGTTGTCGTCGTCGTTTGTGCGCGGGGGCAGTCGTGTTAATTAAAATGTACAAGGCGAAGATTGCATATTGCATATATTTAGTTTTCCCCCACGTTCCACCCTGTTAAACTTTTTTATTTAATCGAAATTAAAAAGTTAAATTGAGGCAAAAGTGCAGCCCCGTCTTTGTTGAAAGGTTCAGAGGAACAGGGTGGCAGAGTATACAGTGGTGGGCACACGCTCTTCAGTATAAAGTAATTAAACTGATGTACTCGAAAAGTTTGTCCAGGTTAAACTGAACCGTAATAGAATCGTTAAGATTTTCCTAGGATAAGATTTTTAATTATTTTCGACAATTGCCAAGGACTTGTTTTTCGTGCAAATTGATTTGGATTTGAGAATTTGGGTTTAAAGCATATGCTTTTGAGTTATTAGAGAATTTATAAAGACCACTTGATACTAAGAAATTTTTTTTTTTCGCGGAACAATTATTGAGTCAAGATCCATTCGGAAGTGGAAGCCTTCTATAAAGCATTTTGTGGAGCCTTCTTTGAAATGAGAGAGGCTTTTCTTATCGTATCTCAATTCATATCCTTTATTTTTTACAATAATAAGACATATATTAAAAGGAGTACAGAAGCTGTGACGAAGGGTTTTATTGCTTTTAATATATTTACGTTTTCGAAAGTTATATCAGTGCGACTTCCTTTTGATAAGAAACAAAATCCTTCCACAGTCTTTCTAATACAAGGTGGCGAAAAATTAATCACTCTATCCGAAAATGTTATAATTATTGCAAATGGTGTCGTACGTCAATCATATTTGACATCTGTGAACTACACAGCTGCAGAATATAAACAGACAAGCAATGGAGCGCTATACACCGCAAGAGCGTGGAATAATTGTGTCCATTTTTTTGACTAATAATCTGTCGGTGGAGTTAGCACATCGTGCATTTCGATGTCGATTTCCTAATCGTGTCGCGCCAACAGGGTTTTGGCGATTTGGCATGGGCAGCCAGATAGCCCGATTTAGTCGCGGATTTATGCCAACAACCCTCAGAAAATTGCAGTCCTTAAAGAGAATATTCGACAGGAATGCGAACAGTTATCACCGGAAATCTTGCGGAAAGTCATGGAAAATGCGATGGAAAAACGGGCACAAATGTGTATCAACACTGGCGGCAGCCATTTGACGGATATCACCTTTTCCACTTAACAGAAAAAATTGTAAAGGTCCAAAGATAAAGATTTCCATCACTCAAAATATTTAATAAAAAAATTACAAAAAAACAAAATTGAATGATTAATTTTGCGCCACCTTGTACAAGGCCGTTTCCAACTTTCAATTGGGAAGAATTGCAGTTGAAAATACAAATGATACTTAAAACAAATGTAGTTTTAGGATAATATACGATTTCTCATACGATTTTCATAATTAACGCCCTTTTTAAAGCCAAAAAACTACTTTAGATTTGTTAAATTTTAATATCTCATCGGTAATACATGGAATACCGACTTAATGCCATAGTTATTTAAGGACTAGTCCGTGTAAAATTATTTAAAGTACCGTATTTTGATCCTTCATTAAAATGTTCTCAAAATGTTTGAATTGCAAAAGACTGCTGTAAATGAGATATGAATTATGCATTTCTTTTGATATGTTAATTAAATGAATTTAATTCCTTTAAATTAATTCGGTATCTATTAAGAAACTTTAAAATTCATTAAAACTTTGTCAAAGTCTCAAATTAATTCTTAAGTGCTAACATTGTTGATTGGTTAAATTATCTATGTTGATATTTTTGTTCTATTGGTATATAATTTTAAATAGAGAGGTATTTTTTGAGAAAACTATTTTATGTTTATCTTTATGTGAGTGTGACGACTTTTAATTATTTTTTTTTTTAAATATGTTTATGAATAAAACCACACGAGGTCAGTGGCTGATAGATGAAATCGCTTTGAAGTTGAAATATTCTAAATCTTCCAAAGTTGCTTCGAATCAAAATCAGAAAAATCGGGGAAACTGAAAAAAATGTCAAGGTCTCACCGCTCGAATTTCTTAAAATCTCGAAACATCGTTTTGAAATCTATTGGGGAAGGTTGCGCTAAATATCTTCGATAATATTCTCATTCTAGTCTAAATTAAACTTCGACTTTATAATTCTGTGCTCTTGCACATACACACACCGGAGCACATGACTCACGCAACACTCGGCCGCTTAAGTTGCTACCCGATTCCCCGTGCCTTCTCGTGTCGCTTGTTATTTATGACGTGCGATAGGAGAACGTGTCACGTTTTAGGAAGGCCCATAAACCGAAATGAATCACTGGGTCGGGGCTGTGTTACGAATTAATTGTGGGGGTGTCTGTTCTCAGCGCCACCATCGGTAGCCACTTGCAGCGATAGTGTGACTATTTCATCGGGATATAGCCTATTAAGGCGCGGTACAGGCGTGCCATGCATCCGGAAAAGGGCTGTCGATTTACACCGAACAGATGTTTCTTTTTGGTTTGAAGTCGCTGAAATGACTGTGAAGAAATATTAATTGCAACTAAAGAAATCTTCGTTTGCTTTGTCGCCTCTTCTAAATCGATGTTTCTGGCATTTTCATTTTTCGGATTGTGTCTGAATGATTTTGCGCCCTCCATTGGAGTTCGGCTGCTGCTAACGATGGACCCCATTTGTTCAAAATTACAAAGGAAAAATTTACAAGAATATTTTGATTGTGCTCTGGCCCGGAGAAGTTTTGAATGGGCCAACTGAACCATGCACTACTTAACTGGCTTTAATTAAGCTTTTGCAGCTAATAAAAAAAAATTGGGCCACGAACTGTTCACTGAGGTTTGCATTTAATGCAAAACTACTCAAAACTTCTTGTTTTGAAAACCGATTCAAAACTTTTACTGGGTTGGCGCAAAAACTTAATGAGATTGCATCAGAGTGGTGTTAATGAGGATATAGACAATGAGAAGATTCAGAAGATACAGTCGTTAAAGGAAGTTACCAACGAACGCCTCATTTTATGCAGAGCAGTGGACTTTAAAAGGCCCAGACACTTTGTTTTCCATTCATTTTAAATTAATTTTGAAAATAGACTAGATTTACAAACGCGTATCATGTAAACGATAGTAATCATGAGGTGTTAATACAATTTTGCAAACTTTTACCCTAATTCCTTAAAGCTGTAAATTAGTCAAGGTAACATTTATGTATTGTCGGATAAGCTTTGCGAGTCTGAAAGTTCATTCATTTTTAAAATGTAAGGTACAAATGTTTCGAATATTCCCTACGAATATTTTATTAAGGGACATTTAATGTACTTGGCTTATGAATTATTAATTAAAGTAAAAAGGACCATGCTTGTGGATCGTTCTGTAAAGGAATTTGCAAACATTAAACTTTCCTGAATATTTTTTAAAATAGATATCTAGGGGCCAATTTCGCTATACTTTTGCTCTAGGGAAAAATTATTTTTACTAGTGCTCTTTTCAGTTTTTAATGATGTTCAAGTTGTGGTATTACTTTTAAAATATGGATAATATTGAGGTAATAGAACATTTTCGTTTAAAAATTCGTATTTTATTTCTCGGTGCGAAATAATCACAACACCCCACCCACCAAAAGAAAAAATAAAACTAGAATATGATGTAAAATGTATACAAATATTTCATAAATCCTATTGTAATTTAAACATACACTCATGGAAAACTAATTAGAAAATGGCTTGTACCCCTTATACTAAACTTTTTCTGACTGGGAGGCACAAAATTGAATTATATTTTTAATATTTAAAAGAAAATAAAAATTGTATTTTTAGTTATTTAGATTATAAGATATGAAAAATCCACAGAGCCTATCTGCATCTCCCGTATCTGTTTCATAGCGATTCAATTAGCTGTTTGTAATTTTTAACTGAGGCATCTTCCCATGCTGTTTTAACAGCATTGATAAGATCGTCCAAATTTTTGTAGTTTTGACCATTCAAAGGTGTTCAATCGAGTTGATATCCGGAATTGCAGAAGGCCGTTCAAGGACGTAGACAGAATTATCCTGAAGGAATGTTTTTGTTAAATTTGCCGTATGTTTTGGATCATTGTTCTGTTCGAATTTCTTCTCTGCCTATGGAAATGTAACGTTTTTCAGGATCTTAACATAATTTTATTTCGTTAAACGTATCCCCTATTTGGCATATCAGACCCACCCTGTTCCAAGAGAAACAGACCCAAACAGTGATACTTCTTCCGCCACCATTAAAAACAACTGGGGTGTATTTTGGATCGAATATGTATGTCTTCTACAACCAGGTCTCATTCTACTAATTCTAGTTTCGTTATTTTTGGAATACGTACGAGCGACTTCTGATAAGTTCGCAGCCTAAGGCATTAAATGAAAGAAAAGTATGAGTATTTTATTTTTACTTTTCAATATAGTCTCCCTCAAGCGAAAAACATTTTTCACATCTGGCGTATAAAGATTTTAAATAAAAAAATATTCATTTTCTTTTCTTTGAAAATGCCTTTCTGCAGCCTCCTTCAGTAAAATTAGTCGAATCCGGCTGACATGATAATGTTTGTCCTTCAACAGATAATTTTTTAATGATCTCATTATCAAATGAAGGTTATATTTATACTACCAAAGAGTGTCGCAATTAGTGCTAACGCAAGTGAGATAATGAGACATCGCTAAGTATCTTGGACCGAGGACTTATCTGCCACCCCTCATACTTCCATTGGTTGGCTATCTAGGCCATATGATTTTTGGCAAATTTTAATCTTTTCCTTCTGTTAATTTTTCTCACTAGCGGCTTATTTCGTGAAAGTCGCTCACCCAGCTCCTACCAGACGTCTTTTCATAGTCCTCGATGAAATTAGGTTTGTGTTGCTGGAAAAAAATTCTATGACAAATTTTTTGATGTACTAATGATTCTTCGATCCCTGGAAAAGTTTTTCAAAGTCTTTTATTTTGGCGTGGAACATTTTCCACAGTATCATACTTTTTAAAGTAGTAAACACCACTATAGTGAGTTTAGTGAGAAATTTTTCTCACTAGTGATTTGTCGATACGACAAATTTTGCTTTCGAAAGGCCAATAATTTTTGTTATAATTTTGTTTACCAAAATGTAAGAGTTTGCCTACTCTGGATAACCAGAATAATGATTAATTATAATTAATAAGTAATAATAACAAAAATAATAAGGAAATCGTCGTTCAGTACTACCGTGCTAGCGTTTCTAATTATTTGTCCATGACTGGGACACAGGTTTACAAGGTTTAAATGTTTTTTTCTTTTGCATATCTAAGACATTTTTGAAATTTAAACAAACAAATTGCTCCCAATTCTGAATTGTATCTTTTAATTGGATTTGTTGCCAAAAAACTGAATCATAGAAAAGATCATATACACTTTTATGTATTATAGAACCCCTTTCATCATATTTTAAAGCCAAAAAATAAAAATGTCCTATTAATAAAACCTAAAATTTGCATGTCTCATTTTCAAAATAAACGGCTTATATACAAAATTACATGTTTGAATCAATAAAATTCGTGCTTAAGCTCCCATGTCCCTCAAATAATCTATGAGGGCATGAATAATTTACGATGAATCCTGCTTTTGTCTTGAGCATAGATTTACAGCTCATCGCTGTTAATTTTGGCGCTAAAAAGTGTGAAATTTTTTTACCACCTGGCTGCTGGCATCGAGAGTAAGCCAAACAAAGCATACAATAAAAAATTTTGCAGGCAATTATTTATTGATGAGCATAAAAGCGGAAATTGCTCTCAGCTGTTTTTATAGGAGCCGTATTTTCCCAAACGATTTTCCTGTTCGCTGCTGTCGCCACGCCACTTCTGCAGGTATGGGAACGGGGTGGTGTGTGCGTGGGCAAAAGGATGAGGGATGGGAATGGGTTTCGGTGGCGGATATCCAGGGCTACCCGTGCCACTAGACGGGTGAAATGTGAACAGCCCTTGTATCTCCCGTCTATCTTCTGTCGTTGGTGGAATGGGTCGGAGGAAGGGGTTGGGGGGGGGGGGGGGGGAGGCTACTGTTCAGTTCATGTTGACAACGTCAATGACACGACCAAAACACCGACCGGGGCAGAAATTCCCAGGATCGTTAATAAGAAGCAGCGAGCAGGCCCTAATGCGCCTTGGTCGATTGTGGGGGTATGGGACCGGGAGCCCCCCCCCCCCCCCCCCCAGGCGGGTGCGCCTTCGAGCTGAAGGTGGAATGCATAAATTCGAGGAGCATGCCAAGTTGTCGCTTTGATATTTCGTCATAGCGTGGTTTCGTGCAGTCACGAAACGGACGATACGAAGCACTCCTTGCGAATATTCCCGCGCGCAACAAGTATCGGACGAAACGGGATCAGGGGGGGGGGGGGGGTATCCGCCGCTTACTTGGCGAGCGACGTGCTACCTGCCCGCCCAGGAGGACTCTGGGTGCATTCGTAATTTACGAGTTGTGAATAATACAAAACTCTGATCAATATTAATGCAGTCGAGCTAATCATATTTAGCCAGTTTTATTCTGCCAGCTGGCTGCACGGTGATGGTTGGATGATGGGGGTGGGAATCGAAGGAGTTGTTGCCGTCGCCGCGAAGCGACTTTAAGGGTTCAACGAGTGGAGCAGTTGCGGTACGATATAGGTAAGGAGGGAGCCCCATTTGTTTCAGTGCGAACAGGCACCGTGGGAGACATTTAATTTATTTACGACGCCTGAAATATGGTAAAACTCATATGTGATAATTTTGTAAGGTGGAACTCTGGCGGGACCGTCAAAATTATGATCGGTATGTCAGCTGTAAATCCACCCGCAGTGCGTGTTTTATGAATATTTAAAAGAGCCTAATGTGGAAGTTGGCAGCTTTCGAAACCATTTATTTCGTAATGATAGTCAGTTTGTTTGGGGAATTGTCGGTAGTTGAAGAGAGAGAGGGTCCGTCTTAAGTTGATGTAAATTACTTTGAAAGAGTTATGAGACGACACCCTCCGTTATTAAGGAGCGAAACACGCGTAAGTGTGATGAAGCAAATGGTTTTCGGGGGACGCAATCACGTTACCACCTCTTCTACCTTCTGTAGCTTTAACCAGGTGAATTCGAAAACGTATCATTTCCTAAATTAACAAGCAATTACCGCTCTATTAGAATTCTCGTAATTGTTAATTATCTTACCTACAAATATTAGTAATGTGCTTATAACAGCAATATAAATAGATTGACGATTTTACATGGTAATTGCTGAATTGCTAACTAAGATGTTTTTAATAATAACAAATATGATCCATATTTACGGTTGTTTCTCTTACCTCTTCACTTTTACTCGACTATCCTAGAAGAAGGGTAATGAAATTCGGATTTATTAATGTATTTATGTAGTTTGTGGGTCCCATAGTATAGGGTGGACAAATTTGAGGTTAAGAAGTAAATTGCCTTAAAAACACACTTTTCTTTTTAACAAATTTAGTTTTATTGATACCAATGTAAAATAGAAATATGGGAGTTAATAATGCAATATGATGTCGTGCGAATGTTCTTTTTGTCCTGTCTTCTATCAGGAGCTAACCGAGTACAATGGTCTTTTGCTGTTTTAGAGGATCGAGATATTCTCATCCTTTTAGAAGATTTCAAGTAACTATAGACATTACTTTCTTTTAGGGTTTTGCTTTGTAGGATCACCTGTGTGTCTGTCAAAAATAATTTTCTCCGAATCTACTGGATCAATTAAGTTGAAATTTGGTACACATATGAATTTTTGTAATCCAAATACAGACCTGCAAACGTTAATAAATATGAGGTTGTTTTTCATAATTTTAATATAAATAGTTTTAAAGTTATTTAAAAATATATGACAATTAACCATCCCCTTTATCGCCGAAACTACTAAGCCTAAAATTTTGAAAAACAAATACAGAAAATCGTTGTTTACTTATAAATTACAGGAAAACCTATAAGAAGTATATGGTCTTAAAATAACGTGGTAAATTTCTCAATATTGTGCTTATCATCGTACGGAATACTCGCCACGCGAGTTAAACACGCCCTTGTCCGGTTTTTTTTAGAAGTATTATTAATTCCATATTGAAAACCAATATAATAATTCTAACTACCTGTATCCGTGGAATTAGATAATGTATTTTCTATTTAAAATGAATAATATTTAGGAATCCTTTTAATTCTTTGTGGGCTTTTGGCTTAGAGTTGTGTGACTGTAGCAAGGGAAATTTTGCGATTGTTTTTGACTGTATATTTAGGCCTTTCTGCGCTCATATTATGATTAGATATAGCTTAAGGAATATAGCTAAGGACAAGACGGGAAAAAAAACCACATTTTGATATCTCTAGTAGTTTTTGCGTGATGCGTGTACAGAGAAGAAGGGAGTTACGATTTTATTTATATAAATAGATGATAGATAGATTTGTTAGCTAGTAGTAATTGTATATTATTATCACAAGTTAAAAGCTTAGAAGTACCATAGTAAAATATTAGGGATAGCATCAATTTGATACTCACAAAGTAAAGTTATAATAATAAAGGAACCTAACAAAATAAGGTTGGAGTTTAGGGGAGGAATAAACTGTTGTATTAAATTACCTGATTAATTGAGCTTATCTCTGACAAAACGAAACTTTATGAAAACGAAACTTTATGAAACGAAACGAAATCTAGTTAGATCCATTCCTTGTTTTAAGGTACTAAAGTAATTTTGGATATCATAGTTCATAGATAGGGGTATTGGATTGTAACATACATACAAGTCGAATTGGTAACCCTTTTTTCTTAAGTCGGTTATTAAAAATATAAAAATAATGACCGAATCAAAAGTAGTTCTGATTATTCAATAAAAAGAGCCCCCAGAAAGAGTGAAAAAGCGACACAATTATTCCCGCTGTCTCGTCACCCTAATCGTCGTTTTTGAATTGTTTCCTCAAGTTGAATTGGTAATTGCACTGGATCGTGTTCGTCTAATTAACAAAAGACTTGCAAACATCAATTTTCCGCACCGTACGCCACAGAAAAACTCATTCCACAGCCACTGCAAGGGGTACTTGGGCTATTGCATGTGTTGACAGGGGGAGGGGTGAGGGGGGGGGGGTGTATAGGGGCGGTGCCCTAACCCAAATCAGCACGCTCTTGCTGAGTCTAGTTGTCTTAAATGGTGCATTATCACGAACCAGAAACAATTGAAAGAAAACTTTTCATATTAAGAGCACTTTTGAAATTAGAGCCACCCTCCCGCCCGGGCCGGTAGAGTGTTGGTCCTCATTCTCCGGCTGCTATGCGTGGCTCCTTTCAGACGGATTTGGAGCAACACTTCTGGCACTTTTTCAGCCTCTGTGTTTTCACTTTTTGTTGTCTAAACAGAGCAACACGCACAATACTGTGCTACCTCGCCCCATTCTGCCCGCTCTAGCCGGATTCACTGGATGGAATTAACTTTTCATGCAATTTTTTGATTCAGCATAAAGCCAGCCGGGAGGACTCGAGAGGTCGTCGACAATGGTGACGAACGTTTAGTGGCGGAGCGCGTTGAATGGTAATTAAGTCCTCGTTCACATATTAACTGAATGAGGACTGGAGTGGAGTGGTCCTCGAAAATAGAAAGGGTATCGTTCGTGGCCGCAATGTGGAAAATTTCTGAGGTCTCGAGGACCGCTCCAAACAGCCCTTGAGCTTGAGACGAAGAAAACTCACTTTTTATACTTTCCTTCGGTACATTTCGGGCCTGTTGCGGCGACACGATGGCGGTGGTGGTGGTGGTTGATGGTGCACAGGTGCTGCGTTCGAATCGACTTCCGCGACCGCTACTTCGGGGAGCAATCAATCAATCAATTGCCGTTAATAAAACCCCGGTAAACATCTTAAAGCCCTCCCGGACTGCACCTGCCGTAGAATAAGATGTTTGCCTTTAGGGGCGACGCGGAGTTGTGGAAATCGGAGTTGCGAAGTGTTGAAATGGTTCACGGGCTCCCACCATACACAACAAGTTAAGAACGCCGCCTGCAAAAAGTCATCAATTTCGCCCCAATCCAAAGGCCCCAATGGAGTTCAATGGCTTTGTAAAGTGAAGCTCAATTTGGCTGCTCGGGTGGCTGCGTTTTGATTACGTTCGGCAGAGCACTTGCCGATTTCGATTTCGGGCAATAAATCAAAGAACCACCACGTGCAGCTCGATTTTCTTTTTGTTAGAATTCCATAGGGTGAAAACGACACAGGTTTTTACTTTTGTGTGTTTTTAGAAAGGGCATAAGTAGAAACAGGGAAATTTTAAGTACATTACTATGGGTACTTTTGTCTACTTACACTGAGCAAAATTAGGGTTTTCGCTGTGAAGCTTTATTTAATTTTCTTTAAGGGACTAACACGCATTTAGAATGATGGAAATTGATGAAATTGTGCCTTTTAAACAAAATGTTTAATCTAGACCCTTTGCATTTAGGTTTCGTATTTAAGTCGGGTCAATATTTAATCATTAGTTTGAATCAATAGTCTCTGGAAGGTCATCAAAAGCATGTATGTATTTTTAATCAGTTAGTAGATAATATTCCAGCCTTTATATAAAAACACATGCAGCTATATGCATATCATTGGAAACAAAAATAATATGTACGGCCCTTCGTTCGGGAACATAACGATTTTTGAGATAAAGGGATGACACAAATCCTGATAAAGGCAATTTTTGACTCTATAGCCTCCTAAAACTTTGGAACTCTAACAAAGCATTATTTATTTATTTATTTATTTCATTTAATACAAGCTACATAAATAAATAACAACAAACAATAACAATAAAAACTAAATTAACTAAATTTAAATTAATCTACTATGGCTATGATCGGTGGGACGTGGAGACTGGCTGGTTCATTGGAGGGTTGGGTTGAGCAAGTATAGGGCAAGCTTAAGAGAGGTTTTGGTAAGATGGAAATCGAAGGCGGTAGAGTTGTCGAACATCCGCAGCATTCTGGTAAAGGTTGCGAAGTGACCATAGTTAGTACGATGACTTTCAAAGCGTAATGTAGGGAAAGATCTAACGTTACGGGGGTTAGGAAGTCAGGGCAGTCGAATAAAAATCGTCTTTAACCACTGTCTGTTATTAATTTTTAACCTTAGTAAGGATCAAACCAAAGATCATTTAAATTCAAAATATAACACTCTCTATACAAGCCGAAAAAAGCTCTAACCATTATGAAATTTTTAAAACAACCTGGCGAAATTTTTCCCATTACATAAAGAAGCAAAGAATTACTGCTTCTCATGTCTTACCTAAATGCCCATAAGAGCAAAAGAGATAAGAATAGGCAGCCAAATATTTTCATCTACAGCGCTTATAGTGTAGAGAATAATCTGCAGCGTTTTACCATGAATTTTTAAAGGCGCTGTAAAGTATTTCCGGCGCTGTGTTCCTTTCCATGCATGGTGTTAGTGCTTTCCCCGCAGAATACTCAGGCATAGAAAAATCCTGAAGCAGAGAAGGGAGGAAACAAGCAGGCAGCACGCTCAGAGCATATATACGGATGCACGCTATTTACATTTTTTCACGGTGCATTTTTAAAGGCGGGACAAAGCGTTTGAGCGTATGCGAGTGATGAAATTTGATTTGGAAATTTTACTAAAGGGCATTCAGCATTTGAAACTAGAGTCTTTGAGCACTCATTGTGAACCCTCATACGTTTTTTTAGGTTGCGTCAATTTATGGATAGAGGGGGGTTCGCTTTCGAAAAAAATGATTTGTTTATAACTGAGTAAATACCTTGAAATTATATGCAAATAGTCGACGCTGTAAAGTTTTAAAATAAAAATTTAAAAAAACTAGATCAATTTGATGCAAATGTAAAGTTTACAATGTTTAAAAACATTGTTATGCTCTTTGAATTCCTTGTCTTTCCTTTATAAGTATGATAATAACCATTTTGTGTACTATTTCCTTATTTCCTTTCTTTCACAAAAGCTGATGATTTGGGCCATGAGTAGAAAGGCGGGCGAGGGCGAATTTTATTCCCACGAGGTATTAGTTATTTGAGGAGTCAAACAATTTTCCTCTTTCATTGAAAACCAGGCAGAATTTAAATTTTAAGTTTTAGGTGGACTTATATTTAAATCTCGAAAAGGTTTAGTCATATATTCAAAATCAGTTTTATTTGGATTATAGTTTCTAAAATTCAAAAGGAAAAGCATTATGAAAAAGTAGTAGTAGTAATGTCGAAATTTACATTTGTTTTTAATTTTTATTTCAGGTAAGCTCCACATATGATGATTTATTTCACTATTGCAATGTAAGTTCATAGAATAAAAACATGTTAACTCTAAACTAACATAAATAAAATAATCGTTTTATACAGGAGATTGGGCAGAAAGTAAAACAAGCAAGTTGTACTATGGTCAGAACTTTGCTTGTTAGTCATAATACTTCTGATAGAATGAATGATAGTAAACCTCACCGTAAGCCTTTAGTTATAAGTGAAGTATGAAGTCCTTGAAATGTATTTACCTTCTCGGAATATATCTCGTCATCATTGGTATATTGTTAGGATTGTTATTAATGTTGCTAATGTTATTAAGGATATTTTGTATTGTTGAAATCATTTAATAAGACCTGATACTATAGTTAGACCTCCTATAGCTCCCGTTAGAGGTCAGGGACGATAATCTACCAGGTGGTGGGAATAGTTGGTGTATATGTATGTATATAGAGCTAGTAGAGCTATTTGAGCAATTACTTCTTCGAAGATTGAATAATAAGTGTTCAGCAATTATATTGGCTGCTAGGCGTACTACGAATGTACCTGATCGTATTTCTAATTATTTCAGTAGAGTACTTTTAAGTCTAAATTTTAGAATAGATCCGTCATCGTGATAACATAAAACGTAGGCAATATTTTGCACTTTTAAACAGCCTACAGAGCGTTTTCCACTTACATATATTTTCGTGGATGGTAAGTTTGAATAAAAATAAAAAAAATAAAATCGTACATGCATACAAATCTTGATTTCTAAACGTAAAAGAAATTGAATAGATTTGAATTCCATGATTCAAAGTGAAAATTTCGCGCAACAGTAGAAAATGCTACACGTGACCTGTAAATAGAAGAATTTGAGAAATTTAAAGTAGGAGTGTCATTCATCTAGATATATTAGAAAATGGTTTCGTCTTTCACATACCGAAAAGGGGGCAAAAATATAATTTAATCAAAGAGGATGATAAAATAGAAAGGATTTAAATCATCACTTCCCATTTATTCTGGATAATCTGGGTACATATATTTTTTCGGGTGAAAAATAGCACGCCTATAGTGGCTCGAACCGCCATCCATCCATCTATCTATTTTCTGGCGGGCATAGAGGCATTTTGTGGAACTCGTCAGGGGGGGGGGGGGAGGGGCGGATATCGGCCGATCTGACGATGAATAAAACATTTTGTGCTCGAGTCCAGAGCAAATCATGACGAAAATTTTAACAGGGATCCTCTAAAAATTGAGATTTGAGCTGCTGCCGACGCATGGACGTATTGGGAGGGGCTCGAGGACGAACATCTGAACGGTTGGAAGGGCTGAAGGGTCGAAGGGCTACGGCTGGAAGACGCAAAAGGCAGCGCACCAGGAAGCGCTCCCCAGCGGGCAATATTTCTTGATATACACATGGCACGTGTTAACAATTTTTTATGCTTGTTTATTGCGGACGAGAGCATTCCCATACGAGACATATGTGCCCTTCCCATGATGGTTTATGGTAAATCAGGGATAAGTGGTGAATGCATGTAATGACCATCACCGCAGAAGAGATACTTTCCTAAAGGGATACGTGATTCACAACTATAATGCGGGGCGCAGAGACCGGTAGGGGGAGATAGGGTCAATTTATAAATTTGCTTACGTGAATATGCGAAAGGACAGGATGGAGGTGGGCGCCTTAATGAAGATATACCAAATGGTCGCATCTCAATGGGCGGGGGCAAAGGCCGAATTGCCGGCTGGTCGGACTAAACGTGGCAGGATATTAGCGAAAAGGACATTTTGTGATTGTAAGGACCATAAATTGTTGGATAAACTTCATTTGAACGTGCCCATGCATGAAAATTTTCAACAATTTACTGGACTACATGACTTTGGGCGCCGGACATAAACTTTGATAATGGAGCTATAAAATTTTCTTACAGCAAATAGGGTTAAATCAGATCCAAGTTCATAATAAAATTGGTAAGAGACTGACCGACTGGCCAACAGCCGTGCCCGAGTCGGTTCTTTTGATAGCCAGTGGTCATTTTGGCGAAAGGGTTTTCGAAGCGTGAAAAATGAGAACAGTTGCTTAAAGAGACTGAGGGATCATAAAGAGTAAAGGGCGTGAAGCTTAAAAGGAAGGGCAGCTGCTTCAGAAAAGGCCACTGTTCCGTATCCATCCCGATGACCTTTCAAAAAATTTCTGTTTGATTGCATTTATCATTGATGAGCAGACCCTTTTCTGGGAGTACCTTTCAGTGGTGAGAATGATACAAAAACTAGGAAAACTTGAGAACTCTCTCAAATTAAACACATCCTATCCTCATTCACAGCCCCTACCTCAACTTAAAATGTAACTGTTAATGCAAAGGAATCTGCAATTTTCGAAGAAAAAAAAACTGAGTTTTAAAAAGAGTCTAAATGACAAAGGCAACTTTTTCTCCATTAAGTTTTGTAGTGCTGTAAGCCTGCCTGTTTGAGAGGGCTTTTCCCTAAATTTTTGTTTTTTTTTTTTTGTATTTTAGCTCACCCTCTTTATGCTCCCACATCCTGCAGTCCTTTGTGGAGGAAACTCCATTGATAGGGAAAATCCCAGGAACAACTTCAAAAGCAAGCAAAACGTATCTATTTGGAATTCTGGGCATATGAATGGTGTGCCAGCATGAAATGGAATGGAACGGCTTGGATTGGTTACGGAATGGCTCTGGATCTTCTGTTTGGGACCCGGGATGGGATCCGGGAATGTGAGTAATACCCGACCGGTGGAACTATATCACGGAATGGATACTTGTGCGGCATAAAAATCAGTTGAACACCCTAAGTCCCCTCGGCACGGTATACCGAAAGTGTAATTTCTCTTTCGTGTAGGCGGCCGACTATTAAATTGCATATTCATCGTCTGCTCTTTCTGTTCCTTATCAATCTCGGGGATTAGGATCAGATTTTAGTCTTATTTTTGGGAACACAAATTGGCTGCGGGGTCTCTCTTTCTTTGTGGAAAGACGAAAAATACCATTGCCAAAGAAAACTTGATTCTGGGAAATAGAACAACGGTGGCTTTGTTTTGCATACGCTTGTTGGTCGCTTCATGTTGCTTCGAAAACGTAATTGCGATCGATACTGTGGTTAAAGGGAGTCTATATATTCAGATAATTTAATCAATAAGCCAAAAGTATCATAAAATACTTTAGACTGTACCATTAAAAACGATACATAACAAAAATTACTGCTGTTTTAGTTCTAGCCTAGTTTCTAGTGGATTTCAAAGGATTTTTATAAATAAAAATTGATTATATGACTTTTGGGGTATGTTGATATTCAAATTGATGTTAAAACGTATAAAGTCAGGTTCAAGATGGTAGAGAATCTGCTTTAAATTTCATATATTCCTTATTCTTAGCATAAAATCAAAGGTTTTAGAGAATTATGTCAGCCTATTTATGCTCTTACATTTCTATTTTTTGGTATTCTAAAATGTAGGCGAATTGGTTAAATCCAGACTTTCAATTGTTTTGGATATTACGTCCTTGTTTTTTTTTATTAATGACTTATTACTTTTTGCCATATAATAAATTATAGATTTCTTGAAGAAGTGCCCAGGTGTATAAATATGTAGATATTAAAAACGTTTTTAATAATGACCCAGATTTCACAATATCCAGATTAAAATAAGAAGTAAGTTAGCAATTTTTGAAAATAAGATGTATTAGGGTGGTATTCTTGTTTCAAGACCCTCTTATCTTGTGATGTTACTTTAATTTATGTTTAAATTGCGAAATCCTTTAACAGTTCTGAACTCAGTCCATCAGACTGATATTTTTCACATTTTCTATGTATATAAAAAGAAAATTCCTGACTTACTGATTCACTGGATCATTTTTCCATAGAAAAATTGATTCAGATCTCAATTTAAAATTCAATTTTTATACAAAAAACGAGTTTGAGGTCTTTTTCAATTTGTTATAATATGAGCTCCTGACTCATTGATACCCAGCTTAGACAGCTAAAATTTTGCGCAAAGGTTTTCTTTATGATTTATACAAGGAATAAGGTAAGATATATCAAAATTCATCCCCTAAAGGGGTAAAATTGGGGTTCAAAGTTTGTATAGAGAAATAATATTAAATAGACATTACGATTCTAAACTTCGCAAACAAATAAACAAATACATATTTCGTGATTTTACGAAAATCAACCCTTTAGAAGGTGAAATGGGGTAAGTAATCCTAAAACTTGATAGAGGTGTCGTTATTCAGATTTTTTTGGGGATGTTGACTACGAAAATGATATTTGTTTTGAAATCCGAAAGAACGGACTTAGCTTAAAATTAAAACCCTATAGTGGTGAAATGGCACTTTAGATTTTGT
The DNA here is from genome assembly GCA_963969385.1 of Philonicus albiceps. Taxonomy (NCBI): domain Eukaryota; kingdom Metazoa; phylum Arthropoda; class Insecta; order Diptera; family Asilidae; genus Philonicus; species Philonicus albiceps. The sequence continues at coordinate 73,868,488 of OZ017772.1, read as the reverse complement.
ATGGAATAACAATAATAAACAGACTTTTAAATTCGAAACTTCGTAGGTGTACTACAATAAAAAAATAAATAATTATTTTCCTAAAATCAATCCCTCAGAATAGGGAATAGGGGAAAGGGGATGATTATATATTTTCGTTTTAAAGTTGCCTCATTTCTGTAACTATATGCAAAATTTGGTATGGATGATTAATAAATCTCAGGGTCAGTCACTGAAAATAGCAGGAACTGACTTTAGGAGGGACTACTTCTCGTACGGCCTGTTTTACGTGGTGTGCTCGAGAGTAAGCTTGGTCGAGTTAGCATCTCAAGGCAGAACTTTTAATGCAGTATATAAAGAGGTACTTTAAGTACAAATTGAAAAAAAAGAAATAAATAGTCTTAACCTTTAGGTACTTAGGAGATTTTTCAAGAATCAACTCCTTATCAATTTAACTCAAACGTTTATTCGACAAAAGCGATAAATAAGTAAAGAAAGGTTTCTTGAGACGTTAATTATGAAAATAGCATTAATTTTGAAATCTGAGATAAGGCGACATGACATGTAATAAACTCTATAGGGTTAAATTAGGGGTTTAAAGGTTTTATGGAGGAACAATATAATTCCCGAAAAAGTTAAGAAGGTTTTCTGCAAGAGTGAAGTCGCGAACAAAAGTTAGTAAAATATACCCATACATTTTTATTCCGATTTGTTTACTTATTACTTTACTTTATTAACTAAGGGTTTTTTATATGTACATATAAATAGAACTTAACATAGTACAAAAATAAGTTTACTTTTAATAATCAGCTTTATAAATCAGACCATAGAAAGAAATATTGGATAATGTCTGTTTATGAGACCAACACGCGAATTTAGAAAGGTTAAAATGTGAATCGGTTATTCCCCATATATTTGCTCTAAAAAACCCTTTCATAATCAGAAATTAATCCTAGGTACGTAACCATTCGACTTTGAGCACGGTGCCCCATAAATTTCGTTTAAAAGACCGCCAGATACATTTCAGTCCGACGTTGCCGTGCGGAAAATTCTAATAAAATATCAATTACAAGACCCATAGGCGGACCGGTGCTTGGAAAACAATTTCGTTTCCATTCCGGAAATACCCAGGCCTACGAAGGGAGCTTAAATGTAAATTTGGAACGTAATCCCTGGAATTCGATTAGGCCGAACTCGAAAATATTCCCGTCGAAAATGGAAAAATAATTTTTAAAGGGGGCGTATATATCAAGGGCGATCTCCGGCTCATTCAAATGTGACATGTCCCAAATAAACAAATGTTAATTAGGACGTCATGGATCGCTGCCCTCATCCGTCTATTTATTAATAACAATTAATGCGAAGGGGGCTGTGCGCGGGAGGGGGACGGACGGTTTCATAACCCAACGTCGCATGAAGCCGCAATTAATCAATATCTTTGGGGAAATCATCACGATGGCAATTTATATCACAGCAAAGTCGTCTTGTAATTGCTGCGCAACGTTCGGTGTCTTAGGGCCAAAAATACTGGCCCGTTTGGGTCGAAGTTCGCTTCGTCAGAAACATGCCATTGAACGATGATACACTCGTAATCATCCCTCTAGAACGGTAGGGTGGCCGTATAAAAAGCGTTCGTTTTCTTCATACTTTTTCTGCCGCCTCCGGTGCTCTCTCATTGATATGGCGGGGACTAATCGGATGATTAATAAGTTTCCTTTTTCGAATCGCCCAAATATTATTTGCGAAGCCCCTGACTTGCCCTTTTGGGTCGAAACATAGCCCTGCAATGAGGCGCAGCCGCTCGACTGAATTCTCTCGAAATTGTAATTCATGGCCTGTAATAAAGCAGAAAACGCTTCATTTGAGTTTTGCGCTATGTTGGGGTGTATTTGTTCCACTGTTTGCAAAAAGGACACTTATCAGCTCATAAACGACGGGTGCTTCTCGGGCTTTTGCAGTGACAAACCTCCTAATTGTGTGCGCCCCAAAAGTATTTATGTTTTATTTTTACCCTTCAAAAGAAGGTCATCTCACCTTAAATGCCAATTCCCTGGATTCGTGCTGAAATCCCTCCTCTTCTCCGACTAATTCTCATGCTGCATAAAAATGAGATACAAAATTTTCCCCAGGACAAACAAGCGACCTCAATTGTGATCCTCTGGGAGCTTGCGAATTATTAAAAAAAAAAAAAGGAAAATTCCCATTGGGGACCCCTTCACAAGTCATCCGAGTCATGCTTCTGAGAATTTTCTGTGTTTGGACGTCACAACGAAAGCGGTTCATGCAATGGAAATAAACACGTTTTTGATGCTTTTAATTTTTAGTCTTAATTATTTAAAATGTTATTGGATAACAAATTGAATGTGAAAATGCCTCTTTTAAATTGAAATTCTTTAACAAAATTAAAAGGTCACTAAACCTTAAGGTACCTGAGATAATACATGTAAAATTGTCATATTGTTCAATAATAATAGAAAAATTTTGATAAATTTATATTTCCAAGTATTTTTCTTTAAGTACTAGGGAAGTACTTCTATTTCTTTATGCTTTCCAAAATTTGTTATTTGATAATTTCGCAAAATAATGTTCAAATGAGATCATTGAGATCTAGTTTTGCTAAAAATTGAAATTTGGTACAAGAACAGATCATTTCAAATTTGGATTTTTACTTTTTTTAAAGTATTAGGGGAGTTATTCCTATTTCTTTATGTTTTCTGAAATAATTTATTTCATAATTTCACGAAATAATCCTCAAATGAGTACATTTTACGTTATACGGTAGGTCTAGTTTTGCAGAAGACTGAAATTTTATATAAGAACAGGTCATTCTAAACACGGACTATCAATTTTAAAGATTGTTTGCTGAAAATATATTCTGTGTGGTTTTATTTCGAAATTCTTTTATACTCTTGTTATGAAACACGAAAAAGAATACTATCGCTCTTAATTAAATAACACAAATTAACAAAATAATAAAATGCCGTATCTTGGTCATATTGTATCATCTGATTTCATATTCCTATTTCTAGTTATATGCTAAAATCATGATTTTGTCTTTATAAAAGGCGTACATATGAATTATTGTGAAAGGATAATTGCGCCTATTTATTATCTGAAAGTGGGTTGTTATTATTTTGTCATTTAAAAAGTACCTATAACTAGTTTTCTTAAAGGATACAGGGCATTAATAACATGAATTATTGTTAGAAGGTAAATGCCTCTACTTAAATTTGGCTTATTCTACCTCAAACTCTACTTGCCCTAATTAAAGGTGGACAAATTATGTCCAATGATCGGGCTAATCACTGGGTCGGGTTGTACTGTGTATTAACCTCTAAAGCCCAAGTCGCACTGATTAATTGCTTACCGCTTCGGTGGCTACAGTCCGGACATTAATAACTATTGATGTGGCTTCTTGTACTTTTGACACGATGTTTATTAGTAGGGATAGTTGCCGGAATTAAAAATTCACGCCGGTCTATCGAGAGACGAGTCCATTTTAAACAGGAATCCTTAAAACACCCTCCACACAGTCGGGATAAAAACCCCAAACTGTTGTACGTATGCAGTTGCTCCCAATCGAATTAAATAAACCGTCGTTCCGGGTGTAGTGCACCAAATTATTGATTCGATCTCATTAAAAATGCACGAACCATTAAACGGAGGGGGCCTCCAGGAAGTTGCCGGGCTTAAACACGAGCTGAAACTTGGTCATGTCAAGTGCCATTCGCAGGGATTAAAGCGTGCCCAGATGAACCCCGATGTAGGATCCAAGTGCAATTTAGTTCGGCTAAAGAAAGGAACTGTGCCGGAACCGGGTTTGGAATGGGGAAGGGATGAACGGGTTACAGCATCCCCACTTGCACTCCGGTCTGGAACGTTACGTTTCTGTGGTTATTGGTAAATTACAGAGCGTGGTGGTGCAATCGGGTGAGAAAGGGGCCGACCCTGCATACAAAAAGTTGCGAAGGGGGTTTACAACCCGTCCACCTCCAGAGGAGCACCGGTGGTCTTGTGACTTCATGGGAAAGTCGAAGTTGACGTGGAAGGAAAGCGGTTTGCAGCCCGCCACACTTTCATTTTCCATGACTGCGTTTAGACATTAATTTCGTTTTAATGATTTTCACTTGCAATTAAAATAATTGAATTTTACGGTAAGTGCATGGAGCAATTAATGGATAATTCAAATAGTTTAAGGTGGGCGGCTGTCCTTGTGGATCAACCCCTCCGATTAGGGGCGATGTAAATCAACCCCGAAGAGGTATTGTAATTTTTCATTCTAAGGGAATTAGGTAAATTACGCTAAGGGCTGTTAGGCAAATTACTTGTTGTTTCAAATGGATGCAGTGCTGGGAAAAGTGCAGATCCTAATTTTCGAATCTTTAAGCTGATTACTTGATTAACTCAATTAACCGAATAGCGAATACAATCCCGCAAAGTTTAACAATTTCATTCATTGTACTCTCTGCTCGGATGTCAGCTGCAGGTTGCGGATGAGGTCTAACATTTGTACACAGAGCGTTAGACTCGGATTTCGAAATAGTAGAGTGTGTTTGAAATTTAATTTGAGAGGAACATCTATCGTACAGATGAAAATCTTCCAAATACGCAATTGTTTTACCTTTCACATTCAGCAAGAAATACCTTTCAAAGCTTATCAATTTAAAAAAAATTAGTATGGCTTTAAAATTTTGATCTCAATTATATTTGTGATGTAATCGATATATTTTCTTATATAAAGTTAAGAATTGCACAATTCCCCAACTTAAATTCCTATTCCTTGTATCTATTTTTCTAAATCTTGCAATGCATAGAAATTGATACTTTGCGATCCTTAAATTCCGACTTGATTTGACAAGGCTTATAGCTTACCTATGGCAAAATATCAGCAAGTTCAAAGTATGCCATTAGTGAACATCTTTAGGGCTTTCTTGGTCTTCTTGGTTTAAAGCTAAGTGTGAATTATAAGCGAGGCAAACTCTGCAACAACAAGTTTCAATAATTTTGAGCCTTCTATTGGTACTGTGGTTTAGATTGTTGGGCTTAATATAAGCGTAGTGTTAGCATCCAGTTTATTTTATAACATTTTAAAATCCCATATAGGCGTCGTCTTATATTCAAATAAAATATTCGGTCTGATATGGGCCTCTGTGAGGTTCCGCTAAAGCAAATTTTTATTTTTATTAGGGGCTAGTTTTTGTATTCTGCTATATGCAAGTTTTCAAGTTCTATAGTGAACATTTTTCTAGTACGTAAGTTTTAAAAGTTTAATTTTAGGGAAATTAGATCATTTTAACTGGAGAAGCCACCAAAATTACTTACAAGAGTTGTTGCATTGATAGAAACTTAATTTTGAGTAAGTTCGTTATTTATGCAGAAAATAAAATTCTCTGTAATGGAAGAAGAAATTCTTTGTAATGGAAATTAAGATAAATGTTAATTTAAAAGTGTTATTGGGAGGTTTAAATGAGTTTCGTTGTAGAAGGATTGCTTTTATCTTTTTTTATATAATAACCCATTAGAAGAAATGAGGAGTGATCCTTCAGGGATGAATAAAAGAGCACATAAAATTAAGTTATAGCTTTTCAAATTTCTTCACAATGAATATCCCAAAAGAGCAAAACTGGAGGAGAGGAACTTTGAGATAATGAGGCAAATTGGTGCATGTGCAATTTGCGAATCATAAATGCAACATTTTTATTTGCATTTTAGTTTTATTTCCACTTGGTTGGTGTATTTTTATGATACCATTGCTTTTAAAAAATGCAATATTCATGCATAATATTACAGAATTGTTAAATAAAATATTTAGAGATGAAAACAGTGCTAAAGGGTAGTTTATTTTATTTTAGATCTGAAAATAAACACACTTCTTTTGTTCACTTTAAGGGTGACCCTTGTTAATAAATTTTGGAGGTAAAAATATGTGTTATAGTTTTGGCTCATTTTAAAGATAAAAAGGATGCCTCTCTTATTATTCTAATCTTATCAAAAGAGGAAAACTCCTTTGCGTAGGGCATGTCTATGTTAACCTTCCGTGTACTAGGTGGGGTATGACAAACCTCACCTGTTAAAAAAGTCGTAATAGTACGTAAACAATAAAGGCGCGCTATTTCGTTTTCTAGGTAGCTGCAATTGCGATGTTGTTCCGATTAGTGCTATTCTTTCCGTATTACTTATTACAATAAATTTCCTTTTTTTCGTTGATTTAACTTACTGGGTATGTTAAACTCTACCTGGTATGGAATGGGAGATTTTGTCACCTAATATAAGTACGGAAGGTTAAACGGAGGACAAATGGATGCAAAAGCGAGCCCTCCAAAATTAATTGGACCTAGATTGATCGCAATTTCCCATTGGGTATCTAGTCGTAAGGAAATAATCCTCCCTTCTTCTCTCTGTTCTTCAATTTAACCGCCAAAGCATGAAATGTGAAATGTTGGTAACAACGAATAACTTTTCAAAATTCTTTGTCTTTTACTACATTGACCCGGCTTTAGCCAAAAATTGTGACTTGTTCGTTTCATAGGTCGTCCCCAATTTTTGGTTTTTTCCAACCGCTTAAACGCACCCCTCAGCAACCTTTTACAATTCTTCGAGCGAAATGAGATCCTTGAAATCAGTTTTTAAACTACCCTGCCCTCTTGACGGTGCTCCGCAACATGTACAATTATTCAGCACGGCAATATCTTCTGCAGGGAACATAAAATTAAATAATAGCGTTGGGGAGGGGGGAGGGGCGTATTAAAGCTATCCCGGAAAAAAATTAGCCACGGTTCATAAAAATCCTGCTTACATTCTTCGCTCCAAAGAATTTTCCCTGTAAATCCGTCCCGAAAAACTTCCGCAGAACACGAATTTCTCCTCGGGGTGACTTGAGCCGGGGCCGGTGTTGGTTGGAGGACCCGCGCGGACAACCTTAAACTTTCCGGCCTACGATGAATGCGCTTGTGCTTTCCCTGTGATTATAAAACATAAAGTGGGCCATGCAAAATGAGATGAACTCACACTCGCGGGAAGCGCAAACAAAACAAATCCGGTCCTCAACCTCCGGGATGTTGGCGATTTTACATGTCAATTGTACAGGACATCCGTCCGGGAGGAGTATGCGAGAGGGGGTGCCTACGGGAGTTTTGGGTCGGATGACTGCCTGTAGCGCCCACCACACCCAACTTGATTTATGACGAGCCAAGTTACTCGAAGGCGACATTTGTAGAAACATTTTGAATCCGCCCACTGAGTGCGGGTGGATTTACCATTTTGCCATTCTCCCCTTCCCCCCTTTCAGCAAATGATTAAATCTCTACCTTTTCAAAAATAAATTCCAAAACGGATCCTTTCTGCGAACAAGGCGCACAGGTAGAAGTGGTTGATTGTTTCCTTTGGATAAAAAGTTAAATTGGAGTGTGATTTTCAGCTCTCTTTCTGGGTATTTTTGCGGCCCCTTCAGACCGGTCTCAAAGGAAACCTTTCGGGGCTCCGAAACGAGAGCTCTATCTCTAATTACCTCCTCTGTCAAGGGCATTTCCCGAAAGGACTTTTGCGGGCACGAAGGTGCAGATCACGCCTTTCTTCCATCTTCAGTGCTTCTTCCTAGCTTTCTCATAATTTTTTTTCTTTTTTTTTTTTATTCTAAAAGAACCCTGAAGTGGCCTTGTGATGGGAGAGAAAGTGCCCTTCATCCGCTTCAATTTTTATCTAAGTTGGTTTGGAATTAGGGAGGGTGTTCTCTTCAAATTACGCTAAATGGTTTAATGTTTAGAACACTTCAAGCGTTAAGGACGGAATCTGATGTGAGCCAGGCCACGATAAAAACGTGATGGGCTGTCTAAATGCGGCTCATCAGCCTCTTTCGTTGCCTGTAATTTCAAGGCCAGACTAAATAATAAATGGCCGCATTTAACTACGAAGGTCACAAAATCAACGTGCCGCAAAAGAGTTTTCCTGATAAGAAATGTATTTACTAACTCATTTTGAAAAGTTTACAGACCATATCTTGAAAGACTAAAGAAATGTTTGCATTTGCATAATTTAAATATACATTTCAGGACCTCTTTAATTTTACTTATTTACTAAAAAGCTGGTAAGCTTAAATTAAGGTAATAAAATCAGAAACTGATGAGTTTAGGCAATGGTATAGTTTTGAAACAAACCCTTACTCGAAATTCTTTTCTTTTAGTTGGTACGAGTACAATAAAAATGTATTCAATTCAATAATAACTAGTAAAAATTGCATAGGTTTACATATTTTTTAGTTCAAATACAACTGAGCAACTGAGCAACTGAGCATACTGAGCAACTATTAGCATAGGAAGTTCATTTTTGGAATACACACCACCGCTCTCATAAGTATTTGCCCACCTTAAATAACGTAACAAGATTATTAAATCGAAATTTATCCAGCTTAGTTTCTGTTATTCCAATACAGATTTCTAGTATTACTTTATTTGAGGAAAGATTTAACAATTTACTTTTGTATAATATCATACCATTCATAGTTCGTCCTTAGCCGACTTTAACAATCTATTTTGAGATTATTCTAAGAGAGAAACACATGATACTTCTAGGAAGAATTCATTCAAGCATTCCGAATCTTTAAGGTCGGTTTAAAATATTAAAGTATTTGAAAATTAAATTAAATGCTGGAAAAACCTAAACTATGTTTTATATTAGACAGAAAAAATTTATATTCCTACTGTCTTCCAATTTAATTCTATGTGGACAAGAAATACTAGGGTGCGACAGGGTAAAATATATTGGTATTACCAATATTGGTATTCATTGTCTCATGGAAGTAAATAAAACATTTCTACGGCAACGAAATAAAGATAAAAGATTTCAATTGGCTCGAGAACATAAAAAATTGAATGGAATATTGTTTTGTGAAGCGATGAATCAAAATTTGAAGTATTTGGCACATGTTCGCCGTTGACCCCAAGAGTAGATTTTCGATCAATGTGTTGTGTTTACAGAGTTAAGGGATGTTTGAGAGGGAAATAACCGGAGATCTTGTACAAACTGATGTAATTTTCAATAAAGAAAGCAATAAAAAATATTTTTTAAAGAAAATGTTACTGCATCGTTGTATGATTGGAATAAATGTCCTTTTTCAACAGACTAATGATCCCAACTACACGTTGAAACTACGCGAAACTTACTTGAGCGATTTTTAATGAAAAAGGGTGCTTAATACGTTAGCTTGGCTAATTCAGCCTCTAGATTTGAACCCTATTGAGTTGGTGTGGGATAAATTGGATATAGAACTAAGAAAACAGTGTATAACTTAAACTAAACATTTTTGGGATATCGTACAAAGCGAATAGCGTCAAATTTAGCAAGCATTGTTGAGAAGTCATCAAGTCAAAAGCGGGTTAGCACAAATAGATGAATCTTGGTTATTAAAGAGAAAATAACAGACATTTTCCTTCATAACAGATCTAAATTATGAAAAAATAAGAATTTTCTTAACTTGTCTAAGACGCTTAAACCGCCGTTTTTGCTCAAGGTATTTTAATTTTCTAAAATGTTTGAGGTAGTATTCCAGGGTACTTATACAAATTAATGTTTCTTCATAGACATTTACTAAAATAGCCTTAATCTCCGGAAAGACTTGCGGCCTATGCGCCCTAATTTATTACAGCGAAGGTTACTTTTACCTATCTCAAAAAAAAAAAAATAAATAAAAAAAAAACTCATTTACTCGTCCGGTCCGTTTCCATCACGATATGGTCCTAAGCTGATGAATTGCTCCATGGAATATCTTAACTCCGAAAAGTGGATGTCTCTTGCGCCCGTCCAATATTCCGGCAACCCCCAGCACCCCGGGGATATTAATTAGAAAAAAAAAGGAGCTTCACGAACTTGGAAGTTTTTTCTCTCTGCCCTCTCTGCCGCAACAGCCGCTCTTCGGTATCCAATTTATCATTCGCCATTTGAACTGCTTGATATAATTAAGATCAGCAGAATTAAACACATTTTCGGGGGTATTCACTTCGCTGTCCTGCAGGACTCCAGGACACGGCCGGGCCCACATCCCGGACATAGGGCCTTACAACTTCATCACGTACCCAACTAATACAACTTTGCGCCGAGCTGGGGGCATAAAACAAATTGCCAGGAACTTCTGACAAATTTCTTCGCTCGGTTGCTAGACTATCTCAGCAGTTGATGGAGGAGGGGCGGTGAATGGAATACCCGACGGCGGTAGTCGGGACCGGGACCTAGAATGGTGCCGGCCTGTCCTCGGAGATCTCAGGCGTTCATGACTCTAATTAAGGTGTGAGAATAAACACGTCAAGCACGACGTACTGAATCAGGTTAGTCGGTAATTAACATCTTTTATTCAGAATTTGATTGAAGTTCGCTCCCCGGTACACCTCCCCCCCCCTCCCCCCTCTCCCAAATTACCTGATCCTCTTAGCTTGTTTGCTTACATCATTAAGATGGAACGTGTCGCATCCTTGGAACTTTACCATCTCAACTTTTTCCATGTGCTAGTCAATATATGGGGCGGAGAAGAAATTGCCCCATTCCCCGTATAGCGGGGAGCAGCTCATTTCCTGTAGGATAACTCAAACTGAGGGATATGGGAGCAGGGATCGAGTCAAAGTCATATGAAAGCTAAACGAAAAATATGTTGAGCGCCTTTGATCAAATTTATTTTGATGGAATGCGGGCCTTGAGAATTTAAATGAACAAATTACGAATGCATTAACAAAATTTACGTGATGACAAACAGCGGATAATGGCCCTTGGGAATTTCTTTAAATGGTCCTTCTCCTACCAATTTCTTGTCACCATCGTCGCGTTTTATCCCAAAGATGAGACATCGCATTTTAAAATAGACATCGCGGAGGGATCCATCAAGAACGCAACGCTTTCATCTTAAGGAGTGCTATGTCATCTCCGAATTTTTAAAAATGCTTTAATCTGTTTTGGGAGATGAGTTACTAACCTTTTTCCGGTCGCTTTTCCTTTTTTTTCCTCAGGGACTATTTTTACAAAAAAATCAATTACTCTCTAAAGCGTAGCTGGGGAGGTGGTACTACTTACATTAATTTTATATTACAAATATTTTAAATATATAAAAATATCTTGCTTTTATCCCCTATGGTAACCAGACTATCCTTTATACCAACGAGCATTTATATTTAGGTGTATGGTTTCTGCAGTCAGCAATTTTCAATAGGGTTACGTCGCAAAGAATGTTTAAAGCAAAGAGTACGAGTTTTTCTATGTTAAAAGTAAGAAATTTGTTGCAAATAAATTTTTTGGCAGTGCAAAAAAATAACTCCTAATATCTATAGTTAAGAGTTAAATTGGACACGGGGATCCATTCTATTTCGTGCGCTATAATCGACATAGTCTCAAATTGGATCTGTAAAGTTTTAAGTTTTGAAAATGGAATCTGATAGGTTACCTTTCTTATCAAACAATGTTGGCTCTCTCATCCTTCTGGCAAAGATTTTAAATACAATTGGGTTAGACAAATACAAAGTCTTAGGGGAAATGGAAACATGGAACAATTCGATTACAACTTTTGGGTAGCAATACCTATCTTCTACCTAGACTTTTTTAAAAACTATTGCGGTCAAAAAGATAAAGGAAAACGTTTAATGTCCCTGAGATCGATCTAGTCAAGGAAGCTCAAAGTTATTCAAAATTAGGATTGTTATTAAATGAAATTCTGTACAATTGTTCAACTGAGAATGCTAAATAATTTCAATCCTAGGTTAATTATAAACTCAAAAACTTACAATTTAAGCCATAGAGCATACTGTTGCAATTGTGGGAAAGATGCATATGCATGTTAAGTATATTCTGGAAGATAAAAGATGAATATGATAAACCTGACCTATTCTAAATCCTGGAAAAACTAAAGTACAAAACAATTAAATAATACGGCTGTAATAAGAATGATATAACATTGAGTTTTTGGGACCTCTGTACCATTGCAGTAAGTTATATCCAATATACCTTACAACAATATTTACTAAGTCTGTGCTGTTCTTAACTAATTAAGTAGAGTAATTAATGCAATTGTCACCGTTACTAAATACATTCTTAAATATACTGCTACTACTATTAAAGATAGTTCCTAATTCGCCCTCCTACCATTCATATTAACAAAAACAACTTGTAAAAGCCTTCATATATGGTAAATATTTCGAATTCTATCCAAAATACAATACAAACCCATAAGTGAAAAAGGTAATAAAATATTTGAATGCATTATAAAATCATAAACTTTACAGGGGTCTACCAAAGTCAGTCAAAACTCAAAATTAAATTCAATTCATTTATCATTATTTAAAGTTTCAACGATGTAACCACTTCATTCTGTTGGTTCTCTTGAATTAGAAATGAGACTAAACTTAAATTAATTCAACAATCTTTCCCAGCCTTGCTTGCAAATGTGTGACATTTCTATGAATGTGAACGCACAGATTATCTTCAGTGCATCTGTGTATTTTAGTTTCCAACAAAATTTCTTTAATAGTTTCCTGAGAAAATAGAAATAAGACAAGACAATTGTCTTACCATAAAATGAAAATTAACTTTGTGTATATGAATTAAATAGAAGAAGGATGTTACTTCAAAATATGCAAAATCACTACATTCAGTGGATAATGCCAGCAAGGACTTGGATAGTCATGATCCCTCTAGCTAAACTAATTCCTTATGAAAGCCTCTTATTTTTCCAGAAAGACAACAATATTCCCACTTTTCTTTTAGCTCGCCATGACCAGCAATAAAAACCAAGGGCAAAGTTATTCCCTATCTATCTACCTTCCTTTTTATGGTATGAATAAATCTATAGCGAACTTGTTTTCTCAATGATCCATAAATGAAAATGATACAGAACAAGTGGCATAGTTACGGAAGATAGATGCGTCTTTTCTTATGGTACGATGCACTTCTTATACAGTGCCGTGCATTGTAATTAGAAACGCTCTAACTACAAATAATTTTTTTGACAACAGTGTTCTCTTATATCTAGCTACACAAATTTAAAGTAAATCTAATAAGTACTTTTTTAACTATCTTATACTAAAAAATGTTTCAACTACAACAGTGTGGTATTATTGAATTGGGTGCCATATAGTTCGAATTTAAATCCAATAGAGAATCTATGGAGTGTTAAAACCAAACTTTAATTACTAAAGTCAAATGGGCAGAATAGGCAATAAAAAGAGCCTATACTCAAAAAAAAAACAATAAATGTTTGTTATAAGCACAAGCAGGTTGTCCTATTCTACTGTTTTGAATACTTTAGTCCATACCATTCACAAACACATATATTAACCAGTTAACTATAGAATTTATTTTTAAAAGTCCCTCATCGGGTATATAATTAAAATTAAACTGTGACGAGTATACACGTCAAACTCAATAGAAATGGTCCCATAACAAATTTTACGAAAATATTACAGTAAAATGGTAAGAATATCATTTTTGTTAGATAAAAATTAATAATATAATATTAAAAAAGATAAAATGTAGCTACTTGTTATATAATAGAGCTTTCGATTGACGTGTATACACGTCGAACGCAGTTAACTGGTTAATTAAATATAATAAAGTTATGCGATAGATATTTTTATTTCTTGTTCCTTTACCATATTTTCTACAGTACCTACTATTGGGACATTGGGTGATATTCTAAAAATTTGAGCAAGAGGGTATAGAAAACAGAATTTCAAATTAAGATCGAACTTGATTTTACTATGTAAAAATTCGCTTGAGCTTTTAGTTACTTTTTTAGAATATGACTGATTATACCCCAAATACACACTGCTTTTAAATTCTGATTGGACATATCAAACCTTTTAAATACGAAGGATGTATACCCCATTTGTAAATCGGATATATTTTCTTGATGAAATGCTATTTATTAATTACAAATTCTAAAAATAATAAGTTGGGTTTCACTGGGTTAAAGCATTTCTAATAATACGGACGTCTTATTTTGTATGTTAAATACGAAGTAAGTGTACAGTTTAGAAATATACGATTTCGTTGCAAAATGAGACTTCAAATTGGAAAAATATGATTTAGAAGTACACGTTTTACTACAACTTTTGGCATCTATGGTATTATGAGACAGGGAAGAGTATTTGCAGTTAAAGAATTTCTAATTAGCTATATGCAGGGTATGTAAGAGGCTACATACAGTTTGGACGATTGTTCTTTTCAGTGTTAGGTTTTCTAATTTCGTTTCCAAAGTGTTTTAAATTTCGAATGTATTTTTACAGTCTTAAGAATTTCTCACAGTTTACGTGTTACAGTCAACGTCTACGCTAAATTTAGTAGAGAGGTAATATTATGGTATAATAAAAATTCAATGATATTTTCTTAGAGTTATTGCCTACGAGAGGGTCTTTTAAATAGTCGATATTTTTTTATAATAAGAAGCTTTTACATTTTTATGGAAGTAAACATCACATAAAATTATGCATAAAAATGCTGTGCTCAAAATCTTGGATTTTTTTTGCTCGATAAATTCAAATCCACAATTCTACCTACAATCGAAAATTTTTGCGAGACATGGAAAACATGAGTAGCGAGTTCCTTTGAAACGACAATAGTAAAATCAGTTGCAATTGAAAAATGTTTCTTGTTGACTTTCAATAGGATAGAACGTTCTACGTTCAGAAATTGGCAGCCCTTTTGCGTAGGGTCTCTATTGACGAATGTTACGTATAATGCGGTAACGGTGACAACTGGATTTTCCATTAGCACTTTATCACCATTCCTTCCCCGTTCGTTTTTATGCTCCAACAGGCAGGCAGTTCACTTGACGCATTTCCCACCCCACCCGGGCAAGTAAGTCGGTCTCACCGAACATTCTTTGAACAAAAGTAAACCTATCAGCAGTAAATCGGATTTGTTTCGCGAACAGAATGAAATGTAAGCTGTTTGCGAATTTGGGGAGCCGAGTAAGTTTCAGGGGTAGTGTACGGTATAGTCGCCTCGCCAGACCTACGGCCACCCTTTTGCGGAGGGTACAATCGACATTTTTCAAAAACAAGATAGATATCGAAACACAGATACCTTTCAATTGAAAAGGGATTTGCATGTCTTTCGTGCAATAGCGGGGGATTTGCACAAAACTAAAATCTGCCTGTGCAGGTCAGGTGAGCGAATGGGGATGGATGCTTTATTGGATTTGGAAGGGGTTCTTTCGCCCAACCGAAAATCCCTTTCGATATGTAATTTTAAACCGCACCAATAAACGCATTATCTGCCGCAGTTTTTTTTTATTTTTTATTTTTGTGTAAATGCGGTCGCATTCCCGCTTAAATCAGAAGCTGATTAACTTCAAAATGGAAAGGTCATTAATGGGGTTACTCCTTTTCAGAGGGCGGAAAACAGCTTGCCGCCACTGTGACGGTCCCTTTAGTCGAAAAAGCTATTTCATTTCATGACAAATTTTTAATACTCGTCGTGTATCGCGATGAGTATCGCCCCACTTAAATTGGACGACGAACGAAATCCAATAAATGCAAAATCACGTTTCATGCAAATTTTAAATAAAGCCGCCAACACGGTTTTTCTCGCTAGCATCCCTCTTACCGCCCCAAAATAACATTAATAAATATCCATAAATAATTGAACATTGTTGTAAATCGGGCCACTTGGGCGTTACGCTTCGTACGGTGGGTCCCCATTTGGTTGCATACATTATGAAGTTACTTGAGCGCTTCCGAAAGTGGCGTAAACTGTTTGCGCGGCGATAAATATACAATTTCATTACTGTTGAAAATTTATAGGTTATTTTTGGGGTGCTAATGATGTTTATGTTTAAAAGAAAATTACTCCTCTGTGTTGTTTTCAGCGGTGACAATGTATGAATTATCGGAAAATACGTTGAAATTATTTTAGCGGTCAAAATTTATAGCCATACAGAGAAAAAATATTGCTTTCTGGGGCATTTCGAATGTGATGGAATTCTTTGAAGGGTATGCATTTTTGAAATATTATTATTGGATTTTCTGGATGATAAATACTATGCAATTTTTATCTTAAATATTCTTTGATAGGTCAATATAAGCAAGGATACTCTGGTAGTTCAGTTGTTATCACGCTGGACTATCGTCCCAGAAGCTGTGTGTTCGAATCCCACGTATAACCACGGTCTCTTGCGTTACGTGGTAAGGCACTTAGCCAAAAAATGACCTAAGTGTGCCTTTCTAGGTAGTCACACCAACCTATCCTAATTTTCAAATAAAAAATAGGTTACCTGGTACGGTTTTTAAAGTACCAAATACAAAATGTAGCATAAAAAGTTTTATAATTAGGCGTTTCCGCGCTAAAAGCGCTACAGTTCTGGAAAGCCCTTTAATTCTACTAAGCAACTGCACCGGGAAAAGATCTAAAAAGAAAAAAAAATATTTTTTCGATATTAGATAGACTACGAGGACATATTGCCTTTACATAAAAAAATAAAATCAGGATAAGTCCCGAGGGAATATTTCGAGTCACAGGGTGTAGAAGTTGATAGTTTTGATTTTGGAGACGTATTTCCCAATTTCACAGGAAATGCACTGGTGATTCTAAAATATTTACTGAATAAGCTTTTCCGTGTTAAAAGGGCTACAGTTCGGGAAAGCCCTTTAACTCTACTAAGCAACTGCACCGGGAAAAAATCTAAAAGGAAAAAAAGAACAATTTTCCCGATTTTCGCGAAAATGGCAAGGGGTTAGCCCATGAATTTTTTGGGCCGAAAAAATAAGTTTTTTGTATATGTGGATTTAACACCACTTGATTACTTTTTGTGGGGTTATTTAAAAGGTAAGGTGTATGCTAATCAGCCACAAACAATTCAACAACTTAAAAACAACATTCGAGCTGAAATTGGGATCATTGATCTGGTTTTATAGGAAAAGGTCATCGAAAATATGATGTTCGAATGTAGGCCTTTAGGTGAAGCTGTGATGGACATATGAATGATATTGGTTTTCATACATAAATGGCATAAAATCTTTTAATTATCAATACAAATTGTTGAATTTTCATCTCAAAATGTCCATTTTATTTACAGATGTCTTTTTTGTGAATCAAAAAATAATGTTGAAATATAAAAAGACAAATTATGACAATTTCCCATTTGGTAATTTTGTTAAATTAAAAAAAAAATTAATATTCACCATATTAATTAGAATTCTACTTTATAATTTTGTATGAATTTGCTGAAAAACATTAATAACATGTCAATTTAAACAAAAACCATGAATCTATGTTTACATCAGATTTGCTTAATGATCAATTAAAAAGCTTAAAATTTTTTTGGCATCCCCCACAGTCATATTCCAATAAAAACAAGATTTAATATCGATTGTATGATTATATAATTTATAGATTAAGTATGTACCATAGGTAAATTTTAATTATAATTGGAAGAGGACAAGGTGTCCTAATGAACATTTTAGCTTTGTGCTCTAATTTATAAAATTGCATAGTTTAAATGGATTTATCCTTACTGCCAGCAGGAAAATGCTGTTTTTAATGATTTTAATTCGTGATTACTTTGGGTGGCTCAGCAAAATGCCGCTTTTGCTTGGTATCGGATATCCCATTCCCCTCTCATCCACTATATTATAACTAAATCTACAGACATAAATTCATACCCAATATCCCCAGCCCGATTCAAACAGATTGAGTAGATGAATCAAAATATAGTAAAACGAAATAAAATATCATGAAATAATAATTTTGCTCTAATTACACTTAATTGATTGCGTTTTATTGTTGTATTCGGAGTGGCGTCGATGATGTAACCCCTAGGTCGAGCCATTCCTCACATTACCCTGGAAAATTATAGGGCTTTTAATTGAGGGGATAACTTTAATATTGGGAGATTTTCGAAAATCTAACAATTTCAATTGGACGAGTGAAATTATTGGCCTGATCGGATTAATATTCATTTGTTGACTTAAGCCCTTACCTGGAATCTAGTCCCAGTGGGTACTATCCAATTTTCAGAATCGCAAATATCTCGAACAGGGTCAATATTGATTCTGACAAACTGCACATTTGCAGGCTCCTCTCTTGATGTATAAATCTCGGGAGAGGGGAATGGATTAACGCAGGAATTAGTTATTTTTCAAATAGTTCACACCTAGGGATGCAATAATGTCCAGTTACTGACAGTCTCTTCTAAAATACATTGTAGATTTAGGCGTATTTGTTCCCAAAAATTCGTTATTTAAGTTTATTTTAATGCGAAAATATTTATAATTATATGGTATGTGTTTGTTTTAATTGAAATGAAAAATGTTTACACTAATTTAGGCCCTTCATCTATATTTAATACTTTACAATAAATAATTCGCAGTAGGTTATCCTCCTATACCATTAAACGGGTCTAACGATTTGAATTAATGTTACAGCATAGTTGTGTTTGAAAGGAAGCAGTCCATATAATTTACGTCTAATGTCTTCGAAAATTCGTAATGTAATACTATTAAAATTTTATACTACAATGAATTATCATAACAATTGGTACATGAGGGTTTGCGGGATCGGTTATTTCAAATCTATTGTAAAAAGTTATAAATTGCAGATGATGGACATAGATAAGATGACTAGATAAGTACCTAGAAAATGTCGTGTTATGGGAAAGTGTACTATACTAAGTTTAAAATACAAGCAGCACACAGTCAATTTAGAAATTTTTTACAAATCGAGCAATACTGCATTTTTGCTATTTAACGCTTTATTAACATCTTCTCATTTTCATTAAGTCAGAGGTTGCGTTTTCGGCCTTAATTACAAAAGAATATCAATTTGAGGAAATGTGGATATTTCCCGTATTTTACTTTATTTCTCCCTAAATATGGATGAGTAGATAGTGGGAAATTTAATGTTAGAACAGTATTATAAAATGGTTTCTGCATTTTCAGTACCTTGTTAGAACGAAATTGCAATTTTCTAGTCCTGTAAGAGAAAAATCGTGTTGTAGGATACTGCGGTGTAAGAGTGTTACTTGCACCACTTTCGAGCAAGCTCGGTCTAGTAAAAATTTGTCAAATTGAATCTAAGAATTTTTAGAAATTTAACTACTTATTGCAGAATTAATCTGTTCGAGTTTTAATGTATCGTGCTTTTAATTATCTGGGGATATAGTGCTTAGTTGAATCGGGAAGTATGCAGTTCTCTTCAGGAATTCTTGAAGTATCTGGCGGTATAGTAATCGTCTCGACATAATCAGGCAATCCTTCACAGGAATCGCTCGAACATAAGGCTTGCCACACAGCTGCAGCAGCAGCAGTAGCGTCTCGAAAATTAAATAAGATGGGACGTAATAAAAACACGTCACTGTCAGCCAGGTGCGGTGGGGATAACTTAAGTGAGTTACCAGCCAGACCGAAAGCGGGGGTATGGGTTGTCTGGTGTGAAATAGCATTCCTGGGAAGCACTTGTCGAGATATGATCTATCTGCATAAAACGTCTAAGCCAACGATGATAAATGCCCTACACCGGTCCAAAGTAACGAGAATTTATCCAATTTCGCGATAAAAACCCAACTGCTTGGGATTTATGGATTTTATATTTAATTTCGTTCGCGAGGCGCTCTCCCTGCCTTGCCTCACCCTTTCGGCCCAAACCCCCATCCCACCGTTGAGCCGGATGGTCCGTTGAATAGCGCGAGATTTCAATTTAAGAAGCGAAAATGAAGTCTCTTACTCCTAAAACCGGTGGGGTGAGGCGACTCAGCGCGGTTCCAGACTGGGACTTCCATGTTCTGCGGGAAAGTCTCATTTCGGTCCATCCAAGACGCGAAATTATTTGTTAGACTATCACACCTGGATGGGGCGGTAATAAAAATGTTAAGTGATGCTTGAGGTGCTTCCGATACGACAGCCGCTAGATAGAGCGTATCTCTGGGAAATTCGATAGCAGCGCAGTATCTCTAGATCTGATGGAGCCCTCGCTAAAATATGTGCGTCTCGGGAGCCGGACGGGGACATAAAGCGCGGTATTCTGGTAATAAATTCATCATTACCAAAATCCGCGGACGAGCCTCTCTCGAGCTCCTCCTGACGGCATCCCGGGATCCCGGTACAACCTTCAGATAGACATAAAAAAAAAAGTGTATATCTGGGTCGATGTGGGCAGGAAATTGCGCTTCTTACTTATCTCGAAATAGAATTCACATATCAATAGTGCGGAAAATCGATTTCATGCTTGTTAAGGTGTTATATTTGCGGGTTTTGCGGATAATAAATTTGCCAGTGGATTTACGAGGATATGGCCCTTTTTGTGTTTTGTTTTAATTCAGCTATTATTTATGGAAGGAAGCATCACTGCCATTTCGGCCTAATAACGCTTTGAATATGGGGGAGATGGGGGAGCATTTAAATCAATATTTTTCCGGTGTAATGTTCCCTTTTTGGCGGTAGGATTTATTGCTCAGAATGGAAATTAATTTCCCAGAGGGCTAGCCATTTATGTTATTCTATTTTTTTGTTTAAATTAAATTTGATTTTTACATCAACAACGATTTTGCGGAACGATGCGAAATAGAAAAATAACCACCCGTCGAGCTGGAAATACGCGCAGAATGCCACAAAAATGGCAAACAAATAAAAATAAAATAAATATAAAATGCACTAGGCAATTTTTTTTTTGGGGGAATATTCATTAGGGATCAGGTGTTTCGACGCGGAAATCCAGAGAGAGGCCTTACACATGAATTGTTTCGAATACTTTCGAGTTATTCGTTTGAACTGAATTAGAGGAAATTTATTTATTTTTATGCTTCAACACTTCACTAAACATGGGTTACAAAATTATTCATATTTTTAAAGCTTATTGTTTTAAGGATAAATTTGATTAAAATTGTATTGCACCAGTAAATTTACTTGTTTTACATTTTCGACTTTAATAACGCATTAAGTATAAATTTCTTTTAAAATGTGGAGGGGAATAATCAACAACACAAAAATATACAAAAGTTAAAATTAAACAATTTATTGGATGGTTGAATCAAATATTTATTTTAATTTCCGTATCGTTTGCGGTATTATCTAATTTTCATTCATTCATATTTTATACCCAGGATTTGTTATTTATCAAAATCTAAAAAATTTAAAACTAAAGATTTTAATGGAGGTCCCCAAAAAATTGCTAACGCAAAATTGGAAGCTTTAGCTTTAGCTTAAAAAGAATTATCAGCAGCATTAACAACGCTTACATGCAATTCGAATGGTGCAAAATGAAGGAAATTGGGTTAAACTGAAAGAGACCTTAAACGTTGGAAAACCATTTGCGAAATACTACCTCAAAAGCAAACAAGAAAAATAAAATTATTGACGAGAATTTAATTTATTACGATAATCCTAAACGTCCGAACGCATAGGTGAAGTCAGGTCAATCAGGTCCATCAATGGTAAAACGCAATATCCATGGTTAAAAGGTAATACTGTGTATTTGGTGGGATTTTCAGAAAATATTACTGGTAATCGTTATCGAATTCAATTAATACGTTTAAAAAGAGCTCTCATTCAAAAACGGCCCGAATGGGCGAATAGACACAACAAAATATTTTTACAACACGACAATGCAACATGTTGCTCGGCCTGTGAAAAGTTACTTAGAAGGATCAGACTGAGAATTTCTATCCTCGCCACCATATTCGCCAGATATTGCTTGGTCAGATTTCCATTTATTGCGATCGTGGAAGTAAGCACTTTCTAGAGAACGGTTTAGTTCATATAGAGATATCAAAAATTGTCTAGCCAACTGGATCACTTTAAAGGAACCAGACTACTTCCTTCGAGAAATACGTTTACTGCTAGAAAGATGGGCAAAGGTTGTAGATTCAATTAAAATAAAAATATTGCTTATGTTCTCAATCGGTATCTTTTTTTTAAACAAAAGTCCTAATTTTTATTTAATTTTCTCAATTTATAAAAGAGATTTCGTTCTTATACTCGTGAGTGGAGTAAAAACTGCTGATTTTAAATCAGTTAGGTCTGTTTAAACTGTTGTGCCTTTTTATTAAAACAATTTTAAAGGCTTTCTGCGTTTTCTGTATTGTTAAGTGTACATCTAACTTACGAAACTTGAATAGAACGATTTACGTTACACCAACGACTACAAATTGAAGAAACCTCATATAAATGGATATTTGAGACCATTTTATTTTATTTATTTAAAAATAAAAAAACTGAATAATTAAAATACTGGCTGAATGATTCCTCATTTTCCACACGTCCTTGCTAAGCCATAGCAAGAAGTGAGTTATACCATCCAGCAGGGGCTCTTGAAATGATGTTCTAAATTTGTGATGGCGCATTTATTTTTTTGTATCAACTCTCTGCAATTTCGAAAATAGCTCCCGCAGCCTTGAAATCAACTTCCCAGCCTACTATCATACAGCCCATTCCTAGAAAACGTATCAGTCGATTACGCAATCTTACGTTTTCTATATTTAATCATCCCGCAAGGCTGCGTCCGCAACTTGGCTAGAAAGCGGTTTTAAATGAGAGAATTGCAAAAGTATGTCGTAAAATAGACAATTCCGCCGTCCCTGCGGGCCCCATAAAAGCCTTTACGATCCCCAGCCATTATCCAGCACAGTCAAGTTTCCGCCCTTCGACCGGCGGACGCGGTGGATGTTTAATCTTTTTTACAGCTTCTGTTGTCTGGTGACCGCCAACTTGCGAACCACCACTTTAACGTATTTTAACAGGATTAAGTAAATCCAATGAAAAGTGCCCCCTGAGCAGTAGCGGTGACGGCAACGGAAAGGTGCAATCAACCTGTGCTCGTCGCCGAGCCTCACCACTGGTGCACAGGTGAGCACTTACAAAGTCCGACAGTGCAAGCTAATTCACTGTCGCATTGAGTTTTAATAATTTCGATTGCATTAAGCTGAGCAAGGTAAGTACGCGAATTATCCGTAGGTAGGACCGAGAAATCGCAGAAACCTAGAAGCTATTGGGGCGAGGGTGGATGTGCCACACTAGAGTGGCCGACAGCCCCGGGCCTCATGTGCACACATATGGCATATTTATTATGTCACCGTGGACCTCCGCAGCTGACGGCAAAACATTTTCTCATCAAGCCGTCAACATGAATCGGAAACGAAACAAAATGCTTTTAGCAAATATGGGAAAAACACCGGTGAGTGGGACCGGAGGGGACTCATATTCATGGTGATGTTTTTCCAGAGTCCGCTAAGGTTCTAAACTTTCTGGTTTTGGGGTAGAAGAAAGGGGATTGTCGCTCTAAAATTAGCGAAAGGATACGACGATGTGCGCGTTCTAACATTTTGCGAGACGATGAGGCACATAAGTGCCTGGAGCGGCCAGGAAGCCCCACAAAACATTTAACACAATTGACACGGATAGGAGTGTGGCCCTCCTTCAACCCTTTTTGCGGCACGATGCCGTCGGCAGGGGATGGATGGGTGGATGGGTGGGTGGATGGTTGGTTGGTTGGTTGAATGGGTGGGCCGCGAGATGCTGTCGTACTTAAAAAGTGACGCCTGTTCCCATTAAGCTGAAATATTCCTGGGTGCTGGCAATATGTTCGCCCGCTACCCGGGAACATGTGTAGTCGCTTAAAAAGCCCAGCAAAAACATAAACGACGCGGGGTATAAATTACCGAGCATTATGAAAAACAAACAATGGCCCATTTATTCGTGCAGAGTCACCGGTGAAAGCCGGGAGGTAAAATAGTAAGCCCGTGATTTTCCAATGACTGCCACCGGCAAGGACGTACGGCGGCCAGGCGGGGGCGGTACGATGTTTTACTCCGTTCCGGAATTAAAATGTGGGTCTGGAAAGGGGTGATGGAGTGTCGTTCACTTGTTTCAATATTCTATGAGCGATGTAATACAGTCGGTGGGGATGGGTTGCTATACCCTCGCGACAGGGTTCAAGGACACTGCTACCACCGCTATCACCTCTGCCCCCGTGCCGCGCACGAGGGTCGACCTCTAAAGCAGGGAAGTCCCACACAGGGCTCGAGGGATTGGTGGAGAAAAGCAGGAAATATATCTTCTGCACAAGCAGCATTTGAAAACATTTTGCGACTCTGTTGAAGTGAAGTAATTGACTAGCTGCTGTGCTCTGGGCGGGAGGGTTGCGCGGGTGGGGGCTCCACTTTGAACTATTGGTTTTGACTGGCAGCAGTAGTGCACAACGACAACGGCTGACAAAGGGCAGTAGGGCTCCCTTGGGGGGGGGAAGAGACCCCTATAGCAGAATTCCGCTGCAGTCGAGCACCACACGATTGTTAAGTCCTTGCAGCCTTTTGCAGTGGCACGCCCAAAGATACTCAGAGACTCGTGTGTGCCGCCGGATGGCGTTCCGCTTTTCGCGTTGACACAGAGCTTCTATTGGACCCCTTGTTCCTATTTTTTTTTCTGTTGATTTTATGACTGAGGCACTAAAAGCGTCCTCTTTTGCAACACTTCGGATCAACACATTGCGCACTCTTTTCGGGTGGTACATTCCTCCAGTGCACTTTCGTTGCACACCAGAAG
Organism: Philonicus albiceps; assembly: GCA_963969385.1. NCBI lineage: Eukaryota > Metazoa > Arthropoda > Insecta > Diptera > Asilidae > Philonicus > Philonicus albiceps. Next base: position 73,844,009 of record OZ017772.1, on the reverse strand, counting down.
GGCTCAATGCAAAAGTAATAAGCTGTGGAATGTAAAACACAAGCACTTTTAGTATAGAAAATGCATTTAAAATATTTGATATAGAGAGTTTCATAAAATAAACTGCAATTGGTATTCGAAAGTACTTATGCTTTATACATTGTCTCTTTTGCATCAGTGCAATCACGAGAATTTCATAGAAAGTGATATGATATGATAATCAAGCATAGGTAATTAATTGGTATGCATTAAATCATACATGGTTGGTTGGTTGGTTGAAGTGGCGACTCCGAACCTTGTTGGAGCCCAAATACCGCTAAAGGGCGCGCTGTTTTGATATCACGGAAAGATGTGATCTGGTTATTGTACGTTATGTACGTTATGATCAGAGCCAACTAGTGGAGTTCAGAAAATTAATTATCTCCCCGATCAAGGATTTTTTAGATATACCCAGTGCTATATGCCTAGCATTGGCTAGCGCCGGACAGTTGCAGAAAAAGCGAAAAAGAATCTCCTTCTCATCTGGATTCCTAAAACTGCGGCAGTAAATGTTGTGGGAGATCCCCAGCCTAGCAACATGATCTGTTATTGGTCAGTGGCTTGTGTGAATAGCCACCAACCTGGCAATGTCGCCACGATTTCGTCTAAGCAACTGTTGCGTTCTATGTACGCAGGCTAGGTCGATCTAGAAATTCTGCAAGTTCTAAAATTTGCCCACCTATTATTAGTAACTGCTAGAGTATCTTCACGAATCTTAGTGTAGCAGACACCATCTCCACCTGCAAATCGCCCCAGGTACCCCGTTTAGCTAGTTTATCTGCCCGCTCATTTCCCCTAATGCTCCTATGCCTAGGAACCTAGGAATTATTCCTTATTATATCAAAATGAAATGTTGTTGACTTCAAATCATATTTGTTTTTATTATTTTAATATTGTTTCACATGTTTTGTTACTTACTTAAGGGTGGTTACTTTAGAAAAAATTCGAAAATATTAAAATCAATTCATCCGAGTGTTCTGTGAGATAAATGCTAATCTCCTGATTTATTCTTTTGCTAAGATAGACTTAAATTGTTGTAGTTTGTCTTTGTTTCACAATCCTCTGAAATATTGAAATTTTTGAAATTCTTTGAAATATAAATACAAAATTAATTCTTTTATGGTATGTAGTAGTTGAAACAATAACTTTTTGATGTGCATAGAGTATCGACTACGTGTTAATTATGTGAAGAATTTTGTACCCAATAAAATGTAATTTTTATATAAAACAATTCGAAAATTACAAAAGGTATTCGTCATGAGCATCATCACCATTATCATCATTCCAAAAATTACCATCATCTTCGTTTTCTCTGTAATCATCACCAAAAATTTTGTTTTGTAATCTCTTGGGGGAGGGATACGAACGACGAAACGAACACACCCAGCCCCGACTCCTTAGAAAGTTGGGGTTGCGTTCAAACAGATTCCGCGAGGCACGCACAGATCTTGTGAGTTCATCGTTTCAAGATTATCGCGAAACGAATTCTTGTGGTGTAATTTTCTGCGTATAACGATTCGATAAAACAGGGAAGCGCACCTGCCCTACCAATGAACAATCACACAAAGCTCGGCTTAGTGCGGGGAAGCGTTCAGAAAATGCTAGCGTTGCGAATACGCCGAGCTGGTGAACTTAACCTTCCGAAGAGAGAAAAGTTCACCTGGCAATAGTTAATCCAACCGAAAACTCCGGGCACCGAGTATTGCGGGTCGTGCGTGATAAATTGCGTATGTGGTTAAAGACTAACGAATATAATGAAAAACCGAGAGGGCACTCTTGCGAACTAAGCACCGGCGGAGAAAATGGCAAAGGATTAAAGTTACGCCAGATGAATTTAAAACACTCTGAAAATCAGTCCGTGTCTGCATCTTTTAAATCTTGCTTCATACCTTTAAAATGTTATAGCCTTCAAATATACGCGATATTTCTTAATTAATTAATAGAAAAAGAAGTGTTTGCTCTTCTTGGCTTAGTTTTATTATTATTAATTTGTAATCGTATTGTAGATGTTATGCCACCGGGGATAGGACAGAATTAGTAAGCGTGGGGCAGTTTATTCAACAATAAAGTAAAATTTTCTAACCATAAGAATTCGTGGATATAACTTTCCAAGTATATATCTCTTTATACATAAATACAAAAGAGATAGTAGAAACATTAAGAAATTAAGCATCCAATATAAACAATTTGATAATGATATTGTAACATTTGTCTTATTAATTAATCTTAACAATAGATTTATGGACATTGCTCGTATAGTAGTCGGACGGGGCCAGATCGGGTGAATACGGCGGCTGAACTAAAATTTTCCAATTTAGTGTTTTCAACGTATGTTTTACCGCATTTGTTGTATGAGACGGAGCGTTGTCGTGGAGGAGAATTGCTTTTCCGTGTCTTCTTGCCAATTTCGGCCGATTTTTGAGCAATGCGTTGTACAAATTGATGAGTTGCTTTTGGTACCGAGACGTATTAATAGTCTAACCAGGTTTTAAATGCTCTCGATACACCACACCTCTCTGGTCCCACCAGATACAAAGCATGGCCTTCATCCCGAAACGATTTGGCTTTGATGTTGAAGTTGATGGCTGTCAAGGACGAACCCACGATGCTTTGCTCTTTGGGTTCTCAAAATAGATCCACTTCTTGTCGCTGGTTACTATGCGGTGCAAGAAAGACTTTCTCTCGAAGCGCGGAAGCAAAGTTTCACAAATTGGTTTGCGCCTTTCCATTTGCCTATTAGTGAGTTTGTGAGGAACCCACTTTCCGGGCTTTAATATCTTCCCTATGGCCTTCAAACGTTTGCTGATGACTCTCTGTGGAACATTAAGCTGCTCTGCCATCTGCTGTTGAGATTGCGCGCTGTCTTCTGCCAACAAAGCCTCTAACTCTGCGTCCTTGAACTTTTTTGGTTGCCCAGGACGCTCCTTGTCTAATCATTCTATTTATTTAATGCAAAATAATTCGTAGTAGCTACACGGTGTTGTATAAAAATAGTAAGTAATTTCGAATAATGAAATTAATAGTTTCCTAGGAAAGTAGGGTAATATGGGATACCGTTAAACTTTTCTAAATCAAAAGAATTATGACATCGATAATATGTTTGTTATAAATGTCCATTCCGCCCCTATCAATGTTCTGAATAATATCGAAATAGGAGGTGTCGTATTGCCCATGAGATAGAAAAAATCTTCTTTTCCTCTGATATAATTTGATTTGATCTAAATTTGACTTTGAATTCGTGTCGTGATTGCTTTATAAAATAAGGAGTTTTTGTGACAAGCTGAATTATCTTCATATGCTTTACATATCTTTCTCTAAAACAGCTCTAACGATTTTGATAACATTTACAATATAGAGGTTTACTGGGGTGAAAAATCAATCCAGCTAAGTCTTATTTCAGGGAAATTCCATTTGCTCTATATTTTCACGTACAAAGCAACAAACTTGACTTGCCAGCGGAATATGACGAATAGCAAATTAATTTCAGTTACCTTTGACTTAAATTAATGTTTTACGTTCAAAGTAGTTATCTATGTGGAAAGAGGTGCTAAACAGCACAACTACTGTAAATGTGGATCTTATTGAAGACAATTTTCCTAGAATTCAATGTATCTCTGTTTGAAAAGAGGTATAATAATTTTGGTATATAGAAAAAAATATTTTGAGTTACAAACTGTTTGTTTACAATAACCTATACAAAATATCGGTCGCCCAGGTATTAAGATATTAAATAAGATAAATTTTCATGATATTTACAAACAGTGTTTTTGGTATATGGTGCTCCATATTGTTGAAACCAAAGATCGTTGACACCCAATTCATTCAATTTGGGATACAAAAAACCAGTTAACATGTTTCGATAACATTCCACATTCACTGTAGGGGCATTTTTCTGTTCGTTTTCAAAAAAAATCGGCCCAATGATGCAACCAGCCCATAAACCACACCAAACAGTGACTGCATCAGGAGTACGAACTGGATGATCATGTTGATACAGTCTATGACCTTCCACTGAACCAGTTTCTTCAAAACGATCAATAATTTTGCCAATTGTACGCTCAGTAGGACGTCCATGTCGACCAAAATTGTCACATAATTTACGAAATGTTGCCTTTTTCGAATGAATATTTTCATAATACATTTGGACAATCGAAATACGCTGCTATGTTATTAGCAACTTCATGATTATAAATGGCATATTTTTGACTTTTCATATGTCAGAGAATTTTTTAGAACAGATAACATTAAGTATTAAAAATCATTGATTGAAAAAAGGACCAACAGATGGTCCACTTGTAAGTGGGTAATTCCTTTAAAATTACTCGAAGAGGAAAGATGGGGTATGTAAATAAAGGGACCTTGGTTGGTGGAGTAAGATGGGTTGATTGATGTGTCATATTAAATTTTTTACATAGTTATTTGCTCTCAAACTACTTAAAATATTTTCATTTTCAATAGTAGCAATTAATAAGAAGACTGATTAATCAATAAGGTATTAGTTTCCTATATGCAGTACTAAACAACGAAGTTCTATTAACGGTGAAACCTTAAGTACTCCGTTTTGTCCCATCTTACCCTATGTAACAATTTTATCTCTATGTGAATTTAAAAATGAGATATTCCATAAAAAAACACATAATAGAGGAACAATAAAAAACCTTGAGGAATACCATCAATTATGCAAGCTCATTATACCTATATAGCAATATTACATAGAAAAACATGCATTAAACACGATTAAAGTTTCAAAATGAAGCCTCGGCAAAGTTCGAAAACCTCAGAGAATTCTACCTAAGGTGGATAAAAATGGAAAAAGTTATTCTGACAGCAGTTAAAGGTGCCGCAGACCTGTTAAAGAGCAAACATTTCCATCCACCCACTGTTCATAAAATAATTCACGAGTTCACGGCGCATACGTGAAAATCAAATTAAATACAGCTAAGCCAAGCACATGCCAATTTTCTTGAGAAAATTTTGCTAACCTTGGGCCCAGGATGATGCGGCCCCATCCCTTGACGGGGAATAGGGGGGGGGGGGGGGAAGGGTGTGGAAGTCAAATCCTTTCTAAAAAGAAAATATCCGCCGGCTGGAAAAACATTCCCGAACATCTTCCTTGGCAAATCTCTCTTGAGGCAATAACAAGCTCCAATTTTTCAGGTGCCTAAACATGTACATCCATCAGGGCGCGAGTCGAAGTCCTCCTCAAGGAGCAAGCTTTGTTTTGCATACTATAGCCTGGGAATGGGTACAAAGGGCTGGATTACGAATGGGAGAGGGGCCAGGGATTTACTAGCGGGCTTGGGGCTGCTTTATCAAATGAGCATTTCACCGGAGAGCCACAGCGTTTTTAACCTGTCGGTGTCTGGGGGGGGGGGGGGCAGAATGGTAATGCGAAAAATATTGGGGGTGGTGGAATAATGAAAATTTCAATGGGGTTCATGGGGGGCTCGTAGGGCATGCGAGCGCAACTCTATAGCACTTAATGTGCCCTGCATTCGCAGTGAAAGGAACGCCCAACCGTTGGTCTACTGCAGCGACAACGACATCGACTAACGAGCTGTGGAGTAATGCAAGAAACCCATCCTAAAAACCCTGGGGAGCAATTCTAGGGTGCCTTATTTGCCTTTCACAATCCTGCACTCGCCATTCAGATCTAGTTGTCCCGACACGTTTACCGCCTGGATGAAATCTGGGAAAATATTCTGCGCTCCGAACTAAAGATGCTCTCGGGCCCGGTCCAGGCAGTGCAGGCAGACGCCCCTTCCTATCCGAATGGGGCGCATTCCTTCGCATTAGCATACCGTTCCTCCAGCGAGGATACTGGGACCGGGTGTGATCGAAAAACCGACCTGAAATGGATGTTCAATATGTCCCGGAGGAATATTTGATTAGCAGTAAACATCCGGTTAATCGAGGTGATGTGCATTCCAGCCATGGACCCAATGGTCCACCGGAATCCTGCAGGTCTGGCTGGGCACCAGTTTACCAGGGAGCATTGCTGTGCCCGACACTAAATGCCCGCTGTAAGGGAACACGATGTCATTTTTGTGGCACCCTTCAATCCTGCTCTGGACAGCTAATCTTTGGACTATCCAGGAACAGAATTATCGACATACCTCTGCGAACTCACCTGTAACCAGTAAATTTACAAGTTTTTTTTTCGATTTAAGGGATTTGTTTATATTTCATGGAACACTTGTCTAATTATATTAAATATTTTGGGAAAAATTCCTATTTAACAACAATTTTAGGTATTTGAATATCACATGAGATTAAAAGTGTTTAAGGGATACCTAAAAAGTTTTTGAAAAGTTTCGAAAAATTGTAATTTTGAGGGCTTTTAGTCAAAACAGTGAATTCGAGAATTATCGACACTTCTCCTTTGAAGAAGCATACTTAAATTTTAGTTTATTTACAAAATTATGGGAAAAAAATCTTGAAATAAAAATGCTGTTTGATAATTTAAATAATAAAAGTAGTAAAAGAGCTTCCGTATTCATAGTCAAGGCAAGTAAAATTCAAGTTCAGACTACACTTTTCCTATATTTTATGAATAAAATTAACCACCCGAGTACTGTAGTTGAAATGGAGTTCACCGAAAACACAAAATAAAGTAACAAAACACTTCATGTGACATTTAGCAGCTCAGGATAACTCAAAGTGGTATTCAATGAGTAAGCCTGCTCCTGCTGAGCTGAGCTGAGCTGAGCTGAGCTGAGCTGAGCTAAGCTGAGCTGAGCTGAGCTGACCTGAGATGAGTTGAGCTGAGCTGCTCTGTTCTGCTCTGCTCAACTTTCATGATCATTAATGCCGTAATGTTAATTTAAAATGTAAATCTTATAAATTAATATTTTGACTATAACAAATCGCATATTTTAATTTACTTTAATTTTACATAATTTTACAAAACCATTTCTCTCTGAGTATACCACATTTGGAATATAAAAAGAGAAAAAAAATGGATTTCCATTTTCGAAGAAAAATCCCATAGGGATCGAGAAAATGACACCTTCAAGGATTATAGGGACAAATTAATCGTTTTAAGCGCCAAAAAAAAGGTACAATCGTAGATAACGAGGTTGGGGAGTAGGGTGCTCAAAAAAATTATGACACTTGACGAACGATGCTCCATTATGATCCTAATTACCGAAAAGTATCCATTACATGGTCAAACGAACACACAACTTCGGTAGTGATTTTGTCACATGAGTGGCATTTTGTCAGCTGTCGCAAATTTTTACAGCGATCAATTTTTGTGCTCGCCATGAAACGTTCCGTATAATTTGGGATAAATTAGCGTTGCGGCCGCAAAAGAAAAGGGTTGGCGCAGGTACCGTCAAACTCCTATTTTTCATTGATGAGCTTAAAACTGCGAAATTTATCAGCGTCATATAATTCGTGTCAAGGTATTTTTTTGTTAGGGTTTAAAGTGGCGCGTGAGATCACGTGAGCACGTCTGCTTGTAAGAGTTGCGGGACGTGCCATAGTGCCACCGATTACTTCTGGTCTGATTTACCAAGCTTCAGATGTAGAAATATTTGCATAGGTCCAAAATTTCGAGCGCTGGCATTTAGTCAGGGTTTAGGTTTCTCCCTCATCGAGGATTAGGCTGTCTGCAAAGCGATTCCCGCTTTCCGACCTCCCCGTCCCAATTCAAAGGTGCGTTTGGGGGGAGGGGGGAGGAGGCCACTGACAAACAGCCAATTCCGTACTCCACGGCCCCAGGCGCTTTTTCGATCCAACACCTTTTTGTGTTTGTTTCGCCAGCGTCTGCACCGGGCGGGATCAGGAGTAGCTCTTCGCTCATGAATACGTAGCCGGGGTCCTTCCTAATGTTGGACAAATATACGAGGCGCCCAACATAAACACAAACATAAACAGCTCTCACATGAAAATCGCAAAATCATGGAATTGATCATAAACAACGAACGCCCACGGTGCCAGAGGTAAACGGAGGTAATTGGAGTCTTCGTTGGTAAGCGCCGAATTTGCATAGACCAAATCCATGGAGATTCCGGGCGGCGCACACACGATCCATGAAAATTCATTGGTCCATTGCGAACTGCCTTCGAGCATTGGATGAAACCTATTTTTAACTATTTGCCAAGTCCAGTCCAGGCACTGATTTTTTGGGGGAGGGAGGGCGGATAGGAGTCGAGAGCGCCCGGGGTATGTACTATCCAGGCTATCTTTATCGGCAGATTAGGCGGAAATCCTGCGCTCTACGTGACTCTTTGGGGATTTACATGCATAAAAGAATGCATCCGATGATTCATCTGGAAAAAAGCCAACTGCAGCACATGCTGACGTGGCACAACCTCTGAAGATTTGCAACTTCGCGGTAAATAGAAAAAAAACTACCTTAGGTGTACTACTGCATGAAAATATGGGCATATTTTGTTCTCTATGTTACGGAAACACTATAAATATTTTAAAAGCTATTAGTGTGATCAATTTCGAGAAGTTAGCGAGAACGATTTGAAAAGTAAGTAGATAAATGAAACACTAAACTCTTTTGAGGATTTCCTTTGCGTGCAGATTAACGATAAATTTAGCAAAAAATTTACTTATCAAGTTTAATGAATAGTAAGAATATGCATCAGGCCAGCCTTACTCAGATGTTGATCTTATTTTAAAAAAGTACGATTTTAAACTAGAGGTTTTAGGACATATTTCATAATTCTACTAGAGTATAGACTAACCGAAGCTAGGCTTATTTAATCACGTTCACAAACAACCAGCAACAATTAAACGATACTAAACAATTTAAGTATATATTAAAGATAATGTTAAGCTTTCCGAACCAGACATTAATAAGTCATAAGTGTACAATCTTTTGGCTACCTCAGCATAAAGTGCAATTGGTGTTACCGAACTACAAAATTCGAATTTAAATTGTGTCGGATATTCTCATTTGTGTTGTACATGTATATACTTATTATTGTAGTTGTTTTTAAATCCTGCTACCCTTTACTCATTTTATTTTTCAATTTTAAGTTAAATTCTTACTGCAGTAACTTTAAAATTATCCGTAAATCAAATAAGGCTGACTAAAACATTTTGTTGATAAGAAATGGGCAAGAAATATTCAAGAAATGGCACTAAGTCATTACTTCCCTTATTGAAAAATTTTATGAGTATACCTTCCCATAGTTTACTTTTTCCACAAAACTGTTTGCTGATAAAGTTTAATTGCATAAACATTTTCAAAAACAGGTACTCTCCGAATGTTGCTCATGAAGCAATTCTCTACTTCTCGGGCTTGGATAGACTTTATATCCCCTTTTCTTACCAGTTTTCTCCTTGAAAAAGTCACCAAGAAAGTACGGAAATAAACCTATTAATTAATTCCAGAAAATGTGAGCCTGTGACGTTAAATTATGTCGGTCGTCTGAGGCATTGGTCCACAGGGACTCCGCATCGTCTTAGCCAAAAGTTTAGATAGGCAAAACTTTGAGTTATGGATAGTTTACGAAATGTTCGTTAAGTAGATTGTGTCCATAAACTTTTGATCAGAGACAAATCGATTCGGACCTATAATATATTTAAAATGTACCTCCTACGTTGCCGGTTATTTGATGATATAAATATAAGAAAATGATTTTGATACTTATGGGTAAGATTTACTTTAAATTTTCACAATTATTGTGTAAAAACAGATTTTAAATTAATAAGTTAAGAGTTATGTTTAATAAATTCAAATGATGTTTTGATATATTAACCCTTAAAGGGTATCATTGGTGAAATTTCACCCTAGAAATATTGCTCTTTTAAAATTTTAGAAAAACCTTATGATTTTTAACGATGATTTTATCTATATACATTTGTAAGGTCGCTATAAAAATAACACTATCATGAAATGTAACATTTAATAATGCTAGTAATAAATTTAATTACATTTATTGGTAAATTTGAATGATACCTTCTTAGGGTTAATTTTCTCATTGCATATAAACATAAAAATTTTAAGTTAGATAGCATTTAAAAATTAATCTTTATCACAGTATGCTACTGATAGACTAAACGGCCTCTCTATGGATTCTATAGGATGAATCGTAAAATATAATTACTAAGTAGGTAACATTACTACAAAAATTAGCACTGCCCTATACCCCACGACACGAAAATCATAAAATATTTTTAGCCTAACTTCCGTTTCAGTGAGTCCCATGTAATTAGACTTTCCCTACTGGAGTCCAAAAATTATTGTTATACTGTGGTGGCGACAAATGCCCTACTTTATGGTACCACGAAAAAGTCGCGACTGTATACATCGTTATTTGCTAATTTCCCAATGGTTGTTATGTCGATCTGACAGAGAACATACATCCGCATAAAATTAATTAGCCACAAACAAAGGAATCACCTTTTAATGAAATGTATGGCTGTTTTAAGTGCGACCGAAAGAATATTTAACGAGGCACTTAATTTTATTAAATGAGCAAAACAAGCAGACCTCAGTAGGCTAACTTGGACACGGAATGAATATATTTTGTTTACAATTAACATTTTTCAATTAATTGTAAACACACAGCTTTTCAGCGTTGTCCATCCCCAACATACCATGAGTAGTTAACAATTAATTAGGGGACATAACTTAAATTTTGCGGTCGAAATCACCAAAAAGAGCCTCGAATTTCAACCACAGTACGCGTAGGTATGCCTCAGTATATTCCTGCATTTCATTTAATTTGGCAACAATTAAAAATGGCATTATAGCAACGTCCTTGAAAATTTGCTATATTAAGCATATTTATAACGAGCACCAGGTATGCGTCATGCGAGTGTCACGCATATGGGAAAATCGTGTCCTTGCTTCTTTCCGAGCTGGCGCGCTTATTGAGAATTCACTAAATTTTGTTAATTACAGCGCATATGATGGAAATGTTTCGAATAATTGTGAATATATTCGTGTATCTGGAACATAGCATAATCGTTTCAAATTGGGCTAATTAATAGGAATCACCGCAAGTATTGGCATTTCAATAAATTTACAAATTATACTGGAATTTCCGTCCATCAAAGGATATTAATGTGCTTGATTTTCGGATATTTAGTACATTTTGCACAAATTTTGTCAATTACTTTGAGAGGGAAACATAAGTTGATTTCGCGCCTAATTGAATTTTTATTTAAGTAGGTATTCAAATTACTTTACATTCAAAATGGTAATTAAGTGAAAATGTGTCTAAGTTTTAGTTGTTTTGTTAAAATAATCAGTCCCATTTTTATCATATGTACATCGACTTATAAAGGTAAAGCTCTTGATAATTCGGTTATATATTTCGATTATAATCCATTTTGATTTTCTAAAATTTTTACCTATAGATAAATACTTAGTTAAATTTTACAACAAAAACACCCTAACTAATTAATCAGATTAGACTGTAGGGCGTAACAAAATATAAAGACTAATAAATTCGTAGAAATGCCACAGTAAACAAAAGGCAACTCGTAGAATGTTAAACTCAATTCTTAAAAATTGGATTTGCTTAATACATTTATCTGTTTACACAAGCGAGAGTTGTGTAATTTGCCTACATACATATTTTTGTGAGGAATTATGCATATGTTTTCCTTTCTTCCATCAAGCCCTGAAGCGAGCATAATTAGGCGTAAGTAATACAACAAAATTCTTTTAGCTTTTACCAGCAAAAATTCGAATTGTTTCTCAGAATTTAATGTTATATTACCATTGAGGCAATTTTAAAAGTACTCCTCATTCCTTCTTGGAAAAACCAACAATTCGACATATGGCGCAACAAGATTATGAACCGTCATTTAATTGAATTGAAAGCGTTAGAAGATTTTAATCTTATGGAGGATTGTTCAAACAATTTAATAAAATGTTAGTTAGTATATAGAATTAAGAAATTAATGAAATTTTTGAAGAATTATATATTCTAATTGTTCAAATAATTGGGTATATAAATAAATTTGATGATAGTGATAAAAACGTTCTATAGCACCTAAAAAATAGCTATTGCAAAATTGAAAGCTATGAATTGCTGTAAACTTCAAAAACTATTACTGATAATCGTTATTGAAGTTAATTAATACGTTTAAAAGGAGCTCTCATTCAAAAACGGCCAGAATGAGGAAATAGACAAATTAAAATAATTTTACAAAACGACAACACAAGACCACATGTTGCTCGATATGTGAAAAATTACTTAGAAGGATCAGAATGGGGGAAGTTCTATATTCGCCAGATATTACTCTGTCAGATTTCCATTTATTTCGATGCAGTCAGCACTTTCTGGAGAACGGTTTAGTTTGTATGGAGATATTAAAATACTAGATCGCTTCAAAGGAATCAGACTTCTTCCTTCGGGGAATACGTTTACTACCAGAGAGATGCACAAAGGTTGTAGATTCAAAAGGAGTATGATTAAAATAAAAGTATCGCTTATGTTCTCAATTGACAAGCTTTTATTTTTTTAGCTTAAACCCCTCAATATTTTTTATATACCCAATACATACATATCACCGAGAAACAAAACTTCTTTTGATTTGATTTTGAAATACTAAAAATAGTGAAACTTTCAGCACTTCAAAAAACTACAATCTCAAAGAATTTTGCTATTTTTGAGAAAAATTCGCATGAATATAATCAGGATCAGGTTAGGCATTCTCAATGAGGAAAATTCTTACAACGCATGCAACGCAGAAAATTAACCAGGTCTTGATCAGGTTCATCTGATCAAAAAGACCTTATAAGGAACTGTTTGTAAGATTTTTTTCTGAATTTATCTAATAAAAACATAATAGGGTACTTCAAATAAGGAATCAATTATGTGAAACTAATAAGACACTACTGGTGTATACCTAGTGATTTCAAAAACGGACCTTATTCGATCTAATTAAAAAAGTTAATGCGTTTAGGTGAATGATATTTATTTCAAATACTGAAAAATCGAAATTTTACACTGTATAAAATTATGTCTATTATTTGAGCTGTTTATTTTGCAAGTAATCAAAGTTTAAAATATCATAAAGACAAATTTTCTGTATTTTTTTAAAGTAAAATTATACTTATAACATTTTTGACATTAAGATTACCTCTGTGTTTTGGAATATTTTCAGTTTAACAACCTCGACTATGTTTCAGGTGGCCCTTACGAGAAGTCCACTTTTGATTGATTTTCCATAGCCGCTGGTATCTCACCGATAACACGTGTAATATTATCTTCTAGTGCTTGCATCGATTCTGGTTTATTGCCATAAACAAGAGATTTGACCTATCCGCATAAAAAGTATTCCAATGGTATGAAATCGCATAATCGTTTGCATTATTTAGGGAAAATGGTAATGCTTTCAGAATAGTTTTATGCCCTAATGGATTATATTTCCTGTTGCTTACTTTTTTCCTTAAGTTCTTTGAAATAGTAGAAATATACTGCTTTGGTCCCAAAGTGGTTTTAATTAGGAAAACCTGATACTACTGAGTAAATTCAACACTTTTAATCCATTCTCGGATCTAAATAGCTTTTGAAATAGAAATTATTTTCTAAGTAGCCCAAGTGTTGACGAGTAAAGGACTATTCAATAAGCTCAACAGGATCCCATGAGAAGTTTCAAACATTTTCAGCCAGCATAATGATGAACATAATGAGGGATATCGTAGCAGAATGAAAAGTTTGTCGACGGTAACAAAGCAGAGTCAGCGACTCGAGCAAAATATGCCAATTTATTTTGAATAAATCGTCCCACAGGTGTCCGTTTAAACACTACTTACATTACGAGTAAATCTGATTTATTGAATTCCCTGGCAATCCCGGGGATCTGCTTCCCAGTTGGCTCGGGTAGTACTGGCTCTCTCATTCGAGCGCCAAAAAACTTGTGCGAAAACTTTTGTTACATTTGCCAATGGGGCCGAGTGAAATTCCTCCGACCTGGTTTAAGAAGAGGAGGAGGGGGATGGAAACAGAAATTTACCGTCATCCATTCCCCATTCGCCCCCGCAACCTCTTCGGCGTTAGTCCCATTGCGAACTTTTCCTAGAGTTTATTGCCGCTGCCGGCGGAGCTGCCTCATCTCCGCAATTCATCATTTCTACTTGACAAAAAAACATGTGAATAAGGTTAAAACTTGGAAGTGTAACAAAAACGATGACGTGCTGGAAGGCGCAGATGGAACTGAAATCACTCGCAACATCCCGAATATCTAGGGATCGTTCCCCATCACGTCAATGGAAGGCCCCTTTTACCATGGTACACATCGCTCGTTCCGGAGAGGTGCGAAATGTAAGAAGCCTCAAATGAGGTAGTGATGAGCTGCAAATTAGCTTAGGTATCTTCCTCACGTGAGAATTGCTTGCTACCCGGACCTGTTTTCTTGCTCGTTTGGAACAGACAAATTGTTTTAATGGTACTCTCGGTCCCTTGTGGTGAAAAATGATCTAACTAGCAGCAGCTCTAGGACTAGTTTACGCAGGTCGATGTCGATTGATAAGGACACGATGTCGATTTGTGAAGTCACGAAATTGAACTTAAAGTAAGGCTCTTTTACGTGTCGTTTAAGTTGACGATATCAAATTAAAAGTAATTCTTATTTTATCTTATTTTCATATATCATAGAATTGAACGAAAGCGACATTCGACTTAAAATCGACTTACATATCGATTTTAATTCGATTTCTTATCTACAAAAGAAATGTTATGAGGGGTTTTATGGTTCTACGCTTATGTAGTCTTAAATTTGGACGAGATCTATTTACATTGCGTTGTTTTTGTTAAAGATATTCCGTCATTTATATAAATACATAAAACTGTAACTCCCTTCGGGTTTGTGCGTGCAACACGCAAAAACTACTAGAGATATCAAGATGCGGTTTTTTTTTTATTTTCTTGGTAGAAGTCCAGTACTGTTTTTAGGATATATCTAATCATAATGTGACCACAAAAAGTTGCCTAAATATACAGTGGGAGATATACATACAATTAGCTTTCTACGCTCGCACAACTCTAACCCAAAAGTCCACTTTGAATTGTGAACTCAAGTTCAAATTTAAGAATATTAAAGAGTTTCCTAAATATTATTCATTTATATAGAATAGAATAGTTTTTCACGTATACAGTAAGGTATTATTGAATTCGAATTATTATATTGATTTTCAATATTGAATTAATAACATTTCCAAAAGCATACATCTTAGAAAAAAAGTCACTTAGAAAGTCAGTCAAAATCTTCTAAAATGATGAGAATATCTCGGGCGAAAGTCCGCATTATAATTTTATTTTTAAATAAAAAATATCTTTTTGCACGCAGACAAGCACGCATTTGTACAGTGTACAATTTTTTTTTTTTTTAATTTATAAATTTATTTTTGTGCAGCCGATTTATTTTTAATTTAAAAATCGCTTTTTTGCCAGAAGACTGTATCCCAACTTACAACATATACGAGTATTATGGAATCAGCTTATTTACATAGACCAAAACAAAATATACACGATTTTTGCGTAATGCTGATGTATAGTTTGGAATATGTCAGTGAAAAATTTTTATTCCAAGCTATACACGATTAGTTTCAGACTCTAGCGTCTTTGTATAGAATAGAAATATGCAATGCAACAACCGACATGTTCTCATATGCATTCAAAAGTTTAATTTATTTAATACTAAAGGAAATATGGGACTGTTTTTAGTTCCATAAATGATGTTATTTTTTTTTTGCTTTAGTAGTACTTTTGATAATACAATTAAATGTTAACTTTAAAAACTGTCACTGTCCTCGCATTTAAAGGTTTCCAATGGCATTTTAACTTGAATTAAAATAGTTAACTTTGAATACCTGGAAAAACAAAGTAGAACCAGAAAAAAAGCCGGCTTGATTGTAAAATACCCCGAGGAAATTGCATGAATTGAAATGTCAACATTTTAAAATAAGTCGTAGTTGCGGCCTTTTGCCGCAAAGTCCCCAGAAGTTATTTTAAATGGTCGAATTAAAACGTTAATATTCATTAAATAAGGGATTTTTTAATTATATTAATTTACGGCTGATTAATTGTCGGAAAACGCCGCTCTGGTTCAGTTCGCATCAATTTTTCATACAGTCTAGAGAGACGCTTTTTGTTTTTTTGTGGGGTGTAGTGACGTAAATAATTTCCGGATCCGAAGCACCACGCCTCGGGGTTGTTGCAAAATAACAACAGATTGCAAAATTTTCTGTGAAAAAGTTAACAGGATAAACAGAAAAAACGGAATCATAAAGGCATAAAGGTAATTAACCATCTGCGATAATCACCAATTGTTTACGATGCATTATAAATTATGTATGGGGTCCTGCGGAATTGGACACAGCAATGCTTTTGCCGGCACAGCCAGATTTCGTACTTGATTGAATTTAAATTATTTGGAGACTTCTGCAGGGGAAGTACCTTTGTCTATAATTGCGAGTTATTTTTGAATGGACCTCATAAGTGTGTACTGTAAAAATTCAAAAATTAAATTGGGATATGTGATGGTAACTTCAACTTTGCTGATATGTTGTCAGGAAATAAATCCTATAGAAGAATATCTGAAAAAAAGGTTTATTCTATCACACAAAACGTGTAATTAAATATAATACAGTAAGGTCTCATTTATCTAGGTGATATGGGTTGAGTATGGCGTGTATGGCCGGATAATTAAAATATTATAATTTTTTTTTTGGGTTTTTGTGCTGTCAATAAACATTTATAAATTAATTTATTTTCATAATGCTGCAATTAATGCAACGATATCGAACGCTCGATGTAAGCTTTCATGATGAGGAAGGAACCTTTCATAAGAATTAATTTTTTCAAGGTACAAGAAAACGTGTAAAAATTGAATTATCAACAAAGAAAAATTAGATATGCTTTAGACTTATAATTAGGGTTTTACTCACTGTACATTAATCCCAGAGAATAGCATCTAGATTCGAGGTAGTACTGAAAAGTTTTGAGCCTAAAAATTCTAATAGAAATGCATAAAGAATTCACTCTGCTATGTAATTTTCTTCTATTTCAATGTACTTGTTACATTTCTCATAAACGGCTTTTAACTCAGTGCGTTCAAAATGCTCATTTACTACCTTCATTCGAAAATCTTCATCCTCAGATGTTTTGTTTTGTCAAATTGGAAAACAGGAAATAATCGCGGGGATTAGGTATGGACTGTATGGTGGGTGGTTGATTTCATTTGAAATTCTATTTTGCCTTGCAACTCACGTAGTGTGGAGGGGTACATTGTACTGCAAAAATAGGATTCCTATCGTACAATGCGCGAATGATTCAGACATGGTAATGTTTACGGTTTAATTAATAAAAGTATAATGATTATAATGACATGAAACTCGAAAGTAATAAAGGTTTATATCATAGCAAATTTCTAGTAAATATAGTATAATAAAATAGTAAAATAGCAAAATAGCACATTAATCCTTTATTGCACTGTGGTACTTATACTTACCAATTTTACTTCTTTAAATTTTTGATGATGTTTTCTCTATTTTGCAAATTTTATTTAGACTTTAGCATTTCTTCTTAATAAAGATGATGATGGTAGTCAAATTTTATATTTTACAAACTTTTTATAAGTCAGCTAAGTGGAAAAAATTACCATTTCTTTAGAGAGAATTCTTTTTCTAGTTATGCTTTCTAATATCATTGCTTAAATTTAAATATTCCAAGAGGTTACTGATAACAAATTGGATATTATATAAATAAATAAAAAAATTAACCTTAATATTTATTTGTATAAAATTGAATTGAAATAAAATATAAATTGAATGAAGAAACCTATGTTAGAATTTACTTATAAAATAATTTAAAGTCAGGCAAAAGAGTCGAATATCTTAAAATGTTGGTCCTATACACGAAAAAGCTTTTAAACGAACATCCCGCACGGTAATGTGTTAATTACTGTGCGCTTGTAGATCTTAAAATAAATAAAATAAAAATACTATAAATCGTGGAAGTCATTTTATAGACGGATGGAGTACTACTTTATTTTAAAATTTAGATTTTCGACTCTTACTGTGAGTTTGGATCTGAATTTTTTCTATTTATAATCAAGATTTTATTTTTTATTAAAGTTAAAAACTCGTATATTACATTTTTAGTGAGTAGTGGGTATTTAATTTAAGCAAGAATATTTTAAATCTTACTACATGATGCGTTTTAACGAATTTAATCAATTTATAAAATTGTAACAAAACAAACAATTCTTTTATTGTATGCTTTATTTATTTTTAATAGTACTTGAGCCATCCAAATTCTTTCCAGCATGGAAAAGATTCAGAAAATGTTGATACAAACGATAGTGCTCACTTTAATTCAAAAGTATTATTAGAAAGTCATTTTTAGCTTGGTAAAAACATTTTCACTTATTTTCATCTCGTCGTGCTCATGAAATTCAATTGATCTTGAACTACTGAGGCATTTTGCGGCTGTCTAGACGAGCGGAACAATTCAAAAGATTCCTAGTGGAACTCTTTTCTATAATTACGACAAAAATATTCGAAATTGCTCTGACTATCTCCTCAGAGATCCCATTTCCCAGAGGAGCAACTGAATTAATTTGCAGGATCTCGAGTTTCTTGGCGAGTCCGAGGAGGATCGTCATGAAAAAATAAAGTACAATTTAAAAAATGCTAGGAACAAAAATAGGTAAAGTCGAGGAAGGGTCGGAAGCTACAACTCCTGCACTGTAATCCTCAATTTCCCGCCCTGGCTCTAGTTCTTTCATTATAAGCGAATTTGTCGGTTTGTAGCCGTCATTCGAGGGGGTGTCCAATTTCGGTTTCACTTAGCCTCATTACTTTCGCTAGGGATGCAACGTGAACGTCGAGAGTTTCGCAAATGAGCGATATCCCTTCGAGTGCACGTGGGAACTGTTGAATTGTAGGGAAAGGGAAGGCGAAGATCATTAATCTCCTCTGAAGTCCATCATCGGACCCTTTACTTTTCCATTTAGTAGCACTGAGTACAGAGCTTGGGCTTGAATTTCGTTGCGAATTTTGTTTGCCCGGAGGGACATGGAGAAGCCGTACATTGTTAAGGTCTCAGCAAAGGGTGCGGCGAGTTACCTGTGCGAATTGTTTGAAATAGACGACGGGACCGGCTTTGTCTTATCTTCTTAATCCCTGCCTGTCAATGTCTGTATGTTCCGAAGTTATCTCTGGAATGAAAACCGCTTCCCTTTATACTCTGGATGGGGCGATCCACCTCATTTCCACTAAGCGAATTCCAGACAGAATTTCGGGAATACTTGAGTTTGAGTTTGTTGCGAAGGAGCTCGTCTTATTTGCATGTCGAAGGCCCGGATCCTGGCCCCACCCAGTCGGAAACTGAATAGCAGTCGACGTGCCCCATGATCCGGGCATTCAATGACATCTCGACTAAGCCCTTCTGCTCTATGCTCATGAATCCCCCGGGAGCTGTGTAAAGATCTAATATAGCCCCAATTGAGAGGGTGGCTAGCGTGTATCCTGCCCGAGATATAACAATTTTCATGTTGAGCATTTTTGTTCCGAGCAGTTACCTTTTCATCCGCCCCTCACTTGCAACAAGTTCCCTAGGGTGGAATTTTTTAATGCATAGAAAAGTACATTTTTGCCCGTTGCTTGCTTTTCTTTAAATTTCCTTCCTGTCGGGGGAGGGCGGTTACGGTTTTGCGGAGTGTGTGTGAGATCCTTTCTTGGAAAAAGGGATAACCAGGCGCAGCCAATTGCATACGGCGGGCTCGCACAAGGTGCAGCCGACAGAAGCAGTTCATTGAGTGCCTGCAGGAATGTTCCTCTTAATGGTGGATTTTTGAAAAATTGCCATTCAGCATAAGACGGGCGCCTGATACAGAGCCCGACAAGCTTATGGCAAACTCTGAGCCCTTTGAGACGCCATCCAAAGTTTTGTCTGGAATTCTACGCTTTGGTGAATTTATTGAAAACATACCGCATGAAGGAGAAGGTGCTCCAAAGTTGCGGGCGCGTTCAATTTAATTTTAATGAAGCACATGAGCCGGAAGATTTTCAAATGAGATGCCTTTTTTTTACGCGAAGGAAATTCGGCTGGGATATCCCAGTGCCTTCAATGCTTTTCCTATTCATTAGTTTTCCTTTTTACCCAATTGTCAGGTTAAATAATTCATCCTGAGTGCGAGGCAAAGTGTTACCCTGTGAAAATGAAAGAACGACCAAATGGGGTGTGGTTTCCTTTTTGTAAAATTGATGAAATGGAATTTTTGATTTGCTGATTTATTCCAGTCTTTTGTGATAAAAGGAATTATATTTGAACTTACTCTTTGAGAAAACATTTTCTATTACTCTTATTAGATACACATGTACTCGACTCGCATATTTTATTAGGGCTAGAAACTCAGATTATCCGGTCCTGATTGAAGTAACGCTTCAAATGATCCGGGCAGCATTAGGCAATCGAATCAGAGTCAGATCAAGTTATTAAATAGACCGTTTTCAAATTCAAATGCACTTGCACTCTAAATCTATTTTGCCCACTAAATTTTCTCTGAAAAATTCGAATATTGTGCAGGGTGTTTTGAAAATGTAACTCAACTTGTTATAAAGAGAATTTTTAATGAAAATATCAAGTTTCAAATATGATTCCGCAGAGGTAATATACCGCATTCTGATAGTACTGAAAAGGTCTTAGTAGAAACAAACTGTAAAAACAAACAATCTGATAAAATTCAACTCTAAGCACTTGATAAATTAGTTCAGTTTAAAGAGGAATACAGACAAAAGTGTGCGAAACTGCTTTTGAACTGAACTTAAAAGATGATTGTGTGAAAATTTCAAGTTGATTTCCATTATTGCTGTTATTTTTTCATATATAAAATGAATTTTTCAAATAAACTTTACTTTGTTTTAAGAAAATGTAATTTTATCTATAATTATTCATTCATCCCTGTTCTATTTTCTTACTTAGTAAGGATTCAAATAAGGATAAATATTAATTTAGCACTATATGATCAATAAGTTGAGTCACTGTACATACCTAGCACATTTTTATTTACAAAACTTGAAGTGTTCTCTAAAGTGCACTAAATATGGCAAGTATGATTTGAAAAGTTAGTAAAAAGTTAATAATATCAGAGCAAGATAAGTTTAAATGGTGTATTTCGTAAAAAGGTTGGAGTACGGCATCGATGCCAGAGCTAGATCAATTCAAATAAGATTTTTTGTAATAATTTTAGGCAGATCTATTTGTACTTGATCAGATGAAATAGAGCTTAGATCAAGTCTAATAAGTCATACCTGAAAAGTGAATTTATATACAATTTTTGATCAGTGCCGGATGTGAAATACACACTGATCCAGTCCAGATTATATTACAGCTTGTCTATCTCACTCTCACTAAAGTGTAACATAATTCTAACT
Organism: Philonicus albiceps; assembly: GCA_963969385.1. Lineage (NCBI taxonomy): Eukaryota > Metazoa > Arthropoda > Insecta > Diptera > Asilidae > Philonicus > Philonicus albiceps. Next base: position 73,822,630 of record OZ017772.1, on the reverse strand, counting down.
CTAGACATGCAGTTTAAAATCTAGTGATCTAGTATTTCCTAAAATTTTAATTTAATTCAGTTTTTTTCTGGATAATATAACCAGCAAAATAGGAAAACATTTACCTACTTTACCAGTAAAAAATCATATGAAATGTAGGAAAATCTAAAAAGTACTTAAAATTAAATTGTTGTGTACTGTACTAGAATTTCAGAAAAATTAAATTACCCAAAAATAACTTACATCTAATTGTATTACTGATATTGCGGTAGGTTTTAGATGGATGCTGAGAATTAAAGGAATCTCAAAAAGTATTGAATAGCGGGTAAAATAAATGGGATGAGGGGTCCCCATCACACTCAAACATACGACTAATTTACCCAGCTAAAAGGGTTTTATTCAAAATCTTGTGACCCAGAAAACAACTTTCAGAACATCCAATGAATTGCAGTTTATAAACTACTAAAAATTCAGGGTTTTTGACTAGAAGTTAAGTTTTAACGGAGCAACTTTCTGGTATTTTTGGATAAAACAAGTGAAAAGTAATGAAAATAATTTACTAGTTAAATTCCACTCTAAAAATTGCTTATTGTCTTCTAGTTTTTCGGTTCTGGTAAGAAAAACCTGCTCTATGGAAGCCTGTGCTTCGTCTGGGGTTTAAAATTGTGTCATAAATTAAGTTTTTCTCAAAATATAAAGATAAAAAGATCTATTTTTTTTTCATATTTATTATGCAATCTGATTCTGTGAAGCGTCACAGACTGTACTCATCCTCGCCAACTAAAAGACGCCCAGAGCCTGAGGTATCATTTGACGGAAGTGAAAGCCTTTTTAATTAGCCGCAGAGCACGAAGACACATCCTTTGGGGCGTCCAAGTCGGGGGGGTTATTCATTTGCGCGCTCGAATGCAGAAAATGCAGAATTTAAACTGCTTAAAAGTTTCTTTCACTCGGCTGCTAGACATAGAAGATGGGGCCCCAGTCGTCGTCGTCGTCGTCGTCGTCGTTGTCGTCTCAGGCTCATTCACAGAGCCAGCACCCACTGCGGAACGCTTTAATTAAACGCACGTAAGAAGCGCTCCTAACAAAAGTAAATCGACATGGGTGAATCCCTGTAAACATCACCTCGACTTAATTGAAATGCTCTGGGGGAGCTCCGGTCCCGCTCACAGTTGATGCCCGTTTGAGTCCCGACGACGATAAACAGCCCTTTCAATTTGTTGTTTTGTAATTCATCCCTTGTCTACCGCCGACAGCCCTTAACCCCGCCGAGAAGCATCCCAACATCATCAGTGCACTGGGCCGGCGGGATGTAGGGCATTAGCTGGATGAATGAGAACGGAATGGATGCACCCAGAGGAGCATACAACCGACAGCCGACAGTCGACTGCCCTGCACCCCTTTGGGCCATGCCCAGTCGACGTTTGTAAGGTCTTGCGTCACCGAAGTCACCTGGGGGAATTTCTCACCTGTCTTGCGAACGGACACAGTTCGCGCGCTGTGACGGGTGCACCTCTACCTGCCTGCTGCTGTGTCGGAACGCGGTACACTTTTCAGGCGTCTTGGCTGCCGGCAGATCACGCGGGCGATTCACGTCAGACGACGGGCCTCAGTTTATGTGGCGCCTTCTCGCAATACACTTCAAAGTTGAAGCCGGCACAAAAATCGAGCTACCGTTGTGCTGTGACGTGACGCGAATAATCATCCCCTGGCAAAAACCCTTGAGTTTTTTTGTTTTTCCAGGCACACACGATTCATTGTGCGGTCCGAGTGTCAGATATAAAAATTTTACAAAGGGTTCAAGTGATTGTGGCCAGAGCACATACACCTGTCTAATTAACCCGCCGGCACCATCGTCCATCACCCTGTTATTGCGCCAAAAATTCGCCACTGATTTCGGGATTTATCTCGCGAGTGTGTAATTAGCTAACGAGCCTTCTTTGTCGCGTGTATTTATTTTTTGCCAATTTGTAGCGGCGCACATTTTTTCTGTTACTGCGCCCTGGACCTTCAAGGGTAAATAAATTTTAAAAGTTTCGCTCTACTGTGTGGTGGTAGGTCAGTGGGTGGGGAGGAATGGTGGGCCGAATGCTACTTGTGTTTTGAAAATTTTACAAACCTCGCACCGTGGACTGGGTTGCGACTTTTCTGCTCCCCGGCTTAAGTGCCAGACAATTGAATTAACGACCTTCCGAGGCGGCGCCCGAACGAAAAATGCGTTTTCGCTGGGAACCCTGCCAGAATTGGGTGCGGAGGTCAAAGGTAGTACAATCGAAGGATTCTTGAATGCTCGCAGGTTAGTTCAAGTCCTTTTCGTTCTTTAAGTTCTTTAGCAATTTAAGGGGTCGCCTTTTATAAAGTGGGTGAGAGTGGAGACCCAAAAAAGGCATATTTTCAACAATTCTTTTTTAAGCAAAGAAAGAGTAACATTTGAACAAATATTTCATAAATTTTTCGTTAAAAAACGTTCGATCTGCGTAAAAATTACCCTCGTAGTGGGTAGGATAAGTCGTGAAGGACTTAACTGAAACAAAAACTTGAAGCTTTTCTTTTAATAGACAGTAATAGCCAGAGATTGGACGAAGGATTGCGAAAAATGTTAAAATTTGAATTTTAGAAAGAGTTTCGTGCAAAAATTTCGATTTTTGGCAAACATTTGGACACGTATTTGCATGTAAAATGAGTTGTAATCAACGGAAATAAAAATCCTTCATTCAATCATGAGTCAACATAATTTAAAAGTAGTGTGCGAAATTTCATAACGATTAATGGATTCGTTTTTTAAATATCTTGACTATAAAAATGCGTTTAAAGTTTGCGCGCCCGTCTAGTCGAGCCCCATAGGAGGAGTGTTAAAACTTTCTCACTCCTACAGTTTTACTCGGATTGACTTGAAACTTTCAGCAAATATTCCTTTCTATTATATGAAAAATTATCGCAAAAACCGATTTTTTGAAATTTAAGCATTTTTTAGTCATTGCATTTTTGAAATAAAATCACAGTACGACCTACTATTTCTTAGAATACTTAGACTTTGTATTCAATTTAAATTTTTATATTATTGAAGGTATCTAAAATCGCTTCAAGAAATTAATTCTATTAAATTCTAACTCATTTAATTTCTGAATCGCTTAAGGTATCTTGTGGGACTCTGATAGTTCAGTTGTTAGTGCACTGTCCTACCGTCCCAGAAGCTATAGGTTCGAATCCCGCTACGCGGTAACACAATGCGCAAAAACTGGTCTAAATGTTCATTTTTAGGCAAGTAAATCAATTTAACCTAACCTAGCCTAAGATCTTGGCTTTGCCATTAACGTGGTTTTCCATTTAAGCAGTATATTGACGTAAAACCACGAGGGTCGTTCAATAAGTCCTGAGAAAAAGATAGAAAAGTTATTTTACGTAGATTTCTTTTCAATACAATCTCCCTTTAGCTCGATACACTTTTCGTAACGTTTTTCGAACATTTTTTTAAGTCGTCTAAAAGGTAGAATTTCGGAATGCCCCCAAAATAGACATCTGTTTGGAGGATGACCTCCTCGTCCGGCGTGATTCTTTTTCCAGAGTCAAATCTGGTGAGTATGATGAAGTTTAATTCTATAATTCTTATTAATAGAGAAGTCCTTTACTTTCTTTTAATCTATTTTAATTTAAAGATATCTTTCCTTTTATTTCGACCTAAATATAAAATTATCATACATTGAACTTTGGAAATACTACTTTTCGTTAATATATCCACTATCCAGCATTATGCATCTGAATCTAGGGACTGTAGTCAGTTGTTTCAAAATAATCAGGATTTTTAAAAGAAATATTGTCTAAATAGAACTGCTATCAAGTGTTACAATCGTTTAAGGTTTGCATGTAAATTTTTGAATGTTCCTTTTTTATAAATTATGAAACATAATAAAGGATATATGTGGTTATTACTCGAAAAAAGCTACAACTTTGACCAGGAGACAGAGTTCGAACTTGCATCTTTCAAATTTGCGCTTTGATGCTCTCTGCCATACTACCCGTGGCCTCGTTACCTTTTCAGGCAATTTTTGTTCTGATGAGAAGTGCAATCGACCGATCTTACATATATGAATAGTATAAAAAGAGGCAAATAACACAAAATAATATGTTAAATTATAATTCTAATAAAGCAATTTAAACTATGAAACAAACCCCAAAATTTCTCAACTTCGAATCATAATACGGGAATTTTAAAGAATTGTAAAATAGAAAATTGCATTAATCTGTGTGCTTAATTGAAAAATTCTATTATAATCTGTGCATGCTGAGATAAAAAGCCTTCTGGGTCGCAATTGTCTTCCCGTCAGCATCATAATTTTACTTGTGATGCACTTCAACTGATTTAGATTAATTGCGCTTACACTAGCAACTTTCGTGATGAAAGCGAGTTAATTCGCGGACTCGAAAAGCGTATCAAACATTGTTTAGGGTGCATCACTGGCAGTTTTAAACTTTCTATTATTATTAAGAGCTAAGGGCTGGCTGGTTTACCTTGCTCTAATTTATGTTTACATGACTAAACTTATTTCGCTTACAGTAGATACAAAGTTTGTTACAAGTTTTCTCTTTGTTTTTGAATTTTCTGATTTTCGGATTACCTGTTTTACATTGCTTTTTAGTAAAATTGGAGATGTGCTTGAAGCTTTCACAGGATTGGATATTTTTAAATTATTTTTGACTATACAAAGAAAGATGGTGTATAGTTGAGTTTGTTAATAATGGAAGCTGTTCTGGCTTAAACAAAATAGCGTTATGAGTATAGTTCGAAAATATATATATTGATTAACTGAAGTAATATTCCATAGTTAAAATTTCATTCCCTTTATATGAGCTAAACTTTGCCTGTTTATTTCATTCTCATTTTAAGGGTACTCTTCCAATAGAATGCTTCGAAATATGCATGACTTGACTTTTAGAAATTTATTTTCAACAACCTACGTAACATAATAGAAAAAGATTGTTAAGGCTTTATTTATACACATTTTGTAAGTAAACAACTTTGAAAATTCGGAAATATACGGACATATACTCCAAACCAAATAAAATCATGGTGGTCAGGCTCCCTTATAATTTGTGACAGGGATATTCTAAATTAAAAAACCCAAATAAATATTAAATCTATGAATTCAGTTACCGCCTCATACATACGAGGGCTGTTTGATAAATCAGTTTTAGAATTTCCCGATACTACTATAAAATTTTAAGCAAGCTGCATCATTTAGTTTGTGTTTAACAATCGTTGAAGGCAGACAACCTCATGAATTTTAACGAAACTGGAAAAACGTAAATTTCGTATACTGATTAGAATTATTATAGTAAAAATTCATAAATTGGGCTACGAACTGAAATTCTATTCAGCATATTTTTTAGCCCCCTGCGACTATTTCCTGTTTCTAAATTTGAAGAAATGGCTAGACGGTAAGAGATTTGGGTCGAATGAAGAGATCATCACTAAAACAAACGGCTATGTTGAGGATCTCGAGAAAACCTATTATTTTGGAAGGAATAAAAAGATTGGACCAACAATGGACTAAATGCATAGAGCACAAAAGAGACTATGTTGAGAAATAAAACGCTTATTTTTAATTCTAAAAAGTCGTTGACTTATTAAACTGTTTTCGAAATTATCTTCTGATTCATTCTAAACGAGAACCTTACTTCTTCGAAAATGCTACTGGTGAAGCTGTAACTGTCAATGGTGATCGTTATTGTCGAATGATAACCGAATTAATGAATATTGATCTAGAGGATATTTGATTTCAACAGGATGGGGATACACCTCAACAATTGATTTATTGAGAGAAAAATTTCCTGGACGTGTACTATAATCTCAAGAAACGGTGATGTTAATTGGCCACCAAGATCATGTGATTTGACACCGTTAGACTATTTTCTTTTTTGGAGTTATGTGAAAAGTCAGGTTTATAAAAACAGTCCTCAATCGATTCCTGCTTTAAAAAATGTGTCATTGGTGACATAGACTCTCAATTATGTCAAAATGTCATGAATGAATGCAAATTATGTGTTTTATTTATTCTTAAAAAAAACCGCGCAATTTGAAGCACTCTTTATAATTGAGCAATTTATAGGATTTTTGTTTTATTTAAAACAATTCTGTCGTAAGTTATACTGGGCATCCGTCTAACATTGATTATATTAGGCAATTATAAAAATTATCTATATATCACAATTTTTACAAGTATTTTGCATACTTCAGCTAAAAGAAAATGAATGCAAATCGTACATATATTTCAAAGCTTTTAACCCTTGATAAATTTCTGCTCTTTATATATCTGTTTAGCTAAAATATAGTGTTTCATTTAGAAGGTATTTCACTTATGGTAAATCTTTGTAAAATTTTCATTTCGTAGGTATTCTTTCTCCTGTATCAATTTTACCACGATTTCACTTAAGTATTGATGATTCTTAAGTAGGATGACATCGTTTTTCTCTACCATATATAGGGAGTTAAGCATACATACATATGTAGGATATAGGAATAGTACCTATACTTATACTTTAGATACTCGTTCTTGTGTTAATTAGTAATGAACCTTAATATGCTTTGATATTAGAGACAGGTTTTTACCTGTAACATAACTTCAGATTCAGTTCATCATCAAGGAAAATAGAATTGTTACGAAAATACCAAATTTTATTTAATTTTATATGTGTATAATCCTAAAATTGTAGAAGAAGACCAAAATAATTTGGGGATAGTTCTTTTTGCACAACCCTCGACAATTTAACCAAGGGGAACTTTCACGTCAAATTACAGAGAAACCCATGTTAAATTGTCAATTAAAGTCATATATCCTCGCGGTGAATGGCCTCAACAAGGAAAAAAACCAAATAATGCTGAATATAAACTTTTTGTGTTTTTGCAAAAACCAAACAAAAGCTTTCAATTGAAAGTTGAATGCCTTCGGATGGCATTTTTCTCTTACCTATTTCCTCTTAGGGATTGTATTTTTTTTTCTTTTCCTCAACTTGCCTAAAGACCTCAACAAACTAAGCAAACTAAGTGAAACAATTGAAGTTAGTTTCCCACAAGAACAAGACCAAAAAAAAAAAAAATATAAGAAAGACGAATATTGCGGAGCGGATTGGCCGAAGAAACTGAAACAAGCAATTAACGATTTCTCCGACGTATCAGCTCTGGGAAGTTGGCTGTAGCCAAGGGAAATAATGAGTTCTTTGTGGCTTCGGCGAATCGCCTCTTAGACCCTCCGACATAGACGTCGTTTTCTCAAGGGAGAATGCTCAAATGTAGGTGCCTAGATCTTGATATGTGCTGCAATAAACTTTTTGATTAATTTCTGGTGCGTTAAAATGAGTTGTATACATGTAAAATAAGGTTTTCCATAATATGATATACATTTGTATGTACATATATTGGACAAAAAGGTCTATAAATGTTCTGGTAATGAACAATTTATACTACAATATACATAAAATAAAATTTATACATATTTATACTATCTATACTAAATTTGTATGGACATATATTGGACAACATAGCTTACAAATGTTCTGTTAATGAAAATTAACTTCAGACCAGAATGTTGAAAATATCTCCTTTGATTTATTTTAAAACAAATTTAATACGAGTGTTTCATTGATAATTAACAGCAGTATTCCCATGTAATTACAAAGAACTCATAATTGAATCCGTTGTGCGGCAAAATTAATTTACCTCCTATTTGTTACTTCTACCGGAAGAAGGTGAAACTTTCTGTACATTTTAATTGTTAATTGGTAACTTGTCACTGGCTGTGTGGAATTGTTTTAAAATCTATTATGAGAATAAATAACAAAACAACAGAGTTAAGAGAGTTATGTTTTATTTGATAATTTACCATCCTCTTTCAATTTAAGTGTTGGAATGGAAGTGGGTGTTAAAATGTAATAATATTGCTTCCTTGGGAGGAACTTAATAAAAATAAAAATTTCATATTTCATTTATTACTATTTATCTTTAATATTAAAGGGCGTACAGTACGATGGAATACCATTACAACTACTACACTTTTTTTTAAATGATTGTACTTTAATTTTTGAAGATTTTGAATTTCCGCGGGCTACGTATATTCAATTTTCGATTTTTTTTGTGGCGTTATGTTGATACTCATGTCCCTCATTTATGCTGACAAGCTAAACATTCAAAATAGCCGTGCTTATCAGCATAAGTGAGGGACATGAGTACCAACATAACGCCAAAAAAAAATCGAAAATCGAATATACGTAGCCCGCAGAAATTCAAAATTCGCGATACTTTTTGAACAGACCTCGTATATAAAGTGTGAATAAGCAATACAATTCAAATATATATTAAATACAGAAATATATGTTATGTCTAGAATGGTAAATAAATTTAAATATATTAAAACATGGTCTACTATAATTGTATGATTTTAGGAGTATAATTTTTAACTCCCTTTAGGCTTATTTCGCTCACTATCTCAGATCACAAATGCATAAGATAGTCTTGCACATTTCAGTAGTATAGTTGGAAATAGGAAATTGTGTCTTAGCAGTTATTATAGGTCGACAGTGTTTGGACTATTAAGAATAATCGAGAGAAAGTAATTAATAAATGGTGCATATAGAAGAGATGTTTTGTTAAGTGTTTTCACTAGTAGAACTTGAAAGCATATTGAAGTGCGCCATTTATGGTATACGACTACAATAAAAGCTACTATGACACATTTTGAAAGCCCTCAATATCTTCAAAACCACATCATAACCCCCGACCACAAATGTTATAACTCTGCAGTGCTCAACCGCACATCCTTTCGATTGGGGGCATTGCAATTGAGACCATTTTGGGGGCAATCAAAGTGGCCTCCGGGACTCGCAACTCAAGAACCCTTTCAACTGCACTGGCTTGGGTCGCATGAGTATGAAAAAAAAAAAAATCGCAATTGGAAACGTCAACAAATTTCTAATTCCCTTTTTCGTTTATTGTTTGATTTTTCTAGACGACCAGACCAGCGACTATCGAAAGACGTAGAAGCTACACTCTCACCTGCTGCGCGAGGGAAGAAGGAAAAATTCACGGCACACCCACGTGCGGCGGCTGTGCACATCCAGCGAATCTTGCTGTAATCAAGAAAGTGATACCGGGAACACCGGGAATTCTCAATATTTTCCCATTAGGAAGCAACTTCAGCAATTTTTATCGCACATATCCCGGGGATCGGGCGGCGAACGCTGCAGATAAGCTGACTCCGGCTGTAACTACATCACGCTCGTAGGCTAAAGGGTGGTCATTAATATTTATGAGCCCTTCTACGGCTCGGCCTACAAGAGTACGAGTTTTTTTTTCCCTAAGAACTCGGCCGAAGCAAGGAAGGAGTAAAGTAGCCCGGAAAGGATATTCTGCAGCTTCCTGCTTGCCTGTGCACTAGCTCAGATTGAGCCCAGAGTCAGGTAGTCATCAGCACGCCCAAAACATTTTGGCCCTGGCCTAAGCTAGATCCTGTGACCAGACCAGGATCCACCTGGGCGCGGAAGTGTCTTGTGTGATCCGTGCGGTAGTGTGAAACGAAATAATTAATAAAATTAATCAGGAAGAGCAAAAAAAGTGTGGAAAAAGTAGTGGTGTAGAAGGTGTGAGAGTTGCGGAGCAGGAGGTGCTCCCGGAAGCCGGCCAGACAGAAGCTGCTTCGCTGGCCCCTTTCTGATGTCATTTGCATTCGTGTGATGGTTCTCTCCCGCAGATAATACATGTGGATACGTCTTCCCAATTACTTCTGAAATAGGAGGCAGCGTGATCGGAATCTAGTCCGATATGCTTTTGTGCGGGTATCTGCTGGGCGTCCTGCTCCTGGCGAGCGGGCTGAACGGAGGTTTTGCAGCCAAACGTAAGTAGACTTTTATTTTCAATTTCTTTGCGAAAAGAATTATTGCAAAACCGAACGAACTTAGGCATGAACCAATCAACGGACGGAACGGGGATTAGCCCAATTTTGGAAGTTAAGAACGTAAAAAGTGAACTTTAAATCAATTGCGCTTTTTTTTCTAGAGAAAAACGTTTTACAGCACATTCGAGCACTCAAGCCTAAAATTTTAACTTCATTATTTCCTAGCTGATTTACCTGGCTTCGCACGGTGCGCGTAAAGTTCAGTAGTGCGATCTAGAGAAAACAGAAAACTCTTGCAATTGTGGTGTTGGATTTCTTAAAATTTCAAATTTTCCATACCCATCATGAATTGTTATAAATTTGAATTCCCTAGCCACGAAAATTTCTTGATATTATTTTTCATTCAAATTGCTTAATCTAAGGACATTTAGGTCGTCATATTGGTTCCATCATTTTAAATTTCTTAATTTTTATAGTAGATTCCAAATTAGTGGCCTCAAAATAGCCATAGTACTAAGTTTCATTTAAATTCGTTGAAGTTCGAAAAATTTGGCTTGGTATATTGCATCCGCCATCTTGAATTTTCTAAATTTCAAATATAGATTCGCAATCAGAACCTCAATAAACCCCTGAATACCAATTTTCATGGCAATACCTTGATATTTAGAATTTTTTTCGCCATTTTGCATCCGCCATTTTGCAATCCGCGAATAAAAAGTAACTTATATGTTAGGCTAGAATATTTAGTGCTTTCATTCCAAAAATGAAAATGATCGGACCAAGTATTTCGGCATGATTGAGCAACAAACAAACGAATTTTCGATTTTATATAAAACTAAAGATTGGCTACGATTGGTTATTACGGATCAATTGTACGAAAACTTCTGAATGTATCAGAGTCTCGTGCACACCAATACATTCAGAACTTTTCGAATAATCGAATAAAATAGGATAAGTCGTTCTATTTAGTGCATACCCGTGTGAAAATAAATGGCCGAAAAATAAAAGAAGTTTGAGTTACATATATGAGTATGTTAAATGCTGAGAATGCGTCATAAACTCTTGCCTTTCTGTCATTCATATCATTTGGATTTTTGATTTTCGCAAACATTCAAAATTTGGATATATTACAGAAATGCGTGCTTGCCTGCGTACAAAAATGATGAGACACACAAATAGGTGAATTTGTATATTTCATTTAACGTTGGTTTTTCTCAGCTTTTATGTCTTTTAATGAGACTAAAGTGATAAAAAGTGTTGTAGTCATATTATAGCGAATATCAATGAAATGGTTCAGATAATAAAAATTGTAATGGAAAAATTAGCGAACGATTTTAAAAATTAAAAGTTGAATATTTCCGTCACAACATTCTTTCAGAGCTTTCTGTTTAGGAAAAAAGGAAAGAATGGAAGGCACCTGCAAAAAATTTCACAAAGCAATTCACCGAGCAATTTTCTTATTCTACACTTGTTTCAGATACAAATCGTATTTCATTTTTCCTTTTCTGAACTGATCGAAATTTAAAATTGGAAAATGTTTGCAGACTGTTCCCGTAAGGTAGTTCTACAAAATCAAAATCTGTTAACAATGGAAAATTGCATTACTCCCCTCGTACTAATTATTTAGTATTTTTGCACAAATTTCCTGTACTGTAAAGGAAAAATGAACGAAATTAAATACAAACCAGATAAAAGGGCCAGGGCAGTTCCTAGTGGAGCTGCTTATTTTAGCTGGACAGGATGAACGTTTCGCTCGCCAAAAGAACCCTGAAAAATCGAATTCAGCGTCAGAGCGCGCAGGACTCCAGGAGTTCTACTTCTTTGCAGTGCTTTGTAACATTTGCAGCCTTAACGAAGTTGTAATTATGGGATAAAGGGAAACATAGGGAACACGGGCCCCTTGCGCACAGCCCAAAAAGTGCTTCTTGCCTTTGTGCGCTAAGAAAAGAAGCAGCAGCTGACGCCAGGACTGTGGAATTATTTTTATTAAAAAAGAGCTCAGTAGTCATAAATCTTGCTGGAGGCAGAACAAATTCCCCGGGGGGGTGTTTTAAGGAACACTAGGCACGTCACAGTCCTGCTCCGGCATTTTTGATACGGAAAAGATTTCAGGCTTTTCGGGGATTATTTATGATGAAATAATAAGTGCAAAGCTCTTCTTTAAAAACACTTGCCGAGTGGGTCCTTGCGTGCGAACTCCTGGAAAATATACGGGAATCAGCTGCCATGGATGATTTCCTTCTTTCGAAATTGTACACCCGTTTGTGGTTTGCTTGTTGTGCTTTGTTCGGTCCCTTCTCGATGATTTTCTAGTTTTTTTCTGTTCTGGTTTTTAGCACTGAAGCATTTTGAGAAGAAGCAAATTAAATTTGTCGGTCTTCTTTTTTCTGTCTTGCCATGATTCTTGTGTGCTCTTAAAGAATATGTTGGAATTTTTTCCCTCTAGACTGTTTTGCTTCAATTTCTGGGGATAAAATAACCTTTTAACTTAACCATTTCTGTTGATCCATTTATATGATATAATGCTTATCTGAGGAATTGTGCTTTAAAAACGATCGTAGCATTTTTCCTCATCAGATAGATTCTTTAGGATCCCGTAGGAAAAGATTAAAACCCTTCATAGACCAAATTAAACCCCCGGAGCGGGAACAGGAGCGAGATTTTTCCTGGACTCGAAACTATGGCGGGATATGATCATTTCTAGGTAGATTTTCGGTTCGCAGCATGTACCATTTTTTCCGTAATTCGCATATAATTTTGTACGAATTTTCTTACCCTGGATATGAAAATTTTCACAAAAAGATAGAGTTTGGGATGTAAATAATTTGGAATTGAAGAAAAATGGTAAGTAAAAGTCTAGTAATTTATTTTCTTTCATGAATCTTGATACACCAAACTGATTATATCGGCTCAGGCATGTACAGTGGTTGCATATTCTTCAAAATTGCTTTTCGCAAACTTCTTTTACAATACAACTAACTGTTGAAAACCCAACCCTAAAACTATGATCTATTGTAGAACAGGAATCGCCAGTCGCAAGAAATCTGTAAAAAATATTTTTTTAAGGTACTGAAAGAGAAAATAAATCGAAAAATCTTCGGGATGCATATGCAAAATATTTGAGAATCGCTAAAATTAGAACAAGACAAGCAAAAAAGGACTACGCGAATTGTCAATGGGTACAATTAGTAGACCTCTTTAGGTATTTTATGGAATTTGCCAAAGGTGTGCAATCAGAAATAGATCTAACATTAGAATCAGTAGTTTTGTCAGACAAAGAAGGAGAAGGACGGGACGAATTTGTATCCTCTTCGCTGGGTGTAATTGGTTCATAATTTTTTGCTTCTGCTGAGTCCCGCCAAAATTCGCTCCAACGGTTTTGTGTTGGTCTGTGAAAGCATTTAAAGAATTGAGAAATTTAACTTCTTAATAAAATTTACTCTTTTATAAAATGTTTATATAGTCAGAGTTACCACATATGAAGAGTACGCAGAGCTTGCTTTTAACCCTAGATAACTTGACTTAAATCAGTATTACTCCGTAACTAATCATTGTACTCATTCCACTGGACTACACATTAAAAACATCATCTTTATTTCAAGCAAATAAGCCTATTTAAATAGTTAAGAAAACCTAGAAAAGTGGCAAAGATTAGCGTTTGCAATTTAGGCAAATGTTAAAAGTTGCGCGGGAACATTTGAAATTTACAAAACTGACAGGGTCCGATAGTCTATCATACGAATGTTTAGCTATTTAGGGTTAATAAATAATAGAAATGGGCAATTATTTCTGAAAGCTGCTCTTGTGAGAACAGTTGAAAGATTTATTCCCATTTTACTTTGGCGGTTATGTAAACAAATTTAATTTAATGTACCAACAAAGTTTGCTTATGACTTTCATTTAGAGTTAAAATCTTGAACTTTATATTTATAAAAGTACTTATAAATTCACATTTATTAGTGATTTACTAAAAAGTCGACCGTGGAAAAAATTGGCTGTTACAAATTCCTGGAAATTTTTCTAAAACCCATTGGCGGGTTGGAAAACTTTTGTTGCTAACCTTAAATAATTTCAAAGATATAAAAAATTCATGGCGCTTCTGAGAAAAAACAATTCGAAAGATACGAGGGGATTACGAGGGGGGGCGGATTTGATCCCTAAATTCTAGAAACGTCCAATAATAACACAAAAACGACTTCACCCTGTGAGTGTTTTGAAATTTGCCTTCCACTCGAAAGAAAATTCAACTTGGCAGCAATTTTCAGTACTCAATTTTTTATGAAAACGTATAAAAACAAATGCCGACAGTTTTCCCGCTAAACAGTTACCCCGAAAAAAAAAGAAAAAAATGCCCTCTTAAGCTATTTCAGGTAATTCAATTGGCCCTGGAGCGGTCGCCGCCCCGCCCGCCCAGCCGCACAATCAATTTAAGGAGCTAATTTTCTTCTGTTCTGTGGCTTTTCGTGGAAAGTACTTTCAATTGACCTTTCCTATTACCGCAGAGGCAGCGGGCGGCAAAAGAAGTTCCCTCGTAAAGGTGATTGCCTGCCTGCCGACCGAAAGTAGTTACATCCCTTCTGCCTCTGTCGGGTCGTCTCATGATGGCCGGGATGCAGGGATAGAGCCAGAGTTTGGGGACGTGTTCGTGCGGAGGTCGGCGGCCTTTCCTAAATTTATGAAAATTATTCCGAACAAATGGAGACCCTTTTTCGGGGATGTTTCCTGGCCGCTAATTTTTCTCCCGGCCGTCCCGTAAGGTTCAGCAGACAGGAACGAAGGGCATCTGTTGCTGACCTGGCGACGGGGACCGGGGCCACACCTGACCTTGGTACTCTGCCGGAGCCAATTTTCGGCCCTTGTGACGCAGTGCGTATCTCTGACTGCTTAGAAGGGTTCGCAGATCAGCTCCGCTTGGGTGGGCGGTAGATATTTTGGTCAGATCCCAGATGCCTTAAAAAAAAAATGCTATCCCAGGCCGCATTTGCACATGGCCGGGCACGGGAACCCTCCACGGACAGTGCAAAGTGTCTGAAGAGCGACGGTACGGCAGGTAACAGGGCTCACCTGTGCGCGTTAATTCCTTTCCGGAGTATTGCCGCTTCAATGGGATCGAATTACACCGGCAGCCCCTTTCCCGTCACTCATGACGGACGGGAGTTTGTCATGATCCAAAATTGCCATGTCTGGAGCGTGCCCTTCTATCCGTTCTGCGGTTTCTGTCGTGTTGCTGGCGGCGACGGCGTTCTTCTGCTACACCAGCTCCTGCGGACTAACCCAGTCGATTCGGGTTTCGTAGGGAAAAATTTAATCTGGGATGTGGTCTAATTTGGTCTTTGGTACATTTCCTTATGTGTCAGGATGTGGCTATCTCCTGGAATTTATCCATCAATTAAGTATCTATTCCTACATAGGTATCTAAATCGTCAGCAAGAATTCTGGAAACTATCTCTATTTATTCTTTTAGATATGTAGCGCCTGTCTTTATTTGAAAACCCTTCAAGTTAGCACAGATGATAGGCAATTAAATAAGAAAATAATTTTTGAGAAAATAAAGACTTTGGAAAAAGGAAAACTGAATCAACTTGAGAAAGTTAGAGCCCCTTAAGAGGTTAACACTTAATACTTTCATATTAAGTCATTATAGCTTAAAGCTTCAATAACAATTTGAGTTATTCCAAATTTTAAGATTTGGCTAATTTCTAGTATATTAAAGTTTGATTATTTGGCGGTTTTCTTTTCCATTCTAGTTGTTGAAAATTGGAGAAAGGTTTAACTAAATAATCCACCGTATTTCAATTTTTGCTTATTTATTATACGACATATTTATTTATATTAATAATAGTCATACATACGTAATATCCCCCACTCTTGGTTTTTATGTATTTAAGCCCTTGCCTTATGACTTGTTCTCAAAGAAACGTTCGTGTCCAGCCTATTCATTAACTTTTAGTGAAAGAATGTTTAATCAGAAGAGTAATAATATAAAAATATCATTGAATATCATCATTGGATGAAAATTTTATGGTTTTTGTTAATATAAGACTGTCGTTGTCTATCAAATTTGAGTGTTTAGAACAGAAAATGTATGCGGACGAGACTCGTCATTTCCATTTTAGAGATAAGTACTAACTAATTGCCTTGAGTAATGCCTACATAATTAGCGGGTGGTATCATTATTATCAGCAGTTCTTTGATTTCTACGGTCCGATATTATCATAATCTCGTTCAAGCTCGAGCTAGCTTCCATCCTTCCATATCAGATAAAGGACCCTTTTTCTTTGCATTTTTTTTCTTTTTCATACCGTAGTTAGGTGCGATGGTAAGGCATATAAAAAAAGCCTTGATCTCTAGTCGAACGAATGGGGACAGAAATATTGAATATGAAAACCACTTTAGCTCTGTTGCGACGTGCTTCAAGTGATTGTAATTAGATCAATTTGATTCTGTCCTCATAAGGAGACAAAAGTAAGGGATTGTTCCAGGGAAAATGGCGAAGGGCAAACCTTAAAAATCTTCGTTGGACTTCCTCAATACGGTTCTTGTAGCGTAAGGATCATCGAATTCCTTTAACAAAATTAAGGGTAGCACTGGCTTTGTTAACTATGGCACCGAAATGATCCACAAAAAATTGCTGTTAAAGTATACTCTCAGATCTTTCGTTTTGTCAACTTTGTCAAGGAACAGCCGTAAATAGAATAATTATAAAAATGTTAGCCCTAAATAACTGAACAGTCGTATAATAGACTATCGCATCCCTGGAATTTTGCAAATGTGACATGTGGCCGCCCTCTTTCACTCTACTAAAATTATAAACGCTTATCTTCACCAATTTTCTATTTTTGAATAAAATTATATTGCTTGTATTAACACTAGGTCATTTTGATGTATTTCATAAATGAAAAATGCAGATAAGTTTTATATATTTTTCTCCTACGATTACTCAGCAAAGGAGGTATAATAAACCATACTTCTTTTTATACAGACATTTTAAATATAAATACATGTCTATAAAAATATTTCCGTTAATTTATTAGTTATTTTTTAAAATAAAATGTGTATTTTTGTATGTGCATCAAATTGACGCGTGTCTGTAGTTATAAAAATTTCAGTAAACGTAGTGTTAAAGAAAGGAAATATAAAAATATGCATGTTTTTATTTGAAATCTGTGAATTGAATGATTACTTAGAGAATAACACCGAGTTAAGTTTAGTTATTTAGGGTAAAATATTTATGGCGGTTAACACTCCAGACAGTCGAGGTCTGGATGTAATTTTTATACCAAACATTTATATTTTAACAATGCGACACTGCTATGTATGCTAGTCTAAGTGATAGTCCTTCTATGACTCTATATGTGATTTTATATATCCCTATAAAGCCTTCTCTATCTGCGAATCCATAAACAATTCATCAAGTTTCACCTAAATCCACTTACTTGGGAGTTTTAACCCCATCCATACCTACATAGTTTTTATTTACATACAGGAAGTAGGTGGATTAGTCCATGCATGCTTAAATTACCAAAAAGGCAGAGAGCACCTGGGTGCCCTATTTTGGGTTCCCCGTGGTATTTATTAATGATTAATGCTTTTGCCTCCCTTAGAGCAAGCGGGACCCATTGTTATCCGACAAAGTCAGTGAGCAGCGCATTACCATTTTTTATTATTCAAAAGCCCACCCCATTCATCACATAACTTCAGAAAACATTCCCCTTCTGATTAGGCTGACGGGAAATGGGCCGTCATACAGCTGCCTTGACACTGCTCCGTTTAGTGCACCCAAACCTTTCAAGGGTCCCAAGGGTCAGCGAATCAAACAAATTCTTTTCCTCCCTTGTCCCTTAATCAGTCCCTACCAGTAGATCACGTTTTTCACGTAACATTCTGTTCCAACTTAAATAACGCACTGACGTAATTACGCCAGGACGACCCCCTACTACGGGGTTGAATCCCGGTGCCGGAGAATTCGCCTAATTTACCCCACCGGGGAGACTTATGAGCTCCAAATTGAATGGTGCTGGGACAACGGCGGAGCATGATTCAAATACGGAAAAAAACGGCTTGCTCCGCATGACATGATGGAATATTTCACGCCACCATCGTCGTGTCGTCGCGACACCCAGACTCCCGGCGGAATCTTTTTGAATGTTGCAAACCTTTCCAGCCCCGATCTCTTTCTGTCGTCCGCCGCGAATTACCGGCGCAATCGTGTCAACCCCCTCCCTCTACTCTTAGATTTTGTTGCACGGTGTGTAGCGCCATCCGCCCTGTAAAACGTAAAACGCGCGTAAAATGTAAATAGCGCTGAAAGCATCACGTACGCAATTTGAAATTTCAAATACACGTTCTACAGATTATATCTCTTTCAGCATACAAATAAGATAAAATAAGATATGCGAGATTAAAGTTTCCTTTGAGCGGTGTTTCACTTTCCGCGGGATTATGTGCGATCCCTGGTACTCCCGGTGAACGCGGAAATTTCCTCAAGAACACGGCAATTCGAACAATTCTTAGAGGGGCGGCAACATAATCCACGCGTTGCGGTGATGATCGGAGGAGTCCCTCTTCCGTGTGAATGATTTGATGCTTGTAAAATGCTGCATAATGTGGTTATACCATGAAATATTAAGAGCGATGGCGTTCAGACGAAAAAAAAAAAAATGATCGGACGGGAATGGCGCACAATTTGCATAATTCGTTGAAACACCTGCAGGGAATGATTTCGCATAGTACGATATTCCATAAAATGAAGATTTTAACAGTGCTTACCTCGTCTCTATTCAGGCGATTCAGAATCAGGAGTACCTTCCTTGAATCCCCCGTACAATATAAGGTACAACTAATGCTGATAAACAAGGACCTATTCAAGTGGAAGGAAGCCCTTCCACTACCCTTTTCAAGTGCTTACACAAATAAAACTTGAGAAAACCCAATGGTATTCTTCCGGTTACCTAAAAGAATCATTCATCCGGCAGTTTTACAGCATCCCGAACGCATCAAAACAATGTCGGCTCCATCAACCGGACTATTTATACACCCTTAAGGTATTAAAGTATATCCTTTTAAGACTTTCCGTTTATAAGATCGAATTACGTTAAACTTGTTGTGCAGATTGTACAAGGTGTTTCAAAAATGTTGTGTTGTAGCATTTTAAATTTGCAAGGAAAATTTTGAGTATATGGGTGCTCAGTAGATGTTTCAAGTTAAATAAAAATATTTTTATCAATTTATATCTAAAGTGACTTACGATTTTAGTTTTGGATTTAGTCAATATTCAAAGCACTTTCAAGGTTGCCTTTTCGTTAAATTTCTTATATTACAAATTATCAGATTCGCACAAATTTAACCCTTAAGCAACTGAATTACTGAAAGAAAGTAATACGAGGTCTCAAAAAGTATTACGAATTTTGAATTTCTGCGGCCTAAGTATATTCGATTTTCGATTTTTTATGGTGTTATGTTGGTACTCATGTCCCTCACTTATGCTGATAGCTATTTTGCTTGAATACATAATCTCTGGGATGGTAGTCCAATGCGTTAAAAACTGAGATACTAGAGGCTCTTTTTTAAAAGAATATTTGAATGAGGTTTATATGCGCACTTATGAATCATTTATTTTTTATTTATTTAAAAAAACAAACAAAATCATACTTCAAAGTTTCGCTTTTATGCGATGTTTACTTGCTTGCACTAACTAGTGCTAGGATGTTTTTTTTCATTGGTAGTGCATAAAGTTTTTTTTTTATTATCGCATTGCAAGTAGCAAATAATGTTCAACTCTATCCCCAATTCACTTAAATTGTCGAGAAAACCATGATAAGCCGCCACTTCCTAAAAGGCTAATTAAAATGTTCTCGCAACTTAAAAAGTTTTTCCTGAAGCAGACTTCTTAATACTTTTTCGTTTCGCTAGCATTTTACGACAGACTCATCCTTCTGCCGCCGCAGGAGGAGTAAAGTCGTAAAACTTGACGGCTAGTGCTGAAGTCGGAAAGTTGCAAAACATAAAAACTTAGTTAGAAATATGGGGCATTAAATCTTCAATTCGAAGTAGTTAAAGGGGCTTTTGAATTATCATTTATTAAATGCCCCTAGGCTAGTGAAGGTCACAGCCAGGGTAGTGGCTCTGGCCGGAATCGTTTCCCCTTTTTTGGGGGGGTGGGGAGCAAAAAGGGGCTAATTTTGGAGAGGTTCTGGCGTAGTGGCTGAATGGCCTCAAAATCTCCCTTACATAAATCCCCAACGGGAATTTGCGATAAATTCAAAATTAGGATGCCAATCGCATAAATAGCCGAAAATTGTTTCTGAGTTGAATAAATTGCACCGAGGAGTAATTTGGATCGCTCTTTGAGCAGTTCATTACGATTCATGGCAATTTATTCGAGCCGCTCGCCTCGGTTGCATTATGGGTGAATGGATCACCATTTTGTTCCCGTAATTTAATTCCTTTGCGCCATCAGCGAGACTCCTTGTATACAGGATACAAGCGGAGCCTCAGGTTTTCATCTCTGCCAGGATTTAAGCCCATTCAATGTATCTTCGGCCCTGATTCGCTCACATTTTGGGCACATCCACCAGCTACGAAGTGCACTTCCTTTTTGGGGGTGAATGGAATAAATCAAGTACCCATGGCGTATTTTGATGGCGATGGAGAGGAAGCCCTCGTCTGCTAGTGCACCACATTTATCCCTTTCAGATTGATTTCCACTGCAACTGAAAGGAGCCTGAAGATACATCCACCTGCACAGCAGGGCCCCTATCCTCAACCCCCACCTCCCACTCTCCAGGACGCATTCTGGCTTTCATCGGGGTCGACAGAAATGCATTTGATGAAGCTATTATGTAACGATGGGTTTTTGCTAGCATTTTTTATCGTCCCGGATCCATTAATGGAACTCAAACACGTCCGCCCCGAGCGCATACAAATCCCCGCCAAAGGAGAGAAAAGAGCAGCTACCCTCCACTGGCGTACTGGGCGGAACATCTATTTTCAGATATTTTATTTTCCAACTAATTAAATCTTGTTTTTAAAGCGACACCTCACAGCGATCGAAATTGCCAACTTTTCCTTACAAAAATCAATTTTTTAAAATCACTTTTGAGGATATATAACAAAAACACAAAAGTCCTCAAATATTAAAGATCTCCCTGAAACAACATGAAACGAACTAACTCAGAGTCAAAAACTTTCTATTTATAGGAAAAATTTGAATAGTAGAAATTGAACTCGTGCATTACTAGTCCAGTTCCATTCAATGAAGTTTTAATCATCTTATAATAAAATTTTAAATTCAAAATCAATAATTTTAAGAACTTTTAATTCGTACCAGCATATTCTATTATATGCTTAAGCACAATAATTGTTTTGTTGTTATAATATAATGAAAATTTCAATATGATACCCGAAATAAAATACTTTGAAAAGAAACGTTTTTATGAAAATAGGTATGAAGGGATTTTCAGAGTATAAGTGGCTTCAAAATCAATCAAAAATTTTTAATATCAACGAATTTGTTTGGAGAAGTTGATTTTAATGTTTTTAGTAATTAATTTTTAACCAAAATTGATATATAAATCAAAACAAAATGATTCTTTTAACTCTTTAAGAATTCCACCTTTTAAGGAAATTCTTTAGAATATTTTGATCATACGACCTCTTTCGATATATGATCAATTTGATATTTTAAATCGAATCGAATATTGAGCACTTTTTACATTTGTGAACATGTACTTTTTATACTCGTACTACTTGAAATTCGAAAATGGTTTCGAAACAACACCAAAATGTATTTAAATTAAAGTGTAGATCCCTCAAATGGAGTTCTTCCACCTCTGTGTGATGCAGCGGCGGAGCATCTACTTGCAGAATTTTTTCCAACTAATTAAAGTTCGTTTTTATAGCGATTGGGAAGCGCCGCCAGAACCGCGGTAGATTTATTTGCATTCGGGGAAAAAATATTGACTCTGGCCGCATTCTTGGACGGATCCATTCTGTCGGCTGTGAAATAAATTCCACTTCGGTCACACTCATCTAGTTCATGTCAAGAGCTGTTCAGGTGTGACCACGGTGATCAATTCCAGGTGAAACCTTACACAAATTTCACGTCTCGGATTCCAAGCGGACGAGTTTCCGAGAACGAGTCAGAGGTTACCAGAACAAGCGAAAGGAGGTCTCGTCGTCGTCTTTTTGTGCGCTGCCGGCCCTTAACCTGTACGGTGACCAGGTATACTGCAGCTCACCTGAAATCCGTCAACTGGAAAAATTCATAGTTCCCCCCCGCTACATGACTGCCATTTACTTCATTTTTCTTAACCCCCTGGGAAGACAGCTTGCCTTTTTCCTCGACTCACCCCCAGTTTTCTCTTTTTTTTTTGTATTTTCTAAAGAATGAATTTATTGTGGGAGCTGGGCACTCAGGCGAGGCAACAGTGGTCCTCCTGTTTCTGGAGCAGACGCACCTCGGGAACAATTTGTTCCCGTCCTCTTCCATACCCCTGAACCCTGTTCTAACCCGCGTCGCGGAGTAGGCTGCAAGAGGTCATTAGGGAATTTAATTGCATGCACTTGGCCGGTGTTGTTAGTGGCCATCCCGCGGGGGGAATTGTGCTTTTTCCGACTCCTACAGCAGGACACTATCGACGCGTGAAGACTCTGCGGGGAGTTTTATAGATTACTCCGAGATAATTTAAAGTGGGACTTTGCATACGCAAGGTGTTGTTGCTTGGCATCTTTGGAATTTCCCACGATTTCTGTGGGAACGATGATATGCGATTGCTTACGTGAATGGGGGACCCTTAAGAATGGAAAATTCTTGGGGAGGAACTCTGCGGAATTTATGGATTTTCCGTTTAATATGGTCGAAATCAAATTACATATTTTTGGTCGATCAAAAGACTGTCTGTATTTTGATGGTATGCTTATTGTCATAGTCTTAAAGTAAAATAAGATTTTTTACTAATAATAATTCCAGACTATGTACGATTAAATGGAAAATGACTAATCTTTTTTAAAATACAATAAAAACTGAAGTGAAACTTCGTAATTAAGGGTTTTCGGGGTCCTGATTCTGATTATGATGCCAAAATTCAATAAAGTCCAAAATCCAATATGGTGGTACGGTAGCCTATAAGGAGTATTTGGAGTAAATCCAAGTAAATTTCTTTGGTCTTTCTAGGAGAAGTCCATATCGTTGGAGGAACTGTTTCGTTGTAGAACTATCACCAAAATTACGGCTCATTTTAATTTCTTTAGCATTCTGCATTAACAGCTGCTAAATTTATGGTTTTTGTTTTTTGGTTATTTTCCTAGATATACCTTTTGATATTTTAGATCCGTTTTCTTTGCCTTAAGTTACAATAGCATAATTATTTATAACAATGCGTGATCTGTCTATTCTCAGTGCAGTTTGTCTGTTGGAAAGTCCTGAGTACTTATAAACTGAAACAGCTACTTTCTAAGCTTCACTTAAGCCCACAGGGTAGCAACCGTTAAAATCAACTTTTCTTAATTAGGCTGCTCTGAATCTTTAAATAAGAAAAGTTTATTTAAAAATAATACAATTTTACTTCCTTTAAGAGAAAATTGCTTGTTTAAAAAAGTAAAAATTTACTATTTTTAAATTCATAAATTTATTTCCCTCATCGTAGTATTAACAGCTCGAATATTTTATTTATAGGAGATAAGTCTCTACGTCTCTATTTATTTATTTACATTGTTTTTATTAAAAGTTCTATTAAAACACTGAAATGTTTGCTTCTTAATTCTTGTTTAAAAGTGAAACCATACTTTTTAAATGCATTAAAGCAGAGAAAGGGAACTCCTTGATTAAAGCTAGTTTGCAATTAATCACACTGATTGCTATAATTTTGTGATAGATATGATTTTGCCCATTCCAAATACAGTGGAAGAACCGATTACATATTGAAAAGTAATGAGAAAGCTGATAATATTTAATTAATGAGCAACATATTCCGGTATCGTTTCACAAAAACAACCTTAATAATAAATTATGAGGGAGTATCATCCATTTCCCTACATAGAATAATTATTCCTTTTCTCGTTCTTTGGGAGTTTCTTCAATTCAAGCCGATTGAGTGTGATGCGTACTTCGTTATGAATGCTGTGGTTGTGGGTATAAATTAACATAGCATAATAAATACTAATCCAGATGGTATAATTAGCTTCAGTCAGCCGTAATAACCTTTTAGTCACGCTGGACATCTTGGATTCTGTTTAAATTTCCTCCGATTTTCTCTATAGGATTCTTTAACCATTTCCATTGTGTATTACTTTAATATTC
This sequence comes from Philonicus albiceps, assembly GCA_963969385.1. Classification (NCBI taxonomy): domain Eukaryota; kingdom Metazoa; phylum Arthropoda; class Insecta; order Diptera; family Asilidae; genus Philonicus; species Philonicus albiceps. The sequence goes on along the minus strand of OZ017772.1, from coordinate 73,798,468 downwards.
TGGGGGCGTAACATAACCATTTGTAGGAAAATACTTTTCATACCTGGGACCACAACAAATACCACTTGACCAAAGGTTGAACTGAATAAATCAAATTTGCGTGGCTACTTTCTGTCACAAAATAAATTAACACCTGTCGCCCTGATGAATATTTGCTGAGTATGACTGAAATGGTGATGTTGAAGATGAATTGGGTAACATCCGGACTCAGTTCAGTGTGTAATGGACTCATGAATAATTGTCGAGAATTAATTGAACCTTTTCAGCACCAAGAATAGAATTAATCTTAGAGGGTCATTGTCCTTGCATTGCAGTAATTGGATAAATCTATAAATAATCACGTGGGAAAATGATTCCTATTTCATTATATTTTATGTACTATTTCTCGACTTTCAGAATAAAACTAGAAATCCAATATCATAATTACTTTAGTCAAAAACTAGAGATACATTTAATCGCTATACAAAAATCTCGCATTAGTATCAGGTGGTTTCCATTTCAAATTGCTTTAATATTTTATTTAAAATCCATTTCATTCCATAACTTTTATGCGACTACCAGGGTTTTTTTTTGAATATGATTTTATGTTCAAAGCATACACTAGAGCAGTGTAAAAACGAAAATCATCGAGTTCCCTTAGGTTGAAACCAAATTGTTCCTGCAGGGTTTAAATTCTGATTCCATCGAGAGCTATCGCATATGAAGCTCTAATTTAGGAAAATGCGAGGTTAACCTGCCCGTTTGTTATTTTTTAATTTCATATTTGATTTGTTCCCATTTTGGTAAAAAATTTAAAAGCTGACGATATTTTACTAATTTGAGAACGGAACCTCTTTTACCTGATGTGTGGGCAGAATTGTGATCAAGAGGAGCCGTATAATCGAAATTCTGCATATACTCTGTAAATGTATTTCGAGATATTTTCTCTTCCGTAGTGTTTTATCATGGAACTTTTCGGCATTGTGTACCTAAAGCAGGGTTTTGTTCTGAAATTGAACCCATTGAAGATCCAAATTGTGATTTAATATTCATGGATGAAGTTAAGGGTGTACTCATATTTTGTCTTCTGGATCGTAATTGTTAGTTTGCGAAATATTTCATAAATTATAGAAAAAATAATAGTTTAAATCATTCAAATACGGAATTTAATTGATATATTAGCATTGATCATATATGGTGACTTGCTCGTGGATGTATTTTGGAAGTATAGAATTTCTAAGTCTTCTTTATGTAATTTTATCTGAATTAGTTCAACAGGAAGATAGTCATGAAATTATTGATGCGACGTTTGTTCTAATGAAGGCTTAAACCTCCTGATTATTTGTATAATTTTATCAAAAACTTGACTATTTGAAAAATCACAACAAAATGTAGTTTTTCCAAATGTTCTTAATCAATCCGACTATTTATTTCAGCTCTCGATAAATTAAAATCAATGTAAAAGTACTGCTGGCTCAAGGAGCTCGAAATAGTGTAGAATTTACTGAGTACAGCTAACAACTCCTTGAAAATCAAATTCAAAGGCAATTTTAGAATTGTGTCGCTCTTCAGTCTCAATTTCGGCAATTTTGTTTTTGGTTTTGATTGATTGGTTGGTTTTTGCTTTTACATTTTTGTAAAGTTTGCAACGTGGCTTATCATAGCATAGCGAATACAATTTATCTCTATAGAACTTTTAAAATATCTTGATAAACCAGTTTTTCATATTCGCCATCTATTGTATGAAGTAATCAGTTTATGGAAAAAAGTTAAACTGACGAATTATTTCGATGTTTGAATTTATTTTTGTATTTTTATATAATAAGTTAAGATTTGAAATATCATTGGAGCAACATTTTAAGCTCCTGAATAAATTCGTTAATTTTTAATGATTTTTCAAAAATGGCCAAAATATGGCCTTCTGTATTTTTTAACCCTGGGTCGTATTAATGAATCTTTTTGAATCGGATCGGAAAGAGCTTGCAAAAGCATTTTTTGGGTAAAATTTCCTTAATAAACTTTCTAAAATTCTTACTAATTCATTTCAGTAACCTATGACTTTAGGTAATTTTTAGTTTCAAAATGTTAACTACCGACAGAAAACGAATTATTTAGACATTATGTGTAGAAAAATTAATTGAAGCCCAAAATTACCAGGGTCTTTATTGATCCATTTTTTGACCATTTAAAATTAAACGTATATTTTAAAAATTAAGTCATATTTCGGGAAGTCAAAGTCAAAGGTAACTGAATTTATGAAAAGTTTAGGTATTTTATCAAAAAAGGGCTTTTGTAACCTCCTTGGGGTTCGATTGGATTCGTTTTCAATGATAGGACCCAATATTTATATAAAATTCAAAATATCGTTTTGTGGCATAAAATAAGAAGAATAGTAAAATGTTTCAATTATCCCATTTTTAATTTTTGTTAGAGTTGAGGAAAGGAAATATGAGCATGGCTAATCGACGTCAAAGCGGTGGTTCGTCAAAACTTAACCACCAAATTGATGAAAGCATTTGCTCAAAGTACAACTTCCATTCTCGCTTCCCCCGATTAAGGGAATTAGAGAAAACACGAGTTTGTAATTAAATTCAGCTTAAGATCCGCCCAGGAGCGGCTGTCTTGCGAACAATCCACCATATGAGCCGCTCCCCGACAGGTTGGCAGATGAAATGACTTTCAAGTTGTGGCGTGTCAAGACAGAAAGAACCCGCCACAAGCGGGGTTCTGATAAAACCCATTAAGTAGCAGCAGTTTGGCTGTGACATGCATGGTGCCCCCCGTGCCAGACGAATTCGATCCGGCCTTGGTGGAACTATTTCATAACCGGGACGGGGCTCTTGGGGGTGGACCCAGCAGTCGTATCATTTGCAATCGTTCTGCGGGGCGGTCCTATGTTAGCAGTGATCGCTCAGATCTGGGATAGAACCACATTTCCGAACTTTCGCTATAAATCACATTAGGAGGAAAAGCGAAGCCGGTAGAGTGACTGCTCGGGCTGGGCGGGCAAAAAGTTTGTCAGCGCCAGACAAAAGCGGGACGACGGGCTGCAATCGCTCTAGCTAATTGAAGTTTACCTTCTTAGTGCCGGCGTCTACTATCAGAACTCGTAGAACTCGCAAAACTCGGGAGAGACCCAGGAGGACTCAGGACTCAGAATTCAAACGGAGTGCAAAGTTCTTGAATTTCTGCAAAATTCGCGTTTCGAACAGCAAAACTTGCGGAGTCGTGTAGATTTCATGTCAGGTACACGGCTGAGCCCGCGAGCGTGGTCCCAACATCACTCAGGCCAGGTGAGTTTTCATCGTACAACTTTGATAAGGGCAATCAAGTTGCGGAAGGTCCGGGAAGTTCGCCTGCCACCGCAGCCCTTATTAAATCACGCCGAAGCGCGCCCTGCACGCGAGTCGAATAAATCCCGCTAATGACCCTGCAACCTTCAGGCCACCGCGCGGGGTCTATTAATTAACTCGAATTGCAAAGGTACTCTAATCGCCTGCGACAAGAAAAAAAAAAGTGGCATAATGAGCTCCCTACGCACATACGGCTCCCATGAATAATTTTCGTGTGAACTTTTAATTTGGTTCTGGTCTGGCGGATCACCCTGTGATGCCTTCCTGTTGCCGCCCCGCGCGACGTTTAATGTTTTCCGCGGTGCCGGATTTGACTGTCGTTTTCGTGTCTCTGCGCTCGGCCCCAGACCCCAGACCACAGACAATGGGCTCGCGTGAAGACACCTATTTCGGGTGTGCGGGGACGAATGTGTTTAACAGCTTTGCGCTTAATATCGTGATTACGGGCGAAATAATTCTAATTTGCATTTTGATGCCAGCCCACGGACCCAGACCGCTCTCCTCAAGTGGAGGGAAATTTCTCACGCGAGTCTCGTTCGCGTTTTTCCCTCACAAATTGCATGGAAGAAGGAAAACGGCGCGGAAATTAAGTTACTTGCGAACATTTCTAATGGCCAGAGCGTGTGTGTTTTATTCTCTTCGTAAATGACCTCTTGCTAAGAGGGCACTGGGTCCTTTTTACAACGGGCAATTTATCGATGATCACTAAAAATTTATGATTTTATTTTGTTTTGATTTTAATCAAAATAATTCATTCAAATTTTTACAGACTTAATAGATTTGTAAGATTACGACTTCCGATCCTACTTAAATTTTTATTTGTCATGAAGTATTTTGCTTTTAAGGGGGAAAGCTAAGAAATTGAATTTCTGGTTTCCCCATTTTTTTTTGCATTCTTCAAATTGGCGCTTCGATACTCTCTAAGCACCTGAGGTACCCCTGCCTATGCTTTTTTGAGCAATTTTTGTTCGGATAAAAAAGAACTTTTTGAAAAAACAAGTCGATGGCTTATGTGGCGAACAAATTTGGTCTAAGTCAGGCAACAACAGTCATTCGCTTAAGAAAAGAGTGCAGCTGGGAAACACGACGGTGGTGGTTCTATCATGCTATGGGGTTGTTTCAGTGGTTTGTGAGTGGGGGGATTGCGGGTGATCGAAGATACCATGGATCAAACCATGTATAAAGATATTCTAAAGAAACAATTATTAAAATCTAAGAGTGGCATACCCATTCATCAAATCCAGATCATATTCCAGCATGATAGGGACCCAAAGCAAATGGCCAAAAGGTGCAAAAATTGCTTCAAATACAGCAGAATAACCTGTACAAAGCCCAGATTTCAATTCAATCGAAAATATTTGGACTTATCTCAAATCTACACTAAGTATGCTATTCTCTAGTAGAGAGTTCAAGAATAGTGGCAAAAGATACCTCTAAGCTTTTACGAAAAGCTGGACAAAAGTCTATTAAACCGGATAGCAGAAATTAAAAATTCTAAGGGGTTTTGGGCCAAAATATTAAATGACTCTTAATTTTTGATGAAGTTATTTCGAAGATTGTCTGTTTGTCTCCATATAGAGCGGGATTTCAAGTTTTAAAGTCTTCTCAATTTAATTTAACAGTTCCTCTTATAATGCAACTTTCTTGAGGAATATCTGAATCAGGCGGATTGGAGTGTTTGCTGGTTTCACTCCAAAAAGTCCTACTTTAATAATTAAATTATTTAAAAAATCTCAAGTCTCAAAGTTTCTCAGAGTCACATCAGTACTTTTAGAATTTTTTGAAAGTTGACAACTCTTCGCGCCGTGACTTCGTTTCCTTGGAATTCTTACAGGAATCAAAACATACGTCACGAGTTTTATCGAAATTTACGTTCCGTTCACGTTTATACCGAAATATACATAAAAATGAATAAATTATGACGGTAATAAAAATAAAAATAAAAAAAAAAAGAAACTCCCGTCCTCCCCCATTTCCCTAAAATTCGAGAATAATTCAGAAAAGTTTGCCTTTCATAAACTTGACATAAAGTTTATTAAATATTCTGTGAAATTGCCTCCAACGAACTCCATTAATATTTTATGTGTGTTTGCCCGAACTTTGGCAATTGATCCATCCTCCCTAGCAAGGAAAAATATTATCCGAGCCGAGCATCCACTCGCGCCGGCCGCCCCGACACACATCTTGCGGAAAAACTTCAATCGAACACACATTTCGTTGCTGAGATACTTCACTGTGGGGGCTCGCAAGATTCTGGAGCACTCTTCCTGGTTTTTTCCCTGAGCTTTCTAGTCCTTTTATTTTTTTGGTACTCTTCGGTACCCCGAACAATTCCCAAAAAAAAAACCCTGCTCGAACTAGCGGCGGAGCACTTAAGGAACTTGGTCCGCAGTCGAAAAGATAAATAAATCTTTCGCCAAATAGGAGATTTCCTATTTTCAGCAACCGTTCAAGTTGCACTGCAGCCTCCGTTGGGCAAATAAGGGCCTAGAACTTTTCCACCGCAATCGGGGGAACGGAGAACAAAAAAAAAAAAGAAGGATCTTCAACAATGCACCTCGCTTGAGTAGGTCCTGATGCGAAAGTAATAGATGCAGCCGGTACGGATCCGGCGACCCTTATCCACTTTGCCTTCAATAGACCCCAAAATCCGATGAAGTTTTCGTGTTTTGGGGCAAAATTTCCCATTTTAATCGGATGATGCCGATAATGAAATGAAAAAGGGGTAAAAGACTTCCTGGGGGTTTTGGATCGAGCCCAAGGAAGAAATTGCCACCTAGGAACATTATGAGGTGCTGGTGGTTTGGCGCGCTCCTTGCACAAGGTGGTGGGGAAAATTTGGAAAATATGTTTTTATGTCGAGTAATTGCAGTAGGCTACAAGGATTCGGTCGTGGGATAGATTGTGGACTGATGATGGAAAATGTGGGTTTAGACATTTTGGCAGGGTGTCGAATTAAGGCAATTTAAAGCCCTAAAAAAGTTGGTGGTGTACTCAATTAATATTAGCGATATTGGTCTATCATTTATGTAAATAAAATCGTAACTCCCTTCGTGTCTGTTAGATAGGCGGCTATTTCAATGTCTTGATAGGAGACCGGTGCTGTTTCTAGGCTATACTAATTATTATCTAATTATTGTGGCTATAGGAAGTCACCTAAATATAAGTGAAAGAAAAACATGCATTGCGCTTACTACGCTCATACAACTTTCAGCCAAAAGCCCACTTTGAACTCAATGCAAAAATTCAGCGAGCTTTTATAAGTTCAATTTAAAAGTATTAAAGTAATATCTGTTTTTCACGGATACAGGAAGGGTTTATTTAATTAGAATTATTATATTGGTTCCTATGCTTCAGGATAGATACCTTTGCCTCGTCTTAATCAGCCAGACGTAGTCGCGGGAATCAGGTTATACAAATATATTCAATTCTACAAGTTTTGACTAATGCTATCTGACTATGGGCCACAAGGCGGTTATTGCGTGCTTTGGGTTGTAATTCTACAGTCAACACTTCACTGATACTTAATAGTGGACCACTCGATTTGGCTTTCTAAAAGGTTGACCTTTTTCACAGAGGTCAAATAGAATAAGTTCCGATGTAAATAGCTTTTCTGAGTAGTATAGATGTTCTATTCAGTAAGCGAATGTGTTTACGCATATTTCAGTATTTTACTTTATAGAATTTTTGATGAATGTCATTGAAAAATTTTGAAAAAAATTTAACTTTTAATTTTGAAAAACTGTTAATATTTAAAAATTGTCATTTTCCTTAAAATCTTCACTATTTCATAAAATCTGCCTATGATCAGAAAATGTCATCGAAATTCAATCTATTGTAAATTTAAGCCGAAATTTGTTAGTTAGTTATTTTGATTCTTTCTTTTAAAATATTTAAATTTGTAGTGTAATTGTGTCCCAAATGACAGTGAAAATAAAGTTAGTTATACTTAAAATATGTTTTTCAAAAAAAAAATTTATATTATAACCGAGTATTCCATATATAATGCAACAAAGGACCTAAGTTTATGCCAATCCTTCTCAACCCTGGCCCTATCTTAACATCGAGGCCTTATTTATTAATAAATTTATTTATTAATAAATTTATAAATAACAAACAATGTAAGGAACATTTTTGGTTACATTTTCTTTTTCGTAGAAAAATCTCTCCTCTGTTGAGGAGATGTTCATCAAGCACAAACTTGTATTTGGTGGCTATTTGCATCTGGGTAAACAATTTTGGGATGCAATTGTTTTGAACGAGGAGTGGGTCTGATCTTGTACAACAAATCGGCCACCTCGTACATGAATGTGCTCATCCTTTAAGGGTCGGTTAGCTTTCTGGTTAGTTTAATGATGGTGCGCTACCTAGGAATTATTATAAAAACAAAGGCAGATAGTTCTCTAGATATTTCATAAGGGTTGAATTCTTCTAAGTAAGATCACTCAGCAAGTGGAATTTTGAACAGTGAGATGCATTTTCGAGTTGAAGTACGTTAAACTATTGTTGGGAGTATTTTTGTTAAAAAGAATTAAGTGAGTATTTTCGCTGAGTATCTATAGATCTAGTTGTAGTATGGGTAGATAATTGCTGAGTGTAAATATATTTTCCTCAATATTGGGTGAGTTTTAAAAAGTGATTTCTGGCATAGAATGAAAATCCAAATGCTAGAGTATCAAACAAAGTTACGATTACAATCCTCGGTTGAGGTTTGGGCCAGTCTAGAGAGACCAACGTATGGAACCTCGGCATTTGGTCAAACTTGGCTCTGTTGTTAAATCAGGTAAATCCCACATGGGATGTTAAATTGGAATATTAAGTATTTTTAAATTATTAATTATTAGTGCAAACTATCTTTGAATAAGTTGAAACATGTGAAACAAATGTGCAAAATTAGAATTACTTTATTTAAAGTTTGTTTAAATACAAAAACAAAAACCGTTCAAGGTATTCATCACAAAAACTATTTTTCTATTCATAAATGCAAAGTTTTCCAAATCAATTTTAAGAAGTTCACTTAAATCGAAACGGTTGACAACTATCGAAGACATCTTTATGAAAACTCGTTAGGATTTAGGTGAACTAGTCACGTCAAAATAGTGCAAATATCTTTAAGTTTGGGTAACAACAAAATCTGCGAATGTGCAGAAAATCAGATCTGCAAACTGTCACTTATTGAAATTTTAAATCAAACTTTCTCGAAAAATGCATCTGACAGACAAACCGAAAATTTTTTTTCTGTAGGTTCTAAACTTTTGAGCCTAACGAATATTTCTTCTTAGTTTCGACTTAAGTCGTGACGTCCATGACATTTTAACATGACCCTCAAGACCTTTAAGATTTCTTGGCGAAACTTGTGGCTATGTATTTGACAAAATGCTTAAATAGAAAACTGCTCAAAACCAAAATTTGCTCCTCCTCACCTTGAGCTGCAGTTTAGCACATTAAATCACCCTCGAGACCCGAGGGCCGTTTGCCAGATAGTGAGAGATGCCATGTGAACCCATTAAGGGGCTCACGCACTGCTCCGGCCCCAGCAGCCCTATCTTTCGAACTTTGCTCGTTCCTTGCCAAGACGAAACTTGGATCCATTTTAACTTCATAATTGAGTTTCATGAGTTTGGTGTAATCTTGTCTACCCAACATATAGGGCCGAAGAGCTGGGCTAGGACACGGCTGCCGGGTATCTCGTATGCGGCCCCATAAAGGCTTCTCCTTTTCCCACTATGAATTTCTTTTTAATTTGAACAGCTCCTAGACCCGGTACCGTAGGTGAACATTCAATCAGTGCGATAATAAAATCTGCCCGGCCGGGTGTCGCGGGCCCACCGTAAATAAGGGCCCGTCGTCCTCTAGGGCCGGATAATGTGTACTTCCCTAGCCGAAGATAAACAATTTCCTGACCTCCATCTTTGAAATATGCGACTTTAGATACGGTGAATAAATTTCTTGGAAAAGGTGTAGCATCCGAGAAAAATATTAAGTTTTACCCTTTTTTTCCCACCCCCGGCAGGGATGTAGAAGTTTCTTCCGCCAACTGGCCTGAGGCCGTGTTCCCCGGTTTGTGATGGTTCCCGGAATGGTACCTGAAAAGGGTCCTGTCATGATTGATTCGTGCTCCAGACCCCCCCCCACCCCCTTATGTAGCCTTAAATGCCTCAGTTGATGCTCATTTAACGGAAGGCTGAGTATTTTAATATCGGGAATTTAATTTCTCGTCACAGCTGGATGAAAGGGCTGACGAACAGAGTGGAGCCGCCTTGGTGCCTGCTGCTTTTCGGGATTTGAATCATAAGGAGGTGCCGGCAGCAACAAAAGGGCTGAAACTGGGTCAGGAGTGAGTAACTCGTGTGACACCCGGGTGCGGGTAGATCCAATGAAATTCTTATCACGACCGCTTTATCGTCAGATTTTCTCAAATGAAGACGAAAATATTTGGCACTGCGGGTAATGTTCAGATATTACGAAAATATTATCATCCCGGGGATGGGGTTTCAGGGGTGATGCGTTAACTTTTGTGGAAGGAATGCCTAAGGAGATGGGAAATAACTGCCGTGAAAATTCGCTTTCAAGGGCGGATGTAATGAAATTAAAGGCTTTAAATACTTCCGGATGAGCTTCTGATAATAAATATATCTCGGTAGGGAATATATGGTAAATAGACCTAATTATGGCTTGTAAGTAAGATTACGATTTATTTATTTATTTAGCAATAACCTGAGAGATGTTTAAGCAAAACTTCTTCAGTTGGAATTGTTCTCTACCCCTACATTATTTTATAAATTTTATCTTGTAATAGAAGTGATTAAAATCGAATATTGACTCATTTGGCTTTCTTAATTAATTTAATACTGTGGTACATAAAGTTTAATTGGTAATCTCAGAATCATTATCGAATTTTGTTAAATGCAAAAATAACAACGGTCCAAGGTGAATACCTTGCGGAACACCGGAGTTTACATTTATCTTTCTAGAAACGACGTTCTCAATTTTTACATACACGGTGGGCACGGTTTCTAATACTAAACTAAACCAGCTAATTATTGTTAAATGAAAGCCAAGATTATTTAATTTATATTTATAGATTCACCAATTAACCATCAGTCGAAAATGGGGGTCCTAACGTCTTCGCTTTATCAACGATTCCGTGAAAACCTCCGATTTGAAGGTCTTGGAGAGAATCCGTAAATACAGACGTTTTCTGGTGAATACCACAATTTATCACCCTCTTCCGCCGTCATGCTAACACTGCCCTGCCATCGTGGCGGGGAACCCCCATTACAAAAATGCTTAATAAATTACTTACCTGAGCAAACTTTATTAAATTATTGGGAAATTCGCGTGCTACGCTGCATGCCATATTTAAAATTCCATTGCTATTCTAGCAATCGAATTGCGGCAGCCATCGTAGCGCATAGCACGACCTCTCACTTGGTTGCTATATAAACAAGGAGGTGGTTCGAGGTAGTTGGGGGCGGTAAGCTCAGGCTTCTTGCAAAACTCCTTTTCCCAACGGAGCCTCAACAATTCTAGGAAAGCTAAGTAGGGTAAGTTTCCTTATTGTTTACGCGTCGGAGGATTATATGAAAAGTGCACCGAGTGGGGGTAGGGTGGGGGGGAGGGTGTTGGTTGGAATTTTCTTAAGGTCCCTGCCCGCAGGTAACTAATCTCCCTTCACCCTCCGTTCCCGTCCCATAAGGAAAATATACGGCCACTCTGCGTTGGAGTGTACATCGTTTAGGGACTTCGAATTGCGGGGTCGGGCTCCCTCTTTTCTATTTACCTTGTTGTGTTCCTAGATTACATTTCAGCTTTTTCGTGTTCAGCTCCTGTGCCTTATCTTTTTTTTTCGAGGGTGTCTTGCTCTTTGTTTGTTAACAGGTGGTTTGACAGCCTCTTTATTTGTAGGACTCTATGTACACTGGGACACGTCCTCTACTAGTTTCCCGTGTGGTATTCGGGTATTCTTTTATTTTTCATGAAAGGGGATATAAATTGTAATTAAAGGCAAATATTTGGATTTACTTTTCGGTATTTGTCCAGTGGCTGTACTTGTTGCGCCCACAATAGCTCGACCCTTACAAGGATTGTCGAGAGCCTTCCTCTCTAGAGGTGGCATATCTAAGTTATGATCCAATACAAAAAGATCGCCCTTTACAACCCTATTTGAAATATCTTTAAGTACTGAATAAGGTTTTTATGTATGTGCCAAATTAAAACAACTAACTAACTAAACGCAAACTTTTTCAGAAAGTTATTAAAACAATCATTGAGACAGACATTTTCTACTATGCAAATGCCTCATTTCTGTTCACCAGATTGGATATTTTGACTATTACAAATTTTTCCTTGAGTTTGCCCCTTTTTGTTATTGAACAATTTTAAAAGCAAATTTTACCCTTTTAGAGTTTTATTTAAAATCAGAAATATGTAGATTGCATACACCGTACTAACCCTCGTATGTTTTTATTCTTTTTTTTTTAAATTTAATTAAAAATCTTTGTAAATTTCACTCATATTCATTTTATTTTATGGGAGAGAATAGCAAGCATTCATGAGAAACTAAACACATTTAATGAAAAATTCCTCTACTCCTTTTTGAATTTTTGGAAATTAATAAAAATTGAAGTAATTGAAACACAAGAAGTTTCTAAAACGAAGCAAGTATTTGATTTTTTTTTTTATATTAACCCTTTGCACTAGAAGTATTTTCAAGACAACTCGAAACACAATCTCAATGGAATATGATTTCTCACATTAAAGTAAATAATATGCGCATAAAATGTTATAAATTGAAAATTATTTGCATTGTCTCCATTGCGGAGCTCTTAAAGTTTGAAGATAAATTTTAAATAGTTCCGCTTCGGGGCCCTGGAATTTGAAGATAAATTTTAAATGGGTTCGTTCTGAAGCCTCCGAGTGCAAAGGGTTAAATTAGATAATTTTCTAAATATTTCTATAACGGTATATCTTTCTGCTCGAATACTTTTAAGATTTCATCAAAATGTTTAGTTTGATATATTTTACAACCAAAATATATTTACGCCTTTTTCTATAAAGCAATTTATTTCAAATAAAAAGCATATGTTACAAAGATTTAATACCTTGCTACAAATAATCCTCCTATAAAGCAGTAGGTTGGTTTCTAGAATAGAATGGAATAGGAAATGTTTTGAAAAATTATTAGAAAGTTAAACCCATCATCATATTAGCAAAATTATAAACTCCTGGATCACTCTATTAATTTTTACTGGTTTTTGGCAAAAATACAGAGTTCTGCATTTTTTAAATGTAGTTTTCTCGAAAACGTGATGTAATGGAGCATTTCCTCATACGAATTCGTAATCTACCAAAAAAAATCATACAGAAACGATTTTTCAAATCTTCAGAGACAAATTTTCTGTTGACCAGTGCTATAAAATAGCATTAAATATTACTTAAAATTGTAGTCGTGTACAGAAAATAACAAAAAAATATATAAACGAAATAATTTAGTGAAATTTCAGAGTCGCACGACTCACAAAGATTTCGAATTACAGACCCCAGAAATAAAAGAAAATATTGACAAACGGAGGCCACTTCCTGCTAAATATTTTCCATTTTGGCTAATGCCCCAGAAAGAATCGAGCTTCTTGGCCGCATTCTTGTTTTAGTTTTTTATTTCTGAGACATGTTGCGTTATTACTTAAAAAAATAAAAAAAAAACGTTTAATTACTCAACACGCCCACAACGTCTCATCGCCATCAACCCCAAGTCTTCTGAGCTTTGCTCCCGTAAAATTGCAGAGCATCTTTGGGGGGCTTGAGCTTCTTGGCAGTTGGCACGGGTTCTGAATTTTGCGAACTGTTCGTGTGTGTGAGACGGCATTAACCCTTCCCATTGGGGCTATGAAAAATGTGCCAAAAAAAAATTGAAGACAGTAAAAATTCCGGTCTGCTTTCTTTGGCACTGGCCGAAGGAGATAGAGCTCAAGATGAAGCTCGAGATGAAGCTCTGAAGGGGAGTGTGGGGTACTTGGGATGTGGGCAACGTTTATTATCTGGCCGATGGCCAAACACTCGATTTGGGCGCGCGGTGCCAGGAGAGGGCCAGAACCGGATAAAATAAATTATTTTTAATAAAGTAGAAAATCCGAGGTAATGGTTTGTTAACAACGCAAATTTTCCAGATGCCTTCTGTGTGGAATCGAAAAGCCCCTTTCGTCTTAGCCCTTCTGGCGGCTCTATTTGTTGCTCCTGCAGGAAGATTTTGCTCGACTTTATCTGGGCGCAATATTTTAATGCTCAGTGGTGATAGCCCACTCTACAGTTTGCCACCCCGAGGTCCATGGGGCCCTCCGTCCATTCGTTTCCTTAACGGTAATCGGATAAAGAACCTCGGAGATGTGCTGCTCTGCAACTGGGGTGGAAGCTTTAAACCTCAAATGTAATCCCTGCTTACATGTTTCCACTATTCATTCAATTCTATCCCCTATCCGGAGTTCTCCCCCGGGGAGATTGTGCTGCAGAACGTTCCCGATTTCCGGGTTCTCATCCCTGCCCTACAGCAGCGGGGACTTCTTACATATCTTAAATCATGTCCGCAAATCCGTCTCTAACCCATCGCTGCACACGTGGATCCTTGCCTGACGGGCATGTTGTCACCGTTCGTTTTTGCAAGTCCCCCGGCCGTCCAGCCTTTGTCAGTTGTCTCTTAATCTAGGCTTATTTACCTGTAAAACTGAAATTCGCTCATTTCTCTCGTTCTAGAAAAAACCATCAAAATCCAGCGTGGTCAGACTGCGGTCCTGTCGTGTCCGATCGACGTGAAAACATGCGGCGAGCTCCACTCGCTCAACTGGTTTAAGGGAGACACTCGGATTGCTGTCCGGCTCGGGAATGGCACAAACATAGCCGCAGATTACAGAGACAGGTAAGTTGCATTTTGCGATGTTGAATGACCATTATCAAGGGTTCCAGCTCACGTGCCAGGGCCACCCCTTCACGGCCCTTTTATTCGGGTTTTTCGTTTTTTTACCACTCAGATCCTTAGGCGAAATTTCTTGGTGAACAGAATGGCAACAGTCTGGAAGTGGGCGAGTTTGTTTAAATTTAAAATGTTCGTATTCTTGAATCACTGGAATTTATTGGAGTTATATCGGGAGACTGCTAGAATGACTGTATTCTGAGCTACTTTCTTTTGTAATTCGTTATTTTATCCATTCTTTGGACAGACTATGCCAAATTTAGAGGTTTTAAAAAAATTCAGGCAGACAGAGTTTAATAACATGAATTTAGAGATAGTATGATTTATTTGGAATTCTTATTTCATTCATTATCTGTATAAAAACTATAATTTAAAACACCGAAACAGAACAAATCATGTACGTCTTAAGAGAAGATTAATCAGGATACAAAAACAACAAAGACATAGAAAAGAAAGTACATCACAAACATTTTAAAAAGAGGTTTCATATTGATCATACTTAATTTAAAAACCATATTGATCACCTTAATTTATAAAATTTCATATAACACATTCTGACCTATTGCCTAAAAGGATAATGTTAAACACTTTTGGACTCAAACTCGAAATGCATTGATTCTCGCCATTGGTGGCATGAAGTATTTTTTGAGTGATTCTCTATTTAATTCATAAATACGGAGTTGCGCTTAAATGAATTTACTCCACCGTATACCGCACACAACCTCTTTATAGGTTTGTTTTAGAATGTAGAAAACTATTTGTAATTTTTTCAGACTAAACTAACCCAACCAATATAACAACAGTACAAAACAGTGACCAAAGGTCTTTTAAAATGATTTTAATGATAGTCAACCAGACATGGAAAATAATCATGTTTGCTGGTATTTTATTAATTAAAATATTCAAAGTCTTGATATCCTTTTGAACCTTTTCTTTCTAACTATCCAATTTACCATAATTGTAGATATTGACTTTAAAGTATATAAAAATATCTTTCATGTTTAAATTGAAATTGTAGGTTTTTCGTAGAATTTGGGTCGTCGGCTAAAAATAGTTCTTATAATTCACAAGGGCTATTCAATAAATTATGTTATGTGACCTCGAGTAGTATTTTAATACCAAGAGCATAATTATGCTGCAGCTATGACAATTTATTACCCTAATGTTTAGTAATATTTAACTAAACCATTTATTTTATTTTGTGGCTAATTGAAGTTAAAAAAATAAGCTTCAAGTGGTTGTTTTGAGTCGTGATATCTGTACGTTTTCCATTATAAACACCTTAAACCCTACAAAAATGATTCCTTATAGTTTTAATCCTTGAGGTTAACCAACTCATTCTGGTAACCGAAATGAAGGCAATTTCCATTAAATCACTTACTCCTCCATAGCTCATAAATTTCTGAGATCAATACATTAGTCCGGCCAACAAACAAAGCTCTTGTGTCATTAGAATTCCAAAGGATCCTTGTACCCTCCCCTTAGTCTGAACCGAGAAGGCGTCCCAACATACGAGTACTATCTAAGAATGTGTCATACCATTCGAGTTCCTTAAAATCTCTCACTAAATGCTTAATCTTCCATTTAATTAATTAATTTAACACAAGGTCATCGCCGCCTCTTCGTGCTCTTAAGTTTCCGCACTTAATTGCTTCAAGAGTGTATTAAGCCGGCACAAAGACGTCTCTTAATGAATATCACCAAGTCAAAACAGGTAATTATCAAAAGTTATTTGGAGAGGCCTCGGATCCTTTCCAGAAATTGGTTGTGTTTTGTTTGTTGGTATAATGTTCAGGTCGGTTTCGCCTGGCACTTAAGAGGAGTATTTGCGTCTTGTTTCTACATGAATTTGCTATATTTAAAAAAAAAAATGTATATTAAGTGATATTTTTAACGATTTAGGATCTACGGAAAAAATAAAATAAATCAAAATCAAAAATTTAGTTTAATGCGGCTACAGTTTTTGATTTAAAATTTTAAATCAGAGAATTTTATTAAATCAGTAACCCCGAAGATAATCGTATACAATTTGTCATATAGTAGCTAGCATTTTATATTGTTGTTTTTAAGAATTTGTAAATGTGAGGTCATGATAAAGAAGTTTTCATTCACAATGTTTTATAACATTAAAGCGCAAATGCGTGCTTGTCACTAATTCTCTCTGTATCATCAGATAGTGTTTTATTGGTAACATACATGAACGAGTATTACATTCTATCTCTCTTAAAAATGAACGATTTATTGATTTTAGTCTATCATTGCAGGGTGTCAATAAAGTCGGGTGACGGACCGACGACTAGTCTGATAATAAATGCCATAAAAATATCCGACGAAGACGTCTATACATGCGATCCCACTTTCTACATACCGCAGGAGACCTGTGAGTCATCCGGAGGGTATCGGATAGAACTGATTGTAACTGGTAAGCTTCTCTGAACCTTACTAACCTGTAAATAAGCATTCACCTGTAAATTCTTTATCTATAAAATAATCCGTTATCACAAAGAAAATGAATGCATAAATTGTGAGTCAGCGAAAATGCCCGGTAATATAACTGTTCCCTTCCTAAATATGCTTCCTTCATGTTGTCCAATAACTAAGCAAAGTCACTATTTTATGAAATTTCAGTACCCCCAGCAGAGGTTGTCATGCTCGATGCTAAAGGTGAAAAAATCGGGAATGGGTCCGTCTACGGTCCCATGCAGGAGGAGCAACTTTTAACAACAACCTGCGTGGCGAAGAGGACTCGACCCCCACCGGATATGGCTTGGTATAGGAATAATAAAAGAATAACAACTAGTAAGTAACCCTTTAACAAATATTTGAATACCTTACATCCCCGAATTTCACAGGAAATAAATATCGAAATCAACTTCCGAAAGGTAGTATTGAAACTTTATGGGGAAAACCCAGAATAGAAATGCCATAGAAATATATTTTAGGAAATTCCGTCACAGTATCTCGTTCGCCACTATTTGAAATTGAAATTGGAAAATCAAAATTACCAATGTTAATTTATTCGGGGAAGTATCATCGCGGCGCGAAACATTAAATGAATATTTTGCTGAATCCCGCAAGCGTAACAAATGCGATTCGTCGTTTACAAAGGAAATTGGTAAATACCTGGACAAAGTTTAACAAAGGAACAAATAAATAGTGATGATAATTTAAATACGCGTGCCTAGATTGATTTCCACTAGCTGAATGGCAAATATTAGAATATCTGTAAAATTTCTAAAGATGGGGTTTATTTTAATTTATTAAATTGATGATGATTTAAATAGATTGCTTAGAATTTATATGTTTTTCAATAAGCGCCCAAAAGCGTATTTTAATATTTTAGTTGAGTAAGCTGCGTAAGCGTTTATCTAATTTGATTTCAAAATTACATCTCTTTGAAAATCTGATCCCATTAAGCTTTTCTTTATAAATATTTTTAATATATGCCGATAATTTATAACAAGGTGAGATTATTTACTGATTGGTTCCATCAGAAAAATTTAGGAGTATATCTTAACCAAATCTTTTCGAGACTTAAATTTAAGTCAACCTAAAACTTAATGAAGATTAAAAATAAATTCTTTGCTTTATTAAAGACTAATCGCTATAGAATTTGCTATAGAGTTTCTAATCTTTAAATAAATACATAGAAGTAAAGATTACATTATATGCTGTCTAGCAATGCTAGGTAATGCAAAGTATTTCTAAGTAATGCTAAATAATGCCAGGTAATGCTAAGTAATGCTTGTGAAGTACGATAATGGTGAAGTATCAATGCAATTGCTTGGTAATGGTAATTAAATTTGTTGATGTACCAAAACTGGTAATGGTTGGTTGGTTCGTTGTTTAAGTGGGGATTCCGACGCCTCACCAGAATTCAATTAGCACTGAAAAGCGCGTCATTTTGATACCATAAAACTATGACCTGGATATGTTACTAGGGTAAGATAGGGTTAGAGTCATTTCGTGGCGTTGAGGTAGTGAACAATATCACCAATCCTCTTTACGAACAACTCCCTGAAATCTTCAAGAGTATAGTTGCCCAGTGCACGATGTCTAGCCATGATAAGAGGAGAGCATTTGTACAGAAAGTGGTCAGGCGTCTCCTTCTAATTTGGGTCCTTGCAATGACTGTTAAAGAGGATCTGTAGCTTAGATGCGTGCTCCCCTATGGGCCAGTAAGTTGTGTACACCGCCACAACGGTGGCTATGTCCTCACGGGTCAAATTTAGGAGGGCTTGTGTTTTCCTCCTATCGTAGAAGGGCTATGTCATTCTAGAGATAGCACAAGTGCGAAGATTTATCCAATTTTTATTGGCAATCGAGAGGAAATGAGCATGAATTCCTTTTTTCATCGATCACATCGGGGCATGGCTACGCTCCACCTGAGATTCCCTATTAGTAATGCCTTGTTTAGCCAAGTAATGTCTCTTCATTTCCTCCTATGTTCCTATGTTTTGGAACCCAGAGTACAATGATAACGAGGCTGCTGGTCTAATATCACTAAGCATTTGCGACACTGTTCTACAATTTTCGAAGACAAGGTAGCCGAATTGAGAGCTCTAATAGCGGCCTAAGAGTCGATAAGAATAGCAACTGGTTAAATTCTCCAAAAGCAAAACATGCCTTCATAACCTCCAGCACTTCCGCCTGAAAGATGCTTGCATGATGGGGAAGGCAGAAGAACTTTTCGACATTAAGATTAGTTGAGAAAACCCCGGTTCTAATTCCGCCCCCTAACTTTATTGCTTTGATAGAGTACTTTCTAGTCTACAAGAGCATTAAATAAGGAATTTACGTCTTTGATTTATTACAAATTAATTCTATTTGAAGTAAAAGAGTAAAATTTGATACCGAAATGTATTAAAATTCATTGTAATCTAAAACGCTCACATTTTTTTGAGTGTGAGTAGGCCTTAAAATTAAATTGAAATTAATTGAAAATAAAATTTCGGTTAGTGAATAAGCCTTTTCTTATATTTCATAAATGGGTTTAAAAGAACGTTGTCCTTCCATTACGAAACCACTTAAACTGGCCAACTAGGCCTAAACGATTGCAGTGCTTATCATTGTCAATCTGCCCTCAAAAGCTGTTATGGGATGCCCTTCGCGTAACCTTAATAAGTCGCTGAATCTCTGCGAAGGTTCTCGTCAGTGGGAAACCCGACCCTTCTGTAATAATTTTCCCTAAGGGTACTGCAAGCCCAGTTAGAGTAATTACAGCGACATTACGCCCGCTTTCCGGCCCCATCCGTTCAAAAATCGAAGCAGAAAAACAGCAACTCGGTGGGTTCATTAAAACTAAAGTGGAACGGTGCCCCCACGAAGGCCAGCGGTCTAGGGATTAATTCTATCTCATAGTTTCCCATTTTTCCCCGAAAGGCAACTAACCACTGCCCCGCGCAAATTCCCCCGATCTGGTGTTCTATAATTCAGCTCGACAATGACCCGGCCAGGCTGGCGGGCACTCAAAGGGACTTCCCATTTATCTGTTGATGGAAAAAAGGGCAAAATTAGGGTAATAAAGGGATGAATACAAAATTCCTCTTTTAATTTTTTTCATAGTCGCCGTCGTCGTCCTCGTCCTCCTTGGCTTTCGCTTTTGCCGGTTGTTCTTTTGTTAGAGCGGTGTTCTCGTCGACAGAATGAACTTTATCCTACAGGGAGTGCTTTCATTAAGTGCCCTTTGAAGATGTCCCCCTCCATTCACGGTGTCTGTGAGTGTTTCGGCGGGTGGGCGGGCGCCGAAACGAGTCTTATTATTCAGGCCCTTCTGAGTGATGAGGTGATCACGATTGTCACCTTTATCGCCACCCCGACTCCGCTTGGGCTGGATGTCGTTTCTCTCGCTGTATATCCAATTTCAGTTCCGAATCCGTTTTTTGCCCCACAGCAATCATCATCAGAATAGCTCTGAATAGGGCGAATGCAGGCTATCACCATTGTCGTTCCTTCCTCCTTTGTGCCGACGCGTCCTTTGTAGCGCGTCCATCCTGCCGAATCAATCCATTGTCAGTCTTGCCGTACTTTTTTTTTTTTATTTCCAGATACAGCAACTGTGAAGGAGGAGGACGGCGACCTCTACACCTCCTCGCTTGAGCTGGCGCTGGAGCTAACCCGGCACGATCTGAGGAGCAAATTTGAATGCCGAGTAATTACGGATTCCCTCAGCCATTCTGTGTCTACTTTCTTCGAACTGGAGCTGCACGGTGAGTCCTCGAGCCCCAATTAATTCTGAGATCCAGTCGTAGTCAATCATTTCAATTTCCGTAGTTCGTCCAACGCAGATTGCCATGACCGGCCTGGAGAATCACACCGTCCAAGGGCAGGATGTTCTCGCAACGTGCAAGGTAAGTTCTCGTAACGATGGATTAATGTCTAATTTAATTGGATTTTACGAAAGTAGATATAATTGATGTAATGTCCTCATAACCACTTCAGTCTAAACTTCTTATGGCACTAAAAGAGCACAATTTTTTTTTGTAGATGTAGGTGTAAGGGAAAAAGTTAATCTAGAACAGAATAAATCTTCAAACAATTAAATCGTGCTTTTTTTTTAAAGTCACTAGGGGGAAATTTTATCATTCTGTAAAAGAGTGAGTATCATCATTAAAAATGCTAAAGTTCAATGAGTCTTTATCTAAATATAAGTAAAATCTGTGTGATATATCAAGAAGGTCTTAACGATTCTGCCTTAATAAAAAAATTTCATTTATTAGAACCAGATGTTCTTGATATCGCTTAGTGATGTGAACTTTTTGTTTTTAATTTTAACTGGATTTATTTTTTATTTATATTAAGCCTGTTTGTGAATTGTAAAATCTCTACTTCTCGTTTTTCCCAATGTTACCAAATTTTTCCCATGCCATAAAGCAGGTGTAAATTTGGGTACTACCACCGACCTAATCATACCTGTAATTTATCATTTTTACGGTTCAGTTGAATAATTATAGAAGTAATCTGTGTGAAACTACGAGATTAAAAATAAGCAGAGGGATACGTGAAAAAATAGTCTAGATAGTGAACATAACTTTGATAAAACATTTCAATGACATCGAATATATGCCAATACGACGTGCGAATAAATCAGGGTGAACGATTTAAGCATTTGCTAAATCGAAAACACATGTATTAAATTTTAGATTGGTTAACTTTCGAATTCAGAACCTCTTTCAGCTGGGGAACTTCATTTATCGAAAAATGCTTAAGAACATAAAAACTCCTTACCCTGTTACCCTAAAGCTTTTTAAAGAATAGTGGAAAATATGTTTTGACAATGCAAATAAGCTAACTTCGCTACAGAAATATAAATAAATGTTCTGTTAATATATGCTGAACATTATTTTTGGGCTTATTAGAAAGCTTTCTACATTACGACTAGAATTTAAGGAGGGCATTCGCCATTTAGTGTCTGGTCTTCATGTGGTAAATGAGGGGTATGCCAATAGATTCCTCATGAGGATCATTCAAAAAAATATCAGAGATATCACAGTCAGGTAAACCTTTTGAGTTTTTGCTGAGGGTCTTATGAGGCAAATTTAAGTATGACGGTGGGCAAACCTATTAATTTATGAAGGTCCCATCAGGTAAGCATCAAATGCACTACTCTTTGGCAAAATTGCAGTGATTAATATCTGAATAATTCTCGTAAATTATTGTTAAAAATTATAATCTGAATGAATAGTAACGTTTAATAGCAGAGTGATTTCGTAGAATTCGCTAGGAATTAATCAGGCAATGATTGCTAACCTAGAAAATATGGTAGTGAATTACAAAACAACATAGAAATTAAGGAAAGTGAAAGCGAAGACTGGGGCAAAGGGCGAACTACTCGTTCTAAAAAAACTAATTAAAGCCTATAGTGAAGTATACGATGAGCAGCCAGAATAGTACTTATGTAAATACGTAACTTAAATTCCTTCGTTTTGTTTTTTTACTTTTTGTATTTTGATATTGATCCTTCCAAAAATGTTTAATTTGGGGGGCAATCATATTTGTCCCCAAGGGTTACGTGCTCCAACATCAGCCAGTGTGGCTAGCCTTGTAGGGACTCTAGTTGTACAGACCCCTTCAAAATTCCAGTCGGAATATCTTGAAGTGGTCCAGCACACCCATAGAATCTATAGGGCAAAATAGTCTGAATCTCTCAACAATTGTTTCATTGTGTCTTATGGATAATGACTTAAACATATTCGCGGCATCTTCGAAACTAAAGTTAATATCCCAAAAATTAGTTTAACTCACAATTACTCCAAGAAGTTCTCCTTATTCCCCATTAATTTTTATACTACCTTTTCGAACAAAGCATAATAACATTTTTGCGTTGAAATCCAACTCGAGTATTAGACCACTTATAACGTAGGGCAAAAGAAAGACTTGGCTCTAAAGAATCAAAAAAATTACTGCATTTTCCCAAGAAATTCATTAATATTTCTTTTTTCGGAAAAGTCCCTCAAGTTTTAATTTTCTTTTAAAATTTTGATGTCTCTAGAGTATAAAGAAACGCTTTTAATTAAAACTTTTCTGGAAATTCTAGGTATATCGCGATCATACGATTCAGAATAAATTTCGTAATTTTTCAGACCACTTACAAACACACGCTGGTAACTATATAAATATTTTGCCATTTACTCATTTTCCTGATATATTATCGACCTCT
Source organism: Philonicus albiceps (assembly GCA_963969385.1). Taxonomy (NCBI): domain Eukaryota; kingdom Metazoa; phylum Arthropoda; class Insecta; order Diptera; family Asilidae; genus Philonicus; species Philonicus albiceps. Next base: position 73,775,511 of record OZ017772.1, on the reverse strand, counting down.
ACTTTGAGACATTTAATTATAAACATATTGATGTTTTTTTTTTTTGTTTTTGGCTTCTTGTCAACCTCTAATAACATTTGAATGTGTATCCGGATTTTTAATATATTTTTATGCAGTTTTTCAGATTTTTTCATGTTAAATAAAATAGAGAACAGAAATAGATTTTTCCAGTAAATAAAATAAAATTATTTTATTTTCTTCTGATTTCTTAATATTAAAAGTTTATAAATACAAGAAATACTTTGAGATTTTGCCCAAGTTTTCCTTGAAGTTGCCTGGTATGTTTTGATAGAACATCTCCACTATCATATGAAACTTTTCACGAAATTTTTACTCAAGAAAATTTTACTCAAAAGTTACTAGAGAGACCTATTGACGATTTCGAATTAATAAATTTAATGTGTATTTATCATTTTTAAAAGTGGTTCATTTTAGGTAGATTAGGGAATTTTTTTACAGGTAAATTTAATCTAAAAAGTATTTCGAAATTGAGAAAATTGAGTTCCAAGAAATTCATTATTAAAATGTTAAAGTTTGTTTAGGTCAAGTACAGATCCATGTAAAATGAAAGTCACTACATTTTCAAAAGTTGTTTCGTTACACTTTAATAGACTTTTAGCCTCTACAAGTATTTGACAAAGAGTTTCATTAAGAAAAAAAATAAAATTGTATATAGTGCTTACAGCAGCATGATTTCCACCGCAGAAGAGTGATGCTTAAAGTGTGACACCGACAGTGCGAAGTGCATCTCAATAAATCAGGAAGTAACGAACGACAAACAACTAAAAGCACTTCGCGCACTAAAAGTGGCCAATTTTATCCCTTAAAGTGGGAATTTACCATGTATCTGCCCAGTGATGCCGTAAATCATATTATTTCAATTTTCACTTCAGCAGTTTAGTTTTCGCGTTCATGGAGCTTCCGCATGACGAAAGTAGGCCACACGAATGAATGAAGCTCTGCAGGAGTGCCCCGTGGGAGCCTCGGGGCAATTTCCCTACGATCTATAGTATACCGCTCAGAGCCAAGTGGAGCATAATCAAGACTGAAATGTTAAGGATCAGCATGCAACTGATTTGCATGCGAAAAAAATGCAAGCGAACATAGAACCGGAGACATCTGGCCACTCATGAAAAGAATATGAGTTTTCTCCTAGACTAATATTAGACTGATTGTCTTTATTGTTTTCTTAGTAGTACCAAAAAGTTCATATTTCAGACCTGGATATTGGTCTACAATTCAAGAGTATTAATGTAATGTAAACTACTTTTTACATACGACGAGTATAGTCGTCATAACATAAAATATTTCCATGACGAGAATACTCGGCAAAAGTAGTTATCTGGCTAATTATATTAGAACGCGTTTTGTTAAAGAAAAAAATCGTTATTTACCTTTTTAAATAAATTTATTACAGTTTTAAAAATTAAATCGGAAAATTCATAATTTAGATTTTAGCATACTGTAAATAAAAACTAAATAAAATGCGTTTTATTGAAATCGAAAAAAGTATCTTTAAAAGTTCCTTAAATAAAACATATAAAGCCAATAAAGCGGAGTCTGCACATCTGCGAGTATAATAAAAAGCATATTCGCCATTCATATTTGAAGATTTTGAAAAATCGTAGGTAGGTACTTTCATTTTATTACGGGTTTGCCATTTATGGTAAGTGCGAAAGAGGTAATATAACTTTGAATTAAAATTCTAGAAGTTTATTGATTTCGTAGTCATATAAAAATATTCATCAAAATTTATATTAAGGCTGGTAGGGGTAGAGAAATAGGTAACGCTGTAATTTTTACCTTATACGAGTAATGTTACTTATTCTACTTTATTATTTTATTTTGTTTTAATGATATAAAGGACGTAAGTTCAACATATGGTAAAATCATAAAAGGCAATATTAAAATTTCATAAAATACAAGCTCAAAACTACTTCCTTCTTATCCTAGGTAATCGGGGCCATCCCAGCTGCTGATGTGACATGGCGAAATGATACTGAAGAAATAGACCCGGACTCGGATGATGACATAAGCATTGAACAAGAAACGGTAAGGGCGCATATCGCTACTCCTCTGCAGCTTATTCTAATCGATCTTAATATTTTTTTACAGTACCTACAAGACGACGGGACAATTACCACAGTTAGCAAATTGCGTTTTAAGGCGACACGCTTTGAAAATGACGTCACATTCCACTGTGAGGGTGAGAATGAAGTAATGCGAAAAATGCGAGAGAAACATATCCACGCTTTCCAAACCTTGGATGTTTTATGTAAGTATGACGGTTGCAATTTCGGCCCATTTAAAGTAGCCACCCTGTGGCCATGACCATTCCGTTCCTCTTTATTGGAAATGTAAATGGTGAAATGATGAAATTAAAGTAAATAAATGGGAAATAAATTGAAATATCATAGCGGCTTTGAAAAGCGAAAATTGAAAAATTCATTAATATCGGCAGGGACTGGGGTGTATGCTTCGTGCGATAATTTCAGCTATGCAAATTTTTTGAATGCGATAGATTTTCGTTCGATGCTTGCGTTCGTTTTTTTTTTTTTTTTTAATTACCATTGATTAAAGTGGTATCGGTCCCATATGCGTACACGGAGATGTAATTGCGAACATAAATCGGAATTAATCAAGGATCTATCGGGCAATATTTCGCCTAAACATGACATACGGAGGAAATTAACGTGAATGCATCATACAGAGAGAGGGGAATATTCCCTTAGCACACATTCGATATGGTTTCGTTGGTTGCGCTGCAATATTTACAATAAAAATACTTTTTAAGCCCTTAATGCATTTACATATCTTTCAAAGTCTCTGCATTTTAAGTGCTTAAGAAGGCAGAAGATACCTTTAGACAATCGAATTTCGAATGACCTCCTAAAGAATTGGTTTTTTAATTAAAGATTAATTTAATGTTTTTATAGCTTAACATATGTTTTACTTATATCTACTTTTAACATTTACAACTATAAAATATTTCAAAATAGAGGAATTATAGTCCAATCTTCCAAAAAGGTCACAACCAGAGTTCTCACCTAGTAAAAGTTATAAGTCCTGTGACTGATTTGAAACAAATAATTTGTAGATGAACCTAAAAAACCTTTAAATTAAAAATTAGTGAATTAAAACACTTTTTAAAAATACGTCGGTTTTAGACCATATTTTTCAGATTTTCAAAAATATTTAGGTTCATCTAGAAAGTAATGTTACAGAAAATATGTAGCGATAATAAAATTTCTACCAAACTTTCACAGCTGTTCTCTATCGGAAGTTCTATCAGTAAAATAAAATACCCTTTATAATTTTAAATATCATGCAATTCGTAATCTTAATTTTCAAAGGATTTATTTTCTATTCATGAGGAAGCTTTGCAGTGTAATGTTATTGCCTATTCATTTTGTAATTAATAAACGAATTTGTTTAAACCAACCTAACTTACGATGCCTTTTACTGGAAGGCTTGTTGTATGGTCATATGAAAATTTATTCAAATTCTGTACCGTATACACTACGAGCGGAAGGAAATGATTGCTGCCTGATAAAATGAGCAGGCCTTATAATAAGCATAATTTTAATACAAATTACGTTCGTAAGTTATGTTAATGTTAATTCTACTACTGTTTTTGTTATACAAAGCAATGTTTTACATTTTGATAGTAAATCTTACTTTTACAAAATTGTACAGCATATGTCCAGAAATTGTATTCATTTATTTTGCATCCGTTCTCCGTTACAGATCCACCTGTAGTCCGTGTGTCGCCGCCCAGTCTAGTGGTCAGCGTATCCGAATCTGTTCTGCTACAGTGCGAGTATGAGGCCAATTCGGCCGCACTTTTAAGTGTTAAGTGGTAAGTGTAAATTTGCTTAGAAATTTGATGATAGCTTAAATTAAGTTGATGAAGATAAATGGAGGCGCTAAGTGCAACTGGCCGCAGACGAGTAGGATGCTTTTTGTCGGACACCTCGATCCCGTCGATTTCGCCGTTCCCGCCAACGATGTGGGGGTGGAGCGAACGCTAATTTTGCGCGTAGCAAAATTAAACCCATATCCAAAAATCCAGCCGCATCAGATATGTGACGGGCCCGAAGCGATGCTACCTGGCCTCTGCCATCGGTAATGGAATTCGGACGAAACTCCATTTCGGGCCTAATTGAATTTTTCAATGGTGCGATGCTGGCAGGGTCCAGCGGTCGAGATATTGCACATGGACTCAAAGCAAATGGGGCCAGGCAAATTTGGCAGTGGCATCCTCCCATGTGCGGAGCCCCCTACGCCACCCATTCCGCCCGGTGGAGCTCACTCAATGCTCGGTCTAATCATCAAAAACCACAACTAATTAAAAACAAATATATGCCTAGGTGAATTAGTTTCACGCTCTCCATTCGCAAGGGCACCAGTCTGCGGGGCAGTAGAACCGAACGGGGCTGGGAATTGTACAAAACCACGGCAGGGTGGTGGTTCTATTCAGTTCACTCGGACCTTTGTCGAGTGGAACTAATTTACAGAATCCTTTTGCGCTCCGGAAATCAATTCGGAATGCAATGCGGTGACTGTCCTTGTTATGTTGTTTTTTAATGAACTCTGGCATTAGCGCATTTGTTCGGATTTAGTTGCTTTGAACAAAATTTTTTCTACAATTTAACCAATGCCACTATTTTGTTACAGAGCCAGATTGGTTTTAGCGACGGAAATAGGTCTACTTTTGGAGTGCCCATGACCGTTTCAACGTTTCGTCTACGTCTGGCTCTATTGTGAACTTTCTATGACTAAAAATCGTTTTCTAGATCAGCAATTGATTAAATATAATGCCTAGTTCTCAATTTTAGACAATAGTTAAAAAATCACTTATTGGATTAATGATTTCTTCTCTTTTTTATGTATATTAGAAAATTTAAGTATATTTCACTACCTTTTAGGATCTTACAGATTTGTTTACGTATTATTAAAAGAAATAAGAAACTTATTTTATTAAAATATTTATTTATTTGAAAGATAGAACAGAAAACATAAACTCCTCTTAAAAATTAATCAAAATTATTTAGTTTGCTGCCTACGTCTCGTGGATGCAGATTATCTTTCTAGGGTTAATTTAGATTATCCTAGTTCTAGGAAAGAGTCAGTTGATAAGAATAATTATAAAATAAATAACTGTATATGCTTTTTTACTAAAACTTACCAGGAGAGTAACCCTTTAGTGAGACATATAAAAACCTGTTGAAATTTGGTCCTTGAGGGGATACCCCTCTTAGAAGATCGAAAGTTTGCTGTTTTTGGGTATCTTTATGATGCATTATCTTCCGATATGCTACCTCTTTTCCACATTTACAAATGCAAGCTTTTTAGGGAAGACCTAGGTTTACAAAAAAGTTATTAAACATATGCAGATTGGTTGGTTTAAGTGGCGACCCCGCTCAACTGAATCGGGGTCCAATTAGTGTTAGAGTGCGCCGTTTTGAAACCACAGATAGGTAGACGCAACGTTTCAGGCGAGCTAATACCCCGCATACTTGTTACTGGCGTAAAAAGTGAGTTGACATATCAAAATTAGTCTTACTAAAATCACGAGTGTATGATAAAACGTTGCCAGCTCTCAGACTATGAGTTTAAATAGCTTTAGCTATTATTATTTGGATTAAATTTCCCTTATAAGTTACTTAAAAATGTCGATAGGTTTTTATGATAAAGCGAAATATTAAATAGACTCACGGTTTCAACTGTTATTTTGTGGAGAACCAAACGAGGATATTAAAGGAATTATTTGAACATGTCACTTTATTAAGCAATACCTAAAGAGTTGGGAAATAGCGCCATTAAGAAGAGGGATAAAATTTCCTAATTAAGAAAACTATTTTTATATTGGTTTTTGTGTGAGAGCCTTTTTAAATTGCTGTATGGAAGCCTAAATGAAGGCATAATATCAATTTAATTTAAGAAACTGCTCGTTTTCTAAAATTGTGCCTATTGTCGTGTTTTATTTTAAAGGTACCGAAACGGTGAAGTCGTTAATGTGAATGAATCACGATTTCTTGGTGGGATCCCCGGAAATGCCCCACTGAGTATTCTGGCCACGAAACCGGAAGACCGCGGCAACTATACCTGTGAGCTCACGAACAGCGTTGGTACAACCGCCTCCCCTACAGAAATCGAATTGGACGTTCAATGTAAGTGAAAAGTCAAAACAAATTTAACGCAAGAGAATTCGCCCTTAAAAAAAAAAATAAAATAAAGGAAACCCTAACAAATCTCTTCCTTCCGAAGACGTTCCAATCGTTGAAGTTGTTATGGTCCCTGACGGTCCCGTCAAGGAGGATGACGAAACAAATGTGACCCTGTACTGTAACATTGTCGACGCGAATCCCGCCAGCCTCCAGAAGGTGCGATGGTACGCGAACTCGACGCTACTCAAGGAGCTGCCAGACTGCAACGAGACGAGCGTAAGCCCGTTTTATTTATATGAAAGCCAAAAAAAGATTCGAACATGTACCGTGATTTTTAGGAAGATTTATGCCACGTCGATCCGAGCAAATTGCTGCTGGAGAGCATTGGCAGAGGGTTCTTCTTCAATTACTCCTGCGAGGGCCATAACTCCGCTGGATGGGGGCCAAGAAGCCCCGACAAGGAGCTCGTGGTAAATTTTTCGCTGTTCATTCGCCCTTAATGTTTATGGGCGGCTTTTTGGGGATTTGTTGAATTTAATTGAATTTCTTGTAAACTGCCTTAGGTGTACTATAAGCCTGGACCGGCCACCTTGTCGCATTATCCACACACAGCCATTAAGAAGAAGAGCGTTACCTTTTCATGCTCCGTAGATGACCCCGGCTATCCTGAAGCAAACAGATTTCACTGGATGCGTGGAGGCCGTGGCCCTTTGATGGATGTCGTTACCAAAGATTGGACACTTGACCCAGTTGGCTTAGACAGCAGAACAAACTTTTCATGCTACGCCTACAATGACGGTGGCCATGGATCCTCCGCCACCGTAGAATTGGATGTCCACGCACCCCCCATATTTATCAAGAGCTTACTACCTTACACTGGAGTTTTACATTCCGACAAAAATGCAAATTTATCCTGTCGAGTTGAATGCGTTCCAAGGTGCTCCATCACCTGGTTTAAGGACGGTGTCGAAATTGATCTGGATTCGGATAGGTATTACGTGAATGAGACCTACCTGTCCGCTGAACCGGCCACAGGAGACTTCGAAAGTGTCCTGTCAGTCCTGGTAATGAATTGAGTCGTACTCAGAACTGTTTGCAAAATACTCACAAATTCCCCTTAATTGAAGCATTTCAACATGTCCGCCTGGCCCAAACAAGCCTTCGATATACATGGAGATAACGCAAACTACAGTTGCGTGTCCTCAAATAACTCCGTTGGTAACGGGGTCAAGAGCGCCACATATTTGAGCATAGAATGTGAGTTTAGGGTCTAAACTGTTTTTTTTTATTTTTGCTGATATATTTTAATATTGCAGATGCGCCCACAAACACCACTGTATCCAATAATCGTATTGACGTGGTGGAGGATACTGTTCCTGGTCGCATACTTTGCTCATCAAAGGCTAATCCAGGTAAGTTCAAAGTTCTAAGTTTTTAGCCCTCATTTAGCATACTATGGGGTCTGTTCGAATCCAAGTTTTCGTCTTTGCTTAGCTTGATGAACGAATGAATCAATTAGTTTAACTTCGTGAGGCGGAATGAAATAAAACTTCGAAGTATACACTTTTAGTTTAGTTTAACTAACTTCGATGTACTCTTCAAATGTTGAATGTTAAGCTAAGCAGACGAGCTTAATCTTAATTGTAATACTAAATTAGCTTGTTGGCTGAAACTTGGATATGCACAGATATGCACTCTATTGCATTGGCGTAACTAGGATTTTTGTTTCTCTTGGGCGCGAGAATCTCCAGATCTTATTATGTTTCGATTTTATCTACCTAAAACTACTTTTTGTCTACAAACATAAGATGAGTATGTCTTTTAGTTTTGCTATTTTGATTTCTTGGCGGAAGGAAATTGTTTTATAATTTCTTATAGATTTTAAACAGCGTATTTTTTAAATTATAAAATATCATGGTATGTATCAGGTCAGTCCATAAGATTTATTTTTTTTTTAGGGAATTTAGAATATTGACTAAAAATTTCGAGAAGACTTAAGTCTTACTGCTTTTTCATTCATCGTAAAACATCACAAACAAGGCGTCCTGATATTTCTTTGTCTTCTACCGCAAAATCCCCATCTCTAAATCTTTAAAACTACTTTTGAGCTGTTCTTTCATTAATAAAGTTTTCTTCGTGAACACTGTTGATTTTCTTTGCAGTTGAAGTTACAGATTTGTTTCCCCAACAAACAAAACGTACAAAATATGGCGTTTGTAATTATATTATGTAGATCGACATTAAACTGATCATTATCCGTTAGATAGTAAAGCTTGTACTATAAAAGTAAAATGTATCCAAACTCATACGGATGTAAATTTTGAATTGAAAAATATCTTTGACTTCTCTATATTTTCTTTAGATTGATTTACATGGTTTGCTCTATTTTATATGAATTCTGTGCCACGTTGCACACGGTTTTGTTTTGTACGATTTTTGCAGCAACGTATCTACCGTGTAAATTGAGGGAGAGTTGTATATTGTTTTATAATCGAATGTGCACAATTTCTTTAATTTAAGAATTTAATACAACAAAATCAAAACCAGAACAAAAATTTTGCTTTTAGGATGTACATTTTAAAAAACGGAAAAACCCAGAAGAGTGTAAAATATGAAAACAGAAGTAAAAAATTTAGTTTTATATGGAAATTATTTCAAGAAAAAACGCAAAATTCAAGTACAAACAAAACAGAAGTGAAATAGCGTCAGCGTTTAGCGAAATAAGGCGTTTACAATAAAAATGAAGAGATTAATCAGAATGGAGTTTGAAAATGTTAACACTGTTTTATAAGATTTTTATTATTTGTGTAAAAATACACTCAATTTATTTTGTTTATATGGCTTACAAGACTTAAAATTTAAACACTCTTAAATATCTTTCTCCAGCAAATTAAGTTATATACTAAGATTTTTTTAAACCTTCTATTTGTTATTTGATTTTCGTGTATACTACGCTCGTTTTGTTCTATTCTTTATTGGAAATACCCTGCCGTGAAGGTATGTCCCCCTCAAATCCATTCCTAGTTACGCCAATGGCATATTCCGCAATTCTCCGACAAGATTGCGTATGTTTGCTATGATTGTTGAATCGATTAAAAAAATGTACGCAGAGCCCTCGTACGAGTGGAGGTTCAAGGAGAGGCAGGTCTCCCCAGGGAGCGCATTAATAATCAACACCCCAATGACCAGGGACGACGGAGACGTCTACACCTGTGTTGCGTCCAACAAGCACGGCGCACACACTGCGGAAACCTTCATTAACATCCAATGTGAGTCGATACGCCTATTAATAATAGCCTGAAAAAATATTTGTTCGGATTTATGAAAAATATATCGCTTCTCAATGCCCCTCTGCAGATAAACCCAGCTGCAACATAACCCGCAGAGAAATCGAAGATGAGGACGCGCTAGTCTGTACGGCGGACGGCAATCCGAAGGAAGTAAGTCCTCGCAGAAACTCCCACCCTTTCCCCCGTGGCTTATTCTGGTCCGGTGTTTGTGATCGCTTTGCATGACTACCTCGAAGCGGTCGGCGAGGCCATTTCTCATAAATATTGATTATGCCCCTTATCCAATTCGCAGAAGGACTTCAATTGGTACTACCGGTCGGAGAATGTTTCCGTTGACTTGAACAAGGGTAAGGTGCAGGGCGATTCCAGCTTCTTAATCCTCGAGGACTTCTCAATTATGAGGACCTATCGTTGCGATGTCAATAACTCCGTGGGAACTGGGTTTTGTCAAATCGAAGTTGCAGGTGAGCCCCTTTAATGATTTAAGAACGTTGCTTCGTAGCTAAGCTAAGCCCTTCTTTGTCGCAAATAAATGAATAACCGCGATGAATAATTCTAAAATGCTAAGGCAAAGAACGGCAATACAAATCTAAAACGATTAACTTTAAACAATACAATAATTGCTTCTTCGTTTGTTTTTCAAAAATGCTGACATAGTAAGGCCTAAAAGTAAGTACTACTGATTGTGGTTTAATGTTAACGCATGGCCCTATACTTTTTACAACATTCCTGTTTTGCGTGCCTTTTTCAGTATTACATTTTCTTGCACGACAGAGAATATTTTTAGATCCTTAAGTAGTTCTTTAATATCTTCCTTTTTTGAAGAAGATACGCCTAGATTTATGTATATGATTGAATTTTTATTAGATATGTTACATTTTAATCCTATATAACTAAACATTCGTATGATAGACAATCGGACGTTGCCAGTTTTGCAAATTCTATATGTGCCCTTTTAACATCTACCAAAATTACCAACCTTAATCTATACCACTTTTCAAATTTTTCCTGACTCTTAAGTTAAGCTTATTTGCTTCAAATAAAGTCTATAAGTCCAATGTAACCACACTGACTTAAATTTAGTTATCTAGGGTGTGTATTTCCCTGATTGTTTAGATTTACTACGTACAAACTTGACGAAATTGACATTGCCACATGTAATTCCAATTATTTTAGGGGTACTGTTCTGATTTCACTGATAAACAAATTTAGTTTTTTATATTGTCTCCAAAGGATTGGAAAATCATTTCTATAAGATTTTTTATCGAAATTATAATGCTCCATCATTTCCGAAAAATCATTGCAAAATAAAAGCGCATCATAGAAGTTAACGTGCTTAAATAAAAGTCTGAGTCTTAATCTAGGCATATCGAATATAATTTTCCTCTACAGACTGCTCTAGAGTGCTTAAAAGGGAAAAACTTTCGTTAATGTCCGGCATTATTTCGTAAATTTGCAGTAAGTGGAAATTAATTATAAATTTTGTTATAAAATTTAATATAATTGTTAGATATTTTTGTAAGCATAAATATCAGACTTATTTAAAATTTATTTCCCTTATACACAACAGAATTACTACATAATTTCTAGTGGTTTGAGGCAAAGAACCTAAACGCACTGGTTGAACTTAACTCAATGTGTTTAGACCCAGATAAATTTATTAATGCATGCATTTTGTCATTAATTTATCGTCATTTCATTGAGACAGACCCTTGACCATTTAGTAAGGGGATAGATAATAAAAATTGAAGTAATCAATAATAATTTTTCTAGGATAATAACAATGTAAATAAAATAAAATTTACCCAAATTTATGGGGATGTGATACTTTATGATAGCTGGTACTATCTACTGCTAAGTATATTTACGAAAAAACTTAGTAATTTTAATGATTAGTAACATATGTTAAAAATAGCTTCAATCTAAAACTAAGTCTAAACGGGTATTACGGGACGTTTTTTTTAAATGGATATTTTTACCCGATCGGACCATTAAGTGTTAAGATTTCCACTATCATTTAAGCAATCTTATAAGCTCCTGGATTAATCTTCTAATTTTTAATGATATTTCTTAACTCTATTTTTCTCGTTAACTTGATGAGATGGAGCATTTTTATATACGAATTCATTATCTATAGAAATGATTTTCCCATTTTTTGGAGACAAAATTACTGTTGCCCAATATTTTCAAACCAGAATTGTAATTATTTTGTAGGTTTCGTTTAATTCGAATAGTAGGAGTCTAAAATTAATTGAAGAATCGGTTCATTTAAAATTATAAACACGATTGTTTTGAACTTGAGCAATCAGATCCGATGGTTTCACTTCTTGAAATTTTGGAATCAACAAAGTTTATTCAAAGTTGTTTTAAGAGGAATTTTAAATGCCTTCCCACGTATTTTTAATAACGTTTTAAATAAAACAATGCTGTTTAAGTCATCTGTTAATTTTCAAAGGCAAATACTTGCTAGACTAAATAAAATTTCTCTTCGTAGATTGATAGGTAATTTAGCGTGATGCAACTCAGTTTCAGAATAATTTCAAATCAACTTAATGTGTATAGTGCAGCTTTCTAGTCTGCAAGACATTAAAGTGAGATTAGTTTATGAGGACTGTTCTATAGTGGTTGCGTTCGTTAAATAAACGCTGAACTGATGCCAACCGCTAACACTTGAAGAAAATCAAATTGTGGCGTCGTATTTCAACTCTCATAAATACGCGCTGACATTGTAAAAACGATAAAAGTTAATAAACCGCCGCAAGTGCTCTTGATGTATATTTGCCCTCGTTTAAATATCTTCGCCGGGAGTCGCTTCACTTCTTGTCTCCGCAAATCATTCAGCAGCCCTCTGGAGCACTAAGCAACTGCAAGCTGCCTTCGGAGCCTGCAACTGCAGCAACTTCGAGTCCTAATAATGTGGAATTATTGTGCTCGTAAATCCTATCCCACGAGAAAATTTTCTCATATTTCAAAGTTGAATAAATTAAGGATGGGGGGCCGACAAGCACACATCCACCGCTCACGTCCTGGAAGGGCCTCCAGGGCCAGTGGTACTGGACTGGGCCCTACGAGCTAATTCTTCTCGGTGGAGGGCTCTTCGGGAAGCAGCCGTTGCATTGTTGGTCCCCGGGAAAGTTATTAAAGTCCTCCCACCCCCCTTCCCTTCGCCATTAGAGCTCAAATAATTACAAGCGGAAAAGGCGGAAAATGATGCAGTCAAAGCCTTCCGCTGCAATAAAAAAAAAAACTTTGTCTACTTCTGCACTTTCTTTGATTCAAAATCCCGCAAATCCCGCAAATCCTACAAATCCCGTCGCCCCACAAAGGCTCCATTATCCCATCTGCATTTAGAGACTCCGCTTGGAGCGGGGGTCCCTGCGCCGTCGCCGCGTCCACGACTTTCCCTAATGGAAAAATGTTTTCTCATATTTCTAACTATAAATCGTTAACCTCGTGAATCTCCCGGGACAGAGTATTATCTCCCGACAAAGCCAGGGACAGCTGGAGAATGCGAAGCGCCCGGATACTTCGCCGATGCATCGGACCCCGGGGACACTCGGGAAATTCCCCCCGTTCTGGCGCACACTAGCTCCCCCAGCTCTCTTCCCGGTCCTTGCTGAATGTAATTCTTCTGCAAATGAAAACTCACAATTCTATCTAATGTGCTGGAAATTTTCCTGCTCCATATATCCCGGGATTGAAATGCATTTTGCATGTGTCTGCGCGAGCTCTAGCCAGGATGAGTCTGAAAGGGCCCGCCAGGAAAGGCTCCAGTTCGCCTGCTTTGTAATCTTGACACAATTACATGCCTCTCGCCCACCCCCTACCCTAGTCGTGGTCCTGCCCGAATCCTGGTGGTTTGTTTTAAATTTTGAATTAAGTTTCTTTAGAGTTTCGGTACTCTGGCGGAGCCGAAAAATGCAATCATTGCGCCAGGAATCATCGAGGATTTACGACGCGCGAACTGATGGGTACAACTTCTCCCAGGGATTAAAATTAATCTTCAGCTCGACGCTCGCCCAAGTTTCGCCCCTAGCCGGTCTCTAACCCAGCTCTTCATAAAAAAAGTTAAATATTCACGAAAGGGTCCGTTCCGTTATCACCTTCATCCCTGACGTGCTACCGTCCGGGAGTTGGCTCTTTCAACACAAAACTCTTTGTGGATTTCTTTGTTGAATTTTCCACAATACGCTGAGTGGCTGAAGCCTGCAAGAAAATTGAGCTCCTGTTGTGGAGGGGGGTCCGCAGAACTTCATGATTTTTGTCGGCCTTCCATCATTGCGTTTTGTTGATGGAATTGCTTTTGTTGGAGTTTATGTTGCACCGAATAATGCACGAGCTGTGGAACCCACCGGAGCTCTCCTGAAAATCTTGGCAGCGTTCTCTCAATGGGGTGATGGGTGGAGGGGGGATACGTAGGGGAGTTTGCGGAAGTCCTGAAAATACAATTCACAATGCAGGACGGCTGTAGCACAAGTTGTTCAGGGCTATATATCTGTTTTCTATTGAAAAATGGTTCAAGCAACCCAAGCCATAGTGTTGATTTTAAAGGAATGGTTTTAGTTTATAATACCTCTTCGCCTACGTTTGCTTAGGTTTATGGGGTCTTCCGCGGTTTTTCATATCAAAGAAATGCAATGTCTGCATCTTTTCAGATAAAACTGCAATTGAAAAACCTTTAGAAAAACTAACTATCTGGACACAATGGCCACTGTATTTCCACGCCAAACCAAGTGTATGCAAACATTTAGTAACTATGTCTTACTCTTTTAGCTTGAAATAAAGTGTTAAACATTTAAAATTTTACACTTATAAGACTATATCATGGGATATTACAAGGCTACCATTATTAATACAGGTACAAGAAGAAAGAAATGTTACCTTAATTGCGACAATTAATATACGGGGAATAATATGGCATGAAATAATTCAGCAGTCTACAGTCAACTTAAATATTTTCTCTGAATTTCTTAAGGGGTTATATGTACTTTAGAAATTGAAAGACCATAATCTGAACGAAGTTTGATTGATTTTAAAGAACGCAAGTATCCACAACATGCAGGAAGTACGTGATCTTGTTGGTTAAACAAGGCAAACTCTACTTTATACATGTGTTCCCCAATGATGAATCCCCTCAAAGAAATCTAGTTTAATGGTAGAAATATGTTAGCTGAGGTGTGAAATCATGAAAATGTGTAGAGATGCAAATAATAACTCTGTTGGAAACATTACGTCTATAAATTGGTCGCCTTTATATTTAATGCACAGCTTCAAACGCTTCGTGAAATTTTTAGTTTTGCGTCGGACCTCTTCCACCAATATTTTGTCCCAATTTTGACGACGTAACAATTTTTTTTTGCGACTCCAAACTTTAGTGGCGCGTAACACAGGCTCTAAGCTTCAAAATGGACCGTTGTACTTCCTTGAATATAGGACAAATATGTTTCTCACGTCCATAAATCCACTATACATCGCGTGGACATATAAAATACAGAAAATTAATAAATAAGTCGCATCTTACAAAAAACATTGAGAAGAATGTAAACAATTTGCCCGTTGCCCCACATGACATGGAGCGACATACCATCATTTATGGTATGGGGCGCTATATGTTATGACGGCATTGTAGATTTCATAGTTATTAGCGGCTGAGAGGGTTCTACATTTCTTTATTGTGCATCGAAAGAGAATAACTGAAAAACGAAACAGTCAGAACTTTATTTTCCAACAGGATAACGCCGTAATACATACAGCTGGACGGGGTAAACATAATATGATATGATAATTTTTTTAAATGTAATATACCCTTAGAAGTACTTGTTTTGCAAAAGGATAAATTTAATTTGCAAAAGGATTAATTTAATTTGAAAATCCAAACACTGTACGTTCTATAAAATAAACGAAATTTATTCAATATCTAAAATCGGTCGAATTTAATGCTAGCAATATTTTAGTAGTTTTGTTTCCAAAAAAAGCATATTAAGAGTTTCAAAGGTTATCAGGATATTACGAGAACCTACTCGATAATGTTTTATGAATTTTAATCTAAACCTTCATGGGAATAATTTAATTGTGTGAAATAAAAAAACAAAAGGCTTATTTCACATTAGCAGAACTCTTTGAAAACACTTTTCATTAAATAGAGTTATATTTTGGATGTTTGGTCAAAATTACATGTTGGTGTATAAACGAAGGGCATGAAAGAAAACCTATGAGGGTTAGTTTTTTGTAAATAGAACTGAACTTGTCCGGAAGTTGAAATATTTTCATCGTAACGTTAAAACGGCAGGTAAGCATCATTTTTGTGAAAAATTTTAACGCCTCTTTCACCTGACGTCGTTCGTGTAAATGCATCCCATCGTAAAATTTGCGCAAATTAAAAAAAAGAGGGTGGAAAAAATTTTTGTTTAAAAGGCGAAAGGGTAATGTACGTAACAAATAGCAGCAGCAGAAAGGAATCCCTGTTCAACATTTAAATTGCAACTGAACTGGTAAATTGTCCCTAATTCGCTTTTCCACGTACGCTTCCTCCTCTTAATTAAGGTGATGGGGGGTGAAAACAAAAAAATGAAGGAACGCTCTGCATGCTCCTCGGGCGAATTATTTTCACGGCAAACATTTCCGCCAGGAGATTTTCACGATTTTTGTACTGTCGGCATGGTATGCCTGAATGTAAAATGCTTTTCTAAATAAACTATGAAATGAAATTGTTTCCAACGAAAGGTGCCTGTCTAAGGTTAAAAATGTTTGCTCCTCTTCACAGGGCACTTAGCTTGGTGGCAAAGATGGGATCGGACGACACTAATCATCCTGATTGCTTCTATAGCAGCGGTCCTTATTGCAGTCATTATAATTTGCATCATCATAATCTGCATCTGTCGGCGTCGGAGGAGACAGGAAAAATGTAAGTCCTTTCAGACAATCTCCAGCCCTAGATATTTTTTGAACTTGAAACCAGACTAGATTGCTAGGATCCAAAATTAGGTGGCCCTCCGTTGGAGTGTTCTTCCTATTTTTATTTATGTTTTTTTTTTTTATTTTTATTATTCTTTCCATTTATAAAAATTATTTTCCATTATTTTAATATTTTGTTTTATAGTCTAAAACTTTCATGAGCGATTTGAAAATATATTTCGAATTGAATTTTGACTTTAACAGTTTTGAATGAAATTTGTTTTGTATTTTATATTTTTTTATATGTTTATCCTTTGTGTTGCGCTTTATTTTTCGGAAATTTTCATGGTCTCTGCCAGGCGCATTTTGCATGTATTTGTAATGTTTGCAACGTTTATAAGAGTCACTTTTGACTAATCAGTTTGTTATTTTTTTGTATTCGATCTTTTCCACTGCTCTTGGAAAAATGTGTAATGGAAAAATCTGTCTATAAAAAAACAAGAAATTCAAGCATTAAATTAGAAGTTTATTAAAACATAACGTTTATGTTATTGTTGGTTGTCAGAAAAATGAAGTTTACACTTCCTAATTAGCCTCAATTTTTGTTATTAATAAAATAGATTGGTACAATAAAGAAAACGAAGTTGTTTCTCAAAACTGCTTAAATAGTTACAAAATGCTCTCCTAATCGTAAAAAGAATACTGCCCTGTGTGTAAAAAATATCCCAGAGTTCTAAAATTTTGCTTGGAATATGAAAACATGTTCTGCTTTCCAGGAAAGGCAAAAACAGGGTACTGCTCAAGGGAATATTTTGAGCCACAGGGTGTGGAAGTTGATTTTTTGGATTCTGAAGTCGAAAAATTCCATTTTCACAGGAAATGTTATCCTGGCCCGTTAATGTGAGCGAAGATTTAAATAATTTTTAGTCCAAAATACAAGTGCTTTGGAGATAATCGCCAAACTGTCCAGCTAAAATTTTCATTAGTATTCTGGGTACGGCCAGCATCTTTTTAGTAAATCATCCCTGAAAAAAAGTCTTTATAAATTGATAAGAGATGCTGTTTAATCTCCTCGCTAATGGAGTAAGATCTTCAAGTTTTTGATGTTTTTTAACCCTTTCAACCCCTACGTCCTGGCAAAATTTTGCTTATTAATGTAAAATTGGATATTCTAGTCCCATCATAGCTGCAAATTTTCGTTCCTACGAGGTTTTCTTGTTCTATCGTTTTCTTTTATAATTCTCATCCCACCTTACCGCAATGGATAAATATTTTCGTTTAGAGTTAGGTTAAGTGAGGCTTAATTCTCAGCCGAATTGAAAGGGTTTTAAAACGATAGTTTTCTGCTAATTGCACTGGAAAAGTTGTTCTACCTCAAGCGCTCCGACTATCTGACTCCCTAGTTTACGCTATTCGAGGCCTGGTGCTATCGACTATGTGCGATAACTCCGTAAATATTTAAAATTTCGATATTTTCTTCTTTTTTTTTTTTGCAGTATACTCTCAATACAAGTTTCAAAGTATGAGAGATAATAATCGATTTTTTTGAAAATTGTAAAGGATTTTCTCCTCTTAATTCATTTGAAGTGGTTTTTTGTTTTTATAGTGAATTCTGAACAAAATAGGGAAGCTAACTATTATCAATTTTACATATAAATCAACTTGGTTACATCGTAGTATTTTTTGAATTGAAAGAGGCATTTTACTAAAGGACACTGATAAATAAAATGTGACATAAGTCCTGTGGTAGAGACATATTTTTTATCTAAACCTTCGAACATTATTTAAATTGAAAAATTCCGTAGATTTAACAAAGTGTATCATCACAATCCTATGGAATGTATGTAGATATTCAACAAAAAGAACAAGGGCATTTTTATTATCCTCTTTCATAACAACTGAACTAAAAGACATTGAACTCTTGGTGGTTGCCTTGAAGTGAATATCCAAAAAATAAGAAAACATCTGCAACGAGTTACCGGAGGTTACCCTTAAAAAAAAGGCTCCAAAAATAATACCCAATACCGCACAATTTATTCCCGAATAACCCTTGTTGTCTCTGATTTCACAAACAATCTGTTCGCTGAGGGTCCTCCCGTCTACATTACGTTTTGTGCCCATTCTAGGAACAGGTTTTCTTTCCTTTTTGTTTTTTTTGGTTTGAGGAGAAAATTTCATTTTTCTGACGACTGACGGACAAATAGAAGAGCAAAATAATTGAGAAGATCAATTTACTTGCTTTATTCGTCTATATTTACTCAATTTACTTGCTTTCTTCTGAAGTGAAATACTTGAATTGCCTGTGTGATGAAATGCAATATTGTGAATTAAATATTTACCTGCGTTGCTTTAAAAACTCACGAAATGGATGAACGTATACCACTTTTTTTGTTAGTCTATTAACACTAGTTAAGCCGATTATTTTAAACCCGACTCAACAAATAAAAAATATGTAATTTTTGTTCAATTCACTAACTAACGCATTATTCTTTTCTGCTTTTATATTTTCTTGCGCTTTTCCATCATCTATAATACAATCAAAACAAAATTATTCTGAAAAATAAATAATAACAATTGAAAATTGACGAACAACCACCAACCAAAATGTTGCTAAAAAAAAAAAAATAATAATAATAAATAAATAACATCAATACGAAATTGCCTGCCACAAAACACAAATATCATCATCATCACTGCTACTGCAAACAACATTTATGATATTGAATTATGCCAAAAACAATTTGTGTTTCATTAAACAAACGAAAAATGGGTTTTTTTTGTTTGTTTGTTTGTTTGTACAAAATGACTAATAAGATCACACGGATGTCTCCATCAGTGCGACTCAAAGGTAAGCGAAATATTTGCAATTTTTATGTATAAAAGAAAAATCTCTTTTGCTTTTATTCTGTTTCTTATGATCGTTTTATGTTTTCGTTTATATGTTTGTTCCTCATTACGTTTGCATCGTTTCAAATTTTGATTTATTTTACAAAAAAAGTTTTCGAGTACAACTGAAATGAGATATTGTTGCTATAAGTGGTGCTGAATTATTTCTTTGGTTTACTTTTCTTTTCTATACCTATTTTGTTTAGTTTCTTTTTATTTATTATTTTCTTGGATTGACCAAAATCCTTACCTTGAATAGACTTTGTTCTTAACAGCACTTTTGTATTAAATAAATGCTTTGCAGTAGCACTACTGTACCTATTCAAGTGAATGAACTGGTTGTGAACATTGTTGTACAATAAAATAAAAGGTACAAGATTTAGTTTTAGATCAACCTTATTGTTTAGTAAATTAGATTTAAGAAAAACCTAATTATGCCTCCATTGCAAACAAAGTGTTATTGTAAAGTAATTTTTTAAGTACACGATTTTAATTCCTGCACAACTTTTATATACCCCTTTCCGGTATCCGGCAAGGTTCTTACCTTTAAACTAGTAAATTACCGGAATGGTATTGTGAACCTAATTTACCACTAATCCTTATAATTATTCATAATTACTCAAGTCTCCGCCCTTACGAATTAAAGTCCGCAAAATTTCATGCATGATAGACTCCTCTACTTTGTGAAATCCTTTTAATCGCCGCAAAGGATGCTCTCTTTAGTGTAACCCTTTGACTGTGAAAAAAGGCAGAGAAACTCTTTCTTTGGAGTAGGAAAGAGATAATGTGGGGATTCCACAGGTCTTTTCAAAAGTGGTAGAAAATTCATAAATTGAAAAATGTATAAGTACCATAGTACCAGCAAGAGGAGGCCACAGACGGTTTATCTGGGCACTTTTCAAAAGAATCAGAGAGAATAAGTAATTAACGAAAGATTTTTAACTCGTCTTTGTTGCGAGCCATGATGTCCTCAGGGGGAAGAAAAGATTTCAAAGGGAATAAATTTTAGTAAGCACTTTGGGGCTATATTCAGGTGTATGGGGCCACGGGGAGAGAACATTAATTTGAAGTAATTTCAACATTTACAAAGATAATTCGTTAAATTATCTTATTTTATTATCCATTCTCATTTACTCTATTTCGAGAATAGCAATAGCGTAGTACTTATTTAAAATTCCTAGACATAGGTAATTATTTTGTAAATTCATTTTTTTCAATTTATGAGAACTTCGAAATTTGTACTGTTGCATATTTATAAATCCTAGTAAAATTATACGAAAATATGCTTTGTCCTTTGTTTTAAAAGTTCTAACAATTTTCTCTTTATACTTAAAATAAGTTTTTTTTTAATAATTGATCATCCAATTTATTCCATTCTTGAACAATGGCTTGTTTTAGCATTTCAATGCAACTAAATTGTCGGTGGTCATCATAAAATCTCCAAACTAAAATTCCCCAAATATTTTCCATTGTGTTTAGATCCGGAAACCACGGTGGCCATCCCAGAAGTTTAATAGAATTGGGTTCAAACCATACCATCGTTTCTCTACTCGCATGTAGAGCAGCATTGTTCTGCTGGAGTATTCATTGTTTTTGTCGATTTTCTCCAAGAAAATTGACTAAACTGCTTCGGAGAATAGCAATATAATCTTTGCTATTCATATGAATACAGGTGAACTGTATTTCTAGGGGTTTCACTTCAGAAATCGCGCCATACACCATTAAACTTCCACCTTAAGAATTTCACCGAGAAAAATGTATTGGTTTTCTCCTCAGTTCGTGTCAGTATCCATTGAAACCATTTTCATCTGAAAAGATAACCTGAACACAAATTTCGATTGGAAAATATCGACATAATAAGTTTTTTTTTTTGTAAATTCGTAATCTTGAGTTCAATCAGGGCTTATGTTATTTTTTGCAAATTTAATCTTGGCACTTTTGTAACGTAGAGATAATCGTGGAGCCTTATTTATTTGGGTGGATATGGGGATTGCGTGCTCTCCACATGGGTTGCCGACACACATTCACAAATGAAAACGCTACAAGTTGATTGCAATTTTTAGTTAAGTTGCTGGCTGTTCTAAATCCGTTTGTTGCGTTTATTACCTTTTCTGCAACCGTAATCACCAGGATAATGTAGAAAATTACGCACAATTCCATGACTCCGATCGGATTTCTCTAAAACTAACTCCCTCAGATTTTAAACTAATAATCTGCCCTTTTTGAAATTCACTTAATGTGTGTCTTTTTGGTATTATTACCACTATAACTTTAAGAACAATTCAACGTGTTAACTATTTCCATCACCAGTTAAAATTACCCTTCAATAATTTGATAGATTTATAAATATGCCAACAGTACGAATTTCGAATTTTTCGTAGAAGAAAGATTTTGAAAATTCTATTTAGAAATAGGAAAAACTTCAAATCTATAGGTGAAACCACAAAATAGTCAGAAAAATCTCTATTTAGAGAAAGTATTGTATTTATTTTATATAAACTCAGTCTACTTAAATTAGTCTTTATTTAAAACGGATTTTATTAAATAAAACAATGTTTTAAATATATGAACATAATAAGAAAAGTTGACTTCGATCAATTTTATGCCTGGGTAAATGTGAGGTAGCGTTAGTAGAAACTGGTCAACATACAGAACACTTTGTTTGCGATGTTTTTAAGATCCAAATCAAAGAAAATCTAAAAATGGTTACATTTTCTTTGATCCAATCTTGTAAGGGGCAGTACAAAAGATCATCTCTTGTCGAAGTACTAGAGAGGGGCTGGAAAGTGCTACGAACCCCCTTACAAATTACAATTATAATTACCCCCTCTTTACCTTGCATGACAATTCAGTGCATGGTTACTCAATTATTTAATTTATCCTAAAACCATTTTAGAAAATTTGTAGCTTAGCAAAAAGAAAGCGATGTGTTGATTGTTTATTTTGTGTTTGTTTGTTCAATTTTGTTTTATTTAGTGTGTTGTCGTATCAACCTTCATCACCTGTGCCTCCATCGACGTTACAAAATCCACCTGAAGTACCAAAGAGCCCTCCTAAATGGCCCCTTCGACCAGGTGTAATGGTTCACGTTAAAGGTGACACAAAACAGAATTTATGTGCGACCAGACTCAACACTGCCACCGCTGCCACCGTTGCCACAACAGCACCAAAAGATAGACCTAGTGGAAGTGGAACGACAAGCACTGTAGTAGCAACTATCGAACACAATTCATCATCCACAGTGGTAGAGGGTTCAAGCGAAGTTTCAGGGTGTGGCAAGGGTCGAACAGACAAAAGGACTGTTCGCATTAATCCCCATAATACGACTTTCGCAGGTGGTATCCACCTTGGCAGAGATGATATTCCGGTACTTGATCAGGACGATGACCGACCACCCACTTTGCCAAGGAGGAATATTATGACCAGCAAAAATTCAACAAATCGAAATGATCAATCTGCAAGTAGTGCTAATGAGTTGCTTCCAAAAAAGAAGCGGCCGCCAAACGATATTAGTGACGATGATGACAATGAGAGTGGAATCGAACAGCTAGAATCGCACGTATCACCCTCTAGCAATAGTAGCCTTTTTGAAAAAATATTCGGAGAGATATTCACGAGGCAACGAAAGACTGAAACTGACTCTACAAGACACCACTGGAGGTTTCTCAAAATATTCAACACCTCCAGCGTTTTTGGGCGCCAAAGACTGGACCGAAGCGATTCGAACGCCTCAAATCCTTTTGCCACAAAGCACCGTCTAAAGGGGATTCGGTGCTCTGGAAGTGGTAATTCATGAAAAAGCAAAAGCAAGGGCTAAAAATCTAAATTTCATTTTTTCCATATCTTACGTTCTATCGTGCCTGGTTTTCCTCCTAATTTATTTGCATGCGACAATTGTGTTTGCTGTTCCTTTCCGCTTTGTTTGTCGTTTTTTGCAACAAAAAAAAATATGTTCCACTTTAACCGCAAACATCGCACCCAAAAATACGGAACATACAACCCGAACAGTTGTAACATACAAGAAAACACCAGTCCTAGAACGTCCCGCTTTGGTCGATAGCAATAGAAATGCACTCCTAGGCACATCAGAGATAGCTCCTAGCAGCGAGTCTGATTCAACGAAACAAAGTAAGAGTCACTTTTTGTTACTATTTTAATTTTTATCACCTAATTCCTCTCGCCACAAGAGATTGTTTTATTTTTGTCTTTTTTTTTTAATGAGCACCTTCACCTGTCTCGCAACTCTTGCATCCGCCCGCATAGGTAAATAATTTGCGTTTTGTGCCAGTTTTACGAATTTTTTTTTTTTTTTTTAATAATTGCGCAACCCTTTTGTGTTGCAAATTTCTTTTAACGTTGTTTTGCTAAAACTTTTCCAACGCTTTTTTAATTTAATAAATTTTTCCATAAGGCACACGTGGATTTCGGATTTTGCTTATTTTCGCAAGCTTGCTGCATAATTTGCAAAATTTTATTTTTATTTAAACTACGATAGGACATTTCATTTGATACAATTTTCGTTCTATTTTATAAAATACTAAAAATAATTAACAGTTCTGAATTGAAATTTGTAAACAGTTTGCATTCACGTTGTAAATTCATAATACATCTTAAAATAAATGATGAATTTTTGGTGATTTGATTTAAATACAAGTCTACTTTTCTTTATAAATTGAAATATTTTAAAATCAATCACAAGCGTTAAGTTTAACTTAAAAAACTTGTTCTTGTAGTCAGATTTATTCATTTTTAATTCTAAAATGTTTAGAAAATAAAGATTTTGATATTCGATATTGACGCAAAGAAATCCCAAATTGCTCTTTTTTTTATTAGGGCTTAAAACTTAGGTTCTTTTAAAAAAAATACTATATTAAGATTAAGTTAGAAATGTGAACCCCTGTAAGGTATTTGTACCTTTTAGATTCGTTAATCGCAATTGAAGAAAGGTAAAGAAATTGTTACAAACGTACAGGTAACCCTCTTACAACACAGTTGGAAAATTGAGAAAACCCTTGTATAAGACAACAATCTTCAACGGTTTCGTTCTAGCACAGTACTGAAAATACGAAAACCATCTTATAAAATTATAGGAGGATTACCTGATTACAAGAAAAACCTTCAATAGCTATTGATAATAGTTTTCTAAATAATGGCCCTCTATTCCCGAAACCGTTCGAATCGGATCGGAAAAAGATTAGAAAATGCTTTTTTAAAACAAAAATCCTTTAATAAAGTTGCTAAAAATCTCATAAATTCAAAACACACGCACATAACATCAAAATAATTTGATTGGATTTTTCTATTGGAGTATTTCACTCGCTTCGCAAGAAAAAATTATATGAAGTCAAATGTTACTGAAATGAATTTATAAGAATTTTAGCAATTCAAGTCCTCTTCATTTCGATTCGAACGGATGAGCCAATAGGCCCCAATGTGTTTTAGTAAAACAGGAATGGAAAAGATAATCAATTGCATCTTGCTAGTTACTACTACAGAACTCGTTTCGTCTTATTATCCGAGGTTCCGAAGTTATTTTTCCCTCATCGGCTATCTATTTAGCAAATTAGAAATTAGAAGAAAACAATTTTTAAATCAGATCACCGTAAAAATAACTCTTGGTACATACAAACTAATCCCAGACTATTCATATCCTTTTACTACATCTTACTTACTTAGCACTATTTTTATAGTAACATTTATTCTTAGGATTTTTTTTCCCAACGTTATCATTCTTTATTTATGTTTTTTTTTTTTATTTTTTAAACATTTTATTTTAAATTTTTATATACTTTTTTTTATTTTTCAATTGAATCATTTTTTGGGGGAATCGTTTTGTTTTTGAATTTTGTATTTCTAGTACACGCGAAGTCATCTACACTGGGGGATCCATTGACGGAACCTGGAGAGTATGAGAATCTACCATTTCATGGTCTTCAAACGGCACCTAATAAGGTATTGCTCATTTGTTTCATTCTTAATTTTATTTTACTTTCATTTAATTACTTTTTTACTCCACTTTATAATTATATAATATAAAATATATATATATATATATACATATATATTTATTTTACATTATTTATCTTATCTCAATGTTTGTTCCGCCAGAGTTTCGTTACACTTTACTGTTACATAGACTGTTTGTGATACTGCGACCATTTTGGATTTAATGTAGTGTATTACGTTTTATATTTAAAATTAAAAATAAGTATATAAAAAGTACGAAATGGTGGTAGTGATGATATTTTCCTTTTATTTAAATCACTTTTAAAATTTAAAAAATATTTTACACAAATTGTATTTGTATTTTTGTTTTTTTTAATGTTCCTTTAGTTTATTTAGTTGAAAGAAGACTGAGATAAAATAAATAAAGACAATGAAAAACTTCATCATCTTTCAGACTCATTCGCATCAAGAATTTGATATGAATTACAATAATCTGTTGAAATCATTGAATAACACAGAACGAATTTATCGTGAGACTGATTTTTAAATTTTGAAGCTTTTATTTGTTTAACTTGAAATTTAGTTGGTTTTTTTTTTTTTAACTCGTTTAGTTTAAACTCTTATAGTTTATTTTTACTCACGTTTTACACTAGTGAATAAGCGATTTGTTCTCATCCTAGCATTACTATATATTTGTTGTAAATTTTATACAATCCTAGAATTTATTTATCAATTTTGGAAAATATAGATGATATTTTTTTATTTCAAAAAGAAAAATCAAGCAGAGCCTCTATATGCTATTTTATGTTTTTTTTTTGTCTGCCAGTAGATTCAGCTTATTTGTGTATATGCAGATATTTTTTCCCTTTGCATTTTAAAGCAGTTTTTAGCTTTTTATACATTAGCTGTTTTTAGTGATATTAGAGTATTGTGTTTTTTATTTTTATTTACTGTTTTTGTTATTCTTTTTTTTTTTAAATACTTTTCAAATATTCTTTACTACGTGTATTTTTCAGTTGTTCAGAACAAAATTGTGCAGTAAATTGTAAAAGGTAATGCAATTTACTATTTTTAGTCGATTGTATTTTATTTAGATTTTTCTTTTTTTTTCTGTATGATGTTACTAGGTAAAGTCTTAGAGTTTTGACTTAAATCATTTTTGGGCAAAAATGCGTCCTATCAGTTCAGTTCAATCAGAATATGTTACCCTTTTAAAAAGAGAGGCTTTTTTAAAAAATCACAGTAAACTGGTCCATACGATCAACCCAATTTTTCAGTATATTTTCGACTGTATGAAGCTCTATTTAACTGAAAGCTGCACCAATTTCATCCGTAAAAGCCTCAATGTTTGCTGGATGATAACCGTAACACTTATCTTTAGCTGCTTTCCACAAATAATAGACCGACGAAATCATATCGGAGCTACGTACTTCATCAAAATGACTAATAATGCGATTTTCAAATTTACCACACAAAAGATCGTTTCTTAAATGTCTTGTGTGATACGAAGCGTCATCCTGTTGGCACTAAATGTTGTCCAAGTTCATATATTCGAATATAGGCCACAAATACTTAGTTATCATTGCAAGATAGTGCTTACCATTCACTGTAACGAATCTTTCTTCCTCATTTCCGAAAAAAAAAAATTGCTCAATTATACCGTCGATACAAAAATCATACCAGTTACTCATTGAAGGTGCATTTTCCTCCTCAACAATCATGTGTGAATTTTTGGTGCCTCAGATGCGACAATTTTTGCTTATTAACGTAACTACTGAGGTGAAAACGAACTTTATCAAAAAAGATGATTTTTCGGTAAAAAACTCATCTTCTTCCAAGGGTTTCAGAGTCCAATTAGCGAAACGAAAACTTTGCGAATGGATATGTGGGTTCAGTTCCTCTACCAATTAAATTTTGTACGTCGTCATTTCGAGACCTTTAGCCAAAATTCGCATTAAAGGCGTACGTGAAATCTTTAATTCCTGAGAATTTCAAAACACAATTTTCTCCAACTAAAAGTAATTAATAAAATAAATGTCCCAGTGCTATAGAAAAGAGATATATAGTAAGTAAATTTTTTATCGGCGTTATTTAAATATACATTAAATGTGAAACAAGTATCCAAAAAGAGAGTGTCAGTTAGAAAATTATCCCTTTTATCTAGTCAGATTAATTTTCTAAAAGGGGAATCCTTTACAAAGTCTAACAGCAGAGTCTATACGAAATTCGAGGAACGGCCTTAGGCTGATTGCCCGTCTCTGATAAAAGTAGAAACACATCAGACAGAAGGAATATTTCAAAGTAATAAAAGTTGTATGCTTAAAGCCATCTATGTCCCGTATATATCCGTTTTAGAGGATTGAGGATGACTATCTAAACTATCATTTACTGCACAATTTTGGTACTTCAAAGACATTTCTTTAACTAAATGTATCTCATCACTTGAAGCATAACGTTATCAATTTGCAAAATTGTAAAAAAAATATATATATATATAAAATAAAATTAACATTAGAGAGCGGTAAGCCGCGGAAATGTGCTAACAGCTTTTAACCTGCATAAATCGTGTGTGCTTTCTGTTTGTACTTGCAGTTTACTACGACTCCTATAAATTTTAATAATACAAATGTTGTCCGTGTTGCACCACGCCCGAAACTAATCAGTAACAGTCAACATCAGCAATACCAGATCCAACCACAAGCCCTAAAACAGTCCTATTCCACAATTTCACCCCAAACGATGTCCATGTCGTCTAACAATTCCCTCAAAAGCACCCTGGGTGGTGGCGGTGGAATTGGTGGCCCCGGATCCGGTTCCGCCGGTATTGGGGGCAATCAGACAAATAAACCCATGCCAAATAATCAAGTAAATTACAATTTGAGCACGTGCTTCCCCACTAGCTACACGGAATACTACCACCAGCAGCAGAAGCAATGCTCAGCGGCCACCCCCAATGCGGGGAATTCTTTTGCTAATTATCCATACACCGTGGAGAATACGGCGGCTAGCATTGCGCCGGCGAACAATCCTTTTATCGCGAATAGTCTAAAAAAATTTAATACGAGCGGGTGCCATCCCGGAGGACATCGAAAGAAGCCCCCCGAGTCGGATAAAAAATTCTACTCACTTAAGTCGCTGGGCCACAAAAAAGGTTTGCATTTCTGCTCGATTAAGCCATCGATGTCTATGACATCGTCGGGCAGGAAGTGCAAACGACACCATTCGTTCGCCGGCGGAGGTATCGGCGATGTGGTGAGTGACGGTCCCACACACAATGCGCCTTACATGGCCCCCCAGACCCACAAAATGAACTTTTATGAGCCGCCGCTCTACGAGAATCTCACAGACTCGATCCAGATCCATGAGTCGAACGTGAGTCAGGAGCAATCTGAGCAGCATTTACCCTTTAAGAAGCACCTGCCGCATCAGCACCATCTAATGGACGACTACAATAACCTAGTGGAGGCTGAGCGACTCAGCATCTATCGAAGTGATTCGGGCATTTCGAACAGTTCGTATGAGTGCATCACACCCGTGCCCGCCCCCCGGCAGGTGCTCGTTCAAAAGACACACTCCGGCAGGTGTAAGGGTAATCCGGTCTACATGAATGTAGGCGGCGGGGGTTCAGCGACGACCACCACCCCATCCACCCTCCTCCAGCATGTTTACGCGGCCGATGCGTGTCCCCTCGCACCTGCCAATCCTAGCTGTAAGTGTAATAACAACAATGGTAACGAGTGCAATTGTCACTGTAATGGCCCCAACGACGGCAGCTATTCTAACAACAACCCCAACCGGGAGAAGCAACATCCGCACCAAGGCCATCATCAGCGATCGAACACTAACCGAAGGTGCAAAAAACGGACTCAGAGCTCCGCGTCGCTCATGAGTCTCGAGGTTTGTCCCTTTTGTTTCTAATACCATGAGTAGTCCAGTTATATTAGACCAATTTAATCGACTTTAAATAGGTTTCAGTTGGCCGAATTTTAGGCTATATTTATAATTTTATTTTATTTATTTATCGTAGCAAGATAAGAGCAAAAGTCTTACGTAGCCACAACAAAAATGTATGTAATAGGCTCGGTATTGCAGAATATGTAAAAGATCAACTCTACTGGTATATTTTAGCCTCATAATACGAACACAAATCTTCCAAATGTTTCGCCACCTTAAGTTCTAACATGATTTTTACTGAAATACTTTAAAATGTAGGGTTTTTAGGAAAAGAATTGCAAATTTCCACGAGATTGCCACGAAATGTGGTGTTTGAGGTGTTTTAGCCATATTGATCGCAAATTCGTTTTTAAAGATGGCTTTAAATATGGCGATTAAAATATGGTGACCTAAATTTTTCAATTCTAACAAATTTGACTAAAAATTAGTACTAATCGCTTGTCCAAAAAAAGTCTTCGTTTTATAACAATTCATGACCACAAACCGAGCTGCGCTCTGTCTATGCTGTGACCTTATCTACGTAGTATAACAGTTATAATTGCTAAACTCGATCAATGAGTCAAGGCTTACGTTGACTCTGTAAGGTGGGGAATCAGAGAAGATTAAAAGCATTCCTTCGATATTGTTGAAATGTGCATCTTCCATTTCCTTTGATTAATTCAAAATATCAAATTCCCAGGCCAAGGAAATAAGTTCGAACAGATTTGTTTTGTTTCCGTCGTAATTATTCTACTAGTTCAGTTTATTTACCATTCATTGATTTAGACAGGGCCTAAAGGTAATTTTAAATATCTTGATTTTCATTAAACTCATGGGATTTTTGAGAAAATCAGTTGTTCAAGATTTTAATGAAATTTATTACAGTGGGGACTTCATGAATTTAGATACTATGAAAATTTTGAAATTCCCAATAACGATTTCGTTGCATTTACATAGTCAATATCCTTAAATATTTCTTTAATATTCAAAAACGAAATCCTTCACAAAATACTTTACATTATTTAAAATTTGATAGTCTGCTATTTTAAAAACGTTATCATAATCAATAGGTTCGATTATCATTAAAATATGCTTTTAGACGAGAAGACAAATTAAAATTGCTACATTTTCATAAAACTTACTATTACGATTTCGACGTATATTGAGACAATTTTCAAAAGAACTATGTTTTTATGAATTCTTACATACAGAGTTTGAAAAGGAAACTATTGAGCAAATTACTTGCAAAGTTCTAAACAAAAAATTCATAGCTAATGCAAAATATATACGAAAATTTACAATTGTTAATAAATTGTAAAACAAGAGGTATAATTCTCAAGAAATAAAAAGCAATAAATAAAACAGACGTACTTGAAGTTAAAATGTGGAACATTTAAGGTAATTCGAACTATAAAACGTACATATCAGCCGCATTTATTTTGAAAGTGGCCTAAGTCCAAATTGTCATAGCAACGATTTTACTTTAAAAGAATATAGAAAAGTCGTCTTTATGACATTTTAGACTTAGACCACTTTTAAAGTAAACGGCACATATAATAAAACTGGAAAGGGACCGTATCTGCACATGTAATAATTTTTAAAATTTATAATCGCGATGGACTATTTATTATTATTAGGTGGAAAGTACTGGATGGACTTAAATGAAATTTTGTAGTTAGGTGGCTTACGTAGTAGATCAATATATAGAATATTTTTTATCCCGGAAAAAAAATAGGGTCCCCTCTGAAATGGTTCAATAGAATTAAATAAAACGCTCATAATTTTGTTAGCTACCAGACAATAATATTTTTGCAGCTATACATGATCTGATAAAATCCAATAGATATCGAGATATGTATGTTGAAAAGTGAAAAATATTACCTTATGCTACACTTTCTTATTTATAACAAACTATTCAACTTGCTACCAGTTGTTTTGTAAGAAAAATCTTAATATTACTGGACTACGTAATACCTTTTGAAGCTTAAAAAACACTTAAGCGATGGTTCTCGCTGCTAAGAACACGCAGCCTTTAAGGGCCAGAGGCGTGTAACCTCCACCTCTGATAGGTATGTACCACCAGGACTCGCTGCTTTGATTTGGTGATTTCACCGCTTAGGAGAGAGGTACGACCTGGCAGATTTTCATTTTTTGTTTTTTTTTACGCTTCCAATTTTGCTTCCAGAAAGTTTCCAATTTATTTGCGTAATTGGCTTTGATTTAGCACTTCACTAGAGTTTGGAGTTGGTGCATATTGGCGATAAATAACTCCGTCCCGCCACCAAATTCGAACTCCAAATGCCACCACCGTTACTGTGGTGCTCTTTAAATCAAAATCTGTCAGAAGGAGTTTTTGCCTTGCCCAGAACTAAATACGACTTTTGTTCATAAAAGGCGCCATGGGGGTGGGTTATTTTAACAGGAATTTTAATAACTCGTTTATTTTTTGTACATACTGCCGAGTTTATGGACTTTATGCAGTTTCCCGAACAGAATTGTTCCCGATTTATTTCAGTTGTTGTAGGGCACGCGCTTTTTCATAAAAAAAAATAAGAGAATGGGAAAGCCAATGGAGCCTTGCGGTCTTCCATAAATGCCGAAGTATTGTGGATTTTAATGTTATTTTTATATAATAAATATATGAAGTCCTTTAGTTTAAAACTTTACGAGGACTCGATGAATGTGCCAACCTAGAACCGGTTATTATACTATAAAAATTGGATTGGAATATTTTATATGAAATGAATTTTTCATGCAGTAACAGGGATTTAGGCTCATACCTACAACTACTATGGTGTATGGGTCTTTTTTCATTTATAACCCTAGAAATTTTATTTTTATGTTTTTTACTATTTTAACAGCTGTTCTGCAAAGTTCTGCAAAAGCCTTAGCTCGGTGTTTAGTTACTTAAATCCGTGTTATTTGAGCCAAATTAAGTGCTGGAATTAACGTTTTAATTTGGTCTTGGTCAGCTTAGGTTGGCTTTGAGCTACTTCGAGTTTTAGTATTTTCTAAAGCCTCAAGAAGCATCGCTTAAGTGTTCTACTATTCAAAAATTGACCTCAAGTCTCAAGGCTCTTGTGACTAAATGCAAAATTTATTAACCTTCATGCTAACATGCTTTTTAACGCCTCTCCTACTTTCAGCGTGCCCCAAATACTAACCCATTTTTAGCAGGAAACTCATCATCCTCTGGCTGCGCGTCTGGGAACAGTCAGGGAGGTGGTGCCTCTTCCTCTTCATCTACATCGACGGTGCGTTGCCAGCAGCAGCAACAGCAGCAACAGCAGCAACAGCAACAGCAGCCTCAGCCGCATTCATTCCACCAGCAGCAAATGCTTGTGCCAAAAGAGCTTTTCCCATCTACTTCAATCGCATCCCAATCAGGCTTCGCTAATTCATCCAGTCAGTGTTCTAGTAGGTTTAGGCCCTCGAGCTCTGCAGCCCCCGCAACTAACTACAACAGCGACAACAGCCTGAGCAACACTAACCCTAGCAAGCGCAAGACCTGTGGCTACGTTATAAGGCCCATGAAACTACCGCTCCGGAAGCATCACAGCTTCCACTTCCAGCCATCTCAGACGGTGGCTGGGGCGAAAATGAAAAATAAGTCTAACTACAAGCAAAACGGTGGACCACTCATATTTAAGCCATTCCTCAACGAGAAGAGCGCCTTTAAGCCTATTTCTCCTGCGGGCACTACTAACTGTAGTCGCAGTGGCAACAACGGCAACAGTGTGACCACTCCACGTATATGTGGCACCAGCCTTAAGCGACATATGTCGAATGTTGAAACGTACGACAGCAACCGATACTCGGGTATTTCGGCCAGCAATTCGCGGCTGAACACCGAGGAGGAGCTCTCCGACGACGAGGAGATTGACGAGATCATCATTACCCAGGAGGAGGATTTGCCCTCCTCCTCCTCGAATAGTACCGTTGTCGGAAAGCGACTCATGTACGCGGATCTTGCAAGCCTCTCCTCCTCTGCCGCGAAACCAAGCGGCAAGAACCCGCGATGCGTGTCGCATGCCACGACCAACACCAGCGATAGTCCTGTGGACGAGTTTGACGACCTAACGATCAACTCCGACAGTGAACAGCTCCGGCGGAGCAACCGACTGAAACCTATCCCATATCCTGGCAAAGATTTTCGCAACTACGCCGAACTGGAAAACGAGGAGGACGGCATCGTCACGGCCACTCCCACCAAGCGGACAACACAATACGCGACGCTCAAGTTTAACGAGGTCAGCATCTAGACTGGACCTCGGCTAGGGCACGCAAGCGAACGGGGGCGCACCTTTTGATTGATTTTTCCGCGTTTAGCTAGCTCCTTTACAGGTCTGTTTTTTTTTACGAATTTTCACTTTATGATCCACCCGTTGGTGCAGCGTTGTTTGCGATTTGCCAATCAATTTCTATCACTGCAATTTCTTAATTCAAATCATCATCACAATTTAAAGGGGACCGGTAGGAATTTTTAAAAGTTACCTGTAAAGTTTAAGTTTAAAGAGTTGTAGGAGTAAACAGAATTCAGTTTATTCGCGATTTCACTATCTTTTAAAGATTTCAGACTATGCGTGAAGCATGCTCTGGAAATGTGCAATTTTTAATGTTTGAGCTAAGGGGAGAGTACTTCATTTTCGCAAATGACCACTTTTATATATTCGGAAGAACTGAGACGATAATATAAATAATTTTACATAATTTATAACTTTTATAGCCATGATATTAAAAGCACTACTATACAATTTAAGTATTTGATAGAAGTTGTTAATTGTGTGAGCACTGGCAATGTCCTGATTAAGTAGGATTTCCTCAAAATATTATGATGATTATATGATGTTAAAAGTTAATCTAATTCAAAAGGGTATCTTTGGATTCTTAACCAGTCCAGCTGTATAGATCCAAGTTTTGGGATACCTCTGGGTTCTGATCTTAAATCTGAAATTTAATCAGGTTAATTACCCTTAGAATTACTGTTTATTTTATTTTAATCAAGGAGTTTTAAAAGACATAAAATAGAGAATTCTTCGTAAATTTTTGCATGTTCACATATTTTTCTATACTTTTTCCATATGTTTGGAGAAATATACCAATTAAAAATTTTAGCTTCAGAATTAATACGCCAAAAAACATGGATTTAAGGAAAGATATGAAGTAGTATTTAATCAAAATTACTTATAGTTTCGTATGCGATAAAGGGTTAAATTAAGTACAGACTCAATTAACTAACTAGACGAAATATTCAAGCAAATTAGTCGAGTTCTGTTGAAACTTTTCAGAATAATTTTAGAATTTTCACTGGATATAATCATTTTATACATAGTGACCCCTTCTGCGATTTCTCTCAGTGTTTAACGTAAGCAAATTGAGGAGGTATAAAGGTTTTAATCTGTACAATATTCATGAAATCCTTTTCGAAACTTAAAAGTTTAAGCTTGCTAAACACGTCTTACAGCCGTTAATCAGTACTTGAAGGAGGTTTAAACCCACTTAAAACGAATGGTTTTCTCAATCCCTGACAATCGAGCACGCGTGGTAAGCAAATTTACACCAATAAACCTGAAAGTACATCCCGCCCCTCTGCACAATTGCCCGATTAAGGGATTTTGTACGAGGGAATGCAGACAAAGCAAAATCCGCAGTTTCATTATGTGGTTCTGTTTGTAATATAAATCCCCGGATAGATCAACCTTCGCGATATTCCGCCCAAAAAATTAATTAGGAGAGTACCCCCCAAAAATTAAAAGGGACACGCGCCTGTTTCCCAGTTCGAAAAATTGCCTACGCTCGAAACAAATTGTCGCATTAACAACCCCACCTACATTGAATCTCAAGGTTGTAATGTTTAAATATTGTCAATAAGGGCGCGTTTCGGCGGCGGGAGGGGGTGCTGCCGCGCATAAACTCAGCATTACATCAGTTCTCCCTTAAAGGTAAATAAAATTGTGGCGGAGTGAATGTCAGGTTCATTAAAAGTTATTTGCGGTGTGTAGACACTTTACTTTGTTTACATTTGAAAACATCATTTCACACTGTGTGTTGAAACACAAATCGCATTTCGTCCGAGATACCAAAACGAAATTCCAACACTTCTTCAATCTTACCCCCGGCCCGCCCAGCTCGTACAAAACATCTATCTTCCCTTTGCATGCCAAAAGCTATTTAGGAACATTTTTGGGGCTCCGGGGGTATGATACAGTTTCCAACATAAACGTAATTGACACGGAAACGTGTCGAAAATCTCTTTTTATCAGTTCAACACCAAAATCACATAACATTTTACATAAACATTAGCATGCCCATGTGGGGGAGGACAGAACATGTGGGCTGGATTCCGCCTGTGTATCCTGCATAATGTGGAAATGGGAAATAATAGGAATTTTCGTTTTTATTGTCCCCGAATATCCTGACTTTTATGCTTATTATAATTGACGGAGGACTCTGCAATAGGTTGGGGAATATTTTACTGCTGCTTTAACGCCTGCCCCCCATAGGGAGGACCCGGAGTGCGAGCCCCAGCTTTCCTATTTAAACAAATTGTTTCTGTTCCAGTTGTTTGAATAAATTTCATAAAATTTTTGCTTATTTGTTCGGAGAGTATAGAAAGTTTGCTTGCGGCGCACACCCGTAACATAACTCACTTTATTTAATGTATTGCATCCGAAAAAGAGCTTGCCTAACGCTTTCGTTTAAATCGATTTTTAAAAAAAATTTGCCCTTTTGGGCACCATAACGACACCATCATAAAGTTCAAGATTTAAAAATCAGTTGCACCAATAGACATAGCAAACGCTTTTGAAAAGGAACATCCAAATAGTTGTAAGGAAGATTAACTAGACCCCTAGTCCTATAACCGACTCAGGTTTGTGTTAATAACGAAAATTAAATTTCTGTTTTAGCTGTCCGACTTCGAAGACATCTACAAAGGAAGTGATACGTACATTTACTAGAAAAAGCAATAAAAAAAAAATAATAATTAAAAATATTAAGAAATTGAGGAGGTATCGAATCACTTCGAGAATATCCTCTAGTTGTTGCTAATTTATTTGTTATTTATTATCGTATTTTCGAAATTCTTCCGGTATCTGTTCCATGTTCCCACAAAAGGTAATTTAACGAAGCAACAAAATTATGTTTTACTGCAAACTTATTTGGATTTTCTTTGCTGCTTTTAACCATAATAATAATAATTGTCATCAACATTCGATAACATGCAGCATTTTCTTTTTTTCACATTGAAATCCCGGTGAACAAACCTATAAAGTTTTATAATTGACTTAAACACTTTTTAATCTTGAGGGTATCTTAAATACAAAATGATTCCAGGAGTCTATTCTATTCCGGTTAAATTTTTTTGTTACAGACCTCTGCTTAACTATTTAAAGTAACCGATTTTAAAAATAAAAACTTCGCTAATCGCTACATTTTTAAACTCAGCAAACAACCGAGACTATAAAAGTTTCGCTCTTCAAAAGCAACCCTTTAAAGTTTACTCTTACGTAAAGTTTATATTGGCTCATAGCGAACAAATTTGCCTGATGTTAATAAATTTTAGAAGTTATTGGGCAAAAAGTTTCAAATAAATCCTGTATTTCTTTTATTTTTGCTGTAAACTAAGTAATAATAAAGTTTTGATAGAAAATGTGATTTGAAAGAGTGCTAGATATTTTGAAAAGTTTTATAGTTAAGCCCCAAAACTTTTCAATTTACTCCATATAATTGGCTTATTTTAATAATTCAATTAGTATACATATTGTTTTTAAGATTTTGCATTACTCTATTAATTCAAATCGATATTCTGTTGCCGGTTGTTCGCTATGGCTTCTATAAAAGTGTGAATCTTTATTGCCAAATTTAATTCCCAGATTTTATATTTATAGTCTTCACTACAGTTGTCGGATAGAAATTGTTGCAAATTGTAATAAATAAAGTAAACGTAAAATTTTACCCTTCTACTATACTACTCTAATGTAAAATAATTCGTTCACCCGCTTTTTAACGAAGCAAAATACTTGGCCTACTATGATCATTTGTTTGGAGTCTCTAGTAGTTCAGTTGTTAGCGTGCTGGACTACCCTCTCGAGGCTGTGGGTTCAAATCCCACGAATAACCATAGTCGCTTGCGCTACATGGTAACACTAAACTTGGCCTAAGTGGTGTGCCTTTCTGGGCAGCCATAACAACCTAAACCTATGATTACTTTATTAGTACAACTGTTCTCATGCCTCAAAATTAATTTTTATATACTACTACGCTTTATTTTTAATCATTTTACAAAATGTCACTTATTAAATTGAAGATTTTGACTAAAGTAAGTTTAAATAAAATGACTTGTGGCAAATGTTAATGATTATAAAAAGAGAAATTCTTCATCTGATATATCTCAGAGTTTAAGAATATCACAAACTATGATTCCAGATATAATAAAAGTATTTAGGACATCTTATAGCATCACTTTTAAATGTGTAAATGGACAATTTCTCTAAAGTGTAATCAATCAATTTGTAAGAACCTTCTATTGATTCTTGTAAGCATTTAAAAAAGCATATAGTGCGATGTGTAGCAGGCCTAAGTAAAAAATATATTATCAATGTTATCTTCAAGCAAAGGAAAAGCATTTCTTAACTGCAAGACGAAAAAAGAAGCGGTTAGATTTCGTGTAAAGCCATAAAAATTGGACAATAAGACAATTTCAGTCCATAATTCTGAATGACGAGTTTAGCTTCAAGCAAAGGGTCACACAAAAACCGAAATAAACCTTTTACCAATATGGGAGAGAAAGAAAAACTATCAATTTCTAGGCTGCACTTTTAGCTTAGGAATGTATGTGTTTGCGGGGAAATGGATACCTTCACTTTATTGAAAATATTGAATATCAAAACATTCTTGGAATTTACTGAAGGTCAATATATTTTTCTAGCAAGATGACGCACCTTGTCATTGTACTAAAACCATAAAGGTGTGGCTAGCTCCAAATAATATTCATCTTATATGACCTTCAACTTAGCTCAGATCTACCACTCTTATTGAATCGTTGTGGTGAAAAATGAATAAAAAGGAAGCTCCAAAACCCTATCATGAATATGAAAGAATAGTGCGCTGAAATACAAAATATTTAAGACTCCATAGAGTCGGAAAATTGCCAACTGCTAATAAGTAATACGCCAAATCGAATGTAGTCATTAGAAAGCGGATGGGTGAACTATTTTGCATTAGAGTAGTAATAAACTGGAATTAAATTGATTATTAGAGAATGCTAATACTCTTAGGAATTCATATAAAGCTGCAAAGGGTAGATTTACTTGCCTGAAATCCTACTTGAACATAATTCCAGTAAAACAAAAGATGTAGGGGACTTGAATAACTTTTCACAATAGGTACGTAATTTATTAATGCGAAGGTATTCAACTCCCTGCTTGCTTCAAAATCATCAGATATATAACAATCCACTCCATATAGAATAGACGAGGAATAATAACTAATGAGATTGTAACTTGCATTTAAAATTTAACACCCATCATCCTACTAACACAATTTATGTTAGCCAAATCCCTAGAGGATTGCCATGTTCATCGGCAAAAATCAAAGAACTTATTTTAAATATAAATAGTTAAAAATGAAAAAAATAAAAAAAGCAAATAAAGGAAACATTGCAATTTATTTTGTACTTATAGCCACTAGGTCCCGCAAACTTCGCAGATGATTTGGATTATGCTGATGTTGACTATCGTTCGTATGGTCCAATTAATTACAAGGCCGCGTCGATTTATGCGTTAGTTAAGAAACAGAAAAACAATGGTGCACTAAAGGAGGTCAAGTAGAAATTTTTCCATAATGAGGAGCAGAGGAAAAATTCTGGTCTTGCACGAACAATAGATGGAATTTAGGTTAACTTAACCCATAATAGAAAAGCAGACAGAGCACACAAAAATAGCCAAAATGAAAATTATTGGGAATGGAATCATTCATAAATTAACCAAACTGCCAGAATTATGTAATTAGAAAGTAAAAGGTGCAGAACATGAGAGTAGGATTCCTTAAGATTACTTTAAAACTAAAATCGTAAATTGCATGAACCCTCAATTTTAATAATAATGTAAAACAGAACATAACCAGGAATTAGGAGAGATATAAAACGTCCAAAAAACCAAACATACAGGCGTGGAAATTTTTCATCATCATACGAACCACAGTAGCGATCATTGTCAAATAAAACATTTAGAATTTTTGATATAAACGAAATCATGAGGAAGTGATTTTTTTAAATATTTTTTTATAACAATTAAATGTAAATCGCTTTAGTTCCCCAAAAAGTACTTGCGAGGCAATAGTGTTATTTATTGATAGTCGTTAATGATCGTTTCTTTGTTTACACATAAATTCGTAGGTAAAATTAATGTAACTTTAAAATTTAAGGAATAAACCAAAATTTTGTGGTGGAAAGATAACTATGTTTTTAAAGTCACTATAGTAAGGTCATTCAATATTTAAAATAATGTTAAATGAGAGAGCTTTTTGGACTTTGATAAATATTTCTTAGTGAAAGGTAAGCATTAAAAACAAGTGAAAGTTTAAAATATGGACACATGTGTAATTTATAAACGCATATTCACGTACTCGATACGTGTGAATGGTAGTTTTTAATTATTATTAATTGTTCTTCTTTTGTAAATTACTACTAGTAACAAGGAAACAATTGTAATTATAGTCT
The DNA here is from genome assembly GCA_963969385.1 of Philonicus albiceps. Classification (NCBI taxonomy): domain Eukaryota; kingdom Metazoa; phylum Arthropoda; class Insecta; order Diptera; family Asilidae; genus Philonicus; species Philonicus albiceps. The sequence continues at coordinate 73,735,672 of OZ017772.1, read as the reverse complement.
TCATTTGAACACTGACGTAAGGATTATTACTGTTTTTGTTATTACATAAATATATTGAAAAATAAAACAAATTTTGAATAAAGCTTATTTTATTTGATCTTTCCTCTTATTAAGGTGAATCTATTTGGTAAAATTTAGAGATTTCAAAAAGTTCACTATTTTCTGTAAGTATCAAAAATAAAAAATTATCCAAACTAAGTACTATCGAAAGGTTTTCTATGCTACCTCGGTTCGACCTGGGTTCACCGACGAGAGTAGGCCTGGAGGGGCGCTAATTCATGAATCCATTTGAATCGAATAGAAAAGAGGCTTGAAAAAGCACATTTTACTTTGAAAAACCATAATAAAATCCTTAAATTCGAATCAAATTCACTTCAATTACTTTTCAATCAATTTTTATTCGTATAAATTGGTTTAAAATAATACAACAGAAAAATTCATACGAATTATTTTATATTTTTATAGTGTGAACAAATTAATTGAAAGCAAAGACAACTTTATTAAGGGATAAATCTGTACTCCCTCTACTCCTGAACTTCTTTCGATTCGATTCGAACGGATTCAATACCGAATTTTGTTTAAAATGGTAACTTTTATCGCTGTAACATAAAAGATGTCATATTTTATAAAAATATTGGCCCATTTAGAAGTAATATGACTGACAAACATTATATCCAATTTTATTACATTTAATTCTATTAAATGACGTTCTTTAATGGCAGAATTGGATAAAATCTCTGTATTATGCTTTTATACTTTCATATTTATTCCTTTTATAACCCAGAATATATTTTGCTCCAAGGTAAAGAGATATAAAACGATATTAATTTTATACCTGCATTAAAGCAATAAATTCAGCAAAGTATAACAACTTGTTTTAAGTCAAGCATAAAAGAAGATTATCATTTAATATATCACCTTTATCATAGAATTCAAAGAACTAAAGTTTAAATTTAAAGGTTTAATAAGCGCTACCCCTTAAAGGGTATCGTTGGTGAAATTTCATCCCAGGTAAGTTGCTCTTCTTAAATTTGAAAAAGACTAATGGATTTTAACAGTGATTTTTTCTAATACATGCATTTATAATCTCACTATAAAAGTAACGTTATCATACTGGGATCGAATTTTACCAACGATATCCTAACGTAACGTAATTTATTTTGATGATACCTTTTAAGAGTTAAGGTAAAAAGTTACAAATTTCGTTAAGGGAGAGCGTGGTAAGATGGGATACCCGTGAAATATCCTAAACCAAAAGAATTACAAGATCGATAATATGTTTGATATAAATGAACATTCCGTCCCTATCAATGTTGTGAATAACATCGAAGTAGGAGATCTCGTTAATTCATGAGTTAGAAAACACCTTTGTTTTGTTCTGATCTAATTTAATTTGGTTTAAATTCGTAGCTTGATTATTTTATAAAATAGAATTTTTGGCGCGACAAGTTACATTATTTTTATAGGCCATACAATTAAGATATTATGAATATGAATTAATTTTTACAATATTTACAAATAGTTTTTTCGATATATGAACTTTCGAGTAGAATCGTCCAAAGGTGGAAGATTAGATAGGTAAATAAAGACGTGATTCTACTTACCCCATTTTGACCCTTCGGGTACCTTGCTCTTAAGTGTAACCCATCTTTATATATAAAATTTTAGAAAGTTTTACTTAAAATTGCGTGTATAGAGAAAAAGGCAAAATATATTGAGCACTAGCTCGAATGTTTTGGGTTTTTAAACTACTTATAAACCCGATCAGGTAGAATACGTCTTGTGGGATTATTATCTAGCGTACCTTTCGTGGGATATAAGAGGACTACTATCAATATCCTTCATCAGTTTTATTTACTTTCATTACATTACTTTCTTTGAGGATATGTAGTCACTTGTCAACGCTGATAAACCACGGATGTTGGACTACTTGGAAGTTAATATTCGCCGTATTATTGCTGATATATGGCCCTAGTTGCTCGATAAAGTGGACTTTCCGGTTACGCTTCATTCAAGCCAGACCGAAATCATATTTAAGCACTAATGGCATAAAAATATATTTTAAATAAAGCCAACACAATGGCCATTAACATTATTTTTACGTATCTTATTTCATTTTAAATTTGTATACCTCTAAAGAAATACTCTTTAGTAAGCCAAATGTTATAAGGTCAGACAAATCGTCGATAGATAGATCTTGTTTGGTATTCCCCTCGAATTTGATGATGATTTAAAATAAACTGGTAAATGCTACTCGAATAAAAATGATTGGTCTTGGAAATAATCAGTCTCAGGGAGGTAATAAAAATTAAGGAAAATTTGTAAGGGCAGCAGGAGCTGTGGCTCATCGACGACACGTCCCGATCCAGTGCTCCACTTCTATCCGAATCTTCCCTGTCAGATTATAGCCATTAAGCCTATTCAATTTTAATTTAAAGTCGATAACGATGCAGTAGAGGAAAAACGTGCCATAATCCCTCAAGGAGGTACCGGGACCATTGAATGCCGGCAGATTACATTTCGGTTAAAGCGCTCGCTTGTCTTTTAGCCACTTAATTTTTCAGGATGAAAAATCCTCCTGGTCTTAGCGTGCCAAAAGGAAACGAAGAAAAAGCTTCCCGCAGGGATCTCCGGTCCACAGGACCATCGAAATTGCGGACCAGCAACCCAGGAAGAGGCACATTTTTTTTCCGCACATCCTTGGGCATTTCTCCTGGTTAGCCGCGCCACAAATTTAATAGACATCTGGGTCGAGGCGGCGGCTCTTATGAAAATTATGTTGAAAGCAATTCGGGACTAGGACCATGCCGCGTTCGATTCTACGGCTGTTATCCCAGTCCTGTGTGCGCGGTGCGGAGGATTATGAAACAAAGTGACAAAAAATTGAATTATTCCCGGTGACGGCTGACAGCCCCCTGAAATATGGCGAGTGTCCTGCAAAAATTTCACTAGCGGCAGCTTCTGAGCTTCGAGCGATAAATTATATCGCTGTCTGCGAAAATAAACTGAATTTCGTCTTTTGTATTTACTGTCACTGTTTACTGACATTTCCGCGGAAGTCCCCCACCCCACCTCGAGTACCCAAATTTTGCTGCTTTTAATGAGCCCTGACTTTTGCTTGACGATACGGGGATGGCCTCGGGTGGCTCTTCACGGCTCAAATGCTCGTTAGCATTAACACTACAAGGGCGGTACTCCAGTTCTAAATTAATAATACAAAAATATTTATAAAGCGTACATTTTTCGATTTGACCCCAACATTAAATATTTGATAATTATAAACAAACTTTAAAAATAAACGCTACTTCTAAAAATTCTGAAGCACTTCTAGTAAGATACTCTGAAATGAATTACCATTCTCAGCAATATTACAGCAGATAAGACGAATTACCAGTACCATTTCGAGAATTGGTACTTCAACATTACTAATACCAAGTAATGGTATTAGAATTTTACCATTACTGTACTTTAGAAGCATTACTTAGCATTAACTAACATTACTCAGGATTATCTAGCATTACTTAAAAATACTTAGCATTGCCCTAGCATAGTCTAATAGTAGGTACCGAGTATTACCATACCTAGCACTACCCGACAATTTGTAATGAAACATGATCTACATACATAGTAACCCAGCATTATACTTAACAATTCATTAGCACTACAATTAATCGACATAAAAGAAAAATGCTATGTACAAGAGCAGCTAGATCTACATAATACACCTTCACTTCACTTGATATTGAGAACGGAAAAATGAAATTCCTTTATAGCTTTATATTTTGTATATTTTTTAATTCACGTCTGCATATTTATTTATGTATTTCGCTTAATATAAGCTACAATAGAATACAAACTAACACTAAAATAAGACTAAAACTAACTAGACTAGAGAAAAACAGAGCAATGCAAATAGAGGGAAAATTAAAAATTAAACAGGCAAAAAGCGTTATAGGACTAGGTTAGTGTGTGGAATGGTTTGGCAGGTAGGCAGCGAGTTTCATTTATTCATTTCGCTTAGTACAAGCTACAAAACAAATTAATATAATACTTAAATTAAACTAGAGTATGATATTAGAAGTTATATAAGTTATTTTATATATTTAGGTGTAATTTTCTTCTTCAATTTACCTCTGGAGAAGTAATAATAAAATTTTAGGTCCATAATAAAGTCGTCAGAATCAAAACCGTCTGTTACATACGAACATACTTTTTGCACTTTCGAAAACACCAACTTCTAGCAAAATTGCGAACTAGACTATACGACTATACTCCACACATGAATTTTACAATAGAAGTAGGGATAAGAAGTGGCATAGGTAAAACTATTTTTGTATATTACATTGAAATTCTGAATTATATTCCAATAATGGTACAAAACAAGAATACAATTCTGAGAATCATATGTGCTGTCCTTCTATAGCTAAATATATAAAACAACTTGCAATATACATTAATTAAAAAAATATAAAGTGTAAAACTATAAAAGGATTTTATTTTCCCTTATATTAAGGCATGCTGCGTTGTAGTGCCGAGTAATGCTAGGTATTTTTAGACAATGCTAAGTAATGTTTCTGAAGTACGCAAATGGTGAAGTACAAATATCATTACTTGGTAAAGGTAATTAAATTTGTTGAAGTACCGAAACTGGTAATGGTTTTGGTAATTTGTCTTATCTCCATTACTTGTACTGGTAATGGTGGTACTTCTTTTACAGCTCTGTACTAAAGTAACAAAATTATACAGCATATGTGTACAGATGAGACTACTTTTAATATTTTCACTTTTTTTTTCAATTCTTAACTGCGAAAAACTACCCTCAATAATTAATGACTGCTTTGTTTTAGTCATCATCTATAGATTCTAAGAATATTTGAAAGTGCTTTTATTATCTGTTTTGAAGAATTAAATTTTTAAAAGAAATTGTAATACAAAAGAAGTTAATGGTAAAAATGATTAAAGACATTTTCAGTCACAAGTAGTGTTTTTTACCATTTCCTGGATAGTATGGAATTTTTGTGATTAAAGTGTATAGTGCTAATTATAAAAGTAGTTAATTTAAGTAACATACATGAATTACTAATTCAAGATACATGAGTGGCTAGAACTAAAAAATTATTTAATCCAATTCTAAACAAAATTTTATTTGAAAAAAATACAGAGATGGAAAAACTTGAGAAAATTCTAGCCTTACAAACTTTTCATTATATTTACAATTTGTTCCTACTTCCATAAAATTGTTCAAACCGCTTAACTTTCGTAAGCTAGAAGGTAAAAAGAATATCACAAATTCGCAGGTAATATTTCTCATAGAATTTTAAAGCAGAGAACTCCCGCCTAAATAGCCTAATTCATCTTCTGAATTTGCGGCCCACCTGCCCTATCCTCGAAAAATGTACCGCGAAGGATAATCTAATTTCCATAAATTCATGGCTTATCGCTCTTCAATTGCAAGGACATAATCAGGACGACGATAAGCCTTGTTAGTCGTCCTGTGAAATTGTGAGTTGTAGAATTTGCCGAAAATTTTTTAAAAATGTCCTCCTCCCCGCAAGAATGTCGTTAGCGTGACATGGGCAGGCATAAATCCTGGGTTGCCTCGACGTCGGTTGAATTTCGTCTGGAGCAATTCGCTTAACATAATTAGCTCGCCGTGTTGTGCTAATTCCTTCTGGGTGTGCGGGATACCCGGAATGGAGGCGGCGCAAACAGCAAACGAATTTAGTAGCCACCCGCACCCGGCCTAACAGCAATCCAACGTACTCACAGATGACGTCGGTGCATGAAATTTACACACTAAACCTGCTTAAATCCTGGCGGGTAAGATTAAATTTTGGGCCGCCCCATCGGCCTAATTTTCATACGGACGGAACGTTATATCTCGTATCTACGTAAATACGTATCTATTTACGTATCCTAAATAGGTGCGGTGCGGAGCAGAGGTGCAGACCGGCTGACTGGCTTAGTTACGGTTCGAAGAAGGAGCTGGGCATGATTAGATATTTACGAACACTCCGGCAATTACTTAACTTCTTGTCGGAAAGAAAATCCGAGAGGGTTCGATGATTGATAAGAAGTCGGAGCTTAACCCTCTTGACTTAATTAATAAGCTCATCCAGCCGGATACGCTCAAGAAATTGATTTTCTTCGATGAGACTGATTAAGTTGCCCAAGGCCATCCTACGGATCACCGAAAATTTCCTTGAATTCGTTCAAATTTTAATCGGGCGCAAGCAGAAGGTTATGCAAGGTAAATTTTAAACTATAGAAGACGAAAGTAACTACAGTGCTTCGCGTGGTATGGATTTATTCGGCTGTGAAATGCTGTTAAGCTTGTATAGTAAATTTTAAATATATTCATTATATCACGTTATTTTCTAGTAGAAATATTTTAGTTGATCTCTTTTAACCGGAAAAGTGGAGATTTTAATGTAAGAGACGAATAACGTGGAAGGTCACTGACCCACCAGTGAATTGCATGTATTTTTGGATGAGAATGATTGTTAATAGTGAACGATACCGACAATAAAGAATTGATTTGATGCAAACTTTACGTGAAAAACGATCAGAATATCAAAAAAGGCAACAGAAAGTGATTTTGCTTCATAATAATGCACTATCACACACAGCAAACAAATAAACGTAAATAACCACATTATTGCGTACAGTCTGTTATTTTTGTTTAGGGTTTTTCCCTGTTAAAATGTATTTTAATTATATTTTATTATAAATAAATGGTAAATCCATTATACGTACGATGAGGATAGTTGAGGTAAACACTTGCTAGACAATAAAACCGATTGCTAAAACTGTGCTGGAGTTCTTATAAATTTCGGTAACTTTATCTATTGAATTCTAAATGATGACCTAGATATTGTTTCGCAGTTGAGAGTAGATGTTATGTTGAGTAATGTTATAATGGAAACTAACCAAAAGTTAATTAATTTCTATGTTTTAGGATAGTTTCTCTTTAATAAGAGTTTATTATATGGCGTTTACACTGTGTATTACACATTAATCGTTTTAAGATATTCAAAACCGTCACTATTTGTTGATCCTTTATTCCTTGCAAAAGAATAGATCAAATTGGTTTGTAGGAAAGAGTTCCCGAAGATAATTGGTTTTGCTAACATCCGCTGAACATCTAAAATCTAAAGTCCCAGCAAGCGACATTTTGCGGTCGAATATTGTCACAGTACTTTTGTGTCTAGGGCTCAGATCGATTCGTCGTAATCCCCCCTGAAGTCGAGACCGGAATTCGCTGATTAAAAGTGAAGAAGCCTTAAATCCAACAAGTTGACCGTCTTCAAAGTCATAGATATCCGGTAAGTAGATTATAATGAGAACGTAATTTACCTCCGATCATCTCTGCTCCTCAGAGGGCTCAGTGGATACTTTGAGAGGCCGCAAAAACCAAAAAGATTACATCCCGCATCTATTCGTCGTCTTATAATCTTACAAAACAAATCCTCTGGTCAACAATTTCAGATTATAGCGTAAAGTCGCCGTCGAAAATTGGAATCTCTACTTTCATAAATTACTATTCGCTTTGTTCCCAAACTCATTTTTATTTCCCTTTGATAAGAACTGGGTCAACGCATTTCACAGCAGGGTAGGTCGAAGGGATGGCTATTTGGTAATCATAAATGCAAATGCTCGCCCTTTGTCCCCTTTAACCGGATTAATTTAAGTCCTTCAGGGGGAGGTTTTGATTGCAAGCCCTCAATAGCGTCAAATAATCCCCATGAAATAGTGAAAACAGAGGCCCGATGAAACTAAAGGACAAATGACCCTTTTTCTGGGGGGATTCCCAACGCTATCGGACTGTAAAATGATATATTTTATGAAGTGATATCGGGGGAGATGAAAGGCGAAGAGGACTGCTTGTTGCTTTATTGGATCGAGGTAAAAATTTGTTGTCCACTCCTTGAGGAATACTTTCTAGTCTTGGGTTCTTTCAATGTAGGAAAGACGATTTTATCTGCTTTGTGCAGATATTCTTCGAAATTAAGGGTTTTCTGACTCTTGAGTTTGGTACATTGGATATAATGCCATATTCTGGAGCATATGTAAATATGATATAATCATATCATGTAGATATGGACACAGCATAAGGAGTTAAAAGTATCAATTAAATTGTAATATTACGGATATTATTAAAAAGTTATTGTATTAAATCCATATGTTGATTAAAAACAAAATCCAAGGTACCCCAACTATATATTATTTAAAATAAGAGCAAATGTTCCTCAGCATAACGTTCCATTACTTCTTCTAAGATTTGTAAATACTGCTTCCTGGGTAGTTTCATTATTCTTTAAAATGCGAGATTATATTAAATACCTTTTTTTCTTTTGTAGCTGTTTAGGCGTTCCCCTATTTTTCTGTATAATAAACCCTCATCGTAAAGGACTCCTCGGCTATTGTACATTCTTCGCTTTTTCCATTTTAACAAATTTTATTAAAATTAAATGCACCTTTTGTCTCGTTTCTAATTACATTGCTATGTTTTTAACCAGTCAGCTGTTTTAACCCCTTTTTTTAAAATGTGCACCTAAAAGTGTCGCAAAAATAAAGTTCGAAAGAAGGTTCATACTGGACATGGTTTTTTTTCTATAAAATTTATTTTTTACAATATTTTTTATTTGTTCCTTATATTTCTTCCAAGCGAGTATACTCGTCATAACGCAAAATATTTCCATTTTCCCGTGACGAGTATACTCGTTAAAAACAACTGCTTAAGATAACTTTGCGAAAGCACCAAGAACTGCCATTCGCAGGAGACTCTATCAAATATTTGTTTGCATTTACCACTCTGAAATGAAAGCTAACAACTTTGCGATTCTAAGTGTAAACAATTTGTTAAAAAATTACAACCGTAATCAATTTAGACTTAAGCGAACAAGTGAGGCAGCACTTGTTTTAGTAAGTCGTTTCTAATTAGTTGGCCATAGCCGTACTATAAATCACTAGAAAAGGTGAAAAGTCTTTAGAATGAGCTTACTTAACTTTGTAAGAAGAAAGCAATAAAAAAAATTTGGTCCATGAGCATATCTCAAAATCTGTCAAAATCACGCTTCAACTTAAAGGTTGAACTGCAAAACTATCCCTCCGCCAAAAGATTTAATTACGTCGAACTGCAAAGGAATCAAGCTGAGTCTGCAAGGTAAGGTCTAAGGAGCTCGTTTACGACTCCCAGTCAGTCGGTTTTTATTGTGGCTGTAACATGGACCGTAAAAGGGCGGGGACTCATTTAAGCTGGCCCAGTCGTTTATCAACCACTTCCATAGTCCTCCGGCTTTCGACCTAAATCACAAAATCCTTTCAAATTACCGGGGACTTCATATTTTCTCTTCTTGGCGGTAGTCAAGCGGCTACTCCTGGTAGTAAAACTTCAATAAGGCCCGCAGTCAAGTGCCCATAACCAACTCAATTTGGGGCCTTGCAATCGTAGGATCCCAGTCGGCCAGACCTTCATCAGGAGGGCTAAACGAAAGTGTACGAAGGGCAATCAGATTTTATCATTCGGTGAAAGGGGATAACGCACAAAGATAAGGCCATTGATTGGTGCTAAGTTTTCCCGGTCGAAGGGCTGCGGCACCGCCCTCCCGATAGTGTTAGGAACCGGCATCCCTGAGCAGGGTGCGACAGCGGGATCCCGATAATGCGGCATAATAAAAGTTTTACATTGATTTACACTACTGCGGGAGGGTTTAAGGTGTCCATAAACTTGTCCGCAAAAAAAAAGTACTCCTCCGGCCAGGAGGCTGAATCGGCAAAAAGTCCTCCTAGAATAAGCGCTGCCCGACCGCATTTTCTCAGTATATATTTTTTTTTATCCCGGCTAGAAGTTCTGATCACACGAAGCCCCACTGCGGAGACGGCTGCCGCGGCATACAAATTCGCCTGGTCGGTGCCCCATTTGTATTCAGTAGAGTCCCCTGCTTAATGGCCGGTACTGCACGTCGGTCGGTGTCTGTTGTCTCCGCAACCATAAAATTGTTGTTGGGCTGATTTTAAAGTTTTTATAGACCCAAAATAATATTAAATAATTCAAATCAAACATTACCATGCAAGACTAAATGTTAATGAGCTTCTGTACTTTTCTGGAAATGTTTCCTGAAAGTTAAACGTTCGTTTTATTTTAAAACAATACATCAAAGAATATTGAAACTCTTTCACGGTCGAGAGCATCGTTTTGCATATTTATAACTTTTAAAAAATAAATTTTCTTTCCCTTAGCCTGCAAACAGCCCGGATATACCAATCCCATCGAGAACATTTAGGCTAATTTCGCACAAAATCACCTAAAATAAAAATCTCAATTATTGGGTTATCTCAAAAGAAATTGTGTAGAAAACTTAGTATAATGAAATTAACTTTGAATATTTGAAAGCATTGTACTCATCAAGGAAAAGTAGGGTTGACAAGGTAATAAGAGAGAAAGGTTGCGCTCACTCACTATTTAATGCAATAAAATAGTGCAAATGTTTTATTATATTTTTAGAAGAATTGTGTAAAGATGTACGAGTAATTTAGTCACCTCTAATACTAAAACACCGAAACTTTCATTAAATTCCTCCAATTTTGGGACATCTTTTAAAGTCGTTAATATATTTGAATGTTCTCTAAAAGTCCTTACAGATCTGTTGCTATATTTACTAAATTTTCTAGAACCAATTTTTTTGTATTCAACACTGTAGAATTAAAAATAAACTGCAAAGTAGAGATTTTACGATAGTTCGAATGTTTGTTTTTCCAGGAGTGTAGTTCGAGAAAATCCTTTTCAACAACCTTAAGGCCTTACACCACTTTCGAATTTGGAAAACTTCTTGACACGACTATTATATATATAAAATAATTTTTATTTCTCACAAGTTTTATAAATTTATAAAATAAACGAACCTTTTTTTTAAATCTTCGCTGATAGTGAATTTTTTCCCTATCACGAATCGCCTGAAAATGGAAAACAAGACTTTTTGTTGTAACAAAAATAGGTAATAGCTAAAATGTAATGTAGGAAAATTATTTTTATTTATTTATATATTTAACCAGTAAAAATTTACAATGTAGGTACATAGCACAAATCCTAAAAAGATGAAAATTGTCACCTGTACATAGATTCGGTTATTTTAAAACTAAAGTTTCCTACAGTTCCATTGAATAGATCACGAAAGTTAAAATTTTTGAGAAATTAAATTTAATCTTAATCGGTTGTATCAATTTCGAGATATTTTGTCCACCAGTTTAAAAAATGTAGATTAAATAAATAAATGTTATTTTATATTTGATTTAATCTCTGATTTCTGCATAAAAATCATGTAAAGTCATGTTTGATTCAAAAGATGAAAATATGAAAGTCTATCTAACAATTCCTTTAAAATCGATATAACTCTGATAATAATTATAATTTTAGCATATAGAAATGCTTAAAATATCATTAAAAGTATAAATAATAATTCTAAGTTAAAAAGAAAATTTTGACGATGGTATAACCACTCAATTTAAAACGTTGAAACTCAAATTTTCTTTTTTATGAACAAAAAACCCCAACTTCATATCGATGATATTTTGTATGATGAGAAAGAAATTTCTCGCATCGATATAAAATAAAATTTTTACATTCAGCATCAAGCATCTGCTGAAGCTCTAAAGATTTATCTATCTGCAAACTAATCTAAAAATCTGTTCGTAAATGCGATCCTCAAGACAAATACTTCCAAGTCCATTTGAATGGAAAACGTTCTCTAGGCCGCAATACACGACGGAATCAAAACGAATTGAATTTTGCAAAAAAAAGAAAAACAAAAAAAGGGTAACACATTTTTCTAAAGGACCACGCTGATGAGAAAACGTTTTTGAGCACAAAAGGGTAAACTTGTCGAGGAAAAGTTGCATCGTGCATTTCCTGGGGCCAGCATAGCATCCTTCAGTTCGAGAGCATCGATCAGATCTCGGGAAGCCGCTGGCAGCCGAGCAACGGGTGACGGAGCGAGGACAAAACATCCCCCCAACAATCGGCAATAAATCATATCTGTCGGCTGCTAGCAATCAGGAGCCATCAAAACTAGAAATATGAACGAAGGCGCTTAAATCTGCAGAAGTCCTGGCCCCGGAACACAAGCGTTCAACGGCCATCCTCAGACCGAGGATGATAAGAAGGTCGTCGTTGCCCGAGGAATACCCGGCCGGAGCCACGCGGATATGGAGATCAAAGACAAAATTACCGGGTCACTGGAGGAGCAATATGGGAACTTTTATCGACATCAGTCAAGTGTTTTTCTGGCCTCTATACCGCTCGTCTCGCATCCCTCCTCCGCCAAAGGCTCATCCGGACGAGGACGTCCTTGCCAATGCCCGGCGAGGACGACGTCTCTACAGTTTTGTTCTGTGCAGATTTATCTCAAAATCGCTCGGATTGAATTAGCAGCGTGACTGGAGTGGGTAATGCAGGGTCCCCTAGGCGGTTCTAGATTTTCGCTTTCACCCGAAGTGGAAAATTAAATATTGCAAAAGAATGAGAATTGCTAGCGGGATAAGCGAGACAAGCACTCCTCGTCACAAAGAAAGTTCTCTGGCGTTAGCTGTAGCTAGCTTCGCAGTATTAAGAAAATTCGCCCGAGTCCAAAGACAAAGGCTAAGGAAATTGCCCGGCTATTGCTAGCGAATTAATGGGCGCTTTCAGCGAAATACTGGATACCTTCATTCAATTTCGTTTCCACTATTCGTCCGGCTGCCCGGGTAACCCAAGTCCTGTTTACACAGGGCGAAATTTAATTTCGCACTAGGTGCCCCAGCGAAATCCAATAAAATGCCCGGGATAATTGTTAGATTCCTTGGGAATCTCGTTTGATGGTCTCCCTGGGCCACAGACATTCTAGACTGACTCGAACGCGTCCTGCAATGACGAATCGAACAATTCTGTTGCCGCATTTTAGTAGAATCTTGTGATAGACAGGTAGAGAGACTTAGATAGTTCCAATATCCAAAGAGCTAGGGCTCTGGACCCTTCTGCGAGTTTCGTGCCTGACGTGAACCGTTTCGCGCAAAAAGCTAGCAGAAAATCAGCAGGGCTATGGAATGCATCAATGGTGCAGAAATGAAGGAAGCCCCAGGTGCAGAGCGGAGGAAAGTGTACACCTGAAAAAGTTAAATAAAAATCTTAATCAGGCACAGATTCCATTCAAACGATAGGGCCCTCCCGGGGATGAAGCATTACGGGGCACATCACCGACATTGGTGCACTACTACTCCCGGGACTCACATAAACGTTAGCACTTTGGACCAAAGTTCGCAGACGTTCACGAAAGTGTGTGCATACCCTTAAGTTTTGGAGATTTTTAAATAAGACGCTTCAGCTTGAGATTTAATTTTAAGTTTTTGACGGCGCGAAAATTTAATTAGCTTCAAAAATTTTGAAACTCGCCCTATGTGCAGATGATGCGAGAAAATCTGCCTCTTCATTTCGATGTGACGTTGCTTTTCCTTTTGAAAGAAATATTCTAGAAATTGAAGATGCAGCTATTTCTTAAAAGTTTTTCTTTTCAACTCTTGTGATAAATCCACGAATTCGAATAAAGATGGGAATGTTTAGCGACACGACACATTTTAATAATTGAACTTTGTAGAAATTCAGTAAAACGTAAGTAAGAATCAGAACCTGAACAAATGAAAAGTAAAGTAGAATTTGACTTTCACCAAAAGTACCTACAAATTTTAGTTGTAGTAGCTTCCTACAAAAAGTATGCATTGGAAGATTTTCTGCAAGGTATCAAACGTTTACAGATTTCAAGGTATTTTAATATGAACAAGAAAATGTAGTCGTATATTGTCCTAACATTTTCACATTTTTTTATTTATATTTTAAAATCTTTTTATTTTAGTTTAGTTTAGTTTTTCTAGTTTTAATGTCTAACGATCTATTTAACATTTCCTGAAAAGATAACACTTTTCAAAGTTCGGTATTAGACGAATTTTTATCTTAACTATTAAAAAATTTATTTATACTAACATAAAAAAAGCAAGTATGAATTTATAAAAGCAGATAAATAATGACATATAATTATTATTCTACAGTGTAAATAATACGAGTAATATGTTCTAACTCTCTTTCGTATATCTTAGGCATAGTTGTTTTAGAACTTATTTATTTTTATCGGTTGATTTGAAGTTATCTAAACCTTATGAATTTAACTTAAATCTACCTATCCTACACTATTGTTATACTATGCTATCTACTATTAAAAATCACTATCTAAGCTGGGCAAAATTACCGGATAAGGGGGTTAGGGGTATGCTCAGACTTTTCAATAAAATATTTAGTTAGTTTTTCTAACCTACCTTCCACTAATTGCAATTCATCCATGAGGTGCAACTGTTTAGTGGAGTGAAGTACATTTAATAGGTTTAAAACTGAGTATAAGATTTTGTGCTTTATTAATCCATTAACCCTTTACACTATAATTGCTTTCCTAGTTTAGTGTCAAACTTCTCAGATTTAATTTTTGCACAAAAGTAAATAATAAACAATTTATACTGATTTTAACAATATGATTCCTAAGTGTAAATGAGACGCTTTAATTAACAAGTCCTAAATTTTGCTACGACTTATCTTATTTTAATTGAATAAATTGCTGGTAGTTATTTAAAAGTTTAATGTTTTATTAACAAAACGATTGTACATAAAGAATAACTCTACAAAATTTGCAATGAACTATCAAGGACGAGAATAAATTCAATAGTAAACAATAATTGAAGTACGCATGCGCATATAACTAATTTTTTTATATAATCGGAAATGTTTATAGAGATAAGTTTTATCCGGAATTCAAATCCGATTGAGTTTGAACATTTTATAAGGAAAATTAATATTATTATGCTGAGAATGTATTACAAGAGTTTTATGTACATTCACATTATTTCAAAGCATTTTTTAAATAAAATTTCTTCCCACTAATTTACGTTTTTTGACTGTATGAAGTGGTGTTACGCCAGAGGTTTAGGGAAAATGGCTTTGTCTTGCCAGAAGTGACTTCATAGTGCAAAGGATTACAAAAATGTGTAGACGAATTGTTTTACATCAGAGTAGGCGAGTAGGTCTACTAGAATGATTTTTATTTTAATTTTTATATAATTTTTTATGAATATTACATGCATGTGACCCCTATTTTGATGAAAGCACAATCTCGTTCGCTCGTCTTAAGGACCTTATAATTCTAATTGCCTAAGTTTTATCTACCTCTCACTATATCGTAAGCTGAAATTATTTTTTCCAACAGCTTATCCTTTGAACGTTTTCCTATATTAATACTTAAACTACAGTAATACCTAAGTCTCGTAAGAGGTCGGTCGCTAAAGCTTAATCCAACTAGATATTCTAGACGTTCATACACAAAAATGTTAATAACTTTTAACGGACTAAGGATATTGACATGGTTCTTGTTTTCATTTCAAAGATATCTTAGAGGTGCATTTTTTTTTGCTTCTTAAACCATATCTTTATTAAGGAAATTTTTAAGAACTGAGGATACAAAGATACATGTTTAACTAAAATTTTTAAAAATTTTAAGTTTAAAGTTCATACCTGCCACATTTGCTAACTAATCGAGACATATGAGGTACTGTTACAAAGCTCATAATTATTACTTTTTATTAAAATCTTACTTTTCGTCCTACTGTATTTCGAACAGAAGTTATTACGTTTTTCGTGATCATGATAAAATGATAATTGTAAAAGATAATAGTGGTTAACTTTTATCTGCAGCAACTTGCAAAATGCTTTGCTTTGATTTTTCAGGTTAGAGATAGAAGGGATAGTAGAGAAACTTCAATATTTTAATTTGATTCGATCTAATAGACTTTTAGCTCTAGTAAGAGTTGAAATATTCTTGTTTTGATATTTTAACTTTACGTTTGTTATAAAATATACTGATCTATATTTACATGAGTATAAATAAATTTTTCCAATTGAATTTTACTAACTATAACTTTTGCTTATTCGATATTTATATGGAAATTGAATATGTTAAGATTTATTCATTATGTAGTTAGTCGACTAAGTGAATGCAATTTAAACTTTCCCTGCTGAGGCACACGACGCGACGTATTGCATCGCAGGTAATATAGGGGAGCAAGCGGTGCATATTTCCATACAAAATTAATTTTCCGAGGGACACAATGAAATTAAATTTCGAATATCAGGAGGGAGTTGAAGTGTTAAATTGGCAGGACCTGGGCTCGCAGGGAACACCTCCCCTTGCTTAATGTTGTTTAAAATTTCCTGCCTTAGAGCTCTCACGGTTCGCTTTGAGGAGCACCGACGAATTTTGCTAACTTAGACATAGTCGGTTCGTCTATCTATCACCCTATTCTGTCTATCCTGAACTCCCTAATTGCATTCTGCGGCTGTCGGGTTTTGAACAACTTCGGCCCTCAGAGGTCCCCTGAGAGCAGGATTCTAATCTTTGAAATGTCATTACAGTCGCCGATGAAATTATTGGCCCTTCAATTTTCCGCTCTTCATTTATTCGCCGTTGGGTTAGACTGCACCTCGTCGGCTATTGTCCTCCGGGGGAATTTTTGGGGTAGTTTTGTTTTTTGGGTGTGTGCAAAAGCTTCGTCTTAGCTCTCTGAAAGGAGCTTAATTTTCTGACTGACAGACTCCCGCACTCGTTGAACTTTGATTCCGCCTGGGGCACCTTTTTGTTGGTTGATTTACCTCCCAGTCGCTGGATTTCGAGTGTTGTTCGCTAATACTTGAAGGGGCCCATTCATCATCGCCTGGTACGCTAAAAACTCGGTTAAAACTTTGCACCCACTTGAAGGCCCGGCCGGATTTGGAGCCTTCAACGCCAGCCCCAGTTGTTACAGTCGTAAATTTTCGGTGCAGTAACTCCTCTTCAATGCTCCCGCCCCCGCCCAGTCGTTCACTGACTATTCTGTGTGGCTTCAAGAGCACGAATTGGGGTTGATGGGGTTGATTTGGTTGATGGTACCTTTCTGTTATGAATACCCCTTTGGAAGTTGCATAGAAAAGATAGAGTCAATGTCAATTTATGCATCTTTTGAATTTCTTCCTGACGACGAGAAAACGCTCAGGAAAATTTCGCAGAAATTTCGATGGAAGCAAATTAAAAAACATAAAAATTCGCATTATAATAATCATAACAAGATCGCAAACGTGAAATATGAAGTTGTTAAGATAGTCGTTAAAGACATTTCTAGCCCTTTTGGGTAAAAATTCTAGTAAAATCCTTTTACTTCGCCGCGGGGACAGTAAATGTTGCACAAATTTTCTGAGAACTCCCTTGTGAATTTTTAATTTTATTTTCCATAAAGGGATTTAATAAAATTGGTTGTTTCCAATCGTTTGCATAGTAGGAAAGGATCTCCTTCCGAAAAGGATGCTTTCCTAGTTTGGTTCTGTTTCTGTTTTTTGATAAAGCAAAAAGGGCAAACGTACAGAGTGTAGTATTAAAGTTTTACATATAAAACAGGAAAATCATCAAATACTATCGATATTTACATTTTAAGAAATAAAAATATAACTCATATATACGGAGTTAATCATTTAGAGGGGTACCAAATCGAAACAAGTTGATACCATAAATATAATTTCTATAAGTACTAGGGAAATGATTTTTCATGAAGCTGTTTAAACCTAGATAACTAAATTTAAATCAGTGTTACTGTGTAACTAATCATTCAACTCATCCAAAATAGCTACATAAAATATAAGAAAAGTAATAAGATTACTCTATGGCTTTCATCCAAGAAGAAAGTCATATCAAATTTACAGAGAAAGCCTTATTGAAATTTGGAAAGAGATTTATAAGATAGAATTAAGAAGAAATCGTATTTTATTTCAATATGATTTCTTTTTGAAAAGTATGGGGAATTTATTAGAAAATAGATGAAAATCTTCTTGATATAAAAAGAAATCTTATTTATATTTTGTGTGAGCGTCTCTTTGAAATCAAAAGAATCTTATTAAAATTTAAGATTGCCTAATTTTATAATATTTTTTTTTTTATCGAACCACATTGAATCCATTGTTTAACATATAAAAATGAATAGGAGATCCGTCTAACGAAATAAAATTTAAACTTGTGTATTTCATACTCGGGCTTCCAATTATGTAGGATTGAAAATGTTTTCACAAACTTAAATCCATGGTAAAACATAATTTTTATATTTTCTTTCTTAAGGAAAAAATCTAGAATTTCATAAACATTTTATCTTGCGTTATTGTACATGTCGTCTTTTCAAAGTAATTCTTCTCAATATTCCGTAATTAGCTCGCTTAAATGATTTATCACTGTCGCAACCAAGTTACATATTTGTGTAAGGATATGATTTTCTTATTGAAGACCCTAATTCATTTTATTCATGGTTTTCTTTCAAATTTAAGTTCGTTATTATTGCGTTTTAAACATTTCCTAGAAATCTTTCAACTTTTTAACTGACTTCATTCATAATCATCATAATATAAACTCTAATTAATGTGATATACCATGCAAAAGTTATATGAATATCTCTCTAAATGTTTAAAAAAATAGATTTCTCCACAAAAAAATCACATTATTTGCTGCTTTTAATCATTATCCATAGTAAAATAGCGTAATATGACAAACTAATTGATTTTATGTGATACTACTTTTCTCTATGTACTTCCTTTCTTTATTTCAAGCAAATCAGCCTAACATAAGAAGTAAAATTATAAAATTTTTAATAAAAAGTAGAAAAGTATTGATGATTAGTGTTTGCAATCTTGGCATATGTTAAAAGTGTACGGGAACATTTTAAATTTACAAAACTGATAGAATCCGGTAGTATATCATACGATTGTTTAGTTATCTAGGGTTAATTTGTACTAAAATAATAGTTTTTCTTGAGAAATATTTAGAATTTGCTCTTTTCTATCTTTGAAGATAAATTAAAGCTATAGTAAAATATTTCAGGATAAAACAAAAGAACAATTGAGTCTATTTTATATTTGTATTAGCGAATTCAGTCAGGTTTTTAAAGAAAATGGGTATACAAGTTTTAAAAAAATATACTTTGCAAAACTAGAGTTTGTAAATATCCATTGGGATGCTTTAGTTCTTTTATTTAATGAAAATTTATTTCAGTGTAGAGTCTATGTGATCGTCACAATACTGAAATTAGGCCATAGTTTCTAAGGACGTCTGCTTCGTGCTTTGTACAGTTCAAACTAAACAATTAGTTGGTAATATTAAATTTGTTTCTATATGGCTAATTTTTCAATCCACCCTCGTATCTTCAAACTACAATCGTTTCGAGTGTTATTTCTATAAAATATAAATCTCTTTTTCGAAACGTTCTAGTCCCAAATTGTTGAGTAAAGTATGATTTTTTTAGGTATCTCAAAAAATCCAGAAATAGATTTCTAAAAGTTGAAAAATGCACGTGCATGTGACATCAACAGGTGCAGCTTACGATGGGAATTCGTAAAACAAAACAAAAAAAAAGCTGAAATCTCTGAAACAGAAGCCTCTTATCACTCGACCTCCACACCCCTAAAGGGTTCCACCAGCCGGAGCTACACATGTCGAGATATCACGCTAAACTACAGAAATTTTGCGAAGCCCTCAAAGCTTGAAATTTGTGCTCCAACCCCCCCAAAAAAAAAAAAAAAAAAAAAACACCGAGAACGGCTGTAATACAGAGCGACGGTTGCTCGTGGAAGGGCGGGTGATTTGCCTTTGGCGGCTGGATCGGTGTTAGCGTGGAATGTCTATGAAGTATGGCTATAAGGGCGGGGATGGTGTTTTTAAACGTCCCAGCACATCTGCACCACCGTACCTCGGCGTTTTTTTCAAAAATTTAGAGAAAATTACATCCTGGCCAGCTTCCATTCTAACGTGAAACACCGTATCCTGGGATAGCTGACCTAAACCCTAAAAACAGCTTTCTGAGCCCACGGTCGACACACCGCTGGAAATGTCGACGTAAAAAGACACTCTTCGCTTCCAGTTAAGGGCGTATATCAGTGGGGCGCACTCACCCACAGATCCTCCGACCGCAACTTTCGAGCCCTGGAAATTCAACAGCTGCTATAAATAACCATTCTTATTGAGTTTCCACTCGCCCCGGGGGAGGGAACCAGTGCAGCATGTCCAATTCACAGGATAAAAGGATGATATCAATTTTTCGGTCTCGCCTTCTTAGCTCCGCTCTGCCGGTCCCGGCGGACGCAAGATGCGGGGGTGTCGGTGGCCAATGCGCGCCCCCGTCACCACCCGTAACCCTCGCACAGCCTCACAATAAATAAACGTCTGTCATGTATATTAAATGTCGGCCTTTGTCGGCGCTAAGATTGTCTGCGGGGCTGTTCGAATGGATTTTGATTTATGAGCTCAGTTTAGTATTTATTAGGAAGCGGATTAATATTTCCCGGGGGTGGTGGGAAGGGCTTGTGCTCGTGGCCTTGTGCCCTCCGGGAATCTCAGACTATTATGAAGGAAGTGCTGAATTGAATTCTTATAATATTAGCAGGCAAGTGGGAGGAGGGGGATGGCGGCCCCAGATAAGGGCCAGAACTGACAATGGAGTGTATACGAACCGGGAGGTGTTCCCTTCCCACTCCCAGAATTGTTCTTAGCTGCCATAAAAATGAGTTCTGTCTTCCGTCCGGGGCTGATTGAAGTGATAAGGGCCTCGAAATAATTGTTCACCCCCTTTAAGTCCATTAATTATTTCGATATTTATGGCCCCATGACGGGGAACGCTTCAATATTTAATCATCCCAGGCAAATATTTAAAGTGGAAATAGCCAGAAGCGAAGATAAATGGGCCCTGTTTGCTTAGCAATCATTTATTTTTCGCTTTGCGCGCAATTTTTGAACAGCTAATCGCACTCGTAATGCTGATTTACTGCGTATTATGAAGAACGACTTTTGGATTATGCTAATTTCAATTCAAGAATTGAACAAACGGGATAACCTAATTGACGATTTCGTTGTTGCTATGCTTCCGAAATAGAAACTTTTTAATTATGTCGTAATATCGATATATTTTGCAATTTATTCATTTTTGTAGGTCTACTATTTATTACCATTGTTTTAAATCTTTAAATCTGGGGCCATATCATTGAAAACGTTCCAATCGAATCGGAAGGAACCTTACAAAAGCCCTTTTTGCATAAAAATTCCTTAATGAAGCATAAATTCATACATAAAGCTTTTAAACTAGAGATATTTATAAAATGTTTGGTGTTTCTCTTAATAAAGCCAAGTAACTTATAGGCTCTAAAAATAGCATGGTCAATGTGCTTATGAAAAGAAAGCTTTCTATCTAAAATAATTCCCAAGTCTGTTATTTCATTAACGCGTTCAATCAACTGACCATTTATGGAGTAATTAAATGTAATGAAGGTTGTTGAGCGATAAAAAGAGATGGCTCGGCATTTAGAAACGTTTAATTGCAAATCGTTTAACGTTCACACTAACGAGATAACTTATTTAAGTCCTCCTGTAGCATGATACAACTCTCTTACGTGTGACCGAAAATAATTTCATGCCATTAGCATAAATAAGGCAATTTACTTATGAAAAACAATTGGTAATATCATTAATAGAATAGGACCACAATGACAACCTTGAGGCACCCCCGAGACAGGAGCAATTACTCTAGATCGTCAATTATCAATTACAACAATTTGTTTTCCATTGAAGGAAAAGAAAGTGAATGCCCATACAGCAAAATTTCGCAACCAAAATAGCTATCTTTACTTTGTCAAACGCTTTAGAAAAATCCGTGTATATGGCGTCAACTTGGTAGCCTCTTTCAATGGCGTTCGAACAGAAATTGGTAAATAAAGCATGATTGGTAAGAGTAGAACGTCCCTATAAAAATCCATGCTGCTGTGGACAAATTAGTTCCCTGATTAGAAAAGAGATTTTTTTTTTTCAACAATACCATCAACTAATTTGGGAATTGTTTTCATTAAAAATATTGCTCTATAATTCTTAATTAAAAAAAAACAATGATTCATCTGAAACTCATAGTTATTAAAATACATCGCAAAAAATTCAAATTGGAGAAAAAAAACACATTTTGTTTGGGTGCAGCAAAGCGCACTGGGCATTGAGTAGTTGTACTCGCATATAAAAATTCAAAATTCAGCCTGCGTATATTTGTGCTCGCAAAATTCGAAAAGTACTCGATTGATTGACTTATTTCTTTTTTTACTAGTAGGAAATTAATTTATCCTATTAAAAATATCACAGGTGTGATATATAAAAACTCTCGCGTATTCTAATGTAACGTTGTAGTAAAATTTCAAGTCAATCAACTGACTACTTTTCGAGTTTTGCGAGCACAAACATACGCAAGCTAATTTTTTAAATGTTCTCTATTTTGAATATCACACCTATTAATATCACACAAATAAATCAAATATTTCTTTAATTCTAAGAGTTAAATTAAGCAACATTTACATAAATTTAATTCATTTTGTAGTTTACCAGACTGAGAAAGAATCTAAGTGTAAAGAAAATATTGCAAAAATTATAAAAATTAGTAAAAAATTCAGTTTTGAGAAAATGTTGCAATATTAACTTCGATTTAAATTTATAAGCCTAAGTTTATAAGATGTACTAATTTAAGGTACTGTAAATCAAATTCGAAAAGGAGAGGCAGAGGAAAACCTTTGCAAATTAGCTTCTGAAAGCGTTATCTACGTAAATTTGTATTTATGTCTATTTCCATGTTATTTAAAATATATGCCGTCGAATCATATTATTGTAAAAATTTATATTTTGCACCCAGTTTCGGATTTCTGGACCCTTCGACTACCCTAATTTTTCGATGTAACGAGCAAAATGTCAGGGGTAATTAAAGAGCACATGGGTAAAGTGGAGCATCGTATCTGAGCCGGGCATCCCTTATTTGTCGCAATAAGTCGGACAGATTCATTTTCCGGAGCGCAGGACACGGCAGCCCTTGTGAATCGTAAATAACCCACAGGAAGCACCTGGAGATGGGGAATTCTCACGTCCCGGCCGGGTGCTGAGTGTTTGACGTCATCCTAATGATATGTAAACGCCTGGATACGTTGGATGCATTTCCTTAATCTCGCTAGGACAAAAGTGGGTCGGACTAGTGCATCCTGTTGGCGGACAGCAAACGATGCAGTGATTAAAGGGATTGCTTAAGAGTCCCGCCAACTCGTCGAGCCCTATTTATTTTGATGCAGTAAATAGCTAAAGAAGCGTTACAATTAAACTACTTTTAGCGCTTGCATTTGCATAATTATGGGACAACAATGGAGTTGTTTGGGGTGTCTTGGGCGGGACCGTCCACCCATCGTGCCATCCATGCGATCCAATCTAGAAATAGTCTCAGTCGAATGGGGGACAACTGCACAAATACCGGGAACTCTCCGAAAATTTAAATCCCACTATTTACCTGGTGCAAATCCATTCCTCGTCGGGCTCCACAGAATCCGGCTGCAAGTTGGAAATTTATGCAAATCGAGCACTTCGACCGCATCAAAAATTACTATATCTGTGCCCACTGGCCGGGCGGAGGCTCTGTTTTCATTTCGACTATATTAAAATAGCCGGGGGTAATCATTTGGGGCGGCGCGCTGGGAAGCTTCCATGCTAAATTTATGCGTTCCACCACACAAGCGATAAGTCCGAGCCCGACAGGATCCGATGCTGGCCAGTGATATTTGCTTATGCGGAGTCCCGGGTGTTTGGACTCCATAAGTTACTGAACTGACAATTTGCATAGTTCGCAGTCTTTTACATTTCTGCCTATTTTCATAATATTTTCGAAAGCTCCTCTTGCCAGTTTTCCTCTAGCAAAGTGTTTTCAAAGGGGCAAGTTTTGAACTCTGACAGTTTGTAATGCTTCGGACAGCAATTTTAATTCTTGACCTCTTTCTTTGATACCCAAATCAAAAAAGATTTTTTATCGAGTCACATCCCCTCACACAATTGGATGATGCTTTGATAGCAATAAAAATAGTTCGTATTGTTAAATTTTTCGTATAATCACTTTTCGCCTATAGAAACTTGGAATGGAAAATAATCACATTTGAAGAAACTCGAAAATGTACTAATTCAACTATTCTTCTAAATAAAATCGGTTTAATTAATTTGACTGCGATTTAAAATAGTTTTTTTAATTTATTTGTTTATATTTAAATAAAAGAAATGAAAGCAAATATAGTGTAAAATAATTTTTTCTCAAAATATTGAGAAAAAGCTAGTATAGCTTGAATAAACCCCCTCGGTATACATTAAGAGGAAGTTTTATTAGAAAAACAAATAGTTATTATTTTTATTATCGTTTACTTTGCATTTTGCTCATATTTATACTGCAAAATTTCAGAAATAAAAAGTTTAAATGTGTTTAAAGTTGAAGCACAATGTTATTAAACTGCAGACACTATTCTGATACATCCTTTGCTTCAATTTAAACTATAACCAGACGATCTATAATTAATGTAAATCTACTTTTTATTTTAAAAACTACAAATTATTCTTAATTCGGTAACAATTATTCTTAATTGGGTGTGGTTACCGAAACCTTTTTATTATTTAAGACAAGATATGCCCCTAATGGATTATCTTGTCTGTTACTTAATTTTTTGCGCAAACTCCTTTCGAACTGCTGATATTTCAACGATCTAGATGTACTCCTTTGATCCAAACTTGATATTAATCAGGAAAACCTGATACTTCGTTTGCTTAATGGTCGGAATAAGTTACGTCTAACATGATGCTATCAGCCTGATGTTACTTAGTATTTTCAACGGCCTGGATATTCTATTTTGATCTCTACGCAGACGTAAGAAAAACAACCTGATATGATAGTGCTAAGATTAAGTTATCATACTCTAGACTTGACTTGTTTCTATGTTAATTAATTAATTTATTTATTTATTTCGCTTAATAGAAGCTACAAAGGTAAATGTTAAAGTGGCAAAGCTTACAAGCGTCTTAACAGGTCCATATATATGTATGTTACATGCTAGAGATTTCTTGAGGTTAATTCTAGTAGGGTAGGACCCAATCCCAATTTAATATATTTAAGTTAAAAGTTCCATACTTGTAAATGTGTATGCCATTCCTTGTTAAAAAACAAAATTATTAAATCCATATAAAGTCAGGTTCTTCAGTGTTTTTGATTTCTATGTACAAACCTTCGAAATTGAGTTGTGTTGAGTTTTTCAAGAAATCTTTGACATGTTGTAACTTAAGCTAGGGACTCCTTGGGGTAATTTTCTTTTAATTTTTTTGAATTGAAAGATAATGGTGTAGAAGGATTTAAAGAAAGATATAATTTTACCTTCTTTTTTCGCTTCTAGAGACGTTTCTTTTTTTTCGAAGAGCTAAAAAGGCTTTTTAGCGATCGCTTAGAAGATCGATAATTGAGACAATGAGATTTCTGATTTTTAATCTCTTTTCTTTTCTGTTCTAACAATAGTTGCTAAATATTACAAAATAAATAAACTAATAAATAACAAATAAATAAAACGAATATTCGAGTTTGTTCAACTTAAGTTTATAAAATTATAAAAAGGAGTGAAACAAATGTACCTTTGTAATTTTTGTGCTGTACCTTTACATAAAGGAACTTCCTTACAAAAACTAAATAATGTACGGAATTACTAAACTACTTTCATAATATGTTAAGTTATAAGATTAATAAATATGTGAATTTTTAGTTTCATTTCCAAACGTGAAAATTGCTGGTCTTAGAGTAAGGCTATGAGAAGTAATAGTAGTAATAGTCCTTTAAGTCTTAATATAAAATTTTACCTAAGGGCACTATGGTTTTTAGACTTTTATTTGAACTCCCATACGTCCCTTTAAGTTACATGATTTTTAGGACCGAAGGGGAACCGCTTTTAAAAGAATGATTCGTATGTAACTGAGTAAAAATGTAGAAAGTGTAAATTTACATGGTTTAAAAACGTCGTTGGGTTCCTTGAATATCTTGTCTTTCCTTTATTAGTATGATAATAACCGTTTTGTGTATTATTTCCTTTCTTTCATAAAAGCTGATGATTTAGGGCATAAGCAGAAAGGAGTGAGTACAAAGCACATGTCTGTATTCGGAGGATGAATTTTATTCCCACGAGGTATTAGTTATTTGAGGAGTCAAAAAATTTTCCTCTTTCATTGAAATTCAGGCTTTGGTTTTTTTTCTTTGTTCTTCACCTCTTGATATCACCGTCACCATATATTTCTTGTGAAATGCTCTTATCTGCCAAGCTTAGAGTACTTGCAGACGTAGATACATCGTTTTTACGTCTATTTTCCCCCCAATTCCAGCTCTGACATTCTCACGGATATTTGCGAGACTCCAATTTGTAGCGTGGCTTTGCATATCTAAAATTAATTTACAATCCGCCTCCGCTCAAGCAAACTTATGCGGAGCACCAGAGAGCTCATATCTATTCTAATTTGCGCTTTACCAACGTCGAAACTTTTGTCATCGGTGACAGTCGGAGTTGTATGAATTTTGCGAATGTCCCAGAACAGGTACCGCTAAGGTGTACTTTCTTGGATTAATATAAGGGGATAAATCCTTCGCCATATTTAAGGCGGCTCTGTTACCACTCCGAATGAGGGTTTTTCCTGGTCCAATGCAAGGCATGCGTTAATTAAAAGGACTAGGAATGCCTACAGCAATTCAAGCATCTCGTCTGGGATGCAGTAATCTTCTGTAGTAAGGAACGGGAGACTATGTACAATTTTAAAAATTCCAGACGGTGGTCAGCATGCAGTGTCCCTTGCAGCCGAAGAATTATTTCATTGGACAAGCAATCCGTGTAATCTGCAATGTCCGGTACATTCATCGTAGTATTGGACTTTCGAGTTTGCATTTTCAAAGGCGAACTAAAATTTCAGTGGATTCGCAGAAACAAAAGGAATTCTCCCCATTTCTGTTTCGATTTTCTATAAAATCTAAATTTGTTTGAGGTTAAAGGTGCACTGCCTTATTGCGCTTCTCAAGAATTTGTAGAATTTGGCCGATATATTTCCCAAAAGGATTCAAAGCCCTGTATATTTATCGTGGTGCCATTGCCAGTGGGAACTGAAGCAAACGAGGTTTTGCAGATGCCACTTTGAGTCGATAGCCACGGAATGGTAATCGAATTGGACGAGTTTTCAGCTGAACTCGGCGTATACAATTAATGAAGTTAGAAACATAAAACTTTCAAATACAAACTAGTTTCAATCGTAGTCCTATTATTTTCGATTAAACGGAAGAGTAAAAGAATAAGGGGCAGGGGAAGGAAGACTGGGTTATTTAAAAGGACATCAACGAAACCGAAATGACCGAATTTTGCTAGACAGCCTCGGTCCGGTTAATGGGAATTGCATAAAGAGGAGGGTAAACAGGAATATTAGCGTACTCTAAAATGGGACGAACGAAAAACACAATAAATTAGATTCATTATAAGTAAAAAACTAAAGTTATGAAATGAGGTATTAAATATTTAAATATAATAGAATAGCTTCGCAACATTTAATTCAAGTCGAATCGGAGCCAATTTAGAAAACCAACAGAGAAGCTAAGAATTCATAATCTGTGGCTTTGATCAAATTGTTGGAAATACAATTGACCTACGTGCCCGCTTTAAGAACAAATATATAATACAAAAATTGGTAAACTCTATAAAATTTGTGATATTTACTTTTTACGAAACAATACTGAAAGCTGCACAGGAAAGGTTTACTGTGAAAATACAGCACGTACGAAATTGAAGGTTTAAAGACTTTAGCAGTGCAGCACAATTTAATGATAAATAGAGCGATAGTATCGTACTTGTTATCAAAAATTAAGATCATCTTACAAATATGGAAATATGTTAGATACCCATCCGAGTAAAAATAAAAATTTTAAGAGTTAAAAAGTATGCCCATTGAAAAAGTATAATACCAAGCCTATTTGATTAACATCGGGGCCTATGCAAATAGAATTAGAAGCCTATAACATATCTAAAATCTTAAATCAATACTTTTACTACTGTGTCTAAAAAATAAGGTGATTTTCTTTAAGAAATTCAAAATTCCAAATCAATTTCATCCTCTTCAAAGTAATCCCCACCCAATACAATGCACTATGCCAATTCTCAAAAACAGTCTGAAAAGTCCGTTTCCGGCATGGCTTTCAATGCTTTGGTCGATTTTCAGCTTCTATTATTTCCTCAAACGAGTCAAAACGGTATCCACGCAGTGGTCTTTTGAGTTAAGTAAATAGCTAGAAGTCATTCGGTGCTAAATTAAGCGAATACGATGGTTTCGGAACGATATGAGTTGATTTTTTTCTGAATTTCTCAAACAAAATGCAATGCACATTTCTTGCTCAACAAAATTAGACATAATGAAAATCTTAATTTATCGATCTCATATGTTTACAAAAACATGAATAGCTTTGCAGTAATTGAATATATTAAACCCTTAATAGATAATATAGTAATACTGTCACTAATCCACAAAAAAATAATTGAATGCTTTCATAATACCCGCAAATTTTAAATATGTAAATCACCTTATTTAAAATGAAACTAAAGTGTTCCTAAACCGTACTGGCTTTGTAATTTTATAAAATCTATAGCAAGCCAATTTCAAACATTTTTGTGGGCCTATAGTGATCCCAAGCAATACTCAGAAAATTATGTACATCTAGCAGACGAGTCCAAAAAATTGTCGATGTTTCGATCCGGGCACTAGCCTAACTACGTTAGTCTGTATACGCCTATCACAGATTTTTAGCCTTATATGGTATAAGCGCTATGGTTCAGATCCGTTTTTAAAAATTTTGGCTAAGCATGATTATTTTAAAATTTGACAGTACGATGTAATTTTCATATACCAAATCAGAATTCATGAATATTCATAAAAAATCATTGGTATGTTTAGTTTAGCTATTTTAAAACTATAAAAACGTGAATTAGAAATAAAACTAAGCATTTCTTCTATTTTAAAAGAGTTAAAAAGCGTTTAAAAGCATTTGAAAGCACTGCTTAATATGAAGGAAACTTCAATTTATAAAAACTCTTATCTACGGTAAGTACGTCTACTACATTTCACTCAACATTAAATACAAAAATATCTGCATACATTTTCACCATACCCTACAATTTGAAACTACATAGGTTCATATCCAACCGACCATAAGACGGGCATACATGCTGTTGGCTTTTTAAGGGTAAGTTATAAGAACTCTTATCCTTAGCATGAAGGGATGTGGTGTGTGGTGCATCTCATAAGACGCGAAATCGTAATAGGTTTTTTTTTCAGGAACTCCAAGACCGACGTGGAAGAGCTCTTCCCATTTCTTTTGCTCAATGAAGAGGTACGAAAACGTGGGGCAGCCTATAAAATTGGATCTTGTAGGGAACTTATGAAACACCCCCGTCTCAGGCTGCATTCTGAGTTCATTAAGAATTACCATACGATACAGAGGTAACTGGCGGGGTTAGCTGGCTCCCCCAATCCCAAAGATATTACCTATCTCGACGAACGTCGCATGAATCAATAATGAAAGGACCTAGCGAGTCCTAAAAAGGTGAAAACGCCAGAAAGCTTATTTCGGCCGTGAGCGAGGTTTAGATTAAATAAGTTTCTTTTATGAACCCGAGGTAACACGTTGAGTAAGTGAATCACGTCCTTATATAACATAAACGTGTTTAGATTTAATAAATTTTCACCATGTGGCATCGCCAGAAGATACACGAAGCCATATGAGCTCGACACCAGGAAGAGTATTTTTGTGTGGGGAAGTACCAAGCGAGATGCAAAGATACTCCTTCGTCTATTTTTAGCAGCTGGCTGTGGTGTTTGATACCAGACTAGACTACCTGGTGCATCTTTGCAACGAAGACGATAATGAATGTCTAAGCTCCGTGTCTTCTTGCCGACCCGATTCACCTTGGTCGTCGTCGTTGGGTGCATTTCCCATTATCGCAATATTTTTTCAGCGCTTCCTGCACAATTCCAGCGAGATCTAAGTCTGCCCGACGTTCGGTTAGACTCACTTCATTCGGTAATGTTTTGGAGATGATGAGAAATCTTTCGAATCATATGCGGATGTTTTCAAAGTTTTGAAGCAACGAACGAAAACGAAGAGTTTTCAGATTGAGCCAGCTCCCTGCCACGATTGCATCGCTCAAGTGGAAAATTTGATATGCACGTCGAATTCGCCTGAATACTCGATGAATTCTATTACCGCTTCGGCGATTGATTCAAAGTGGCGTTGGTGGCTGCGAATGTTTCTAAGACATCTTACGTTTCGCTTCCTGCAGCCACCAGGGCTTCAATGCAGACCCGGACTTCATTCTTCTCATGTTGTGCAATCAAAATTTAAAAAATTTCAGTATATCACATTAATGCAGCGGTCCTTTAACCTGAAACAATTTCAGATTATACTCGTATGTAATACTATTACTATTTAATTAAATACTTTTCAAATGCTAAACTTACTTTGCTAGTACTACAAATGATATGCAAGAGAATGGAAAGGGGATTCGTAGTGAATGGAAAATATTCCAGATAAATACAGTTTAAATAATGCATTAGTTTTGTAACAGACTAGCTTTTGCCCGCGGTTTCGCTAGTGCAGGAAACTGGGAATTAATATTGTTTCTCTATAAAACCTTTGTACCCCCGATTCACTCCTATAGAGTTCCTATAGAGTTCTAATTTGCTTTATTTACCAAATTCTGTTCGAACGCCATTAAAAGAGGCTACCAAGTTGACGCTATATACACGGATTTTTCTAAAGCGTTTGACAAAGTAAAGATAGCTATTTTGGTTGAGAAACTTCGCTGTATGGGCATTCATTCTCTTTTCCTTCAATGGATTTCTTCATACCTTTCAAACAGAAAACAAATTGTTGCAATTGATAATTGGCGATCTAGAGTAATTGCTGCTGTATCTGGGTTGCCTCAGGGTAGTCATTGTAGTCCTATTCAATTATGTCTATGTCTTATTTATCAATGATATTGACAATTGTTTTTATAAGCAAATTGCCTTATTTATGCTGATTACATGAAATTATTTTCGGTCACACGTAATTCTTAGAGTTGTATCATGCTACAAGAGGACTTAAATAAGTTATCTCGTTAGTGTGTTTTAAACGATTTGCAATTAAACGTTTCTAAATGCCGAGCCATCTCTTTTTATCGCTCAATGACCTTCATTGCATTTAATTACTCCATAAATGGTCAGTTGATTGGACGCGTTATTGAAATAACAGACTTGGGAATTATTTTAGATAGAAAGCTTTCTTTTCATAAGCACATTGACCATGCTATTTTTAGAGCCTATAAGTTACTTGGCTTTATTAAAAGAAACACCAAAGAATTTTGAAATATATCTAGTTTAACAGCTTTATATATGTCTTTTGTGTTACCAATTGTTGAATATGGTCCTACCGCATGGAGTCCTGTCTATACTGTGCATATTAACCGAATTGAATCAGTGCAGAAATCTTTTACCAGATTTTTATGTTACAAACTCAAGTGGTGGAAATCTACTATTCCTTGTTATGATTCGAAACGAGTCTAAGTTTCCTATATATGAAGTTAACAAAATTATTTAATGTCGACTTATTCGATATTTGCCCATTGCAAATTTTCATATTTATTAAGAACAACTAGAAGAAACAAATCCATTGGGCTTTAATTGAATTCAGATACGATTAGATGTGAAAATTGAAAACGTATTTTATAAATGAACCCCAGCTTGATTTGTTCCTGAACTCCGCAAGTAAAAATTCATGATGAAAATTAAACCCATTGATCAACTTTATCAAACATGTATTAGCCTTTTTGATATTTAGATTAATATTGATTTATTTACTATTAGATTGCTATTTATGTAGTTCAACCAAACAAAATAAAACAGGTCATAAAATATTGCGCATCTAAAAATAGAATCATTCGATTTCATAATATTCAAATGGATGTAAAGGTCATTTATTCATAATATTTAAACGCATTTAAAGAGTTCTAAGCCACAAACTCCGCAAATAAATAAAAATGTTAAAAAGAAAAGCAAAATGGGGAAACGGGGATGCAGCATAAAGAGTCAAAAGGATATTCATTAAATCAAGGATTATCGCCGCTTCATCGAACTAGTCATTAAAGAGATATCCGTGACGGTCTAAAGCGGAATTGAGGAATTTAAATGAAATTTTCATTAGCCTTAATGCATAAACAACATCGCAATTTTCTCACTGCCGAGCATCCTTTAGAGTGGGTGCGCCGTGAAGTGCACTTTGCAGCTTTATGGACGTGTTTCCTTGACTTTTAGTGATGTACAGTGATAGTACAGCAGAACCGTTCCTCGCTAGCTGTTCGATGGCGGATGCGCTTTTTCGTTCGTCCTCCATCCCGCCGCCCGGCCTGAAATACTTGAAAAATGAAGAACTCCACTTATAAATTCATTAAAATTGCGACTGCTCTCCCTCACAAATTCTCTCATTAGTTCCCGACCGAGCGGTGTCTGGAAAAATTAGATTCTTATGATTTATGGGAGATTCATTTTCTAGGGAGGGAATTTTCTTGTCTAGTGGTTGGCCTCGGCGGGTAAAGATTGCACCGCACTGATGTCTTGGTTCTGGCGCCACTTCGTCCGTCCGCAATGTTGCGGAGGAGGATGAAATTTGAAATTTCTCGCCTGTAAAAGATGGCGAGATGTTTTCTTAAAGGACACCTTCCAGGGATGTTCCATCCGCTGTAGTTGTAATAAGCAATTTATCACCTCGCCTTATAGTGCAAGCATTCAAGAGGGAATTTGTCTCGAATTAATAACGATAAGGTTCTATGAGGCTTTTCTATCCAACAAAAGTAGGGAGGGAACTCCAAGTACCAAATTTACTTACCAATAAGCCTATTTCTTAAAATAATCACTGTACTAGTCTAAAATATCAACAACAGCTCACGCAAGAGTTTATTTTATTTAATTTCACCGAAACAATAGATATGTGATCAGATTTCATCGATATAAATTCACTAAATGAGCTAAATTTAAAGAAGAAACAGTCTTCTCCAAGTCTCTTAACCTAGGACTTTAAATCACGAATATTTCGAAAATAGGCGCTAACTTTGAAAAGCGGATAGATTCATTAAATTTAGCATACTTGGGCAGGTGCGCTGTCTATTGGAAAAAGAAGTTTACTATTCGAGCATAGTGCATTAATCTTGTTTCTTCTACATTATCAGCTGTTTTATTATATTTAGTTATTTTCTATTATTAACTACGCTCAAAACCTGGCCTGCTTACTCATATTCTTCAATAAGCAATAATAAAATTATATTTATTTAGTCTACCGATAGAATGATCTTACAGACTATAGAAAACCCATCTATTTATATTCATTAAATTCATTTCTAGGCAAATCAAATTTTAAAAAAATGCGCAGAATTTATTAAAATCTTGAGTGAATGTAGTGATAACTTCAGAAACCCGTAATTCGTTCAATGGCTAGGCACATATAGCAAATCTTTTGTGTGCATTGTTCATTAAGGGGCATAAATACTGATTAAGGCTAATAATTTAGGACAGTCGATTTGTTTAGTAAGAATATCTCTTATGAATAAGGCACGCAGATATGTTCGCCTATTATTAAGAATTTGTTAATTATAAGAGTTGAAAGTAAGTTTCATAAGATGGAACTGTATTAACTAAAACTTTATATTTTTTAAATATGAAGGTTATTAATAAATTGGGCTGAGGACTCCAGATAGCACCCGCATATTCTAACACTGATCTAACTATGGAGATAAAGATTGTCTTGATTGTGAAGGGATTTTGAAAATTTTTAGTGTTTCTTTTAATAAAACCTAGCAATTTGAACGTTTTGCTGATTATATATAATCAATATGTAGTGAAAATAGTGAAAGTCCTTATATTTGTCTACTCTTTCAATAGAACAATTATTAATCCCAGAATTCCATACTACGGGGAGTGAAAGGTCATGATTTTACCTTAGAAACATTAAGCGAGAGGTATGCCGGAATACGTGTTGATCTGAACACTTCAGTGAATCAATTTGCATATGTTGGACTGTATATTACGCACCTAAATGTATTTTGCAATTATAATTTTAAAAGTTTTACTTGCTCCATTATTTAATTGAAAATAAAGTTTATGCAGTAACCCAACATACTTTTGTCTTTTAGGTTTTTAAAGAATATATTTTATGTATTTCGGTAAAAAAATATCAATAAAAATTTTCTAGTGGGTGTATTGCAAGTTCTATGAAAATGGACAAGAAGTGGGCAATGGGCATCATAGTGAAAGAGATACAATTTTACAATAATTGGTATGTAATAACTAGAAAGTAACCATAGTTACATCCATGTAGACATCTGGGTCAATTGGGTTGGGAAGGTATATCGGTATCAATGATTGATTTCGTGGAAAGCGGCCTGCCTGACAAAAGGACCATTTCCTGGGCACTTGTAGCAGGAGGAAAGGAGTGGGCGCACACATATATGGGAGCTCATTTCCGACAAATTTCGACTTCATTCCAGGCCTGAACATGAAAGGAATCAGTGATTCAGCAAAAACATTTTAAATGGACTCAATGAGAGGAGTTCTCAGAGTAAGGAGCTCCTAACAAGAAAACAATATACGTCTGGCCGAGAACGGTGTAGAACAAAAGGACAAATATTTGTCCAACTTTTGCAGGCAGGCGTCCCAGCAGAGCCCTACCATTGTCAATAGTTTGACTTTCGTTATCCGTCCTGGAGGAGTTCCTTACCCGATTTTTCCCTCGTGTGATCCAGTCCACTCGAACGGGACTGGATAGAGTGGCACTGGTACAGGGATGTTGTCTCCGTAGCGACCAGTGGAAAAAACAAAAGGTGATATAATACCTGCCGGGCCCCCACTAAAGATAAACAATTTCTTTGCGTTCTCCTGTCACAAAAGACTCCTGCGGGCAAAAGACCTAAGCTCACAAGGAGATTCTGTGGCATAGAAAATGAATATTCATTCCTAGGCAACCCGTGCAGTCTCTCTCGACCCATAGAAGAAATTCCTGAGCTGCAGAGGTAGTCGTCAATTTGAAAGGCTCATTCCTTAGTGCTATTTGTTTGTTTAAGGAAATGCCTGAGAAAATCAATCACTCAACAAAGAAAGCGTCAACCAACACCCCCACGGGGAATGGGAGGTTCGATGACAAGGCCTCTTTGATGCCCAAAAGGGTTAAGAAATTAAAATTGTTGTTCGGGATATAACAAACTATGGGAGCTCTTTCCAAAGCATGTTCTTTTAAGCGCTTTCTTAGAAAAGAAAATATAATTTCAAAATTTTAGCCAGGCATAAGAAAGCAATTTTAGAAATATTGAGAAATTTTCATATGACTAATTCGAAAAATTCCTCTGAGTTAAATAATTTTATTCTATTTAAGCACAAGTATGAATCAATTTGTGCTTTAATTTAATTTACTTAGTTAACGTTCTTTTATTTCATTTAACTTTAATTTGATACTTTTCCCTGTACAAAATGATTTTGTATTCTTAATTTAATTTTAGTTTTTAAATAGTGCGTATTTTATTGATATGAGCCTTTTTAGTAAGAAACACAACGCAATAATAATTTAAAACTAATAATTTAAATCTAAAGGTTGTCCCAACTAGCAAGTATCAAAATCTAACAAACTTAAATAAAGTCGTCCTGGCTTAGTAATTAATCTCTCTGATATTCAGTTATTGTTTTATATGATTTAGAAAAATCTTAGTAAGTGAATGGCCTTACTTTTATTAGAGATGGTCATCATATCTCATTTTGACCTATATGCTTCAAAAATTATATAGGGCGCTGCAGTATGTTTTAATTTGGTAAAAAGCGTCTGCGGTGAAAGCATTGACGCCGACTCAAATTATAGAGACCTGCACGCACTTATGCACCTGAAAAGTTGGTCAGAGGAATATTAAAACGATTTTTTTATTCATCGTAACGCTAGTGTGTCATCCGCAACGATTCCAGTCCCTGGCCTGAGACGTACTCAGCAGATTGCAATTCTAGCCAGTGGTGGGACCGTCTGTTTCCAATTTTTGTCACTCTGCCAAACAACCTCGACTGTCGCCGACATCGTCCTAGGTGACATTTTTCTAGAGGTTACACTTCACCAAATTGCTTTAAAAGTTTTCGCTCCAGACACTTAACTGCATGGAATTTTCTGAATTTATTTTTTTTTCGTTTTTCGAGTTTGCATCTTCCGGTTTTTTGTTTTTTTTTTTTGTTTATGGAGGCCGGTTTTTTTCCTGAGCTTTCATCATGATACTCTTCCCGGACTTTATAAATTGTTTAAATTTTTTTTTATATGCCCGCAAGCCCAAGGGCTGGGAATTGCTGTTGCTGTCAACGGAGCAAAATCATCCCAATAATTCACGTAACCACTCTGTGGTGAAGTAACTCCGCTCGGGGAAACGAAAGTTCCTACGCAAATAAATTTCAAATCCTGTCCTCACCCGAAAGTACCCTTATTAAGTCAGTCATGATGCCCTGGCAGCCGGCTAAAGGAGCTTTGGTCGGCGCTATTCTTGGGAAACCGTTCGAAATCCTTATAACAAATGGACGTCCATTCGGGCATTTCAGTATCATCCACTGGCCAGATGGATTGGACGCCACAAATTCTGGCTGGAGTGTCTTTGATTTATTCCCGGGCACAAGGGGGTTTTGGGGGGGTAGAGAAGCCTGATAGAATGCGTGAAAGAGCTTCTCATCGATTGTCAGCAGGGATGGCCTAATAAGGTTGATTTGCTAAACTCTCCTCTGGTTAATTCGACTATTCATCAAGGACAGGCCCGGTGAATGCCATGGCACTCTCCTCTATGTAATTCAATTTGCGCCTGGCAAAGGGCCAATGAGGTGGCTTTCTTGGCAGCCTTTCGCACAATGAGCTCATCCCTACTTAGCAGGTACATAAGCCTATAGTTGCAATAAATAGAACGTAATACTCTCCTCGATGTCATATTGAGACATTTCTAAAAGGAATACGAATCTTTTATTGTATCCTACTCTAATCAAACTTAGTTCTCATTTTTAAATATGTTAGATAATAAAGATTTTATTTACTTTTCTTATATAATTTTCACTCATCTAAAATATTTTAAAGGTAGCCCAGCAAATTTATTTTTCGAAATATTGAAATTTGGAAGAAAATTAAATTTGCGAATAAAACCCCAATAAAGTATGTAAACTACCACTAACCATTAATACACAAAATCCAAAAATTAAAACATTTATTTAAAATTCTCACTAATGCAATTAGTACGCAGTTCTAAAATCAATGGATTTTCAGAAAATAAATATATTTCAAATACTTTCCTTGCTATCTTATTAATCTTTCAACCGATAGGCTCTACTTCCACTATGTTATGCAATTCCGAAGTGGATAAATTGCCATGGAAAATTAAGAATCATCGTAAGAATTTTATTTAATTAGTTTGCAACATTTTAATATGACAATGTGCGCACTGGAACCATATTGGTTCACCAGACAGCATAAAGGCTTGGAATACTCGTACGATTTTATAAATAACAAACTTCTTTTATGCTTTAATTTATAAACAAAATAAAATTGGGAACGTAGCTAACTTTGTATTTAATTAGTTTTTATCTTTTACAAATAAAAGAGAACTTCATACATAATTGAAAACATAAAATTAAAATAGAAACTAAAAAAACCTATAGTTTTCAGCAAATTATAGAGATGTAGAACCCTAGTACCCGCCTAAGTATGAATATTTTCAAAAACGCTTTATCGACACAAATTGTTTTTAAGTATTTCTTACATTGCCAGCACACTCTTGAATGACAAAGGACACACCATAGCTGTTTTTAAATTTTGGCAGGATAGGCTCCAAATTTTGTCTTTTAACCACTGGCGCAAACTGGCACAATATTGTCTGCAGTTTTGCAGAATTTTACGAAAAAGCACATTCATATTTCAACTTTGATCTAATATTGTCTTTTAAAAAAGATATTTTCTCGTCTGAGGAGGTATTGAATTTAGGGAAATATTTTCACAAACCTCTAAGTAGACCCTACTATTTTTTATCGATCTACTTAATACCTAGCTTATATACTCCTATGACTACTTATATATATGATATTTTTATTAAAAAAATACTTATCTATAGCTTTCAGCTTTAGCAGTGTTATTATAAAACTAAAATAACAATACAACGGTAATCTACTCTTGAAAATCTATAATCTATGTATATTTGGCGATAGGGCTGTACTCAATTGTGTACGGTGACTTCTAATGGGTTAAGCCAGCAGAATAATTGGCTTAACT
Source organism: Philonicus albiceps (assembly GCA_963969385.1). NCBI lineage: Eukaryota > Metazoa > Arthropoda > Insecta > Diptera > Asilidae > Philonicus > Philonicus albiceps. Next base: position 73,697,365 of record OZ017772.1, on the reverse strand, counting down.
GTGCAAAACTTATGACTTAATTAAAAATATATGTATTATAACAAAATCCCAACTATTAAGCTATAAAACTCAAGTTCAATGTTCCTAAGCCCCTTTTTTTTTGTAACGTTTATTACAATTAAGATCAATTTCATCCAAGTGTTTATTATAAGACCTATTAAGATATTCAATTGCACAGAACATTGCATAGGAGGTTCATAAATTCTATAGTTTTAAAAAGTCTTTCTTTTGGAAATTTCTCACCGGTACATTAATATTAAACATTGCTAACAACTTAGTAAAGTTTAATTCATCATTCAATATCAAATGGACAAAAACCAATGCTTGCAAATCTATAAATTTCAGTCTATGCTCGTAACAAGATAGCTCCAAGTGATTTTGCCAGGGTAAAACATTCAAAGCTAAGTGAAGAAATATTTTCTGAACTGATTCAATTGTTGTATTTTAAATAAAACACAAGATAAAGCAAAACATAAGATACATTTTAAGCAAAAACTATTCTTATCATTTAAAAGCCCTTTAATTTTTGCTCCTTGCATTGTTTCCGAGAACCCCTGCTAAATTTATGCACTTAGATTAAGTCTTTTTCCATAAGTAAATAAATAAAAACCATTTAGTTTTTTTTATAGTTTCATCGGTAGAACTCTAATGAATGCATTCAGCAAAGACTAGACTGTTTTCTTACACAAATTCTTTTGCAGGTATATTGCAAATTCTCGACAACATGAAATCCAACCCTTATAGGTTAAATATAACTTTATACACCTAATAAGATTCTATCCGAACTATTTTCTTACGTTTTATGACTGAAACCCTATAGTATACTTATAAAATTAGCTTAAATCATAAAAGTTTTAAAATTTACCTTAGCTGCATAATGTTAAACAAGCCTGACTAAGTTTAAGACGGTGCACAAGTCACCTTCTTTAGCACCCTTAAATGCTAATGCACTTCCGAGAATTAGGGCGGCTTTATCGTTTCAAAAACTTCTAAACATTTATGATGATGCATTTTTTATGATTTGTGAAATAAAAATTGATTGATCTCGTCCAATTGACTTGGAGGCAATTTCTAAAGAAAATGCTTTGACATAAAGCTTAATGTTACGTTGCATAAAAGTTAAATCCATTAGAGACTTAAGCTGCACTCGATAAAACAACAAAACTCTGAGTTTTCGAAGGCTGCTCAAAAACAAAAAAACAAACTCAATCTCAATACGTGACAGCATTTGTCGTTTGAGAACGAAATGATTTCAGTAGTAAATCTTACTATTACCCGGGTGCAGTATCAACGGGCATAAATTTTTGTACGTTTCACCTGAGGCTGTGTCTCGAAGCACCCGCAATATAAAATCGATACAGGTGAAAACAAGCAGACCAGGTCTGTTGGCCGGGGGGGGGGGGGGGGGGGGAGCAGCCAGTGCTAAACTCATTTGGTCTTCCCGTTGCACGGGGAATTTATCGCTCTTGGAAGGACCCTCGAAAGCGGGCATATCCCGCACCACGACGACCATTCGCCTTCGGAACCTTCTAGCCAACGACCAATTCCCGTAACCATCAATTTTCGAATTTAATAGCCGTCAATCTTGGGTCCATGCAGGTGGCTTTTGTAAGTAGAGTGCGTCGCATGAGAAGTGCGATTTCTTCGTGCATGGGTAGAGTTTTTTTTTTCCACTGTAGTGGAAAAGTTTTGAGGAAATCGATCTAATGATGTTAAATGAGAATTTGATGATATGTTGGTGGTGCTGTGAATATTTTATGAAAGTATCTCCAATCCTTAGGAGGTTTGAAAGTATACCGCAATATGGGGGAGTGCGGTAGCTTTTGCGTGCCCCTGTGCGCACCATCACAGTAATTGGCCCTGTAATGCATAATAAAACGCCTCGCTAATGGCACGAGTAGATCCCGGCGGATCATTTGCAGGAATTTAAATTTTAAAGGGTAAACTCAGACGGGACGTAAACAGTGGACGATGGTGCTCCACACAAAATTCGCTTAGTTCGAAACTTTCTTAAAAGAGTAATTTCGCGTCCTCAGCATCTTACAAGCCGTGTAAACATCCACCGGGGGTACTAAGCAGCTCCTCTGCTCTATAGAGAATTGCACAATAAAAATTTATTTGTGCAATAATCGCAGTCCGCACGTCTGAAGACGGTGCCTAGCCGAAAATGCCATCACTTGTGAGATAATGCGCATAACACCAGGGCATTACTATTACAGTCCAGTGCAGGCGAAAAAAGGACACCAAGAACTCTACGGTCTCTAAGGCCCTCCAAGTGCAATATTTTTATGCAAATCATGGTCATGAGATAAAATTTGCATACAGAGAGATACACTTACATATGTGCTTGTTTCATTTTAATACAGAAAAAAATTGGGCTACCTCAGCTTGGAGCTGTTTGGTGTCGCATGAAAACGCAGTCCAGAGTCCTCCGAGGAGGAAAAGTGAATGTGACTTTTATCAGTGGACAGGTAATTGCATTGCTCCAGGAAAATCGCTGAAAAATCCGAATCTGGCGGAAGCTGGCTCAACCACCTGCTATAGTCCGGCAACAGTTCATATGACATCGAAAATATCGGCCTGTTGTTACAGATTAATTTTATATAATAACTGCAGAATGCTGGTATCAGAATAAATTCCAATTATCTTGATAAATTTGTTATTTTTCGAAAACGAGAATGAGAAAAATTGATACTAATGAAAACTAGCAAGTTAAAGTTAAAATAGGAAAAGCAATAGTGTTTAAAATTTACTTAAACTGCTGTTTTTTTTTAAATATCTTCCGATTTTTCAGAAGTAATAAACTAAATTAAATTAACCCTTTCATTTTCTTTGTAACTTAATATCGTAAGTTTTGATTTAAATATTCAAATTAAATAAAATTAAAATTGATCTTAGTCTCAGTCTTGAAAGTCGAATATTGGTTTTGATCTTGCTACCATAGGTATGACATTGGAATTGGACTGTTTACAAGACCGAGCCTGTATATGACTATGACAGTAAAGCCAAGACCGAGTCAGCTTATCGCCAATTTTGTATGGGATTTAATTCAGGACAATGAGTCACACGGTGGCATTGTCTTGTTGAAAATCGAACTTATCCTCGAATAGCAGATAGCGCGATATATGTACAGGGAGTTTTTTTCAGATCTTCCTAATAATCGACGCTATTCCTACTATTTTAATTTATATTAAGAAATGCTTTATTCCATTATTTGTTTTTTTAGTACAAGAGGACTAGATGACTGTATTTATTTAATATCAAAAAGCTAAAACTGAAGAAGTCATTTTCTGATTCTAGCGCGTTATCATTATTTATCATTACCACAAATCTGATTCCTACAGACAAAAACCCATGAACAAAAGTACAATGCAGTAGTCATTAAAAATTCCTTCAGCAGAGGCGTAGTCCTTTCAAAAATTTCTATGACTCCACTTCGCACAATTAGTCCGGCGGCTCTCTTTCAAACAATTCAAATATTTGTACAGATAATGACTGGCCATTGAGAGCATTGTAGTCGGGAATTGATTTTCGAAAAGCAAATTGTGTAAAATGGGAATTCCGTCGAAAACTCTGAGTATTTCGGAGGCAGCGAGGATTCCACTTCCTTTTGCCGCAGACCACTCAAGTACCTCATTTAATAACTCCGCACACCCTCGCGACCCGGTGACCGGAGAAAGGAGGGGAGGGGGAGGGGTGGGGGGGGCGGTCAGTGCTGAACGTCGATTTGGCGAAAATGCGGAACGAAAGTGACCCGAAAGTCATTTCATAAATTGCTGCCATCATGTAATCGACTTGTTAATTGAATTTTGGGCAATGACTTCCTATTCATTCAGTTCGCTCACTTCGTTATTCTGTTTCTGTAATTGCGTCCTTGCCCGGCCGCACTCGCATATTTCAGCTGCGAATGAGAACGGAGCTATGTTGAGCTACGTTGAGCTACGTGCGTCTATGTATTAATCTGGCTGTCCTCGCCGATGTCCTTCGACAAAGTTTATAAATTCCAAATCCTGGCCGGGCTCGCTGCCCTACAAATGTGTGCGAAATTGTGACTGAATTGTTGATTGCCAGAGAATGTCCTGCCATTCAATTAGTAGAGCCGTATTGTGACCGGTGGGCTCTACCAGGCACTTTTGTCAGGAAATGAACAAAAGCGGGGGAGGATATTGTGAAAAGAATAAATCTCGTGAAATTTAATAATTAAATCATGGGATACCGATCAAAATAGAGATTTCTAGGCCAGATAGCTAAATCTGGGGTTTGAATCAGGGCCGGCGGACTACCGCCTGCAGATTAAAAACGAGACAGAGGAAACTATGAATAAATACAATTTTTACGACTTCGATACAGTGTACGATAGCAAAACAAAGAAGTAAAACTCCCATGCGCACCATATTTCGCTGAAAACTTTATAAATTGTTTTCGATAAGCGTTTTTTTTATTTTTTTATTTTTTTGTTTTTAAGCATGCACAAATAAATTCGTGCAAACAACAGCACTCTTGCACTGGGCCCCAGACACACAATTCATTTCTGCGAAGCGAGGTTTATGTGCAGTCGCTTTATTTCTGGCGCTGGGCGATATTATCGCAACCCATTCAGAGCACTTTATCCATGAAATTACATTCCACCACTGTGAAAGACGTAGTCGACAAACCAAAGCATTTCATTGTTGAAAATTGGTTTGTCCTCAGCCAAGAAGTTCCGATTAGCCATTGACCCACCCTGTCAACAGCTTCAGCCACAGATTCACATCCTTGAAATCCTGCAGCTAGTGTATTCCTTCCCTTGTCTCTGCTCAGCAGAAATTGCGACTAGGAGCGGTTTTCCTTATTTCTTATCGTCTGGCAGAAAATCTACCGCCACTAGAACGATATTAAGTGGGGAAAATGAAAATTATGAAAAATATTTAATGAATTCTCTTCGTTTCAGGATTTATTAAATCGTTTTTCGAATAAGGAACAAGGCTTAAACTGATCTTTCTAGGTAGAAACGCATTTAATATCATTCATCAGAAATTCTATGAAAATTGCAGTTGCATTACAATCAGTTTATAGCTAAATAATTCAAAGAATTTCTATTTGTTTTATATAAGAATGGATTTTGCATAATTTCACTATGAGATATACTCAGAAATATCAACCTGTCACGGTATATGATAAGAATAACTCCTAACTCCTTTCTCCGCATTTTTCTTCCGACGTAAGATGTAATTAAAAACAAGCTACAGTGATTTACACTTAAAATTTTAATCATTTTTATATTGGAAAAACAAATTTGGTATACACTTGGAAATAAAGATTTTGATATTAATGAATCCCTAAAACCCCTTGTACACAATTTTGCCCAGGACATTTTAGCAATAAACTTCTAAAATAGAAATTTCATTAAGTTAGACATTTTCACTAGCCAAATTAGACCTGCTAAAACTGAATGATGGATCGAAAGGTATAAGAAGTCTTGCAAAAAAGGTTTGCTGCTAGTTCTAATACAAAAAAAACGAAAATATCGTAAAGCAGAAACCTCGGAATCATTAGATCTGCTCATCTTAATACCATTCGATTTTTACACAAATCTATCAATTCTAGATAAAATTGAAGAGCTCTTATAGCGCTTAACTACTATCAGAAATACGAGTAAATAAAAAGAATGAGTTTTCTAGCTTAGCCTTGTGAATATTTATGTAAATAGACAGTTTTGTTTTGTGATATTTTAAAGCAATATAAGTTAAGGTCTTTTAACTTTTACATAGAAAAGCCAGTGACTGTAAAATTTTTCATGTTTTCAATTTAAAATTCGAGTTCTACGAGTCTCAAACAAATGTTGTAACAAGTAAAGAGTACCTACAGTAAAGGCTTAAATAAACGTTGACATCTCTAGTGACTTTTCGTGTGTTTAAAATTAACATCTCATAAGCGATGTTAAATCTGAGAGTTTAGTTTTAACTATGTATGAATTCGATTCCATTTTTGTGTCAATGTCAGTCTACATCAGAGGTTCATTGCATACCACGAAAATATCCTGGCCGTAGGTATATATGCATGACGGTAATGCAGAATTGCATTTATCGAGCAGGGGGTTTTATCGAAAAATATGCAAATGTGCTCAATTCCGCTGGTCAGAAGACTTATGTCTGCCAGCGAAACGTTTCCGACTAATTCCGGGATAGTACGAGGTACGAGTCTACTTAAATTTTGTACGAGTCGCAATTTGAATTTCAAAACAGTCAATCTATGTTTAATGTCCTGGAGAGTCGGCGAAGGACAATAAAAGTCGAAATCACGTTCGCACAGCAATAAATGTATTCGAAAACTGTGGCGATAGATCGAAGAGTGCACAAACTAAAGGGTTATCATCATTCCATGAAAAATGCAAATAAATGTCGTCATATCCCTCGCATAAATTTTTTATCGATTTCCCAACATACATTCGTACTACGTCGAGAAGGTATGGAATGCGGTGGAAACTCCTTGTCCTTGGGATCCCTGCGACTAGTAAAATTTAGTGCTCCTTGCGCTGCGGGTCGGACAGTTTTCCGCTGCTCTTTATGGACCCATTACCCCTCGCCGCGGCGATTGCCATCTTTTCTGGTTTTTGCAGTAGTCCTTTCCGGCCTAAAGTCTTATCGTCGATCATGCACATAATCACCTTTGGAGTCCTTTCGGACATCCCCAAGCACTGATTGTTGTCTTGTGCTGTGGCCCTATTCCGGCCCCCCATGGCGCTCCATTTCTGATCCAAGTGGATGCTGCGCATTATTTCCAAAAATTTATGCATTTAATCTTCGGACAATTCAATCTGTATATACAAAAGTGTCTGTATCCTTACATGCTTCGAGTACAAGAGAAAAGTATTTCTGATTTAAGTTAAGGGCAGCTCGCCCCTCACTTGAGGGTCAGCAGCTTTTGTGCCGCCCATCGGAATGTGTACAAATCCAAGAGTTTCATGAATATACCTGGGAACAATAATTCATTTCCCATTCGTGCGCGGCCCCCGATTAAAAGGCACCAGGAGAAAAAAACTGGAGCGATTCATTACTGCTTGCATCAGGCGGATTTATTGCTTGTTTAATTTAATTGGGTACCTTCCCAACATGAAAGTTATTCAAAAGCGCCGGTCCCTTTGCACGTGCTCTTCATCCCCAATTAAGCTTCGCCATTTTATGTTTTTTCTACGCTTTTTTTACCAACTTTTACATTTCATTTTAATTATGGACACAACAATCGGAGCTACCATCTAAAATCACTTTTGACCCTCCGAACATGCTTTCCTTATGCGAAGATGAAAGTAGATTTGGGGGCGGTAACTGAAACTTTAAATTCATATTTGAAATTTTGACCAATAGAAAATTTGATATTTTTTTAAAACTATACCACATAGCATGAAATTATTACTCCGAAGCAATTAAAGAAATTCTAATAATAAGCAGTTGTCAGGGCCTCTGGTAGTTCAGTTGTTAGCACACTGGACTATCGTCCCAGAGGCTGTAGGTTCAAATCCCACTTATAACCATAGTCCCTTGCGTTACGTGGTAACACAATAGGCCAAAATTAGCTTAAGTGTACCTTTCTAGGCAACTTCACCAATCTAACCTAACCATACTTAAGCCTATTATGTGTAAGTTCGCATCAGTAAAAGGGCAAAAAGGTAGTAATGTTAAGAGAACTTTATCGTAATTTTCATGTATTTAAAAATTTTCGTGGAATTGACAATTATTTATTTAACGTTGTCTATCATTGAGAGAAAAACTTTAATAATTTTAACTATTTTATATAATTATGATTGCTATCTACTAAAACTATTTATAAATAGTAAAATAAATTTTATATTTCAGTTGAATGTAAAAAGAATTTATTGAAACTAACTATTTTTGTAAGTTCGACTATAGAGAATAGCCTTATTTAAAATTTCTACTCTATTCTATTTCTATTTTTTGAATTTCCGCGGACTTCATATATTCGATTTTCGATTATTTTGTGGCGTTCATTATTTCATATTTCAAATAGCATAACAACGCTTTTGAATTAGTTACAATTATTGGCTAATGATTGGCTAAAAATCTTCTTCATTCGATAGTACAACTATATGTTTTCTTTCGATGTATGAACTATGAACAAGGACCCGAAATTAATCAAGGTAAGCAATAAAGGTACAATTCGACAGTATTTAGATATGCTCCTACAGGTTTTTTTTTTATTCCAAATCGGTTGCCCAAGTTCTTCTGTCTGTCTGTTCTTTAGAGCACCCAAACATACCAATTTCCGAATTTTCTTCTGTGTATATTCTAAGCAATAACTTAATTTTTAAAAATAATTTGGTAAATATTTTTTAGAATTTTACGTAGAACAAAAAACCCAATGGGTACTAATTCGATACCAACTGACTAATCTTTTCCTTAAGCAAAATTCGACTGAATAAGTAATAAATCCAGCTCCTTCGATTCTAAAACCAGGAGCTCTGTCAAGATCTACCTCAGCTTATAGTCTTCCCAGTGGAAGCATCACGCCTCCAGTGAATAATAGATTAACGGCATTAGTCATAAATAATAAATCAATTCTGAAGTATTTCCAATAAAATTATTCCACCTTCTGCCCTGCGACGAACGCCGTCAAGGAAACGATTCTTCCCGCTTGCTACTGGAGAGTGGGTGTTCTTTAAAAGAAAAGCTGGCTATCGTAACTTGGGACTGACTGCCCGGGAGGGGCGGCAGCACTCGTGCATAAAATCCAGGATGGAACTGAGGTTCCTATGCATAAACCTCAGCCTAGTACTAAGTTGTTGGACCGGGATGGCTGAAACGGGTGGATGCGCTACGTTTTTTTTTTTTTGTGATAAAACCTAAAGGAAGACACTGAACCGGATGAGATGATCAAGGACCCGTCAGTGTATATCGAGATAGCAGTTATAAAGATGTCTTCAAGAAATATGTGCATCCCTGCAGGGCACCCGAGCAGAGGATGATTCTTTTCCGCGACATCTACGCCAAAATAAACCGATTAAGGTTCCCGGGAGGACGAGTTAACCTGATGTGATCCTCCTCTGTGAAATATTTCAGGAGATTAATGACTAAGTTTTTCCGCTCGACGGCGGATGGGGATCATTTGAGCAATTTTATTGGACCCCCGATGTAGTTTTGAGGGCCAATACCGGTAGAAGTCACTAGTTGTTATCACCTGACAGGGAAGTTATTACTTCCGGACTATTAAATGATTCCCTGAGTAGCCAGCCATTCGATCGAAAACTATTTTATTCACGAATAGACTGACTCTTTAAGAGCCCAATCCCTCCCTATATTGACATTCTCGAGATAAAAGACCGAGAGCTAGAGCATAAATAATTCGTGCAAAATTAATTGCATATCCTCGGTTCCCGTGGCTGTTTCTTCGGAGTAACTTGAGTGTGAATGAGATTATGTGGCGTTTCTTAATAAATTCTATAGCATCTCCCGTGGGCATGTTCCGCTAGAAAAGTTCCATCCCACATATACGGGAAAACTTAAATTGTACCAAGAGGAAAACTGGAGGCAAATAGAAACTGTGGCAACAGGCATGGTACCAACTAAAAGTTCACATCGCAATTGTGCCCCAAGTTTTGGCTGTGTCTGCGCAATTATTTCATATTCATAAACAATCCTTATCGGAATATTATTTCAGCAAATTCGCATATAACTCAAATAGGATAAGCGAAATAATTTGTACGAGAATGCCAGACATGTTAGCTAAGTGCAGGCCTAGTTAGATTAGGGATGTTGGAAAATTGCCTCTGGGGTCTTGGCGGATTGCATTTAAAAAATACCGCCAACATTTTTCCCCGGATCCTGGCATTCAGAGGATAAAAAAATTGGAAATGATTCAAATTTAAAGAGACGCTGAGATGCTGAGACGGAGTAAAGCTTCTGAGAAATGCTTACTTTTTTAATTATTCGTCTTCTCTTTTCATATTTTCATAATTTATTTCATATGTAAATATTTATAACATATATAAAAGATGATTTACCCTGCTGCATGTAACGTTCACCAATGTTAAGTAATTTTTGTAGATGCGAAATGGGATGTAGGATTTCTTGAAATTTAAAATTTTCCATACCCATTATGAATTATTGTAGGCTTCAATTTCGTAGCCCGACATTAGTTTTCATTCAAACTGCTTAATGTAAAGGCATTTAGGTTGCCGTATTAGATATTCTATTTTGTATTTAGAAATTTTTGTAGAATATTCGAAGAAATCATCTGCTAAAACCCCTTAGTATTGAATTTCATAGCAATCCCTTGAAGTTTAATTTTATTTTTATCTACTTGGAGTCCGCCTTCTTGAATTTTGATATATTTGAATTATACCCCAAAATACCCCTAGACATTAATTTTGATTAAAATTTCTTACAATTGAGGAATTTCAGTCACCATATTGGGTCCAATTTCCAAATTTTCATAATAGATTCGAAATTAATAGTCATAGCCTAGCCATAGTACTAATTTTCACTTAAATTAGTTGAAGTTTGAAAATTGTTGGTCACCATATTCAATTTGCTATATTAGATTTCCAAATTTTTACCACATATTCGTAATCAGAACTTCCAAAAACCTTTAAATATCAATTTTTATGGCTATTTCTTGATATTTACAAATTTTAGCCGCCATTGTGAGTTTGTTGTTTTGAAATTTTGCGAATAAAAATTAGCCTATATGCTAGCCCAGAATATGTAGCGCTTTCACTCAAAAAATGAAAATGATTGGACCAAGCGTTTAAGAGCGATTGAACAACAAACTAACGAACTTTCGATTTTATGTACATATAAATTTTAATCATATTTTATCAATTTATGAATTAACCTTAACATATAGTTATATATCGCAGGGAAGTTTTTACAGCCCTTTTTAAGCTCTACAACTTTTCTATAGAAAGCATTCATATATCTCTTACCATTAAGCCAGCGTTCGTAAGAACCGTAGTCGCTCGACCGTTTTCTCGTCGATTTACGTTGTAAAATTGGTTTCCACGAAAAGCCTTTTTATTTTGAGGGGATAATATACAGTCTATGTCCACGCTGAAGTTCCATTCTAAATATTGATGGAAGAATTTTTGATATCGTATAAGTTCGGAGATTACTTCCTACATTTAAACTTAAAAACTTTACATTTTTATGTGTAGGTGATGAGTAAGGTTTCATGTATATTAGATATAAATTTCGAGATTTGAAACTCAAAATGCAATTATATTTTATCGATTACCTATCAATCCGATGTTTATTTGCTCGAAAATTAATAAAACTTCGTTAACCAAATCTTTAATCGTATGGTATAATGCGATACTTAAAGTTGCATTCTCGTAAAATGAATCTATGAATTGCTTTAAAATTCAACGCTCTCTGGCAGGGACCAGATCCATTCCAAGAGTCTTATCCAACTCACCTGGAGCTCTGTTCCAATTTCGCAATTTCCTCAAATCCTTTGGGAGAAAGGCGCTTCAAGTCTCCCTCACTTCCAATTTTTTTTTTATTTTTTTTTATTTTATTTTTTTTTTTGCAAAAAGAAACTTGGACTGGAAATGTCATGACCTCCTGGAATTTTCTCCTTGAAAAATATCTTAATATCCTTTTTACCTTTCCGTGCCCATATCCCTTTCAGGTTGTACCTTATTCATTTTTCTTGTCAAAGGGCTATCACTTTATCAGTTGTAATTTTCTGTTTACAAGACTTTTTCCGGCAATCCTTTTCCTTTTCGCATTCGCTTGAGTGTTCCTCCCGGTTGGGCAGGAGGCCAAGACAGGATAGGGATACATTCGGGAACGGTGTAGCCATGTGTTTGCCTTTTGGGGGGGCGGGGGGTCAAGAAATTGGGGGATCTGTCAACGTGAGAACTGTTTACTGAACTCCCTTCATTTATCTTAAGAAGTACCACTCAAGGGATTTCATGGTCCTTCCCGTTTAACCTCGTCCCTTTTTCCTAAGGATGTGATTTCTGGACGTTGCTCAAAGTGGTTCATTCTGAGGATTCCAAATTGATTATGTGATCTGTTGCGAGAAAATCATGAGATTGCGTGGTTTGTGGCTACCATTTTTTTACGAACGGTTAAGGTTAACTCAGGATATTTGGTTCAAATATTTTATTTAAGCTCTATTGCATAAAATATTATTTAAATTAGGTACAATTAGCACAATATTTCAAAAATTAAGTAGAAAATTAAGTAAAATTGTCTTCGCTTATTAAATTTTTGGAATTTGACTACTTAGAACCCCAATCAATTTTATCGGTGATATCGCAACAGTCAGGTTTCGGCGTAAGTATGAACTTAAGGCTACAAGACCTTATGTAACATGAGGCCGTTATTTAATTTTGAAAATAAGGTGCGTTTCAAAATTATAAACGCACTCGATATTTTAAAGTTTGTACATATTCCACTAAATATTTTTAAGAACCACTGGCACTAGCTAACGATGTTTCAGCTTAAAACACATTTTCGAAAGGGAATGGAAAAGGTTTTGGGATGATACTTGTGGCGGTATGTAGCTTTTTCCACAGATGTTTATCATTCTGAAAAGGAAAAAAGGCATAATTGATGCTCTTCAGACCGAAAATAAGTCAATACGAGCTGTTACTCGTCAATTATATTGGTCAGAATTGGAATTATTTAAAAAATCCTCCACACTATGGCAAGAAAAAGCAACCTAGCCGATATCAAGTATTAACTGAGCTGGATAAAAGGAAAATTGCGAACATTACATCAAATTCAATAAAAATTTGTAATGATATCAAAAGAGAATGCAACTAATCGGTATCCAAAACAACAATTTAGAAAGCATTGGATGCTAACAAAACTATAGCTCGGCGAAAATGCAAAAAGTAACACATTTTAAAGAACACAATAAGACTGCCATGTAAGAGTTTGTTCGAAAAAAACATAAAATTATGAATTTTTGATTGTTACTCTGTCTATGAATTTAGTCTACTCTACGAGTAAGTCTTTGAAATTTTGTTCATGTAACTAAATTTAATAAATTAATAATTAATAAATTTTCTTTATGTAGGTTGTCTTTAGTTATGAAAAGAAGTTTAACTTGGACGATCGTATTGGAAAGATTTACGAAAAGTACCCTGATAATTCTCCAAAAGAAGTTTTTAAGGTGAAAGTCTCATGGGATGGGGTGTATTTAGTTCTCTTGTAACTGTCCCTATTGCTTTCACTTCTACTAGAATGGATAGTTAAGAATACCAAGCAGTCTTAACTAATCACCTATTACCTTATTTAAAAAAGTTTCGTCGCATTCCCCTCACCTTTCAGCAGGATAATGCGAGAATACGCAAATACGAGTAGAACTACTATAGGTTGGCTTCTTGAAAAGAATATGACGGTCATGGGACTGACCAGCATGCTCTACAAATTGGCAATCCTACAGAGAGTTTTTGAGGCATCTTATCTAGAGCAGTTTATGCATAAAATCGGCAATTTCAAAATGTGGGAGCTTAAAATCGCAATAAATAAAGCGTGGAAGAACATTATTATGGATATAATATAAAAATTATTAAATTCACTGCCAAATCGAGTTTTTGAAGAGATTAATCAAAAATAAATAAATGTTTATTCCCTTAGATCTATAAATTTTGAATAAGCACACTTTTACATTACTTTTACTCTAGCTGCGTTTATAATTTTGAAATGGGGAAAAATTAATATGTTAAGCAAATCTTTATAATAAAAAACGTAACAGTCTGCATACCTCAATAAAAGTCTTGTTTCATTACCTTCATTTTAAATAGTACTAACAGTCTGGGAAAAAAGTTTATGGTATTTCTGGAAATGGCTCAAATAGGCAGTGCAATTTATAATTTTTAAATGCCCCTTATTTTCTACTAATCATAAAAAATTAAAATAATTAGTTATTTTCCCTTATTCCTTTCGTTCCTTCTTCGTTCATCGTCAACGTAAGACAATTTGTAATTAATTCTAGTTCTAAGAAGCTTTTTCTTTCGTGTAAGGTCACAGAAACAAAAGTTGGTTAAAGTATTACAGGATGGGATGAGGTATAGATTTAGGATGAGTCAGTAAATTCCTAAAATTTAATAATAAACTGAAAACTTTTACGATTGCATTAGTAGCGCGTACATAATGTCGTCGAAAGGCCTTCGACCTATTTCTTTTTAAGTTTTTAGGAAGTTTGTTTCACTATTTTGTATAACAATCGAGATCAAGGTTTTAAATGAATGAAATAGCTCTTGAATCAATACAGGGACTTTTCTCGTATGAGGACCACACCCACTATTTTTTCTCGTATCAATTTCAAATTTGGAGCCGGTATTGTGTGCATTCTTGCACCGAGGCTCCTCTCATTTGGCGCAAATATGCCGCGGGCGGCTCGCTTAATCGGGCTCCTTATCGGATTTTTACCTCTTGGTCAATTTACATGATGGTAATTAATTATTCATTACGACCCCATAATTTCCCAATAAGCCCATTCGCCCGAACCAGTGAATTGACGAATTTGTTACGTGACCAGTGGCCCGGCTCGCCTAGCAATCCGCCCTCACCCCTCTTCTCACGAGCAGAATAATTTACTCAGCATCATTACGGGCTTAATCCGACGTGATTATGTGCTCGGTAATCAGAGCAAGAAATTTCGACATTTCGGTTGCTATGCAGATAGGCGGTCGGCGCCGGTGTGAGCGGGCTCACCAGGTGGTGCCCGGTACCCATTCATTTATGCATGTTGGATTTAGTGCTTATTTCTGTACAACATGATTTCAGGAAGCTAACCGATTGTAGCGACCATCTTCCCCGCATACCCCACTTATTAAGTCCAAGTTCAACTGTGTAATTAGTGATTTATGTCCCCAGAAATCTGGGGGATGTAGCCCACTTGTGTTCGGCCGTGACTCGTGTCTTCTGCCAAAGCTGGTAATTGGTACAGCCCACCATACCGCCCCCGACCATATGACACATGTCCTCGGCGCCTTATACCGCCAGAAGTATTTGAACGTGATATCAATTTGCGAGATTATAGCCATAATAAACCTCCTCGCCCCAGCGCTTCTTCACAGGAATTTTGCGATACTTGCACAAATTGGAACGGATGTGCGGTCATAACGAGCAAATGGCCCTGTATCTGGACTTCGAATCAAAGTGGATGAGGACGGGAAAGTTGGTCCTGTGCAGTCATTTTACGATAGAGTGGATGCGGGGGTGTTGGTCGTTGTAAACAAAGGGACATGGTGGCAATGATTGTAATTATTAAGAAATTGTTCATAGGAAGCGGTTAAAATTCAGTTGAATTTTGCCCGACTTTCAACCCTAGTTCAAAATCGTTTAAAACCAGCGATGATTGCAATCGTCTCTGCAATTCAAGAGATATTTTTTTTGGTTTTGCATTGGTTACATCTCGACAGTAATTTAAGGATGTTAATATAAAAATTTAATCGTAATTCAAAATTATAAAGGGGTTATTGAGTTAAGCTGTATTTAATGAATACTTTTTTGGACAATAACGTTTAAATCTAATTGTTATTTCTAAGGAAAGCAACAAAGGGCTATGATTTAGCAATTTATGGTTCTATGAATGCATTCATTTATGATTGTATGTATGTTAGTATGTAAGAAAAAAATTCTCTTTCCTATACAGAACAATAGTCTGCCAATAGCAGCATGACTTTGTAAAATGTAAAGATCTGCTCTCACCAATCTAGCATTATTTAAAAATTTTGCTCTAATGCCCTAGAGACAGGCAATCAGATTGACGCATTTTATAAAGAGTTTTTTAAATATCCTATAGATGGTTATGTTTACCATTTTAATAAAGAAACTTTACCATATGGTCATTCACGTTAATGGATCTTTTCTTACTTAACTAACAGAAAATAAATTGCAGCAATGGATAACTTGCGTTCTAGGATAACTGCTGCCGTTTCGGGTGTGCCACAGGGTAGTTATTGTGGTCCTATATTATTCATCTTATTCATAAATGATATAGTCAAATGCTTCTCGTATGCAAATTGTCATATTTATGAGATTGATTTATATCATACATAATTTTAATGATTAACTGATGTTGCAAGAGGACTTAGATAAGTTAACCGAATTGTGTGTTAGTAATGAACTACACTTTTATATATTTAAATTCGGAGCAGTATGATTTTATCACTCAGTAATTCGTATACCATTCAATTACTCTATAAATTTTGATAGAAAATTATATTTCTCTAATAAACTTAAAACATATCATATTTAAGACAAATAAAACTCTTAGTTTTATTAAGAGAAATATCAAAGAATTTTCTAATAATTTTTATTTAAAGGTTTATTATATTTGTCTTTCGTGAGATCACTTCTTGACTATGATATAAATTATGCTGTACATATCAACAGAATTAAAGTAGCACAGTAGTCCTTTACCAGATTTTTATCCTATAAAATAAACTGGTAAAAATCAACTGTGCCTAGTTATGGTTCAAGACGTATGTTTTGTATAGCAACCCTTCAGTATTGTTATGACTATTGCTGTGCTTATTAAAGATTTATTGTGCTACGATATTAATTACATTTGGCTTTTAAATCTAATAAATTTGTACGCTTTAGAAAGGGGTTCGTTCACGAAATTTATTAATTGCCCCCTGACAACGAACTAATGACTATATGTATTATAAATAAAGTTTTTCAATGTTCTCCTAAATTTCACAATAACTAGACTAAAATACAAAAGTATGGTAATTTTTCAAATATATAAAGAATTAAGGCTCTTACTTCTTATAGTAGTTGTGGTTTTTATAGTCTGTAAAATCAATATGTAATTGATAAATGTAAATCATGCAAATTTAAAATAATTCTATGGCACTTCATATCAAATGAAAGGTTTTGATAAACGCATATCAAACAAATTTGTAAATTTTCGATATAACTAAGGCTTTATGAGTTATGAACGAAAATAATTTCAAGTGCTTTTAGCATAACTTTTTTGAAGAGACTTATGTAATTTGTATGCAACAAATTTGAAATAAATAGAAATTTCATGTTTTACAAATATGATAATTCCATTTCCGATATGAACTCTATTGAACAATTGTATTGGAAATTGTTTGAGCATATGACATGTAAATTTCATAGATAACTCTATAAAACTGAGCATACCTAACCATATCTAATCTAAATAAATAGTATGAGATGAGATGTAGTGTGGTACTACACTAGGCGTAATACTACAATAAATAATAAATTTTTATATATGATATTTTCGTGCATGTTTTCATATACTTTGAAATAAATTAGTAGGTGAAAAACATATTTATTTTTTTGATCAAACATTGTAAGAAGCCCTCAGCTCGGTATGCTTATACTTCGTTTTATTTTTAAATATGAATTATTTCCAGCTCTGCTAAGGACTCTTAGTAAATGTTGTTAGTGGGTTAACTGCTCCGTTTCACGCGAAAAATGGCAAACTAGAACTGAATGGCTCTTACAATTCTTCCTCTAGAGGTGCTTAAAATATTTGCGAAAGGAAAATCTCTGTTAATTCCATCACAAATTTGTATTCTAAGCATAAAGTACTTTTACTGAAGGATTTATGCTATCTCGTTATGTTCTATCCAGTGAATTTCTGTTGCCAATAAGTCGCACTTGTGAGATGCCCTGAAAACAAACTCAGGAGTAGTAGACTCGTGAAGGAATTCATCGTCACTATAAATCTTTTTATGGCCACAGCAAACCCCGTTCCGAGATTATGTTCGAAATGTCGTTAACGTGTCGTAAAACCGCAGGTCTTCGTCCAAGAGGATGCAATCGGTCGTAATTGCGCTCTTCTGCCTAATTGGCATTATAATTTCATAACTCGCGGCACTTGGCCTTACGTTACCCCGCATGGCCCTGCGCTGATGCCAAAGGGCTCAATTGGTTGACGATGGGGATTGGGCCATGCCCTGAAAAAGAACCAGCTCGGCGGCACGACGTGTGAACAGATCCTCTGAATGGGGGCGAAATGAAAAGCTCCTTTGCGCTAAATGCAGATTACGCGAAAGAGGATAATGAGCCAAGATTATATTCATTGCTCGTTTTTCAACTTGGCAAACTGTCGCGTGCTCATTAAGATTTACTGAGCGCAACAAATGGCGCTCTGCACATTCCGGGAAAGATGGTCGGGAGACGTCGGGAAACCGGGAAGAAGAAGCCTCACGCTCACTATCGTTCAAGTGGGAAATGAGGTCTATTTAAGCTGGATTTCTTTGGTAATTGCAAATTCTGGGGACAAGCTGGGAACGCTGAGATTACGGATACAAGCTGTGTTCGAAATTAGTTCCGCGCCCCGGTGGGCGGTTTGAAGTTAGGGGGATGGAAAAAGGTTCGGAGATTACGCCTGTAAGGACTTTTGTGGGCCGGGAGTTGAGCTAATGTTTTTTGTAATTGACGCTCATCTTCTGCATTATTCGCCGATTTTGGCTGACTACATGCCTTTCGGGATATTTAAGGAAGCGGAATGCTTTTAAAGCATCGACTCAAAGTGGTGCTTTTGTATCAAGGACATCAATCTCCAGCAGAATGAAAGCGACTCAAACGATGACAGAGGTCGGAGCCAGCATCCTTCTTCTTTTCAAATCCCTTTTATTTTCATGTGACATATTTGCCCAGCCATGCCCACGTTCCAAGGGATCGAGTGGACCCCGATAATTACCTTCTTTTTTAATAAATGTGGGTGACTCCTACCTGATCCTATTGCAGGTTATAAATGATTCAGTCCCGCTCCGGGTCACAAGTCAGTTGACGATTGCATCTGCACACCGACGGATGATGGTATCACGTCCCCGCCGGAACCCTAGAGAACCTCTGTGGAGCCCAGCGATGCTGGCTGACTAATATATGGTCTTCTATTGAACGTCAATTTATGTGAAATATTAATTTAACGTGCCGGAATTGACTGTGCCGCAGGCCCATTCCCCTTCTCCGCGTCACTACAGAATTACGTTATTAGGAGCTGAAGCGCTCCCGGGCCGATCACCCTGGTTACACCATCTCGGGAACATGAGAAATGAACAGGCGTTTCAGGTTGATTTGGGTATACGTCATAAATTTAATGTGACGAGTATTGATGCGAATGTCTTCGGCTTCGGCAGGGCTTATTATGCTTCTTATGAGGCGGAAATACAATTTTACTTGAATTTCACTAAATAATGCCTTCGTGTTGCCTCGCATGTCAGCCCTTGTCAAATTGGGTATCTAACGAAATGTGACTATTAAATTTTGGGTTTCGATTCAATTAGACCTACGCAGATGAGGCTGCGAGAAGCTATCCCCCGTTCGTAAACCCACCACACAACGGTGAGCCAACTCTGAAAATTTACGAGGGGGAAGCACATTAGCTAGAACATTCACGACAGTGTATAAGAGGCAAGGGAAGTTATTAAACTGGTTAGCTATCGGTAAGATGAACAAATGGATGTGAAGATGTAATTGGTATAGTACAGAACGCCCGTTTTCGAGGAACGTAGGAACGTAAATCTTTGTTTAACTGTCTCTCTTTAAGGAGACAAATGTGTGAACACTCCCTTTAAAAATTTGAACATATAAATCAAGAAATAGAAATTTAGGGTACCAATTCGAAATAATTCCAAGTATATCTTCTCGTAAATTCAAGTGTGGTCTCAAACACAATGTTACTTAATACTCTAATGCAATTTCTAGTATACTTTTACTAGTACTCGTATAGTTTCTAGTCTTATTTTTGCAATTAGTGAGAGTCAGTTTTGCAGTAATTATAATTTTTGCGACTTGATCCATATACTACCGCTGCTAAGTTTTATAAAGAGTATAACACTAGGTTTTGGCTTCTTCGTATCTTCCTGCTAGTAATAGTAATGCTAGTAATAATACTATGTATAAGGAAGAATTGTAATAACTACAGAGCTAACGTGATTTAATTGCAAAAAGAAAACTAAAAACTAGTACTATGCTAACTTACTACAATTGCAAAAATAAAAGTGTTAAATTTGCTAACCAAAACTGGCAAGTTGTTATTAAAGAACTGAGCAAATATTGAGACTCTTTTAAACTCACAGACACAAGATTTTCCCGTGTTTATCAAAACACTGCTAATAATGTCTAGGCCAGCAACTTGACATTATTTCTACATTTCAAATATTTTTTTTTAAATAACAAAACCCACAGTCTTGATGAGATGTCGGCCTGTTTTTTACATGTACCTATGTTTTTGATGGGCTATTATTTACTGGAAACTACTCACTCATCAATTTTTCGAAATTCTTCATTTTCAAATAAATAGTCATAATAGTACCTGGGCGACCAAGCTTTGCTCAGGGTAGCTATAAAATGTCTAGCTAGATCTATCTATCTATCTACTTCAGTTTGGATTAGTTTGCAATAATTCTGTAATAGATAAGCAATTTAATATACCTCTAATATAAACAACGATTCTCATCATCATCATTCACCTACCAAAGTTTGATTTCATTATGTTCACTTCGCTAACATATATTTAAAATAAATAAGTAGGTGCCTACCTACCTGCTTCAAGTTTTTATTTTTTGTTCTTAAAATTAGTGAGGTTTTTATTTAAGATCTTAGAATTAGGGTTACCTTTAGTGTAAGTTGAGAAGCTTGCGGACTTAGAGATCCATTTCGAAATCTTAAAATAAATAGAAGATGATAAAAGAGAGGTCTAATGATTTTGGGTTACAAACTAATAAATAAACAATTATTTATACAAAAATAGATCTAGCTAGACGTTTTATATCTGTCCTAAGCAGAGCTCAGTCGCAAAGATACTAAAACTGCAATAGCTGCAACAAATTCATTTCAATTATCTTTGATTTCAATTAAATTTTTCACAAATTCGAATGGATTTTTCTATCGAATTATTTTAACTAATTACTTTGAACGAAAAAAAAATAATTAATTTAAACCAAAGGTAACTGAAACGAATTCGCTATTCGTCATATTGCGCGAGCAAATCAAGTTTTTTGCTTAGTGTATAAAAAACGGAAAATATGAATTTTACCAGAAATGAAACCTAGCTAGTTTCTATTTTTTGTCTGCGTAAGCCCCTATATTGTAAATTTCATTGAAATCGTTAGAGCCGTTTTCGAGAATGCAATTACAAGCAAATATACAAATATTGCTGGGATAGTATTGTAATATAAGCTAACATTTTTATTCAAATGGTTTTGCGCTTCAAAGTGTAGTAATAGACAGTGAATTAAACTCAGACAGTTTTCATCTGACTACTTTAGATAATTAAGTTTCAGATTTACTCTTATGTAGTTTATGACTGTAATTATCCTTGTACGCGTGAGTGGGTCTCAAGGCTTAATCATTAACCCTTTAATTTTGTTGGCTATAGTTTCAAAATGATAATTTTACAAAAAAAAACCCCTTTCTCCCCTTCTAATTGGGGAAAATATTGTGCATGTTCGTTCATGTAATCGGAATTTGCCCCAATTAATTTGAAATTCCTTGTAGAGTTGGTCGGTTTGCTTGAAAGCATCACTCCTTGCTATTGTTCGAAAATTCTCACCCGACTCGTTGGTGCCTGGGCCGGAATTGAAGCAATTACATTTTGTAGGCACACACACCGGACATGAGATACAATGCACCCCCTGGCCCCGTACCACTCTCACTCTCAGATTCGATGAATAGCTCACACACCTGAGAGTTTACTGTGAAAATTGTCCACTTTGTAATCCTTTTAAAGCGCCCTTATCCTCTATTAAAGAGTTTTCCTAAGCCCCCTTCAACTTCCTGCACTTTAAATTTTCAATTTCAATTTTGCTGCCGGCGATTGATGGCCACTCCCTCTTCGGAATCGTACCGAAAAACCCAGACTCGGAGCCAGAGTTAGTCGGCAACACCAGGAGCAGAATTTCATTTCCGTTCAAGAATCATAAATAACTTTTCCAGCAAATGTATGTATGTTGCATAAGGGTCCCAACTCCCAAGGCCTATAGTTGCCCCAAATATTTTCACTTCTATTTCATAAAGCGCGAATATTCGCCTACGTTGAAATCAAATAAATTTTTTGGCCGTCCGCATCGTTTCAATTTGCATTTGGCCCCATGATACCCATGTATCCCGGTTTAAAATGCAACGGGTCCGGAGGCCCTGAACAACGATAAAAAGTTAATTTCGGTATTTCTTAAAAATGCATGAAGAAGACATTAGCTTAAGCCCAATAGAATTTGATGCAGAAAGAAAATTAGCATGACTCCCGCAACTCAGTAGCGGGGCTTTACTCCTTGCATTTTAAAAGGGTCCGCCGCGGGCTTCGAAACGAACCTAAATGCTATGAAAAAAGCTGTTGAGCACACCCGCAACAGTGCCTTCCGACGTCGTCGTCGTCGGGCACGTCGTCGTCTGTGTCAACATCACGGATGAAAGATCCATCCGAATCGTCCATACGTCCTGCAGGCGCAGGGCGGAAATGGTGGAACGGAAAAAGCTTCCCGCCACCGAGCCGGGATTTTGAATGAGTCCCCACTGCAGGACACTGGACAGCGACAGGAGCATATTGCAGATTCTGCTGCAGAATAAATCAAATTAAGAGCCACCGGGCTGATGGTGGTGCTGATGGGAGAAGCAATGCGCTCTCCTCCCCTCCTCTTCCCCGTGTTGCACCTTTGCCCGTCGTCCTGTCGGGTACAGGACTGGCCATCCTCTGCTCAGCCACTTGGTCCAGGCGATCTCAATGGATTTCGATTTTTTTTTTGTTTTTTTT
The DNA here is from genome assembly GCA_963969385.1 of Philonicus albiceps. Classification (NCBI taxonomy): domain Eukaryota; kingdom Metazoa; phylum Arthropoda; class Insecta; order Diptera; family Asilidae; genus Philonicus; species Philonicus albiceps. The sequence continues at coordinate 73,674,667 of OZ017772.1, read as the reverse complement.
TTTTTTTGCTGTCACAGCGCATTTCGGCAAACACGGTTCCGTCTTAATGGCGAATATTCGGGCGACTCGATCGCGCTTCAAAGAGTCCAAAGTGGACAAACACCGAACCTGGAAATACGTGCGTTGCTTTTTTGTTCAATTCCTTTTGAGACCTCCGGACGTGGATATTATGTGAGCACTCCACACTATGAATTTGATTGGAAGCCGAACGGGAATCCCACTTTATCGAACTATTGTGCAAAGGAGAGATTTATCAGAAATGACAATTGATTGGGATAAAGATATGCGGCCCTTTTAATCGAAACTGGAAAAATTTATTAGAGTAGAAGTACAGACCTGATATGAGTATTATGCAATCAAAAATAAAATAAATTCTTTTTATAAAAACAAACGCCAAACATAATTATACATGATTTTCAGCTTACATTGCTCCCTGGGTAAAAATTAGATTGTTTTAGTACGCTGGATTAGAGAAACTTAAAATTAAGAACAGTTTGGTTGTTTTAAGCATAGAAAGCTTTAGATTAAAGAATTTTAAGGCTTAATTTAATAAAACTAGGTCGTGGTAATCGCAACATCCGGATATTTAATTGGTTAACACGCCTGATTTTTCTGAGTGTACAAATGCCATATAAAGCAAAGTAGTAAAAGAGTTACTGCTAGTTGGAATTATATCGGTTCCTTTGTACAAGTTTTCATAAATCCTCTATAAAGTTAAGCAGGGAACATTTTTCTTTCAAATAGCAGACTTTTATAACCCTTAACAAAATTAAATAAAAACAGATTTATGTGTAAATACAAAAATATGTGCTATTACCTATGACCTTAAAAGCCAGTTAACAGTTTCCTTCAATCCCACTTGGATGTTCCCTTTTTAGACAGTTTTCAAAGTTGTTGGAAGCACAAAATACTTAGACCTTGATACAATTTCTTCTTTTATTTTTTATTATATAATGAAAATATTATAAAACCGGTAATAGTAAGCCTAGATAAGTAAAGTTTCCAAAGGTCCGATAGCTTGAAAACTTTTAAATGCAGAAAGTCAGAACAGCTCCCAGCTATGAAAGTTGGGCAATCATTTTTATTGATTATAGTTTGCCATTTCATCATGGAAAAAGTCAACGCTTTCAAATTATTAAAATTTATTTGGATAATTAGTGTTCAATTCGTGAAACACATGAAAAATTATATGAATTTTATAGTCGACATAGTCGTCTTGAACGGATTCGTGAATAAGCCAAATTTTTGATTTTAGAGTGAGTCTAATCCCGAACAGGTATTGGCATTATCATTTTATCCAGATAAAGTAATTGTTTGGTACGCTTTGCATATGACGGTATCATCGGCTCTTAATTCTCCAAATTTTACTGGAATCAATGGACCTTATCGAACCATAATCGCCGAGTTTTTATTTCAAAACTTAGAAAATTTCGATCCACATGAAATGCGGTTCCAACAGGATGGCGCTACCGGCCATACGTCTCGCGATTTCATCGATTTTTTGAAAACAAAATACAATGAAAACATTTTTTCATGATTTCGATCTGTTAATTGGCCTCCAAGATGTGCGATTCAACACCGTTGGATTATTTTCTTTGGAGGTATGTTAAGTCATTGGTGCTAACAAACCAGCAACAATTGGTGATCTAGAAGCCAACATTGAGTGAGTCATAATCTCTGTTAACATAACATCGAATTTGTTCAAAAAAGTTATGAACAATTGAACTGACAGGTTACAGCAAATCCGAGAAGGCCTTATGCCCTTTGCTTAAGGTCTTCGATTTCCATACTGCTACCTACTCATTTTCGGAACACAATCTCGGATATAAAAGCAGACATTCGATTTTCACTACAATTTGTTTGAAACATCGCTAAATTAAAAAAAAAACTCAAATTTAATCAATCATCTGAGCCCTATCGTTTTACGTACTCTAAACCAACATAATTAAAAATTGATTTTCAAAAAAAAACTGAGTACAATGATCGAATAAATGCCCGATTTTAGTTTTTATAGGGTCGTTAGCAGTGAAACAAAAATTGTTTCATTTTTATACCTTCTCCCTATTTAGAGTGTATAATTGGAGAAAAAGTAATCAAATTGAAACTTACACCTCTTTCATGTTGGTTCATTGAGTTTTCTTTTATGAGGGTCCTTTCGTGACTACATGCTTAAAATAGAGTGCGATTATTGTTTTAATTTGTATCACAATTTGGTCATTAAAAACGCGAAAAATGCTTTTAATGCTCAAACTTATGACACATGCAAAACAGGAAGAAGTACGAATTAGCCGTCGCCAGGCACGACATGTCCCGCTTACAGTGCCAAATGCACGGATTCATTTCCCTCATTATGCTTAAGTGGAAAAACATACACCTGGCCGCGGCACCTAGTGAAATTATTTCACTTGGTCATTAAGGTGAGCTTAAGCGGCTCCGCCGAAGGGATCTAAGCGGCTTCCCCGCACCACCTCCCCCCCTCTCTCCCACACTCAATCGTCAACCTCACCTCGCATTACTTTTTAATTTGTGCAACAGCGAGCCTTATCTTTGTCCTGAATGGTGGGAAAAGTGCAAATTTTCAATACCCCAACGATGGCTCGCAGGAGCTGCCGCTGGGGGCACTTCCCCTATCGTTGGTCCGGTTAATTACGCTCGATTCAGTGCAGCAGCGAAAACCCCATTTAAAAATGAAATCAAAAGCGTCCTAGCAGCCGCCGCACTGAAGAGGGCGTAGGTGCCTCAGTGCATTTAGCGCTTAATGACTTAACTGTGCGATCGATTTTCGAAATTTCCACAGGTGCACTTTAGGGGGGCGGATGGGGGTGGGGCATAACTGCGTGCTTCGCGGGTGGCATACACAGGGAAGACCTGGAACAGCCTTAACGAGACCCACATGTCACAGACACTGCCAGTGAATCGAGCGGAACTAGAGCCATGCTGGGAAATTATTTTCAGATTTGCTCCCGGGAGGAGCTACAATTCATAAATTTTTCTTCAGGGAGTACTAACTTTACACAGATGAATTGATGCTTCTGCTCCAGCGGATGCTATGAAACTGAATGATGAGAAGGGCTGGTCCTCCCCATCGCATCTCCCAGCGTAAATAGAATGATGTGACCGATTTTAAAAATGTTAGCTGTTGGAAATCTCACAGCTCTGCACTATGATACATGTAATTATACAACACATAAAGTAATATATGTAAGTGTTCTACTAGTACGCGAGTTATATTATTAGTCAAGAACTTTGAAAACATGTGTTTGGATTAAACCAACAGTTCTCATATTCTTTAAACTTTTCAAAACTCAACATTTTTATGTCTGCAAAACAGAAATTTGTTTTGCTATAGGAATTTCATAGCGATAGAAATTGCAAAGAACAAATATGGCGAGAATTATTTATCATCTTTAAACCTTGTATGTTATTAATTTCTATACCTAGTAAAGCTTAAACCTGTAATCTCCTCCAAGTTAGGAATAGGAATCTATCTAAAATGAGGATAATGTCCTTGATAAATGCACATTTCCATCATTGATGTCATTCTATGTCAACGGAGGAAGACTCGTTCTTTGCTTAGCTCTAGCAGTCGGAGTTTGCTTTGCTAAAATTTAATTTGTCCTATTTGTACTCTGAATATATTTTCAATATTAATGTATTTTTATATTAGAGATATACTGTACTTTTTAGTTTTAATAAATACAGTTCGAGGTTCAAAGAATTTTTTATATGTATCAAGTTTTAAGCTGTAATTTTCTGTTAGCTTTTAAGAATGAGGAAAAAGGAATGTTCAAAAACCTCGAAGTGTAAATACTTACAACGATCTTATCTACTATAGTTAGTAGCTATTTAATAGCTAGTTGATCTACTTTGAATTGACATATTAAAGGATTATCTGAGGATGAGAAGTTTTCATAATATTTGTTTGCTAGAACTACACTTTCGTCTGCTATTAGATGTATTTCCGAGATATTGTGTAAGTGGTGCGTGTAGAACCACAATGGCAGGTTATTAATTATTTTTAATAATTTGTTCTGAAAAATCTTAAGTTTGTTGATATGGCATTTTACAGCTTTGCACTAGAAGGGAGCCCCTTAGAGCTTGTCTGAAAAATCAGTTTGAACATTAGGAGTTTATTATCTAGGCTAAGTTTAGACCTGCGATTGATAAAAGTGTATAGAGTCTGGATCAGGATGTTTATTTTGTTGATCGTATTCTCTATGTATAGCTTATACGTTAGAGATTTATCAAGAATGATTCTACTGATAGATACTTTACACTGTCACACCACAAAAATTTGTTGTCCATATATTAGATAGATTTGTGAATGAAATATAGGAAGATTTTCTTCTTCTAATAAAAAAGATAGCTTGGGTTTTACCCACGATTAATTTAATTTACTTATGCAAGTTACTTTTTAATGTACTAAGCTCAGATTGCAGTTTTTATAAAATATCCATAGAATTTGCTGCTGAAGAATATAACGCAGTGTAATTGGCAAAGCTGATTTCTCTCTATACCAACCCCCTCAACCTCAGATCCTCTCTTCCGTCCGGTTACCACCTCACCAACTATGGCCTTTTCGAACCTCTCAACCGAATGCTTCAGAAAGAAAACTCCATTCTTTCCTTTTGATTCCACCTCTCCAGATTATCTCTCCAACTTCCCTCCTGAACTTCTGTTAGTCCTCTGTCTTCTTATCGTCTTCGCTAAATCTAATTATATTGTATATCTGTTCCCTAATAGCTAATAGCTATTTTCTTAGTTTAGCTTGGAGAAGCCATTGTTTTTTAGCTTATATTAAAAGAATAAATAAATAAATAAACCTGCCCAACATCCCCCTACATTAGCTTGTACCCTTCAGCCCCTTCTTTTGCTTATTTTTTTGCATGACCCTATTTCTTCTTATTTTAGTTTTTAATTTTACTTTAATGTTATGTCTATTGTAGCTTTTATTAAGCGAAATAAATAAATTGAGAAAGTACAATTATCAGCTATGTAGGATGGGTCCAAGACTGATCCTTGGGGAACACCAGCCTCTATAAATTGACAATTAAGTTTTATTGAGCCCACATATACGTAGAATTGTCTACTTTTAAGAAAATTTCAAGTAATAGCTATGGTATATGGAGGGAAGCCAATTCGAATCATTTTATAAATAAGGGCATCGTGCCAAACGGTGTCACAAAATTTTATTATATAAAATGCTTTCAATAAGATTATTGCTTTCTAGGCAATAATTTTATGTTTGAAATGTTTCCAAAACATAATAATGTAATCTTTAATTCTATTACAATCTAAATATTTAAAAATTACAAACGTATTCTGTTGAAATTAAATTTTAATAAAGCAAAAGTCTCATTTTTAATCTTTATAAAAATTAAATGGACAGGATTAAAAGTGAGCAAATTTCAGGCTTAACCGAAAAATTATATAACATACGTAGTTGAGAAGAAAGCCTGTACATATTGCATATTATGAAAAATAAATAACACCATATGAAATGTTTCTATTCATTCCCAATTCAATATTTTAAAGTTATAAACAATTTGTTTTCCTTTAAACGCCTTGAATCGTATTTGGACGAACGAAAAAAATAGTTTTCCTTAGTTCCTACTTCGTATTAATACTTTAAATATAAACTAAGATTGATTGATTGATTTTTATATTAAAACACCAGTTCAGATGCATATAATTTTCGTATAGAATATTTAGTTAGCTCTGTTGAAGAGTGACATTATAGTAATAACGTTTTGAAGAATTCATAAAAAGTGACAAAGTGCCTCTCCTGCTACAGTAGCTTTAACACTTTTATCCTTGTCTGCCTCTAAGAGGGATTAATCCTCCCAGCACGACAGGACAATTTCTTTTTCAGTTTCCCGTCAGAGTGACTCTTTGCTCATGAAATTTGCAATTTGAAAATGCTCTGCCGGTGCAATCGAGAGGAGTATCCAATTATCCCAGCTCGCAGCCTCCCGCTTGAGATAAACTAAAGGCCCTGCAGATTTTCCTCTTTTATATGTTAATATCCCTGGAGCAGCTCAACTGAATTCCCAATCACCTATCATCTGCTGCTAACGTCCGCCTAAAATAGGAGTATTCCCCTCCGTTCCTGGCCCCCTCTCTTCCACAAACTGGGATCAGGTAAGACAAGACGGATGAATGCAGGGATAATAAGGTGATTTTATCAGTCAAACAGAATAGTTTAGTTCTCGTTGGCATCTGGTCCTCAGTCCCCGTAATTGATGAACACATGCACCCGTCCGGGAAGTGGAAGGCTCCTGTGATGAATAGCTGGGGTATGAATCCTGAAGCATGCGAAACTTGCGGCATTAAAGTTTAATGCATAAATCGGATGGGGGGAAGGGGGTGTATTGAGTATCCTAAGCGTTTAGGGCGCTCTGGCATCTAGCGCCACTCGGATGCACTCGAGGGATTATCGAACAGAATATTGAATATAGGAAACGGTTACAGGAATGCAATGCAAATTTTACCCCCTACCGATCCGAGGGATAATTTGAGATTTGTGCTGGCGTGTTGACGTGCACTTTATTGAAAACGCGCCAACGAGATTGGGAAAAGAATGAATTGATCTCTAGCTGAATGTATTAAGCCATTATACATCCGATTCCTTCAAGGATTCTCCATCCAGTTTAGAACGTTATCGAACTGGAATGCGACCCAAACAAGCGAAGTACCGCCAATACAAAACGGGTTTAGTTTGCCCCACAAAAACATATAAATACATATTTTATTTTCATAATAATTTTATATTTTTTTAAAGTTGCGCATTGAAACCAAAAATTCGAGCTATTTAACAAAAACAAAACGATTACCTTTGTTTATCTGCGTGTTTAACACATGCTTCTAAGCAATGTACTCTTTAACTAGAATTTAAAGTTAAAACCTTTTAAAGTCTGCTTTTAATCGGTTACAAAAAAAACCGCAACTTTGCAGAAACGAACGTGATTAAACTCTTAATAATATCAAACTTATGTTATATCTCTAAATCAAAAGCTACTCTGACTTATCAACTTTATCATAAATCCTTAGAACGGAAAGTCATTTCCAAACCTAAATCAAAAACTCTTCGAATTTTACAAATATTATAGAATTTGATACTTAAGATTAAAAAATATTTAGATGTTTATAATTTACCAGCAATTTTTTTTCTTTTTCAACAATACTAGACTCTTTTAGCACTAGCACTCTGTTTACCTGCCTGACCCGCCTTTTTCGGACTTATTTCTGTTCCTATCTATTACCCCTTTTCCTTGTTCTTTCCCCTTCCCTTGCTTTCATTCCCGCTATGTCGTATTTGCTACACCCTATTCTTTATTTTTTTAATTTTACTGATAGTCTTTAGGCTTAGTTTTTAAATTTACATTTGTTAATTTAATTTAAGCTTGTTTTTCTTTTCTTGTACCTTGTATTAAGCGAAATAAATAAAAGTAAACTAGTCAACAAATTTTACAAATAAAATGACATTAGACATAAGAAAGTAGCAAAGAAAATAAATAGGTATGTCGGTAGTTACCTCCCATATTGCTATTGGACGTGTAATTATTTTCTTCAAAATAAAAGGATATGGGTATAAAATTAAAGGTTTCCCATGAGAATATTACATATATATGTAGATTATGTATATATGTGACACACACACACAACTGAAAGTTGAAAACGATTCACAGATGAAAGGAAGCCATTGAAAGATGATTGAAAATGTCAGAGGCACTCATACAATTTCTGTTCAATATGTGAAGATAATATGAAAAGCATTATTCATTATTTACAAAATGTTAAATCTAAAGAAGGTTGGTATTTGTGATATGCATATAATGCGGTAAGGGTGATATACGAGTACATACAGTGCGCCTAAATTAATAAGCTTTTTTATAATAATTGAATTAAAATTTCAATATGTGTATAAGATGATCTGACCCATATATCAGGTGTAAAAGTCTACTATTTTGTAAAATATTTGTAGGCATTAGCACCGAGATTTAAATATAAATTTTGAAGTATGTATATATTTGGTATGCAACAGGACAGAAGAACAATTTCAATATCAGCTCGCCTCGATGCACTCGAAGCAATTTAATTTTCACTATTGTTTTCTATTTGCAATACATTTAGTTTATGAAAACGTTTTGAAATAAATTAGATAATTGCTTTATTAGAGTTTTAATTTAGTTTTTTTTTTACTAAAACACGTTGATATATATTTCTAGGGGCCTCGAATGGCATAGTTAGCCGAATGATTTGGCTGTGATGTACAAAATGTGCCAGTTATAAAGTATAAAATAACACCAAAAGTTGCCATATAACATAGTCTTAGTTCCCGAGTGCACGAAAAATAGAAGAAAGCAATTTAAGAATTAAATTCTAAATTATAAAATAAATAAATAAAAAAATATATTTCTAGAACTTCTCTTCCATACCAAATAATTCCGAGATATGTGGATGTAAAGGTTGGCTTTCGAATTAAAAGACACCTACATAAAATTACCTTATTTAAATCTTTCATTAAAAGTCTTTAAAGCAAAGCTATTTCGTCAGAAGTTGTTGGAAAAGTAATTGATCCCCATGGCAACTTATAGGATTAGCTTGAGTAGAAAATTTATAGTTGTAGGTAGTATCAAGTTAGGGTCTAGTAGGAGTAGTCCTATTAAAACTTAACTTGATGCTACTTAATACTACAGCTGTTAGTTTTATCCTCTATCTCCTCTTCAGTAAAACTCATTCTCCTATTTTACTACTGCTAAGGCCTTCAGTTCCTGCTTTCATTCTTTACTCTCATAGGAGGTAAACTTTGTAAAATAGGTCTAAATTTAATATAAAATTAGATCCTGTTTAACGCCTAAAAATTGCACATATTTCCCTTGTTTTATTTAATAACTTTTTGTTTATATTTGTCAATGATTACACTATACATTTTTATGAAACAGGTGGTAAATTTTAATTATTTTTTTGGAATTTTTTTAATTATCTAGAAACTTTTATTCTTTCGTTAAGTGCATTGAAATTAACTAATTAAAATCTCTAATGATAATGATAATGATCTCTAATTTAATAGGCCAATGAATTAGTGAAAACGTTCTCGAAATAGTGCATTTTCACTGATATGGGGTTATAAATAGACTACTGGCTGAAATAGGGGTATACTTATTACAATAATCGAATGAAAATTTACTATTTTGTAGTGTTGTAGGGTTGTTCATTAATTTCGTTTTGGAGAGGGTAATTTGCAGTAATAATAACTACTGCTTAATATTTACAGCCTTAAAAAAGGCCAAATCTACGTCTTGTTTTGCTCCTAAAAATTGAAAAAGGGGAATTTGTATTATTTGTAATCGCTAAAATCTAATTTTACTTTAAATTTAGACTTATTTTACTACCTTTACCACCTCCGATAGTGAGAAGTAAACGGTTTTATTGAATATTTCGTATATTTAGAAAGTGTAAAACAAAATAGTGCAACAGCTGCTATACGTGCCGAGCCTCCTTGGAGCGGGCTGTGTCGATTTCTCAGCACTTTTACTTGACACCTCATCCAGCTGAGGGACGACCACTCGAGGCGACGGCTCTTCAACTCCTGGTAAATTGCCTTCTGACACCGGGTCAAAGCGAGCGGACACAGTTTTTAGTGTTTTTATTTTCGTTTCCGCACATCGTTCGCTATCTGTCCAAAATGCTGAAGAGCTCTTGGCACCCGCACAAAGCTCACATGGCCCGGGGTATGAGGGCGTTATCCCGTCAAGTGCTGGTTTCCTGACACCGCCGACAATAATTCATGAAAGCTGTGAAATCGTTTTGCCATCCTGTCACACACCTTAATGAATTCGGTTTTGAAAATTTAATGAAAAGCCCTCGCGATCCGGTCTGCGGAACCGAGATGGAGTGTCGGGCGCACAGGTGAGCACCTGCGAGATAAGCCCAATTCAATTAATCTAATTGAACCTTTTGAAAGGCGAGCCCGGTAGCTTTTTATGCAGGGTATTTCTTCTTTAGCTGTTTGTCTATTTGTCTTTTTGTCTGTTTGTCTATTTGTATATCTGTTAGTTTTGCTTTTCTCTACAAAGTCAACAGATATTGGGGCCTGGTTTGGCGCATTTGCGGCCAGGAAAAATTTTTACCTCGTTTGCAGTATACTTCTTCGGAAGTTTGTCAACACCACAACGCAGCGGTGTAGAATAGCGGAGAAGGAGCCCTTAAAAATCAATAAAAGCTTTTTAGGATCTCGGTAACATGTCTCTGAAGTTTAAGGATTTATTGCCAGTTTGCAACTCCTGTCGGGGCCAGGAGATTGAAGCGATTCCACCAAGCTAGGGGCAGATAAAGCACGGAACTCGAGGAAATTTTTTTTTTTTTCCAACCGTCCCCTCTTTCTTCCCGCTAAGATTTATTGAGTGGCGGAAGGGTGAAATTACCTTTTGGAGCGAGATAAGATCGTGACACTTTTTAAATTCTTTGCAAGGATAACCGGCTCAAGTCCCTTTGTGTCAGTCCCCATTTCACAGGCCGCTAAAATCAGAAGATCTCATCCGACTCGATTGGGAGAGGACTGGTTAATATTGTCTGAATTGTCGCTCGGGCAAACCTTTCGCGTAACTTGGGTTTTTGTGGAATTGAAAGAACCATTTAAAGATTAAATGAAATGCCTCAAGCTGCTGTATTAGTAGAAATGAATACCCTTCTTAACCGAATTCATAATAAAAGAACTTCTTTTCCTAGGACTACCTAATTTTTACTTCTCCTTGACAGTTTTCATAAAACCCTCTGTCATTTTATTTTTACATCATTTCTATTGCAGTCTAGTTTTTTAAAAACGCGTTCTCATTCGAAAAAGAATTCTGTATCCCGAAATCTGCACTATTATAAAAATTAACATTATAAAATGCTTTCCTAAGAATAGAGGAACTTTTTTCTGTAAAATAGCAACTCTCTAGGTGTGTATGTATGTCCTCTTAATTTTTAACAGTTTTCAGATTTAGGGTCTAACGAGTAGAGTATGATAAGCTAGGTGACATTATTATAGTTCTGATTAAAATATTAAGATCATCTACCAATCGAGATGAAACTCTGACTTCCAGTGACTTTTTAAACTGTTAAACTTTTTCTACTACCGGTGACTATAGTCACCTGCCACAAAACCGCCGCCTCTACACGATGGGTGACTATAGTCACCGCCCAGAAGATGCTGTCGTGTATAGGTGGCTTCTAGAACATTGGGGCCAAAAGTCAAGCCAAATGCAATAGATTCGCTTTACCTATTTCGTAAACAATCGTAAAAAAAAGAAAAATTATGAACCCGTATGAAAACTGAAAACTAATGAAAGTCATTTTTGAGACAGAAGTTTTGACCCTAAATGCTGAACACTGTACGCACCACCTGCAAGGAGCTCTGTTTGAAGAAAAACACTTTGCAGCGTGGCCAGCCGTAGCGAAAGGATTAAGAAAACGACCCCTCAAGTTTTAACTTATTTTATTGTGAATTATTAGTAAGAAATTTGTGGTAATAAAATAGCATTAATAAGCATTAAATTCAATACAAAAAAAGTTTAACTTTATTACTAAATACCAAACTATTAAGACCAGCTTAATCTTTAAATTAATAACCTTTGGGGGGAGTGCATTTTTGTACTCTACGCGGCATTGATTCCACTACATTTTTGGTAGCTTCTAATGGGATCTTTGCCCATTCCTTCTAAGCTATTTGACTCTTTTTTTGCCAATTTTTGATAATATTTAAGTCGGGGCTATTGTCTGGCCACTGGTTCTAAAAACGTGCAACATGCGGCCGGGCATTATCTTGGTAGAATAGAGTCCCTCTTAGCGGCATTTTATACTCCATAAATTGCAGCATGTTTCCTCTTAAAATGTTTCAGTGATAACTTTTAGATTTGTTACGCCATATACAAAATATTACCCCACACAATAATATTCCCACCGTCCCACTACATATGCGCTTTTGCCTAATTGCTTTGCTCAATTGAATAAAAGGAGTTTTTAAAATAAAAAATTATTGTATATTTATAATGTTCCCTTATTATTCTAGATTTAGTTATTTCAACCAATAATAAGCGCACCATATACAATGAGTATACAATGAGTTCTTAATGTCACTAGCTAAATAATAATCTCCGACATTGAGTTGAGTACATTCTCAAAGGGAATTGAATTAGTCAGGGCGCAAATCTCTTTTCAATGAAAATGATGAGGGATTGGATTAAAAATGCATACCCTCTTATCGCAACATAGCCTGCGTTGCAGTCTGGAAATTGTTTAAATAAATGATGCGGAAATCATCCACTCCGGCGTTGCAGCAACGCTCTAGCGGCGAATCGGCGGGAAAATTAAATTCACCGGCCGCTGACAATTCAACAAATTTTTGATTTATTTATCCATTCCGCCAAGTCTCGCTAAGGCATTAATATTTGCCTGCATAGGGGGGGCCCAATCCCAGTGATTTTTCGCAGATGCACAATGTCCTTTGACATGCATTGATACAGGCAGCAGACGAATGCATCCTACCCGACCGGTCGCAATGGAATGCAAAAATTGATACAACTCATGACGGATGCTTTGAATTTTTTGAATATTTATGCGCCTCAGCTGGCAGCATTTAGTCATCTGAAAATTAAATAAGCCCACCCGGCGCAATGTCAGCGCTAGTGACGGCAGGAGCCGGGCTCACAGGATTTTGCGAGGAACGCATTGAGAGGATAATTCGGGAGGAGGGTGGAGGGATTTTTGCATTCTCGTTATTTTAGATGGAGTAATTAGTTCCGCTTTCGCTGGGTTGGCGGGGATTATTTAAATGATGAAATTTTGCGTTTTACACTGCTTCGAAGTTATTTATTCTCTCGCGGTAGTGTTAAATGCAAACTATAGCAGTACTCTGCTAAGTAGAATGGAATTGCTAGTTTTTTGTTATCTCTTCAATTGAAATAGAGATAAAAACTTGTATGGTACACAGATCGGGTAATTTACTTCTTATAGAGATTTGTAAAATTCATATATTCTTATGTGAAAAAGATTTACTATTTTCTACTTGTGTAATTTATCTTTACCTATTAAATTCTCTTTATTTTACTATATTATGTGAAATCGGTGGACACCGCTTTTAGTCTAAACTAGAAATTGCTCAAAAGACAGCGGCTCAATTGGTTAGAGCGGTAAAGCGCCAATTCGAAGGTCGCAGGATCGAGTTCTGCCCCTGCTCAGAGTCGTTACTTTTTTGAGTAATTCCTACATATTATGTATATCACATTAGAAAGAATTTCAACTCAAATATAGCCATCTTTTCTTTTAAAAAGGGTAGGTCAGGTGTAGTTGAGCATAGAGGCTAATTAAGGGGGAGGGCAATTTAAAATATCTCGAAATCTAAGCAACTCACCATAAAGTTGTTACTACCGTAAATAAGAGTACGGAAGGGAAGGGAACACATCACCGCGCGATATACTATTGTCGCTCGGTAGACAACATTACGCAGGAAAGGAAATTGGATATTTTACTGCACGATTGGTTGTCAAAATAATGCAATCATGTTTAATTAGATCTTGATATAAAATACAAATTTTATTTAAAATAATTCAAGGAAAAATTTTGTAGGTCACAAGTTGACACATGTATAACTTGCGAAGAATTAACAATGACAACAATAACGATGAGTTAATAATTCCCAAAAGACGTACCAAGAAGTTTTATAACAAAATTTCATTAGATTAAGCTTTATGCAAGGAACAAGATGATGTTACAGCCATAATATTCGATTTTATGTAAAATCTATCATTGCTAGGTATGTGTGGCACAACATATTTTTTATTTACGACAACTGTGAGTTCATTGTTTTGGTATTAATGATTTCAAAACAGGCAAATCGGCATTTTACAGTATCACGAAGGCACTGCTAACAATGAGGTTTGTTTTATGTTGTTGCACTATATTGAAATTAATATTGGGCCACATATTAAGCACGGTTGCCCCGTTAAGATTTATGTTGGTTTTGACTAACTTCAAACGATTTGAAAAAGTATTTTCCCATACGTGATTTTGTATCAAGTACAGAAATCGTGTGCGACATTAAAGAAATACGATAGATTAAGTAAGTTAAAAATTGGGCTATTTGAGGCCCTGCTCTACCCTACTACGTGTATGTGTACTCGTATTATTGATGAAACCACAAATATTAGTCGAAGTCCTTTGAATAGGCTGCATTCACAGCAGTATCAATGGCTCATCGTTTTAGGTATATCTAAATATTTCGTCTGGATTTATATAGTTTTTTTTTTTGTATTAGGCTTCCAAAGTAAGGATTTGAAATTATCAGAACATTGCACCATACGTATTTAACCAATATCAAAATTATACCTATGTCTAGAAGATATTTATTGTGGTTTCTCTTTATAAATAATCCCTGTGTGCTTATTAACGTGAAATTTATTTACTACTTTGTATTCTTTTCAAAGTATCAAGATAAGAGACAATAAAATAAATTCATTATGTTTTGGATCCCCCCAAAAGTTTTTAAATTCTACACATGAGTTCGCCTCGATTATTTGTCTAGTCGTAATTAAAAACAATTATGAGGTAGGATCAGAATAGACTTCATCAACGACACTATCTATTGGAAGTATTTCTATATATTTCTAAGGACATTTCTATAGCCCTAGGGAAGTGCTCGAAGGATGGCAAACATAATAAAAGCGATCGGGGGGTGAAAAATGTCCTCGCCAATTCGAGTCACGTAAATTATTTACCTTTAAAAGTGGACAGAGGGATGTTTTGATGTGTTGTCCTTGCGCTGGTCGCCCTCTGTTGACCTAACTCTATTCTGTTCGGTTTTTCCAATCCGGTAGGCATCAACTGATTGATTCTATTGATTTCACTGATAAATTGAATTTCGCCCCCATCTCCGTCCGGCCAATTCAAGAGTGGCGTAACATATTTTTTTTTTGTGCGGAATTACTAAGCCACAGAGATTTCATGGAACTGGAAAGCCAAAGTCTCATTCAATTACACTGAGGCAAAAATAAAGATGAATTGGGAAATTTTCAATCATGAGAATTTGACGCTGTTATGATAAATGTTTCCTTTTATGGGGTTTGATTGATTCGGTAGCATGTCCAATTCTAAATGGGGAAGTCTTAAGATGAGCCCAAAAGGCTAAAATGTTCGAAATCGCAGATGAGTGCTTCTGGAACATTCGGTAACATAAAAAAATTTCCATTTCATTCAATTTCCTGCAAAATTAAACAGGAAGAAGTCATGCTTCAAGCCCCACATGGTTCCATTTGAATTATGGCAAAATCGCTCCATCGAAGACCCAAGACCGCCAAAGAAAATGTCGAGGAAATTGTAAACAAGCGGACTAAACTGAAAATAAACAAAGCACGAATCTTCCGTCCAGGATATGGCAGGAAGAGTACTCCAGATTCCCGGTATTTTTACAATTTTCCAGGACAAGCCACGGAACAAGTTCATAAGCAGAGCCAAGCGGATGTTGGAAATGCGCTAAGAGGACCCCAATTACGGGGACAGCTGTGAAATTAACTTCGCACCCTGAACCTGACCAGATTCACCCGATTCGAGAGGATATGTTGAGACCCGAATCCCCCGCCCTTTCGCTCCTTATCGGAGAGTGTTCATCTATTAGATTAGCCTGTGAATTACCGCCGGAATCCTTTCAGAGGCGCTTCTGGCTGTCGTCGCTTGCGCCCCCAAAATCCTTATAAATTGAAAGGTTTCGATGCTCGATGGAGCTCCCAGAACTCCCCCGCACCGGCACTACGCACTCTGTGGTCGCTGCGGAGGTAGAAGTTTTATTTATGATCCCCCCGCCCCAAATTCGTTCTGTCCTGGTAGATAACTTCTGCAGAGCTCCAGGCTGTGAGGAGCAACATGTTATTTATTGTTGGCTTTAGAGTTTATGATTTCTGGAAGAAAGGCTCTGCCGGGTGACTGGCGGTCCGGGAGAACACACTCGGTGAGCACTGGAAAGCTCTGAGGTGTCAAATTAGGTTAAAAGTAATATAAAGTCGGGCCAAGCTGGAGATTTATTAGGCTTTTAGTGATAAACTCAGGATTTTTAGGGCTCCTCTGGCGAAAAGAGCAGGATTACAGGTTTCGAACGTTAACAGCCTCTTTGCAAGCAATCCCTTCTGCTCGCGCGGCCAGGAAAACAAAAGTGGCCTCTTTCATTAGGTGGGAACTGCTCTTAAGGAGCTTCAGATGATTCCATTTTATAATAGGGAATTATCGCTATTTGCGATTTTGGTATCATCGCTGCATCACATGGTACAGCTCAGCAATCAAAGCGCGGCACCGCGTCACGAGTGCCATTAAATTAAGCGATTGCCACTCGAGCGCCAAGGCAACAAACGCACAGAGCTGGAAATAAGCGAGACTTTGTCGAGGGGCTCCATGGGATGACAGTGTGGTGATGGATCCACCCGCCGCCAGAGTTAGCGGAGTTCCACTCGCAGCTCGTGCAGATTAGCGCCGGAAGAGTATAAGGGGCTCCTTAGGGATGAGCGGGGTAATAACTGATAAGAGCTGGCGCGGAGACGGGGACAATTGCACGATTAATGAGGTAAGAGATAAGTGGGTTCAGACAATGGAAATCTGATTGGAGTGCGATCGCATGGAAGCCCTTCGACTTGCTTTTGGGGAGTGGAATCAATCTTGAACTCCTTCAAACGTTGCACTCCTCCCAACACCTTCAGATAGCTGTTATCACAGTATGCCGGGATCATATACCAAATCACGTCAAGTGAAAATTTGGCACGACACTTAAAACTTCATTGCTTAAATTTAGAAATTTACTTTTGTTAAGGCGAAAGGCGCCTATTTGTTAAGATAATCTTTAACGGCAACAACGTTAGAAGTTGGAGCCAGAATTCTTTATGTAATCATAAACTGCCAGACTATGTAAGGAAACATGTGCGTTTCCTAGATTACCAGACTCGCAAACGGCGACAGAGATGATAGTAAACCTAAATAGGACTCGACCGTAATAAAGTATTTCGGGAGAAGTCATAAAAAAGGGTTTGCTTCAGTCGCAGTTGTTGAGGCCTGCATTTTACTTTTAAGAACTAAAAAGATTTTTGTGTCTGGTCACTGTTCGATCGACTGTTGTCAAGAACTGATCTAAAGTTTGTATCAAGAGGTTTTTTATGCCATCTCCAAGGCTTTTTCCTCTCAGCGCTAAATAAACTTTGGCTGGAATGCTTTAAATGCTAACACTTAGTAATGCGATTAGAAAACCTTCAATTAATTTCTGATGTTGTAATTTACTTAAATGTAGAACAGATTTCAATTTAGGGGATAGCTTTCCAGAAACGGAAAAGTTATCGTTAAAATTATCAGCAAATCAGTCAGCAAACAAATGCTACAATAGTTGATTCGAACGTATTTTTCTATGCTGAATCCGAATCTGGTTGCAGAATTGCTATATCACTTCAGGATTTCGAGATATTTTAACATAAAAGTGTAAAAAGTACGGTTTTTCGTTGATTTATAAAGTTATATAGGTTGGTAGGTAGGTAGGTAAGTGGTTGGTTTTGGGTGTCTAGAAAGTTACACTTAGACCATTTTTTGGGTTACCACGAAATGCAGGAGATTCGAACTCAGAGCCTCTAGGACGGTAGTCCAGTACGCTAACAACCGGTCAACCAGAGGCCCCTTGGTGTTATATAACAAGAGAAGAAATTTTAGCCATAAAACCTGATATGATAGTTGAAAGTACTGGTCTTTCTTTTTAAAATCCACTTTGGATTTTTTTTTCTCTCCAAAATCTCCTAAACTAGAATTTATTGCACAGGTGTACGCTAATTTATTATAGGGTCTTTAGGGTCCTTACTGAGTATTTTTACTTCGCATTTTATTAAAGCTGTTATGTTTCTTTTAAGTATTTTACTTATCTACTTTGAAATTTTCTAAAACTTACCTTTGAACAATTTCAGTCGAATCGAAATAGGTTGAGATATACAAAAACAAATTAATTTTAAGCTGTTGATTCAAAAATGTTTGAATTATTTTATAGATTTAAATATCTAAGATTTTAAAATTAATAATCTCCTACAATGTACTTTTAATTCGCTTAAGCTTTTAAGTTAATACCTCTTTCTGCTTCAAGGGATTATCTTTCTGCTCTTTCGTCAAAATATAGAGAATATGCCGTTTTGGAGAATGCACATTTTCAAATTAAAGTGCCGTCTCCTCGACATTTTTCATCTTCATCTTTCCTCTTTCCAAAAATAAAAAAAGCCCTTTAATACTGTTTTTTTAAAAAGATTCAATCAAGTCACTTCTCAATTTAAAGAGATTTATTTTATAATTTCATCATATTTCAACATGAATAATTTCAACAAACAACATAAACAGCATTAACTCCAACTCTATTTAGGATGGAAGTTTTAATATTTAATTTCGCAAGTTTTAGAAAAATAATAAGTTTGTCATTGACTTAAGTTAACTATAAAAGTGAAAATCCCTTTAGCTAGTCCGAATTTATCGTTCAAAGAAATTGCTGTTAATCAGTGAAGAAAATAAATTTTATTTAAAGCAAAATGTTTTTCCACTTTCAATCCCCTACAGGTCTAAATGAATACGCCAAACTAAGGCAGGTAATAGGTAAGAAAGGTTAGCACAAATGATTATGCGACAGTGAGAACAGAAAGTTTGTATTTCCGAACTATCCCTATGTAAATTTATATCAAAATGGTGTAAAAATACTAAGAAATATAAAATCATAAAATCATAGAAATAATAATTTTTAAAAATGAATTGAAATTTAAAGTTCTTGTTGATTTTAATTATAAAGTAATGCAATATAGGTAACCTTCCTATAACACGATAGATAGGTTCCTAAAATATGTAGTGGTATAAGAAAATGGGTTACAGGATCCTAGGAGCCAGTACAAGATATGCGGATGCATTCATAAAATCTTTTAAAGCTCGCAAATATAAATTAAAGTCGCCAATACAATAATTTAAAAATATATATCTAGTAGAGTTTTATGCATTCCACCAATACTCAAAACACAACTTCCATTTTCATTTTTTTTAAATTTTTTTTATATTTCCCTAAGTTCATTTATTTATTGTGGATGAATTCATTGTGCGCAATTTAATTTTATTACATGGTTTCCGTAATTTCATTACCATGTTAAAACGAAACTGTGTTGTAGGTTGCTATCTTATACAAGAGTTTCCTCAATTTTATTATCGTGTAAGAGAGAAACCGTGTTACTGTAATTGTGAAAATGAATACGCTTAAAATTCTAAATTTCGTTTACAGTCTGTCCAAATTATACACGAAAGTCATTATATTTTTTAAAAAAATATATAATAGTAAATCAATTTTAGTAAATTATCTTCCATATAAAATTCCAGCCAATTTAATGCACCTAAATAAAATGTTGAGTGTATGGAAACTTAGAAAATATATCAGACTTAATAGATCAGCTTAGGTCTTCCGTGCTGTTTGTTTGGTTTCCTAGAAAACCAAAGATAAATGCTGGGGACCACAGAAGCTTTTGATAAATAACCTCCTTCCAGAATATTGTGAATTAAGATTTCAACAAAATCGTTGTTGCATACCATCCATTACTATATACTGTGAGGAAAAGAGCAGGGGGACCTACCAAGGGAATGTACTGACACCGCAGGATTATACCTCAGCCCAATCTGCTCTCATTTGATCCATTATGAACTAAATTCGTTAAAATGTGATAGATACCCATTTAGAGATTTCGGACTTTCAGGAACCTGGACGACGTGACACTGGACGGCATAAATCCTGTCCGTTTTGGCTTTCAATAACTTGATATTCAGTCGGAAAGTACATTAAGCCCGGAAATTTGGTGGGATCTGACCCTACCCAGCCGGGGAGGTATTCAGGCCGAGCTAATCCTTGGGAAATTTATATACCTCCCGGAAAAGCTCTTCTACTGATGTGTAAAAGAGGAAATGGACATGTTCGAGCCGAGAACTTACACTGGTTTCTGTTTGGATAAGTGCCACCGCAGCTTATGCATTTGGCAAATCCGAACACTTGTTTCGGGGTGTGTCTTTATGTTGGGGCCGGGGTGCGGTGGCTGCTGTAATTGAGCAGCAACCCCCAAATCCCATAGACCTTTAAATTTTTCAGAGCTATAAAGACAAGTTTTAGAAATCTTTTAGGTATTTTAAGGTATGGCAAAAATTCAGAGGTGCGGCATCAGTCGCACTCTTCCACGTACGTGCAAGACTCTAGCCCCCTGGAAAATTCAAATTTAATGCCTGAATAAGTTTTCCAGGTGAAAGACCATCAGCGAAATCCCCTCAGACGTCTCGACGAAGTGAAAAGTAAAATTAATTAAGAGCCAGCTGAAAGCTCCCATACAGTGGAGGGGGCGCAGGGCACCAATGCCGACTGCACGCCCCGGACTGAACGGGGCACAAGGAGCGCTTGCTTGGGACGTAAATAAATTTATGAGGCAACTTAAAGTTTTTTTTTTTCTTCTTTTCAAGAAAACTCCCTTTGGAATTTTTATGTTTATGGAGGATAATTGAAACTTCCAGGCAGGGTCCAGGATTAAGAGATTCCTCTGTGAGCCGCATCGTGAGTCGTAAAAGCGCAAACACGAGTTGGTGATGGCAGAGGGACGGGGCTAAATGCTGCGGTTTGGACCAAAATACGCCCCTTTAACAATGGACTCAATTAAAGAGAAAAATTCTAGAAGAATTGTCGAGAAGACCATATATAGTATGGTCTAGCTCTACAAAAAAAAAATTAGAGTGCATCTCAAGTTTTGATCTTGGTGCTAAGGGACTGCCGGCCAAAATTCGATATCCATGACGATAGAGAGATAGAGTCGGCCCAGAATTGAATTATTTTGCCAAGACAGTCCCCAGGCTATGTGCCCAGGACACGTATGCATTATGCCATCAACATCAACACCGACGACAAAACGCTGCAAATATGCTCCTGTTACTTGTAGGGCTCCGCAGACTCTCGGTACTCCTGTTCATTAATTTAACGAACGACCGACTCTGGAACGTTTCGAGTTTCGGTTGCAAAAGAGAACTTGACCACTAACGAGCCCTCTAGTGGTTACTTCAGGCGAAAGGGTTGGAATTTATAAAGAATTTTCATCACGTTCCAAAGAGACTCGCCCGCCAGCAATCTCCCGGTATACCGAACGAAATGTTATTTTTCGTTGTAATTACTCTAAAGCATAATCGAACCAAAGTTTCTGTTTCCTGTCGGTGTTTTAGGGAGGTGTTGGCTTCATTTCTTCTTGTTTCAGGAAAAGTTTCCGATCTGAAACCGGATAATATGATTCCTTTTTATTAAGAAAACTCGGTTAGCGAACTCAAGCTGTTAATTAATTAGATACTGTTCTCATTATTCTTCACCTACTTATACCCTCTGCGGAGTCGTTTTTGATAATGGGGAAATTTGTCGCTACTTTTGAGGACTTGTTACAAAAGAATTCGTATTTTACTTTTATGTAACTACTACCCAAATTATATTACCTAAACTACACGAATTTTATAGTACCTACGTGCCTAGCAAGAAAACAAGCTTAAGAAAGCCACCTATTTTGGTTTAGGCGATTTGGTTTTAAGTGAAAATCCACAAAAGTAAATTCGCCAAATTTACCACTTCCTTTAGGTAAACCCCCTAATCCCATTTAGATAGTTATCTAAAAATAATTTATTTTCTTTTCTAAAACTGTAGGTAAAATGCCTAAAAATGATAATAATAAAACTACATTAATAGGCGTATGAAATAAGAGGAAAATTAGTTATTGATTGAATCGTCTACTTTAACAGAGATATCACCTAAAGGATTTGAGTTATAGCGTAGTTTATACGAGACATTTGATATGTACTCGTAGCTGTTTTAACTATTCTAACCACTTTAAATATTTTTTCTACTATTATAGATAATTTGACTACTTCCTTACAACATATGTCGAAAAAATTGCCCAACTAGTAGAGTAGATAGATTTTATTAAAGTCCATCAAGTGTGCAACGAATTGCTTACCAAAATTGACCGAATTGTGCATTCGAGTCCTAGCATTGAAAATGGTTTTGTTTTATGAATCTAATCTTGGTTGCAAAAATGAATAGAATAATCTTAGTAAAAATAAAACTATTTTTGTTAACCTTTATATATAACTCTAACACTATGTGTAATAAGAAATAATTAGACACTCAAAACAAACCTATGTTTTTCAATTTCAGTAATGATAATGATCGAATAAATTCTCTGATTGCTATTCACATTATTTTTAATTTTATTTTACAGGTTATTGCAGAAGCTATACTTACTATGATTCTTATAATATAATTTATTCTTTATTATATATGTAGGTAAATTTTCCTCAACCTAAATAAATACCTCTAGCTTATGGTTTCTTAAAAAAATTATAAGAATTTTCTACAACATTAAATAGTTACCTACAAAAAGTGGAAAGATCACATTTTCTTTAAAATCTGTCTACATTCTCAGCAAATTTTATCGTTAAGTTGTAATCAATTAGAGTATAGATTGTGAAAATTATTATTATTATTATTATTATTATTATTATTACTGTGGATGAGACAGGTAGTCTTGAGCGCTCAGACATGGTGCATTGCACTAAAACCATACTCTATCCAAATTTCTTTGTTTCCCAAATGAACTTAAGAATGTTAGATAGAGATTAAGAAATGATGTCTTCCATCCTCAAGACATCAGAAAATTCACCTAAATTTTGCATGATACTCGTATATGCCTATGTGGTGTAATAAATATATATACATTTTATAGAAAATTGTTCTATAGTCTGCAAAAATGTTGTCCATATTCTGTAGAAAATTTAGCTACATTGTGTAAAAAACTTAACTAGAAAACATTACTGAATTATCTATAAATTGAAGAATATTTTTCCTAAATTTCATAATAAGTGTTTAGTAAACAAATCAGTGAAATGGTTTAGCAGGCTAAAAGTCATCTGCAGAAAATAGATGATTTCTATATTTTTATAGACCATCCATTTAATTTTTTTCTTTCAGTAACTTATAAATGCATACCTTACATGCTGATCCACATTGATTATATCATCAGCAATTCCAAATCTTTGTTGAACGTTGCTTTAAGGTTTGGTTAGCCTCTCAATCTACGCTCATTAACAGGATTGAATCAGTTGAACACAGATTCATGACCAACTCAATTTTCCTTTATACGAAAGTCATTTAAAATTAACCAACCTTAAGCCGTTTGCCTTTCGTCGTAATGTCGCCGATGTTGCCTATCAAGTTCTAACTGCACTGTATAGTGTACATATGTATCCCTTAAAGTATATCCTCGCTAGTTTTGTTAGCTTAGATATTTTAAGCCATACATTGAAAGGAACTGCATAAATAAATAATTCTGAATCCGTACTTTAATTTTATTCAATGAGAAGATTAGGTTTACACTGATTGATTGATTTTAAACTCCAAAATTGTTTATAAGTGTAGTTAAATTTTTATTAATGCCTACTTTCTAGTGGTATTGCTTTAATATTTTTCTAAAAGAATGGAGATTAATACAAATTTTTCTGCTTTTTAATATTTTTAATTTACTATTTTGTATCATTAAATCAAATACTTATTTTGGCTATAAAAACTTGGTTATAGGTTTTGAATAAAATGCTCCTTATGCTGCATATATAACTCAAAAATGGGGACTGCCGATTATTGGAAAAAATTGAAAGCTTCTATAATTTGCAAAGTACCAGTCGTTCAAAATTTGAACTGAATTTGAATCCTGCCGGATGGGATAACGTAAATATTCTGAAATATACTCGTAGAATAGAAATAAAGAATTTATTTCTTCTTTGCGGAACTAGAAATGTTTCATTAGTCAAGTTCAATTTGCGATTTTCAAAAACATGACTGGAATGTATGCGCAGAATTTATCGCAAACTGTTCCTTGGCATGGTATAAATAATTCCTTTCGAGAATTTTGTTGTTTGCCACCACTGAAGTTTTAGATCAACTATTATTTTTTTATAAATTCGTAGAAAAAGTTCTCCACGGTCGAGGCTCTTTGTTCGAGGGCCGGATTTTTATTGTTTAATTTGTTTGCCCGCCCATATAAATTTTGAATTGAATAACGGCCGAATCGCGAGGAAAGCGTGAAAAGTGCCCGCCTTCTCGCTCATTTATTTTTCATTTCATTGTCTGCCTTGAACTGAATTCCATCGAGAAATTGTAAATTAAAAAGTTTTACTGCATAAAAATGCTTTGCTTGAAAGCGTTCCGCGTTTAGCTAAAATCAGAAGCAGCGGCATTTTCGCCGCAGTGCAGTCCAGCGCCTTTTTATCGTTTTGTAGGAATTCGCGTTCTAGAGAAAACCCTTCATTTTTGGGTGGGTTAAGGGTATAGAACCTATCAGCCGCCGGCGCAGTTTATCGCTCTGCAAGGGGGCAAGGGGGGGAGCTCGTATGTTCGCACAGCCACTTCCGGTGCGCGGGAGGGCCGAACACCTGCAAATTTCTGATTGGAACATTGTTTCACATTATGTTCCGGGAAAAATTACACAAATTGGATATTGTTGATATTTGCCAAAAATTCGTTGAAACTTTTGCCACAAAACTTTTTTTTTAAATCTCTGCCCTCGCAGCGGCGGGTTCAGAGTACCTCCATATGGAATTGTGGATCCCACAAAGTCCGATTTTGGAGGTGGACAACCAAACTAGAAAATGTAGGTGATGATGCCGCTGGCAACCAGACAGAATGCACGCAAAACACAAAAGTTACATTTTGCCCTAAAATTTCCTAAATTAAATTGGGCGGTGGGTGCCCTCTATTTTTGCGGTTCAGTTATCGAGATGAGCTAACCGGGGGTTTTAATTACTTTACTAATTACATTCTAAATTGGCATTAGAATATGCGAATTAATAAGCCCGACGCTGCGGATGAATGCTAATCAGAGGCCACCTCAATGGATATATGGGACTGCGTGCCACTCGTCCAAGGCTCACCGCAAAAGATTTAATTCGGTTTGAAAGTTTTCATTAGGTTTACGCAACTGATTTGGTCTCATCCACTGCACAAATTGCATCTCAAGAGCACGAATTCCACAAATGCATCTCAAGAGCACAACAGCCATGGGTGACTCGAAATATAATTTCTCCAAATTAAAGGGTTGACCCTCAAAACTTTGTAATTCGACTCAAATGAGGACCATGGGTCCACCTCCGAACGTTTTTAGCATATTAAGATCCGGCCAACTTATGAACTACTTCTCTATGTAGGCCAGATATTCATTCAGACGAATAAAATATGAGCTATTGCTCTAAGAATCTAAAGAGGGGCAGTGATTTTGCAGCGTAGGAAATGTGAAATATGTTCCCTATGTAAAACAACTTCTCTCATTACTCCAAATTTTTGAATATGAATTTCAAAACTAGTAAGAATTAAAAGACGAATTATAGGACCAATTAGTTTGAAGATAAATGAATTAATTTCAAAAAACTTAGCCGTCTGCCTTTTAAAGTTTAGCATTATCCCGAGCAAAAATTCCGACTTGATTTCAACTATATTTGACGAGACCTAAAGCTAAATATCAGCAGATTCAAAGTAAGCTCACTTAGTGGACATCTTTTGGGCCCTCACCACTTCACATATCTTTTTGTTTTTAAAGGCCAAGTGTGAATTATAAGCCAGGCAAATTCTTCAACAGCAAGTTTCAGTAATTTTGGACCTTCTATAGGTTTTCACCGATTTTTGGCTCAATAGAGGCCTCATATAGGTGTAATTTTCGGACTCTGTTAGGCCCGTAGACGTCAAATAGGCCCGTTAAAGAAAGTTTTTATTTTTACTCGGATATAGGTATATTTGAATTTGTACTCACAGTTGCTACTAACAGCTCATATTTTTTGAGTGTCCCAAACAATTTTAAAACAATACATATGATATATAAGTTAACCCTTCTCCGTTTTCTTAGTTATCCTGCTTATACAAATTTAAGAACGTGTTAATTTAAAATAAATAAAATTAATTTACCTTTATAATTCCTGATTACCGTCGTCAACTTTCACATTGGCAAAAAGCAATTACCGAGTTCGTATAAAACTAAAGTAAAATTGCTAACTTTGCAGACAGGCTCGTTAATGGTAACCGGTCCCACCAAGCGAACAGGAGTCGATAATTCAGCAGTCGACAACACTATCTTCGAAATAATACTTCAACAATTTCCAATCTCGCAATAAATCGTCTTCACAATCCATTTAACTTCACAAGTCGGAGTTCAGCTCACCTCCGGGCAATTTATCTCTGGGACAAGCCACCTGAATTGGGGGGCTTCGCCGTTCAATTATGATCGGACCCCCTTCCCCGCTCCCCATATAAGCTGATTACATTGTCCGGCGCGCCATTCACTACCAGTTTACTTGCACTTATGAATGCCAATGAGACGGCAGCCTTAAAGCCTCAAGGTGTGATAATTTTGCGGGATAAGCCCCCGGTGGTCCACCATAGTCCAACTGATCATGTTTGGGGTTTTCACAGGGTCTACAAAGCGCTCAATGATTAGGGGATATACCTCCAAGACCAGGTGAGTGGAACTAATTAAACGTCGAAATTATTTTGATTTACTCGATAGATACCTTCGGCTCTGAGCCTTAAGATCGAGGGATTTGAACGGGTTCGTCATTGTACAGAAAGTTCATTGCAATTATCTTTTGGACGAACCCATCCCCACATAGGACAGAACCAGATAGGTACAAGAAAAAAGCCCATTTTTTAAATAATAAAAGCATACTTTCTTTTAATAACTAACGCACTTGTTTTCAAAATTAGATATACATATAATACAATATACAATACAAATAAAATTAAAAAACACAAATAAACAAAATTAGGGAACTCTATTTGCTTTATTTCTTATATGAATATTTTAGAGTGATAACTAATGCATCATATGCGGCTTAATAAGACTCCCTTAAACAATTTTTAATGTACAAATAAAATGCAGTCAATCGAGGGATTACCTATAAAACAATAAAATTATACTCAACATTTAAAATATATTGAATGCAATTAACATTTATATCGTTTTTAGGCTTGAGAGTATTTCATTGAAATTTTCGTTGATAACCGACTGAAGAGAAGGGGCAATTCTTGTATAAACATTTTCAAAATTTTCGATATTTTTATTAGTCCGGAAAATTTTTAAGCTCAATATTAAATTCTTATATATTCAAAGAAAACTGCTACTAAAGTTAATTTTTACCTAGATTAGTTTAGATATATTTAATTCTTTTTATATTATCTATCTGGAAATAAAATTGCACTCTTCTATTTATTTATTTATTTGTTTGTTTACTAGCAATGCCTTTGATATATAAATAAATAAATTTTTAATTGCACAAAGGCACAAGTGAGGACAAATTCAATAAAAGAAAAATCAAGAAATCAACTTGGCAAGAACTACATTTTTGAAATTACGGAAGAAGCAGTTCAGAAAACCTTCTTGTTCTAGATTATCATGGATACGTTGGAATCTGATTAAAAAGCAACTAGTGACGTGTAAACAGAATTAAATATACTTGTGCTTCGGCTGTTATAAGAAGGCACTCTTAGTGTGTAACAAGCCATTGATAATACTACGGCTCTATGCCCACTACAAAAGGAAATGTTATAGTGGAAAAAATATATAAAAAAGAGCACGCAATTCAGAGATTTGAATTATTATTTATTTCTAATTTAAAATAGTGGCCAATCTGCCAATATATATTATATAAAATAGAGCACATATTTTTAACTCCTAACCCTTCTCATACTTTACACTGCTGAGCTGCAGCCTAAGCCCTAAGCCCTTATTTCAGTTGGTCCCTCCAGAGTCATTTCGCCGCCACACCAATTGACGCCTCACTGATCAATAGGTGCAATAATTCGGCCAGGATATAAACCTGCACTGTTTACGATTAAACAACCCACAGGCCCTTTGGTTCAGTCAATTGAAAGGCTGTAATAGTCCTACATAGCGTCTTTCATTAAGACCCTAGTCCGGCTCTTTGCAAGTAATTGAAATTTTGTTTGTCGCGCCGACCGAGGGCCGTGTATGACGCGGAATTGGGTCGAATCCGTGTCCAAAGTACCCCGAGGCCATCCACCACAAGTCATTAAAACAAATACCGGGCAATAGCGGGCACATTCAATTCAGAGATTTTCTGTTTCAATATTTTTTTGCCACTACTTCGGGTTTTGCGCCCTTATGCACTTCCCTCCCCCCGTGGCGACCGCAAAAATTGGCCGTTTTGTGCCGGGTACTAAGCAAAATGGTATGGGATGCCTATGCAGGAATAGTCTCGGACCACCACAATATCGCCTCCACCGAGCCAGAGCAAATCTCAATCTATAATTGACAAACTTTCCATGAACGATTTAGTCGAACCCTTTTGGTATGGCTAGGGTAATGGTCCTAGTTGAATATTTTCTTCATTTTTGTTTTTTTTTTCTTTGCAGTTCCGGGTAACCCGGAGAGTATGAGAAGGCTCAGGCGGAATTTTCCACCTCATTGGGCAAAAGAGGAATCCAATTTCTATTATGGGCGAACTTTTTGTCCGCTTTACCTAATAAAAGTTGATAATGACTCGGATCCCACTCGTGACAACTTGTTGGGATGGAAAAAGTGCTGCAGCAGCACTATGCAAGGTACTAGATAGTGGTGCATTCAACCTAATCAAATTAAGATTATAATTGCTTCGAAGGGCAATTAAAAAAAAAAAATAGTAATTAAAGTTTTGCTGCACTATCGTTCATTGCGCTTTTGTAAGACGTGTTTCTTGTGGAACACCTCGGTAACAGAAAAAAGTTATTATCTCTTGGTAAAGGTAATTGAATATCAAATTTAAATTACTATATGTATTTTAAACTTTATTGTATAGTAAATTTCAATCTCAACTACACACAATAGTGCAATTTAAATTTAAAAGATTATGGAAGTTATCTCTCAAGCATATGAAGAGATCGCAAAAAAGTATTACTTATGAAAAGGATGGTTTTGATTTTTGTATAATAACAACAATAATACAAAACTAAATCTACGAAATCATCATCATATATTGAAGTTTCTAGTAAATATAAGTGAGAACTGTTAAGATTTTTCTGTTTATCTACAATTTTCAAAATTATTGTCAAGAAAATTATATTTGAGCAAAAGTTTTATTTTAACTGTATTACGATATATTTAAAAATTGCTCACTATTTGTGAACGGTTGGAAATAAAAAGAACTTGAATATTTCAAGAGATTTAAAAAGTTTTTTCTTCATGGAATATCATCTGAGTGCAACTAGTGTCTGACGCCTATTCTGCCAGGCGTTACGTTGCAACTTAACTTCTATTTCCATTCCCTTGAAATTTCCGCATTATTATTCTGAAAAATTTCCGCGTAATTTAATTTTATTACGAAATCCTTGAATTATTGATAAAGTTTAATTCGCCCAACAATGAAAAACTAACAGGTGGCAAAAGACAAAGTGAACTTATATTTGCCAGATTCTGAGCCATAATCCAACTCTAGAAAACTCTTAATGTACTCTATACCCCGGGACTATGGTTGCTGGCAATAAAACTGAACTTTCTTTTGAATATCTCTTTATTCTGGGCACTTTTTCAAAATATGTGAAGTTTGAGCATTGCGCAAAGAAAAACGCGAGTAGAAAAGAACATTCATATCCCTTTCCCGGCACATTTAAGAACTTTTCCTTTCCTTACGATCGCGGCAGTAGCAGATTTAGTTCGTATGCAAGTTCTCAGATAGAATCGGTTGCATCCCTTGTAACACACTTTTGGTTTTAGCACCAGGTGGAACATGCGAAACATCTGAAGTATGTGACCGAACGAAGAAGTTCGATATGAGGGATAAAAATTGCGGGGATTCCCCGCAGAGTTACCAAGAGATGAATGGGGGAACTTTAAGTAAAGATCTGATATGGAGCGTTTAAGAAAGAAAACTTTTATGCTTTTATGCACGGACTTACTCGTTTTTGCCGCCGCTGCTGAACCGGGACGATGCACATGATAAATGCGGCGGATTGGAGAAACGTTCCTTCCCTTCCCAGAACGGATCCAGAACACTTTTCGCCCTAATGGAGAAAAATAACTAAAGCCAAGATGCTGAAAAGTTTAAACCAAAGACCGTTTTTCAATGTAATTAATTTCTTGGTTACGAATTCGGCATATTCTCCCACATATCTAGTTATAAGTATAGATGTGGACTATAATTACTTTTGGCGTTAATCTTTTGGAGCTATACTTAATCGAATAGCTTGCAAAGTACAGGGTGTCTCGGAAAGATGTGCACCACCAACCAATCAATTCTTTGATGTGTCCTGAATGTAGTCTAATCTAAAGGCACATTATTTGCGTAAAATAAGATATTGTGTCCAAAATATACATATATGAGTTATTAACCCGCATTATAATTTTTTATATGATGGCTGTAATATTTTAATTTAGTAGCTGTTTAATACTAAAATCTCACAAAACGAGCAGGTCTTTGGGGGTGACTGATTCTACATGCTATCAGGATATAGTAAATTCTGGAAAACCAACATATATTTTAATGTTTTTAAAAAATGCATTCTTTTAACTATCGTAAAACAGATTTGTAAATAAAAATATTGCAGAATATAAATAAAAATTTATTCTTATTCTAAATATTTATAAATCTTTATTTCTATTACATAGCTAAATGTATAGTAATTGGGTCTAGCTAGTATTAAGTCATATTTGTAGAATACTCGTAAATATTAATCGAAATTACTATTGTAATGATCATATGGTGGCGCATTGTTCACAAAAGTAAACTTCTGAAAAATATCGTTAGAATGTTTAAAAAATGAAGAAAAGCGCCATATGTTACTTTTTCGGCGAACTACACCATAGTAAACTACTATGTACACTCCGTAAATTTTAATTTATTATAACTTTCTTATCCGTGAATCGATTTCGATTAAATAAAGCCTATATACCGCTCTGAGCTAATCTTATGTTACTCGTGAAAACCCCATGACAATTCGTCCCGAAGTTTCGGAGATTAGCGTATACAAACAGGCAGACAACATTTTTAAAAATGGTATTTTTATATCCTGTTACCCTAACACATGCCGCGTTTCTACAGTTTTATTATTTATATATATATAATAAACGCTTTGAGTCCTTAATTCGTAACTTGGACAGGACAGACCTAAATACATTGGACACGAATTCAAGACCCAGTGCAACATAAAAAGGACGATTTTTAGTATTTAGATCATTCTGTTTATTCAAATATATGAACATGATCGTCATACCAATTGGAATATTTTCCTGTCCACTAATTAACAAGTTGTTCCTTCACTTTTGTTGTGTCCCCAACGGTACGGTGATTTTTTTTATGTATACATCCGAGCTGCAATCTAAATGCATTCAGAGCAGAATACGTGCTGCATGTTTCCTGCTGAGAGATTCATGCAAAATGTTTGCCGAGTCGGCATAATGTATTGTAATAAGTATGCAAAAGGCCCTCCATTAAACATATTGAATAAGGGGGACGAAAACGAAAAAAAAAGCATAGAGGGCGATATGAGCATCCAACTAAGTTTTCAATAATGAACCCATATAAAAAATGCAACCCCTCATTCAATGGGAGATCCCTCATCAAGTGAATTGTGCATCCTATGGGAAACCTGAAGTCATCCTACCTCAACATAAAGTAAACTTAAGAAAATGCTCGAAATGACATCCTTGATATGTTCAAGAATAAAAGTTTATTTAATAATGTAATTTGCGAGCACTTTCTGCGTGGCTTAAGACAAGACCGGAAGAGATATAAAGGGCCCGAGAGGTTGTCACTAAGAAGGAAATTAAATGCCTAGAAAAGCAATAAAATCCACCGAGACGGGATATTTTTCTCTTTGCTTTTCAGTCTAAATGCGAAACAGACTCAGGGAAAATGTATCCTTTTTTTCCCACTTGGCGAGAGTGCGTCGGTGTGGATGGTATTCCCAGGGTGAATTTAAAAAAAAAACGGGATAAGCATTTCTTTGTGGGTTTTCTTTTGGCTGAGACGAGACCCACAAGTCGCTTTTGCGACGTTATGCAATGCCACCCCGCTATTTATTATATTGTCTGATTATGCAATTCTCCGGTTACTTGCACTCATCTTAAGCACTATGTTAAGAAGAAAATTGTGCCTTTGTTGGCCGCCCCCACCATCGTCTCATTTGCGCTGAACACCACTTGATTTAATACCGCCAAGGAAATTAAACCTTCGCGAAAGTCTTTTGTTTTCGCTCCTGCACTGAAACTTAGTAGCGAATTTTGTGGTTTTATTACTCCCAACGATCCTTCGGGCTCGGTTGACATTAATTATGCCACAGCAGAACATAAATTCACATGATATGCCTTAAGTTGCCTTATTTATTCACTTTTGAAAGCCTAACATGCGCCTTTTTAGGCATTATCTTGCAGAACAGGATCCTTGTTTTTTATAGTCATCAAAAAATTCTATATAAAAAATTGTAAATTTCGATGGTCCACTATTGAAAATCACTTTGTAGCGTTACACCGGACGTTGAACAGGAGGACACAACACCTCTGGAGAGCGTCGACGACCATTAGCCTCTACTGAGTTTAAAAATTCAATTTAAAAAAATGAATGGAACCTCAGTGGTGGTTGCGTGTACATTTAAAACTGATACAGTTCCGTGATGGAAAATTTTTTTTAATTAAAGCGAAAAAATTCATTTAAGGGCCTCGTCCTCGAAGTCACGAATTGATGCAGCCACACTGCAGGGCCACAATTTTAATGCACTTCCGTCCTCGGTAGCCAATTGAACAACAACTTTAAAGTTTATATTTCAATAATTGCTTTTGAGTCAATGCCTAGTAGCAATTTTGACTTTCGCTTTTGATGCGATTTATTTTTAATTTTAATATTAAGCCCGGAAGTTCAAGTTAAGCTGGAACGGAAAAGGATACAATGACTGGGAAATATTGGGGAAGAAACCAATTGAGAAGCATCGTCGGAAGTTGCAGAGTTTATTACAACAATTAGCAGCACTTTTAACTACAGAATTGACTGAATTTAAATATTACACTGAAAATTATTCATTAATAAGATTGCCTTTTTGAAATACAAAAGTATGAATTTATTATTCATCAATTTCCAATTTTCACAATTTCATGAGTTCTAGTCCTCAATGCTATCCATAATAAATTCTGTAATAATCTCACAAATTTTAAATTCTTTGATTATACGAACATGTCGTCTGGCATAGTTACAATAGGAAATTGCCTAATAATAAAAATAGACCTTTATTAACTATTTCTTGGGCAACCAAATTAGGTATCACAATCCCCTTATTCAACTCATCGTACAGTGTTAAGCTAGGTAGACAAAATTCATTTTTAGATTGCTAGAAATGGGTAATTAACTAATGAAAACCAATCAATCCCAATCCTTCGATTCCAAGTATTTTATCCGTCTAATATTCCATAGTGATGAGTCTTAGGGTTAAAAAGTTACCTAATGAGGTAAGTTCATTTGGAAAAATAGGAGAGTTCCACTTAAGTGACACTTTATTCAACATCTCACTGTGATAGTTCGATATTTTGTGAATCTTCTAGTAATAGATCTTATTTCTGAACGTAATTACCTACTATACGTTTTTTAATTAGTATAAATAAGTCAGGTTTTAAAAGTATATGAAAAATTCAATTATTTATGTTTGTTTTAGAACTTTACATGTCGGGAAATAACTTGTACAAGTAGCAGACTAAATTATGGATATATCTTAGTTGCACTATTATTGAAACAACATCGATTAGTAGCCTCCGAGAGGTTCCAGAAGGGAAGACGGATAAATTGTGTGCAGGGATATTAAAGCTAATTATAGCTCATAGCTCAGCTATAGATCCTCAACCCATACCGCGAGCAAACCTACCTTAAAACAAGGAAGACTATCACATATCTGATGCATAACTAGGCTTGTGTCTACGTGCGTATCGCGCAAAGGTAACTGGACAAATTTTTATGAAATATTGCAATTCCATACATGCTTTAGAAATTTGGTCGACATCTCCAATTAAAATGATCACAATATTAATTAGATATTCAGCTACATAGGTACTTTGAGAATGGTCTAATGCTAGGAAAATACTTAATAAAACATTATTTCTTGTTGAATAAGTCCCTTTTTAGGGCCTTTGTAAAAATTGTGATGAAATATAACTTAACATTTTGTCATTGCTGCAGATAATAGAAAATTATCATGTCCAGAAATAAAAAACTTTCAATTTATAAAGATCACAAGTCTTTAGCTTGGATTTGATTATCAAATATCCAATTGAAATTATCTGCTTAACGAAACTAAACTCAAATCCTTAGCATGTATTAATAAATTCTAAATTCCTTCGACTTTCAGTTAGGAAAGAAATTATGAGAATTTTAAAAAAAAAAATTACACATTTCAGGTTGTTTCATAAATTAATGTCTTGTTTGCACGGAACTTTTAACTATAATTAAATTTTTTTTTCATAATACAATGCAAATGTAATTTGATAAAATTTAAATTGCAACTCTAATGCCTTTATTTCAATGCTATTTTTATAATTTTTAAATTGCCCGCCACTTAGCTATACCATTAAAAACTTCGACCTCATCAAAAGCAATTTTTGCAGGAGATTAA
The DNA here is from genome assembly GCA_963969385.1 of Philonicus albiceps. Lineage (NCBI taxonomy): Eukaryota > Metazoa > Arthropoda > Insecta > Diptera > Asilidae > Philonicus > Philonicus albiceps. The sequence continues at coordinate 73,639,965 of OZ017772.1, read as the reverse complement.
ATTCCAGGACAGTTCCGGTGAAGCCCAGAAAAAATAATTGTTGGAATGGAAATCTACTTAGAGTCTAGCTGGTGGGATGCCCAGGCAAAATTGTCTCTAACAGCTTTCGTACCGGATGAATCTTTAAAGTCATTAACACCTTCAATTACACGGCCGCTCTCCACCTAGCAATTTCAATTATTACACAATTACATCTAGGAGTCCCGGCGTATGCCGGATTTAATCCACAAATCCATTTCATCCCGGACCAAATTATTCCCAAAGACTGCCCCGTGACGAACATTTGTATACATTTTGGGGAATTAGTGTGAGGATTGAGCTCAAGCGCCTTAATAAATTGTCGATAATTTGTCGAGAAACAAAAGGGTGCAGACGAAGGATACCAAATCCGGTAACAAATGGAACTTAGGCAGGTGACAACAAAAATATCGATCAGGCATGCTCAGCGGTAAGATAACCCTTCTGGATGGACCCCGCCCACAAGCAGGTCACTATCGGGAGCGCCCAGATGCACCCGCCGGAAAGGATTCTCACTGTGTCGATTTATTGACAGAAGAATACTATTTATAGCCGAAAATGTGATTTTATGATGACACGGTCGAACGGCCAGAGCGATGCTGGATGGACCAAGAAAGTCCTGCGGGACACTATTGCTGGGCAGCAACCGGATCCAGGCAAGTGGCCACCAGATGCACTTCGAAAGCATCGAAATGTGCAATTGATGGAAATTTATTGCTGCATTAAGGGGTTATTTCAAAGCATTAAAAGGATCCGGTCGCGGAGGATGTGGACGTCGGTTTATAGGGAAATACATTGAATTTTATGAGCTCGAGCTTTTTACAGTCCTCAGCTCGTCAGTTATCGTCGACATGCCGTTTTAGGGGCTGTAAACTATCCCTTAACGTCGGCAAGGTGATTAAAATTCCATTCGATCTAAGGGTTTCCTTTCAGCTGATAAGCAGCTCGAAGAGCCCTACGGCCTTGAGTTCCCTGAGGCCCTTTGAAATTATTATTTTAAAAGCACTTGGCATACATTGCCCCGGGGAGAGGGTGTTACACAAGAAGCTCAGAAGATTGCTGTCCTCCTTTGCTTTCTTGATGCGATATCTTTCTAAGGAAACTTCGATAGTGGCTGTATCTCTTTTCGAAAAGGCGTTATCAAGGCCTCAAATGGTCCTGGCTTTCTCAGAAATGGAATTCATAAATAAAGAAGGAAGGCTTAAGTTACATTGATGAATACGTAACTTTGAGAATGTATGGACTGATATGAAATTCTTTGGAATTTTGAAGTGAATGTTTGAAGTCAAACAAAAGGAAACATATTGAACTTTCAGGACTTTCCTCTTATTACTTTAAAGGATAAAGTCTGAAAAACATTAAATGTACTATAGTAATTAATTCCTTTTTATGTAAATACCTTTGGAGTGTCCATTTACAAAATATCAATAAAAATAATTAGGATACGAAAACAGCTTTATATATAATAAAATCTAGTTAGAAAAATAGTTCAGAATTACTGGTTAACTAAGAGTGAGAGAATAGCCAAGAAGACATAGAAATTAAAACTTGTAAAAACGTTTTTAGTTGCAAGTACGATATGTTCGTAGGAAGTTCTTTGTAAGCATTAAATACCATCATATACCAATGTTGTTCGATTGCTATTTTTAAAAGTATCTAACCAGATATGCCAACTGTTAATAATAAATTTATCTATATCTTGGATAATCAAATAAATACACGTTTTCTTTGTACTGATTCCAATGTTTTAATTATTGAAATAAAGCTTAAAATATTCGAGGAATAAGTTAATCCTTAACATCCTTCTAATGAGTTTTGCATATACATCTTGTAATCATTAAAATTACTATCCCATTACTGCAAATGGACCATATTTAACGAATGAACCTAGAAAATTATTCCATCTGTGTACCATTGTCCGCCGCAAGAGACAGCGTTTTTTCTTTACAGAACCGCAATACATCTGTCCACTGCTAATTGGATGTGATATCCACAAGTATTGATCATTATCCCGACTGAATCTCACTTAATTATGTTTTCCCGCGACCCTCCGGCACTGTAAGGTTTTCATTTCATCGGGTTCATTACTAAAAACAAATGCCTTTGTGGGCACAACCTGTACATGATCATAAGTCAAACAAGATATTGAAATTACTTAACGGAATCAAACGACAGTTGCAAAATATATTCATGTAGCACAATGCCAGTCGGAGTCCCATAGTCCGGCAGTGGGTATTCATAGCCATATTTCCAGGAACTGATATGTTAATTTGTGTTGCAAGGAACTAGGCATAGCTCTATGCATGCGCTCACTCCAGGGGAATGATAATGGAAGTGTTCCTGCATGCAATCATGTGAAATCGGAAATTGGAACTGATGCTATAAAGGTTTGCTGTGTACAAACCCGTAATCAAATTCGGCAGCTAAACTATCGTTGGGTTCGCTATGGTCCAGTCGGGCATCCTTCCACTGAATTCCTTGTACAAAGATTGACCTTCGGAGCCCGGCCGCCAACTCTCCAACTCTATGGCAAGCCAGGTCTAATAAATTTAAACAACATGCCGCACTATGTCCATAAAATTTCCTATAATAAGCGAGTCTCGTAGATGACCTCAATATGGGTATGATAGTCATCTCTATACCTCCTCAGCCGTGCGAAATTTAAACAGCAATTTCCACCTGTGCACGTTAGCCGAACCAGTTCGAAACTTAATCGCCTTAGCAGCCGCAAACTAAAATCGATGATCGATCAATATACCCAACCAGTAACTTCGTAAGACGACATCAATGTCCTTGAAATGAGCTCTACGAAACATTGACGCCCAAAGCGCCACTCACTGGCACTAATGGATAGCCCTAGATTCTAATGAGAAATTTAGTGGCTGAGTGACGGCCAATATGCGATCAGAATCGACAGCACAATGCTCGATGTGACTGCGTCCCGCACTTTGGCACATCTTGAGGAACATTAATTGGAGCGTCTGCCTGAGGCTCAGCACGGCTAAGACCTTGGTGGTGGCTGAAAGTCTATCGATTTAATCGCCTTCTGCTTTACTTAGGCAAACTTGATACACATGAATGTTTATGGGATGAAATAGTTACTACTCTGAGTTTCTAAACAATTCGAAATGATATTTGTGCAACTGGTTGCATAAAGGAGATTTAATTCCACTCAACAATTTTGGATTAAGTGAATAAGATGAATGAAACTACAATATAAACAAATCGATCAATGCAACCCTAAGGATAAATGAACAGATGAAGGATATATGGTCCAACAATCAGAAAAATATTTTGAAGGTACGGTAGGATTAAACTAAGTACTTGTATCAATTCATCACTATCATCAATCAGTTTTGTTAGACAAATCACTATTGTCAATAGACATAAAATTACAATATAATCTATAATTCGATTTTTATTAAATCCTCACTCTGTGCAGCAGAGGCAATAACCTAATATATAATATTATAATCCAGAATTTTTATTCTTGTACTTGTGCATAAAAGGGGAGAGGCTTTTGAGTACAGCTGAGCAAGGTATTTCAAGTATATACATAGATTTTTTATATTAATTTTAAGTATCGTACATACTTAAGCTAGGTACATATTTTAAGAATATTGTGGATTGGATGAATTACCTACAAACCTATTTCCGTACTAGGAGTTAGCAGAAATGAGAAACCACTATCGTTTATACTTATTTTTCTGAATGTAGGAAAATATAGTCGAATTGAACCCTTAAACATTATTTTATATAAATTTTACTAATTGAACTTTTAATATTTTTCTTTTTTTCTGTAAAAATCTTTAATTATTTAAATTTTATTATTTATTTTTAAAGAGTTCCGATTTTTGTATGTTACCTCTATAACTTAGGTTGGTATGACTGCCTAGAAAGGTACACTTTAACCAGTTTTTTGGCCCATTGTATTACCACATAGCGTGAGTGGACCATCTATCCTAAACTACTTTACATATAATTATTACGAACTAAGCTTGGAATAGTTTTTGAATAAGAGGGTTTGAGTTGCTTTTACAACGTTCTAAAAAGTTATTAGCCAATACATTTCCTTTAGGCTCTATGAGTTCAATATCTACCATTATATGCAATATTTTTGTTGAGAAATGCCTAGGTGCCTAAAGTGTGTACTTTATAAGTTAGAGTTTTGTTTTTGTTTCCTAGATATTTCATTGTTTCGTACTCATTTATTTTCAGATTATTTGTTGTTGGTAAATAACACATTTTTCTCTTTGGAGTTAATAGCATAACTTTTGACTTTCTCGAATTTACTTTAATCTCCCATTTATGGAAGTATTTAGCTATTATGTCAAGTCCTGCCTATGTATTCTTTATCATTTATGCATCACAAGCGTAGGAAAATCTACCGTATATAGAGTATATAATATGGGTCCAAGTAAGAGTTAAGAAATTGAAATGATACTTACCTTTCTGTATATCGTATTATTTTGAAAGTAGTGAAAGACCTTTTGGTCAAAGCTTCTTTTCTTTTATATGGAAAACGGGTAGAGTCATAAAAGTTCATTACAGATATTATTTTCATATATATGTACCTCATCCTCATTGTTTTAAAATTTATAAATTACCAATTTTCACCATCTGAACTTAACTATGATTTTCATAAATCACTTTATAATGTCCTAATTTCTAATAATTATTAGATGTGATGAAATATTTCATTTCTCCCACATTTCCTTCTTTAGGGAAGAATAACTTCTTTTTGAACCTAAAGTACGTATCATTCACTAATATCAAAAAAATGAAAAATGCCCACATTATTTAGCCTTGATTTGATAAAGTTCCACTCTCATCGTGGTGGCAGTCTGATGGAAGGGGGTGATATTAATAAAGGCCTGCCAATTTAATGGAAAAACTTTTCATATTTATCATTGGAAGGTTAAAAGCAATATGACTGGACGTAAGCCGAATTATGGATGTGTACACGCATCAATAGAGAGAAATTGCCCCATATAGAGGGGGGGTGGAAGTAGAAATCTTCCATTTGGCACGTTCCAGACCCTGTCAGATTTTATGAGGCATAAACAGAATTTACGACTGGCGGTAAGAACCTTCTGCCACCCCCTAAGTCCCACTCCCGCCGCAATCTGAGGTCGAAATACCTTGCCGCACATTCTACGTGAGAACATGTTAATATTTTATTTGTCTGCAGTGTGAATAATAGAAAAAAAATACATTTTTATTCCAGGTTTAGGTCGTAACGCAGATCTCTGGTACCCCCGGTGCGCAATACTCAACAAATGCGGAAAATTTGATAGAGCTCCGTCGCAGCGACCAAAGTAGGTTGCCAGTCCCCCGACAGAAGTGAGTTCGCCACTATTTACCGCATAGTACCGTCTGGTTCCTGATTAGCCTATCACCGGAGCGGGTATCGTCTTAATCGAGATGGGACCCCGAGCGGCGGCAAAGATTAAGCGATTCCCAGGGCATTCGTTCATTAAATTAACAGAGTCCTCCCCCACGTAGCATTACGAAAACATTCTAATCACTGAACCAAGTTTAATATGTTTATTACGATTACGGCCCTGCCGGCCCCATTTATCTGGGAGCGGCAGTACCGGCATATCTTTATATCTCCAGAGTCGTGCGTACATTACGCTCGGAACGGCCCATTTCGGCATATGTACACGACATCGTGGGGCTGCAGGCCCGACTCCTAGACCTCAAGTTCTTTAATTAATTGAGACATTACGCAGGACTTCCCGGGCTACAACCCCCATCCTCCTTTTCCCAGGGTTTTCTTAAGGAGCCTGTTGGCGCCTCTATATCTTGCTTAAGCCATTCGGCAGCAGTTTCCCAATGTCTTAAAGTTTTCTGAGCTTACTAAGTACCATTTGCTACAGCTGCGGAAAACGGTCATGTGTTGCATGGGAAAAAATTGCCTGTTTTTTGTGGCCCATAAAACTGGGCATGCCATTCTTGGCCACTTAACCCACAACTGCACATAAGATTGACATGGGGTTTTTGATTGCTCGGGCCAAGGGAGCACAACAATTCAAGGAAATCTCTCGAGCGCACTTTGTTGCGGAATTGTCGTTTTAATGGAGTTTTCTTTTGAATTTCAGAAAAATCTATAAAAATAATTTTAAATTGCAGCTAAAATTTAAGAATTGGCATCATTTTATTTCAGTACTAGGTATATCATAAGTAGCAATTGATATTCGCAACAGTGGTATAAATGATCATCCTTTTATTTCTCTTACATTAATTTTTTTAAAAAATAATAGAGGATAGGAATTAAACTATTTTAACTGAAAGTAGACAAATTTACTTAAACCTGCCCAAATTTATAATATTTGTGGGATTTTAAAGCTTGCAGACCTTTTTCATAATTAGTTTTTATTTTAACGAACTCAACTGTTCATAGGTCGTAGATAATAAAACTACTTTAAGAACGTTAAAGCAGTTAAAACTGCAAACTTTCGACGTTATACAACAGCACCAAATCCCATTCCATTCAAAATTTATTACGTAACTAAGTAAGTAAGAAATAATAGAACTGAATTGAGTTCTATCGGTTATTCCAAAAAGCACATAAGTCAATTTTTTTCCAAACATACCTTTTTGCCGCGAACGCTTTCTTATAGATCGACCCATAATCTGAGTAAAAATCCCGCAAGCTAGTACAACCTTTCCCCTTCAAGCAATACTGCGTAGTCATCGTTCACAAATTTATTTATGGATTCGTTAAAGATAAAAATTAGAAAAATATCCTGTTCCCTCACGATTATTTGCTCATTGCTTTGGCAATAAACAAATGATGCTTCATGCCGAGTTTTATATTCCTAGGACTGTTTTAAGTAAATTAAAATTTCATGTGTTTATTTATTAAATTTTTAATAATGTTAGAAAAAAGCCCTCCTCCCTCACAATTATATTCACTGTATCACCAATAAACTAATGATACTTTAGGCTGAGTTTTATAATCCGAACTTATTATTATTTTTATATAGGGGGGAAGCCCATATAGTGGGCACTTCAACCAAAAACGGGTCTTTTGTGACAAGACTCCACTATTGAAGTAAACCGCTACCCTACGGAAAAATGAAAGGTCCTTAGCAGAAGAGCTTTGCAGTACAGTCAGTAGTTTTTGCTAGAAGCAGACAGTCCCACAAGATGTGAGATACCGTCTCCTCGTCCTATAGACATAATCGACATTCCGTCTTAACAGAAAGACCTATATTAAGTATGTAGGTTAAAACTCAGGCTGTAGAGGCCAAATATGTAGAGTAGAGTGATGGTGTTGGACTATATCCTAAGATAGTTTTAAGTAACATTTTTATTTTATTATAAAAATTCACCCTTCAGTCCCGGTTATGGCGCGTCGACTGCCGGGTATGGATGATAATTTCAGCGTCATTTGTCTAAATCTTCATTAGTTTTAATTAAGAATTAAATACCTCCTAACCCTGTTTCTTACTAAAACAACATAAGTTAAGAACAGTTTTTCAGGAACTTTGCATTTTAATGATAAAAATAAAAACTTATTGTATATTTTTACCTAAATCTATAAAAAATAATAGAGTCTCGAATGAATTTCAAACATATCCCAAATGAAAATTTGATTGGATTATATTTTTTCCATGAAATTCCCATTTTTTCCATAAGCAGATTTTTCATCGTGTATATCGTCGTTTTTTAAATTTTACGTCTTTTAAACTTTTATGAATAGTACTCATTCTCTTGTACTAGTGCCTGTTGTTCTTTTGAAATACGAATTTTCCCGGTATCGCAGGTTTGGCGATGTCGTTTTGTCAATAGAAACCTTAAAATTTAATAACGAAAAAAGTGCTAGTCCACGTCTTGGCATTCAGCGGAGGTGATAAGAAAAGAAAATCTTTTACTCGACTGCAACTGACACGAATTGGCGTTAGGACCAAATGTAAATATCAAAAATCTCCTGGAGTTCGTCTGGTTCGCTGGGAATCGAATAAAACTCCTTTTTCAAGAAAGTGAAACAATTAAGTTTATCCGACCGGAAACTCCAGTGAGGATTGTCTGCGGTACACAACTTTCTCATAAAACTTTTCAGTTGCAGGCGAGACTTGAAAATAATCCGGTTGCAGACCTTCTGCTCATGGCAAGAAGTTTCAACTTAAACCACCCCGGCCATGTAAACTACTCTGTGGAAATAATTCCACTTTAAGGGAAAGCAGTCCCGAAAAAAAAGACCTGCAGTCGGCTTTTTGGGGGAGGGGGTGGGAAAAAAAATGCACCGGAAAGGAGTTTTTTTTCCCAGGTGCCCTTTTTGGGGAAGCTATTTGCCCTCCCTTAATCGGTCGGAATTCTTCTCAGATGCACTTGCTCCGGCGGCGGTGCCTGTGATGTTGAGAAGCTTATTGAAATCAAAAACATTTCGTGACTGCTTAAAACCCTATTTTAATAAAGTGCAGCACAAAAACACAAAAAAAAAAAAAAAAAAAGGCAAACCCTACCACCGACCGGGATAAGCTTGCTCCTCCTTGCACAATTATACTTTTGAGGGTACTTTACGATTGTCCTGCCGGGCTCGTTTCGAGGTCCTCCGTAAATATTTAAAAGAAATGTCGACTTTCGCTTAACAGATTTAGTAATCATTTCTTTTACCTTTTTAATTTTAAATATATATGCCAGTTACTTTGTATATAATAGCGATAGAAGAACTAGGTTAATGTCTAGTTTCTGTCTTAATTGCGCACTTACATTTATCAAATTCTTTGATGATGAATGAATGAATTCATTCGACATCTACAATTAGAAAACTTTTGGAGAAAATTAAAATAATAAATGAACAAATAAAATAAGAATTAGGTAAAAAGTTGAACAGCAAGAAATGTTCGCTAATATGCTAGAAATGCACATTGATTTAAAGGAACTGTTTAAATATAGTTCACTTTATTTTACATACTTTCAACTTTTCCTTTTGATTGTGCTATGCCCGTTTTTGTCTATTATTTACACGTTTTTGCCTCAAAAAGTATTAAATTTTAATGCAAGAGGCAGTCAATGGTTAGTTGCCTGGAATGTTAAATGTTTCAGAAATTTGTAAGGAGCTCTCAGATGATTCCCTTTTAGCTTACATGCATTATGCATATAAAGAATGCAGTCCCCCGCATAATGAGACTAGAGCGAAGAATCTTCCAGCACCGGAAGGAGCCGTAAGCATCTCAGAAAATTTAAGGGAGAAATCTAATGAGTATCTCACGCGCCACATGTTGAAATAGTTGAGAGCCACTCCCTTGAAGAACTCCCAAAAATCTACAAACGATGAAGTAAGACAGTTTTGTTGGCAAGGCACCCCAGATCCACAAAAGCGTCCCAAAAAAAAATAAAAGGAGAGGTAAAAAACAATTTGGAAGAGGGTAAAACTTTTCAGCTGCGGTTGCTCTTGGGCACTATGCTTGGCGTGGATGCGGAAGAAGTTTTCATCAAGAAAATAATTTTCACCGATAATTAAACGGCGAGAACATGCTTTAATTCCACAAGATGACTCACACCACAGTCGACAGGACCAACTTTGGCAGTTCATAAAATGTTCTTTGGGGTGGGACCAGCTCATTAGGATTTAAATAGAGTTTCTTGTTTTTCCGAGATCCTTGCGATGGTTTACTTATGTATATGTGTTGACGACGACGCTGTACCCCATGCCGCCAACGCGAATCTAGACACCAAAAGTCCTTTTCAAACTCTTTAGAGGAAGGTGAGGTTTTTGCGCTGAGTTAAGTAGGCGATAAAATGAAGTTAACTTAATATTTCAAGAATTATGAGAGAATTTCTCTGCTTCTAGAGTTTGTTTAATTTCATTTAAATACTCAAATTTACTCCTTGTAACTGGGTTCTAAAATATTAGTTGCTGTGATTACGCGCTCATACGGAAAACCACGATTGAATTTAGATATATTTTAAGGAATAAATTCTCGTTTACTCGTTCTTATGAACACACAATAAATACATTTTCGGGCATTAGGATTTTAGAAAAATTCTTTTAAAAAGTATAAAATTTCCACCGACTATATATCTTTTTTAAAAGAAACGTACATATCTCAGATGCAAAGTAATTTTCTTTATTTTTAAACATCCTATCGTATAGTCAGCGAGATCTAACTAAAAACTGCACTGTATTTCAATTTAAAGATTGTTTATTTGTTACCGACGAAAAGATTCCGAACATGAAAATAAATCAAGAAATTATTAAATAAAAACCCTTTATTATTTTTAATTGAAAAACGACATAAGATGAGAAAATAAATAAAATAGAGTAACTCAGGTCTTTAGTACAGTACTTTTGTTTTGTTTTCTTTATTACAGTCTTTTGATTATACCTTTCTTTTGTCAAAGAAGCCTTTAGCCTTTAGCGGACAGCAATTTGTTAACTAAACAAGGCATACTGTTTACAAGTTTTTCCAAAAATGAACTTGATATTTGACTCCATAATTTTAACAGAATCTTCCAGAGTTGCTCTGCAGAAGTAGGATTTAGTTTCCTTATTCGCCAATCTAATTCATCCCATAAGAGCTCTATAGGGTTTAGATCAAGTGATTGAGGGGGCCACTTCATTAGTTCGTTTTTTTTTTATTTTGCAAATAGTTGGAACAAATTCTTAATGTATGTTTAGGGGCATTGTCTTGTTAAAAAACACATCCACGACCGATTAATAGTCTTCTGAATGAAATTACATACTTTTGCAAATTGGAGTGATACCCCGTTTGATCAAAAGTTTCCTTGATTCTGAACAGATCTCCTGCACCAGCGTAACAAAAACACCCCCATACCATAAAAAAATTCACCGCCGTATTTAACAGTTGGTGTTATGTAAACAGCATCTTTTCCCAAGGAGCTCTTTATTTTTATCCAAATATATCAAATTTTTGATATTTCCTTTTGACAGCTTTGATTACACCTTGTTTGAATTTCGGATGCAGTCAGCTTCCTATTGAATTTGGACATTATAACTAGAGATTGGTCGTCTCCTTCAGAAGTGGCACGAGGCCACCCACTGAGTGTTTTGTCCTTATTTTATTGTCCCGATTTTCTAAGCTCAAAGACAGGTCAAAGGGCCACGACCCACTTTCTTAGAAAACAAAAAAAAACTAAATATTAGATAACTTTAAAATGTGGAGATTTAAAATGCAATTATTATAAAATTCCAAAATGTTAGCATGTTAGTAGCAAGTAGGCTTAAATGAAGGCTTAAATCGCATACAATAGGTACCTATTGGTGAAGTACAATGAATAATGGTAAATAAATCTCCAAAATATTGAATTAATACTAAACATTTAACTATAATACTGCTGTTTTATAAAAGCATGGCTTATCTCTAGGATAAGAGCCTATATATATGTATAGTTAAATTTAGCAAATGTTTCCTCTAAGAAAGAACTCAATGATTTTATTGGTCCCATAAGTCTTTATGTTTAAAAAGACATTGATTTGAACTAACGTTGCAATTCGAGAAGTAGTCTAACTACAGGACTATCTATTGCTTGACATAAGGACAGGATATATAGATCTGATTAATAAATAAATTAGTTTTAAATCGTAAATATTTTCTATACGAAATTGTAATTTTTTTCAGAAAATCGCCCAGTTCGAATTTTTTATATCTCCTTCTTTCAGTGCTTAAGCCAAATGGGTCAATAATTCTAACAAGAATTTTTAAACCGAATTCCTGGTCGGAACAAGTCTTCTCCCTGATACAAGGAAATCGCACTATATGTTATATGTATTTTTGCAGAAAGAAGCGCACACAACTCGGGATAAACTTTTTCGAGGATTCTATTCGAAAAATTTATTGACATGATGTACTTATCTAGTCCCATGCTCCATACACTCGCCACACCAAAGTTGGACGGGGGCGTTATGCTTCGTCCGGGTACAATTTCATTTCGTCGAATAGAAAAGGGAGTCATAGGAGTCTGCGGGGATAGTTAGAGCGTGTCTTGGAGTTTCATAGGTCCCCCGTATGCAGTGCTTTGAAATTTACTCACTATTTTACGAGTGCTTCATGTTCCCGAAATGACTAGTAATACTCCTGCAAATATTCTATGATTTGTTACCCAGGGGGTTTTTGGGTCGAATTGAATAAAATTGAACGAACGGGTAGGATTGGGGTACAGGACATAGATGCTGGACCGAATGAGAGGGTGGGGGTATCTACATAGTTTGATATGATGCACATTCCGCAAATGTATCTAGTTTTGTGGTTTTCAAAATACAATTGGCAAGCGAATTTATTTACATTGCTGGTCTGTTACCTAATCATCGCAAGCTCATTCGCACAGGGGAGGTATAGCTGCAGCCGACAGAAAACAAAATAACAAAATGCGTATTCATTTCGAGATAAAACCTTAATTAAAAAACATTTGCGTGAATAAACAACATTTTATCGGATATATTTGCTAGTTACCGCAGGACAGGGGCCTTTATAAAATTTTCAAATGTAATAAAAACAGGCATTTGTAATGTTCCAAAATAGTCCAGGGATAATGCATATTTCAATACGGCCGAAATCAACTGATGTCTAGAAGTTGTGCCCCATGCCCAAAAGGGCAACCAATGTGGAAAATTTAATCATTGTAAATCATATGCTGGGAATTATTTAATTATTTCGATTATGAAATTAATGAAAGGAAGTGGCATAATTCCCAGTTTAGATGGCGATAACAATTCTGCAGTGGTTAACCATATATATTAAGGTTTCAGCAAAATACTGACAATTAACAGCATTTTTAAAGTTCAGAACCACGAAAAAATTACATGATATGACTGAAATAAATAATTCATTTAATTAAAATAACATCTTTACAAAATTAAAATTCTCAACGACTATCCTCAAATTTATTTCCGGTTCGATTTTTTACTTTGAACATTCTTTAAAAACTTTTAGAATACTTTGAATTATAACCTTTCGCTGTACATAATTCTGGAAATCTTAAAGTAAAATGTTTCATTCAACTTAATTTTACTTGATCAAAAAGATTTGTCTGTTGAAATGATAAATTGAAGTAATATCAATAGAATCGTATATTGGAAATATATCTTCAGTCTCAAGATTTCATAGGTAGGTATAGACGCTTAAATTCTCAATTTGCAACTATGAAACTAAATATCGATTAAATCACAATAATTTTCCTACAAATGCATTTGAACTTATGTCCGTACCGAAAGGACTCAAATATGATCCATAAACTATCTTGGATATTGCGCTTGAATGGAATCTTTGCCAATAAAATCGTACTTAAGACTGGATAACCTAAATTCATTTGACTTTGTTGTAGTAAAAGGTACAGATAAGGAATTTGAGTTGTATTTATTATAATTTTAATGAGAAGACGGTTTATAGAACCAATCAAATTTTCTATTTTTATTAATTTCAAAGACTATAAATTATAGTGAACTATAAAATATAAAGTCTAAATATTTTGAGCAAATATAAAGTTCCCCGCCGCATTGAGTTTGTGTTCGTTCGAACTAATCTCAGAAATTATTGTACGGGTTTTCATACGGTTTTCATCAATACAAAGAGGAATTATCTAGAAAGGTTATAGACGATAATTTTTAAACATTTTATGACATTAGACAAAACTCTAACATACAAAACACATATTTGGCACACAATACACGAAATATATCCCTTTATAAACAGGATATCAACCCTAAGCCTGGACAATAAGCTCCTAATATACAAACGTGTTAATATATGGACGGACACGCATAAAAAAAAGCTCCAAATCGCTCAACCAGGCGATTGCATTCAATGGTAGATATTGATCCAATTGAAGATAAATTGGAGAAGTTAAAAAAGAAATATTTAATAAGATGCAAGTATACCCCCAACCCACTGATCGGACAAATTTTGCCTATCTTAGCTGTAGTTTATATCAGGTTGCCTAGAATTATTGTAATAGATTAGGGTAAATAGATTTGAATCTTCTGTGAATGTATAAATAATTAAAATGACTTTAGATTATAAAAATTCACCTAAACTTTGTATAATATATGCCTACATGTTGTGGTAAATTCGTCTACATCTTGTAGAAAATGTGTCCATAATCTGTATAAATTTTGCTAATATTTTGTAGAAAATTTGGCTATATTGTATTTCTACAAAATTGTAGAATGTTTACGTATTTTTCTGTGGCCAATTTATATTTATTATTTATTTGTTGCAGTCTACAGATCAGAAACAGATCTGATTACAGACTGAAATAGTTAAATTTACTAATGCATCTAGTAATAACCTCCAGAGATTCCGTGAGACTATGGTGTATGTAGTAGTAGCACTACTCTTGACCGAAGTGGCTCTTCTGGAGCATGAATCATTAGCAAAGCAAGCCACTCTGAGTATTTTATATCATTGTATAACACATCCTTGATAAATAAGGCACAACTACAATCGCGTCTAAACTCGAGTGTCGATAAATCAAATAGAAAACGTCGAAATTTATATGAAGGAGAGACATTTTTAATAAGATTGCATTTAAAACATGAGAATCTAGTAAAGGTTTTTTCCATTGTTTCTATTCTTTTGATTTAAATGTAGGGCATCAGATAACACCAGCATATTCCAGCAGAGACTTTACTACAGAGACATATAAACTTTTGATAATGAAAGGATCATTAAATTCTTTAGTACTCCTTTTCAAGAAGTCGGGCATTCTATAAAGCCTTAGAGATGATAACAGCGATATGGAGCATGAGTCCAACATAGCACCTAAACTATATTCTCAACGCGATTAAAAAGCATTCGAATTTAAAACCTAGTTATAATTATAACAAGCAGAGCACCAATTTAAAAGTCTAAATAAAATTGGACCACAGTGGCTACCTTGAGATACACCGGAGTTAGCAGCAAAAATTCTAGAACTATAACCGTTAATAACACTAGCTTGCTTTCTATTAGACAGGTAAGAGGAAATCCATTTACCTAAATATCAAAGAAAATGTTTAGTTAAAATCACCTATATAATTTATTTATTAACGCTTAATACAAGCTACGTACATTAAATAAACTTAAGACTAGTGCTATTCTAAGTAGGCACATCAGCGAAATGATTTACTAGATTGAAAATCATCTGCAGAAAATACTCAATTTTTATATTATTTCCAACGCCCATTCATACCCTTTTCATTTCTTATATTTCGAATTGTGACATTCCAACCAGATTTATGCAAAATGAAGGTGGGGGGAGGGGCTCTTCGTCGGGTGTACTTTTATACTTAAAGTTCTGAACATTGCACTTTAATCTGGCTTCCGAGCAGAGCCCCATTGAGCGAAAACATCTCATTAAAACTTGAGTCGGGGACGAGGAAAATTCCTGTGTCCGGAAGATTTAATGGCCATAACTATCCGCTTTCAACTTGCGACGTACTGACAACACAAAGAGTTCCAAATGTCCGAAAATTGTTAGCATTTCAGGACGACTGGATGGAGAACTTTTATTATTTGAAGCATCACAGGACGGGAAGCCCCAAAAATTTCCCGAAAGTATACACGTGCCGGCCAGGATCACATCATTGTCATATGCACACGAAACTCTGGAGTTTCTCTAAATAATTCCAGAGTAATCCGCTGCCGACAGGAATTCCAAAGTTGAGATTTATGGTCTGATTAGCCTGATTAGTCGGTGGTAAATAGTTCGCCCGCGAGACGCTCTAAGTTGCCTAACTTTTATGAGTGTTTAGTGTCACAACTTGGCGGAATCCCGGGCAAAGTGTCGACGACTCCTTAGTCGAAGTGGGAAATTTTTCCCAGAATTGGGCTCAAAGGACCAGGGAAGTGCACGAAACCGGCTGGATTATTATCTCCAGTCGTTTGCATTAATTTGACACTTAACGAGACACAGTCTTCGGTGCGACGCGCCTCAGACACTGAGCCTGCATGGCACCGGAACGCCCTAATGAGCTACTTTGGGCGGCCTAATGCGCCAGCCGGGAGTGTGCGACGTGAGCTCGGAGTTGCTAAAACCTAATTAAATTAAATCGCCCGATAACTTGTAACTCCCAAGTTTGTCCAGCACTTCTCCCGTAATGACGGCATCAGCAAGATTTGTCTTTTGCGCGCTACTCCTGAACTCGGAAATGCCCGACTAATTAAAGATGTTTGCAGAGTTTTATGTTGGACGGTTCCCCCAGCCCAACATCTATAGGGGCGAATGCCATCATGCCCGGCTGCCCTCCGTAATACTTTCAGAGTCATGAAACTGGCCAAAAAGTGGGTAAACAAGCCCAAGGAATGCTTTTATACAGCAGAACGGCAGTAACGTCGAATAATTGAAAAACCCCAAGTAGCGACCAAAATTGCGTAAGCCGGCAACCGGCAATTCACCGGCATCCCGACGCTCCTGAAAGTCGTTTAGCGGGCCAATTTTTCAGAATGCCCCTAAATTTTGCCCACCCCACATCCACGTACGTCGACAAGACGAATATGTTTGCCGACTTAATGAATCCTTAAAATGTAATTATTTCGGCTCTGCGGGGGCTGTTGCGGGAATTCCCTACGCTCGATAAAATTTTGAATGCCTATAACCGCATTCCGGAGATGCTGTAGCCCAATGGAAAAATCTACATATTGCGGCCCGGAGGCCCTCCCCATCACCGGGAGTGTTCTGTCGACTGGGGCGCAATAAGCAGAGGAGCCCAAACGAGTTGTTATTCGTCCGGAATCATATCGTTCTGCGTCCTAATTCAGCCTTATGAATGACATTCTTATCCCATTCAGAGCCGCATTTAGCTTTCTTGCCGCCGCTGATGGATGGCTCATTTCGGATGGAATTACCTCATAAAGGAACATCGTATTTTTTAATATAACCCTGGCGTTGCGAAAACTACACATTCTTGTGTACATGGTCATTTGGCAGAGAAGTGATGCTTCTAAACGACTTACAGGAATGAAATTGATATCTTCGTCATACCTGGCGAATGCTTCTAGAAGTGCTCAAGCAAATCCTTAATGTTTTTACTTACACATTTCAAGCTTGTAATTTGTAATTTTATCTCTTTTTCTTCTATTAACACAGTAGAAAAAATTATATGAAGAGAGTTTTTAAATTAACATCTTAAAAGTTACACATAGGACATATTTAGAACCACTGAAGAAAATAAAAACGTGTAATTAGCTCACATGAAACTCCACCATAAAATTGTGATAAAAATATACCCCAGTAAAAATGATAAGCGGGCATACAGCAGTCGAACAACGACTGCTTGGATTTTTTAAGGGCATAAAAAGGATTTACGCGATTCGTAAAATCGCATAGACTGTAATCTCGGGTATAAAAGAGCTAAATTTTATAAAATTGCCTAAAATGACTGTACACTGGGTGGTACTAGACCTATATTCAAATCAAAATTAAAACCCACAAAAATTCTAATTTTAATAAATAAAAAGTTTATGTTTAAAAATATTTTTTTAATTTTATTTTATTTTAAACAGCTCCTGTACATTCGAACTTGCAATAAAAGGGCCTATGTACGACTTTCGTTTACCCATTTCTTATAAGGCCCAATTGTCGTTCAAAGTGACCACGTACAGCTCTTGTACGCCCCAGCAAGACTTTTAAAGTGTGGTCCTTATACGCCCTTTTTACAGCATTACTCCAAAACTTAAATATTTTTACTCAGATAGTAGGACTCATAGCACTTCAAGAATTTTAGAATGTGTGCAAACTTTATTCAATTTTTACGTAAATTTCATATTAAATACTACCAATTGCGGCCTATCTGATGAAATAAACGATTTCGGAAACGAGTGATGATAAAATTCATGCTGAAGGACGTAGACTTTAAAAGTATCTTTCACTCATATGTTTACATATGTACATATATGGGATACAAGGATACAAACCGCACTTCTGAATCGATTTTTGTTAAAGTTTGCTTATACATTTATTGTGCCAATATCTCTGTTAAGCTCTCAAATGGGATGAATCAGTCCAAGAAGTGGAGATTTAAAGACTACATTCCCTTATATAAAAATCATTAAGAGCTGATATTTCTCGTAGTTTGTTATCGATTAAATTTGTTTTGTACAAATTTATCTTCTGTTGTCTGCAATTGCGTTAAATCGGAATACAATTTGAACTCAATTTTGTAACACTCCTGAAACTAAGGCGAATCTAACGAAACTCATAATAGAAACCGTCATGAAATGTATTTACCACAATTTTTAAGAAACTTAAATTTGATTTAAAACGCTAAGAAAACCTAATGAAATCCACACTATCTCCACTATCTGGACAAATGCTACAATTTTTAAATATATTATGATTTGGACTCAATGAATGTATATGCCCAATTTGATTGCATTAGCTAACGAAATGAAGAAGAGAGTTCTTCTTTACATTTTTGAAGTCGCCTAAAGAGAAATAATTAAAATTAAATAAATATATTATATATAAAATAATTTTCCTTAAAAAAAAAGCTCAAAATTATACTACACTTTTTGGTGATTCTCTTTTAACTTCTTCAAGGATACTGGGACATATGCTTATGTTTAATTATAATTCTATCTAGTAAAGAAAATTATAATTTAATGATAAATATTTACTTTGAACGATAAAACCAAAAACATGTTATTTTATTTTATTTTTAATTTGAAATATATTTCAAAGTATCCCACTGATTGTCGCAATGTTTCCTTTTAATTTATAGGAAAATTATCATAAGCCTTTAATAAGTAAATTAATAAGGGTATAAAGTTTAATAAGGGTATAAAGTTTAATTAGCTTAAATTATTGCTTTATTTTAACAACATAATTTAATTTCATTTTTATACCAATAGCCTCTTTACTATCAAAAAATGTGAATAGATTAATTGCTTTTCCATTTTTTCTTATATTCTGAATTGATCTTGATGAATAGTAAGTGAACACATAATAAAATAAAATTTAAAACCATTTCTTTTCACCTTTAAAAAATTCATCCCTGAAGAGATTAAAATCTAGTTATATGTAGTAAATTGCTATAAATGGTTTAACTACTTAGAAAAAGGAATAATTTTTGAGAAAAAATTGTTATTAAATTGTTCAAATTGTCTGGACTTACACACAATTTCTTTTTTTTTTTATTTATACTAATTAGAGGCAAGACAAACTTTTAGATAAAGTCGACTATCATCGATTTCGACTTCATAAGAAACGCCACGTAGATTTTTATTGAACAGAGTTTTATTTCTTCATATTTTTGCAAATAATTTGTTTTTCTTGTTATCATTAGATGCAGTACTATCTGTCTACTGCACATTTTTGGTTTTTAGATCGTGTTTTTAATTTCCTTAAAAAATGCCTGAAAACTGAGTAAGATAAGGGAAGCCAATTCGTTGTTGTTAATGTAATGATAAAAGAATTTAAATTTTTATTATATATGTTATCAATGGTCGTTGTAGTAAAATTGGGAATGATAAGAAAATAAATTTGTCTGTTTGTACGAGTACAGAAATATTGTCCTTTAATGCATACCTTGAAGCCTATAAGTTGTTATTTGGTTTAAGATATAAAAAATTCCAAAAATTGGTTCTTCTAGAGCTCAAAGTGCTCTAAGTTATTGAGCTCAAGATCTTTGTTTACAAAGCACCGAACTAATCGCACCTATTTAGTCTTGAGAACAAAACCAAGTTTGTCTAAAAGAAAAATAAACCTGCTTTACGGTGATGGGCTTCCGCGGGTCCACATACATTCCCCGTCGCCCATCCCTGACAGGATTTTATTCGAGGACTTCTCAGAGCGAATGTTTCCTAAACAAGCATCTAACATCCGGCGATTCGCCAAAATAAATCGCCCCAATTATTATTTGTCACCGGCACCAAGAAAAATACTTCGAGGTGAATTAATATAGAAATCCCGGCAGTTCCTTACGAGTAATTATGTAATTGTTTTGCAAAAGTGGCAGCATCTCTGGCGTCCGCCGTGGAGAAGAGGTTCTTCGAATACCGAATTCTTTGAGGGAGTGCTCCCCGATTTAACACTGCCAGAAACGCCTGTTCCGGCTATTTGTCATCTATCAAAGTACAACAGAGCGAGATGAGACCGTTCTGGCGGCGGGCCGCGCGGATGGCGAAGACGCAAAATTCTGAAATTATATAAATATCACTCCATTAATCACGGGAACAAGTAAGCATTTGTCCTTATCAGAGTGCAAATCCCCGTGCTCGTCTGGCCATAGGGACCCATATCTGGTGTCTACTTTACATCTGAACGATTAATGACAGCAATCCTGGCCCTGGGCTTGTCCAGCACACGACCTGGCCCCGCAGGATCACCTACTACCTCCGGGGCCTTGCCGCCGGGAGTGAGTCGAAATTCCGAGATCCGACGGATCTGGGTGTATCTGTTGATGCTATGACTGGTAATAATTTTCGCAAACATCCTAAAAATTTGTTCGGGCGATTTCATGCCACCGGATCACACGATTCTTTCCCACCCCAAACTACCCCAAACGGGTCCCGACAGTGGCTGTATCCTTTTTCCTGCCTTTATTAAAGTCACGCTAACTGGGGCTCCCGTTGTGGCTCTGAAGTGGTGCGTGCTTCAGTGACCTACTTCGGTCCTATGACTGTTCCGGCAGCTACCCCACTTCAGCTAGGAGAACACCAAGGATACCGGGACTCTTCTTCCGGACTAAGAGCAGGCAAGCAGAGTCCTTCAGGATCCTGCGCACCTACATTCCACACTCGAAGAGAGTTTTCATTCACAAATCCTATTTCGTTGTACATAGCCCGAAAATTGGCGGGATTTACAGTGCGCATCTCTCGCAGATAGGAACACCCGGACTATGTATACCCGGATTCGGGACTACGGGGCACACAGGATAACATAGCGAGATTATAGCAATGATGCAAGCGACTCCAAATTAATGTTTTGTGCAAATTTACGAGAAATCAGGCGAGGGCGGCATGCACCTTTTGTTGAGTTCGCGTTTTGGGCGATAGAGGAGGACTTATGTCCTTAAAAATTTCCGACGAAGGATATAATTTTGAAAATTTTTTCCAACAGAGAAAAGGAGATGTGTGGGCGCGGTCATATTTTATTTTGTTTGATTTTAAATTGATTAAATCTTCAATACAGATATTATTTATCTTTTTAATTGTAACGAAACGGCATAATATAATTATTATTTTTGATAAAACATAAATTTTTCTTAATAAAAAAATATTTGTTTTTTTGAATTTCATAAAAAATACGGAGTTGGCGTTATAACAAGCAAAAATCTACTTTTAAAATAATTAGCTATCCTATCCTATCTTATTGAAATAATTCAACGAGCGTTGAATTTTATTCCGAATGGATTTAGTTATATTTGATACTAAACTCTGTGTACAATTTTAATTTCGTTCTTTATACGTTTCATAAATAACGTTCTTATAAAATTTAGAAGAATTAAAATTTATACCACAATTTTTTACTTTTCTCTAGAAATAGTACAGAAGATATGTTTACATCAAACTTTACATCACCCTTTGATGATATTTTACCTATTGGAAAAAGCTTTTGTTATCTCCTAACTAATAAAATGGCAATTATACTTAATACATTTAAAAATCGTTTGTAAGATCGGTCCACTTGTACTTCTCATCAGAACAATAATTGCACGAGAAGGCACCGGCAGCATGGGTCATGTATTCAAAATTAATGTTTAATTCTTGTAGCTTATATTGAGCGAATAAATAAATAAATTAAATAGAATGCTACGTAAGACTAACTCTACCTCATTTGATCTCCATATTGACAAAGTTTCCGTAAAGCCTTTTATCTGCCTTACCCGATCCAACTACTCCTTATCTGTTTTTGTTTTTACTTTCTATATAAACTTATTATAATTTAGGTTATTTACTTTATTAGATTAGTTCAATTTAAGCTCTGTATTGTAGCTTGTATTAATTAGACATGTAATTTACTCCAGGTTGAGAATAAAATAATAATCAAAAATTAGGATAAATTCCTTAGCAAATGCGCATTTTCTTC
This sequence comes from Philonicus albiceps, assembly GCA_963969385.1. Lineage (NCBI taxonomy): Eukaryota > Metazoa > Arthropoda > Insecta > Diptera > Asilidae > Philonicus > Philonicus albiceps. The sequence goes on along the minus strand of OZ017772.1, from coordinate 73,617,969 downwards.
ATTGATGTCATTTTAGGGAACGGATATGACAGGCTCTTTGCTTAGCTCTAACAGTCGAAGTTTGTCTTACTAAAATTTAATTTTAAAGTTATGTATTTTATGTACACTAGAACTAGCATTAATAACTCTCGAGTGTATGTCATTGATCGCAACATTTAGTTTTCTATTATTAGATAGGTAAGATGAAATCTATTGGAAAAACAATACGAGTATAATGGAAACCTAATAGATAATGTTAAATTTACATCTAATTATTTAAAAATTAGAAACGAATCTTAATAATCTTAATCTTTAATAAAGCAAGGATACATTTTTAATCTTCATTAAAATGGAAATATTAAAATCAAGATTAAAAGCACAAGCATCAGATTTTAAGTTTTAGGTAGACTTAAATTTAAACCTCTACAAGATATGGTCATATATGTAACGTCAATAACATTAAGATTTGCTTTAAAATTTTTCTGAGTTTGGATAGCTAGCTAAGTTAGTTAGAACATAAAAGCGCCAATCCCTAGGTCACAAGTTCGCGCACTGTTCGGTCTATGTCATTGTTTTTTCCAGTATAAATATTCGTGATTGCTTTTAATTAAGTTTTTATTTCTGAGTTTCAAATAGATGTCTTCTTTGAAAATCTGTCTATCAAATTCGGCTAAAAGTTTTGGTTTGAAATGCTTGTTTGATTTGCATGTGATAACTCGAACAAAAATTTTTGCATGTGGTAACTCGAACAAAAATGTTCTTTTATTTTGAGTAAATAAACTTTTCTATCTTCTTCCACCAAAGCATAATCGAAATTTTTTGATTCGGTATTCACAATTCCTCCCTATAAACTAATTATAAAATTTAAATTGTCCATTAAACGAGTTCCCAAAAAGCACAAAAACTGGCCCAAAAGTTATTCCAAAGTCTGTCATAAAATAACTAAGAAATTAATTTTCGAATCATTTGCGCCAAGAACTTCTATCTCTATCGATAGAAGTTGCCAACGGTTCCTAGTACATTTTGGGGGATTGCTTATGAAAATTAATATTCTCAATAATAAGCACTGCTGGTGGTACTCCAGATGAAGCCATCAGCGGAACCAACCCTTCTTATCTCGATTGCGGGCGCTTATAAATTCCTAATTAAGCTGGCACCTCTAAGGCCCTTCCTGGGAGGGGTATCAATTCGAGTGCCCCATCTAGGGGCGAGAATTTTACACCATCAATAGCCCAACGGAAGTGGGTGGTTTGGGGGACGGATGATGGCAAAGGTTCTCCGCCTTATGCAAATGGAGTGTTGTGCGCGAAGCCCTCGTCTTATCCTAAACCGTACTTAACCGCTCATTTCCCATTATTGTTGTCTGAAGGACGTTTAAATTGATTTTAATTAACTTCAAAGTGCACACAGCAGGAGACGATGGCTGATGGCACTAAGGGCCACCTTCCGCCGGTGGCCAGATGTTGCTTACAATTTTTGGTGGGTACCCTGGTCGTCACAGCAGGCCATCATCAGACAGTCAGACAGACGTCCAGAGGATGCGATGGCAATCCGATGGCAGGGCTGTACAGCCCCACTGGCCCAAGAACAACACGAACATTTGCATATAAATGAATTTTTCTCCTTTCATATTCTTCCAGGAAACCCTTCATCCTTCGGGATGGCTGTTAATGTCATTTCACCTCCCTTGTCCTTCCCGTCCACGCCTTAATCCTCGCTTTCATTAGCTGGCTGAATTTAAGCGCTATTTCGTGGCGCAAGGGCGCTTCCTGGGGCTCTATGGGCCCGACCTGTTCCCGGTGGCACTGTTTGCTTTTCCCGAAAGGATGATGATGCTGGCGATGATATCCCTGTTCCTGTTGCTTTTGCCATTTCTGCCACCGGTACTCCTGCCGCTTTGCCGCCGCCGGTGCTTTACGGAAAAAACAATCACGCGGCACCCTGTCTTATTTATTTTGCACTGTGATTCCTTCGGGGTCATAGAAACAATTTTTTTTTTCTTTTTTCCTGATAATCCCCCGAGCTGTTCTACAATTAAATTGTGAGCAGGCAATTAATTTTACAAGTGAACTTTTCTCAAGGGCTCCAAGGAAGGACTTAAGCCCTTGCGTAAATTGTTCGGTTACTTGAAAGCGGACCGCCTTTTTGTCTGCCTGTCCTGTGGCCCCTGTGTATCGGTTGAACTTCTATTTGCATTTTGGATACAAAGGGATCTGCTAATGATTTGTAAATCTTGCCAAAATCCTTTTCCTAAAGGCAAAAAGGTTCACAAAGGGAATTGATTACGTTTTGCAGCCCCTTCGTCGGATTAAAACGTGAAGACGGATGGTTTCCTTCTTGTTTTTGTTGTCTTACTCCTGAGTGGAGCCATTCTGTTATGACTCGAATGGAATAAAAACACCAACGCAATTAGGTTTTCAGAATTCTTCTTATTTTGAAACAATCCATTTTCAAAATGCTTTAAGCCCTTCTTGTATCTTTTGTACAGAGTGTCGTAGCTTAAAGTACCACTCTGTTGCCCACTTTAAAAGAAGCATCTTTTAAAATTCCCATTTTATATATATAAAAGATTAGTGGCAATTTTTATGTTTATTTTATATGTTTAAATATATCGCCTTACATGCCATATGCAAATATTACAGAGTAACTCTTGCATAAGAAGAGCTAAGAAATAAGCTCCTAAAACCTAAAAGTTTCTGTGTATGCTTCAGTGCATCACGTAGTGAAGCATCCCACAATTTCCTAAACTCCTTTATTCACTTTGTCACCTAATAACATTTCATACCCAAAAGAGCATAACAGAAGGCGGTTTTCACTAGAAAACTTTGAAATTTTCCAAATTGCTTAGTAGCATGCTGGAAAAGATGACTGATATGAAGGGAAATTGATAGCAATCGCCTTGAGGCACGTTGTCGTCGGGGTTCGCGCATTGTTGCTCAAATAATCCTCAATTGTTTATTTCATGAGGTTTTCGCACGAAAGCACTAATAAGTTTGCCTTGTAGATAGAAAAGGGGGCATAAGTGACTTGTAACTTTACTAAGGGTTTACATACTGCAAAGGGATAGTAGGGAGGTTTGCATTAACTTAGATCGTTTGTATTGAGTGATGCTATCAAATTAGATATTATCAGATGTATTAACTGAATTTTTATTTCAAAAATACAGATGATGATTTTAACTGATTAAATCTAATTAGTGTACTATTCCTAAGGGGAAATGAGCGTAATGTGGAATTAGTTATAATTCTTAACGCATTTTATACCTTAATCGAAATTAAATTTTATTTTTATTTATTTATTTATTTTTCTTTCAATAAACAAAACTATTTTTCTATCAATATTTTGTTTACTAACTTATCTATCATAAAATCATAAGAATTTAACATAAATAAAGCCTGTAACGAAAAATGTTACCCCGTATAAAAGTGGGTATAAATTTAAAACTACTTAACACATTTTAATGAAATTTTATTCTAACCAAGTTCATAATTTTAATTGAGTATTACTTGAGTGTTTCTCTTGCTGAATTCTTTCTTTTTATCTCATAATCTTCATTGGTGGCTGCTTTCATCTTTAATACCTAACATATTTTGAACACATGGTTTTTACACTTTTCCACCTTGTTTTTCTTAATTTCTCCTTTATAACTGCCCAATATTTTTCAATCAGACAAATATTTGGTATATTATGATGTGTGGATCTTTTTGAACACAAACAATACACTTGTTTAAAGTTATAGTTATATTTTTTGTTTCTAAATACTGAAAGTGATACTTGCTAGTTTTTTACCATGGGCAAACAACTTGTTCACGAACTGAACCGCTGGAACGCTGCATTCCCGTATCAAAGTTTTGGTACTTTTCAGAACTTAAAGATTCTTGCGTTTAAACTTATAGAGATATATTCAACATAAGACCTCTAAAAATCATTTATAGAACGAAGAAACATGTTGAGTCGCTGAATAAGCGTTCAAAATTGAAAATTAACTACTTCTTTAAACCTAAATATACTGCAGAAACTCATCAAGACCTACATATTATACCTCTTCGTAATATTTCTAAAGACCTCTATATTATAATTAGGACCTCAATATTTTCTTGATCCTATACCCTCTTATTATACTCTGCATTTTTAATCCACATAAAATTAAATTCATATAATGCATGTTATTTTTAAATATAGAAATTATATTTAATAGAAATTGAAGAAATTATCACTCTTACAATTGTATGACAAGAAATTAAAATAGTATGAAATTATAAAACTTCTTAATATAAAAAAAAATTAAACTTATGTATGGTTTTTATTTATTCTTGATATTCTTAAAAATCATCGCCCATTCTCTTTATACTTTTGGATTTTGAAACCAACCAATAATAAACTAAAAGCTATTCTAGTTATTTTAAAAATGTTAAGTATTAAATGTACTCGTTTAAGTTTTCTCAAGATGCATTGAGAATAAACTTAACCAGCATTTTAAGTACTGAGTTAGACTTTCAAAATTATTTGTAGATATACATTAAGCTATATTGCAAAGTACAATCGATTGGCTGGACGTTAATAGAAGCAATAGTACTTTACAGGCTTTAATTGGTTTTTTTCCTTAATTTCAAGTTATGTCTTTAAAATATCTTTAGTCTCAAATTTTTATGATAAATTGTTCTAGTAAGAAGGAGAATTTATACTCGAAATATGTAAGATCTGAGACCTTTATCTCTAATTGCATAATTATGTCTATTTTGCGCATATTTTACTAGATTACTTCCATTTACTTCGACGGATAATAAAATTTAAAATTTTATAAAATTTAAAGCGCCAAAAGTCACCGCATAAAGTGAAGTAGGTGATAAAATGAGGAAAAAGCTACTTTGTTCGAACAAGCCATGAAATCAACCTCCAAACGAGTGACCGTCCCCCAACCCCGCACCTAATAAAAGTTTGACGTCAATATGCAGCGACATCAATTTGTGCGCCATCATGTTTCTGTCACCGCAATCACCCCTCTAATTTGGGGATGAAATGAAAATTAAACTGAAATTATCCGCTACGCGGGTTTATTATCACGCCAAATCCTGTCATCCCATTATCACCGCCTCTGTGCCCCAAACCCCGCACGAGGTCAGACTAAAAATCAAAGCGTCCCACAGTGTCCTTACCTCTTAAGGAGAAGGTCGTCGTCTTGTTAAATCATGGACGTCACGTTTTTTTACGTATATCATCAGTAATACGCCGCGGAAATATTCAGCTCTGAGATTGATGTAACCCCATCAAGGATGCAAATTATCCTGCCCCACCCCGCCGGAATTGGAGTGAGAGGTTCCCGAAGGACGGTTAACCCGCCAATCGGTACTGTTCCGCCCTATTTGTTGGCTCCGACCACCCTCATAAAATCTCGAGATTCGAGACCCGCGGGTTGGGTTGGGATCTCGGTCTGGGGATCCATCCGGCTGCTTGAGCTTGAGAATCACACGTCAATTTGTGATTTAAGAGCAGTTTAATACCTTGGCGGGGGAGCAGTGGTATGAAGATGATGCTGGTGGCCCGATGGGCGCTGGGCTTTGGGCGCGGGCGCCGCCTTAATGGGCCATTAATGATGGGAACGTCTAATTGCGAATACATTGCAAGGGTGATTAAAAGCCACTTTAAGAAGAAGTTGCTTCATTGCTGAGGTTAGCACCGGAATTTTACGACTTTTATGGGGTTAAAGGTGTGTCAGGGCTTTAGGAAACAAGTGAACTTTAATTAGGGAGAATTTGGGGGGCTCCAGTTATGGGTAATTACTCAGCGGCACCCAGCATCATTCTGTTCGCTGAGATACTCCTTGATGCCTTGACACCAATTGAAAGTTTCTTAAGACCCCAAAACCTGTATACTCGTAATTGCCGAATTGTTTTACAGTTTGAGCAAGTCCTCCACGGAGTACTCTTGGCGACGGTGGCAATTCATATAATTTAAATTTCTCATGATGATGAGAGAGGTAATTTCAGGCTGGGAAAAATTAATCTTTTCAAGGCTTCAAATTGCACCAAATTACTTGAAGGCGAATGCTCCCCGGCACAGCTCTATAGGATGGGTCCCTAAATTAAAGGGGAGGAACTTTATTATCTCATTTTCCGCCTCGACGGAGACAGTCCTCGCTTCATTTTTAGGGGAGGGAGAGTTTTTTGAACAAGGAAGTCGTTACAGTGTGGAAAAGACATGCGGAAACTCCAAAATCCAATGGAATGGGATCATCCGAATCTCTTTAAAGTAATGCCGGGAGATAGAGTAAATTATTTCAATTCTGTAAGTTTATTTCCTAATGATCGAAAAGAGCAGTGCAAACTTTGTCCTATGAGTTTCCAGGATTAACACAATTAAATGGTAATAGATGTAATGAATAGGAAAGGTTTTAATATGACACATATACCCATAATACGATAAGCGATATATGAATTACAAAATATTTACATGTAAATCTTATAAATTATTTCTATCAATATCCCTTTTTCTCCACTAATCCACTTCACCAAACTCAATAAACCAAACACCAAATGATACGTTTTCATTTGCACTTGTGACATCGCATACTCATTTAGCATTAAAATGCGCTATTTTTAAAAATTTGCAAGACAGCTTTGTAATTTAATAATACGTTAAATTTAAAAGTTATACATATTGAGTATAATTTTCAAAATAATCGACTGAAGCGCAAAGTCGTATTCATTTAAACGTATCGGCTCTTGGATTATTTTTCTTCATATATATATTACTAGAGTCTATTTTAAGCCATACTGTTCTAACTTTTAAAGTATATATAATTGTATTGTAAAAACCTTATTATTTTACAAAAATTAACCGAAACGCTTGGACGAAATAGGATTATTGTTATTTCATTTTTATTTAAAGAGTTGTTGAAAACTACACATCAACTACAGAGACTGTAGTCTGCCTATCCATCTTAATAAGTAACTAATCAAAAAGAATAATACTGTGTTATTTTAAGTAAGTAGAAAACAGGATTAAGGATTAAGTGAATTCCAATTGTTTTTAACTTAAGTCAATGAAAATAAATAACTAAATAACTTAAATTTATTTGACTAGCTTGTTATCCAAAGTTGGAACATATTCCAAGCTTTTTCGAAAAGTTCATGTTTGCGCCTGAACTCTAAATCCTTATAAAACTTCCCTATAAAAACCCTTAAATCCCTTATAAAACTTCCTTCTTTTCAAGTTCTATAAAAGTTTCTTTCCTTGTGGAATAAAACTTTTGGATGTGTACTTGGATATTTTAATCTTACTGCTATTGAACATTTTATATTTTTACACCAATAGGAAATTTACTCCCCCTAGATATAAAATTACGTCGTATAACACGAAGGATTTTACATCTCAAAATTTTTCTTTGATGATAAATTTCCCATCTTACGAGTATACTTTGGGTCTTTTATAATTGCGGACCCTACAAAACATACACCGGAATATGGAGGGCTGCTAAAATTACTTGGTAAAGTGCATATTCCTTACATGTAAATAAAACAAATTTCGTTAATTTTATTATACTTTAGACTTTTCTTCAGAGCCGAATTTACTACAGGGTCTCCCCAAAACTTCGGATATAAAAATTTTATAACTATAAAAGCTGTTGATTTTCAATTTATAATTATGGAAGTTATAAAATAATGAAGCATATTTTTATACCATTTAATTAACATCGATTTGTTTATGGAAAATATAATCGATGACAAAAGAGAATAGTTATTGAGAAATTAATGAGAAATATACGAGTAGTAAATATGCATGTTGCATAGTTAAAATTTGTTTATGTAACAAAATTCGAGTAAAAAACCTTTAAATTTTGAAATTATTTTATATATATCAAATAAGTTTAAACGACACTCATGAGCATAAAATGGAATCAGCACCCTATTGGATTTTCAGAACAAAATTTTACAATTAGTTGCTCCTTAAACATTAATAAAACTATTAGCGTTTTAAAGACTATACTTTAGGCTTTCAAATAGTACCATATTTATTAATATCAGTCCAATAGTATTGGAGCTAGCGATCATTGTTTAAATGACTGTCGCAAATGGAAAGGAATTTAGGAATATAGTGTAAATAATGCCATTTTTTTCCTCACGAGTTTATTTCTGATTATTTCTCTTTCTACTTAGAACGAATATGCCAATATTACACTACTTTTATGACTTTTTCTTCAAATATATCGTAAATTACGATTTGAATATTGAAATTCCTTGGATAATTATTTAGGGAAGAAAATAGTCTACGATCAACTTTAATATTATCATTGAGCGCGTACGCGCTTCTACGAGTTTCACTTATAAATTTACGTATTTGAATATTTTTGTATTTTATTACTTTCAATTAAATAACTCTCTTTAACTGTCCGATAATTTTTAATAATAGAAGCATGTATTTCAATTTGAAACATAAGAAGCCTTCCACTTCCTCTTCCAAGCTCTGAAGCCTTTAAATCCAATTCTGCATTTCTTTTATATTAAGAATTTTGATAAATGCGGAAAGTAATTTTGGTATTTTCTTCAATTAAGATTATTATTATTAATATATTTTTTATTCGTTAGATTTAGTTAAATATTAAGAATAAAAATTGAAAGGGCTCATTTTGTCAAAGAGTCAATTTGGCTTAGTAAGTTCTTCTTTAGAGACCTGTGATGTTGCATAAATTTTTGACTAAAATAGAATAATAATTTCTTTTAGGGCAATTTAATAATTAATAAAAGCATTTTCTGTGTTTTGTTTTCTACTGAGAATTTTGGGACACCAAACTAAATCTGAGAAATCAACCTTGGTATTCGGAAATAATTGTTGGTGCAAAAAGTTACCTGGCCCTAGCTTCAACCCCAATAAAGTTTCCCTTAAAACTGGGCTGAGGATAAAATATTTTTCCAACAGACTGCGCAAAACCTGTTCATCGGTACTAAGTCTCTCCTCCAAACCCCTACGTTCCCCAATCATACGACCTTCGTTAAATTTCCCCTTACAACTACCCCACGAAACTTTCATTCACTCCATCTCCAACACAGCGATACCGTGCCACCCTCGTGTTCATTTCCGTCTACCAACATCCCCCAGCATCTCTTCCCAATCGGGGCTGCTCCCGCACTTAACCGTGCATGCCTCCGTGCGGTCCTCCATATGAACCCCTGCCGGCCCGCATCTATTGGGTGCTATTTCTAAGATTCCGTTTGAGTGAGGTGTGGGGTTACTTTTTGCTTTCATTCATTATTTGGATATTATCCAAGAGGGGGGGGGGGGTTTAAGACAGTGCCCCCCGGCCCGGTCGGAATGGGTTCCCGGATGGTCGAAAGAACCAAACTGCCGATACCGTGTTCAGAGCTCTGAACCATCCCTATAAAATTGGCTTCCACCGCACACAGTCGGTATGTTGATTCAGGCTCGTGTGGTTCTCCAGGAACTCGTAAAAGGTAAAACTTTTGTTTATTGCTTTTTCGGAAACATTTTATTTAGCCTTCAGGAACGTATTTTTATTCCAGAATTGGTTTTTATTATTCTACAAGTTCAAAAATTCACAACTGTTTCCAGGTAGAATTTCCTGAAAAATAGAATTTTTAATATTGCCCTTTATTTCAATTCATATTTCGATCACAAATGTTTACTTTTCCATAAAAGTAGATAAAATTTTATCTGGAATTACTCGAAAAAGCTATACCTATGGCTTTTATCAGGGAACGGGGCTCGAACCTGTCTCTTTCGAATTAACGCTTCTATGCTTTCTGCCAACTAAGCTGATGCTGCCGATGCCTACTTAAGCAATTTTTGTTCTGATGAGAAATGCGATCGAGCGAACCCATATATTTTAAAAACAAAAGGATATAATAGGGACATTTTTTTGGCGAAAAATATTAAACTAGACGTAACGAAACACAGAATTATCTGCTTTCGAACAGTACCAACAAATTTTCTACTTGAAATGTTGTATCAAAAACAAACACAAATTAAGATATGCATACCCAAGCTTATTGGAATCATGGGACTTGTTGTTTAGTCATACTTTGTATCGTTGCATCGAAATTTATAATTGGATTACTTTATACGAAGCATATTGGTTCCTTCCTGAACTTCTGTTGTCCTTTTTCTTCTTATCACCGTCACTAAGCCTAATTATATATCTGATGCCCCATAGCTTAATTGTCTTAATATGGAAATTTAATTTTATGTTTTTGATATATTTTTATTATTTTCTCTACAGATGGAGTTTCTATAGGCATCTTTAACTGTTAGCTGCAGATACTCGAGAATCCTTTTCGTATATCGCCGATTATAAAGAATCACTAATTGTAGTTTAAATATCCTCATTAAAAAAACTCAGTTCGTGAAGAATTCATAAAATGTTCGCTTTCTTAGAGAGCTCAGAGTGATGTCGCCAAGAAATATGAGACTGATAGCAACGTTTCCTGTTTCTGGTGTAGTCCAAATTTGTATTATCAAGATGAATTTACTTCAACTTCTGGATTTCGGAAGCATTTTGGATAAGAACCTAATAAAGTAGTTGAACGTGCTCAGTCTGAAGAATCCCAAGATTTAAGGGTGCAAAAATGTGATCCGTTGGGACTAAAGAAAGCAATCTCAATCAGAATTCCGCGCATTAAGGGTATGTCGTTTTGGGAAGTGTGCTCGCTACCAGTCACATTACGAGTCCTTAATCTTTCCGATAGATTTGCGGAAGGAATAATTCATTCTGAAAAAAAGGGAAGCATTTCATGTGCAATTTAGCCGGGCAGCTTTGCGATAAACCCAAACATTTCAAGCCGCAAAGCAGACACCACTGAGGGAATTCCGGGAATTTGCGTTTCATCTCATCCTGTCTAACTCCCTCCGGAGGGCTGATATTTTCCAGTTTCGCCAATTCTCCGAAAATTCTGAAGAAGCATCCGCTGCCATTCTAAATCCCGCCCGAAGTGCCCAGGCACCGGGAACACCAGCAACACAGCAGTCGTCCCAGGATCCTAGGATGTCCTTCCTATTGGGTGATCTGGTGCATGCACGTAAGATATGCAAATTTGTGCTTCCTTTTTCTTGGGATCTTTTCTGAATAATTTCATTTTGGCAAATACATTTTTTTTTTCCTGGATTAGTGATAGTGCGCCAGGAACGCAGAGAAGTGCACCACCATTGCTGGTGGCGGGATTCCTCCTCCAGATAAGGTGGAACCCGAAACAACTCCTTACCAGGCCCGAGTACGGTGCAGTACAGTACACTTCGGCTGCAGTCGACGGTGCAACGGAGGCAAATTGCGTTAACGTGTTTGCTTTCTTGTTTCATCCACCATTGCATTGTTGCCGGGGACCGCTGGTGTTATTATGATTTGAAATTTTATTTCCCATCGTTGCGGAGCGAACAGGAAGATCCCCTAGGGGACTCTGGAAGTCGGTTGGGAGCCCCCCTAGATGGCTTTTGAGGTAGGGCTACTTAAGTGACTTCGCCTGGTTTTGTGTTTGCTGTATTTTTCAACAAGAGTAAGTCGAAACCAAGGAGCTTTTTGCATATTAGGTTCACTTTGAATATTTTTTTTTTTTTTTGTTAACTCAATCTGCAGTTTGCATTTTTGAGCTCTGTGGGGAATTCTCAGGTATACAAGATAAAGGCCATTTGAAAGATCATTTAAAATGATTTTAAGATAAAAAGCGATGGTTTTTGTATACGGCGTGCTTCTTTTATCTTTATGTCGTCAAGTTCCAACATAAAAGCAGATTCTTTTATAAATTAGTTAGCATATACACTAAGTCAAGAGATTATTACAAAAAAGGTTAAAGTACAAAATTAAGAAATATTCTTTAGGTCCTCATTTTGAAGCGAAAGTTTCTTCATGATATTTTTAGAATTTTTGAGTTGTTTCTTGGGCGTATTCTTCCCCTAGAAATATATTAACAGAAACACTCATTCTATGAACTTTTTTTATATAAAATTCTGTGCATTTGGATGTAAAATAGCGAAATGGAACAAAAAAGTTTTAGTAGTTTGCGAAAAATAGAACATTTTAAATTCTTTAAGGAAATAATTTCAGATGAATATAACTTTGAATTTTTTCGTTCAACTACTTAATTTCTAATTTAAAGACCTAATTATTTAACAGAAAAAATTCTATAATACTCCTATAATGCAGCGTGTTCGGAAGCCGGGTACAAAGCCTTAAGGGGATGATAGCTGACACCATTTAGAACATTTTGAGCCATACATGTCTTAGACGAAGTCTGTTTTTTCTATATTTAACCTTTTTAGTGCCGGATGCCGATATATCGGCCCTTGCTACACTGGCGACAATTGCCATAGCCGATATATCGGCCTGCACCTTGTAGCGCTTTACTATTCGCATTGCGATTTTCGCGAATGTGTTGGGCGCATTATGGGTAGAATCAAATGATCTCGTACAGAAATTATACCAAGTTACCTTATCTCCGATGTATCATTTGATACTTCATACAATACCTTTTCAAGAACCAATACTGCGTTTCTATCATTTGAAGCTAACGAAATCTAACATGTATGTGTAGCAGTATGTGCAAATACGTTTTGTCAGAGGAAACTCAACTTTTACTGTTTTTATTAACTTTTATACCTTTGCTATTTATATAATTTTCAATGGATATAGAAAAATTAGTGTCATTGTTTTGTTCTCTATTTCGTCCTTAATACACTGCTTTTTGAATTATGTAAATATTGTTTTTTGTTTATTTTTTATGAGCCTTTTACCAAACCCTAGTAAAGTCATGAAATTCGGCCGATTATTCTCGCATAGGCACCTCTTTTTCGCCCGGAACTAAAAGGATTAATTGCTATTTTTAGTTGTTTTTAAAATTAACCCAATTTTTGATACTTAATTGCCATTAGTGATCCAGTTAAGTTTTTATGGTATTTTCTTTTCTTTTTTGTAGTTTGCATGAGGTGCTCTACTAATCTAATGAAACAAAAAATAATACTAAAAACTTTTGAAGTTGTAGAGAACTTTACAAATTTAAAAAAAAACTTCGTTGCTTATGGCATTTGAAAAAATAAATAAAATAGCCTCAATAATTCAAAACTTTTTAAAAACATGGTTGGCAATTGGTCTTTCTTTTAAGGTATCATTCAAGCTGATATCTCGGCGATTTTCAGAATTAGAATGTAACAACCAAATTAAAGCGGGGTGTTTTTTTTTAAATTTTTAAATGTAGAAGTAAAACAACATTTTTGTTAAAATCAGTTATTTCCGAAATGTGAACCAAGATTTCTTATGCAGGCACGGGCCCTTCTTCTCACTTAGAACTTGGCAATTTTATGGAATGTAGGTATATATTGAAAAGTTAAGAGTAACTAAATTTTATTCACCACTATTAAATTAAGTAAGTAATTAAGGTAAGCGTATTGGTTTTTTTTTTGTTTTACTTCGAAATCAATAAGAAATTGAATATGTATGCAACATGAATTTTGATATTGAGCCAGCGAATATATTTCGAAAAATTTTAGCTTATTGCCTTAAGTTAAAGCAAAACAAAACCTGGAAAGTCGAGATTCTCAAAACGAAAGAAAGAAATTTCACCGAGCCCTTTATCCTGGCGACGATCCTCAGCTGAGGGCTTCCAAGGCCTCGGTTTTATCGGGAACAGTTCCGACGACACAAACATGGAATTCGCATAAAATATCCAATTATTGTTGTAGGAATGCAGATAAAACAGTAGGAGAAGCCTGCACTCATCCCAGTGCACGACCCTTTTAGGTACCCCGGAGGCGTAACGACGTGGGGGGGAGGGGTTGACCTGGAACGGAAGCTGGCTAAAAGCCCAAGGTCGAACAGGCTAACTATTCTGGTTGCCTCTACTAGGCGGCGAAGAGTTCCGAGAAGGGTAATTGAAATTTTTAGTAACTGTGTAGCTCGCTTGTTCCATCTTCCGCCAGACGACCTCCTTGGGATGCGAAGTAAAGTTCCACGCCGTGGGATGCGCTCCTTCTCGACTTCACGTTCACGTCCCCATATATTCCTCCCGGAGCCCCGTCGTGATTCCTTCCAAGGATATCTGTCCGTGAAATTATAAGTTTCACTGTGCGCCAAGCAGAGAACTTAAGACGTTCGGCATATGCTGCGCCGGGAGCGGTGGAAGCTTCTGTTTTGTTGATTTGCAACTAAACGGCTGCAACATTCATTGAGCTTTGTGATTTCAGGGAACATATCTCTGAATTTTTTATAATATGTTATGAATTACCTTCCATGACCTGTCCGTGAAGTAAACTAGCGATCAGAGGTCTCAAGATGTTTGCATAGCATTTAGATTTTATTTCTTTCTCTTGGGATCATAAATATGCATATTTTTATGTTGCTGAACAAAGTAGAATAAATTCGACATCCATCTTTAATTTTTCGCGCACTCGAGAACTTAAGACCATATGGAGCTTTCTGTGCTGGTTATTTTGTTTGTTTCTTTTATATTTTTATTTATTTATTTATTGTTTTTCATCATTATTATCTTTGACCAAAGCTTTTCATTTGTAAATTGAAACCACAACCCGGAAAACCAAACTCCCAGCCAATTATGCAATTAAAAGCCCTATACCATTATTTCATTAAAAATTGTTTCCTAAATGTTATAACACCATCTCTATCCCTTTGTTATTTTTCCAATACCTCCCTTTTTCGCATTAATAAACAATTTCTAACCAGCTTGCACTGAAGAAACCGTCTTATAAAAATCTCGGCGTTATCGAGAGTTAAAAGATTTTTAAATTGATTGAATCAATTCCTTCAAAGTTGCCTCTGATTTATTGGAAAAATGCCGTAAATATTTAATAAATAAATTACCAATTTTATAAAATTGAATTAGCTATAATTTCCTATACGAACCTAATTACAAAAATGTTTGTGGGCCTATAGTGAACGCACCGCAATACTCATTAAATTATGTATGTATATATATATATAAACGAATCAATCTGGATACACTTTCTACAGACGACACGATCGAGTCCCAGGCCCTAAACTCTATACCCTATACTCAGTTTAAAGATGAAGTGTGAATTATAAGCGAGGCAAATTCTACAAAAAGCCCGATATAGGTCTCATTTAGACTTAGTGTTGCCTTTGAGTTAAGTTTTCAACAATTTTGAACCTAATATAGGCGTAGTGTTAGTATCCAGTTTATTCTATAAAATTTTTAAACCTCATATACGCGTGGTGTTAGGTTCAAATAAAGTTTTCGGCCTGCTATGGGCAAGGTTTTATTTTTACTCCAGCTTACCTTTAAACGGAGCAAAGTTTATATCACAAGGAAAATAATACTAAGGAGATATTTCCTGTTAGAAACTATACTCATAAAAAATGAATGCGGTATCGATAGAATAAATAGACTCGTCTGAAACATCCAATACCAATTTTATATGCATATTTTTTAGCAAAATAATAAATAAATTGTTAGAAAAAATATCAAGACTTCGAGAATGAAATTTTCATTTATGACGGAATCTCACAGACTGTTGATTCCCCATCACTACTCTCATTCAATATTCAAAAGAGTCCCAACAACAAGAAAAATCACAATTTCTAACAATGCAATTTTGTCCAGGACAATGCTACGGTCTTCGCCAATGGTCGGATATACTCCTGTACCCAAACCAACTTTTATTCATTGTAATACGTACTGAGATAGGGTTTTTCGTAAATCAAAATTGAATGCAACTTTGTAGCAGTGCGGGCTACTTCCTTTCATAACTTTTAAATGAAAACAGACATTTCCCTGAGTGGCTTTCACCCTTTGTGAAAGAGACACTAAAATACACTTTTGCAGCATCCTTTCACCGGGACGGGAAAGTAAAAATAAGTAAAGCGGCTACTACTAGGGGGGAAAAAAAAGCGGAAGGGTCCTCTGTTTTGCTTTTGACAACTCAACCCTAAAAATTTGCCCACTTCACACCACGAGGGACACTTCGGCTGAAAGAATCCTCTTAGAGAATGCTTTCCTTCAATTAACTTTTGCGCCAAGATTTACACAGGACAGTGGCTGGGGGGAGAGAGGGGGTGAGAGGCACGGACTAAAGCGGCAAATCGCCCTGGACCCGGAGCTCCTCCGGTGTAATTAATAGGCGAAGAGGAACAGAGCTTTTGCTTTTCGGATGTTTGATACCGGGGGAGGACCGGTTAGACCGACTGGCAGCCCACCAAACCGGCATGCAAAATCGGAGCTCGCCAAGCAGACGAGGTCCCGAATGCTCCCGAGGACATAGTCCCTGCACATGCACCGCAGGCGGCTACAATAAAAGGGAAGATATATAGGTCTAATGGACAATTTAATTAAAGCCATAAGTCATGCGACGAATTGTTTCTTTTTTGCGTCGAATATTGCATTCATGTGTAGGATGCCATTTTCGCGGTAATAATGGGACCAACTGCTGGGGGATGCTGGCGATAAATTAAAAACTGCATCCGAATCCGTTCTGCTCAAATTACATAGATGAAAAGTTAAAGACAAATGGCGACCACGGTGGACGGATGAAGCCACTTTCTGACCGCTAACAAATGCTGGTCCAAAGTATTTGCTTTCTGGACCATCTGCCCTGAATTCCGAATATGGTGATCGGTTAAGTACCAAGTACGACTAGATGAAAACAATTCAGGGGATAAATTACTTTTCAAAATATATATGTAACATTTAATACACATAATTCTTTTCAAAACAATTAATGGGATTTAACAGATAACTAATCTCATTAAGCATTTCCTGCTGAAACAGTATTGGTATTAAAACATATTAAGAAATATGATAATAATAAGACTACTAACTTAATCCTTTTAGTGCCGAACAACCATATATCGTTGATTGTTCTAAATCTGTCTGTCTGCCGCCTACTTGGATAAGACTAAGTACTTATGAAATTCTCTTTTAAAGGTTGTGCTTCTTTCATTTGTAGGATCTGAATTTAAGAAATATGACTCTAACTTTTCAACTAAGTCTAGGTCTTTCTTTATGCTTTTTAAAGTGATCTTTTTAATTTCTTCGTCTTCACCTGTGCTACAATATCATCCTCTAAGTTATCATAGATTTTACCAAACCAAAAGAGTTATAGGAAGCAATTGTATAGGTAAAGAGCATATCAATTTAACTCGACCTTAGATTAAGATTTTGAAGTAATGTATGCTAGAGCCATGTGAGCTAATTCATAAAAATAAAGCAAAAGAAAAGAGGATCTAAAGTTAAACTATCTGCCGTCATAAATATGTAGTAAGAAAGTCTTCCGGTTATTATAGGATATCTCTGAAAGTATTCAATGGATCAATTTATAATTTTCACAGAACTTTTTCAGGCTAGATATTATGTTTTAAGGAAATAGAAAAAATGACAAATCGCATTTTTGAAAAGCTTACTAGCCCTAACACTTTAAAGACCCACTTTCTTTTCTTTCCACACTACGCTATTTTATTGTTTAATTCATAATAATACATTAAAATCATAGCCCTAACTGGGTTATATGTTGATTTATTATTGCATTTACATTTCGTTATATTTACAAGAGGAAAGCATTAAAATAAAAAACTTAGATCTGTTAGTAACCAACTAGATAAAAAGCTGAGTGTCATTTAGCTCACAAGATTCTATCAGCCTTTGAGACCCTTGGGACTGTAGCAAAGTAAAACGTCTTTACCCTTCGCCCTCATTGCAATTTTTTTTTTCTTTTTTTTTGTTCCTCCGGAAAAGGCCATCCGGTAAAGTGTTCTTGACTCGCAGGATAATTCATCCTTCCACTTATTCCCGGGTCCTTGCACCGAAGAAACCAGAAAATAAATCCAACGCCCCAGAGTCATATCGGAGTGGCATTGGAGCCCCGGACAGCAGAGTGTCGCGCATCTCCCAGTGACAACGGAATCTTCGTGGGTCGACCATCAGTCTTCTTTAATGCTTAATTTATCCAACTGCCTAATGTCCTGTATCCTTGCCGAGTTAACAGGAATCGTCCTTGTTATCTCCTTGCATAATAAATAACTGAGTAGTTGTCGTCTTGTATGCACCGCCATCCCGCTGTCCGGACGCTCTAAGGATCCATTAGGAGACGCTGGCACAAATGGAGGAAGTAGATAAAACTATCCTTTTTTCATCCTGCCCGCTCTCTGAAGCATTCCCGATCCGCCCTCGCCTTTGTTTCGTCCTATCTTAGGGCATCTTATGGACGGGGTCAAGTTTTAAAACTATAAAACTTGGCGGTACACTGCTCTCCGGGAGATTTTCAATTGTCCGCTGATGTTGCACTTTTTTTCCAAGATCACCTCCTGGAGGTGCTCTGCCCTCTTTGCGATTTGTTCCCCAATGCACTTTACATACCGGTGTGTGTGTGAGTGTTCCTGTGGGACTAAGAGGTGTTTTGTTAAGAAATCCCAGGAAATAATATTTCTCCAGGAACAGCATCAGCGGAAAGGATGTGTCTGAACTTCTTCTGCTGGTCCCTGTTTTCTTAGGTTTCGCGATGCACCTTGCTTTTGTTTTCCCTCTTTTCGGGACGGATTTTATTGGAGTGTCGTGCTTTATAATGTGTGCGGTTTGGAAGAGCCGGAAGAAATATTGTTTGCTTTTTACGGGACGGGATTTTGTTGGGGATCGAGCCTTAAGTGAATCTCCTCTGTGCTGGGGATCATTTTCGTTTGAATTTTCCCACTATCACACAATAAATCCTGTAGACGAAACTAATTCGTGATTTAATCTTCACTTTTACACAACTTTCCATTTACGAAGTTTCGGTTTTTACTATCGGATACTTTAAACTGATGATATAATTGTGTAATTTTGCTGAAAGGAGTCAGGTGTCCCTCTGAAATGGCTTCGGATCCCATAAAAAGGATTTAAAGAGCATTTAGTGTTTTTTAAAAGTTTCATTTCCAACGAATTTATTCCCTCCTTATAGCGTACTTATTTCTCGTTTATATTTTAAGTAAGTTCAAAAGTTAAAGTACCTATAAAAATGCTTTTTTACTTGAATAAGAAAAATATTTTATAAATTAATTCAAAAATTGTATTAAGTCTTTTTATTTTACTTCATTCATACTTAGAAAAGCTCACTTCTATAGACGCTGAATCATAAAAATGCATAAAATTAAAATCCTATTGTTTTAAGGCCTTTTCTCCTGGATTATTGAATAAAAAGGCAATTTTCTACGGCTCTATCGATACAAAAGAGTGAAATTAGCGATCTTTTTTAAGGCAAAGGATATTCGCGGTAACTGCGTCTAACCTTTTCTTTTAAAGATAACCTGGGGGGTTATTGCTGTTTTGCCTTTAAACTTTAAAAAAAGGTGATGAATGAAGGGCGCACATCTAAACCTTAAAGCTTTTGAAAAGTCGCTAAAAGGTCCAACTATTCCCCGAATAGCCTGCAGCAGCTATACAAATTTCCACGGCGGATATCTGCCAAAAGGGATCAAAGGCACTTTTGCCTCTTTAAAATGCGCTCCCGGCTCTTCACGCCATCCTCTGAAAATTCCTGTCGCAAATACCTCTCCTGAACGAGGACATGATGCTTGTGGATGTTTTTTTCGAGAGTGGGCGATTGCAGGATACTTTGTGGAAATTTCAAATTTCGTTTGCTTGATCATACGGAAAACTGCAATAAGCGCACAAAAAAAAAAAAAAACACGTCCGGCAAACTCAGAATCATCCCTGCTCCATCACAAGCGAGTCCCCCGGAGATAAGGCCAAAACCTCGTTGTCGTCCAGGTCCTCGCCTGGTGCGACAGTGCCTGTCTTCCCGATGACAAGTGGCCGGGATCGGAGCACCCCGAGGGCCACACGTGAAGTCATTGCCCATCATCATCATTAAAAATAGGAAGCCCGAAAACAAAGTCCCTTGCAATTACCGGGGCGCATCCTGGCGTGCAGGGCAGGTTCCCACTTCGGGTAAAAACGCCTGTGTGCTTCTAACGTGGGACTAGCACAAGGTTTTTCCAGTCGGTCGACATAGGGATTACACGGCTATCGGTTTGCAGCCGGGAAAGGGCTCTGGTGCAGTCCGAACGAAACCGTTGTAAAGGGGGTTTCCCGGAATTTATCGTCTGTTAAATACTGTTTTACATCGCTGCAGCATCCTCCTGCAGGTGCGCTATCCCACTTCACCTCTGCACCTGCTCCTGTCCATCAAATTGGCAGGACGGCTAAGTTATTTTAAGGGGGTTGGGACGGGCGCAGCACCCGACTAACTGACGGTTGAGAATGGGATGGGGCGCTGGCCGTTCAAAGCCAACTTCGACCGGATGAGCCCCAGCTGCAATTAGGACGGAGACTTCTATGAAATCATTTCAAATTGGGATGTTGTGGATGAAAAATGAAACGATTCGGTTTCAAGCCACCCTTCCAGATGAAGTTAATGCAGTTGTGGATTCAGAGATCCTTCTGGTCCTGATCCCTCAGACTGCTCGCAGACTCCGTCAATACGCCGTGATGGTGCTGATGAAACTTTTAACGGAAGTCTGCCGTTTATTTATTTTGAAATGTTTAGCCGTGAATGAAGCAATTTGCATCGCGGCCCTTTCTCGGCCCAGTTCTCCGATCTCCTTCGGGACCCTAACGCTCACGGCCGACAGCGTGAGACTTGATGAATTGCTTCAAATTTTATCGTGGTGCGAAGCTCATTTAAGGGAAGTCGATCCGGTCGACAGAGCATTTTGTTGCAATTTCGGTGGCCGGCTTAAGAGCAAAGATTTGCTTAGCATCTGCAACTTCCAGATAAAGTTTTCTGGTGTTTCATGAAACACTCGACTGATGAATGAAGTCAGTTTATCGGTAAGTTTTGTATTATCAATTTTCTTTTTTTACCAAAAATCCCCTGGGAAAAAGGATTAAACTAATTTGGCGTGCTAAAAATAGAAATTGAACTAAATCTGATGAAAGGAGCAAAATATTTAGAATTTCACTAGCTCTATTTTTCCCATTCAGAATAAAGTATTAATAAAATTAATCGAAAAACGCCACCTGCCTCACTAGTGAAAAATAATAAGTAAGTAAAATGTTGATATAAATAAAATAATTTTGTAGAAATGGTCATGTAAAGAAATTATTACCTTAAAGTAAGAAAACTAACTAGCAATAAGGAAAACCAATTGTAATTTCGAAGCAGCATTATTAATGTAAAAGATAAGAACACATTTCTTAGTATTTAAGAAAAGCTAGTAGTGGAACTGTGTTAATTAATTAAATGAAAACGTTCTAAGAAGGATTAGCCACGTGAGTAAAGGAAATTATCAAATAAGACTGTTTGCAATTTCTAAGCAATTCATTTTAAAAGACGCTTAGTTTAAAAAAATTAAGAGTTGCGGAAAAGTAGAAAAGCTAAGTTAAAAAGTCTAAATAAAACGTAAGCAGTTGAGGCAGTAAAAAGTAAAGAATAAATAAAGAGAGAAATCGCTTTAAATAGCTTCAAAACTGGACCTTGCTCCTTACATGTGAATTATATTGAGTGAAAATTTCACGAACTTAATTCTTATCAAGGTTTTCCACTTTACAAATTAGCCTATATGCTATAGTGAGTCGACCAGTCGTTGGACTTGTATTTATATTTGTATATGTATAAAATCGAGAGTTAGTTTGTTTGTTCCTCAATGCTCAAAGTTTTCTGTTTTCAAATCTACAAGTAAGTAAACAATTTAATACTAGCTAGACCGTATTACTGAACTTTACGAGCACCGTGCAAAGCCGAGCAATTCAAATCCCATATGAGAGGTAAAGCACACATTTTTACTTAAGCGAATTTGCTAATTACTGAAGTAAAATAATATCGAAAATTTTGTATATCGAACTTGTAAAAACTTTTAATTTTGTAACTTGTAACTTTAGTCTTGTGTAAAATTTGTTATGGTAAATTGCAGAAGTTATTTTAGATAATTTACCCAATTTAAGGAAGTCTTTGTTTAGTGTAGAACAACGAAGGCCAATTTTTACTTAAGGATCATATTCCATACATTCCAACACTATTTATGTAATTTTTTCTCTGGCTAATACTTAAAAAGTTTAAAATCTATGAACATGATCATTTGTAATAAAGCAGTGTTTAGTATCAGCAGGAAACTCCTCATCTATTTAAGTTTAACATTTGTTGAGTACGATTGATTGCTTCCCTGATTTCCATCAGCGTGAATTTATGCGGATGATTTCGTCCATAATCAGGAAAGGATTACCCCGGCCGCTGTGCTAACTAGAACCGAAATTCTTTAAAAGTTTTCTGCTTTTCACTCGTAGCCCATTTGTTTGGTACCTAAATAATCAAACTCTGAAATAGGCAGCAATTCCGTTAAAAAATTTCACTCGGGAATCTTCAGAAGTGGATCGCTAGAGAGTGCCGGAAAAAAAAAGAAAAAATCCTATGAAAAATCCACCAGCTGAAGGAAAGTTTGCCTCATGGGGCGCGATTTGGTAGGACGCTCTAGAAGGCGAGGGCTCGCAGCTCTGAAGGAACTTTGTTTCGTATTTTGTTTGAGAAAAATTCTCGTTGTTTTTGCCGGCCCCACTCGACGTCCTACATCCTTCGAGCACTCCGACCACTTTCAATTCCAGGAATAATAAGACAATTGGAGCAGACCAGCTTCCTTGAGGAATGTGCAGCGTGTAGTGCATGGGCCAAGACGCTACCAAGGAGGATAAAAGGTCAGTTAAGAAATTACTTGTCAACATTAACACAGTTGGGAATGTTTTTATTGGATTTTCGCTGCGGGAACTTGTTTAAATTGAATTTACTTCGGACCACAATTGAAATTTTGTTTGAACGGACGAAGGGAAGACAAGGCAATGTAGCGCCCCCGAGCACTGAGAACCTCCCCAACTCTAGACGGAAAAGAAAAATTACAGCGTTGTGCTGCAGCTGAGAGCCGTTTTGGAGATTCCTTCAGATGGAATTTAGTGCGAAGCAGACGGATGATAGAATCGTTAAATATTTGAGTGAAAGCTTTAGCACCTCTGGGAAGTTTTCTCTAATTAAATTAACCAAATAAACCCGGAGCTTCTGTGGATTTGGATTTGACTGCTTCTCAAGAGATAACTGAGGACTTTCACGGTGCTATGATAAAAGCAGATATTTACTTTGCTACACTGGTAGTTATTCACCTTGGAAGTGTTCCTTAGATGAAAAGTAATTAGAATTCGCGAAATTTAATACAACTTAATCACATTAATTGCTTCTTACGCAAAATGTGGCAGTCCAATCAAAATATAGTCTCCAATTATACGTTGAAGATTTTCAAAAGATCTTAATCTGTAAATTTCGTAAATAACACTTTTTGATGGAAAATTGTTACAAATCATTAGCCCAATAATTATTTTCTATAAAAGAATAATAAAATCATACGAAAACTATGCCTAAAGTCAATAGGATTTAATTTTTATTATTAGTTTCGGTCTATCGTCTGTCTTGAATACGGATCCGAATAATTAAAGAACATATTTCTTAAAATTCAAGCATTGTTATGAAAACACTAGGTTATCATCGATAAATTCCGAAATCAGCCAGGTACGTTAATAAAACAATTATTTTTCAATTTTTTGTGTTTTAACGTTCTAATGAAAGCCATGTATACATTTTTACTATATAATTTTTCTATCAAGAAAATCGTGGAGCTGTTTTTTGAGTATGCAACGGACTACATATTATTGTCCATTTTTAAATACAGTGACTCAACTTGTTGATCATATAACGCGAAATTAATATTTAGTTTTATTTGAATCCTTACTAAGTAAGAAAATAGAAGAGGGATGCATGAACAAAGTTCATTTCATTCATTTTAAAACGCATTTATAAAGTTCATTTTAAAACGATAGAAAAATTCTTTTTTACTAAAATAAACTTCCATTAGCATTTAATATTTTGTGTGGCTTCTTTTAGATGACTAAAGCAAAGTATTGCTCACAAAGTTCGTTCAAGGACCCAATTTCTCCTAACGTTAAATCTTTAGTTCTCTTGACCTCAACTCGTAAATATTCGATGGGATTGAGATCAAGAAACTCTGCGGCCAGTCTAAAAGTTAAAGTCCCTGAATTACTAACCATTCTATGGTCCATCGAGCTGTGTATTTTGGATCGTAATCTTGGTGAAAAATGAAATCAAGCAGATTTTTTCCATACCGGCCTGCTTAATGTAAGGATCTTAAAGGGGTTCATTGGTCATCTTCCACGTCCATTGCGAGCCATCAGGGCTAATTCGGTTAATTTTGGTCTTATCGAACCAAATTGCTTTTCCCCAATCGTCACTGGTAAAATATGTTAAGCGTTTAGCAAAATTTAACTGTGCTTGACGATGATTCTTTCTTAGGTAGGTTTTCTTACCTTTGCCCGGTTGTGTAAGTCATGCTTGCGGAGGATACTTTTGTCTGTCTTCCTCATTAAATTCAACTAATTGATCATGTGCTTAGAGCTGAATTTTAGTGATTAATAACAGTTCTTTACGTATTTTCTACTAAGAGTTTTTCAGTACTATCAAAAGACGAGATATTTTCTGCGCGGATTCGTATTTGAAATTTTATATTCAAGGAAAGCAAAATGTCTCATTATTTTGTCAAAAATTCTATTTATTTTATCAATAAGTTGAATCACTGGAAATTCTACGATATTGAACTGATCGATATAAGATCAATCTGCTGGAAATCAGGCAAGCAAATACTAAGCCAAATGTTGATCTTAGTTGGAGAAGCTGTCGGAAGATTTGCACAGCAAATATCTCTAAAAACTAACCGAGACTGCTAAACCTAAAGAAGCCCTTCACCTGAATGGGCATGAATAATTGAAAATAAATGCCCTTTTCCTGAAGGGTAGCGCAAAGGTGCGGCAAGCCTCACCCCAAATCGTGTCGCTTTTAATTCCCGTCCTCATCGCGCGCCGGCTATAAGACTCGGAAACAAATCAAAATTGCAGGGAATTCATCTTACAAATTGCATTTCTCTCCCCCGTCGCAACCCAAGTGGGGACGCTTCGCAATTTATGCAGGAGCACCTGTCCCATGAGGAGCGCTAGCGCCTATGCAGGCGTTCGAGAACGAGCAGGACTGCTCCGGAAGACGGGTGCACTGTGAGCGGGAAATAAATGAAAAGCCCCCGGAAAATTTATGGATTGTGTTGGTTTTCTGCTGATGATGATGCCATTAAATGGGGAATTTATTTGCCGGGGGAGGGTAGAGCGAGGGAGCATCCTGACCTGCTCATCTCGTAGGTGATGCGCCCCCCAAATTATGAGGTGAGATGGCTGTCGAAACCATCGCGCCCCGACGTTCCTGCCAAGTCATTTGAGCTGTAGAGTGAGCTCTGCCCCGGGATGCATGAAATCTGATTTGTTAATTACTTGTCAGGGAATAGGACTGATGCTCCGCTTTGTGCGGCATAGCGATGTGTTGTGTGTGTGCTCAGAACTTACCGAAAACCTTTTAAGGCGCACAAAACTTGTAACTTGCAACTTGCTTGGCGAATTTGTGCATCTTAAGTTTTCGAGCCCCTCGGTGGGTAAGGTGCCTTGGAGTTAGATTCTTCCTGGAGCGTCTTTCGGGGGTATGCTGCTGTTGCGCTCGGCGGAGCGTGAAAGGTGACAAGCCATTTGCCCTTATGCAGGAATTCAATTTGAACTGTTTTTGCACCTAAGTCATGTTCGGGGTAAGAAAGTTTTGGATTGCGCTCCTTGGAGCTCGTCCCCCAGGGAACCTAAGGCTGTTTGTGTTTTCAATAGTTTTGAAAAGGCTTTCGCGAATGGAACGCCAATTACTGGCGGGTCACAAGAGTTGGAAGAGTTTTGGCTGAGGATGGTCTAACGAATGGAGCACTATGGGAAATCTTATTTATTTTTAGTTTAACCTTTTGTTAATCTTCTTTTCAAACCAGTCAAATGAGAACTATTAGAAATTCACGCACTAAAAATCCTGAGACTTACTACAACAGAACTAATTTAATTTGTGAAATTCGGTTATAAGAAAAATAACCTCATGGGAATAACAAATTTTATATAGAAATTTGGTATAACTCTGAATTTCTTAGACCATAGTCTAACTCAGAGTTGTATACTAAATTAAAATTTTTTATTATTAATTATTACGACGAATCTAAATAATGATGCGTCTATCCTCCAGAGTTACCATTCAAATTAATTTGAAGAGTTCCCTACTGAAAGCTAATCAGGATAAATCACGAAGGGAAAAACGCAGAAATCGCTTTTGAACAAAGCTGTTGGGTTCGACGAAAAAAAAAGCGTCATTTCAGTTACAAAAAGCCAATACATCTGAATCACAATTTCCCCCAACAAGCAGTTTCATTTGAATGTAATGAACTGGAGCCGCCATTCGAACAACTTCAACCAATAGACCCAAGTGCTCCAAATTGCCTCCACTTGTGCATTCTAGTCCTAGCCAAAGGCGGCTATCAAAATAGCCCGAACAAACGCATCCGTTTTGCCTAATTAATAAGCGGGGGCAATACTCCTCCTGGTCCCCGCTATCGGCGCCCTGCAGGGACCCCAGGCAGGATTAATTAACGCAAGTTCACAAGTCAGAGGCCCCGCAGGGTCCAGGGATGGGCCGGAGGACCCTATCAGAATAACTTTCCGTTAAAATCCTGACATAAATCTCTTCGGGAGCTATAAGAGAATTACTACAGCCCTTATCCCTTTACAGCCGTCCGACTAACCAGATTACGCCCCCGCACTTTCGGTTAAGTTCAGCTTAATGGCACGGCAGGATCAAGCCATGGAGCCCGAATAGTAATTTCCCAGTAAATAGAATAAATCCTGGTGGACAAGCAGCAGGACTAATGGCCAAGAAAATATACAAATGTTGGCGCAACAATGGGCATAGAGTACTGTCTGGCGATAATGCCAGCCCCCTCCGAAGAAGGGAAGGGAGTCCCGGGATGCACCCGATGAGGTCGGATGCGGTGCTGCGGAGAGCATTGTTTCCGGTCATTGTTCCCCCTGCCAGCTGGTCGCAAACAACTGCCCCCGGACCAGACGGACGGGACGCTTCTCGTGCAGATGTCGGGATATTCCAGTCATGTTCACCCCGATGACCTGTAAGGAATGCGGACGAGCCCAGTCCCGATACCTAAGAGGAGTTCATTAAATACCTGGCAGTCATTTTGGGTCGTAGGTGTATGGGCGGCCAGGCAAACAATTCCCATGGGAATGTCGGGCGCTCTGAACATTTTATCGCCGGAAAAGTAATCGCAGTAGTCATCACGGCCGTTTGTTGGGCGCCCATAAAATGCGTTGCGGCAGGTCGTACAGAGTCCCTTAAAACCAGTGGTCGTCGCTTAATTGCTCAACGTTAAAGAGCTACCGCCCATTCCCGAATGACGTCCTGCTCATGGATCCACCTGAGCCACCCACTGCCACTTCATTTATGGGTATACTCCGGGCAACATTCTCGTGCCAGGACTCACCGAATGAGCGGCCAGTACTCAAATTTGCCAATAAGCCAACGGAACCTACAAGGACGACTGATTTTGGGAAGTATAGCGAATTTAATCGAAACAACTTCGCAAAGTGTAGAAAATCTGAAAAATCTAGAAAATAACGATTTCTCTTTTCTAACGTATTTCCTATATTACCTATGTAGCTGTGTAAAAATGGGTTTTTCGCACAAACTAATTTAAATATTGGCTTCAAAATTTACAATTTTAATTCACGAAATATTTTAATGAACCCACAAAACAAAAGGAGTTTTAAGAATTTCGAATCAAAAGCAAAATAAGGGAGCAAATTCGTAAGCATTCAATGGTGTTTAGTAGAAAACTACTCCCGAGAAGTTATAGAACAAGTCAAAAAAAAAAGAGTTTTAAATGACTTAAATTTTAAACCTACTTTTAATAAAGCGTCGAACAAAATTATAAAAGTTTAAATGAAAATGCCTTTCCACTAGTCGAAGGCAATTGACCTTAACTTTTACTGCTCAAGTTTTATTCTATTTATGTATAGTTTGCATATTCAAATTTTTTATTATGCAATCATTTCTTGCTTAATTACTCGCGGCTAAGTTTTAAGTTTGAGTACTTGAAGATGATTTTGCAGGTGAAGGTTACAGCGAAAATTATGTAAGGGAAGTAAAACGAAATAAAATTTCATAAATTCTTCTAGTTTTATATTTATATTAGTTATTTATTTATTTTCATTTATCAAAACATCTGTATAGAGTAACAATTTTATTATATTTAAAGAGTTTAGATTTTTATATGGTATTTATCCCTGCATCTTAGATATATAGGCTAAGCTGATTAACCCGGCTTCGCACGGTGCACGTAAAGTTCAGTAATTGGATCTAGCTAGTCATTAAGTCATTTGTACAAACAAATAAGCAGACAGACAGAACTTTCTTTCTGTTAGCCTTTCTACATTTTCCCAATCATTATAATAGCACTAGAATAAGGTTAGGCTGATCGGTACCTACAAAATCACCGACGTCGACTGCTTGTTTTCTATATACTTCCAAGGTTCCGCTAAACATCGCGGATATCGCTGGATTAGAGGGCATTCAAGCGCCAATTTGAAGGACTCAGGTTCGAACCCTGACCCATGGCCAAAGTCGTAACTTTATCGAGTAATTCCCAAATATGTACGAGGTCTGTTCAAAACGTATAGCGAATTTTGAATTTCCGTGGGCTAAGTATATTCGATACGCAACCACTAATCTAATATAGCGATAATAATTTAATTAAAATTAGTCTAGTCGAAACTTGAAGTACGAAGATGTTTAGACGTGAAAAGAAAAACGAATAAAAGGACGGTTTCATTAGCATATCATTATTTTTATTTTATTAATTAACTAATTTCATTATTTTATGTTTATATTGCATAGAAAGTATAAATTCTTCTAAAGTTTATATTTACTAACTACTTTAAAACGAGCATAGCCAGTTCTTTCGAAAAAAAACTTGAGCCATTTACTGCCACTTTATTCATATGAGTTGTGGATGCTCTAGGTAACTTTCGCGTACCTCTTCGGTGTAAGATTGTAAGGTTGAACATAAAAATATTCAGGGGAAAAATGTATGCGAACAAACCGACCCATCCTCCTGTAAAGTCACATTTTAGTCTCCTGGCAGACAATCAAATAAAGTCGGTGACAAATATTCGCTGATAGAAAATACGCCTTCAGTGGCAGCAGGAAGATATGGGACCGTCCGGAAATTATACAGGATATGGGGGGGACCCATAAGCAGCAGATGGGAGTACTGCGGAGTTCCGGTTCAATAAAATGAAATTTTTACAACTGTTTCCTTGTGCAACTTTTCCGTTCGCAGCCGTGACCTCAGATCCTGGCTCTAGTGTGGGACAGAGATGTTCCGACGAATAAGAGATTTTAGCTCGAATTGACATTCAAAATCTGCTCAAACCGCTTTTTAGATTCATATTTGCACAGGATAACGCGTCCTTTACCATCGGAGCAGATGGGGACATTCAAGGGATATCTTGTTTTTTTTTTACTATGGTCAGAAAGATACCTCCTGTTTTGCTAGTTTGTTTCCACGCTCATTAGTTTTTATTCGTTTGCGATCTTAACCAGAACCACTAATCCGATTTGTATAAAATTGGAATCAGTCGATTTTTATTAATCACACCAAAAGCATCAACTATTTGACCTAACCCTTCTAGCACATACCCCATGCATACCCTTACTATTGAGGCTTAAGCGTTTAATGCGATATGTCTTTACTAAGGCTTGTTTCGTTATTAGCATTACTTAAATCGCAGCTAAGATGGAAATGAGCTTTGAGTTAGTATCACTAACAAAACAGTGCTTAACTACATTTATACAAATAATTTTAAATTAAGTTGTAACTGATTTTCCTTATCTAAAGAATTAGTACATATTTTTACTAGGAAAATTCAATTTTGTTACCTAAATAGCTAAAATTACTTCATCTACTAAATTTGTTATAGTCGTAGAACTCATTCAGATGCATAGTCAAAAGAGTAAAATATTTTGAACTCAAGTCAAGTGTGGTATCTTTTGAAATTTTCATTTATCGCATTTAAAAACTCTGCCTCATAAAACTTACAGGAAACCCATTCACCTTAAATGAAGTTTTTCGTCTGAAAATTATGCAAATTTCTTATTAAAATTACGAAGAAAATAAAACGAACTTTAATGAAACTCGAACTTGCACGGTTTTTATTTTCAGGCAGGTAATTAATCTATATAAAATCGAAAGTTCATTTGTATGTTTGTTACTCAATCACGCCCAAACGTTTGGTCGGATCATTTTCATTTTTTGAGTGAAAGCACTACATATTCAGGCCTAACATATAGTATAGGGTTTTTTGGAGTTCCTAATGGATCTATGCTCAAAATTTGGAAATTCGAGATGGCAACCAAAAATTTTTAAACATCGCTCAAGTTCACCAAATGGTGCTAGACAACCGTCGAATTAAAGTTAGAAAAATAGCAGAAGCTGTTTCTCACATATTGAATTAAGATTTAGGCATTAGAAAGCTACCTGCGCGTTGGATGTCGCGTTTACTCATTTTGAACCAAAAGCATATTCGAATAAACATTTCTAACGCTCTGTTGGCGCAGTTTATGGGCAATAAATCAAATTTTGTGCGCCAATTACTGTAGATGAAATTTAGATACCAAAAACAAACAGTCAAAACAATCGTCTACGAAGGGTCAATTGACTTCAAAAGGTTGAGAAAGTGTCGCCGACTGTTTTCGGGAATAAGCGATTATTATAAAATTGTAACTATTTATTTTATAGCATACTACGCATCATTACTTGATAATCAGAATGCAAAAATTACCGAAAAACGGCTACATTTGCAGAAATAAAAAATTTTGTTTCACCAAGAGAATGCACCGTCCCACACCTCAGCGGCCGGCCATGCCATAAATCCATAAATCCACAAATTACGGCTTAAACTGCTTGATCATCTTCCTTACTTAGCAGGCTTAGCACCAAGCGAATTTTTTATTTCATTCCCTAAGCTAAAAATTGCATTCAGAGGGCAGAGATTTTTGTCGAATGAAGTGGCCACCGCCTTCATAAACAGCTACTTTGCAGAGAAAAACACCGGAGTACTATTTGGACGGGTTAAAGAGATGGGAGCAAGTTTTTAGACTTACAAGGAGACTACGTAGAAAATAAAAATAGATTTGAAAAAAAAAATACCTTTTGTCTTTGTCAGTTTGGAAATTTTTCAGACAAGCCTCGTAAATTCTTCTGTGTTTTTAGCTATTTCCATTGTATCTTAACAATTTAACGATGATAGTGGCAGTAAAATTAACTTAACAAAGCTAAAAATAAAAATTATTCATTATTTTTAGGTTTTAAGCTAAAAAATAGAAGTTCACTCAATCGATGTGGGAGCTACACTAACTCATTTAATTTTCAGGTGTTTTCACATTTCCCTCGCAATTTTGACTGTTTGAAGTCCTTTTAAATTTCCCTCAGATTTAATAATTGGGACATTTATTCTGAAAGTGGCCAAAATCGAAAATAACATAAAAATGATTTTTCTAAATTCTTTTCACGTAAAATAGTTCTTATGAAAATTTGAACCTAAGCCATTTTCAACATAAACGACTAAATTTTTAAAAATGTTCATCGATTTCAAAACCAATTTCGTGATTTTCTTCATCAAAAATCCTTTTTTTCCGAAAAAAATTCCTTTTCTAAAAGTAATGCGGTTTGCGCATGAGAAAAAGGAAATTTTAACTCACAATATTTTCATCGGTAAAAAGAGTCACAAACCCGCAGAGCCACAGTAAAGAAACTCCGAATTGGGTTCAATCAGATGACATTTCTGTTGTCAAAATTAAAGGAGGAGCATCAGTAGCAGATCGTCCCTCAAAGTTAATGAGAAAAAACCCTATATTTCGTGTTCTCTAAGTTTTATAATATATCGGAACTGTGTCGAGGAAAAGTTTAGTGAAAAAATGGAGGCGGTTCCCAAGCTTCCCATGCTCTGGTTCGCCCTCAAACTGAGTCCCGAAGGAACGTCTTTTGTAAACTTGAAAAAGGTTTGTGCTGCTTTATTTTCATGTTTTCGCAAATTTCTTTCAGCTTTATAGATAAAATCCGATGTAAGTTAGTCATAAGGTCGAGTTTTCATGATGCTCTTAAGAGATAAACTGTGATTTCTGGATATTTCTAAGCCTGTGTGTTACGGGGTCGCTGGTGTTTTTGGTGACAATCTAATTCAATTTCACAGAGATGTTGACTCATCGCGGCGACTTAATTGCATTTATTGTTGCTGTTCTGCGATCGTGGTTGTGTTTACCAATTCCTTGCTTTGAAAATTTTATTTACAAATACGTTTTCCACTCAAGATCTCACCCCACGTTTTGTTTTGCCGGCGAGAATGGACCTGGTAGTCTGTCTTATACAACAGCAAATTTTTGATGTTACCACCTATCAATTTGTGGTGCCTTTAACCGCTATAGGTACATTGTTCTCATGCCCTTTATTTATCAATAAAGGTGAAAATATTTCGGAGCAAACGAAACAGGTTTAAATTCTATATAACCTGGCCAACGTGCTTAACCCTTTCGGTACTATCGGTGACTATAGTCATCCGCCACAAAACGCCGCCTCTACACGATGGGTGACTATAGTCAGACAGAAAATATTTAGTAAACAGCCTCCTCCTTCTTGGCCATGGGCTGATTAGCTGATTAACAGTTCGGTGAATTTTTAATATCTTCTAAGAATTGCTTTAATATTTTCTAAAGTCCTTTGTCTCTAGAATTCGTGGCGGGTGGATAAGTAAATTGCATAAGTAATACACGAATTTAAGCATACTTTTTAGCGTTTCATATCTAAAACCCTGCGAACGGAACACAACTTCTGTGGCAATGTTATCCGTTCGTCTGTTAGAGGCTTCTGTATTTTAAACAAAATAAGATATCGATTTTGAAATTCACACATCATATCTAAATCCTTGGGCCAAAAATGAAAATCGAATTTAACACGTTCCCACCGACGGTCTTATACAGTTCGCAGCATCTCGATGAGAGCCATCGATCATTCATATTCTTTTCCATTTGCCGGCATTGGTATGAATATAATCGCATATCGCTCACCATTCACTTTAACCAACGCTTATTCCTTTTGAATTTAGAAAAACAAATAGCTCTCACTGATAAACCTGCGGCGAGTAAGAGCGCTAATATTCGATATTTTGATTCTTAAATATTCTTAAATATCTTTCTTCTCCTGTTGGGTATGTACCACCCAATGGGACAATCCTCCAATGTTTCACTAGTGGTACATACCGGCGGGAACGTGTTAAAGTTATAATAAAATTTAAGGTGGGAAACAACTGTGTTTATGAAGTATCGTTGGAAATTAAGAAGAGAACAAATAGATTTAATAATTTTGTTTTATTTAAATTAACAATTAACAACAACATGATTTTTAGACACATTTTTAGACATAGTGTCTTCGATACGAAAACGGCTTAACGAGAAAAGCTGTAAGTTATGTACAAAAATCATATCTTGCACTTGCACAACAAAAACTAAAAATGATTTGTTATACAATAGAAAAAATAGAAGTAACTTACGAGCACAAAACTAACAAACTATACTTTAATAAAAAATTATCTATTGGAAATTACTAGGAAGATGTGCCGATCATGTTTACTATCAATTAAAATTACTCCATTTTCTGAAATAAATAAAATAAAATGTGGTTTGAGTCAGGGTTTTAAATCAGGGATATCGTATGATATTTCTATAAAATAACACCACTAATCAGATATGCTTTAACGCACAAATCACCGACTTGATATCATTTAAAAGCCTTTTAAAGATACTTCCATCCACCAAAACTTTGTGAAAATATGTAGATAATTGCTAGCTCTTTTCTAAATTTTAAAGTTTGTATATTTCTAAAATTACAATCGGATCGACAAAAGTTTGTTTGTATAGTTATCATTTCTGTACTCAAATATTATAAATTTTTCTATATAAAATTCGTAGAGGTCATGTTTAGTACGTGGTGTTATTTTTTATATAATTTCCTCTTACAGTACATTGCAGAGTGCTACCAAGAAAACCCCGATTTGTACTCAAAAGAAGTTCATGCTCTCGAGACCCTCAGGAACCAAGCGATGCGGCCAGAAAAAGACGAATCGGGTTGTTCCATTCTTAAACGATATTATTGTCAGCTTCATTTTTTAGCAAATCGCTTTCCACACCTCTCGGAGCGAAGTCTTTTCGCTTTTACGTGGAAGGACCTATATGTGAATAATATCGTCGAAACGACAGACATTCGCTTTGAAATGGCAGCCGTTCTGTTCAATATTGCGGCCCTTCACACACAGGTGGGAGCCTCCGTAAATCGGACAGATGTCGAAGGAATGAAGGCGGCCTGCACTCATTTTCAGTGCGCTGGTTGGGCCTTCGGTGAACTTAAAGAGAAATTTCAGGGCGTTAACAGCGGAAATGATTTCATGACGCCAGAACTTCTCGTTTTCATGCAGCAAATATCTTTCGCCCAAGCCCAGGAGTGTATTTTGGAGAAGTCGCTGATCGATCACAGGAAGCCAGCAATTGTGGGTAAAGTTACAGCCCAAATAATAAATTATTACAGTGCAGCCCTAATTGCTTTGTTGACTGGTGGGGATGATGGTCCAATCGGTCAAGTTATAGACAGTCACGTTTTCAGCAACGTTTGGAAAAAATACGTTAAGTTTAAAATTACTTTCTTGACTTGCATTCTACACCTCTATCAGGGGCAACAGGCTGAGGAGCAGCAAAAGATGGGGGAAAGGGTTGCGTTGTATCAAGCAGCTTGGAATAAACTTGAGGAGGCTAAGAAGGAAAGTAAAGGGATGGAGGATCGTAAGGAGATCATGGAATCCCTTGTTTTTGCTTCCGATGTTGTAGAAGGCAAGAGGAAGGCTGCGGCTAGCGAAAATGATTTCATATATCACGAGCCTGTGCCTGATCTGACCGATATTCCAGCAGTTCAAGGGGCTAATTTGGTGAATGGTATCGGTTTTAGTATTACTGATCCTAAGGTTGCTGGGAATGATATTTTTGCTCGTTTAGTTCCTATGAAGGCTCACGAGGCTAGCTCTTTGTACAGCGAAGAGAAGGCTCAGATTTTGAGAAAGTATGGTCTTAAAATTGAGGAAAAGGACAACGAATTGACCGCTTATATAAGTTCTTTAAATATCGAACACCTCAATGTTAGTGAGGAGCGCGCCAATAAAATTCCTCAGGGAATTGTAGATAGATGCGCTTCCCTTAATGCAAAAACTAATGCTATCCCAGACTTAATAGCCTCAATGTCCAATTTAGCTGAAATCTGTGCGGATGTTGAAATGAATTTAAAAGAAATCAAAGAACTTTTGAACGATGAGGATGCTAATGAGAAGCACTATCAGAAAAAATCAGGAGTTCATAGAACAAACGCGCACTTTACAGAGCTCTCAAGGGAATTCCAGAAGTATCTGGAGGCTCACCAAAAAGCTGGTGAGAGCAACGATACCTTACGACGAGCTATGGAGCTGCATGTTAACAATTTGAGGATTCTTTCTCGCCCTCTGCAAGAAATTCAGAATAGTGTCCCAAAGTTGAGCGGAGACATCAGCGAAGATACATTCAGAGATCTTAAATTAATTTTAAATAAAGTCAACGAAATGAAGGCGCAAAGAGCTCAGTTTCACGCGGATTTGAGGATTGCAATAAACGATGATGACATTATATCTAAAGTGATTGCGTACGGTGAGGAGAAGGATATTAAGGAACTCTTCAAAATGGAACTAGAAAAACACGATAAAATTTGTTCGCTGATTGATCAGAATTTGGCTGCCCAGGCAAACATACTCTCAGCTCTTACAGAAGCTTATGCTAAATGCGCACCAGTTCTGAAGACCATGACGGATGTAAAACACAAAAAAGATACCTTCTTCACTTCCTTGGCTGCATCTTATGATGTTTACGAAGATCTGCTGGCGAAATGCGCAAAAGGACTGGAGTTTTATAAAAAATTACAAGGTAATGTGCAGAAGCTTTTAGCTAGGGTTAAAGCAGCTCGTGATGTTCAAGACGAAGAACGGCATCAGCGCTTAAAATCAACAAAAGTTCCAAAGGCTGCTGAATATCCAAGTGTTGGTGTTTTACCTACAGTAGAAAAATCTACAACTCCAAAACTAAAAGACTATCTTAAGTCGGGTAAAACTTTTACTGGAACTGATTCAACCTACATACCGCCAATACGGCCAAATCCTTTAGGATCGGAGGCTCCTTCGATTTCAAACTGTGTCACTTCGACGTATTACACTCAGCAACAGATTCAGAGTAATGCTGACCCTCCACCACCCTATACGCCACAAGCGTATGATGCGACTGGTTATACAAATCCAATGTACCAAAATCCACAGACAGGGTATCAAATGCCTTATCAGCAGTCCCAACAGCTTTCAAATTCCTATCAGTATCCTTATTCAGGCTATTCAGATACTCAATCTGCAGGCAGCCTCTATCAACAGCAATACCCCCAAGCAGGGCAATATTCTTATGATTCACAAATGTATGGCTCTCAAAATACGTACAGCCGTGCGGAGGCTGGTCAGGCATCGCAGGCGCAATTGGGATCTTCTAGCACTCAGATGGGCTACTCACAGGCTGCGCAACCGACTCAACCGCAATTGGGGGCTTCTGGGTCTCAGGCGAGTTACATGCAGCCAGCGCAGGCAGCTCAACTTCAACTAGGAACTTCTAGTAGTCAAGTGGGATTGACGCAGGCAGCGCAACCTGCCCAAATCCAAATAGGATCTTCAGCTAGCACACAGATGAGCTACAATCAAACTGTGGGATCTACACCTAATGCATCAATGAATTATAATCAACCTACACAACAATCCACACCAGTTCCCAGCTCCTCTTTAGGATATGGAGCTGCTACTAATTCAGCTACAACGAGCAAGCAACAAACTTCCTCAACAACTGTTTATACCCCCCAGCAACCTACAAATTCTTACGTGCAGTCAGTTTATACCCAGGAAAACCCACCAATGGTTTCAACAACCTCATCAAATTCCTCAGGAGGAAGTCAGACATCGGTCCATTCTACCGCCCCTGGATGGAACTCGACTGGCATCGTTAATCAAATGGAAAATTTAAGTCTTCAAAATCCAAATTATTACGCAGCATATTCACAGCAACAACAGCAATATGAAGTTCCTCAGGATACTCAAGTTGGGCCAGTAGTGGATCCGTCATTTTCCTACTCACAGATGTCCTGTGCCGCGTACAGTGACCCGTCCTTAATGTACCAAACGCCGGGTTATTGTGCCCACCCTGGGTACGTTTTTAACAACCTAACTGGAGACTATCAATACGCCAGCGGTTATTTAGGGGATTCCACTGGAGGATTTTCGCAATATACGAACGCTGCACCTGAAAAATCCAACAGTAGTACGACTAACAGTCTAAATCCGGTGGGATTATCAAGTCAGTTTGTGAATCAGGTGCGAACTTTTAGTTACGGCTTAGAATTTTCAATTAAAACTTTATTTCTACTCTAGCCATATGCAACAGGGGGAGAGCAGCAACAGTTGCAACAGCCAGTTACAAGCAATACTGGAAATGTGAGTTATTACACTCTGCCCTACGGTTATCAGTCAACAAATATGACGCCCACACCTGCATCCATCGTCCAGCCTGAGAATGTGGCAATGGCGCAAGGCGGCCAGGGCCAATCCACATATATGCAGAGTAACAACAATAACACAACGCAAACAACAATCAGCGGAACGTATGGTAAGTAACTTGAAAAT
Source organism: Philonicus albiceps (assembly GCA_963969385.1). NCBI lineage: Eukaryota > Metazoa > Arthropoda > Insecta > Diptera > Asilidae > Philonicus > Philonicus albiceps. Next base: position 73,580,257 of record OZ017772.1, on the reverse strand, counting down.
CTTCCGCCGCTTTGTTATAACCACTTTGGACTTGCAACCGTTTAAAGGGTTATTTAAAAAACTACTGCCCAACAAAACCTTACATATACCAAGGATTCTATTTTTTGTTTACTGGTTTCGTATTAAGAAGTAATTTGATACATTTAAACAATTTTATTCCGTAAAAAGAAGGGTTTTGGTTTTTTAAACCGGAATCCAATGTGTCTGATATGCTGTTTCATAAGAATTTATCAAAATTCAAATTTCATTTAGCGTAACGATCACGATTATAATAAACAAGAAATTCTAAAATAAAACATTTAACGTGTTTTTATTAAAACCCTTGAAACAATTAAAATAATCAATCTGTAGACTCTCAGGTGGGCTTAGAGGATCGTCATTCAAAATAATTTATTACCAAAGTTAAAATGTTATTCAATTCTTATTACCAAAGTTAAAATTTTATTCTTCAGTGATGCTTTGTTGAAAAAAATTTCCAAAGGTGGCCATATGCTAAATCTTATTTTCTCTAAATTAAAAACTCTTTTGGCGAACTCTAAACATTGTTTTTTGCTTAAGAAAGTAATAGAAATTTAATGTAAACTCTGACTAATTGACAAGGTTAAGTTTTTGTTGCAAAACATGGTCAATTAAGCTTTCATTGCATTTTTATTGAAATACCCTTCTTTGGGCTGGTGGACACGATAACTTGTAAAGGAATAATGCTGTCTTGACGATTTCATTAATAAAAATTTGGTCAAAATGCTTAATTTATTTATTTATTTTACTTTCTGGCGTAATTCGATATATTGCCAACATATTTGGACAAATTAAATAAATACGTAAAATTCAAAATATTGGAAATCGGCTGTCTATGTTTTCCCAGTTTGAGAAAATTTGTTTTTTTCTTCTTCTTTTTTTCGGATTAACCAGACCCGAGATACCGTGTCCACCGTGTGGACCAATTTTTGGGAAGGACCTTCATTCATTCAACAATGACATGTGTAATATTTAATATTTTTCAATAAAACTTGATGGAGATATTCTTCAAGGTATGTTTGAACTTATGCTTATTTTATTTAATCCTTTGTGAAGTCTCCATTTAAAATACAAAAAATAAAATCCTCACAAAACTATCACAGTGAAATGTCGGAATTGACAATTTTCAAAAGGTTCAGAGGTTTGTGGTATGCAGCCCAAGAGAAAAAGGACTAAATACGAATCGTTAACTACTGTCGATTTTTTAATTTTATACTTTCAAAGTAAATTTTTATTTATTAGTGATTGTGACTGTACAAGAATTTCGTAAAATTATAAAAACAATTAATAAAGGGGTATACAAAACGCTTTAAGACGTATGTTCCTCGAGAAAGCATGTTTAAACCTTTAAAAAGTTATTTACGAGGTCTGTTCAAAAAGTATCGCGAATTTTGAATTCCCGCGGGCTACGACCCAAATTTGCTCCAAAGGGTAATAACTGGTGCCGAATCATGGGTTTATGGTTATAACGTGGAAACCAAAATTTGATACAGATTCTTTGATCCATTTTTTGGAATAGGCAAAAATCGAAGACAAGCCAAAACACGTCCAAGCAAAATAGCTGTCAAAAATTAACTGACCATTCAAAATAGACGAGCTTATCAGCATAAATGAGGGACATGAGTACCAATATAACGCCACAAAAAAATCAAAAATCGAATATACGTAGCCCGCGGAAATTCAAAATTTGTGATACTCTTTGAACTGACCTCGTATTTATTTTCTAAATTAATTTTTTCGTTTACGTCATAATTTTTAAATAAAATAGAAAGTAAAATGACCTGCGTAATTAAGAATATTACAATTTCCAAAAACTTTGATACTTCGTTAATAAAGGAAGTGAATAGCAGTGGTTTTATTTAACCTTGAGGTGCCTTGAGGTACACCAAAATTTGATTCAAATTGTATCGTTTTGTTAAATTTATTAGATTACGTGCAATTTACTTCTAAGGATTGAAATGAATTTGCAAAAATGTAAATTTCGGTTGGATAGTAAACTAGTAGAAAAAATGATCCCATAAGTACTTTATTTTCTCCTTTTTAGGGTTTCGAACAATCAATTGTAAGTGGTTATAATAATGTGGTATTTATAAATCACCATCATTCATTCACTCCTCATAAAAATCATATAGTTCTTACCTTTAGATTTGCTCCCACTTTTTCCTTTGCACTGCTGTTTGCTTATTTCAGACTATGGTCACGGTCATTTCCCCGTAATGAATTACTTAAATATTCCTTACAGCTAATTCAATTGCAGCAGACACTTCGTCGGGAAATGATCTCAAACCTACCTCATCCTCGACATCTAATAATCCAGCTGGATCTACAAAGAAACAGTTGACTCCAAAGAAGTCTTCAAATATCGATCTCCTCTCAGACATTGACTTTTCTATAAGCGACTCTACTCTATCCACTCCGCCTCTGCAACCTCAAATAGCCCCCTCTACGGAGAGTCGGCCTTCAAGTCAAGTTGCACTTCAGCCAGAACTAAAACCTTCAACACCTCCCCCGCCAGAACAGCCACCAAAAGATATACCTGCACCTGTTCAGGAAATTCCGAAGAGCATCGAAACAATTTTTGCCCCCGAACCAGTCTCAATGGACCGAAAGATGAGCTGCGATAATCTTTCAATTTGCTCCGACCTAAGCTCTGTGGAGCACAGCTTCGACTGGGACAGTGTCTCTGTTCGAAATGAGAAAGTTACCCATGAATCCAATGTGGCTGAACAGCCGGCTTCGAAATTCAAAGACCCCTTCAATGACCCAAAGACCCTCAAGTATTTCCACAAGGAGGTTGAGCGATACGAGAAAATCGTCGAGGTTCTAAACATAAAAATGCTCAACGGCAACACACCGTTGGTCAACAAGTGGAAGGAGCTCCAGGACATGTTGGTCAAAGATGAATCAAAGCGCAGCGCAGCCATAGCGAAGCTATTCCCGGAGAAGAATCGGTCCACAGATTGCATTCCATACGATCACGCTCGGGTCGTGCTCGAAAAGAACACGGACGACTATATCAATGCGGCCTATGTAAAGGTAAGTAGGAGGTGTTCAAATTAGTTCCACATTTTGTCCTTTTTCTTATATTTCTCGAGTATGAAAGTTTTATGGACGGCCGAGAAGCTCTCAGGATGGCTTTTCTCGGTGTCCTTTGAAGGTATGGGCTGGCTTTTTATATTTAGTTTTGTTCCTTTGTGTTGTTTCATCCCGAACGATTTTAAAATTTTATTTCTCTTTTGCTTTGTCCTCTCGAAAGTTTGACAAGGATAATAAGCTGGTAAGTAGGCTGGCCGCTTTCTTGGTGAGATACTTTTACCAGTTTTCTTGTTTTTGAGTTCTCACTTAGGTTGCTTTTTAGTATCATAGTGTCCTAATAGGTCCCGATTTGTTTTTTCGGCATTAAACATTTTGGCAGGCTTACTGTCTATTTATAAATAAAAATAAATAATAATGAACTTAGGAAGAAAAGAAATATTATAAAAACGTAAATTATTTTAATTTCTTCTGCGAATTTCAAGCAAGACGCGAGATCTTCAAAAGGATAAGCATTCAAACTATTTCTAAACATCATTGAGAGAAGCTTAAATTACTTCTCCCATAGCCAAAATGTGCTTTGTACGAATTACGCTTTGTTTCGCTATTTTATTTCGTTTTCCCTCTTTTTTAATTTATATAAATTTTAAGCAATTTGAAGAAAAGGAGAAGACAAAAAAAATAGTACATTTCTTTTAACAGGATTTAGGCCCTGGTTGTCCCACATTCATCCTGGCCCAAACGCCTCTTCAGAACACAATGAACGATTTCTGGTCTATGATTTGGGCGCAGAAGGCACGGACAGTTGTCTGCTTACATACTCCCAATGAAGTAAGTTTTTAAACATTTTATTTAGCAAACGAATATTTCTCAGATAAAACATTTAAAACAAATTTTAGATACTAGACACATTCTGGCCACAGGAGCTAAACAAAGAAATGCATTTCGACGACATATCGGTGACTCTAGTAAAGCAATTCGATTTATCCCACTGTCTCGAGCTTAATTTGAAAGTAACGATGAATGGTGCTGACGCTATCTTAGATCTTTCTCTGCTACAAATTAAGGCTTGGACTAAAAGGTACACCTGTTATGCACGATTTTTTTCGAATTGAGATCACTTTAAGTGTTTTCCAGTTCCCCGTCACAAATTTTAGGCATTGCCCAAAACGTTTTAACCGCCTACAAGCAGCGCTCCCAAGAGTTCAGATCAAATGCCCCATTGATCATGAATTGCTTAACAGGATCAGAGCGGTCCGGAATTATAGCGCTGGCAATTTGCGCTATTCTCGCAACGAGAGCAAAGAGGCCAGTTTTAATAAGTAAGAACAATTGTTTTTTAAATTCCTTCTACTAATTACTTACTGATTTATGTGCAGATGTTGTTGATGTTTGGTATCGGATCTGTTCGCAGCGAAGAGGTGCTCTGAGGGATACTAACAATTTGGAGCTGGCTATGCAAATTGTGTTAAGCCACGCACATGATGTGCTCAACAAACGTAAGACATTTTTCGGTTTTAAATGGAACTTTTTAAAAGTACTTATGAAATTTTCATGAAAAATGCAACTTGGGAGTTTTCCAAAATAATTACTTAAAATTTCCTAGCAACATTTAAGAGTAATAAGGCGGTGAACTTCCAAATTTTAAACCTAATTTCATAAGAATTATTAATTGTTACTCGATAGTTCAGTTAATGATTTTTTTTATAATGTTTCAAGTTACAATTTCACATTTTTTTATTTTATTGGTTATTGTTTTCCATTTGTATAATTGTTTAAAATTAGTTAAATTCAAATATTACCAACACAGGTGGTATAATGACATCCTACCAAATGAAAACAGCACCAACGGCTGCTTCTATTGAAAAAGAGGAAGTCAAAGATCCCCTAAACGATTTGGACCCTTTATGGAAATTAAAACAGAAATGAAAAACGGACGTACAGTGAAGTGATATTTTGAACTGAGAATGCCATGGGGAATACTTTTGCATGTTATGGATCAAAATTAGGACTGAATTTAAATTATTACAATGATTTTAATTGAAGCGCTGTGCCAGCAGCCGTTGTTTTTGCTTTTATTTATGTCTTTCTAAGGAAAACTAAATTTAACGATATCATTATATCAGAATTATTCATTTAAACAGTATAATAAATCAGTTATCACAAAAATACTAAAGTTCTTTTCTAAGTACCTAAAAGGCTCAATTATATAAAATTCGAATTGAAAAAGCCATGTTCTGCAAACAGAAAATTTATTTAAAAATATCATTGGTTACCATTAAATATTTTCTACGACATAGAGCGTAGTTTTATTATCAACAGGATTATTAGGATCCTGATAACTAACGTAGACAACTTGTTTTGTGGCGGCGTTATCGTCCGTCTTAATCAAAGGTTCATTTTCGTCCAATTTCTGTGCAGGATTCTTTATGCAATCATCGATAACATTCCAAACGCATTCATCCCCTGTTGTGTTCACATCGCACAAAATCAAACTCTTCGAATCGAAGGAACTGGTGGTAAGATCCGACACCAAATTAGCAATACCATCGCTGGATGCTTGCTCGTCCTGGTTTAGAAGTAGGTCACTATTTTTAATCTTGTTCTCATGCATCTTTTGGTGCTTATTTAGATTTGATCTATCTGCGAAATGTTTATCGCACACTGGGCAACCGAAGGGTTTCTCTCCGGTGTGTAGGCGGCTGTGCTTCCTCAGGGCGGGCATGTCAATGAAGGACTTCTCGCATTGGTCACATTTGAACGGCTTTATGTTGTCGTGCCGCCGCCCGTGCACCTTTAAATCCTCAGCGCTCAGGAAGGACTTGTCGCATTTGGAGCACTTTAGAGGTCTATTGACCTCGTGCCTTTTTATGTGAATGCGACACTGCGAACTTGTTTTGAACTTTTTCGGGCATATTGAACACTGGAAGGGTCGCTCACCTGTGTGAACACGCATATGCTCCTGCATGTTTCCGTGCTGGCTAAACCCTTTTCCGCATTGCTGTAATTAATTATTTAAATATCTAAAATACTGTATCTTATCAAATGGTTTGTTAAATATACGCATGCAAACATAATTTAAACTTTTAAGAAAACAAATCTACAAAATTGTTTCATTAATTTTCAAGGAACCTTCATCAATAATTGAATAAATGAATACCATTGGGCCTAAATAGCTACCTTGTGGTACACGAAATTTAAATAGAAAATCTCCAGGCGTACTCACCGTACACTTAAATGGCTTAGATCCACTGTGAAGACGCAGATGGAGTTTAAGACTATGCTTGTGGACGAATTTCTGATCGCATATTTTGCAAGAAAACTTTTTCTGGGAGTTGTGCTTTACCCGGTGATTGACTAAGTTCGTTTTGGTCTGAAAAAGAGGATGGCTTTAATTGATAATTCTTTATCCCATAAGATTTTACCTTAAAAGCTGCTGAGCAAATGGTACAAATGTGAGGTCTCTGTTCCGAGTGGACCATTTGATGTCTCTGAAGGTGTGTTTTTGTGTTAAAGCGTTTTTTACACTTGCTGCAAATGAACCGCCGACCTACGTTGTGGTCGTTCTTTTTGTGATCAATGTAAGCAGCAAATTCCACAAACTCCATTTTGCACTGCTTACAGATGAACTTTTCTAAACGTTCTAAGCTTAAGTCGTTCTGAGTGCTTTCCACGTCAATTTCGTTTTGAGTATTTTCCAAGCTGTTCTCATCAATTGTGCTCAAAACAATGGAACTTGGTGTCTGTGCTGTAGAATATTGCGAGATAGATGACCCCTGCTTAACATTTTCGCTTTGATTTATCTTTAAATGTACTTTAACCATATTCCCCATTTCATCTATTTGCGTAAGGTCTTCCAAATTAATAACGGCACTTTGGGTGGTCAACGTCTCAAATTCAATTGATTTACCATCGTCAAAACCCTCAAGTTGCTCCTTAAGATCAGAATCCGTGATCTTAGGCTCTGGATCCTCGATCAGTCCTTCTCCAGAATGCGACTCTTGCAACTGATGCTGGATAAGACATTTTCTGTCTTTAAAGCTTTTCAAGCATTGGATGCACTCGAAGGACACTGAATGGTGCGAGAATCGGTGCTGGAGGAATTTTTGCTCTTGCCAAAAGCACACCTTGCAGATATCACACATAAAGCGTGTTTTTGTCTTATGAGCATTGCTTTTCTGTCGCTTGCCTTTACCGTCAAGATTAACGACTATAAGATCACCCAAATTAACGCCCTTATCATCTTCGACGTGGCCAATTAATTGTTCTGAGGTATTTGCTTTGGGCTCGTTGGCACCTTCCGAGGAATGTATGAGCGAATCAAGACCGGCGCTCTTTTCTGCTAAGCCCATGTCCGCATAGACCCGTTCTAGTTCAGAGCCTTTCACCGATTCTTGATACCGAGAGGGGACTTTTATTCGCCTCCTCAGTCTCCCGTTCAAAGTAGGCGCACTTTGAACGTTTTCGACTGCAACAGGACTTTTAGCCGGGACTGGAACATTTTTAGGCTTGTTCTTTTCCGATTTTCGGGGTCGACCACGTTTGCGCTTCGCAGGTGTTGGTGATTTAAGAAGCTCATGATCGCTTGGATAGAGGTAATCGGGAATACCGAAGATGATGGGAATGATTTCATCATTTTTCTGCGTTGGATCGTCCACTGAAGATGAATTGCTTGCCAGACTACTGCACCTTTGATCCCACTGCTTGTGCAGCATTCTTAGCACATCCTGGCCGGCTAGAATTAAAGTGAAAAACTGCACAGTGGAATCGACCTGGAGATGGCATCCTGGACATATCCATCGGGGGTATATCCCGTCATCGGAAATCTGAGCAATAGTAAAAATTTAGAAATTGGTAGGGAATTTTTATTTACATATATTTAATCAAGAATTGCTTATTTTGTTATCAATGCTCCTATTTTAATTAAACAACACTTTTTGCAAAATATACCTACCTCTAAATCTTTCTTAATTTCTTCGAAATAAAAGTAATGAATATTTTTCTAATAAAAAAAAAACACAGTTTAAGTCCCATAGAATTTTATTTTTATTGATCCCATTAACATTCCTAGGTGACCTAGGCCTAAAGTGATGAATTTCACACACTGACCTAAAACAAGGCTATAATAATAAAAGTTCCCAACGAAGAAAGGATTTAAAGGTGTTCTTTATTTATTTATTTATCAGGTAACTCTACACAATTAAGTCAAAAATTGCTTCTAAGTTCTAAGTATGAATTTTAGTTAATTGCTACTTTTTATAAATTTTGAAGGCTCATAATTTGATTCGTTGTTAGTAAATAAGCAGCCAACATGCAAATTTTGTTTAATTCATGCTTACTATTAAGAATCAAACAATTTAGCATTTTTGCATACAACCAATCCCATGTGGTTATTGGGCTGAAAAAAACCTATAGTTATTTCTACAAATAGCCGCGGTGTTTAAAGGCGAAGGAGGGAGGATAATTTACGCACGTGAATGCGTTTTTCATACATTGAACGCGAATTTCAGAATTAAAATGTTTTGGATTCAACGATTCAAGACTATTAATAGATTTTATTTGTATTTATTTCGCTTAATACAAGCTACATAGATAAATAACAACAAACAATAACACAAAAAAACTAAATTAACTAAATTAAATTAGCCTACTATGACTAGATCAAGGGGGCATGGAGAATGAATGGTTTATTGGAGGTTTAGGTTGAGCAAGCTTAAGGAAGGTTTTTGTAAAATGGAAATCGAAGGCGGCAGAGTTGTTGACTATCCGCAGCATTCTGGTAAAGGGTTCGAAGTGACCATAGTTAGTACGATGACTTTCAAGGCGAAAAGTGCGGAAAGGTCTAACGTTACGGAGGTTGGTGTTAAGGGATATGCTGCGAAGGAGGTCAGGGCAGTCGATGGAACGTACTTCTCAGCTTGTAGCTGGAAACATTCACCGAACCCCGTATCTTACCAATGCAAGAGTTTAAGCTCTCTCATTTACTCTAAATTACAATAAAAGTACAATCTTAACACGTTCAACCCGGTGTAGACAGACCACCGGTAGTTCACAGGTATTGCTTTCATCTGGCGGCGTGAACCACCAGTGCTCAACATCTGGCGGCGTGGATCACCGTGATAGCGTAAACAAGCACCGCTAGAATAATAACTGATCATTTCGTGCACGCCGGTCATAGTGATTTCGAAAAAGTGCGCCGGGTTGAACGTGTTAAGCAATCTACCCTAAACCCGATCAGACAGCTAGGCGCTGGTAAAAGAGAGTTACATGTTCAAGAATGGATCAAATAAAAGAAAAATACACCTGCTTGCATAAATTTGTATTTGAGAATTCACTGGATCCGTCTTTTTGCGTTTCCTAACAGAGGTGGCTCTTGGAATCATTCAATTGATATAGTCGATAAAGTTCAGTTGTTTAGGACAACCTCTAAGCCAGAAACATTCGAAAGTTTATAATTATAACTGAAAGGATTGCGACCTTTACGGGACGATAATACTGCGGCATTAGCTAATGTTTCAAGTTCAAGATTTTTACGAATGCAGTGTCTTGACTTAGATTTGAATATGCCCGTGGAATTCGCAATTATTGATGCCCACAGAAGTACAACAAGTGGGACTAAGGGCGGACCATTAATAGATCCCTGCGGCATACTTAAATTCAAGAAATAAAACCAAAATAAGGAAATTTTGTGGACGTCTTTTAAGGTAAATCGAAAATCAGATTATGGCAAAGGCAGCCGGACGCTACCAACGCTTGGAAGCATCCGTGCCGTCGAGCATATTCCAAAGCTTTTATTTTTTATTTCTCCGGAGAACGACTGCTTAGCGGATAGATTTAGAATAAAGTGGCCGTTAATTTCACCTAATTCCAGCAATTCTGGCGGAAATTGTCGACTTTCATAGGACTGCAGGGTCAAGTTTTTGATCAGTTTTGAAGGCAATCAAAAAGTTTTCACTTACTCGCAGCGGCAAGTAAGTGTTGATCTTCTTGCTTAAGTCACCGTCCTCATCCTCGCCGGAGTACAACGGATACCCATTTGGATTTTGTTCACCACATAAACGGCAAATTTGTGAATCGCACAGAGAAACTATAAAATCCTCAGCGACAGACATTTCCACCAAAACTGTCAACTGACATTTGACGTGTTTTAGGGGAAGATTAAATTTGTTTATAAAATAAAATTTTTTTGTATTTCAAGGTAAATTAAATATATATTTTTTTTATTAATTACTTAATTTCTACGAGTTTGTTTTATTTAAACTAAAAATTCTGTCGTTGTTTTCGATAGAAGAAAATCTGTAAGCCGCTGTAAGCAAAAAAAACCTTCCAATCTGTTGTCAGAGGAGGTGATGTGTCAAAAGTGAAACTTGTTTTTCTTTACGTGCAGTGTCAAAAGTTTTGACGAGGGAGGTGAAGGATTTTCAGGACAATACATCGACTCGTAGGCAGGGAGCACTCCCAAATCACTGGATAAAGGCTAAAATCATCGTTCCAAAATGGTAAGAACCGGCCCAAGAATTGCAGGGGCACAATAAAAATAATTCATTAAAAAATGGCCCATCTTCCGTTTGCAGTCGTTCGCTGAAAAGATAGCCGGGCTGATGGCTCGACCTGGACAAGATGTGGCCCCCAGAGATGACGTCCCCTGGCACCTGAAGTACGGTGCACGGATACTCGGAATTGTGGGCAGCTTCCGTAAGTGCAAATTAGTTATATAAAAGGTTTGCATAGGGCAACCTCCTGGGGAGGGCACTCTTATCGACCACCCCCGCCTCAAAACCGATCGATTTTTTCATTGTTTTGGGTGGCTCTGTCCTCCCGTGTCGGTTGGTGCTTCGTCACTTCCGAGCGCCTAAAATTAATTTGTTTGTAGTAATTTGTGGCACTTGTGCTCGCACTGCACGGGAAAATGTTTTTCTTAAGAAGCTAGCGATAAGATAGCGAAGCACTACTCCCTTTAAATCTATGCTTAGTCACCCGGACTATCTTTCTGGCGGGATGCGAAATATCTCCGCAGTTTCCTTATCAACTCATGTAGAAGCTTGCAAAATTAGCTGGATATGTAACGCCTTCTTAACGCAGTACCTGCACGGTTCAATGAGCGTAACGGGGCGATTATCGCCAGGGTTTTCGCGTGATACCAATTCCATTGGATTGATCACTAAGAAGACGGTAATCGCTTCTCGGGGACGTAGCCCAACCTCTCTCCTCTAGCTGCGGTACGGTGTTTAGTTTCTCAACAGCTCAGCTTTCACACCCGAAGAGGCGGCAGGTTGTTTGCTTTCACAATGATTATTACTTTTTCTCACATGAATTTCAGAATGTCTTGTTTTATTACCGCATAAAGGGGTTGCTTAGAAGCGGAATTTAACTTCTACCACCGGTGTTTAGGTAAAAATTCGCCGAGCAGAAATTATTAGAAATTTACAACGTGCGTAATGTGCACTTTCGCGTAAGCTGTTTTCCCGCTTTGTATCGCGAATAGCTCGGTTTTTTTTTTGTTTCGTTTTCAGATTTACGTGATTAGATATTTTTGTATTTATAAGCAATTTATTGCCTGTACTCTAAGAATAGTCAGCTAAAGTTCCCATAGCAGTTTTTGGGCGGAATTACAAATATTCTTTTACGCAACTGTTTTATCGAGTGAACACAGAAGAAAAAATTTGGTCTACAATTGTCGTTCTCCTATTTGTGATTGATTTTAAAAATGCATACGTAAACGCTACATTTTAGTACTTAAAACTGGCATTCTGTTCCTATGTTCTTTTTCAATTAAAAGTAATGTCAACTTAAAATTGAATTGAATTTTCATCCCATGAATGTGTGTAATTTCCTAAATTTTTACTTTGAAACTAAAACTAAAATTTGTTATATTTTTCAGTTGCAATATTTCTCGGTCTATGGAATTGCTTCAGCATATTGCTGTTAAGCACTGGCTGCCTGATCTCAGGTATCCTTCAAATGCTAGCGGGCTTTCTTGTGATGGCTATAGAAGCGCCTTGCTGCTGCATGTTCATCGATTTTGTTCAACAGTTGGCCGATAAAGCCGACCAAAGGCCCTATTGGAATAGAGCAGCTCTTTACTGCATGTAACTGAATTTTCACAATAAAATTAAATCGATCTAACGATACAATGCTTTTCAGAATTTCCATCCCACCTGTTGTCCTGTGTATCGGACCAACCAGCTTCTTCGGTTGCGGGTTCATCTTTGGCACGGGAGTGCTATACGGATTGATGTCTCTTGGCAAGAAGTGAGTAAATTCGATGCTTCTTTTTTTTTTTTTTTTTAATGGGTTGCAGAATATTGTGTTCTGGCTTTATTCTGTGCTGTGCGGGATTTTTATTTCCATTTCTAAACCCATTGAGAACATATTTCTAGTTGCACCATGCGTTTTAGCACTCTGAAAATTTAAAAACGTTCCTAGTTAATTTAAAAAAATAAAAGTAGTTCAGCTGTGGTGCAGCTAGAGTGCTCTCGAAACTATATAAATTAATTTCATGTGATTAAATAACAAAACTTACTGTGTCACATTTGTGCCCTGTATATTTTCTCGTTCATGCTTTCATTAACGTCTACTACTTACCCGCGTTGCGTATACACTAAAAATTAAATAAACAAAAAAAACTGCGAAATTATCCAATTAAAACCCTGATCGGCTGAGAAGAGGATCTCCAGAGGATATGGCTGCAGTCGCATCCCCTACAGCAATGTCGCCGGCACAAGGACCAGTCGCGACAGATCAACACACCACCTTAATGGAAGATCCAGATGTATGGCGTCCAACATAAGTCTCCTCCTAATCGCCCAGACATCCACCATCAAAAAGACATCCTCCATTAAATTCTCTTCCAAATATTGCGATTTACGTCAACATTTTTGCTCATATTTAGATTTAAACGTAAAATGGTCGTTCCAAACATTCTCAAATTTTCATTTGAATCGTTTCTTTTTTGTTTTTTTTTTAAATAAAACGCTCAGATGCATCCCCATCCCACACATTCATAATTCAATGCCCGATAAATCCTTATTTCAATTCGCCTCATCCTTTCAACCAAGTCGATTATATCACACTTGATTACGGTTAAACTGAGCATCCCTCGCTGACTGCATCCTCATCTGCAACTAAATCGTCGGCTAAGAATTACTTCAAAGGCAATTAATTTTCATCTTTAAATCGTTTTCCAGTTTGTGGTTTGTTTCTTTTTCACTGTCACTTTCCGTCTACTAACCACACATCGCTATTTGCATGATTATTTTTGTGTATTATGCATGTCCATAGCTATTTAACAATTCTAACCCATCAATTTGGCCTTTAGTGTATCTCATTTTAGTGCTGCCGTTTACTTCTTATTGGTCATACATTTAAAAAAAATAATTGGTAGATATAAGAATCATTTTTGTTTCGAACGTACTTTAGCTATGTGCTAACGAAATTCCCTTTCGTTAGATCTACGTTGTGAGAATGCATTAAACCAAGCAAATGGGTGCAGATTCAGTTGAACAGGCTAAGTGAGAGGGTAAAGTTAAAAAACAAAAAAATATAGATAGTCTTGGAATATTTTAAGCTTTTAATATTGCTAGAAAAATCATCAGGCCTAAGAAGGCCAGTTTATTTCATTTAAACAAACGATCGGACTAGAACTGGCACCCTGAGTAAATCATGGGTAACTTGTATTGCATATTTGCGAGAAAACAAATTAAAAATCTGATTTTGATGATAATTTAAAACGAAAACTTAAAATACAAGTAGTAAGCAAGGTTATAATAATTTAGGGACGGTAATTTATCATATAATTAAAAAATCGTAATATTTCTAATTCTTGATTCTAACGAAATTCAAATTGTTTCAAATAGAGAGAAAAGTTTAAAATTGAATTAAAAACACTCAGAATGTTCAACATACGCTTCAGTTTCATTTTAAATTTTGTAATTTGCGTACAAATTAAAGATCCATCGGAAGAAGATAGGTGAATATCAAACACGTAAAAATGTTAAAATGTGAGGTACTGATTCAATAGCCGTTTTTAGTTAGTAATAATTGAGTTAAAGCGCGATGAGTTACAGATCATTGTCCATGCACTACTGATCTTTTAGATAACCATCCGTGTTACTACTGGGACCTCATACCAACTAAAATCAAAATTCGGTTTTCACCACCTTAAACAACTACTCTTCTCGTCGTATTTCTACTAGAAAACTAATTTCTATGTTATATTGCTGGGGTTTAGAATTAGAATTTTACGATTAGTACCTAGATATTTACACTTGAATTTAATATAAAAATAATTTGGTTGATTAGGGCACCAAAGTTCAGTACATTCAGAGTATAAAAAGACAGCATGTGTTCGCATGAAAAAAGTATCGTAGCATAAAAGAAAAAATACAGCAGTTGCGCATAAATTCAATACTAACAATTATTCCACAAAAATATTAGCACTGTAGCATTCAATTTTATCATTTACCTTCTTATGACAAACTTTTTTTTTTGTTTTTTTTTTTTGTAATTGTAATCTGCAGGGCTTCAGAGGAGGAGATGCGTAGTGCAGCAGCTCAGTCTGGCTTACCGGGAACAACGACAACAAGTGACCGTGCGAGCATCGTCAACAATGCCCAGCCATTCTCATTTACAGGGGCCGTGTCAACTGATAGTAATGTGTGATATTTAAGTAAAACTAAAACAAAACAAAAAAAACAAGAAAAAAGAAAAACGAAAAAAAAAATGAACTTAGTTGAACAAAAGACTTTACTTGTACTGCTGTCCCCATGTTGTTTTACAACAGACGACCGATTTATTTATTCTTAAAAGTAACTTTAGTGGAAACGAGAGTGGGGCGAAAATATTATTGATGAAGTAAAAAAAATTTAGAGTATATTTAAGCGATTAAGAGAGGAATTATAAATATAGTGAAAGGTTATACAAAAGCTGTTGATTCTATGACTAAATATTATTAGGAAGGATGCCATCGTGTTTTGAGCGTTGATGAGTTGTACAATACTGAGGGAAAGATAAAACAAATAAACAAAACAAACAAAGAAAATTAATAACGATGAAAGCAAGATGTTAATGAAGGATGTGTGGAAGGTCCAGTTTATTCATGGAGCGAGGGTAGGTAAATAATTTATTTCTTCTTTGAGTGTTTTTATTGACTAGCTCCGACACGTTAACTAAATTTTAATTATTAAGAGTTTCAATGAAAAACAAAAAAAAAAAAAAAACAAAACATCCCCAAGGAAATAACTTAAAAGAAATTTTACTGGGGAGTTACTATATCACTAGTTGTAGAACATATTTTAATTTAGTTGCCATCACTTTGGTATTCTTCGTTCAAAGCTGACTAGGTTTGCAAAAAATGAATCTCTGTCTAAAATCCCTGCACTGTTTTTAGTCTACATCTATTGCTTTGTAAATTAAATAAAAAAATAAAAAATAACAACATACCAAAAGACGACCGAGCGCCGTAGCAACATTGAAACATTCCTCATATATATATATAAAAAAAATAAAAAAAACAATCGTTTCAACACTCACCAGCTCCTCTTTAGCTGCATAAATCTTCCTTGATTTTGCGCCATCCACAAGACTTAGACTTGTTTTTTTTTTTTTTGGTATATGTTGTACATTTCCACATTATTTTCCTAATTATTTAAACATCTTTTGTGTATAGCAATTTATAGTTAAGTGCGGTACCTCTTATGTCGTAACTGTATTTCATCAGAGATAATGTAAACTCATTTTTTTTGTGATTTTATTATATTATATTACAACAACAATGTTTTCTATAATCACTTTTCGTTTTTTTCCTATTTCACAGTTTATTTTGCCTTACCTATAGTTTTATGGTAAACAATGCTTCTTGAGCCGATGAATTGCAGAAGAATTGATAGTAAATTTTGTAGATGGTAGAAAGGTAATAAATATTTTGAGGAATGTAATTGCGATCTTGCATCGATTATGATTTTTTTTTTATAAACCTTCCTGGGCGCGATGATAGACTTTATTTGGAATTTGTTTATCCCATTCACTACCGAGATCATATGCAGCCACACATTCAGCTATGGGGTTTAGTTAATGGATTAATGTAAGGACAATTGCGGAGTTCATGATGGGATGATATACAGGGTGGTCAGTTGTTTGAGGTTTGTTCACGTAAATCCGGTCTTTCAAATGGCCCCAGAGAAAATAGTCTGGCGATATCAAATCATAAAAACGAGGCGGCCAATTGACATTGCCAAATCGAGAAATTACGCGACCGGGAAATTTCTCATGTAATAACTAAATTGTTTGGCCGGCTGTGTGGCTCGTGGCCCCGTCTTGCTGAAACCACAGGTCACTGATGTTAACATTAGCCAATTACGGCCACAAAAAATCAGTTATTATGGTTTGGTAGCGTAGAGAATTTACGGTAACTGCATTTCCTTGCTCACAAAAATACGGGCTGATGATGCCGCGTGACCACAAACCGCACCATACAGTCACTTTTTTTGGATGTTATGGTTTTTCGAGGACTATTTGTGGATTTTGTGAGCCCCATATCCGACAATTTTGTTTGTTTACATAACCGCCTAATTGAAAATGGGTCTCATCACTAAAGATGATTTTGTTGAAAAATGCGTTGTTGTCGTTCAGTTTTTCAAACGGCCAATTCACCAACGTTCGACGCAAACGATGGTCGGCCGGCTTTAATTCTTGAATGACCTGAACTTTATAAGCGTGAAGATGAAGATCTTTATGCAAAATGTTGCGCAAAGTGACTCTGGTTGCAATTGTTGCGAAGTAGGACGAAACCTTTACCCGTTTTAACACGTTCGGCGCCCGTGCCCGGACTTTAGAGAAAATTAATGTATAAATATATTTTGTTTTTCGCTTTATAAATACCGCACAAAAAAAACTTTAATCCTTTGTACTCTGCTCCGCTGCGGCATCATTCAGCTCTATGGCTTATAAAAAGTCTTGGAGTGCAAAAAGGTTTATCATATTATCGTAAATGATGGCTATTCAGCTATAAGCCTTATATAGCTGAATTACAGGAATGTGCTAATAAGTTTTATTTTGTAATTGTTTCAGCAATCTCTAAATTTTCGGTTCAGACCTTTTTCATCAAACCTTCAAGATGACGAATTTCTAGAGTTTTAGACATCAATTCTCTAATCTTTACTAAACCAATTAAGAATTGTAATAAAATACCTTCGTTTTACGTTCCTTGTGTAGTAGCTAAAAGTAGATAGAGAGAAGTTTACCCCAATATATTTTGCATTAAATATTTACACTGTCCAAAAGAAATTGTCAATAAAAATTTCACAATGACCTAGAATCAAAAAAGGGACACGAATTAAAAAATTCCTCGTCCATTGTTTTCACTGGCAGTCCTTGATAAAAAGAAGGGAAAACAATAAAATTCATTAAGCGTGAAAGTCTTCCGACAATCAATCCAAATTGGCCTACATTTCCTCCCCTCAAAACAAATTATTCACCGATAACGTCTGGACTGGAGAACATCTTAAAATTTTGATTTGGTCCTAAACCCTGGTGAAGCCCCCACCAGGCCAGGGAAGCGGTGGTGGTAGCTTCACGACGACCCCAAAAGCCTTTATTGATTCATAAAAATGTGAGAAGACGTAAATCACGGGGGCATCGGAGCCCATTATTCGTACGGCGCTCGGATATAAATGTTAATTTAAGAAAGATGTACCACTGGAGCGATGAGATGGGAGGTGATATTCCGCGTCGGAATGATTCCTGGGCGGGGCGTTATATATGCATAAAGTTTTTGGCCATTTTCAAAAGATCCGGACCAACGGAGCCCGAACAGAACATCCTTTTGGTAATAAAGGCGCGCTGAGAATGAGAACGAGCTCGAGAACGGTTTAATGTTCCTTGAATCGCCCATTAAGATAATGGAATTCTGCAAGAGTTGAGAAGGTTAATTTCGCATTTTGTGTCATTAGGAAGTTGCCTCAGTCAAAATTACTTTGTTACTTCGACGCAATTAATTTTGCCATCTTCGCATTGACGAGAGGCTGAATGCTGCTACGGAGGATGGTGCACCCGGCCGGAGCCAGTGTAAACATATTCAAAGAAGAAATTTTAAAGTCGTAACATTAGCGTTAAAACTACATATCGTACCACAAGCTTATTGTCTAAGTGTGTTTAGCAGTATTATTAAGGAAAGTTAATTTACTATTTAAATTCCCTGTAAAGTCAGCGTACACACAGTTACGCGCGGGCGCCGGCAAGTAGCTGGTTTTTACGAAAAAAAAAAAATAAAAATTAATATTTAATTTCTTAAATGTTCTGTAATTTATACGTCGTCGTACACTTTTATGTATTGCTTCGTTTCAATCTAACATAGATGGCCCACCCTCTGTTAGTCCTTTTTTAATTTGTAAATGAAAAACACATTTTGGGATGAAAAGTCAAAACTTTTTATTGATAATGAAAGGTAGTTCCATGCCATTTATGTATGAAAATAATAAATGGAATGTTGCACGACTTGTGTGGCAGGTAGCTGCGTCTTGTTGAAACCAAAGGTAATTGACACTCAATTCATTCAATTTTGGCCACAAAAAACCAGTTAACATGTTGCGATAACGTTCACCATTCACTGTAAGGGCATTTTCCTGTTCATTTTCAAAGAAAAAAGGCCCAATGGTTCCACCAGCTCATAAACCACACAAAAAAGTGATTTTACGAACTGGATGATCATGTTGATATGTGTCTACGATTTTCCATTGAACCAGTTTCTTCAAAACGATAAAATAATTCTGCCAATTGCACGCTCATTAGGACATACATATCGACCAAATTCTTTCAGATCTTTCTGTTTCAGATAAAACGAAAAGCTCCTACAAAGTTTCAACCTCCAAAGAAAGAGGTATAGAAAGAAATGTGGCAATCTAAACTTTTTTTCAGAAATTAAACGAATAATTCTATTACAATAGTTGTATTTTAGTAAAAATGATATTTACAAGTACATATTCTTGAAGACTGATTTATTTGTTTTGACGATTATAAACCAACAGGCTAAATTATTTGATTATAACAAGCACATTAATCTCCAAATCTCACAATTAGGATTTAGGTAATATGACTTTGAAGTCTTATTTATGAAACTATGAAGAAACCATCGAAAAGTTATACCTTTATTTTAAGATAGATAGATTTAAGGCTTAATTAGGTGAATAAGAGTGACATAATTTTTATTTATCCTATCCTTTTATTGACCCAATGACTTTAGAAACGCAGAAAAATTATAAGCGATCTTAAAAGAAAAATTTAATTGTAAAGAGACTTAAATTAAGCTAATGCCCTGAAAATAAGCTTACAGTTGCTATAAAAAACAAAACAAAATGTTACCGGCGCCTATTAATAACTCCAAGATGTTCCGGTTTATATGGTATCTACGTTATAACATTCTAAGGCACTTCCAAAAAAATAGTGGTGCTTTAAATGTTTCAATTTAAATTTTATAAATCACATCCGAGATTTATGAATATGTGTATCTAGGTAAAAAATTCACAGTTGTAACTCCTCCTATGTGTACAAAGGACAAATAAAAGATATATTCTGTACAAAGCGAACACTGTTTATTTCGGTTCCCCTCGAAACCAATTAGGGAATAAAGGAAATCCCGACAAATCCTCGCCCTCAATCAGTCAGCGTGTCACACATTCTGAGTCCTTTCTCCACCACCTACGACACATTTTCCACTTGGCGTGACATACTGCGATCTGAATGTCCTTTTCACAATCCTCTCCCAATTAACTTAATGCCAATAGTGTGACCCTTTAAAATATCGCATCACAATATACTTGCAGGAGACCTACTGAACCGAGTCACAGGATCAAATTGTCGCAACAATGTACCCCAAGCTCTGGGCATTGTTATCATTTTGCTCAGCAATATGCCACTAGTTTCCCGAGGAAGTGAACATTTGTTTTAGTTGTCGGTAAAATCTAAAATCTAAAATCTGAACTCTGGACGAGAGAAAGGGCAAAGAGGGTCCTCTATTTATAAAATAGGGAACTGGTCAGTCCTGGTCCATCGCATCGGAAAAATCCGATCTGTGCGGGTGATGATTCTTGTCCCAGCAGTGAAGGACAGAACCTGAAATCCGATCTGAACCAAGTGGTAAATTTCACCAGTCGAGCAAGGACCGACGGCTGCAGGATAATTACGATGACAAAGGGATTCATTTTCAGAAGGATGACCACCACTGGGCGCTATAATTACATTTCTTAAGGATAATTCAACTAGGCGATGAATGGCGCTCCGGTTTAGGTTTTAGGTTTTACGAAATTTGATACCAAAATTATGGATCTTATTTACATGTGGTCAAGGGGATGACTTCCTTTTCTTACAGTATTTCTGGGGATGAGAAACGAATTCGACTGTAGTCTCATTAGTTTTCTTAGAAGGTTAAACGCCTCTAAGCTACTTGGGGGAGGCTTATTGTACTATTGTCATTCTTTCCCTTTCTTGGCATATTTTCCTATAATTCGAAAAAAATTTTCTTAACTTCTTTAATTTTCCTTAGGGAGATCTTTCCAAAATTCTTACTGATGGGATGCTCTAAAGGAGAAAACTTGCTGATAACAGTTGCAACATAAGCGCAATCAGTAGAAATGAGAATTCATTTGTACGTTAATTGGGGTCCTAAATAATAAAATAAGCGTAGTGTTTAAGGCAATCCCTATCAAGATCAGAGCTAAGATGTTAGGAAGAAGAGAGCCTCTATTAACATTTTTCTTACCTTTTTTACTAGTCACATTCTGTAACTAAACTGGTAAAAGCTCCTTGACCGACGTAACCGGGCTGTCGTAAATCTTGAAGTAGCTCAGTAAGTCGATTTTTGCAATAAAACGCCTCCACGCAGCTTAACGCAACTGTGATACTATAGACACCTCCGCATTTTTGGGGCGATTACCAACAATCCGGGAATCGTAAAAGCAGTTTTGTGACATAATCCCACCAGAAGTTGTCCACAGCATAAGTCCGGAATTGGCTGGCTTAAAAGGTTTTTAGTGGGTTTGGGGTTTTTCGCATGTCGTGACACCCGAAAATTAGACCCGACACTACTTTCACTTGGGTCATCCGGTAAAAGGGACAGACGTAGAAGAGTGTCCCCTCCCTTCCCCAAGAAGTAATTCACCGACGCGAAATTCGTTTAATGTAACGATTGCATGCTAAGTAGCGCCTAGATGGAAAATGGAAATGGAAAAGACCGGAAGGTGCTGGGAGCTGGGAGTGGAAAATTGCCGCTTCCCATTGTTGGCTCCCTTCCGGGGTGTGCTGGGGGTAAAAGTTAAAACTCAAATTTACTTTTATCTAATCTCCGACGGGAATGAATTACGATTGAGGGGTAGGTGGAGGGAGGGGGGTAGGTCTATAGCAAGGGGTTAGGTAGTGGGGTAATAGGGCTACGAGTTCGCAAAAGTTTTACTTATGTCACTTAAAACGGAAAAATGTTCCGGAGTTGACGCTGTGAAAATTTCACGTCTCGCTTAATTGCTGGCAAGGGGCTTGCAGGGTTTTAGCGTAATTAACTTGTTTATGGAGTGCGACGCGATGCGTCGTTACGGCAAGCATGTTGGCCTGATGAGATTTAAGTCTTCAGGTGTGAAGTATACCGTAACAAATGCGTTTTCAACTTTCCGCGATGAAAATCCAAAATGAATTATGGAAAATTCACGTTCACTTCGCGTTGTCGCCTGGCTGGGCGTGAAGTGTGAGACTGGGTAAAACCACAGGGTGATAAATGTTTTCAACTTTTCCAAGTGAGGTGATATACAAAACGAGCCACCACCGAATAATGTGAAAATTGCCACCGTGTGGTGGGGGTAGTCTCTCTGTAAAAATGCTGTTTTGATGCGGCGGATTTTATTTTAATGGAAAATATTACGAAAAATTATGTGTAAAGTAACTGGAGGTATTCAAATGGCCTATAAACATAAAACCGCAAAAATTTGCCCATAAACGACTTCTTGGCACGTTTTAGGTAAGAAGACTTAACTTATTTTACTCAGTTTCCTATGTCTTGATGTCTGGGGCTCCACCAGTTCTTTGGGGTGATGAAAATGTTGTAAAACTTAGGGAGACTGCTCCAAAATTAATGCAATCCTTACAATTAAGATTAGATTAAAATAAATTAGGTCTTATATTTATTTTATAAGAAAAGAAACATTTGATAGTAAAATTGAAAGTTATAAAGTTTTTTTACGTTAATAGCGTTTGGCTCTATAAAAATTCAATATCCAGCTAACAAAAGCAAGTTTTTCTACCTTAAGGGGTTATATAGGTTTTCAGGCATATTTTCTATAATTTTGGTTTGAACAAACTAAATTATTATTTTATTTTAACTTATGGCATTCAAAAGAATAGCATTTCAGCAATATTTCATAAATTTTTCATAGAAACATATTGAAAAATGACCCGATTAGAGCTGATCTGCGGAAAAGTCTTTGAAAAATGTATCCTTTCGATAGATAAGATAATTTATGAAGGATTTATCTCAAACAAAAACCAGAGCGTTTTCTATTGGTAGGTAGTAATAGCTCAGTATTGAACGAAGGATTTTGAAAAATAATAAAGTTTGAATTTTTGGCAGAGTTTCGTACAAGAAATTCGATTTTTGATAAATATTTTGCCATGTATTATCTTGTAAAATCAATCACGAGTCAATAACTTTTAAAATGAGTATACAAAATTTCAAAATGATCGATAGATTCGTTTTTAAAATATCGCGCTGTATTGAGAAGAACGTTACTAAAGTTTTACGACTGACCCGGTCGAGCTGTATAACAGGAGTTTCAAAAGTCTCTTACACCTACAGTTTTGCTCCGATTGACTTGAAACTTTCAGGAAATACTCCTCTCATTGTGTACTATTGGAACTTATTCTTTAATCTGTTCGGATCAAATCGAAAATAGCATACAATATCTCCTTTTGAATTGAAATTTCATAATAAAATTCCTTTCAGTTGCCTTTGACTTCAATTCAATTGAAAATGATTAAAACAAGTCCATTGAAAAATCCAACCGGATTATTATGAAGGTTTTTGCGGAAAAGCTAATTGAAATCAAAGTTAACTGAAATGAATTTTTGAGAATTTAAGGAACTTTATTAAGAATTTTTATCCAAAAAGAGCTTTTATAAGTTCCTTTCGATTCGATCGAATATATGAAAAATGAATCACTATAAGATACGTTTTGAATCATTTTTTAACTAGCAAATAAGTTCGTATCAAATATTTCTATTGAATTTTTTCTAGGATAAACATACATTTTAATCATTTTATGATAAACCACAAATTTTATTTATAAATCTTAGTTTTATTAGTAGCAAAAGTTTTTTTCAAATTTTCGACATACCCTCAGTTCAGTTTCAAATTTGATATTAAAATTAATTTGGAAATGGAAAATTGTTTAAAGTCTGAAAATTTTGCAAACTAAAAATGATGTATTTTCGTTAAATGTTTCTAAAAGAAAAATCCCTGCAGGTTTATTTTATAACATATGCAGGTTAATTGTTTTTTCTACTAAAGAATTGTTGTCTTTCGAAAAACCCCTTGAAGCACATAATCTAAAATTCTTTGATTTGATTATTTAGAGTCCCTTCTCTCAGGTGATTTAACCCAAATAAATTTCAGCATGATTCCACTCCATTTGTGCAAGAGACCGCAACAATCGAAAACAAAAGAGCACCTGAGCGATAGTCGTGATTTCTTTTGTATCCAATAAAAGGTCTCCCGCAGCGCTGAATCGAACACCAAAAAGTCTCACGTTCACCTCCATCTAAATCGCAACAGGTGAGTTATGATTGATGGCGCTCTGGACCATTTAAGGTGCAGTCCTGCCGCTCGATCTTGTGGGCGACTCTTAAATCACGATGCCCGGAGGTAGCCGTAAAAAGGCACTTTTTATGGCCCCCAAAACAAAGGCGAAACGCTTATATTTTTTTTTTTTTATTCTCTCCGTAAATTTCACCTTTTCCTCGAGTGGTTTTCCGGGAAACTGTGTCGTCACGATGCCATCGCGTGGAAAATATAAAAATATCTTGGGTCCCGCCTAAAACCTTTTTATTGGTCCGGAGTCCGTTGCTGAGATCCGATTGTTTTCTTCATCGTGAAGAGGTCTTATGACAGTTTTACAGCGTGATAGCGAACGGATTGGATGATTTATTTATCCCGCACGATAACGAACCGCCACTTCCGTGGAAGTCACAGTAAAATTCTATGGAGGTTCCTGGGTAATTGAAAGGCGATAAGAACACGTGTCATACCACGAAATGGGGCACTCTTAATAGAATTTTAAATTCGTCCCAAACTCTCCTTTGGCGCCCTAAATCTTTATTTTTTTTTAAATCGCATATCTCAGCACCCAGAAGTGCCAGACGAAGTGCCCAGCCGTCCAGCATGAATAAACAATCCTCGAGTCCAGGGGCCGTGTTTTGATTCTTTTCCCAATCAAATCTCACGGAAAAAGGGTTAAATCGGTTTCTGCGCTTCAATGGAGATAATTGCGACTTTGGTCCAGCCGGTGAATGTATGAAGCAAAAGAGGAGGCATCTCAGTCGCTTGCCCTTTTCCGAACGATTTCCCAGCTTCAACTGAACTCGGGGTGCGAGGAATAACAAAACTTCAATTTACTTAAAAATCGCCTCGGGAAGACGTGGGGAAGGTCCTTGGGTCCGGTAAACAGAGTGCTTTTGGCGTGTTTTGTGAATAAACAGAATGAGGTGAAAGGGTTCATCGCCGGGTCTGCTGAGGTTTCTGTGATTATTTGCGTTCAATAGCAATCAAATTGGTTTCGCTTTCGAACTCAGTCGGAATCAGGCGTTTATTTTTCTTATTTCGAGGGCTATTTGCAGGGAATGATTTAAATTGAGCTGAGACAGCCCGAGGGTCCTTTGGGATAGCTGATCATTAATTATTCCTGCTAAACTGACGGAGGGGAAAAGAGGATAAGCAGTTCTCCCTTATCGCTGCAACAAGTTGAATTTCCTTTGAAATAGTTTTGGTTTTCCTACACTTTAGATTTGTTTTATACGCCTTACACACTTTTAAGCTAATCGAGCTTAAGTTAAAGCTTGCCAACATTTTTGATTGACTTTATTAAATTTATCAACTGTTTTCATTTAAATTTTGGTATATTTGATGTTAAAAGATGATATGATATCAAAAATGATTTAACTCTTAGAGGCACATGATTTCAAAGAAAATTTGATATTCAAATTGCGCAGATTCATCAATCAAAATTTAAACTGTATAAGCATGAGTAATTTGAACTTTTTGAGATGGGTTCAAATCTATCCCACCATGCATAAAAGGCTAAGCAAAAAGTGCGGCTGTTTGTAACCCACTTAATCCCAAATAGTTGAGAGAGTAGTGTAATTAATTTTTCGAAACTACCTTTCTTTTTAAGCTGGCACTAAAAATGCATATACCAAAAATGTTTGAATCGATTTGTTGAGACATTAATTTAAATATTTCCTCAAGGATTGTAAATCTTTATTAGGGTATTTAAGTTTAATTCTTTTATTTCAATTTCTTTTTAGAACAAGTTAAGTTTAGTAAATCTTTTAAGAATTTAATGAAATTGTGTGACAACATTTCTTTTAGTTTTGAACTCAGGAATATGAAAAATAATGTTAAGCGGCAACCTCCATCTTCGGAAAATCTAACTTTAAAATTTTGCAAAATTTAATTTTAATGATTCACTAATTTAAAAGAAAATTTACTTTAAAATTATTGTACCATTTTCATAGTTTTCTTGGAATTAAACAAATTAATTACTTAATGTGAATTTCGAAATATGAATCTGCCTGCAGTTAGTTTAGCATATAAAGTCGTTTTGTCAATTATTTATTTCAAAATAGGGTCCATTTCCAATTTGTATAGTAATAACCTAAATATTGCCCTTATTATTTTTATTATTAGTGTTAATATGAACGTTTTTGTTTCGAATTTATGAGATTTTTTAAGGGAAATTTGCCTCCCAACATATTTTTCTCTTTCCTTAGTTTTAAGCTGAAATAAGTGTTCCCCCCATAAAATTACAATAAATTGTGAGAAAGTTCATTAAATTTAACTTAAGTAAACAATTTCTTTTCAGTTTTTATTTATTTGTTAATTAAAGCCTCTGCTACATAATTTCAGAGAAAGAAAAGTAAACGTTTACGGTCATTTTTTTGCTTAGAAATTAAATTTTTTCAAATGTACACTTTAAATTTAACTCTTAACGTTTTAACCATCATTGAAAATTGCAAAGACTATATTCTGAAAATTTTACTTCTCTCGAACACGTCTATTGTTTCCAGGAAAGATTTGCAGTTGAGATAAATTCTATATGCACGCAATTCTTAAATAATGCATGTATTTGCATACTAGTGACGTACCATGCCACAGTCATTGAGCCTGAATAACGCACCGTTTTCTATCGGTATGCTATTAATTTACTATGCATACGATCGTGCCTTCCTGAGGTGCAGCAATGAGATTTGGTTATATGCATAAACAGCAAGTTTTTCGTAATTTCTGCAATTTATACTTTACAATTTTACATTACATGGAAAATTGCAATGCATAACTAATCAGAACAGGTTGCTTGATCGTGCTCCACCAGCCAGATCTTGTTATTTGTGATCTATGGCGCAAGCGGAGCCACTCGATCACGACTAGACGTGCGGGCTTTACTGATACTTTACTTCTTTTTCTAATGTCTTATCTTTAATTGCTTCTTAAAGATAAATATCGGATCCGGGGTCCATTGCTTTAATTAATCAGTTGAATTTTAATGCAAGTCACGAGCCGTCCTTAAAATTTATTTCGCCTGGGTAGCAATATATGGGCCAACCAGTCCATTTTTATTTTCTAATTACATTTGCCCGCCTGAAGTTGGAGATATTCCCGATAATAAAGGGGAAGTCACTTGACCACTCCTAATCACAAATTGATTGCTGTGGTTGTCCTCCGCTAGGAGTCCTAATTGGTAATCAACGTCTCAATGAGGACCAACCTTCTGGATGTCGCCCTCATGAGAAATTTTCAAAGGGCCGCGATAGTCACATGTGTCCCGCTTGCCAGAAGATCTCGTAATTTGATTACCTTCAAACAAATCGGGGAAGAATTGAAAATATTGCAATAGTAGAAGAAACCCTTAGTTCCATTTTTATTTCTTTAATTCCTCCGGGATTAATGTGGTGACTAACGATTGACAAGTTCCTTTATCAAAAGCAAGAAAAGTCTACTAGTGTGACTTATCCAGAAAATATTTTGCAACAATTTTTATGTAAATTACATCTTCATAACTTTAAATGCTTTATATTGATTTAGGGTTTCTAAACATATTTGGGTACCAGTTGACTTCAGATCGCTTGTATTTTCAAACATTACAAAATTAGTTAGCCGCTAACCATAACCATAGAAATATGATTAAATTTTTTTTTTTAAATTTTAGACTTATTCGCTAAATATTGACTAATGAATGACTATGAATTTTGCAGTTCTTTAGTAAATTATTAAAATTGAATTAATTTGAACTGAATTTATTTTAAACTGGCACTCAAAACCAATTTCTGTTTTGAATATTCACTAACAGTGATGCATAAAATCGTAGTAGAGCCACGAACACTTACAAATCAGATGCAACACATTGGTTTCTGATAGAAAAATTATAAATGATAATTATGATAATAATTAACAATATTAACTTGCATTTTTAGTTTTAGCCGAATATTATCCTCGATGGACGTTGTATACACTCCTTGTTTAATCTAAATCATCGCTTAAATTCACAATTCATCCACTGATCAAAGTGATTTGGTCTATCTCTAATTAAACGTACTTTTCTCTAAGGTATTCTTCCACTAAAATGTCTTTAATTGAATCAAATACATCCAGTTTTAGGGGTTGATACGTCCTAATGAAAAAAATGGAACCCTTATAGGATCACTCGTGTGTTTGTTTGTCTGTCTTTCTATCAAAAACAAATTGTTTCGAATCTACTGGACTGATTAAGTTGAAATTTGGTACAGATATGAATTTCTGTGACCCAAACACGGACGTTAAATGTAAAAAAAAAAAATAATTTTGAATATAAGGGTCAATGTGTTTGTTTATCCATTTGGTAGCTGTTTTATTTCTCGAATAAGTTCTATCTGATCAAAATTCGTCTAGTTAATCTGTTAGTTAAGTCCAATTTGGCTGTTTATTCGATGATTGAAAGTTTTATCGGATCGGTAAAAGTACTTTCTAGCCAACTAATGAGGGAAAATTTCGAAGCATCCTTGAATTTACGGACATATGGACACGTGTTAGAAAATATATCTCATAATTTGATTGCTATATATGTAATATACCTTCAAAGAAATCCAGAAGGAACTGTGAGCTCCAGCGAGGAATGCCTTCAGGTTCGATTTTATTTTCTTAATTCCTCCGGGATTAATTTAATGTCAATTCTGCAGATGACTAAATGTCGATGGGCTGCTCCACTATCGGGAAATGAGTTCTTCGCTTAAGCGCGTTCCCATGCTGCACGACCACAAAGATTATTCCAAGTGTGGCTCCAGCCTCGATTCTCTTCCTGCAGGCTCTCCGGTCGGGATCTCAGGATCGGGGAACTTGGGAAAACGGTGCCCAGAACTTCTGACAAATGTGGGAAAATTTTGTAGAATTGCCGGGCTCCCTGGAGAGTCTTGTTACACACTTCCTCGTGAATTTCTTGTGATTTAAGGAATTGCTACGGTTGGGATTTATTCGAATGAGGGTGCATAGGGACGGCGGCAGCGGAGGATCTTTTTGAAGGATGTGGAAAATTTGTTAACTGCGCGATTTATTGGGTCAAATTTGCGATCCACCGGGACTTTTACAATATTTTATAGTGCGCTGCTGCCGTTGCAGATTTTCCCCAGGCCATCGGAATCAGCAGTCAGCCGTAAAGAATTTTATTGTCCCTAGCCCGACGGAGGAAATATTGAGATTTGATTGCGCTCCGCCGCACTATCGTTCACCGAAGGGTGCAGAGTCGCGAAATTGTTCTTTTCTTTTCCGTGGTCTCGGGTCGGTGCATTTTGTTTTATTCTATCAAAGAAAAAAAATCTCGCAAGTTTGGCGGTGCGGGAAAAGAAAATTCGTCCCAATTTCCAATTTCGCCGCATCCTTGAGCCGCCACCGCAGAGCGCAACCAACCAGGCGGCTTGGGCTCCTTTTCGGTTCAATTACAAATTCATTGAAATTTTCCTCTTGGCGGAAATTGCAAAAGAAAGACTTCCCAACTTCGCAAAGACAAATACTTTAAAAGGTTAAATTGATTGCACTGGGTGCCTTTGCTTTAGCCCTATTGATTTCGCCTCTGCCACCGCGCCCCCGCCAACTTTGGGAAGTGAGTGGATGGGCGCTCCGATCCGACTTCGGGGAACCCCATTGCGGTGGGTGGCTGCACTTTGATCCGGACCGATTGGGGTGTCCCCAGACATTTAATGAAAAAAAACAATCGCAGGGGCCGAAATGCTCCTTCAGTTGCAAGTAATTTGTCATTAGGGCTTAAGGAGCCGCCCAAGAATAAGGTCAAGACAGGATGCTGGGACTCTAGCACAGCTGGCCTACCCCAGCGATTTTTCCCTTACACACTCCCTGACACTGGTCAATTTGTCTCCCTTTTTTTAGGGGGACGCCGCCACACAGCGTCTTTTCTCACTGAAGTCCCTGCGGAAAATCGCCCCAAGACGCAATAAATTCGATCCTCGTCGAAAGTCTAATGAATTGGACTTAGTTCGAATGCAAGTGGTATTGATTTCGTCCTGGCTGGCGGGACAATGGCTCCGCAAAGAGTTCGTAGAGGCGCCCTTTCAATTGGGGTGTCCCTCGGCAAGGGGTTTTTAATTATCCCCCTTTATTGCTGCGGATGAAGTCGGAATAGTTATAGGATTTATTGAATCCGACAGTCGTTATCTGGCAGTAATGAGACTCGAGGAGGAGAGACAGTCGTCGAATTGTGGCACTTGGTAATTTGAAAAGTTTTTCCATGATGAGTGATGAGTTTTAGTCCTCTTGCAACAAAGTTATTGACGAACTTCTTCCTGCAACTTTTGCGAAAAGAAAAGAGTTCATGCGAAGAAATTTTTAACTTTAATTTTAGTTTATTTTTTTGGGTTTTTTGAATGCTCCAGTATTCTTGTAAAAGTATCATATCCTCTTAAGGTTAAAGAGTTAGTTTTCAAGAAACCAATTCAATTATATCGAACATATTCACTAACAAAATCAATGACTACAGTATAGCAAAATTCTGCGGTTATTATTCAACTAAAATTAGTTTAGATGATACTTAACATTTAACGGACGGATATTGTTTCCCTTGACTCGGTTTCTGGCCATTTTGAAAGGAAATTAAATAAAAATGTATTTAAAACACTATCTGAAAAGCAAAACTGCGCAGTTGAATCAACAGACAGATAGTACTGCATCTAGTGAAACCAAAAAAAAAAAAAACTTTTTATTAATATAATAACACCGTAGTTAGTTCCGTGCGACGAATATTCTAAAATAGACCTAACGATAGTGACTAGTGTAGTGTAGGTCCTTAACGTCCTTTGTATTACGTTTTTTAAAGAAGTAAAAGTTTTAGAAATTATGTACTCAATGTTATGACTGAAGGATAATTTAGTATTAAACCAGATGCTTTAATCCTTAATTTTTGATATTCTAGCAATAGAAACTTTATCAATTTTATAGTAAAAATCTATAAAATATGTTTTTTGATAAAAATAAATTACTTTACATTTAGAAATATTTAGCGAACGAGCATTGCTATTACACCGTTCAAGAAACGATGCACAGTCGATCTAATATGAAAAACTAAAACTCAGCTGAATGAAAATTCAAATAAAATGTCAATCTACGTAACCCGTCTTAGGAAATCAAAGAACGTAAATTTACGTGATCCGTCCATTTAGTTTCAAGACTGTACATATTGAGGTTTTGAAGAGATATCTCGATTACTCGAAAAAGTAACGACTTTGACCAGGGAATAGAGTTCGAACCTATGACTTTAGAATTGGCACTTTGCTGTTCTAACCAACTGAGTCACCGTGGCCACTTATTGCCGGATGGACTTTCGAGCAATTTTTGTTCTGATGAGAAGTGCGATCGACCGATCCCACACATATATATGAACTGATAAGGGACATTTTGAATAGACAATTTTTTATATGTAATTGCTTTAACGATATTTACTTCAAGCTTTTTTTATATAACTTTCCAAATATCCAATTTCCGCATATTCTCTAAAGTGTTAGAAAGATTTTAAAAGGATTGCAGAAAAGCTCTGAAAAAGCAACGAGGCTTACTCCTATTTTCTCTGACATGCTTTTAGTGGCAACAAACCGTGCAAGATGTTTTTTGGGAGTGCAAATATTTGCTGGCAAATATAAAAACAGTCGGCAAACATTAAAATTTAGCTGAATGCAAACAAAGGCGCCAGCCAGCCCTAATGGGCGTCAGGGCCGATTTCTATCTGAGAAATGTTGCTCCATTGTGCCCCCAGCTACCAGAGTCGTAGACCAATTCCTTTTGTGACTAGGCGAACTTTCCCCCATCATTTCGTGAACAAATATGCCCTAAAAGCGCATCCATTTCCTTGTTTGCTGCCACATTCAAACACTTGTGAGTTTCGTGATTTCCTCAAGCGTCCGTCTGCTCCTTCCTGGCCTGATCTTTTGAAGTTGCTAACAACTGTCGTCACCGTTTCCTTGCAACAGGGCCTTAGAGGGTGTCGTGACCTTTTGATGGCTCTAAATCACACTTGCACGCCACACGGACATGAACAGCCCTTAAAAAAGAAAAGGGGATTCCCCCCTCTCGTAATCAGATAAAGAGGAGCAACCTCATTAACTCGGGGTAGCTTCCTTTGATTCGAATTTGATTTGCTGCATGCACCATCCCGGCAGATTGCCATAATTCTCACGAGTTAAGAGCATCTCTGGCCGGCGAAATGGATTCCATTTATCTTCGGTGAATGGTGGTGTGAAATTGGATTCGATTTGATTTTTATTGGCCCGGAGAAATTTAAAGTCTCATCGGCAGCCCCAGGCATTTTAAAGTATCTAAAGTCTAGTGAATACGCCCGCATGCCTGGGCACGGTTTCGATTTTAACGACATCGTCGACAGGAGGCTGTCTCCTCACAGAAGACCCAGTGAATGGGTTCTGCTTGATTAGGACGGGCTAGACTGATTAACGTAACTAACCGAGACGAATTTTCAATTTTGAATTATTAGACGGGATGGGCTGAAGAGATTTATTGAGGAGAGAAACTTCAAATTACTCGTTAATTTGCTTTGATTTTAATTGGGACCCTCTGTTATTCGAGCCTCTGAACTTTTATTTGATTTTACAAATTACTAAATCGAAGCACCGATTCAATAACCCGAATAGAGAGAACATTTTTAAACGATCTTTCAAAACGGTTTAAGTTGTTTTTCATTAAAACCTTTATTCATTGTTAATAAAGCTAAATAAACCGAGCTTATCTTATTTCCATATTAGCGATACCTGTTGTCGAT
Organism: Philonicus albiceps; assembly: GCA_963969385.1. Lineage (NCBI taxonomy): Eukaryota > Metazoa > Arthropoda > Insecta > Diptera > Asilidae > Philonicus > Philonicus albiceps. Next base: position 73,547,651 of record OZ017772.1, on the reverse strand, counting down.
TTATATCTAAATTATCGAAAATTATATGCGTTCTATGCTATTAAATCGGCGCTACTTCCGTATTTTTTCATAGTTTAAAGTTTAGGAACTTACCATTATTCTCCAGTCGCAACCGATACTGTTTATATAAGTTGCATTGCTAAGGTGATTTCTGAAGATCGAATTACCCTCGGTTTGTTTTCAAAAAGCACTAACAGGGATTGAAGCCCTTTAAACTTTCTGCAACTTTCTGAAAATCAAATATGAAGTAAACCTTTTGATTTTCTTTCCTTTTCAGAGTTGGACAATTACGTTTTTCAACAGGGAACGTTGTAAAATTAATAAAATTATTAATGCGGCAGTTCTTGATTTTAAAAATAAATCTTAAAGATATGAAATGACTCTTAAGAAATAATCCATATTAAATTGATAGTAAATATGCATTGTACGTATATGGTAAATTTGAAAGTTTTTATATGAGTTGAAAATTTCTTTTTCGAATTAGTCTTTAAAAAAAATTAGATTGCGGTCATGATGACCCTCTTTCGTGATGGTTAAATCAATTTCCCATCAAGTGTCGTCTTGAGCATACCCTCATTAGTTGTCATCAAATCAAAATCAGTACCATCAAATTGAATCAAATCTCGAGACTAATTGATCCCCACAGTCATCCCTCTGAGGGGGAAAGAGTTCGACCAGGGGAGCACCATCGCGGTTAATTGTTCTGGCCGAGACATGACATGCCCTGGCCGCGCGGTGTTTGTTTCGGTGTCTGCGACATAAATCCACCGACGTTAAATTATTCCTGTCATTAATTACCTCTCACTTAAGTGAGTTACAGCCGTCGCGACTCGCCGCAGTCCACAGTTGCTGTTTATTTCATCTTCGGATGCCTCGCCTCCAGCGGCTATTTTTACTAGACGCGCTCGAATTGTCTAATTAGGCGCAGGTTGGCGGTTGGCAGCTGCATCTTATGAGCAAGAAATTGCCCTCTTGGGGCCAACATCTAATCAGGAGCGATTTTATGGATGTTTGGCTTTAATTGATGGACAAATTATTGTTATGGCCCTCTCGAATGGTCGTCGTGGCAGGTGTTGCGTTTTTGAACTCTTCAAACTATCTGGGGTGATAGAATGAGACCTCAGACCAAAAATGAGCAACAATAGACCACCTCAGAGGATGTATTGTACGTTGTGTATCTCAACATCTTTAAAAGACCAAATTTTCTGGAAGATCAGGACAACTATTCACCAAATCAAGCCACTTATAACAGCGTCTTTATTAAGAACTACCAGAAAATTTTCGAACAAAGGTCATAAGCAGCAAGACGACATCTAGACCTTAGCATGAAAGAAAGGCAGTAAAGAAACAGATGTCTTCAGGCCCAATCTTCCTCCAAAACCGTTCTAAGAAATTGAGCCGCGGTCGGTTATCGGACACAGCAAATCGCAAGGGATTGCTTAAACCGAACCGAACGACGACGGCTGGCGGATTGCCCTTTTCTTTTCAACTTTTTTTTATGAACCGCCCTAAAACCCTCAATAACCTTTAAAATTTGCTAAAGGCGATCTCTTTTGTATGCCATAAAATCTCATTTTTAGCCACGGATTGTGCTTCAGGTATGAGACGCACTTTTGGCAGCATTTAAACTGCATTCACTCCCTTTTAATTTGTCGGCATTTTTTGCAACGCCACTGGTCTTGGACTGTTGCGGTGAGAGAGATTTAGGGCAGATATTTTTGAGTGATTTTCTTCGGAGGTGGATAGTCCGACAGAAGGGCATCGGCAGCATGTGCATGATGAAATTTTGAATTTATGAATACCTTTTCATGTCGAAACAGTCGACATACGGATTAATAGGTGGACGGATCATCAGACTTGGTCATGGGTAAGACTGATAAATGGTTTATTATTTAAGAAATAAAAGGATGTGGTCGAATTAAATCTAAATAGATTTTTTGGTATAGAAGAGTGGAAAGCCTTAGCTTAATTTTTTAACAACTTATCTGACTATTTAATTGCCATACCTACTTAAAGGTTAATAAGGTACATAGAAATAGGCATTCTTGAAAATATTGTTTGCTTGCTAGTTATACAAAAATTAAAGTTAAAGTAAAGGTCGGAAAAAATTGTGTACTATTGAAATTGATAATTTTTTGTTAGGATATTTATTAAAATTTTCAACGACATAAAACTAAAGTTATACTCCACGATTCGGCTAAGTGTTCCAGGCCAGTACGTTGGAAAAAAAAAGTCGTGTTCCCCCAAGGCCAAAAATCGATATGCAGAACGGGGAAACTCAATTCCCACAACTTCTACAGAAATTTGATTGAAAATCGAAAATTTCTCACACTCTGGTGTTTGTTACCTTCCCCTTGAAATGGTTGGTGACACTTCATGGCTGAATAAATAAGCCGAAGCCCCCTGCAAGGTACAGCCGCCGTGCGTTGTGCTATTTTACATAGAATGAATCTTCCCACCAAGCCTCAACCTTCTTCCCCCGTCATCCAAAGGAAGGCAGCCCTTGCAGACCGACAGTGCTACGTCGCGGAAGTTTTGTGTCATGGACTGTGAACATGCTCATGTCAGAGTGACGTGAACACGACCATAAATAATTATGAAAATTCTGAAATTATTTTTAAATTACACCTTAATTTCACATAACTCCGGCAATTTAGGGCCGACACACCCAAGGCATTCCCTACAGTCGCGCGAACTACGGAAGAATTTCGTTTTTCGGTTGAACGACTTCTTGATAAGTGTGAATTATTGCGGCTGGAATGGGCCGAGAGGGCCATAAAAAAAGGGTGAAATGGGAATTTTTAGCAATTATTTGATAGACTAAATATAGTTACAGGAATTTAGTGTGGGGGAGGCTTTAAAACTGATTCCGAGGCAATTTGACTACAGCAGATGTTCCTTATCTCAATGCACCTGACGAAAACCACATAACCGAAAAATCCAATAATACCTTCAAATGCATTCTTAAAAGTTTATCGAAAATACCTCTTTAGCCGCTAACATCTGAAATCCTGAAAACCACAAGGGGCCATCTGACCGAAGAGATACCGCCCTAAGATAGGACCTGGTCATAGGGCAAAACAACTACAGGCCATTTATAATATTTTCTGAAGTTTCATTCCTCAGAGAGTGGATATATCTTGACTATCATTAACTTTCCATCTCAGGGCCTGCAATCAAAATAACTTATAAAATATTTCCGGGCCATTATCTCTGAAAAAAAGGTACTGGTTGTACCTTCGGAGACGATAAATCCACACCGTAGCTGGATTTGAGGCACTCGCATATCAAAACGCGGCTATAATTTGCCTGGAGCATTGAGATAGCGTGCCTCCGTTGCCCTGGTTTAACTTTGTGTGTCCGAAGTCTTTATCTGGATTTGCCCGCAATGGAAAAAAAGTCAGAAGGGCACAATGCACTTTAATGGAACTTAAATCTAAGGCGAAATAGACGCGGAAAGAGTGGTCCGGATTCCAGACGTTGTGACTTCTCGGGATTTTTATTCGCTCGTAATCGGATGGGTACAAAAACAAACAGAGATAAACCTGTCCAGATAGTACACTCTCCTGGACTAGAGCGGGGAAAAAAACTCAACTTCTGGGATTTTCTGAAGGTATTTACTCCGTGGCGGCAACTGCTTCAGTCAAAAAGATATTCTGAGACACTTAGAGCAACTGATTGAAGTCACGGCCCTCAATTGATAAGATCAAGTCCGGGGCACTTGAAGATAGAAATATGTCTTCGGTCGTTTTTCAGTTGCTTGAGGAACGACGTAAACGTTCCACGGACACAGTCAGGAGTTAGACGTCGTCAGTGGGGTTTCTTAAAAGTAACAGACACCGCACGGCAATTACCGAACATGTGTCTCTTTCAATGTTAACACAGTAACCATTTACGGCTGGCTTCTGTTTCTTGTCGCGCCACCGTCAAGAACATCTCATTATCGATGATAGCTAAAATTAGATCGATAAGGAACTCCAGACTGTTGTCTACTTGACCTTATCTAAAGAATGGCTATCATCACCTGTTTCCCAGGAGAGAGCAGTTCCGTGTCTTTTCAAATTTCTTTTTGTCAGATTCAAGTGTTTGTTTGTATTTTATTTAGTTTAGCATGGTAATAAAAAGGCATAAACATCTATACAAATTGTTTGGGGGTTGTCTTATTCATATACCTCTGTAAAGATAGACAAATTATGTTAGATATTTTCGGAAACAAAACTTCTAAGTAACAAACGAAATGTTTCATAATAAAATATTATGATATTTTATGATCTGCTCTAAAACTGTATTAATTTTATTATTGACCATTTTTTGTTTACCTAAACCTAAACCTGAAAGCTAATTTTCAATTACTTCTTCTTTAATTGCAAGGTTTTTGATCATAAGTTTGTACAGGTAACCCTCCTATAACACGGAAAATTGCGTTCTTAAAAAATATCATGTGTCTATTGTGGATGAATGGATAGTGTATACACTTTACATTTAATGTTACAACAATGTTATAAGATGTTTTCCATTTTTTCAGTAACGTTGTAGAATAGCGAATAGTGTAAGCGACAAAACCGTATTGTAGGCCCTTTAATTTTAAACAAAAATCTCATTATCGTGTTTTAAAAGTATTGTTTTATAAAGGGGTTCCCGGAATTTTCTTTTCGTGTTAGAATGAAACCATGTTCTGGAATACCGTGCTATTGGAGGGCTAACTGTACCGTCAAAAATGTTATTTCCTTATTTTCTATGGAATTTTGATGTAGAGCCAACAAAATTGAAATTAGTGTGTGTAAGTAGTATGCATACGAAGTTATCGGCTAACAATGTTTTACAAGTAATATCCACCACTTTCGGTTAATAGAATGAAATAAAGGAATTCTACAACTAATTGAGATAATTATAAAATAAAACAAACCTCTTAATCAATACCAATCTTCATAACGTTAGATCCTGTCCACTCTTTTGCCTTTATACTCACTGCAACTACGGACACTTTTCCCTATTCCTTATTTTTTAGTTTTAGTGATAGTTTTTAGTCTTAGTTTTTAATTTACATTTACATTTGTCAACTTAATTAATTTTTTCTGTGGCTTGTATTAAAAGAAATAAATTAAATTAAATTAAAATATTTGTTTTCTTGCAGATATATAAATATAGTGTACGTAACTACACGTATTATTCGCAAATCATAAGACTTATGATAGATGGAACGAATCGTGAATTGGTCATTTTATTCGCGAAATATTTCTTTTTATTTTCACATACCTGTATTTTTGTATTTCGGTGAGTTACTTAGGCTTTTGTTACTATAAGAAATGTCGTAGTAGTTAATACCTTTTCAATAATATAGTTTTTCAGTTTACTCGCTCTGCATGCACTCTGCCCTAACTATACTAACTTTTTAGTCTCCTAGGCTTATTTTACTGTTTAAAGCTTATATGTACTATATGTGGAATGTGTTCTTGTAATTATAACTAAGAAATTCTTTTCCATTAGAAAATTCAAAGTACTTTTACTCTATCGTGTTGAAACTATAGCAATATAAAAGTTAACTACAACATAACAAACACACAATTTACTTTCAGTTTGCTCTATGTGGAGCATACAAATTATACAAAAAACATACAAAATGTGTTTTGTTCCGCAATATAAATCATGAAATTGTTCATGGTTTTGTAAACTTTTCAACCTCCGCAATCCTGCCGGAAGTAAGTTAATAGGTCAATTCAAACTTTTCCTCAAGTCACAAAAATTTATTACGTTTCTGATTCAGCCCGATTGTATCAACAGTACGGGAATGGGAATCGAAAAAAAAGAAACGCCTACAAAGAACCCTGGTGCCTTCGAGATTAATTTTATTTTCGTTAATATGCTGACAGCTCATTGTGGGCATAAAAGTTCTAATGTTTCATTTCGATCAGATTTTCTTTTATTTTGATTATTGTCAGTAAACAGAAGCCGTATGGCGCATTGATTTTTGTCGGCCCCCGCGGATATGAGCGGAGGTTTCGGCACGGTGGTTAATCAACCGAATCCAGAACCAAAACTAGAATCAGAAAAGGGCTGCAGGGATTAATGAAAGCAAAACACTATGAGAAGGAGAAGGGAGGGGGCTGACAGAGAAATCTCGGGTGCAAGACGAAAAACATGATTTACCCGGATTACGACAGTCTTCAGTCCAGGCAGTACTGAAAAAATATAGCACCGGATTATGCGAACATGTTGGTCTAAAAGTGGATTAAGCGCCTGCTCAATTTTGTGATTTATCGAGAGGGGCGCGATAGTGCTAAGTAGCAATTAGAGATTTTGATCGATTGCGTTTTGATTGCGTCCGATTTTATGGGCTAGTGAGTTTTCTTAAGAACACATAAATTTACCGAGTGTCTGGAAGGTGCTATTAAGATAAGCTTACGAAAGGTGCTATTAGGTGCAGCAGCCACTTTAAGGATTTCATATTTGTTGGCAGCATAATTGCAATTGATTATGTTATCTGAATGTGACCAGAGTGTACGTGGGCCTCGGTATTTTTCAATTTAAATTCCGAAACAATTACAACGCAATTCAAATTTCGATTTTTGAAAATAAGCTAAATGAAATCGATTTCAATTATATTCCATTAATTAATTTATTATTCAACAATTTAATACGTATGAAAGTAAAAGAAAATCCTTAAATAGCTTCTTCTTCTTTAAATTGAATTTAGAGAAGAAAAATAATAAAAACAGTCAAAACATAAAAGGGGAAAGTTTGTTGCTACCTCGTTCAAACATCATTTGATGGCAGGTTTCCAAAATAAATTCGGTAATCCTTAGAAATGATTTTGTCTTCAAACATGAAAAAGAGAGCCTTTTTCTTTTCTTGAGCTAAGATGAATGAAATCTAAAATCTTAGTATTATTACAAATGTGTTATAGGTTTTTTAGTAATCTAGAACTATTCAAATTTAAATTATGCTATAGAAATTAATATAAAAAAGACATTTTTCAAAATATGTATCTACGAATGGTGAATTAAAAAATTACTCTGCTCGTTTAATACGCTTTACAGAAAGAAAAAATGTTTTAAATTGAGAATGAGCAAAGAACATAAAGAATAAATATTTCGGATCATTAGAGAGTCTACTTTGGTACTTTCTTTAAAATCTTTTCGTTCAATAAAACGTTTAGCCAATAGTCTTCTGTCTGGAATAAAATTAATTTTGCTGACGATAACTAAACAAAAACCTGACCAGTTTCCTTCTAATTAAGAACAAACTTCGTCTCAGCTAATTTAGCAAGGAGGACGAAAAAAATAAGTAGCCGACCCTTATCTTTTCCAGGGAGCAAGCAGAGGAAAAGGTTTGTCCTGTGCCAGCGGGCTCTAGTACCAGTGAAAGTCATCGCGGTTCTTTATCACTGGCGGAGGGCAGTCGAGGCCAAGGGCAGAAAGTTGAAAGTCGGCTTATCCGGAAGCTGTTAAAAATCCTTCCACCATCCCCCCTCCCTCCCATTCCGAAGCCCAAGGAGGCCAGCGAGCCTGCGATTTCTTGAGTCTTCATTAGGACTGTTCTGTGTCTTAGACAGACAGGCAGACAAACGGAGCGAAAGATCCGATCCCCGGCAAGCACAATTTAGCTACTCTGGCACTGCGGGCAAGTGCCTAGATACATTCAAAATTCATTTCAATTAGCAGTTAAATTTCCTGAGGACATTAAGGACAATTGCCGTGCGATGCCCTCTTTCTGCTGACTTTAGATTCGTTTATTGTTCCCTCTCGGGTGCAATCGCTGGCGGCAGTCGTCGCCAGACGTCTCCCCGAATCCCCTCCTGATTCCTTTTTAGAAGGCAGTTTTGAACCTTTGTGTTTTTGAATGTTGCAGACCTTTGTCCTGGCTCGTGTCCTTGTGCCACAACACTTTTCACTCATCCCTGACTAATGTCCAAATTTTAGATGTTACTCCTCGCTCCTTTGTGTTCGACCTCAAATGAAATTTATAACGCCCCGTGAAATTCAAACTAGGACCAGTTCAGTCCGTCATACCCAGTTGCGGATGGAAAAAGGTGTGCCGCGGGCAAGGCTGCACATGATGGTGCAATTTGAATGCAATGTTTTTGCACAAAATTTTCCGGGTATGTGTGAAGTGTGCAGAATTAGATTTAAAATAGAATTGAAAGGGGGCTACCATGTTATTAATTGGGAAATTGGGACAGAATATGGTTAGGGATTGTGGGAATATTGTGGGATTTTTCGAATAAGGGCTTTTGAACTCTAAATATTTTTGCATTTGAGATTTGAATTATGGCCAGGTGATTTACTAAACCCATAATCCTTTTTAGGCGAATTTAAAAAGGATTTTCTCAATTTATATAATATTTATCATGTTACACTTGAAGGAAGGTAGTTAAAATCCATAACAAAATAAAAACTCTTGTATCTTTTTGTTCAAATAAAAATAAAACATGATAAACAGTACTCACCTTAAAACACCTATTTGGTATGGATAAAACGAATGATTGCAAGACTTCTGTAGTTATTTCAGACCACACCTTTTGAATATAGGGTGTTTTAATTCTCTTACCGTATTAAATTGCTTACCATTTGCATAAATTCGTTTAACCATGATGCTGCTTAAATTTCCTATTGGATTTAAGTCAGGGCTAATGGACGGCTAGTCAAGTAAAAAGATACTTTTGTCTTGAAAACATCTTTTTACCTGCTGAGACACATGATTAGAAGCGTTGTCCTGCTAAAATTTGTAGTCAGGCCCAATTAACTCCTTAGACTTTTTAATTTTTCACTGTACTCTTATGAGGATTCCATATAATTTTTCGTCAAAACATCTTAGCACATTGCAAATAGAAGAAGAAGAAGTATAGACTCTAAGAGGAACTAAATAAGAATCAGAAATCCACTTAAGCTTAAGATGTTTTGTTAAGTTTGAGTTTTATATTTCAATTATTTTAAAATTTTTACAATATCTTTAAAGATACCATCGTTTTTCTTATAAACCTTAAATTTTGAAAAATCTTAGTTTTCATATTCGTAATGGACGAAAAAGATTCTACTGAAATTATCTATCACTTTATCTCTGATCTAAACGAATATTAAATTTGCCTGAAAAAATGTGTTTTAACTACTTTAACTTTTTCATGTTAATGTCTTTAAGGAATTTTATCAAAATATTTGCGTACATCACTTTTAATTTGCCCGACAAGTGCTGAGCTCCTCTCCATAAAAAGGACTAATCTACAACATATGTGTCCCCAACATTGAATAGGCTTATCAATCATCCCACGTCAATAAACGAGATATGATTAATTGATGTCCCAAAATTTCGTTTAAAAAACAAAACGCGACTTTTAAAAGAGGCACCCGTCACAACAGCGAAATTGAGGGTCTTGAGGGATTCCCGCAGCCCATGCATACGGGCAAACATACTTCTTTCCCCGACTGGTTTGTGATCGTTTTTTTTTTTTAGGATGACTTACTTAATGTCGACCCTCACCCATCGCAATTTATCATACAAATCAATTAAATTGTTCTCTGTCCCCTTTGTCGGTTAGTGTCTCTTTGCATGCTTTTTTTTTGAGCGAGGGAATTTTCGATAGGATGGGGTAAGGTGCGAAAGGAAAACATTTTTCTATAGATGTTTTTAAGGCAATAAAGATAGGTACTAAAAGTTACATTTAGCAAATGTTTTCACACCGCAAGCCGCATGGAAAAAAACACCCCGGACTTGTATCATAGTCGTCTTAGTCACGTGAGGGTGATACGTTTGTTTGCGCGCCTAGATCAAATCGCTATTAACTCCCATCCGGGAGGATGCTGGAATCGATAAATGTCAGCATCCCAGCCAGGAGACAGCAAACATTTCTGTTTGTATCCACTTGTGATTATTTATTTTTCCAGTTACCATGTGCCAGGGGCGGCGGATACCGCACCATACTCATTCCATCTTGGCGCGAATTATTAACTCTCCTCTGGTTTTGTTTAAATTTCATTTTAGAGCGTATATTCCCATCGTGATCTGGACGTGATGCCACAGTGACAATTAATTGATCGACAAACATTTGTTTAGCGCAGCGCGTCGACTGCTCCCGGCTGCGCTGTGGAGGGCCCCCGCCACTGAACCCAGTCATAAATTCGAAATAAAAAAAAAAAACCCCTGACGACGACGACAACGACGAGAAGCAGATTGAAAAACAAAGCCCGCCGTAATGGAAGACAGTTTTAATTAAAAACGGCGGGTAAAATATATCTTCGGACTAAATTGGATGCCACGAGTCGAGGGATATTTTTAGCCGCAAATCCGCTTCTGTCGCCCGATTGTAGGTAATGACCAGGTCGAGTAGAGTACCAGGGCCGGAGAGGAGCTCCTCCGGAGCCCTGGGAAGGCCCCACCACGAAACGGAATGACTGACGTCCGTTTCTCACCGAAGTGACTCCTCTGGCGGTTTCGTGACTGTTTATTTTGTTCCCACCTACATTTTATGGTCGCGAAGATCTTCCAGATGTTAAGATCTGTTTATGTCTAATTAGTCGTAAGCGGTGTACCGCAACAGAGTGCCATGCGTCTTGTTACAGCAGATAAAGTCCACGGCGGGTAATTCATGGGTCCCAGCCACCGCTGACTGATATCAGCGGTGTCGAACAGCTTTCCGGCATGTTCTGGAGCAGCCGGGAAAATGACTAGTAGAAAAAGTCCCGGGTACTTGAGAGAAATGTGCGACTATGTTGCCGGGATGAGATGGGAACATTCGGTGTGGGTGGGAACTCTTTCGCGGAGGAATTTCAGCAATACTAGTCAAAGGCGTTAACATCGAGCATGTAATTTCACACGTAAGCAAACACGACCCTTTGATGTTCGCAGAGTTTTAAGGAGAACCATTTCATTTTCGTAACCATTATTTTTTTTTTTCTATTTCTATTTCTGTTTAAGTTGGAAAATTTATCCCCGAGTTCTTTGCATTTTTGTATCATGTCTTTATACTTATCATCGTGGGATCTTACATAATGGCCCATAAATTTTTGTTTTATTTTCTCAAATTAATTAAATTTGAATTATCATCCACGTCAAAGAAGAGTCTTACATCAAATCAACTTATTTTAACTTGTATTAAAGTACATTTAGTGTTTATACCCATAGTTGTTTTTACCTAACAAGAAAATTATACGACTTCAAAAACTCAGTTTATCAATGCGACGTATATGCAATTTTGTTTTTTTTTTTATTTTTATTTGAGGCCTCTAATTTTAAGTTAAGTACCGAATTTTGAAAATTTCAATAAGGGATTGAAAATTATTTATATCCAACTATTAATCCTACAAAACAATCTTAACCCTTTTCGAGACTGAAAAATTACTTTACATATTTTAGCTAGTTTACTTAGGGTAGGGTAGGGTAGGGTAGGGTACAATGAGATAAAGAAATAGCTGAGAGGTTCAGTACAAAATTTATTCTAAGGTTGATGAAATAAGTCATACCTAAGAGTTGATTTGTTCAGGTAAAAGTAAAAGGAGGGAAAGGGTTTGACTTTAAGGCTTTTAAGCATTCAGGTGAGTGGTTCCGGAAGACCATAGTTGGTGGGTGCGATGGTGGTAATTTTGAAAGAGGGGAACCGATCTAAGGTGTAGAGAGAAATTTGCTGCAGCAATGAAGGTAATATTAGCACACTTTCAACCAAAGATCATCAAGTACAAGATGTGACACTTTCTACTATACAAGCCCAAAGCTCTAACCCATACGAAATGTTTAAAACTGTCTGGGGAAAATTTTCCCATTAGATAAAGCAGCAAAGAACTACTGCGTCCCATGTCTTATCTAAATGCCAACAAGAACGAATAAGGTAAGAATAGGCAGCCAAATATTCTCATCTCAATCAATAATGTGTAGCGGCTTTTTATCACGCATTTTTAAACAAAACCTCTGTTGCACTATGTGCCTATGCATGCATGGTGTTACCGTCGTCCCTGCGCAATGCTCAGACATAGGAAAATCCTGCATCGAGAATGGGGAAGTGGCAGGCAGAATACACAGAGCATAATATAGGGACGCGGGCTGTTTACATTTCTTCACTGTGCATTTTTAAATGCGGGACAAAGTGTTCGAGCGTATGTGGTGTGGTGAAATATAGTTTCAATTTTCGTTTCGCCTCCCCCTTTTTCTCATAAGTGAGCTCTTTATTACTAACTACTTTTAGTAAAATCTGCAAGGCCACTAGGCTAAAGGGACCAAGGTGGAAAAAACATATAAGGAAAAATGTCACATCTTATATTAGATGATCTTCAGTCCCAACGTTTCCATAAAGGCTGAAAGTCTATTAGAATTAGGCGGTTTTCATAAGGGGAAAATTCTGAAGATCAGACTAGACCGTAAGGCAAAGTGAAGGAACCTGTATTTATATTTGTTTTCATCTGATTTTTTTAAAGTATTACATATGCTTCTAAGAATACTTTATGGTCATTTTTGCGTAGAGCGATGCGCCGAATTTAAAAGTATTTTAAAAGACTTTATTTTAATATGTTTTTCTCAAAATTACATTTTTACAACTGATGGGTCAGATAAAAATGAAATTCTATTATAGAGAATAAATCTAAATAAAGTTTGATTTCATCCAATTGGCGATAAATCTTCTTATATATGAACCCAAATTGCATTACTTCCAAATATACAAGTCATTTCGTAATAGACACATCATACAAAATAAGAAGATAATTTTGCTGAAAGCAAGAATCCCAAAATTCAAAAGAGCTACTGAAGATGACTAGTCTGAGCACGACAGCACTCTAGAAATATTCTTCAAATATTTGCATCGACACAGCATAGTGCGGGGTGGACGAACGGAGGTTTATGATAAATTAGCAATCGTCTAACAACCGAAACGCCCACCGGAGTACAGGGTACCGGGTGCTCCGATGGTAATCCTGTGGCCACCGGCAGCGTCACGTTCACGTGCATGTGAGCGGAGCAAGATCGTATCATTAACTCGGGGGAAACTTTTTAATGTTATTAGGTGTACACCAGCCCATCCGGGCATAAATCGCTCCAGAGCTGCGAAATTACTACTTTTAGTAAGTTTTAAGTAGATTTCATTGGGGAACACGAGCGTGCATCCCAATTAAGGATTGTGCAGGCGCCCAAGAGGGCCCCTGCCCACTTAAAGAGTTGAGGATGTCACAAGGGGCAAGAGAGAGATTATCAGGGTGTAAGGAGTATGAGGGAGCGGGTGGTCGTTCCCAAGCATGCCACTTGTTGTAAAACAACTTTAACAGCCGGCTCTGGAGGGCCTGACATGTGTTCGCCGGCTTACCGGAAATGAGCAACTCCTGGCACAAGGGGAGATGGGGGTGCAAATAGAACAATAAATGTGGCCAGTTGCCAAAAACCTGCGGAGTTTGATAAGCGAAAATTCCTTGCATTAGTCACGTTCCGCAAAACCTTTCCCGGTGCCGGGGAACACGTTCGTTGCCCGTTCGCACGTTGCGATGCGCTCCTTGAAGGAAGTGCCGCAGTAGCTGCCTTCTGTGCTCCAGTTAAATCGCCCCATCGCAGAGGCGCACCTCACCTCTACTAGTCAACAATTTTCCGATGATTTCTAATCCGGGGCACAGGCTTCACGTGCATGAAAGGTGCTGCCGTAGCGGCCAGGTGGGCGTGGGTATGGGGAACCTTCTTGGCATAAGCCCATACTACCGCGTCGCGCAATTATTTTTAAGACGGGCAACCGGTCTTCTAGTCGAACCGGAAGATTTGTGGCCCTTCGGTACTAGGGCTGCCGATGATGCCTAGCGTGCCTTGGGGCCATTAATTAGGGCATTCGAGTTTTCGCCATTTCTATCGGCCCTGGATGTCTAGTCTAGGGAAATGCGCCATTGTTGGCGGATACAGTGACTTTTGATCAACTCTGGGGGATATCAATCGGCTGGTAGTTAATGTAATTAACTGGGGCTCGGCTCGTCTTGCAGCGGGGGCGACCCTCTTAAAATTTTGTGGAGGTGATAGCGCCAATTGATATAGAGCTGTTCATTTTATAGCAGCCCATCAAAATGGTTCATTTATAGGCATCCAATTTATTTCTTCATTCTTAGGGTTCCGTACCAAATTGATAAAAAGCGGAACTTTTATTGTGAAATTTCGATCTGGCCGTAGCAGTTTTTCTAAGAATGGATACATCAAATTTAGCAGAGTTATGAATCTTTTCTACTAGAACCTAGCGCAGAATAGAATTGCTTTTTATTTAAAATAACACTTTTATCTGTATATATAAATAAAATTGTAACTCCCTTCTGTGCGCGCATCATACAAAAACTACTAGAGATATATCAACACGCGATCTTTTTTAATTTCTTCGTAGAGGTCCATTGTTTTACCACGTATCGTAGAAAATCCTGGTTATGCGTAGGATTTGAACGTACAGCCTCTAGTGCGGTAGACCAGCGGGCTAACAACTGAACTACCAGATACTCCTAAAGAGATTCCTAAATATTATTCATTATAAGTAGATATATCTGTTTTTCACGAATACAGTAACGTTTTATTGAATTAGAATTATTATATTGGTTTTAAATATTGAGTTAATAAAATTTCTAAAAATATGCCTTTTTTAAAATAAGTAAGCAACCTCCGCCGTTACTTAAATTCTTCTAAAAGGATGAAAATATCTCTGTATGTTATACTGTCATTCTCGGAAGAGGAAAGGTAAGCCAAAAGGCATGTGCTGCTCATCAGAAAAGATATATTTGCCTCCTATTAATAAACTAGACGAAGTCGCGGACATCAGCTAGTATGAAAACACAAAAGTTTTATCATTTAATAAAAATTGCTTATTTCAAGATAAAACAAAAGTTTAATGAAATAATTCAGTTCAGTTCATGTATGGATGTATGAATATAAACTTGCAACTCATTTAAATGTCTGTTTTAGAAATAAAATAAAGCATTAACTTCTGTATTAGCACAATTTGAAATAATTATTTTCGAACTCATTTTATGCATTATTAAAAATTGAAATAATCTTCTACATTCAATTGGTTATTTTAAGCAAATCAAAGATTGCCATCGAACAAAACTAAGGCTATAAGAAAACGTTTGTTTCTTTTAACTATGTATGTAAAAATGAAAGGTCATTTTGTTATACATTTAAAAAAAATAAAAGTCATCTTCCAGTATATGGTAAATAGGAACCTCTGTAATTAAATATACCAGCCAATAACTATGGATTGCTCAACACATATTCTTTTAATTTAAGTTTAAGGTGTGTAAAATAAATTTAAGATTTGTATGAAGCACTATGTAGTCTACATGCCTCTGCATTCGACTTTTATTATATTTCAACTTCACTAATAGTGTAATAACCCATTCTCGGGTACCATGATTCGACTGATGAACAGCAAAGCTAGGCAGATCCCTTGTCACCAATTTAACAGCAGGAAAAGTATAGTCATAAAGTTAAATTCATTAAGGGTTAGAGTAGTAGAGAAAAATTTAGATTTAGATTTTATATTTTATACATATCTTGACTACTTTCGTCTTTAGATTAATGAGGGGCATAAGGCTAGTGATTATCCCAGAATGGATTGTATAAGGGCAAAGTGAACGGTTTTTATAATCTGTAGATCTAAATACATATCTCCTGATAATTAATATCTTCTATAGCATTCTCCTAGTTCTGTCGTAAACATATAGCAACTGCCTATGCCATTTAAGGTTTTCATCAAGTATTATTGTGACTGATTTTAGGGAACACAAAACTTGAGAGTTATTTAATTTAATTTAATTGTGATTTCTGCTTTAGTAGAAACTATTTTTGTTTTAATGAATTATTAACACTGTCTCTTCCTTATCTCTGGAGATTATGAGCCAAATAGCTGAAATTATTTATGTTAATAGTACACTCGATTTATACATCTACCTCGAAATAAATTTTAATTTGAATTTTTCTTATCAATATCGGGTTTACAAAAGGAAGTAGTGGACTATAATTTATTTAATTCTAACATTGTAGCATACCGTTTCTTATTTATTTTTCAAAAATCGCTTTATCTCCTAGATTTGCTCTAAACTATTTACTAAACTATTTAAACAGCTTAAATAAGTTTAAAGTTTTATAGTAATTCGTTTTCTTAGCGCTTAAAGACCAATGTTATAAAAGTTTAAGAATTCACAAGCAACAGCAACGGAGTCGATTCAAAATACCCATAGACGAGCATTAGGCACGTCTCAACCCTTTCGCAGGGTAACCACCTGATAACCTTTCAAACCGCCGAGCATTTTCGACAGATCAGTCAAATCAATCGACTGAAAATCCTGTTTACGGCAAACCTTACCGAGGTGGCTCACTGACTTTCCTTGCCCTTTGCAGCCCCGCCGATATATCCCTCGACGGTGTTCGGTTGCATCGGGGCCCACATGCGAAGTATGTGACTCACGTGTGCCTCAAATCGAATTGGAACCTGAATGGGGTGGGCGAAATCGAAAAATCAGCAATCGACCCGGTGGGCGACATGCTTACGGAGAAGGTCGTGATATATGCGAGGGTGGTAGCGATGGGGGCGAACGATTTGCTATGATTAACGCGATCAATAAATGCAATAACAACCGCAGCCACATAAATTGCATCCTCCGGGCTGTGGTTGTGCCGCCCGGCCCTAGCAATCTTCGGCGGTTCAAGAAAAGGCGTGAACCTGGTGGACTGCGGTGGACGGGTGGAGTATGTGCGACTGAGGGCCGCCCTTCCAGCCCTTTAGAGGGGGGGTGATGGTGAGCGAGCGCAGCGACATGTGGAACTTCCCCCCGAAAAGTTATGGCCCGGGGAAGAGACTGTGAGAAGTCGCAGGGTGCAGCAGGATTTTGCCACAGTCAATGAAATGACGGAAACTCCATTCGTTGCAAAGACTGCTGCGTCTAAAGAACGATGCCATCAATCATTTTCGCTTCGATTAATGGCCTTGTCGGGGTCCGCCTTGCAGATGATGCACCCACAAAGGGGCAGTATATCCTCATCTTAGGGAAAGAAAATTTCTCTGTAAGTTTTCAGATCAAATTATGGGGGCCCCTTTTTTGGATGCTGTTTGCACTCAGCTCAAGAGATGGATCTTTCGAGCTTTTAAAAAAAAAAAAAAAATTTTATGGACCTTGCGAGCACCTTTCCCGCTGCGATATATTCTGATAAAAGGTTCTGAGTGCTTCGCTGGACATTAAGTTTTACGGCCACGCTTTCTTTGTGCCACAATTTAAGGAATTTTCGAAGTAAGGAATGCATTTCAAGTATAGTTGAGTATGGCAGCGTAAAGCGTGGACTATTGGACGAGGGGGGTAAATTTGCGTTAAAAATCAAGAGCACTGCTCCAGAACATCATCCTCGCCGTAGGATGTTCATGGGGCAGTGGGGACGTAGAGAAATCGTTATCGATCTTAAATCGACTGATGGGAGGTCACGACCGAAAAGTAGGTACACGTCAAAGCTCTGGCACAAATAATCCAACCGAAAATTATATTAGACGAACAATTGAATCCGCTGTTGTATGTAAAACACTCATCGAGTGAATGTAATGCTTTAGAAAGTCCGGAGAAACAATACGAAGATATGTTTGGCAAAAGACTGAACTTTATTTATTTGGCGCATTGTTAGACAGAATAGCAGATAAAGTCTGTGTTCACTTAGTGACGCAAAAGCTAATGAGCCAAGAATATTTTCAGTCTATTGAAACTTTTGCTGTTTTGTTGAAGATATTCCTAACCTTTTAGCTTTAACGACTATTGAGAGATTTTGGTTACAATTGATAGTATTTATGAAACGATTAGAGCAATAAATATCAACTCTTCTAATAATATCATTTCTCTTATTGAATGAAAACGAAAAATATACCTTCAGAAGGTTATTTAATAAAATTTTTTATATTTATTTCAAATCTCGAGATTTCAGATTTATACAAAAACACTTCAAGCTTTAGATTCATATTTTACTATATGAAAAGAGGAAAGATGCTAGGTAAACCCAAACGCAAATAAATACCAGGAAATGACAACTCATTTTTCTAAAATTTGATACCGCAGAAAGACCTTGTTTTGAAATTTCGAACAGCTGCTATTCAAAGTCGAACTAAGGTGAATTTTTGATAATTTGTTGACATTGTAAAATTTTTCTTAAAATCGATATTATGAATTGATTATCACGTACCTACATACGATTATAAATAATAAATTACTTTTTATAACGAAATAAATCGATATAGTAAAAATAGGAAATTATGGAGATACCTAAGTAACTTAAAATTTAAAAATGATTTCTTAAATTTGGTATATGATTTTTTCATATAATATAAATATAAAATTAAGAAAGTCTTTTAATTTTTGAGTTTTTGAACAATTTGCCTTTTTAATTTATTGATATCGAGCTTTTCGAAATATGACGAGATTGGACAAATTAGAAAAGTTCCTCACACTTGAAATAGAAATAGCTACGAAAGAAAAACCCTTTTTGAATTTGTTATACAGTGTGTTTCATATTAATAAACCACCATTAAAATTCGAGATATTTTACCTAAGAAAAATTTGCTACGTTAAATTGTACAGCAGTACCACAGTTTGTGTGTCAATTGCTCTATGAATCATCAGCAACGATACGATTTTGTATAATTTTTAAAAGTTAGTAAATTTTTGCTCATTTCATATTTATTCATTCATTTCATATTTTATTTATTTATTTATTTCTAGAGAAATGCAAATCGAAGCATTTTGATCAATAATTAAAATTAAAATTTAAGACTCCTCTTAGTAAAATTGTCTATAGACGGTGCGCTATTCGTAATTTTTTAAAAAACTATGGAAAATCAAAGAGAATTGAACGCTTTCTTCGCGATATAAATCGCGAATTTTACACTGAGTTGTTCTAAATTAGCTGCTCTTTCTAAAACAAAAATGTCGAAAACGACCATCTGGTAATCTGGAGATCCTAGATCCTAGTTAGCCTCAAAGCGTTTAAGCTAGTTTGCTAAATTTGAGAAGAGATTGGTCGTCGGTAGGCGATACATCAATCAATTTCTGTCCATTATTTAAATAAATTTTGAACATATCCCCAGGTTAGTTTTTCTGACGAATAAAATGCAACTTAGACGGCCTTGACCATTTCAATTCATACTAGCGGAATTTGAAGAAAGAACCCCGATATTTCTCAAGAAGATCTAACAGGATAACGCCAATAGTGGTTTAGGATAGAGTCAGTTAATGTGATAGGCTGGGCAGCGTACTCTCAAAATCTAAGCTCAATTGACAACATTTCGAGAATTCTGGTAAGGCGGGTTTATGCAGAAAATTGACAATATGACTACCGACTGTCTTAAAGCTGCAATTCTCATGGAGCGGGAAAAAACTAGGCGACAACATTTTGAATTCCCTGATATCGTCAATAGACAAACGAATTATTTAACCTTAGTAATAAGTAAACCGTTGATATTTTAAAATAGTTTATAAAATTCAACAATTTTTGTAGTGGTTTTGTAGAATTTTGTAGAATCTTGGAATACCAAAAATCAGTTAAAGGCTTAAATCCAAGATATTATTTAAATCGTGTTGGTCGATCTGATTAGATTACGGTCAGCGAGCCGAACGAGATAACCCAGAATAGAAGTGGTAGACAGAGTAGGGATGTCTTAAATCAGCAAAGAGACCACCGCTTCGAGGGAATGAATCCCGGACCAGTACATCTTAAAGTATAATTAAGTTAATAACACCGCGAAGTATTCCTCTTTTCGCGCAAATCAAATTTGAATTGCTCCAGCCTTCTCTGGAGGTAGAAATGAGCAAAAAGGATTACCCGAAATAGATGCAAAAAGGTCTACGGAACAGACCAAAAATGTTGGTGGGGCTGTTGCCCCTGGAGAGCAATTTAAGTAAATAAAAGGGACTCCAAAAAAGTGAGTTGGCTGGCTCCGATAAATTGCGGTAAGTATAAAGCGAGTCCTGTAGGAGGGCCCATTAAAAAGTGTTTTTTTTTAAAAATTGCTCAGCGGCCGGGGAGCGTGCTCTAAATTTACAATTTTCACAAAACCGGAGTAATTATCTAGGAAAAGTGTGTCAACAAAACTCACAGAGGAACTTCACGTTTCCCCCGGGGTGCCGTGGTTTGCTGACTACTCTCTCTTCACCTCGCTTGCGGCATACCCGAGTCTCATCTTTACCCTATTAAAGTTACCACCCCAAGTCGCTTTTATCGCAATCAGCAGCTTTTTGTGCTGAAAATAACCGAACAGAAAACACAAGGCGACCAGGAGCAGCAGCAAAGAGCGCCCCTAAAACAGTGGTCGCATCTCTGACGCCCCCGCGGAAGGGTAGTTGCGATGGTTGACTGATAAAAACACGGGGCCGATGGCAGGGTGCTTCTTTTGGATTTTTGCACTATTTCGAGAGGATGCACCTAAAATGCACTTTGTAAAAGGGTGGGGTGCTGGATTGTGCCGCGTGTTCGCTTTTTACCACCGGGACACAGTACGGCGCTATGCCGGAAGCCGGTGACATCATACCCTCGTATCTTGCTCTTAAAGCGCCGGATTACGTCGAAGGGAGGATCAGCTGATTTCAACTACTAAAACCAGCCATTTCCCTGTGCCTGTGTAGGAATTCTCCTTGTTGGTGTAATATGACCGTGACGTCACTACTGTGAGGGGAAATGTTCGTAGTATGCCAAAAATCCAGAATACGACGACGAATAGCACAGGCGCCGATTACCGAACCGAATCCAGAAAAAAAAGGGGGCATCGAGTCCGGGACGGGATCTCGAGCACATGGCGAATACGTTGGCAGCACGGGAAACGTTCTTGCTTCGTTCGCCAAACAAAAATTCGACTTCGGATGGTCGACATCGAGTTAAGGCCCAGTCGAAGTCGTCCTCAGTCAAGTTCCAGGTGCCGGAATCGGAGGACGTAAGAAAGTTGTTGCCTCGACTGCTGGCTGAGAAATACGATGGCTGAGTGAAAGCCGAGCGCGAAAATTTAAAAAACAAAAAAAAAAAAAAATACGTCAAAGGCGGTAAAATTAAAATCGGGAACAAGCACCCAATTTAAGGGCTATGGCATTAGTGACCGAAACAGACGAGGGGGTCTTGTTCGAGGGCAGTGGTGGCGCCATAGAGCATAGTGCTGCAGATATTTGGGATCATCAAATAACATTTGAAATTCCGTCGAATGTCGATCTTGAACGGATTAAAAATCTGGATAATTTCACCACCCTACTGCATAGGGTTGGAACGGGAGCTGGGCTCGGGCCCTATACCGGCGAGGACAGTGCTAATTTTCCGGACGTGAATAGTGACGGTGTACCGAGTGTTTTCGGGAAGTGGTCCAGTTCCCTCGACTATCAGATCGTTCTTAATTATTTGTGGATTGGTGTCGTGACTTCTTTGGTTATTATGTCTGTGGTCTTCATTGTGTTCTCCTGCTACTTCTACCGGAAATTTAAGGAATGGAAGAAATGCAGTAAGTCACATACTGTTTTTAATTTTCATTTAATTTAAATATCCTGAAAGGTTTAATTGATTGTCTGACTGTGACTATGGTATGCCCGGATATTACACACTCTATAGCCTAAGTTAAACTATTGCAATTCAATTCTAACTAATCGATTTAGACAGTCGTTACTTTCGCTCAATTCGAAAGTGTTACAGAACACTATCGACGAATTGGTATAACTTTAAATTTTAAATTGTCGACCCAAACGAAAAGAAAAACGAAATAAAATATACTAATTTTTTGAAAACGTTTAAATCTGCAGGGTCATTAAGAACATACCACAGATATTAACGGACAGATCAAATCTGCGGTTTACGGGCAATTTTTTTAAGAGAATTTAATTAATGGTTTTAAATCGTTTTAATTTTATTAAATCAACACCATTTCTAAAACTACATCTAATGGAACAATGAAAAACTAGATAAGTGAGAGTTGAACTCGCTTAGAGAGGGTTCCGTACGACGAATATGTAATCTACCGTGTTTTTTCTTTAAATATGACCCAAATTTATTTGTGGTAACTAAAAAGAAGTATGCATGGTACCGGATTATAGAGGGAAATTTCGGAATATATTTAGTAAGATTTTACGCACAATATTGCGAGATTTACCATGTTATTTTAAGACCAAAGACTTCTTATAGATTTTCCTGTAAAGAACTATTTTCTGTATTTTTTTCAAAATTTTAGTCTTAGTAGTTTCAGATATAAGGATGGGTCAATGGTTAATTTTCATCTATTTTCTGAAATAACTTTAAAACTATTTATTTTAAAATTATAAACATTTGAGACCCTTACTATACGCCATTTTATTTTATATGTTCGTATAATTTACAAAATCCATCAAAAGTGCCCTCATATTCAATACGTTATACGCCTGTGTTTAGGTCACAGAAATTTATATGTGTACCAAATTTCAACTTAATCGATCCAGTCGATTCGAATCAAATTGACTGTGATAGACGGACAGACAGACACATATAAGTGTTCCGTTTTCTAATTCGGACATACGATAAAATGAACACAATGTGGATTAAAATTAGAAACTAAGTCAACGTACTAAAAATTTAAATAAAAACATTAATTTCCATGGCCTGTTCTAGGAAGACACAATAAAAAAAAACGTAAAATTTACGTTATCTGTTCGTTAAGTGTTAAAAATTAATTTCATCTATTCAATACATCTAGCAATCTTACTAACTTATACAACAAGTTTGACCTACCTTTTTTGAAATATGCAATCTTTCCTTACTTTAAATTTTAACTAAAGCAGATGAATAAGTATCATTTTGACCACAAATCAAAGATTTAAATTTTTTATTATACTATCTCGAAATTTATTTTTCTTAATGATAAATCAAAAGTGATCTAACATCGGTTTTGTGATTTTTACTATTAATAAAATTTTTAATATGATAAAATGGGGTAAGATTAGAGTAGTGAAGTAAGATGGGGTACCTCTAAAATTTCCTAAACCAAAAGAATTACGAAATCGATAACATATTTATTACATGTGGCCATTTCGCCCCCTATTAATGTTGTGAATGACAAAGTAAGAGGTCTTCAGGGTCAGCGCGAGGCAGGTTCAGCGCGTTCACCGGAATCCAGCTTCGCATTGTGAAACGCTTCGCAATCTACGAAAAATCATCAGGCATATTGTAGGACTTTCTGCTGTAAAGTAGTTTGAATATTCGGATGTATATAGAAAATGCAATCGCATAATCGATTAATCGATAACAACTTGCTGCAACACTAACATTGAGTGCAATATTTTCTCTACCATCTTTGCATTAAAATATTTCGTTGCAGCGTAGAGTAAATTCAAAAGGGCATCAACACTCTATCGATACACAATTCAGCTTCAGGGACTACTACAAGGAATTTTACATTGATGCGGTATTGATGTATTTTTGAATTTACTCGTATTCCATATATTGGAAAAAAAAACAATCTTTCGGAAACATATCCAAATTTATTAAATACGTTATAAAATAATGTTAACTACACCAGTAACTGTGGCTTCAGTTGAATGGAGTTTCCCACGGTATAAACTAATAAAAAATGATCTGTGATAATCAATAAGCCAAAAACGATTTACATTTCTAGCTATTCTTTCAATAAAAAACGAAATAGCGATTAGTTCAATAAATGTTTATAACATTATCAAAGATTTGGTCAGCCTATGCGCTGAACTATATTAAATAATTCCGTATTGTGAAAACTTAAGTGCCGGAATTAAGTGTTTATTCTGACCCCACAAAAGGTCACGCCGACCCTCGGTCTTGTAGGTCTATCAGTTAAAAAAACCAATTTTTGCTCAGATCTAATTTAATTTGATTTAAATTTTGTTTTGAATTTATACCGTGAGTAGTTTATAACATACAAAGTTTTTATGATAAGCTGCATTATTTTCATGCACCGCACAAATAAGCTATTCAAATAAAAATTATTTATAATAATATTTAAAGGGGTCTTGGGTGGGATAGCTGGCTGAGCGGTTTGGCTGAAATGAACTAAGTATAGTATGCCATTCCAATGTTGTGGATTCGATTCCCACATGAAAACTCTGATTAAAACAAATAATAAACATAACACAGAAAGTTGCTGTATGGACTTAGTACCCGAGTGCATGAAAATAAGAAAGCAATTTAAGGTAGAATCACCAGGAAGGGTAAAAACGGGGTAGGTAAATAAAGACGAGATTCTACTTAACGAAACTTTAATTCTTATTATATTTCGGTTTTAGAATGGTGGAAAATTATGTTTAAGAAACTATGATACTAAATCGTACCTTGCCCTTAGGGGCAACTCATATTACCCCTTAGATGTGGGACAAGATGGGTTGATGTGTCATGTCCAATATTTTAGTTATTTGTTCTTATTATAGGAATTAATAAGAAGATTGATAATCCAAGGTTTGTTTAATAATGTTAGTTTGCCATAAAATAAAGAACGAAGAAGTTCTTGTAACTATGAAACCTTAAGTACTCCGTTTTGCCCTACATTTTCCTATCATAAAATAATTTGCAATATTCATTGTGGTCGAAAATTCTAAAACGAATCCTATGAAAACTATAAGATGTTTTTGTCTAGGTACTACAATATAACACTAGAGTTATGAAGGGAGTTATTTGGTCCCCTGTTAGTTTATTTTGACTTTGTCCTCGTCAAAAAAGTTCATTACATACCTTCTTAAGATTTCTTTATAGACATTTAAAAACCACATATAAATAAAGATTAACTAGGGTATTATCGTAAAAAACGTCATGAAATTTCTTAAAGATAATAAATTTGTATTAAACTCTAACTGTTCGAAATAACTACTTAGTAAATGGTAGTAATAATAAAATTTATTTGCAAATAAAATTTGTAAAGCACGTTTTTGAATATTTAGAATTGCAAAAAATTCCCATAAAAACTTAAGAAATTTATTCTAAAAAAATATTGAATGCAAAACTATATTTTTTAAATTTGCTGATCATTTCAAATCATCCCTGATTTTCAAGTAGTTATTTATTGGAACAAAAAAAGTTAGATACCTCTAATTGAGCACATTGATGTTACTGCTGGTCATATGGACATTTAACATTTATGCAAATTACAATAAAAGGCGATGCAATAACTGTCTCCGACTGTTAAATAAATGAAATGTCGCATTTTAGTTGGCAATTAAGGAGTTAAGTGCAAGGTGACATAAATAAATTAAAGACTCTTAAAAGACTTTGTAATGTCAATTAGCCAATTGCGTTCGCATTGACTTAGTCAGGTAAAACAGGTTTTGATCAGAAGATTCATGTTTTATAAATTCTATTCTATTTTATTTGAGTGTAAATTTTTTATAGTAATTCTATCGCGAATATCTCATTAACTGCAGCATGTACCGTGTTTATTAGAAATTAAGGAATACATATAAAATTTTTAGGCGGGATGGAATGATTACTTTTTAAAAAAATAAGTCAGTTGTGTATTTTAAAAGTTCTGGCATATGTTTAACAATGTCAGTTAAGTTTTACTTTAAACAAAAAAGCAAAAATTAGTCACGTATGGTGATCGGCCTTTTTTCATTCTAAATTATCTGAAATAAAAAGAACCCGAAGAAATTTGTTTAGAATGTAACTTCTTCGTGAACAAAGGATGTCTTTTAATAACCACTTTATTTTGATTAAGTATAAAACCAAAAACATAATTTTGTTTATCTCATATTGTCTTACTTTTTTTTTTATATCAATTTATCAAAAGATCCTTCACGAAGAAGATGTGTGTTCAAATGCAAAATGAATCTTTTGGGTTTATGTTTTTTTTTGATTTCAGATAATGCAACATGGAAAAATTGTGATCACCGTACATCAAACATTCTTCTGGGAGAACGTCTATAACTACGCTTTACTCTTAAATATTTTCTTCTAATATAAATTTAATTAAGAATTGTGAAACATGTACAAATAAGTAAAACATTCTTATTACAATTTTTGACTTTCCTTGATTTAGCTTCCTCTTCCATTTTTAAAGGGGGGATATACCTTCTCAGGCTGGGAAAATATATGACGATTTTTATGATTTTCGTTTTTTAAAGAACGCTTTATCCAATGTCTTTGAAATTTTGGATATTATTTATTCATGCCTTTTGCAATTACAGACGTTTTTATTTTTTGTCAAGTAATTCTAAAATAGTGCTAACATTATATGGGCAAAAATAAATATTATAAAAATTCTAAAGGTATCTCCTTAAGCAATCAGTTTAAATAAACTCCAAACATAATCGTTTTGAATGAAATAACTTGAAATTACCCACAGTCAATAAAATACAAATTGCATATCATCGTTCCATTCGATATAATGCGAAAATAAGCATATGCTAAACCAAATTAAATGGCAATCTAATTTATCACGAATATGTCCCTGCCGCTGACCCATATTCGCTTAAATTGACCATAAATTCCCCCTCATGATCCCATCGCTTGAATTAACCGCGAAAACAAAAGCGAGTCAACGGACGACGAGACTAAACCGGACCGGCCAAAAACTCAAGTATCTTCCAGTGCCAAACAAATGGCTTGGAAAATCTTTTTATTTTCCTAGGAGTGGTAGGAGCGATGGGAGTGAACTGGAAGAAATATTCACTCGTGTCCTTAAGCAAATTATTTCCTCTTTTCTGCTTATTTTGTCTGCGACGACGGTCCAGAGCTAGGGCAATCCTCCCGTTCATCCTTAAGCACCCGTCAATAGCCTAATTTTGAAAAATTACTTTCGGGATAGCCATCGTGAACTCGATGGAAGCGGGATCGATTTTAATTTTTTTTTCACTCTTGTGCGCTACAAACTCAAGAACGTATCGAGGTCGGGCGAATTTTTAAAGTAGTCTTGAGTGGATTGAACGTTTTTGGCCCCCGGAGGAGGAGTGGTCGACTCCCGGTTGCATATTTTGCCATCTTTTAGGGTTTGTTGGCAAGTGTATCCAGGATTTTGATGAATTGCGTTTTTTTTGCGGCCCAATGGCAAATTGGAAAATCTTGTTAAATGAGAAAAATCGCCTGTTGCTGCCGGGTGTGACTCCACTTAGAGGTGTATCGGAAAATGCACGGTGAAGCATGCTAGCCGACAGGAATGAATTTAATTTTTTTTTACCCTTGACAAAAATTCGATTAATTAATATCCCGTCCCGGTTGAGAAATTCGAACGGCGCCGACAGGCTTATTGTTGCATGTGCAACATACAATTTGTGTTCAGGTGTTAATGGCAACCCCCGGTCCTGATTCTGGAATTAACCGGGACCATGCTGCTTGCTCATGGAGTCCCAACTCACTTTCCCAATAACGTTCGAAAATCCTGGCTACCCGCCGGGATTGATCCGGCCGCCACATGAGAACGTTTCTGATTGGGTGCGATGAGTAATGGTCCTTGTTTGAGCACTAAAATTTGACGACGGACGTTAATGTGCGAATTTTGGGCCCGAAAAGTGCTACTACGTCGTGTTTGCTTGGTGGAAGCTAAACATAAAATGGATTTTCCGATGTGGAAATTATCGACACCGGCGGCGGTGTGCGGACACCGGAAAATGCAATTTCAAAGGGCCGTTGGACACGCTAATGGCAAATTTCATTTGAACGCGGTCTAATATAGTAAAAATCAAATTAATTGGACAATTCAATTTTTGGAACGAATCATGAGATTTATCTACTATACCGACTCAATCCGATATTAAAAAATTAGGTACTTTAATAATTAAATTATGTTGAATTATAAGGCGTTAGTCGAAGAATGCATTATTAGAAGACCAAAACTTAATAAGATACACGACAATGGTACAGGCAAATTAGAACGCTGCTTATTTCACTTTTACAGCTAAAACTATTGCTTGAGAACGGCACAATGTTTAATACTTTGAAACATTATGTAAACCAATTTGTATTTGCAGACAAGCACGCATTCAGGATTTAAATTAATCCTTTGCCTTAAAACAACGTGTGGGAGACGTGATTCCCTTTCTGTGCCTAAAATGAGAAGCTCGTATCAGACACGTAGTTTCTTGTTCTTGTGAGAAGATCCATATCCAACAGATGATTGTTTCTATACGAGAATGCTTATGTTTTTACGTTATTGTTATTGTTTGTCACAGTTGCAATATAAAAATGGTGTGGTTTTATTAAATTGTAAATGTCCATTGGTTTGCGTAAAATGTTTCCTTCTGGTCACTACGAATGAGAATAGCTTTCATCGAAAGTGACTCTCATAATTGTCGCTTAATTCATAAGCCAATGGATTAATATTTTTATTATTAAAGGTATACTCAGAAACAAATGGCATTATAATGACATTAGTTTAAATTAAAACATTTAAAATATTTAAAACATTTTACAATAAATTGATGTCGTAATATTAAATTTATAAACATCTTCAATCAAATTCGACCAAAAATAGCATCGCATTAACATTGCTAAGGAGCCGCGACGACACAAATTTGCTCCAGAGGGTCATAACTGGTGCCGAATCATGGGTTTATGGTTATGACGTGGAAACCAAAATTTGATACAAATTCTTTGATCAATTTCTTGGAATAGACAAAAATTGAAGACGAGCCAAAACACATCCAAGAAAAATAGCTATCAAAAATTAATTGAACATTCAAAATAGTCGAACTTATCAGCATAAGTGAGGGACATGAGTACCAACATAACACCATAAAAAAATCAAAAATCAAATGTACGTAGCCCGCGGAAATTCAAAATTCGCGATACTTTTTTGAACAGACGTCGTATTTTGCAAATTTACTTTCTCTTAGTGTATATTGTAGTGGATCGAGTTACTTAAGGTTTTATATTTTATTTCTAGATTTTCACGATAAAGCAAATTATTTTATACCTATACGGTTTTGTGTAAAACTAGAGGAACGACTTAATTTCGGCTACGTTTCTTTGGTTCTTTATATAGAAATTCGTATTAAAACACAATAGGATGAATCAATAAATTTCAATATAATCTTCATCTTTTTGTCATTGCTAATAAAAATATATGTTATAAAATTATCATTCAAATAACTCTGCTTAAATAAAAACAGTAAAAAGTACTTTAATGTTATTTAAAATTCATAAGCTTGAAGTAATTAATTTTCTTTTCTACTCGGCGTATGACTGAAAATAACCTCATGAATATAAAAATTCAATTTATAAATTAAAGATATTAATTTGCTTTTTCAAAATTAAGTACGTGGTTTAAATTTGCATTCGAAATATGAAAGGTTTTACGGAAAAACTGAGTTTATAAATCAAAAAAAAAAAAAAATATATTAGAATAGACGAAGTATTTCTTTCATTACTGTAATTATAGACATTAAAAAAGAATTTTAAGACTTAATAACTTTCCTGTCATAAAAATAATTAAAATTCACATGAACTTGAATTGTCCAGTAATATCATAATATCTTTATGTCTTTTACATTAAAACCAAAGGCTTATTGCTACAGTAGCAGAAAGATAAATAACACATCTATCTAGTCGAAGTTTTGAAGATCACAATATTACAGAAATTGTTTATAATCTTTAGAAGTTAATTTAGTATTAGAGGATAGCCTTTATTGCTTATTGTACTGCTACATCTGTGTTGCATACGTTCTACAAGCTGTTGGTAACGTTGAAAAAGGATCGACTACCACGCATTCTGAATGTTTCGCTATAATTCGTCTAAAATCCCATTTTTCATTTGTCGAATTAACTTATCCACATCGTTCCAAAGATTTTCGATTAGATTCAAATTCGGGCTTTGTAGTGAGGGTCCTACAAACCCATCGATTGATTTTTCTACAAACCAAGACTTTAATGAAGTATGCTTTGGCTCGTTGTCATGAATAAATTTCGACGTAACTGGTAAGTTTTTAAAGGCATATGGTTCCATATAAGTTTTTAGGATATCTCTATACTGATTCTGATCCATTTTTCTTGATATTTTCACAATAGGGCTATGTCAGGAAAATGCTGTCCATACCATAATAATATATGTCCATCGCCGTGTTTTATAGTCTTAAAGGTGATTCTTGGATTAAATTCTTGTCCTTGGACGTGGACTTTACCATCTGAGCGGAATCTATTAAATTTCGTTTCGTCACTCCAAAGGGCATTTTTCGAAAACGAAAGTAGCTTTCTTATGTACTCCCTTTGAAAATTCTAATCGTCATCTAAAAGTCCAATATCTACACCATATCCTGTCTTAAATTCTACCTTAATAACTTCAGAGCTTTTGAAAGGGTCCCTTCGGTTACTCTCACCTTTTCTCGATCCATGGTTTTTGTGGTTTTTCTGTTGCATCGCTTTCTTGGTCCTCAAAGGTTTCGCATATGGGACTATAAACAATTTTTCGCAAATTTTCGTCTAAAAATTCAGCAATTCCCGTAATTTTTTTTACTATTTTCAAATAATTTGAAGATGAGCCTCTCTTTTTACAAGAGTGCAATGATGACCTTTTCCCATAATTAAAATTTAGCAGAAATTACCTCAATTTCAATTATTTTAAATAATTAATGATAAACTTACTAAACTTAGAATTAACAAGGTAATCTTATAAAAACAAATGAAGTATTATAATAAGGTTTTTATATTTCTCCTCAAATTTTAGGTACCTCTTTACAATTTTAACAGATCAGTACTGCTAGGGCACATGAAACTTACTTATTTTTCCGCCACTGTACATATCTCTTCTCATAAAGGTATACGAAAACTTAGATTGTATTTTTTGAATCATATTCCTTTCAAAAAATTCTTAAGATATTTTGTCCTTCATTTCGTGCTCTGTGAATGTGTGTCTTTCTTTTATGAAAACCCGAGTATGTAGGTTGAAAAGGTTTCAATTTAATAGTTATGAAACAAGATTACATGTTTTATCAGAAAGAGACAAAATGTGATTACTCAGCATTAAACCTTTGAGGGTAGAAAATCTAAAATAGAAGTAACCTTCTAAAAAAATAAAAAAAATATACCGAGAAAGGAAAAACTCATTTTGCCCGTTAAAAAATTGACTCACGAAGGAATTTCCCATGAAAATATAAGAAAATCGCGAATAAATAGGGAAAGTCATTACATCTCTGCAGTGCACCATTGCGGATCTCAGGAATATTTCACTCGTCCCCCATTCCGCGCGTAATATGAAAAAAAAAGTCTTTTAAGGATGCAAAACTTGTTACAAGTCACAGTCATCAGCATGCATCTAGATGCTGTCGTCCTAAAAAAAAATATATATATATATAAATATATGAAAAAAAAGGAAAACAAATTGGAATGAGACCCAGACTCCCACTCCGCTAGAGAAAAACTTTATCGATAAAGTTTTCTTTTTAGTTTTCATATCGTGAGAACTCGGCGAGAAAACTCATTTGCATGATTTTCTGACATAAATTACAAATTCACAGAATCGCAAAATTTTCCTGATAGGTTGCGAGAAGATTTTAAAAATGCCGTAGATATCTTTAGGTCTTTTTGTAGTTTAAATTTTATTTCAAAGTCAAATTTGTTTGAGTTTCATTCTGCTTGAATACATCAGGCAGAGAAAGGAACTTTAAACCGAAACTACACCCACCGTAGGGTACATTTGTTTCGATACAATTTCAGTCGGCCAATAGTCGGTAATTAAAGCGAAATGGCTATAAAACGCAATTTCATTCATTTTGCGAGCAATGCGAACCATCTAAAAGTGCCAAGATATATGAAATAATTGCGAACATGTGATGTTATAAAAACTTGAAACCATGACTGCCCGGTCAATAAAAGGCACATTTGTGACCTCCGTAAGCCGAGCAACTGCATGTGAACTTGGCTTTAGGCGATGGCTAGTGGCGGCCTTTATAGCCAGACAGTCACAACCAAACGACCTGTTTAATGTGGGCGACCCTGGGAGGATACAGTCGCCGCAGCGCTGACCGATGTCCTCCTCAGACCCGGTTCTCGAACCCGGCTCCGCCGCGCCTCCTGTGATAAGGGGCACCCATACCGAGAATAGTTCAATAAAACATGAAATTTTTATCATTCGCTTAATTGGCACGACGAGCTGATACAAAAATAGTACGAGCTAACAAAAGCCATAGAGTCCTGCTGGTTTCACAGGATTCCTCGGTGGGATTGGGTGCCCGATGCACTTCCTCTCCGGCTGAATTTGAACAAATGACTCCTGGATCCAGGAGCGGAAGGGACATGGTTTGGTGGTTTGAAACTGCCAACTGCTGGATACTGAACAGGCGAACTCAATTGGTATTGACATTGGTATTACTTCTCAAAAGTTTTTATGGTGCCTATAAAGTAGGACAGCATGGGAGCATTGTCCTGTACAAAAAAAGCTTTGCACATTTTAGTAGGTTGCTGTCCGGTGGTTAAATGATGTTAATTTTGTCATTATTATGCTATTACAGAATAAAATAAACTGTTTTTGAACTTTAATAAAGTTGGTTTCTCCACAAAGTTCCTTAATACTTTCCCCGCAGGGGAATTTGCACTTTTTATAGTATAAACCAACAAATGCATACCACTCTTCTATAACAAAAGAGGACAATACTTATACGAAAACGCATGTTTCTTAACACCATGCATTTTTTCTTCTTTCATAAATTTTAAATAGGTACTTCCCATTCTTCGTCTTCAAAAAATTCTGTGCCTTAGAGGCGAAGGCATGTTGAAACTCTTGACCTCTTTCTTTAAAATGCTGTAAATTACATAAAAAGACGGACAAGTGCGAGTAGAATTCAAGCCTTGAAGGTTCCGTGCCATTACCATATCCTATCTAGTTAATAAGTAGTTACTATTTAAATTGAATCATTTATCACGTAATAAGTCTATCATTTTGACTTATTTATACACCAAACGTTCTCTCATACATCGATATACCCTACGGTTAATTCTCCAAATGCAAATGTAAGTTTGTAATCACAAAGAAAAAAGTAGAAAATTAATTTTTATATGATATAACTACAAATTAACGATTTTCGGATTTTTTCCTTTACTTGTCTATGAGACCTTGCTTCTTGTAAAATTTCATGATTCTAGGTCAACAGGAAGTATCCTATTGGTTTTGATAAAAATTGTCTTAGAAGCTTATTTCGTTTACAGCTTTAAGGGACCATAGACCTAAGTATTTGATATTAATTTCATCTTGATACCTCAACGCGTTCCTAAAAGAAAGGGACAAACAGATAGATAGACGGACTGCAAAGTTATTCTATAAGGTCTCCTTTCTTTTATGAGATACGAAACCCTAAAAATGAAGAAAGTATGCAACAAATTGAGTTTGAAGTTTACTTAGGGAAAAAGCGATAAATATTTAACATAAGTACTTCTCATGATATTTAAATTTGGAATTTTGAAAATTGGTATTTTTTCAACACAATTTTTAGTACATTTACTAAAAACTTTATCAAATCAAAACCATAAGTAAAAGGCATTTGTTTTTTTTTTCTTTTAAAAATAAACTCCGGAAAAATCCTAAAAATTAACGAATTAAAGGTACATAACTAAGGGTGAGAGTAATCAGATAATAAAGACTAACAGATATAGCAAATATTTTAAAACGCATCCGGACCGATATTATGGAAAAGCATTAATTTGTTTTTACAAAGCCCTTAAAGATTTGTAAATTCTGGTTCGGAGAGTTTTGTTTAGGTTTGTCTTATCGAAAATAAAAATCAAACACATATTTCTTATCATTTAGAATATCACCATTGTGTGGTGTACCAAAATAAAATAATTTTAATGAAAATTTCAGAAATAAAATACTGGTCCGTTTTAAATTGCGAAATTTTAAACTTTTTATATAGTTTTTGATTTTAAAAAATATAAAGTTTTACAGATGACAACCAATGGTATACAGAATAAATTGGTTTAATGTTTCACTCATTCATTAAGTGAAGACTATAGTGCAACCCAGGACTAACTGAAGTATATTCAAAACCATCAACAGATAAACTTATCTGTTTTCAAATGCTAACAAAATCTTTTGTACAATTAGAAGTCGATTTATTACCACTAATGGCATAATACCATCGTAAAATTGCATTGAAACCTCACCAAGAGTACAGACCCGAATTAAATATCCGACGGTAAAATATTTTCGAAATAGGCACCTGTAACTTTTAACAACAGCAAGAGCCGAAACTCTCAAGAGGTACCCACAGAAACGGGTACTTGACTGCTGCAAAAGAGAATGTCATCAGTGGAATACTACCCAGATGAGTCTAAATTGCGTCATAAATTCAGCACCTGCATTAAAATGTAGTCATTGCTGGCTATTAGCCATATTTTTGTTTGCATACTAATTCCACTATTCACGAACCTGCAGAAAATATTTCCACAGATTGACGCAAATAACCTCTCACTCGTTAGGATATCACTTTTATGGATGGGGTGATCTTAGATAATAGCTTACGACTATCGCTACGTTACCAATATTTACCAAACTCTTCGATCTCAGAGTTAAAAGTACCCGAGGTCTGATGTCTATCGTTTACTCTCAGCCAAGCCACCAAAAACACGCTTAGATTATAAAGTGTGATAGTAAGATAAAATTTAAAGTTCTAGGAGGAATGAACTGGCCGCAATTTTAACTCATTTCTATGGCACGTAATAATTTTCTCCTAAATATAGAACTACTCTTCACCAGCTCTACTGCATTCTTCTCAAATTAGGCACAGGTGTGCCTTGTAAAGTTATAATTAAAATCATTACTTAGTCTGGTTTCTTCCTTTAAGATATTTTTTTTTCCTAGCAATTGCCTTCATAACTTTTCAGTAAGACCGTTTTAAGCTAAAGTCCAGAAACAGAAACAGTCTGAGGAAGATAAACGCACTTCGAGGGAGAGTTTTTAAAAGCATTTGATTGACGTATCTCCTCCCTTATCCAGAAAAGGGAAACCGTTCTAGATGTAAATGTTTTCCTCAAGACCAAAAATAAGTGAAACCTCATTATCTCCGATCAGATGGAGATTGTCGGGGGTGGCTAGCGGAGCCTTCGCTGACAGGGACATGATGAATTGGTCCCGGGGCTGCGCTGCCCTTTTGTCGCTGTTTTCTTTTTTTCGGCTATTGTGTATTATTTTGTGGTTGTGCCCATTCAATTTTATTCGAATTTAAAATGTGAAAAGATTCAATTCGTTATCAAGCTCATTGTTGCTATTTTCCTCTTTTCCAGATAAGGACATTCGATCGCAACTGCCTGGTGACTTGTTCCCGCCGCAAGTGTCCGATGGGGGCTACTACCAGATGGAGTCTCCCCCCTGCTACACTATCGCAACAGGCCTTCCCAGCTACGATGAGGCTCTGCTCCAGGCTCATTTCACATTCGGGATGAGATTCGTATTGCCCTGGGAAAGTTCTACGGGAGGCAGATATCAGTGGGACGGAAGCATGTTGCAGGATATCAAGGAAATTGAAAATCGTAACAATCGGCTGGGCCCAGGTGATAGGGCCGGGAAGGAGCCCGTCACCTGCACGGAGGTTGTTGTCATTTCCTGATATTAGGGACATTTCTAGTTGAATTTTTTTTAAAGACTGATTTCCTTGGTTCCCTTCCCTTCCCTTTTGTATATATTGCGGTTAGGATGTTCTGTATATAGCGCGCTAGGTGGATCCGCGGATCGGTCTGGACGTTTGGTGTCTTTGGTTTGATTGCTTACGATTTTGTACATAAACTGCACCGGAGACCGGCCGTTTTCGTTCAAGTGATAAACTCGATCAGTTTTGAGATAAACCTTAAGGCAAATTTTATTTATTTATTTTGTGAGATATGTAAGATGTGAATTTTATGATAAAACATATATTTTGGAATTTTGGATTTTTCTTTATCTAGTACCCTACTCTCTTCCAGGTTACACTCTTGCGATTTCCTACTATTTTCGTTCAGGAAAATAAATCTTATAAATTTTTAGGTATTAAATTATTTACACAAGGACACAGCGTTACAAATTATTCAAACCTTATTATCATAGATTCGAGGATGTTTGGTTTTTGAACAGGACAATGCCACATGTTACTTTACTAATAAATATAAAAATAACTAATAGTAAAAATAGGCTTACTTCTACGGAGTGGAAACTTGCAATTAAGCAATTCGGTCTAGTACAAAATATGAAAAGAAAACGAGTTTCGAATTTCACAACATATAAACAAATTATGGTAAACAAAACTAAACGGGATCAAAAAAGTTAGTTTTTAATAATATTTTAGGTAAAAATACTGAAAAGTTATTGAGATAAACTGAATATACCTCTAGAATTCGAATATATTCCACAATTTTTTCGGTACATGTTTAAGTCATTTCGTACTTCATGGCTTATGCCATTCAAGTTTGATGAGACATGTGAAGTTTTAGTTAAATTCACAGCATATCCCTATAAAAGTTACTGCAATATCAATTGTATAATGCAATGTATTTCTGGATAATTTCATATATTATTATAGTATTTTTTAACTATTCTATTAATGGATAATTTCTAAATCGAAATCGAGTTGACGAGATCACTAATTTAAGTGTAATACTAGATAGGAAATTTACACTTTCAAAACACATTAATCATATTGTTTTCAAAGCTAACAAAATACTTGGATACATAAAGAGAAATATCAAAAAATTCTCTAATATTTTTACTATCAAATCCTTGTTTATTTCTTTATTAAGGCCCTTAATTTAATATGCATCTATTATTGCGACTCTACACTTTAATAGACTAGAAGCGGTGCAAAACTAAATTCACTAAATTTACAAAACGTTTTATACCGTATATTAAATTAGAAGAATTCAGATATGCTTTCATACAAAACACGTTGCATTTTGTTTGGCTTACCAACGCTGAAATACAAACATGATGTTAGTTACGCCTTATTTACTAAAGATTTGTTATGTAGTGATTTACATTTATTTATTTCGCTTAATTCAAGCTACAGAGAATAAAAAATGTAATCAATTTAAAAATAATAAAAGTAACTAAAACTAAGATTAGAACTGCGTTAGAATAAGGGGCAGCAATACAGATATGAAGTGGAGCAGACTGGAGGTACTAATTAAGATAGTAGGACTGGATGGTACAAGGAGTGTTTGATCGATCGATCGTTTTTATCGATGTGAAAATACGAAAGGCGTAGCATTTTTGTAAAGGGTTCAAAGTGACCATAGTTGGTACGGTGGGTATCTAGGCGGAAGATTAGAAAGGATCACACATTGCGAGGGGTTGGCATTGAGCGAAATGCTATGTAGAAATTCGGGGCAGTCGATAGTGTCAATTAGGATTTGGTGGACGTATGTCCGCGACGTCACAACGCAATGCTAGGTGCTGGAGGTTAATCAATTTCAATCGGTCCTCATGAGGAGGAAGATTAAAGTTATCAACCCAAGGAAAGTCGCGCAATGCGAAACGAAGGAACCTACGCTTAACAGCTCTAATCCTATTAATAAGTGGGATATTCAAGTAGGGGTCTGATATCAACTGTCCTAAATTACTTTCTATGATAAATACATATGCTTCAGAAAAACCACTTCGTTCCAAAATCTTTTTAAATGTTTCATCATACCGAACTAATTCTGATTCTCAAGAAACAGTCACTAAATGCATTACTAAGTTTCATTTTTTTCAATCATAAGATAGATCTGCTATTTTCTAGACCTCATATATCTGAAAAAATCGTAGAATAATATTAATTTTGACTAAATAAATAAATAAAATACATAAGATGATATTTAAAAATAACTCCTGCAAAAGTTTTCAATTTAATGACTCAGATAATCACTTTGTGATAAAAGTACCACTTGTAAAAGAAGAACGCGATAAGCTGTTTTTCAAGCAGCTTATGCATGCATACTCCAATTGGGTAATATTATCTCTTTTAAAATTTGTTTTTGCATATTTCTCATCCTCACTGTTGACTCTAAATGAACATTGGTACAAAATTTATTAAAATTAAAGATAAGTAAAAAATCACAAGATATTGTGGCATAACAACTTTATTTTATTTATTTTTCTTAATATGCGCACTTTATTTATTTTCATAATCCTTCAACCTGTACCACAAATATAAATCTACAGCTGATTTTTAAGTGAATGTCCGCGATATTCCAAGATCAACCGTTACGAAATCCGAGCAGGTAAATATTTTCACCTGGATTTCTACGAGTTTTGCAACTTGGGTGAGCTTTACCATTCGTAAATTTCACTCTTACCGCCTCCGCTCGATACGTGCAAAGATTCGTGTCATTTGCACCGGGGCTAGAGGTCTTAAGGTTATTTCTTTTTTTGTTATTTTTCCTCATCATTATTTTATTAAATTGGATGAGTTTTACCTGCTTTGGCGCGAAAACAGTTTGTGTGCGCCACAGTTACCTCTTTAGGTATGTGAGAATTGCTAATGCCTTAGGTAAACACTCGGAATCAGTGCAAAGTAAAGTTTTCCTTTCAGAGCTGATAATTACTGCTCTCAGTTCAGGTGATAAAGCATTCCACGTGTATGGTGAAAATTGTGCGAACTACGACGGGACAATTTAATTTGGAGCACTCTTACCGCATCGCGCCCCATTTAGATGAGTGAAATGATTTAGGATTTTGGAGATAGTTACGGTCCGAAGGGTGGGAGGTTGTGTCTTAAAGTCATTCCTAAAATATGTGGGTTATCAGTTCGCAGCAATTAGTCAGATGCTAAATTTTCAGATTCCCTATCTAACTTTTGTTTGTTGTTTTACTAATTTGTTATTTCTGTCTAATGCCTTAAAATTACTTAATTCGCTTTCACGTTTCAAATGAAATTCATTTGTTCATTGATGGCATTCCTAACAAATGTTTGTTATATGACTAGTCTTTTATGGCAAGTTATTTCTAATTTAATTTTATGAGTTACTGGAAGTACGTTTAAATGGCTTGCCTTGTGCATTATCATTTTTACTACTGTTTTTTTAACGATGCAATTGCAGACAATAAAGCTTTCATTATCCTCACTAATTTAATAGGAAAATATTTAGTAAGTTTATGATTTACCTTATATAATTTTCTTGAGTGGAGTTTACAAAACAAAATCAATTGTTTCAATTTTAAAGACATTACCCCTCCTGTTGCTGTGCTTCCTACGTAACTCTGCCAATTCAGCACTGGCGAATTAGTACTGGTTTTTCTAAATTCTAAGCATCAAATCAACTAAAGTAGCAGAACTGAAGTAGTCAGCTGTGCTACTTTAATCAGAGTATTTACAATATATTCAAATTTAGCACACCCTTCTACTTTATCTCTGCCAAATACCTATGTGGACATACATAAGTAGGGCCAATGTTAAAAGTTCTTTAAATAAATTTTATATAATCCGGCAGTTTGTGTAGTCGGATCAAAGTCAAAACTGTTATTAAAAGTTAATTATAGTCTCTAAGATATACAGTGAACATCGTTCTTATTACATTTTAGACTAGCACCACTTTCAAAATTAACAACTCAGTACTTATATTAGCTCCCCGTTCAAATCGGATTGAAAAGAGCTTATAAAGGGAATTTGTGTACAAAAATTCCTTAATAAAATTGCTAAAATTCTCATAAATTCGTTTTTCCAACCTTTTACCGCACATAACATCAAAATAGTTCGATTAATTCTAACCACTTGGAAAGATCTGATATGAACGGATGCGCCAATAAGACTAATTGACTTCTAGGTAGGTAAGTATATAATTATTTATTAGTTGTGTTTAATACCTAACTACTCAAATCGATAGCCTGAATAAGTTTTTTTATACCTTGCCGAAACTACTTGATTTTATCTGATGATCTTTTACCTGATGAGAAGCGAATTTTATATAGAAAAAAGAGCCCTTTTTCCGGAAAAAAACTCTGCCCTGGCCATAAAATAAATTTGTAATTTCTGAAATTTTGTCTAGACTACGAGGACATGTTGGCTTTTCATAAAAAAATAAAATCAGGATATGTCCGGAAGGAATAATTCGAGCCACAGGGTGGAGAAGTTGAAGTTTTGATTTTGGAGACGGAAAAGTCCCAATTGAGAAAGAATAAAATTCGAAAGCATTACCTTTTAATTCTATGTAGTTCTGTTCCTGTTTTTTATAGCAATCGAAATTGTAGTATTATTACGTATTTTTGTACGATAAACAATCAGCTAGTAGTAACTTAAAGTCCTAAGGTGCACGTCACAGAAGGTGTGAAGGGTGTAATTTTATACTTGTTTTTTAGCTATCTGTTTAGCAATAAATACATCAAATTCAATATAATTTTCGAGATATATGAAGCCTACATTAATTAGAAATGATGATATTTAATATCTTCTATTTGTCTTCAGTAAAGTTATTTATTATAGAAGTAAAACTAGCATGGTAACGTGGCTGGTCTATAAGCAGTACTGCTTAAAATATTTTCGCATTTCCATAAATTCCTACAAAGTTTTGTTTTGAGAACTGCGTCATTTTATACGATTTCAGAATAAGGTGACTTAAATTTTTTCATAGATATGCAAAATTTTTTTTTTGCTTTTATTGATTTATACCAAACCTTGACCGTTTAATACCACGTGCGTAATCATAATCAGTAAAAAATTATACCAAACGCGACACGTGGCCTTGCGGATATCATTCCCCTTCCAAATTACTCCGCACCTCATGGTCTTTAACTACCAAAGGCGCGTTTTCCTTTCGTCTACTTCTGCCATTTGATAGAAATTTATTACTTCCTCAGGAAATGTTTTTCCTTCCAAGAAATACGAACATTTCACTCATTTTAACTGCTTACCCATCGTATTGAAGGAGCTCTTCTCACCTTCTCTTGAATGAAAAGATATTAAAGTGACAATGAATGATTTAAATTATTTATAAATGGCTATTACTTCTCTAATAATTTTATTATAATTTTTCTTTTTTATTATACTACCAAAAATTTAAAAATTCATACTGATTGTGAAGCAATTTTCGATAGCACCACAAAACCATGTTCAAAATGCACTTTTATGTCTCACAAATTTCAGAATGTTTAGATTTCTACTTGGTATTGTATAAAAATGCAAATTATAAAAAGTGCTCAAACTCAAAATGGAAAATCTCAGTAAATAAACAAACAGAGTTTTGAATAAAATTTACATAAAAAAGAAAAAGTAAATAAATAGCCGGTTATTAGACCAGCAATAGGTGAAAGGGCGGTGACATAATGTAAACCAGTAAATAGCCGTTTAACCAGCAGAAGGTGAGAGTAGCGAGGTTGGATCATAAAAGTGTCCATTTTCAATTTTATTAATGGTAAAAAATATGTTTATATTCTAAATATTGATTCCGGTTTAATCTAATCTGCATACCCATAAGCTTGTGGGAATCTTAATCTGATGTCGCTTTTGGCTGGTATCGCTGACCTACTTTTCACTCTTAATTTAACAAATTATGATGAAAACAACATTTTTTGTTACTAATTAAACACCCAAAATACGGTTATTGACCTTTTCAATACTCTTTGCGATTAGGGACGTTCGTGATTTTTAAATAAAATTTACAGAGAAATTAAATTACTTAGTAGAAATATAAAAAAAATGTAATTTCTAAAATGTCCAGTGATAAAAACTTTATGTTTTGAGTTTCTAAATAGAAAGGAGAGAAATTGTATTAGACGTATATCGGTATATTATTTCCTTTCTTAAGTTCTCTTCCTTCCAGCCTTTCTTAAGTTCTTTTCCGAGTAACTAAATCATATAATTTATTTTTATTAAATATAATTTTAAGAAACAAAAATTGGAAAAACCTACAATAAAAACACAATGAATTTTAATCATCAAGGTGCCATTGAAGGTACCTATTTAAATTTTAATAGTTCATCGTATAAGCGAAGGATTCTTGACCATTTTGGTGGTAACAGCCCCGTAATTTTAATATAAATAGAGTTCTTTCCAGTTCCCTAGTCTTTGCAATTTGTCCCCGAAAAGAACAACTCTATTCAGCAGCCGCATGCAATATTTTAAGGTCGCCGTGAAGAGGACAATACCCGAGAGGATTAAGATCTCCTTCCTGAAGGATTCATACGTACCTCTGATGTCCGACAGCGTTAAAAATCTGGCAAACAATCATACGCAGGCAGAAGTTCCAACTGAGATCGACAATAGATCCGAGTGCACTTCTTCCTCAATGCGCCGCATTTCGCTATTATTCCCGAAGGAAGCCAAATGGCCTCTAGAGCTGCCTGCTGGTCTCAAGGTAGCTAAATTCTTGGCGTGACGTATTGATCTTTGCCTTGTTATGGCCTGTTTTGAGCTGCACAAAGGCGTCATTAGAGCCGTCCTTTCCCGGCTTACCGATTTCTTTGAATTATCTTCAGTTTATGGTCGATCAGTGAAATTGAAAACCTTTCGAATCTGCTAAGTTAGACATGCACTGTTAAATGGATTAGGATGTCCCTGCAACAGGAGGTTAATTCGGAGGGCTAAGTCGTTTTATGCTGCCTACTGTGGCGGAAACTTAAATCGGGCTCAGTTACTTGCATTTTTTCGTTATTAGAACCGTCATTCCTGAGAGTATTTTAAAATTAAATCTGTTTTATGTTCTTTCCTGAACATTTTACTATTTCTTACTCTAATATTATTATTTCTGTCTTCTTTTTATTTTATGTTACAAGAAGTAATTTCAATTAAAAGCCTGTTAAAAGCAGTCAAGCAGACTATTTTTCTAACGAAACTAAAGAAATATAGAATTACAAATGAACATATTTGCCTCTTCTGGTCTTAAAAATTATTGCTAATTTATAAAATTTTGCTCAGACTAAGAAAACTTGTCCTGCTTTCGGAGAAAATTAAAAGTAGGGTGTCTCCCGAAGGAATATTTTGACCTACAGCATTTAGAACTATAGAGAAAAATGGCACATTTTTTTCTGGTTTTAAGCAATTTTTAAGGTTCCAGGCGTTGCCGCGCTAAAAGACCTACAGTTTTGAAAAGCCCTTTAGTTCTACTAAGTAACTGCGCCGGAAAAATATGAAAGAAGAAAAAAAAATATTTGTTTCAATTTTCGCTAGTGGCAAGGGCTCAGCTGGCTAAAATGGCAAGGGGTTAGCCCATAATTTTTTTAGGTCGTATTCCTTGCCGGATCTACTTAATTTAAGGCTCAAATAAAAGAGCTGACCCTCAGCTGTCCAAAACAAAAAACCGCAGTCAAATCGGAGTTAAATTAACCGAGTTATTAACTTTTACCTGATGAGAGGCGAATTTAATATAGAAAAAAGCCGTTTTTCCGAAGAAAACTCTGCCCTGGCCCTAAAATTAATTTATAATTTCTGAAACTTTGCCCAGACTACGAGAACATGTCCTGCTTTCCAGAAAAAATAAAAACAGGGTACTTCTCAAGGGAATATTTTGAGTCACAGGGTGTGGAAGTTGACTTTTTGGATTCTGGAGTCGAAAAATTCCATTTTCACAGGAAATGCTCTCCCTTATTCATAAGAGGTATTCTTACTAGTTATCCTAAATTATTAGCCTTAGTCAATATTTATGTCTCTGAACGAACTTATGTACCTAGAACGAATTATGGGAAATAATTACCGCATCCACTCAAGATTTCATTCATTTCATTTTGCACATTATTTTGATTTTGACTTGTCTAAACATAAATTTAAAGATATTATGGTTGCCTTAAGTATAAAAAGACTGCTTATTTAATAATGAACTTTATCTAGTTTAGATATATAGATAGATTTCTATAGTCTATAAGATCATTGTACAGGTAGATTAAAATAAATATTAAAAATTATATAAAAAGTACCAGGATATACTAAATTTATTTATTTATTTATCAGTAAAACTAAACGGTTCATAATTTGTCATAGAAAATTACAAACATGGGTAGCTCTAGTATGACTAAATTTTCTAAAACACTAAAAAATATAAATATCAAAGACTTAAGCTGTATTATAAAAAGCCTTAATCATTGTGAGTTTTGCAACTCAATTAAATAAAATGCGTTTACTTTGTTTCGTAATTACAGTATAAGATAAATGTGGTTTTTCTTCGATAACCATTCGTACGATTTTATTTATTATTGGTTTGTTTATGTTGGATTTCAATTTTTAAAGGAGGGTGTGTTTTCAGTACTTCGATTAGATATTTTTTTATACGGGTTTAAACTGGTAAGCGGAAGGAGGTGATTGTTGACTTAAACGAAATTATTATCTTGAAAGTTAAGCAAATCATGGCTTATTAAAAGATTAAAATACATCGATAAATAACTTTTACTTTATAAAAGATAACCCCAACTAGAAAATAGTCAATTCGTTTGAGGTGATATTAACAAAAGTTTCGACTTGTAAGTACTTGTGAACATTTGACTAATTTTATGTTTTGAAAATGCCTTAAATGTGTAGATATGCGTGTTCTAAATTTGTATTCCCAAACACCTGATGGTTGCATTAAATTACCTCGTTTATCGTTCGAAATAACTATCTGATATAAAATGCCTCTACAGCGAAAAATGGTCTTATTAAATAGTTCTACTGAATACATCTAGTAAGTTAGCGCTTAATAGAAGCCAAACGCAATATTTCAAGGGCAAAGCCGCTTTACCTCCTCGTAAATTCTCAATCAAATCGTCTTAGACTGGTCGCATTACACGTCGATTTATGTCTGAAGTCGGTCTTCAGTAACACTAAAAACAATAAAACTGAAAGCCGCCAACGACTGGGTCGACTCATCTTTAGTTTCAAATAGTTCCGAAAGCTATGTCCGCCGCACGTCCAACGTTTGTCGGGAAAATTAAAAACACCTCACACATACCGAGTAAAATCCTACCGGATTAATAGGAAAACTCTGTCGCCGGCTCATAAAACGCTAAGCCAACTGCTTTAAGACACAGTCAGAGGGGCTAGTCGTCGTCTTCGATGGGACTTATAACTTTTCCGAGAAAGCTCCATAAACCACTGACTAAGAGGATCAGCCCTAATCAGGCGGAGCTGTTTACAGCCTGGCCGGGGTGG
This sequence comes from Philonicus albiceps, assembly GCA_963969385.1. Classification (NCBI taxonomy): domain Eukaryota; kingdom Metazoa; phylum Arthropoda; class Insecta; order Diptera; family Asilidae; genus Philonicus; species Philonicus albiceps. Next base: position 73,502,751 of record OZ017772.1, on the reverse strand, counting down.
TTCAGAAGACGATCCGGATCCTTCGAGCAGAGAGAGAAAGAGCACCTGGCGGGTTTCCTCCTGCGGCTGAGCCCCAGAGGAGCTCCTTATTTTTGCTAGGAAGCCACCAGCTCACCTGAAACGGGTGTCATATGCCAGCCATATGAAGGCCCGCCTTTGTCTTTTGCTAGCCGAAGGAACGTGAATCTGAGCGGATATAAACTGATCCGATTAGCTTCATTGTTTTTTTTTTAGCCTAGAGCTCCAGAGCGGAGCCCGACGATTGATTTGTTTCCGTTTCCGCCTCACCCAGGCTAATTTGGTTCATGATGTAGGTGCCGGTTTTGCTCTGGTTCAGCCCCCTCCCCCGGCTTAGATAGGGTGCAAATTACTATTCCCGATGATTGATTAAGGCATTCAGGGATAATAGGGGATTCGGGAACCTCTGTTGACTCCCAAGAACATCTCATTAGGGCTCATTTGTGACTAGAGCAGGATCTGGCGGCGCTTTATTGCCTTGTCGGCGGAATCATGTTTGTTTTGCTAGTGAAGTTGAACAGAGACGCCTCGTCTGAGCTCACGTCTATTATTTGGGAAGTGGATATCTTTCTAGATGTGGTGGGATAGTTTGCTTTCGTAACCAACTTCTCACAACTGTGCGAATGCAAAAAATCGAACACTCTAGCTAATTTCTCTACTGAACGAAAACTGCGGTGAGTTGTAACATACTTAGGGCTTGTCGGAGTTTATCCATCTCTTTTAGAATTTGAATAACTAAACATGCTCCAAGTTGTTCATATTTGCCGACTAGCAGCTTTATTTAGTTCTTCACATTTCTTTTTCTTTTACTGTACACACTGTTGCAAATTCGTTTCCAGACTGTTTTCAGTTTTCGAGCGTTTAATTATTTGCCTAACCTATTCCTCACCTTAATACTTGGAAAGGTTAAATTTACAATGATTGTTTTGCTATGAAATGTTTACGAGAATAACTCTAAACATCACTTTACATATATTCGTATTTTTGATTTATTTGTATTATTACAGGTAAGGTATATGCCACTTACCTTTAAGATAGGCTCAGTGTCAAACAGCTATAAATTGACTTTTATTTATTAACACTTTAAGAATCTATTCCGCGGTAGGGTAGAAAATTTGAATCAACTACCGATGCCTTGTCCTGAGTTGACGCAGATTTGTAAAACAGTCGAATTCAAAACCATATCTTCGGCAAATTCAAACGCCCGCATGAATGGGTTAATGCTCCCGGCATTTAAATTTAAATTTATTTGTATTTACCCATTTCAAGCATTAATTGGATAGGTAAATATGATGGCATTTGATGCATTTCTCTCAAATTTTAAAATCTTAATATACGTAACATTTTATAAAATGCAATTCAATAAAAAATTCGCTATCTAAACTAAACCACATAGGAAAATGAAAACAAATACACATCTAATGCGTGCAACTTTTTTATGCTACAGTTGAATTTCTGGTCGGACTGATTACTTAGTGAATTCGGATAAAATAGGAAAATTTATAACGACGATATACCTGAAAACCCTAGTGGTATTGAAATCTATGATAGTGGTTCCGTTGTAATTTTGTTTTTAATAGCAACTAAAATGATCCTATCCTACAATTCCTGAAAGTATAATACAAAATTGATTTAAAAATAAAAAAGTCATAATGAGTTTTATTAATTATGCAACAATGTGCACTCCTTCACGTATTTATTAGCAGTCCTTAAGATGTTAAGTGTTGATTACCCACTTAATTACTCTGATTTTATATGTAGGTACATTTTTAATATGTTCCCAGCATGCAGTGTTCCAACTAAATACATAATTAGGACAATTCAAATAAATTTTAGTCAACTCAATTGTTCGGAAGCTTTTTTAAATTCAATTCCATAGCAAAATTGCTCTTTCCAAATATCAATTCCAATTGCAATTCGAAAACAGAAAAATTAATTTAAAACCGGACAAAAAAATTCAATTTAATTCCTCGTACCTCCGCTGTACTTGATTTATTTGTTTCTATATAAATTTCCAATTTTTTAGAGTGCATTCAATAAGTTTCTTAATTAAATCGTTCATCGGAGATGAAGGTGTACCTGTTGATTCCCTTAAGCAAAAAAAGTAAATAAATAAATAAATAAATAATTACTTTTGTCTGAATAAAATCATTGAAAAAGTACTTAAAGCCAATAAACTTCCAATGCCTTTTTTTGGGGAAGGTCAAGACTACACTGTACAAAATTCGCGATTATTCCAGTATGGCTTGTATTTTTTGATTTATAAAGTAAGCATGAGACTCTCAACTTACAAGATTGACTCTCTCTGCTGTGACCTACAATGTCTAATTTATTAAAGTCATGATTACAAACTCATCCGGATATAATTCATTATTTATTATTCAAAAGTCTCAGTACCGCTTCATGAGCTGCCGACTGTTACACATTTACTAGACGTCATCAAAAACTGCATGCCTCTAGTAATTTTTCATAAATTTTACGACAGCAAAACGCTGCACAATTGTTTTTACTTCTTGTACACTTCCTCTAATTGTACTGACGTCTTAAAATATGTCTCGGAAGCTTCTATTTTTCCAGTCAAAACCGATATAACGAAGATAAGCCGTAGTTAAACAAAGTTAATGCTGCATAATTAGCCAAAAGATAATAAGCACACAGAGGCGTTTGCAATAAAACGTGATCATTAGAGCATAGTCAAAGTTACGTGAAATTGTGCATAAATTTATATTGCATAACTAACTTCGCTAACGTACTTTTGGGGAGCAAGCATAAGTTATGGGATCGAAACCAGTGAGAAACCTTGGCATCTATACGATTTTGTAAGAGTTAATTCAACTCTTCGGTCATTTTGAGCCATCGCATAAAAACCGTGTAGCAACTAAGCCTATTATAAAATGTAATGCGTTCGAACTAATGACGCAAATCAATTAGGTGAATCTATACTTTTCAGATCCTTCACCCCCATAATAAAAAGACTAAAACATCTTACGACTGTAAGGCCTCCATATTCATTCAGGTGCTAGATAATAACAAAGAAATTGGGACGGTATAACAGCAGCCGGTTCTCACACGGGTAAGAAAACTTTCTTCTTGTAATCTTAACTGCTCGGTCTCAGCTGGATCCATGGAGGTAGTAAGACCACAGCAGTTTAAGATCAGTGCGATCTCAGTCTTTGTCGGAACTAGACGCGCTAGTTGAAATCTGTCTCTGTTTTTTAAGCGAACTTTATCGATCGAAACACTCGATCAGTGTTATTATCAGGTTTTGTTTTTGTTATAATCAACAAAAATGAATCGTATAGAGCATGAAATATCTTTTGGAATCCCCACAAATGTTGATTTGGAAACTTTCACCACCTTTCCCCAGGTGGAAATAAATGAAAGTGTTTTTGTTGGGAACGATGTGAGAACGGGCGAAGGTTTAGTTAAAAAGTTAAGTGAAGTGAACATGATCCGGAATCAAATAGTCTTAAATGGAAGCAGTTTTGGTGTTGAAGAATGGCAAAAGCAAGTTGAATACGATCGATTCATGAATGAAATTTGGATTGGAGTCGTACTATCACTGATCGTTATATCAATGGTATTTTGCATCTGTTCCTGCTTTTTGTATCATCAATTTAGGCATTGGAAACAAAATTGTAAGTATTTTATTTTGTCTGCAAGCGATATCAGTTCGTAATTTTAAGGAATCATTAAGCGACCTGACCTACATAACTACGATGTTTGCAAAATTCTTTATCACAAATTTATTAAAAAATTTCACCATGAGTTCGTTTATTTATGATATCATTTTGTTATTCGATGTAAATATTCTTTACGATAAGAACAGTCAGGTTTGCATTGATCTTGAACTTTGCAATAATTAATTTGAAGGTCTTCTAATATTTTAATAAATTTGTTATCATTAGGGTTCTTAAAATACGCCTACTACTACTATTACTACTTACTATATAAACACTGATAAATGTTTTGTCTATAAAGCATGCCTATTTATGAAGGACGCAATTAATAAAAATAAATTTTAGAGTAAACGTTAGTTTCTTTATCTTTTCGTACTATCATTATCGCTTGAAAATATCGTAATTTATATTTTGCACACTCTACTTGAAATCCTGTGGCACTTTTAAAACATATTTTTTTCTGCTTTTATTATTTATAAATATAGGAGAGGAAAATAATGAAAACGAAAATATTTTTATCAACAATGTATGCTATCAGATACTTACCTGATTGGAAAATATTTACTTATTTCCCAATTTATAGTTTTTTTTTTCTTGAGAGTATAAATGATATTCTCAAAATAATATCGTGAATTTGTGATAAGTTTAATTGTTGTTAAGAAATGATACGATTAAAATGGGAATCTACTCAAAAATGCATTAATTGAATATTGAAAAATTGAATTGTATAATGATGGGTTTGTCTTAACGACAGGTTTGTTATTTGTATTAACAATTCACTTCTGTTATGTGAACTTAAGACAAAATGATAATGATACCAAATTTTGTAAATCGTGGTATATATTAAAACAATATTGGATCATCCGATAAGTTCTGAACATTTTCGACATGGGTATATGAGCAAAGCCTGTGAAATCGTACGGTTGAAAAACTTCAATCGCTCTAAGTTGAAGTTGCATGTTTTTATCTTGCGCTAAAAATGATGACATTTTTGGCATATCATATTAACCTTTTTCGGTATAAAACAGGTAAAAATTCTGCGTAGAATTACCGATTTTTTAAAGCTTATGAAGACAATGTGGTCTAAAGAAAGTTTGCCATATTCAAACCTGAGAAATTCAATATTTAAGGCGGTGATCGTGCTGGAAGACCATCTACAGTAAACGACAAACTAATCAAAGTGTAAATTTAGTCTAACCATATATTGAAGACAAAAGTAATAACAAACGCTCTTAATATTCCTAAAAGTTACATTAGTGATAATTTGGCAAAGCTGAGATACACTTTTCGGTACGAAATTGGAGATAAGAAGTGTATCCAGTACGAAAACGATCGTGGAGTAAAGTGAATCGGTAAAGCAAACACCGAAAGTGAATATTCATTCAAAAAATATCATGTTTTATATCTGATGGGATTTCAAGGTTATTTTTTACTAAGAGCTGCTCCCACAAAATCGGACGATTAATTCAGATACATACAGTTAGAGAAATTGCATTTAAATTTGCAGCAGAAGAGACTAGAACTAGTGAATTAGGGCGTTGCGTTTCATCAGGACAACGCGCAACCTCATGTATCTTTGTTTATTCGTATAAAGCTCCAAGAGCTAGTATAGGGCTTTCTTACCTCACCCACCCTATTCACCGGATACTACAGCATTCGACTTCGACTTGTTACGATCTCTCCATGCGAGTGAACTAAATTTTAATATAATGAAACGTGAAGAAACATCGAAAATTCATGTTTGATCGGTTAGTGGTTATAATTTTTTAGGCTTTATCGTTCAACATAGTGAAAAATGTATACCCTTTGAATTTCCCAGAAGAAAATTTCATTTTTAATAACTCCAAAACCTCTTAATATTCATTACAAAGCTAATTTTTTATAAAAAATTAGATCTCTCCTGCATAAAGACTTTTTATAACATTGTTTTACGCCAGAAATTTGCGAGTACGACTAAAAACTAATTAATTAAACCCGTTTTTGAGGTCTAAAAATAAGGCGAGATTTTAATTTTTTGCTTTGCTTTTCCATTCTAAAAGAATTATATTCCGAAATTCTATTTTTAAATAGGGGAAATTTCATTTATGATTGTTTACCAAGAGACTTTGATTTCTTGAGTTTAACTTTCTATAAAAAGGTTTATGTAACATTAACGGTAAATTAAACTCTTAACCATGATTTAGTAGCTAATTAGTGACTAAATAAATTTTAGCAACAATTAAAAAATCCAATGAGCAAACAGGTTTGAAAAAAAACTGTAAAGTAGTGATGCATTCTTCTCGAAAACTAGTTTATGCTCTATATGAAATAAATCTGACTATTCCTCAACTTCTTCTAGTGGTATTTTTGTTAGCTAAAAGCTTCAAAAAGTATGTTAACTAACAAAATATATGTGATTGAAAATAGTAAAAGAAATTCAAGTATTTCTGAAGAATAGCCAATACCCAATAAAATGTTGAAATCTTAGAAACCGTTCAATATTATTGAAAAGTTTTATATCATTCTATTTTTCATTTATCACAATGGCAATTAACCACCTTTCGGTCGATTAAGCAAGAAAATTTATTCCAGAGCGGAACACATTAAAAAGATGCTATAAAATAATTTTCTCTTATTTTTTTTCGAACGGAAGGCTACATAATAAACAGAAAAAAATATAATAAAACAAAAAGAATAACCTGTACAAGGATGTGCAATATGAAATAGCATCAAAGAACTTCCTTAACTTTTGATTTAAATTTTAAATTTACCTTACTTAGTTATTGTACTTAAATCTAGTGCCCTCGACCATGAATGGTTTATCTTTATAACTCAATTTGATTATCTTCATTTATAAAACGAATTAAAGTGATTTATAAATGAAATGAAACAATTTAATGACCTCAGAGGATCTCTAGCACCAAAAGACCTGAAAAAATAAACATAAACAGAGCGACAAATATGCGCAGGTTGTTTAAGTCGAGAACAGACGGTCTTAGGAGTGCAATAAAACGCTATCAAAATGTTTGTTTCCGTGTAATTTGAGATGTCGGCGGACACAATTTTTTCAGGTTCATTACTTGTCTCATTGTTGTCTTTTTGTGTTTTATTGCTGTTTTATCACATCTAAATATTTTCTAAAAATTGTCTACCTATTACAGGTGGATGTCTGCGATGCGATAGTTAAATGGAAATTTTTCAAATGTTTGAATTTCAAAGAGAAATTTTATATAAAATGCCAATGACTTTAGCATGCATATGTTTTCTGTTTTGAATTTCTGTACATCAATTTTTAACAAGATCACATACGCGTAGAACAAATTTAGTGGCATATTTTAGTTAATTTAAAAAAATTAACTACATCTACGTACCACAAATGATAAATGTTAAAATTTTTGAAGTATTATTGAGAAAAAATTAAACGAATGCATGAAATAATATTTCGTATTCCTGAGTAATACCAATAGTTTGCATATTTAAGCAAAATATATGCGCAAAACGAAAAGAAATAAGCATAATAATTGCATTAATGCATTAAAAATTTTGATATATGTGCTATGTTTTATGACAAAACAAATGATTAATTATTATATTAGGGTAATTTGTGTTACAACGATAATAATTTTAATTATTTATATATCTACAAATGATGCAATGATCCTGTCACCAGCTTAGATATAATTTTTAGTCACGTTACGAACTCCATAACTTAGACTAAGTATGCTAATCATGAAGATTGAGAAATCGACTTGTGAACAAAAACGATTTTTCAGTCTGTTTAGGTGCGGGGACTTAAGGTTTCTATGTGCTTTTTTAGAATACAAATTAGGTTTTATGACACCTGCAAGGCTACCGGAAGAGTATGCCTATTCGACTTTTATATTGGCTAAAAATATTTAAGATATTTTTGTTTTTGGAAATTAACTTTTATTATAAATAATAAGAATATAAAGCGCAATGAATTTAAACCCTCTGTCTAAAAGTTATATAAAATTTATGTTATATATATAGCTAATTTGTAAATTTTTATACCATTTAATATTTACTTTTATTTTCTTTACCTAAATGCAAATTTATATAGAGTTCATTTTCTTCTATAAATTATCACAAATAACTTTACTATAGTAAACCAAATGTTAAAAGTGCTTGTAATTGAGATAAATAGTCAATACATCTATTTTTTCCTCTTTTTTTATAATTTAATGAGCAGCATGTTATAACTTTGCATATATTAAAGAATTACAATAATTAAAACTTGAAAATCAATCACCCATTCAATTTTCAAGATTATTTTTATATATTATGCTTGTAATGCTACTTGAATACCTACATACTACTTTATTTTATTTTATATATTATATGTCATGATTTCTACAACGTGACATGTTTGAATAATAAAATTGCGTAAGAAATTTTTAATTAAAAACAAAAAAACATTCTTCAAAGTCGAAGTTCAACGCTAATCCAGAGACTGTTGAAATTATAAAATGAGTTAATGTTTTTTATTGTCTAATGTACACTTATACGTTTACTTTGCTAAAGTTATAATTAATCGATCATTTACTTTTATTACTCACATTTACGTATATTGCATTTTCTCCGGAGTATTTTTATAGTTAGGGCATAAAAAGTGGGAAAAGTGTTCATTACGAATTTGCTTATAAGTAATGCGTTTTTTTAAAATTATTATTCTGTTGCTATGAGACTTTGCCATGTGTTGATTTACCAGAAATTGAAATATTGAAAACAAATTTATAGCAGCACATGCATAGAAGTAAGTGTCTAGTTTGATTTTAGGGATATTACTTTACTGTGCAAGGTATCATCAGTTAATTTACATTTTTAATACAAAAGTAAAGAAAATGCAAACGTATGCAGGGGTAAAAGTAGCACGTCTGATAGAATACTTAAATATTAATATAATAATAGCATTAAAATAAAAAGATAAAAACATTATATCATCCAAAAATAAGGACATGTTCATAAGGGTCCATTTTTATATATTTAAAAAATTTTTAAGATCCGTAGCTCAATTTTCTTTTTCATTGTACTCGCACATACGTGTGTTATTACTTTAGGTTGTATATACATACATTTGGTAGACTGTCATTTATTATTTATTTATTTCGTTTAATACAAGCTACAAAGGTAAAAACAGCTAAAAGCGGGGAGACAGGATGGTTCATTGAAAGATTAAGTTAGGCAAGTATTGGACATACTTAAGGAAGGTTTTAGTGAAATGGAAATCGAAAGTGACATAGTTGTTAACCATCCGCAGCATACTGGTAAAGAGTTCGAAGTGACCATAGTTAGTACGATAACTTTCAAGTCGAAATGTAGGGAAAGATCTAACGTTACGGGGATTAGTGTTGAGGGATATGCTGTGAAGAAGATAAGATTCCATTGATTGGATGATTTGATAAGACTTGGTGGACGAAGATAATATCGGCGATATCTTGAAGTAGGCTGAGGGATTGGAGGTTGATTAGTTTTAGGCTTTAGGTTAAAAACCTTAATAGCTTTAACATAGCTACTTTTGCTAGTAACCGTTTTACATCTTCTAGGCATAATAACACTATTATTTCTAGTAATACTATTAGATTTTATAAAAGTATATTTGAACATGGTGTTTTTTCACATATGAAATGATTTTTATCAATAAACTTAAAGAGCTTATTTTGAATAATGTAATAAATATAAATTAGTCATACCTACACCACTCCATGCTATGTTACCATAATACTGTGGAAGATCGCATAGTATAACATTATTAATGAGTTTCTCAACACAATTTATGACACTTAACTATCTAAAACGATATACTAAGTAAGTTTATTTATTAAATAATCACCTTAAAGTCAGAATAAACTCCCAAATATGTACATATTTCTGCCCTTAATATATTTTTACCATTTATTCTAATATCAATTTCTTCTGGCACACTATTGCGATAGCTTCTAAAAGTCATGAAAGCATTTTTATCTCATACTTTTTATCGTTTCTTTACAGATCGCAGTACAATTCGTGAAAGTCAAGACATTGAATCGATGAAATTGAGCCCAGAGGAGGACGATCCAGTTCCGAGCTATACATTGGTTTCTGGTCTACCATCTTACGATGCTGCAATCGAACAGCTCCAAAAGTCGACAGACAAAAATATTGCGGCATATCCATCGGTTTTCAAAATTTTTACCACTTTAGAAAAGACACCGAAGGATTGCTCTACCGAGAAACCGTGGAGAGAATTGATCACGATATCAAATTGCGATGAATCTGATATTAATCAGGCGACTGTAAGGGATTGCGAAAAATCCCTAATGGGCGACTTGACCTGCTAGTCGAAGACGACTTCTCTTGGTTATCTCCTTGTCCAACAGACTGATAGCTTAGTGTGATTCGTACAGAACATTGCCGTTCTTTTCATATCTGTGATCCTTTTCTACTTATCCGTCAGATAGGCGATCTTATTATTACTTTATAGGCATAATTTTTATTTGTTGATTCGTTAGTGATACCGGTGACATATGTATGCACTAGCGTGTCTAATTTATCATGTTTTAGGTTAAGAATATTCAAAGAAAATTATAAAAGAATAAAAGACTTTGCAATAAATAATAAATCAGATGAGTTTTTTTTTTTTTTTTTCAATCCACATCATGCATAACTCAACCTTTATGCAACTCCGCTTACTCTGATTGTTTTGAAACAAGTTTTCAATACCTCGGTGATATGGTAAGTGTTATGAAACAATTAGCGCTAACTACGTCATACCCTGAATCTGAATATCGTAAGTATTTTAACTTTTCATATTGTACAGTGGTACGGCCTTGAATAACCAGCAGATTGAATTGAAAAGAACTTCTGGAAAATTTTAATATTTTTTGCAGAGACTCTCCATAAGTCTCCTGTTTTTATGGAGTCAAGTCTTATAAATATTTTGTTGGTATTTTGACTGTGATAACCTTGAAGCCAAAGCAACGTGAAAATTCAGGAAGTCTTATTCCAATCCCCTTGGATAAAGAAAATTAATAAAATTCTTAATTAAAAGTAGTAATATAAAATTATTTAAATATTTGCAATCTACAGTACAATTTTCAAGAATTTGAGTAAAACAAGATGTGCAAAGTACCTAATTTTTATTTTATTTACGTTTTTCAGGAATTTTTATATATTGAAACGTTTGAAAATTGGTTTACCATTAAAACATTAGAAGTAATTTTCGTTCTTTTGTTGGTCTTTTGGTTTCTACTTTGCGGCGACCACTGTAGATTTAATTCAATTTATCTTAGATTAAAATATCATATTTATTTATTTATTAAATAAGATGTATTCCATAGATTGGACGAAGAAAATTTGTAAATCTAACTTTTTATAAAATTGCGGCTATTGGAAGATTCGTATAATCCCTTAGCTGTTTTGACCTCTTTTCAAAATTTACACCTAAAAGTAACGCAAAATTTAAGCGATGACCACTTTGTTCGCATTGGGCACACTTTTTCTTTTATAAAATAATTTTTATTTGTTCGTTTTTTTTCTAAATATTTAAAACACCTTAAAATGTACGAATATATTTTAATTTTCATGTAAATTACAAGAAATATAGCCATAATAACTACTTTTTACGCACAACGAGTATAGTCGTCATAACACAAAATAATCTCATTTATCCATGATGAGTATATTCGTCAAAAACAGTTAACTAGTTAAAGTTTTATGTTATAATTACAGTGCGGTAGTTTTATTCCAATTTATATTGACTCATCTATTTCACCACGTTGTTCAGTTGATAATGCTTTCAAAACTGCAACTTGCCCTTGTCTATGGTTCATTATTTCCTCTCGCATATGAATCATCGCTAACCCTCATTATAAATCATAGGGAAACGAAAATATACGCTGAGTTATACACCTATAACATGTGACCTGACCGCTTCAATTCATCTTAATAAAATCGTTTCTAACTTCTTTAATTTTTCCTCAGATCGACTCAACATTTTAAATGCTTAGAACCTCGCCGGTTCGAATACTGCCTCAGTTCAAAGTCACAATATTTAATTTTTATTATAAAACTGACTCAGAAAAGTTTTCACAATTTGTTAAAGAAACAAAAATTGATGATATCTGAAAAAGTGTAAAATTAAAGTTGTCACATTTACTTCCTAAGGAGGTGACCACCCAAAATACTGGCGCCACAATTCCTTAGAACCCTTCTTATCATGCGAATGGGATGGAAACAATTTAGGAAATATAAAACGTGACAAAATCCTAATGGGTTCAGCTAATTGCTCTAAAACATCTTGCCGCATTTATTAAGTATCTTATCAGTTTTAAGTGAGTCATACACAGGTTTATCGCTAAAGTAGGCAGGTGCATACTTCTGATAACTTATGTCACCAAGTATTCTGGGGGGTTTTGTTTTACAGAGTCAATTTAAACCCTAATAGGGGTTTTATTCTTCGATCAATAGAAAATAAAATTCAATGAAATTCTTTTAGTATACGTTTTTATTTCTGGGATGGAATTTCACAAGTAGTGACTGACTATCTTTGACATAATATCAAAATAAATCTTAAGTTGTTAGCTATGATGGAAATTTGTAAATTTTTTATAATTAATAGGGGTATTTACATTTTGTTTTGCTTGCTTAACAACAACATTAAAACGAGAGAAATACTCGTAACATTTGCCCAAGGGGTATCTCTAAGTCAGAGAATATCACAACACCTATCTAAATGTATCCCGATATATGCAAATCCCAAGAAAGAAATACAGTTTCCTACATTAATTTTGAAATTATTAGGAGTGCCCTTGATTGCACTATAATTAGATATTAAGTACGCAACAATTACATAATCCGATAATTAGGTTTACAGTAAGTCTAACGCATGTAACTGAAAAAGTAATTAGCTATTGAAGAAGCCATCAACTCTAAAATAGTAAGTTACAAAACCAGTAATTGAATAAATTATTAATTAAATTAAATAATTCTACACTTGCTCTCTATCCAACAGTTTGTCTTCAGCAGGTGTACAGAAAATTACACTGCCCGTCTGCATTTCTCATTAATAAATAAAATACTGCTGGCGTTAATGCTTTTGAATTTTATTTTTAATTTCTCGATAGTACGCTTTATGTGTGCACTTCAAACAAAAGTTCTAGCTGAATAAAATTTGCCGGTAAGCACGTCATTTGAGTTACACGAATACCACTCGAGTTGCATAAAATTGTTGCCTCTATATGGACGTAAGTATTAATGGACCCGCAAAGGTGGCAATTTGATTTCAATCTGATGAATTAAATGTTTTCAATTGCTAATTTTCATAAAATGCTTTTATGCATGTAGTATTAGTCGATGATTAGTAGTCTCGCGCTCGAATCGATTTCGATTTAAAGGCAAATTTAAAATGATAATTTAGTAATTGCAAACTGCAATAAATAAGTAATAAAATGCCTTTGATATAATCATTCGAATACAGGAAAATGTGTTTTTTTCTTTAAACTATTATTGTACGTGACATATTCCGACAATAAATGCCAGATTGAATGTATTAAATGATTTTCTTCCTTTCTGTTTAAGCTACTTAAAATTACAAACGTTTTTCTGGAATACTAATTGCATTACAAAAACCCTAATAAATCATTGTAAATCTGTTTTATGAATGCATTCATCGTTTTCCTTCCTAGCCATCACAAGGAGCAATGGGAGGTCCCATCTCGAGTAATTCTCACTAAAGGACAGAAGCATATTTTGAACATTTCCGGATAAATTCCAGAAAAAGTGGGAATAAATAAAAAGTAATGGATACATTTACTAACAAAGGATGCGTAAAGGTTGCAAATTATGGCCCTAATCCGGCAGTATATCCTTAGGTCAAAGGTTTTCAACAAAAGTCCTTGGAATCTTTGTTGTGTTTGAAATAAAACCACTTAACATTTTCATAGGATCTTACAGATTCTTTATCTCGAACTCATTTAAGTTTTAAAGTGTTAACTAAGATGAGGTACAGAGAGAGATTATAATTAATTTCTGAAAATTAAATGTCCTTTATATTACTAGCAAAGAAAGAAAGTAGAGGTTGTTACTGGTTACATGTTGTACATGTACATTTGGTGCATTTGATACTTTACGTGAAAAATTCATTATCAAATTACTTCTAAGAAATTTTCTTATGATGTGCATATTTTAAGAAAATTACAAGGTAATTACTAAATGAGGAAGGTACCTTTTGGCCTTTTTCCTTTTTAGTAATTTAGCTGAATTTAAAAATAGAGGAAAATTCTGAACTGTTGGTATATACAAATTTTTTGTTTTTATCACTTTTCGCTAGAAGCTTCAAAAGTATACAGTGCATGGCTTTTATTATCATCTAAGTAAGGAAGGGAAAACAATATCATATTAAAAAGTAAAGTTTCTTCCGAACGAATGAGACGTTGCGGTGATGTCAGTACATTTAAACTTTACCTGACTCAACGGCGACGGTGGTACGATGGAAGAAAAATTTTATTCTATGGTAGCATCTTAGGGAAATTGCCTGAAGTTCCGGCTTCTCCTTGGTATACTTATTACAAAATTGAAATGTTGTGAGAGGTTATTTTTACATTTTACTTCACTCAATATGACTGAAAGAAAGTTATGTTAAAGACATCTGAATTGTCTAAATTGATTATTGATTCGTAATTTATGTGGAATAGAGACAATATTTATCGAAAACTTCCATTATAGGTATACCTCAATACTTCTTACATTTAATAGTAAATTGTTTTATTATAAATATAAAAACTTCAGATACCTAGTCTATAAAAAATTAATGAATTCATTTATTTCGCCCTTAATTGCAAATGCTTTTCCGAATGAGAAAATTATACTATGACATTGGGAATCTACTCATACTTGTATTAATTGAATATTGATTCTGAACGGATTATTAAATTAAACTAAATTGCATAATGATGAGTTTGTCTCAACGATAGGTTTGTTATTTGCTTTGACGATTTACTTCTGAGGCTATGCAGAGTTATGCATGATCGTAACAAAATAAAAAATTTAGAATTGATTTTAAAAAGTCCTTTCTTTCAAGTTTACCGATTATAATTACAAAATCATTATACACATCTTCTTTATCATATATTACCTATTGACTCTATTGATTATTTTTATAGATTTAAAGCAAAATGACAACATATCAAATTAATAAATCGTGGTACGTATTACAAAATGCAATATTTGGAGAAAATTCGATAAACAAGAAGTTTTAACAGTGGATGTAAGTTACAATAAAAGTACAAAATTTAGATTTCTGCGACGTCCCGAACTAAATTCTAATCTAAGTAAAATGTGAAAAAACATCAAAAGGTCATGCCACAGACATAATTTCTTCGGCTTTGTCGTTCGGCAAAGTGAGAAACGAGCTCCCTTTGAATTCCCCAGAAGAAAATTTCTTATTTAATAACTCTAAAATCTCTTTTGTAAAAAATTAAAGTTTTTTCTATACAAAAACTTTTAATACCTTTGATTTGCGTCAGAAATTTGCGAATATAGCAAAAAAATAATTAATTAAACCCGTTTTGAAGTCTAAAAATAAGATCTAAATTTTTTCTTTTGCTTTTGCTTTCCATAAAAATTGTAATCCGAAATTCTATTTTTAAATAGGAGATTTTTTTAAGAGACTTTTGGTTTGATGAGTTTAACTTTTTATAGAAAGGTTTATGCAATATTAACGGCAAAGAGGAGCTAAGAGGTAGCTTTATAAATTGTAGCAATATTAAAAATCCAACTAGTAAATAGGTTTAACAAAATTATCAAAAAGTGAAACATTCTTCTCGAAAATCAGTTTATGCTTTACATAAAACAAATGGAAGAATCATGAACTTCTAGTGGTACTTCTCGTAGTAATTTTTGCCAGCTAAAAGGTACGTTCAATTTCACCACCTAACCATATAACAAATAGCCTAGAAAGCCTACAAAGAATTAATAAATCAATTTCTTTCTCCCTTAATATTACTCTCCTCCAATTACAAATGCTCTTCCAAATGAGAAAATTATTAATTGAACAAAGCCCTCCCTCCACGCTGAGGATAATCAAAAAATTCCAAATAAAATGAGGAGTATCTCATAAGCCAAAATTATAAATAGCACCTCATCTGACGGACCTTCTACTACCGAACCCCCATCTCAAAAAGCAGGAACAACAAGAGCAAATAACTTTCACCTAATACGCTCCGCAGAGTGGGAAATCGGGCAAAAAATTAATTATGAGTGGGGATTTTCGTCATTTCTGTTTTGAAAAGACGTGACCGTAATGCAGAAAAGGATTCACTCGCTGACATTACTATCACCGGTCGGACTGTTCCAAAATAAACCCCACTGCTGTTTGTTCTTCCCCCAGGGAGCTCAATTGTTCTTGCACGTGGAAGCTTCTCGGAGGGAAATCACACAATGCAGAGTTTTTACAATCCCAAAATCAAAGGGCCTGACACCCTTCTTGGCTTTACGTCAGGTGGGACATGGTTACTACGATCACGTGCGTTCCACTGGAAATTGCATTTTGCATGAGTCACAGTTTCGTGGCGTAAAAAGAGGTAAGTTAAGTAAGTTAGATGTGACCCAACTATAAAAGAGAAGTAGATTTTAAAGTATTTTGCTCGTTTGGCTTTTATATTTTTGACTAAATTTATTAAATTAAACTTACGAATCAATTATTTACCATATACCCTATAGGTTTTCAATCATCATCAAATGGAGCTTCCTAAAAATTAATTTATAGCTAAGATTACAGGCTGCTGATTAAGTAAGCATTAAATTAAATTTAAATGCAAACTATACACTCTAAAAATCAGCAATAGTCGGACTTATAAAAGGTGCGGCAAAGTAATATTGACTAGCGTTTTTGCTAATGAAAATGTTATAAACAAATAAAACAAACCATACGATTTTAAAATGAAAGGTCCAATCTTCATTTGTTAACATAATTAAATTCAAAATAGCCGTCTTTAATTTTAATGCACAAACAAGACAATAGCAACACAACAATGGGTGCAGCGAAAAATGTTCAAGCCTCATTACTTTTACAGAATGGTCACCATACGCCAAAATCCACTCAAAGAAGCTAAAAGTAGGTGCAGACTAGAGTTACTCTGTACTTTTTTTAAATATTTTCTGTCCCACCTAATTAGAATTTGTATTTAAGTTTGTATTTAAGAACAAACAACCTTAACCTGATATAGCGATGAGGTAAGTAAGGTCTAGCAATTTTTAGTTTGATAAGAAAGTAATATAAGAAGAAACAATATTGGGACAAAGTAACTCCCCAAGGGCTTAAGTAACCCGAATTGACGGTCTTGTCCAAAATCTTGTATATGATACATAAATAATTTCATACATTTTTACGCTCTTAGTTATTAAAAATTTATACATTTCGTAAAATTTACTAGTAAATTACGAAATACTGCAGTTTGAGCATCAACTGCAGCATAACTAGCCCTATCGTGGTATTAAACACGAATTTGTTGTAATTATTACAACAAAATTACCTGAAATGTTTATTGTACGCTAATTTATGGAGTGTACAGGGATGCGATTATACTCGAATTTAAAATAGCAAATTAAATGTTATTTTAAAGCAAAATTGTTTTGTTGCCGAGTTCCGATTATGCGAACCGACAAGACTCGCTGGGACCATCCACTCTAATTTTTTTTTGACTTTTAAAAACAGCCCTCATAATTTTTTCATACAGCCACAGTTTAAAGCCGGAAGCGACAACAGTCGAGCTGTAAATTATGAAGCCCTCCACCTTTACCGGAGTATGCAAAGACCCAGATGGACTTCCCCTTAACAACATGAAATTTGTGACAAAATGCTGAGCCATCATCATCGCGAGAGGGAGTGTGAAATTATGAAATTGATATTCCCGCCCGCTACTACAATTACCCGGTGCCACAGTAAGCCCATCATCGGGGCTGCACATGTTTCCCACAAATTTCACTCAAAGTGGATTAAAAAAGCCAACGACACGCTGCCGGATTGAAGCCCTGCAAAGGTATCGTACCGGCTGGAAATTGGATCTGTTGAGTATCGAGAAATCTCGCGGCGTTATAATTCAAATACTTGCTCAGGAAATTGCTGTTTAAGGTGCAGAGGGGCTTCTCAGGGACAACCCTTCTACTGCCGCAAGTGGTGGAATTATTTTCGTCGCAGATTTGTATTAAATTACGCCCCGGAACGATGAATATCGCTGTTCTGGCGGTAAAAAAAAAGCGGAATTTAAGAAAAAAAAGGGGTTCAAGAAAAGAAGAAAAATGTCGCATTCTAAAAATTTTCAAAACTTAAAATTCTGATGAGGGACGCAATGGTGCCACCTCCAACAGCAAGCAGCTGGATATCGAGCGGGCTCGACTCAAGTGTCATTATTCATCGCGAAGAGTACGCTTGGGCCTTTGTTGATTTTTTTTGTGGCCTCATCTTTGGAATGGAGTTTCTAAGCGATGACAACTCCGTGATGCAATTTGATAGTTTTGTTAGCTGAAAATGATTGATCCTCCGGGTCGTCTGGAGAGACCTGCTAGACCCATTCGTGGGTGTTTTGATTGTAATCCAAGATTATCACCCCGAAGAATGTCGCAGAGATTTACCATTAAGAATTTCTAGTCTTAATATCTTTTATAAGAAATTTACGTTGATTTTATGATACCTACTTTAATAAATATATTCACGTGACTATTCCATTTATTTAATTACGATTTTTTTAACAAAACAGCAGTTTATTTTCCAAATTTTAAATAAATTTAGTTTATTTTCCAAATTTTAAATAAATAAAGATTAAAGCCTTCTACGGCGGTTTATTTAGTTTACAAGTTTGTGTCGTTAGCCTAGTTTTTACACTAAAAGAAGGAGAGTGATGGTACTTTTCTTAATTATTATAAAATAATTAGAAACAGCTTGTTATGAAAATTTGTATTTGGAGTTTTTGTGGAGGTCCTGATTATGAATCTACGTTTGACGTTGGGAAATTCAAGATACCGGATCCAATTCACAATAATTTTAATTAGTACCTACTATGGGTACTTTGAAAAATAAGATTAAGACGATTCCGCGGCTACGAAATTCAAATTTACAATTCATAATGGGTATGGAAAACTTTGAATTTCAAGAAATCTAACACCACAACTCACCAGTTCTCAATTTTCGTATCTACAAAAATTACTTAATACTACCTAGACCTCATTATTGGATTTTACCCGCAAGGTGCGAAACCGGGTAACTCAGCTAATACAAAATAAATTAAATTTCTGAAACATGAAAAATTCTGAGACATTGTTAGTCCTTGTGATTTAAATATTCTCAAATAGAAATAAAAGGAAAGAAAAAAGTGTCTCAGATTTTTTTTATAGGACAGAGATAGAAAAATTCGTACCAGATTTTATTATCGTTCGTGGTACGCAATTTTCTAAAAATCGAAATCTCGTCATTTCTGCTTGAATCTCCCGGAGGCAGGAGGAGTGGGCAGGCTTTAAGCGCGGCCAAATCAAATCAGCATTGACTCCATTCTGAATTGAGTTTTCACTCGAACAAAAGAATAATTTTCCGGTGATAGAGGCACTACACTGCGAGGAGCCTCTTTCGGCACCGCGCCAAATGTGAATCCATTCCCATGGTGTTGGCACAAATTGAATTATACACTCGAAAAGGTCTACAAATTGTACACAAATCATATGCCTCTGCTTTTTGAGCCCTTTTCAAAAACCCCTTTCGATGGGGATTGCTTTCATGTTCGCCCTCCGACCGCCGACCCTTGTCGACGTTTTGTCTCCGACGATGAAATTGTAATCAGTTGAATCGATAGACCTGTCGAGCTGAAGAGGAGGAGACGACAGCGTCAAACTTAAAAGCGAAAGCTAAAAGTAAACAAAATCTAGGGCCTACGATTTGAAGCTGACGGTGTTGAACTTTTTCCTTTTTTCGGGCTGTCAAATATTTATCACCTCCTCCTGGTCTCTATTATTCCTGCTGGGCTAATCCACTTCGAAAAAGGATTTGTATGTGCGGCTGAACAGAAAATTTGAATGAGAGCCAACCCGAATCCTGGAATCAATCATCTTTTCGGCTTGTAACGACAGTGTGATCCGGTCCTGGCCCATTCCTGTTATAACATCAAACAGCACTGGATTTTGTGCGTATTGAATCCAGGGATTTGAGGAGCTCTTCGAAAAGAAATTACATTCAACAGATGGTGAATTATGCTATACATCGGGCAGAATGCCTCCTAAGTCCCGACGCCACATGCACAAACATTTGCTTAAGGTCCTGTCGACTCCGTGACTGACATTTTCACTCTAGATGGTCCTCTGGGGCCCTGAATTATTTTATTAGTTCGATACTTTTGATGTGTTTGAGTAAAGGATTCTATCGGAAGCAAGAGATTTTTCATATTTCTAGGGAAATCGGTTCGATATTGATTCGACCCGACTTGAAATGGTTTTATTGATAGACAAATTTATTTGACACGGCTCCCATCGACGATATGCTGCAGATGGCTATAAACGCGCCCTGAAAACGCATAAAAGGCAAAGAGGGGCGCTTTTATTAAAACTTCTATAAGTGGAAGAACTCGGCGTGCGGCATTAAACGGAAATATGTGGTATATGAAAAAAGAGTCGAACAGTTGCCATTTGATGCCGATGAATCGATGAGTGTCGCAGCCGCGTTATCCAATTATCTGGGGAAAGAGTATCTCGTTTTTAAGACATAGCACACATATTTCTACTCGCATATAATAAACATATTTTAAAAGCAATGCTTTCAAAGGATATATAAAAATGTACTTATTATTACATCTTTATGGAAATCATTTCAACTGATCCAGTTTTTAAATTTAATTCTCCTATAAATTTATAGTTATGAAAACTTACCCATAAAACGGATCAGCAACATATTTTACAACACTCATGTATGTTTTTAAAAGAATAGCTTTAGTTACTTTTCACAACGTTAACTGTTCTTTACTATGTTTAAAAAAATAACGATGAATATATTGCAAAATATGTTGCAGTTCCATATGGGTAAGTATGTTAAAAAATCCTTCCTTATTCACCAGTTTGGTCTTTGCAGTTTTAATTTAATTCCAATTCAATTCAAGTACTTCAGTAAGGCATAAAAGTGGTACAAGTCGAAAATGTTCATCAATATTTTTTAAATTAGTAATGTAACATATATTTGCAAATTGCTATTACATTTTAGTAAGTATTAACACATTGTTGACCGGTAATTTTACTCAGAAACTTAGGCATGTCACCTATTATGTGGTAATTGAATGTGGAAATAAAACATTTTAAATAAACTCCAATAAAATTTATTTATAATTAAACCCTTAACATACGATTTAACTTCCAACAGCGTGCACCAAACTCAATTCTTTGGTCAGCTACGCATCGACCATTTCATTACTTTTACAACGATAGGGGTTAATGAAATGATATTAAAATCTGGACATATTTTTACAACACGACTAAGCACGATTATCAAAGTTTTCGCAATATTCTACATCGCCATGCGTATCATAAATTAAAATAGATAATGCAAGTACAATGACGAATTAACTCGTCATCGATAAACAACGTTTGGTCATGAAAAGACGAGTTAACTCGTCACCGGTCAACAATGTGAAAAATTAGAAATTGGCATAAACTTAGATTTTATTAAATTGGTAATGCTTCGATGAGAAGTAATAGAATTGCTCTAATGGTCTAATGGAATTTTCGTAAAAGTTCTTTTATTCTTCTCTCAACGTTTCATCATCAAGAAGCTTCAATAAAAAAACGGATAGACTTAACTAGACTAGATTAATGAGTAAATTTTAGTGTTCTTTTGCAATTTTAACAAAAGCGCCGCGATTTTAGAAAATTGCGCAAATATAAATTGTTGTGTTTAACTCTAACTTGCTTGAAAAACTTGTATGGCATTTCTTTGGAACTGTGCGGGCTAGAGCTTATAAATTTTGAGAAATATTCAATTTACGTTAGAATAAAACTTGACAAGTCATTACTTAATACTTCGAATAATTTTGTATTATTAAGGACCAAATCAACTGTCCCAAACAAAACTTTTACCCCTAAGTCTTCAAATTATATTGATTACAAAGTACTGTCTCCAAACCTCTCTCAAACAATTAGAAAGCCACTTTACCCACAAAAGAAACGAGAAAACAGTTCAAATAAAGTCTTTTGAATCGTTAGAGAAATCTTTTCAAGATAAAACGGCTACTTATCATTCATCCTCGGAGCACTTGACGAAATATCCGAAAAGTAAACACAACTTGAAATCACTTACGCTCCGACAATTCCTTGTTTATCCCCCCAGAACGAAAGCGATGTGCCCCAGAGGAGCCATACAGGCAAAAGTTGACAATGCCAGAAAAAAAAATATCTCTAGTACCGTCGCGCACTAGAAACAATCTAAAAATCAAATAATTCCCTCCCCCCACCCACGGTTTATTTGCCCACTTACAAAATCATTTCAGTACTTGGATTGTAACTTTCATCCCCATCATCATTCATTCACCCCTCAGTAACGGCCCTAACCTTGGAACATGTTCAACTGTTCAACAAGGGGGTCCAGAACTCTCCCGCAGGAGCCACGAAAACTGAGCCTGCCATAGTACACGGGGGCTGAGTCAGAGAGGGATGTTTCGGGGACTGCATGTGCACGAGCTACACCCCCAGTCCCTCAACCCCTAAAAAAAAACCCGAGGAAGCAGGCAGTTAGCAAGAGTAGCCGGCATGCGTTTGTCAGGGTGTCATTATCCCGGTGGGAGTAGATGATGACTTTGAGAAAATCATCTGGAGAAATGTAATTTTGTCAGATCTTCTCGCCCTGCATCCGTATTTTCATCATAAAGGGGAAGGATGCCACAACTGAACCGCCACCCCGGGCTCAGCCTGCTTAGGAATGAATTCGGCAACTATTGGGGTTTGAGGGAATTTTACATTTTCATGAATAAACCGGGCGAGGGAGGGTGCAAAAAGCGATCATAACACCACATGCCTGCAAGATTTAGTTGATTGCATTCGGCCACCCCCTACTAGGACGAGGGCTAGTCGGAGCCACCCCAGCGCTTACCCAGAACAAGCCACGGGCGCCACCCCGAAAGACCCGAGCCCACTACCACCCACCTTCAACCTTTTGTTCGCAGGGTGAAATGTATTTTATGACTATCCAGGATTTTCATTAATGAAAAATTCTCCCCCGCCCCTAAGCGCGCTGGTATAACTCTTAAAACCCAAGTCGCTGTTCCGAAACCGTGAAATCTGCAGCAATCCGAAGCGAATTTTTCAATGTTTACCATCTGGCTCACCCCCTTCTGTTTGCTTTTCAAATTCGACCGCGTAATGTGATGAAATTTTATACTTAATGGGCTCGGCCGACGGATCGGGTTGATAAGTCGTGCAAATTGCGATGATGTGGATAAGGTAAACAATTTGCATTTTACCTCCAACGCTACCCAGAACTTTGTCTGACTGAAAAATTTTGCGATTTTAGCTGACACCCTCTAAACAGATTGGTACACTTTTGCCATTGCGACGGTATTTGCATGCGTTCCAGAGTCCAGGCGTTTTGTTTAACTGACTTTTTCAAAAAAATATATCTAATAAATAGCGTGATGTCAAGGATAAGCAGGGTAGATCAAAATATTGATTTCAAAATATTTCAAATAATATTTTTTTTTTCAAAGATGAGCTAATCTACATAGAAAGAAAAATCAATCAAATGCTATTTGTAGTGGCCATTTGACCACTATAGTGACTAAATTGACCTCATTTTCTGATCGATTTGAGCACGGTACTTGAATTACACAAAAGTTGCGAAGAAGCATGGCTAAATATTGCGACCAATTCTCGAATAGCATAGGCAATAGCATCGCATAACACGTGTTTGGATAATACGGACCCAATTGACATGGATGACTGTATAAGACAAACTTGAATTTTACAAACAAGTAAGAAAAACTTTATTTATTGCCATTTTTTATTTTTAATTACCAAAAACTGTCCTTCTGTTCTTCTTGGGCCTTCAGACAGAAAGAGATGAGATAAAATGGTATTAGTTGTGAAAAATGAAAAATTCATTTTATAAAAGTACGTCTCATAAACTTGGAATGCTGTCTTGTATCATGATAACTTAATTGTGGACTGTTGTATAAATAATCCTAACAAAATTACGGAGTAAAATTCCGCAAATATACTTAAAAAATTTCTAAATATGCAAACAAGATTACACTTTGGAGTTGTAACTGCGATTATTAAGCAAAGTAATTCATTTTATTGTTTATTCATCAAAATTATTCTCTAAAATATCATTTTCGACCTAAGGCAGGAGCTCATTTAATAACATTTAATTTAAGCGCTTTTCGTGGACATAAAGCTTTACTGGAATTTTCCCAGGCTTTTATTGATTATTAAGATTAAAGGATTTTGCGCTTAAGGTGATGATATTATGATATTCTTCAAGGAAACATTCACAAAGGTGCTCAGACGCTGACAAGGTTTCGTTTCGTGTGGCATCTTCTTTTTTTTTAATTTTAGATCTAAATCATTTTGATAGTACAGTACCCATTAAATAAATAAAAAAATTTAATTATTTAGAATCACATATGTGAGTTTGGACTATTTGAATAATGCGTGTTCCAATTCTAGGTCAAATACGATGTGCCCTGAGGGACTATCTTTTATCAGACGTCCACTCACGAAATTGGAAATTCCATCAGTTAAATCCAGTGAAGCAGTAATCAAAGTGTAATTGAACTGTTGCCACTTGTGCTTAAAATGGGATAGTCTGGTTGCGGCCTTAAAAAATACCCTACTATTCCCTAATTGCCCCTTTTGCAATCAAAAATCAAGAAGCTGGGATAGTCCAAACAAATCAACCACAATTCGAATCAAATCAAGCAGATGTCGTAGAAGATCTGCCGCAATCGTTTGCATTAAATTTTCGCCTGAGTGCGTACCAAAAGACGTTTCTCATAATTGCAGCTCGTGACGTGCACCCCCCACCCCCAATGAATACGCACCCTTCCGCCCTTGATGTCATAAAACTCATTTTCCAATATCGCGCACACGAAAAGTAAAAGGGGGACTAGTCTCATAGGGGGCGAATGGTAATCAGGGGGCATTTGCGTAGATCAGCTCCCAATTTTTCTTCTTGATTTATAACCCGTAATTAATCCAGGCAAGCTCCAGTGGTTCCCTCCCCCAAAAGATAGAACATAATTCTTCGGATTGTGCAAGTGCCGCATAGGGGACGATTTAAAAAATTTTGTATATGGGCTATTTATTTCAGAGCAATTTTCAAAATTGGACTTTTTCTAAAATTCGACGGCATGTGCTCTTCTTGGACCAAATTTCGGCGTCTAATTCGCATGAATAATGACCTCTAATAGCAACCTGTCGAGCGCTCGTGGCCTAGACGTCAATTATCGACTTCTCAGCCTTTTTCACGCAAACAATCCCATAAAAGATCGATTAGCGCTCGAAGTAAGGAAAGTACTTGGCCATCGTCTGTTTAGCGAGGGCTATTCTGCGTCTTCATTGTAGCCCTCAGAACGACACTTCCAGGAATCGGCCAAACACCGACCGACGGCGAGTGTGGCCCTGTTCACCACTCGGTGGTTTCCTCTTCAATTAGAACAAAAGGGCCTCGCAGGTTTGTGTCTATGGCCTGTTCTACTATTTTCTATGGACGAAGCCCTAATGCTTATTACAACCTGTCCTTATCATGGCAGGTGCTTATGACATAGGTTCGGAGATTTTATCTTCTTTTTATCGTTTCTTTTTTTTTGCGTTTTGTCTCTCATCGAGCATCCTGAGGAGAGTGGACCCGAATAGAAACAAATGTGGCAGGTGAATAAATAAAAATTGGCAGTTTTACTTGATTTTGTCTGATGGTAACAGGGTCTAATTTTGATTTTGATACCCGAAAAGGGCATGGATTAATCGGTTTACTTTTCTTAATGGGAAAAATTTATTTTTATCTTTATTCAAGATCACCACAGGGTCTACTTAGATATAAATTTTGATATGATTTTAGCATTTGTCTTATCTGTTTATTTAGAATTTCTCTTCCGGAAATACTGGCCAACAGCAACTTTGTCTCACAAGAATCGAAAAATCATTTCTATAGGATGTTTTCTATACATTACGAATTCGTACATTAAAATGGTCCATCACATTACGTTTTCGAAAAAATACAATTAAAAAATACAGACCATTTGTGGAAAAATCATTAAAAATAAACGGATATATTCAGGAGTTTATAATGTTTCTCAAAAGATGGTTTAAATTTTAAGTTATATTTTTGGTTAGTGAGTATGAAATTCAGGGATAGCATTTTCCTTTCTAGTCATATCAATAAACCGAGCCTGAGATCTTCTTCCGGATGTAAATGAAACGTTTTAAAAAGGCCCATTTGGTATACGAAATATTTAAATTTAATATTTCAAAAACAGATATTTTTTCTATTCCTATAAATTTTTCATATTCCTAAGTTTTAGTGAAAATTGAGGAAAATCTTTACACTGAAAGTATTTAATACTTTTTAAACGAAAAACACTGAGAAATGTTTTTGAAATAAAGAAATTGGAACTGGAAATTTTGGACAACGACAAATGTGTGCTTGTCGCATACTCTTTTTTTTCCAGAAATTTTTTTAAAAGAAAGAAGGAAACGTATCTCGTGAGCGACTCATTACCTGTGCATGTTTGTTGTATTTGATCCCAAAGGAATGTTTTTATAATGTTTCATCAAAATTCGTGAGGAGAGCTCACACTCAATTTTTTCCCCAATTTTTAACGTCGCCAACATGGACCCTATCACATAAAATTTTGTATATTTCTAAAACATTTCAAAAACGATCTGCCCGAAAATTAATTGATCACCCGACACATTCAGACAGGGATACTTCTCAAAAACGTAGAAAAAGTGGTAATATTTCCAATTCTATGATATTTTTACTATGATCAAGTAATATAAGTCTGATTGGTCATGATCTGGCATCACTACCAAAGGTATGTATCGACGCATTTTGCGACACCTTGAAAATATAGAAACCTCGTTTCATATTACTTAAAGCTCCATCAAAACTACCACTTTAATCGACTTATTTGATAAAAGTTGAATGACGATAATTACGTAGGGTTTAACTATGAATTTTTCTCCGACCCTTTTTTAAAAATTTAATTAAAGTCTTGAGTAAGGTATCCATAAACTGCACGAACTTAATTAATCGTAGATAATCGCTGTGTTAATTAAGAAATTTTCCTATATCAACAAATTCACTAGGGCTTGATTTCATCTAAATCGTGCGTTTCTTACCATACAAAAATTACGATGCACTCTGCACCTGGCTGTGAAGTCTTGTTAGCAATTCACCATCGAAATCACTTTCGTGGTCTTAATCTGAAATAAACGAAAGAAAATCCACAGACTAACGAGAGCAGCCCTCATCTGCTTACGTTCCTCTCGGGGGAGGGGGACTTCTCGCAGCACAATCGAAAATTTTCGATAGATTACCATCTCATGGACCAAAACTCCGGGGCCTCGAGGATGCCTGCATTCATCCGCAGGCAGAATAGCCCTGAGCAACGAAGTCTTTTCGATGAAATTAATGTCTTGAATTATCCCGAGATAAAATCTGCCTGTGCGTCCTCCCGGATTGATCCATTTTATCCAGGGCGAGTAATGTGTGCTCAGATGAATTACAATGAGTCCCGGTGAGAGCGGCCCTAAAGTGAGGCTCGCAATTGATGAGAGTGGAGGAATCGGCCAAATGGATTTTATCCCATTTTTTTTTTTTAAATTAATTTCTCCCCAGCAGATTATGCGCTGCCAACAGATGGGGGATGCTGTAAAGAATGAATGCCAGGACCGCAGCGATGGAGCTTTACTCAAATTCCCTCATAAGTAATGAACGATTCGTTCTGTTTGCAGTTTTTAAAAATTTCGATAGAGCTGAGAATAACATGGGAACTGGAGCAGTTGGGAACCCAGATACCTTTGAAATTCAGTTCAGATGAATCGGATCGGCGAAATGAGTTATGAATATTTTAAAAGCCCTTTTAAATTTGTGACCATCAGCCTCCCCCTCCCTTCGTTTGGAAGAAATTAACTAAAACTTAAGTTATTTATTCCTAAGGCTGCGTTTAATTAGTGGCTCGAAAAACGAAAAACATCCTGCTTTCGAAAAGTAGTTAATTAAGCCCAATTACCGTCTCAGCGGTGGAAATGAATACGATAACCTTATTAGGAAGGGATTTCTAAGAATTAAATAACAAGATATATTTCCTCCAAATAGCCAACATTCCTCAAGTTTCCTTGCTCGTTCGACGTAACTTGAGTCCTTAAATGTCTTCGTTGGCACGGTCGGTGTTCGGGTACCCACCCCAAATATTTTCTCTCGTGAAATTCAACATATGCACGCTGTATATGTACCATCCGCAAAGAACGTTCGCCAAGCCCTAAATTAAGGGTAGAATCGAGGATATGTCACAGATCAAAATTCCCAAGAACATGAAAGTCTCAGACGATACAAAGAGGGGACAGACCGACCGAACGCATTCAAGTGAAAATACTTTCCCGCAGCATATTTTATAAGATTCCGATCAGTAAAACCCGTGGACTGTGCATTATTAAGAAAGGATTTTGGGGTAAGTTCAAGCCGCTAACACAATTAATCCTTAAACACCATTTGATGCATCATTTAACAGCTCCCTATGACAAACAGCCAAAATAATGACATTCGTATAATGCCAGGACAATGCATCGTGTCACACTGCTCGATTATTAAACGGAGCGAAAGGTAATGGGGTTGAGGAGGTTTTATTAGTCAGCAATAATTATTGTGATGTTCTGATAAAACTGGAGGGGGGATATATTCAAAAATACATACATCATCTGCATAGCTTTATGTAATTTAGGTCATTTGTGTTGTAGCGTATTTTTATACAATAGTAAAAATGGAGCATAACGTCATCGATGAACAATCGAACTGAATTTCTATTTTATTTTCTTTGAAACGGATTACCCTTTAGCTTTCTACATGATATTCCTGGATTTCATAATAATTTTAATATGGTTACAATCTCACTGCTATCTTTACTGGAATAAAAAAGACTTTATTTGTCTTTCGTGAGATCACTTCTTAAATATGGTGTTATTATATGGAGTCCTAATTATTCTGTACGTATCAACAGAATTGATGCGGTACAGAAGTCCTTTATTAGATTTTTATTCTATAAATTGAACTGGTGGAAATCAACTATGCCTAGTTACGATTCAAGAATCTTTTTGTTTGGCTTAGCAACCCTTCAATATCATTGTGACTGTTGCTGTGCCTTATTTATTAAAAATTTATTATGCTACGATTTACACTAAGCTTTTAAATCTACGAGTAATAAATTTTTACGATTTGAAAAGACTATGGACTTTTCTGCAATATTGACTAGATGTATTATAAATAAGTTTAAATTCTTCAATGCTCACCTAGATTTCACAATAACTAGACCAGAATACAAGAGCAAACTAACATATTTGGAAAATGTAAAGAATTAGGGCTTACCTCTAGTACTCCTAGTAGTTGTTCTTTTTAGTCTGTAAAATCAATATGTAATTGATAGACGAAATAAACAAATTTGGTATTTGAGGATTTTTAGAGATGCTAATTTTAAATCCGCTTTCGAAATTTAGAAATTGAAGATAGCGATGCAAGTGATTGGCAATTAGCGTTAAGGGTATTTTAATGTCACAAATTTAAAATCTATTATAGTTACTCACGTTTTTGCGTGCAGTCTATGTACGACCATTTTAAACAAAGTTTTATTACTTCTTTTCTATTATAATACTTAGATTTTCTGTTTTCTTCGTGCAAGGAAGTTATAAGTGCTAGAGAGTCATAGCAGAAAAACATAAAGCATAAGAACGTTAGCTTAATACGTAAGCCACTTGTTCTATTCGAAGTCTAAATGAAATAAACTTGACTTCGCATAATATGTAGCAACCACGTGTTGAGTGACTATGCCAGCTAAATGCAAATTACAAAATTATGTGCAAACCGTAAAGAGTGTAAACCAGTTTTCGATCAGCTGTATCTAGTTAACAAGAAAGGTAACCTTTTTGTAAAACTGGAAATGTTAGAGCTTGAAAATTGCGCTAAGTCCAGTGACCGGTTACTTAGATAACATTTCTGATTCCGTCGATTGTGTTTGTTTCTTTGCGGGAATCGTCTTTGCCAATTTTACTTTTATCTTAACACAAAATAAACAATGGGTTGACCCACCTACCATTGGAGAAAGGGTTTCTTAAGAAGCGGAAGCGGTTCACTTTAATTTGCAACTTTCTTAAGTAACCTGCTCCATTGTGAGAGAAACCGCCCGCCAAGTGCAAAAGTGATGATCAAATTCCTGCTTAGCATTCCATTAGAGTAAAATCTAATTAAGCTAATTCTGATAAATAGATCTGTGTCTGCATGAATCATTCTAATCACAGGCCCCCAGAGTTACGTTTCCCTACCCGGTAGCTTTCTGTTAACAAGAAGCAATTGCCTCCCCCCCGTTTTAAAAAAGCCTCCCGTGGGCGCAATTTATTTTCTAGGTGCAGAGTGGCTATGCCTTGATACACAGCGTGGAGTAACGCAACCTTAAGGAATTCGTTCATTTCAGTTGTCGAATAGTCGAATCCCGGGCCCCGGGTTCTGGATCCCGGTTGCGAGGTATGTACTCGTATAATACCTTCCGGGAAGTGCTCGGGAACAAACGGGTTACCCTCCTTCTAGGGGATGATACTCGTTGGCACTGCTCACGAAGCTCCTGAGACTTGGCCTGCTCTGACGACGACAATCAGAGGCGGTGAAAGATGTTAATTCATTTAAATTGCAAATTCATTCGAGCGACCTGCTCCTCCCCTCGGAGCATTTTTAATCTCCGGAATGGATCTTCCCTGCCACGAGAGCACCTTTGGCTCGAAAAGATGCTCACAGCAAATCCCCCTGTGTAAGTGGTGGTGTGTGGGAAGGAGCAGGAACCGCTTTGAGTGTTTCTTCGATTGAATTTCGTGTTTTCTCAGAATTAAGTGGCGAAGGGGATGATTGTCAAGATTTCTTTTTCCCATTTCTGTAGATGAAGCCTGTGACGGGGTTTTATGGGTTAGCGGAAATAAAATTTCTGCAAAATAACAAATTTTATGGGATGAACGCATGCTGTCTGTACTTTGAGGTCGTAAAATAAATTTTATAGCATCACCGCCAGCGGGCGGTTATTGCTGCCCTCAAAGATTTTTTTTAATCAGATCAAACTCAGCTGGACATGGGCAGTTTTATTAGAAACAAGAAATGTGGCTAGAACTAGATCAGGACACCGTAAGTAAAACAATTAAACCTGTTTTATTTATCCTCAAAGGTTGTGTGGTTAACACTTTAATGCAATTTATAGTTCAAGCATATCGAGTTTTTTAATTTAGCTCTATTTTAGGTCGATAACTAAATAGACCTGAATATTTACGCCGTTCTTTTAAAATTGTAATAAACTGAAAACGTTTTTCCCAACGATAGAGCTGCTTAGTTTCGTTTTAGTAAATTCGCCTGAAAAATTTATTCTGTTCCCAATTGGTTTCCTTTTTCTCTTTTCCTGACGGAAACATTTGCCAGTAAAACCCCTTTAAGCGCATAACTAAAGATTTATTGACGTTGTTCAGCTTTTCTACATTCTCCTTTTTCGTCTACAAATTATCGGAAACTAAAAATGTTCTGCAAAAAAAAAATATAGTGCACAGGACGCTGCAATACGCTCCTCCGTTGCTCCTGTTAATAAAAATGTAATTATTCTTGAGCACGCCACCATAAAATTTAATTGCCCTGGGCGAAATTGTTCTTCTCGAACCATACCAAAATATGCTGATGGAAGGAAATTTCCAAAAATTTCCCTTTAACAGTAACGCTCTTGTTTATGGACGGTTTATTGAGATGTGAAACTTTCAACAGAAGGTGGATGTAGGTCACTCAAGATGGTCTGGGTAGGGGAAACGTTTTATCGAGAAAGAAGCTAATGAAGACTTTCACTTCAGCTAATTGTTTACATGGCCTTACATTCTCCATAGTGCCACTATGGAATTTAAAACTAAAATTGGAGTAATCATTGTCGCCTAGAAAATTTTAAAAGGACTATGTAATTCAAATTAATAAAAATGCTCGAACCGAAAACTTCTCGTTTTCATCAGGCAACGATTAGTTACAGAGTAACCCTAATTTAAATTTAGTCATGCAGGGTTAAAGTAAAATAATTACACTATGCTAGTCGGAAATGTTAATAGACAGCGCACCTACCTTGTTAACTTAACTTCTATACGCTTTTAAAGTTAGCGTCTGCTTTCGAAATATTCGTGATTTAATATTCTACGCTAAGAGACCCCAAGAAGACTATTTTTTCTTTAAATTTAACCCATTTGATGAATTTATATCGATGAAATCTGATCAGAGATCCATCGTTTCTGTGAAATTACATTGAATAGGCACAATTTCAAGACAATAAATTATTAATTTGGTCTATTACAACATGATTTTTTTGCTTTTCGCAAAAAATTGTAATTTTCCTTAAATTCTGTCTTTTTAGAGCCTGTTAGCCTGGAACTTTAAATCACGAATATTTCGAAAACAGGCGCTAAATTTGAAAAATGACTAACACCACTGAATTTAACGTATTTGAAATAAGTTTACCAGGTAGGTGCACCATCTGTTAACATTTCCGACTAGAATAGTGTAATTATTTTACTTTAACCCTAGATGACTAAATTTAAATTGTTGTTGCTCTGTAACTAATAATTCAACTTATAAGTAGACTACAAATTAATAACATGTATATTTTTATACTTACTTTCTTTATTTCAAGTAAATTAACCTTATTTAAGAGTTAAAATTATAACATTTTAATTAAAACCGAAAAATTTTAATAGCTAGCGTTCTTGGTTCTTGGACTTTTAGTAGATGTTAAAAGTGTGTGGAAACATTTCGAATTTGCAGAACTGGCAGGATCTGATAGTCTATAATACGAATGTTTAGATATCTAGGGTTAAAAGTATAAGGAACTTCCAAAAATTAAAGAGATAACACTTACTTTTCACAGTTTGTATAAAAACAGAAAAGTTTACTTGTTCTGCTTCCTTACATTTCAAAAAAAAATTAGTTCTATAAAAGAGTCGCACGCAGCTTAAAAGTAAAAAACGCGCCAAGAAATATGCAATGAATTTCAGTATAAAACAAATTAATTTAAAACATATTAAAAAAATATGAATTTTATATAGACCGTTTCACTAAAATAATTGATATATTCAATATTTCATTGCGTTAACATATATAAAATTTAATTTAAATAAAATGTAAGGGTTATAAGCTTCGATACTGTGAAGCATTTACGATAAATTCTCCAGAGATACAAATATATTCAATTAATTGATTATATTACGATCAATTAGATCAGTAAAAAATTATTTCTATCTCTCATTTTTTCAATCAATTAAGTTAAATTGATGTATGCCCCGGGAAAAAAAATGTGTAAATATTCATTTACCGCGGAGCCAACATTATAAGGAGAATTTGAATGTTTTTCATGTGTTTTTTAAATGAATTATTATTCTGTCATGGATTAAGTTGACTAAACTTTTTGATTACGGCCTAGTCCTTGAAAATAGACATTTTAGCAAATAGTTATGTTGCTAACATCACCGAATTCTTTTACGCAACCCCATATCTTTTGGAAATATATATTCAAATTGATAGTTTGATTAATCACTTCTGAGGAATTAAATCATAAGAATTGTTGTTTTCTATTTTTCATTTAGAGCCATATTAACCCTGAAAGGGTATCATTGGTGAAATTCTACCTAAGGCAAGTTGGCCGTTTCAAATTTTAGAAAAACCTAATGGTTTTTAATAGTGATTTTTTATGCATATATTTACAATGTCCCTATAAAAATAACGTCATCATGAAATATAAGATTTAATAATGTTAATATTATATTTAATTGTCATTGTTATACTTAAAAAAATTTGAAAGCGTACCCTATGATATCCTTAACGTAATTTATTTGGTTGATACTTTTTAAGGGTGAGAGATGATACTTTTTAGGGTTGAGGTTATTGTGGCTGCCCAGAAAGGTACACTAGGCCAAGTTTTGGCCCATTGTGCTACCACGCACCGCAAGCGTCCATGGTTATCCGTGAGATTTTAACCAATAGCCTCTAGACGGTAGTCCAGTGCAGTAACAACTGAACTATCAGAGAACCCTACCTACCCTGATAAAGAAACCTATCATTGAAATTGTTCCAATCGAATCGAAGGGAGCTTATAAAATCCTTTTTTGGATAAAAATTCCTTAATAAAGTTTCGAAAATGTTCATAAATTCATTGTAATGAAGGTAAGGATGGAGAGGATGGGTTTAGAGATAAAAATGTTTAGGAGGATGAGAAGGCGTGGTATGGATCCTCCGAAGCGACTTCAAATATGAGAACATTCCTCCTCCTTCCATTCCTAAGACTACTAGTCTACTGAGTAGGTGCAAATAAATTGTCAAAAAGAATTTATGAAAATTTTATGAAATTTTCCCAAAATGGGCTTTTGTAATCTTTCAATTCGATTGGAACATTTTTAATTTTAGGTCTCAAAAGCGTTCACAAAATTTTCTACATACAACTTAAATTTATTTTATTTATATAACATACCCATCTTATAACGTTTCTATTTCTTGGAATATCCGAGTTGGAATTACAACACAAAGTTATTTGTGCTACATTTATAAAAGAGATATTGTCATACAGTATTAAATTAACTTGCGGTTAATTGATTTATACGCCTCTATAAAAGCCCTAATCATTATGGAAACCTGTTATTTGTTTGACGACATACCTAGAACTAAGTGTGGTTATTATGAGCCAATATTAAAATGCATCCAATACTTTAACAAATGTTTCTACAGTGTAAGACAAGTTCTCAGAACAACAATTATGAAATTTGCTTGAATTTGTTTATAACACTTACAAAGACATGTTGTATAATACTTATAAATAAATAAATAAAAAAAAGATAACGATTGGATAGTTCCCAATAGAATTCCAAGAACTTCTGCTATAATAACTTCTTTTGCTGTATGCTACAAAAACCGCTGAACCGAGCAACATTACCAGTTAGAACGTCTTCATTTCCTTTAATTAAATTCACCTCATGTGAATGTTTCTCCAGTTATCGTCGCGGGTATGCTCTGACGCTTCTCAACAGTTCGCTTAATTACCTAACAATGAATTTGCAATTTTAATGATTTCAATGAGCTGAGTTGTTGAATTGCTCTCAGACTGTCTTACTGGCTGTCTGGCTCTTGGGAGCCACTTGTTTAAGCATATTGTTTCAGTTCCGCTAACATTAAAAACGCTGGAACTCATAAGTCTCAAGTTAGACGTCTATGCCAACAAAAGGCGCCTACCACCTGCGCAAACCGCTAGCTGCCGCAAGTATGCGGCGCACCTCATTAACTGCTTTAAGCACAACTCCAAAAACTCGAAACTAAGCGCTCGACGCAAGAAGAATGAAGTAATCGACGAAACCAGACAGACTGTTTTCTTTCTTTCGATCAGTCTGTCGCGACGGCCCCAAGAAAGATCTCAGACCAAATTGGATCTAATGAAATAATAAGATACACTCAAATCGCTCGCGAGTCTTGATAGAATCGCAAGAGAAGTCGCAGAGAAAATGTCGAACGTGACATACATTCGAATTGGGAACTCAATTGTCGTAAAGACTGTCGGGAATCGGTCCAGTGATGTGCATAACTCGACTGATCTTGTATTTTTGTTCGACAATGCTGGTGACGCACACGTAAAAAGTTCGATATCGATTGCCCTAACAATTGCCGCGTGCGCATTTCTGCTCAGTTGCTATTCGTGCTGCTGTTTTAACGGATTTTCTAGCTGGACACGATCGTATCGTATTCGATCACGATTCACAAGATCACCGTTCGCCGAACAGACCACCAGATGGCGACAGTATCTACGCCAGCAGCAGCGTCGTCAGGCCGAAAGGGGCAGTAGTCGCCTGGGTGACGAAACCGGTGACGAACCTCAAGGTTAGCACAACAAGTTTTGTTTACATTCTGAACACAGCGCTAAGACCTTGGGTGCCAGCGCTACACCTAGAAAATGCGTTTTATGTTCGAACGCGTTCAAATATCTCAAACGATTTTCTTTTACCTGCTCAAAATACGCAATTTTTATGGATTGGGCGAACATGCTAAAACCATTTCAAACTATTCTTTACTCATATGATTGCCCTTATTTACAAAACAATTTGCATTCAGAAGATACGATACATCCACATGGGTAAAGGTGTTAACTAAACTCAAAAGCATATGATCTAAGTGCATATTGCACATCTTTGAGATCCATAGTGTGAAAATTTTCATCAAAGTAAAACTGTTCATATTTTAAAAAGACTATAAAGTGGAGAATTAAAAAACAGAACTATACGAATATATTTCGTCTTAAATTCTAATCTTCCATGCTGCGCAGGCAAATAATTTTAGATTGGAGCTCGTTTTCCAAGTGGAGTTTAATAACACCTCGGGGGTGTTTTATGATTCAAAACAAAAGTCGACTTATGCGTCGTTTTCGTTTGACGTCAACCTAAAGTGGTTCTTAAAATAAATAGGTCATAAAAAAGGCAATTTTATAAATATATAATTGCATATATTGAAATTATGCAACGAGTAAAGGTTGAAAACAATTGACTACTTCATATATGTATGTATAATCGTTTTTACACAGGTGAAAATAAAATAAGTTCGGTACTGTTTAGGTTTATATGGTAAATAGTAAGAAAGTCGAAAACTAACCGATAAAACATCTAATCATAACGAATACACGCTGATATATCCCAAATACCTATAAATGAATGTTAAATTTGTCTAAGTCCCTAAACGGAAATAGTTCTAAGTCTAAAAACTGAAAATACCAACGTTTTTTCGGCTTCTTGTCGATCTTCAACAACTTTAAGGTGTCTATTCGGTCTCAGTTGAACTTTTAGAATATTTTTCAGTATCTTTCCAGCCTTACTACTACTAAAACTACTAGTTAGATCTACTAAAACTTCGTACTCGCAGTGGTCATATTAACGAGATCGAATTCTGAAGTTAAATGTAACGTGTGTACTGTACCTGGAATTAACTTTAGCTCAATATCTCAATTATTCTGTATTTTATTTAAATACAAAATTGTTATGACCTTATATGAAAAAACCTTTATTACAGGTATATTAAATTGGTTATCTATTGCACGGTTATTACAATTTTAAGTATTTAGGTACTAATCAAAATTGAAATCTTTAGAGTTGCTAGGAAAATCGAAGCTCATTATGAATTTAAATTCCTGAATATGTAAAATTACTAAAACTGTAGCGACCTCAGACTTAAATTAATTTTTTATTCAAAGTAGTGTCAATAATTCGATAGAAAAATCCAATCGAATTATTTTGAAGTTTCTTTTGTGAACAAATTAATTGAAATCATAGATAACTGAAATTTATGACAGCTTTTGCAGTTTTATTAAAGAAAACACGGAGGAAACGATTTTTCCCAGAAATGTGTCCTAGCTAGTTCGATTTTTCGCCTCTGTAAACTCTAACAATGTAAATTTCATCGAAATCAATAGAGCCATTTCCGAGAACGCGATTACAAACAAATATTGCTGGTTTAATAGTATAAATTATTATTTTATTTATATTTAAAGTATAGCACTATTCCAATCAAAGTA
The DNA here is from genome assembly GCA_963969385.1 of Philonicus albiceps. NCBI lineage: Eukaryota > Metazoa > Arthropoda > Insecta > Diptera > Asilidae > Philonicus > Philonicus albiceps. Next base: position 73,465,250 of record OZ017772.1, on the reverse strand, counting down.
CATGCTCCGAATCATATTTAAAATTTTCTTACTTATTAAATAACTTTAATGTCTTGACATTATTTACGCATACTTGAATTATAAAAGAATATTACCCCCTCAACTAATGACCCATTTCTACGAACGAATTTAACGAACATTTATACATAATTTAAAATATTTAGTCGACAAATGCAATTACGCTTATACATTTTTTAAATGACTATATAAATTCTTCTCCGCATTCAGTACCAGTTTTTCAAAACAAGCCTTCGTCTATCAATACTGTTTAATGTTAACATTTCTAAAAGAAAAATTAATTCTTATAACTAATTAATGCATATAGTTAAAATTTACCTCTTCGAAACCTGTAATCAATTTTAAACGAAACTAATCAATTAGCTTGCGAATCGCGTAGTACTGATTGACCTAAATCAAAAAAAAAAGGTGTGCTGCGGTGTGCATTAACCAAATCGAAAGTTTTCGACAAAAAAAAAAAAACCTAGATCCAAAAGTAATTATTTGAAGAGTGTCATAAAGACGATAATTAAAAGCGTAAATAACGAAAAGCTTTAATGCGTGCGCAGCTTATTCTTAGAAAATGCATAGCCTTAGGCAAATGATCAGTGGCTTACAAAATATGGGTAGACTTTCAAACTAAGCCTAATCAAGTTTTTGGTTATTTTTAATATTAAGTGAAAAATAATAATAAATTGATAACATTCAAAACATAGAAGCCTTATTGCGAATAAGACATCAAAATTGGCAACTATAATGGTAGAAATAATATTTTTGCTTTATATATACATACCTAGAAAAATTTTAGAGTAAATCGTTACGTTATTGCCTATTAGACATATAATAAAACTTTATGCCTGATTAGCATTATAAATTAGATTAAAAATGAATCCTTTACTTTATTAAAAATTAATTGCTCAAGAATTCGTTTCTAATCTTTATTTTTTAATTACATTGTAATAGAAGTAAACACAACATTATTATTGTTTTGGAAAGGGTTTTTAATTAAGTTCAATAATTAAATTTTTTATCAAACATTAAATTATTGCCTAGAGAGTAATAATGTTATTGGAATAATTTCAAATAATAAAGTACTTTAAATCCCGAAATAAATATTTATTAAAATTTAAAAATACAAGATAGCTTTATAATAAAAATACGTTACTATACAAAATTTATTTATAATACATAAAACACTATAGCATTAAATAGAAATTTTGTAATTAAATTTTACCGATATTACCTCCTAAACCACCTAAAACTAAGCAAAGAGTACGATGCGTCCGTTCGCTCAAATGCCATCAATGAGCAAAATACGCATTTGCTAAGGAATATACCCTAATTTTTGATTAGTCTGGAATAAATCACAAGTTTAACGCTTATTCGGGTTAAAAATTAATCACAAGCAAGGGTTAAAGACGATTTTAATGCACTCAACCGCCTTAAAATTAGTTAGTGTTTTGGTTTAACTACCTATTTATAAATTTGAGAATTTCCATCTACTATATGTACATAATGAAAACTATGCCGTTCGAATGTGTTTTAAGACTACTGCTTCAATGAAGGCTTTGAAACTTACTTTTCCTCCATGTACGGATAAATGGATAGGAGCTAAGATATTCAATGTTAATTTAATCATGTATTAAATATACTTTTTAAAAATACTCAGCTTTACAAAAAGTAATAGCATTTATGGTTACAAGGGCACCTAAGAAATATAGTTGCAATAATGTTTAGCAAGGTGGGTTTAAATTGAAAATGCATGGACTAATTTTAAGCAATCACATGCTCGATACAAGCAAACAATCTTATTTTCACCCAGGAAAAAATATAGGCTAAAAATCATGATTGATGTTGCTTAGATCAAGCCCAATTTGTGCTTATAAGAAGCATTTATTTTTTGGTGTGTAATTTAATAGAATACCTTCTATTCAACAAGAGCATTAATTAATCAATTTATGTCGTCCTATCCTATTTGAAGTAAAATTCTTGTAAGCCTTTTAAAAGAGTAAAATTTAATACCAAAAGTAATCTAAAACACATTTTTCTGAGTGAGTAATATTCTTATAATCAACATTTTCATGCGTAAAAATTCAAGTTCAAGGATGTTTAGTAATTAATAAAATGAAATTGGTCGTGCTTAGCATGAATCGCAGTAAATCGATTGTATGAGGTGCGTATTCTACGAGACCAAACAACGTAATTTCGAAACTTACTATTTCCTTTCACCTGAGGGACCGAATTAGTGTCCTCAAAGGTGAAGAAGTTAAATTTCCTTAACAGAAAATATACCTCGCCTGCCGGAAATCCTTTCCAAAGCAGAACCAAAAACTAAGAGCGTGATTCCATCTAACAAACCGACATGCCCAACCTTCCAATTTCTAATCCCGCAGATCTGTCTAATGGGAAAGACGGCGGCGTTTCAGAATTTATGGCTGAAGGAAATGAGGTCGACGCGAACAATGTAAAGGTCAGCGCAAAAGGAGGTGCTCTTCCGCTCCTCTTTCACAAGATATTCAACTTTAGTTTGATTTCCTCGAAATGAACCCTAATTTATTGCCAAATGGTTCGCTCATCTTTCCCCTGACCGTCCTGGCGACCTAAGACACCTTGAAAACGTTTTCCTATGGGCGGATTCGCGCCCGTATAAAGACGGTCACAACGAATTTAATGTTAAGAAATCTGTCATCGCTCCGCAATTCGGCTCATTGCTATTCATTTATTCGGTCGCCCAATAAATCATCCTAATTGTGATTAAGTGCTATCGCAATGAAGTCTAAATGAATTGCCCTGAAAATGGAGGCGCAGCCTTAGAGAGGACCGTATCGAGGAGGTTCTCGTCTCGAGGCTCCAGAAGCAAATCATGTTCATTAAGTGTACATAGAAAAATGCTAATGTGATGAACGTTACGGGACTGCTGCGGTTTCCTTCACGCCAAGGATCCCCCGGTTCAGCCATTCCAGGCCAGGAATTTTAATGTCTTCTTAAAGTCGGTTATTATAAATTTATTCCTGGGCGCTCGTAGTCATCAATCAGGAATTTATCTTATTGATCATTAGGGGCCTTAGGAGCCATAAATTCTTGTGTCGGGCGCGATCCTTTACAATGTGTGGGGCCTCCGTTTCAAAGAACCTAACTTTAATATTCGTCAAGAATTCTATCGAACGAATTCCTTCGATGATTCTTCCGAGAATTATTCAGCTGGCGGCAGGGACACATATGCGGCTTGCAAATAATTAGGAAAAATGTACTTTTTTAGTTCAGAAGAAGTACCATCCAAGTCTTTAGTTTAAAAAATGTTTCTAACTTAGGAGAGGTAACGCTTAGTAACTCTAAAATAGACAGTAGATTAAAGCAAATATGTCTTTTGCGGATCACATTGAGCTTTTCAAGTCTTAGGATTTTGAAAACGGATTTCTAAAGATTTTAGATTCCCGTAAACTTTTATGTCCATCTATTTCGCGTTATATGCAAAATATTAAGCATATGCAATTGATATGGTGTCCTTATTATCAAACTCATATAAGAAGAATTAAATTAATTTAAAGGAACTTCGCTTGTTGGGTTTTCTTTTTTTTTATTTGCAGATTGTTCACCGAACTCATGCCATCCTACCATGCCGAGATGTTTGCTTCTCAGACTGTCACGTCTATCCGCTTGCACGGTTTTCATTAAAGATATTCTGTCGTACCGAATTAAATGTCCCGAACCTTTATCGATAATTGATCTGTATGCACCAGAGAGAACAATTCAATCTATGGTAGCTATGAACCAGTCTCTACTTGTGTAGTTAATTTTAACCTTTTAGCTGAATCTGTAGATTTTACTGTGTCAAGAAAGAAGTTTAAAGTAGTCGTATATCTTTTTTTTTAAATCAGCATGTTAGAAATTAATTTGTCTAAGGCTTAAAATATAATGCTGTAGTAGTCATATTGTATTTATATATGCTTGTCTATAAGATTTAATATCTGTAGACATTTAATGAAATAAATAAATAACTAAATAAGTAAGATTATGCTAATTTATCATATTTTTTGAAGCGTGCTTATTTTAAGTGAGTTTTCTCAAGAAATATGTTTTTCTACCTAATTAAGGAAGATACAAGACATTTTCGTTCTTTATAGCATTATCTGATGGTCGATTTTTAAATTTATTCATATTAATTTGATTCTATAGCCCCTTATATTTTAAATAATTTCAAATTTGACACAATTGCGATAAAAAATTCCTCTTGATGAAAAATAAGTAAAAATTACGAACAGAACAGAAAAATATCACACAATTGACCTAGATTATAATAAATTTAGCTGCTATGAAATCTATTGCTTCCGAAAAAGATAAGAAACAATTTTAAGATTAAATAACGAAAAGGGCAAACAAAAACATAAGCATAACACTTTGCAAAAAAATTTTGTTCTTATTTCAACAAATCGTCTGAGGCTATTAACCTCTGTTACTTTAAATGGCACGTTTAATAATTCTAATTTTAGTCTGTACTGTTTCTTATCGTTTCTTCCCACGTCTAACTAATTATCATAAATTTTTCGTTTCGTGCTGCTAATAGAAAAACTTTAAATTTGCTAATAATGTGTAGAAAATTTGATTAGATCATTACTTATTGGATGAGAGCTCGACACAAATCTTGGTAAAATAAGAGAAACATTTACGCTATCAGAATTGTAATTATTTGAGTACGTAACTGAGTGGAAAATTAATTAATATTTAACTAGTTTCGAAGAATTGTTTATTCAGTTTACGCATATGAGGAAAAACGTGTATGGGAATGAAAATCTTATCTTTATTGGTTCTGTCGCCAACTATCCAGGATTTATAATATATCAATTTAGCATATTTTTATTTCATATCTACATAATTGCAACTTTATGGAATATCAATTAAAAGCAAATTATATTTGTAATGATAAAATTTCTCGTAATATTTGTGACAGCTAAATTAAGGGATCACTTAACATTTTTTTTGGAATTAGTTTGTTATCTTTAGACGAATAATTCATCATTATTAAAAAGTTTACATCGATAGCATTAATTTGGAAAGTTTGCATATTTTTTACATTCTAAGAGACTACGTCTTCAAAACAGTCCTCTTCCGCTAAACCGCAATAAGAAAACAAGACAGTTTTATTGTTAAAAGGATAATTAGAATGAATTTGTGATAGATTACAAAATAAATAGATAGCATAAAATTAAGGAATTGAATTAGTAAGGGTCCTTCAAATAAAACAATTCACAATTAATAAACTGGCCTACATCCGCGTTCAGATTTAAAAGGGTTTTCTAATTATATTGAGAATCCACAAGCATTAAAATTTAATTGTGTTGTTGATTTAATAAAATCTACCTTCCCTCCCTAATTCAGAAAATTTAATGGCCAACCATTAAGTGCTATTTGCGAATGTCCGTAATTTCTGTATAGTCTCCAAATAACAATTATTGGAATTACACAAATTCATTTATTTGCATAACAAAATAGCGCAAATAATTTAATGAAAATTCCGTGCCGTACATCCCCTTTGCCTTGATTTGTTTTTCACTAATGTGATGCATTTGCACGTAAAATAAATTGAATAGTTCAATCGGCCATCAAAGCGATAGATATTCGATATACGAAGAATATAATTTGACAAAAATGTCAAACAGAAGTGGTAGTACTGTTTATCTGTTAAATTAGAGTTCTTTGATATTGCCTTTTATGTAAATTCGCAAATTTTTTCCCGATTTTATATCACTCCAGTGGTGCATGCATCCGATTAATCGTTTATTTTGCGGTGATAGCATTTAATTATTTGTTGTTCTCGTTAAAAGTGGGTATTTATGCTCGATCAAAATATAAACTATCATGCGTTGTATGGGAAATTGATATCACATTAAGTGTTTGTTGAGCTACCTTCAAAATATTTTTGTCTATAAGTCCTAAATTGGTAAGCTTTTTGTTTTTTCCTAAAAACTGGATGGATGACCATTATTTAATCTCGTAAAAGGTTGATCGCTTAAGGTTATTGGCAGAAATTTTTATTTAATTTTATACTAGTGACTCTACAAAAATGTTAATAATTTTTGACGGACTAAAGATAGAAACATGGCTCTTTTTTTATTTGAAAGATATCTTAAGGGTGCATAATTTTTATTTTTTAAACCATATCCTTATTAAGGAAATTTTTAGGTCACAGGATAAAAAGCTACCTTTTTAACCGAAATTTTTAAAAATTTTAAGTTTTAAAGTTCATACCTGCCACATTTCCTAACAGATTAAGCCAGATGAGATATTGTTAAAATGCTTATAATGCATACTTTTTATCAAAAACCTAACTTGTCGTCCTATTGTATTTTGAACAGAAGTTACTACTTTTTATATCAAAGTCAGTACAAAATATGAGACCCATTAATTTGACGGGGTTCCATTAATCTAGTGTGAATGAAATTCTTGTTAGCAATACTTTTTAAACCTAATTCACATATATCCGTATACAATAAGGACAGCCTATTGATGGTCTGTATTTTTAAAGAAAAACTTTTATTGGTGTCTGTTTAAAGGATAAAAGGACATTTATTCTTTTCCTTCGAGTCTTAAGCAAAAAAAGTTTATTTGAATGATGTTTGCTTATCCGAAAAAAAACTCATGAAACAAAATCATACATCACTTCGCATAAACTTTCTCATGGAATTGCACAAAGTGCTGAAACCAATCCATCACTCTTAAGTATTTAACCGAAGAGAAAAAACTCTCAAACAGAGCCGGAAACTTCCTAATTCAATACAAACAAGCGAACGTAATAAGGCGAAATTTTGTTATTCGAATATTGCAAGATTGAACTCCCTTCCACAGTCATTGTATAAACAAATCATCGTTTCATTTTCGTGCACCAAAGGAACAACAACTCAAGGAGCAGTTGCACCAAAAATAAACAGATTGGTGCAGAGGACCTATCTAAGCAGATCCCTGTGTCAACGGAATTATGTAAAAAAGGACTCATCCCAGCAGACAAACACAATTCTTGTGGGAAAGACAGTCGGTGGGATCTCTTGGCATGTGGAAACCCTTGTATGCGATTGCATGTGGAAAATGAAATGCATACGCCGGATGATATATCATCATATCTACCACCTCGGCAAACAAAGGTTCAATCAATCTTAAATTTCTCTGCAGAGGTGTGAAATTTCAGGGGGTCTCTTTTATTTACACGGAATATGCTTGATAGATAGGGTCACAATGTTGACTTACCTGCAAAAATGAAAAAAAATCCCTTTTTTTCAATTTCAATGCAACTGATAAAGCTGTAAACTGTTCAATTAAAACAAGACATAATTGAGTTTTCTAATAAATAAGCCCAATTTAATAGAAGTTTATACGCGAAAAATAAGCAACGCCGTCTAATCATATTTTTAAAATGCTCAGAATATTTAGATGATGCAAAAATTCACTTATCTAAATTAAATGAAGGCTTAGAACAGACACTTATCATTTGTTATTAAATAATTATCCCAGTTTAAAAGTCAGCTTAATTCATATACATTTTTATTATTAAAGTCGCTTAACACTTTTTATTTTCCCAGCATTATAATTACTCAATTAAATGTTAAAGTTCATAAATAAAGCGAAAATGTTGAAAAAATGACTTAAGTTTTTATTGTTAATTAAGCCAAAAAAAACATATAACAAAAAAAAATATGGACAAGTGCGAGTAAAACTCATGCCTTGAGGATTCCGTGCTATTATATTACTTTATCCTACCTAGTTAATAAATTGTGACTATTTAAATTGAATCACTTATCACGTAATAAGACAATTAGTTATATTATTATATAATATAAAAAATTTCCTCAAATTAACGATTTTCTGAATTATTCCTTTACTGGTACTGTGAGACTTTGCTTCTTGCCAAAATTTGATGATTCTAGGTCAACGGTAAGTACCCTATAGGTTTTGATTGCATTGAGTTAGAAGCTCGATTTTTTTACAACTCCAAGCAACCGTAGACCTAAGTATTTGATATTAATTTTAACTTGATACCTCAACGCGTTCCTGGAAAAAAGGCCTTGACAGACGGACAACTAAGTGATACTATAAGGGAACCCTACAAATGATAACTTTAAAACAAGTGCTATGTAATACTTTTTGTATACATTAAATTTAATTTTGAATTATTAATTTTACGTTTATATTAAAACTGGAATCACGTGCCCAAATAAAAAACCTGCCACAACAGCTTTATGCTAATAGACCGATGAGAATGAAGAAAAATGGATTTATTTATTGGGTATCACGTGCCAACGAATCTCTTTGGCTATTCAACTTTTGATAAAACTATGAATGATTCAATATCTGACTTTAATTAAATGTTTTCTTAGAGAGAGAATTTTTGTACGTATTTTATGTATCTTCATAAATATAAACCACAATTCATTTAGATGGAAATGAAAGAATATTAATTTGATTTTTCGCGAAAACAATAGCAATTTTCTTACTCTGTGTTTTTCCTATTTTCAATAAATCGATTTTAGTGTTAATTGCGCACTACTTCTCTAGTTGGTTCTCTACTTTTCATATCACAACGACGTTGTAAATGTGGCTAACCATTCCGAAATCATAGTTTCTAAATGCTAGTCTATAACTTAGATAGATTCTATCATACATGCTTTTAGATGAACCCATATTTTCTTGATCAATTTCCTTCACGATCTTAGCGTTAATCTATCCCAGTTAACTTAACTTCCGTTCCCACATTAACCACATCAACAGTACCAACTCTGCTCTAGACTTTGTTAAATGTTAGTCTAAGAAATTCTCCAACTCTTCTCAGTAGGAAGTATGCAAGAATGCATTCCCAGATTGAAGGATTTTTAATACGACGATGTCGTTGGAAATTCATGCAACATTTGTTTACTCCTAAGTCATTTAGTAATTCATTGAAATTATTTTGTGGACAAAATTATGAATTTCTAATTTAAATATTAAATTGAAATAAAAGCTTATACCTTACAAGAAATCAAATATATTTCTGCTAGATTTTAATGAAAAATACTGTTGTGTATTAAAAGAATAGATTTTTTCTTTTTACTACTTATAGATTGACGAACTATTATATGCCACTATTAGTCCCAATTTTTCCATATTCCTTGTATGAAATCAACCATTATAGTGTTCAGTAATGCTTCAATTTCCTAAATCACTCTACATAACTTCTTTGTAAGGTCTCTACTCGAGCATTTCTGTTAGGTCTGATCACCCTTCTAATCAGATTAACGCAGATTCATCCGTTTCGCATTATGTTACCTTCATTGGATGAGAGAGTCGTCTAAAATTAATTAACCTTCGTCGATATCGCCTTCATCTACCAAATTCTAAATGGTTTGATTCGCTTCACGTGTTCCTGTACAGCACTAACCCTCGCATCTCCTTTCGTCTCGAAAGTGTCGTACCTCCTACTAACTACGATCAATTCGAACCCTTCAATAGAATTTTACGAAAGGTCTGTTGACAAGGCGTCATTCAAGCATGATGCTTACCTGATTATCTCACCCTTACATTAATTCATCCCACTTCCCCTTAACTGCTTTTATTTGTTACTTTTTTTTTAACTAATTATATTTAGGTTATTTGCTTCTGTTAGCTTAGTTTAATTTAAGCCTTCTAAAAAAACTTGTATTAAGTTAACTGAATAAATAAAAATAAATAAATAAACTTAATTATCACCTTTAAATGTCTAATTATTTTGTTTCGTCAATTATTTTTTATTAAAACGCTTTAATATAAATTTTGAAATTTTAATGATATGTTTTTTATAGCTTAATTACTTATAAAAAACTAAAGTACAATAAAATAAAATATTTCATTTTACAAAAAGCCATTTTACTACTGGAAGGCAATCCGTTAAATTTTTATCATCGTTTAATTGACCATGGAGAGACTCATGTATCTGCATTTATTATGGTGCCTTAACAAGTAATAAATTTTGAATGCTCTACTAAAGCTTTAATTTATTAAATGTGATCAATGAACTCATCTTGAGAAGCCACCATGTCGACTTACTTGGCTACTCATAGTCGAGATTATTACTTTGTTAGAGTCGCTATTCCATAAATAGACGCACTAAAAAAAGTCGTATAATTAACAAAATAATTCGATAATAAATAGCATGTCGAGCTATAGTGAAACAATCAAGTTAAATTGATAATAATAAACTAAATATGGATAAAAACGTGCGTCATAACGAGTCACAAAAACAAAAAAAATTTTATTAGAAATAAAAAAAAGAAGGTTGAATCGATATTAATTCTCAGATTCCAGTTTATTAGAAAATCCCAGTAAAAATCGGATAAAACAGAAGATATGTTGTCGATGTCGTACTCTGGACTCTACAGTAGCCAGCCAAAAAGATGTGAGAATGGATCCCGTGATAATCGGCAGAAATCGCGAAAAAAAACATCGATAATTTTGACACCATACCGCTAAAAGCTTTAAAAGTAGATCGCCATATCTATTACAATCCTCGGCCTGAGCGTCTGTAAGATGCGCGTTACCCGGCGGCTCATTAGTAGTTAATCAGACGAAGCTAATCAAGCCGCAAAGCTGGGAAAAAAAGTTTCACTCTTGTTCAGAAATCTTAAGACCAGTAGACAGAGTGCCCGAACTTCTTCCAGTGAGTTTCGAGTATTTTTCAGAATTGATCTAGTCAGTGCGCGGGTGATGGATATTGTGGCGTCTCAGCATGTAGATCAGGACGTTCCGACCTTTGATGTAGATACCCTCGGATTGGCCCAGAATTACAGTCTGCTACTTAGCAAGCTAGAGAAGTTAGCCCTAGCCCACAGGCATAGTGACCATAAGCACTCTCACGAAGATGGTCCCCAGAGGACTATGACCGATTCCGAGTACTCGAGACTTATCAGCGACGTATGGATTGGTGTTGTCTTAACGCTACTCATCCTTTCGATAGTGTTCTTCATTTGCTCCTGCTTCTTGTACCACAAGTTTCAGCAGTGGAAAAACACATGTGAGTATATTGCGAAAACGTCTGTTGCTATCCGTGGAGCTGGTTTAGTAATCCGGCAAACAAACACGCCGTATCTGGGAAAGTGGTGTCAATCCCCTAATACTTTTATTACCTATAAAGCCCCACATTTAATGACTCGCTTAAGTGCATAATGCAAAAGAGCTTTGCGGTGGTCATTGTGATTTCAAATAGAAAAATTTTATTCCGCACCTTGAGTAAAGAAAACGTCTTTCTCCCAAGTTTATATTTCGTTAAATGCAGACTTTGATGAAATTAGCTAGAAATAATAACAAGAAGTTGAGATCATATGAAATTAAATCTCTTTAATGTTTCAAGTTTTACTGAAAGTTGCACAAAATCCGTAAAATGATGATGTTTTTTCTTCAATTGTTGTAAAACAATCCCCTTAAATAAAACTCAATACAAAAATTTGTATATATGGTATACATCTTATCTTTATTTTATCCACGAAATTACGATTGATATCACGTACCAATAAATCTTTCAAAAATGCTAAGAGGTTCAAAAAATTCGGTACTTTATGTACTTAGCTCATTAAATTCTGTAAAAGTTCACATCTCAGTTAAAGCTAAAACTTTCGTTATGTTATATTTTGACTTAATTTTGTGATTCAAAACGTTATCCGATACATCGTTTTTATTACGACATCGACTTACATTAATAAGAACCCCATTTAATTCTTGGACACGCATTTCGACCACAAAAACAATGTTTGAACTAAGAAAAAATGATCGATTCCGGTTGCTGGTGACAATAATAAATCTATCTAGCGCATTAGCATGCAGTAGCCCCCTCAGACGCCACAACCTCTGTCAAGGTTTATATTTTTATTGATTGACACCTGTAGTACGATATGCTGGGGCATTCGACACTAACTCTAATAGCCTAGCCTAGCGATTTCCGCAAGGTATTGTTCCATCGCACCATGTTAAAAGGCATCTGCTATGCACTCAATTTACCAGCGTGTGCACCTAAAGATAATATTTCCGAAGAGTACGAGGGTAGGCAAACAAAACTGCTTGCGATGTTTGCGCTCAGATAAAAATGTCATAACAAGGAGGATTTTATTTTTTTCCGACTTTTATCAAAAAGTAACCGAAATTACCGAAAAATGTAATGTTCAATGGCTGTGTCTATCCGAAAAACCAGTTGAATGAAAATTGTCTTAAATGTAATTGAAGAAACTTTTTCGATGAAGCATTTTATTCGACCGGAATTACTTCATCGATTTTAAACGGAGGCCAGGAGTAGGTGCTTATTGGGAAGGTCTTGATCCGTGATATGAATTCAATCAACCGAGAATCATACGCAACTATTTTGGTAAAACGTCGTAATATTTCAAGTATCGCCAAATGATCTGCGGGCCTCTTTCAATGTCATATATAATTAGCGGCTAAAGCTCGCTTGTTGATATTTTTTTTTGAAGATATTGCGTGTAAACATTCATTTTGCCTTGGTTTTGTACGCAAATTGTCGTTATTTTAAGATCCTACGATTTTGGTGGCAATTTTATTAAAAATAGAGATTTCTGCGTCTTTTAATGTACCTTGTTAATTGTTAATAGAAAAAGGACTGAAAATTAGTGGATAGTATAGCCCTACAGGTAATTAACGTCCACATAACTCCAAATTAAGGTTATTTTGTTGTTTACTATCCAAACTAAATAAAAATATCTGAGCTAATTTTATATATGCATTTTAATAGAATAATAATAGCAATTTTAAAGCATTATTATTAAATATTTTTACACTAGTATCACTTATTTAGGGGCCTCTGGTAGTACAGTTGTTAGCGCTCTGGACTACCATCCCAGGTTTACTTACCTACCTTATATAATTAGTATGATTAATTATAATCAATCACTTGGTGCTTGTCTGTGCCAATATTCAAAATTGCACTTTACTTCACAGACATTAAGAAAACAAAATACTCCTCAGTTACATATTCATTTTTCTAAAATATTTTGGAAATCAATATAGCTAAGTTTATGTAATTCTTAATAATATTTCTTATTTGATACTTTTCACTATTTGCCATTGCGGTTAGCAATAAATACTTCATATTCATTGACGACTTTCTATAGGTCATAAAATGGGTTTTCGAATAATATTTTTATTCTCGAAAGCGAAATGTGACGTATTTTTAAGCTATGTTTACCCTTTCATTTATATTGAACTTACTAAAATTTGTCCATCTGATCCATCTGCATTAATATTTACTTAAAGATTTTATCCAAATAAGTTTGTCTCCAACAATTTCATATATCTTAAAAATTTTTCTCTTTTATTTAATGCAGCTTTAGCTAAGCTAATATTTTTCAACCCTTCCTATTTCTCCAACATTCGATTTTCTGTAAGATTTATTTTTAGAAATATACCCATTAATAATGGTTTGTATTTTCTTATTGGACCACATTGCTTCAAGAAATCGTTGTGCATAAAAATGAAATCTATGAGTCCATGAAATTGAAAATGCACTTGTTATTGAGCATTGCTTTTATATCTTGTGGTTAGAAATCGAAAGATAAAAATCAATAATAACTTTGAATTGCGATAAAAGATTGTTTTTATATTTCTTTTAAACAAGTAAATAATTTCTAGAGTTTTGTGTGAACTAATTAAGTTCACAAGCATAAAATCCTTAATTACAAAGACGCATATACTTTTCTTCTCTATTGTTTTTGCAAATAATAGAAGTTATTTAATTTTATAGCATATCAAACATTGTGGCTCCCAGTTAGCCAGGGTTCGTTGCAAATGGGCTGGTAATAATTCTAGCAAACATCAATTAACTCAAATGATGCGAGCACCTTGCCTTGATAGACGCCGATAACGCGAGTGATAATTTGTCATATGGCTTAAAGCCCATGCTCAAACTGTACAGGCCTATCAAGGCTGGAATTTTTGTGCTTTCTCATTGAGAATAGGCGTCAATTAAATCATCTGGTGTGAAATGCGCAGATTTTCTTTTTTTTTTAAGGTGCTAATGGAAATTTTTGCATGAACATTGCCATTTCTCGCTACCTGGGGGACGATTTATCGACTTTAATCAGAATACAAGTGAAAATGGGCTGAGTAAAGCACGCGCGGTTTATGCAAAAATTCTATGTTTGTCAACCTGATTAGATTTATTAGGAATCAAATTAAGGAAGAAAATACCAAATTTTGCTTAACTATGGGAACATCATTGAATTTGTGATTTTCATGAATTTATTGGTGATTGCAATAATAACAAATTATATCGAAGTGTGAATTTGAGTAATGATTTAAAGAAATAAGAAACTGCGTAATAAGTTTTACTTGATGAAATACAGTTGTCTACTCTAAACAATGTTTACACTTTTTTATGTATTTAGTGTAACCCATATAATATTCGAAAAAAAACTATATTTAGCCCCTTAAATGTTGTGTAAAAGGAAATAAAACTTCAGAGTGTTTTACATATTTGAATAAGTTTAAACTAGATAGACTAGACAGGATTTAGTACACTCCCATTTTAAAAGACGTGCATTTTTAATTGACTAATGTAATTGCGGGTCAATTCCGTACTAAAATACGTTAAAACTATTTTAAATAAATTTTAAAACGGCAGAAAATTAACTGAATTAGTGTAAATAATAAAAAAGTAACCTCCCCCGACTGCTCACCATCATTCCGTGATTGACTTTGTTTCCCAATAAAACACCCCCGAAAGAAAGTAATCTGTTCTGAACGATTTTATCCCATTAAGGATTTGATGTACTTCGCCCGCCCGGTGATCAACCCTTTTCTCCATCAGGACTAATTAACAAAAGGGAATCACATTTGCATGTATTAGGGCCCATCATGCTGCCACCCAGAGATTTAATTAAACTGCTCCCTGTATTCTCAAAAATTGTAAAGCGACAGACTCAACACAGTCGAACCTTCGGAACCGCAGTTGCCCTTTTCCCTTCTCCCATTCACGAATTCAGTGTAAGATCAGTCGACCAAGAAATCATTTTTCAACCTGCCACCGATTCCCCTGAAAACTGGACTGATGTACGTGCAGGATCTGTTCCACCCTCACCTACCACATGCAATTGCCTCTTAAAACAAACAAAAGGGTGTCAAACGGCGCAGATACAATGGATTTTGGATATTACACGGGATGGTCGTCCAACGTGCATAAAACGAGATATTACAGGGGATGATGGTGATATGGGGCTTGATTGTGTACTACCCCCATCCGAGAAACGCTTCAAGGTTGAAAAAATAAATGCAATTTCTAAAGTGCGTGTAATAAAAAGCAGCAGCTACCAGTGGAATGGGGGCGGTTTCGCTACAAAACGGAGCCACCACCCTCCCAAGAGGGTATCCTTTGTAAAGTTATTTATGAAATTGTAAATTCCCTTAAAGTTCCCTTTCTTTTGTGCTGTGCCCTCATCCACCCTTGCATGGGTCCTTGAGGCCGGGAAATGACAATAACTGCACTCACGCGCACCCTGTTCTGGGACATAGGCCTCGATGAGGGTGGCGAATGAGGTGGGATTTGCTTTTGCCATGATTAACCTGATTCCCCCGAGTGTTGCCCTTTTTGCGCGGCATCCTTTGGCATTGGAGGGATCGCGTGCCACCACCACCACCCACCACCCTTAGCATGATGGCATTTTTAGCCTCATTCCATCAGAGTGTTTAGCGGCCGAACCAGAATACCCCGGATCCCTTTTTCATTTGGCGGAGCGCTTGCAAATAAACCTCCGGGTCGCCCATTAAATAGCCCCTGCACATGTTGCAACCCCCAAGTGGAATTCAAAATGGAATTTATTTTCACGCAGCACTTGCAAGAAGTGCGATTTTCGTGGTTAGCCGCGCTTTGAATTAGATTAAAGCGAATATGGCCCAAGTTGTGGGCCCCACGGCAGGGCATGTGTCAATTTATGAGCTATTTAGAGTTCGTTAAGCTTCCGCAATTTCCATAATTTGCTCTTAAATTTGAATATTCTAATTTTCATATTTAGTCCGTATGTTGAGGTTGGAACTAATTTCCTAAATACCATGAAATTAATTAAGGTTTGCACTTACTGCGGATTTCGTATTTCTTTTTACTTTGTTTCAGGTTTTATTGCAAAAATGCTGATTATACATATCTTGTTTTATTCATAACTTATATGCTACAAAACTAGCAAAACCTCAATTGATATTTTTACAGAGAAAACGAGAGATCGGTCTCAAATTGAATGAATAAAATGAAACTCGGTTTTTCTACATAGGTATCAAAATCAAAACTGAGTTTTTAAAAGAATTTTATACAGTCGTTGTTATATTGGAACCATTTTTTAGGGTTCCATACATCGCCGGTCAATACCATTTCTCTCAGGAAATACTAGAGGTATCGAGATGAAATTAATTTCATATGCTAAAGGCTACAGTCTTTATACTTACAGACTAAATCAATGACTAACACAACAAATCCTCGGTTAGTTCCCGTTTAAATTTTGCACGAAGAAAGGTGTCATAGCATAAGTAAAGGAAAAAAATTCGAAAATCATTAACTTCTAATAAATCTAAGTGAAATTTTAAGTTTTTATACAACTAATCGACTACAAACGATCATGATATGAACAATAAATTCAAAAAAAATGGACAACGATTGGAAGATAGTGAACCCCATCATCATAAAATCAGACGACATAAAGTCAGAAAATATAGAGGTCATGCTAATCATACTACCGATCGAAATAGGACTATCCGTATGCTATTAGATCTACAAAGATTATAGAAGGGAACTCAAGCAAAAACGTCATCCAAGCAGCCATACCATCCGGTAGAAAGACCGGAAACAAAAGAATTATAGGAAGCATGTGTCTAGTCAAAGGGTCTAGCAATATAACTCTACCTTAGATTAAGATTTTGGAATATGCTAGAGGGTTACCTGTACATCATATAAACATGTGTTGATTTCTCAAAACCGAAATTTCAATATGCATTTTTAATTCATAGCTTTAAGGGCTAAAGTACCCCTAAAATAGTAACATTTCGAAGATGAGCATTTTCTTGTTGAAATTAAAATCAAATCGAATGGTTTTAAATAGCTTTAATACTTGTTCAAGTGTACATTAACTGAACTAATCTAGTTTGATTTGGCTAACTCAAGATTTAAGCCATACATTTTTGCTTCAAAATGAATTTATTTTACTAAATCTCAATGACTTGTTTTGTTTGTCTTAAAAACAAGAATTTCGAGATATATTCTCTGATTTATGAACAGATGATTTCCCAGTCGGAAATTTGTTGTCTGAGTCATTGTCCTTGCCTCCTTCTCATACACTCAGCGTATTCATCCAAAAACAGCGGAAGATAAAATTTTGAATAGCTTGAGACGAAGTTTAAACTTTAGCGGTTACTCACGGGCACATCAGGTAATTGTTTGTTCAAAGCAAATTCCCGGTAGATTTATCTCAGCCTCGCATGTATCTCCGGAAGATCCACCACGATAAAGCTGAGAATGAGTCAAAAGAAAAGCCTCTGATCCGGTGATCGTGACATCAGCCAAATTATCGTTTTCGCATCAAGGCTGGAAAGCGTCCTGAAAAGTCGCCCTTTTTTAGATTGTACTAAGAAACGGTGTGAGAAATCCCCGGTTTAGAGGGCTTTTATCCAGGATATTGTTTTAAAACTCATTCGCCCAAAAACGCCGCAAGAGCCGCCAACAGAAGGGTTTCGCTTACCGCTGAGCCGCCCCACTTTGGCCCTTAAAAGGGAGCTACAATCGCGCTTGGATGGGTGCTCGAAATGCCTTTGCCTCCGGCCCCTAATCCCGTAGGAACGCACCCGGGCTTGAACGGCTCTAGTCTAAACAAAGGGCCCCCACAGAGCTGCTCGGAGCTCTTAAACTTTAGAATTTCCCGCACTGGCCCTAGAGCGGTGAATTCAACACCGATTCACGACAAGCGATCCGTACGGGCGTAATGAGTGTCGTCGGATGGCGTGACATCCTTTCACTTGACCTGTGTGAAAAAAAAAATGAATAAAACAACCCTTTGCCGGCGAAAAACATCGGAAAATGCCCTTAACAAGTATACAGCAAAATCGCCGTTGTGTGCAACTTATCAAAGGGCCGTGGGATGGCCAGAAAGAGCACGACTTGGTGCATTTTTTGGGGATGTTCCGAACTTCTTCGCCGGCACTTTTCATAGGGGCGGAATGCATTAAATCCTGGTCCCGTGAATGATTGATGAGACCCTTTGTGTCGATCAGTTATTTATGGTAACTGAAATTGGAGTTTAGCACTTCTGAGTGATTGTTGGCATCTGGGGTCCCGGCGACTTCGTCACTTCTTCCTAGTCCCTGGCACCGGGTGACGGTGCAACAATTTGGCGAGGACCTGATGGCTATTGAAAAGTCGCTTCTTGACGACTTGACGATTTCTGTAGATTTCACTTGGAAATTTGTGGCACTCGGGATGATGTAGTGCTCTATTTTTTTTTTTTTTTTTGTGGGTACAGAAAATTTATGGCATTAACTGCATTTGCTCGCTACTTTGTCATGGAAACGAGAGGATTTTGGTTTTGTAAGGCGTTGAAATTTCGCTTTTTCATCTCTTCTAATATGTCCTCTGTGTATTTATCACATGCCTGTCTTTTACAGATTTGGCTTAAAAAATCGTTTAACTTATAAATCTACTACATGCATTATTTATGGATATTTACAAACAGTACATTGCTTTTGAGTCCTCTTGTCCTTTTAAAAAAAATAAGTACAAATGCCGTTAAGTCCCAAGAAATGTTTCCGATATTCACGAAATATAACTCAATATCCTTTTAAAAACAAACTCCCATTTATTATTACTAACTATTATTAATTGCTAGCTCTCGACGGTACCGTATGAGACCTATGGAGTTAAGCGGTTACATGGCTTTTGAGGGTAAAAAAAAGCACATTTTCTGTAATATTTTTTGAATAAACTAAATGAATTATATTATTCTTATTTATGGCATTCGAAAGAGTAACATTTGAACAATATTTCATATATTTTTCATAGACAAATATTGTAAAATGATCCGATGAGAGTTGATCTGCGAAAGCGCCTTCGGAAAATATACCATCGCTGTGAAGGGCCTATCTGAAACAAAACCCCAAACGCTTTCTGCTGCCTAGTAAAAACTCGTAATTGAACGAAGGAAAATAATAAAATTTGAATTTTTCACAGAGTTTCGTAAAAAAATTTCGATTTTCCCACGAAAATTTGCCCACGTATTGTCTTATAAAATGAGTTGTGGTCACCAAAATGAAAAATCCTTCGTTCAATCACGGGTCACTGTAATTTAAAAGTGCAAAATTTCAGAATGATTGATTGATTCATTTTTGAAATATTTTATTTAACAATTATGAAAATGCCGTATTGAGAAAAACATGTTGTAAAACTTTACAACTTACCCGATCGATCCGCATAAGAGGGGAATTTCAAAAGTCTCTCGCTCCTACAGGTTTTCTAGGATTGACTTGAAACTTTCACATATAAAAAATTTATCACAAAACTACGATCAATCAGTTCGGTTAATTTACATAAAATATTCGTTCATATCCAAGTAAATTAATATTTTTAATCGTGAAAATTAGAACAAAATTCGTTTAGTAGTTACAGAGAAAATCGAGCACAGACAGACAGATCCGGTAGGGGAATTTCTTTTATTAATATTATAAAATTATAATGATGATTATGATCCAGGGTAGAGTAATTCGTATGATTGGTAAAACATATTTTATTTATTTTTTCATATATTTCGTCTATAACATCCCTGAAATATCAAATCAATCGAATTCTCCTAATACCCCTTTTTCCATTTCAGACAGAACAAACAGCCCCAGTCAGGCAGACGTAATAAGGCGATATGAATTGGACGTAGAATCCTTACCAAGTTACACTTTGGTATCAGGACTACCTTCGTACGATGACGCCCTCGATCAGTTCCGGAAAGCTGGGATAATAATCCAGCATCCATCGGTGATTAAAATCTTCGAAGATACACAAATTAAAGTATCCCCCGAGAGTGGGGAGAATACAGACAACGCCTCTGTGGCATCTTGTTCCTGTGGAGCATCACAGACTAACATCGCTACTTCAACCACCAGCATTCCGCCGGTCATTGAACTGACCCCGAACCAACTGAAAATGCTCAGCCAAAAGCGCCTATCCCTGCAAATCACTCTAAACGGGTCCGTTCCGAATGTTCGTCGCAACAGCCGGAGCCGGGTAGATCTTTGTCGGGAGGTGAACAGGAGCAACCTGCTCCGGTCTCACGATATCCCGAACATACACAGGTCCACATCATCCCTCAGCACTGAGCGACACTTCGCCCAAAGACTGGCCTATCTGCAGCATAGGGGCTCCCTGTCATAAAAATGCAAAAAAGAAAAGAAGACTAACTCAGTATTTCTTAGCTCTAAATTTTATATGTAGGTAATTTTGCTTTTAAGGAATAATTGTAAATAGTCCCACATTATAATTACTTCATTTTTAAATATACGAACTTCAGTATAAATTTGGGCAGTCTTTTTGTTTGGTGCTTTTATTGATAATTGTTTTTTTTTTTTAAATGGTCTATAAAGGGAATTCTAAATCTAAACATACCGACGAAAAACAAATAACTTTTAAAATAACCACCAGAAGTGTTTCATTTAAAAAAAAAACAATTCGTTTAGTTATTACAGCATAATTTTGCAAACAAAAGAAAAACATGAATACAAAACTGAAATTCTTTAACCAAATTTTGCTTTTGCCTAAACAGCTTTGCTTGCTTAAGCTTCTTGCAAGAACAAGGTAAACTGACTAATTCTGTTCATTAAATTTTATTGTTAAGCACTCCCTTGCCTTTAAAACTCAACTACCTTTAGGAATGTGCGACTAATTTATATAAAAATCTTCCAGGAAGCATTTTCGAGAAAAATTAGCAAAGCTTTCCTTCAGAATAAAAGGTACGCTACCTTCAGATGTTTCAAAACTATTAACGCACTTCGTAGTTATTTTGATCGCGATTTTTTAATACTTTTGATAGTAATTTGCTGTTATCCACAATGCCGCATGCAAGGCATCCTGGACGACGCGAAATTTTAACTGAGAGGGATAAAGGAAGGATTGTCAACATTGCTTCGAATTCTGTTAAAAGTTGCAATGATATTAAAAAGGAATGCAAATTATTGGCATCCAAAACAAATTAGTGGTAATATAGAGAAAAAATGCAATTGGCAGCACGTTTAAAAGAAAAGCACAAGACCGCCAGATTCAAATTCCAAATTTGCAAGAAATAATATGACCCGAGATTGGAAAACAGTAAGTGAGAAATACTTTTCCAATAGAAATTTTCGAGGAGGTAGTCTCATAGTATGTGGTGCATTCAGTTTTCTACGAACTATCCCACAAGAATGGATAGCAAAGAATATTAAGAAGTTTTAGGAAGTCGATTGGTGTTTTATCTTAGGAAATTTCGTCGCATTCTCCTTACTTTTCAGCAAAATAATGCCAGCAGAAGTACTATGGAATGGTTAGCTTAGCAAAATATTAAAGTAATATCAATCCAATAGAGAATCTTTAGGGATTTGTTTATGCTGAAAACCGGCGATACGGAACCGTTTACAATTTTGAAACGCACTTCATATAAATTTATTTTTTGAATACTTAGCTGAAATTTAGTAGATTTTAAATGAATAGTTTCAGCAAGAAATTCAGACAAGCACGCATTTGTAAATTAAAAAAGGAAAGTATTCAATAGACATTTAGTGTAAGAATAATTTCAACCATCGAGCACTTGTGAAGTGTAGATAACCTACTCATTTTATTTTAATCCTTAGACGACTAGTTGCCAAATTTGCCAACTCTTAATAATCCCCCAAAATAGATTACTTGGGGTGTAACTTAACACAATGTTTTCTAGTGCACTCCCGGATAATTTCTATGAATTTGTTAATCAAGTAAAAATATTTGCTAATATTTTACGGCTTAATAATTTTAAATAGAGGCCTTTTAGTTAAGAGTTTCTTAATTTAGCTGTGAAAAGAACTAAATATTGAGTTTTTCAGGTTTAATCAACACCCAAGGAATTTGCATATTTTTTTTATGAATATTTAAATTTTACGTGATTAGCCCTCCTCCACCGTTGCTAAAAAACACAAAATTGGATTTGCACCCTGTCCTTTTATTATTTATTTTTCAGTTACAGAACAAAAAAAAAAACAAAATGCATTTAACATTTTAGTTGAGAACATTTCTCAGCCATTTTTACATCTAGTTAGTGAACCTATTTGTGATGGATGGATGATTTTAGGTAAATGCAATTTTCGAGAATGAAATAATTCGTCTGGTTGACAAAAAAAAAAAAGGAAAAAAAAAACATACAAATAAATAAATCAATTAAAATATTTTAAATACGTCAGTTTAAAGCGTATCCAACATTAAACCTAAATTTTCATTAATATTACGCTAACTACATGTAGGTGGGAACTAAAGAAAAAAAAATAAAGATCGCCTCAGTAGCAATCGTTCATCGTTCGTTCGTTCGTTTTACAAACTCCGACATTCCCTACGTATAAAATAAATACTTTCAGTTTTTAAGAATTAATTAATCGGAAACATAAAAAACAAAATGCTTTAAGGAATCGCTATCTAATTTTTGGCATTGGATAAGACCTTGAGTTTTACTACCTAGGAAAACTTTCTTGGCGGAAAGAGATTTCTCAACGAGGTGCATCAGAAGTTGTAACATGTGCAGCTTGGTACATAAATACAATTCATACTAGAAAAATGCTTCTCTTAAAAATATTTCAGTTTTCTTTCACGTTTGTGTTATTTGCTTGTTTTGTACTAGTAGAACTGCTTCAGTTGCTCGTAAGTTATGAAGAAAATTATGTTCCAAGGACCCATACGCACCCACGTTGGGATAAAGCCTTTGTACAGGGCTCGAAGACCCTCGTTGCGGACAGTCTGTGGAAATTTTTTTTGCATTATTATAACTTTGTAAAACAAAAATATTTTAAGAAGTTAGAACTTACCTGCACAGCACAATCAAAACTCCCTGTATATATTTTGTGCTGAGCTGCAGTGACACCATTAATCACAGCTACTCGCTTTTGATTCATTAACCTCGTCTAAAATTGAAATAAAATTAAAATGTTACTAAGAAATTTTTGGTTTTTACATAGGTTAAATTTATAATGAAACGTTATTCAAAAATAAAATCGATCGCTTAAAATACCCTATGCCCTTTTCGACTTCATAGCACGACGATAGATTTTATTCAGCCAAGTATTCAGCTATTGCAGTTTTAGGTATAATCACATTTAATAAATTAAAGTAAAGTAAAAATGTTTTACTCTTGATTTTCATGGAATTCAAACGCGTTCGAAACATAGTAAAGTTTGAACGGCCTGAAATTTAAAATTACGGAAGAATGTTTGACTATTTTTAAAATAACAAGCCCAAGAAATTGTACCAGCTATTGAGGAAGAAATTTTACATGAATTCCCTATCCATTTTTTCTCTGCTTATAATTTTACTTCCCTTTGTAAGAATTATAAATGTTTGCTGGCTAGTTAGTCAGCTTGTGCATGAAATAGTCATATAAATGCCTGGTTTAGTTTTAGGTCTAATAAACTTATTTTGCTACTCGTATAATTTAATTCCAAAGTGGTAGTAAAGTCGTTTTAGAAATATATTATTCTGGCAAATATTCCTGACACTAAAACCTTTCTCCACTGATTTTTTGGACCCATAATAGAAGCAAAACTACTGTAAAAAGAAATGTGCCGGAGGCATAGAACAATCAATCCTTATCTCTTTATTAAAATTAATGATGTATTTAATAAATCTAATTTGTTAATGAATGGAGATAGCGCCCAAGTGACTCACTTTAGTGCTAACATAGTGGCAACTGATTTAGAAAATCCCCATTTTGCATTTTATTGCACATCCGTTCGTGCAGATTTACAGGTAATTGATTAATTTTATAAATGTGACTGTGCCTTTGTGATAACAAAATCACGTCAGCTGAGTATAATCGGAGCAATTCACGGGTTTATTCAAATACTACCAGTATGACTCTCTGCACCATTGACGTAGCACATTTATACAATTAAAAATTCCACCCGGGGAATTATCTTATCGCAAAAAGAAATTTGACGAAAAACTCTTGAAAAACCATAAGCCAGACAGACAATAAATCCATTTCCAAAAAGGAAGAGATAACCATATCTTGTAGCTTTTCGAGAAACGCTGAGACAGACGACCGAGAGATAACTTTTCAACCAAGTAGCTTTGATTCGGATATCGGAAAATACCCGGTATTTGGTGCAAAAAAAAAAAAAATTGTAAACAAAAACAGGCTTCTCGTGTCCGATTTCTGACATACTGAGGGCATGTGATCAAGCCATCGATACAGCTATCATATAACCAAGTTTGTGGCAACAAAAGTATCAAGTAGAGAAAACAGAACGGTACTTACACGTATCACATCAATAGGAGTCGAAGCAATAGCACTACCTAAACTTGCTATAAAACTAGATCTGTAAAAGATAAAAAGATCGTGAGTTAACAAGAACACCAGAATCATTATAAGAGGGCACTTACATAAAATGATTAGCGACTTGATCACCAAACGCCTTCATTAGCTGCTGCTTGCAAAAATCGTAAACAGGCAATTCGACGGCGGCAATTACAGCGGCTCGCTGTGCTGTGGGGCCAACGCCTCTCCAAAGGCCTCGGATTCCCTCGAAAGCGTAAATCTCCCTAAAACAGCCGAAGAGTCCTAAGTGGGCAGTGCCCTTTCCGTGAACTTGCATCCGAACCTTAAGCACATCTGTGGGATTTGCTATTGCACTTGAGACTGCTCCAGCGATCACCGCAAAAAATACATTGCCCCAAATTCGTTCGCGTCCTGTAGTTTTGTCAACTAAAAATCCATTTTCGGTGGCCAATTTCTTTAAGGAGTAGTACGTGCCAAATTTTATGGTGCCGTAGGTTGCTTGTCTGAGCACTGCAGGCCATATTCTGTTGGTAAAGTAATAAAATTAGTAAGATTTTGGATATTTAGCAATCAAAAAAATTAAAAAAATTGTTTTATATAAACTTCTCAGATTTTGTAGTCTCGAAAAAAGAAATGTTTTCCTTAAAGAAAGCTTTTTTCCCTTTTAATTTTTAGCTACAGTAGTTTAGTAAAATTACAGTTGAAGGAAGGAGAATAGACACAAAATTATGTCTTTCCAACACAATTTTTATAAAATTTAACCAAGTTCATTATAAATCCTTTTCTTAAAGTAATTTGCCATTCATTTTGTAAATTCAGCCCAAGGTTAAATACTGCACAAGTTAATTCCTTGAACAGTCATCCTAGCCGTAAAATAAAGCTTCCTTGATATTTAATTCAAGAATAGATCTGAGCACCAGTTAAAGTCTGTGCAGCACCCTTGTGCCTCCTCACGTGAGGCACCGCATTTATTGTTTTATCGGAGGCGAAGCCAAGAAAATTACTGCCTTTTAGGGTTGCCTTTTTTTCAAGGACATGTTAGAAACCTTCCGAAAGTACTCAACAAGTTTTTATTGTTTATTTTTAATATTAAAGCCATACACAGTTAAAAATAATAATTAAGGTAAACTAATTTTACGATCTTTGGTTTCATATTACGTAGGATTATACTAAACTTTACTAAAATGCGTGCTTGTCCGTGCAAATTGTAATAAATAATGAAATTTCGAAAGATTCTAGTTGAAAAAAATTTAACAACCGAGAAGAACCAACGCAAAATATCAAGAGTAAATCTTTAGAAGTTATTAAGCAATTATCATTACTTTTCGCTGGTTCTTCGCGCTGAAAACAAGTCTTGCAAAAACTTTGCATTCCCAAATTTGCTTTGCTAAAACACAGCTGTTCCTCGAATTGAATGTACGTGGAAAATTTCGTATTTGCCGACCTTAAGAATATTTTGCTTTGGTTTAATTTTTTAAATATTTAAAATTTGTTTTACTGATACGCTAATTTTTCCAGCAAAATGTTGTAACCGATTGAATTATGCCGGAAAACCTAAGACTTTTATAAGGTTCGCTCAAAATCATTATTTCTCCCACAAAGTGAATCATACTAAAAATAAAAGTGCTTCAGAAAGATTTGCGCTTTTGTTTATGCGTTTTACGGAACTATGACGTCAAACGATCGTTAGATTAATTCAGTTTTAATGGTAAACGTATTTTTTAATTTCTTTCTAACGTAAAGTTGTTTTTATATAAATTACAAAAGACGAGAGAGACTGATATACGTTTTAAAAGCAAAATGTAGTTATTCATGAAAATTTTAGTTGAAGGACAGATCTTTGGAAGGTTTAAATTTATGGCCTCCCTCAACACTTACGTAAAGAAAGGTTTTCAGAGTGCTTTTACAAAAATCGGATTGTTCCTTACCCCGAGTAGAGCGCCCTTATGCCTTCCTGCCTGGAAATCTGGACGAAGGCATCTACCATACCCCGGTACTTCAGCTGAGAGAACGCCTGATCGATCTTCTGGCCCTGGATTTGTAGCCGGGTCTTCGCAGTGTCAATGGGGAAGGTACCTGCAATGGATTTCAAGGCTTTAGCAATGTCAAGGCTACGCGGGGCACACGACGTCGTCGCCGCACAAGCTTCTGGCCCGGAAGCGCCGGCAAAAACCTTCCGCAGGGGGAACTCCCGACAATTCATCGTGAGTTAGCTTTGCCGACGACTCCAACACCCCGCTCCGTGAAAAAGCAGCAGGAAACAATCGTTATATAACCCGTCATGCCTCTTCCGGTGTCCGGTACCACTTCGCACGAAGCACGGAGCGGAGCACTAGTCACTGGAATTCCAGGAAACGGCCAGAGAAATTTGATTTGTTTTTGATTTACCGAATTCAGCGGTGATCGAGGCGACTCCTCCGTAAACGAACGGCCGCCAGTCCCTGTCTCCCATTCCACGCTCGATCCGAATTTGAAATCGCAGAAATTTATTTTCGTAAAATGCACACTAAACGCAGAACAGAGCATAAATACCACACGCGAAAAAGCTCAAATCGCACTGAGACAAGACCTCGGCCAGGTTAAAATAAAGGCAAACGTCAAATCGCACGAGTCTGTCAAACTGAGGCCGGCTGGAGCCACTGCACTGAAATATGTTGCCGAACGGCCGCAGAATGTTGCGACTGCAAATGCTTCAGGCTCAAATGGCGCCAAATTTGAAAAAGTTCACTTTTTAAACGACTAAACATTTTGTAGGATTGCGTTTTAGAATGCTATTAGCAGATTATTTGCTTATTAAAATATTAATCTCTATTAGGAAAGCACGATTCTAATTTCTTCTTGTTATTTTTTTAAAACTATTAATTAAAATACCCTCCAGTTGGTAGTGCATACAAAATTAAGGTTTCGTAATTTAAATACACAAAACACCTTTGGCTTTGGAGTTATTCGGAACCTAATTTTTTCCAGTTTCTTGTAGCTCTTTTCAGATAAAAATAAAAAATTTGTTTTACACCTCTTAGCTACTATAAATAAATCACTTTAAACTTCAACATTTAAGAATTACTAGCAATGCGTATGGCTCTCATAACTTAGGGATACTTGTTCTAATTGCTGTAAGATTAAATATTCGATTAGGAGAATAACAACATAAATGTTTGATTTGCAGTAGCTTTTGTTTAGGGTAAAAATTCCACCCGAAATCTCTAAATTAAAGTTTAAAGTAGCTGCAAGAGATAAAAGGTCTAAAAACAAGCATATTTTGAGTTCTTTATATCCGTTTTTCCTTTTAAGTATTTCGTTTCCGTGGTATAACCGTTTTCACATATTTCGCCTAAGAATTTCTTTTACATTGCTTATATACAGTGCTTATAGTTTATTAGTTTTCTCTACACCTTTGATATCATGCTTATTTTATGATTTTTTACATGTAAATTAATTAATGTTTTTTATAGAGGAAAAAGGGGACAGTAAAACTTCTCTATGAGTATATTTTATTGATTACCTTACCTACTTAGCTTTTCTATTTAACCTTGCTGGCTTAGTCCTAATTTAGTTTTAGATTTCTTATTTCACTTTCTTCCAGAGATGCCCCTCCTCTTCCCTCTGAGTTGATCAGTTGTCTAATGAAACTATCCTTTGTATATCCTCTTTTCGCGATCTTGGTGTTTTTTGCGACAGTGTGAACTTAATTTTCGTGATCACATTGATAGTGTGGTTTCTAAAGCCAACTCTGCACTTGGTTTTGTGAAATGGTGATCTAAGGAGTTCCTTGATCCTTATGTTACCAAATCCCTCTATGTCTCCTTGATCAGGATTCTCCTCGAATACGCTTACCAAGTTTTGTCTCCATAACAATCTACAGGCATCAATAGGATTGAGGTAGTCCAACATAAGTTCCTTCGATTTCCTTTACGTGAGCTTTCCTGGTCTGACTGTCTGTACCTTCCAACTTACGAAAACCGCCTGATGCTGATTGTAGGTAGCTTGTATTAAGCGAATTAATAAATTAATTATTAGGCAATTAATAGATCTTTTGCATTTTTCAAACGAATTGCTAACCAATTCGATTGCTCTGAAGCAAATGAACTCTACTTTGGTTGTCCGTTGAAGGGTATGTGTGCTCTAGTGCCAAGGAAGGTTGTAAATTATATTTAAAATCTTATTTTGCAGTTTATTTGTGCGTGTGTAGGGACAGTTGTACCATACCAGTACTGGACCCTAAGTATTTTATTTTGGGGAGCCATACATTTTAATATTTATTAATTTTTAACATTACATTTTCAAGGTTGAAGTTGTATATGTGGTGGCTGTATACATTGCAGTATCTTCCCTATTCTGACCGTCAAAATCTTCCCCCTACGATAATAGCCTGTTGCTGATTAACTTACAGCCCCTGCGGAAGCGGCGGGACCTTACTGATATTACCTTCATTCATTAGCTGCTTATAGGTGAGATTTACTGCCCTTCTCTACTTTCACGCCTGTTGTTATGGAATATGCACTAGAGGTTTCTAAGCCTTCGTGAACTATGCAATTTCTGTTACTTAGGAAACTTTCGTTTATTCCTATTAGTCGTGAGAATAGTTTTAATGCATTTCTTTTTTCCAAGTATTGTGTTATGCCAGACAAACTCGAAAGCTTTTTTCATATTAAGTAGGACTATACCCGTGAATTCTTGAGGATAGAATCCCAATTTTATGTCATTTGTGATTTTAAGTAACTGGTGTATGGTCTAAAACTAAACTGTTCACAGGGCAGGACCTTTTTGGGCATTTAGTTGGGTACAAAGTTGTACTTTAATATCTTTTTCTAAAATTTTTCCTGAAATAGAAAAAATATATAAATGTTTCCTCGCGACCTTACAATCACATTAAAATTTAAAGCCATACTATGCGAAAAGGGTTAGTTCCGCGAAATAGGAAAAATTGTTATTGTAGAGGTTTTTATTGTACCTATAAAAAATAATTCAAGATTTCTGTTGCAATTTCTTTTCAAATGACGCTGAGAATAAAGCTGTTGCTTTTTTCATTTACACAAGTGTGTTTTCTTGTTTTTAGATAGCTAATGGAAAATTTCGCAAGCAGTACAACATCGCGGATAACACAATTCAAAGATTAAGTTCTTTTGCATTGGCACGAAATTGTTCGCTAGATATGGATTAGTTTAAAAATAAAACCCAAAAATAGAACTCAATGTATTGGATCAAAACCCTATCCATTAAAAGGCAAATCACATTAATTTTCGATTTTTTTATTTTGTATTATATTTATTACATTTAACAGCAATTAACACAAAGCTAAGCATTTAATTTAATCATCGTCCCCTTTAGATCCCTTAATAACCTTTTCTGGTTCTCTTTTATGCTTTAATCACTTCTCTGTCGGATAACATTTTTATTTTTTCTCTAAAAATCCAGAAAGTAAATTAACGTAAATTTTTAATGCTACTAAAATTGTTCAGTTATATAAAGAAAATAAGTTTTGACATGAAAATTATTCAAAAGTACATTACTCCAGGTATCTCCTTAAATACTTAAAAAATTTAATGCCACCTGCTTTATTTGTTCGTGTTTTTATTTTTCAGTGATCTTTGCTTTCTTGTCGTTTAACACACTTCTAAATAACTAAAATTTATTTATGCATTTTACCTAAATATTTACCCAATAAGTGTTTTTTTTTTGTTTTGTTTTTGTGTTGTCCAAACCTTTTGGTGAAAGGCGTAGAACCCATTTCAATAACAATTACTGGCTGTTGTGTTCACAGCTTCTCATTTTCTCGGTATTGATCTTAATTTTTAGCTTTTTACCTCAAGAAAACTATCGTGTTATATTGCAATTAAAATTAATTGCATTTGTTCACTCCTTTTTAAATAATGCAAGTGTCCTTACCCCTCCTTAACCGTACTATTTTCAGTAGGAGTCAATATTTTATTTATTTCATTTCATTTTATTTTTTTTCTGAATCCCCCTAGTAGTTGAGTTGTTTTACGTTTTCCTAAAATTGTTCCTTTTATAGAAAATAACTGTCTCTACTTAAAACGATTACGTATAATGCAAAACAGCTTACAGCTTATACAACTAAACATCTCGAGAATTCAGCTAATTCATTCGGCTAGAAATAATAAAAAATACACAATTATTTTTTTTTTCAGTTAAAAATTCAATTTATAGAAAAGATCAACTGAAACGTTCAATTGAAAATGTTCAGTATAATTGTTACCTCCTTTTTGCCTTACGATAGGACCTAATTAACTATGATATCGCACTGTGACTTTAATTGTTTATATTATTTTATATATAATTTTTACAGTTTCCTTGTGTCTATATGTTAAATGCAACGAAGAGGATACATGAAATTGGAGAAGCTCCAATATGCGGCTTCTTGCTTTAGCCCATTTTTTCTTTTCTCTTCTTTCTTACACCACAAAGTGCCCTTATGGCACCTATCTCTCTCTATACTTATTTTAGTTGGAAAATTCAGAAAACATTCTTGCGATGACCTATTTTTCGTTTTTCTGATCTTTTATAATGATGCCCAGCAATTTTCTGCTCATTTTTATAGTCTGTTTTTCGTTTTTCTTTTGTTAAAAATCGTATAAAAATTCCACTTGGTAATGTATTTTTTTTTTCTTCTTAATTTCTTGATTTCGGAAAGCGGCGGGAGAATTTTAACCATTTTATTAATATTTTACAGCATAAATATCATTCGTTTGTTATTGTTCGTTTTATTTATTTGTTTGTTTTCGTCTAGATGAATATTGCTATTTTTTTGTGTTAAGTACATCTTTCCTATCGAAACAATTTTGAAATAACTTGAATTTTGGTACGTTGCGTATAAGATTTTTAAGAAATACTATAAACGTACTATAAAGGTACTTTGAAGAGGAATACTGTATAAAATAATTAATAATTAAAAGAAAATATATGGCGTATTATGTACTTATACAGTGTGCGTAAAGTTGAATTGATTGGATGCTAACTACGTCTATTGGAGCTTAAAAGACAGTAAAGAAAAAAAAGACTTTAAAAGCAGATAGTTTAGTTCAATAACAAGGACCTATACCGCATATTTTTAATGCTTATATTGGCCAAAATGTTTGAGTTTTTAATTGTTAATGTAAGACACAAGAGATCTTAACACTTAACCGCCCGGTTGGGTAAAAATACCCTTTAAAAACCTTACGTAAACGGCAGCGCGTTTAAGCGTAGAAGGAGTGGAAGTTTCGTAAATTGCCCATGGCCCATCGACCTAAAAAAAAATAAATGACCGAAATTAACCCCTACAATGATCGCAAACCGCTTATATTGGTCAAAACAACTGAGTCATTAGTCTGCTGAAGATTGGGAAAATGTATGTGACCACCAATGCTCTTATTTTTTACGATATTGCAAAATTTTAGAATTTGCACAGACTTACCAAAAATGTTTAAATCGAATATTTCTTGCTGTAGTTTGAGCAATTATGAGTTGCTTAAATTATATGTTTTTGCTGCAGGTATACTTCAGCGATGAATTCATATTCAAAGTTAAGTAAAAGAGCAGTAAATTATGTAAGACGATTCAAACCAGAATTCGTTCAGCAAACCGTACGGCATCCGCAGCATAGGGTCTGAGACAGATTTATATCGTGGAAGGCACTATGCGACATCAGCAAATATTTAAGAGTACTGGAAATACAAATGCTTTCTCGGCTTATTGAGCGGTTTCCTGAAGGTAGTGCAAAAATTTATGCATGATGGAGCCCTATGCCATAAAGCGAACGCACTCATTTTTTACAGAAGAGGGGAGTCGATGGTCGATAGTCCCGACATGAATCCAATAGAAAATTTATGGAGTATTGTTAAATACAAATGGTCAAAAATGAAAATAACGACCAAGAATCAGTTAAAAGAAAACATCATAAAAATTAATGCTCCGACCTAGAAAATATGTGTCCTTTGCTAGTAAGAGGCATAACTAATAGAATAAATAATTTAATAGAGGTTAAGAGAAAAACACAAAATATTAAAATTCTTTTTAAAGTCCTCATAATTTATTGGCCACGTCTGTTACTATTGATCATGTAAATTTTTAAAACCTCTTCTATTAAGGGTCATTGAAATGTATAAAATCTTTCTAGACATGAAAGCATTGAGCTTGCGTTCAGATTTTTTGCCTAGCATATTATCAAATTTGGAAGTTATTAAATTATAAATCTCGGACAATTACGAGTATATCAAGTTTCATTAAAAAATATCGATAAATGCAAAAGTTCTAAAAGAATTCATAGTTTACTTCCACTTATTGCAAATTTACGAAATAATGCTGAACGTTAATGAGAAATTCTCTCATTTAATCACCGGACGGCTAAGTATTAAAAGTGTGAAAAGAGAAAAATGTTAGAAATGTATTTTTGTTTATGATCAAAATTGGTGGATATATAAAATATAAAAATAAGAATCCCATTCAAAGTGACCTTATGTATAATGCAAAATTTTACTAAAATTTTGTTATCGCCAGAATAGCTGCAAAATTCATCAAGTGTGAGTTGTTGCCGTAACTTACAAAAAAATAATAAATAAATAATAAAAATTTATTCAAAATTGAAATTCTTTGACAATATGAGAAAGAGATTTTTACGCTGAAAATCACATAAAAAGTAAAATCCTCCTATGAAAGTCCTTAGCAAGAATACTCTATTTATGTACACAACGTTAGATACTTACGCAGTACGTACTTAGGTTCCTTACGCATTTATCGTTAAACTTTTAATAGGTATGTATATTTGAAGTAAAAGTCAATACAAAGTTGTCCCTTAAAATTTACAAATATGTATTGTCATGAGTTGTTTCTTCCCCTCTAGTGGTATTACCGTATTACTTTAATGATGCCGTAAACGTCTAGATCTAGAAAAAAGAGTCTTTTATACAAAATGCTCACTTCCCATTTGATATGATCAATTGAATATGTGTTTTCGTGCCTTGTAAAATGTTCCTGTCGCACACCTGTCCCAGCACCTGATGACAATAATGACAATAATGACGAGAATGAACAACGTTTGAATTTTGACTGATTAAAACTATTTTAAAGGGGAAATTGCTTGTATTATTTTTATTTGGGCAAATTATTAATGTTTTCTTATATACACTTATATTTTGGATATTTGGGATGAGGATTTGTACTGGATAAACTGGCGTAAAAAAACACCATACAGTTCAACGCAATATGCGTTGTGTTTTGAATTGTTGTGGCTTTTTTTTTGTTATTTTCGATATTATGTTTATATATTTTTGGATGATTTTTATTTGTAATTCTAATTAGTCAAAATTCACGAGAAATGGGGAAGATGAAATGTGATCGTCGTCCTTTTTTGTCGACTAGGTACTCGTATCATTTAATTTGGTAGAAAAATAACTTCTTTTGCTTTTTTTGTTTTTGTTTTTTTTGTTGGAAAAGAAATTGCTTATAATGTTTCATTTTAAAGACTATTGTGCATATATTGTCAGTATGTCCTATGTATTCCTTTTATGAATATATTTCGTGTTCTCTTCGTGTTTTAGTACCTGAAAGTCTGGAGAAGAATTTTGATAGAAAGTATAATAAATCTGAAAATTTAGAAGAAGTAACTAACTGGAATTTAATTGAATATTGTGTTTTTTACTTCAAAATTGAATCATGAAGTTCATTCTTCACTTCTCCCTTTGCATTTGGTATATTTAAGATTATTTCGATAGTTCTTTTTAAATTAGAAGTTGAATTTTTATGATATTTCTTAGTAGATGTTATTCGGTCTAGTAAAAGTTAAAATAAGAAGAAAATAACGTATTTTTGCGCTTTAAGTAAGCTAATTAAAATAAAGACCTAAATAATTTTTGTTCTAATCAACTTACTAAGAATTGGTTGTAAAAAGAAAGGAGTATTTTTAGAAATTGTAAACGGATGAAACAATTTTCAAACTTGGTAAAATTATGTTTGAAAAACATTCTTTGAAGTGCATCTTACATACAAATCTAACATTACCGTACTCTTTAATTTTACAACTCCAAAAATTCAGGTCCCAAAACCAAAAAGGATTTTGCTATTCTCACGTCTTCAGATATGTGTTTTTTTTTATATTTTTGGAAAACTCTTTTCGAAATTCGAATTTTGTAATAATTCTAGTTATGGAATCACAAACAAACATTATTTATTTATCGCACAGAGCTCATATTCACTTTTCCAAATTTATCATCACTAAAAACAAAAATCCTATCTGCCATCCTAATTACTTTCTAGAGTCCAACAATACTTTTTAAAGCTACAACAAAGTTAATAAAGTATAAAGAAAATTTTCTTTAACAAAAAAAAAAAAACAAAATTCTCAGGAAAATAAAGTTATAAAAGTTCTCGGTAGAGTGAATCAATTGCTTCGCTACTTGCTCTACATTTACCCAGTTGCCTCACACCAAGTCTCTTATTTTTACGCTATCTTTACTTTTTATACACAATGCTAACTCTGTTTACTTTTAATTTTTTTTTTTTTGAATATTGTTTCAAATTTGGTCGAATTTAAATTGTTGCCCTTTGTGTTGAGTTGCTTTAAATACGCCCTTATGCGCAATTTCTATCCGTTACAGTTGTTTCTGACTTTTGTTAGTAGTAAAATGATTTCTAGTCGCATTCGCTTACTAGCTAGCCTTCTAAGTCATCAGTTATTATATATAAAAACAGTATCTTAAATTTCTTTAATAAATTTCTATGTTTTTCTTATGTTGCTATTTTCTTTTTTGTTTTTTTTTTTTTTTTACTATTTACATGATGGTTATCCGAACACCATCAGCGAGAGATTTGGGTACACATAATCTCTCGGGTTAATACACCCTGCGCGGTGATGTCCACTTTCGCAGTCCTGGAAAAATTACGAAAAAATATTTATTTCATTTTTAAAATTAACTTTAAGAATAATTCTTAATTGCGATACGTGTAGAATTCAAAACGAAACATGTTCAAAACTAAAGGGACAAGGAATTTATGAGAAGGATAATTTAACATTTTTGTAAAGCTGGAAATTATGAATTAGCATTTATAAGTAAAGCACATTGTTCTTCTAACATCAGTGTACTCGTGTAAAATCGAAAATACGTTTGTTTGTACGCCTAAACGCTTAGTCCGGTTAGGCTACTTTTTATTCGCGGATTTCAAATCGACACACCCAATTGGAGGTTTTTTGAGGTCTCAATTGCGAATCTATGGTCTAAGTTTGGAAATTCTAGCTAATGGATCGAATATGGCATGAAACAATTTTCAAACTTTAACAAATTTAAGTACTATGCGTATTTTGAGACCACTAATTTCGAATCGACTATCAAAATTTAGAAATTCAAAATCAAAGACACAATTTAATAACCAAAATTTACGGAATTTAACGAATTTAAGCGAAATTTATTTGAGGGGCTATTGGTTTCAAATCTACATATATCAATATATAAAAGAACATTCAAGATTGCCATGAAAATCGATATTAGAGGGTTTCTAGGTTCTGATTTAGAATCTGCCACAAAAATTTCCAATTCATAATTTGGGATCCAATGTAGCGATCGAAATTCCTCAATTTTAAAAAATTTTAATGAAAATTAATATATAAGAGTCTTTTGGGCTATAGAATTCAAATATACCAAAATTCAAGAGGACAGACCCAAAATGAATAAAAAAAGGGTAAACTTCAAGACTTTTGGTGGATGCTGTCTTCGATTCTACTATTAAAATTTCCAAATAAAAAATGGTTCATCTATTATGACGACCGAAATGTTTCACCATTAAGCAATTTTAATGAAAAATATCAAGTCGATTTCAGGGCTATGGAATTCAAATCTACAATTCTTAATGGGTAGTTACAATTTTAAATTTCAATAAATCCAACACCACAATTGCAAGAGTTTTCTGCTTTCGCATCTACAAAAATTACTTAGTCTGATACTAAACTGCATTACTGAACTTTTCGCGCACTGTGCGAAGTCGGGTAAATCAGCTGGTGATCGTACCCTAGCACTCCTATATAATGTAAAACATAAACAACTACTTAAAATGAAAAATAAGTGTTAATTCAATTACGAATAAATCCATTCACATGTGCAAGGTATGTGAGTCTAACAAAAAATTGAAGACTACTTTTTTCCACAACATTTTAGAGTTCTTCCCTTGTCTAAGTAGGCAACAGACAGACAGACTTAGTACAAGTTTTTAACTCTAAGCGCATATTATTTGCGCACAACGACATATCGTCGTCGGCACTTTTCGTAAGTATACTTCACGACGATATACGAGTATCGTTGTTCGACACTAAAAGGTTTAAATAAATAATTCGAATAATTTCAATATGTAGTAGGAATTGGCTTAATGATAAACTCAAATCGATATTTTATCAATTCAATTGTAATAAAATTATAAAATATACTCACTTCATAAAGTGCCTAGCAAATATCCTTGTTAACATTAAGAACTAATCAAATTAGCGCCGCTTAATGTTAAAATCTATGAAATGCTCGCGACGCTCCCCAAGGAGCCCCACAGGGGCATCGTCGAGGACAATCTCGATATGGAGATGGCAGTTTTCCTTAAATCTTGAATGAATCTATAGCGAGTCCCCGGATTGTTTATCACATAAGAGACGCCTGGTCATGGGCTGTGCCTCATCTCAAATTTATTCATCATTTAGGAAAAAGCGTTGTATGATTTTTAATCGAGAATTGATTGGATGGTGGTAGTGGTGGTGGTGGTGGTAGCGTTTGTTACTGAAGTGAAATGGGTTTCACTTTTTTTTCGGAATTATCATTAACAGCGAATTAGACCACATTTTCTCTTCAGTTTTAGCGCAAACTCCTAGACGAACCACTCATCTTTTTGAGCACTTGAATTTGTTGCAGCCGATGCTGAGGTGGTTGTCGTCTGCGACAGATCTGGACCTAATTGCCTAAATTTGCCAGGCACCAAATGGGACGGACTTTGGTGGCCATCTTCAATTTGTGTAGAATGCGGTGGTACCCTGATGGTCCCGCAGGGTGATGCCAGTTTCCCGATGACGGTATTGTTGTGTGTTCACGTGGCAGTGTACCGTGCAAGTGTTTCGATGAACCATTCGATTCAGCCGATGATTGACGTACTAAAAATGATAGATACCTTTAATTTTATACGCTATATAATTATAATTTTGTACTTACATTGAATTGATGTATTCTGATTTACATTCCTAGTATTTCTACGACATATGCATATCGACCCTCCCACTATACACGCGCATACGATTAAAAGACTACTTACGGCTACGAGGACAAACCAAGTCATTTCGAGTCCCAAAAGAGTGTTGGGATCTTGGTCTAAAATTAAAAAGAACATTATTAATAAATTACGTTAGTAACCCTTAAGTTTTTTATGTTCCACTACCACTTTGGTGTAGTAAGTAAAGTACAGATGAGAATTGGAATAAAATAAAAACTTACATATGTATTATACATCTTTTTTATTTAAAATAATACGCATATTTCAACAATTTCATTTATATTAACAACAAAATTAAAAGGCCCTATCGAGATACAGTAAAAATAAAATTTTTTATCATCACAAAAATTGGACGCAGATAATTTAGAGTTAAATAAATTAAAGAAAATGACATACTTTGGCATAAGTTGCTGGTGGACTCGTCCGAGTTATCTCCGCAGTGGTTAACACCGTCACATATCAGATCTGGATGGATACAGAATTCTCGGAGCGTACACCGGAAATCTTTACATGCGTGCTCTAAAATTAAAAATATATCTTTTTAGTGAGAAAATTTATTACATAGTTTGTTTTAAAAAATTCTACTGTTTTATTACATAATAATACTATAAAAATGTAAGTTTAACCCTTATCTCTCCAACTGGTAGTACTACTGCCTAGATTTAGCCAACGTTCTACTCCAAACAGTTGTATTATTGCCTGAATTTGGCAATGTTATTACTATTGCGGAGCCTCTGGTAGTTC
Organism: Philonicus albiceps; assembly: GCA_963969385.1. Classification (NCBI taxonomy): domain Eukaryota; kingdom Metazoa; phylum Arthropoda; class Insecta; order Diptera; family Asilidae; genus Philonicus; species Philonicus albiceps. Next base: position 73,426,773 of record OZ017772.1, on the reverse strand, counting down.
AATTGTTGGTGCGCTAGTCTACCATGTCAGAGGCTGTGGGTTCGAATCCCACGCATAACCATAATCTCCTGCGCTACGTGGTGATACAATAAGCCAAAAAATAATGGTCTAAGTCCGGCTTTCTAGGTAACCACATCAACCTAGCCCACCCTATGATTATTGCGTTTAATTCACTAAAATATGAATAAATTTCTCTTTTGTACTCCTTGGTGTGCTTATAACATTTATAAATATTATTACTAATAAAACACTACCTCATAAAACGTATACAACGTCATTTTTAATCATTTCAAAAACAAAAAAAATTTTCTAGAGTTGACTACAAATCACTCTGTAAAATGTTTGGAGTGATAAGGGTTAATTAAAGAAAACGAAATTATTTATGAATCATTTTTAGAGTTATATACCTATTTAATTTCGTGTTCAACGTTAGAAACAATTAAAATTTCCAAGACAAAATAAACTTGCCAAATTAAGTTTGAAATTACATCGTAAATGGCTAATTTCTACTTCAACAAATTTAAAGTTTACTCAATAATTCAGTCGACTTTAAATTGATCAATTAGTTTATCTACAAATCAACAAAGTTTATATAAATTATTCTTGGTCCACTCAAGTTTACAGAAATGAAACAAGACTGCATCAGTGGTTAATTTCTTGCTCCTGTGGCTATTTGGTTGCAACTAAAAGTTTCTGTGAAACCATAAATTCAAGAATTAGCAGTTTAACTTCTTCAATCGCGATACGTTTATTATTAATCAGTTGGGTCAAGTCAATTTGTCCAATATCTGTATTTTCTTAAAGTGATTTTTAAATGCTGTTTGCCTTTTTGAGTTGCAATGTATAGAATTATTTCACATGACTTTAATAGTTGAAAGAATTTTTGTGCAGTACTTTAAAAACTTCTTCATTGATAATTTTCTAGATATAGAACCAAATTTTAAAATTTTATAGTTTTAGTATTCAATTATTAATTTTGCGAGTACAGCTAGCTAAGCATATTTTCTTAAAAACTCCTAAACAGTCGAAAAAACTGCATTACTTAAGCTATAGAGAAACAATTAAAATATTAAAGTATAAGTTCTGCTGTAAATTCTATTGGAAATTTAAATTTTCTAAGATTTTATAATCCTAAGAAATTAGGCATCAAAGAAATACTCTTAAGATACTTACTGGGATCCTTAACAGCTGTAATAACCAACTTGAAACCATTTGTGTCTGTACCCCATCCATCGGTGACATATTTAAGCGTCACAAAGTTGGTTCGCGTGAAAATAGAGCCAACAGACTGCTTCGTATTTCGACAGGATAAATCAGCCTGAAAACCGAAAAAAAACAAAAAAATACAAAATTAGTAGATTGATATAAAATGATGAATTTTTAATAAACAGAGGATATTCATTTAGCACGGCCACAGCAATCATTGTAATTAAGGCGGCTCAACTGTGTGTCAGTCAGTCCGAGTTCGACACCAGCCAGCTTCTACTGTAATTAATTGCTAATGGCCAGCGATAATTTTCTAACTCATGTGGAGCTACATTTGTTGGGGACAAATTAATGAGGGCGAATCAATGCTGCGACCGAATAAAACAGAGTTTCCTCTCATTAAAGCAATGACATTTTTCGGGACTTTAATAAGTAGTGGACTATGGTGGGCTCGAACAACAGAAGGTTGTCGCAAGTCGATCCTTCTAAAGGGCCGGCGATTGCTTAAAATTAGAAAAAAGGGACCAGGCAGGGTAATTAATAGATTTGTTTGATTCGCTATTCGTCGCGCAATTATTAATGATTTCTCCAAAATTCCGAAGGAATTGAACCTTAGTAACGACCACCGTTGGTTTTGATTAATTTATTGAAAATATGCCGGTAGCGCGGGCCTGGTATCTTCCCATAGAAGCCCACTTTTCAACCTGGATGAGGTAGGGGGACTCGAAATTAATTAGACGACTGAAAGTGATACCTCTTGAAACAGTATGAACCGACATGCCCACTGTATGCTAAGGGTTCCCGCGAGTTTTAGGCCATCTAATTTGCTGGAGAGGAGTCCGCTTGGTTGTCGGCGCACAAAGGAGCCGCACAATAATTTTCTGGATCTGCTCCTAATTTGTGTGCTCCCTCTTCCCGGTTCATTTAGATATCAATCTAAAATCGTACTTCGCTCCGCACATCCATTGTTCGAGCTTCTGATTACATCTAATAATGGGTTGCTGGCACAGCGGGTATGAGTGGGACAATCTCAGAACCCACTCCCAATAGCGGCGGGAGCAGTTCGCCAAACACGGAAGGCTTTTGCTTCATTTAATATAGAAAAAAAAAATAACAAACTTAAAGGGATAATTCGTTTTTTGCGTGATCTAAATTTTATTATGTTGGCCAATCTTATTTGCGGTGGGTGATGTTAATAATTTGTAACATTTTAGGAAACTTCAGGACACAATAGGGTGTTTCCATTTTCATGTTTTAATTGCTATCTAATATTTTTAATTAACTGTATTTGTAATGAACATTTTTCATTTTAACTATAAAAATTAGGACGTAGAGTTAGAAAGTATTTTTACATTAAGCATAAGGCATAGCTAGTATGTAAGTACCATCAGTACCATTACAATTACCAGTACAAGTAATGCAGTGAAGATAATTTGCCAGCACCATTACTAGTTACCAAGCATTACTTAGCATTACCTGGCATTACTCAGCATTACCTTTATTAGGATAGAAGAGGCGTGTAGCCTCGAGCGCTCAGACGTTGTCCATTGCACTCATTGACCTATTGTGTTCCTAGCATAAAATACCATGTTTATCTGTGGGATTCGAATCCACAGCCTCTGGATATGTATATTAATGAAATTTTATAACCGAACTTATATTAACAATATAGGGAAAGGTAGAGCAAGACGGGGTACTTAAAGTTTCATGGTTAATAGAATTTCGTTCTCTAGTATAAAGTAAAAGGTATAAAATTCAATAAGAATTAAAATTTCGTGTCGAATCGATGAGGCTTCATGGGATAAATAGAATTTCGTCTTTATTTACCTACCCTAAATTTCCCCTTCTGGTGATTCTAAAGTTTATATACTGAAATAATAGTTTGTAAATATTACAAAAGTTAATTCTTATTTGTGTGGCCTATGAGAATAATGCAGCTTGCACAAAAGCTTTTTATTTTATAAATTAATCACGCTACGAGTTCAAAGCCTAAATGAAATAAAATTAAATCAGTGAAAAAAAGGTTTTTTCTAGCTGATGAACCTACAAGACCCCTTGTTTTGATGTCATTCACAACATTAATAGAAGGAGATTGGCCACTTATAAGAAATATACGAATACTATCGATTTTGTAATACTTTTGGTTTAAAAAATTTTAGGAGTACCCCATCTTACCCTACTCTTACCTTAAAAGCTCGTTATCTCATAACAAAATTGCCTTTCATAAAAACTGTTCAGTAAATTCAGTGAAGAGGAATATTTTACGAAAGTACTTATAATTTTCAACTTGGCCATTTTAACAAAACATTAATTGAAAACTTGCAAATCTACATTTCGACAGAGTGCTCTTTATATTCAACATAGAAAATTTTAGTCGAAATACTTGTGGGGGAGGCATGACGAAGTACGAAGACCTCAAATTCCATAGCATACCACAAAATCCAGAATAATGGCTTAGTTTAGCTGTTGCACACATTTTCGCTGGACTAAAGTCACTTAAGTTAACTCTAATTGCTCTCTTCCCCTTTCAAGCTTTCACGGGATTTGACGGTCCAATAATTGAATTAACCAGCAGAACTCCTCGAAGTTGTCATTAACATAGTTTGGAGTATTTAGCCGCGTGTGGAGTACCTTCAAAATAACTACATACAGTTCGAACCGGGTGAAACTATGGAGTTTCTGAAACTATTTTACGCCTCCAAAAAAAAACTAGCTAAAATCGAGCATAGTCCTCGAGAGATGCACAACATGAACTTGTGTAACATTAGCCCTTAGGATCTGCTCTACCTCCTTTGGGGGCTGAAGATTTCGCTCGGTCTGCCCGAGCGGGTGGAGAGGTATGTGAGGGAGCGTTTTCCATTTTCCAGGACTTGTACGGTGCAGACGGAGGGATGGAATATGTGTGGTTATGCCAACCAACATCTCAATCCTTTCAATTAAACCTCGAAGAGCAACAGTTCAGGGATGAGTACTGCTAACGAGGTAACTAACAAGCTCCCGAGAGAGGTACGATCAAAACAACTAGATGGGGGCGCGATCAAAACAACTAGACGGTGGCGGATCAAAGACCTGAGCCTGGAATTCTTCACATAACGAGCATGTTTTCATGGAAACGCCGGTATCACACGCAGACAGATTCGGCGGTCCCAGGATTCCCTGCCCGGCCCCGACTGGTCCGCTGCTGGCTGCTGCGGAAAAAGCCGCAAAGACCAATTTCGGCTGTAGCAGGGAAAATATTTTATTGTCTACCACACCCCACCCGAAAGAAGGATAATTCCTTAAATATTTGATTGCATGCTGCTCACCATCAGGGGAGGGGGCGGTTTGTCGTAGTCGACTTATGTTCAACTCGCAGTGCCCAGCGTTTTTGTCATTTTTAGTCCTCCTGATGGCGGACTTGTGTTTTACTTCTTCTAAGCTTTCCAGGAATTTTCATTTTATTGGATAAATGTTATCCACGAAAGATGGCATAGATCCTTTTTGTTTTTGCTCCGGTGAGAGCGTTTTTTTTTTCCGGCCTCATTCTCGGATCTGACTCAAAATATTGCTGAGTATTTGCTTTATTAGACAAGGACACGTTTTTCATGCAAATTTCTTTTTGTCTAGCTGCCTGCTTCCAGCGTAAAATTATGTTTCACCAGCGATAAAATATGGTTCTGTCGGTTTTTGTGGCTCACACGTAACACTATGATCCTGCATACCACTTCTTGGCCTCCGGATGGGAAAATTTTTGGTTTGTCTCTTCCTAGAGCCCGAAATATTGTACAAATCATCTGCTGCACCTTTTATGGGTGAAATCATGCTCTGTATTTATTACGAAATTTACGACTATCCCATCTCGTAGTGTTTCGGTCTAATTCATAGATATACAGGAAAAGAAATGGATTTTACAAAGCATAAAGTGAAGTGACCCATTCCAATAAAACATGGATTGTATTTTTGGATGAAAAATTTTATACTTTAGACAAATAATTACAATACGTACCAAAAACACTAGAAATTTAAATTAAAAATTATAAAAATTAATAAATAGATAAAGTTTGACCCTTTCCGGTTTTTTCCCAATTGCATTACGCTTTACAATGATTACGATGGTTTCATTTACCATATATCAGTGCAAAGTTTTATGCGGTAAATTAGGTCTATTATTATGAAATATGAAATTAAGAGTGTTTCCAAAAGAGAAAGAGACATACCCTAAGTATTTTAGGAAATATGCTTTCCAACAACGTACAGCACCAGTTGCGATTTTTATTCTCAATCCAATCATTTTAGGATTGTGGAAAAACGCCGGTTTTTCCATAGTATATTTTATTAACCATTTTCTAAGAAAAATCTATCTAAAAAAATTTGTTTTTCCACGTTTTTAATAGAGGTAAAAATATAATCTGCAATTTGGATATTACTAAAGCCGAAGTTTGAAAATACAGGAAGATTTGGGATGAATTTATATAAATCACTTTGTAGTTATTACAATATTTTTGTTGGAAATTACATTAAATAATTGCTGAGAAGAGCTATACCATCATCTGTACCTTTCTAAATTGCTTATCACATAGTAGTTAGTATTTCGTCGCAAAATTAACTAACCTTGTTTTTTTCAAAAATTTTAGCTAAGTTTGATATCAGTACTATTGGTCGATAATTGTTAGCCACACTCTTAAAGTCATCTTTCTTAAATTGTTGTGTACATGTACCTTGTATCATAAAGGTATTAATAATGTGTGCTGAAGCAGAGGTTATAAAAGGAGCAGCTAGCTTATCCTGTATAGAATGTATGAATGTCGTTACACCACTCAGATTTATTTTTAAGTTCACAAATAGTTTGGTAAACTTCTGCTTTATTTGTTAGTTTGAGAAACGTAGTGTGCTAATTAACTAGTAAGTCTGGTAAAGTATTTCATGCTATTGAATAGGAGCAGTTACTTTATTTTAATATTTTTTTTCCTTTCATGGTATTACAAAGAACCTCAAAAAGTTAGAAGTTTGTTATCTTAACGATCTCAGGAAAAAAATGATTGACGTTTAAAAAATATTAAAAAAGGATATTAGAATATAATAAAATTTAAATTTTCAAACTAAATTCGTCTCAATGGATTTTGGTTGTTTGCAGTTTTCTAAGTGGTATTATATAGTTTTTTTTTTAAACTGAAAGCTAAGTACCATTGATAAAATATAGAATGACTTTATTTTTCGAATTGGCAACCCTAGAAGCAACTGTTGTATACTCCTGGCAGGTCAAAGTACCCCAAAGTGCCATGGGAACGCTACCAGATACCGGGATAGTCCGGACAATTCAAAGGACCAAATCTGTCTCCCCTTTCAAGTCGAATGAATTTAAATTAAAAAGATTCTCGTCCTTAAATTTCCACTTGCGAACGCCAATAGACCGATTTCTATTTTAGCGGCGACGGCGCGCAATACCGAGACACTTTAAATCGAAATCTGGGGCTCAGTTTGAGTCCATCTTAAGTTCTGTTGTTGCCATCAGCTCACCGTACAGCAGGGACGGCAGGTAGATTTGTGGTTGACACACTCTCCTTTAAGGACTTCGCTGCTCGGTAAGACTCGCAAGGGGCACGATGTAAAATTTGAGAGGGTTTGAGGCTTCGAGGGTTCGAGGGTGTTCGAGGGATGAAGCCCGGAGTAGGACTGCTTACTGTCTGAATACATTTACATAGGGAGAGCGGCATTGTTATTCCTCGCCGCGGCTCCTGAATCCTGGCAGCACTACGTATCCTAGATGTAGGGTAATAGGTTGACACAGTTGAACATTTATGTGAATGGGAGCCCCCCCCCATTCCCCTCCGTTCCGCTTCACTGGATCTCTTGATAAAACTTGTGTAATTGAAGGTAATCTGCTCCAACTCTATTCGGAGCTGTTCAGGTTCGTTCGCATTCCCTTTGAATCGGTGGGAGTGGAAAAAAAAAAGGAAATTTTCTCTAGAAATTGTTCTTCAACTCTGTTGACATGAGCGCGCAACATTTTGAGCAGTTGAAAAGTTTCTCGACATAGCCCAGAGTCAGAAGAACGAAAAGCAAACGTGGAGCAGAGCAGTTAATATCCACAGTGCGAGCACTCAAACTCAATGAAATTGTTAAACTCGTTAATGATCTAATGGAGATGTCCTCAGTCAGGTTTTACGGGGGAGTCGGTTTATTCGAATCCGACTGGGATGCTGTGACGGACTTCAATTTAGTGGACCACCAGATACCATAGAAAGGTGATGCCCCGCCCAATTCGAATTTAGCAAGGATAGGAATTTGAAACATGAGAGATTGCCATGTCATGAGTTTGATTTTTTTAAGTTAGAAATTCTAAACTTTTTAGTTCAGTAAGTTAAGTAATTTCCATTTATAAAGAATTCTTTATTTCAATTAGTAAAAAAAAGTATAGTTAAAGAATCGTTCGATTGGGAAACAATTTCCCCAATCTAAGAATCAATTATTTAATGCAAGGACAATTTCTTTCTATAATCCAACTCATTTAGGTGTTTCTGTTTTGTTACTAGTTAAATTTTTATCATGATATGAAAATAAGGTAAATTTTCTACATTCCAGAATATCGTTGCCGACAAACGACTAAGAATTCTTTCAAATATTATTGAATTTTTCCCTTAGAGCTTGAATCAACCGCCTACAAGCTTAAACTTTTGGATTCTTTTGAAAAAATGTGAATGCCTCAATGCCTGAGTGAGGTATTTTTAGCTATTAAATTGGCAAGTATAATTGTCATATTAAATTTCTCAAATATTAAATAGTATGAGGTATCTAAAAATAAAAATAAATGAAAACATTAATTAAGAAATTGTTTTTCTTTTACCAAAAAAAAACCCACTTTTGTTTTAAAAGTCAATACGACAAAAATATACTTTATGCATGGGTATACTTATCTCAATTATTAATTTGGGACTCTTCCAAGAAAATTTAACATATGTATGTGCAGTAAGGGAAGTTAATTAATAGAACTGCGTTCTTTAGTAACTTTAGAAAATTAATACCTTATTGATCAAACCGTTGATTATCAGTCTTCTTATTAATTCCTATAATAGGAATATATTTTATGTAGTTTGAGAACAAATAACTTAAATAATTGACATGGTACATCAACCAATTTTGCCTCCACTATTTTAAAAACGAAAGAAATATAAAATGTAATAATAATTAAAGTTTCGTGTAGAATCACCCGAAAGGGAGAAGATGGGGATACGTAGAATCTCATCTTTATTTACATATCAAATCTTTCCTCTTCTGGTGATTCTACACGAAAGTTCATATACCGAAAAGCAAAAAGAGGGTTTTTCTAACTGATGGTACAAGACCTCTTACTTCGATCGCATTTGTAAAATTGATGGGAGTAAATTGACTACTTATAATAAACATATTATCAATTTCGTAATTCTTTTGATTTAGAAAATTGCAGAGGTAGCCCATTTTACCCCACTCTCTATGCATTATTGACGTTAACTCTGTATGGGACCGTGTAACTTTCAAGTCACACATTAATATACCGATTTTTTTAAAAATAAATAAATTATTTTCCACAAGATGGTGCATGCTTCTTACTATACAATGTCTGTTTATTAACTAATAATATTCTTAATAACTACTATTACTTCTAATTTGAAGAATCAAAGGAAATCATCTATCTATCTATCGATCTTTAGGAAACAGGCAAAAGCATATTACATATCTGGTTAGTAATATCATAAATCATAGTTTAACTATTGCAAACTTTATGACTCTCAAGTTACAATGGATTGTAATGGTAGGGTTTGATGTATTTGTGACAGCGAAGTGTTTTTATTTTTTTAGATTTGTATATGAAATATACATACAAAATCATATAAAAGTAAAAATAAAGAGCATTCATCATAATAAATCGAATTATATATGTTTAGTGTACTACTACGATACAAAATAGTGTCCCCAACAGGTTTTTTTAACCCTAGATAACTAAACATTCGGTCCTTGGCAGTTTTGCAATTTCAAGATGTTCCCATACACTTTAAACATCTGCCAAAATTGCAAATGTTAATCTTTACTACTTTTCTACTTTTTTAGTAAAATTCTATTGTCATTAATTGTAAAGTAAGGCTAATTTGTTGAAAATAAAGAAAGGATATATGAAAATAATCATTTTTTTTATTTTTGTAGTCTATGAGTCGAATGATTAGTTACAATTTAAATTGATTTAGTTTAATTATCTAGGATTAACCCTTTGTGGACGATATAGCAAAGAAACAATAAACGAGAAACAAACAATGATACGCCTTGTAGCTATGAACTAAGTTGGGCGGCTATATCCCGACATGCGTCCGTAACTATAAAAAGGCTTGGGCGGCTGTATGCCGAACCTCGTCCGCAAAGGGTTAATGAATACTTGTAAAATACAGTAAAATATTGTCTTTTTCTTATTAATTAAAAATAAAATATTATACTCCATTATATGTAATTTTTATTAATTTTAAGCTTATTTTAAAAAGCGGGTAGACGAACCCCGATAGTGCGAATATTGAAAACCGTTGGTACTTCAATGTCACAATATGTTTTTATTATTATAGAATTGTTGGAATTGCTGAATTTATTGTTTATTTCATTTTATACATCCATATTTGATGATTTTATGTTAAAAAAATTGTTTTAACGTCGAAACAAAAATTAGGTCTATACAGGATTAAACAAATCGCAATTATGCCTAGATCTGTTGTGATATGTATGAATAAATATTGTTTTTAAAAATCTTGAAATCTTTTAAAGCATTTTCCTCTAGAGGACCTCGGTTTTTAAAAAATAATACAAATTTTACTGCATAATTTATAGCATTCGTACAGTATAAATTCGATTTTATCCGAATAACTACTGAGAAAATCTAAAAACTGGTAGTATTCCTAACAGTTCCAAAAAGTTATTGACCGCAAATTTTTGTGAGCCTCTTATGACCCATTGTGGATGAATATTTGTGTCCTAAATTTATAAGTTGAACCAGATTAATTCCCGATTGAATAGACGGAATATTTTCACATATAAAAAAAAACAAATATTTTTCGGTAGATACGGAAGGAAAAAAAAATACGTTCATCGGATATCTCTAACATTTGTGAATTCCTATGAGTGCTGGAAAATTCATCTATTTAATGTAAAAATATTCCTTCATCTCTCCTGTTTTCGTTTCTGCTTCTTTTTTTTTCTGCGAAAGTCCCAAGGCCGAAATTACAAAGGACGAAAATTATTAGCCGCTCGTTCTGCATCTTTAAAAGAAAATAGCGGATATCGAAGGGAGAATATATTTTTATCAAATAAAAATGTAGATCCTATCCGAGGACCACAAAAAAATAGGGATATCTTCCATAAAACTTCACACAAGGCACTCATCGTTCCCGTTCTTTAGGGCTGGGATGGGCGTGGTGCGATGGAATGGAATTAAGATCCGGGCAAGAAAACTTAGCTGGTAAAAAGCACTAAAGGAGACCCATCTCCCTGGGGATCTAAGAATGTTTTATGTTCCTCGGGGAGAAAATTTTCGTCTTCACATCCCCAATGCCGGTGCACTCGTAAAATTCAAAATTTAAAGGCAGGGTGGTGGCTCCATTAATTAGGACTGAAACTTACAAATTTTATCGCTCCAAAAAAAAAATTTACTCTTCGGAAGAATTTTTTTTTTGTCATGGTCGTATCTTACTATCATAAAAGATGCCGAGGTAAAATTCACTGGAAACTTAAAGGAAATAATATCGGATGGTATAATGTTGCCGGTGTAGATGAAATTTGAATTTTAATGGATAGAACGCCTGGGTCACAATAAAAAGTTTTCCACTGCCGCCAATGCTCGAGACATTGAAGGGGCTGATTTTTTGGGAGTCTTTTAATTGCATATCGTATGTTGTGCATATCTGGGGCCAGCAGCCATCCACAGTTATTCGTTTTATTACTTACAGGTCCCTTTTCCGGAAGCTTCCCAATCCTGATTGCTTCAGACATTTCAATAGACTATCTGAGTATCTGTCATCGTCATATGGCATATTACCGGGATTCGTGCGGCCTTTATGGCGAAATCCCAAAAAATCCAATTTTTTCCTTAAGCCGACAGTTCACGGGAGATATGTCCCCTCACATACCTGTAGCGGGGCAAAAAAAAAAAAAAGGGGTTTCAGGGAAACCTCATTCCCTGCGTGGACATCGGAACTCTTAGTTATCATAACTGAATATAAAAGGACTGTCACGAATTTCAGGTTGATGTTATCAAAAAGTATGCGAACAGACCGGAAGGTCCAGGATAATTTGAATAACATAATCGACTTTAACTTTACCGGATTCTGCTGGCTGAATCCTCAGATAAAGTTTTAACGTGGAAAATGGGAAAATTTTTCTTTTGTACAATAGATTTGTCTGGTGGTATAGCACAGAACGAACGTTTTTATCCCTCTTAAGAGTTCATTTGTGGGATATGAACAACTTAAGGCGCATTGGGACGCCTCCTTTGGCTGAGCGCATACTGCGCTTAATTTTTTTTTTTTTTTTTTGTTTTAGGTGTAGGGTAAGAAAACTGAAAATCTTCAAGAATTTAGTCGCGCTCATTATAGATAAAGAATATCTTTTCTTTATTCAGTCCCAGGTAGAAGGCAAAGAAGGAAACTTAAAGAAGTTTAATAATTTATGAATTGCCCCGAAATGTCCATCCCTTTTGTTAGGTGCAAACTTCGAAATTTGTGACTAAGTCCCTTTTCGCAGTTTGATAAGCCGATATGGAAACTGGACCAAATGCAAGATTGGCTTCAAAAGTTTTGAAAAGTGAAAAGTTTCTAGAACTTCAACCCTATTGTTACTTTCTATCATAGAAATTTCGAACAGATACCTTCACCTTAGCTGTAAGCCGCCCCGCTCATTTTCTGTACCCTAAGCTCAGATTTTCTAATTAAATAGCCATAGATACGATGTGGCAAACTTTTTTCTATGGCAACAAAATAGATAACGTAAAGCGTGTGCAATTAATGCAGATTTAAGAGTAAGTCCAAGTATTTTTCAGTTCAATAGTGTAAGACCATTTAAACTTAGTTGCATTTCCAGTTGTACGAGTATCGTTGCGTAAGTTTCTTTTCTTTTTAATAATCACAATAAGTTGAATTAAGTTTTCGTATTTTGTAATAAATAACATCCAATCGAACATACGATTACGGTTAATTCGACTTAATTCACTTTTGAAAATTACTGAAACTTAATATTAAACCACCTAATTAATGGTTAATTTTAAAAAAGACATCTTTCGTGAGTGTAATAAACTCAAAGTATATTTGAATTTTTATTTTAAAACGAGGTTTAGAATCAAAAATGTATAATTTCCCTAGTGTTCTCAATTTTTTACTTATAGAGTTCATCGATTTAGGCTTTGAATGGCTCATATGTGTCTCAATTATCTTCTTTTTCAAAATTATTTTTGGCTAATGTAGTTAATTTTTATAAAATACTTGTGAATAAAAAAGTTACTTAGTGTAAACGTTAACGTTTTTTGTTAGCAAAAAAGCATGATAGTATAAAACAATCTTATTAGTTTAGTACACTGAAATAATTTACTTACCAACGTTAGTTGAACAATAAACCGGTAAACTATAGAAATATTTACTTACATGATAAATTTAGGATAAAAATACAATAAAAGAGATTATAAATCTCAAATTTGTACCTTTTATAATTTACGATCAACATGTTTTAGATAGAAAAACATTTTGACAAGAATTCAATAGGCATCTCCTAGTTTAACAGCCTTTTTATGAATAGTTCTTTTATTTAAGGAGTAACACCCACCTTGAGAATTTCAAAACGTAGTTTTACGTTACTTTTAAGAATAAATTAATCGTTTCCTCATACCAAAATTCCGCTTATTACCTGAGTTACAGCAATTTGAAGTAAGCACGGTTGAGAATATGCCCACATTCTTAGGATGCGATAGGACAAATTTTTGGAATTGGTAGTGTAATGCATAGAAATCTTTATGCTTTTTTCTAAACAACTCCATTCGAATTAATTAATTTATCTTTGGAAGAATTAATGTATGAACCAGAAATCGGAAATTGAAAGTAATAAACAAAAATATTTGATTTTAAGACTCAGATGCGGTACTATTTACTTTAGCGTTTTTTTGGTAGCAAAGAGTATTTTTGATTGAATGTCGCATTCATACGTTATTAATTTATTTTTATTTTAAATTTTAATACAAAACAACATACAGTTGTCATTTATAAGATTTTATAAAAAGGTCCTTCTCGATACCGTATATATGGGTCATTTTTAATTTATTTAATACGTTTTCCTTTTTAATTAATGCATAAAGTTATAGTGCACTGGTGATAAATAAAAGTCATTTAATAATAAAGTTAAAATAAAATTCTTATGGATATACCCAGCGTACATAAAGTGGTCTAACCCCTCAAACAAATATTGTCACGATAGTGTAATGCATCTTTAAACTTTTATTTTCGAAAGCATTCATTTTTAATTTTAAAATTTTGTCGTTAAAGAAATGGAACGCAACGTGATAAATTTCTATTTACTTTGTGTTACTTATTTCCTTCAAAGAAGGAAACATCACACGTTTTTGTAGTTAAAAGTTACTTTTTGAAGAAAATACTCTTCGCCACTATTTATTAAGTTTTTGCAACAATTTTCTTGCAAGTCAGACGGTTGAACCAAACTTTCATGATGAAAACTAACAGGGTCTGAATTTATTTTCGTTTTTTTTTCTGCCACCTGCTTTAATGTAAATTTACCAAACAACCCACAAATGTCGCTGTCGCTGTGTAGCCCCTTTTACGCGCCCTCCCACACACCCTGAAAACGCAGAGAGAGATAGCGCGAAAACTTAATTTCCAAGTCTCTCGGAAGGAAATGTTGAAGAAAAGTGCTTTATTAAGTTGCTAGAATAGTTTTGCACCTTAATTTGCATAAAGAGAAAAACCCAAAAACATCGAAATTAAGGGATTCTTTAGGGCACTGCGGGGATGAGATGAAAGTGTACAGTCGAAGCACACAAAATGAACAGCTCATCCTTCAGGATTTATTTTTTTTTACCTACTTAGCTGGCAGCTGCCCGACCATTGCTTAATATAATGGACGCGCTGAGTGAACGGAAAGTTGAAAAGTTTAACTGGAATTTCTTCGAATGTCTCAGGGACTTAAAAAAAAAAAAAGAAATGCTAATTGAAAAGTTTGAAGAAGAACTTCTTGAAAGAATTCAATATCTTACTTTTCCCTTAGGAGTATTCTGCGCCGCAGCGCGCCGTGCCGCACGGCTTAGCCCTTCGCTTTTGGGCTTCCTAAAACTTTCCGCCTACTAACCAAGTTAATTCTCGAACAGACAGGTAGAAAAGTTATACGCGGCCGCTTAATTTTATTTGTTAAATGCAAAAAAGGGGGCGGAAGTGGAAAAATATATATAAATGGCCGGAGCAATGCTATTGAGTAAAGTGCTCAGGTCCCATTTCAGTTAGGAGTTTAATAACTTCCAGCACTTTTCCCGGGAACTGGAGATGGGGGCCAAAAGGGACACAAGGGTGTGCCGCTCGAATTGCAGCCACTTACCTTGTGAGTACCCACAGCATGGGCGCCATCGTACACGTAAAGGTGATCGTTGCAGTCCAATTGCAGCATATCGAAACGGAGCATAAAGCGTTGCAGTATCGAGTGCGTCTGGAATGTGATTATGCAGTCCAAATTCCTCTCGTTTTGAGACCATAAGACAGCCCCATCGATTTTGCGATAGAGCTGCTGCAGGAAGTGATTTTTGCACAGCGATTGCATATAGTCTGAAATTAGAAAAAAGAAAGAGGGAATAATTAGACAATTAAAGAAATCTTACTTTTGTTTTTAATTTTCTAAGAGTTTTATTGTATTTAATTAGCTTCCATAAAACAAACGCCTATCTAATTCGGCTAACTGCGAATTAATTAATGCGGATCTTTAGGCACTCACTAAAGAGGTATCGTATTTCAATGTTTAAGGTTTAAATTTCTAATATTCTCTTCCTCGTTTCGTCTTTATTCACTTTAGAAATAGTACACTCTAGAGACGACTGTGAACAAAATTTAGAATTTCAGCTGCAATTTCATTTAAAATTAAATAGATTATAAGAATCTTTGAATTTCCTGAGAAAATCCAGACGAATATTCGTCAAACACAGATCTTGACCTAAATTGTATTTTAGTTTCAAGATAAAATAATTATTTTGAAATTGAGTACGTTAGAAATTTTAAATTTTCTTCATATACGAGAAATATTTGCATATATCTTTGTAATCACATTCTCTAAAACGGCTCTAAAGATTTCGATGAAATTTACTGGGGCGAAAAATCGATCTAGTTATGTCTGTATTTCTGTTTTTTTTCGTATTCTCCGTAATAAAATTGCAAAATCTTTAACAAATTCAACTTTTAATTTCAATTAATTTTTTCACAAAATGACTTTAAAATAATTCGATTGGATTTTTATATCGAATTATTTTAACTAGCTTTAATCGAGCAAATTAATTTAAGTCAAAAGTAACTGGAATGAATTCATTACAATTTTAAACTCTTTGGGTTTAGGTGGATTAAAAACAGTCTCACGTTTTGCTTAGCCTTTAATGAGTGGTGGGATATATTTGAATCCACCTCGAAAAGTTCAAATTGCTCATACTCAAACAGTTTATTATTTGTTTTTAAAGTTATTTTGTTATAATCAAAAAAAAAAAAATTCTGTGCAACTAGGGTTTCAGATTTTATTCAAAATCATGTACCTCAAAGAGTTAAGGAATTTCAATTCAAAAGGAGCTTTGAAAACTTTGGGAAGATTTAAATTTGAATTAGTACCTAATATTTAAAATAACCTTACTAATAACCGTGTTATAGATAAGCAATTTAATGTACCTTTAATATAAACAACGATTCACAAAATAATTGACTTTTATCCTTCTGATCATTCCCCCAACAAAGTTTGATTTAATTAATGTTTTTTTCGCTGACATATTTAACCTACCTACCTACCTTCATGAAAAGAGGTCTAATGATTCTAGCTAGACGTTTTAAACCTATCCTGAGCATAGGTTGGTCACCCAGGTACTAATTAGTTATACGTAGTTGAATGAGCTCACTTTTGGAACTAAGAAAGTACGTTTTTATCCTACAACAAAATATCGTAGATATATGGAGAATATTTACAATATTGGGAGGTTCCGAAGAACTTTCATAAATATTCACTTTATCGTTTTAATTTTTAATATACCAAATAAATGTCATAGTAAAAATAATCAGAAATTATTAATTATTGTACCATAAACGCAAAATAATCAAATATTAACATAAATACACATTGAATCGTGAAATTTGTACGTATCTACTTGTTTATTTGTATGTAGAATACAACAAATAAAATAAGTCAACAGAGTCTCAAAATAATTTTTAATTGCTTTTAACTTTATAAATTTATTAGTTATTACAACATAAAAATTTAATAGAATCAAAATATTGAATAACGAGAATGAAGTGTCTGCAAAATCGGTAACGAGGACAGCCAGGGGAGGATATATTTATCTTAAATAAACAAATTTATATATGAAATGATTGTTTAAAGTACTATTTTTTGGGCGGTTCTTATGAAATGCTGTGTTCATTGTAACATTGTAGCATTTGTCATAGCAAAAGTATATGAACCGTGCTTAAGCGAATAGTGTAGAATGATCCATATACCTAAAACAGCTACTATATACTTAAAATTATATGTACATAAAGCTCTAATACAAAGACTTCCCCCAAGAAACCTGAACGAAAACGTTCAATTGTATTTTCTTTTTTGATTGATTTCCAATCATCGCGACGCAGCATATTCTACAGGAACAATTCAAGTGCTACACTCCCCCATGCGTCGTCCACTTTTGTCGACTGGAAACAAAAAACAAAAAAAAATAAATAAAATGGCACTTTGAATTGTCCTTATGGGCTCCAGGTCGGATAAGTTTTCTAATTTCAATTCTGGCGCCTAAGACAAAACCCAATTGGACATGCAAGGAGACTTGCGGATTGTCTCAGTTTTGTTGACGTGGCACGTTCACGCCAAGCCACACTCGCCATCACCTTCAGCAGGAGAACTCCTTGAGTTATTGGATGGGGGGTGGGGGTTCCTGGGGGAAGAGTCATCACACATGTACAGGGCGATGAAAGCTACCCGGAGGGCAGGGAACTTGAGTTAAGGGGAGTGGTTACTCTAGTAGGAGTCGGATTGTGTTTGCTTCATCTGCATTCCTCAGTACCTGAACATGTGTCTGAATGGGCTTAAGTTTTGCTATTTACATTTGTTACCAATTTTACGTTAAATGCAAAATGACTTTGATGCATGTAAAATAAGGGATTCAAGTTCAATTGAACAAGAAATTTGTAATATAAGATCAAAACCATTTTCAATATAAAAAAATTGAGCTTAAAAATAGAAATAGATCATTTTTTTCGAATATTTCTAAAAATTAATATAAATTTTAGGAAAACAACGCAGTTGCATAGCTTGAATCCTAAACTATATACAAATAACATTTACATAAAACCTTTTTAAAATCTAGTGTAAGGTCCAGCCAGCCACAAAAGAAGTGGATACTTCCATAATTTTAATTTTATTTTAATTATTTCAAGAACCTCCTCTTTCTCATCTTTTTGTAATTGCATCCATCAAATCAAATACAAAAAACTTCCAAAATATTTAAAACCCACCAATCTGCTCTGTTACGAGGAGGGCTTAAATAGTTTTGAGCCTAGGGTATTAAAAATGCTGATAGAAATGTATAAGAAATTTATTTTTCTATGCAATCTCCCTTTACTTCAATGCACTCCTTACTTTTGTCATAAAGGGCTTTTCAGAGGTCTTTTGCTTTCGAAATGCTCGTATATTGCCGCCTTCATTTCTTCGTCACTCGAAAATTTTCGTTCTAGGGTTTTGTTTTTTTTTTAAATTAGAAAACAGAAAATAATCGCTGGGTGGTAGATCTAGACTGTAGGGTGGGTGGTTTGATTTCTTCAAATCGTGTGTCGTCTAGGGCACACCTTTCAATTCGGGCAGTATGCTCAGCAAAAAGAGTACAGGAAACTAAAACAATAACATTTTAATTATTCCCATGATTCTTATAAGTCATTGAAAGTCGCATCGTGGTATGATTTGTTATATAAAAATAAGTGGTACGATTAGAGTTAAAGGTACTTCGGCTCAAAACTATTTTCAGCCGACCCTTGCATTTGCTTCATTTTTAATTTGTGACGGTATAATGAATTTCTTTTCTAGTTTAAGTTTCTAGTTAAGATTTGTTTGCTTAATAAACATCTTGTTTTGGTAGCTACAGGTGAAACTAGAAGGAATAAAGATCTTTACTATGCTAAATTTTAAAGAATTGTTAAAATACGACTTTATTTACTTGTTAGTTGAAATTAAAAGAAAACCTATGAATCATCGTTTTGAATTTGGTTCATAAAATAATAAGATAACTTAAGTTTTGCATGCAAATAGACAAAAATTCTTCCCTAGTGCACTATATTAAAAAAATCTGGGTACTTATTGAGCAGAAGGTTTACGAGTATGCTGTAAGATTGGAATTTATTCGTATCTTACAAGAAATAAATAAATAAATAAATAAATTGAGACGATATTTTCCCCTTGCTTCAAAAAATAGGGTTACTTTAGAAAGATAAAGATTACGTTGCCAGCGTAAAAGTACAAAATTTGTACCTTTCAGTTTGTCTTAAAATTGAATTCGAAGGACGACCTCCGTAAAAATTGAAATGTTCCCATCTTTTGTTTTTCTTGCCTCCACAAAAGTAAGACTGCGCAGAATTTTAATTGCTTTTACGCGTGAAAAACTCCTGTAAAGATATTCCCATCCAATTTTGTACGTGGCCGTACCCTCCACCTTCTGCCACCTTCCTCCAGAACGACGATAAGGCACAAGTCAACAATTGAAGTAAACAATGAAAAAAGGAAAGTGTTTTCGGTTAGTTCACATGTCCCGTCGCTGGATCGTCGTAGCATCCCAGCATCCCATCATCCACAGCATTCCCCAGTCCTGTGCGCCAAAAACGAGTGTGGACCTGGAACGATCTCAAAGGACCTCTTTTCCAATAAAATCTAGTCAATCTATTTTATTTCCACATCCCGGCAGTCAGCACGGCAGCAGGAATGCGAACACTCCAATAAAACGTTTCCTCCGTATTTTTATTACATTTTCCCAGTTATTGGCACTTCATATATTTATCCAAGGAATGGGGGATCTGCTAATGGTGGAGCCGCCCGAACGGGACATGAGACGAAGATGACTCTCCTTCGCAGGCTCAAAGGAGACCGACATCGTTTCAAGAATGCGTAAAAGGTGAGAAAAAAGGGACCAAACCACCCTGTGAAGTTGTTGGTCTTTATCTTTCTGCTGCTACCAATTTATCTCCCTGTGTTATCTTAATTAGTTTTCCTCATTTTCTCGGTACAATTTGTTGAATAATTTATACATATGCCGGCGAAGGGCTTGCGTACCGCCCAATTTCCCGGTAGCGCACCATGATGCGCCCAACCTCTATCCATCCATTTTTTTTTTGTTTTTTTGTTTTCTTCCAGAAAGTAAGAAATTGGTATCCCGCCGGTCGTGATGAGCTTTAGGGAAGAATTATAAGACCTCGTTAAGTGGCCCATTATTATGATGGTCAGGCAATGGTTTGATGCCGCAATATGGCTTTCCCTCCATAGCTAGCTAATATGCGACCATTCGGCGGGCACGAGAGGAATCAATAAAATCAAATAATCATGAATTCGTTATCAGCAAACGAACGGACCCTAGGGCTTTTTTTTTCACGGCCAAACGGCCAAATTATTGCCAGCGGATTAGGGCCAGTCGGCGCTTTTTGCATTTTCGGCCCATTTAACTTGTAAATGGGCGCACAAGCACATTTTTGGATTGGGGGGAGGACGCTTAATCACGGAATGTTTTGGGGAATATTAGAATTAAAACTTCTTAGCTTAGGGGAATGCTTCATTTGTTTTACAGATTGCGTAGCCGGAGAAATTTCCATTTTTTCGTTATGCCTTAGGCTTTTGCCATTCATTCTAGAGGATTATGTCGGGTTGAAACGATTCAAAAATCAATTTTTAACTGATATACAAGAAAAAAAAACAAAAAAGGTTCACCAATTCGCCTTACGGTATGAACATACGATTCCAATTACCTCAGCAACAACATTCTGGATAAAACCTTTTGTACACTCGTATAGTCTTGGATTATATTAATCCTAAAGTAATTTATATATTTACAATATAGCGTAGTATAATAATGTTCAACTTGATATGTATTTTAAAATATTTTAGATTGTTAAGTGTATGGATAAGTCCCACTGGTTATAAATAGACGTTTTGGTATTTAAAATATATTGGGGATTGTATAAAAATCTGCACAACCTTGTTTTTTCAAATAAAAACTACAGTGGATAATCAACGAATTATGATCACTTAAATATATTTCGAAAAATATTAAAACTAATTACTTTATGATGCTGTCATGGTGTAGTTGACAACTCAACTTCGCCGGAATGACTATCTGGTAACTTGTGAAGGTAAAAGACATATTCTTTCATGACTTGGCAGCAGGTGCCTATTTTCGTAGTAGTAGGTAATACCCTAATTTCTTAGCTAAGAAGTGCCGCATATTTAAATAAGATATAAAATAAGGAGGTATTTATTAGCAACTTAGCATTTTAATATCAAAATTAAGAGTTTTTTGAAAAGTGTGTTAATAATGGGAAATACAAAAGGCATTAGAGACTTAAAAAAAGTGGTAATTTAAACGTTTTTGAAACAAAAAAACTATTCCTATCGCGAAATTGCCTGAAAGAGAGCGTTTCTTATGGAACAGTATCGAAAATTCTCCATTTCAATCCAATAGCATCAATAGGATTGAGGCTGTCCAGCGTAGGTTCCTTCGCTTCGCTTTACGTGATCTTTCCTGGTCTGACCATCAAGACTTTCCCTCCTACGAAAATCGCTTCTTGCTAATCAACTTGTGGCCCCTGTGGAAGCGGCGGAACTTTGCTAATATTACCTTCATTCATCAGCTGCTTATTGGTGAGATTGACTGTCCTTCTCTACTTCAGCGGATCTCCATATACACCAATCCTCGTAACCTCTGTTCGACTCCGCTCTTTCGCCCTGATTATCACCGTACCAACTATGAACTTTCTGAGCCTCTCACCCGAATACTTCGGAAAGCCAACTCCCACCCTACTTTTGAGTTCCACCTGAGTAAATCATCTCGCAGGAATGACCTTAACAGCCCCTCTTAAATTTTCCCGTTCCTTTCTCATTTTTAAATTATTCTAATATTTAAGAAGACTTATTGTCAGTAGCTTGTATTAAGCGATTAATAAATAAATAAATAGGAAGACTTTACGAAGCAAATATAAAATTCATGTGTTTCGCTAAAAGACCCCAGAATAACAGAAGCGATGGAGATGAAACAGTTGATTTGTGTTAAAACTTCACAAGAACTCTATAAAAAGTGATTCGAATAAGGTAAAGTAAAAACCAAAAATTGTTAATGCTAATGGTATTAAAGTTTTTTTTTTTAATTTACACAGGTTATCTTTAGCGATGTGTCTTGCTTAGAATCGTTAACAAAATCAACAACAATTTGTCAGAAAATGACGGCAAGAGAGATACCATTAAGTCTGCGTTGTAACAAGGGTGAAACATCCCCCCTCAGTAATGATATGGAATTGTATAACATCCGAGGCAGCAGGACCATTGCGTTTTGTAGAAGGGAATCTTCGTCAAGATCAGTACAAAAACATTTTAAGGGATGAGCTTATACTATTTATGGACTTCTTACTACTTGGAAGATTGGAATACGCAAGACGGGGTATTCTTACATCCATAGGGACTTTTTTTACGAGAAGGAAATCATGGTTTTCATTTGGCCAGGCAATTCACCGGATATGAATCCCATAGAAATTAGTGGGGCACGTCTGAAAACTTAGTGCATCAACGGTAGAATACTTATTTAATATTTATTAATATTTTAAAAGCTAACACATTCAGGATGTATAGAATAACAACTTATGGTAGATTTTAAGAACTTAGTGAGAACAAATATGAAAAGTATGAGAAATAAAATTAAAGAGCTTCTGAAAGCCATGAGGGACTTTACTAACTATTAGCACAGAATGTCTTTTAGACTAAATTTACTGAAATAAGTAAAGTAAATTAATTAGTTTTAATTAAAAAGAGAAGTTTATTCTTAATTTTTGTAGTGTTTCCAAGATCATTAAAGTCGAAATCGTGAACATTTTCAAAATGATCGTAATTCGCCAATCACCCCACTATGCAATTTGCAATTATGGTATAATGGATAGCATTCAAAAATGTTCATAATAGATCGCGGATACTATTGAAGGTCATAGAAAATACAAACATATTTCTCTAAGACACTTTTCTTCCACTTGAAAAGTGTAGAATCGCCAAAATTGCAAAAGCTTTACACCTCTGGAGTGGAAGTGAAAAACAAATTAAAAAAGAAGGGAACACAAAAACACACCTCGCGAAACGTTTGTCTAGAGGAGGTCCTTTCAGCCGCATTACTTATGCACTCACTTCTTGAGCAATTGCTTTCAGATTTCATCAAGATCGCAAGTTGTTCCCTTCAGTTTTTTTTTCACAACTTCCGTGGCCATTGTGCAGATGCGGCCGGTCCCGCCAAAAGAATTTCCCTTTTATACAAAAATATTTAAAAAAAATTGAAGTATTTCGCTTTTGCCGACAATTCTAACAAAGTGAGGGAATGCACCCCGCGCACTAACAAAAACAGCTAAAACAAAAAAAAAATATATATATGCAAGGACGAGTCATGGGGGTGGTGAGGGGAGGAGGAAAAACGCAGCGCACTCAAATTGCACAGCCATTCCTTAAAATGTGCTTACTTCCGCGCTACAGAAATTGTTCTACCCACGCAGCCCTCCACCACCTGAGCGGGGGAGAGGATGGAGTGGCACTTTGGGCGGGAACATTTTTTTCGCCGTTTGCAATTCACCCCTTTTTTTGTTTTTGTTATTGCAAAAGGGAAGTCTTCCTGCAGAAAGAATGTTTTTTAAAATCATATTAAGCTGGAGTATGTCTGAAGAAGACGCTGTACGTGTCTTTTCGACAGAAAACATTGTTACCTCCCAATGTACAGATAAATTTCTATAAACAGAAGTACCGGGATGAATCATCCCTTCGGTCTTGAGGTATGAGTCAAATGCAGCCTGGAATATGGGAAAACCGCAGATGCCACCCGTCGAGTAGTATCGGTGATGCTCTTTTGTTCTGCCCGGCCCGCCTACGTTGTGTTGTGGGCGCAAAATTGTTCTGCATCGAACATGCTTTGATTGAGTTTTCGAAATTTTGCAATGTTGGAAAAATATTTTCGCGATGCAATAGAGTTTCGGGGCGGAAAATGGTACAAACAAGTGCAGGCGGCAGGCAACATCTTCTGGGGGTCGAGGTTGGCAATGCTTTTTCCGAAAATTGTGAATTTCTTGAGGGCGAGATTTTAAATCAGTAGTAGGCAGGCCCAATATTTGCTGTTTCGTAAAAACCAGGTCGTGTGGAAGAACAATTGTTGGGTACAGCGACAATGTTAAATCTTTGACTTAGCATTATGTCTGGAAGACCTTTTCTAACCTACAGAATCTTGGTTCCTACGAAAAACTCTTAAAAAATCCTTTTCGAGTTTCTCGATAAACTTCTTCGTGAACTTGATTTGTAAATATGATTTTACTTATTTATTTCCGCTAGGCTACATAATTAATTAGGTATCCTACCTATTTACCCGCTCAGGATAACCTGGAAACCGATATGAGTCTAACTAACCTAACCCTATCTATCTTAAAGCTAACACTATCGATAGTATTTCCTAGAACTTTTTAGCAATCAATAAAAACTGTTATTAACAAGTAGACGAGTTTTTAAGTACTTTTTTGGGCTGAATATAGTGTTTGATTTTAAAAATATTGAAATATTTTTATAATTTATAAATAATAATGCAGCTAACCCTCTTACAATACGATTTCTCTCTTATGCGATTAGAAAATTGAGAAACATTTCGTATACCACAGCAACCTACAAGACGGTTTCGTACCGGCACAGTACTGAAATTTCGAAAACCATCTTATAACACTATTGTAAAATTAAATTACGCATTATGCATTTATCCGTAATATAAAAAAGCTTGATTATAGCAAATTTCTGCGTACTGCTTCATTGTTAAGCTATGTTTAACGCTTAGTAGGATTGCATACAACTGTACATTATTTTAGGAATTTTTGCGATGATTTTTATTTGTATTTACGAATATTAAAATATTTTGGAAACGCATCCCTATATTTTGTACTGAGTCCTAGTCTGCTATAATATGGTTTCGACATTTTTTGGGAATCTATTTACCGTGTTATAGGAGGGGTATGAAAATAACACTTAAACAATAACATTTTCATGTTTTACTATTATTATGGCACGTAATCATATTTTCCATCGATCTCATCTAGATTATCTTTAACATTTGCAGTTGGTCAACTAAATATGTATGCTTTGATAAAATTACATATGCCCCCCAAGAATTCTGTCCTGAACTCGCATTAAATCGTCTAATATTTTACTATTAATTGACACTTTTGATGCATAGATTTTGGATGATGAAAGTGACACAGGGGTTGAATGTTTCTTTTTTATTAAGATAAATGAATTCATCAATAAATTTATGAGCGATGACTACGAGGTATTGTTTGAAGAGGGAGGAATATACTGACTTTAGTGGGTTTTACTCAGATTTTGGTTCTTCTTTTAAGACTAGTTGTACATTCATTTATTCACGTCATTTCGACGTATAAGGCTACAACTATTGTATATATCTTTTTAACGTGTGGTGTTAGCGCTTCATATTGCTTTGTAACTGGTTTAGTGAAAGGTCATAGACCGTATCAACATGGTTATCAAATTCGTACTCCTGATAAAGTTGCAGCTGTTAGTGAACGTTTTCGTAATGAACCAAGCACAGGCATCGTTCAAAGGAACTAAACATTTCACGAATCACGAATTTTGCATGTTGATCTTCATTTGCAGCTATAGAAAATTCAACTAACTTAATAGTTGAAGTCACCAGATCATTTAAAACGTCGTCGTTTTGTTAATTGAATGCTTGAACGAAATAAAGGATTTTCATCAAAAATCATGTTTAGCTTCATCCTGCAAAAGTCACTGTTTGATGGCTTATGGGCTGGTGTGGCTGGGCAGTGAATTATTGCAACAGGTTAACTGGATTTTTTGGCCCAAAATGAATGAGTTGGATGTCAAAGATCATTGGTTTCAACAAGACGGAGCGATATGTCACACAAGTCGTGCAACACTCCATTTATTCTCCACATAATTTGCTGATCGCTTAATTTTAAGAAATTTTGTAGTTTCTAGGCCACCAAAAATCCCGGATTTATTTTTTCTGGGGTTTTTTGAAAGGTAAGGTGTATGCTAATCATCCACAAAGAATTCAACAACTTAAATACAACATTCGAGTTAAAACTGAGATCATTGATCCGCTTTTATTAGAAAAAATCATCGAAAATTTTGATGGTCGGATGCAGGCCTGTAGGCGAAGCCGTGGCGGTCATATGAAAAAAAAAGGACTAACAGATGGACCTGTAGTTTCGAGGTAATAAAGCTATATTTAAAAAACTATTTATTATGCTATTGAGTAGTTAATTAGTATACTATAAAGGGTTCCATATAAGGTTAGTAGTCTAGGGTTCTAGTTCGCAACAAACAAAAAATATATGTTTGGAAAAAAACTTCATTTATATGGTTTTTGAAAGGACCAATTAATTTCTGAATAGTGACGACACTTTTAAATGATAAAAGGGTACCCCACCAGTCAATGGTGTGTATAAAGCAGGAATGTAACAGAGTAGACAGTAAATAGCAAAGAACTAAGATAAATTGTACAACTAAGTAAACTAAATTTATTCTTATGGTATCGCTTTTGTTCGGGATTAGATTGCCTAAATTTATTACAAGTATAATTTTTGCAACCTTAAATATGCAATGAAGGATGTTATCTCAAAAAAAAAAAATATTATTTCATTTAAGTAAATTTTGTAAATTCCCATGTGCAACAAAAAAGGATTTAGGAAAATTTGTCTCAAGTGAACCATCCCTTAAGCTTTAAGTACCACCGGCGCCAGCAAGGGGATTAGCAGCATAAGGTAGAACGATAATAACTTTATCCTAATGAGATACTCATCACCGGAATCCTTTATCTGCCGAGCGGCGCTCTAATTCACACTTAGGGAAGGTAACTCCATTATGAATATCCAATTCTGGAGCACTTTCCGGGCGAATGTATGCAAATTAGCTTCGCACTTACCTTGCCACATAAAATTAGATTGCGCCGCGTAATGCATGAAAATCACCCGGATATCCCGCCAAAAATGGGATAAAAACCGAACTCTACAACTGCACAACTGCACAAAAGAGCTACACGATGCATACGGGTGCAACTTGCGTCCCTTATCAAGGAATAATCGTGATCGGTGGCGTCCTGGCTGTAGAGGAGCACGCAAGAAACGGCAAAACAGTCCTAGTCTGGACACGAGAGGGTGAAATGGGGGAGTCTCAAGGAAAACTATAATTTGGAATTGATGACCGCAATCAAGAGGCTTTCCTTCTTTGCGGGGCCACTGATGAGCGGATTTCCACCCGTCTTCAGGTAGCGTTTTTATGTTCCGATGAAGCAAGCAATGACAAATTTTACCTCCACCGAACTGAGGCAGGGGGCGGGCGGCCGGAGTAGGCGTTGTGCATGATGACAGATTGCCCGGGCACCTGATTCACCATTGCCCAGGTTAGTTCTACGGGAAAAGCCTCCGAAGCCTGTAATTTCTCATAATTTGCATAAGACTTCGGGCCCTGGGGCTGGCAGCTGATTTGCTGCTAACTGGCAGCCGGGCGGAGGTATGGGTGGTGTACCAGATGCCCAGCTCACCCGGCTACCGAAGCCCCACCGAAAAAGGTATCAATGACATATTAGAATTAATTTCAGTGATTTATGACTATCATTTCATTCGAATTGGTGTATTTCGTATCCACGATAATTATGGCGCGCTCGCAGGGCTTTTTCGGAACACGTCTCTGCTGATTGCATTACGAGCAAAGGTAAGTGGAGGGCTAACCGAAAGTCACGTCTTTCACTAGCTTCTAGTGATGGGTGGATATATATATATTTTTTTTTGCGTCAAAAAGTATTTTGTACATTTCCGACAGCAGCGATTACAGGCAGAAATGAATTGAGGGAAAGATAATATCCTTTGAAATGCCCACTATACGCAACATGTAATAAACCGAAATGTTATTAATGCTTTTTGAATTTCGATAATATGGGTCTAAGCCTTCACACAAGTAGTCGATAAACTCTGCTTGAGTTTATAAAATTTCACCAAATAAAGTCTTACAGTCTTTTTGATCAAAGTTTCAAATAGCGAAAAATAAATTATTAGAATTATGAAATTAGAACTTTAATAAAAATTTTCCTATATTTTAAAGTATATTCAATAACTTAATGTTTTTAACACCAAGTCCTTCAAATTATAATTAACCCGCGGCGTACATGTAAGTTCTCAAAATTTTTCCGATATGTACGAAAAGCGTAAATGCACAGCCTCATAAGTCCATGAATATGAAAGACGAAAATATATGCCATCTGCATTTTTATGCTATAATACCTTCCCTATTTTACCATGCTATAATACCTTCCCTATTTATTATGCTATAATACCTTCCCTATTTTACCCATTTATCGTCCTTTGAAACATAGGAACGAAAGTATCGGCAATTGCTTCAAACGATTGGTAAATCCTACGAATGGACTGGAATCTGCGGGTACTGTTTTGGTCACTAATAACTGGTCTGTGCAGCAAAGCGACTGACGTGCGAATAATGTGCCGTCCCTACTGATGTATTACACCAATGTCGTACTGCAGTGAATGGGTTAAGGTTTTGGTTCTGCTATTTTTTATTATACAATGATAAATACGAAAAATATGTAGCTAAAATCGTTATTTTCTACTGGTTACTACAGAAAGTCGTAAACCCCTAAAAATAAAAGGGTTGCAATTCCATAATAGGCATAGTAAATACGAATTTCATAAATCGAAGAAAGTTACGGTTTTAATTGAAAATGTTTTGGACTCTAGGGCTTATGTTTGACTGAGCCGACCCAAAACGTTTAGGCCATTTAACCAAATGAATCTGTGAACTAGGAACCGTTTTTCAAGAAATTACAATTTTCTTTAGTTTTGAGTCTTTCTATTTAGAAGGACTGAAAAATAACCAAATTTTAGAACTATTTTGGACAGTAATTTGTACAGATTAAGGTAGGGCTTGATCAATTTATCACTGAATCAATCATAAATCTAAAAGTTGTAATTATAAAATTCTGTGCATGTTTATTCGAAAACGGCCTTAGTGCAGAACAAATTTCTTACTTTCTCCTTAATTTATCGCTCTGTGGCGTCTCCACCTTCAATACCCATCTTTTCGCTATTTAAAATGTTGCCGTGTGATGATGTGTAGTTTTTAAGATATTCATTCAAAATGCACAGCATGCCCCTATGCTCTACTAAACACGGCCTACCCTACTTGCACTGTAAATAATGCAAGAATTTCAGTTATGTTCTGAACGTTTTCTGCTCCATTTCCATTTTTAAAGTTCTATACAAAATGCGATTCCTAGTCTTAATATTTTCCAAAGCCTTACTGAGGTTTTATGATGCATGTATAATTATTGTAGAATAAATTTATTTGCACAGAGTTTTTACTTCATCATTTATTATTACCGCATATAGCAATCGATTTCTCGTCCCAATTTGTTTATATCCGAAAATTTCGTTTGTTGGGTATTAGAAAACAAAATTTAAATTTTAAATTGCCTCAAATTATTTTTAAAAAAATGGCAACAGTATCTTAGTAATGGATGTAAATTGTATCTAAGGTAAGATTTAAGAAAATGCGAATAAAATAAGCGCTCGGATATGTTGAGGCAAGCAAGGACTTTTGGTCCTATCGAGGGGGCCCTTAGTAAGAATCCGGACACGATGTATCTAAGTAGCTCCAAAATGAATTGCCTATCAGCAACAACAACCGATAGGAAAAAGCATGACAAACATCGTTTCATCTTAATACCGGACAAGTGGGAATTCGAATCAAAGACATGTCCGAGAAATAAGAAAAGAAAATAAAAGTGCCATGCTCTGGAGGAGTTTGTCGCCCAGTCCTAGTTACAAAAGTACAAGGTATCTGGTACTGGAGGTACATTGAACCATACCGTTCCCGACAGCTAGATGGATTCAAGTCGAGTGGAACTTATTAAAGAGATCGATTTTTTCAGTTCGCCCCCCTCTCCCCTTTCAGATGTTCTGGCAGTTGGACTAGCTCCTGAAGGATTTGTCGGGAACACACCGTCATGCAAGTTAAAGGGGTTTTATATCTAGATATCGCCGGATTCAATTTACCCTTTTTACCCCGGCCCAGATGAATTGAAATGGATCGAGAGAAGAGCACTTTCGGGTATAGGGCCGCACTGGTCGCCGCCATCATTAGGTATCAAAATCTGCAAACAAAGACGATTCCCGTCTTTAGGTAGGGCAAACAAAGGCCGAATTAAATCTTTCCCTGTTCTACGCCGGACTCCCCGAACAATTGATTAGTTTTTGAGCGTCCAGGATTCATTCGAAACTCCTCGCTCAGGGTAGTCCCAATCACCCACTTATATGACTCAAAAACTACTGCTCCCGGTGAAGATCCCTGCTCCGGCCTGGCCCAGCTCCTTCCGATTCCTTTTTGCTGCTTTTGTCGCATTGTCTGGAGATTTTCGCTGAACGGAGCCTGCCCGGACTTGGGAACACGGCCGTGCGGGGCCGAATTGGTCCAAGTTTGCGGTTGTGATAAATGACAAAATGCTCAAAGTTGAAAGCTTCTGCTCTGATCTTAATCGAAAATCGGTCAGAGAATGGAAGGATTGGTCCAAATGGATGGCTCCGGAATAGAAATTTATTTTCAAGTATGGGATGGGGTCCGTTGCTATTTGCGCCGTGTAGCCCCTTCCAACAGCTGTGGAGGTGGAGAAGACAAGGACAAAGTTTTTCGAAGATTTCCGCTCCTGGCTATGGGCCCACTATGTGTTTCGAAAGATGGAAACATCGTCGGAAAGTGTCCGTGTGCTTTCCTTCGTTTTCCCTGTTTTATAAGATAAAAAAAAGGCGTTTTGCAAAAGAAGGCGTTGCACGGGATGAAGAGGTCACCATAAATGCCACAATAAGAACGGAGCATGACTTTTTTTTCAAGAATTATTGGGTTTCCATGTACGTCATTAGTTTCTATCAAGATTTTTTTTATTGTTCCTAACTCGAAGAAAATGCCGCAATGTGGCGAGCTCCATACAGTCAACTTTAAAGTGGAACGTGAAGGGAAATTGAGGAAAGAAAGGATTTTTAGGGACACGAACATGTTTTTTAACAAAAACGTGAGAAGTTAATGGACGAAAATTGTTAGCTAATGGGGGAAAGAACGTGAAAAAGTCGAGCACTATGTGTGTACCTTAATTTGAAAACAACTATTATTACGATTTAAAGTGCAAAGAAAAGTCCTCCTCATCAATGCACTAATTTTGCGTCGAGGGTGTTCAGAATATCATGGGGTAGGATGTAGTTACAGACAACCAAACCTAGCCTTAGTAATTAAAACTGCTAATTCCTAACTAACTAACTAATAATAATATTTCAGGGATTCGACGTTTGCAAAATCGGATTTTTCAAATAATAAGACTAATTCAAAAATTTGCCGGGTGAGGACAAACGCATGTATTATGAAATAAAATAAAATTCATTTTCATATTTCACTTAATTCTAGCATTTAGCGATTATTGTATAATGATATAATCAGTAACCATTAGAAAAGTCTTTTTGAGTGACCGATATTTTCAAGTTTTTATTGCATCCGTCTCTTCGGCGGATAAGCACCTTACTGCAGGACCTCCCCAAAGATCAAGTTTGCACAAAACTACAACTAGAACTCATTGCGAATCATTTCTATAAGTAAAGGCGAGGTTAGATGGGTGTGATTATCTAGAAAGGCGCACTTAGGCCATTTTTTGGCCCATTATATTACCACGTAATGCAGGAGATCATGGTTATGCCTGGAATTCAAAACCAACGCCCTTACAACTGAACTACCAGAGGTTCTTCCACAAGTGAAAAATAAATTAAAATCAAATAAAACACAATCAATTTACTTTACTCGTAAGGAGAAGCCGTCTTACCTATCAAACACCAACCTTTCCCGAAATGGTGATATTATCCCATGCGAAGATCATGTTAAATATCTTAGAGTCACCCTAGATAAATCACTTACCTCTGCTAAGCAGATATAGTTGGTTCTAAACAAACTATGTTAGTGTACTAATTAAAATGATGTATCCTTTCATAAATAGAAGGTTTAAGCCTTCAAAATAAGCTCATGCTTTACAAAGTATTTTACCGCACTTCTATATGGTTACTATGCGTTGTCAACGCATAACAACTGGCCTGGCCTTGCATGGTACTTCTACATCTTTCTCACAATTGAGGAATTCTTAAAACGATGTTTATACTCTGAAAATCCGTTGATTCGGCAACTATTGAACTATTGAACTATTGAACTATGAAATTTTGTAAGCAGGATAATTTGGGTAGGTCATATGGCAGCTACAGCCTAGTAAAGTAGTGCACAGGTTCTTAAAAACTGCTTCCCAAACATAACATTTCAGTGCAAACTATTTAATAACAGTTGAATTAATTAGTTTCTAGCACTTAAATAACAAATCCTATTAAATGTATATACCATGTAAATTTTTATAAATAAATAAATATATAAAAATAAGAAACTATTACTCTTTTAATAAAAGTGCTACTATAAAATGACTAAGTAATAAGCTTTCCTCCACTGAGTAGATATGGAGTTCAAATTCATTCATTCGTATCTAAGTATAAAATTAATGATTCAGACTAAATCTAAAATTCCAGTCAGATAAACAATTTCACCATTCCATCCACTCAGTTTGCAATATTTTAAATAAGTAATAACTCATCGATTCAATCGATTAATTAAGAGCGATTCATTAATTTGTTTCAACAAACCGCCGGACGACCGGAAGGAATCATTTAAACAAATTCGACGTGTCTTCGATTTAAATTTCTACCGACCAATTAAATTCCTTCAATTTAATAAACGAAATCGTTAATTTAATTCACTGCAGTCATAACTCATTCTGAAGGGTGTGCAATCACACACCAAGAGCTTAAAACAGGAACAATTGTGCTGCTTACATACCCATGGGAGCTGGTTCCGCCACCGGTTCCCCATCGAACCAATACTTCTGCTTTGTGGATGGGACCAGGACCGAGACTGGGACCGGGATCAGGGCCGGTCCGTGCTGGGACAGGGGAATTCCCATAGTCTACTGAATAATAGTCGTATGGCTCGAGGAGAGCCTTCGTTGTTTGGTTAAACCTGAAATTCAATTCGAAAGCTTCCATCCAGGAAAACAACAAACAGTACGGGTGCGGGCGGGAACTCCAATCACAGGCATCGAGTTCGAGAATACCGTCCGGGATGCACTATGCCTTGGCTTTTCGTAGGGTGCTAAAAGGTGGCGTGTATTTGTACTTAGAGTCACCACCCCCACATTCGACGTACAATCGAATAGTTGTCGTTCCCAGATCCCAAAACTATGCCAGTTTGGCACACCGACACGATCCGGCAATATATTGACAATTTTAAAAAATAATCAGATCAACACTGCTTCGGTTTGAAAATATTTCAAAAACTTTATATGGTGTACGAGCATGTTATAGGGAAAATTTGCAAGAAGTAACGCAAAACTAGGTGATAACTAAACCTTTACATCCAAAATTGCCAGCGATTTAGACCTTGGTCAGCTTAATGCGATAATTTTTAACGCCTTCAAAGATGAATTATTTAAAGGTGGGAAAAATTGTTTCAATATTTGTTTAATTACGTCTTTAAAAAAAGCAAATAGTATAAAAAAAATATGTTTAATTCACACATTTGATAGTAAAACACTTTTAGCACAAATCAAGTTTTTAAAATAAATCGATCCGTTAAAACTAATCAAAGTTTATACATTTCGTAATTTATTTATTAAAGGTTTACGATATTTTCCTAATAAACTAAAAATAAACCTTCCGACTATCAGAGGCATCTTTTAAATATCTTTAAAGTAGTCAATTTCAAGTAGAATAAAACATTTTCCGTGCTGCTATATTATAAGTTTTTATCTAGTGAATAGTGCTTTAATAGATTTTAAGTTTTTATTTCCATTTCAAATAATTTTAATTTCTACGTAGGTATGTAATGTGCCGGCATTCTTGAATATGTTAATAATTCTTGAAAATGGAACCAATTATTCTAAATTACATTTTTGAGTATCTTTTTTATCGTTTTTCTACTATTTCCTATTTATTTCTGAAGCATCACTTTTCATTTAATTATTCTTTAAGTGAAACCTGTAACTTTTGGTAAAAACCGAAATCTAAAATGGTAGATCAAAGATTGGGGCTTAGTACTTAATGAGCGGGGTCATATATTTTAGTTTTTCCACTTCGACTTCTTAAGGCCACGAAGGCCACGTAGATTTATGTTTTTAGTTGAATTTTCATTAAGCAGAGTTTTAGTTTTTCATTTTTATGTGCATAACTTGTTTTTATTGTTATCATTATTTTTAGTACTATCTATATCTTGATTAACACGAATAAGATCTACTTACATTTTTCCACTTTTAGTCGCCGTATTTATTCCACCATGTTAAGCATCAAAATCAAAAACATCGACCCCGAAAACCAATAATTAACAAGTTTTAATTCAGAAATACTAATTAAATGTGCGTTTCGTAATAGGAAAATATAGCACATTTAAAAAACAAATCATTTAAAGACTACACTTTGGTGTGGTTATAAAATTTACATGAAAATTATGTAGTACAACTGATAGTCTTTATCAGACTTAAACTTATAATTTTTTATTAAATGCACCTGACATAGAATAAAGTTAATAACAGAAAATATGTATTAATACATCAGCACAACAAAAGATGAATTCACATTATCTTCACTCTACTTTTCCCTATATTCGTAGATTTTGTGTAATTTGGCATTCATCCAAATTAAAAACACCATGTAAGACTAGTAAGCAAGAAATTTATATAGTAGAACAAAGTCAAGAAAGCCACAATATCATTAATTTTCAAAT
The DNA here is from genome assembly GCA_963969385.1 of Philonicus albiceps. NCBI lineage: Eukaryota > Metazoa > Arthropoda > Insecta > Diptera > Asilidae > Philonicus > Philonicus albiceps. The sequence goes on along the minus strand of OZ017772.1, from coordinate 73,392,204 downwards.
GATGAAATAGTAAAACAATTAAGAACTAAACTTTATAATTGAGGTTTATTGATCCCTCTTTCCAGAAAGGTCTTAAATAACCAAAGAATGTGCCGAAACTTAAAAAAGTAATAAATTAAAGTAAGATACAAGGCATCTGATATATTAAAATGAAACTAATGGCTAAATAAACTGGAAATTAACTTCATAATTTGTGTCATAAGGGTCTTTGTTTACATGTCTCCCTGAAATAATAATTAGTACCCCGTTTTACACATCTCCGAGATAGGTCTATAAAAGCTAGGATTTATGAAATAAGCCATTTATTTTTAATTTGAAGCTTGACTAATGCTTGGGCCAAAGATGAAATAACTAATTTAATCTAAGATAAGAAGTAAATTTTCAAATAGGGTTTTGCATAGGATCCTGGTTTTTTTTTCTTCCTAGTCTACCTTATGCGAAGTAGATTTTGCAGGCTCGACGGGGGTGGGCAGGTGACGACAAGTTCTAGTAGCACCTGACACCATTCATGATGATGGTGGTGGCGGGCAATGTAATACCGTCGTATGCACTCCATGGCACTGTTTTTTCCGCCCATCCCCCGCCCCACTCTTAGTACCGCCGTCATGCAATTAATTTTACAGCGTAAATTCTTCCAGGGGATTAAAGTTGCATCCAAAGCAACTGAGGAACTCTTAAAATTTCCTTTCCCACCTAGGAATTCCGACTCGGAGTGATTTAAGATTTTCTGACGTAATCACGTCCTAAGAACTCTACGGAATGAAGTGGGTCTTCTCTCCTGGCACTAAATCAAATAATCTCTGTTTGGATTATATCCCACCTGGTGGATGTTCTAATTTCGGGATGACGCGACCACTGCCTATGGTGCCAGTGGTGGCGAATGTTCTCCCTTTTCCCGAAGCTAAAAAACTAATAAAGTTTTTGTGAGCAAATGAAAATCGTGAAATGGGAACTTTTGGGATTATCTGTATCTTTGGCGAGTGTGGCTGGCATTGCATTTGTTATTCCACCGGGAGTTTCTTGGTCGGGATGGTTTACTTTGAAATTTTTTTTATGTAGAACTCCCTTTGGAGCCTGCCAAAAGTTAGGGGGATTTTTAAGGTGTCCAGAGTTGGTCTTGGCAAAGTTTTAATCCACGATCGCTACTAACTTGGACTATTTACACAGCACATTGACTCCGATTTTCTAATGTAAACAAAGATCGCGGTGTTGGTCTAGGTGAGATTTAGGTAACGCCTTTAGGGCGATTTCTAATGTAATAACTTCTTCGAAAATTATTTTGTAACGCTTTTTAATGTGAACATTTTGATTGGATTTGTAAGTGAATTTTTATGACTGTATGAATGAGTCTTTGATCCTAAGGGAATATTAAAATTTTGGATTTGTTATATTGTAACATTTTTACTAGAGCTATTAATTTTATCTGAATGTTTTAAGATCGTACAAATAATCACGCCAAAAATAAAACTAAACAAACCAGCTGAGGAAGTGTCATCTTACAGGCCGATCTATCTTTTACATATATCCAAGCTATTCGAGAAATTGTTATTAAAATGACTTAAGCCGCTAATTACATAACAGACTTTCAATTTGCATTCAGGGATACTCAAGCAATGTCCAAGTGCACCATGTTATCACGAAGATGCATTCGAAGAAAATAAATGCTGTCCAGCAGTCTTCCTTGATGTATCCCAAGTCTTCGAAAGGATGTGCCATAAGGGCCTAAATTATAAAATTAGTAAAATACTGCCGGAAAATTATTGCTATCTACTCCATTCATATACTTGATTTACACTGCTGATATACTGACAACAAATCAAACATTTATTGGAACTTTTGCAAATGATATTGTCATAATGGTATCAATCACTTCGCAAATAAAAGCAGTTCGTGATTTACAAAATCATTAGTAGACAAAGGACTGAAAACTCAAGCTCAACGAAATAAAATCAATACTTGTTACTTATATGTTGCGTAAAACTGATTGCAAACTTCACAATCAATGGAATGCAAATTCCTCAAGTAGAATTAGCAAAATATCTCGGATTGCAACTCGACTTAAGACTGAATTGGAAATATCATGTTATGCAAATCCGACTTAAATAACGTGAGATGTACTTGCTAATTGACCGATATTCCAAACTGAACCTCTAATGTAAACCCCTTATCTACCAGAGTATAATTAAACATATTTGGATGTATGAAATCCAACTGTGGGGTTTTATAAAACAATCAAATCGGGATAATATTCAATGAAGCCAAAGTGGTATTATTGGTGCTTATCGCTATGTAAGTAATAAAGAAATACACAACGACCTTAAAACCAAATGGGTTAACGAAATAATTCAGTAATATGCTACCAATCACGAAAGAAACAATTAAATGAGTTAAGACTATAAAATTTTAATTAAAAAATAGAAAAGTGGTAAAGATTACTGTTTACACTCTTAACAGATATTAAAAGTGTGCCAGAACATTTCACATTTTCAAAACTGGCAGGATTCGGTAGTCTATCATACTAATGTTTAGTTATCTAGAATTAAGGCACTATTACAGATATCGTGCCACCAATACGAAAAGACACTAGAACAACAGAAAGTCATTTACTTATTCTTTTTTTTTAAGATACGGCAACTATATCAAAAGTTTATTTCTAACAGAGCTTAAGATTAAGGAGCTGGGCCATGTTCAGTTCCAAGAAAAAAAGTTAAGAAGCATCCAATTCTATACATATTGAAATAAAAGCCAGAGACAAATTTAAACATCAAAAGCCCATATTCGAAAAAGCTACTCACTTAAATAACTTCGTTACGAATCGGTATTTCAAAGGAATTTATTTGTGCGACTTTTCCGAAGAAAATATATATAAAATTTTAATGATACCCTCTCGTAAGAAGCGACTGTGGCACACAACCTTCAAAAGAAACACAAAATCCATGTTCTTTTAAGAAATAACAAATGTAAGAAATAAGTTCTTTTGGCCAGAAGGCAAAAAAGCAAAAGGATGAAAAATGGAAGATACCACTTAATTGGAATCAAAATGAAAGTATAACGGTTTGTAAATTTGATAAGGAATATCCAATTAAGTCGTACACAGTAAACAAAAGAACAGGAAATACACAAAAAAAAGGTTATTATTTTTAAAGAAAGATTTCTTATTATGTGTGATTATGACATGATGAAAAGAAAGCAGAAACCATTTAAAAGAAGTTTCTTCTGAATTTTGAAAAATATCAATTCATATGTTTGTATTAATTAAACTCGCAGAGAAGCTAATTAAATTTTTGATTATAAATGCTATCGTTTAATAATAAATTAAATAAAATATGAATAGAAATGTTTGCGCTCCATTACAACAAATTTTCCACTACAGTATGACCCCATATAATGCGAAAAAAACGTTCGTGCTATACGGGAAAATTTAAAACTAGATAAGAAGGTTTTTAATAATATAACACAAAACTAATATGCTTTTCTATTTGATTTTAATGCAATGTACAGAATAACAAAGTAAAAAGACATACAAAACTAAAATTTAGTCACTATCAGGATCGCTTAAAATTAAGTTCCACCAGCATGGTCAGTCGATTAAATTTTCTTCATCTTTAGAATTTGTCTGTTCTTTATTAGGTATTATGTCTCATTGTTTTATTTTTTCTTTATTAAGTTATTTTCCAAACTTTCCTTAATCCTAAAATATGGAGTTAAAAAATTTTGAAATTTCCTTTACAATTCAACTGAGCTGTACATTGAAGCATCGTTGTTAATGATGTAAGTCTCTAAATTTTATGCTATTTCCAGCTCTTCTTTTAAACTATCTATTTAGGAATGATTGTAATAACCAAGGTACAATAAAGTAACAAGTTTGAGTTTTAAAATTTATTTAATATCGCTAGACATTTTTACCTTTTAAACCTTAAATGAATGAGTTTCAAGACAGTGTTGGGGTTTTTTCTAAAATATTTAAAACTTGTACGATGAAAATTCCTCAAAAACTGATAGTCCTTTAATTTTATTCGACAAGTAAATATAACAGCAAAAATCATGTCACAAAAGTGGTATAAAACGGACATTCTAAATTATGTGGCATATCTGTTGAGTCCCTTCTTCCATCGACATCATAATTTTTTACTAGAAATTTTACCAAAAATGATGAACCCATTCATACACCTGTTCGTCGGCAGTTGAAGACTTCATGAACCCCCATCAAAACCACATTTCTGTTGAGTCACGCAAAGAAGGTTCACAAATTTTCGGGACGTGCCCACGAAGCAGAAGCAGGAAAATTGCACAAAAGCATAAAAGTAGCAATAGCCACCTAGAAGGTCTCCCCTGAAAGCGGTAAATACTAAGCAGCAATCATAGTTTCAATATTTCGCCCTGGGAATCAGGGAATCCAATATACTCGGTATAGTGTGGAAATTTGATCGTTTAAATTTACCATGTACCGGGCTCGGTAAGCACATGCAATCGATGTCAATTTCAGACACATAATCCCTCAGTCATCCCCATTTGATTGGGGAATAATCCCTGGCAGGAGGACCGTCTGCTCCCGGGACCAGCCCGTCTGGCTGGCACGGTCTCTTTCAGCCCCATGGCGGGAGGACTATGAATGATGAAGTTCTGGCCTTTTGCCCCTTTTTGTCCCGGGAAGATTCAACCCAGCAAGTGCGAGAAGCCGGCGATAGCACTTCGAATTATTGACACAAAAAAAAAAAAAATAATAATAAAAAATACGAAAAATACGGCAAAAATTTGTTCAAAAGAAAAATTGCAAAAAGCCAGTGCCAGAAGCTGACATCGTAATGCATTTTAAATTGACACTTAACGCACTCCAGAATTTTCCTCAAGATTGTTTTTCACTCACGTGCCGGGCTGGCAAAGTGCTCAACTTGCCGAGTAATGATGTGGGTCCCAGCCAAGGGATCGACCCTGGCCCCGGCCCCGGCCCAACCCCGGCACAGTCCCAGCACCTCTTTTCGTATTCAGTTCAGTCGCAGTCACCTGAGTCAATGATGCACGACGAAACTGAAAGGTAATTGAATGCATTGCAATTCAGTCACATTAAAATTTAAATTGGCACACGAAGGCGCGGTGTTACTACTTCATAAAAATAGCGATAAATTGCCGCAGGGATGCAGCGTGTTGTGTTGAACGTGTTGACGGGCATGTTGTTTTGATGGGAAACGACAATATTGAAAAGTGCTAGGGAAATTGGCATGTATCGGAGGTACTTTGTACTTTTATATAATAGACCTTGTCCCAATAATCAAAATCGCACTTTATTTGTATGCCATTTTGATATGATTGAACTCTGTCAATTAATATTCGATAGATGGGAAATATTCTTTGCTGGAAATTTAATACCTATAGTGTGTACTATACGAGTACTATATAAATAACAACGGGTATAATCAAACGCGAATGAAACATTACACAAAAAGAGTTTAATATTCGTTTTTAGTTTCACAACTGTGCAAGGCATGAGCGCACTTACATTTATCAGAAAATTTTAATTTGGGCTAATGAGTCTTTTGTATTATTTACTTCGCTTAATATAGTCTCAAATTGGGCTTCAAATTGACTTTAAACTCGAAAAATTTGTAGAATTCACTTAATGGGACTCTCTTATCAAAAACGGTTATCAAGGCATATTTAAAGATTAAAATTAGATCTACTATTTTTAACATATCAAAAGACATCTTCACTATTGACTATTTCAAATCACAAAAAAATTTATGTCCACAAATTTATATTATTTATTTTATGTATCCCACGATTTCAGTTTTTGGCGCCAAATTGCGCCTTTTGAAATTAATCACGTTTAACTAATTTTTATACTATCTGACCTAAGCATATGGCAATATATTTTCACAAATAATTTTTAGATTTCTTTATTTAGTCATATTTTCGTTAGAAAAGTTAATTTTAGTTTTCGGAGAATATGTTCGTATTCAATTAAATTGTTCGAAAGAGAGAAATTGACCCAGATAATTTGGGTTAACTTGTTGCAGCAACTAGCTCCCAAAAGTTTTATTTTTAATTTTGCATAAGTATTTACGATAGGAAAGTAGGTCCAACCAAAAGAGGCTAATCCAAAACTAGTGTTATTGAGAAAAGTTATTCATTTTATTGTTGCCTAAACTGCATTTCTCATAGGTAAGATTTTTATCAATTATTAAAAAATCAAATTGATCAATTGATAAAATTCTTAATTTAAACATATTAACTTTGTTTCTTCAGTTCAGTTTAGACTATCTGCAACTCTTCGATTATATGTAACTCTTTCTTTTTATAAAATATTAAATAGGGTCGTGAGGACAGTGAGATTATAGAATTATTTTTAGTATTACTGATGAGGGACAACAGGAGAACACACTACTTAAACTTGCGCAAAATGTTTTTCTCCTAAGTTTTATAAAGTAATAATAAAAAGTATGTCCAGAGGTCAAAATTTGAACTTCTTGCTACGAAATACGTTGAAGAAGCTAAGGAATTGGTTCGAAGTGGCTAAACAAAACTTAATAAAATAAAAATGAAAAATCTTAAAATGTACCCTTTCAAATTACAGCATCCTATGTACTAATGGTTCGTTAATTATCTAAAAACACAATAAAAAATAAACTTTTCGGACACCCTGTAGTAAATGTTTCATAAAAGCGTGTACTCATCCCGCAAATTGCATTATTTTCCCATAAATTCCGCTATGAGTGGCCAGGTAAATCGTTGTGGATTTTTATTTATTTTTTTTTCCACAGAACAAATTCTTGTTCTCATAAAATTTCCATCTCTTGCAGGAAATGTCGTTGACTTTGTGCCGAAAACAAGGATACTTTAGCAATTTAGCAACATGATATTATCCCTAGGGCATGGCTGGATTCATTTCTGAGCCGCATGCACAGATGTAGAGCAAAAAAAAAGAAGCAAAGCCGAGCTCGAACTCAGCCAAGAGGCTGAATGTCAACACCCGGAGGAACGTCTTAAAACTTTCGAGAAACCTCACGTTTCCTAGCCTGGGTACTGTGGAGATGTCGGAAACTTCGCTTATGACCCCAAGGTATTATTACTCAGCTCAAGTATTAGCTTCCTTGTCTGAAAATTTTCTTGAAAGACATACACCGAGGGGGGAGGGGATGGGCGCAAAATGTCAAAGTGTTGTAGCCCCATCTTGGAAGGGGCGGGGAAGAGCAGAGTCGGGTTCCGCTTGCATGGGGGATTTTTCGAATATGCTGCGGTTTGATTTAAGCAGGACTTCAAGTTTTGTCTAAAGTTGTTTGTATGCTTTGACTTGTGCCTTTGTGAAAATTGTTTCAATTTGCAAGTTACCGTAACCCGGGGGCTATGCTGCTGTCGAGGTGGAGGGCGTATGTAACTCTCTCGAAATTTATTTCGCGACGGAAGTTTGTACGGGGGTATTTTATTTTTTTTTTTTTTATATCTCTCGAGATTACACAGAGATTGTTGCATAAATTAAACAGCTGGTGAAAAATGTTCACCAAATTAGGGAAATTTCATGTCTTACTTGTGCAGCTCTGCGAAAGCACAATGAATTCGGCCCTTGTTCGCTTAACAAAATCCCAAATGGGCGGCGAAATGCATCCCAAACCTTCTTTTTTTTTTGAGCAAATTATTGCAAGGAAAGGCAAATGGATTTTGCAAATACCTTGACAGTGTAACCATTACAGCCGTAACATGCTTTTCCAATTTTCATCCAAAAATTAACACTGTACGGTTTGGCTGCGAAAGGGCAAAAATAAATTTCACTTAATATCATTTCAAAGGTCCTCCCCGGCGTTTAATATTTCAAAAGTTAACGACTACAAAGCAATAATTTAAATAATTTAATTAGTTCTTCGAAAGGACGGTCGACGCTTTCTATTCGGTAAAAGGTAGAGAAAAACCCTTTGACTCTGATAGAAAGGCGTCTCTGCTCCTAATTAACATCGTTTTATATGGCGCTCAAACTATGTAATAACTCCCTTATTAGGAGCCTCGAGGCAAAAGGGCATTTATTCGAAAGTGATTTAATATTTTAGCGCGTATTTTAAATACGTATAAAGTCACTTTCAGGAGATTGTCTAAATTATAAAAATTTAAATTATGTATGCTCAATAACAATTAATACAACCACTTAAACTACATAGTTCTCGTTTAAATCATTATTTTCTATTATAGGTACTATTTGAGATATTTACAGATTAATTTTAGTTATCGACTGTTAGGCTGATATTTCTAAATTATACATATATTACAAAACATCAAATTCATACTAAACTAACTTTCTGAACTCGTGTTCAACAGCTCCAAACAGTTTTACTAATAGAATTTTTCTATATTCCTTAGAACCGACCCACATAATTTTCCGTTCGTGCTGTAATACCTTTTAACCCATTAAATTTGATTTCAAGCGAATAGACTAAAACCACACGTTTAAAGCAATTTTTAATGTACCTCTTTTAAATTATGGTTGGCAAAATCAGTTGCAAAATCCGAACCAATTATTTCACTTTGCCATGATAAATTTGCAAATCCTTGCACTCAATTATGAAAAAAGAAGGAGGAACGTTTATACGTTTTCAGGTCACAGTAAAGCTCTTTGCGAACAGTTAAATTTAATTCCCGTAAAGTTGTTGACGTGCGCACCCACCTGTCGGAAGGGATTACTGAAAAATTAAATAAATAAATGATTTACTTGAATAAAAAAAACAAAAATAAACGAAACCCTTGAGGGTGAAATTCCTTTTCCATAAAAAGAAATAAAGAGCTCTTTCCCCCAGCATTCGTGGCCGGCGTATCTTGCGAAAAATTAGGTTCATTTATAATGCATAATCGCTGAAATAAACTCTCATAACAAATTTCAATTAAAACGAACCTGGCTGGCTGGTAACCTTTTTTTTTTTTGGTTTTTTTCTTTGAGATACCACAACCCTATCCCTGAGGCCAGTTTCAGGAAATTGGGCCCCCTAAGATAGGAAGATATCAAAAGCGATCTGGGGATACTTAGATACATCGGACAGGCGCACCTTCTCCTACCTAGAGTTTTTGGAACAATTCCAGTTCAATAAAATCGGGTTTGATTCCCATCGAGATCAAAGTCATCAATCAGTAGTCCGTCATGATCCGCAATCTTGCCGAAGGGCCGTGTATTCATATCACCGACGCGGGATGGAGGGAAGGGATAGGGTAGAGAAGGGAGGTGGCATTCGGGTCCATCGGAAGCATCCTGCCCGCATATCCGGCGGCACAAAGGAACCCGCTCTGGGGGGCGAACGCACTCAGGGCGAAAGCAGAGCTGTTTCAATTTTTCGCTTGTCGTTTTAATATTTGCCCTTTTTTTATTTTATTTTTATTTTTTTCTTTGCGTAAAGAAAAAGAAATATGGGATCCGAATTTCCTACATCCTTCCGCCCCCGTAATGTCCTCGGCTCGGTAATGGGGCTATTTTCTTTTTTCGATGCCCGGCGAGCCTGGCGGGACGCAACAAAGGAATTTATTATGGATGTCGGGAGGTTATGAATTCGGGAGATGATGAAGTAAAGTGCTTGGAACTAAATAAATGTTTCAAAATGCTTGTCGGGGGTGCTCCGCTTCGAGCGGACGATCGATTTTGGGGCCCCCGACTACAAAGCAACAACCCAGAGCCCATTGTACGGGGCGATTCCTGTGATTCATCCTGGCGTTCCCCATTCTTCCAGAGAGTGATTGCCTTGTCATTCCCGAGGCATATAGGGCATAAATATTTAGTTAACGATTGTTTCAAGGAAGTGATTTCAAAGGAATTTTCACTGTCAAGGGAGTCGGTTTCTGTGCTGGGGTGATTTATTGCTTTAAACTGAACCAAAAAGCGTTGATAGGAGGAGGTCGCTGAGAGTCGCGAGAATTTTAAATTTGCCCCCTCCCCCCGCCCTGGTCTCGCCAATTTTTATCGAATTTTGCATGACGATGACAGCTGCTAAAAGCAATAAACCTCGTGGGCTAACACCCTCCCCGCCCACAAGTATCATCCCTAAGTACTGCAAGGGATACGGTTTCGAGATAAAATCAAATGCTCTCCACGTTAAGATTTTATCGATCGCCCATCTAATGAGGTAAATTTCATTCGAAATCGAAAATTTATGGGGAGCATCTGCTTTGCGCAAAACATGTCAGCCAAGCCAGTCAGTCCCGGATCCGGGATCCAGGCCATTCCCGTCCCTGCAAAAATAGTTCCCTCTTCCCGGGGAAAAGCACCACCATTGCCGACAAGAAGGCAATAAAATCTCAATAAAAACCAATCGAAGGTTCGGTCCCAGAGGTGCTTTGGCTGGCCCCAAATCAAGTTATCATTTTCAAACACGACAAATTGCCAATTAATCTATAAAACTCGAGGCGAAATTTATTTTTGTGATCTGTTAGCGTACAGCACTACAAGTCACCGGTTAATTGGCTTTTCCCATTTTCACAAATTAGATCCATCGGGGGATTATTGCCGGTGCGCTTAATAGGCGTCGTCCGTGTAGCAATTTCAGATAATTTCAAATGCCGGAAAATAATTAAACGTTTATCGTTCGCTTAAATGGTAACTGCATTTTTCAACTAAAGCGTTTAAGACAAAACGCTATGGGTAAAAGTGTTAATTTTACTTGCGTCCTCGTAAGAATTTTACGATGTTTTGTTTTTTTTTCCACAAGAAAAGAAGTTAAGGGCTTTATGGAGGCTTGAACCTTTCGAAAGGTCCACTGTGTCGGTGGTTATTGCCTTTGGCTCACATATGGCACCCAAAATCGTGCCAATCTCTGCAAAATGTAATTAAATTCCATTTCCTGGAAATATTAACGATTTTATGGCATTTACGTGGGCTCTACTTTCTCGTTTTGAACAATTCAATTTACTCTTTATGGAGAGATACCGAGTTTCGTTGAGCAGTCTGTGTACGATTTACATAATTTATCCTGAAAAATTCAATAAATTACAACGCCTTAAGAAATTTTCTTTTTAGTATTCTGTACCAGATTCCGTTTGTGGCAACGTAAAAAGCTAAAAGCTAGACGGAATACATTTTGGCACAATCATACTTACGAGTATTATTGGCCCAAAACATAATCTTAAAGAAGAAATATCTTCGAAATTGCAATTTAAGAGGTAAATTTTCGAATGTTAAAAGGGTTATTATAATCACATTATGAGCGGAATAAAATGTAAGCTAGTAAAATGCATATTCTAGAAATAAAAACATTCATATATCAAAAATTTCTCTTCTAACTAAATTTTGAATGCAAACCCTAAAACTCCATATCCCACTGTTTACGATAAAGCTTAAAAAAGTTATTCAAAATAAAGTGAAAAACTGAATTAATTAATGAAACCTTTCTCCCCATTAATACTTTTCTTTTTAATAATTGAATAATTGTTTTTTTTTGGGTATGCAAATATAATCAAAATAAGTAACAGAAATATTCCTATTAGAGAAAAATAAATAGATAGAATTCTATTCTGAAAAGTATACTATTGAAAAATTAATTCATTTTAATACAAACTTTATTAAAATGATTTCAGGGTTTCCTTTATTTGAAATAAAGTTTTCTTGTTTTTAATAAAAGTTTAATTGTAATAAAATAAAGTTTTTCTATAAAGTTCTATAGTTTGATTTATTTGAAACAAATGTGATGGTAATTAGGATAAGCTGAGAAAATATTTTAGTTAAAAGTCAGAAAAGGGTAATTCGTAGAATTTTTTGTAAAAAGGTGGAAACCGATATCTATTTATACCTTTTTCATCGTATTTATTGAGTATTCTTTTAAAAGATGCCTTCTTTTACAGGTATACAGATTTAAAATTAAATAAAACACGTAAAAATAATGTTAATTATCATGGTGTTGGCTTTATTTAAGTGATATTTTAATGTCATTAGTGTTTAAACATGATTTCGAGCTGGCTCGAATGAAACGTAGTCGGGTAATCCAATTTTCGACCACTTTATTGAGCAACTGAGGCCGTATATTGACAATACCTCAATAGCGAATGTTGACTTCCAAGTGGTCCAAAGACTGTGGCTTATCATCGTAGATGAGGGACTTCACAAAACTCAAAGACTAAAATATATACCGGATCTAGAAAATATTTATAAAAATTTCCTTGGGTTTTTTGAAGCCATTTCATATTTAAAAAAATAGTAAAATGCAATATATTTGCTTGATTCGAGTTCGAGCTATAGCTACATATAGTAAAAATTTGAAGAGGATCATTAGTCGAAAGATTTCGGAAAAATTTACAACACAAAGTGCAAAAACGCTGTTTAAATGAAAAATCGTTAATAATTAAAATGTACATGACTGCAGCATCCAGTAGACCTTCTGGTTGTCCGCTCAGTTCTATCGTCTTTTGACGAATCAAGGCCACGACGATTAGGTTTTCGAATTTTTGAAAGTTTCAAACTGGGTAGTTCCCTTAAAATTTAGAAGCGAGCAAAATAAATCAGATTTGAATCTTGATGGAATAATCGGAAAACTATGGTTTCAAGATAATCGCATTTAAAGTTTTCAGTATTTCGAAGTTTACCCTTCGTTGCGCCCACTTGATTCTCACTCTACACGATACACTTCAAAAAATCCTTATAGATATACTTTACCTATTAGCAGCTATACGAATATCTAAAAAGTCAATTTTTAGCTCTTAAGTAGAAAATGGTACTCATTCTCATGCCCGGCAAAAACGTCCGTGCAATTTTTAATTTAATAAAGACTTTCTAAAATAAATCCTCAATGTGCAAGGGATGAAAATAATTTTTCACTTATCATTTCCAGTCAGTTCCACTAGCTCCGGCACAAAGGACCAAGAATCTCCGAAAATTCGAAAGAAAGTAGTCCCCAATAACTCCTCAGGTGATTACATCAGTAGCATCGTATTTCATGAAGAGTTTGACTCCCCATTCGGCTGGCGCGCGCACAAATCCAATTCAACCGAACCCTGCCAGAGACGGGGCTTCTGATCTTATCGCGACGGTCTTAATTTGATTTTCAAAATGACATTATTTGACCGCCTGCCCGCCGCCGCCCTCTATCCCGCCCCATCTCCAGGATGATGCTATTAAATCGGGACTATCGCACCAAAGGCAATGTGGGCGGGCGCACATGCGACAGATACTCATACAAAGGTTATCAAAAAAAAAAAAAAATGTGTCCTCCCTTTTTCCTTTTCTTGAAGTCGAAGGAAAACTTTCATGTTTCTTTGCCGAGCATCCCGAACAAAGGGAAAATAGTCTGTGAAGGGAAGTAAAATTACCGCATCAAAGAAATTTGTTCTAGTTAACCGGGATCTCTAGTTGCTATCGATTCTAGGACTAGAGCAGGGGGTGGGCGGGGGGATTCATGAAGGAACATATGGGCCACGTGGGTGCCGGGGGTGGGCACGTGCTTGGTGGCTTGCGACAAGGCCACGTAGTTGCATCTTGTGCCAGGACGAAACGTCCGCAATGAGGGCAATAATAACAAAAATCTTGAAATATCGGAAAAGCGAAAAAGTTACTGAAGGAACAATGGCTGCAGCGAGAGTGTTACTTCGAAATGGCGGAGGAGCAGGAAGATTAAGACGGGTCTGAGCCCTGAATCCCCTCCATCTCTTGACTCTGTCGTCCACCTAAGGACAATGCGACAGGAGCTTTGTCTTCTCGAACGGATTCGAAGTTTCCCTCTAGAGCTAGTTAATCTCCCTAAGTGTTACACGCTTTCTTGAAAGTATCAGAAATAGAGAAATAGTTTTAACTTTATTTTAGTTCATCCAGCTAGTGCTGCAATCATTTTCAAAGGTCCATGTAAGACAAATTTGTAACCTACGTACGTATCTTTAATTTTTTTTAGAAATATAAAAATGTATTATTATATTGTGCCTTTCTCAAAAGCTAAGGGCTTAAAATTTCCTAGGTATATATATATAAAATATTTAGGAGCTTCCTAAATTTAAGCTTGATCCTTGAAAATATTAAACAACCATCATTTGAAATTTTTAAAAACTCTATGCACTTTTATTTTGCAAAAAATGAGACCAGCAAATCTTTAACTTTGATGTAACGATGTAATATTGTCCAGTCGGTTTGATTTTCTTCTGATCAATTAAGTATGTTTTTGTGATGTGTCAGCTGGATACAGAGACATATGCACTCACATATAGAAATTAAGCTGAACTTTTGATAAGCGACAAACGAAACGAACCTATTGATGTACTCGTATTAGAAGAAATGCTTGGAAATTGTGAAGATTGTTTTCAAAGTAATATATAAAATTTTAGTTTTCTGTGTTCGATTAAATCTACAGGTTATTCTAGCTAAGAACTAAGAAAATAAAACCATTAATTCATATAGCATGCCTTAAATTTATACCCTCAACTATCCAAGGCCCAAAATCGAAAATAAAACCAAATTATATCGTTACACAAAATTTATAAAATTAGGAGCGGGTTAGTATTGGAAAATTAATTTGACTAGATACTTTAAAATTCTAAGAAACTCCTTACTTTTACGACAACAGCACCAAAAAAGAGTGTGTTTTAAGAGAAAAACAGTCACACATTTATGGTTATTAAAAAAATAAATTAATATGCATCTTATTCAATTCAATTCTTCATTTGAAAAAATTTTGGATATCCTACTTAAAACTTATACATTTTAGCAATTTCTTTGCTTCACATACTTACTATATAAAATTGAAGAAAACATAAGATCTACATATGGCTATAAGACACCAACAAATAATTTATCATGTTTTATAAAATACAAATTATATGTATTCCTTAAGAAATAAAATATACTTATGCTTTAAAAACAAGTAAAGACTGAAGAAAATATGAAAACAACTGGAATATTACCTAAATGCTGTAATTATTACAATTGAAAAGTGATTATGAAATAAATTTTGATTTTAACAGATTATGAGATAAGTAGTTCATATTGCTTATTTGATAAAGTTAAAAAAATTGCGTGTTTTATATCCGGTTTTAAAATTGATAATGAAACAATGAATTAATTTTTTAATACATGTAAACATGATGTGGAGATTCAATGAAATGGTTTACCAAATAATAAAATTGACTATATTTTAATTAAATATTCTTTTTATTGCACGACAGTAATATTTTTATTTATTAAATTAAATAGAAATTTACATTATGGTCGTATTTACCAAAAAAAAGATTATTATTATCCAGGATAAATCGTAAATTTGAATATGAATAATTTAAATGTGTAATTATTTGTAATACACGATCAAAAGTAGTAGTTAAAAAATCATTCGGTAATATTAACGCACTAGGTTAAACGAGTATTACATATAATTGGATATTAAATTTATTCCAATACAAGAGTTATCCTGGATAAGAATTAGAATTTCTATTAAATTAAAAGTTCTTAAAATGTTATATAACAATAAAATGAATACAGAGTGTTCGCATTCTACGTTCGATGTCCTTACAGGATCTATAAAAACTTAAGTGAGTGCACTTCTTGAATAACTCTAACGTGGTTGTTAAGGGAAAGGGATAATTTTAGGAGAAGGGAACAAGGCTCTTTAAAAACTCGATTGGTATAATGTTTTACTACGTAACACCCTGAACATTTAAAATATTGAAATTTAATATTTTCTTCGTGTTTTCTTATATGTGAAATTCAATTTACTAAAAAAGTGCGTAGAAGTTAATCACATGATCCACATCTGCAATGTATGAAGCAAATATTTAAAAATAAGATTTTGAATTTGAATTGTTTCTACTCAAATTCCAAATTAATGATGTAGAGAGATAAAGGAAATCAATTGATTCTTATATTTAAATAATGAAAGCCGATCCTGCACTTTGAGTTTTAGCATCATTAATGAGACCCATTAAGAGCGTGCAGGGCCCCGTCAGGAGATAAATTTTATTAATAGCGCATGTAATTGAAACATCCTCGATTGCCCCAATAACTTCCACATTCGCCATCGTTTCCAATCTTTTGAAGATCGTCTTCGAGCGGGCAAGAGCCCCAGCATAATGAATAAGTCAAAGGCCAGATTTAATGGAAGTTCCAAATTCATCAGGATAACTTGAAAGAGCACCCCGGGAGCTTGTGTCTTTCCTCGGCCGATTAGACGGGCGCCGGGAATCTGCTCATTTCGCAACGAGCTTATTACTCGTCAAAGAGTGACATTAACAAATTGCATTCAGCAAGTTGCCGTTCCGGCCCGAGTTTATTTTGTTGAAACAAATTGTCGGAATTTCAATTTCAGACACATCTCCTTCGGGCCGGGTGTATCTTTGCTGGCTTAGTACAGATTCCAGAGGAGGATAACAGACACGTGTGAGGGGAGGGAGGCATAGAAGGCGCACAACACCCAGGATACATGTGTCGGAACCCATCCGCCCCTTCTTCTATGGTGTAGTCTCTGAAGCTAGTTCAAGAGTTGCTAGGTGGTCGGCCATCCCCAGACCAGCCGCAGAATGTTCGCACGGGAACAAAGCCATGGAATCCCTTTTTGCCAGGTCCTACTACCTGTGTCCTGTGCGAATGGATGGCACTGTTGGCGCGCGGTTCCGTCCACCTCGGCACCAGCAAACCCTAAAACTGGGACTGTAGACAAATCGCCGTGGGCAAATTCTAATGCTGCCGACGACCGAGGCCCATTTTGCAGTGCTCATTTCATGCCTGTCTCCCGTACGAAGTTTACCTACCCGGGAGGATGGACCCGTCCGAGGGTCTGGCATGTGTCCCTGGGTGAAGTCCAGGAGTGACAAATCGCTGGATCAACGTGATTTAATGTCTGATTATTGGCTATCAATGTAAATTTACTCGGAACAAGGCTCAAAGTGCACAGGCCCCGGAGCCGTTTGACGGCAGTTCGCCGCTGTAATGAGTTTCACCGGGGATTCCCCGGAGAGCGCTTTGCGAGTGGTACAGCGGCCAGTTCGTTTCGCCTTCGTTTGGTCGTTAATCCGGCCGGTAATGCGGTGATGTATTAAGCATGAGGGCCGCAAGCGCCAGATGAACTCGCCAGCATTTGAAGAATTATGACTTCGGGCTTGATCCATTAATCCGGCCGGGATAAGGGCCTGAGAGCTAGGCCATTGCAGTGACATATCCTAGATCTGTGAGAGCAGAAAATTCGCAACGACCCAGGTTCTGGCATTTTGTTCTTGGCGCATATTGCGGGGAATGGTTCCGTCACTACTCTGACTAGATGACATAGCCAAGGCCAGGATTAGGTGATTAAATTTAAGCGCTACGAAACCACAAAACTAGACAGTCGTAAACTTGTACATATGCAAAGAAATATTTCAATAAATTATAATTATTATATTAATGGCATATTCCGGCTATCCATCGTTACTGTAATATTAAATCAATCAAATATTAAACATATAATCGAATTTTTACAATACGAACTCTCAGAACTCATTCGTTACAGGAAACTTTAATGCTTATGTTTAACTCTATCACCTTAAATGTATGTTGTATTTAAATAACTAAATGCTGATGCACGGAATAGCACGAGTATATAAAGACAGTAGGTTTTGTGCGAGAATTGATTTATTTCAGCGATACTATATACATAGTAATTAGAATTGCAAATCCAATATAAATTTATAAAAGAAACACTCTATTGCAATTGATACCAATTTACTCTAGCATACTCTAGCAGTACATGTTAATTATTGTCTAACTTCGGCGAAGCAAATATATAACAAAACTCAGTCATTAAATGTACCCAAGGAGTAAGTTATTTTTCATCATAAAAATTTGGTTTAAAATCTCGCCCCATTTCTATTCTGCTATGGCAATTAATGAGTTCAAATTTTAGAATTCTAACATGTAACAATTGAAATCGTGAAATTTTATCAATTATCAAATTTAATGAAAAGAAAACCTTGATAGTACTAAGAATATTAAGTAGTCAAAAATTATTGTTTTAAAATAAATGAACGAATTGTTTAATTACCAACATCCGTGGTACGTGTATGAAACTCAACTATGTGAAATAGAAAACCATTAAAATGGTTGTTATCATTCAAAAGTTATAGCAAAACTTTGTGGTTCGAAGTTTTAGTCGGCAAACAACAAATAACATTTTGAAATTTGCGTTAGCAATGCCCACAGATACTTCAGATAATATTAAAATGATTTACCTCGCTATGAGTCTGCAAAGGACATGATTGCACCAGAAACAAGTTGTAAATGCAATTGTTTCGCAGGTAATTGCCAGGCCTCCCTCCAATAAGAGCCAGTCGCGCCGCAAAATTGATCCCATGTAAGTCGTTAGCGCTTCCTTTCCATGAACTTCCCGCTGAAGTGACCTCATTTGGGGGAGGGGTTTGGAAGGGGCCTCACCATCGACAGGGGCGCGCATCCCTGTCTAGCCTTTCGTGCGGGCATTAAAACTTAATAAGCCCATCAGGGTTTTGCGGGGGCGGTTGCGGTTTCGGCTGCGAAGCACCAAGGACGTACGAAGCTGCGAAATTTTAATTAGCATCGAGCGGTCATCCCAACAGCCACTAGCAATTGTCACCAAACGCACGACCATGCCAGGGGCGAAGCGTCGCGCCGCTGTCGGTTACCAATCGACCCCGAAAGTAATTTTAGTTGTGGCAAAAAGAGAGAGATAGAATTGTCTGGGCTTAAGCCCTTTTCAATTTTCCCAAAAACTTGCCCGGGAATCTTTGCGTCATCCCCTAGGATCAAATTATGGTGGATTCAGGTCCTCTGCTCCCCCTTGGTAGAGGGACGAAATTACCCTTTTCCCATAGCATTGGGGTGCTGCGGGGGCGAACCGCGTGTGTAAGCTCGGTCCGGGACGCAGTCCCCAATAAAGGAGGGCCTCGCAACACGACACGACCATCAGAGCTCCGGCTGCGGATGGAATTTGATGAACAGCCGAAACATGTCGGGTGCGAAGGATGTGAGTCCCGGGCGAATCCCCGGGCTACAAACGGGACGTTTCGGGGGGGGGCGGCAAATGGCATTAGCCTTCTAATATCCGCCAGAGCCAAAAATTTTGCATTTCGCCCTTATCGAATTCCCAAAAACGACATTTCTTGCCGCCTCCGCCGCCGCCCGGCAGGACTATTGGTCGGGTTTGCTGTGTCGTCGTCGTCGGTCGGTCATCGTCTGGTGGATGCTGTGATTCAATTTTTAACTGCAACCCATCGCCGCCGCAACGGGAGGCATCCCAAAGAAGAGTTACATATCCCTGCAGGAAGTTAGGGACCTATCCGCGACGACACCAAGCTGAAACACAAAATAGACAGGAAATTAAGAGAAACATTGTTTTGGGCTTTATCTCTAACTTTGCACACTTCCCGCGGAGTTATCCTTTTTTCGGTTGCGGAACACAACTGAGATGAGGGTCAGCCAGTTCAAAAAAGTTATATTAAAGTTAAGCGATAAATCCTTTTCATTTTATGTACTTGGAAATGACTGGGTACATGGGTGTCTTAATAAACCTCTGATAGCTACAGATATTAGACCCTTTTATTAACAATGTTCATTTTAGGACGTGAAATGCTCTATCAGTAGTAAAACTCAAAATTTAATCCTTTTTATTTCCAGTAGTAGGTTTTCTTGTAACACATACTTTGAACCAAAAGGATCTAGCAGATCGTTAAATTAGCCACAGCAAAATGATCAGATTTCTCCTCTTAACTTAAAGTAACTAAACTTAAAATCAGTGTTACTGTTACTGTACATTAAAAAAATAAATGCTTGTTATAAGTTTGATGATTTTCAGTTTACCTTGTTTACTGGGTAAAAATAACATTGTTTTAGCGCACCGATCCAGACAAACTAAAAACAAGATTGCTCGATGCTTTCTTTATACATTAGCTATAACTTCATTTAAGTTTTTTGGAGTATGACATTGAAACTGGAAAAATGCTCGTATTGAACATTTGATTGCTTGATTGATGAGTCCATGCTCTAAGACTTAATTAAAAGCACGTTCGAACGGCCTAGTTTACAGTATATAAAGGGTGTTTTTTTTTTAGAGGTATACAACTTTAAAATAAAAGACCGAGGCCAGTTCACAGGTCCATTACGTGAAATTATGCGCTCTTCGAATGTTTCCCCCAATAAATTAATGATGTCGCGTTCTGTGCAGCGAACTGAACCATGATTTTTAAAATAAATTTACACAATTGGCAAGCGTTGTTCTGAAGTAAGTCTACTTATGGTAAAATGGCAAAAGATGCTTACTACAAATCAACTATTAACTATCAAATTGATAGTCACTAAAAATAGTGTTGTTTAATTTAAAAACCAAACCTTTATAAAAACCACTCTATACATAAGCATATGTACATTTTAAATTTAAAGGAGAAGCGAAGTATTTAATTAAGCATTATTCACCTTAATTTAACTTTTTTGTGCGAACAAATAGAGAATGCTTGAAACTTCCTGTTAAATTTTTAAATTATAGAGAAAATACGAAAAATTAAGAATGATATACTCAATTTTACAAATAGTATGGAAGTAGTCATAAGTTAAACTAAGCATTACTCATTTAAATTTTAAATTTCTGTAAGATTAAGGAGCAGAATGTTCAAAACCTCAAATTATAGAGAAAACACTCAAATTATAATTAAGACTAAATTGTCTAAAGAAGTCAGTTTGACTGCTTTTTAATTTCGTTTAGAAAAAATTTCTTAGGATTTTGAAACTTTGTATACTTGGTATAAATGAATCTATACCCCCTCTTTGTTAATAACATTAGAAATTAAATTTAAATAGATTTCTTTATGGCATTAATTATTTTTACACAGTCAAGTCTTTTTGACTACTTTTGGGCAATGGAGGTGTACGAGTATGTTAAATTTCAGTCTTTCTACACTTAAGAATAGTTTCGTTTGTTTTAAATATAAAGGGCACTTGGTTAAAGAATTTTAAGGCTTAATTTAATAAAATCAGGTCGTGGTAATCGCAACACCTGGAAACTTATGCATCAGCATGCCTGATTTTTCTGAATGTAACTAATCATTCGATTCATAGACTACAAATTGTACAACATGTATATTTTTAATTTCTGTTCTTTATTTTAAGCAAATTAGTCTAACTTAGTAGTTAAGATTATAACATTTTAATTCATAAATAAGAAAATGGTAAAGATTAGCGTTTGTAATCTTGGCGGCAGAAGCATATCGAATTTACCAAGGTAGTAGGTACCATGGTCTAGTAGGCTATCATACTAATGTTTAATTATCTAGGGTTAACTAGACCGAACATTAAAATTATTGTGAAGTTTAAGACTATAACTTTATATTTTAAGAAATATTTAACTGTATGGATTCTAGAGGTATAAAATTAAATTATAAATCAGTCAAATTCAGACCAAGCTAACAAAAATGACCTGAACCGATAACTACTTTAAAATTGCAAAAGCAAGCAAACTTCTAAAAAGAATTTCCAATTAATATGCCGATTGACACATTCCCCAAGACATAATTTCTGCAAACAATTTTCATTTTAATAATATGAATTTTTTGTTCATTCGAAAAATCTATGGGAAAATAGATTTTAGTTTTGATTGGCACCAAAAACCCTGTGGGAACGATAACGCCGAATGAAAGTCAAGTGACGGACGTGAGCTGATTGCCGTCCTAGAGCCCAACATTTACGCGCCTCTATCGAAATCAGTTAAATGTAATTTGTCACAAAAGTATCAGAAGCTTTGCGATCTTTTCTTCTCGAAGTGCCCTTCGAGAAAGGGAGAGGCATGTGCGGCCACCGTTTGGACGCACAAAAGAAAATTGGAATTTTTTTTTTCCTGTAGCTGGTAAAAAGAAGTTCGCGGAAGTCATTCTTCTGACGCGAAACTTTTCCCAGAGAATTTCACATTTTCCATTTTCCATTTTCCATTTTCTCTACGTTCAGTTTCTAATTCCTTATTCCTTTTGAAACCAGCCTCATCTTTTTTTTCAATTTTTCATTAACTTGGAAATGAAATAAAATCCAAGGGAGAGCACCCAGCTCACAAAAGGTGGACAGGGTCGGAAAGGGCAGGCGGAAATCGCCAGACAAGACAATTTTCTTTTTCGCCTTATTACTATCTTTTTTTTCATTTTTTTTTTTTGTTCAAGGTGCACTGAGTTGTAAGGTGCAGGCAAGGGCAAGAAAAATGTTGAAAAAATAGGGAAAATGTTGTGTAAGGTATGGCGCGGGTAGTGATGATGATTACTGGGCCAAAATGAAACGAAAGAGGGCTTTGGGTGTGCTCATTACTCACATTAGGGCCACCTCCGCACAGAGGGCGAAAAGGTGATTTTAAGTGAATGCAGTGGGTTTGTGTTACTTTGCCCCTTGCTGGCAAATTATTTTCGTTGGATGACGGTAATTACAAGGTAAATAAAAGTTGATTTTACGGCGGCACAGCGTTTATGAGGCGGTCATAATGTGAATCTCTTTCAAATGATCGTATTTCTTTTAAATGCCCCCATCCCAAAAAAATTTTCGAATCAGCTTTTATGGACTTTTGATGCACCATCTGCACATCATTTTTATGGATCATCATTATGTCGGCGACAGCTGTGGGTTGATATTTAATGTCGCATATCAAACATTTATGCATATCCGAATATAAAAGTCTTCCCACCTTAAAAACTTGACTAATTAGCACTAAAAGCCAAATTACTAGACATATATAGGTGCATATATACAAATGAGGAACAAAGTAGCGTTATCTACAATCCAACTTCTACAATTTATCATAAAAATGCTAATCTGAGACCGTAATTAAAAATGTTACTTCATACGAATTTATGGTATTCTACATATGTTCGTTATTATAGGAGTAGGGGTCTTTGGTAACTCAGTTGTCAGCGCTCTAAACTACCATTCGATTCCTACATATAGACAGGGGCTCTTGCTCTACGTAATAAATGCAGTCACTTCAACTTAACCCTAAACCTAGTAATTAGCAGTACAATCGAAACCTTGCAAAAATTAAACTGAATCTTTAAATTTTAACTCTACCTAAGCTGGTGGGGTACTATTGAAAAGATCTTTGCTAGCAGAACAGAAATATATTGTTAGTGTTGGAAGTACATTCTTCATTCAACTCTGATATTATAGGTAGTCTAACAAAGGTAGTATTATATCAATTCAAGATTTTGAGAAAAGTGCTTTTGTTATGATGAAATGAAATTTTATAACCTATCTCATCTATACTTAAAATAGACCTTATTATCTAACCATCGACTAGTTGTCTGATTAGCGGATTATCCACTATTTAACACTTTTTATAAATTTGAGTAGTTCAATTGTTACTTTTGATAGATTTAAACCTATGTTAGCCAAGGAGTGTAGCTGTGAGGTGATGTTTAAGACTTTATTTTGTCCGATTTATAATTTAACATCCTTGGGGGAGAGTATGGTAAGATGAGGTATTGAGGTAATATAGGGTATCCCTAAAATTTTCTAAGCCAAAAGAATTGCGAGATATATGCAGATAAGCATATTATCGGTTTATTATAAGTAGTCAATCTACTCCTCTCAACGTTGTGAATGAGATCGAAGTAAGAGGTCTTGTACATATGTAGTTCCATCAGTAAGAATCTTAAGTTTATATTCACTTGATTTAAATTTGGCTTTGAATTCACACGCCACACAAATAAAATATTAAAATAAGAATTAATCTTTAGAATATTTACAAACATTTTTTTCAGAGGTCTGTTCAAAAAGTATAGTGAAATTTGAATTTCCGCGGGCTACGTATATATGATCCATTTTTTTGGAATAGGCAAAAATCGAAGATAGCTGTCAAAAATTAACTAAACATTCAAAATAGCCGAGTTCTTCAAAATAGCCGAGTTTGTTAGAGACATGAGTACCAACATAACGCCACAAAAAAAATCGAATATCGAATATACGTAGCTCACGGAAATTCAAAATTCGCTATACTTTTTGAATAGACCTCGTATAAGCTTTCGTGTAGAATCACCAGAAGGGAAAAGATGGGGTAGGTAAAGAAAGACAAGTTTATACTTACCCCACCCTGCCCCTTCGGGTGATTCTAAACGAAACTTCAATTTTTATTATTGTATATTTTATAATTCGCTCAGAATTTTAGAATAGTAAGAAATAGTGTTTATAAAATTATAATACTAAACCTTACGTTGCCCTTAGGGGTAACTCATCTTACCCATTGGCTGGGTCAAGATAGGTTTATGTCGAATGAAGCGTAATCAGAAAGTCCAATTTTTGACCACTTTATCGAGCAACATGGGCCGTATATCGGCAATATCGTGGCAAATGTTGACTTCCAAGTAGTCCAATGTCTATAGGGTTTATCACTGTAGACGAGTGACTTATCACATCCCCAAAAGAAAATAATCTATAGGTGTGAGATTACAAGATCAATGGTTTTCCGAATAACTTGCACGAATGGACGATTATGTCGACCGTAAAATGGACGTGGTGTACGGTAAGTTTAGCGAACTGAACCATGATTTAATTTGATGATCAAAATAAATTTGCACAATTTACAAGCGTTGTTCTGAAGTCTATTCATTGTGAAATGGCAGAATTGATACTTATTGTCTCGATATATGTACATTTTGATTTAATTAATAACATTTTAGCAAGAACCTTTAATTATGCTTTAGTAGTCTTTCGCAAGTCAGATTCAGCTTATTAGAATTTTGTGACGGAAAAACTTGATTTCGTTGTGTCCCCCAGGACTTATGGACACCGAAAATTATAGACATCCCCCGTCTCGGTTGCAGTCCCATTAGCTGAAAATGAAAACTTTTACAACTTTTCCATTTTCTGTTTTTTTTTTTTTTTTTTGGGGACACCGCAGCAGCATAGTCCAAACGGAAGCGAAGTCCTTGCGGAGAGGGGCAAAAAGATTGAAACGAAATCTCATTTAGAACTCAATTTTTAGCCGTGTTAATTCTCAGTTATTCCGTAAACAGCCGGAAATTGCCTTAAGTCAGAAAAAAAGCGCAGAAAAATTTTACTAATTTTCCTTCATCTCAAATTCAGTCGAGTTTGCCCTGAACTTTCTGATAAAGTCACAAATTCCCTCCAGCCTCGGCCGGCCTTATTACGGAATATGTCAAACAGATGAGACTCCCAGGCTAGAATTTGTGCTCCATATTTCCTCGGTATTTCATCCTCCGCATTAAATTTTCGTTGTTTGACAAGGCAAAACTCAGGGCGGGGGTGGCTTTAAGAGCTAAAGAAAAAAAAAAAGGACATCACCCAGGCCGGGCGGCGGCTCGAAAAATACAAAAAAAAAAGAAGCGATATAGTTTTGTAGACATTCCGCTTGTGTATGCTCCGGGCACATACGCGCCACGATAAATGCCTCAAATGTATTCATCTACAAATTGTGTTTAGTCCTTGAATTTTTGGGGGTGCTGGACGGGTATTCCGAAAAGCTCCGGAAGTCATACACCACACCCCCAAAGGAGCTTTCATGTACACTCAAAAATGTGGCAAAGCAAACAAACTTTCATGTTCCGGTGGAAAATGTTTATTTAACCAGGGGCGGGTCCGGGGCTCCGGGACTCCTCTCGCAGACCGGGTGAAGGACTACTCCTCCCGACTGGCCTTCCTGCCGCTCCCTGATGCACAATTCTGCTCCAGAGTGGCCAATGTTTAATGTAAATCTTTTCGTTGATTTTCATGGGACACTCGGGAAAGTATTAGGTAAATTTTGTTTAAAAATCGAAAAAAATGTAAAAAATACTTAAGATCGCATCCCGTCGAAACGTGAGCAGAGTCAGACAAGTTTCGAATGAAAAGAGTATGCTGAAAAGTTCTTGGCTAAATGTATAAAATCTTTTCCAAGTCTATTTCTCTTGTGCTGCCCTTTTACAAAATTTAAGGGATGAAAAATGTTTTTCAAGTTTTATTTAAGTATTTACGGATGGTTTTCATTGCACTCTGTGATGAAAACTTAGAGAGAGCACGACGAATCGTAATAACTTTAAATTTTAGATATCATAAAACACAAAATGTATTTCGAAATAGTAAAAATTGTTTGTTATTAGTCTTTATTAATAATACAAATTGTTTGTATTAAAATTTTGAAAATTACTCGACAAAGCAACCTCTTTAACTAGAAACAGGATTTGAACCTACAGGCTCCGATTTGGCTCTTCGCTGCTCTAGCCAATTGAGTTAAACATAGCTACTTGCCGGCGATACCTTTCGGGAAAGTTTTGTTCTGATGAATCAGAAGGTCCCTTGACAAAAGAATGTTCAATTTTTTGATAAAACTGTAAAAATCTCATTCTCTTTCCTAACATTGACCAATAGCAACTTTATCTCCAAAGGTTTGGCAAATCATTTCTATAGGATTTTTTGCATAGATTACGAATTCGTAAATGAAAATGCTTATCTACAATAATAAGTAAGATTTAAATTTATTTAGGGATCATTCTGGACACTCTGTTTTATAGCGTGATCCTTTATAATACCTTCAAAAAAATGCGTATGAAGAAATGCTGTTATTAATTATTCGAATTCAAAGCTTACTAATTTCTAGGACAATTAGATCGACTATCGAAAAACATTTCATTCCATTCTCCCCTAATTTTGCAATTTAGCGCTATTCTGTGCCTCTTCGAGACGGCACCGCTTAATAAAATCATCCGTACCTAAACCTCTTAACCTGCACTCTTCGTTCAAATTAAAAGAAAAAAAATAAATAAAAAACCACTCGTTTATTGACATACCCGGCCCACTTTCATAATAAAAATTAATAAAATCATCCGAAACAATATTCACGTCCTTAACGTTCATAAACGCCGCAAAGGCAGAAAAATGAGAATTTTTGGGGTTGGGGGTGGAGCCTCAAGGAAATTACAAGAAATCAGCAAAGTTCCAAAAGTGTTTCTAATTGCGTCCATTCTGTTTACATTTGGGAAATAAGCGAAATTCATGTTCCTCCTGTTTTTCCGTACTTCCCTTGCGGTTACCCTAGAGGGGTCGAGGATCAGGTTATGGAATTTACTTTCAAGGTATTTCCCTTTCTCTGGCCTACCATCAGTTACCGTCAGGGACGTAACAAATTCGAGGAAATATGAAATTCCGCTGAAAAGTGGAACGTTCATAAGGACGAAACGAGTGCACTCGTTACGCGCAATTCATAAAACGTGAAGGATACTTTCAAGGATTTTTACGTTTTTAAATTCTTTAGGGGCTTTGACCATCTTCATGGGAGCTTCTTTTGTACCTGTGCTCTTCTTGGGCTCAAGGGTGAGGGGAATTCGGGGCTGGGCGCGTGGGAAAAGCCAATCCGCGGATAGACAGCTCCATCGAAATACAAGCAACATTTACGAAAAGCGCAACAAAGGCTTTTTTTCTTCTAGATAAACCTTGTAACTGTAAATATACAAGTGAATTCATGGTTTCGTTGTAAAATCTAAATTCGCTGATTTATCAGATTTTTATCAATTTCACGTTCAAAATGTTACTATACCTATGATGTTTTAGGAATTGATTAATTCTAAAAAATAAAATACCCAATGTTAGCACATATTCATTGAAATGAAACTTGTCAATAACGTATAAAATAAAATTTGTATTCCTTTTACAATAAATCTTCTGGCGATATGGAGTTAAGAATACTCTAGTCCTACCAAATTTTACAGCTTTGATACATACGCTAGTGGAATTAATTCTGGACACTTTTAGATTTTTAGCTTAAATTCTAACTTAGGACAAAGATCTAATCTTTTGATATACCTTTTTCACAAAGGGCAATGGCTTTACCTTTCTTCCCAGCCGATCAGTCAAAACATTTCGTTGGGGTATTTTAATCGTAATTCGCACTTTAAAGTGCGAAGGTATCCAGAATTAATTCCACTAATGTTTTAGTATAGTCTCGGTCTCTCTCTGTACGGATAACGCGGAAACTACTGGACCGATCTAAATTAAACTTGATTTGTAGGTAGCTTATATGACTGGCAGCATATAGGGTGCCTTTTAAAAACTATATCTTTGGAATGGCATAATGTACAATAATAAAATAAAAACTTCATGTTTCTGTTACTCATCAGTAGATGTTACAAGCAATAATGTTTTTACCATACAAAAATAATAAGGTATTTCTCTGTTTTATTTCAATTAAATTTTGTTTCTTATTGCTCTCTTATTTTATACTTAATTTTTTTTTTGTAAAACTCGCTTTCATATTTCAAAATGCCACCTGAATTGGGGGCACGTTTAGTATCGGTATAACAAACGTTTTAGAAAATGATTTCAAAAGTTCGTAAATTTGTATGTAAAGTTATACATCATTGGAAATGATGCAAGAAAATCTACCTTTCAGTGTGGCTGCCTAGAAAGGCATACTTGGGCCATTTTTTAGCCCATTGCGTTACCACGTAGCGCAGGAGACCTGTGATGTTATATAGTTATACATGGGATTCGAACCCACAGTATCTGCGACGGTAGTCCAGCGTGATAACTACTGGTCTAGAGGACATCAGCTTTTAGTTAGTGTAGAAATTCTTAAATTACAATAATTTTGATTTCTTTCAACTTATATTTTAAAATTTTTATTTTTGAAAAGAAAACATTTAAAGAAAGCATTATTTTAAGAAGGGGAAAATGGTATAGGGTCAACTATATAAATTTTATGATTTTTAATCACTATTTTATTAAACAAAATTAAATATTTAATTTTGGTTTAATGTTCGGTTAAAGAAGTTTTTACTGAAGTTCCACTGCTCCACCATCCCTTCCCATCAGAATCAGAACTTTATGGGCGGGCTATGGGGATCCCATAGCAATCCCTTTAATCGCTCTTGAATCGACCCTGTCCTAGCAGAATCAATTGAACGGTACCGCCTCTCACCGAGACTTATCAAAGCCCGGGCAAGCTGAACGGTTATTAATTTTTAATAGACCCCCACTATCCCAGCGAAACGCCTAATCATGGCGTTTGAATTTCACCCCGATCTCCGGATAATTCCAGTGGTTCTAAGGATGGAGGTGGTAAGCTATGAGGCGCCCTGCAGAGCCAATTGCAAAAACAAAAAAAAAAACAAAAAAACGATACTAAGAAACAATTTCATTGATTACGCGCCGGGCCAATTCCCGGGGTATGGGACCCTGGAAGGAAAGTATGACAAGTGCCACAGGAGTACGGTGCTCCCCGCTGGATCTCCGGATCTTCTTAGTGGAGAGGTGGCGCCGCTGAATGTACCACCAGCACGCGGGGTGAAAGAAAACAGCTTTAATTAAAAATCTCATTAAGTGAAATTGCTCCATCCTGCCGAAGGAGGAGGGTGGAGAGTGGTGAATGGAGACGGACTTACAAGAAAAATGAAGGCGAATGAAAAAAAAAAAAGTAACTGCTCCTTTTTGCCAGTATATCCCTGTCTCTTCCCAAGCTAAGCTTCGGATTAAATTCAAAATCACACCAGGCGACTGCACCGAAGAACGTCGTCACTAATTGCTTTCTTCACTGCTGGCTCGGAGGGCTCTGATATGTGGGGGCTAGGGCCTCGGGGGTTATCAACCACATATAAATAGGAAATAATTGGCTGCAGTCGGCTGCTCGAAAAGGTGAGAAAATTAATTGCCAATGATTGCCGGTGGCTACTGAGGTAATACGCACTTGGAAATGTTCTTAAGGGAAATGTTTACCTAATAACTAACAATTACCATGACGGAAAGTTTCTTTTAATTTGATAGTGTCGGCAACTAGGAGTCTTATTTTATGAGGAACGTTTGATTTATAAGAGGTGTCATATAAATTTAGAGAAAATTAGGTATTATGCAAATCAAAGACGATGATTGTAAGTCCCTTTTACTTCTATCTTTAAATTGCACGCGAATTGTTGCAGTAGAAAGAGGGTATGCCGAGCATTGTAGAAGTAATTCAAACGTAGAAAACTCTACAATAAAAGAGCCCTTCTTTAAGAGACAACTTTAGTTTTAAATAGCGAGTAATTTATTTTAAATGCTAACAATGCAATTATGAATTTGTTATTATTAATGTTTGAAATTATAAAGTTTTAATATGCCAAGAGGAACTAGTTAACTGCAGGCCTATTTTACGTCTACGGACCTAACAGAGGCCCATATCAGGCCGACAATTTTTCAACATTGTATAGAATAAAACGGATGCTAAAACTACGCCTATATTTCGCCCAATATTTTTGAAAAATTAACTGAAAGGTAACAATACGCCTATATGAGATTTATATCGAGCTTAAAATTATTGAAACTTGTTGTAGATTTTGCCTCGCTTATAATTCACACTCCACACATTCAGGCTAACGAAATTAGACTGGTGTCCCAGATCGAAACACCGACTATTTTCTAGATACGTCTGCGAACGAGCAAAGTGTATTTATATCTATAACAAAAATAAAAGTCTTCGTTCACTAAGTCACTGACCCTAAAAAGGGGTAAAATGAGGATTCAAGGTTTATATGGAGGAACAATATTCAATAGACATTCCGATTCGAAACTTCGTAAGAGTAGGTACTTAAAATCAAGTTAGAATTTGTATTTCGATTTATAATCTAATTATTAACATTTATCTAGCGCTATAACATTCAGCGAATTTGTATTTCTATAAAATTCCATTTATAATATGTTTTCCGATACATCAAAACTATAATACTTTAAACAGAATTCTTTGCGAGCTCGTCTAACACGAATTCAACACTTTTGTGGCTTGAATGAATATAAAACACTTCATCAAACCGATTATAACGACCGCAAGAATGACAATATCCAATTCAGTGGGTATTTAAATAGTGTCTGTTTATCATTCTCGAGTTTTTCCCCTCCCCAGAAAGAAAATAACTGATAGGATCACATAAATTCATTGCTTGAACGAGGATATAAAATAAAGAGCGATTTCAAAAATGGATGATAATCTAGGCTGAAGCTGCCTTAATGACTTACCAATCTCCCCCTAATATCGAGTGAATCCTTCGAGAATCCTTAACGAATTCTCATTCCATGATTCATCTCCTGTGGCCCGATACCTCCCGAAATATTGATAGTCAATAAAGGAAATTGGCGTTGTTCGGCATGAAAATCGCGATGCGTGCTGTGAAGCCGTAAAAACCTATTCGCCCCAAAATCATCGCCCCCAAAGAGTACTGAAAGAACTCTTTTAAGGGGCCCAAAGAATTGAACACTTTCTCACCGTAAAAAGGCAGCCTTAAAACTGTTTATTCGCCTCGTAACAAAGACCTCGACGAAATTGCCCATCAAATCTTACGGTTATTGATAACGAATTGTTAATATCCACCACCCTTTCGTGGCGTGGAGGAATTGCCGAAAGGAGCCCGTAAAGCATCCAGAAAACAAAAAGAGAGTGAAGGGCGGAAAAAAGGGCGGCGCAAGGAGGAAACCATAACAAGAGTAGGATATCTGGGCGATGGAAGCATGCCTTAAGCTTTCTATCCAATCACCGGGACGTCCTAATCCCGTCCCTTGCAGGCCCTTTGTGGTCTTGGGATGGGTATTTTTTTTTCAGCCTCAGAATCATCTTTTTTCCCTCAAGTCTTTTGCGGCTGTTGCTTTTGTTTTTTTTTTTTTTTGCCCCTTGTACCATGGGCGCTGTGACGTTGCCTCGTCGCCGAAGGAACTTTTCAAAATGTTTATTTACAGAAAAAGGACGAAAAGCGTCCAGGCGCGCGAACCCGGTGGTCGTCAGCCAGCCGTTTCAGCTAGCCCTTTTTGTGGGTGAGGCATTCGAAGGAAATGTTTCTGAACCTGTGGCATGGCTGGCACAAAACTGGAACAGGTCCCGGCAGCATTATGAAAAGCTTAAACAGCACCGGGGCCCAGCCTGTCCTGAGGGACACACTTCCACTGTGCGCCGCGTCCTCTGGAAGACGCCCGGTCCCAGCGCAGTTACGACTACGGCCGGACCCTGCGCCAACAGGACCCCTTTTTTTCCCTGCTTTATGACCATGACGCTTTATGTTGCCCAGCTGCGGAATTATGAGAGAACATTTTTTGTGTAAACACATCTTGTGCCTGTCTTTTCTAATGGCCTGTAGATGCCGTCGTTCTCGTTACGGTTCTGAGAAATGCGAAAACATTCGATCAAAACGACAAATCCCGGCATGTGCCTGGCCACAGATACATGACACTTCGGGGGCGGGGAAAAAATTTACGATGCTACCGCAAAATCAACAGCCAGAAAATTTCGTTTATGTTGAAAGTTAGCCACCCTACCCTCCGCAAAATGTTCCTGTTTGTCGCTCACAATCAAATCTTAACCATTGCAGGTTATAACCTATGCACGGGGTCATTATCTTCATGAAATTTTCGAATAGTCTCACTTTCCTAATTCCTGACTCTGTACGTAAGGGAGAACTTTAGATTATTTCGGAAAAATTAAATCGCAGGCTGCACTATGCATAGTTCATTAAACTTTTGGGGGAATCGGTGATTTTAAGCATAATTTATGCATTGGCCATGGCCGAATCGATGAATTGTTTATGAGCTCTTATCAGTGCAGACGAGCATTAATAGCTTTTAATTAAACTGTGATATGACACTGTACTGCTACCATGTGAATGGGTTCAACAGAAGACCGACTGTCGAATCAACATGACCACCGCAGGCGAAAAATAATAATTACCTCCAATTTGGAAGGGTAATGAAATTTTAGGGTATTTTGCGTTATTTCGTTGCTGACATTAAACGATTTTCGCATGAATAGCATAACCGGATTCATACCTTTGTTTATTAGCCTAATGAAATTCGTATTGTTCAATAACTAGAAACTTATTGGGTTGACACATTTCCTAATTGTAGAGAATGTGGCACAATTTGAGAATTTAACTACCTTCGAAAATAATACACATTACCAAAATAAACTGTTTTAATTCTGTTTATGTTCGATTAAATTATACACATTTTTATGTAGCGTAATTGTTTGCATATTATAAATGGTAAATTTCTGTGAGTAATGGTAAAACAGACCATATACAATAACTTTAATTTTTATATTTTACGTTTAAAGTTGTCGGCATAGTATTGTGAAAATGTTTAATATAATGCTAATTTATTCTTCATTTATCAATAATTTATGCTTTTTCCTTTGTGGTTTTTATTTTGAGCTATTTTCATCGTACACATTATCAACATCAAGCGATAGGTCTGCAACGCAATTAACTTTTTCCGAAATTTCTAAATTAAATCAATATTAATACAGCATAATTTTATTTGGTATATTTTTACGATAAATAGATAAATTGAACCCAATATTTAATTACCTACATATAATATAAGATTATTCTTTATTTAATTACATCTAAAATCGATTTCCAATCATATAAGAATACACATAAATATATACGATTATATCTTATTAGATATGCATCAATTCAAGCTTGCAGATCTGCATCTTATAGTCATATATCAATATATATATAAATATATATTATATAATTTATAATAATATATCGTCAGATAATGTCATATATGCAGCAAACTCTTGCGAATGACCAAACTCTCAAAACTCCAGATTTCTATTTTATCTAGCAATAAAATACAATAAAATATCCAGATAGTCTTAAGACTCTCTTCTCGTTATGGACTTTCTATATATGATTTTCTCATTCGAGAATGTCCGATTCATCCAAAATCGTCGCACATTCAGAGAATTTACTATAAATATACAGTGGGTATGCCAAAATTATTAGCATGGCATAACTGACTTAGCCAAACAAAAAATTGTATGGAGGGGAGGGGTGAGGGGTATATTCAACCATTTGGGAATTACAGGATGAGACGTAAATTCCAATTTTTCATAGTATGAGATATACATATAGGTGTATTAATTATATGAATTTCAGATGAAATGTGAGGAAAAGCTGAATTTTAGAAAAATGAGAAACATACCACCTACTGTGGATGTTTGTAGGTAAACATTACATCATTGAAAAGTACATTAGGATAGTACATTTTTAGCGTGCGTTGAATGTAGCTGCGTTGAGTACATCAATAGATATAAATAAAATAGTAAGGTGCATAACATAGAAACCATCACTCCTAAACGATTGAGATGCCCCCCCCCCCCCCCCTCCCTTTCCCTTTTAATTCATTCAATTGTTTGCTTATCTAGGTCAGATGTTTCATCCTACTCATTTTGGCATATCTACTAAAAAACACCCCATATATGAATATGTATTTTATTATTGTATCTCATCAGATATAGACATAGTGATTTTGTTGGGTAATGTACTCTCGATTAATTATATATAATTATAATATAGAAACAAATATCAAATATAATAAATAATAAAATAGAGGTAAATCTATACTTCTGCAAATATTAAAGTGAAAATTAATAAATATTAAAGGAAAATTTGTTTTATTATTTGATTACGCACTTTTAAACATAATTAGATTAAAATACACTGTATTAATATATAATATAATTCTGAAATGTTTGATTAACCCTTAAAAGGTATTATCCAAATAAATTAGGTTAAACTTATCATGGGTAAAATTTCACCCCAGTATATGGTTATATATTTCTTAATTATAATAATGACCATTAAATGTAACTAAATACATTATTAGCATTATTAAATGTTACATTTCATGATAGCGTTATTTTTATAGTGACCTTATAAACGTATGTAGACAAAATTATCGTTAAAAATCATAAAGTTTTTCTAAAATTTGAAAAGAGCAACTTTTCTTGGGTGAAATTTCACCTATGATACCCTATAAGAGTTAAAACTAAATAGTTTAATAGTATCCTAAGCAACTCTGGAACTAGTTGTATAAGACTACTGAGGACCGAGTATCGACTACTCAAAGACTGCAGCTAGTACTGACTACTGAAGACTGTTAACTCCGACTGCAATTACTGAAGACTGACTACTGACTACGGCTAACTACTGTAAATATAATAAACAACTGTGATCGAGCGAATGTAACTATGCTACGCTACAATTAGGCAACTAAGGCTGTGATTAGTTTTAAGATGATTCCACCGATGATGATGATGAGCCATCTCCGGTTAGGCTCCTACATACATAAAAGGTATTGAATCAAATAATATATGATTGGATCGAATCTTTTTCACAGGATCACATGTGAACGTCTATATTAACTCCTTTCATCGTTCAAATTTAAGTCCCCCCCAAAATTTCTGTTGAAAATTTTTTTACCATATTACTTAGCTTTAAAAAAAAACTACATAAATTTCATTTAAATGAAAGTAAAAGCACAAAAGAGTGCCTTTATTGTGTTATTCTATTAATCTATATAAGTTAGGTACATACAGGTATCATATAAAATCTCAAAAATCCAAATCGATGAAAGATGTTATAAAAATAGAAAATTTTATATTTAGACTGTTTTATTTTAGCCGGAAAATGTTATACTAAATGATCAGTATTTAAAAATTCTGTACTTTAAATTTGTGATATTTTCACATCCACTTGTAATTAAAAGTGTCTATCGAACATTAGAAAGTTAAAGGATAAGTTAACGTAAACTCAAAATTGTTTAAAACTGAAAACAAAGGTTTTATTAAATTGTTAATGCTCTTTTAGTTTTTGAAACTGAAAAGTGTGGTGTCTTGAGAAGAAATTGGATGCAGAATTAGGTTTTTCGACTTAATAAATAAAAACATGCAGGGATATATAAGGAAATACTATTTTGGTGTGGGTTTAATCTTAAACATGTCTTCAAAAGGTATATAATTAAAATATGTTCTTTATAGGTAAAAATGAGTATGTATCAAAATTTTCCTTCAATTCATTTGTAACTCTAAAGCATTTGAATGAGTCGACTAGAGCTTATGAAGTGACTTAAACTTTTCCGCGATAGTATTACATGCCGGTACAGTAGATCTCAAGAACTTAGTGTCAATATTAATCCCAACCGCAGGTGTGTATGTGCTCAAGTAAATCCAACAAAAATACTCGGAGGTTGTCCAAAATTCAAGGGAACAAATCTCGTCCTCTGATTGTTTAAAGTTCATGCCCTGC
Organism: Philonicus albiceps; assembly: GCA_963969385.1. NCBI lineage: Eukaryota > Metazoa > Arthropoda > Insecta > Diptera > Asilidae > Philonicus > Philonicus albiceps. The sequence continues at coordinate 73,356,273 of OZ017772.1, read as the reverse complement.
TCTGGGGTCTAATTACACATGTTGTAGACCTATTTCAACCTCAGCCCGGCGAACAAACTGAACCAGCCCATCCACTTGCCGGGTGTCTACACAAATTTGCTGGAGCTTAGCATAAATTGGATTACAAGACGAAAGCATGTCAATCATGCTCCCCCGCTCGGCTCAGTTTGGTATGCCGTCAAAAACTCGAAAATCCCCTCCCCCTCCCCGATACAAACACGTACCTCCCCTACAAGCAGGGTCTGGGCCCAGGGATCTGATGCCTAAGAGGGGGATATTCTTAAAAATAAAATCCCGTGTTTTAGCCAAGGCGGCTTTAATCACGCGACGACGAAGCGAATGCTAAACCAGGAGATTGTTGCAAAAATGCCAACCGCCTGCAGTAGTTGGCGCCAAGTAGATTTCATCCCCTTTGACAATTTTGTGATTATTCCGAACAGCTGCCGGTGCCGCTCCCATCCTCAAGCCGGGCTCCCGCTGAATCCTCCGGGAATATTACGTCGTCAAAGTTTTCATATCCAGCGGATCATCGCGAGAAGGGCATGTGTAAAGTCGGAAAAATTGGGATATAAAATTTCTCATGTATGCCCATACCCCTAGAACTGAGGGTTTCTGCAGGCCGGAGAGTGGGGTTCCCGACCGCCCAATAAAAAGGGCTCCGGGTATGTTATGAACGAATTGCGGCTGACAACTTTATAATCATAGAATTTGTCCTCAACTGGCATGCATATGTGTCATGGGGCCACCTACCCCCGGTCACCGCTCCAGCGTTTGCTGTGGTGCATTGACTGCATGATAAGAAATATTCTCATCAGCCGAGAACACGTCCTTAAGGATGTGAATGGAATTTACACAAAGTTTAATGTGACATGGCAAAGGAAGCCCGTCGTTAAATCTTTCAGCGAGTCGGCGAAATTTATTGCTTTGACGTGCTTTAAATTGATGCACTCCTCCGCAGTCTGGTGCATGTGGTGCACTATGAGCCGCACGATATATGCAATCGTGCGAGTATACTTGGCACATAGTTGTTTTGTTGTTTCTCGTCCTTTTTATCACTTTTATCACTAAATTTGCGCTGTTATGACTGCTATAGTGCGAATGAGCAGACACTCGCGGGCGGGTACGAGATTCCCAGGAAGAATCCATTTGTGTAATACACCCTGCAGTTCAGGAAATATTTAAAATGTTCACAGGAAACGAGACTGTCTCCTTTTCGCTACGCTCTACAGTGCATAGGAGTTTTTTTTTTCAGGACACGTTTTTTGCATGAAGACAGAAAGTGTCTGGCGCAATTTTTAGCTTTCTAGTGTAATGATAATAAATTTTCTTTAAATAGGATCGAAACAATTGCAGCAATTCGTGCTTTTATGCATGTTCTGGGCTTATAGCAACTCTTTTCGAATTTGCTGCAACGGAAATGCAGAAAATCCCACCCATAAACTACATTTAAATTTTTCCATACTCATGGAGGTTAAAATGAAGCTATTTTACTACGTATAGCGATTTAAAGTAGATCTTACACGTGCTTTCTGAACACATCAACCTTTGGTCAAGACTCTGTACTTTCGGCGAACAGTATAATAAAAATAAGTCCAATTATGATACTTTTTAAACATAATAAATTTACTATTATTTATTTTAACACTTTTGTGATCATGTAGTAATTTTGTTAAGCAGTACCAAAGAAATGTCATTATTATTTTAAAAATTTTGTTTTATTGAATTTGCACTTTCTTTTTGATTTAGCACAGTTTCCCCAAACAGAAGACGCATAGATAAGAATGGCTTAGAAGACCATTTTGCGTATTAAAAGTTTGTTGTAAGTATTTAGCGGAGAGTAACGCTTTATGAGAAGATATACAGGGTGTACACAAAATTTCGGGGACAATCAAATATCTCGAGAAATACACATCCAATTGAAAAAATAAAAAAGCACACGTTTAAAGTAGAAAAGTGTGTGGCAAAGGTTTAATATCCCAGCCAAGGGGAGGAAGGAGAGGGTCGTGTTTGGAATCATTGGATAGATTTTTGAAAAACATTAAACACGTGCTATTTTATATTCCAATTAGATATGTGTTTCTGGATATATTTAAACCGTTTTTACACTTTTCTTTGAGAATCAGAATAAAATTTATTTTTCAGATTACGATCCGATACAGTGCCATCTATTACGAATGGAAAAAATGTTTCAGACAAAAGTTACTTGTTTTATTCCCTAGAATGTGAATCTGGTGGTTTCCATTTAACATCCCCCCCCCCCCCCCCCCGAACACCGGGTCCCAACCCCAGGAAATGGATGTGGGGGTCATATTTGATGCCATTGGATAAACTTTACCATTAAAAACCTTGTTTTTTGTTTTCCAATTGAACGTGTATTTCTCGAGATATTTAACTGTCGGGAAACTTTCTCTATACCCTGTAGTGTTTTTATTCATTTATTTGTTTTTATTATTTTTATAGTTTTCTTAATATGTAAAATTAAATGAAAAACTGAATTTAGTACTGCAGTATTATGGTAAATATAAGCAGCATAAAAGTCTGTCCAATTACTGGGATAATGCCCTGAAAATAAATCCACAATATTCAAAATTGCTGCAGTATCTCGAAATGAGACAAAATCTCCCATGAGGTTTGCCATATGTTTTCTCGGATACCGCGGACAACAGTGGCCGAGATCCATTCGTTCCCGCGTCCACTGGCCCTCATATCAACAAAATTTATTCGAATCGGTTGCGTATGCAATTTTTTTTGTTTTGTTTTTTTTTTTGAGGGTCTACCCCCCAAGGGCAGGAAAACAAACCAGTGCCAAGCCAGGGCAGGGCACGCTTGCACTTGCCGCAATTCAACAATTCAACAATAAAGTCGAAGTAGTAAGTTTGGGCGCCTGAACAACTGACCGGATCGGGCAGGACTTTTGTAAATAACTTTCATTTCCGAATTTCATTTAACTCGAGGAACTTTGTAATTTATGTGCTTCGATTAAATGCACCTGCATTGCAGCGAGCTGCAGCGGAGGCCGGGGCCCAACGCAACGGCAAACCCTTCAGTCAACCAACTCGGGGAGCGTGGTGTTCGTTCGCTGCAAAGCCCTAAACTTGCTCGAATTCATGTTTCTGAGCGGGACCCTCCCAAAAGGGTATTTGGATTCCCTGCCCCGGTTCCCGGTTGGAGGTGCCACGGTGCCACCAGAGTGCCACTATGACGCTCCAAACATCTATCGTTCGTTCACATCGTGTCCCTTCTTCCCTTTTGCGGAGGCAACTCTTCTCACAGTGCTTTTTTTTTATTTTACGAGCAGCTTAGGTTTTAGGGGTTACGGGGCAGTTATTTCATTTTCATCCCTTTACTTCACTTCACATGTAAAGTGACTTTTTACCACCCCCCCCCCGCACCGACTGAGTGGATGACTATGTTCGACCACGGACCCCTCTACAACCCCCGTGCTGCAAGGGCGCTCAATAGCGCTGGCTTGAAGAAGCAGGACCGCATGGTAGAGGGTTGTTTTTCCACAAAACAGTCGTACTCTAAATGGGGAAAACCCTTCGGGCCAAAAAGACATGTATCCGAATTCCGTATACAGCTGCAAGATACAAAGACAGAACAGTGCAAAAAGTGACTAAAATTCACTTAAATTTTGTGCACATATAAAATTAACGTTATTCACTCCGCAGGTTACCCCTTAACCTATCCCCGCGCTTGCTGGACGTGTGTGCTAAAAATCCCATGCAAGGATCCAAACACTGTCAAAACTGTTTGAGGAGGAGAAATTAGATTTGAACAAAACCGGACAAACGGTTGCGGGATACACCTAACCGGATGAAGTCCGTTATAAATGTTTAATTCGTTCGTGCCCTACATTTTTTTTTCGAGGCGGCAAAAGCTAACTCATGTTTACAGCTCCAAATGGTGGTCGGGCTTTTTAGACTAGGTCGGAACTAGATGTGGAAATTGGCAGCAGGTAACGAAGTAACGAGTATGTCAAGGGAATCTATTGCAATTTAGATCGAAGAGAAAAGAAAGGCAGTCAATAATGGAATACAATCACTAGCATGTCTGTCTGTCTGTCTGTTTGTTAGTTAGTTAAATTTCTTAGAAACAATTTTGGGAAACTTCGATGAAAATTAGGTTAACAAATAGTTCGGTTCGTCTCGTATTTTCTTTGAATTCGTCGAACTTAAAGTTAAACATTTTATTTGAAAAACTCTTTACATGAACGAATACTTATTTCACATATAGTGCGATCGAAAAAAAAAATTATTACAACTAGCCTATATTTCGATTCAGAAGATATTTCCGAGCTAACTAAAAGCAAGATAGTTATAAAGAAATCCTAGTTAGCTTTTTCAAGATAACGAGATAAAACGAATTTGCCTACAAATCTATACCAATTTATTTAAATATATACTTCCAGCATAAAAAGTAATCAATATAATAAAAATGCACATCTGGAGATTTTGTTCGTGCCCCATCCTGCCTACGAAAAGGCTAATGTGACCAGATTTTTGGTAATATCAGAAGTGTAGGTAAGTATTGTATAGTGTAGGACTGAGTGCTGCTTCTTGGAGAAGACCTACGGTAATTTTAATAGTATCTGAAATAGTATCAGGTCATATCATAAGTAATGTGAAAATTTACATGGGTACCTCTACGTGACTTAATAGCGTTTTTTATATGAAGACGTAGCTATGCATTCATTAATGCAGATTGATTAGTTAGTATAACTCCAAGTTTTAAAGTGGCTGAGTAAACTAAAGTTATTAAAAAAAGGAACCGACCAAAGAGCACATTCGCACATGCGGAACATTCTCACAGTTTATCCACAAGGCATATGCAGAAGCCAGTTTTAGATCAGATTGTGAAAGGAGATGAGAAGTGGATCCTTTACAACAATGTTGATCGAAAATGGTGTTGGGTAGATCGTCGCGCGTCCTTAATATCCCAACCTCGTCCTAGACTGCATCCGTGGCAGATGTTGCTCACTCTGTTTAATGGGATATTCAAGAAGTCATTCACTTTAAACGTTTACCAGTCAACCAAACAATAACGATGGACTATACTGTCAACAATTAAAGCGCTTACAACATCAGTTACAGAATAAACGACCAGGGTTAATGCACAGAAAGAGAGTTCTGTTTCATCAAGATAACGCTCGGCCTCTGTTTTTCATTGTACCCATGGAAAAAGTAACAGAGTTTAGCTGGGAAAGAATGATGCACTCTCCGTATTTACCGGACCATCGCTTCACCCGATTTCATTTATTCCGAAGTCTGTAAAAATTTTTAAAAGATAAAAATGTTTCTAATGTGCATAACAATAAGTTTGACTATACTTATGAGATAATATCACAAATACATTAAAGTTAATATGTACATAATTCCTACAATTGGCTTGAACAAATTCTCTAAATCTTGTTGATATATTTTAAAACAAAATCCTCGACAGTGCCTTACATAATTTTTGCCTAAAAATAAGTCTAGTAAATCTGATTTACCACAATAGAATGCAACTTTATTTGTAAATTATATAATAAATTTTATAAGACATGGTAAACCTACTCGACTGTTTAAAACGAACAACCGCATTAAAATCTATGAAGTCGTTCAGAATTATTAGCAGGGAAATTGCTTAAATTTTATTAGAAATTTTTGTGCAGAGTTAAATAAGAAAACTCATACTCAATTCAATCTACTCTCTTTTTTAAATAATTAAAACATTAACTATCCCATCACGCCCAAACTATTTGGCATTATGGGATTGGGATAATTTCTAGCTTAACTTATAGCATATCAAAAATATAAGAAAACAAATATAGTCCTTGGAATTTTGTAATAGTCTGTTGTCGATGAGAATTAGGGAGTGCTGCCTTTGTATACCTCTCCCGGTGAATACCTGAGGGTCGTTCTAACAAATTGCTAACACCTATTCATCGGGGGAGACCCATGCCATACACCCCGAACGTTGTACGTCTCTTGAAAAATGAATAAACAACCGCCCACTTGATAGACACTTCCTCCAGGTGCTTATCCTCATTAAAAACGAGGAAAACTCTGAAAATCTGATTACTATAGCAAGTCGACGCTAAGTGCAGTAGAAAATGACCCGCAAGTGCAATAGTTCCACATCATTTGCCCCGCTTTGATAGTAATCGATTTATCCAGCAATTCCTCAGGTAAGTGTGCGGCACCTGCAATTTACCCTTTCGGATTTTATTTATATTTCCCTATTTTTCCCTCCCTCCTGGGCGTTGCACCCCTTTGAACTGAGTGATTATGCAGAAATGATAATAAATCTTGTCGAGTTAATAATTTAAGCTCGGACAGTTTTTCTTTTTTTTTTTTTTTTGTTTTTTAAAATGTGGGTTGAGTCAATAAATCGGATGGAGCAATTAAGTTCGGTGGAATTACATATATTTGAGTGACATGCTCTGAATACGTCCATAACTATTTAATAATTTTTTAAAGTGGGTTTCAAGCGAGCAATGGTGATGCAGTTTTAATGTATTGAAAGGAACTGTTCTGTTTTGATTACGATAAATGTGTTTTTTGAAGCATATCCCAATTAGGAATATGAATTGAAGGGAAACCAATTTAAATTTTAACAGAAAACTTTTCATACATTAAAAAGCACTTGGCTAAAAGTAAAGTATCAAAAATCAGTAGATGATAAGTCCCTTTGTTGTAGTAGATATACATAAAATATATAAAGTATATGTAGAATTTGTCATACCAATAATTTCTTTTGGTATACCTAAAATTAAACAAACATCAATACGGTGATCCACGCCGCCAGAAGGAGGAAACTAGGTGTGGACCATCGGTAGTTCACGCCGCCAAATTGATGTTATGCTTATGAACCAGCGGTGGTCCACGCCGGGTTGAACGTGCTAAGGAATCAATTTAATTAAAGTCAAAATATATGATTTATTGATATGGCGTTAAAGTAGTATCCTACGCTGATGATACAGCAGCTCTAGTGGTATCGAATACTAGGAATGAAGAAAGCAAAAAGATGAATAAATTACTATCATATATTGCTCAGTGGTAAACTCAGTAATAAACTCTCACTTAACATAGAGAAAACTGTATATACAACCTTTAGAAACTACTCTGGTAAGTTACTGACTAAAGTTGAGAGTATTAAAAACTTAGGTGTTATTTTTGTCTTCAATCTTAAATGGAATAAACGAATTGACTACATAGTCAGTAAAACCAAATATCTGCCCGAGTCGAAATATTGAACCTTATTTGGACCTTTTTCTCCCCAATAGTTGAGCAGTTAAGAGTATCAAAATGGGTCTGAATCCTATGTAAAATGAGATCCTATTTAACGCCTAAAAGTGGCACAAATTTCCCTTTTTTCCATCTTTAGGCGCAAAATAGGACCTCAATTTGAATCTCCGTTGAGGATTTACATCCTATTTAGTTACTAATATTATTATTATAATTATTATTATTATATATATACTTTTCAAAAATAAATTAGTCAAAATTACTAAAAAAATGGATTTTTACTCGTTTGCAATTATAAGTGTACCACTATATAAATTAATGTGATAACTATAATTACAAACAAATAAAAATTCATTATAACGTAATGGCATTAACTAATTTATATGTAAAAAGTATACATGCATATTGATGAAAATTGAAAGGTTATTTATTTACTTACATTAACCCAATGATAATACGAATAATAATGATTAATATTACTTGTATTTTATTTTCTTTATTCTAACAAATCTTATATATTTATTTTTTGTTTTAATTATAATGACGTATAGTCCATAGAGTCATATGTATTGAATATAAAAATTATTATTTAACCTAGGAGGAGTAATAGGTCCAATTCAGGGGATAAAGGCTTTGGTGATATGTAAATAGGAGCATAATTTTACTGAGAAGGAGTTAAAGGTTCAAATAAGCAGCTGTAGTATTGAAAAGTATCATGTTAGGTTCAAATAGGAGTAAAAACCATGAAAAGAGGTTCAATATTTCGACTCGGGTGATTTTTATTTTTTATAAACTAGTGAAAGTCATGCCTATAAAAACCTTATTAAGAATCTGTCATGCTTTTTTTCCATAGCATTGCTTTATTCGTTATAATTACTTGGGGAGGATCTCGAAATAAACATTTTAACCAGTTAAGCGTGGAATTTAGTTTTAAAAACCCCCCACAGTGTACGGAATTAAAATCAAACAATGACGTGTATACATGTCGAACGCAGGGCAAAATGGTCTTATTATAAATTTTATGAAAAACGAAAAAAAACTACAATTTTATTTAATAAAAACTTAACAATTTATTTCTGAAAAGGTTATTGTTCAATTCTCAAATAATAATAAAATACATAAATAAGAAAAACACATGCACAAAAAAATAATATTAAGAATTTTAATTCAGTAGTTCAATTGGTAATATAAAGGAAACATCCCACCAAATAATATTCTTATTGGATTTTATTAAAATTTTGAGTTTTTATAATCAATTGTAATTTTATTTTTATCACGACGAATATACACGTCCAACGTACCTTAATAGAGATTTGGTTTGACGTGTATACACAAAAATTGATTTATAACTAAAAATTACTCAATCTTAGACAATAATTTCATTTGGAAGCATTGGTTTTTCAATATTCTAAATTAAGAAATATGTTTATTAACTCGATTAGTAGAACTACAAGGAAAATCATTTCTCTACCTTTAAGTTATCTAAGAGTTATAGGTAAAAATAGTGAGTATAATGCCATAAACATCTGCTACTACAAAGAAATCTGCAAATCAAACAAAAATACATAAAACAAAAACTTAAAATCTATTTTATAGATCCAGGATAACTGAAAACATCTAGGCAAAAAAAATATATATGACAATATTAAAAGTAATATTGAAAAAGATCCGTAATACAGGCCACTTTATGTACCTCAGGGAGCATTTCAATATTGTAATATTAATATATCATGTATGTAATACTGTAATATATTTCTGGTTCACTAAATATCAAATATCCTTCTTCTATTGTAAATTAATGATGCATATAATAGAAATATAATCAGAATTTTGAATTTAATGCAAATATTCACCTATCTTTTACCTTTATTAGTAAAATACGTTTTCTAAAAGTCTAACTTATTTATGAATATCTAAAAAAAAAACTTAAATATTACGATTCTTTTCACTTTATTGAGTCAATTTTAACAAATTTAACTTACTCAATGTAAATTTAGACTACATGTAACCCTCTTACAACACATTTTCTTTCTTGCACGATAAGAAAATTGAAGAAAACCTCGTATAAGGCGACAACCTTCACACGGTTTCGTTCTACCACGGTAATGTAATTGCAGAAACCATTTTATAATAGTGTTTTCAAAATTAAATTACGCACTATCTATTCATCCGCAATATCTAAATGTATTTAGGTAAAAATAAAGTAAACTCGGGGAATTCCCGCATTAACTCAAATTTATATTCTTTTGTAATTAAAGGCCTAAAATACAAACTTTGAATTAATGAAAATGAGAGAATTTTAATGCAGTATCACTCGATTTAAGTAAAATTCTAAATTAACTTCAGAGCTAAGTTGTGTTTTGAACTTAGTCTAGTATATTTTCTTTTAAGTGTTCAATTGGTGGATTACATAAACTATTTGGGTGTAGTACACTGAAAATCGTTAAAATATTTTCTAATATCTGTTTCTCTTCATCCAATAATACTTTTTTAATAATTTATGTAGTTTACATATAAATTTACTTAAATTTACGTACTCACCGCTTCGATCACGTTTAGATAGAAATGCAAAGAATTTGTGAATTGGAAAAGCATAGTTTATGGGTGATGATTTTGATTCGATATTCTAAATGCAATTGTCTGATTTTTGGGGTTAGATGTTTAAACTAGGGCGCCACCACAATCAAAATCCTGCATGACAATAGCCCTCTCGGGATATTCACCTGTTGTAGGTATCGGCTTTATGCAATCCCCTCACCCCATTATCGTTAGGAAATTTTTGGCATTGGAAATTCATCAGCTGCAATTATGCATTCAATATACGAGTAGAGCGCTCAAATTACTGACACGCGGATATCCAGCAAATTCTCATCCACCCGCGCGCCTCACTAGGGAATTAATTAGCGAACAAAAGGGATGGTAACGGAGGTGTACAAGCACCGAACGTGCCAAATTAGCTGAACTAATATACTCACAGGATGCATTGAACCGAATGGAAAGAAGAAATTTTCCCAGATAAATAATTTTGGGGATTCCCTGCCCGATCCAATGTCTGGAGGGAGGGTAGCTCAAATTCTGGCTGGGGCGAGTTCGAATTAAGTGCACTTTACCAATTATTTCCTTCCCAGTGGAACCCTCCGCGGCGGAGGATCTCTGCGTTTAATTTGATAATTAGCAACGCCATCAGAGGCATTACGCGAAACCCTGTCGAATTAGCAGGAATCAATGACCAGAAGGGGGATGTGTATTTACGCAAGGCATCATTCAAGGGGGGTGGGATGCTGCAGATATGCAGCAGAGGTAGTAAGAAGGTCCCACCTCTTAACGGAGTCGGAGGCTGCTTTGAGACTTAAAATCGGTTAAGCGCATCTGGCGCGTACTATTGCTAAAAAAAAAAACATTTGAACAGGGGTCATACTCACAGTGCTTGCTCTTCTCCGCTCTGGTGTACATCGGCATTACGACGAAGAGGAACCAGAGGATCACCATCCACCCAAGAGATTTCTTCGAATATGCACGACATTTTGTCCTATTCTTTGCGATTCCAAAGTATTTTCCATAGAGGCTGTCCTCAACACTATCGGACCGCGGCGGACCCGGTCCACATGATGTTGGCAGCAACATTGTCGTCTTTTTATATTTCACTAAAAATCGAAATCGCAACAATCTTTCGCTCGCTCTTATCTTTCGTGCACCGTCAAACTTAAAACATTTTTCTTGGTGGCGGCACACCATTAAATTTAATGGAAGATGAAATGTGAACCATCTTCAAATTGACTCCTCTGCATTTGCTCACATCTATTGATTTTTCAATTATTTCGCGTGCCTGTCTGCGAGCCAAGACATCTCTGATGCCTTTTTGCCTGCTCCACTCCTTTAAGAAGGAGTGCCACTTTTAAGAATTTTCCTTTGCTACCAGAAAGTGTATAGCGTACGAATTCGTTGCCGTCTTGCAACCAATCTTTACTACCGAGACGCGCGAACGGACAATCTTTTAATTCGACCGGTACACTCGCACGATACTTCACTTTAGCACTTTGGCCTCCTTTATGGAAGCGATTTCCGGCCTTTGACTTTTAGCGGTAGATAAGTTGAATATTTTAGTCAAGCGGGTTAGACTATCGCGATGGATGGCTTAAGCAAAGCAATCGCTCGGCCTGCAATTAAGAAAAGATTTATCAATTAGAATATGAAAAAAATTAACAATTAAAAAGTAATAGACAAGTTTAAAAATATTAGTTTTACCCATTTTTATATAAGAAATTTATGTACCTCTAGTAGGAAATCCCAGATTTGTTAGCATCTTCATAAGAGCAGCGTATTTTTGACGACGTCGAAAACAACGCAAATAGAATCGATAAGACCCAGAATAAATTAAAGTCAATACGAAATTAGCATGTACAGTCTCATTTTTATACTATCTGATTAAAACTTCGAAAATATTAAATATAAAATAGCTACAAAAAGTCATTTTTAGTCCACTTTTATTTATTATTTATTTGTTATTATTATTTGCTTATTCATATGTATCAAATGTTCGGAATTGAATTCTGTACTATTCCAGAATTTCTCGTGACTATAAAATACAGGTAAAGGTTCCCAGGATTTGTTGAGTTATGTAAAGGATATTTTCTTTAGAGGTATACAAATTTAAAATAAAATAAAACGCGTAAAAATAATGCTAATGACCATAGTGTATAAGATATATTCATACCATTAGTCTCCAAAGTCTGCCGCTTTCACGACCGTGTGATCTCACACCTATGGATTATTTTCTTTGGGGATATGTGAAGCCACTCATCTACACTAATAAAGCACAGACTGTACATCACTTGGTCGAAAATTGGACTTCCTTATTACGCTTCATTCGAGTCAGTCGTAACACCCATATGCCCGAAATCACATTTAAGCACTAATTACATAAAAGTATCTTTTAAATAAAGCCAATACCATGACCACTAACATTATTTTTACGTATTTTATTTCGTTTTAAATTTATATACCTCTAAACCAAACACTCTTTATTAACATACAAACATTTGTTTTTAATAGAAGCAATTCATTGAGCTCGGTTAGAAGAAAGTTAAATTAAAGTTTTTAACACCTATCCGACCTACTTATCTGAAAAACTTTATTATTAATTAATTCACTAATATATGTAAATATTGTCTGTAACAACAAACATTTATACTACTTATGTACATCTAAAATTTAACCCTAGAAAGATAATCATGTTCTACCATAGATGGCGTTAAAGATAATTTTACGACTCAAACACATATGCCACTTTATTAGTGTATATTATAAAATTTAAGTACATTACAGATTACAGATTGGTTCAGGTATTATTAAAAGAAAAATATAAGTTAGACCCTAGTGTATTAATCTACATCATTTCGACATATACTATACGCCTACAAATAATGTGTATATCATTTTAACACGTATAGTTAGCACTTTGTGGTTTTGAGCAAACTCAGTTGCCGCCAGGAGTTATTGTAAGCCATAGTAAGCCAATATTTTTGTAGAAAAAAACTACTTTATATTATGCATATTGAAGAGACGTATAATTAAGCTATATAGGCTTCCAAATAGGGTTAATATTTTAGGGCGGAGGTATCCAAAACGGGGTACTAGAGGGTATGCCATATTTCTCTTTAAAATACTTTGTGTCCTCACGCCTGAACAATATTTTAACTGAAAAGATTTTTAAAACCAAAGATACTGAAATCAGTAAAGTTAGTTTAAAACCGCTTAATAATACAATAATCGTGTTTATAACAACAATAATAACTTTATCAAGTACCATAAAGTTATATGGTAAGCATATTGTTTCATTACACATAGTACTCAAGTTATTAATGAATTAATTACTTGTATTGCAACACTTTACATAGTGCTAATAATTTACCTAGATCTTTTATTGGTAAATACTTCTAAATTAGTTCTAATTACATTTGATGAAATGCACCATTTAAATTCCTCAATCTGCTTAAATTCTAATCCCTTACATTGCCTGAGTGAATCGAAATTCTGGTCATCGCCGGAATACATTTCACTGGAGCGTGATAAATTCATAAACAATTTACCAATGCTTAAGGGGGGAAATGAATAAGTCACCTAGTTTCGTTAGTTTCGCTAGTTTTGCACAACATGAGTTCGGCTTTGTGGAAGTGCCGCCTCTACCCCGGGGCGGCCTAACTCCCCTTATAATAACCGAACACATGCAGGTAATCATGGTAATCACTTTAGAACTTGAATCGTAATATCCTTTCCAATTGCTCAAGCAGAAAGTACCTGCACCTTTAGCAAGCGGGTCAAACCGCAACATTCAATTCGTGAGGTGATTTCGCCCACATATTGCCACATAAGTCCCCTTAAGCGAGGGTTTTGGTTTAGGACTTGTGTGGGGGTGCGTTTACTGCAAGGAGCCCGGGATGGCTGTTGAACGGTAGCATTCATTCACACGAGCCCTTCGGGCAAATATTGAACTGCAGCAAACAACGTGTCTATCACGACCACGAATCCAAGGGCTGACGGGCTGAGATTTCCCAACAGGGAAATATTTTGTTACTATATAACGCTGTTTAGGGGAGCTCACTAATCATTTTTAGAAAACAGGGCGCCTCTAGAGGCGGCATCTTAGGGCTTACCGAAATCATAGGTGATCCCCTGTTCGCTGTGTTAAAGTAGTCCTAAAGATTTCGAATCGGCCAATTCGTCCCTGTGATATTGTACAAAGACCAGGGAAACTTATATACGAAATTATGTGGGGAAAACTCTCGCATACAAAATTAAAAAAAAAGGGAAAAAATGTTTGCCATGGAGATTATCCTGGCTTTGGTACGTTCACGGTGAAACCACATCACACCAGACCACAGCCGGCTGCCAGGAGAGTTCGAAAAGTGATGAAACGATGAAAAACCCAGTCCAAATATTTCCCAGTCCCTTTACCCTGGTTTTCAGCATTAATCTTGCCCTCTATGTTTTATTAAATTTTTCGCAAAAAGAACTGTCATTGGTCGGACACTGGTCCTGTGCGCAAAGGTGACGCAGCAATTCCGGTTGGTGGCGGAAAACACATTTCACTCCTGACCAGAAATATATTCCTTTATTTTATTTTATTATTATTTTTTGTTTTTCGTTCGGGGGGAAAAAAAAACCCTAAAAATCAGCTAGCAACAAAATCTTTAAGGACAAGGCCCAAACATGATCCTCCTCTCTAACGTGTGCATACAAATCAGAGGCATTGACACATTTTTGAAGTCTTAATATTATGGGCCGATGGACAAGTTTTCCAGCACAAAAATTCCGCAGATAAATTGCTATTTTGAAGGACTTTATTTTGTCCAATATGTCGAACCATCTTCGACAGTCGACGAAGCGGTCCAACCCCAACCCCTCCCAATATACCATCTGCCCAACCATAACCGACCTAGTTATGGACGTTAGCGTTGCGCTCCGACAACTTTATGCCTTCGGACATATGTGAAAATTCCAATATTCTTGGTGGACAAGATGGATTAGCCAGGGGCGGGGCTGGTTTTCATCTCTTTCATCGCCTTAGAACCCCTGTTAAGTAGTTTGAGCATTCTAGAAATGCTGCGCTAATGTAAAGTTATATCGATGAAAATTCCCTTCGCAAATATTTCGGTTACATAAGCTACTAAGTGGCCGGCTGTCATGTCTCATGGTAGATTTTCTAATCGTTTTCATACTTCCTGGAGCGCTTCGGTGTCACAGACGGATTTTCATGGGGATAATTGGGGAGATATCCGAGAGCAGTCTTAGGGCTTATTTTTCTTAAAAGCACAGGAGAGGCATTACATTTTCTAGGGAGATTCTGATGAAATTAGGTAAAAGCGGAATTTGCCCAGATCAAGATGGTGTACTTAGCAGACTTGTCCAAAGTATAGAAAATGTTTGTTTTTTGTAGGATGGAGACAAGATTCTTATCTGAGGGACGTGAAGGATACAAGATATGAAGTAAGATTAACGTATCTTATGTAGTATCCCCAAATACTTATCTTTGTCTACACATATGAGTTATATAATGTATGGTATGTATGTGTTTAATGTAAATGCTCAAATAAACCAATAATTTTAAGATTGATCCTTTCGAATCAACTCTCATTTTACCTTAAACTTGAATTCTTCAAGTTGACTAAACTTAATGCAATTATTTGCAGCTATTGTGTTTCTCACAGAATTATTGTATAGTTATTCATAAGTTATTCATAACAAACACATTACTATAATTTCTTATTATTAAACTCTTTGCAAAAGACTATAGTTGACCATTACAAGCTGTTAAGAAACGAAGATATCGGCAAAAAAAATCAGTATTTCTTTTCCGAATTGTCAATTTATCAACAATTTCTAATCACAGCATTAAAAATGTAATTTTATCCAATTGAATAACCAAATACCCAATAAGTTTTTCATCGCAAAATTGTTATAATTCAATCAATCGATAATTTGTCGGCTACAAATTTTAAAATACTCACCTAATTGATAATTTGAAGTCACAATTTTGTTATTACTCCTGCATTGGATAATTCATAGGTAATAAACTTTAAAATATTAATTGTGATACGTTGACGTTTGTTATTAGTTTATATAAAGAGTATTATTGTCAAAAAGTAAGAAAATATACTTTTTATACTTCAAATAACAAAGTAACAAAGAAATCAAATTAAAAAGAAGAACTTTTAATATATTTTTGGAGTTTTTTATATAACTAATTGAAATATATAGAATTAAATGCAGTTATTAGATTGCGAGTAGTTGTAATGAATATGTAAAATTTGCCTCAAATTGCCATAAATCGTTTACAAATGGAACACAGCAACCCTAAGGACAATCATTGAACTCATTGCGAAAATGTGCCGAACTCTGTTGCAATGGTCTTGTACTTATCGCCATTATACAGTAGCGAATTTTAAAAAAGAGTATTTGGCATGTTTAACTCGCATTTATCTGTTTAACCAGTTAACTGTTTCAACGCACAAGTTAAGAGCTGACGAGTATACTCCTCCATCACAAAGTTTATTTAACATGGCATATAAATTACAAATTCGTGCTTTTTACCCATGTCGAATATACTCGTCATAATTCAAAGTTTTTCAGTTTTTTTCATGACGAATAAATTCGTCAAAAACAGCTAACTCATTAATTATCACTCAGAAATCAAATATTAAACGTTTTTTTGTTTTTAGATAGTACTTAACGTTGACCGCAGGCTTGAAACTGTTGCGGAGAGCCACCAATCCGTTCGTAAGTGGCCAAACGAGCGGTATAACGAAAAATGCGTGGTAAGAACTATGAATTCTTCGTCCATCCGCAATGATATTGCCTTATATCTCCGTCGACGGACCTGACCCCTGTTTTTTGTCAACGGAACAATGAACGTGTACAGAGGGGTCATCGATATAACGCTTTTAATGTAATTATTTAAAATCTTGTAACCTTTCTGATACCTTTATGCACCCTATGTGCACCCTACCACACTACCCGGTCAATAAAAAACATTTTTAGCACCCATAATATTCTAGTTTTTCTTTGGCCAGGTAATTATCCCAATGGAATTGAAAACATTTGGAGTCTAATCAAATCAAAAGTTTATTCCTTTCCTAATCCTGTGCTAATATTTTCCTTTAAGATATTACAGATGTGTAGAAAGAAAGAAATTATATAGCAATGCTATGAAAGCATACCAGAACGAATAAGTGCAGTTATTAGTGGTAATGGTAGTCCTACTAAGTATTAAGATATTTTTAAAATATGTTGTTCAATGAAACAATTATCAAAAAACTAATCTTCTTTTCTTATAATTTATGTTTCCTTCATGTTTTACCAATAAGAAAAGAACAAATTTCAAGCAAATTCTGAGTGGTACTAATTCGAAGAATAGGGGCTGAGGGTAGGAGAATTTTTATATAATTATAGAGCCTGTAAATAAAATAATCGCTATGAAGAAAAATTGATTTCCAACTAAAATTTGAATTTTCCTTTATTTGATAGAAAATATTGTGAAGTTTGTTTATGTGGACTGTAAAAGACTGAAGTAGCACTAGGACTTTAAAGTCCTTTAAATAGCATGCGACTGTTTTTCTTTTTACGGGCTTTCTTATACAGAAACAATTTAATTAAAAGCTTATTTTTTCTGAATTTTAAGAATATTTGTTGCCTAAATTAAGGAAATTGTATTCCACTTCGGTTTTTCTCTGGAGTATCGATTTTATGTACTATGAAAAATCTAATGGAAAAATTTATCAGTACCCACCCCGTGAAAATTGTGAATGGAGGTGATTTTCATAATTCACACTCAATGTCCCCGAAAATTAGCATACGTGTTACTCCGACCATTTGGAGCACGACATCATCGAAATCATCAGTGATTTTAATAAAATTCATGTTTTTCCTTGAACATTGCAGCGCGAGACGAGCATCCGCCAAGGTTGCAAATTTTTTCCTAAAAAAATTCGACACGCTTTCCGCCACTGAATAAAATGCGCTCTAAAAAGCAAGACATCATCGTGCAGCGTGCGAGACACGTGCCACCCCGGGGAGCAGAGTTGCTTCATATCGCGCATAATTTCCATAAAACAAATTTTATTTTTTATTTTTTGCAAAATCAAGGCACACATGGTGGCGACAATCCAGTGGTTGAGCGAAATACAGAAAACCGATTAAATAATAATTAGTAATTTTTTTTTTTTTTTGGATTGCGGAAGGCGAGGAGCGGTCACCCAGGATTTGTTGCCGCAAACATGCCGCGGGCTGTGATCCTCCACCCCCGCTGCGCTAATTCATTCACCGCCCGCAAACAATTTGTGCGAACATCGCATTTGTTTTTTTTTTTTTTATTATTTTCGCTTTTTCGCAACCCCATAGCCTACGGTCCGATAGTCCGAAAAATGGGCAAAATAAGGGAAACAGGAGCTGGTACCCATTTAAATTAGAATTTGTTTGGAAGTGACGGCGTTTTGTTCTCAGGTGTGACGAAGCGACGAACGATTGTGCAACGTACGCCGGGCCACGGATGAATTTAGGCCATCGACGTTTCCTGCTCCGCTTTGGTTATTTTTAGTGCAAACTTTTCCATTACTTGAGCTGGCTTTTCTGTTTTTTTTTTCGTATTGTATAGAATAATAACACTTTTGTGTCATGGTACACCATTAAGAAATTAAATAGAATGGATTTTATGGGATCAGTGTGCCGAGGCTGGTTGCTGGCCCTGCTCGAACCAGCCGCCTGCCTCGCCCGCTGCTAATTTTCGGGGTAATTTTTGATGATAGTAGTTCGTCGTAACTACTTTTTAATTGAGAACGATTACGCCGGCCTTCGGTGTAATGCCCGATGAATTGTGGTATTATGGGCTTTAGGGCTACTCGAGGAAGAAGCAGCGTTTCTGCCACTATTCAATGAGTGAATTAGGCTAATGCGGCTCCAGTAACACCGTAGATAAGAAGATTTGATGGATTTTGGTCGGCTCGATCAATCTGAGACCGCTTTAACCCCTTTTCGTATGAATAAAATCGACAAAATGCCAAAATCCACCACCACATTTTGTATCACAGACTACCATATAAGAGCCGCGGCAAATTAGGGTGGACTGTAGTAATAAAACGGACTAAACTATAATTGAATCGGATATTTCAAACATCACACAAGTCATATAAATCAATAAAAACTGTGTTATTCTGTGTAAATGACTCGTAATATTCATAGTTGATTCGAAATTGTAACCACGCTAATGAGAATCGTAATTTCAGGCATAGGAGTTAAGTGCAGTGTTAATGCCATCAGTTTTAGTTAAATTAGTTACTAGAAACTTTATAATCCTTACAAATATTACAAATAAGCAAAATCAGACAAGTACGCTGAATGCCTAACTAAAAATTGTATTTTTATAACTGCCTGTTTATCTGTCTCTCGAAAACTTTAAGGGTTTCAATCTTATTAACCTCTTCCGTTCGAAATTAAATCACAGAAGCCCCTGACTATCTCGTCCAAATAAATTTAAAGCGAGCTTTTACCCTTTTACTTTACTTTACTTTACTTAATTGTGTTTAAAAAATGAATATAGTCACAATATTTAGATAGTTAGAAATGAAAATAAATTCGTTTTAGAAATAGAAAAAAAATATAAAAAATAACACCCCATCTTGCCCCAACCAAGATGGGCTATCGCTATAACGTAATATGCGTTTTACTCTTTCAATTTTACATTACAATTAAATTTTGATCCGAAAAAGTAAGATGGGATAAGTAGAATCTTGCCTTTATGTACCTATAACCCTCTTGCCCCTCCTTATGGTTCTAATCGAAAGTTGATATACCGAAAATTGTTTATAAATGTTGTTAAAAATCAATTCTTATTTTAATATCTTATTTGTATTACTATGAAAGCAACGACCGGAAACTAATACAATAATCACGCTACAAATTCAAAACCAAAGCTATGCTCATAATTCAATATCATTCTCAACATTAAAATGGGTAAATTGGCTACTTATACTATCGATTGCTTAATTCTTTTATTGTTGGAAATTATATAGGTACCCCACCTTAACTACTTACTACTATCCCACCTTACCACACTCTACCTGACTACTACTCTACTGAGTTCTACTGTACGTTGCACTAAAACAACGTATAGGAGGCGTGAAATCCTTTCTGATTCTGAGATTAGATTCATATGGCGTGTGACATGTAATCAAAGTAATACTCGTAAAAGTAACGATGCCATGGTCCAAATTCCCACAAAAGGAACCTCAAATCATGCCGCCTAAATTAGTGTAAGAAGTTCATTTTTAACTTTATTTCATCTTTAAAAATTAATACACAAAGGTCTTTCGAGAGTTTCTCGCGTGAAAATAAGAAGCGGGTCTAATACACATCTATGGGTCCAACAGAGGCCCATATCAGGCCGAAAATTTTATTTGAATTTAACACAACGCCTGTATGAGGTTTCAAATTTTTATAGAATAAACTGAATATTAACACTACCCCTATATTAGGCATACCACGTACTTTTATAACAAAACATACCACGATGTAACTCTGAGTCACTTATGAGAATCATGCGAATTTTGTTTATAGTTTAAATTCATTTATATTTTGGTTTTAATTGTTAAATTAAAATAAAAGCCTAAAAAGAATGTTTCGGAAATGCAATATGAAATTATTTAAAGTTCAAATATGACTCAGTGTCACATCGTTGTAGGATTAGAGTTAGAACTGTGTTAATGTTTTTTTAAAGTATATAGGCAAGTACATACCCAGATTTTAAAAACAAATATCTTATGAATTTGTTCATTTAAAATCTGTTCGATTAATGGACAGAACTGATATGTATTTCATTTAAATGTCGGTCAAACAAATAATCGCAATTGGTGCGTAAAGAATAATTTAGAAATTTTATATTATATAAAACTAAAGGCTGGGATTTAGAAAAATGTTGCTGAAAAAAATTTCGAACTCTATGGGGGAGGCTGTGGAGTATTTGTTATTGTGCTCCAGCTTCTTTGCAACCGCAAAAGATAAATGAACAGAACGCCACTTGACATCGACGCTAATTACTCCTTGACACTTTTACCACAAGTTCTATTCTGATAAAAATGTGAAGTTCTCTGTCAACACATTTGACACAATTTTAACCATTCATAAGCGGGAGGGAAGGGGTATTCACCGTGCACCCGGTTGTTTACAAAAAAAAAAAAAAATAATAAAAAATGCATCACATTGGAAGGGAACGGCAGCTAATCGGCCCCCATACCGTGGAAACGCAATCAAAAGCGGTGCACTGGTGCAATGTTACAGCAGGAGAAGGTGTTTGGTATTTTTTTTTTTTTTCAAATGTATCGCGAAAGTGTTCGCAAAAGTGGTTGTGGTTAAAATTTTCCTCATGGAAAATATGCGAAAGGCTCAATTCGCACGATAAGTGCAACGCTGATCACTTGTCGCTTTTCATTTCTTCAGGTGAAGGTTTGAAATCGTTAGCGTTTTCAATGAAAAGAATCGCAAAGTATTTAAAGTGAACACACTTTCTAAATTTCTATAGGCTAAGTTACTTTTACTTTGAAATTTCATTCAAATTTAAAATTTTTTAATGGGCTTTTATAGTTGTTGCCTTTTTTATTGCAAAATCAGACGATCGTTAAGAGTAAAATTAAAATAAATTTATAGGTGTAAGCAACGATTTACATAATATTTGTTTATTTATAAAGAGGAGGCTAGCCGTATGATGGGTACTTCAAACAAAGCGGTCTTTTGTACCAATACCCCACTAATGAAGTAGACGATCCCCTACTCTAAAGAAAGCTAGAAGGTATCTCAAAAGAGCTTCAGACTTCAGACGAGCTCAGTAACTTCTTGCTAAAAGTTCCCCTTCCCGTTCTTGCTAGGCTGGGCAGTCACACAAGATGTGACCTGTGGTTTCCTCGTCCTCTAGACATTTCGTCTCAACTAACAGACCTATTTTAAGTAGGTGATAACCCGTAGTAGCCAAATAAGCAACCCACCAGCACTCTGAGATCGCTTTTACTCAGGGTGGTGGTGTTGGAGTAAACATTTCGTTTAAGATTCTCTTTGCCTTGCCGTAACCCCGGAGCATTGTCCCACTATAAGGTTTGCTGGCTTTCCACCAAAGCTTTGGTCCAGGACCAGTACTGCAGTAGGGTTTAGGGCCCTTCATATACCTAGATGATAATCCCTCTCTAGCCAATTCATCGGCGAGTGCCCCTTATTTATAGATGTGTAAGGTTCAAATTTTGAAAATGTTTACTTACATATCTATCAAAAGCGTCATAATGCTTAATTATATTTAATAAAATTTCTTCAAGTTAAGCATAGACCCATAGGGAAAACACTTTTGAGAGAAATCCAGTGCAAAATTAGCAATAAAAGATGCAAAGACAATTTTAATTGTAATTCAGAACCACTAAAATCTTCACGGAATGCTTTGAATACTTCACAGATATTTCACTTACCTATATTAAAGTTATTTTTCAAAGAGAATTAAAACAAAGCAAAATAACTTGGGAAGAGCGCAAGTTAGGAGCAATTCCATAAAACAAATTCCATTCACAAAACGAAGACATCTCGTCTCTAATCGAATTTCATAGGAAGAGTATGTTCATGAAAAGATGCGCAGCAGTGACGACGAAACGAGAAAAGCACAATCAATCGCAATTGTCTAGAGTTTTCCTCCAAAAGACAAACATTCGCTTCTCAAAGTCGTTTGCTTCTTTCGAATTATGTTTGTTGAATTTTCTCCTGTTTTTTTTCTGTTTTTTTTTTTTTTTTTGTTGTTGTATTTTTTCATGCTTCGCATCCTTTTGTGCTGAGCCCTCAGGCAAGCGGACTTAAATAAATTGTGATCCTTGTTGTCCTAGAAAAGTTTTCTGCCAACGAGGACGCAAAATTAATTTCGCACCCAATTATCAGTGAAAACTTTTCTGAGCCTCTCTCACCAACCACAGAAAATGTTTAACTAGTGTTCGAATGAATGTTTTATGGAGTTGCGACCCAAAACTGGATAATTTTGTAGAATTAAATAGTTTAAGCGAAATTATGCAATTGTTGCACTAAAAACGCAATTCCTATTGAGTCCGCTTTATTTCGTGTCCTTGCACTACTTGGATTTTGATTTAACTAAAAATAAGGGAGAAATATTCGTAATTTAAAAGTCGATATATCTAGCATTACAACCCATTTTCTAAATTCGAACTCTATTTCTATTCGGACTCTATTCTTAACTCCGTCGATTACCTAAAATGTGCAATATTTTCGCAATTTATAGTACAATTGTAAAAATTTTAATTCAGAGCAAACATTTGTGGGATAGAGGAGAATCAAAAGCGTAAGTAATAAATTTTCTTTCTTCCTTGTTTCTGATGAAAAGCAACTGAAATCTAAAACAAAGTTCATATAAACATCGATTTCATACTTTCCGATTTCAGTTCAACGTTTAAAATAGTTCCACAGTGTTACTTTAAGTTCAAGTTAAGCATACAACCTCGTTTAAACTCAGATTATCTTTAAATAATAAGCAAACTTTATAAAATTTGTATTTGAAAGTTAAGATCCCTGTGTAAAAGGTTCGAATCCGAAAAATAATAAAAAGCGAACTGCTTAATTTTTGAATTTGTATAAATAACGTCAATTAAATTTGGCAGCGTAATTTTGTATTTTGTTAAAGGTGTCGGTTGTGAAACAATCACAACCTTTTTTGTTTTGGAAATGAATGTCTATTAGAAGACCAATTTCTTGTAATTTTAAATCATAGTTCAAAGTCTATCAGAATTTCGATTTTGTTATTAACCCCCGACGGAGAAAACAGTGTTATAAGCTTGAAGCCTTTGTTTGGTAAGCGCTGTGTCTGTCTTATGACATTGCGTTTTAGTTCAAAGTTTAATCGAATTTAGGTAATGCGTTTCCAAAATTTTCAGATTTCACCAGAGCAGGGACCTCGAGCTCTGTTGCAGCTTAAGACTTAGAGTTTAAGCTCAAACATTTATAAGGTAATTCCCCCCATAAAAAGAAACGCCATTCCCGCCAATTTTAACAAACCTTAGACACAAACACTATTGGTGGGAATAGCTTTTCTTTGATGTCATAGGTAGTTATTATAGTTAGTTTTATACCTAGTTACTGAAATAAATGCCAACATATACTTTAGTCTTACATCTGGGTTGTAATTATATAGAGGTCCCCAATACCGAACACGTATTTAATATTTACTGAAATGTTCGCATTAAAAAGTAGTCGTAGTTATTCCCTAAAAATTCAAAAAATTTTTATGTTTAAGCTAATTTTCCATCTTGTCTGCTTATCGCATGGGGAGCACCGGAAAATTTACACTCGACGCAATTTTGGGACGGAACCAAAAAAGGGGTAAACCGAGTGACCCGAGCAAATTCATGGCAAAGTATTAGACAGAGTTTAGCAACACCGTCGTTATCTACTCCAGTTAACTTGTCAGAGTACGTAAAATGTTCATAAATTCCTTGTTCCCCCTTCCCGACAACCGAACGTGCACCGAGTGCCAGCGTCAACGGTTCGAAGAGAACGCGCCCCAAAACATTACGGGGGGCCGCAGGACCAGAACGTTCGGAGCTGCCAACTTAAAATAAAACTCAGCGGGAAGTAATAAAAAGTCTCATTTATCTTTCAAGCAATAATGCGTTCACATCAACAATAACCAGCGAGACATTATACAAATGAGAAGTCCTTCATAAGTATTCTGCAGCCCATGGAATCCTGAGGGCTGCTCACATTCGCCCGGGCGGCAATAGCTTTATTTGATGGGGTGCTTGTCTCCTTTCACCTGTCGTCAGTGGGAGCCAGCTCCACACTGCCGCCCGAAACCATTTCCATCGTCATCGTCATCGCCATCGCCGGAGTCCTGCGGGCCACGGTTGCTCGGTTTGAAATTTCCTCGAAAGAGGATCCGACCCGGCCCCAGCACGGCAAGTGCAAACCCGGCGATGTACGCAACTTCATTCCTTTTTTTTTTTTTTGTAAAGAAAATAGGCACAAAATATTTTCGTCTTCAGCTCCCTTCATCCGTTTTATGGATTGCCCTTAGTCATGAAGAAGTAATTTGTTGATCCATTTTTATGGTAATTATTGGTTGCTTTTGCCAGATTTATGCCCATGTTCTCCAAGCTGCCTTGACTATTCTCGTTATTGCCGCGAGCGACCCTCAAGATTTTCAGATTTATCCCCAAGTTCCCCCCCCCCCCTCCCCGCGTGCGGCCACAGCCTTAGAGATAGAACAGCCTCAACAGTTTTGCCACAATTTTACTATCGAATAGGGCTTCTCTCCGCCGGAGCATAGAATCGCGCACAGGAACCACATTAACATAATATGAGGTATGGCGGAGTCGTTAATTACCCACAAAGTACGCGTTATTTGAAAATGAGTCATAAATTCGATGGAAGGTATTTTACTTGTGTTGCTGGCGGCAAGTTTCTCCTTCGTGTGTGACCGCGGAGTAGGGGGAAGCCACTACTTCTAAATTAATATCTTTACAAAATCGATAAAGTCAGTGCCGATTTACTGCGGAAGTATTTAAAATTGTTTTGATAGTTTTAATCCCAGAATAGGTCAAGTAAATTTATGTTATCAAAATTACACTTTCAAAATGTTTCACACCTCACACTATCGTACAAGTAGTTTTTTTAACTAAATCAGTGAAAATAACTTTCCTGTTACGTTATCTATAGTAAAAAATAAATGAATACCTCCAAAAACATAAAAGTTAGCAACACTATGCCATTCAGTACAAAACAAACCTAGAAATATTATTAGAAAAGTATTAACTGAACGAGAGAGACATATTGAGGGAAATTAAAAAGCAAATTTATTAGAAGTAACTGAAAAGACTGTATGTGCTGAAACCATTCGGAGTTTTTGAACATTTAGGTATACGAGTACTAGGAGAACTGCAAGGAGAAAACCATTCATTAGCAAAGTCAATCGGGGAAAACGAGTAACAATTCGTAAAGGACTACTTTACTAAGAATTTAAGCTTTTGGGAAAATGTTTTATTTACTAACGAATGTAAATTTAATGTGTTTCAGTCAGATGGGAGACAGAAAGTATGGTGAAAGGTAAACAGAAGTCTTAATAAAGAAAACTTAGCACCTACTGTTAAATATGAAGACAGAAATTCACGCTTGAGGTTATTCTATAAATTGTCCCAGAGTTTGAGAAACACCCCCACAATCACCAGACATTAATCCAATAGAAAATCTATAGTTTCATTTGAAAAGACAGCTTCAAAATCATACATTTATTAATGTTAAACAGTTAAAAGACATTTTAAAAAGAGAGTGGCGCCCAAATTTCACGCGAAAACTAGTAGAGTTAATGTCAAATTGAAGCAGAAAGGACTTTAAGTTATAAAGGACTGCAAAGTATTAAATGCCAATAGTTTTAAAAGTACTATTAAATCCTATAAAAATTAGTTTGTATGAATATAAATGTGAGATGCGATAAGAGTGTATTAAAGTCACTAGTGAATCTCAAATTTTGATTTCACTATTCACCTTATTGAATTTATCGAAACTTTTTTAATACGTTGAACTCGGGGTACTTTTTCGACGTCCATATAATGGGCAAGAAAGATATGATAAGTTGTTTATTCTTCTGGAGGTACATGTTTGATTCACTGCTTGTTTAGGTTATCAGTGATCAATATAAAGTATGCTTTTAAAAATATAATTAGAAACATATGTTAACCAACGATGTTCCACGCCGCCAGAGAAAGAAAACTAATTGTGGACCACCAGTAGTTCACGCCGCCAGATAAGAGCAATGCATGTGGACCATCGGAGGTACACGCCGGTTTGAACGTGTTAAATATCAATAATTTTTGGATGAAAATAAAGATAAGTTGACACTCATCTTAGAAAACTAAACTTTGCCTTTAACTTTAATTTTCTAACTAGTATTTTAGAAAATTAAGAAACTATGAGATTAAAGTTGGGCCGTATACTGCAATTAGGTTCTATCTAACAAATTTCAGAAAATTCGATTTTGAATATTTTTAATCTCATTTTTCTCGCACAGTAGCAGTAACCAATCATACTCTTCGTTTCGATAAAATCATTAATTCAACAAGTTATCAGACAACCCTAAAACAGTTGGAATATATAAATAAAACTATCAAATTTATATCCCCTTTATGCAGAATCTCTAACCGATCCATTTAAGAAGAAACCGATAAACTTTGCTTTTATACGAAATTGCCGCAAGGCAAGATGTTATTATCATCGGCAACAAAAGATGTTGAAAGCTTAAAATTAAATTTTCCACAGCTTGGCGGGATGTTGTAGTTTTTCTTTCCCATAGACTCTTTACAGCAACTCCGACCGCTTTTATATTATCCCATCATTCCCTTTAGCCGAACTAGCCGACCGTCGTACCCAGGCTTGATATCTATTTTCCGGTCGCTAATTGCAGCCCGACTAAAATTTTAATTTCATTTTCCGGTACTTCCCAATTCACACAAACTTTTCCCCAGCCATTAAAATGAAAGTTTTTCGTCGAGACCGGAGCCAACATCATAGCAGAACCGCCGCCGCCGTCTATATCATCGTAAATAATTTCCTTGCACCCCTCTCAGACTCGTTCCCATAAATTTTTAAACTTAAAAAGTTAACAATTTTTAGCACAAACTAAATTACGATAATGGCAACATGTTTTTCGTTGAGGATGAACTCGACAGCCACCGCCCCTTGTTAATGTTACCGGGAGTTTGGTCCCCTTTTAGATGATGCTAAAGATGATTCTGCTGATAGTGCTCCATGTTTTATCGTTTTATGCTTACTTAAGACGTCAAAGTGAATTGATTGCTTTGATTATTGTTTCGTCGCCAAACTCTAATTTTGACTACTTTACATGTTGTAGAATTTTGTGTTGATTCCTCGCTTTCCAAGAACCCTTTGGCAAACTTATTTGCTTTGAATAAAGAGTTTCATCTACTCGTTCGAGACTCTGTATAATGCGATTTTGTGAAGCTGTTGTTTTTCCGATGTAAACTCTCAAAAGATAAAATGCTTAATGAAATGTCTGTTTAAGTGATGTTAGTTTGTTTTTTATATAAAATAAGTTTAATTTCCTGGTAGTATCTTTAATTTTCTGTTTGTAATTGATTTGCTTGAGAAAAAGTTAAGTTTTTAATAACATGAAATATTTTAGTCATATCAAACATTTAACACATCTCCCACTAACATAATAATGCACCTATTTTTTATGTTTAACATATTTTAAGGCGGTGTGATAGTCTAAAAATTTTCAAAATTTACAAAGATATAACAATTTGAATATGGTAGATCAAGATATCTCGACAACCACTAGACAGACCATTCTGAAGTTTCAATTGCTATTTCTTAACATAACTATCTCGTCTTTAATTGAATTTTCGATAAAAATTGTTAAATTTTCTTCAAATAAAATTAAATTAACTCATAAAATGATCACCCTACATTTTGTTTTTTCTTATAACACCATTTAGAGGGATGTAGTGATTACTGTACCACAATACGCTTCTTTTGAAGACCCTTTAGAAGATCATCTGCAACAACTAGAATTATTTATACTTATTGCTGAAAAGTTTACTATCATTTGTAGAAAACATATTCTGTCACATATGTAAAAAGATTTTTTTTAAATATATAAACATAAATTTAAATTAAATTCCTAAAGAAACTCTTTTGTGGGAGCTCTGAAATAATACAACGTAAGTATACAATGGCATACCCATACAAAAACGCATACCCATATCAAAATTTGCCTTCTTTTTCGCTCATAATAAGAACAGATTTTCAGCAGTATGTTGTGGATTTGAATTATTGTCAAATACATTTTTAAGATATTTCTCAATGTTAATGACTAAAACCCATAAATTAATTACATCAAAAATTAATAAATATTTCGTTTTATATCTGAAGTCCCTTAAAAAGCAAACATTTATTACAATTTCCCCCGTTTTCCTACGTTTTTTGCAGAAATATTGTTATTAAATTATGAGAAATTGTATTTTAGAATCCCATATTGCGAATTCTTCTTATTTTATGCATTATTTATCCGTGAATATTACACAAAAATCAATAAAATACATACGGGTCATAATACCACAAATGAATTCGA
Organism: Philonicus albiceps; assembly: GCA_963969385.1. NCBI lineage: Eukaryota > Metazoa > Arthropoda > Insecta > Diptera > Asilidae > Philonicus > Philonicus albiceps. The sequence continues at coordinate 73,327,377 of OZ017772.1, read as the reverse complement.
ATTTATTTGTAATGTTATTTTAAATAGTATAAAACAAAAAGCCATTTGTATACGTTTTTAATCAAGACAAATCTAAACGTAAAGAGTTTTGGCTTTTAAATTTCCGGACTAGAATTCCTCTTATTCCTACATTATGCGGTGTCCAACACTCTTTTTATAGATCATGTCCTTGCATTATTGTGTTCTGAAAAACATCTATGCAAAGCGAACTGTCTCGTTGTTCCCTTGGAACATAAACAAAACTTTCGTAGTATCCCATAAATCTTAGAAATCTAAAAAGTCAGCAGCACTAGGGACCCAGGAGTAGAGTGTTGCTTTTTCCCTCGGAAGAAAACCGATTTCCGTTTGCATTCCTAAATCAAAGGACAACTTTCCACTTTCCGCAGAAGATTATATTTTACCCTGGTCGGATGGTAGACCCGAGTCAAAATCAAAACGGGAGAAATGTGATCAAGAGGGGTGCAGAGAGGGTGGGGGAGAAAAAAAAATCAATATTTGATACTGAATTTCGATATTTCCAAAAGCATGAAATATTTTCCTTGCATACGGGTAAGCCACCGCCGGGGGAGAAACTCTGTCCAGATTTATGGAACAACATAAGAAGTTTCCTACATGCCTGGCTATCTACAGGACCGCAGGATCAGCGGCAGTAACAAGAAACGTTGGCGTTCCCCGAAGAAGCGACCGGGAAAAACTTCTTGAGGAGCTGTGAAACAAACCATTTACTGGAACTGAATGGCATTCTTTTTTTTTCGCCCCGGGCGGAGCTCCAGCCCGGCGTGCACTTGTGCGAGTAGATTGCCAATAGTTTATTCACACCAATTAAACTTCAATATCGAATGATAAATGGCATGTCAAATGGAATTTATAACTTGTGCTGGTTGAAGCACCACCGGCCTGCTCCGGACCAATGGCACAGCAACAGTAGAGCGCCAGCATCAACCCCTTGAACGCTTCTTAGCGAAAAGGAAGTGGTTATAAGAAAGCGATGTACACACTTAGCCCGACTCTAGAAATCCCAACTTGTACTTTTTTTTTCCAAACTCTTTCGAGTGAAGCAATTTACACCCGCCCCAATTCAGGGCCGTCCTCCAAAACCACTGGTAAACTTTTTCGATTCATTTCTGATTTCTGAGCCGCACCCCACGGTGTCCCGGTCGTTGGTTCAATTTGTTTCGCGGTGACGGCCCCCTACCCCAATCGACCCCGAAACTGAAGAAAACTCCGGATTTCACCTGAAGCGGTTGATAAATTCCACCGGGAACCTTATAGGTTTTCGGATTTTAACTAGAGTGCAGGCCTCATTGATCCCCGGGATTAGATATATGTACATATATACCAAATATATATGTACATTTATTTATTTATTTTTTCCTCTCAAGACCCTATGTTTGCGAGTGGCCCTAACACCCCTCACCCATGCCAAACAACAGCTGAAATTAAATCGCAAGTACCTACCTTTCTAGCCCTCACACCTTCATCTGGCGGGAGTTTTTTGGGCGCAGATTTTGTTTGGTTAGGGAAAATCACTGATTGGGTCATGAAATAAATAACTCGCAATTAAAAGTTGTAATTCTATTTTCAACGGAGGCAACTTAAAGGATTCGATTTCATTTAAAGCGCCCCGCGGCCAGTAATTATTAAAAGGGTTGCAATTTTCCCGGAAATCCGTTCGCACCCGCGATAGAGCGGTCCCAGAATCATGCCCCGACTAGTCCTTCTCCTGCTCCTCCATCCCCCCCGCAAAAATCACAGCCATTATAAGATATTTTGTATTCTGTTTACGGGCATCCTTCCCCCTGTATTTCCAGAGTCCCTTTACAACGTATCCAAATTCGATGAGTGGTGAGGTCTCTTGCAGGGCATGAGTCTCTGCCGAGAGGCGCGAATGGACCATTTCCGAGAAGTGGAAATCTCCGCAGGGGCAGCTGAAAGATTGCGAATGCCCGGACGATGAGCATCATCCCTGGAAGGTTAATTTCGATTCGCGAACTTTAAATTAAGAAAGTTTAGAAGGGAAATACCATAACATAAAGTTCCGGGGCGCACAAGAAGCATACCCTGCTTATAATTTCTCTGTAGCAAGTTATGATGTATGTGACATTCTCAGGCGAATTCGAGGTCTGGTGAATGCATGGCACTAAGATTTTCCAAAGGCAGATTCGGAAACTTCATCAGATGCATACTGCACTTTCACACTTGCTTAGTTGCGCTTAGTTCTGGCACACTTGAAGCATTAAGCAGGCAGCTATGGAACGTGGGCTCTGGAACTCTGACAAGCTATCTTTAGTTCGGGACTAATTTGGTTCTAATGAATAATTTTCGAGTGGGAAATGAGAATTTTAATGGGTTGCCATTAGTTTCACTATTCTTACCATCCAACGAAAATAGGTAGGCCTAATAAGTACACTGTACGCATATTTAAACTTAATGGGGTTGAATACAAAAAGAAGACAAATAAGATTTTTTTTTTGAAAATATTTTTAAAGAAATGCTTATACATGATACACAAGTGGAGAAAAACAACCAAGCCTTATTACGTTTTTTCAGTGTCGCGTTTTTGATGTCCTCATTCAAATTTTTCTATTAAGAAAACTATTAACTATTATGCTTAATTAATTAATCCTCTTTTAAATTGTAATAATAAAAAGAAGCATTGAGAAGAATAAATTAATAAATGACTGAATATCTTTCTTGATACATCCAAACATAGAGTTTTATATTAAACAATAATTTTAAATTCAAATTTGTGAATTACAAAAAATTGATTAAAAATATTCAAACCCTTGCCAAACTCTAGCTAAATAAATTAGAATAAATAAGAATTTTGAGTTGCCTACCGATAAATGAGCTCCTACTATTTTTGCAAAATGATAAACGTTATTTTCTAAAGAAATCTAAGCATAATGATCTCAAACAAACGAATCAAATAAGAAAAACCACGTACGAGCACTAAAATAACATCAGATATGAAGACTCAGTCTCACTATTAAATATTTAAGGTTTATTCGTATGTATTATATAAAGTAAGATACTAATCCTCATTTTCACATTACGTGCTGTACACGAGTACGTTTTATGTCAATATTTGTGTTACGTATTAAACGTTATAACCAATCGTTTTATTTTTAAGGTGATTGAATTTTTAATCGAATGAGCCAATTCTGTTTTAAGTTAATTACAATTTTAATGGACTCGAAAGCAGATTGATTGGAAAATTAGTGGAATCCATAGTATCAAAGTTTAAGCCGAATCAATGTGTGCTTGTTACATGCTAATTAGGTATATATTTTGTTAATATAGCTAATTAATTATCTGCAATTCTATAAAAGGAAAAAGTTATTTTGATTTTAATCTGTGATATGATGAAGCCTAAAGCTGTAATTGAATAATTCAGAATAAAAATCATAATTAACGATATCATTCATATTATTTTATAATATCATAATAATTTTCAGAGTTTATGATTCTAGCTTTAATTTGGGATGAGAGTTAATCAAATTTGTAGAAGATTAACATTAAAAAAGTAGATATGCACTCTAAAAAATTGTTGTTTCCCTTTTCAATAATTTAAAGTAACTAATCGCCTATAATTATTGTAGTAAACTTCAACAGGCAACCGGATTTAAAATTCGTTTAAAATTACTATTTCCTGAAAAACCAGGGAACAGGGCTTGATCTTGTGACTTTCATGTTTATCCTTTGCTGCTCTAACCAAGTAAGATTTCTGTGGCCTTTGCTACCGACACTTTCTCAAGTAATTTTTCCACTGATGAGAAGTACCATCGAATTTCAATTTTAAACATTCTGTTATTTAAAATTAAGTAATTTCCAAATTTACAACACGATAGCATTTAAATGTTAATAAAATGTTGATATTTTCTTTACAATAGCCATCTACTACATTAATTGAGATAAAATTTAGTAAATGAAATTTATATTCCCCATATGAACTGTGTACCCGAGAGTGTCTTAATAAGCCTCTATAGAAGCTAGAATTAAGTTCTCTGTTCTATTAGTAATAAAGAAATAAAATTTAAATGGTATCAAACTTACTTCACAAATTAAAATGGATCTCAATCAATCAAAATTAAGAGTATGCAATCTATTCAGAGACCTACACAGAAAATGAGACATTTCTTCCTAGGGTTAAAAAGTAAATTTAAAGAATTAAATAAGTTGTTCTATTACATCAGTAAAATTTACAATGTTACTAAAAATAGTCAACTCTACTATTCTATAAGGTTATTTTGATATTGTAATTTTTATAATTTACTTATAAGCATTTGAATTTCTTTCACATTTAAGAATTTTAAATTAAATTAATAGTGATTATTTGAAATAGCTTTCACAACGTTTTTGAATTAGTTAAAATTAATAAACAATAATTGGCTGAAAATCATTGCTATAAATAGTTAATTTTACATTTGTTTATAGTAAAATCAACTATAGTTTTGTTTCAGTACAGTTATATGTATATGAGGTGTTTATTTTGAAAGTGGTATAATTCCAAAACGTTATTAAGCTGATTTTTCGATATTATTTTAATGTAAATTTGACCTTATGACATTTTGGACTTAGACTACTTTTAAATTAAACAGGTCATATACGAGTATATTGTAGGCAAATCCAATACGAGGTCTTCTGCTTATTTTACAATAATTTGTATTTAGAATGTCCTAATTATTTTACAATAGGACATTTGTGAACAAAACGATACATGACCGCACAGTTCAGAAATGCATTTAAAGATGCAATTATCCGTCCGGATCTATACCAGCCCAAAATGACAAAAGAAAGTATTGACCTCAGACAAGATGCTAAGAAACATTAGAATCTGAAGAAGTCCAGCCCATCCACACTTGTCCCAAGAAGAAGAGAACTTTCTTAAGACAGTGGTAGACATCTTGTTCCGCTACTCTAATTGATAAATAATTCCCATCTAAACCGAGAACAAGAAGGCAAGAGAGCATGCACTCGTCCTGACTAGTCTGCAAAAACTTGAACAACATCCCTTCGATGGGAGTTCGCAGAGTGTGGCACCTCCCCCGCGTGACTAGGACACCTCTGGCCCAGGCATGCTGGCAACCTCTCAAGCTTCCCCAAAAAAAAAAAAAGAAACAAAACTCTTAATCACACTTTTGCCTACCCCCTAAGCAATACGGCAAATTTCTTCGCAAGAACTTACCTAAATAGTAATCAATTAAATTCCGGCTTTTAGGGGTTGATGACTTTTTGCATTTGTCCAGTTTATATTGAATTTTACGCTTACTCCAGCACTATTCACTCAAACTGCACAAACACCGCGGCACTCGCAGGCATCTCGCCGCGGCGACGACCGACGGCGGGGTTGAAAGCAGCGAATGGGGCGAACCGTTTTTTTTCTTTTGCCGTGTGCACACCACACCGCCACACACGGCCACGGCTGCCAATTGTTACAACAAAAACACCACCACCACCCTAACTGTATTTCTTATGCGAAAGGGCGACATTCTCTGTCACCCTTGCTCCAGTAACAGCGGCGAAATTAAGTTAAGTGGATAAATCTCCCGCGTCTTTTAACAAAAGAACCCCCTCGGTGTTAGCTCAGTCAATTTTTCATTCAAAAAAAAAGAAAAAGAAAAAATGAATTAACGAAATGTAACACACGTCCTGCGGCCAATCGAAAGTGTAAACTACTTTAGCCCCACCACCTCCTCTTCAGCAACTGTCAATTGGTATGGATCACAAACTTTAATTGGCTAAAACAGGTCCTAGAATTGAACCTTGCGGCCATCCACTAAACGCTTCATTCGGTGCAGTTTGATACGAAAATCACTCGACATGTTTTTTTTGTTTTTTTTGTTTTTTGTTTGGCAAATTTAGCCGACATCGGTTAATGTACCGTTAACACAAATACTAGGGTTTATCACAATGGCGCGAGTTTTAGTCTTCAATCAGTTCTGGCAACACTCAAGCGACTTTTTCGGCAATTATCACCACTGGAAAATTTATTTTCTGCGTAAAATCGCTTACACCTTCATCACTCGGAGCGATGGTGAAAAAAATTAGCGTCAGGGTGCAGACTGTCGTGCCGCTGCGGCCCTCCTAATCTGCTACTGGGGTCGCCTCCATATTGGCTCTTGGGCTGAGAGGGGAGCTTTCGAGGAAGCACAATCACCGAATGCTAGAAAAAGGCAATTCCAACCCCCCATAGAGTGTCTTTTGCGAGCCCCAATTCTATCCGACTTTTACCACTTTATTTTCCATTCTACTCAAACTTGCACCAGGCGAACCGGAGAATTTTGGGAGTGAAAAACCACCAACTCCTCAAAAGAAGTACCGTCTTTCTGTGGGGGTGCTTCATTTAATTTTTTTTTTCACACACAAAATGTATCTTCATCACAACTGCGGTCGCAATTAACAAAATTTCGTTCAAACAAAACCCATTCTATGCCCCAATTGGGCATCAAATAAAACGGCAAAAAATTGTCCCATTGGTGAAACTTGGACAACTTCTCGAGAACGGGGGAATCAGTGTCTCGTAATATGACGGCCGACGACTGAATCATACTATGCCAGGCCGTGAGGGTGCACTTTTAACCGAACATCCACCTATCGTAGTATTCCGGCTATACAGGCTACCACGCACCCCCACACAATCGCACTACGGGTTGCTCTGCTCGGCAGGCTCGAAAAGGGGTGGTTTGTGAGGGTGGTTTCAATGCCTCTGTATCAAGCGTCCCACAATATTCTGCCACGAATCCTCGAACAAGGCAGAGGATTAGGTCACTTTCGGAAGGGTAGGACGTAATTCAGGGGTGGAATTTTTCAAGAGTTTTGCATTTACATTACAAAAATACACCTTGGGACAATTTTTTAAGAAAATTTGATTACTAATAGCTCTGTCTACCTTTAAATCCTAGTAGAAGTGTGACTCAACTAGCATTACTAACTGAGTATGCTTGAAGAGTTCTCATGGGCCCCAACCATAATATTTGTTTCTGAATAGCAAGAAGTTCAGCGTTTATGTTGATCTGGGATGTAGGGAAGAGCGAGGTAAGGTAAGCCAGGAAATTACCTTATGCACCTATGTTTTAGATAAAAGGTAAGCAATTTACCTTAGTAGTAGATACTAAATCTTTTTATTTGAATTTCATTTCATTCCTCTGTGAGAGCCACTTTACCTCTACTCAGCTTATCAAAGGATCTATACTTAATTTTCTAAATTATGTTTGCTGAACTCAAAATCAAATTCCAGCCTGAATATGTCCAATCACAATATTACCACAGCAAGTCACCTAAATATACAGTGAAAGAAAAACATACATTCCGCTTGCTAAGGTCGCACAAATCTAAGGCAAAAGTCTACTTTTAATTGTGAACTCAATGACAAGATCAATTTAAACCATGATCAGCATATAGCTGAAAATATTCACCTAATTCTATACCTCTTTGGCGTTAGAATTTAGTATCTTTGTGGATCTTTTGCTAAAATTATATCATATCGATTTAAAAAAGTTTTATCATCAAAACCACTCAGACAGCTAGGCACTGGTATAAGAGTAATATCTGTTTTTCAAGATCGTGATACTCGGTTAGCTCCAGATGGGAGGGTTTCATACCCAACTTGAGGTACGATAAATTTACAACTCGAGTCACAAACAAATTCTCTTCAAGTTCTTTAGAAACTATAAAAGAAAAAACGGCGAACAAGAAACAAACCTTAAATGTGATGTTTTCTATAAATAAAAAATATTGTCTCGCAACCGAAATCGCTGGTATCAGCCAGTAGTTCTACGAGTATAAAATAATTTGGCGGTAAATTTTTAAATGAAAACCGTTCCTTAAGCGTTCCATAAACTCAAACCGACCTAAAAGGAAATTTTGTTCTTACAGGCTTAAATTGCCCGTAACTGTTTCCGAATCAACCCCTCAGGAATATGGCCCCTTAACTTCCTAATTTCCCTTATTTTACAACATGGCAGGGTTCCATTTGAATCAACCAACACATAGATAATAGCTCCCCTACTATTCCTCGTATATTCTGCTCCAGAGCGGCTCATGTAGGGTGAACTACAGCTAGTTAATACACACACACACACATACACCTGAAACTGGTAAATAAATCGATTTTACGCAAGGAACGTAAAGGAAAGCGGCGGTTACCAACACAACTACCCCCACCAGCTAAAGTCCGGTGTGTGTGTTGGTGCACGCCTATTGTACAAATATTCGAAGCGGAATGGTTCAAAGGGGATGACAGAATGCGTTCGGACGTGTGGAAGTTGTAAAGGATACTATAGATACGATATTAAGACGGGAAGGATATAGGGAACACAAGAACTTTTCATCGAGCACGCCATAAGCAGATCAAGTGGTCTTAGTGGGTGAAGACATGTACGGAAGAGAGACATCTCATGGTGAAGGGATCAACTGTCGTGGAGGCTTATAGTTCTTTTTAACTGCCCTTTGACCACTTTTATGAAGTTTTATCAAACAATTTTAATTAATTACTCTGCAAGTTTTAAAATGTTCGAATAATTTTTTGACACCTTTATGTTTAAATCTTCGGAGTATCTTCCATATTCAGATTAACTAGGTCAAAATACTCAAAAGTACAATTGGCCAACAGTTCAACTCATTGCTTTAATTCAAACTGCTCTGTTTGTTTGTCTGTCTGTTCTGTCCGTTTGACATGTGCATGTTTTATGCTTGTAAAGTTTAACCCCCAAAATAAATTGCGTTAAGGGTATCATTGGTGAAATTTTACCCCAATATATGCTAAACCTCGTATATATTTTATAATTTATACTTAAATATATTATTGGAATTATTAAATGCTATTTTTATACCAACCTTTATTTTTATTTTTAATTTTATTTATTAAAAATTCATTATAATGCAGATTAATACAGACGTATTTAAAGGAATACTAATTTAAGCAAGATAACATTTTACCTGACACTTTCAGTAGTAGAAGTTAATGCACACAAAATTTAAATTGAAAAGTCGTGACATCGTTGAAACAAGCCCGTAAAGCCAATAGGTGGTACGATGACAAGGCACCTGAAAAAAGTCCACGAATCTCAAGACACTGCATCGGAACATGTACCTCTATATAAAATGAGGATATTATCTCAGGAGAGTTAATTGTCCGCGTAAACAATCAAATGCAAAAACAGTTCTGGCATTTTCACGTCTCCTCTTGAGGTTTTCAAGAGAAATCAATATTTGTCTCTCGGCATATGGAGGTATGTACGAGTAGATCAAAAGGATCAAGTCAAGGAATACCAAGAAATGCAAACTTCAAAAATCTGCATTGAACATATGTATTCAATGCGGTCAATATGAACTGAATATAAAGGAGACCAAATAATGCAATTGTACTCTAAGATTGACCTAACAAACGTACAGTAAAATAGTTTGGTGTTGTACGGATTATCGAACTGTTTAAACCAACGCTTAATGAAGCCAAACATTGTGTTAGCTTTAAAGACGATTGCGTTAATGTGAGCATTAAAGGAAAAATTATCCGTGACCTTTATTATGTCTACCCTAAATAAAAAGCAATAGACTCTTATAAGTGTATGTAAAAAAAATCACTGTTAAAAACCATTAGTCTTTCTAAAATTTGAAAAGAGCAAATTCCCTGGGATAAAATTTTACCCATGATACCCCTTCTTGCTTTCTATTAAAATTAAATTATAAAACATATCAAGAATAAGTTTGCTCAGAACATCCCAAAGAATTGTTAGTTAAATTAATTAATAAGCAGTAACGATCCTGATTCATACAAGGCAAATAATTAATCGCAGTTGGTATAAAAAGAAAATATATCCAAAAATATTATGTTGCTATATATGCAATATATTAAGATGTTACACTCTGTAAAGAAAGATTATTTAGTTATTTAATAATTTACAGTAATTTACACATTTTTTGTTCGTGTTTAATCAATAATCAATCGTAATAACATTTTTTCGACATTAAGGTTCTCAGTTTCAATTTTCATTTAATATCTTTATCTTACCCGAAGAATTCAACAAAATTTAATTTTTACACTGTACAATTTGCAAATCCAATCAATAATGGAAACTAAAAATGAAATTTTCAACTACACATATTTAACCCTTCTTTCTCTTTTACAAAACAAACAAAAAAACGAATAGTGAGGTAAAATGTTAAATAGACGATTTCAATGTTAAAGTTTAATTAGAAGCTTTAAAGTTAAGAAATTGGGATCAAAATAGCATAGTTAACCAGTACTAAATCAATATGAACTTTATCGTTTTATCCCATTATTAATTTAATAATGACGTGTAATGGAAAAAACCTTTCAAAGATCGTTAAAACAAATAATTTTTATGAAACATAGTGGCGAAACTTTTGCCACCGACAGTTTCTGTCTTACAACTGAAAATTAGATCGATCTAAACCTGTACGCGAGTTTCTTATCTAATCTTTAGGTAGTCGAGCCAACACTTGTCGGTCGACTGATGTCAATGATATTGATAAATGTCACATAAAATCATCGAGACTCACCTGTGCGGCATATTGTTTCATTTATGAGTTCAACTAGTGACTAAAGTTAAAATTTTTTGTTATGTCTTATCGCGACTTGTCTGGCTTCGAATTTACCGCGGTTTAGAATCCATACTCGGATTCGGTATTCGAGCCAATAAGTTCAATCCCGCAATTGGCGCTTTATCTTTTTCTAGAAATCTTGAAATTTTGAATACTTTTAAAAAATTTTATTTTCTATTTTATTATTTTAACGAAGGTTTAATGAATGTCGTTGCTCTACTTAATTTAGAATTTACATTAAAACACAATTATTTTTAAATATGAATATCTATAGGTTTTAAAATTAAACAAACCGAGATAGAATACCTGCTAATAAAATAGCTAAAAAGAAACCACTAGTTGCACTTTATTTTGACAAATGAACTTGTAAACGTCGACCTATGTTTGATCGATAACAAATAAACTGTACACGGTTTCCACAAAATTTTTATATTTAAAAGCAAAAATCTATAAATTCTAAGTGCAAATGATTTACGAGTATATTAGGAATGGCTAAAAAGGGTGGAGTCCAGCAACTACAAGCCGACATAAGTACGGACGAAGATTTCGAGAAATTTCTTGAACGACCCGGACTAATTGGTAAGTATCTTGTTGGTAGTTACATCACTTACTACGATAATATTTTTATTTATTTAGTTATGGATGTTTACACTGAATGGTGTGGTCCTTGCATCGGAATGGTCGGAAGCTTGAAGAAAATAAAATTAGAGCTTGGAGGCGATAACTTACAATTGGCAATTGTATGATTAAGGAAATCCTCTTTATATTATTTTTTGTATTTATTATATACTAAAATTAATAATTTCTAGTGTAAGTCAGACACTATTGAGGCGCTGAAAAGATTTCGCAATAAAAGCGAACCAACATGGCTCTTTGTTTCTGTAAGTTCAAGTGTTAAATTTTCTTTTTATTGTTAAGTATTCAAATAGTGGTTCACAGAGGCAAAAATCTATATATATGTAAATATGAACACCAAAAAAAATAACCATAGCATAGTATACCTCTACCTTTAAATAATAGCTTACAAAAATTCTACTTAGATATGATTTGATTTCGTTAGTAGGTGGAAAAAGTTCCAGGTTCAAACAGAAAACGTTATACTGCAGAATAAATGCTATCAAACATAAAGTTGAGAACTTGAGATTGATTTTAATGTTTTAAATCGATCTCGATTTTGTTTCCGAGAACGATTCTGATTTAGAAAAAAAATCTTCATAATGAGATTGATGAAATTTTAAAAATAATCTCAATGGAACTCAATTCGATATTCATAATTTTAAGTTTAACATCAACTAACTGAGCTGGATCTTAAGAATTGTGAAGACTTCTTTAATAACTTACAAGCTCAGACTACGAATCTTTATCGTCGTAAAAGTTGTGCTTTATAAGAGAAACATCCAGTTTATGTTTTCTAAGCTGAAAAATTGTAAGAAAAATGTAGAATTTTTACGAATTTGCGAAAGAAAAATATAAGAAGGCCATGTGACCGTTTAGAATTTTCGTAGCTTCTACTTAAGACACACTATTTTCTAGGATTTTTAGCAGAAATAAGAGGATGCGCCTTGAGCAATTGCAAAAAAGTATAGGCTTTTTTAAGATTTGCGTGATTTACAATATATACAGGTCTTCTCTAATTACTAACAATTATTAATTGCGTTACTGTAAGCAAACAAACAAAGTAGAATAAAGGGGACCTATTGCAAAAGTTATTTGCCATTCGAATCGAAACCGAAAACACATTTTTGAAGCTAAAATGCAAGGCATTTTAGTGTCTTAGCTTTCGATTCGATTGAAAAGTGATACTTACAATAGACCCTTAAAATTAATAAGATTAATCTCAGCTTTGAGACAGACTTTGAAATCGATTTTAATACGTTAAGCCTGGCGTCTCTCCGTACGACGTCGGATCCTGGGGACCGACAATGGATTTATTGTTTAAACACCGTCAGTCTCTGGGACCGACAGTATTAAAAGTTAAAAAATAAATGTAGTAATTTCAATGAAAATTATTAGAACATGCTAAGCAAATATTTGATATGATTTAAATGTACATGTATTGCAAAACATGATGTTTTTTGGTCAAATTTTTGGCTATCTTGCTTGGCTTTTCTATTATAACATTGCGGTCTAGTGCCCGATCACAGCCGGCTGTACGAAAAGAACAGGCAGCGTCAGGTTCAACGTGTTAAAGAATTTAAAATCTCCCCATAAGAGAATTGGGACTGAGCTCAAAATTAAAAATTTAAAATTTATAAATACAACAATTAGGTCGGTATCCCATTCTGAGTTCGATCTCATTAACCGATCAAAATCACAGAGCCATACTCTCTGAGTTTGATCTCATTTATATGAATACGAGCCAATGGTCAAAAAAATTTAGTTTAAGCTCAGACTAGACTTTTATATAAAAACAAAAAACCGAGTTTCAAATAGTCTGCTTAATGCTATCAATTTTTCCTATAGGATGGCAAAGCAGTAAACATCCTCTTCGGAACAAATGTTCCTCTACTTATGAAAATGATAACACAAGAACTAGAGTTGGATGCCGCTTATAGAGCCAAAAAGGCTCAACGGGCATTCTACGACATAAAAGAGAGACAACCCATCGAGCAGCAAAATTACGAAAAATTAAAAGCCGCCGAAGATAAGGCGAGACTAGCTGAGGAACAGGCGGCGGAAGCAAAACGTCGTGCGTACCTGATGTACGTTACTGATGAAATTATGAAGAATATGGCTGATCTTGGTGTAACTATCTTCGGACCCCAAATCACCCGGGATATGTACAAAAAAATAATGGATCCTGCTGACTCCCAAAAGTTATCGTGCAAAGATCGAAGAATTCTTCAAGTGACCCCAGAAGATCTAGAGGTGTTGCATTTCAGTTGCCAAAATCCTCTACCCCCTGAAGTTTGGGAGCATTTGCTCGGAAAGGATCTTCTCACTTGTCTCTGGAAAGCACCTGACGGAGACACGAGAGGAATTGACGAGATTTTGGCGAAGTATGTGCACGACTGCATTAAACCCCAACCGATGATGGATGATTTTGGTAGCCCTATCCATGATCAATTCCTACCACCTCTCCTCCCACCGCTTATAATTGAAATAAAAGAAGAAGAGGAACAGAAAGAATCTGAAGCGGTAGCGGAGACTGAGGAACAAGAAGAGCCCGGGGAAGATGATACACTTTCACTTTTGCAGGACATGGATATGCCCGTTACTGAAGTAGAAGGAGAAGATGAAGAAGGTGAAGAGACCGAGAAAAAGCAAGAAGAGGATCCAAAAGAAACAGTCCCCAAAAAGGTTGTTACTATACCACCAGTTTGGGCTCCTGGAAACTGTAGGACCATGGCTGCTGCCATTTACATCTTCTATCGATGGGTAAGTGCAGGCTATGTAGATTTATTTTTTTCGTAATTCAAACACACGTAATTTTTTTTAGCATACTGGGACATTTTTGCCACCAGACCCAGTACCGGATCCACCCCATCTGGCTGTAGCCTTCGATGCTTACAAGAGGAGAGACCTTAAAGAAACTTTTGAGAAATATAAGGATGATATCATGGCTTACGGTTATTTTACAACTGCTGATCCTGACACGGCCAAATTAATTGCTAACATGACATCTCTGTATGAAAAGAAGCCGGCCCAAGTGTAAGTACCACAATTTTTTTACTAGCCAGGTATCGGTACAAACCTAGTGGAAACCGGAATCATACAATAAACAATGAAAAAACAATATTTCTCCGTTTACCTATCTGTACCTTTTATGTAGTAGAAAGAGGTTCACTGAGAACATTTGACCATATTGCTAAGATAATTACGGATATTTGGAAATCGCAAACTGATTCATTGGTCAAATAGATAGGTAACTCACTTACTCACTCAAATTCAGTTATATTGATAATCGCAAATTTTTGGCGAGTTCATTGGTTGATTGCTTCAAGTAACGATTCAAACGCTTCCTTGTAATCCCATTAAAACGTAATCGTCTCAGTACAATGTCTTCGATCTTTAATATCTTTTAAGAGTTCACACCAGAGTCTTGTTTTGGGTAATGATATAAAAAATTAGAGAAATTTATCAACTTTATTGTGGCAATGGCGAAAAGGATTTCCCATTATTAATCAAAAATTTTACTGCACAAACTTTTATCATAATTTATAAATTAAAAAATATTATTTTTGAATTCTACTTTCTTTTCTAAGGTTCCGTAGCATTTAATTTTGTCACGTCTGTTGGTCTACCATACAAAAATAAAAGTTACTAAGAATTTTACATGTAATTTCTTAGAAAAGCTATCAGTTTTTGTAACGTACATCATCCGGTGTTAAGTGTTAGCAGATTTTTACAAGTGTAAAACAGTAAAATTAATCTAAAATTCTCATTATTCGTAGGACTGACAAATTAGTGATTAAGGTTTCAAAGCAAACTAGCCACGCTCTACTCAATCTAGCCGCATTCGGACCCTGCTACATAAGTTCAAACACAGTAGAAGGGGAAAAGGACTGTAAAAAGTTCTTCCCTCCAGGCTACATTACAGAGGCTGATGCTCAAAAGAAGGAAGAGGAAGAAGCAAAAAATAAAAAGAAAAAGAAAAAGAAGGTAGTTCTTCACTTGTTGATTCTATTCGAAAACGACTTATATGATTTTAAAATAAATTGCAGAAGAGAGCTACAGCGGAGGAAGTTGAAGGAGCACCACCACCACCACCAGAAGATGCTGAAGAAGTTGTTGATGAAGAAGGTAAAAATGATAAAGCCTTCGAACCGTCTCCCGAAGAAACAGAAGCTCAAGATCAATCCGTTGTAGGTGACGGCGGCGAAGGTCAAGATGATGCAGAGGAAGAGGAGGGTGGTGAAGCAGCTGAGCCTCAAACAGAAGGCGAATAAATTTGTCGTTTACTTTTCTTTTTTTAAATTTATATTGCATGTAATAATGAATACTTAAAAACATATTTTTAACTTCACTTTTATTTGTACATTATGAGGTGCACATCACGTCGTAGATCACTTTAATTTGTGCGACTGTACCCTCTGCCTTCACCTTATTAATCTTATCGTTGCAAATACAAAAATTCAACATAATTTTTTTTTTCTAATTGCAATTTTTTCAATTTTATTAAATTTGCATAATTTTGAAAAGTTTTCATTCGTTTGAAGTGGTCTCGAAACTATCTAATTAGTCTAAACGTGTACCTTAGCGCGCGAGACCATTCCAAACACGATAAGAACTGCACCAAAATTCAAGTAAAAGTAGAGTGCAATGGGCTTTCACTCCTTATCAGTGCAATTTATAGTTTCGCATTATTGATAGTGGGAAACGTTATTTAATCAATTGTAAAATTGATTTGATGGTAGATTATAAATTTAATAATAATAAAAAGTCAGTGATATTAATATTTTGCATGTATATACAAATTTTAAAATTGAAAACAGTAAAGCAGAGGCTCAGATCGATCTTTAGATTCTATTGAATATTGAAAAATAAATAAATCAAGCTTATTTAGGGTTATACTTTCACATAGAGTCACACAACTTTAATTGATATTACTCTTTGAATTTTTGAATTCCCAATTTAAAAAATTAGCAAACATTCGATGCCAGAAAAATACAATTTATTTTTTTAAAAAAAACAATATTTTATTGAATATAACAAAATATATAATGTCAGAATAAATAACTAATTGACTTACTTGCTACGCATTTATTATTAACTCTAATAACAAATCGTGTACAGAAGTTTACAAAAAAAAAATAACGGCTAGCCATCACTGCAATTGAAAATTCTCCGAGAGACAGGAACAAATTGGTGTTTTCTGCTTTAGCTACGTAATACGATTGGTGTTCATGCAGCTAAAGAGACTTAAGCTTAAATCAAATTAGTAAATTAATGTCATGCAAAAAATAGCTTTAATATTCGTAATACATATTTACATAAGGTTTTTAATATTTACACCTATTCATTCGACTCAGCTTATATAAAATTGATGCACTCGAACATCAACTACTAATAGTATCTGTTTTTTTTTAATATGCATGCTTAATTGTGTATATTTTAATATGTACTATCAATATACATAAACTTACTATTAAAATAGCTAGAGAATTTTCAAAAATTTGATCTTTGCATTCCACAAGTATTTTTAGATTCAAGCTGTTTTAATTTCAGACATCAATTAGAGCCAACATAAACGTTCATTTATATAATTTTGAAAATTATGCTTAAGTAACTAAATTAGTAAATATAAATAAACAATATAATTTCCTGAAAATTAATATTTATAAAAACTTATTACAAAATGTAGATCCGGCGGTATTAAAGGTTTGTCTTTGAGTTCTTGGTACTTTACTCTCTGATTGTAAATCAGTCTTTAGCCTAAAATTGAAAATAGGTGCAATTACAAAATCAAGTTTATCGAAATTCTGCAGGTTTTCTTGATTGTAATTTAAACTAACATTTGTGTAAATGATTAATTTTTTTGCTAAGATTCTCTGGGTGTATAAAGGCAAATCCTAAGCAATCCGTTCTCGTAACCTGCTGCAATTAATTCTCTCCCAAAAGCATTTGGATTGCCCGCAACCCCATTTATTTTCACATATTCCTGAAGTGTGAAATTAATCTCCCTTTCACTTTTTGTTTCCTCTTCATTTTTTCCACACTAAAATTTTAAAACATAATTTTTGTATGACCGGATATTTTATTCAATAAAAAATAATTACTTACCCTTTGGAATTTACTTATAATGAGTCCATATTTCTCTTTATAATCCTTGTCAAATAAACTCAATGAATTCGGATCAATTTCCGGTATCTTAGTTTGGTCACCCCCAATACAAATCAAGTCGGTGTATGAAAAATATTTATCTGCTAAATTTATTTGCGAAGGCGTGTTATGTCGCCATTCACAGCATCGATGACCGACCAAATCTCCATTCATACAACCAAAAACATGAGAATTTTGCCATTCAATAAAGCTGCCTGTTACACCTCCTGACGCACATTTGATTGCTTTCCGATAGTGATACATTATCCCAATCGGACTAAAGCTATAAATACCTGTGAGAGCTGAAATTTAAATATGTTAAACCTTCTTCAAGAAAAAGAGAATTATAACAATACCTCTCTGTATCTCATCGCTGTGACACAAAATTGGATTTTCCCAATAAATAGGCCACTCCAAGTTATACACCATGGTTCGCAGAACATCATCTGTTACTAGAGTACAGGGTGTAATATCGCGAAGATCAAAAAGTTTCACTTCTTTATTTTCTGTGGTTAATATTATCCAACGTGCACCATGGGCATCGTAGTGCAAATCAATGTCTATACAAATTTTAAATAAAATATTTTTTACATATTACAAATAATTATAACTACCTAGCACACGTCTCTCTGAAGCCATGAAGAGGTTTGTTGGAATAATGCTCCGTTCAACATCATTCGTAATTTGATTTAGATTGTCCTCCTCCGATATATCCCAAATAGCCACATAGCCATTCATAGCAGCGCCAGCAATTATATTATGTCCCTTATACTGGAAGACACAAACATTTTATATTAAAATTTATAATAAATTAATTCGATGTATTACAAACCTTGGACCACACTACTGCAGTGCATTGTCTTGTCCAATTGAACCCACTGTCGGGAGCAAAACGGAGAACAGCATAAGTTTTCAATTTTACTATCGGAAACCCTTTTATATCACAGTTTTCAATTTTAAATATTCGGAGAGGCAACGAATATATTTCTGGGTCAGTCTTTTTTGAAACGATAGTTACTAAGCCGAGCCTATTTAACTCGGGTGCATATCCTCCACTTGGGAGAAATTTAATATCTAAAATAGGTCCCGAATCTAAAACGACTCCGTATAAAGGTGTTAGGCTTTTCAGCTGATCTGTTGGGATGTGTTCAACTTTGAATATGAGCATGCACGTCTTGTATGGTGCATTGTCTCTATACTTAATATACTCGTTCAAGTCCTTCTTATATGTCACTGCTAAGTATTGTTTTGAGGTTTCGTCGTCACCAATTGGTACCCAGGCTACATTTGTTACAGGGCCTCCAATAAATGTCATAATCTCATCTAAAAGAAGAACAAATCAATTTAAAGTTTTTATTTCTATAATACAAATTACAATATATTTATGATCCCTAGTAAGATAGGGGAAACACAATTAAAGAATAAACAAAACATTTTTTAAATTCGCGAATGTATAAAAGTTGCTTATTGTAAGTCTTGGATTTAAAGCAATCGGGAATATTTTCGTTATTAAAATGCATTTTCTGATCGTACTTACCAGGTCTAATATTGCTCTCGAACATATTCAGCTTTGACCAAAACTCTGGTTTAATACTGCTACTAAATTTACGATTGTACCAGTTTTCAAAGTTATAAGAAAACTTCATTGATTCCATATTATGAGCAAAATACTGATGAGCCAAAATTGGTGGCAATATTGTAACCTCTGGAATAGCATTAGTATATAATGCTTTTCTAGAATAGTTACACTCCCGACTGGAAAGTTTTTATAGTAGGCTGTTTTAAGATCTTATAGAATTATAAAAACAATACTTACAAACTCCTAGTCCAATTTGCAGCTTCATTTTGATAATCTGAATTTGACGCGAGAGGAAATACTGAAAAAAATAAATATTTATTATCAAAAGTAAATTTTTTTTTGTAGTCTCATTAAAACCTTTTTTCCATTTATCAGAACACAATTCTGCCTGTTTTGAATGTCTTTTTTTAATCGGTTTATCTTGCTTCTTTTTCTCTTCATTCTTTTCATCGCCGGATTCATTATCACTTTCTGATGATTCAGAACCTATTCTAGCTTCACTGCCACTATCTTGAAAGTCTTGGACCTTTTCAGGTTTATGCTTTTCTTCAACATGTTTCAATACGACATCCTTTCTAGCATCTTCGAATCTACACCGCACGCAAGTGAAACCATTCCACAGAATTTTTTTGCATGTTTTAGAATGTTCGTGCATCTCAGGTAAGTCTTTTGAACTAAAATCACAACCATTTCCCACGCAAAATGTCATGCCTTTTTTCCTAAGCTGAAATCTCCACTTTGTGAACAATCCTATTGACTTGTTGACGATAGGTTTAATGAGCTATTCGAAAAATTGAAGATATGTTTGAAAATAGAAAGGATGTTAATTCAAATCTTACATTTTCTAGTGTTTCTTCCCGAAGCTCTTCCTTTATTTTATCTTTAATCATTTTTTCGGCTCTATAAAAGCGATTTTTATTTTAAATATAGTTTAAAATACGGCATATCAACTTACTTCAAAACAGCTTTCCTTTTTCCATAACAAGTAGAGGGTTGTGGTTCTGCTACTTCTAATTCTTCTCCAGCTGTTTGATCTGGTGGCCCTTTGCAGTTTCTGAAATGGGAAGGTGCCCAAAGTCGCGACGTTAGAACCTTCCCACAAACGCAAGTAAAATTCATTTCCTTTTTTTCTTTAAGTGTAGCATTGCACGTCTCCAAATGAAAAATAAGTCCAATTGCAGACTTCATAGGTATACCGCATAATCGACAGTAAATGAACGCAATATGGTTGCGACGAATATACGTATTTATCGAATTTAATACTTTTCGATAGTCCTCAACATCCTGGAAAAAATTAGTGTACTGTTGTTGGTATTTCATTGACAGTAATTTAAATTTATTATTTAACAGAAATTTATTTTTCTTTTAGCTTTTTAAAAGTTAATAAATACCTAATGAATTTTTGGTTTGGAAAATCTATTTGGATAACCCAAAATCCACCTTTATGTTTATAATATAAAATGTTTCCTTTAAAACTAGCAAACATTCAGAATAGACAATAAACTCCTGTGTAAAATTATTAGACCATTAACATTTTTAAAACTCAATCTTTTGAATCTTACATCTTTTTTCTCTGAAACAATTGGCAACTCTGCTAGAGAAATATTCCCTTACTGCACTTGCTACTATCGGAAATGTTGGAGGTGCTTTCCGTTTCGAAATTGCTGGATAAAAGGTTCCTAGCCATTAAATTGATAGTTGATAGCATAGAATTGGTTTCTACAATTCAGTTGATTTTGCAAAATTATGCGAGGTAAGCCAAAAAACTTATATGAATCACAAACAAATGAAAATATAGGTTTTAGGACTGCACAAAAACGGTACGGGCAAAACTTGCATACACCATACTATAAAACGATGCATCGAAATTGGCTCCGTTGAACAGAAAAAATCACCAGTAGTACAGTCAATCTGTAATGAAAAAATAGGATGTCTCCGAAAAATGACCTACCGAAATTTGACCTGATGAATCGTTAGGGGGGCATAAAATAAAGTTAATGTCAAATTCCCGAAGTCCCCCCCCCCCCCTGTTTTCGAGAAAATCCAAAAAAGTTAGAAATGCGTTTTTCTCGGAATCTATGGGTTTTGGTGAAAAATTTATTTAACAAAAAATGTAGAGGACATTATTAACTACATTTTATGTCATTGAAGTAACGTCATCCGACTTGAAATACAAAAAGTAGGTAGGCGCTGAAGCATCAAAAAAGTGTTTGTTTGCTATTTTCGTTAAAAAAAAATAGTTTTTTTGCAATGTTGTAAATGAGAAAGTTGTTCGTCATAAAATCAGCTACAGCTTTTATTTAAAGTATTTTTTCATAAAACTTACCGTTTTCGAGCTGTAGGCGAAAAGATGCAACTCGAAAACAGGGGGGGGGGGGGGGGGGGACTTCGGGAATTTGACATTAACTTTATTTTATGCCCCCCTAACGATTCATCAGGTCAAATTTCGGTAGGTCATTTTTCGGAGACTCACTTTCAGATTGACTGTACTACAGGACTACCGAAAAAAGTAACATCTGGAGTTCGGAGGAAATAACAAAGTAAAATCGAACAGCAAATATACGGAAATTTCACAACTAGCGGAAGCTAGTGACGTAGAGATTTCAGCTAGCCACGCACGGAGTTCTTTGTAAAGAGAATATGAAAAAATAACAACTACTAAAAAGGTTTACCTTACGAAAAGGCACGCAAAGGCAAGCCTTGAGTGGTGATGTATTACCAGAAGAAATTGGATTATTGATTATTGGAAAAAAAGTCCTATTTTCGGATGAAAGTAGCTTTCAATTAATGCCAAGTCAAAGTTCGCGGCCTTCCAATTGAACAATCCCATCAATCCTGCATCAATCTTCAACGACAAATATAGTGATAGAAAAGTAACAATATGGGGAGAAATTTCCTGGATCGGTTATACTGATCTAGAAGTAATTACATAATTACATAATCGGGACTTTTATAGGGATATTCCTAATCGAAAAGGGGATCAATTTTCCAATAAGATAATACCCGTCCTCACGTAACTCAAAGGACAATTGGTTCAATAATAACAATGTCAATGTTTTGCCGTGGCCTGCGTGTAGCCCGGATCTAAATAACATTGAGAATGTTTTGGAATGTCTAAAAGGATAAAGAACTACTTAAATAAAACTGGAAAGCGGAAGAATGGCTAAGCTATGCTCGTGAACTTATGAGTCCTTGCCTCACAGAATTATTAATTATATTCAAGCAAAAGGTTATTATTTCAAAAGTTGAATTTTAAACTTCAAGATGATCTTATCATTGAGGAAAAATAATAACATTAAAAGTTTCATTATGGTCTTATATTTTTACACACAACTGTACTTATATGGGCATATTACAAAAGCTAACAAAGATACCAACACCTTACGTTACTTTAAAACCGACACTCTTAACGAATCAACCAGCGAACAGAATTTTTAAAACTTCCCTTTAATTGTCCGAGAAGTGAACGACAATATGAATACAAAAAATAAATTAAAGAAGTTTCGTATATTCTTGTAAAGAAATTTAGTTTAGTTAATAAATTAGTAAAACAGAATTAAAGTCTATTAATGGTTTCTCTTATCTACTAGTTACTAAATTGGGTTGATTCGTAAGAACCAAGTTCGAGTCCCATCAACGCTTATTCAGCTTTTTTTACAAGCATTATTCAGTTTTTTGTTTAATTTATTATTTAAATGGTAATTAAAAAAATATGTAATACTTCGGTTAATTATAAGTAAGGCAGCCAAATTAAGAAATCCTACGAATTTAAAGACAAATCAATTTGCCTGCCTTCTTCAATCGCGTTCAAAAAAAGAATACGAGACGAACTAGATTAGTACAAGTAGAACTTTTTTTTGGGAGGATCGACCAGAAAGATTTGCCTATTGCAATATGAACTCATATCTTTTTTTTCGTTTGTAGTCTGCTTTGCATAAACTGGACAGAATATCTCAAGATGTAACATAAAAATAGGAAGCTAACACTTACCACTGGAGGCTCTCCTTCCTTCCATCCGATGCAGTAATGACTTTCAATATGCTGTTGCCATTTATCTTCGAGAGTTACTGCCTTACAGAGCCCACATTGAACTTCGCCTCGTTTTAGCTTCACCGGAGGACTCGGCGTGTCGTCCTCCTTGTACAAATCCTCCCGTTTCGTAACCAAAAGAAGTTTCGGATGAAGTTTAATTTCAATGTCGTATTTCCTTTCCCTACCCTTCTTTCCTACTACGGGCGTAGTATTTTTTTTCGGTGAAGGTCCGGGTTTCTCTGCTTCTAAATTGGTTTTATTAGTGGTTTTCGGCGTCCGTCCTCTGCGAGCCGCCGAAATTTCCCCGTTTTTTGAATTGTCTTTCGATATCTTTCCTGACAATGGAGTGTCAGAGTCAGAATCAGATTTTTCTGAGTTAATAATTTTTTCCTTTTTAGGTTCCTTCAATGCAATAACATCATTTTCAATTTCTGGTTCCTTCGATTGAATTTTCCGTTTCCTCCCTGGTTTGGCTTTTGGTTCGTTAAAAATTTCAGATAACCGTCTTTTTTCAGTTAATTTAATAATCCTACCTCTTCGTGATACCTCAGCTACTGGAACATTTGGAGGCTTTTGTAGAGTATCAATAACTGGAGATACATCAGATTGACAAATTTTCGGCTTTCTACCACGTTTTTTAGGTATCTCAGCTGGCTTGTCTGGGGTGGTGGAGTCATCTTCTATTTTGATTCGTTTAAGATTTGGAACTGATTCTAAATTAGCATCGGCCCCAACTTCTTCCAGAATCCTCTTTATAGTCTCATGCCCGATAGGATCACCTGCAACTTTCATAACACTATATCCTTTAGAAATACTGTCTGGTTCAAATGTTGGTTTGTATTCCTGCTTAACAATAGGATTGGGTGTAGTTTTAAGTTTTTCAGTAATCTCTGCCTCAAATGATTTTTGGTCTTCTAAATTATCCTCACAATACAACAATGCTGCTTCTCCCACTTTAGGTAATATACTTTTTGTTTTAGATTGATCCTCCTCAGTTCTTTCAGAAATGTTAGGATTTTCAACCGATGAACTCATGCTCTCTGTGTGACACCATTTTTCCAAAATTGATATTTTTGATTTCTTTCTGGGTCGACCTCGCTGTTTTTTATATGTAGGTTGTTCAAAATTCGCAGCCCCTACATCACTATTAAAATTTTCTGAAACTTTCCGTAAATTTTGTTCAGGTTCCTGAATATTCAAGTTCTCCTGTTTAATTTCACATTTCTCGGTAGACTCTTTCTTAAGCTCGTTTAAAATATCATCACTTTTATCGTTAAATGTTTCAGATAAATGTTCAGACTCATCAGGTTCTATAAATTGCCTAGAAGATTCTTTATTTTCTGTTTGTGAAACATCACATGAAGCAGTATTTTTTTCATGATCTTTAAGATTAACTGAATCATGATCTTTTTGTTCTGTACTAAAACTCGTTGTTGGCTTATTCTTTCTGTGATACTGCTTGAGTACTCCAAGCCTCTTTGTTTCTCTATTAACTTTAAATGATCTTGAAGCTGTGTCCCTTTGTTCAAGATCATTTTTAACAACATCAGCAAGATCACTATCCGTCGACTTATCAGGACATGAAATAATTTCGATGTCTTCTTTCGAAACCCGGTTCACCGCTGTCGTCTCATTCAAAGATTTTTCTTGTAAAATATCATCATTTTGTTTTTGTTTACGAGACGAAAAATAATCCATGAGCATTGTCTGTTTTCTTTTCGATACATTTACTTCATTTTTGCTTTGATCATCTTTCTTTATTATTTTATTCTTTGAGTCTTTGAGACCGTCTTCCTCCTGGTCACCTGTTGGCAGAATATCAGGCTGAATATTTGGCCCTTCGTCAACTTTGTCTTCTAAACAAGTTTTACAATTGTTATCAAAAGTTGACGGCTCATCCAGTAAACTTAATTCTTCTTGATTTTCATTATCATTTTTACATTTAGAATCACACGATCGTTTAAAATCTGAAAGAGCGTTAGAATGTTGACTTGTTGTTGTGGACTGACCTTCATTTTTAGTGTCTTTAGATTGACCATCTCTTTGTAATTGCAACTTCGGATTTTTACCATTTGGAAAGTTGGGATTAGTTTTAGATTTTTCATCATTATCCAACGTTGGATTGGTTAAAAAAGAATTCTTTTCAGTCTGCTCTTTGTCTCCTTGTAAAATTGGCTCCACTGGTTGATTTTCATCTTTACTGTTCACTAAGTCATCTTTTACCTGGTTTTCGTTAACTTCACTTGATTGGTTTATTTTCTGTTCCATTTCCTTGCAAACTCCACTTTCTGAAGAACTTTGATTGATACTACTAATCGGATTGTTGATTGTAGCATATTTTTGGTCGTCATCTTCACAACTAATTCGCTTTGTCTTATCTATTTCGGCAGCATTTTGTTTTGAATCTTCTTTAATATTTCCCAAATTCATCGAGATATTTGTCTTCTTTTTATTTTTTAACGCTAAACGTAACTTTGGCACTGGCTTAAATGATTTTCTGGCTCTTTTTTCTTCGGTAGCCGTTTGTTTTGCTTCACTGGGTTCAGAATCTTTGCTCCTTTTTAATAATGGCTTCAGTTGGGCGTCCTCATCGTCCGAATTTGTGTGCGAAATATCTCTGAAGGAAGATTGATCGGAAGTAACATCACAACTAGACGATTTTGACGAGTTTCTTCCACCGTCAGTAGTCTCGTTGGTGTTACTTTCTTTATCTTCTACAGGCAAATGAACAGTTATGGGGATTTCATTAGCACCATGTTCAATCTTTATAATAATTTCATTAGTTCCTCCTGTACGCTGTTCGCAGATAACCTCTTTATCACTTTTAATTTGTTCAAAATATGGACTTTCTTCTTCTATAACATTTTCAATATTCTCAGCAGGTAAAGGTTGCTTCTTATTAGGTGAATCAAAAGGAAACTCAATGCTGCCTTCAGCATCTCCTAGAGCTTGTGCGTTATGTTCTACAGATAAAACAATTACTTGATCAGTTGTTGTCTCTGCAGAACTCAATATTTTAAAAAGTTCTACTTCGTTTTGATTTTGAACTGATTTACTAGCTAATGAGTGGTTTGAGGTCTCAGGACTTTCCACGACTGAAACCAATTCAACATCGTCAGCACTGCCGCAGTTATCACCTAGATCATTGGTCGAGTTATCCATTGAATAGACTGTAATTAGTTCTACCTCCTCTTGAGCTGGTAAATCATCTCCCATTATAATCACAGGATTGTCGCTTTGATTGGAAACCTGTCCAAACGCTGCAGGGACAGCGCTCAACTGATGTCCAGCTTGGGACAACACGGCCATCGTATCGATCTTTTCTTGATCAGATAAAATTTTATTTTCAATTATGATCGGTTTTAAGTTTTCTTCTCCTTTGCCCTGTGGACGATAATCGTCGCAGTGTTTATAGTTCGCAATAACTCCCTCATCACCTTGAAAGCCTAGAAGCTCATAGTAAGGAGAATTTGAATCCTGGACCATAAGAGGATCTTGAATACAATCCAAAGACCCGGAAATATAATCGTTTGTTTCCGTATTGGACTCTTTTAAGACTTTATCACTGCTGGTAGATTCCTTGATATCAAAAAGGTTATCAAATTCAGCAAGACTAGCGGAGTCGCAATCGGAAGGAAGTGATTCTTCAGTTGTAATTTCGACTTTATCTTTTACTGATAGGAGAAAATCGACGGCATTTTCTTCAGCTCCAGCAGATTCTTCTTTTATTTCAATTCCATGAACTTTTGATTCTGACGTCTTTGTAAAAAATCCTCCAAAGTTAAGTGGACAGGTGGACACCGTAGCTTTTGAGTTATCACAGTCAACAAAATGTACATCTTCACGCGAAAGTCTTCTCTCAGAATATTTCGATGATTTTAAAGTTTTTATAATTTTTTCTTCTGACATCGGCCCCTCATTACAAGGGTCACTAAAAGAAAGTTTCCGCACAACATCTTCCACCTTTTTAGTAGGCTTTGTGCAAAAAATAGACTCTAAATGCTTTTTAAAAAGATCTGAGGAATCGAGGGCTTCATCAGAAGATGAAGATCTTGAATACCTTGTTTGAGGAATCTGCGTAACTTTTGGGACCTTAAGATTATTTTTTCCTGACGCAGTTGATTCCGCTTTAACATCTAAAACATGATCTTCAACTTTCTCTTGAGCTTCTTCAGAATCTACAGTGGAATTAGTAACAACGGCTTGAACCTTTTCAGGCTGAATCAGGGGATCAATGAGTTCCATTTCGATCTTGCCGGACTTTAGATCGCGATTGATAACTTTTAAGACAACGGTTCTTGGCTCATCGTCCGATTCATCCGACGGTTTTTGGAGCTCAGAAAGTACCTTAATTTCATCTTTTTCATCTTTCTTAGGATCGGTTGTTAGAATAACATCAATTTTTCCCGGTAGTAATGTTTCTTCCGGCTTCTTTACTAGAGGACCTTTTTTTCTGACCTTTAAAACTGAAATAGGTCCAGAACTTGGATTAAGCGGCGAGTTTTTCTCCAAATCCTGTTCCTCTTCCACAACATTTATTGCTTTACCTTCTAGTTTATCTCTACTTACTTCCATAGAATCACTACTGTTTTCGGACCCTTCATTTTGCGATCTTTTGTTATGTAAATAATGTCTCAAATTTAAAAAGGAAGGAATTTTGCTACTATCCTCTTTACTACAGCTTTTCTTAGGGCTTTCGCCTGAGTCTTGCGTTAATTCCGTACTTTTTTCCTTACTGTTTAGAGCAGTTTTCGACGGGTTACGCAATGCTCTTGATGTGTTTTTGTACTGCTTAGGTTCAACTAAGCGGAGTTGTTCCGTGGCTTTTCTTACATTTATCTCTGATTCAGTTAAGCCCTCCAGATGCTGCATATCTTCTTCATTGGATTCAATTTTTCTGGGACGACCTCTTTTCTTTACTACAAATTGTTTTTCAAAATTTGGAATGATAACCACTTCGTTTTGAGGTTTGGAAGCTGTTGAATTTGTTTCAGCCATTTTTGTTACAGGTGGTTTTTTTGCAGCAGCTAAGAGACTCTGCGATAATGTTTGCTCTACTTTGGCAGGAACTTTGCCATCCGCTTCGCTTCTCAAATTCAAACAACTTTTCTTCCCAGACAGTAATTTTTTAACGTTAATGGTAGTGGGTCTTCGGTGGTGCCCCCCATCCTGTGAAGTTTTTACACTCGAAAATTGTTTGATTTTCGAGGCGTTTGAGGTTTTCCGTAAATTTTGAGACAACACATTTTTTGCTGTGCCTGTGGGCATATTTTAAGGAGAGCATATAATACAATACAGATTACTAGCACCACAGACAAGGTGAGAAAAGCGAATATTGAAAAGTGGCGGCATTCAGGAATGAGCTTTAGCAGATAAAGCTTAATCATCAGCAGTCCTTTCACATTCACTGAGCTCGCATTTTGTAACTAGAACAGCACACCCTGCGCTGTAATTGTCCTGCTTCGAGTGATGGCAACCAGTCAAGCCTGATAAGGTTCTGTTAAGTTCAATGCTGACCTACCATCACTTTTACCTACGTGCTTTTCCCATATTTTGTCTGTGCTAGCGAAAAAAAAACTGTAAAAATGTAAGAATCAAACATACCAAAAAGTCCGCTAAGTTGACTTCCTTCTGTGTTTTGTGAGCTAGATCCTTGGGTCTTTACTGTAAATATAAGAAAATATTATGGTTTATTTTTATAGTAATTAAACAAATTCTAGATAACTCCTTAACCAGTTAGCTGTGTTGACCCCGTTCGTTTTATTTCGTCTTAGCTTCAAAATATTTTAAACACCTTAAAATTAACGAGTATACTTTAGTTTTCAGGAGAATTACAATTAAAATAGCCATGATTATTTTTTACGCTTGACGAATATACTCGTCATAACACAAAATATTGCCACTTATCCATGACGCGTATACTCGTCAAAGATAGTTATCCTGTTAATATACCCTTCAAATAGGTAAACTGTGTACTTTCTTCTAAAATTATATTTTCGATATTTTCTGATGCAGTGGAAAAAAATAATCTAACAAAATTTTGCACAAATCTTAATCATTAAGTGTTCCTACTGCTTAAGTATAAATAAAATCGCTACATTATAAAGAAAAAACCCAACAAAGCAGAGTTTTCGAACGAGAATCGAACCCAGGACCCCGCGATCTCAAGACTAGAGCTCAACGCCGCACACCAAAACACCATTCTGGGGTCTTGTTCTTAAGTTGACTAGATCATAGATTTTAGATTTTTTCAAAACATTCCCTCCCTATTACGAGTAGTTTAAACGGTTAGCTTAATAAGTAAAGCTGAAAAAGAAAGAAAAACAAGGTCAATGGATAAATGGACCTATGAAAAAAAAATTCCTTTTGTGAACTTAACGCGAAAGAAATGAAAATTGATGAAGATTTAAATTTGTTGAGACTTTGCGCTACTTTTATATTAATTTGTTGTTTGTAGCCCTTAAAAAATATGAAGAGGTAACCAGGCGGAACGGGCATACCGGACTACACGCAATTTATCAATTTCTCAAATTCTTGCGCAATGATCTAATTAGAAATTATGTTTCTGCTTTGTTTTCTAACAAACATTTAAAGAGATTGTATACGGCAAGGCTGAGTGACTCTAAAATAAAAACACTCTAAAAAAAAAAAATCCTCTGCAAAGGACAGAGCGCTAGCGCTTGGCTGGCATTAAATTATAAAACTTTCCCATCAACAGAACTGCACCTTTCAGCTTATGGACGGCAGCGGCGATTGTTTCTTCTAGTCCGAGTTGCTTGATCTTTTCAGGATCGATGAATTTGATTTGTGTTATCTTTTTAGGGGCTCCTTTCGTCCCAGGGGTGAACTTAGGTAGTGTCGCAGAACCACCACCGACGCTGGTACTCGGCGAAATTTCATCACTCTCACTTTTCACGTTTAATTTTTCCATTTTATAAATCCACAGAGCACTGCGTTACAACGGAACAACACAAATCAATTGCCAGAAAAATGCGAAAATTGAAAAACTATGTGGAGAAAAACGTGGTTGAACCACAGCACAAATTTTCTCATTTTACCACTTGGCAAATTGTTTTTCCCTTAGTGAAAATTAGTAAAAACGATTGAAAACTTATAAAAGCTATTGACAAACGTTAAAACACCACGGCACGTGCGTATTTTATTCGGCGAATTTTACATTTATTCCACAAACGAACTTATAAATTCTGCCGAAATGCACCAACTTTTGAGTGAAAATATGACATTTCTATACGAGAATTCACCTAGTGGCGTAATGGGAATATGAAGCATCTTCGTCAAATACTTAACGAAATATTTACGTTCGAAATTTCAAAAGAAAAGGAATTTTTCCCATTTTATTTAATTTTAATGAGCATTTTACGGTCTCTAGCAACATCAACCTTCGTTAAAATCGAATCGCAAACATTCTTTGGAAATATTTGAACTCGAATATGGCAATGCTACACCGCTTTTCTTTTCGAACTACGAAAATCGAACTGGAATTGAACGAAAAATGGTCCGTCAAAAGAGAGCTGGATCGTCGACATTTTTGATCTGAAAGTGAAAGAGTGTTATTTTGTGTAATATCACCTCTAAATCTAAAAATTTTTTGTAATAACTCTTCATCGAATGATAACAGCGATTCTTCCACGTCGTCTGACATAATTTGTTAAGTGGCTTACTTTGTACAGCGGGAAAAAAATAACATTTTTGATGCGGCAGAAAAAGTGTGTAGAAAAACTTGTTGGGAAAGTTTTTAATTTTCTGATATTTATAGTGAAAAACACTTGAATTCTTTAGTGTACATCAATTTATAATAATGCCGCTTTTGTTGGTTTATGAAAATCTAATAAAACAAATGTCTGAAGATGGGCAAATATTTTACTTAAAATAAGCGTTGTTGCCTTTGATGTGGATATTCATTAGAAACTTTAAGAACTCGTAAAGAACTATTTAATTCAAAGCAAAAAACAAAAGGAGCCAACAATGAGCACCCCAGACAATTCTGGGGTAACGGGCGGAACCTCCGACAAAACTGGCCAACAAATATCTGTGCAAAAAACAGGTAAGTGTGAAACTGCTTATCAGAAATGCATTAAAAAATATTCAGCGAAATTAACCACAGCTCCAGTTGTCCAAGCAACTGCCCAGCAAGCTACAGCGACTTTCCGAACGATTGGCGGCGGCCAATCATCACAAGTGCGCGTTGTAATGCCTCCTGGAGCGACATTGATGCCCCAAGCAATGATAAAGCAAATTGAGGGAAATGCAGGCGGTGTGCGTACACAAATAACAGCGATTCCGGCACGTACCCTGTCCCAGACATCAATAACTGTAACTCGTCCTGTTACCCCAACAACTTACATGCCCAGAGCTGGAGCTACAGCGACCAGCATTCAAACGCAGAGGTTGAGCACTCCGATTCGTACTCCAACACCTCCCACAGTGGCAGGGTTGTCGGGCAATTTCGTTCGGGGCACCACTGTAGCGCGAAATTCGTCTTCCCCAGCCACAACGGTCATATCGCCTACTACCGGGACTTGGATGACAGCCGGAACCGGGCAAGTGCAACTAATCAGAGCAATTAACCATCAACCCAGACAGAGGATTGTTACTCAAAACATTACACCCTCCTCCACCGGGAACACTGGAGTGGTCGCTGTAGGTCCCGCAAACATCTCCAGCGGACAATCCTCGCAGCAACAGAATCAAAGTAAGTGTCCAGAATAATAAAAAACCACATAGTTTTTTTTACTCACAATCAATTTCTCAGCCAACATTCAAACAGTAACCTCGCAGCAAGCTCAACAAACCTATGTAGCGACCTTAGCCACAGTTCTACCACCCCGTCAGCAAACAGCTACTCTTGTCTACAGCAACGTTTCAAACTCGCAAGCACAACAATTTAATCCGACGGGTGGCACAACTCAGCGCTTCACAGTTGCCGCTTCCTTGGCCGGGAGTCAGAGACAAATGCGCCCCATTCAACTCAGCAATCGCGCATTCACGGCTGCGAAGCTCGGAGTCGGTGGAATGAATACGACCAGCATCAGCATTCGAGCGCCAAATATTCCTGTGCTGACACCTACTTTAAATACAGGAACAGCAACGGGCACTCTTCAGGCTCGCAATACTTCGGGAAATGTTAATCTGTCCACGAGCAGTTTATCCACGACAAGAATTATCCAGTTGCAGCAACAACAGCCGGGCACTGGAACACAGCAGATTATTGGGTCGACTGGGAAATTCGCTAGCAATTTAATGTTACAGCCGATTATTATGAACACCGCGGCAGGTGGGAAAATTGGTAAGTCATTCTGAAATTTTAACCACATCTATTTATGTAGGTCACGTATAATTAGAGATTTTAAAACGTTATTTAAAAATGTAAAGTAATATCCTAACAGCATATTTACATTTTTGCCTATACTATTATGACTCCATTTCCATTATTAGAGGGTATTCCTGAAGCTCTGACATAATTACAAAAGAATTAAAGTTAGGTAACTTAGCATAATATTTTTAGGCATTCGACCTCCAACAACTATAGCAACAAAGGTGCAACCTTCTCTGACTATCACTCAATTGGGTGGCTTAAGTAAACTATCGACAGCGCAGCAACAATCTTCAAGCACACCCACACTGACTGCCACAAATATCCAGGGGGCCACAATCACTCCCTCGTCGACCAATACCTCGAATATAGTGGCATCCGTAACCGGAGGTATTGTCCAGCAGCAGCAACAGAACCAACAGCAATCCGCAGTAGGGCAACAGCAAACTGTGAGTGTGAACGCTCCTCAGCCGATTACTCAGATAGTGAGTGTCAATCAAAACATTGGAAACAGTGCTGCTGGTCAGATAATAAGCGCTCAGAATGTTAACGTGAACGTTCCAGCTTCAGCGACGGTCGTGCCTCTGGCCATAACTTCCAGAGCCACAAACGTTTTAACTGGCACTATTACGCCTATCAAAAGCACAACTGCAATTCCTCCAATCGCCAAGGTGCTGCCTCAACAACAGCAAAACCAACAGCAACAGCAACACCAAGGAGCAAGCAACCAGCAGCAAGTCACGGAAATAATAACTTCTACAGCTCAGCAGCAACAGCCACACCACCAGCAACAGGCGAGTCTTTTTATCCACGCTCGGCCTCCGAACTCTGGAACAACTGGGGGTACTACGACTGTAATTCCAAGCAGTGCAACATTTTTGCCTGGTGGAGGCACCTTCTACTATGAATCGGTCCCCACAAGTGTGCCCCTATCTACAGGAGTCCTTTCCTTGACTACTACAACAGTGACGAGCAGTGTCTCAAATAGCCAGACAGTAACATCGACTAATTTAGCGACGGGAATCGTAACGTCCATCCCCTACACTCCATCCCAAGGCACCTTCACTGCAGTTCCCTCTAACAGTCGCACTATCGGCCAAATCCAAATTCCTGTGTCCTCGGCAAGTGGAGGGACCCAAAGCATAAGCCAAATTCAGGCTGTTCCACTTCGCTTTAATCCCCAGCATATCACGGAGCAGGCGGTAAGCGTTGCTGCCCCAAATCCTGTAAACACTCAGCAGACTTCCTCACAGCAACCCCATCATCAGATCATCACGATGACTCAAGCTCAGCAGCAGCAGCAGCCTACTCAGCAAGTGCAACAGGCTCACATGTTAATTCCAGTGCAGACCACATCCATTAAGCTTCCGGTCACAGCGATAGCTGCTGCTTCGCCACCACGACCCATTGGAGTAGCTTCAATTGGAACGGTGAATACCGCCTTCTTGCGCAAGAGAGAAACCGATGGATCGCCGATCAGAGCTGCAAAGAATTTGGCTCCAACCTTACTATCGATGTCAAGCAACAGCAATCAGCAACAAATTGCGAGCGTTGTTTCTGAGCGAAGTAAAGAAAGGGAACGAGAACGAGAGCGACCCAGTACTCCGCAGTCGAGGCCTGGATCCTCTGGTGGTTCAACCACAGTTAGCGCCAATTCAAGTCCTGGAGTCGATCAACAGATGACAGAGGAAATTAATTCTATGCAACCTATGAACGTTAGGGTCACTAATGAATCTCACTTCAATCCGATTAATGAGGTAAAGATATCTTGGGTTTTCCCCATATTTCTTGCTTATATTGTTTTCAAAATGCAGATGTATCCCAACCACCAGAACGCTGTGCCACCACCCACAATTCGAGTTCAGCCATCTCAGTTACAACAGCAACAAACTATGCCCTCTAGCAATGGAAATCTTGAATCTACACCGAGGAAGAAACCGAGAAGACCAACGTAAGTTACCTCTTTCGAAGTATTACATCACTGGCGAAATCAATTTATTAAAATGAAAAATCCCCTGCAGGAACGAGAGCACTCAGCAGCCGCAACAGCAACACCCTTCAGTTCAGCCAAGTGCACCAATTCAGCAAAGCAATGCTGCAGCGCAGAATGCTAACTCTACTAATGCACCGTTGGCTAATAATCACGAAGGTGCTCCGAAAATTAATAATAACAACGCCATGGCCAGCAGCAACAAGGAAAACACTAAACCAACAGAGATTATTATTAAAAAGTCGCGAACTTGCAGTTTACTTGATGTGGGTAATAATCGCAGGAAGCAATGCATTTTTTAACAAAAAAATTTTATCTTGCAGGGATACAAGCTGAATTGGAAAGCAGCGAACAACCATTTCCAGCGGTATTCCGACGTTAAGCCACGGGAAGAGCGCCGACCCTCCGTTATGGATTTGGCCAATCAAGCTCATGTTGTTCAAAAAATCAACGGTTGGAAAATCTACCATTTAAGCGCTCAAATGGAGGACTTGGTAAGGTCACATTTTGAATCTTAGTTTTTTTTTTTCTTATACTATTCTTTTACAGTGTGAAATTGAAAACCAAGAGTACGAGAAACTTGCAGCAATGCTAAAGCAATTGGAAACTCATGGTCAAAGCCCGGACATTGACAGGGTTAATGATTTGATAAAAGTAAGTTTTCTTTAAAAAATGCCATACAGAGAGGTAAAATTTTAATAATGAAATCTCTTCAACGCAGGGCAATATGCAGCGAAGCAAAATAATCGTCGATGGAGTAAACGATGCTCGCTTGCAAATTATGAAAATCTTTGAGCACAAATCGCACGTCTCTGATATAATCCATCGTTGCGCATCGAAGAGGAATTTTAAAAAGAGGGAAAAGACGTAGATGGTATCAGTTTCAAATTAGATTAATTCAATTTCTTAAGGCGAAGCCGTTTATGTTGCGCTAATTCGCAAGCATAGCTGCGTTATGCTAGCTTTTAATTTTGTTGATATTTTAAGGACTATTTTATAAGGCTTTCAGTTTTTATTTGTTGCTTAATTAGTAGCTAAGGCTCAGCAATTTATAGAGAAAAATACTAAGCACTATTAGTCTCGAAGGAGCTCCATGACTCCCAATTGTTTTTTCTCCGTCAGTAAGTAGCCTATCAAATTATAAAATTTTTTGATGTAAGTTGTATCATAAATAAAATCTTGTAGAAATTATTTTAGTTTTCATCAGGTACCCTTTCTTATTTTTGTTCAATTTTTCGGTTTTGTTAAGAAAATTAATTTAAATAATTCACTAAAGGAAATATTTCCCATTCCAATTTCGGTTTTAAAATCTTGTTTTTCGGTTCAAATTAAACCGTCGAGAATTTGTGATTTTTTAGTTATTTATAAAAATTTTATAGAATTTTAACTGACGCAGCCAAATCTCAACTACCATTCGTACCGATTCGTTCCCATCCCATCGCTTATCGTTTTATTCCTCGCACCTGAAGTTTAGGGATGCCAAAGTTTCTAAACCTGTCAAACAAGGAGGTTACCGCAATTGTTGTAAGAGTTTTCGCAGTTTTTTTTAAAGGTCACAATGTCGAATAAAAGCAAGAAAGACGAGAAAAATCACAAGCACCCTGATGAAGTAAGTAAAATTAGTGAAATACCGCGATTTATCAATTTGTTTACATTTAACTTAGTTCTAACCTCTGAGTGGACACGTCAGAGATTTTTCTGCTTCGCTGGCTTTTGGGTGGTGTTTACAATTTTATGAAAATGTTTACAAAAACCTTAATAAGTTTGGAATATTATTTAAATATTGTAAAACTTAATAAGCTTTGGCGTATTATGGTAAGATTTGTGAGACACGCCGCCTTTAAAACAAGCAGTAGGCGCTGTCACCGGTTGGCAATCTTTGGGAAATATCCACTCAGTAGCCAGCGTAATTTTATTCACGGATGAATTCGATAATAAATTGTTACAGTGGTAGAGTATCCTCGGTAAGGAATGAAAGCAAAAACATAAAGCGCTCCTAACTCACGTCGTGGAGTTGACTGATTTTAAGATCCCTTTCTTAGATCATTTCAAAAGCCTTCCATTTACATGAAGTAAAAGCTCCTTAGGGAACTCCGCTTGCAAACCATAGAGTAAGAAGACTTCTAAAATTAGATTGGAACTATAGTTGAAGTTTTGTGCCAGTTTAAAAACTTATCTACTTCGAAATCCTCATTTGTTATTTTTACTATTAGTTCTGCGATTATGATCCTAGCAGTTTTAAGTATTGATGCAGTTATTCATTCCATCTGCCCTTGTTCTTGAAGTTTTCGAATTTGTCTGTTGAGAGATAAGACTATTAAATTTTTAAGCGCGAGTTTACTAAACTTTTCATATTCTAAAAAAAAAAGATATTTATGTCCTCTTCAGCCCGTAAAAATCAACAAGTGGGACGGCTCTGCGGTAAAGCACGCTCTGGACGATGCTGTGAAAAGTGCACTCCTAGATCGCCCCAATTGCAAGGAACATTTCGGACTCATCGATGGACGCTTATTCATTTGTGGTCTGGCCGTTGGCATTGCTCTGGTGGCACTAGGTTGGGACCATAAGTATCCATTCCCGCTCTCCCGACCAGTACTTATAATCTGTGTCGTCTCCTACTTCATTCTGATGGGTCTCCTCACACTCTACACCACATTCCGGGAAAAAGGCATCTTCGCCGTTGCCATTCAGACCGACGGCAACGATAAGAAGGTGTGGCAGGCGAGTTCAGAAATGAAAAAGTACGACGACAAATACACTCTGGTCCTTAGTGTTAAGGACTCGAAGTCTTTACGGGAGGCGACCACATCCAAGTCCTGTGCCAACTTCATAGATATGAATGGTTTTGTACTGGAGAATTTGGTAGCAAACGAACTGAATCGATTGTATAACTCTCTGAATTCAGAGAAAAAGGAGAAGTAGAGGTATGTACCCT
Source organism: Philonicus albiceps (assembly GCA_963969385.1). NCBI lineage: Eukaryota > Metazoa > Arthropoda > Insecta > Diptera > Asilidae > Philonicus > Philonicus albiceps. The sequence continues at coordinate 73,290,179 of OZ017772.1, read as the reverse complement.
GTATTAAGGCGGTATTTTAACTTTAATAAAAAAGTTTAAAGTTGAACGGACTTTTGTTATCCTAATTATGAATATTTTCCTTGAATTAAGCATGTTCAAATATTTTACCTTTACCACTTCATTTACAAACAAAAGAATTAAATTACTTTGCGTAGGAATAGATTGGTATAGCATTTCATACATCTGAACACCCTGTACATATTTTTAGTCATATACAATCAAGAACTCTCTGCGAAGGCCAAAATCAAAAGATTTCTTCTTTGTAGTGTTTTATAATTCTCTTTTAAAATATTTATTAAATGTTCACTCCTTACGTTGATTTTAAAAAAATTGTATAATAAGTAAAAACCGTAGGGTGTTTGTCAAAGATTAAAACTACTAAGGCATACATATATATTTAAAATTAATACAAATAACATTGCTTCGTTTTTAGTTTACAATTAGGTAGTTCAATAGAAATTTTTGCAGACACGCTTTTGCTAGATGATAAATTTTAGTGTTTTTTCTTTTTAGATTTGTTTGGCTTAACTGAACCAGTAGTCCCTTTTTCAATTGGAGGTCCTTCTTTTAAGGTACGGTCTATCCATCCTTTATATTTAGCAATATGCGTGTAAATGTCCAGAGTCCTGCAGGATTCATGCGCTGCAAAGCTCGAAATGCCATAAACAACATCACCGATCACAAATGGTCCTCCAGAATCTCCTGATCCAGATTGGGTACCCTGTTTAACTCCAGTTAGGCAAACAACATTTTGCGTTATGTAAAGTCGTTTATTGTGTCTCTCACACGTTTGAGTAGATACAACTTTAACTAGCCCTTTCTGCAGCATATGAGGACGCGCAGAATCGATGTAAGTCAATCCCCAACCAAGAATCCAACCCTCTTTATCAAGAGGATATGCTTCGTCTCTATTCAGCTTTGCCGCTTGCACGTATGCCCCAAAATTCAATTCATTTTCCAACCACAAAATAGTTAGATCATTCGTTGCATAGCAACAGCGTTGCCCGACTGGACATTGAGGTCTAAACTGTTTGTGAGGGGAGTGTTTGGTTGCTGTGACTTTTTGACCAGTGCCCTTCTCCAATTTGATGTCTACTATTCCAACATAAACGGTTACTGTTGGTTTAACTTTACCATCCAGACAATGAGCAGCTGTTAGAACCGCCTTTTTCCCTATGATCACTCCTGTACACCAAGCGGTGTTCTTTTTACCATACTTCAAGGTCTCTATCGTTAAGTGCGCTATAAACGGAAACTTTTGTTGGCCAGTAACAATTGGCGTCTTTCCCATAATTTCCACAGATCCAACATCCTGGCCGTTTTCTACTGGAATTCCAAACGATTTCGCAAAGAAGTACGCGAATATCAATAAAATCATATAGACGTTCGACATTTTAGAAGAGTCTACGAACAGTGTACGACTCTTAGTTGTTAGAAACTGGTTTTATATAGAAAAAAAAAGAAAACAGACGTCTGCAACAATATACACGAGCTTTAAGAAACACCGCTGTGTCAACAGAATTCAAACTGTCGAGTTTACTGAAACAATTAGTTTCTAGAACTAAATAATACTTGCTTTCGACAAGGAATTTAGAATGATTACGAACACGTTTTAACTGGCTTTTATTTTTTCATATCCGTTCACATTTTCACGTTTAATAAAATAATCTTTCATATGATTAAATATTTTTCTAGTAATTTTACAGAACATGGAATGTTACTATGGGATTTAAGGATTAAATATGATCAATATCGAAGAATATTTAGAAGTATAATTGATGAATACTTCGAGCAAATTAACCGACTTCTGACGATGAATATCAGTAAAAAAGAGAAGAGCTGCTTGAACTAAATAATTGGCACCGGGGGCGAGCAAGCACTATAAAATTTTAAATTATTTAACAACCTTCTTGATTCTAATGAAGTCCTTAAAAATATATAAAAAGAAATTAAATATATTTTTGCTTTAACTACAAGAAGAGGTTTTAAAGTTTGCAACTCACCGGGTGAGATCGAAACAAAATATTTCTCTTTTATGATATACTTTTGCCTATTTTAACTACATAGACTGAATAAATAAAATTTAGCGAGTTGTTGAATATTGACGTGTGTAAGATGCTTACAGATCAAAATATTGCACGTAAAATTTGAAATAATAATTGATCTGTAGTATTCTACTTTGTGAAATAAAAACATTTGTTTCTACACAAATTTCAACTGCTGACGCAAAGCGAGAATTGTGATGACTGATGAGTTGGAATTAGAATGACACATATTTTAAAAGCGCATGTTCAAATTGATTTATAATTGATCCAAACTTTAAAAATTAAACTTCGTCCCTAGTTTATATAAAGAAAATTTAACAAGGTTCTATAATTTATTTTAATTATAATTTATTTATAATTCTATATTTAAAATGTTTCTTTAACCAACTTTTTGTTATTAATTCCAACAATATGCATGTTTTCAAAATTCGTCAACTGATTTGATGTGAAAAGTCTGAAATGACAAGAGTTCTTCGACTTGTAGTCTTGTCTATTATTAGCAATTTTAAATCTAGCTTTCTATTCTGTGAATTCAAGAAGGCGAACCTAGAATTAGAGCCGCTTAATATTACGTAAAGTGTTAGAAAAATCATTTTCTCACTTTTTATCCGAAAACAACGTTCTAGAACGTTTTTAAATTAAAGCGTTTGAATTCATAAATTAAATGCAATAATTATTAATCTTTTTAAAAAGAATTTTCACTAATATCTAATTTAGCTAAATTTAGCAAATTGCAGTTCCATCTAAAATTACTGAAAATTATTGTGAACTATTGCTATAAACGTATTTAAATTAGCATCAAAATTACTCTAAAATTATGCTTTAGCTTTATGCCTTTGGCAGTCGTAAAGATTTTAATTTATTATTTTCTTCCTCATACCTATTAAATGAAGCATTTTTTTTAGCACAATGGAACTATAATTTATAATATGTGCATAAAGATGAATACAATAAAATTGATGGATATAAAGATGAATACAAATTGCTCAGACTGTTTAGAGGGTATCTAATTTAATTATACATTGTGAAGTTGTTTCGAAGAAATAAAAATCCTTTTCAGAAATTTATTTATTACTAGATGATTTACCCGGCTTCACACAATGCTCATAAAGTTTAGTAACGCGATCTAGCTAGTATTGAGTAATTTTGGTAGCAGGAACGAAATCAGCATCTCTAAAAACCCCTAAACATCAATTTTCATGGAAATCTCTTGATATTTTCAAAATGTTGTTCGCCATTTTAAAATCCACGAATAAAAAGTAGCCTATAATATGTTAGGCCAGAATATGTACTGCTTTCACTCAAAAAATAAAAAATTATCGAACTAAGCGTTTAGGAGTGATTGAGCAACAAACATACAAATTTTCGATTATTATTTAATTTCCTGACATTGGTGCCGACACCGTATTTTTGAGATGTGTATTTAAATCACATTATTTCCGCAGATATAAAATTTAATCATAATTTTGTGGCAAAAACAATCTCGCCCCCACAAAAACTGCAAGTTGACGTGGTGAAAGGAATACAAATTCTAAAAATATCTTTTGGTTGAAGTCACAATCATAAAACAATTTTCTATAGAACTGGAGTGCTGTTTCCTCAATTAATCTTAAACTGTAAAGCTCAAATGGCACCAAGATTTGTAAAGGGGATGCAGTCGTTTACTAGGAAATGGTTCAAAGAAAAAAAAATCCGTCGTACGAGGAAGCGCCCACTGTTTATAAGAATAATAAAATTTGGCCAAATTAGTTTCGTTCGACAATTGGTAAATAAACAGAAAAAGTCGTCATCTCGAGAGAAATATTTTATTTTTCTTGTTTTTTTTTTAAATATCATCTGCTATCGTCTGCTTTAACAATTAAAAAATAAATACTTTTTTTTTACAAGGTTTATCTACACATACAAATGCCTACAAAGACTACGAAATGTTTCTCTTATATAATATAAAATATATATAAAAACATAACAGAAAAGTGAATTTATCAAATAATAAAGGAAAAGCGAACAAATTCAAAAATCATCGAACAGCTGCATTTCGCTTTGGTCTAGAGATCTGGCGGCCTTCCAATCTGTTTCTGGATATTCATCAAAATTGCTGGTGTCACCATCGAAATTTACTTCTGGCATAATCGGTGGCTGCAAGACAAAATTGTTAAAGATGTTGGACTAAAGTATCTTTTCACATTATTAATTAAGTGCACTTGATTCTAAAGCTGTGTTGAGGCTAACGACATAAACATGGTGCGCCACAAGGCTCATTTTTGGCACCCATTTTATATTTGGTACCGAAATCACTTAACCGTGCGAAACAACTGATTAACTTTATTATTAAATTTTATCTTGTTGAACTTTATATCAGCGTAAACAAGACTGGTACACTTTGCTTGGGGATATTAAAAATTTTTATTGAAATGTTTTCATGTCAATCGTGAAATATTTCGTCTAATATCATTAGCGGATTAATAAATTCTTGTAAATTTCCTCTTAAGACACAGTTTGACATTAGATTAGACTATAAATTAGAAACATCGCGGATTATATGAAAATATTTTAATCATTTTGCTAATTAAATTAAAATAAGCAAAGTACGGAAAGTTTTCCGCAGCGGGCTGTATGTGATCATCATCGAATGTATTTTGAACTTTGTTTATTTATAAGTGCACGAATTGGTTCGTATTTCACGTGGCGCTTTATTAATTTTCAATTTTGCAAAGATAACTTCTAATTTCCGCTATACACGCGCTTCAATTTTCCAGCATGTTCTATTTATTGCTTTGCAAAAATTGGGATAGTGAAAATGTTGTTTTCAAATTCATACTATCGAATTTTTAAGGTGTTATTTATGATACTAAATACAAATTGGACAACGAAAATTTTCTATTTTACGTGGTTTTAAAGAAAAATATGTTTAAAAAGGAGAAATTATATTTTGAAAACATTTAAAAAATAATAGACAACCTAACGAGCTTTAAAAGTGGCTCATATGAAGGTTGGACCTTTTAAGTACTAAGACCATAGATGGGTTGCCGAGTAAATGTTTGTCATGAGGTATATTCGCTATTCTTTTTAAGCATAAAAATGTATTACACAAATTTGAATACTTACAGTGATTTTCTTATTTAGAACATCGTTCCAGTTGAGGTGTTTAAACCACCGATGTCTTTTAACATCGTCTGCACCATTCTGTTTTAAATGCAAACATTGAAATAATTTATAAAATGTGGTGGATTTTCTTTGATTTATACAAACCTTCATATTTCCCATTCGCTTCGTTCTATCGAGCACAAGAAATTTTTTAATTAAATCTTTTGCTACTGGATCTATTTGTCTAGGCCATTCTATTTTTCCGCTGAGAATTTTCTCGTATATACCAAAGGGGTTGTCATCATAAAAAGGGGGATATCCAGCCAGCATTTCATATATTAAAATACCTAGAAAAAATTTAATTTCTCTTAGATATGCTTGTAGATTTTGGTTTTATTAAAATTGCAATTACAGTAACACCTCAAATTTTTTGTCTAATATTTGAATTAGCGAGTACATAATAGCTAAATAAAATTAAAAGAATAAAGCTATTTTAAGAATTTTACAATTTCACAATTATAGTTGATAAACTCTATGTATAAAAATACCGTCAATGAAAAATTATCTTAGATAATGCGGTTAAATTAAGATTAGCTGTTATCTATAGTTAATTTATTTTCTGGAGAAAATGTCTAGTTTCAAGCTCTTTGATGTTCTTCCTGTCCCTCGTTCAGAAAGATAAATTAACTGAATAATGCAGTGGTGGTCATTAAAATAGAGCCATTGTTTATAACTTAGAAATATTATCGAATATAATTGAAATAACATGCATAAAAGAAATAAATAGCTGTTAATAAAACATAGATTCCAAATTCGTACATATATCATATACAAAATAACAAAAAAATATAACTCATTCATTGAGAAATTCGTATAATAAGTTAAGCTACGTAAATTTCTATGGTCATTGAAATAGAACCATTAAATATTTAATATCTTATACCTATGCAATTAATCAGTTTCAATCAATATTTCGTAGCTTGGCCCTTATATTTGATTACGGCCCTACAGTCTCGTGGAAATGGATGCCCATTCTTTCTGTACAATATCCCATTATTGGAATATTTGGAACGAATGTTCAAAACTAAACTCTCTAGAGTACCGAGTCACAGAATGTACAAAACATTTAACTTTAAGAGAAAAATATTTACCACATCTTCTTAATGGGATCCAAAGCTTATGTGATTTTATTAAAGAATTAAAATTTTATGAGGCAAGTAAATTAGCGCAATTTGCATCCATCATATTGGTTGGCAACTGTGATAATACCACTTTAAAATAACTAGAATTTAATTTAGCGCCCTTTGTAAACACACCTATTTTAGGATTTATTTTTTATTACTGTTTACTTAAATATAAGGAAGCAAATTTGGAGCTTATCATTCATTTTTTTAATTCGTTCGTCCTTTGAACAGGTCTAGAATTAATTTGTTTCATATTTTATGAGATTTATTCGGGAATCTCGCTTGCTTTACGTTTTATAAAAATTTCCATTGTACTTTAATCTCAATTATCCACACTTCCTTGGATCTTTTTCCACGAGATGTGCCAATTTTTTATTTTTAATTTATTCCGCGTGGAATGAGCCCGTGCCGTGAAAAATATCCGTCGTATGGGTCCGTCTTTTGTCACTAAAGCCATCATAAATTACTCAAAATTTTACTCGACTGAATGAGGGGAAAAAAAAAAGAATCTCACCCTTTTAATTTAAATTTGTGATTTCCTGCAAATCCTCGCGTCCATAAATTTGTCATGCTCGCCTGCAGCAGCACAAGCCAAATTTTCTTTGGTAATCCCACAGGCTATCTCCACCGATAGTATATAATAAAAATTTTTTTTTTGTTTTTTTTTTTTTGTTGACCCAAAAGAAAAATTAAAAATGATCGAAAAGTGAAAAACACGTAATTTATTTTTAGTTGTGTTTTGATTCTAAAAATACAACTCGCGACATCACCCGCTATAGATTTATGCTAAAATGGATTTTTAGACGGGCTCAAATAAAAATTTCAACATAAACACTTTGGACGGTGTGTGGTGCAGGATTTTGTAGGTGCGTAGGTTAGTCCGTAGAAATTTATTGATTATATTAGACAAAAATTGGGTAAAGTTAGAAAGTTTATTTTTCCCAGGTTAACTTACCTAAAGCCCACCAATCGACGGCACGATTGTGACCCTTCGACTGGATAATTTCTGGGGCCAAATACTCTGGGGTTCCGCACAGTGTCCATGTTCTGTCTTTCAGCTTCTTGGCAAAGCCAAAGTCTGTGATTTTCAGGTGCCCATCGCGATTGATGAGGAGATTTTCTGGTTTCAGATCACGGTACACAATTGACAGTGAATGTAAATATTCTAAGGCTAAAACTATTTCACAGGCGTAGAAGTTTGCTGAAAATAAAAAGAAAAGGGGGGTATCGGTCACTTTAAAATTAGCCAGCAAAATATTTCATTAAGTCTAAATATAATAAATTTATCATTTTCCAATTTTCCAGCCCTCAAACAATAATTTATCATGTCCGAAAATAGTAGTCGCAATCGCCGATAATACGCGCGTAAATCAAAACGTTTGCTTGGCCCAGAGACACACTTTCGTAAGGTGTTAGCGCGAAGCAATAAATTTCAGCCGGTGTGTAATTTTAGACAAAGGCAATAATTAAGAGGAATTTATCGTAATTAGCGCTATTGGAGACGAGGCACGATTGTAGTGCTTTCGATTCTTCATGTGCTGCAGTATTTTTTTTTTTGCCTCTTTGTCGTTTCAGCAGGATAAAAATAGCTTCGCAGAGGGGAGTAGCCGGATTATGAGCGAATTAGCGCAATTTCGTTGCTAATCATTTCATATTTACGCCTCGATGGTGATGTCTTGGAAGGATGTTACCATTCCGAGCCGAAACTGATTCAGAGCATGTGTCGCAATTTGTCTTTTACGATTTTCAAACCTGTCTCAGCGGCTGCTTGATGATGAAAGAACCGTGGACAACGTACCATAATGAGATGGAATTTATTTATAAAACATGAACTAGGCTGGAGTGGTTTTTGTTTTTTTAATTCACGTTATTATCATTATTATTTTTTTCTGAAATAGCTCATCAAAGGAAAGAAATGTGTGTGGGAAGATTATTTTCAAAAATATTTTATATGACTGTCCTCACAAAACAGCAGATTAATTGATTTTTAGATGATGATTCCCAAAAGTTTTGGAGGATGCCAATCAAGGAATTTCAAAAATTAGATCTTGGGTAGAGCCATTAAGATGTTTATTTGTAAATTTGTGGCCCTTAAGAAATTTTAACGAATTCTTTTTAAAAAATTCATTTCACGTTTACAAGAGAATTTGGTCAATGATTTTATTTATACGGTGTCCAAAATGTTTGTATACAAAAATTAAATTAAATTAAATAATTATTCTTCCTTTAACTTTCTTTACTAACATTAATCTTTTTCCAAAAGAATTAAAAGTGACAAGCACAAGTAACATGGGTATTTTCTACCAAATATTAATTAATACTCGCTTGTAATGCTCTAAACTAATCATAGTGGTGTTTTGGTCCTCGAAATTTTGACAAAGGATTTAAATCAGGACTAATAAGGTTACTAAAGAAGTCATTCATCCTTTGGCAAAAAAATCCATTAAATTTTCAACGGACCCTTTCTGAGCTGCAATTGCGGTATGCGAAGGCGCCCTGTCTTGCTCAATGCAGTAGTAATCGTCTCCAAGTAATTCTTGGAAGCAACACGGCTTGAAGAATATAATTCTGGTAGTTTACAGGGTTGACCTTGAGGCCCTTTTCAATAAAAACCAGAAGGAGCATACCCCTTCCACAGAAAGCTCCCCAAACCATAATTGACGAAGCATTTTGCTACCTAGACTAATAGTGTTCGTTTTCTGGAATATCTTGAATTCTTAATGATCACACACGATTATTTTGAGAGTTGTGTGGTTGCTGCAAAACGAAGAGTTTTTCATCGGAAATCACAAACTAGTCCCCAGGGTGCCAGCCAAGGATATTGCAGATCTATTTTGTTTAGATGATGTTCAAATTTCATGAATTTTTTGTTTTTTTTTTTTATAATCATTTAAATTAAGATCTTGGGTAAGTATCAAATGTGCCGAAAACTTTCCGATTCTTAATTATCAAGCGAGTTTTCGTACCGAAAGACCTTATTTTCTTCGAATTTTCTTTCGTACAAGTTTGATGCGTTGCTTAATGCGTACAATACGCGGGTGTCCCTCCACTTCTCTTACGATTTTCAATAGGGAATGGATGTAATACTTTTTAATATACAAAATCTGTTCTTTTCCTGCTTTTCTAAGGTCATGAAAAATTTAAGAAAGGCCTTATGCCTTCACTAAATTTATTCACAACTATTGCACGTAAAGCTTCCATTGTACTCAACCCTCTAGGGAACTCTGATAACATTTGGAAATAAGAAAAAGTTTTCTATACGAATTTGTTGGGCACCGTCTAAAAGCTCAGTATGAAAAATTAATTTGAAAATTACCTTTAACAATTAGGCACACTATGAATTGGTTTAAGAAGAAACTGATGATTATAACCATAATGATAAGAGGTAATCAATAACATTAAATTATTACCATCAATACATAAAAAAGAATTCCATTAATAAAATGACTTGTAATTAAAATCAATTTCTTGTGCCTTTGGCTGGTGTTGTGACGCCTTAAAGTTTTATCACGTCTTACTCAACAATTTGAATGCTCTTAACAGATGCGGAATTGCTTCATTTAATTCCTTATTTATCTTTCTAATTTCTAAAAGACGTATTCTATTGAATGTACACACTTTAAGAATATCCAAATAGAATTGATTTTTCAACGATTTCCTGTTTAAGAGCACTCGTCAGCATTTCCTGACGCCTGGCCAGACGCACTAATTTCGTTCTTTAAGCTTTTATATTTTTTTCGGATGTGTTTTGTACGATAAAAAGTGAAATTGTGTATTATAAATTTTAAATGCTTTTTACTCGAGTACCTAATTTCATATGAGACTTATGAAAAAGATCAAAAAATTAGCGATAAATCTGTTCATTTTGGATTTAAAAGATACGTGATAAAGTTTTATCATTTTTATTCAGAACATCTAAAAGTTGTAAGCCTTGTAAGTTAGCAGATATACAATAAAGGAAATAGCTATAAAATCACTCAATATTCTTTTATAAATTTAATAGCATAGCGCTTCCTTGCATTATTATTTTAAGGAGTAGACTTATATAGTTCAATTGCTTTATTGCCATCCCGAAAAGGTCAGGTACTTTGCTATAAATACCTGTTAAGGGTTGAAAACATATTCACTTTCAATTTAGTGCTCGAATTGCAAGGTTAAAAAGCGGAAGAGAGAGTTTTAACTTAATTAAGATTACATAATTTTTTTAATTTTTTAAGGATGCTATTCCTCTTAGCAAGGAGAAAAGGGAAATATTTTTCCGTTTCGGGAAATGGGAAAATTCATTAGAGATTTCTCTTGCCTGATTTCCAGGTCTTACTATGGTGCGAAATTTCATTGTTTTAGGCGATGAATACAATAAAAATAAGCGTCCAGGAGCTCGTCCTTAGTTAACATCGCGATATATACGCCAAATAATTTAAAAGGCAATGGCAGGAAATACGGTAACATCACAAATCCAACGTGACCTGGGTTTGCCCGTAACAGTACGAGGTGTGCGTCAAATTCTGGAATAGTCGAACCAGGTAGCATAATGGAAAAGGATGCAAACACCGGCGTTGACACAAGGCCATAAAGATCGAAAACTGAAATTTTTGAATTCCTCATCGAATTTGGTGACCATCAATAGGGTAAAAATTGAATATTCCAGCAAGATAATGCGGCGATTCACGTATCAATACATTCTAAGAATTGATTTAGAACCAAAAATATTAAACTTTTACCATGGCCGGCTCGTAGACCGGACTTAAATCCCATCGAATACTTATGGGGTATCCTTACCAGAGAGATTTTATGAAAATGGACGGCAGTTCAACAATATTTCAGAACTCAAATTGAATTGAGGAATAGAGAAATATATTTGAAAATTTGAATTTGTCAATGATAAGAATTAAGAAGTGCTCTACAGATTTTTAATTTATTTAAATTTAAATAAAATATGTTGAAAACTTAAAGTGATTTTATATTTACTTCCCTTTCAAAAAAGCCTAATTTTCGATTACCTTTCCATACTGTTTACTAAAACTAAAAAAATTCGTTGTAGTCTAGAGTGGTTATGTACCTATTCTTTTCAAAAATAGATATAATGAAAACCACACCTTGTTTCATTTTTAAATGGGTGATTTTGATATTAAATTGATAATAATATTTCAGGTATTTTTTTAATAATACCCTCCCTCAAGTTTGTCAAACAATTGTTGGGAATTAAGTGACACACAAATGAATGACTTTTAATTTTGTGTATACAAAAGATTAAAATCAGCTTATATAAACCAATCAGGTATTCAATTTTATTTATCATAAGAGTTTTATATGATCAAAACAATTGTAAACAATTTTATTTGAGGAAATGAAATGGAATATTTTATTATTTGATATATAAATATTTTTTTAAATAGAAATTAGGGTATTTTTCCATGAGCACTTACAGTGGATATAACACAGAAAAATAAAGAAAGTGTTAAAGGTCGTTGTTATACCAAAAGTATTAACTCTAAAATTTGTACCAAACCGCAAAAATCTGATCTGGCAAAAATTCAAAATAACATCAGATATACATGAACTTAAAAGTACGGGAAAAGAAAAATATTGAAATCCGCTTTTGAAATTTTAAAATTCAAAATTTTATTAGTGTTAAGTGATTTATTTTAAGATGATCGTTTCGTGATAAACAAAAGCTTACAGTTCTGGCCATATATCAACCAACTGACAAGACGAGTAAATTTTATTTAAACAATCAGATGTTTTTAAAATGTCCTCCTAAAAGTGTCGCAAAAATAAAGCGATGACCACTTTGTTCACACTGAACAGGTATTTTTTTATTTCTTCTTGGCTTCCAAATATTTTAAACATCTACAAATTTACGAATATATTTTAGTTTACACGAAATTTACAAATAACGTATATATACATAACGACGAGTATACTCGTCATAAAACAAAATATTGCCATTTATCCACGACGAGTATGTTCCTCAAAAACAGTTAACAGGTTCACATTTTGAGACGCATGTGCAAAACTTGTTAATTATAGGTTTTCGGGGTCGCTGATTCCGATTCTGATGTAAAAAATGCAATAAAGGCCAAAATACAACATGCTGGCTAAAAGTGGAAGAAATAATGATCCTTTCCGTGTAAATCTGGGGGATTTTTGTGGTCGCTAATTTCGAATCTAATATTCAAATTTGATAAAAACCGAAATGAATAATAGTGGAAAGCTGGTTATTTAGGATCAGATATTTCAAAAATTTAAATACCTAGTAATATGACGGAAATGGAACAAACAAGAAATAGAAAATTAAAACGTTTTCGAGAATTATTAATACTTCGTTTTTCAGTATTATTAAGCCTTACCAAATTTTTATATCAGACTTATAATTAGCGGTCCCAAAGGCCCCTAAGTTTGTTTTACTTAGAAAAAAAAATGATTGAAATGAAAAGAGATTATGCAGAAATAAAAAGGTGTCCTCCCTAAAGGACACCGCACCTTAAAGAGTTAATTGAAAATTATAGAAATTTTTATTTCTTACCTGTTTGACTATTAAACCTTCCGGCGTTTCTTAAGTACGAAAAAAGTTCTCCACCGCAAACATATTCAAATAGCATATAAAGGCAGCAGTCATCTTTTGTGGACCAATGTCTATGTATGTATAAAAATGAGTATGTTTCAAAAATAAAATAGACGAATATACTTACAAATTGACGATGAAAGGATGGTTTACTTCTGTTAAGATGCTCTTTTCATTTTTAACATGCTCCACCTGCTTCAATCGTATGACATCTGTCATAACGAGAATTTTCATTGCACAGTATGTGTCTGTTTGTTTATCTTTGCACAAACAGACACGGCCAAAGGTTCCGGTGCCTGGAAGGCAAAAAAAAAAAAAACATGTTTGTTGTAAATTTTATGTCCTTCCTAAAAGCAAATGTGAGCTTGAATTAAAATTTAAAACTTGATAATATAGGAAATGGATTTTGAATATCATTTTCGACCCATAGTGCTCTTTATTTTATCACAGAAGGACACGTGTGCAAGACATTAAGGTAGTAGAGTAGAAGGTAGGTATAATTTTATATAATCCTAGACATTTAATAATATTTCAAGTACTTCACATACTCTTGGAAAATCCAAAAATACATAAAATCTAAAGTTATGCCATAGACATCTGCTTTCACAAGTCCAATTCTATAATTAAATATGATACCTATAGATAAAATTTATACAGATTTAATAAATGTTTATAGAGCTAACCAAACGGCAAATAGTAATCGAACTGTGGAATAATTAGATCAGCCCGATTCGGAATAAATCGAATATTTCATCAGTTAAGTCGACAAGATAAATCAATAAATGTAAAAATAGGGCGAATATGATTTTTTTTTTTGGTTTACTCCCCTTACGCACGACAGGACATTAAGTGCAAACATCTTAAATAAGTCTTGAGTTCACTTTCTCAAGGAAAAAAAGGTGTTTTGCGCACACAAGCAATAAACGATTTTCTTTCTTGAAACAACAGAAAAATGTAAGATGGGAACTGTTGAGCCGCGAAAAAATGCAAAGGAGCGAATTTAATTTATATTGACTACCTTATAAAAACTGACGTGTTTTGGTAAAAAAAAAAAAGAAAATATAACAACGTCTTTAGGATGGTCAATACTTAAGCAGAGCGTCTCTAATGAACTCGGTCTTGAGAACTTTCGATGAAACCATGCGAAGAGTTTTCGCAATTTCTAAATTCTACGAAGAAAATACATAGCCCTAGGGGAGTGGAAATGATAAATTTTTGGACCGATAAGGGAACACTTCAGAGGTAAGAGTTTTCGACCGAAATGAGACTTCTTCTCCACTTACTTCAGGCAATTTTGAAATTTCTCTGCGGAAATATTTTTTTCCTCAACTTCCTGAATAAAGCGTAACAATGAGGTGGCGGCCCCTTTTTCCTGCTATCGTAATTTATTTTGCTCCACCCAAAAAAAAAAAAATTATATTGTAACAATTTTTACGATTTCATTATAATTTATTTGCGAATTACTTACAGCTGCTGGTTCAATAAACCTTAAAAATAAAATCATTAGAAAAAGTGCGTTTAATCTTTTCAACGTAACATTTGCTCCTTTTACCATTTCTAGGTCAAATGAGTTATCTTCTTTTAGGCCTTATCATGTCATGTCTGGTCACACATCGAAACGTATTTCCCAGTATAAAACAACCAAACTGCTGTTAATCACGCAGAGTAATTTAGGAAATCGGCAAAATTCAAGTTGTAATCATGCGTATATACCTACACGTGATTTGTGTGTTGTTCTATCTTAGATTGGCGGTAGCCGCCTTTCGTGATCAGTTCGACAATAATTATAAAATTGGATACAGTGGACAGTTTCCTTACGTGGCTTATCTTGAAAATGAGGACAACTTAAGATGCGGATCGACTATTATTAGAGAAGATATCGTTCTTACAGCTGCTCATTGCGTTATCGGAAAAGATCGTTCTAAGATGAGAATTAGGGCTGGTGGAGTTACTTCTGAAGGAATCATTCAAACGATAAAAGTGCGAGACTATCAGGTGCATTTCAGAAATGGAAGTAGAACAGATTCTTGCGACATTGCCCTCGTTAAATTGGATGGCCTTCTAGAGTGGGGCGAAAGGGTTCAATACGTTGATCTAGCACAAAAACATGATACCATCGATGGAAAGATAGCCACAGCTTTATATTGGGTAGAAGATGGAACCACAAAAACATTACAAAAGGTCCCTTTTGAAATTATTAGTAATAAAAATTGTAGTGCGATTTTAAAGTTTGAGAATCGAATTTGTGGTAACGACTATAGCAGGGTAATGAATGATTTTTTAAATCGAACTTTCGGTGGTCCTTTAATTTTAAACGCAAATTTAAGCTATATGATGCACAAACAAATTGGAGTAATTTGCGAGCCTGCAGCTTTTAGTTCAACTTCGACATTCGTTTCTGTACTCTCGTTGAGGCATTGGATTGATGCAATTCTTGAAACTGTTTATAAAATTGAAAGTAGTAGTGAAGAGGAAGAGGATAATTTTATTAATTAAATAAAATGTTAAAAGATAAGTAATAAAATAACTCTGATAAAAAGAGCTCTGTTTCATCGTGGGAAATGGGCAAAATGCTTAGAACAGAAATTGTTTTATAATAAACAGAAAAAGAAGAAAATATTGTGGGTTGCTATGGGATTTATATTGCGAAGGTAAGTACTCAAATTTCAACCTGGGATGCAATGAGCTTTTTAGTAAGAATGAAAGGTGGTTCTATGCCATTTATGTATGAAAACCAATCTGCCCATCACGGCTTCATCTATGGACCTGCATCCAAACATCAAACTTTTCGATTACTTTTTTCAATAAAAGCGGATCAATGATCCAAATTTCCTCTCGAAATGTTGCTTTTAAGTTGTTGAATTGTTTGTTGATGATTAGCATACGCCTTACATTTCAAATAACCCCACAAAAAATAATCAAGTGTTGTTAAAACCGGCTTTTTTTAACGTTAAAAATTCAATGATGTAGAAGCAACTAGCAGGTAAAACTTAATGAAACCAACGAGAATCAAGTCTGAGGGTTATTCAATTTTAAATAAGGTTTATTTTAAAAGAATATAGAAAAATCTTCTTTATGACTTTTTGAACTAGCACCACTTTCAAAATAAAAGGCTCAATTTCTAGTCTCTCAATGCTTTTGTTATAGTGATCAAGTGGAAGTGGAAAAAAGCTGCAAGGGTATGGAAGTTACTTTTTAGATTATTTGTTGAAAAGTAATCTACTCATGTTTTTTAGAAATAAATAGGGTTAAGATTTTGTCCATATAACGAAAAAAATACTTTCATTGCCAAAGTATTGCACAAATTATTTAAAAAGTTTAAGATCTTCTCTAGGATAGACAAACATATCCTTAAAAAAATTTTGCCCTAATAAAAAGTTCCAGTTCATATTCCATTTCCCATATAAAAAAAAAATCGTTATAATTTCTCGTTCCATTTTTATGTGAAAATTGTAAAACGTTCACGGCATTCTAGTTCAGTTGAGATCTCGATCGCAATTAAAATCGCAGAAAATTACAAAAATGAAGCCGAAGCCACTCATCGGTGAAATAATGAAGAAATTCCATTTGCTGACGTGAAGCCGCGATACTTGTCCGGCACATTCATTGCCTTTTGTGACACGCTGCGACATTGTTCGGATGCGCCAAAGATAGACGCTGTCGACCGCAACTAAGGTAGGATATTAAAGCCACTTAAGACGCTGATTGTGTCTTCAAGACGACAATCAGCGGCCCGTTGATGTCTATGCCACAGAGATCCATCCCGACGGAGGAAGGTGATAAATGGGATATATTGGATCGGATTGCGACAGGTGGTAGAGGCTTTTTCGCCTGGCAGAGACATCCCCATGGGTCATTAGGACTTCCTGAGAATAATTAGATATTTAACTAAGTTGACCTTGTCAGACGTGTCTTCATCAATCTTGTTAAAATTAGATCTGGACGTAAGATGGCAAGACTTGCGCCAGATCGACCGCCTTGAGTGATGGACTGTGTGTTGGAGAACAGGCAATCAATGAACTTGAGTGTTCGGTAGATTACTTCATTCTGGGCGCATTTGCATGGAAACGAGAGTGGCCGCCCGGTCGAACTAAAAATAAATGCCCAAAAATCGTGTCTTTGTAGTAAATCGAGGCTGCCAAAATGCGTCAGTCTCGCGGTAAAGGCACCCTGCGGAAGGATTAATCTTTGCGAATAGGCCGGAATTGACAACGTCGGTAATTGCCGGAAATTTATGGCAAACAAATAGTATTTCTCCGTCGAAAACAGAGGGAACAATAAAATTATTCTGGGCGCAGGCAGGTGTTCCAAATGCTTCCTTCGAAATTCGTTGTCGTAATAGCGTGCTCGGCCATAAAACGCGATTAGATGTCTTGCGCTAGTATAAATAGACGTTTTGATAAGGCTACGATAATTATGCCTGTTAACGACTTAATTACGTCCAAGAAAGCACTCACGGTGATTTTGGAAAGGTGCCCTCCTACGTATGCGCTCGTTATTACAATAAAATGTTATATCATTCGAGTACTTACCAGGTGGCGGGGGTCTATGTGTCGCCTGTTTTCCAAACAAGCGATTTATTGCTTTTCTACTCTAATCCACTGCAATCAATATCCCACCAGCTGGCTATGTGCTGGAGATGTAGAGAGTCATAAAAGAAAGGTTTTCTTTTTAAACGACTTTAGTGTCTTTTGTACTACAAAATATGAACTAACTCCAACGTAGAGACTAATTTTTATATGGGAGTTCGTGTAAAATTGCTTTGAATTTGATAAAATATAGCTCTCTTCAAGTTTATCATAAGCATTTTTACTTCTTTTTAGATTTAAATTAATTTTTACTTCTAATCTAAATTGTTAGACTATTGCCTCGAGAGCTAGTGCTAATAAATAAATGCTAGACCAGGAATAATTTTATTTTACATATTTGGTATTAGGTATTAGTTAAATATAAGCAAACTCCATTCAAAAAATTAACACAGTCATGTTATATATTGATACTCTTTAACTTTCTATGCTAATTTTGCACAAAATTATTCGTGTAGTCACACTAAATTTGTTCAATTTGTTTAGTTAATAATAACATCAATAGATCGTCAGCTTCTCTCTTAGCTTCAATAATAATTTAACGTCGTCAATCCATAATTTCTACTCAGTCCAAAATAGGCACTTTCCTACTTTTATCGAGGTTTAGGTACCTAGAGTACTATAGTACCAAATAAGATATAACAAAAGAAAAGCCAACATTTGTGAAGAGTTGTATTTTGAGAAAAATATTTAATATAAAAGCTGTAGGTTTAAAAATGGAATAATAAACCACAAATAAATTTAATTTACCATTAGTATGATGATTATTTTACTAGCATGTCTTCTACAGTAGTCTAAAAAGGATATTTTAAGGTCTTTACTTTCAAAACTTGTTATAAAACAACAGAAGAAGTTCGTCTTTATCAAAAGAGTTCTAAAGGAACATATTGTTTTTTATAAATATTGCAATACAACGTAGAAAACTATTTCAAATTTGTTTTCGAACTTTTAGGAATAGTTTGAATGATATACTGTGACTCGACTCGTAGGCTCGATCAAGTGTTTGTATATTTACGTAACATTTTCAAATTTTGGCTACCACAAATCTTCTTATGGCCTAACAATTTTATTTTCGCAAATTATTGATATTTTTTATTATTTTAAAGTATTTCCATGCGTATAAATCACGGAGAACAAATTATACAAGGCTTTTTAGAGAAAATATTCTTTTGGTCGAGTATTTAATTTTAAAAACAAATTGAAGATCTAAAAAATGAATGTTTTTGCTGTTGTCATTCTAAAAGAATTTATTAAGATCCATGTTATTTTTAATTTTAAAAAAAAACTGGTTCTAGATATACAAGAAAATCGAAGGACGTATGGCAGCACAGTCATACATTTCTATTTTAATGAAAACTTAAATAAATTGGGTAAAAATATTTTTGATTTAATTTTCCAACATGATAGTAGTAAATTCCTTCCTTTGACTTCCACCTATTCAAATTATCTCTCAGGAATGCCCTTTCTATCTTTCTTAGATTCTTTTACCTTCTTCCTTCCTATCGCCTTCACTAAACCTAATATAATTAGTCCCTGTCCTTTATTAGTCTTTATTTATTTTTTTAGTCTAGTTTAAGTAGTTTATTAATTGTTTTTAGCTTGTATTAAGAATAAATAAATAAAATAAATTATAATGACCCCAAGCATGTGGTCAGGTGCACAAAGGACTGGCTTAATACTTAAGGTTTTGAAAATTGGCTACCAGACTTAAATCCAATCGAGCACCTTTGGTTGCACTTGAAAAATCGGATTTCTGTCTATCTCCATCTAGCGAAAACCGAAGAGTGAAAGCTGTTTTGACACGCTCAACACCTAACAGTCTAGTTAAATTTGATAAAGTTTTTATCGTTAAATTATTAATTTTATTTGTCTATCCTTGGAACATTTTGCCACTTCCTTGCGATTTCCTTTTACTTTTTGGAAGTAGTTACACTGAAATTGCAAATGACTCAGTTTTCTCTCTAAACAGCCCATCATTTACGTATAACTGAAACTTCTTTGAACGTAAATATCTTAGAATGTTTATAATTTCTGGTTTTTGTTACGTTCGACTTTTGCGCTCCCAGGTGCTGAGTACTTGTGCGTGGTTCGGCTAAAATAAATTAGTCTGCAAAGTTGACATGAATAAGGAAACGCACAGATATACGCAATGCGAATTGACCTTAATCCGTGTCGCCTTTGAAGTGGCTGCAATAACACACACCGGTCCAGCTAATTTCGATTGAAATATGCACCCTCTGGACCAATTCGTTGCCGTAATAGCAGCATCTAATAAAAGCCACTCAACACTCAAGCGGCCAAGGGGAGTTGCGAAACACATTTAAGTTGCCGGCCAGTTAATAATTTCATTAAAATTGATTCAAATCTGTAAACCTGTTGCGAGTAACTAAATTGGAGCACTTGTATAATGTGATTATTGTAACTATCGTCAAAGTGTCAGCCAAACGGTGTAACAGCCGCAAATTCCTCTAGGTAAGGTCTTTTTAAGCGCTCTTTGCCGGATAGTCAAATTGCACACTATTCGGATTGAATTTGATTTGAATGACCGAAAGTAGATGACCTTGTCCGCACTTGACGCTAAGATTTGTTTCTCAGGAAAGTGAACAAATTTCACAAGGTTTTGATGCAATTTTTAATTGCAAGAAAGCCAAATTTATAGGAGAAGATTTAATGCAACGTCGCCTATTTCGATTTATTGATAAAATTGTAAAATTACTGAGTAAGCTAGAAATCAAAAGTTCTCCTCTATTCATTCTCTAAGCTAAGAACTCTTACATCTATCTCCCGATTTACACTGAAGATCAGTTTCTCAGAAAACCGGGCAAATTAAAATCGTGAATTTTTATACATAGGCACTACCATGAGGTGCTTTTTGACACCTTAACCATTTTACAACATTTACCCTTTTCAACGGTAATAGGAAATAGGGAAAACCCCGGTATAATTTTTATATTCAGTTGTTATCTGCAATGTTACATTTTACTGGAGATCATCTAAAAATAATTGTATAACACTATTTTGGAGTTCTGGTATTTATTTCGCAGTGAGTTCAATTCAAACACAGAGTCGTGCTTTAAGTCCTGTCAAGGATATTTCTATATTATAAAATAAAACTTAATAGTACGTCATACGATACTTGATGATGCTTCGATGACAAGAATTCGAATTAAAACATAAATAAAAATATGTTTGCTAGTGCAAGCTAGCAAATATCACATATAGGCAAAATGTTCAATTTTACCACTTGTTGTTTACAAATCCCATATTTGTCAAACCGTGTTAAAGCGAAATCATATAATTAAAGTGCTATGTAAATAGGGGAATAAGTGTATTAAAAAAGTAGAAATAATTAGGGATCGCACGATACGAATTTTGTTTTGATTTTAATTTAATGTTAGAAAGATCTAAATATTCTAGAAATGTGTTACATTTTCTTATCATCTAATATTGCATAACGCACGAACGCGTGTATAATTAATGTAATCTAATCAGGTAAAGTTTATTACAGTTAACTCTTAATTATCTTCTTTTCCTATGAAACCCTTTACGTGTGACCGGAATTGCGCTTGACAGATTTTCAAATTATTAAAATTGAGTTAAACACTTTCGACATCGAAATGTATACTCTTAAAGACAAAAAATTACGTGAAACAATATGGAAATTTATTCTTGAAAGAACTCCGGACAAAAGAGGTTAATTAATCACTTTTCGGTGAAATACCTTTACCATGCTTAATCTTCTTCGCAATGTTAATAAATCATATCGGTTTTGGTTTGATTATATAACTTTGCAATGAAAATACGGCCTAATTTTCTTTTCATTACATCCGATAGTAAAAGTCAAGTTTGAAAATATTGCGAGTAGAAGAGTAGATCGTATGCACAAAATAAAAATATATAAAAAATTTTTTATAGAAATAGACAAAAATCTAAAATTAATAAATTTTGTCACGAAAATATCTATCTAATTTTATTTATTGCCCACCTCTTCTATTTGCTAAAAATGAAAAGAGCGTATTTTGTTTATAATAAAGAATACATTTGATATTCGGACTTTGGATTCAGTATTAAGTCAATCAAATAACATTTTGCTTAATAATTTATTTTGGCATTTATTATAGTGGCTAACATGAATTACGAATATATCATGCGTTTTTTTAAAAATCTGTTTAAGAAAATATATCCGTTTAAACTATTTTTTGTAATGTTTGTATGATGAGGTAGGTTTTGACCACTATGTAAAATTGTATATGACTTCTTAATTATCTTACTGTGTTTTTGTACACAGAAATCAGTCTAGAATTAAAACAATGTGCTAATCGGAAATATCACCAAGCAATGCACCTACCTGGTAAACTTAATGCAAGTACTAATTACTAGTAGTAATGAATTCAATGCTGCTAGCCATTTTCCAAAGTTAGCGCCTGTTTTCAAAGTATTTCTGATTTAAAGTTCTAGGCTAAGAAGATTGCTTTTTCCATGGAGTATCATCTTAGAATAGAAATTTAAATTATAAATATTTTGAAAACAGGCGCCAACTTTGAAAAAGCAATCGGACGTTCAAGAAATTTTTACAGAAAACGTCTGAATAAAGCAACAGTAAAGGACAGGACAAATTTGGCAAAAAAGTTATGATTTGGCAGGATATTTGCAAATGTGGGATCAAATCAATACCATTTCTTACTGTTGGAACCTTACCTTACCTTACAGCATACATAAGGGAGGAGATTATTGTCGTTGATCAAAATACAGAATACTCCTGTTTTGTATTAACCCAATTTAGCAACCAACTATTATGTGGCCATAAAGATAAACTGGTTGGATTCCAAGAGCCTTGCTTATGTTAAAAAGTTAGACAATCCCCCTAATACACATAATTTTCGTACTATCGAAAAATGTTGGACAATTATTAAGGGAAAATTAAGAAAACAAGGAAAGAGAGTATAAAAACCATCGATGAATTTAAAAAATGTTGGGAATTAGTGCCGAAGTTTTCTGCAGCGCTTAGTGAGGAATACACATAAGATCAAGAGTTAAACAATTCAGCAGAAAAAGCATTAAATAGCTACAAAATTAAGAATTATTAATTGCTAATAGATGAAGTTTATACAAATAAAATTTCATTAAAATTTGCTGCGTACTTTTCAATTTATATCCACTTTGTACACGAAAAAATTATTCGTTGCAGACTTTAAGTGAAAAAAAACAAATATTAAAAATGTTTGTTTGGACGAACTATCCAAAAAGCTGTCTTTTATTGTTCTAATGCATTTGCATAATCGTCTATAAGTTAATTAAAGAGAAAAGCATATAAATTACTTTCAAGAAAACATCGGTAATGCTATTTTCGCAATTAAAACTAAAGTGTATAAAGTTTTCAGTATTTTCCTTGAAAAAGCAACTGAATAAATACCCCAAGCTTTTCCATAAAGTGCACTCTGACCTCATTTTGTCAAAATCATTTAAAACAGAGCATGCATTACTCCATTACGCATTGCAGTTCAAGGAGGGATATATTCTCAGGCCGCAAATATTTTCGGTTCCCACCCCCGACAACAAATTAATTGAGAAATAATTTCGAAATTTATTTAAAAGGCGAATGCACACACTTTTTAGTGTCTGCAACCATTGATTATTTGCTAGTCGTCTGGGGTTCAAGATTTCGAAAATTTCAGGATTTACGTACTCCCCCTTGTGTGCATGAACACACTGGGAAATTGAGATTTATGTACGACTGCAGAGGAAGCACTTTTTCTGTTGGAATGCTGCCATCAGCTTGAGGAGAATTTACTAATTTTAAGATGAATTTCAAATTTTCTGCTGACATGGGTCGATTCTTCTTCTTCTAAAAGTGAAATTCGTTCAGTTCAATAGAAGTGAAAATCGTTTCAAGGATTCATTATTTTCGTCTTACATTCAACGCTAATTGTTTCCCCTTAGGTCTGCCCCATTTATTTAATTATACTTGGCTTTGAGAAGAAACAAAAAACATCATATGGGAGGAACAGTATTTTTTTTTACGATCGCATAAACAAAAACATGTACCTCCTCGTCATTTTGTCTTTAGCCCTATTTTTTTTGGTTTTTTTATGTTTAATCAAAACGCACATGAATCACACTAAAGTTGCCGAAGCGATCACCCTTTTTTTTGCCAATTAAGCTTTAAAACTCTCTTAATTCTCACTCTGGTCGACAATCTTGTTGCCGATCTTGTGCTGATCTGCGGCGATCGCTTCCAGTTCAACTTTCATCTTCGTTTGTGCCTTATCGCCTCCGGCCCCCCCCCCCCCCTTCCGCCCTCCGTCTTGTGTCAATAACCCGCTCTACTCGGCAATGTGGGTCAATCTCTTAAACTTGAACGATCACTTTCTTCACGTTCAACATGCCAGGAATATGATCATCATGAGAATTTGCCAATGTTTATCGGGAGGGGAATTTAAATTTAAACAAATGGAAAAAAAAGGGAGCAGGGTCGGGGCTCGAAGTAAAAGTTAAGCGCCAAAAGATGTCTGTTTTCAAGTTACCCGGAGATATGTAGATACGTATGGACGTAATTAAGATTCCGAACAGCATTCGATTCGATTTCCAAGGGTCCATTTGCGTGCAATTCCAGAGCAGATGGTCCTTCCTTTGAAGCATTTTACGATCGCGTCGTTTCTTCTAACTCGAAAGATTGGCTTTTAGCTTCTCCCGTTCGATGGAGGCTTTCATGCTAATGGGACTGCCGACGAGTCACGTTTTCGTACACCGCTCTCTGACGATCATAAATAACCGCCAATCGCGGTATTTTAGTGGGTTACAGCCAATTGAAACGATCGTTGGTAGAATTAAATTTCATGCTAAAAGCATTGTTTCGATTTGTGCTTATTGTCGGTGTAGTCACACGCTATTAAAAGTAATATTTCCCAAAATAGCTACCGACCCAGTTGTTTACAGGATCGTTCATCAAACTAGCAACGTTTGAAGCAATTCATGTTCCCCTTCATGATCGCGCTCTCAATCCGTCTCAATTTGGCTTCCTCTATTAACCCAAATTAATGAATAAACATCAAGCGTTAAATGACTCCTTTCCCCCCAAATTTAAGCACCCACACTATTTCGTTAGGTTTTTTGCTCTTTTAATTTAATTTACCAGTCCGCGCCCAGACACAACAAGATTTGTTTAACCAGGCCGAACTTGCGCTGGACCCAACCGCACATGACCGCGGTGTAACGATGCTGAGTTCAAGTTCAAAACCAGCTGCAGTGGTTATATAAATTTCACATTGACATCTTAGAGATGCAAATCTTCGTGATATTCGAGATGTCCGTTCGTCCAGCCCGGCGATTGACGCACGAACGAAGCCCCGTATTGAGCTCAGACTGAAATGAATTAAGTGCTCTTTTGACCCTTCTACCCGAAGAGCATATACATGAGTAAAAGTAAACAAATTATGCACAGACATGGTGAAATTGGTACGGTCAATATTGAACTTATTCTGTTTCCGAGAAAAGAAACCCATTCAAAATTTTGTCACCGCAAAAGGTGTACTTTCGACCGTAATTGATGACCATGAATACGTTTAACGTGACGATAAGATAACCACCTCTCGTAATGTGTCAATAGAAATTGTAAAAGTTGTAAAACCTTCTAAACATAGCAAGTTTTGTAATATAATTGTTAAATATTTCTTTGGGGATAGGTGCATTGAAAACAGTCCTAACTTTTGTTTAGCCTTTTATGTTGCTTTAGTGAGACTATTTGTATACGAGGCTTAAACATTTTATAGAATAAACTGGATGTTAACACTACGCCTATATTAGGATCAAAAATTTAACTCAAAGACAGCACTACGTCTAGATGAGGCCTATATTGAGCTTGATAATTTAATAGAATAAATTAAATGCTAACATTACGCAATATTAAGCCCAGAATTGTTGAAAATTTAACTTAAAGGCAACATTACGTCCATATTATGAGGGCTATATCGACCCCAAAATCTTTAAAAACAATTTTCAACCCCAGCACCTACATATATAACGTCCAAAATTTTTGAAATTTGATTTTGTAGAATTCGTTTTGAGACTATCTAGGCAAGTCAAAGAAAATATCGCGCGGAAATGATATACTGGACTTTTACGTCTTGCTTTTAATTCAGTACGGCATGATACTTTATTAGACAAAATTATAGTCTTTGGCTTTTCCCATTTATGTTACACGTTTGTATTGTAGTTTCTTACGTAATCGTCAATGCAGAGTACATATTCCCTCTGAATCGTCCACAAACAAAAATATTCCAGCAGAAGTGTCTTAAAGATCTGTTTTGGGATCAGTAAATGATGTGATGATATCCAATTGCTGTTCATCTACATATCTTTGCTGATGACACAGCTATTTTTACCATCAATGAAGATGCTTCCTGCATTTATGGTAATCTATAGAGAGACATTTAGCTGTGTTTTTTACAAGCAGAAGATATTCATGCTTCTTACCGGACCGTACTACTTATAAATCTAAACGGATGCGATATTCTTTAAACTGAAATAGTTGAATACTTGGGTATCATTTTTAATAAAATCCTCACATATTCTAAATACATTTATACAATGTTAAATAAAGCCAAATTTTTATATCCATTCATCAACGGTCGACCCACAATTTTGAAAAAGCTTGTTATCTATAAAGTCATCTTTCAAGCCTTCATGCTATACGGAGCTCCAATTTGATTTCAATGTGTTCGTGCTCATATAAAAAAATTACAGACCATCCAAAATAAACTCCTTAAGATAATTTTTAATTTACCATGGTACTTGTTTACCCTGGAATTGCAAAGTCTTGGTGGAGTGGAACACATAGAAACAAAGACTAACATACTTGCTAGCAAAAATGCTCATTTTCAGATAATCCCCTGATACTAGAGCTACTGCGGAAGCAGTAAGCAGTAGTTTTAACTAGTTTTAAGTTTTAAATTCTAGTAATAGTTAAGTAGGATAGTTCTTTATTGGGTATATCACAAACATTGAAATAATCACTTTAATCCTTTGCACTCGTGAGGTGACTCTCAGACACCACAACGATGAAGGAAGCTTCGAGCGCAAAGGGTTAATTATAAATTCTGCTAAACTACAAAAATAATGCCAGAGTTAAATGAACCTAGATTTTGGCAGTAATTATAAGATTTTTTTTATTGTATGATATATCATTTCATATTCCGAAATAAAATTAAATAAATAAATAAAATAGAATTGATTTTGTATAATAAATTTTGCCTCGTTTATAATTCACACTTGATCTTTGCACCAAGTATATAGGGATTATCGTTGAATTCGTTCGATCGTAGCTTCTATGGCAAGTGTATTCAGACTAATGAAATTATCCTAGTACCCTGAATCGAAGCATTCACAATTTTTGTACTTGTCTGTCTATATACGAGCCCATAAAAGTTTATAAAATGAGCTTGCTATAGGCTCCAAAAAATTACAACGCCGATGAGCTTTAGCTCATTTAAAAGTGTCAATTTAAAACTTTAGATGTGTTATAGACTTCTCTCTAGAATTAGATATAGGCCCCGATGTTTAGTAAATAGGCTTCATAGTTTTTCTATGTACTTCAGGCCTTGAAATTTAAAAAAAAAATTCATATATTATTTTTGCTCGGGAAGTTTTTTAATTGTAAGAGCTTACAGTGAGTTAATTTCTTTAAAAATATTTGGCGAAAACAAATTACAAATTATCGCGCAATAAATTTTTTAAAAAATTAAAGAAATTTGCGTTTCCAAAAAGAAAAAAATATACCCATCAAAAATTAAAAATATGTATGGGGGCCTATTGGGACCTGTTTTCGCCGCATCTGCCCACTTTACAAATATATTAAAATGTTTATTATTATTTTATTATGACATTTATTACTATTAGTTAACTAGGATATTTTATGATGGTGAAAAAAATCAAAATTCAAAATTGTGCCAATATATTAAATGCACAAGTCTAACCTACAAGTTCAAGGACATTTATTTACAAATTTTTATTTATTTAATTTTAATCTCCGAGACCTTGAAATTTTGCAAATTCGTAAATAAACATCGATAGCAATTTGCACATATCTTTGTGAAAATTTCGAAAAAAAAATATTAACCTTACGACATTTAGAAATTCTCATTTTATTTATTTATAATGTTTATTATTAATTTTGGTCATATGATTCAACTATTTCCAAATTATTAATTTCAATATGCAATTGAACTATTTATTTTTACACTTTCGTTTATAATTTCATGCATGATTAATCATCAATGATTTATTGGACTTCATTGCGTCAAAATTATGCATCCAATAAATGTCTAAATTGAAAAGAGCAACAACACTTCCAAATGAAATTTTGTATAAACACAATGGGGTTCTTCAGAGGCACTTTTGCATACAGTTTACAGAAATGTGGTAAAAGATCAATTGATTGGTAGCCCCATAAATTATCAACTTATTTATCTTTTCTTAGTTATTTTTACAGTGGCGTTTTAGCACACGCCACTGACCTGTTAAAAGATTTAAAAAGTAAAAAAAAGAAATAATATTAATTTGCAATAACGTGCCTGAGATAAGTTACTAAGATAATATTTTTTTTTTGGTTCTTTTAAAAGGTTTTATTTTTAGCCTTACGTATTTTTGTTATCTTTTGAATACCTAATGGGTATCTATTTGAAAAATTATCGCTTTTAGCTTTGAGAGAAAATCAAAAAGATTTTATAGATCAGAAAATATGTAAATGAAATGAAATATTGTAGCAATTATCATGATGTTCTTAACAGAGTACAGAGGGAAGTCGGCATTGGGATAACAGGGGCCTTCAGCTTAACGCCTGGTGCGGCTCTCAACGCAATGGTTAATTTACAACCCCTGAATATCGCTATCTAAGATGCTAAGAAGGCTATATTTCGGCTAATAAAGTGCAAACATTGGCGTGATAGACATGCGATCGGACATGGTATCATGTCCGGAGACTTGTGGAGCATTGTGCTCTTTATAACATGTCTACGGATGATATGACACCATGTACAATGTTCGCAAGAAAATTGGAGATCATTCTCCCAGTAAGGGCAGAGTGGGACGATTTTCTATACAGACGGGTCGAAAACCTCAATTGGTACAGGCGCTGGATGGTATTTGAAGGAAAAGGTGAAATACAATAAATCAATTGGAAAAACGACGACGATCTTCTAAGCGGACATTTTCGCTATTCTTGAAGTGGCTCACTGGATAATTGCCCACAAATGATGCAAAAAGAGGTTTGGTATTTGCTGCCCATATCACTAGGTCAACGATTGTCTAGGAATGTAAGAAAAGACTCGGTTACAAAGCACAACCACATTATTCTTATATAGGTCCCTGGTGACCAGGGAATTGAACGAAACAAGACTTCTGAAACCAGAGTAAGGCTGAAGAATTAGATAACTCGATAAGTGAGCTCAACTCACGGGCAGAGATTTTCCATGGTATCCAACTTGTAAATTCACCAAATGGTTCGTTAGTCGCCCGGACAGGAAGACTACGAAACTTTTGCTAAGCTTAAATAGGAAGGATTGCAAAATGTTGGTAGGGACGATTACGGGACACAACAAATGTGGCAAGTACATGACTACCTTAGGGATCGTCAGCGACCCAACGTATCCTTCGTGTGGGGAGGACGTTGGACAGCACAGAGCACCTCCTCTGTAACTGTCTGGCCTACTCTTGTCCGCACATAATGACGTTCGGTGTTGATGTTTTGAGGATGGAAGATTTAATTTCTAAATCTCTATCTGTTAGAGTTCTTTAAGGCAAGAAAGAAATTCGGATAGAGTAGGGGTTGAGTGCAATAGTCCATGTCTGAGCGCTCGAGACTACCTGCTTCACCAACAATAATAAGAAATCATCGTGTGATTTATTTTTGAAGATATTTGTGATGAGCACTTTTATTTTTATCACTCTATATACCAATTAAATTTGTTTGCTCAATGATTTTGTCTTTGGATTATCTTAAATGTTTGTTTTATTCTTAACTTACGATGAGTCAATTCGCTTTATCTTAATATTGTATAAATCGCTAAAAGAAGCGTAACCTCGTAAATGCTCAGTTATTATCGTCATCACAGTGCGAAACATGAAAAAATCTTCCCACGAGAGAAAAAATTCTTTAATGATGCTTCACCTGGGAGAGTGCACTGAATGAATAAAATTTAGTAAAATAACATTTTCATTATTTTCATTCATAAAGTGCCTGTCCTTGCATAAATTTAAAAGTTTACGTGATTTTAGCTCGAGTACTCCGTGAATGACTGACAGCTGCTGCTTCGCATAATTTTTCAAGAAACTCAAATATAATCTACGAGTATATTGTGCTCTTTTCAAAGATATTCGGATTGTTTTACCATCTGAATTTTATCTAAAAATTAATTACATTCCAAAAATATTACAAAAATCGCCTGACTCATGTACATACATACGATCCGCCCAAGAGCGAGTGGAAAAGCTTGGAAAAGCCTTGGTAGTGTACGGGCCGATAAAAATGGCACGTGCAATAAAATTGTGGTGGCATTGATCGATATTTATCAAGAGTTTAGCGCCGCATTCAATCGAAATCCTATGGATCTAAGGATTCTCAGCTATCCAGGGTCGCTTCCCTTTAGGAAGTAGGAAATTGCTGTTTATGTCGTTTTCATGCAAAATGTGAGGAACATAAAAGCGCCGTACTCCCAGAGTCTGTAATTAGGTTTTCATCTCCTGAATGAATGGAAATCATCTACCATTTCGCTAGGATTACAAGGACGAAAGGAAAAATGTTGAAATTGTTCAAATTATTGATACGGATTTTGAGACCTGATGGGATTTTCTGATAGCTCTGAGGGGTGTGAGAACGGTTCAGGACCGAAATCGTAATAAAAAGTGAACTGAAAGGAAGCGAAGTGCGTAATTTGGGGAAATGAAGTGATTTTTAGGGCATAGATCTTATATATTTTATAGGGATAAAGAATGTCGATAACGACTGGGAATTTTTGGCCTAAGTAATAAATTTTTTAATTATTGCAATCGTTGTTTACTTCGAAGATCTAAATTTTATATCCTATGGTTTTTGCTTTTTTTAATTATGTACGCTTTAAGGAGCAACATTCACATGCTACTGCTAGTCAAAGGTGGAAAGAATTTTAAAAAATATACGATTTTATTATCAAACAAAAAAAAGAAAAAAAACTTAATATTTATGGCATTTTTTTAAAAAAAAACAATATCTGCGATAATGTGTTGCTATTTTGTTTTTCCACTCAATCCTGACGTCAGCACATTTCTTAGATTTATTTTGAAATATTCTCTTAATATTAAAAACACCCCTGTCTCCAAAAAAGAAAAATAATAAAAACAAAACAATAATTCCAATTTGCTCTTTTATAAGAGTTATCAACTTTTCGGTCTTTGCTTTCTTAAAACTTTTTTCATTTCAAACAAATTTCCACATTTCTCCTTGATTTTCATTACTGCCATAGAACTGATGCCTTTAAGCCTCTTGTCAGCGGGATGCTAAAAAAAAATAATTACGCGCTAATTACTGGACATTTGTTTACATTAATGCTTAGTGGTTTCGGAGCATTTTCTTTTTATTTCAAGTTTAAAGTGTTCATAAATAACTTGGAATCGATGAAAACTCACATTATGACTTGACCATGCTCGAGGTATTCACGATCAATTTATTTAAAAGCAATGGGTTATGCTAAGTGTACACTGACACTGAGTTGCTGGCCAAATTTATTACTAGACATGACCAGACTAAACATAAGAAACATTCTGATTTTATGAAATTTTTGTGGGTTCAATGTTTTCAGAATTATTTGAATTTTAGTAGGGCAAATTAATGTGAGCGCAAGATTAGATTAGTTTTTCTGGTAATTTGCCAGTTGAAGTGGCATAAAAAATATGGGAATTGAGTTTTTTTTTATTTCTTCTCCTATCCTATTCAAAATGTCAACAGTTTTTTTTTCTTATAACACTATGTTTTGTATACAGAGGCACTAATTCCACTATAAAAATAGAAAACATTTCTATACAACATTTATGAGGTTGTTTTCCGGAAATAAATAGTACAATTTATTGGTTGATAGTCTGAAAAAAGAGTGCACTTTTTACACCTTTTTCGCATAATTTGTAATTGGTTTGGTATATTTCACTTTTGTGATAATTAAAACAAATTTACAAGGAGAGAATTAGAAAAAGGATGGTCATTTTTGAAAATTTACTACAAAAATCAATCGATTAAAAGACTGTAGCTTGTTGCTTAACAATGCTTTCTATCTCCTAACAAAGGGAAATCCTTCAAACAGGTATGAAAAATTGAATTCTAAAGATGTTTTCGAGAGATGAATAATCGAAAAAGTCGTTATGTATTTTACTTTCTATTGATCCGTATCAATCGTTGTATACATCTCATAATATATGAAATATTTAATGATACCAATTGTAATATAAGTCTGATTTCGAATAAAATACGTTTTCCTCTCTACGACGCGATATGTAAAAACGAAAAAAAGTATTTTATATTCTTCTCTTTAGCATTAAAGAAATTTATTACGACAAGATTACTACCTATCTCTCACCGCTTAAATTACAGTCTTTAAATTATGAAACGTCCAAATTTGTTTTCTTTAAAAAAAATTTCAAACCTAGAAATTTGATCGAATTAGACTACCTTAACATAAGTCATGTGAATGATTGCACAATTTATGTCGACATTAGGTTTATCCGTGCATAGAAAATCACAAGTGAGAAGCTCTTTTACGGTTCGTACCAGTAACGAAAATTGTACTATAGATCGTGACATTTTATATAAAAATAAAATAAAAAAGAAAAAAAATAGCATTAAATGGATTGCATGCAAAGATAAGAGAGGTACCTATGTTACGTATCGACCAAAATATATAAATAAAAAAAAAATGATATTTCATCGTCTAGCCAAAAACATCGGGACATTTAATCATCGATTACACAAAATCCATTCGTCCAGTACACCCCGAAAAATATTAGCATAGCCCCTCTCGATAAAGCGATTAAAGGTACTTTGTGGAGTAAGCAAATATTGAACAACTTGAAATAGATGCGACCCAATTTTGTGTATAGGACAGGTGGATTTAGTCGATTTTAATGGACTGATGCCAAGCACTGCAGGTTTGTTTGTCCAACTTTCTACCACCAAAAATTATGTTGTATATATGCCCGTGAAAGTCCAGATACATTTCCCTACGGAAAGCTTTTCGGCACGGCTGAGGCAGAGAAAAGTGACTCGCCGTACAGGTGGCAAAGGGACCTCCTGGGGGTTAATAAAATTCAAATAAACATCTATAGCCTGATCTTTGAAATTAATACATACATTCTTGCGTCATTTACATAATTAATTTTCGTTGAAATTTTTATTTTTCGCACATTCACCTCAGAGGAACGGGTTGTAGAGGTTTTTGGGGGTATTTTATAAAAGATCTGGTATAAATTGTGGGTGGAATGGCCGAATTTTGATAACTTTTCGTGGAAAATTACGAGTTTTGTGCCCCCTCCTGGAAATATTCGTTGAATAAATTTCAATATATTTTAGAAAGTATCGTGGGCGAATTTGTTTTGTTTGTTATTGTGAATTCCAGAACAGCTGCCGCAACTTCTAAATCTGTGAATGGACCTATAGTCTATTTTGGATCTATCCGATGATGGATAAAGAAGGTCATTTTTAAAATTAAAATTGAGAGTAATTTTTTCATACGTCACATTTTTTTTAAAGTAAAACTTGTTTACAATAATTTGCCATCAAAAGAATTGGTAAATTTTCATTTTTATCCATTTTTTACTTGGCAAAGAATGAAATATTAGCCAACAGTGAACATTTTGTATTTTCATATTTCCTTTTAATTTAATTAGTCGCTCGGCAACAAAAGAAAATCTCTTACCTCAAATTCATTAATCTTTGCCAGAGCAAAGAGGTGAACGGCAAATTTTTCGACTTAAATTTTACGAGGCAAATATTGTTTTTTTTTTCCTTTTTTTATGTTAAAATGGATTTCTGCGGCTATTTCGAACTATCGCGTAAATATTTTTTTCTATAGTTCAAATTCAAAAAATTTCCTGGGACATTGACTCGGTGTATGAAGCATATGATCTTCAGATAGACAGATAGAAATAGAAGCGCCTTTTGTATTACGACAATTGAAGGCTTTTGGAATACGTCCTTCTAATGACCACATCTCCAGACTAGCATCATAGACATAGTTCACGGATATATACATAAATTCTGACGTTAATTAGCTAATTATACGAAATCTATTTTTATATAAGAAACTACATTACGCCTTCTAGATCTAGAACTGAATGAAACCTTCTATATCTAGATTCATCACTTTAACATTATCTCATTAATTTTAATGCGATTTGATTTGATGGCAATAGTGGAAATACTTGGGTGCTCATATAAAAAGGTATAAAACCAGATGTAGATTTCGAGAGATTGGCATCAGAGTCCGCACTTAGACCATGTGGTTCATTGTGCATATCTCAAAGAGAAAGAGAGGTATAAATAAATACTTGGAAATCTTGGAAATATATGAGGAATGTTAAGATGAAGTACTTCTCCAGTGAGAAATTTTGGACATACCTTGCGGAAGTCTTCGTTTTATGTTTTAACATAAATGTCATGCATGCTTTATTATTAACTTTTACTATACTGACGTTCAGCGCCGGCGTGATCTTTTAAGAGGCCGAATTCAAAAATTTTGCTAGGGCATAATACCAATCATTCACCTATACCCGCAAACCTCTCCCCAGTACTGCTCGGGCATATTTTCTCGCTGGTGAACCCATTCTATCTGTTAGTTCCTTATGTGATTTGGGTGTTTTCTGCGATAGCGATCTCAATTTTTCGTTTTCACATCGATCATATCGTGATGAAAGCCAACTCAACTTTCAAACGATGGTCCAAGGAATTCTCTATGTCATTAAAATTCTTTACTTCTGTTTTGTCAGACCCCTACTTGAACATGCCTCTTAGGTCTGGTCATTCTCTCAGCCAACACTTATTAATAGGATTAAAGCTGTACAGCATAGGTTCCTTCGTTTCGCGTTCCATGGCCTTCCTTGGGTTGATAACTTTAATCTTCCTCCTTATGAGGATCGATTGAAATTGATTAACCTTCAGCTCCTAGCATTGCGTTGTTATGTCGCGGACATACTCTACGTCCACCAAGCCCTAGCTGGATCTATAGACTTTCTCCGAATTTCTACATAGCATCTCGCTCAATACCAACCCCTACATTGTGAGATCCTTTCCACTCATTGGCCTAGACACCTACCGTACTAACTATGATCACTTTGATCCCTTTACAAGATTTCCACATCGATAAAGCTACCCCCAAACACTACCTTTACCATCCACTCCCACTATCTGAATTAGACCCTTCCGTCTGTATTGCTGCCCCTTATTCTAATGTAATTCTAGTCTTAGTTTTAGTTACTTGCATTAAGCGAAATAAATAAATAAAAATAGCTATTCTTTTTAAAAAGTAATGTATATTAAAGTTTTCTTCGTTACTGATCGTGATGAGTTTTCCTAGATCGCGCCGGCCCAGTTAATGTTTCTATTGCAGTTAAATTTTATACTGCATATTTTTGGTGTTTGTAATTTATCGGAAGAATGTGTTAACGCTTTTGCAATACATATAAAATTTATTTTTGAAAAACGCAGGCTTTTTTTTAATTAAAATAAATTTTGTATTCTGTAAAAAGTAAGTAGAGATTTAATCCATAACTTACTTCAGTCCTACTTCAGCTCAAGGATGCTTCGGCGGCAAAGGCCACGGGTTAGCCACAGTTGGTGGAAGAAAAACGAAACGCAAAATCGAAAGTCACACGTTCGAATCCCCTGGTCATATTTGCTCTTTAATTCCCATATTCATTAATCGTTTAAGAAAGTTTAAATTTAAACAATAGTTTGCCTATTGAAATTTCTATTGTAGTAAGAAGTTATGTTGGTTTATTATTTGCCTTCAATTATTGAAGTAATATCTAAAAAAAAAAACAATTTTTTACAGTGTAGAAGTTTATAAAATATGACCTATGAAATGTTGAATATCCAAGCAATGCAATCCTATTTACTTTCTTTAATATAACTAAAGCCAATGACCTATCCAATTCTTTTATTGTTCATAAACTAGCCACAAAATTATAACCATTCCAACCAACAAACCAAAGCCTGTTCGATATCCGTCGATTTTTCCCGGTATGTAACAATTTTTCATGATTTACCACTTCCTCGAACAATGCCACCATTATGCGAACGCAACGACAGACAGTCGAACGCGAAAAACCCATAAACCCTCATTCCAGCTTTCAATTAGAGGAATTGTCGCCGCATGGAAAACATAAATATCAGAGGCCCAGAAGTCTTAAAGACGAAGCAAATCCGCCAAGAAGCGACTCAAGAAAAACGTTCCGTATCTGATCGCGACCGCATAAGCATCGGCGACTGCTGCAAATCAATTTAAAAAGTGCTTGGCACGCGTACGATGGCACAAAAGTAGGTTACTCTGACTCCTTTAAGTTCTTCTTTCACTTATATTTTTCTTGCCAGAGTTATAGCTACTTTTTTTTTCCTTAATTTATTTTCTGTTCCATTGGTTTTTTGTTCGATCAAGCAAATGCATTCAGGTTTTCCTTTTATTTTTCTCTAGCGATCATCAGCTGGAAGATGGTACCTGATCTTGATAGATCTGTACGTGCTAGGTGACCGTTCGATAAGTAGAAATCGACATCTTATTAATGTTTCTTTGGTCTAGACGATGGAGCTGGTCGATCGATCGGTTACATGGAAATTGTACAGGAGTTGATTACATGGTTAATTTTGATGAGCGCTTTGAAAACAGAAAGTTATTTCTGACACAGTGTGATCATCGTATTGGCCAGAGATAGTTTTTGCAAGACGGTTCTCGTTGCACTTTCCCAAAAATAATTGCAAGACTGTTAATTGTGACTGCTGAAAAGCATGGATTGGATGAAGCAATAAAAACGATGGGAAAATGCTGAATTTTCGAAGCCAACAGTCAATAAACTGAAAGTAATTGCAAATATGATCGTTGGAACGGAAATGAATTTTTAATTTTTAGTCAAGAATAATCACGTTTATTGCAGTCGTACTATAGTGCAACGTAGGATGACAC
The DNA here is from genome assembly GCA_963969385.1 of Philonicus albiceps. NCBI lineage: Eukaryota > Metazoa > Arthropoda > Insecta > Diptera > Asilidae > Philonicus > Philonicus albiceps. The sequence goes on along the minus strand of OZ017772.1, from coordinate 73,253,525 downwards.
TAGTATTTATTTTAGGACTTTGATTTAACTATTAGTTATTTTAAGCGAATCTGATAAAGAGGATACTCTTCGTAAAATAAAATATTTTAGTTTCTAATATACTTTAAAAGAAATATTTTATTGTATATGCATCTTATAAGAAAATTAAAGTGTAAAGACCATTGAATGTAGTTATATACGAGGAGCGGCTGAAAAGTTTTAAGCCTAAATACCTTTAAGTGTCGCTAATGTCTTACCCTGCATGCCACTAATTGCGAATACCCTCAGTAGTATAAACACCGAGTTTCATGTCATTAGCACCATTACACTTTTATTAATTGAACCGTAAACGATAGGAGTTTTCTTGCAAGACAATGCGCCCGTGCACATTGCGCAATTTGCAAGGTGTACACTAGGCGACATAGAATTTGAAGAAATCAATCACTCACTCACCGTACATCTAGACCTAGCCCCCCAGCGATGATTTTCTGTTTTCCAATTTGAAAAAAAAAAAAAATAAGGAAGAGGTCGAAGATTTTCGAGTGACAAAGAAATGAAGGCGACAGTATACGAACATTTTGAAGGAAAAGACGACGAGTATTTTTTTTCTTTATTATTTATTTATTTTTACTTTATTTTTTACTGTGTTAAAAGCCCTTTATGATAAATGCAAGAAGTGCATTGAAGTAGAGGGAGATTATATTAAAAAAATAATTTTCTTATACATTTTAACATTTCAGGGTATAAACCCTAGGCTTAAAATTCAAAAGGCCTTCCTGGTAGGATGTATTTGGCTTATTTTTTAAATACTATATAGACTTTAACTAACATACCTCGATCTCAATTTTAATTTAGGTTTTTTTGACTATATTAAAATCTATTTAGATTGAACTTTAGCTCCATAAAACTCAATAAAAACTCACCCCTGAATTTTATATACCCGTATTATAGAAAAAGCGAGTTTCAAATTGAGGTTGAACTTCGTTTTCCTATAGAAAAGTTGACCCTTAACGTTTATTCATTTTTAGCATATGTGTGAGCCATTGCATGAATTTGTTATGTTTTATAAAGCGATAAACATCGAAATAACCGCTATACGTAATTTATTTGTTAATTAATTGTTAATTTGTTAATTTTATTACATACTTTTTATATAAACCAGTGTTTTTAGTAGACTTTGGTTCTAACTATTTACAATTTATATGCAATCACGATACACACGAAATACGTCTTACTACTCATCGTGTACATTCGACGAAATCATTCGAGTGTGTAGCAATAAACCCGAAATCGGACAAACAATGAAGCTTATGAATGTTCTGTAGAATAAAGAGGCCAGCAAATTTATTTTATTTTGCCTTCATTTCGAATCCAACATGCACTTTGATCCAGACATAATTAAAGCGTCGCTCACCTCGGATCGTTTAAAAAGCCGGTCCGAGATATTTTTTGTTCCCACGATATCATGGAAGACCCTGTGTGAAAAAGCGCTATCAGTGGCTTATCACAGAAAATAATATCACGAAGGCGTTCAGTGTTTTTAAAAAGAGCACATTCTTCGGGTATTTTTGAATTTCATTAAAGTAGATTTTATTAAGGCATATCCGGGTCGCTTATCGGAGCTTGCGATTATCTCCCGTAAGCAGCTCACCGTGAATATGTGACGAGGGCAGGAGAAGGGATCGATAAATTCTATGAGATTCAGAATCTTTGTTCTGCCAACTTACCGATTGTTTTGATAATTTGGAAATCATCCAAGTTGTAGTCTCGACTCCCCTTCGAGCTCTGGACAGTATTGCTCTTCTCTGAGGCGGACTCCTCGTCATCGGAATTATTTTCATTGTCCGATTCACTTCCGTCGTCCTCATCCTCGTCATCGTCGTCATCCTCTTCCTCGACTTCGCCCTCGCTAAAATCCGATTCTAGGGGGTCCGAGGATTCGCTGTTGGAGCCTATACTGCTCCCCGTCATCGAAGAGCTGTTGTTCGTTAGAGCCGAATCGGTCAATTGTGGACTTTGAGGCGTTGTTACGGCACGCAGACGTGAAAACGTTGTCGCCGACATTCTTCGTTTTTAGACACACACCTCCTTGGGTACGCTGCCTGCAAACATTTAGTCTTTTTTAATAACATTCTTCTAAAAAAAATTAAAAATAATTTTGCTTAGGCACACGAAATTATGGTCAAGTGGTCAAAATTAAGAGAATATTTTTTATAGGCACATCCATTTCACACAAAAACAAGTGTCTGTTTATCCCGCAAATTATAAAACATTTTAAGGTTACATCGCAGCACTTCGGAAAAGATAACTTCTTTTGAAAAGACGATGCAAGCGAAGTACTACTGACCGTAAAGATAAGAAAAGTTGGCAAAGAAGCAAAGCACTCATGGGGAATTACAAGAAGTTTTAAGTTAATATCGAAAACAACCATAAAGCACACTTAGCCCCTCTCGGGTTTTATGAAACTCTTCATAAGGCCCACTTTTGGAGGGGTTGTTAACGAAAAGTGGATGAGCGGATTAGCAAAATTCGTCCATCGCAATACTTGGATGGTGGGGTGGCCGTAAATGTTGAATGAGGAGGAGCTTTTTAGGGAAAAATACGAGTAAAACGCAATTTTCGCCTATGGGATTTAATATAAAATACCTTGATATAAGCGATAAAAAAAGAATATCCTCTTCGGAAATACACTTCCTGTTGCAGTTATTGAACAAATTTATTTGCAACAGGTTTACGCAGCCTTCTCACGTTTTGGCAATTTTTCAATAATTTAGAAACGGTTGCCGAGAGAATTTATTTTGGAATGTTTCTCGATAAACATTTTTTCCGACCAGAGTTTTGATTTTGCAGCTTATGTTTGTTGGTGCTTTATAACACCTGGTTAAAAATTCAACAAACTCTTTTAATTTATTTATTCGCTAAAATGTAAGATGACAATTTGATGTTATTTCAAATATTTTCTCTTTTATGTAAGGGGAAAAACAGAATTCAGATTGTAAAAAGTGATAGTGGTTATAACACTTATAGATGAATTTCTAATGCATAAATTGGTTGTGACAAGGTTTTATCTTTATCAATCAAACAGGAAGACAATTTTAAAACGGTGTTAAGTGCCCAACAAAAATTTGTGATTGTTTTTAAGATTAAAATTAATATTAGCGCTAATTTTGGATTTTAAAAAAAAAAAACTGTAGCGTTTAGAAACCTGTTTAAAAGTTGTCATTTCGAGGAGATTATCACGTTAAGATCCAAAAGATCTAAAATATTCAAATGAATGAGTTTCAGGAAAAAAACAATTCTTATCTATCTGTTATTAAATTTATTGTTTTTTTTCATATAAGAATGGAACTTGTTAAATATACTACAAATAAAAGATTTATTCAATATTAAATTATTAGATATCATTTCTAAGTCTCAGGAGATTAATCGATAATGAGATGTGTATTAGGTACACGTGCACTTTTAGGAAATCTTAAAACAGAAAATTTAACTATCTCCTTAAAATATTACAAATTCCGGATGGTCCCTTTCTATCCAGAAAAAAGAAAAGCAAAACATAAGACAATACACCAACCATAAATTGTACCTAAATCGAGGGGTTATAATGTGCCAGTTCTTAAATTTGTCGTCAACACAATATACTCAAATTTTGCTCTATGTTACGTCTTTTTGAGAAGAAATTTTTATTTTTAGGATATCTTCTTTTCCAAGCATTATACCTTTACGCCGAAGGGTATAAAGGACTGACTGATTTAACGTTTCAATGAAAATCTTTTCAATCTGGAAAAGAAGATTAAGTGCGTTCATAGGGGTATATAAGATCCTTTATGATTACATATCTAAAAATTTACATAGTTTATGTATTTAATCTAGAATCGAAACATCGAATATGTAATAACGTATTGTAAAATTTGTAAATTTGCTGCTAGATTGGTTAGCACATCATAAATTTATTATGAAATCCACTTAATATTTTCTTACAATTAGTGTACTGCGTAAAACTTTTTATTATGAAGTAGGTAACTTGATAAACGATTTTTTAAACAATCTGTAGACAGAGTGATTTAAATAAAATTCTAATTTGCATGAAATAAATACGAAAATAACAACGTCAAAGTTATTTAGTTGCATTTTTATTGATGATAAAAGGAAAAACATGTTTTGGAAGATTTGTAAATGTTATTTTATATATTTCTTATTACAGAATTATGTTGTGTAATTGGCTCAAACCAATTTAACTAATTCTAATTTCCTCTATTTTAGAGTTCCCCGTAACCAAACTAGAATCTCTTATAGTTCACCATGTCCGATTGTATGTTACAGGGTTTTACTCACAGACTACCAGTGCTATAAACTTGAAATGTGGCATGGGCATATTCATAACACCTATAAAGTCATGAAATAAAAATGTTTTAAACAAACTTTTCTTAGGGTACCTCCCCTACATGTAAGGTAGAAGTGAAATTATTTTATTCGCATATTCCTTTGTGCATTGGATAAGTCTATCGAAAATATTAATAAACAATTTTTTGATTTACGAAATATTAAGCTTTAAAATTGTAATTTTTGATAGATTTCATTATTTTTAAATATTTGAAAAGTATTCATAATAGCAATTGCTAGCTACAAGTTTACGAGTAAAAGCTGACCAACTTATGATATATAAAAAGTTCGTAAAAACTCCATAAAAAACAAATGACTTAAGTGAACTGAAAAAATAACTTTGTATTTTAAAATGCATATTTATCTTTTAATCCGTACGGACTATGGAACCGTGCAGTGTAACGTGGTCCAGCATGCACTTAGCGAGTTTTTAAATATGAATACTGTCGAAATTGATTTCCGAATATCCTTAAGGACGTACATGTGTTTTGAAACTTCGAAACTTCGGTTTTTGCGATAACTGACCTTGAGAAAGAAGTCCTCTTTTATGATAAAATGGGTTTAAATGTTAGAGCAATAGCAAGAAAGGTAGGTTTGCACTATTCTACTGTTAGTAGAATACGCAAAACACAATTAACTGAACGTAAAAAGAATCGACGAGATCGTAAAGTGTTTATTACTACAGAAACTAAGGTAAAGATATCACGTCTAGTGCAAATTGGAGCAATGGATACTGTAGTACAAATCTATGCACACCTAGTAATTAGAGAAAATTTTACTGGGTCAGCTGAAACTGTACGAAATGCACTATGAGATAGTGGCTTATGAGGTCTTTTAAAGAAAAAGAAAATCGTTCTAATGTACAAGGATTGCTGTCTTGATGACTAGAGGAATGTTGTTTTTAGTAACAAGTCAAAAATTAACAGAATTGGCTCAGATTGTCAAAAGTGAGTTTTGAGAAAATCAACTGATGTAGTACACAAAATCAGTGTATTCAAAAATTAAAAAAACTTTGAAGTTTCGGAGGTGGAAATATTTTGGTCTGGAGAATAACTAAATGATTGAATGCAGCGGAGTATCCTACATAAACATTTTAGAAACCAGTTTTATATAAAGTTTATCGAACCAATTTTATTCCAACAAGACAATGATCCCGAACACTGTGCCCGTAAAATAATGGAATGGTTCGAAATAAATCAAATACGAGTATTAGGAATGGAGTGGACATTGCAATCTCCAGACTTAAATATTACACATTTTTAGACTGACCCCAAAAAAATTTAGATGAAATTTGGTTACGCACGTTACGCATTTTTAAGTTTTCTATTGTTATGTAGGAGTTGAACTAAAATAAAACTAATACAGAATTATATCGAAATTATTCTGTCACGTTGTATATTATTTTAAAAGAAAGTACACAAATTTTACAAACATTGCAACAGTTGCTTGAGTCAGTTGTACTTCCAAAACGAATCAATCGATCATTCTGAAATTTTGCACGCTACTTTTAAATTGTATTTACTCAGGATTGAACAAAGGATATTTATTTTCGTTGACCACAACTCATTTTACATCCCAATGCATGGCGAAATGTTTGCCAAAAATCGAAATTTTTATACGAAACTCTGCCAAAAATTTTAATTTTATTATTTTTCAAAATCCTTCGTTCAATCAGAAGCTATTACCATCTACTATTAGAAGACGTTCGGGTGTTTTATTTCATATAAGTCCTTCACAACTAATCCTGCCCCACCGTGAGTAGAGGTCGTTTTTTCGAAGGCACTTCCGCAGATTAACTCTCATCGGGTCATTTTTCAATGTTTTTCCAATAAAAAATTTACGAAATATTGCTCAAATGTTACTCTTTCGAATGTTATAAGTTAAAATAAAATAATTAATTTAGTTTGTTTAAAAAAAAATATATATAGAGAATATGCTTTCTTTTCTGATTTTTTAAATCCATGTAACCGCTTAAATTGTGTAGTCGGCGTTCTAATTTCAAAGAATATACTTTTTTAAGATAAAAAATAAATAGTTATATAATAATAAATAATAACGACCTATTACAATGCAATTTTCTGTACCTTTTTTCTAAATACAGCAACTCTAACGAAATATTTAATTTTAGATATTTTATTTATTATTAACTAAATTTTAAGTAGATCTTTATAATTTTTACCAAAATAAGCGATCAGCAAATATAAGAGAACCAAAATTTTTATTATATTCCAAAAATGGAAATTATTTCGGCCCAAAATATGAAGAAATTAGTGAAACCAAAAATGGTTTGGCTTCATTCTTAAAGGTCGAATGAATGAATTCAAACAATTTACCTTGAACATGACTATTTATTTTTAAAAATTTGTCACATTTATTATACGAAAACTATAATTTACTAAACGTATATGGCCAGAGACTATTTGGGATGATCTACCTGGCAACATTTAAATATAATTTTCAATAAATTATGAGTGATAACAAATAATCCACAAAAAAGCTATTCAACAAACAATAAAACGAGCACTTACTTCACAATAAAATTTCTTATTTTGTTGCAGCAATAAACTTTTAGTCACTGGAGACACGGCAATTACCCCCCAATATCTTAATTATCTCGAAAGTGTGGCACACAAAAAGCGGATATTCGTGAAATTTTATTAAATCACTAAAGAAAAGAACTTGTTGCACCGAACCGTGTAATCTGTTTCGACTCGGACGATAGTGCGAATGAGAGCTTTTTTTTTTCTTTTATTTTTTTTTATTAACTACTTAGTGCATTCCCAGCGGAGCCTAAGCATTGAACTGATCGATCCAAGATGCACTTCACCTGCGAGTGCCGGTCGACCAAAAGAACTAGGTGTTTTCCTTATCGCCGGTGAAGTATCTTCGAACTTCTTCGGCGTATCTTAACCGAACAAATTTTATTTACGTGTAGAGAGTACGGGTTCAGGAAAAGAACCTTATCACGTTTCAAGTCTTTCAAGTCTTGTTCACGATAAGAAAACTTCACAGAGTGTAAGACCCGAAATACGCAGAACCAATGTAGAGAGAGGATGTAGGAGAATCGGGGAACGGGCCTATCGAACGATATCAACTAGGTAACGTCTCGGATGAAACTGAAATCAGAAAAGCCAAGACATTCGCCTTTGACTTGCAGCAGCAAAACAGCGGCACACTATACCAGACGAGACGGCCGATAGCTTGGCCAGCGCGCCGCCGACACGACACGGCACGGCACAGCAGAAACCCAAAAAATTTGTGCTTGAGAGTGTCTTTAAGCTTTTGCGTGTTACACAATGTCGCCCCGAGCATACGGAAAATCGGAAACGTCTTGGCTCTTGGGAGTTCGACGGAGGCCTCTACCAACGCAACAATCCTGGGGGGAGTTCGGTGCGAAGTTTAATTTGCCAATAGTCAGTTTGAATGTGGTATCGCGTAAAATCTGAGGCGGTATAACGGCGGGACGGTGCAAAAACCCCCCATGTCGCACCACGTCACTTGGCCGCCTCAATGCCGAAGAAAGTTTTAAAAATAAAATTTAATAACAGACGGAGGCAACTATTTTTAACAAAATCGCCTCTTGCACTGCCGCTGGTCCCCACGGCGGACTTACGTAAATCGTATTGAACGGACGGACGACTTTTCGCTGAAACGGCCGTTTCGGCTGGCAAAGAAAATTTATTTCTATTGCCCGCCAATGTTTAACACACGTTGCGGTGTATACAGCTCGTCTTGGTGCGATTCCAGACGTGACTGCCGAGCTGTCTAGGAAAATCTTATGACTTAAGAGGATCTTCTAGACGAACAGGCCCTACCACACCATCCACTTCTCGGATGCTTCGGCATACATGGGACCCCAGAACAATGGGACGGTGAGGGGATTGTGAAAAGGGTAATTAGCAAGATGCGAACGTCCCCGTCAACCGCAAATGTCCCCAGAAATATGAAAATATTAAGACGCAAAAGAGCTTTGGATAAGATACATATGACGCAGTATTAAAGGCCGAGGGAAGGTCATATTAAGCGATGGTACAAAATTTCAAAGGAATGAAACGCTTTAAAAAAGTATTCCTTGCGGGGGCAACGAGCATACCATCCTCCTTTCCTGAACACCCATAAACATCAATGCGAAACCTGCAGGACGAGCATTTCATCGCCTCGCACGGATTTGCCAAGGCAGCGAAACCTTCGAATCCCAAATTTCGATATTTTACATCGGTGCGTCGTTGTGGGTGGGTCGTAGGACAATATCTCGTGATATCTACATTTTTCCGAACTGCTGGCTGGATTGGACGCTTATCGAAGTTCCTCTATCGGAACTGAAACGCTTCCGAAAGGACGCGTTTTTTATTTGATATCTAAAATGTTGATGAAACAACATCACTTTATGGAAGTAATTTTCTATGCTCAAAAGCTAAAAATATATATAAAAATAGACTTTTTTACTATTTACAAACAAAAGATTTTATACTTTTGCTCTTTTTCATTTTCATTCAAACATTTTCGGTCTATGTGTACACTCAAAAAAATGAGATATCTTAATTATTATTTTTATATAACTATTTATTAAAAACTACAATTCCAACATCATACCATTATACCACCATTTAAGGGGTTACAGGTTTTGAGGGCCACAAAATATATTTGCTATTTGCGAACAAACTAAAAGAATTATTTTATTTTAACTTATGACATTCGAAAGAGTAACATATGAATAGTATTTCGAAAAATTTTCATTGAAAAACGTTGAAAAATAACTCAATGAGACCTGATCTGGAAAAGCGGCTTCGAAAAAACTGCCCTCGCGATGATCAGGATAAGTCGTGAAGAACTTGCTGAAACAACAAACCCGAACGTTTTCTGTTAGTAGATAGTACAAATGTGGCCTTATATTGGCTTATAAAATAACTTCTGGTCAATGAAAATAAAAATCCTTCATTCAATCACGAGTCAATATAATTCAAAAGTAGTTTGGACAATTTCAGAATGATCCATCGATTCGTTTTTGAAATATCTTGTCTACCGACTATAAAAATGTTGTATTAAGACGAACTCTATTAAAGTTTTATTACAGATCCGGTCAAGCCGCATAGGAAGAGTTTCAAAAGTCTTTCAACATTACAGTTTTGCTCGGATTGACTTCAAACTTTCAGCGAATATTCCCATCATGGTCAGTTATCGCAAAAACCGATTTTTTAAAGTTTCAAAATCCATGTAATTCCTTAAGGAAATTAGGAAATTATTATTCATATTTAAAAACCCGCTAATTCCATGTTAGACCACGTGCATTGTAAGGTTCTGCAGTCCACATGATGCACTGTTCTCTGCAGATTAAAAGATAAATATTCATTTTAAATAACAAAGTTACTCGTTATTTTTACAGTTGATTTTCAGTCATTCGGAAAATCTTGAAATTTCGTAAAATTGAGTAAATTTTTTATAGTTCAATAAAATTACTCTGGCCAACAGTAATTTTGTCTACAAAGAAGTTTCAAATTATTTCCATGGTATTTTTTCCATAAAACGGAAAACGGTTAAGTTTGGTAGTGGCAGAGTTATAGTTTGGGGCTGATTTAGCGCTCATTATGTTGGCGCTTTAATTGAAATAAACGGAAGATAGAACGGTTTTATGTACAAAAATATATTGGCCAATCATTTGGAAGAATTATTCGAAAACTTACCATTGTCCACATACCGCAAATGGATATTCCAGCAAGACAATGCACGATGCTACACATTTAGTATCGTTAAGGAATGGTTTGATATTTGGCAAATTTCTGTGATGAAGGCCAATTAAGAGAAGATATGCTGCCCTAATTACTCAAAAGGGGTATAGTTGTTCTTTACTATTTAACTTATTTGAACTTTTTTACTCCCATGAAATGTATTTTCAAAAATTAATTTTCAAATTGAAAGAAATGCCAAATATTGAATTGATGAGGCTATGATATTTAATTGTATTTTATTCCTAAATAAAGTTATGTAATTAAGTGTGGTGATTAACTTACCTCCCTTGTATTTATGTTCCTTACGAACGCAACAAAGATAAGGCCCACGAGTAGCATAGTTAGGGGTTTGGTTATGATGTGAATTACCCATTCCGAGGTTGTGACTTCGACTCTCATATGAAAAAGTCTAGTTAAAAAGTAAAATAATAATAAATAAATAAATAAATAACGCACAGAAAGTGTGTGGGGTATGTGGATCTGAGTATTTTAAAATATTTCAAGTGAACGAATCGCTGAGGTCAATTTAACGTCTAGCTAATTGCACAGAGGAAAAGTTAACACAATTCCAAAGTTTTTGCTGTAAAGAACTCGGTCATCAATCATCTAATTTGAAGAATTTGCTCATATATATAAAAGTTAATACAGCTTCAAAGTAGACTGAAGAAAGTAGGATTAGGTATAATTTACTTTTCAGCACGTCTCACAAACTTCACATACTTTGTGTTGATTAATAAAATTAAGTGTCTAATGGCATTTTAGAAAAGGCTTTCTTATATCGCTGTATAAACGAAATTATCTGAAATGTAAATGGATACGCATTCAATTCGGTCTTGGTTTTATGTTACACATACTCAACCATCTTCGCTTTAAGTTTGCTATTACATACCCCTCGAAATTATAGGCTTAATAGATTTGTGTGTCGTATAAGTACAACTTAAATCTTAAATAGTTGTGTCTGATTGGGATACATAAAACAATTATGGTATTTATGTTACTGATACAATAGCCCTTAGTTAGCCAACAGAAGTGTCTCCGAACCCTGAGAGATTTGCGTCGCAAATAAAGACCCAATCACCTGATGAAATGAAAACGTACTTGTGCTGATTGCGTACATCGAGAAGACCTCCTCCGCACCGTTCGCTTCTGCTAAATAATGGGAAAAAGGCGATGATTTCAGCCCACACCCGCAAAGAAACCCTTAAGAAAAGGCGCAAAATGAGCAAAGACGGTGGTATCTTTATCGTTTTATGCTACAACAGAGGAAGTGTATGTGTGTGTGTATGTTAAGCCTGAAGCGTAATTGAGGTATCGACCTTTTCTGGCACACACTTTAATTTTTCTCAAATTACACCAAAAATACAAGAAATTCGACAAAAATTGTGAATCATCATAATTTAGGAATAAATGATGGAAGGTAAATTTTGTTTTTTTTATTTCAGGTGTGGATGAATTTTCAACTTTAATTACCCGTTGTTATCGTGCAAGTAGTAAGAGGGAAGTTGTGACGAGCTTCCATTTAAATCACTTTGCGTCCTCCACCGTTCTGTAATTAACGCGCAAAGGTACCCGAAGAATAGGGGCAATAAAGTCGGAATTAGAATTTCTTAAAAATACGTCTAAATTTTGTGATATCAAAATTTAACAGAAAAGGGATTTTGAACGAATTTTATCTTGAATACCTTTCAAGTTTAAAATTTCTTAAGACAGGACGAAGTAGTTGGAAAATCCTATGAAAGTACAATCCTGAGAAAATGAGTACTGATTTGAATGAAATCAGAACAATTTAACGTTGAAATTTTCTATGTAAATATTTACGGAAAGCGAAATTGCCAATTTTTCAAGAAATGTATTAAAATACTTCTCCACAAAGTTTCAACCTTACATAAAATTCTTAATTAATTCGTTCATTAGCTCTCCCAATCTTGCAATTAAAAATTATGAATAAACAACAAGCGTATTTTCATTTTTCATTTCTTTTCTTTAAAATTGATTAACAATAAGATTATAAGATTAATTTTGGCTAATTTTAATATTTATAATAAATTAATTTGACTTTTTTGGCTTTAATGATTTCCTATTTTTTGGTGGTCCTGCTTTCAAGTGTGTATTGATCCAATCGAAATACTGTGCAATAAAAACATATCCGTCCAAAGCGTTAGTAGGGCATCTCTTTTGAGGAATTCCAATGCTCGATATGCCAAATACTTTTCCATCAATTACTAATGGACCTCCAGAATCACCAAAGGAAGATTTTGTACCCTTTTTAACGCCCTGTAAGCATATAAGATTTTGTGTTATATAAATGTCTGGGTTGTATTGTTGGCACTCTTCTTGAGAAAGAACTTTAACAAGTCCCTTTTGTAGCATTGTTGCCATTTTATTGTTATTCTTATCTCCCCAGCCTAAAATCCATCCTTCTTTTCCAATAGGTTTTTCAATTTTTGCATTAAGTACAGCCCTCTGCACTTGTGGTGTAGGTACGAAATCATTATTTGTCCATACAATAGCAATGTCGTTTGCATTATAACAACATCGCTTCTTTCCGATTGCACACGTTCGCTTGTAGCGTTCGTGGACTTTGTAATCGATCATTTTCAATTTTTGTCCCCGATTCGCTTCCAAATTCCTTTCGATAATCCCGGCATGAATAGTTGCTGCTGGTTGATCTATTCCATGCAAACAGTGTCCAGCGGTTAAAACCGCATTATTTCCAATTATAATTCCTGCACAGTTGCTTTTTTCGGCTTGACTAGTAATTGTAATAAACACTATATAGGGAAAATCTGTCTTTCCGCTGATAAATAATTGACCATCTATAAATTTAACTTGGCCTACATCTTTTCCTTCCTTTATTGGAGACCCAAGTAAAGTAGATGAAGAAAATAACAGCACTAAAATCTTCACCAACAATTGTTCCATTTCCTAAGGTTCGCTAAATAAACTGCGGGGTTTGCAAATGAAGTTATTCGTTTTATACAAAAGTTACAGACAATACGTAGAGTACTGCAAATACAGATGTTTGCCAGAACAATTAACTGTTCGGGAAATTTTTTATCAAATAAAAAAGACGAGTTTTGGCTATTTGACTATGGATCAGAAACTTTAGTAAGCAAACATTTTAATGTGCATCACATCATAACTCACCAAGTTTCAAATATTCGGATCTAAAGAAATTCAAATTTTTTCGCCCTTTTAGTCAAGTAGGTAGGATTGTTTCTTTCTGAATGTAATTTAAAATCTTCCTAGTATACTTATTTATTTCTATCTATTTTTATATATATATAAAATCGAAAATTCGTTTGTTTGTTGCTCAATCACGCCTAAACGCTTGGCTCCATCATTTTCATTTTTTGAGTAAAGGCACTACATATTTCGACCTAATATCTAGCGATTTGCATAAAAACTGGTATTTAGGGGTTTTTGGAATTTCTGATTACGAATTTACATTCGAAATTTGGTAATTCAAAATGGCAGATTCAATATGGTCACCAACATTTTTGACTTTAATGAATTTAAGCGAAATTTATTTAAGGGGCTGTTAATTTTGATCTATTAAAACGAATATGCGTTTGTTTGTTTGTTTGTTTGTTACTAAATCACGCCTAAAGCCTTGCTTCAATAGATTTAATTTTTTGCCATAAGGGATTACATAGTCAACATATAGACTATTTTTATTTTGATAAAGTTTATGGTTTCAAACCGTTTTGTTGCCGAATATGTTAAACTTCAAAGGATTGCCTTGAAAATCAACAGTAGGAGATTTGGGAATAGTGATTTCGAATTGAAAATCTTCAACTTATCTATTACAGTGACGAAAATTCTGTAATTTCAAGAAATTTTAATGAAAATTAATATCTGGGAATTTTTTAGACAGACAAAAAATTTTATAATAACAAAATTTTCAAATTCAAAATAGTACATCTAATATGGCGACCGAAATGCCTTTACATTAAGCAATTTGACTGAAAAATAATAACAAAGGGATTTCTATCTACAACAATTCATAATGGGTGAACTTTCTGTTTTTCAATCTACACAAATTACATAGTACTAGCTGATTTACCTGTTCGAAGCCGAGCAAATCAGCTAGTACTACAATATATAAAAGTATTAGTCACGTATAGATAAATAATTTAGACCAATTTTCGGAACTAGTAATTCGTGAATTTAATTTTCATTTACTTTTGTCGTCTATTAATTTTTACTTCTTATATGATTTGTTTATTGTTGTCTACCACAAGGAAATAACCGATCGGAATTTTCCTAAGAGACAATATTTCGAAAATTAATTAAGAAGCTAAAAAGTAGTCTACCGTAAAAGTTTGCTTTTCAAAAGCTAAGTTAGCACAAACTTTTAATGATATAATTTCCAATATATTGTAGTAAATAGAAGAAAATAGGAGACCTTAAGAATCCTTATTATTTGTTAACTCAATTTAACTCATAAATTCTAGAGTAATCGTTGTAATGAAATTTAAACTTTCTTTTTCCTCAATTTTGGTGGTCCAGCACGGATATTAGAACTGATCCAGTCTAGGTATTTCGCCACGAAAGTATAAGAATCTATTGATCTAGATAAGGAAATATCTTCATAAAGAGTTGTACTTGAAATTCCGTACACATAACCATCGATCACAAATGTTAGTTTGCTTAACTCTTTGCCCAAAGATAAGCTCCTTTTCGAGCCACAAAATTGCTATATCATTTATACCGACGCAACACTTTCTTTTTCCTATCAAGCATCTCTCTTTGAATAATTTATGATTGAAATAGTCGAAAACTCGAACTTTTTGTCCAGCTTCTTCTTCCAAGTCCACATCGACAAGTCCTACGTGAACGTATATTTCTGGGTTTACTTTCCCATGTAGACAGAGAGCGGCTGTGAGAACAGTTTTCTTTCCAATGATAACTCCTGTACATGCTTTGGGATAAGTCATACCATCAGTGGTTATAGTAATCGACGCCACAAAGGGGTATACCATATTCTTTGACCGGATACTATCAAATTTTTCCCAACCTTTCTCACGGTTCCAACATCTTTACTATCGAATACTGGACTACTTGCCACAAAAACAGACAAGAAAATAACTCCAAAAATTATACTGATTTTAGACATATTCTTTAAAATGTTTTATAGAACGCTGAAGTAGATAAAAAAGACATCTGGTTTTATACCTGTTTGGAAGCATACTCACAACCGGTTGATAAAATATACAATAAAATATGCGAAAGAAGTGAGATATACCATAATTTTTATATACATATAATGACGTAAATTACTTGCATGTGATGTGTTAATTCTTACATAAGCTACACTATGAATGTTCGTTAGGAGGTAAAAATTTGGAATAGTCACAAAAGACAGGTGCTGTATCTTATGCTCTTTTTCGCTCTATTTAATCAGGTGCCCCTGAAATTTATCGCTTTTGTACTCTGACGAACGCACGTGGCTGCACTTAGATTTGTCTTTAATTCCAAAGACCCTACTTTTCTGCAAATACAATTTTTAGTAGAAAATACTGTAAACCGAAAATTTAGTAAAAGTTTTACTTATTACTGATTAAATTTAAAATGACAATGCTGAACTAGGATGTACATAAGTATTTTTAACTATTTACGAAATCGGTCAAAATTGAAAAACCTCAAAGTAGATATAGGAAATCCAACCGTGTTTCGGTATAAAATTTTGTGTTTGGGCTCTTTTAGATCATAGTTTCTTTAATACAATTGTACTTAATCATACTTCTCCGTTTCAATGGCCCATAGAAAAAAAATCCAAATAAAAGGCAATCAAATTGAGCTTAAACCAAGCAACAAATTCAATAAAGCTTTTCAAAATATTGATGGAAAAATCAATAAAAAATTCTATGATCACATAGAAACGACAAAGTTGAATTAGTTCAGCTGACTAACGTAATTATTGCAGGTGCTTATATAATTAAGAGAAAATTTCCATACTACCATCAGTGTTACTAGAGATACATCTAGCAATGGTGCGAATTTTTATAATAATTACTTTTACATATTTTGCTACAACGATAATTGGAACACCAATCAAAGAGGGCGAAAATGTGGGAAATGTAATTATTTCGGCACATAAACGTTATCCTTACATGGCAGTTATTGCGATTACTGAAATTAAAAATGGTAAATCAACTACCGGCGAATGCGGAGGAATCATACTTGGATTGAATACAGTTCTAACAGCTGGACACTGCCTGTATGGAAAAGTTGATCCAAAAGGAGTTATTCAAGTTGGAATTGTTGATAGATTTTATGAGGCAAGTGCAGGACAGAAAGTACAAATGAAGGACTATCAGGTGCATGAACGATACAAGGATACTTGTTCTGTTGGAAAACGATGCTGCTATTCAATAAATGATATTGCTATAATATGGACAGTAAAAAAATTTGAAATTGGACCAAATATAAAAATAGCTATTCTTGGGAAAAGTCAAACGTTGCCTTTGAATCAAGAAGGGTGGATAGTCGGATGGGGGCTCAATAGCAATAATAAGCAGCCAGCAATGCTTCAGAGAGGGCGAGTCAAAGTGATATCTACTCAGGAGTGTGCAAAATTTAATCCATCTGGTTTTATCCACGAGAATTTAATTTGTGTAAAAGGTGTGAATGAAAAGACTAGCTCTGCATCTGGAGATTCGGGCGGTCCATTTGTTGTCCAAGGTGTGGTATATGGAATAAGTACCATAACTTTATTTTCGAATCATTGCCCAAGGAGGGAATTGAGCGTTTATACTTTGGTTCCAAAGTATAACAAATGGATTGAGCGAAATTTACGTGAAGGACCACCAAAGCTAAGAAATAATAAACCAAAACCTGATCAGAAGCTACAACCAGTTTTCCAGACTGAAATATAGAATCTTACAATTTTCAAAAGTATTTATTTCAATATATCAGCTTTATGATTAAATCCCAAATTTATGTACTACATTTTCTTGAATAAAATAAAAATTAGATAATATTGATTTTGAAAATAATAAATTAGGTAATTTAATTTAGACTCGGTGTTTTGTGCTTTTCAATTTACGGTTTGACGGTGTTATAAAGTAGTTAGAAATGAAACTCTTCCTGGTCAAAATCCTGAAGACAGTGAACTCAAACACCTAATTTCCGAGGATTCAAATTTCTAAAATAAAATTTATTAATTTTAAGCTTCAGAAGGATATATCTCGACTGCAATTTTTTTATATTTAAGAAGAAACTAACAAAAAATCAAAAAAAGTAACTAGAACGATAAACGTTGAGGCTTTTTGAATCATCATTAAAGTTAGAAGGTTTTTTAAATAATAATACTAATTTTGGCCGAATTACAACGAAGGAACGTTCACTTTGTTTACAATTCAAGAAAAGTAATTTGGTCTCGAGGGAAAACGTTAAGAATTTTATGTTTTTTTAGCATGTAACCAGGTACTATTGTCCAAATAGGCTTGTGATGAAAGTTTAGCATAATATACATTTGCGAGTAACAAAATTGAATCATTTACACTTTATCCCTAAATTCCTTTCCATTTTTGCTAGTCCTTTAAACTAGCTCCAAAACTACTGGACTAATAATAATAAATATGGTCTTGTTTTAAATCCTAAAGTATAATCTTTACAACGCTAAGATTTTTATTAATGCTTCAGGCTCTTTGAGACACCTATAGGATGGTGATTCCATTTTTTTTGCTCGTGAGCCTATTTTCGATAACTCTTAAAAAATATATCCAGAAGTAGCTGTAAGGTAGAATTTAAAGAACAAACTTACATTGCTGTTGTTTAGAACTTGATTTTTAGGGTCTCAATACAGATTTACGCCCGTAAAGTAAAGTAAACGCACTTGTAAAATAAGAAATAAAATTTTATTGTTGCTAAAATTTGAAAATGAAGAACAATTTTTCATGGAAAATGTTGTTAAATGACGCCCAACCAGCATTGTTTTAATTTTAACGCTTAGGGTTTTCGATTAGGTTTAAATTTATTGGTTTTTTGTTTTGGTGGTCCTTCAGATACAATTCGTTCAATCCATTTTAAATAATTTGGAATAAATGTATAAATGGTCAACTCTTTTCTTGGGTTACCTTGTGATGAATATATGCTCTGGCTGCATACTCCATAAACCTTTCCTTCGATTACGAAAGGACCGCCAGAGTCTCCTAAAGAACCAGCAACATCTTTGTTCACACCTTTCAGACAAATAACGTTGTCAGTTATGTAAGAGTATGGATCAAATTTTGCACATTGTTCTTTTGTTTCCATTATGACATTCCTCATTTGTAGTATTGCTGGTTTTACATCGTTGCTATTGAGTCCCCAACCGATAATCCAGCCATCTTTATTTAAAGGTTTCTTTTCACTTTGCGCAAGTGAAGCAATTTGTACTTTTGGTCCAAATTCGAATTGCTTTTCTGTCCAAACTATACCAATATCGTTTACTTCATAACAGTAACGTTTCCCAACTTTACATTCTTTTCGGTATCGCTCATGAACTCGAAAATCTTTCATTTCTAAATTCTGACCTCCGTCTATCTCCCGTCTATGGACAATTCCAACGTGAATAGTACCTTTTGGATTTAATTTCTGGTACAAACAGTGTCCAGCAGTTAAAACAGTATTTACTCCAATTATGATTCCTCCACATTCGTTAGTTTTTGGTTGACCATTTTTTATAATAGTAATCTTAATGAGAGCCATATAAGGGTAACGTTTATGACCGAAAAGTGTTACTTTATTGTTTCTGTTTTCAAAACCTCCAACGTGTTGCCCTCCTGTTATCGGAGTTGCAACCAATGTTGTTACAAGACAAGCCAAACTAGTAACTAATGTCCAAAAATACACCATTGCTAAATGCTTCTCTAAATTCACTGAAGTATAATGCAATGTATCTCTGCATTTTATATTCTTTTAACCCTAAACATTTGTAGCCAATTGAACTAATATGAGTACGTCTTTACATTTTTAATTTCCTTTGTATTTTTCAAATTTCTGCGTTGCAGTTCCACAGTTTGGTATAAGCTTAATTATTGATACTTATTCGCTTCCATATCACATTTAAAGAGGTGCAAAAACTGTGTTTGAAATTAGGGGGTTTAGGAAAGAGATAGACATGAGCTAGAATCCGTAGCACATGGCAAATACACTTGATTAAATAAAAAATTAAATTTGATTGTTTCTAAGAGGTTAAAGTAATTGCAAATAAATGAAAAACATTTCTTCAGGGAATATTTTATTTTATGTAGGAAGGTACAGTGTTACAATTTTTATACTTACAGTCTCGTTTAGGTTTAAATTTATTACCTATTTGTTTCGATGGTCCCTCGGATACAATTCGATCAATCCAAGTTTTATAATTTGGAATAAATGTATAAACGCTTAATTCCTTATTTTGGCAACCTTTCGCCGAATTCATCCTCAGACTGCACATTCCATAAACAATTCCGTCAATTGTGAAAGGACTCCCAGAGTCTCCGAAAGAAACAACAACATCTGTATTCACACCTTTGAGACAAAGAACATTCTCAGTTATATAAAATTGTGGATCAAACTTTCTACATTGTTGGCTTGATAACACTTTGACTTGTCCTCTTTGCAGTATTGCTGGTTTTTCGTTATTACTATTAAGACCCCAACCAACTATCCAACCTTCTTTATTTGATGGCTTCTCTTGTATTTTAGCTAACGTAGCGATCTGTACACTGGGTCCAAATTCGAATTGCATTTCTGTCCAAACTATACCAATATCGTTTACTTCATAGCAGCATCGTTTTCCAACTTTACATTCTTTTCGGTATCGTTCATGCACCCGATAGTCTTTCATTTCTAATTTCTGACCTGCACCTGCCTCATAATATCTATGGACAATACCCGCGTGAACACTTCCTGTTGGATTAAGTTTCTGGTACAAACAGTGTCCAGCAGTTAAAACAGTATTCACTCCAATTATGATTCCTCCACATTCTGCAGTTTCTGGTTCACCATGTTTTATGACTGTAATTTTAACGAGCACCATGTAAGGATAACGTTTATGGCCGAAAAGTGTTACTTTGTTATTTCTGTTCTCAAAACCTCCTACATGTTGGCCTTGTTTTATGGCTGTTACAACAAATGTTGTTGCAAGACATGCCAAACTAATAAGAAGTATCCTAAAATGCACCATTGCTTCTCTTAATACACTGAGATCTAATGTATCGTATCTCCACGTTATATAGTCTTTTAGAATTATATATACATTTTTAGGCACCTGAACTAATAGAAGTTTCATTGTTGTACTTTCCATAGATTTTCTTGTATTTTGAATGGTAATTGGCTTAGAGCCTTGAAATATTTATGACCTCTTGCATATTGAAATTTAATATGAATTGAATCAAGCCTATTTCGAATTTGTCTACGACTCTTTTCAAACTAAACTGAATGTCGTAAAATGAATGAAGCAGTTCAGATCAGCTCATGCAATGTTTTTATTTATTATTATTTTACTATTTACTTGAAATTTTTACTGTATTTAATTTTAAAGGTTATCTATAAGAGTACGTAAAGATTTTTGGTAATTATTATAAAACAAATATCAACAGATTCAAGAATTTCTAGGTTGCTAAAGTATCGTTACCTTTTAAGAAAAGGAAAATGAAAGTCAAGCATGTTTACTCAGTTGCACCTAATATTGTTTATTAATGCATATAATGGTTCTGATTTTTACTTAACAGAGCAGTTTTCAGAACTTCTACAAAATGGTGTTATACTGTTTTTTGATAGTATTACTAGTATATTTTTTATCTATCTTATATTTTTCGTACCATTTCCGAACAGAAGGAGTAACGCTTACACCGATTTTGCAAAAATTGCTTGAATTCAGTGAAATTTAGATCTAGAGACTAAAGGCCCAAATACATGCTTTCCATAACTTTTCGAAAAAGTCACCATAATAGTTCCATCCGTTTTGTATTTTGTAAGTTGTATAAACTGACCTAGAGAAGTATTATTCACCTATTTTATATAGAATTAATTTCCAAAAACCTTAGGTACTATCATTGGGTCACTTTTCCATATCACTATGTGTTTGGACCCTTACTAATGAATGAAATCGAATCAATTAAATTATTTATGACTTCATAATACTCAATAGAAAATGACAAATCAATAAAAAAAAATTTATGTTATTTTTAATCATAAAAATGTCGTATATCTAAACAAAACGTTATGTGAAATTATTGTCATTCTAAAAATTACATAGGATTATGTGATCAATGAATATCAAAATGATTATGCAAAACTTTTCAATAATTTTATTATAAGTATAGGCACATATTTGATTTAGGAATACTAATTTTAAGTTTATAATTTCTCTTTTCTCTGTTTAGGTGGTCCTAGTTCCAAATTTCGATTAATCCAAGTAGAATATTTTGCAACATCGGTATAGGATTCAATGAACGTATTTCGACATCGTTCGGACAAAAATGTCTGGCTACAAATGCCATACACAATTCCATCCATAACAAATGGACCACCGGAATCTCCGTCAGCAGTTGAAGGTGTTTTTCCATTTGGTGCCTTAACACACAAGACAGTATCCGGTATGTAAATATAACGATTAAAGTTTTCACACTCCTGCTGGCTAATGACTTTAACAAGACCCCTCTGTAGCATTGGTAAGCGACTGTCTTGGATGCTATCATCACCCCACCCTAGAATCCATCCAGTTTTTCCAGCAGGTCTTTTGGTATTTAAATTTAAAGTTGCCTGTTGTACTGTTGAACCAAAAATAAATTCCTCATAGAGCCACAAGATCGCAATATCGTTCGGTAAATAACAGCATCGATTATGTCCAACTGGGCAACGATTTCGAAATCCTTTATGAATAAGGTAGTCTTTCACCACTAGTTTTTGGCCCTTATCATGCTCCAATTTAAGATCAACAATTCCAGCATGGACTATGATTGTCGGATTTTTAAAACCTTGTAGACAATGGGCTGCTGTTAGAATAGCATTTTTCCCAATAATCACACCCAAACAATAAGCTAATGAAGTCTTTAGATTTGGATGTATAACTTTTATTTTAATATCCACCAAATATGGGTAGAGTTCTTGACCAGTAACGAGTTTGGTTGTACCTCTTCGCAAAATCTCTCCGACATCTTCCCCATCATTGACTGGAGTTCCAAATGAAAGCGCCAATAGGCACGTAATTAGTGTTACAAAAAAGTACAAAGACATTACTTAAGAAACTGCTTCAACAGGAAAAATTATGAGCTCTTTTATAAAAGGCAATTTGGTTACAAAATGATGTAAACAACTGACCAAATAAATACACACCTTTAAGAGGATTCGTCAGTGTAAGAAATTAAAGCAATTGCCATTCGAATTTCCATTTTATTGTATGAGAAACAGCAAACATCTGGAGTTTTGTAGTAATCTTTTAAACAGTTGTAGCTCGTGTTGTCTGTATATCCCCTACAATCACGTGTCTTAATTGGTTTATTAATCTCGTAGTGAATGCCAGTAAAATAAATATTTTTTGAAAAATTGAAACTTAATAAAATCTGCCTGTTAGCTTTATGTATGTAATTTTTAAAATTTAATGTTTACGAGTTTGAGACCAATGTATACCAATTTTTTTAGGAAATTCGCAATATATTTAAATGTATGAATTACTTAAATTCATCCTATTTGATAGTCTTCTATTTGATTTTTAAAGAGGAGCACTAACTCTTCTTAATTTCTGTTTAAATACATTCAGTACAATATTACTAATATCAAGTCAATTTTTAAGGTATACACAGTAGTACGAGTGTATTTCATAGAAGAGTTAAGATTAAGCAGCTGTGCATAATGCAAAAATTGTATTCAGTTTGATCAGCTGGATCTACTAAAGCCTATACAATATGCGACCAATTTTTAACATAAAACAGGGTTGTTCTCGCTAAACTCGCTAGAGTAATTGATGTCATTGTGACGAAATGGTACATTTGTATAAATTATTATTATTTGTTGCTATGCACTTTATTGTGCTAGTTTACAGCACTCCAATAGAGGAAGGTGAAAATGTCGGGACAGTTGAATCACGAAACGGTCGTCCGGTTGTTTCTGGCCATACTTTATATCCGTATAACGTCTACATTAAAATTATAAGTTCTTTTAATGGCAAACAGCGAGATTTACAAACATGTGGGGGAGTTATAATCGGAAAGAGGACAATTCTTACAGCAGCGCACTGTTTATATGGAATGGATAGGGCCCATGTTGTTGTTCAAGCCGGCATCATCAATACGAAACTGGAGAAGGGAGGTGGACAGAATATTATAGTAAAGGATCGTCTCATTCATGAATCGTATAAGAGACAATGCAGATTAAATAACCGATTTTGTTTTAATTTACACGATATCGCAATTTTATGGTTAGAGTTTGATTTACAATTGGGACCAAATGTGAAAATAGCCCAATTGAGTCAGGATCACACAAAGCCGTTCAATAGAGAAGGATGGATCTTGGGTTGGGGACTGACTAAAGAAAATAAATTGCCCTCAATGCTTCAAAGAGGACGAGTGAAAGTCATGACAGAATCAGAATGCAAAGCTTTCAATCCACACGCTCTTATAATTGAAAGTGTAATTTGCCTAAAGCCTGCCCACGGTAATACTCGATCTTCAGATGGTGATTCTGGAGGTCCATTCGTGATCAATGGAGTGGTTTATGGTATATCAAGTTCTAGTGTTTACGATCACGTACACTTGAAAGATTGGAGAGATTTGTATACATACGTTCCTTTATATTTTGATTGGATACGAACAAATCAAAAAGCAGGCCCACCAAAGAGTAGGAAAGTCACTTCTAATGGTAATAAGTCTCCAAAACAGAAACGCAAGCAATAATAAAAATTGAGAGAAAATACCACTTAAGATTAATATTTGTATTATATAAATAAAGCGTATACAAATGTAAACGAATATTAAATACATTGGTATGATACTAATAAAACTCCATTAAAATTGTCCAACCCAAAATTCTGCATTCTGAAAATAAAACTTGCCATTACTGTTTTAAATTCAGTTTCCAAACAGTCTAAAAAATTTAGTTGAACTATTTAAGAATTTAAAACCACTAACAAATCAGATATAATTTTACTTTATTGTTATTTATGAAAAGGATCTGCAAAGAGATACCATTTAAGAAAATTGGCCCTTTTAGCGCAACATTATCAATATTTTAGAAATCTGTTTTATATTTTTGCAGTCACGGCATATAACCTTTAGGTTTTCACAGAATTAGCAGATGTTTTCGCACTTAATATTAAAAGTTGACGTATTTCATATTATTTACTCAAATGTTTTGTATCGCACGTGGAACACAACAAAAATTCATATATATTCAACCACTTTCTCTAGCACGTCTGTAGTATTCATAAGAATTCTAAGAGTATGCTTAGACTTATACATGCCTTAATATTAACTTACGTCATAGTTATACTCGTACAATGTAATCCAATAAATGATGGCGAGGATGTAGGAGAGGTTTTACAAATTCATGGCAAAGAAGTTGTTGTTGGACAGACAAAATACCCTTACATGGTGTACATCAAATTAAAGCAAATTAAAAAAGGTTACAACGAAATTTTCTACTGTTCAGGAGTGATAATCGGAAAGGCTACGGTTCTCACAGCTGCACATTGTTTTCATGGTTTAAATACTCGCAATTTGATAGTACATGTACAGGCTGGTGTTGTTGACGTCAATCTAGAGAAGAAAAACGGCCAGTGGAAACAGATGAAAGATTTTATCGCACATGAACAGTTTAGAAATGAGTGCCAAATTGGTAAACGATGTTGCACCGGAGTAAATGATATTGCCATTATTTGGCTGCAAGAGGAATTTGTTTTTGGACCGAAAGTTCAAAGAGCTGTTCTTAATTTAAAGGTAAAAAAGCCAGAAAATAAAAAGGGCTGGATTTTAGGTTGGGGAAAAAATAATAAAAATTCTCACATGCTCCAAAGAGGTCTTATGAAGGTGCTACCGCAGCAAGAATGCGAGAAATTTAGTCAGTATTGGTATATACCGGCTACTTTCATATGCCTTAAATCTAAAGTTGGATTGCACACTGGTTCCGATGAGGGTGATTCAGGAGGACCATTTGTTATCAGTGGAATTGTGTATGGAATTTGTAGTCAAACTTTGGATTCAGAGTTATGCGAAAGAACAATCGATGTATACACTGATGTTGCAATATACAATAATTGGATTCGTTCGAAATTACGTGAAGGACCACCCAAACACAAAAATCATCCTTTCAAATTTTAAAGGCATAAATTGATTTTGAGGTGTCTTCATGTATTTTGATAAATTTTTCTAGCAACACTTAGTTTAGATCAAAAGTTACTGTAATTTACAAAATATAAATGTAATTTTTCTGTCGTAATATTCTATGTATTTCCATAAATTGTTAATAAAAATGAGAGGAAATCCTTGCACTTAAGGTTGTTTTCAAATTTCCAACAAAAACTATTAACAAATTGAAGAACTTGAAAGGATACTTTCGATATTTTCGATTTTTTATTAGAATATGCTAAAAATTGTGACGGAATAATATAATTCGAAATTTCAAAGTTAAATATTTTGAAAGTACTAGTAACTGATAATTTTTTAAAAACATATTTGTTCCTTTTGATTAAAAATTAATATTTTTACGATATTTCGGAGGAGGAAACCTCAAACTCAATCTTAGTGAAAACATTTGAAAAATGTTTGATATTGATAGTGTTGCAAAGGGAAATACAATACTAAAAGGAATTGAAAATTTTCTTTGGAAAATTTGAGAAACATTTTAATAAAAATGGTTTATAAGCTTAAAACTCACATTTACACATATTGAAACTTAACATTTTTTTTAGGAGGTATTGATATTTGTTAGCAGAACGAGTTAGCGACAAGCCAGCTGGTAATATGAGCATTACACTGTATCGCATTATAAATTTGTATATTTCGAATTTATTTACCCAAATGTTATCATAGTGTCGCACAAGCTAGAGTTTTCGGCAAATTAGCACCAGTGTATGACGGTAAAACGAAAAGCTCTATATAATAAACGTTTTATTCCCAAATATCTGTAGTGTTCAAAAAGTGTTCTGAAAATATGTCTCAATCTTTGCTAATTTTATTAGTTTTAGCATCTGCGTGTATTACATTCGCAAACGCTGATCCGATAAAGGATGGGGTAGATGTCGGAAAACTTCCAACAAAACCAGGCGAAGCAATTACTGGCCAAAAAAAATATCCATACGTTGTGCACATAAAACTAATGCAGATTAATAATGGTTTCAATAGGGTTTTTTACTGTACAGGGGTGATAATCGGAAAGGCTACTGTTCTTATAGCTGCACACTGTTTTAAAGGTATGAACAAATTAATAGTACAAGTTCATGCCGGAATTGTTGATGTAAATTTGGAAAAGGAGAACGGCCAAAGGAAAGTAATGAAAGATTTTATTATCCACGAAAAATATAAAAAGGGGATGTGTCGAGTAGGTGAAAAATATTGCGATGGACTCAACGATCTTGCAATTATTTGGCTGCATGAGGGATTCGATTTTGGGCCAAAAGTAAAGAGAGCTACACTAAATACGAAGAAAAAAAGGCCTGAAAATAAAATGGGATGGATATTAGGTTGGGGAGCAAACAATAAGAAATCTAGCATGCTACAGAGGGGTCTTATGAAGGTTCTACCACAAGAGGAATGTGAACAATTTAGTCAATATTGGTACATACCAACAACCTTCATATGTCTTCAATCCCAAATTGGACTTGACACAAGATCGGACGTGGGAGATTCAGGAGGACCTTTTGTCATCAGTGAGGTTGTATATGGGATTTGTAGTCAAGTTCTTAACAGTGAATCATCAAGTAAAACGATAGATGTGTATACTGATGTAGCAGAATATGATGATTGGATTCGGAGGAATTTACGTCAAGGTCCACCAAAGCAGAGAAATCAGCAGAAAGCACAAAAGAATGATTCGGAATAAAAACTTTTATAAAAATAATACCCGATTTTTCTCTGAGACTAATTTCGAACATAATAATGAGAGATTTAAACTTCGACCTCTTCCTTTCTAAAAAAGGACTTATTTGAAGTAAATCAGATATTATTATAGATAATATGGTTAAGTAATTTTTGAATAAAATGCACTTTAAATCGCTTAATATTAAACTTTGCTTTTCAATTTGAAAATCCAACTCGAATAACTATATGCTTAAATGAAAAACTGCACTGGTTAATACTTTTATAATTCCTTTATTTTCTATTATTTTTATTTAACAGATAGTGCACGTCGATTCTTTCGTAGGCGGTCCATTTTGTAAAGCTTGTTGAATCCACTCAAAATATGCAGGAATAAAAGTATAGAGATCTATAGTTTTGCTATTGCAAGACTCACTAAGAACTGTTGTACTAGAAAGTCCATAAACCACTTTTTTGATCACCAAAGGTGCTCCAGAATCTCCTGGTCGTGCTGTTGTACCCCTATTAACAGCTTTTACGCATATAACTTTATCACTTATTTTGAAATTTAAATTAAACTCGTCACACATTTTTTGCGATATAACTTGAACCCTCCCTCTTTGGAGCATTGATGGCAATTTCCCTAAAGAGTTTAATCCCCAGCCCAAAATCCATCCTTCTTTGTAAAATGGTTTCTTTAGATTTGAACTCAGTTTGGCTTTTTGAACGGTTGGTCCAAAATCGAATTGCTTCTCCAGCCAAAGTATACCAATATCGTTCACAGCTAAACAGCATTTAGCGCTGTTTTTACTTTGACAGGGTTCTTTGTAATCTTCGTGTGCTAACATGTTAACTACTTTTATGATTTGACCTTTTTTCGCCTCTAGTTCCTTTTCAACAATGCCAGCATGAACATATATTTTTGGACTTTTTTTATTGAGTATACAATGGGCAGCTGTAAGTACTGTTTTCTTCCCGATTATTACTCCTCCGCAGCCATAAATATTTCTCTTAGTGCCTTTCTTCTCAACGATTTTTATGTTTACATTAAAAGGGTAATGCGTTTGACCAGTAACTATGGTTCGTTTGCCCACTACATCCACTAAACCTACATCTTCACCGTCTTTTATGGGGGTTCCGATCGTTAATACAACTAGACACGTAGTTAAGAGTAGTACACAAATTTGTGACATTTTTTAACTTATTGCAAAGAAGATCTGTTTTATTTTGCCTCAAAAAAGGTCTCTTTATATGTGTTTGGAGACAACGTATAATAATTTCTGCTTTATTATTTGTACAATAGACCAGCTGAACAAATTCAATACATTTTCAATTATTACACAAACAGAATCTTTCGACAGTGCTGTTGCTATAGTGAATGAAACAATTGAAGAAAATTTGATATATCTTTTCAAGTTATATCAAGTTATATCAAGATAAATAGTACTTTTTGAAGGTATTTTATATTTTGTGTCAAGTTCTATTTATTACGAGAAAACAATGATTGAAAATCAAGTTATAAAACTTATCAGTTTAGTGTATTTTATTTTAGTCTATAAAGGTTATAAAGTATAAGTAATTTCGGTTAGTACTGTAGATGAAAAGGGTGTAGGTTCTAGTCAAAAATATTTATAATAGTAGGCCGAATTAAAAATGAAACGAAGAACAATTGTGAAAAGAGTTTTCTCCCGGAAGTTTATGAGTTTGGCATATGTATCATACCTGTATATGTTATATGCATTATAAATATGATCAAATAAAGAGATATCGTTACTCGTTTGTCTTCATGGCAGAAAATATGTACATACTTTAAAAACGTTCAAATTTATTTTGTGTTATTTTAGACAATTAAATTAAACTTTCAAATTGTCTAAATATTTTATTTCATGCGTAAAACATCCACATTTATATTATAAAAGACCACACTTAGATTATAAAGAACTGATCTTTTACAGTTGTCCAAATATTCATAATGAATTTCTTCAACTGCGTATACCAAATATTCAGATTTTTTTTCAATTAACTCTGATAAAATGCATATAAAAACAGTTTTCTATTCACCAAAGTGTAGTGTTAATAAAACAGTATCACAATGTTGTATTACTTTCATATATTTCTAACTTTGCTGTATCTTTTTACTCTGTCGAATGGAGTACCAGTTGAGAATGGAGCTGCTGTTGGAACCATTAAAAAAGTTGGCAAGAATATAAAAATTATTCGTAATTGGAATTATCCGTACGTAGTGCATGTGGAAACAATTGAAACAATTGATGAAAATTATGTTTTTAAAGGGTGCACAGGAGTGATAATTGGAATTAAAACTGTTATCACAGCTGCACATTGCCTTCACTCAAAAATAAATCCATTTATAAATGTTTATGCCGGAATCCTTGATATTGAATTGGAAAAGATAAAAGCAAAAAAATTAGAAGTAAAAGAATATCAAATTCATCCAAACTATGAACCTGAATGCAAGATGGGAATTAAGTGTTGTTTTGAAAACAACGATATCGCTATTTTGTGGATGCGAAAGAATTTTATATTTGGCCAATATATCCAACCAGCTCAACTGAACGCAAATATTGTTAAACCGATTGGTAGAAGGGGTTGGATCTTGGGATGGGGACGAAAGGCTGGAAATGTTCAAACCACAATGCTGCACAGAGGGCTAGTTCGGGTTATTCCTCAAGGAGAGTGTGAAACGCAACATCCTTTAACTCATATAACAAAAAATGTTATGTGTGTAAGAGGTGTCCAGAAGACAACCAAAGCAGGCTTAGGGGATTCGGGAGGACCTCTTGTAATCGGTGGAATGGTGTACGGAATCTGTAGTATATCCCTTGAAAAGACATCCTGCTCAAAAGAAATCGCGGACGTTTACACTGATGTGGCGAGGTATTCTAATTGGATACGTGATGAATTGGATTTGGAGAGGCGCGAATGTACGTCCGCAACATGTACAATTCTTTAATTCTTTAAATTTTAGTGCCCCAATTTTTATTTGTTTCAAAAATAATCAAATTAAAGCCATACTTTTAAGAATTTATATACTTAAAAATACTTAAAAGAGTGCAGAATGAGTTCTAAAAATGTACCTATATTATAAAATTATTGAAGGAAACAGTTTACTTCAGGATAATAGTGTTGTTTTATTTTTCGATCATAGAGTTCAAAAAAACCAAACTTTGAAATTAGGCTAATAAAGTTTTGATATGTGGTTTAGAAAAATCTAATTCAATAAGAGAGGCCAAGTATGATTGGCTACATTTATTAAATCTGTTGCATATAGAAGAGAATTAAAATATTAGCAAAATGATATTTAAAGCAGACATAGCTTAACTATCTATCTGACTACGTCTTTGGTTATTCAATGATGATATGCAAATGCGCCAACCAACCCCGAAATGAGAATGGTTGACACTATAGTAAGGGATAGTCGTCACATAATGCAGTATCCATACAAGACATTAAATTACAGGTAACCCTCTTATAACACTGTGTCCTACAACTCTAAAACGATAAGAAACTTTCGGAAACTCTCATATAAGACGGCAATCTACAACACGGTTTCGTTCTAACACTATTATAAAATTAAATTACGCCAATGTATTTTAGAAGCAGAAATGCAGTATGCATTGCTTGATTTGAGCAAAATTCTCTCAGCCAGCTGCTTGATTGCTAAGTTGTATTTTGAGGAAAGTTCTAGTTTATTTAATTTAATATGTATCTTGTTTTAATTAAAGTTCAGTTCGTAGATTCCAGTGGATTAATTCCTGTATTAGCTATTTTTTTATCTATTAGCGAGCTTTAAACTATTTGCGAAATTCATCTCCATAGTTTGCCTCCTATTCTCCTATAACACAGCTTCCCATAACACGACATTTTTTAAAAATATCTACCATGTTATAGCAGATATCGATAGAGTATTTTTTATTATCTTAAAATTATTTGGAAAAGTATTAATTTCCCCGGTTTTACGTCTTAACGAAATTTCAACATAATATAACACATAATTCATGCAACTACTTTTTACATTGGAATCATAGTTCCTTTGGTAAGCTATTTAAAAATGGTTCTAGTCAAAAACTTTCCTCACATCGTTCAACTTCTTTAAATGGATTTTCTTATATTATTAACGTTAAGCTAACCAAAATTTCGATAGAAGCTCTCATGAAATAATCTCTTTATAATTAAAATATCTTGGCGTTCTCCCCATCTTATCAAATTTAAAAGTACATTCAGTACGCAACAAGACGCTGACTGAACACTGAAAAGAAATAGGGCGGTGCATGACACCATTCTACTTTATTGGCTTTGTTCCGATTTATAGTGTCTGGGAATCGTTAAAATTGTGTTTATTATTTTTTCAGACTACCTTTTAAAAGAGAAGAAAGTCAGTAAGAAATACAAACATTGTCACCGCAGATTAGTAGGGACTGTATTTAAAAATATTCAAGTCCTTAATTTTGTAATTACTTGTAATATTTTAATAATCTTAGTAACGCCGCTATAAATCATCTAGTCACTGAATATCTTACTAGCAATTTGAACAAATTTCGCACTGTGCATTTAGTCATTCTTTTTCATATGGCTTACCAAAGCTCTGGTAGAAATTTCAGCTGAGTAAAGAGCAAATTTTAATTTTTTAAATTGTGTATGTATGTTTATATAAATTTGTCTTAGAAAAGTGTAATAAAATTCTTATAAAGACAGTTTTCACCACAGAAAAGTATAGTAGTTGAAAAACCGTAATACATCATGTTTTATTATTTTCATATACTCGTATTACTTACTACGCTGTGCATTTTCGACAATTTATCATACGGAGTTCCAATTGAGAACGGTGTGGCTGCTGGAATTATTCATAAAAATGGCAATAATATTTTAGTTTTTCGCGAAAAAGTTTACCCTTATGTAGTTTTCGTAGAAATTATTGAAACAGTTAATAATAGAAAGGTAATCTTCAGGTGTACAGGAGTAATAATTGGAATTAAGAGTGTCCTTACAGCAGCACACTGTCTTCATGGAATAAAAAATCCAAATGTAAATATTTATGCTGGAATTATTGACCTTAAATGGCAAGAGAAAAAGGCTCAAAAATTAGAAATGAAAGAATTTCAAATACATCAACAATACCAACCAAAATGTAAAATAGGAAATCAATGTTGCTATGAAAACAACGATATCGCTATTATGTGGATGAGAACAAATTTTATATTTGGACTTTACGTTCAACCGGCACAACTAAACGGAAATATAAAAAAGGCAGTTGGTGAAAAAGGTTGGATTCTAGGCTGGGGTCGAATTGCCGGTAATATTAAAACTACGATGTTGCATAAAGGGCGTGTTCGGGTTGTTCCTCAATTAGAATGCGAAACGTATCATCGTTTAGTGCGTGTTACTAAAAATGTAATGTGTGTAAGAAGTGTTAAGAAGTCTACTGTAACTGGCTTAGGAGATTCTGGAGGACCTCTTATAATCGATGGAATAGTGCATGGAATTCTCAGTTTGACCTTTGAACAAATTCACTGTTCTCAAGAACCCGTCGATATTTACACCGATATAGCGAGATACTCTGACTGGATCCGTGAGGAATTGGGTTTAGAAACACGCCGATGTGAAAGTGAATCATGCACAATTCTTTAAAACTCAGGCTATAGAAGGCAACAAAAATTGCAATTGTATTAATTTTTTATTTTTAATTAGAATAAAATAAACTTAACAAATACAAATAGTCCCTAAACGGGATTTAATTATCGAAGTTTCATTTCTAACTAACTAAGTTCTGTGTATTAAAGCTGAAAGTAAATGGTTCATTAATTTTCAGCTGAACAAATATATTCAATATTTTCACCTGTATAAACAAGGGTAAAAAATTCATATAAAGACAATTACCACTTAGTAATGGATCCAGTACTCAAAACATCATTTGAGAATATGTCACATTATATTTTCGTTGTACTTGTTGTTATATACCTTTATAATATATCTGAAGGTATACCAATTGAGGATGGTGTTAATGCCGGAACCGTTCAAAAGGTTGGACAAAGTATTCAGGTTGTTCGTCAAAAAATTTACCCATACGTAGCGTATGTCGATATTGCTTACAAAGTCAATGGCAAAAACAACTTTCAGAGTTGTGGTGGAGTAATAATTGGAATCAAAACTGTCTTGACAGCGGGACATTGTCTAAATGGAAAAATAAAACCAACAGTAACTGTCTACGCAGGAATTGTTGATATTAAATGGGAAATAGAAAAGGCACAAAAAATACCTGTACAAAATTTTAAAGTACATGAAGATTATCAAAGTAAATGCATAGTCGGAAACAAGTGTTGTTACCAAATGAATGACATTGCTATTATGTGGCTACAAGAGAAACTCATATTTGGACCTACCGTCGAAAAAGCTGATCTAAATGGAAATATAAAAAAGCCAATTGATAGAAAAGGATGGATTTTAGGCTGGGGACTAAAAAGTAAAAATTTACCAACTTCAATGCTTCAGAAAGGTTTGATTAAAGTTATTCCTCAGGAAGAGTGTGAAAAACAAAATCCCTACATTGATATCACTAATAATGTTATGTGTGTAAGAGGTTTTAAGAAAACAACTAAAGCTAATTTGGGTGATTCAGGAGGTCCTCTTGTTATCGGTGGAATAGTTTTCGGTATCTCCAGCATATCTCTTAAAAAGACGAGTTGCTCGAAAGAACCAGTTGATGTATATACAGACGTAGCAAGATATTCAGAATGGATTCGTAATAAATTGAATATGAAAAAACAACCTTGTAAAAGTGAATCCTGCACTATACTTTGAGGAGGAGGAAAGGAAAAGTAATAAAATAAAATAAATAATTGCAATTCTGTTTTAAATATAACTATTAGGAAATAAACATTATTTTACAACACATATCCATAGCTTGACTATACCACAGAGCATTGTGTAACTACGATAAACTCTTTGATCACAAAGGGACCTCAAGAATCTCCACTTTCAGCTTGAGCATTTCCCAAAACTGGAGATAAGCACATGATGTTTTTGATTTGTATAGATTATGTATGATATTTACTCGTACAGCACCGAATAGAATTTGCTGCGTGTCTTTTCAGATGTTACTCTAATCAGACCCTTTTTTATCATTGAGTTCACAATCTCCCCGTCTGATCATCAGCCGAGAACTCACCTTGTTTGCTAAACTGGCTTGTGAAAATTGTTGCTTATCTGAGCCGTATACTTGGACCAACGTTAGATTTTTGCATTGCCCATAGAAAAGTTATATCATTTACTGGGAAGTAACATGATCTCTCTAATTAACATTTATCAAATGGTTTTTACTCGTCCGTTTTTAGGTGATGTCCTACAATTTCTATTTTGTGTTAATGAATCCGGCAATAATTACAATTTGCAATAAAATTTTCTTACCCAATGTGCAACTTTAAGTGTAGCTGCCTTTCCAATGAGAACAGCTCCAGAATAAGTTTTTCGGCGCTGATTTGTGTGTCTATTCTCACAATATAAAGACATTTTCTTTGACTAGTAATAGTTTTTCTTTCTAATTTTTTGACTCTTCCTTATATCTTTGCCTTCCAAAATTGATGTTCAAAGTGAAAATAAAGACAAACGGGCAACATTTCTTTAAGTTTTACTCAATGGGGGGAGCAACTAAACACCCCTTTTATTATCGTTTCGTCTTCAAAGATAACGCAACGTAGGTTTACGTTTTATTTAATGAAAAACTGAAACAAACAGCATGCGTTGTGCAACGAAAACTCAAGCAGATTATTTTTTGTCTGACACATTTTCTAGTTGATTATCTTAACTACTTCGTCTTTTAAAGGAATTATATTTTGTATCAAATACCGTGTCAATAATTCTGATTTTGATATTATAAAAGAAAGTGGTAATTTGAAATCGTTTACTACCTAGCAAAATTAAACATACTCCGCAGTTAGTATAAAAATGATACAACATTTTTATGAAATTTTATTACAAACATCGTTTTTATTATTTGATGACCTACTTTCTATCTCAGCTGAGTTTTTTTAAATTTTGTAACGTCACTAAAAAAAGAATAGTATTATTTTAAGATTTTTATATATAGAATGGAATGTAAAATATGTGAAAATGTTTCGGTACGTTAAATAAATATTGAATTTAAGTAACCCCACTGAGAGTACTAAAATTGATTGTATAAATGTTTACTACCTACTACTAATTAAATTTTTTCGTGGAAGTAAAAATTATAAAAATTAATATGAGATGATCTGTTTAAGAGGATTCATTTTAGCAACATTCCATTCCTTTAAATAACCGTGTGTAACATTTCAAACAATTTCATGAGATGGTATTGAAAATGTTTTTGAAGTTAATTTAAGCCATTTATTTTTTCAGTATTAAATTAAATTTTCTTTTACTAAATCAATGCAGAACAAAGTACATGATAAAATTACTACTTCTGTTTGTGGATTAAATAAACCATATACAGTGAACCGGACTATTTGAATTAATATTTTAAAATTTATTCAAAATAAAATAATTTTTATATTAAAAGTCTCTTCGTCTTCACAATTTGTTTCTTCAAAGCAAGTGTGAAAACATTGATACAGCTGCACATACTCCAAAATCGAAGAGACTAATCACCAGGCTGTAAATTCCCAATGATTAATTTTTCCATCCAAGCTTACAGCGTCAGTTGATGTGTTATTATAAAAGGTTTGATTAAAAAGAGCCACCTTGTCTTCGATCCAACAGTTACCTTTTGATTGTAGAATAGTGCTGTTCACACCATGCTACCTATTCTTATCCTACTTTGTATGGTCGAATATTTTTCGATTATATCAAATGGTATACCGATCAAAGAAGGTGAAAACGTCGGTAGAGTTCGTAAAGTTGGTAGGAAAGTAACAGTCTTTGGGCAAGAACTTTACCCTTTTATTGTACACATAACAACTACTGAAACGAAAAACTCCGTAAGTGTTAACCAGATTTGTGCAGGGGTTATAGTCACGAGAGATACAGTCCTTACAGCCGGTCACTGTCTTTACGGCAAAACCAATTTGGAGGTTGTTGTTCATGCTGGAGTGGTTGATGTGGCATGGGAGAAGAATAAAGGGCAAGAAATTGCCATGAAAGATTATCTTATTCACAAAAACTACCACACTGAATGTCCAGTTGGACTTCGATGTTGTTTTGAAGTTAATGATCTTGCAATTATTTGGTTAAAGCACGAGTTTATTGTTGGACCGAACGTCGAAAAGGCAATATTTAATCGTCACATGGCAAAACCCTTTGACAAAGAAGGTTGGATTCTTGGTTGGGGTCTGAATAATGAAGATGACGAACCCTCAATGCTACAAAGAGGATTAGTTAAAGTTATGCATCAGAGATATTGCGAAAAGTTCAATAAAGGTGTATATATAACACAGAATACAATTTGTTTGAGTGGTGTTAAAAAAGGTACTACATCAGCTTTTGGTGATTCCGGAGGACCTTTTGTAATCGATAACATAGTCTACGGAATTTCTAGTATTGGCGTTTCTAAACTTCCTTGTTTTACGGAAACGGTCGATGTTTACACAGATGTTGCAAGGTACATGGGATGGATAACTAAAAATGTGAAAGCAGGACCACCAAAAAAACGAAATAATCGCGGAAATGCTGTGGCTGATAACAAAATATTGTTAAATTAGAGGAGTTTCATACTTGTGTACACAATATTTGTAATAAGATTATAAACAATAGTCCAAACATTCTAACTTTAAATATAATACCAAATTTTAGATGGGAGAAGAAAGTTGTTTTCTTCCGTTGTTGTTAATTTACTCTAATGGTTTAATATTTTATGTTAAGTTGCTTAAGATTTAAGATGAGATTGATTTCAGGAATTGGTTGACTGGTTGAGTTGGTATGAAGCCGTATGGTATGTTGTTGAATGTCTAGGCTGACCTTCCTTGTGTGTTTTTCTAGTTAAACTTAGATAGAAAATTTTTCATCAACTAACATTTTACAATCGCCACGTATACCAAGATATCAAAATTTATGAGAATACCTTAAGGCATCTTATAACAAACACTTTGATGAAATTGATCTTAATTGTATTTTATATCTGTATAGTTTGAGTTTTATTATAATACAGTTATTATGTTGTCTTAATAAATAAATAAAGTGCATCAAATTGCCATGATATTTACACATCCGAACTTCAAACCTAGAACCAGATAATTTTTTAGATTAAGTTTTTAACACAAAGTGAGTATAAATCTAGGCAATATGATTTTATTTTTGAGAAATAAGAATTATTTTCTATGGTAACTAGGTATGCGTAAATTTCAATTCAGTGCAAAATTTCCTGCTTAACCTGTATCGAGAACCGAAATGAAAAAAAACGCACATAAAATGCAATAACCACATATTTGTCCTTTTATGCCTGACTTAAAATATTCTTTGGTTTTCAAATCAAATATTCCAAAATATTTCAGAAAAACTTTATTCAGACTTTGCACGAATATTGTTTTAAAGGTTTTGATTAAACAACATATCGTTCTTAAAAAGTTGTAGATAGATGTGAATATACCTCAACGGTGTTTAACCCTTTCCTTTGGAGGACCATCAGCAAAATTTTTGAAACTCCAATCTGTATATGTTGCAACATAAGTAAAAACATTAACCGCTTCACTTGGACGTGATTCCTTCCTAATGGTTAAACTTGATAATCCATAGACTACTCCTTCTATTACAAAAGGACCTCCAGAATCTCCTCGAGTTGCTCTAGTGCCTTTGCTAACTGGGGACAAACACATAGTGGCCTTTTTGAAGCATCGATGGCCTCGGATTGTTGTTGGTCGCCCCCCAGCCAAGAATCCAACCCTTTTTATTAACGGGATTTTTAAGGTTTGTATTGAGTGCAGCTATTCTCACATTTTTTCCAGGCACGAAATTTGTTTCAATCCACAAAATTGCAATATCATTCACTCCGTTGCAAGATTGATTTTTTCCAACCGGACATTCGTCTCGGAAATATGGATGAACAAAATGATCTTTTACTTTAATTTTTTGACCGTCATTTTTTTCATGTCTAAGATGAACTATTCCAGCATGAACAGTTATGCTTGGGTGAATTAAATCATATATGCAATGTGCAACTGTGAGGACAGTATTTATGCCGATTATTACGCCAGCACACTTGTAGTTATTTGTTATTCCCAATTTAGTCTCCTTTATTTTAATGTGGACAACGTAAGGAAAATGATTTTGACCAGTTACAATCACTTTCTTTCCATTCTTTTTTACTTTTCCAACATCTTCACCGTCTAGAATTGGTGTTCCAAGTGTCGACACAATAAAATTTAATCCTAACATTAAAATAAAATATTTCAGCATCTCCTTTCAATTTATACCTGCACTTTCGATTTTAATGTTGCAAATACTACAGTCTGGCAGTAATCGTTACTTTTTTATATTCTATAATAACTGCATAAGACCATGCAAATGTTTCTGCAGCTGTTGCAACTTAACAATTACCAATGGGAGAAAACAGGGGTTCATGTCGTTAATACGCAAAAAACTTTCGTATTTAGAACATAAATAGTGTTTAAATGATAATGAGAATTAAAAATTAATACTAATCCGACATGACGGATTCAAACACGAATTACACCGTTTTTAAATTGCTGCAACTGGGGAGATCTGCCGCCGTTTTCCTAACAAAGCGTTGCCTTTTAAGAAAACGTGTATATAAATTTCATATGTGTGAAAAAAGGAAATGTTTTAAGTCAGAATAGTCGCAATTAAACCTCTGAATTAAATACTTTACCTATTTTGAGAATTGAGTTTTTCAAAAATAACTTTATCTCCTTCAGCGTTATTTTTAATTATAGTAAAACATTCAAATTATTGGCAAACAAAAATATCTTTCTTAAAATATGTAGATTAATAAATTTCGTACACTTAATTACATATTTATTGTTTAGCATTTTTATTTTATTTTCATGAATCTAATTAAACTTTACTTTCTTCAAATCTAGACACATTGGCACAATTTAAAAAAAAAAACATGTATCATGAGATATATTAAATATCTTAGTGTGAATGTGAAGGCTTCCTTGAAGTACTTGCTTTAGTAGAAGATTTCTTTGTTTTTTCTATAGTCGCTTGCAGTTTTAAATTAGTTTTTATCCATTTAGAGTATTCTGCAACATACGTGTATAAGTCTAAGGAATTGCTGTGACAGGGCGTATTAAATATAGTAGTACTGGACAGTCCATATACCACACCATTTCTTACAAATGGTCCTCCAGAATCACCATAGGAAGCACTTGTCTTTTTATTAACAGGACCAAGGCACATCATGGTATCAGCAATATGAATTTTTGGATTGAAACGTTTGCACTCCTCTGTATCAATAACTTTAACTAGGCCTCTTTGTAGCATTGCAGGTTCCTTATTCTCTTCATTACGCCCCCATCCTATAATATAACCTTTTTCACCTACCGGATTTGCACCCCTTTTGTTAAGTGTAGCTATTTTCACGGTTTTTCCAAATATAAACAATGTCTCTGTCCACACAATAGCGATATCATTCACCTCAACGCAACACTTATTTGGTGAGACAGGACAAATTTCCTCATAATTTTTATGAATGAGGAAATTTTTCATTTTCAATGTCTGACCAGCATCTTCTTTTTCCATTTTCACATTAACAACACCAGCTCGAATGACTACTTCTAAATTCACTTTTTTGTGTAAGCAGTGCGCTGCAGTTAGAATTGCATTTTCGCTGATGATAACACCAGTGCAATAAGATTTTATTCTATTCGTGTTTCGTGTATAAGAAGTCCCAACGAAAACTACATAGGGATAGATTTTTTGACCAGTTACTATTACTTTTTTACCTACCATCTGAATAGTTCCAACATTTTCAGAATCTATTACCGGGGTATTGAAGACTGAAGAAATGAGGTATGTTACAGAAAATATAAAAACGTAATATGTCGACATTTTCAAAGATAGTTTTTTCGGACAACGTATTTAAATGATTAAACCCTCACTATGTAACAATTATTACGGTATTCCTCTTTATATACCTTCTAACTAGGATTTTCAGATATTTCAAAAGGTTTACCGTCTTAACAGAAGACAGCTGAATTAGTTTGCTTTATGGAATTTTACGTACGTAGATCTGCATATTTCACACCATATGGTAGAATTGTGTTAGATTAGATGGTAATGAAGCAACTTAATTGGTTAGATCGAAATGTCTGCCAGATATTTACTTTTATTCAACGTGTGCAATTGTAGATGCAAAAAAATTAATGCTGTTTCGCCAGTACTTTAAACAAGCTCCTTAATTCGAATTCGAAGATGATTGATAAAAATTCTGTGTAAGAAATAAAGACTTATTATCAAAATAATTTAAAACAATTTTAAAAGCTAAGTAATGATTGCTAATAGTTTATAAAACTGATTTTCTAAACTTAGAGTTCTGCACTAGACAAAACCATCATTATATGGGAAAAGTATCATAGAAAATAAATCAAATAATTCTTAAAATTGTTAATTTTATTCATTCGATAATATACAAATAAAAGGTAATCGTTAAATAACGAAATAAAATCTGTTTAATGAATGTTTTCTGTCCTATACCATATGTTTAAATTTATAAAAAGTCTATAAAAAGTTCAAAATATTTAGAAATCCCATAGTAGAAGAAAGGTTCATAATGTTAATTAAACTTTTTTCTTTCCATTAACTGCATTGTTAGAAGGTTTTCTTTTTCTTTCTTTCGGAGGTCCCAATTCCAAGTTCAAATCAATCCAAGCAGAAAATGCTGGCACATAGGTATACAAATCCATGCTGTTGGTGCGACAAGGTGAATTGAATAAAGTGATGCTAGAAATTCCATAGACTACTCCGTCAATTACAAATGGACCTCCAGAATCACCGGCGCAAGCACGTGTTTTACCTGAAACCGGAGCTAAACACATGACAGTGTAGGGATAGTAAACGGCTGAAGCGAATTGATTACAGTCTGCTTTGCTTAAAACTTTAACAAGACCTTTTTGGAGCATTGTAGGCACTTTGTTATTTTCGTCAAGTCCCCATCCTAAAATATGTCCTTTTTTACCAGTCGGTATTTTAATATCTTTGCCAAGTGGAGCGATGTTAATATTTGATCTAACTTTAAATGTTTTAAATGTCCAAAGAATTCCAATATCATTCAATTGAATACAATCCTGATTTCCAACAACACATTTCTCTTGGTAATTTCTGTGAACAAGATGATCTTTCATTTTTAATTTTTGTCCTCCATTTTTTTCCCATTTTAAATCAACGATTCCAGCATGAATTACTGCTTCAATGTTTGCTTTTTTATAGAGGCAATGCCCAGCTGTTAGAACTGTATCCACTCCGATAATAACGCCGCCGCAATATTGACTTCTTCTTTCTCCCTTTTCGTTTGTATAAAATGTTTGAACGTGCACTATATAAGGATAAAGTGTTTGACCAGTAACGACAGCATCATTACCCTTCTTCGTTACTGTTCCAACATTTTCAGAATCAAATATTGGTGAGCAAAACGTTGTAGAAATTAAATAAATGAAAATACATAACGTACTTAACGACATTCTGAAAAGCAGCTAAGTGAGCCTAAGAAATACTGTTTTCAGTTATCTCAGCAACATACGTTTTTATATTAAATTTTATTATATGTACACAGCTAAATCTATAGCTGAATTTACACATTTTAATAAAACGTTTGAGTAAATAATTAGCAAATTTTATAATACAATCGATTGTATCTGCGTGCGCGTATCATGGAATTAGTTGGATTTTTATGATAATAGGAACAAAATAGCCAAACAAAAATCCTATCATAAATGCAGGATAATTAGCACACACAGCAGATTATTAACAGTTTGAACAAAATGTCTTTGGATCTTGTTTTTGCTAAAATTTATTTGTAAAACCAAATCAAATGGAACATGGATGGTCTATTGAAATTTAAATAACTCCTATACTGAAAAATGTGTTCTTCGGAAAATTATTTAATTGCATTCTTACAAACACTGAATATCATCTACATATATACTCTATAAAATTAAACTATTTCTGTATGTTATAAAGAACAAATATTTTCATGTTTTTAAAATTAATTCGTTAAATGTTTTTCAACTTATTTTATGTTCTAGAAATTCTTGGTTTACTTGATAATTTTGGGGGTCTCTCTTTAGGCGCTCCTTGTGATAAATTATTTCCAATCCACATTTTATACTCTGCTACGTAGGTAAACAAGCCCATACATTTTTTCCGGGCAGCCGAATCAAATATAGTGATACTAGAAATGCCATATACTACCCCGTCAATCACAAATGGACCTCCGGAATCACCTCGACTGGCTCTAGTAATTTTGGCAACAGGAGCAACACACATCATAGTGTCTTGAATTAAAATATATTCATTAAAATTTTGACATTCACCCTTGGGTACAACTTTCACTAGTCCCTTTTGAAGCATTGTCGGTGGCTCAGGTTTGCCAGTACAGCCCCATCCTACAATGTACCCTTTTTTACCAAAGGGCTTCTTAAGGTCTCTATTAAGAGTCGCTATTCTCAAATTATTTCCAACCTTAAACTTTTTCTCTGTCCAAACAATAGCAATATCATTAACATTAAAGCAGTAATGATCGGGTCCAACATCGCATTCTTCCTGGTAGTTTCTGTGGACAAGAAAATCTTTTGCATTAATTTTCTGTACGATTTTACTTTCCAACTTCCAATCAACAACACCAGCGTAAATTATCACTTTAGGATCAACTCTGTCATACAAACAGTGACCTGCTGTTAAAACTGTATCAAGTCCAATAATAACTCCCATACAAAATTCGCTTATTCTTTTTCCTTTAATCGTCACAACTGTTTCAATTCTCACTGCATAAGAATAAAATTGTTGTCCAGTAACGATAACATCTTTACCCTTCCCAAAAACTTTTCCAACATCTTCAGAATCAATGATGGGTGTAGAAAACGTTAACGAAATTAAGTAAACGGAGAATAACAATCCCCAAAATTTGAACATTTTAAAGGATTCGTTCAATCAAGTTTAAGGTAATACTGAATTCAATCAGCAAAATTAATCTTTATATACAATTTAATAAAGTACCTAGTACAACGGTTTAATTGAAAACACTTGAATATACTTCTACGTTATATCGTTTCAGTCAATATTTCTGGATTTTTATATTGTTCATGTGGTAAAGCTATGCACATACAGTGGTAGCATAGCTAGAGTAGACAGACATGCGCACACAAAGTACATCAGATATAAGATTTCGAAATTTTTTTCTAAATCTTCATATTGCATGCATTCATATAGTTTTGTGTAAAAATTATACTTGACGGTGAAGTGAAATAAATCTAGAATTTATTGAACTATTGGTAAGTTTTGCTTTAAATCATTTTAGGATGCAGTTTGTTGTTATTTTTGTTGCTAAAATAAAACATTATTTGACAAAAGCCTAAGAAGGTTTATGGATTTTCGGTCTCCTCTGTAAAAAATTTTAAAACTTAATAAAAACGAATGGATTAAGAAACGAAAACATATTAAAGGCAACAGGATGCTTTAATATCATTTAATAGAGATACTTTTGTCTAATTTAAATTATGTAGGTATAGTTTCGGAATTATACTCCTATTCTAATAGTTTAATTTGAAAGGGAACGTCTTCTTCCTGGTTTCCTAGAAGACTTCGGCATTCTCTCTTTAGGTGCTCCCTGCAGTAAATTACTCCCAATCCATTTCGAATATGTCGCCACATAAGTGAACAAGTTTAATGTTTTCCTTTTACGACGCGATTCATATATAGTAAGACTTGAAATTCCATACACCACATCATCAATCACAAAAGGACCTCCAGAATCACCGTCAGCAGCTCTAGTTTTTTTGTTGACAGGACCAAGACATATCACACTATCAAGAATTATAATTTGTCTATTGAAATTGTGGCATTCATCTTTTGATACGACTTTAACTAAGCCTTTTTGGAGCATTGGAGGGGCTAAGACTTTGCCATTGTCTCCCCAACCTAAAATATAACCCCTTTTGTTAAATGGTTTTTCAATGTTCCTATTAAGTTTAGCAATTGCCACATTTGGTCCAAATTTAAATTCTTTTTCTGTCCAAACAATTGCGATATCATTCTCATCAAAAGTGGAATGTCGTTCAGTATGCCTTTCTTCAAGGTAATTTTTATGGATAATAAAATCCTTCCATTTTATTTTTTGTCCATCATCATTCTCACGTCTCAAATCAACAATTCCAGCCCATATAATAACTTCTGGATCATTTTTATTGTACAGACAATGGGCCGCTGTTAGAATGGAATCTAAACCGATGATAACACCTCCACAAAAGCTACTGACCCTTTTTTCATTTCTTGTCTGTTTTATTTCAATGTTCACAATATAAGGATAAAGACTTTGACCGGTTACCTTAACCTTTTTATCTACCAACAAAACTGTTCCCACGTTTTCAGAGTCCATTATTGGTGTTCCAAAATTTAAAGAAATAAAGCATAAGAAACTTAAAGGTAGTAACACATTATACTGCGACATTTTTAAATGTACCTAAGCGAATACAGCAATGCTTGAGTCGAAATCAATACTGTGCTTAGTTGGTAATATACCCCTTTATATACAGTTGAAATTAATCTTTAGTTAAAACAGCTGAGCATACATTCTCTTTTAAATTATGAATTCTTCTCTTTGGCGATAAGATTGATTTTTAATTAATTGAACCTCAGTTATATGCCAAGTTTACCTTTCGAAGACCACGGAGTATCAGTAAAATAGTAAATTTTAAAAAATTTACATTTACTTCCATTTCCATATTTATTTCAATATTTCTTTAAACTTGAAATATTTTAAA
This sequence comes from Philonicus albiceps, assembly GCA_963969385.1. NCBI lineage: Eukaryota > Metazoa > Arthropoda > Insecta > Diptera > Asilidae > Philonicus > Philonicus albiceps. The sequence goes on along the minus strand of OZ017772.1, from coordinate 73,208,531 downwards.
AGTACGAGTATAATCAAGTTTCCTATTTTAGCTGATAATATTCTCGACACATAGTACTGAATAATTCCTTTATTCTCGACACATAGTACTGAATAATTTCTTCTTAACCGTCTGCATCGTAAAATGATACCTCAACCTTCTTTCCAAACACGTAACAAACTCACAAAAGAAATTGACTGTTTTTTAAATACTATTTGTTCAGTAGTTCTAGTTAATAAACGTGCTCAAGTGTTCTGCTATAATGGCATGTGGAATACAACTTTATAAAACATGAATAATTAGAGGTACAACTACAGTTCCCAATAAGTTGTCTAGAGAAATGGTTTATTATAATATATTAATTGTACTATTTTACCTATCTTCTTTCGTATCTGGAACTCCTGTTTGGGAGGGTGAAGATGTGGGAATGGTAAAAAAAACTGGAAAGAAGGTAGTTGTTTCTGGGCAAACAAATTTTCCCTTCATGGTAGCAATTGATATTAATTCACCATCTGGAAACAACAACTGTGGAGGTGTAATAATTTCGAAAAGAGTCGTTCTTACAGCCGCCCATTGCATATATGGCAAGGTTATGCCAATTATTACGATTCGCGTTGGAATTGTTGACTTGTTTAATGAAAAGAGCCAAAAGAGGACCGTAATAGATTATTACATACATGAAAGATATCGGCGCAAGTGTAAAATTGGAAAAAAGCGATGTTGTTATCTCGTTAATGATATTGCACTTTTATGGATTGCTAAAGATTTCGAGTTTGGACCCAAAGTAAAAGAGGCTGAATATAATTTTAATGAAAAACCTATAGGAAAAACAGGATGGATTTTGGGATGGGGTCTCAAAAATGAGAACCTATATCCAACAATGCTTCAAAAAGGTCTAGTTAAAGTAACATCGGAACAAACGTGCGAAAAATTGAATCCTGAAATTTATATAACTCAAAATGTGATATGTCTTGCTGCAGTCTCAGGAGGAACTAAGGCCGGCAAAGGTGACTCTGGTGGACCGTTTGTAATTGATGGAGTTGTTTACGGACTTTCAAGTTATACCTTCTATGATGAATGTAAGACTAAACCGTTAGATGTGTATACATTTGTTGGAAAATATTACACTTGGATCAAAAATAATTTAGCTGCTGGACCACCAAAAAATAGACTTAAACCAAGACCTGGGACGTCGAATGAACCACCCACTAAACGTCGTAAAAAACAGAAAAGATACTCAGATATGGATCTTTATAAAAATGTTTCTCTTTTTTAATTTTAAATACAATAATTTAATTACATTTTGTTAAATACATGGGCATATATGCACTTTAGGCTATATCAGATAAAAAGGAAGAGCCATGTTTAGTTAAATTATGGTATAAAAAGAAAATATACCTACAGTTTTTACTAATAAAAGTTTTGTCTTCAAATAAGTTATAAGTCTTGGAAAGCTGGGTTTAGAAGCAAACACATATTTCAATCGTACGAGTACTTGTAAAATTCAATTTATTATTATCATTGAATGAAAAATGCGCTTTCCTTTCTGCACTTTCAAAATTATTTTATTACATTATATTACTCTTCCTGTAAATTCGTAAATTTAAGAAGAAATGCAAAACAGAAGAACGAATTAATAAGGTTTTACGGAAGCAGTTAAATAATTTATCGTATTCTGTTTACTAAGTAAAACGCGCATACAAGTGTTAAGTAAGCTTTACTATTTGTTACGTCATATAACAATATAAAATGCTATGTTTCTGAGATATTCTTACAGTTCTTAATAAAGTGTCTAAAAGCAATGATACGTTTTACTGTATTGCTTATATTCCACTATCTCTCTTCCTTCACATTTGGTACCCCAATTTGGGATGGTGAAGATGTTGGAAAAATTCAACAAATCGGAAAAAAGTCAGTTGTTTCTGGCCAAACAAATTTTCCCTTCATAGTTAGAATTGATGTAGAATCAGTAGATGGACCCAATAATTGTGGAGGTGTAATAATTTCCAGGAAAGTAGTACTTACAGCCGCTCACTGTGTAGCAGACAAGGTCTCGCCTAAAATTACAATTCGTGCGGGTATTGTCGATTTAGTTCATGAATGGAATATTGCCCAAGAGAGGACTGTGATTGCTCATTATATACACGAACGATATAGACGCAACTGCCAAGTTGGAAAACGATGCTGTCCTTTAGTAAATGATATTGCTCTATTGTGGACAGCAAAAAACTTCAATTTTGGATCAAACGTAAAAAAAGCAAATTTCAATTGTAATATAAAACCTGTAGGAAAGACGGGATGGATTTTAGGATGGGGTCTTCGACGAAATGGCATATATTCATCAATGCTTCAAAAAGGTCTAGTTAAAGTTACATCGGATCAAACGTGCGAAAAATTTAATTCCGGAATTTATATAACTCAAAATGTGATATGTCTTGCTGCAGTCAAAGGAGAAACTAGGGCCGGCAAAGGCGACTCTGGTGGACCGTTTGTGATTGATGGAGTTGTCTGCGGACTTTCTAGCTTTAGTTTTGTTGAAGAATGTAGAAAATCATCATTGGATGTGTATACATATGTTGGAAAATATTACACCTGGATTAAAAATAACATGGATGCTGATCCGCCAAAAAAAAGTCCTACAAGTTCACCTAAGACGACAAATGAACCACCCACTAAACGTCGTAAATTGCAATAACTTGTGAATGTTTTATTAATTGTGGGTAAAATTCCCTTATAATTAAATATTTAAATAAATACATAAAATTATGAAAATTGCATTGTGCTTTAATCACAAGGAAATTTCATTCTACCCTACTTTTCTTTTTTATGCACAAACAATGTTTATTTATTTATTTAGTTATTGCTAAAATTATGCAAGAAAACTTTCAAACTTATTGCTATGCGATGGATAGTGGAAAAATAAAATAAAAAGCTCTTGATCATTCTCTTTTTCCAGAAAATATGTTGTTTCGTATTTAATATGCAGGCAAACTATTACTAACACTTCTAACTGATTAAAAAGAAAAACTTACGTGGAATGAGACTGTAAAGCTACAATTTTTAAAAATTCTGTTTACTAGCCACACAGTGTGCTCAAGTGTTCAACTAATTCATAACATACTTATTAAGTAGACTCCCCTAAAAAACCATAAAATGACAGTATCTTGGAACCTCCTGCAGTTTTTTGAAAGATATCTAAAGAAATGGTGCGTTTTGGTATATTGCTTACAATTTGTTACATTTCTTTAACCACATTTGGAAATCCAATCCGGAATGGTGAAGATGTGGGAAAAATTCAAAAGATGGGAAAAAAAGTTACTGTTTCTGGTCAAACAGATTTTCTCTTCATGGTAAAAATCGACATTAATTGGCAGGGTGGAATTACAGAATGTGGTGGTATAATAATTTCGCGAAGACTCGTCCTTACCGCCGCTCATTGTATAGAAGGTAAAGCTTTACCAATAATTACTATACGTGCGGGGATTGTCGATTTAGTTCATGAAAAAGACACTGTTCAAAAGAGGATAGTCATTGACCATTACATTCATGAACAATATCGACGCAATTGTATAGTTGGAAAAAAACGTTGTTGCCATGCAGATAATGATATTGCACTTTTGTGGACAGCGAAATATTTTGACTTTGGGTCAAAAGTAAAACGAGCAAGTTTTAGTTCTAAGCAAAAACCTATAGGACAAACGGGATGGATTTTGGGATGGGGTCTTCGAAGTAATGATCAAAGTCCGTCAATGCTTCAAAAGGGTTTAGTTAAAGTTACGTCGGAACAAGCATGCGAAAATCTTAACCCAACCATCTACATATCTGAAAACGTTATGTGTCTGACTGCAGTCTCAGGAGACACTATGACCGGATTAGGTGATTCTGGAGGCCCATTTGTCATTGATGGAGTTGTTTATGGACTTTCAAGTTATACTTTTTCTGATCAATGTCATTCGAAATCACTCGAAGTGTTTACATACATTGGAAAATATTATAGCTGGATCAAAAACAACTTAGAGGCTGGACCGCCAAAGGACAGAGCTAAGAGACCACCTAATACAACAAATGGGCCACCTACTAAACGTCGCAAATTGCATTAAACCATTTTAAGTAAGAATTGTGTCCATTGTATGTATTTACATTGTCAAAATATCAAAATAAACTGATTTTAACTATTCCTCTGTTTCTATTACTTTGAAATTATATAACAATAGTCCAATTTGACCTCTGTTTTGATACTAAATCAGCGTTTCACAAAAAATAAATACTTCTATTCCTTGATTTACGCTGCATTTTACTTACAAAAAAAGACTAGCAAAAATGAACATTTTCGTGACATGCATAGTTACGGATTTCTTTACTTAAGTCTCACTGATCGAAAATTTTCTCTAATTTATCAATCATCAAACAGCAATTGCATCCTATCAAGTGATGAAAATGATATCATAACAATTAGGAAGAAAAGATGCAAGTGATCACGTAATTCAAATGTTGGGAACATTTTTGAAAGGTTTTATATATTTTGTATCTATAAAATGAAAGCTTACTTCAATTTTATTGTATTTTACATTAAACTAAATGACTGAATTATGTAAAATTTATTTTATTTTCGATTTGCACGGTTTTCTGCTAAACCTATCTTCAGTATAAATCGGGGAATAGGTGTAAAATAAAAGCAAAATAAACAGATTCATTTCACAAAGCCTTTTGAGGCATGTGTCACAGCGTTCTTCACCGAACTCTATGTAAGTTCTTCAAATAGGACTGGTGTTGGTATTTCCTGCATTTCTATTTAGTATATAATATCAGAATTAATTATCCCATATGGAAGAAAAATATCTACCACGTCTACTCACTTTATGTTAGAAACAACAAAAATCTAAACAGTTGGCTGCGCACAGATGTAGCAACGCAATGGCTTATTGTTTCAACTGTATGACGAAGATTATATGAAAACCAAAATTTCTGATTATATAAAGATGGTTCCAATACACGGTCCTTGTAGAACTTTTGTGAAATTTGTACAATGCTAACATTTCGTATATTATTTTTTATAGTGATTCTTTTGACATTATCATCTGCAACTCCAATTAAAAATGGTGAAAGTGTTGGAAAGGTTCAAAGATTGAACGGACAGTTGCATGTTACTAACAAGGAAAAATATCCATATATAGTTCATATTAAAGCATCTGTTTTAAAGGGTGGTGGTAAGCGAAAATCAAGTTATTGTGCAGGTGTAATATTAGCGAAGAGGGTGGTTTTAACAGCCGCTCACTGTTTATATGGAAAAGTTAATCCTACCGTAATTGTTCGTGCTGGAATCCTCGATGTAGATCAAGAGAAAACTAAAAAAATTAAAGTCAAAGAGTATAAGATTCATCCACAATACAAAGTTGAATGCAAAATTGATAGAATCCGTAATTGTTATGAGATCAACGATATTACCATTTTATGGCTGGAAGAAGAACTCGATTTTGGTTCATATATTAAACGAGCTAAAATTAATAGAAATATTTTGAAACCGGTTAATCAAAAGGGCTGGATTCTGGGATGGGGATTAGATAACACAAATAAGTTATCTTCAATGCTTCAACAAGGAGAAGTTCAGGTTATATCTCGAGAAGAATGTTATCGATTTAATCCAACAGTTCATGTAACCAATCAAGTTTTGTGCTTAAAATCTGGAAGTAAGGGTGCAAAATCGGTTGAAGGAGATTCTGGAGGACCTTTTGAAATCAATGGTTTTGTTTATGGAATTTCTTCTTACAGCATATATAAAGAATCTGACTGGACGGAAGAGATAGCTGTGTACATAGATCTTGCACAATATTCTGAATGGATTGATAATAATTTGCGTGCTGGACCACCAAGTGAAAGGCCATCTTCCCCACAAGGACAACGAAAAGTTCAGAGTGAAGGAACATCTTCGCTACAGAGAGGGTGAAGAGCAATAAATGAATGACCAATTACCTAATATGCAATTTAAAAAATAAATGGAAATTATGTTATAATGATTTTTGCCATACTAAAATATATATGATATTTAGGTCAAATCACTTAAATGCTATGATATTTGAGTAAATAGTTACATGAATTATACTGTTACAAAATTTACCTTCCTTGTAATTCACACTTTGAATGAAATGGATATAGCGACTGGCATTCGATCTGGGGTCTGGGCAAAGGCATCAGGCAGTTAATCAGTCTGGTGCTCCGGATGGAAACGTCTACCATTTTTTCACATTATTGAGATTATCTTCTCCGGCAGCCAGCCGTTTGGCTGCCAAAACTGTAACAATACGTTTTCCTAGGAGTTTTCTCAAAATATATAGAAATACTTTAACTGATCAAATGAAATATGTTTTCTATATTAAAATTTTTAAAGTATTTTACTGGCTATTTGAAATGATAATGCCATTGGTATTTTATCATCTATAAGTTGTACCTCGAATTTTTCGCAATCATACCCAATACCAGCAGACATGACAACAGCGATTTATTTATTCAGTTGTATACGATAACTGTTTATCGAACCACAAATTACGTTCATTATATAAAGAAGGAACCAGCGACCAATTGAAGCAGTTCCAAAACTCTATACAATGTTTCAATTTCGTACATTATTTGCCCTAATAGTTCTAAGTACTACGTTTAGTACACCATCTGTTGGTACTCCAGTTAAAAATGGAGAAAGTGTAGGAAAAGTCCAAATAATAAAGCAAAAATTGCATGTTACTAACAAAGACCTGTACCCTTACATAGTACACTTATATATATCACATATAGTAAATGGTCAACGAAGTGGTGGTCATTGTGGGGGAGTGATTGTCGGAAGAAGAACTGTACTAACAGCAGCCCATTGCCTGAAAAGCAGAGTTCAACCAATTGTGACTGTTCATGCTGGAATTTTGGATTTGGATCATGAAGAATTCAAAGGTCAAAAAATTAAAATGAAAGAGTTTATGGTACATCCTGAATATAAAACTGTATGCAGAGCACCTGACAGAATTCGTTGTTGCTACGAGATGAACGATATTGCTATTGTATGGTTGGAAGAACATTTTGAATTTGGACCATATGTTCAGCGAGCAAAATTAAATAGAAATGTTGAGAAACCGATCAACCAGAAGGGTTTAATCCTTGGATGGGGTTACAATAATCAAAACAAACTATCAAAAATGTTACAACGTGGAGAAGTTGAAGTAATTTCTCAGAAAGAATGTGACCGATATAATCCAAGAGTTCATGTAACCGAAAAAATGTTGTGTTTAAAACCTGGACGTAAGGGCGCAAAATCTGTGGAAGGAGATTCGGGTGGCCCTTTTGAAATCAATGGTGTAGTGTACGGAATTTCTTCTCAAAGCATATTTAAAGAACCTGTAACATGCTTGAGTGAAGAGATAAATATATACACTGATGTGGCGCAATATTTTAATTGGCTTGATAAAAATTTACGCGCAGGCCCACCAAGTGATCGACCACCTTCTCCACAGGGCCATCGACCATCGTCTCCACAGCGAAAATTTTTAAATTAGCTATTTACTTTAGTCCTTTAGATCTTTAGTACGATAATTGTATATAATTACCTTACAAAACTCAAAAATAAAAATTGAAAATAATTAAACCTATAATTTTTCTTCAAAAACATTAAAACGCATTTTCTTAGTTTTTATAGATTAATACATCTCTGTATTTAACAATATATAGCCACCCCTCCATATTCTTCAATTTCTAAATCAATAATATAAACACATGAATTTAAAATGACATGAGCGTTAGAACTGCATGTGTTTTTAAAATCTAAACTTTATTTAACAAAAGAACAGTCAGCAACAGCAATTTATTGGATCTACTGTGAGTTATAGCATAGAAAGACGCAATATCTAAAGATTATATAAAGAAGATAGCAACGAATGATGCTAGTGTACAAATTTTATACAATGTCGCAATTTCGTCTGCTAATTTTTACTGTGCTCTTTTGTGTAATTTCACTTGGAGGTTCAATTAAAAATGGTGAAGGTGTTGGAAAAATTGAAAAAGTTAAAGGAAAACTGGAGATAATTTACAAGGATCTATATCCATATATGGTACATATTAAAATATCACATATTATTCAAAAAAACAAGCGTGCATCAAACTTTTGTGGAGGTGTTATCCTTGGAAGAAGGGCAATTCTTACAGCTGCACACTGCTTACATGGTACGATACAACCAGAAGTTACAATCCATGCTGGTGTTTTAGATGTTGATTTCGAGAAGTACGGTGGTCAAAAAATAAAAATGAAGGAATATTTAGTGCATCCAGAATACAGAACCGAATGTAAAGTTGGTAAAACACGATTCTGTTATGATATCAATGATATCTCTATTTTATGGTTGGAAGAGCTATTAAACTTTGATGAATTTATTAATAAAGCGACACTTAATAAAAATATTAATAAACCCGTTAACAAAAAGGGCTGGATTCTAGGCTGGGGTTTAGATAATACAAATGAATTATCTTCAATGCTTCAACGAGGAGAACTTTTGGTTATATCTCAAAAAGAATGTTATAAATTTAATCCAACAGTTCATGTACCCAATGAAGTTTTATGCTTAAAAGCTGGTAGTAAGGGTGCAAATTCAGCCGAAGCAGATTCTGGAGGTCCCTTTGAAATCAATGGAATTGTTTATGGAATTTCGTCTCACACATTATTTAAAAATCCTGAAAACCGTCAGAGTGATGAGATGAATATTTATACCGATGTGGCATATTACGACGATTGGATTAACAACAATTTACGTGCTGGACCACCGAGTGAACGGTCAAAAGCCCAACAAAAACTAACAACTAAACGACCACCATCACCACAAGGAAAAGTACCAAACCAACGACCATCGTCCCCACAGAGGCAACATAAAATAAAGAATTAGAAATTAAATATTATTTATATAATGTTTCATTTCGCAGTTTAATAAAAATAAAGAGATTTTGTTGTGCTGCTAACAGACAAATTTATTTTTATATTATTTAATTAAACTTGATATAGTAAGGGAATTTTCTTTAGAAGCATAGTAACAGAAGATAAGAATTTGAATCATACATAATTATCGAAGAAATGAATAGAGAATTACAAATGAAATTAGTTAGAAGCTTTTGTTAGCTCCATACATATTTTACTATTTGATTAACTGGCACTTTATTCCACGTGTATAGCAAATTACTAATAAACGTCGGCAATATTCGCATATAAGAAAATATGATTTCATTTACTGGGGTTCAGTGTTGATTAAGTCATTTTAAAAAAATGCCGTATATTTTGATATCTCTAGCCGTATGCCTTTTTTTAATACAATTTGGAACCTCTATAAAAAATGGTCTTGATGTTGGAGACGTTAAAATAGTGAAAAGAAAGTTAGGTGTTACTGGACAGGAGAATTTTCCCTTCATAGCTCACGTAGAAATAGTTTCAAAACGAAATGGAAATTTGATGACTACTAAATGTGCAGGAGTTATAGTGAGCAAGAGGGCTGTTCTTACAGCTGGTCACTGTCTTTACGGAGAAGTTAATCCACAAATAACCGTTCATGCCGGTATAGCTCATTTGGATTTAGAAAAGAACGCAGGTCAAAAAATTCAAGTGCAAAACTATAAAATTCACGAACAATTTAGAGATAAATGTCTTAAGGGTTGTATCGACGAGGGAGAACGATGTTTTTTTATTGCGCATGATATCGCTATAATGTGGTTACGGAATCCGTTTCAGTTTGGATCGACTGTGGAAAAAGCTTCGCTAAATGTAAATATTCAAAAACCAGTTAATAAAAATGGATGGATTTTAGGTTGGGGCATAAATAGCCGTAATGAAAATCCCTCTATGCTTCAGAAGGGGCATGTAAAAGTCCTACCCGATAACGATTGTAAGAAATTTAATGATATGGTCCATATGCCCCCAAATTTTGTGTGTCTAGGAGCAGTCAGGAAGGGAACTAGATGTGCTGAAGGGGATTCTGGAGGTCCTTTTGTAATCGATGGAGTTGTGTATGGCATTGCTAGCTTCACAGTGTTTAGGAAATCTGGTGAAGGAGAAACACTTGATCTGTACACATATCTCGCGGGTTACAGTGACTGGATTACGAATAATCTGCGAAATGGGCCCCCAAAAGTAAAAAGTATTGTAACCTCTGATTGTAAAGTTAGTGTTGTGAATAAGTATAAGCGGATAAATCTTAATAAAAGAAGAATACACGGATAAGTCTTAAATTATACTTAAAAATGTTCTTGCACATTATGGCTACATCAAATTTCTGAATTAAAATTTTGTATTTTTCGTTTTACTCCTGTGTTTTCTCAGCGGAGTATTGAAATAATAAAACAGTAAATAAATAGCAATAGTATTACAAACATCACACATTAAACACATAAAATACTCTTGTTTTACTGAAATACCTCCTTAATAAATTTTTATTTCAAGCTTTTTACTTTCCGTACCAAAGCTGTTTCAATTCATTCCGTGCAATTGTCAAAAATTCAATGTTCTAATTTCCATTATTCCTACAGATGAGAACTGTCAGCGAGAATTGTCAAATCAACCGCACGAATGCACGTGTGATTTGTTTATGAATTAGGCCGGTTCAATTTCTGATTTATTTTAACATAAATTGTTTTAAAAAATAGTAGAAAATGTCATCAGAAGAAGGTAAATAAATTTTAAAAGTAATTAAATAAGCCGTCAAGCAATAATAATTGTTTTATAGAGCTAAAACGGTGGTTATCTCGGGATGAAAAGAGTTTCGAAGAAAACCTTAAATTCGCAATAAAAGCGTGGAGGGCTGTGGAATTTACGATTCCTCAAAAATATGAAGTGATTTTAAAATGGTTTTCCGAAAATATCCGTGAGGTGTATGAAGAAAAACCTCAAGATTTCAATTGGGATTTGATTGAAGAATTCTTGACCCTAGAGTGCTGGCAGACGTTAATATCCAATGAGATAAAAATTGAGTTTCTCGAAGCCTTCATTTCTTTGGGTGAGTGGCATAATGCAGAAAATATCGTGCAGCACAACAGGAGGATTGTGGAAGTGCTCAACAAAGTTTTGCACTGTGTAATTGTACAAGTAACACTGAGGTCTGAGCCGAAAATCTACTGTAAACTTTTAAACGTAATTTTTTCCACGTACTCTTGCTATTTGCGACAATCACAAGAATTTTTGAAAGATTACGAAAGTGAATTTATCACTAAAGTTCTTCAGTCAATAAGAAAGTTTCTCGAGAACATTTGGCAGGCGAAAAAATGTGGAAACGAATTTAGGAAGAGGACATTAACATCCCTGGTGGAGATGGTGATTATCCTTAAATCTAAGAATTTCAATTGTTTTGAAGATCTATTAGAAATTGAAAGGACTTTGTACCTCACAAACGAGAAAGACATCATTTCGGATAAATTCCTTACCTTACCAGTTCATGTTCTGCTCCAGAGTCTAGAATGCGCTATCGTGCACTTCCGAGGACATCCTCCTTTTCTTAAAAATGTCCTGGAACTCATATTCGACGGAATAAATGTCTTAGATCAGTACACTGATCCCAGGATAATCCTTACAGTTTCCAGTTACACCCTCGACCTATTTCGTAAACAGGATATTAACATAAATTTCGAATTTACTGAGGGAAGGACTGCGATTCAATTTCTTGGAGCCAAAATCGAGAATTTGGTTAGTTTGTATTATCAAAGCCATCTCTACGAAGTTCTAACTTTATTGTGCTCAGCAATGCGATTAAACCCTCTGATTCTGGAGAAGGATGTCTTCGGAATTATGACAAAATGCTTAACAGCAAAAAAGACTGAAAATAACTTTGAGATGTACCAGGAGTTTGTCATCCTTCTTATGGAAATGTTCAGAAAATTGAGCAGACCCGAAAAATTTGTACACAACTTGTTCAAGTCCGTAAGTGAATATCTCAAGGAAAATAAAATCTCAAAGAAATTGAAGAGGAAGCTTAAAGATGATATGGAAACTCCACAGAAAAAATTAAAGGTCAGTATTATTTTTATTATTTTGATTTGTTTTAGATAAATATTTCTAAAATTTGATTGAAGTTTTCGCAGTGCTTAAAACATTCACGCCGGCGTTTACGATCGGTGGCTCACATTTGTATGCCACATTTCATAGCGCCGGCGTGAACGTATTAAAGGAAATCTCTGCTCTAACTTGGATGATGAACTAAAACAATTATATAAAATAAATAATAAATTATTTTCCTCCAATTCAATCATTGACGGATATTAAAGAGAAACGACTACAAATAATTTTATTCATTCTTTAATTTAGCTACAGTCATTACTTTATTGATGCCTCTATTTGTATAGGTAGATGATCCAAATTGCTCAACACTGTCCCAATTACCAAATAAAGAGCAGCACGAAGAAAACATATACCTCAGGATGCTTTTGGATCAAAATAAGGATTCGAAACTAATAATTCCGGTCAACGATTACCTTGGAAAAGATACAAGTTGGCCATACATCTACTACGCCTGGCCATCTTCCACAGTTGGGGTTGTCTTTTCAAAATTCATATCCAACCTTATGTCGAAACCTTCAATGGTTGTTTGGAAAACATTGATGTTTTCATTTACAGACACCCTTACCGCTTTAGAAACGACAATACCATTGGATGAAAATCTTCTATTTCTTATCGATTTTAATGCAGCTCTACTTTGCCAGTATCTAGCAGGCTCCCGTCTTGCGGAGCATTCAGATAAATTCTGGAAAGAAATTGCAGACAACAGCATTGCAACAGGCAAACTGTTTGCTAGATTTTGCGACATACTCCTAAAGTTTGAGTACAACAATCGAATGATGAACGCTTTTCTTGAGATGTGCTATCACTTGGGCGTCTTTGATATGATCCGGTGGAATTACTGTCCTGATTCTATAAGCCCTGAAAATGTAGGCATTCCAGCCATGGCAAAAGGTATTCATGATTACCTCACGAAGGATAAGTGGACTTTAATTGAACAGAGAATTGTGAACTTTGGAAAAAATGACTGCAAAGTGGGCATTAATAGACTTCGCCTTGAAAGGTTGAAAGCCTGCGAGTTGATATTAAAAAAGCAAGAGAAGCCAATTGATGTGCAAAAAGTTGTATTGTCCTCAACGTTTACTGAATCAGATTTGGTTAAAGCAATATTTAGCAATAAGGGCAACTTATGGATAATAAAGTACCTTACCAAGGAACAAAAACTTCAGATATGCGATTTATTTTTAATGAATCCTTCCTGCAGGGACAGCGTATTCTTAAGCAATTTTACAGAAATTCACGATTTTCTGGAACTGATACTTGTTAATCTTTTCAAATATATGGTTCCATGTTTTGATGCTAAAAAATCAGTTCTTGCGACAATAGATTTTGATGAGTTACTTATCTCATCTGAAGCTGATCGAATTCAACTCGTCATTCAAGCTTTCAATGCAAAAACGAAGGTACATCATATCAAAAAGTATGTCGCTGAAGATATTAGAAAGTTTTTAGAAATTATCTCAAAAATGCCAATGGGCCACTGTAGGATACCTACGAAAACTCTAACTTTTGCACTCACTTTAGCGCTATATAAAGATTTGTTGGCTACGAAAGATAAGTCACTGGCGACGGCGTGTTTTGATCTACTTACAGGTAAGTGAAGAATTCTATACCTTATTAAATTGTGTGTGAAGAATTCAATAACTTATACAAAAAATTCATACCTCTTTCAGATATGCTACATATTGGTGAATCAATAAAAATTTTCCATTATTTCGAAATCGACACATTCTTTTCAATGTTTCCGCCGTCCAATTATCCAGAATTCTACGAGTTACTTTTCAACACATTTAAGTGGATGATAGAAGATGCAGAGATCTGTTTACAAAGGATAATTAATATATTAAAATTACATGAAGAGGACTTTAACGATGACTGCATAAAACTGTGCATACTTGTCATTAATTCCATAGGCTATCATACCTCAGTTAGGAAATTAAATAGATTTCAAGGGGAAATTTTCAGTCTATACATATCACATGTAAACAAATTCTTTGCTGAAGACGATCGGGACTTGGAGAAAGATAAGGCGTTCGTTGAAAAAACTTTACCGGGCTTTGCGGCGTATATCAGTTGGTTTTTGGGTAAGGCGAGTCAACTTAAAGAAATCGATGAGAAATTTAGGAAGGTGTGCAAAATTTATATAGGTCATTCGGTAAGTTACGAATTTAAAAAACAAAACAAAAAAAAAAATAAATAAATAAAACAATTTAAAGCCCCTACTAAATATATTCAACTTTTAGATCGATTGTCGCAATGCCCAAGCTATCCGACTTTTCAATACAGCACTCGTCTACCGTCGTCCTCTCCATTTCGACGATGATGAGATTGAGTTCGTTCTCCAAAAATACTGGGATCAAATCTTGTGTGATATTCAAGGTGAAGTATTTAACGAGAATGTCGATTCCATTGTAAAATCTGTAATTGGATTTAAGAGCAATGAAGATTTTGCTAAGATATTGAGTGACTTGAAAAAGGTAAAATAAGGCGGTAATATAAATAAGAACTTGGAAATATATTTTTAATTAATAGGATCTACAAAATGGACAGTTTAAATGGATCTTCGACGTTCTGGGATATATCGGAAAGTCTCTTCAAATTACTGTTAAGGGAGCCGTAAGTTATTAGAATCACAATCTCTTTCAATTATTCCTTATACTCAATTTTTAGATTTTCAATAGCTACTTTAAAAAAATCGCATTTGATGTACTGATGAAATTAAAAAGAGACAGTAATAATAGGTACATGGACATGGATATGGTTATCCAAATACTGGAAGTCCAAGCTACGATATGTGAAAATAACAAGGTATTTAATTCTTTTTTCCTAAAATATTTTAGACAAATTTCTAAACTAGTACAAATTTACGTTTTAGATACCCATCTCAGTAGATTTAATGGACGACATTCTTTGCTTTCTGACGGACCTAAGTATTAGAAAATTTCCTTTAACTGATAAAAACGTAGAAGTATTTTACAAACTGCATCATCATATGACGGCGCTCTGTACCGCACTAATAAAGTGTCGTCATCTACTTCTAATCGATAGAATCCCACAGTTTGTTGTTATTATCAGAGATTTACTCCAGGCGATATGCTGGTATAAATCCGACCGGCAAAAGAATGATTCATTAGACCAGAGGGAATTGGATAAATTAGCCGAATTAACGCAAAAATTGGAATCGTAAGTTAATATTTTGTTTGTCCTGAAAGAGTTTTGAATGTTTTATTCTTTTTATTTAGATTAATTCATCTTCTAACATCGCACGCTTTGGAAGTGAAGAGAGTGGCACCGTACATTCTTACATTTATTATAAACCTGATGGTATCCAACAACAGGCCTACGACACTTTATCCAACTGTAAGTTCTTTTTTTATTTCTTGGAACTTATTTCAGTCTTCATTGTTTATTTTATTTATACAGATTAAAACCCCCATCGAGAGCATTTGTTATGATTTAATATCTGTCTGCGATCATCGCGTAGGAGGTTTTATTCTTCGTTGTTCGAATGATGCTATGAAGCAAGTTTACGAAACATTGTGCAAAGAATACAAAAAATACCACAAGTTTAAGGGAAAAGTGTGAACATTGCATTTTTTGTTATTCAGTTCATGTTTTTGTCTTTTTTTAAAATATATACAACTTTTTACATTATTTGGTTTGTTAATTCTGATTTCGAGCGTTTTTTCACTTCCCAGAAATTGGTATAAAAATTTTACACCAAATCCACCTATTGATCAAATGAAAATACAATTGATTTTGCTGATTTTTAATGAAATTACTTCGTTTTAAAACGAAAAAGACAACGCTATGACTATAAAGGTTAGTGTTTACTGGCTTTATTTAATCTACAACGCAAAATTATAGGGTTAAGTGAAGAAAACGACAACATTTTCAAAAAAGTTCCTTTGTTTTTACATTGTTTTCCCAGAGTAACGGCTCCTTTACAAATCTAGCTGACGAATTACATAAATTCCTTAACAATCAGACCAGATAAAAAAAAAAAAAAAACATACACACATTATGTGGAGATGGGTACCAAGGTTACTTACTGCACGGAGAATTGGGCGATGAGGTGAGACATTTGAAAAATCTATTCTGTTGTGTATTGCCACTTAAAAAATGAAGCTCTGAAGCAGCAGTCAGAAATTGTCTTGCTAGCACAACACAGAGGAGGACGTGGTGCAGGAAACGTTAAAACTTTAGGTTGAAACCAGGGCCCATGGCAAGTTGTCGCTGATCAATTCCGGCGTTGAGTACAAATCCGGTCTTGTTGCTAGTCGTGGTGGTGATCTCATCCCGGCCGAGCTGCTTGAATTGTGATCCCCCAGATGGCGGTTTTGGGGATGAGGCTAACGCTTTACGGGCTCCAAGCTCACTTTTGGCGGGCCATGTCGGGAACATTGAAGGGTCAATCGGAAGAGGTAGCTCTTTGAAGTAGGGGCTTTTAAGTGCCTGCTCTGCAGTCAGTCTTTGCTTGGGATCGTAGGTTAGAAGTCCTTGAAGCAAGGATATTCCTAGCTCGCTGGCTTTGTTAAAAAATCTTCGCCTTAAATTTGAAACAGGATATTCCGCAAATGTCGAGTTCTGGCTGAGGAGATTTTGCACAGCAGGAAGATCTTTGTAGCCCGGCCAAATCTTCTCATTTGGAGTACCCAGTTCCTGAAAAAAATAACGAATGTTTTATTTTTAAGAGTACATTTTTAATATAATCTTTATTAATAGAAGTTTCATTTCAATCTTCATATTCCCTTACCTTAAAAATTCGGTTGAGTTGGTCTATTTCTGACTTTCCAGGGAACAAAGGACCCATCTGAAGAAATTCAGCGAAAATGCATCCAACAGACCACATGTCGATAGGCGTTGAGTACTCTTTTCCCATCAATAATAGTTCGGGGGCTCTGTACCATAGGGTGACTACTAGAGAAGTGTAGGCCTTGAGAGGACTGCCGTACTCGCGAGCCAGGCCGAAATCACCAACCTTCAGTATACCTTTATGAGACAACAGCAAATTTGAGGTCTTCAAGTCTCGGTGGAGGATCCAGTTGTCGTGCAAATGGGCTACTGCTCTCAGGAGTTGCTGAAGCAGACATTTAACTTCACCGGGAAAAAAGGACTGCTCCTTGTGCTTCATGGTTTCCATAAGACTCTTCAAGTCATGCTCCACATAATCCATAACTATGAATATTTTATCCATATTACTCCCCACTACGATCTCTCGTACAGTTACAATATTTGGATGCTGACCCTTCAGAAGAGTGTTAATCTCTCGGAGGGAAGTTATAGGGAAACCCTCCTTCTCCTTTTCCATTTTGAGTCTTTTCAAAGCAACGATTTCGTTGGTTCTCTTGTCTTTTGCTCTGTAAACCACTCCATAAGTGCCCTCCTCAATTCGATTGAGACACTGAAATTCTTCTACCGATCTACATCCTTGAATTCCCGGATAGTAATTGGGAAGTTTCTCACCATTTTCATCTCTTGGAGAATCATCAATTTTGGGTGATTCATCTTTGCCACCTTCTCCTTTACCACCATCTTCAGGAACTTCTTTGATTATATCCAAATCATCGTCGTCTTCGTTTTCATCCCTGTTCCGATTCTCTTCAGCATCTTTATCACTAATTGATCTAGACCGTGACCTGGAACCCGAACGAGACCTTGATCTAGATCTCGACAAGGAGTGTGATCCTGATCTCTTCCTGGATCTCGATCTAGATCTGGACCTAGATCGAGATTGTGACCGTGATTTAGATGCTGATCGTTCTGAACCTGACCTAGAAATTGAGCGAGATTTACTTTTGCTAGAGCGAGACCGATCTGATTTGCTACGTTCGGAATGTGAACGACTCCTCATTTGAACTGAAGGTGAACGTGATCTGGATTTTGACATCGAATGCCTGTGATCTGATTTGGATAGTTCACCTACGGAGAGTGGGCTTCCTGGAAGAGCATCTTCCTCTTCTATAGATTTGTCACCTTTTTTAGATGTTTCTGATCCACTACTTGATTCCGACTCAGAGCCGGACTCATTGTCCTTTTCCTCCTCACTAGAAATCTCTGATTCATCTGAAACCTCCTGGATCATTTTTTCCTCGTACTCACCCTCCTCCCTTGGAGACTTCTTCGCGCGCTTTCTATGTCCTTTGTATTCTTCACCGTGACGTTTCTTGAGCTTTGGCTTTACTTGCTCCGGAGGTGAAACAGGCTCTTCTCGCTCTCTCCTTGACCGCCGGGCCTCAAGCTCCTCCCTAGCGACTTCTTTGCGCCGCGCCATTTCCCTTTCTGCTTCCAGCAGCTTCGCCCTTCGAGAAGCCTGTTCGGGGTCTTCAGGTATTGTAGGCTTCTTCTCCTTCCGTTTGTTGCTTGAATAGTCGCTGTAATGTTCAGGGCTGTCGATGACCTCGATTATATTTTCCTTTCTTTCTTTGTACTCCTTCCGATACTCGTGCACAGACGATCGGCTGCTAGCGCTCTCGTAGTGACCCTGATCCTCATATCTTGCGATTTCCTTCTCGTATTTGTGACGCTTACTTAAAAGGCGGCTCCTAAGATCCTCGAGAGCTTTTTCGGCGTCCGCCTTATTCTCGTACTGCTGATCTAAATACTTTCTTCTGTCTCGGTCCCGCATATTGGGGTGCTCTATTCGTTTATCACGCTCGCGCTGCTTGTGTCTGTTGTGGTATTCGTACTCGCGCTGCTGTTGCTGCTCATAGTACTCCCGACGGTGATTGTGTCTTTCTCGCTCCCTCCTGAAAATTCCGGGTCCTGCCCCGCCTCCGGCATGACGATGCCTCCTCTCATCAGCCAGTGGCCTCTCTTTATCCCGGTCTCTTTGTATCCTCTCCCGCTCCCTCTCCCTCTCCTTGTGTTTGTGCTCCCTGGAATGTTTCTCCTTTTTGCTCGACTTCCTCCTGCCCGATTCTCTCTTCGTCGCCTGCGGGGGCTTTATGTCCAAAGAATCCGCTGTGTCACCCTGTTCGCCTTCACTGAAATGACAAGAAAAAGAAATTGCCAATATTACAGGGAAAATTGACTCAAATGACATCCAGACGACAATTTGGCGCTAGACTCAAGCACTCCCGCTTTCGAGGTGGGTGGATGGTCTAATGTTCTTCTCATGATCGCATCAATCCCCGATTGGCTGGTGCGGACCTCCACGTACGAGCCTCCATCCCCGGTCTCTGGGGGCGTGATGTTCTCTCTCGGCGAGATGGCGAGGATTTCTCGTTTTATTTTGTCTTTGTTAATTTTGTTAAAAAATTAACGTGGATTTGGCGCTCTATTTGTCGTCTGATATGTTTTAAATTGTAATTATCGCGATCATCGAGTGTTTTACGCGCGTTTCTTTCCTCCGATTTTTGTCTTAATTTGTGATGTTCATTTACTTGGTAACCTTTGCTGGAATTATCTGAAGCCCTTTGTCTGCAAGTTTGAGGCAGAAAAAAATATATTAAGACAAATATGATTCAACAAATGCATAATACGGCTATATTAATGAAAACTAAATAAAAAGAAAATATTGTAAACTAAACAAATTTGAAAAATGCATTTTTATCTTAAAGTTTTCATTTTTTACTATTTGAAGTAATAACGATTAAGTACTGTAGAATCAACTTAACTTAACTTAACCTCTATATATTTCCGATAATTTTATTCATTTTTGTAATACATAAACAAAAAAAAAAATTAAATAAGCAAAAATTTTCAAGCAAGAGAGAATAAAAGATACAAACATATTAAAAATAAAATAAACAAAGGCCCAAATGACTCTCTTGTGGTATTCGTTTTTCATGGCATAAGTTGTATGCCCCTTTGCATGAACCTTTCGGTCGTTAAGGATTAATAAAATAGTGAAGGTGGCCACGAAGATAGGCTAGTTGAGTAAACACAGTTTGATATTAAGAAAGTTAATAAGCAAAAGGTTATAAATAAAGATGCTTTGCTATATTTCGAATGGTACGATCAACATTTTTATTTTGAAAGAAATAACATTTTTAACAGATTGTAAGTAAATTTGATATCTAGCAATTCCCTATAAGTCATGGCTAATGACACCTCAAAGACAGCAACATTTTTGTACAGAAGCGAGAAATTTAAGCGTGTTTTCCTCGAAACATTGTTATAAGCCATGTCACCGTAAATCACCTTATAGAAAACTCATTTAAATAATGTTAACAGTGGATAAAAGCAACAAGGTATTTCCTAATTAACTACAGAATTTATTAACTACCCATTATTACCGAAAGATTTTTATTTCCTATGGAGATAACCGATCTCAATTATATTTTTCGAATATAATAAATTTACTTTCCGTCGATATTTTTCCCTGTAAAATTTTTACAATTCATCCGCTAAAGAAACAAGTTTTTATTTGAAGGTTAAAAGACTACCACTCGCCATATGGAAATAACGCGTTAATTAAAAGCTCCATTCTTTTCAGAATTTTTAAATATATTATTCGATTTTCATGTTATTGTACCTAAAAACATTTTTGCATAAACTGATCCCGATCTTTATCTTTTAATTCAATTTTTTCTAGTCAGGGCTCAAAATATGCATAATTGGGAATTTCAAAAGCTTTCAATTAAACGTAAGTAGCCTTCCATAAACAAATAATGATTCATTCGACAAAAGTTAATTTATACAAAATGTTGATTAGAAGGAAATTAAATGTACTAACGACAATTTATGACATTTTTATGCGTGACAAAAGAATTATTTATCTGGCTAGCTGACCTAGGCAAATTACGTTTACAAAAAGCTTCATGTTTTTTAATTCGACAGATCAGGAATATGAATTCAGCTGAATTGATGTGCAGGTAACCCTCCTATAACACGGTGGGCAATTTAATTTTATAAGTGTTTTAAGGTGGTTTTCGCATTTTCAGTACCGTGTTAGAATAAAATCGTGTGAAGATTTTTGTCTTATACGAGGGTTTTCCCAGTTTTCTTATGGTGGAAGACAGAAAGCGTATTATGGGTTACCGTAATGTAAGAGGGTTACCTGCAATACTACTTTCCTATCAGTAGATAGGGGCAACCAATAATTAGACACACTTACCTTATTAAACAAAGAGTTCCCGCACATACCCCAAAAGGCGACCATTGATGAAAATAAACAGGTTTAGTAACATAATCTTATAGATAGGAACTCACCGAGGAGCTGGGAGCTATGCCGAGATTTCGAGCGCGCGCAGCTATGCTGTGGATCCCAAACTCCCGCGTCGGAGGTGCTGTTGCCTCAGACGTATTAAATGAACATCGGTCAAATTAAGAGAAAATCGGAGGACAAGTAATGCCCCATCGGCAGGAAGAAAATCGTTTAGTAAGGCAAATAGTTAAGAATAAAAATTTACCAAGCGGCGGTTGAGCAGGCGCTAACATTACGAAACAAATGTGAATCTGCTCAAGTGAAATGGCCTTTGGCTTTAGTTTTGTTTTGATTAGAAATTTTTTTTTTTTTTTTTTTTTTATTTATTGCTAACTAGAGCGGCTGCAAGAGCGCACTTTTTATGAATTACATTTATTTGAGCGTGTGGCCTTCGCGCGCATCGGTCTTTGGACATGTACACACTTTTGGCCTATTGTCAATGAAAAAAGGCAAGTAAATATCAGAAATTCCAGCAGGGGTAACTTAAAATTAATATTAATTAGCTACAAATTGTGGAAATTCGCATATTTCACGCATTGCCCACACGCCGTGGCGAGGGGCAAAATTCGTTATTTTTAACGAAATTCCACACGATACCCACCTGAGATTGATGTCGTCGCCAGGGCTTCGGAGTTGGCCATCTTCGCTTCCAGAGTTCTCCAGGTGACTCATGGCTCGTTTGCGAAGAATCCCTTGGGCCCAGTATTTCAGTGTGTAGCTCTAGACCGATTTTATTTGTATATAAATTTAATTTATTAACTTTTTTGATGATTTAATACGCACCACGCCGTATAAAATACGTGCGAAAAAATGCGTTTTTTTCTTCCCGTCGGATGAATTGACACTTCGCGATGTGACAATCAAAATGGCTTTTTCTTGTGGAAATTGTTTCGTTTCACAATTTTTTTGACATTACAATTGCGGGGACTTTTCTTTGGAACCAATTTAAATTTTTTGAATTAAGAGTTAAAAATTACTCTTTACGGTGAAGAAATTTAAGAATTTTAATTATTAATAATAAGAGCACACGTTTTAATTTATTTCCGACCTAAATCATAGCGCTAAAGGATACTTCTGAAATTTTACTTTGAATTTCAAATGATTTAAAAGACGCAACCACTGACTTATAATTCTGGATTGCTGGTTAACAGATGAAAAAAGAGACAATTTTAAGTGGGGATACAAACCAAACCAAGTGGAAATAACGCAATAAATTAATTCCAATGTACGTTAAAATAAAGGGAATAAATAAATAAGAAGTTTATTTAAAATATCTGCTTTTCTAAATGGCCTATAAAAGATGCAGAAGGATAGCAGCAAGTGTACCACACGCATATGAATTTTGTGGAATTTTTATTCGGGCCGAGCGAACCATTAAATGACAGTGGTACCGCTGTACTAATTTCGCTATTTAAATTTTCTTAAAGTTGCTTAATTTCCAATTGTAATTATCCAAAATTACTCCGCTTTCTGAACATATTACGGCTTTCCTAGAAAAGTATGCTTTTTATTTCACAAAATCTACTTCCAATTTTCAGGCCTAACCTCACCACCAAACGTTCATAACATCCGCGGTGTCTAGCTAAGTTTTAAAGTCGCTGTAATTTTTATTCAAGTAATAGAAATCATTAAGTAAAAATCTTAAACTCTCAATAAAACGATATATTTTATAATTTTTAGGCGGCTAACGCAAATCTCTCAAGATGCTGCGTAAAATCGCCCAATCATCCCTGCTCCGGCAAAGCCTCAGCCCGTTCCGAGCCTTGTGCACTTCCCGGGAAAACGAATCGACGGCTCAAATTCGCAAAGAAATCGAAGAATATAAAGAGAAAGCGAAATGGCGAGTCCCAGCGGGGGAATCAAGCGGCGATTGGAAGAGTAATTTGCGCGTTTTTGGAGATTCCGATCAGAATTCAGATTTTATCACGCTTATGCAGCAGCCGATCGATTTGAGTCCCAGTGGATTGAGGAAGTGGTGGACGAAGCGCAAAGAGAGAATTGAACGATACATGCAGCAGTACATCCCCAAAAGGCACGCAATTCTAGGCAGCGACTTGGCTGCGGCACATTTTATTGTCTACCGTGGAGGCGCTGTAAAATTTCTGCATAATCCTGAGTGGGTACGGAAGAATGAAAAGGACGAGTATAATTTGCCTGATACCTTTCACGGTGGATTCAAAGTGGAGGCAATTCGGTGCGACAACATGACTCTCTACTATGAGGGCTTGGAAAATATCCGATGCCTGCAGAATCTCAAGTTCTGGTCCTTCATTAACGTGAAAACGTTCGGTGACTGGTGCTTGGACAGAGTCTCAGGCGCGGAAAATCCATGCCTCGAAGTTCTTGACCTGACTGGGACGAATATCACACACCGGGGGATCGGTGCTTTGTACAGATTGCAAAGTTTAAAGGTCCTCGTCCTGGATGATCCGCAAGTGTCGAAAGAAATGGAACTCGCCTGCGCTATGCTGGAGGTTTGCCTCCCCCAACTAAAAATAAGATCTTCGAAAGAAATTCATGGAGTAGATATTAAAGCTTAATTTATTCAGTGCAACAAAGTATTTTTTACATTATTGCGACAACTTGGTTTTCATGTACTCCTCTTTTATCTTGGGGCGGTCCTTCACTTCCGGCAGGTAAGGCTCTATGCCTCTTGAACGCCTTTCAGATCTCACTTTGTTCTGTAAATGAACGTTAATTTTCCAAATCAGTCAACTGAAAATAATTGTTATACCCAGAATTCTTTGCAATTGTTGTAATTCACGAAATATACTTCGCATTTTTCCCGGTCAAAGTTGTTTTTATGCAGGCATTTGTACGACAATTCTTGCTCCTATTTAAAGTTTATTTAGATTAGATTTAAAATAAATTTTCACCTTACCTTTAAGCAAGGATTGTCGCGTTCTGCATTTAAATTTTTCGGCATTTTTCAAATTTGCTTGCAATCGCAAAAGCACCTCCTCCCGAACCAGTACCTGCTGAAGGAGGTTATGTTGACACCAATCAGCTGATTACGAGCTCGAAGAGCTAAATTTATATGGGATAAATGAAATTGGAACACACGTCAATTTGACAGTTCGATGATAACGTAAACATGGGCTCGGTCTCCGTTGATATAAAATTCAAACGGGCAAGCAAAATTTACTACGAGACGGTAACTTGTGTAATTCGAATTTAAAAAAATAAAAATTAATCCCAAGTGATTTTCCATTTCCCAGGAACGTTTAACTGGTGTGGTTCAAATAACATGCGGAAATGAGACCAAACACGAAGGTGTCACCCTCACCGTTGAAGGTATCGTGAATTTGCAGCTCAGCAACAAAAATGTTGGAATATTCGAAGCCTTTTACAATTCGGTAAAGCCGATACAGCTCCTTAACTCTGTGCTGGATCTCAGTCCCCCCGGCAAGCTCTCGCCGGGTGTAACAGAGTTTTCGTTTGATGTGCCCTTGGTCTGCCAAAAAGAACCAAAGATTTTGTACGAAACTTATCATGGGGTTTTCGTCAATATAAACTACCAAGTGCGATGTGATATAAAGAGGAATTTTCTAGCTAAAAGCCTGCAAAAAGTACAGCAATTTTGCGTCCAATACAAGCCGAACCCGGAGTCTGCAACGTCCAGTGAAGTGAACTTCAGCATCAGTCCCGAAACCCTTCAGAAGACTGCCAAGGAGCGGATATCGATTCCTCGTTTTCTTATCACTGGTAAGCTGGACAAGACAGAGACTTGCCTTACAAAACCATTTACTGGGCATGTGAGTTTTCAAAATAATAATAAAACATTTGTTTTAATTTTGCCGCTTTTTTTTAGCTCACCGTACAACACACTGAAGTCGCTATAAAATCGATAGAGTTGCAATTGGTCCGAGTAGAAACTTGCGGATGTGCTGAAGGATACTCTAAGGATGCAACCGAGGTTCAGAATATTCAAATCGCTGATGGGAATGTGTGCCCGAAGCTGCAAATTCCAATTTTTATGATTTTCCCCAGACTGTTTACGTGTCCCACTTTGGTCACTAAAAATTTCAAAATTGGTAAGATTCATGTTGAGCAATTGTTTGCTATTTTTTGATAACTGCTTGATTCTAGAATTTGAAGTGAATCTCGTTATCGTATTTAAGGATGACTATTTGGTTACTGAAAATTTTCAGATTGTTTTAAAAAGGAACTCTTAGGATCTTAGACGCGAAATGCGTGGATATACTCCACGAAATTTTTTTAGTTTTAGGAAACAAATAATAAACTTAGTCTAAACTCATATTATTTTTATTTCTTATACTATACTCACCAAAAGAATTGTATATATAGTTTAATTCTGATTCTGTACATTTTTTATTCCAAAATTTCCTCTTCCAAAAATCAACGTTTTCCCATAAATGCACGTCTTAGGAGCAAGGCTGAAACATTTGTATGAAAATGGGTATTTTATATATTTTAATGCTGTTCAATACAAGCAATTTCGATCACAAAATTTTCTGCAAAACAATTTAATTTGAGGTCCATTACTCGTAAATTAAGTTTTACCTGATTTTGCATTTAATATCGATTTGCCTGCCAAATTAAAATGTTTTGATTAAGAATATTTTGTATAATTTACTAAAGCTATTGCAAATAAATTAATAAGGTCTTATTTATATAATTAATATTTAATGTAAGATGAAAGATAACGTAAAAGAATTTTTCTGGGTGCTTTAAAAAAAAGCAGGGGAATTAACCCTAACTTTTTTTTTAATTTCTGTGTGGCTTATGCGCAAATATTAATTTAAGAGGGTACCCATTCATTGAATGAGCACAATATTTTTCTATAAAGCATATTAAAAATGTTCAACTGGATTAATTGTGCTCTTTCCCTCTACACTTAATTTTTTCAACTCCTAAGTTATTTTCCCCCTATCTGTCTCTATTGTGAATCTAAATTAATCCAGTGCCCTACACTCACCCTGCACTTCAATTTCTCATATCCAAGTCGAGCTTCTCGGAAACCCTAGAAAATCGTTGCCAATAAAAACAGGAGAAATTCATTCGAAACCAATAAAAAATTTAAATTATGATAAGTGGCCAGTATTATCCTTTTAGAGCTCGAGCCACTGACTTCATGGGCTGCTAAAGGCGATGGTCGAGTAAAGGACCGGATGTTTTTGTGTGTTTTTCTTCTTCTGTGCCCCAGGAAAGAATCTTCCCAAGTTCCGAGGATAATGACTAAAAAACAAGGCGATGGCGACGACGAGGACGACCATTGCGAAGCAGCAATAGTAGACTAAAAGGAGCACACTTTAGAAAATTTCCGTCTACGCTCTTGGGATGGTCGCATTTTATTGAATTAAATTCATGGGAATTGCTCGAGTCTGCATTCAACAACGAGCACTCTAAAATAAATGCACCGAGTCTGAACACTTGCCAATTCTCACATCCCTTCATAAAAAAATTGAAATATAAAAACATTAGCCAAGGAGGAATGGTATTTTTTTGCTACGTTAACTATTTTCCCATTGGCATGGAAAAATTGAGGCATTTTCTGTTTATTTAAAATCTTTTCAGATAGATTATGTCCGTTAATAAATGGAATGGTTTTCATTTTAGTATAACATAGAAAAATATTAAAAAAAAAATAACAACGTGTATTAGGCAATTTCTAACAATTGTCAACAGATAGCCAAAGTATAAAATTTGTTTCTTTCACAAATTATAAGAAATACAAAGGGTTTTAACAAAATAAATAAACGTTTTCGAGAAACATGATACTGAAAACTGAAGATGGGGTCATATTTGGGCATTTTGAAATCTTATTAAAAAAATAGTGGGTCTTTGAGCGAATTAGAAACTTAATTCTTAAAAGATTAGATCCTTAACTATCTTTATAAAAGCAGTTATTTATAAACATTATTAAAATTTGTTTACGGAATAGATTTTATTTATGAATCTTACCCTAAGTCCTAAGAAATAAATTAACTGAGTATTTAGGAAGGGGACTCCAACAGAAAATCTTAATTTTTAAACAAATTATCATAGACCTTACAAATTAACTGATATATAAGTCGGCTAAATATTTAAACTTTATTTTGACAATATGTTTCGAGTTCTGCACCATTCTCTTATTTTTTGATAATTTCTTGAAAATGCCCAAAATACGAGCTTTTCACTTTTCAGTTTGATGATTCTCAAAAACATCAGAATCTTATCATTTTCGGATTCGTAATCTGCGAAAACAGTTCTATCAAAAAGATCTACCATTCTTTCAAGGAGAGAAAAAAAAGGACAGTATTATTTAATAATCATTACTTTATCTCGATATTTCTGATCAATTTATAAGATCACGTTTTGATATGGGTATTAACGAACTGTTTTGTCATGAAATTGCTTTAGGTATCCTTTAGAGTTAAAGGACCAGCTAAGTAATCAAGTGGGGGATTTTTTTTTTTGCTGAACAGCATCAGTTCGAATTATTGTAGAAACCAATTATTCATGCCACACCAGATATTCGAGAAGATGCCTTTTCTAAAGATTCTATAGAATTCTCCTGACTGTAAATCTCACGAGCCCTAATTAGTCATCGTATTGGTAGGAGGGGGTGTGTGATTGCGGACTTTCACAAAGCATCTACCCTAAGAGTCGTTGGCATGCCCAGAAAATAGCACAAAATAATGAACATCACCCCACCTTCGTCGATGGGAATCGTTTTCACAGTACGGATCTCATCCGCAGTTTAACAAAAGGATTCAAAAAGTGCCTTAACACTCCCTAAAACCATTTAGATATCGCATTATCCCGTCTCTGTTAAATGATAAATTTGTCCGGGGTGAGGACGACAGCCGGGAACATATTTCTAGCGACAGTTCCAGTATAGACCGCATAAATTCCGATTACCCTTATCAGGGTGTCAGGCGAATCCAATTTCAACTGACTTTACATAATAAATTCCTCATAAGAGGCGAAAGGGTTGAAATTGCCCATGAATTACGTAGATACATCTTTATGACTTCGGCAGGGCAAAGGACACGTACCCACTTTGTCTTCCCGCTTATGTGGGGTGCCCACCACCATACCCTACCGGGACCGACAATTCCGAAAACTATGCAAGAGAATAGTCGAAATCCGGCTCTACCGCAAAGCCGGCGAGCCAGCACCCCTTGGGGACGGTGAAGCTCGTGCATACTAAACACCTCCCTTGAAGGCGACCTGGATCTCCTCCTGGGAGTCTATGAGGTTCTCATGTATGTGTCCTGATGTTTTTGTTTAGTTTCCTTATTAAAAGGCGAATCGGTCCAAAGGGACGGCAAGGACAAATTTCCTGAAATTGGTCTCTTCTCGGGCTGCTTATTGAATCTCAGCTGCCTTGGGTTAATTTATAGCCTGAAAATGGATACAAGCAACAAAAATCCAATTTCGTGCGAATTGCGCACTCGACGTATTATGTCTTAAGTGGATTTCCTCGGCACATAGACCGGAGTCCTCCTGGGGGATACCAGCCAAATAATCAACTGCAAATACTTCGCTAATTGAGTTGACTTCAACTTTTCGACTGGACCCGTCGAGCGCATCCTCTTCAGCGACAGTGATTTTGTGATGTCCGCTGTTTTGGATGATTCGCAAAGCCGGGATTATTTAGGTGTTCTAGACAAATAATATGCAGCTAGTTAGGATTTCTTTCATTTGAGAACGTTTTCCCAGATGTATTTTAAGGTGTCTCGTGCTAGATATTGAATTTCAATATAGGAGGAATTATCAGGAATGAAAGTTTTAGAGATATAGAGTCCGAATCTTGAGAGAAACGACTTTAAAAAATTTAGCTAAATAGTTAACATAAATACAATTGTTGCTTAAAATGCTTAATTCGCTTTAAATCCATTTCAAAGGTATCAAACTGTTTTAGAATCCCAAAATCTGCAAGAGAGTCATTTTTCGTTCATCAAGATCCTTTCAGGTTAATCCTGAAACTCTGCTCCTCCTGCTCAATTTGTAATTTAGTTTTTTGGCTTAATACGTGATGCCTATAGAGGCGATTTTCCAGAGTCACGTAGGTGTCATAAGTCGAGTACTCCGATTAATCCGATTGCCATTGGAAGGCAAACTTGATGCTGTGGCGAAGTGCTAGAAAACAAATCCATTCAAAATTTATTTCATCTCTCAGCCTTTTGGTCCACCAGGGGGATATCCCTGTCTTTTAGTCTATGCATGTGCTTCGTAAGCGTGACGTGATTCGTTTATCCGGCTCGAAACCATAAAAACTTGCTGATCCAAATTATACACTATACGAAGCATTTGGCGTTAGACTCTTGAAAAGTTTTAGCTTCACGACTGTGGACACCATAAAATTTTGCGAACGATAGAACGAGTTTGGAATAGGACAATTGAATTAGAAGCAACTTTTTTTGGTAGTGATTTAATAATTCTTTAAGAGCTATTTTCCCCATATATAAAAATCTACGTTAGTACCTCAAGAATATATCAAAATGTTTTAGTAATTTTATATTACTAAATTAGGTATTTATGCTATTACCGTAGTTCAATTTTTTCGTCTAAGTTTAATTTTATGCCTTGAACAGTACGAAATAATAAAGCTAAGCTGAATGTTTTCATTACCGAGTATTAGAATAGATTGTTTGTTAGTTAATTTCTTATATGTACGATTACATATCTGAATTATTACATGCAGGTACTATAAGAAATCTCTCCTTTTTAGAATTCGGAGTTTAGAGTCAGACATCGAAGTTTAGATCAGAATTTGTTGTGTTGTGCTTAGCATAAGAGGGTACAACAAGTTTATTCTATGCTGTTTTTAATAACGAACGACTTTAATCGCCAGCTAAACAATTTCACGATTTTCATCTGCCCACTGCACAGGGAATTCTAAAAGTTAAACAGGTTCTTAAGAGGATCGAAGTGTCGCAAAAGAGATTGCGCAATGAAATAGACGAGGAACAAAAAGCCGTAGCAGGAGACGCTTTAAGGATGACTTGTCGACGAAGCCACCCTAAAGACCTTAACTGGTGGTAACTTGAGCACCATCCTGCAGGCGGGCGCCTAGAGGGTGACTAGAATGTTGGATAAACTTTGTCATGCTGTAAATTTTTATTCAAAACAAAGAGGGATGTCACTCGTCTATAACGATAACCAAGAGAAAATTTCCAAGAAAAAGGAGTACGAGCAGCTGGATGCTTAGGAATTTTTGTTATAAGATGACATCAAAAGTTTTCTTACGTCCAATAGAAAAGGCCAGGACGGGCAGGGGGACTGCAAGAGGACTATCGGCGCGGATGACGAAGTAGAAGCAAAGTAGCAGCACGGTTGGATGCTAAGTGCTCTGATTTATCTTGCTGCAAAGTTGCCGCACACTGGTTCTCGCCCTTATCCCTCTTGGCAGGACAATGAAAACAAATGTTTACGACGACTCCTGGCGCTGTGATGGCATATTCTTTTGCATAAGTCAGGACGCAACTTTGCCTCACGAAACAAAGGACAAAAGGAGAAATAAAATAAAAAATGTTCGCCTTTTGTTTGGGTACTTTTGTTCCAAGCTGCTTCTCAGGGGGATTCTTTGGGGGCAGAAACTTTTAACGCGGCGCTTCTTTAAAAAAGAGTTACAAAGTTCGAAGCCTAAAAATGCTGCGGTTATGCCTCCGGGTTGGTCTGTCGAGATACCTGTTCGGGTTAATTAGAAAAATTTAATGGGAAATGGAAAATCTTGAGGGAAATCCGGGTCAATTGCCCGTATAATAAGTGAGAAAAACCGCAAGGGGTAGAGTAACATTTTCACATAGCTAAGGTAGTGTAAGAAAAGAATCGGAGGCGAAGGCATCCAACCTTCTCAAAGCACTTTGTTTTGATATTTTTTTATATCCAGTACATTCTTGTTATCTTTCGTCAGCATTTTCGCTATAAATACAAATCTTTTTTTAATGTAAAAAATCAATTTCATTATATTTTCTGGGAAAACATAAAACGTTTAAGTAAAACCAATCTATTCCGTGTGAAATGGGGGATAAAGTCGTGCCAAAATAATTTCTTTAAAATTTCGTATTCTATTATAAACAAATTATATTTTTATTAAATGACCAGCATGTCTGTTTTTGTATAGCTTTATGTGATACAATTTAGAATTGATATTGCTGTTATATTTAGACACTTAATAAACGAGGTGTACATTAAAGAACCAAATAAAAAAATTATATTCGACAAAAAGGACATATTACGGGAGTTACATATATTTTTCTCAAAACTTATGTAGGCTAAAGCACTTCTACATACGTCCAAAATGAATCTAACGATACCTCATTTATTAAAATCTATTAAGCCGTTTAGGCTATAGGATGCGCCAAAGAAACAGATATATTTACACCTGTGTGCAAAATAATAACATAATAACATAATAATCTATCTATTAATCATATAAAATAACAACTATTAGTTATTGCTGATATAGAAGCAGTTGATATAAGTAAAACAAAATTTAGTATAAATTCATTTTCTGCTTTGGAGTTTGTTAATAATACTTTGTTTAATTAACAATGGCTTATTTTGACTGTGGCTTACTTTGACTAATAAAAAATTCAACTGAATATTAATGAAGAATTCAACAAAACAGTCGTAATTCGTAATGGAAATACTAATTAATCTTCTAGTAATCAATTGTGTAACCTTTACTTGATATCAATCCCACATAATGACTTGGCGTAGGGTTTACTAGGGTTTGGTATCGCTCTGGAGTGATTGACGATCATGAAAAGTTCACTACAAGTCAGGGTTCTTGAACAGTATTCGGTTTTGCATTAAAAACCGCTTTTTTGACATCGCAACATAGATTTTCTATGGGGTCCAGATCAGGGGATTGAGCTGGTCCATCTATGACCTAACCCTTATTAGTAGAAAATCAACCATTTGCTAACCGACTGGTATATTTAGGTTCATTGCCTTGCATCAGAACCCATCGTAGTGGCATGTTTTCTACCATAAAAGGCACCATCATCATCTCTAATATATCAACGTACAGTTTTGAATTTGATTTTCGTTTTTACTTTATACTGCTATTAGAGCTTTCTGGGGTAGTAGAAAATATATATATGAGCCACAATAGGTTTAGGCTTTTTCAAATAGGTACATGTAACTAAAATTTTAACTGTTATGAAGCTATGCGTATTGTTGGTATTCAGGTTATTTCTAAATTTTTATATTTTACACTCAGTGTGCTAATTCAGATGTCTAACTGTCTGATTTCTTTGTCATGTGATTTTATATAAAAGAAAATTATATTCTTTTTTAAGAGAATATGAAAACATTTTAAATTGAAAGATATTAGAAGTTTTGTAGAGTGCGATCAGAGTTACACATCGTTAAATTTCCACAACTTTAATTTTAAACTTGTATGGCTGAGTCTTTTTCCTCAAATGATATCGCACTTTTATTCTGTTTGTATTGAGCTCTAATATGACACTAATAACTCATTTTGGCCTAAACTGGACTATGATCGTTTTTCATCGTAATGCATCATTTATTTTGATTGCCTAGTGCACATATACTTTTTATTTATCGTCTGAATTTCGGTCGTAAAAAGAACTTTTATAACTTTACTTTAGTTAGTTAACAAGTCAGCAGTACCTTTATCGTAAAAATGACTTTTACAACTGTACTTTATTTAGTTCAGAAGTTCGCAATATGTATCTTGATGAGAAACTCTTAACTTAAGAAATTTCAGATGTTAGAAATGTGTATTAGACCTTTAGATAGAATTCCAGAATGTTTCATCATAAGTCTCAGCAAATGTAAAGTAGAATATTAAGTTCCACTAAATGATGCTTTATGACGATAAGAGTTCTTAACTTTTATATAATACAATTAGGGTTAAGTTTGTAGCAATTAATGAAAATCTTTTATTTAATATTCAATTCTCAAGGTAAATCAAATTTATATCACGTCGGGTAGATTTCTATAAATATAACATGTTGCCTGTGTCCTAAAAGTTTAGCTCACACATGTCTCTTCTACGTTCATATTTCAGTGGGCGGATAGTATATCCTTTGTCTCAGAAATTCTATTCGATTTTCATATTAAGATCATATTCCAAGCCATTAGAGAGACTCCTGGTAAATCTCTGGATGCGACGCTGGCCCTGAATGCTTGATGCGCTTGGTGAATACTTCCCCTCTGGTCGATTACAAGACGACCGTGTCGGGTATTTTGAATTTAAATAACCTGTTTACCAGGAAACAGAATCCTTAACGACAGGATGTATTGTAGCAGCAAGAAGACGCCATTAGAACTGCTCTTGCATGAATTTCATCTACAACAGCTTCGGCAGCTGAGATAGTCACCCCTCCCCCCACAGGCATAGCCTTTTTGATGTAGAGGGATATCCATTAGAGCGATTTATTGATTCTGATAGCTTTGCTCAACAGCACCATATCACAACACCGATAATGGATTCCCGCTGCCATAGCGTTCGGATCCGTTCGGGTAGCTTAAGTCACTATAAAACATCTATCGTTTTACAAAACTGCGATCTCGACCTCGAGTGTGGGACTTTTGCCGCCAAACTTTAAGCCCTTTAGTGGCATTATGTGGTCATTTCGGGCGCCCTCAGATTACTCCACCATACGGCCACTAAGGGTATAGTGATGGTGGGGGCCGAGTCCCAATGTAGTTTACAACTGCCCGCCTAGCTAGCCTGTGTAGCTGCGGCCCGGATCCTGACCACTCGCCGGACCGCACTTCCTGGCTAAGCATCGACCACCCGCAACTTGTTCTCAAAAAACCCAAAAAAACCATCTCAGCTAGGGTAAAGTTTTGAATGATTTTTGCTTAGGTACTTTTTCGCCGCACACCATAAAAACTTTTGCCAGCGCCTAGTGGCGGTGTGCCATTATTCGAAAATTTAAACCAACTGGGGCTCGGGTCCGGCTTCTGGACGAGCCTTCTTGCTCTATGCGGTTTTCTTCCTGTTTTCGATTTCAACAGATGATGCTCCCAAGTTCGCTTCAGTGCCTAAAATCTTTTTTCTTATCGCAGTAACGAAAATAAAATTCCACTTCTAGCGGCGACTGATGGTCTTTATGGCGTTTTACGTTCGCCTGTCCATCGTTTTGGTTAAGCAAAAAGGAAATAGGGATATAAGGGAATTGTGCAGACACTCTCCCCTTGATTGAGTGTGTCTCGATCTAACATTTAATTTGTCTACGAAGTGATATATTTAATTTAATTCTTTAGTAGAACTATGGAAATTATAATTATTGGAGTTGAAGGGCAAATACAAAATAATTTTGAAGTAGATGAAACATGTACATATTTTCGAAGATTTTGCATTTGCTTCAATAGCTTTAGTACTTTTAATGTACTTAGCATAAAACGTTTTATTTTGAAAATAGGAAATTGAAGGCGATATAATGAGAAGGATCAACTGCAAATAGTACTCCACCTGCATAGTTCTAAATTTCTGGTACTGTATTCTGATAGACAAAAACTAAAAAATAATATATAAAAATTAAAATCAAGAAAAAGTGTTAAGCATTAATAATAAAAAGTTAATTAAACAATCAGTTATATAAAACACATAAAGAAAATCTACAGCAGAACTATTTCACTTTAAATCTTATTATCGTAAGAGACAAAGTTTGATAACATATATGGTAAAAATACATTCATATATAGGCTATACATAGTTCCAAATATCATCTTTCCATGAGCATTCGTGCAATATTAAAAGTTTGTAATTAGTATAATAAATTGGGATTTACTGTTCATATTTGTAAAATGGGTTCCATCGTGATATTTTTATAAGATCTTAAAAACATGTCGCATAATAACAAATACCCATTTCTTGAGCATCATGGGTTTCAACATAAAAACTTAGGCCCTATTCAAATGCATTTCTATATCTACTTACATTTTTATTACCAATGATTTAACCACAATATTATTTTTTCGTAATATTACCGCTCATTTTAAGTAAGTATCAAATAATAACGTTCGTAATGCGTTTCCATTTACGATAGATCGTTAAAATGCCATTGGTTTTAACATTAATGAAATCATTTACATCATCCGAATAACTCTAAAACTGTGAGAGTCGTAAGTCACAAGGATAATCCAATGTCTCATACTCTGGGAACATTTCAGTCCCAGTGCAAATTATCCTGAAAGGAGCATCAAAGAAGGTCCAGGAGCGGGTCGAAGTGTAGCTATTGGCCAAAGATATGCCCCCCCCCCCCACCTCCCAAGACGACGGACTTTGTAGATTCTTGCATCGTTTGATATAAACTTTCTGAAGATGTCTGGAAGTCCATTTTACCACCACTGTTCTTCTGCAATCGTCAAAGTTTTATGATTTTAAAAAGTATCGAATTAACACTTCTGGTAGCATCAGGAAGGGCATTCGGGATGTCGATGTGCTCTACATCTTTAATGCGCTTTCACGTCATTTGCTCCTTTCGTCGTCTTTTTAAGATCCCCCAAAATGCGAGTTGTCTCGTTTTTTTTTTTTTTTTAGTCGTAATCGGTTTATGACCCGGAAAACGGTATATTTTGTATATCCACAGGTCATTAGGAGATTGTATCGGTCGGTAATTGGTTAAGTCATTTCAGTTGGAATGCTTGATTTAATAGATTATCCTTTGGACCGAAAAATTTATGGGAGGCATTATTGCCGAAGTTTTGTACGGTAAAGGAATTTATGGACTGGCACATGGTGGACATGTGGACAATTTAGGAGATTTACAAAGTCTGTTAAAAACTATCTTTCTAGCCGTGTTTAACTGGAAGCACAGTTTATTTTTTTTTATAGTTCCCTTAACTTACTATGGAAAGCTTAGTTTAAATATTCGAGAAAGAGGAGGAATGTAATATAAGCTCTATACAGATATAGATAAGCTCAGATAATAATAGGTTTCTTTTAATACTGAAATTAGCTTATTTTTCTTATTGAATTGCCTTCTATCGCTGTAAATTTGCTTCGATAGCCATCTCCACATTTTCCATGATGTATTTTCAATTTTTAATTAATTAAATATGAAAACACAAATTAAAGGTAGTCGAAATAGTTTCAAAATATTAAAAATTAATAAATCTAAACTGTTCAAAGGTCACTTGCAGTATTTTAACGGCAGTAGCAGCAAATTAACTAATGCCGGTTAATCACTTGGTTCAGAGTAAATACCTAAAAAACAAGATATATTTTCCAGTAAATACAATCGTAACCCTTTTGGGAATTTCCGCATTAAATTTTGTTGTACTAAAGACTAATAAATTTATTGGCGCCCAAAATCTGCGCAATTCCTGAAAAATTGAAAAACCACAAGGAAATTTCAAGTGACTAAATTCCCGACTGTATATCTCTCCATTTTAATATTCGCCATATTTCTTTTATAAGAGGAGTTCAGCCACTATTCGGGTTATCCATAAAGGTGTACATAGGGCAAAAATTATTCTAAAGTAAAATTTCCCATAATTGACCATTGGTGCCGTTTTGGACTGGTTTCAATTAAATTTGGGATTATGAAAAGCGCTAACGATGCATAAAAATGACCTGATGGGGTTTCCTCAATCATTTAAATTGCATTAACATAAGCACTTCACTGATGACCAGTATAACTAAGGGAAAATACCAAAATAATACGGAGTTTGAATGCTTTTTCTAGTTATTTTTCGATAAACAGGACGTCTCCCCTGGGCTAAAGAAAAGATAACTAAGTTTGTTTTCGCGTTTTTATAGCGCTCGTTAAAAACAATCAAACTCCCCTTGTCCCTGTACCCGAATAAATGGAGTTATTTCCGGCGAAGGGAAGTTAGCAATTCATTGACAGAATTAAGTCCGGAAGAGGAGCAGAGAAAGTTCATTATGCATGCAAACAGACTTGCCGGGACTGCAACCATAACCGGGGCATTATCTAGCACCCCGCTTTACTCAACAGCTGCACCCTACAAACCGCAGCGTTCGGGCGGGATTATGCACTTCCTCTATCCCCTTCCCCTCATCCTCGTCCCGAGGGAATATTAAATTTGGGGAGCTTTTCACCGCACGAGTGTTCTCCTCGACGGAGTTTTCCACTTCTTAAATTAATTTCTCCTTTTTAACAGTTTGCAGACAATACCCGAATCCGGTGCCTGTACCCCTGTACCTCATATCTCTTTGTAAAGCTCAGGGATAGCCTGCAGCTTCTGCAGGTTTCCAGTTTGTTCTAGAAGATAAAGTGGATGGCCCCGTGTTTATAACCCAGACCTCTTCGTAACTTTTACTTTATACTCAGAGGTTTTTGCGAATAAACAATCCCCCTGTTGTGAAACCACCCCGATTCCAAAAAAAAAACTCAGAAATTCTACACCACCAGTATTTGTTTCACATTATTTTATGGAAAAAGGGTAACTCATTAGCCTTTAAGTCAGACAAAAATCTCTTTCCAAACGATAAGAGTCACGCAAGTGTAACCCTAAAAAATCGAAGAAAAAATTGTTAACCTCTACGAGTAACTGCTCCAAGGTGCCCAGTGTGAAGTCGACTGACTTTGCCCTAGAGGAGCCCCTGACTGGAATATTCTGGCGGCGGGGCACCACCAATTTCCATGGCCGATAATTTGTGGTTTTGTGGATCAATGGAGTCGGTTATTAGCCCGAAATGGTCCTATTTGGAATGTCCAGAACTTGGCCCGTAATTAATTTATTTCCTAGAACTGTTCAATATTCGACTTTCGTTCGAGGGGTTGGTCAAATGGGGAGCATTGGTCTACCTGTGGCCGCTGTAGGCTGACCAAAGTCTCATGCCAGATTAATAAACTTACTGTCCAAAGGCATTTGTTATTCATTGGCACAGGTCAGTTGATTTTATCCTGGACAAAGTTGATTCCTTCTGCTCCTTCCAGGACAATCGTTTTGGGTTTTGGCACATCATTGATTCAAGGCATTGTTAATACGATATAATAATTACCTCTTGTCCTTCTGACCAAATCAATTCCTCTTCATGTCTGCTTTTGGTCACATCTTTTGTTTCATTATTTAGTATAGGGGAAGCTACACAACTAGATGCTTAAGGACTTAGATTGGGAACTATTTTATTATTAATGAAAAATTAGGCAGGCGAAATTTTCATTCTCTGGAAATTATACCTCAAAAAAGTTTTTCAATCAACTGGAAAACCGGGACATTAAATTGCATTACTATGAAAATTTAGGATCGTTCTACTATTAAACTATACTAAAATTAGTCTGTAGTTAAATAAAATTTATATTTATGAAAAGCTGTTATTACAACAAGAAAAAATATGCCAATATTTCAGTTTTGGAGGTACTTAAGTAGATCTAGTTTAATTTAAATTATAACCCTTATTTTTAAGTTAAAAACAACTTTAAAAACATGAATTAAATAGCAATTATTTCACACACGTATGTAGCTATCTAAAATAATTTTGATATAGTGATTTAGTTGTAAAAGAGTAAATAGTTTTCAACGAAATATTTTAAATAGATATGAAATGTATCAGTCAAGTTGATAAATTACAAGGAAATCATTTCATTACGAAATCAATTTCTCAATATCTCGCGTAGATATTTTTTATAAGGAAAATTTGAACTTAAGTTTAAGTAGGTAGCATATTTAACATATTGGTAATATTTGCTAATAGAGATATCATTGACTGACTAACATGAACCTTAATATTTTACGGTTTGGAGGACAACCTTTTCCCTATTTTGGTTGCAAAATGTAGGAAATGTGGGATATTGTAAACCGGAAGTCGTAAAAAATTAATGCAAAGCTCTAGAGCA
This sequence comes from Philonicus albiceps, assembly GCA_963969385.1. Lineage (NCBI taxonomy): Eukaryota > Metazoa > Arthropoda > Insecta > Diptera > Asilidae > Philonicus > Philonicus albiceps. The sequence continues at coordinate 73,169,602 of OZ017772.1, read as the reverse complement.
AAACATTTGTCCGGTATTTAATTAGATGTAAGATTTAACTTAATTGTGCTAATTGTGTTGCGTTAATGTAGGAAAAAGGAAAAGTCAAAGTTACTTTAGATATGCAAAACAAAGCGAGAACCCTTCACTTCAATAACTTTCGTACAGTACTCTAGGCAGTTTTATGCGAATGAGATTCGAATAAATTTCGCTGAATATTAATTAACGCTAACGAATGCAGGTCTTACAAACACGGCAGAGCTATAAATCAGGCGGCTTAACTGCTTCTAGCGCAATTACTGCGCAGCTCGAACGTAAGAAGACTTAATTACACTTGGAGGAAATCGTATAAGGCCCTCGAGCGTGGTATTTTTTGCACGAAATAAATCTTCTCCCTTAGTGGAAATTGACAACTCCGACGAGAATTAATTCTTACCACGTCAAGATGCAGAGCAATTGAACAAGGTCCACCTGAGGTGAGCTGGACCATGTCGACGTCGCCGGAGCTCACATACGAGCGCCGATTGAGATTTTATCGGCCGGCGGCATTCCCACCCGAGATTTGGTCAATAAACCTTGAGTCTGGAAATCGTTCGTCTTGAGTCGTGAAAACCGACACTCATTCTAAGAGGACCACCACAGCTCCCGCAGGATGAAGTGTCCCGAGTGTGAGACAAGTGAAGCATGCCGTGCACACTGTAGCACGGCACCTATTAAGGTGTCAGCCTGTTTCACCTGCAAATCACTCGGAGTGACACCTTTCCGTCTGCTACTAAATTCCCGGGGATCTGTGGAGTAGGCAAAAACCGGGACCCGTCTCCGGGCGAAGTCAAGCAGTCAGCACTTCCTTCCGACTGCTTGTGCACATCCTTAAAAGCATTTTCGTGTCTGTCACCGGAATTAGTCCTGACTGAGGGCTGGATCAGGGTGGATTTTTTACCCATCCGCCATGGGATTCCACCCGGCCTCGCTGTTAGCATAAAAATTTCTATCCAGTCGGGACATGCCCGTTTCCTGTGTCCACCTTTGAGGCTCGCTCGCGCTATCTTCAGTGGAACGGTACCGCAATCACAACTTCATTTCGCCGCCCTTGCCCCCTGCCCGCTCGCTGGGGACTTGTGCGGTATGGGGGTGACCCATCTGGAAAATGTCATGTTCTGCATATTTTGAATATTCTCGGCGTTTTACATGTTTTTTTTTTCTCTTATCCCACCCGCGACAGGACGGGACGAGGAATCCAGGACGACTATTTACCTGCTAAATAATTCATTACGTGAGGTCCTTTGCATTGTTTTTTAGGAATTCCCAGGTAAAGAGCCAAAGCTCGAGCAGGAAATGACGAAAAATGAAAAAAAATTCTTTTGTTATTTTAATTTTTATAAAGTTTTTGTTTTCCAGGGATCGGTATGTGAAAACATAAATTCGAGGTTGTTAGATATTTTACGAATTAATTACCATAGGGCGAGGCAAAGAAGATGTAGTTTAGAATGTGAAAAGTATTTTAATCTTGTTTGATTCAATATAATCATTCCTGGCAAGTTATTAGGAATGAATTTTGTTAAAAGAACACAAAATAAAATACTTTAACTAAATTACAGAGTAATACCGTAGAAAGATCTATTTGCATTCCTTTTATAAGAGATAATCAATTTTATTTAGTTCGCACTTCTCGACATTAAGCTGGAAACATTCACTTAACCCCATACCTGATCGGTTTAAGAGTTTAGGTTCTTCGGGTTCAATCACTTACCCTAAATTACAATAAAGATAGAAGCTTAGCTATGCTAAAGTGGGTCAGACAGCTAGGCACTTGTATAAGACCAGCGTAAGAAATTTCAATGGTTTCTAATATTAAAATTACGCTAACTTTTTTTAATTATTTATTTATTTAGTAATTGTTACATCTTTTACATTTGCGAGCTGAAAGAAGGTAGTTGAGAGCTCAGATTTCTTGTCTTTATATCCGATAGTTTATAATAATTCTCTTTATGTTAGATGATATTTCGTTTCCTTTGGTTTATGCTACTTTAAGGAAAAACGTACTACTAAAACCTTCTTGTTTAGCCAAAAACCTTACTGGCTACATATTCATTTAACTTAGCTTATCTATACTCATGAATTTTCTGCCATAACTTTAATGTCAGCCTATTTAGAACTTGTGCATTTCATTCTGATTTGCTGCTTATTGGACCAATTATGTTTCTGCTAGTCGTGTTGATGTGTTCCACGTTTTTTTTTTTTTAAATTTGTTTAGGCATTTATTTTACACTATTTGAAATCGTTTGATGTGTACTGCTGTGATGTTAATCCAGATTGGTCTCTATGAATCACCGCATAAATTGTATTATCATTTTATAAATAATCAGCTTGTTTTCTATTATAAGGTGAGATTTCTTGTTTAGTAGTGGGTATGGATTAAATTTATTTTATTTTATTTACGATTTTTAGAAAAAAAGTACTTGATAGTTTTTGGCATTTGAAAATTACGTAAATACCTCGTTTTTAGTAAACAAGATTTTATTGAATTTGAAGAACTTAATAACTTGCCTTTCGATTCCATCATCATACCATTGTCATGGTATCATAATATTGTTTGTAAACTTGTAAAATTAAGATAATTGAAATAATATTATAAATTTTTTTGTATTTATTTAATTGAATTATTTATTAAAGTGAAAGAATTTGATTTGAGTAAACTTGAAAATTCTCAGTCTATTTTGGAAAGTTTTGTTTGTCTTTAGTGTTAAAACTGACAGTGGGTGCAGGTAAATTTTTCATAACATTTGTGGGTTACCTCCTAATTCTGGTTGCAGTCTAAGAGCTACTAAATATTCTTCGCTATTACCGTCATCGTTGGCATTAGGTCATGCTAGAATATCATCATGAAAATGCTCCTCAAGCTTAACATTCGTAAGTTTACCTATTTCCTTTACAAGCCATAACTTTAAGACGGTTTTTACACTAGCCATGCTTAACCCAAAGACTTCTAAGTTTTCTTTCATGATCGGGATAAATTTCTCTGCATGTGCTCTAGCCCTAATTATGTCATAAGTATTAAAATATCACAGGATCGAAAGCAGAAAAAAAAGGTGATGTGATCTCTACCAGCGCTTTATTGCAAGATATCGATTACAATTTTGAAACCGATCAGCAGAGGCATGCTGACCGTTAAAATGCACCAAATATATGCATTAATAGAATGCACATTTGTGTCTGGGCTATAGAGTGCATTTCTGAAGTCAGTTATCAAGTTTAAATCTTAACAGTGAAGTTTAACACAACATTCGATCGCGTATACCTATGAGAGAGTAAATCATTTAAACTTGTCTGTTTTAGCATACGTTTTACAATTTTTCTTTTAATTATTTTAGGTGAAGTTGCATCGACTACATTGTTAAAGGCAAACAAGTCCATCTAATAGTTAATTTGAAATTAATTTAGGTACATACGAAAATTTTAAATTCACCTCTGGAGGTTATGTTTAAGTATACCATAAATACAACATTTACATGCTATTATTTTTCGCTTCTTGAAATCCCACCGTTGTGTGAGGTACTACTTAATTGAAGTAGACATTTTTATCAATGAATAATATCCCCATGAGAGGATGTTGAGGGAAGAAAGGATTTTCAACGGACAGGTTAGCCAGTTGGTAATATTAACAGAAATCCCACGTGCCACGGAGGATATGGAAACACCTGTAGCAGGCCAGAGGATCTAATTCCCAGAGGAATGGGAAAACTGCTGCTTGTAGTTCCCTCTGAACAGGCGCTCCAACCGGAACAATTCATTGATTTGGAAAATTGCTTACACATCTCAAGAAAGACGGTAAGCAAACAGATTCAGCAAGCACTTCTGACTCGCCGGTGGATATGCTGAAGGATGGCTGCTCCTTAAGGTTTATTTACAAATTGAGGGCATGGTAAAAAAAAAAATACAAAAAAAATACGGATCGAGCCCCAGAAGACGATATGCAAACTTTTCCGTTCCGCCATTGTCCCGGCTTTGTGCTCGTGCCCTGGCAGTATTTGCATATTTTAAATCGAACCTGGCAGTCTCAATGGTTGCACACGGAGCACCCTCGGATTGTTTGGATTACTTTCACCTCCTTCAGTGTAAGCAAACATTCTGAGGTATTTGCATTGGATCGGAACTACTACCCCCAAGATGCTCCCCACTCTTGGGAGGTTTACATTTGTATAACAATTGCCTGGGTGAAGTGGTCGCTTACCTTGAAGAAATCGGGGATGGGTTCCGAGCATGAAAACTTTTTTAATATCACCTAACATAAAAAGGAGCGGTAGCGGAAAATTTGGTAGCATATGCTGGCAATAAACAATCGACACCTTGCAACATTTCATAAGGTGACTTTTTCTAATGGCAGGTCAAAATTCATTCACTTAATCATTTGGACAATTCGACTATTTACTATCGTACGTTTTTAAATTGGAAAAATTTAAATATTTATTTAACTGCATATTCTATAAAAATATAGTAAATGCGAAAGCAAACTAAGTAGTTTGGTAAACGTTATACTCGTTTAAACAAATTTAATACAGGTATTATAAACTAATAGTAATAGTACACACATACAAAGGTAATAAAATAGTGAACGTTGATAGAATTTCTTTATTAATTTATTAAAGCACTTGTTAACTTTAGTAAAGAATTTATTTTTTATTTCAGTGCTCCCTATCAAGGGAGGTATTATCACACTATCGAATGGATACTATCAACAAAATTGTTTTGGTTTATAACTAATAGCCAATAGACAGATAAACTAAATGATAACTATCCGTTGAATAAAATTAACTGACTGTATATTTGTTGAATAAATTTATCCTGATTTTTGAATCAATAGCTACTCTCAAATCAGTCGTAAAAATTGCGCAAAATTCATTTGTCGATTTAACAGAAATTTACTATTTGTATGTTTAGTTCTGTCTTTTGTGCTTTTTGGTTGAATATATAGTGATTAATATAGGTAAATATTGACAAAATATAAGAAGGGAACGCATGACTAATTTTAGCAATGTAGAAATTGACTTGCTGTTGAATTTGAGTCTAATAACGGACTATTGTTGAAGAAGTCTAATTGTCCTATGCATTTAGCTTTCTTAATTTCGAAAATCTCTGCCCTATTCTATTCTATGCTATGCTATGTAATAATTTAATACTATTTGATCTTATACTAGGTTTAATTTTTTTTAATATATTTAGAAAGTACAAAGTATTTTTTATGAAGGGTATTTGTTTTCCATATTTTTGCTTGGAGTTCTAACCTGTGTCCAGCGTATAAAAATTGACTAGAGTAAATCTTTAATTTTTTTAGATAATGGTGCATAAATATGCCTAAACATTAAGTGTTGCTATTTTTAAAATTTGTTTATTTTAAAATGTTTTTATTTCTTTATTAAATTCGTGCTATGATTATGGGATTGTGATTAATCTATGAATTATGGAATGAAACATTGACATTTTCGGTGGTTGGTTTGGGAGAATATGGAGTTACTGCATCAGAGAAGGTATATATCTGTTCTATAAATATTAAAGGTTAAGTTGTTATTATTTTTTTTACAGTCAACTCTAAAAAGTTAATTTCATTGTTACAAAGTTCTAAAGTAAACTTTACACAGTCATTTAATTTGTTTAATATTTAGAAATATATCTAGTTGGCGATCAGAACCGGTCTAAACACAAAATATACACGAGTCAGTCAACATATCTAAACCAAATCAAAATATCTTTCAATAATTGATTAGATGATGCGAAGAGCTTTTTTTTCCAGATGAGCCATAAAATATTCAGCAAAGAAAGGTGAGGGCGGACTTCCCATTGCAGACCTCTTACATATCTTGTGAATAAATTTTTTCTTTAAAGTAAGAATAATTTTGGTTTAGGCATGTTTCTGTCAAGTCTATCAGCTCTTTAACTTTGTCAGGTGAATTACATTTTTGTGTGATGTCATCAAATAAGATATTTTTAAGTCTATCCAAAAGTATAGACAGGGAACAAATTACACGCATCAAACGATACTAGGTTTAGAATTACGCGGAAGCCGTAAATATTTGACTTTGTCAAATGTTCATTGGAGTTTTTGATAGAATATTGGAGAATAAAGTCAATCAGACTAGGTATTAATTTAGCTAAATGCTTCGATCGAGCTTTTGAAGGAGCTAGGCAAGATCTAGCCATGGGTTTTAATGGACTATTCTCTTTACGTAATTTAACAAGTCTATACAAAATAGGGATTAAGAGGTTTGCAATGTTGAGCTTAAATTTTTCTATTGAGATAAGTGAATTATTTGCTTTGTTGACTAATTGGGTTGGGATTGGGTAATCTATTTAGTACTGTAACATTCACACGATGGTATTGCCCTTATCCGCCTTGGAAAGTGAGAAGAGTTTATTCGCTAACTTTATTTCTAATTTGATTTTATATATGGTATTTCAAAATTTTGTAACTGTTGAGAGTTACCAGTTGATAGTCTGATAATGCCTCGATAGAGCGAAATGTGTCGTACTCAAATCGAAAATAAATTCTTTACTGTAGTTAACAAGTGTTTTAATAAATTATGAAAAATTTTGATCGTGGTATTATAACAATCTTAAGTTTTGGATATCCCACATTGAAAGAAAACATTCATGCTGAATAGAATTCAATTATAAATGTAAACGTTCTAAATACTTTTTAATTAGTGAGCTCTTTTTTGTTTTAGGTTACCATTTATGTTTTCTTGTAATTTGCATCTTTATATCACGTTCTATTGACCGGCTCTGAGGAGCAACAAAAGCGTCCGTTGCGTCGATCGAGGCACCAAAGTGTAAAACTTTCACCTAAGAAAAAGTAATTAAACATCCTTGGGGACAGTTTTGAGCCGTTCGCGGTCGATTGCCGCGTGGAGCACGTCTCAAAAGCTGATTTTCAGTTTAATTACAAACTTTATCCGCTACAAGGCAAAAACAAAACAAGAAGAAAAAAAAATAAATAAATAAAAAAACAGCAACTTTACGCCGCCCGCCGGGGCGTATCGTCCAAGCAAAAACCTGAGAATTTACATCCTGTAAAACACGACTTTCATTGAAAGGAAATTAAATTCCCGGAAGGCGGGGTGGGTGAAGAAAACGTTGGGTGTGGGTGATCCGGACGATTCGGTGATCCTTCTTCCGGCGGAGGAAGTTTGCCATAAATTTTGGGCGCTTCCTGTCGCATAACTCTGCAATGCAAAGGGGTCCTGTAATTAAGTAGAATCTGAAGAACGTTTCGAATTCAGCGGATGCCACTGGGGCAGGGTTTTGCCGTCGTGTCTTGAGTAAATACTTGAAAAATATTCGCTGTACCCTCAGTGCTTGTTTTTTCTTCTTTCATTTTTACTGAGACAGTCTAAGGAGGAGTTAAAAGATGATGGCATTTATGTTTGTAGATCTGAAAAAACAAAAAATGAAATAATATTTCTTGGGTAGTTAAGTGGGCCAGCGTAACATACCCCTTATGTTTTCCAGTTATCATAAAGTAATTTATTTAATTTTATGTTATTTTATTTACAACTGCTAAGAAAACTCTCATTAAAGTCCGCTTTCTTATATTAAGTTAGTTTACGAAGTATTTTTGTGGATTAATAATGTTCTAGCAGTTTAACTTTAAGCATTTATTTTAGTTTAATTTATTTATTTTTTCATTTCTTTTGTATTCAGTCCACCGCTCAAAATTAAACTCTAATTTTGAACCTTTAGATATTAGAAAAAGTTCTAAAAGATCAAAATAAAGCTTAATTATTACACCTCACTTCATATTTGAACCTTAAGACCTGCGAAAAATAAATGAAGGATAAAGTATATTTCGTTTGCGACTTCTTAAATCTTATTTAATCTTTCAGATACCCCAAATAGTTTCGAAGGATATAAAGATAATTTGCTGGTAATTTCTTAAAAATTTGAACTTCTAAATCCGTTTTATAGTATTGGAATATTTTGTCTAATTTTATACAAATTTAATACAATATTACATTTATTATTAAAGAATAAGTAAAATTAATGTAAGAAAGAATTAGTAAAGTGATAAATAAAATGTCTATTTAATAATTGCAATTTTGAAGAATTAGCCTTTTGTGTGAGAGCCTGGAACCATATTAAATTTTATTGAAATTTAATTTATGACCCTGAAGATCCCAAGCTAGCATCTTCTGGATCAAATTAGAGCTTATATTCCATACTATTATTATTGGGACAGCGAGAAGATATATAGAGCTAGTAAATTTAGGAACTAATTCCTGAACTCTTCTAAAATGTACGTATCAACCATTTTGGGGATTAAAATATGTTTTAATTTATATAGAATCACTACAGCGTTAATTATCAAAGTTTTAGTAGGACCAATGCGTTTAAAAAACATTAAAATTTTGATTTGGGTACTCTGTATTTTTACTGGGCGTTTCTACTATTTTAACTATCACATTCGGAGGGTACATACCCAATTTTGTGGATGGGACAAGCAATGCTCGAGGTTTTCTTAATATCTACTCTACTCTATTTTGCTACTTTACTTTTTATATTGTAAGATACCCCGTGGGTAATTTGTAATTACTTCTCAACATAAAAATTTAATTTGATTAAGGTTATGATATTACTACTTTAACGTTCGTGTGCAAAATTCAGACATATAATGAAATTTTAATAAGTACATAAGACCTGATCTGGAACCAGATAGCAATTTTGGGGCAGGTATAAACCCAGTAATATTTAGTACTTCTTCCCAGTCAAGTGGGAACTTGAGCAGCAGGATAGTCTCCACGGCCGACATTCTTTCTCATGTCACCGAAATTAACTCCATTTGAAGCTTATTGCTACCCTGGAGAGACGCCCTAATGATCTCGCTGCACGGGCAATAACAATAAATTAAAACGCACAATTCTACTCCTTAGCCGCACGGTACACTCCCATTTGGCTCTAATTCACCGACGACATCGCCGGAGAACCACCCCTGCGCTTACAGTGATTATAGTTACCAATAAATCTCGGGCGACTCTTCGCTTCTCGTCCTTTTACGGCATATAGAGAAATGGAGCAATGGTGAACGGAAGGGACTAACCGGGGCAACAGAGCAAAACTTGAAACAGGAACCTTTTTTCCTCTAAAATGGAAGAAAAATTGGAAATTTCTCCGCACCATTTCATTCCATAAATCCTGGTTAACTTGCCTGCATGCTCCCAGCGCCGCAGGACCTCTTCATCGTCCCTGGAGGCGGTAGAGTGCGGGACTATGTGTTTTAGATGAGCTGGCGGGGGCGGCGGGGGCAAATTGTTACTTTAGTGCCAGGCTTGAAATATCATGAAGACAGGATTCACTTCCTTAAGGAAGATGAAGTAAGCAGCCCAGCACAAGATGTGGCTGGGCTGGGGCCGGGGGGGTAAGGCTCGAAATAAACTGAGATTTCGCCTAATGAATTCTTATGGACCCAATTTTTCTTACTTTCCTCACGATAGAGCGCCCTACCCTCTTTTTCGGGGCTCAAAATCATACAGACAGAGTACAGGACACCACCGATACAATTGGATGAATCCAAGACGATTATCGGTGAAGGTAGGGGACAAATAAATTCCGCTTAATTTGTACTCAGAAGGTTTTATTACTTCATTTAAAGTTAAGGTTAAGAGCTTTCAAGGACCTGATGACGCACCGGTCTGCCTTAGGTATACCCACTTCAAAGGCCTGATGAATTTCTGTTTGCCAACAAATAAATTATAGCCGAAGTGTCCTTGTTTGTAGATACTATGGATGACTGTACACTGTCATGTAAATCGATTTCTAAGTTCATGGGTAGAAGTCAAGTGACTTGGTTCTAACAAGTTATAATTAAATAGGACATTTTTATTCCTACGCATATTGCAATTATTTATTTATACAGAGAAAGATTGATAAAACTTTATGTGATATCTTTAAACAAAATTGTAATCTTTTTCTGTTGAGATTTAGAAAACTAGAGAAGAATTGGACAGTTTGTTAAATGTGGTTTTATAGTATGTCGAGAAACGCAGTTATGAGAACGAAAAATATGTTCCTTTCATTTTACCTACCGGATATTATTAATATCCGGCACCTTATCCATCCGATTCGCTATATCAAAATTTAGTTGATTATACTCCAAATGTAGCTAGCACCATCAGGTACATTTTGGGATTAGAGACCTTTATAGTGAAAAGAAAAAGGGTATTAAAGTTCTTTCCTATGTCAGAAATGGGCCCTTCTATAGAACATAAGATCGAATATGTTTACCAGAAAATTTGGAGACTAAATTTTGTGCAGCTCTAATTTATTTATTCGCCTCATTAGACCCTAAAACGATAATGATAAAGGAGTTTGACCCCTAGGTGGATTTAGGTTAACCTGGGTGGGTATTAAAAATGATATTTATAAAAGATATACATCTCTAGATATTCCTCTTATTATTGCAATATGAGGTGGACTGATTCTACTTGAGATACATATTCAAGCATAAGTTAAAATTTTCAAAATATTGAAAATATGTACTGTATAAGATTAGATCTAAAATGTATACTATATCAGATCTAGAGTTAAAAGACAGAAAGTTAAAAAAGGGCATTGCAAGGCATATAAATATAAACAGAATTTTCTACGATTTAGGATTTCTTTAATGCATGCCGAAAATTTATTGGGCTTTTTTTTCTACCTCTTAAAGGAGACTATGTAAAATACTGTGGAATAGTACTTCAGTAAATACGCGTATATCTCAAAAAACTTTACTGTTCTAGCTTTCATCAAATTTGGGTAAACTGATTTTACTTTCAATTTATTTAATTTGTCCACCCTCTTTTTACAATGATAGAACAAACTATTACAATACTACTAAGACTTATAGATTTTATTAATACTTCTTACAATAGAGGTTGGTTTATTGCTGGTTCAGGGATAAATATATAGGTAAAAATTTATTCCAGTTAAAGAATGATTTGGACCATGTTTGAGCTAAACTTAGGATAGTTTTGATAATTTTAGTTAACGAGTATTAAACAAATATAAAATATAAAAAAAAAATTGCCAATTAGAATGTTTCTCGGTAATAGGGTAGATGGGAAGAATAAACAATTTCCACCTGGCCGTACTTCATAAGGTGGGTTTCTTTAGATCCGGCACGACTGGCTCAAGAGGTCGAAGATTGATTTGCTAAATAATTCATCATTCCAACTGGTACCTGCCAACCGAGGCTGTTGACTCGAAGCCTCAGTTTCTGAGGTGATGAAGATTTGTGTCACCTCGGAAGCGTTTCTTCCTCGATACCAGAAACAACTATTTGTTTCAGGGCCGTTCTCTAATGATAATTTATGGGTGTCTGTCACAAGGGACCCAATCCACCTGTAGCTAACAAGCTCCTCAACCGTCTGGGGCCAATCCGACAACGCAATCGGGCGGCACATTTAGACACCTTTCCGGGATGAAAAATGGCAGACAGAGGTTCTGAGTTAATCAAATTTGATTTTCCCGGTGCGGGAGCGAGGATTAATTGCCCGGATGAAAGCGGCATATTGACAACATATGGATGGGGGGGGGAATTAATGTGGGGTGCCACAGAGAAAACCTTGAGCTGGGTATCGTGTAGCTTGGGGGCACCTTTCGGGGCTAATTAAAGCCTCTTTCAGTCGGGATGTCCACAAATGTGATTGACAACTATTTACCCACCCATTTCCCATCCCCTTAGGCGTTCTTATACTTTTGGCTCACCCACATTTGGGGCAATCCAATTTTCGGATTTCAGGCCACGTTTTTCAGCTTTTAATGGAAAATTCTCTTGTGCTCCACAGCCTTTCTCGAAGAATAGGATGTAGGTGGGTGAAATTCATTTTTTGTTTGCTTATTCTTTTCAACCCCCCTTCCCACATTACCCAAAAATTTCATTTATCCGCATACCTGTTCTGTAAATATTTAAATTGCAATTCGCCGGCGGTGGGCCAACACTGTTAAGGATATGGAAGAAAAAAAATTCTCAGAAACTTTAGTTTTCTTTTCATGCAAGTCTCATGTTCCAATTGCCGTTTTCTCTGTATGTGTCGACCGAGCCTCATACCTTAGGCTCTTTTATCTTCTTTTAATTAAAAAAGATGCATACCTGTCTCGCCATACAGTCTGATTTCCATAAAACTCAGTTGTGGCGATTAGTTAAGATTTCGTCAAGGATTAAGGCAGGAGAATGGAAGAAAGGGGGGAAAAAGAAACTGGGAGTATCTGGCGCGGGATCTATTATCGCAGAATAACTGCACTTTTAATATAGAAGAGTTTTATAGCATAAAATCCTTGGGGGAATCTCCTTAGCGGAGAACATCCTTGATAGCATCTGACACGGAAAATATTGGCTTCCACCTAAGCTCCTTTGCCGGCAATTTATTAGAGCTCGGCTCAAACGGAGAAAATAAATTTATAAAAAGGATTTTTGTGGCAAAGAGATGGGATTTGGGGAGCTCCAGTAGTTTTTTCTATGAATTTCAACCGTAAGCGGATTGTAGAGCGGCACAGAAGTAAAAGGTTTAGATGTACTATGATGGCGTGCAGCTTAGAGGTTCATAGGTTTTAATTAATTTAGACAGGTTTTAGTCCAATTATTATCAGATTTCAGATTAGTTATTTTCTTATCAAAAGGATATCAATCTTAATTAATATTAAACTGTGAATAGTTTTGTGAAAAAGCAGGTACCTATGCTTTGCACAAACTGATGAAAATAGCTTAGAATTATGCTGCTTTAATCTTAAGGGCTAAATATATGAAAGTAGAAATATGCTAAGGCAGTTAGTTAACATCATCTTATTGGTAAAATGTGGAATATCGTCTTAATCCTTACTTGCCACACTGGGGCAATAATATACCCCAGGCTATTTTTTCTCAATTTTAAGTTTCTAAACGTTAGAAGAAGGGTGTTGTAGAGTGTAAAATCTTCCTAATAAGATTAAAATCTTGAATGCTGAATAAAATCATTCTTATTGCCCTGATATTTGATTTATTAGTCCAGGATATTTTCAATTTGAAATTTTTCATCGCTTTCACTGGGTTAATCCGGTGAAATTATCTGTTTTTTTTTCTTGCTCCGACTTTTTAGGAAAAAAAGAGAGAAACCCGAAATTCAATTTGTAACTTTGCCAAAGCTTAAAGCAACAAAAAGGTTCGTTTTGCCCCGATCCAATTGAATTCTTTAATTCCCTGATTTCTGGTTCGCTTCACTGCTCCTCCGGGCATATTTTTTGATGCCTCCCCGTTTGGTGTTTTGTGAGCTTTTTGTGTCAACCAAAAGATGATCCATCGATGAATGGTGATTTCATTCCCCGCCTTAACCCTAACCCCCGATCAAACGATGGGGGGAAAATCAAAATTTTCCCAACTCATGGGAAACGTGCTTCCGTACCACTGAACGGGCTCCAGCCGCATTGGTAAAGGATCCCGGCCCAGTGCAGGATGACTGTCTGTGGAAAAAAATGTGTGTATTATTCCCCCCGATTTGGTGAGCTTCTGTTGTATCCTGAAAGTAAATAGGTCTAATGACCCGAAAATGAGATTTTGATGCGAAGAAGATGAGCAGCAATTTCTCCCTTTTTACAGGAGTACCCCAAACCGGGATTCTGTTGGGTTTTGCTCGTTCTCCTCTTTTCGATTTGTGTGTTTTGTTATGTCGACCGGTGTGCGGAGCGGTGCGTTTTTTACAAATTTTTTTTTCTTTCTCCTTTCCCACTCAGAATCCCTTTTGTGTATAGAAATGAGGGCTGCGGCAGTGCATCCACCTCAGTCCTGGTCGCACCCAACTCCCCCCAGGACTCAGGAGCTCTATGGTAGAGATTGATGGGATAATCGACATTTGATGTTGCTGAGAAATGGTGGCACGATGAGTCGATGGCGAATGAAAATATTTATGCCAATAAAATGAATGCATAAAGGAGCTGTCGAGCGTCATGATGACTGGGCGAGTCGCTCTCGTTCTGGCGTCGCTTGATTGATAGGCGATTTTTCGGGATAAACGATCGCAGCGAAGGCGATTGAATTAGCCTCGGCAAACTAGCGATTTTCGACAGTAATTTATTTATAGACAAATAGAAATCCATCAAACCTTGAAATGGGTAACTAGGGCAAATGGATAAGATCTGGGAATCTTGAGTGCTCTTATGCTCAACATTAAAGATAGTGTTAATACTTTACAATTTAATATAAAAATATATAAATACATATAAAATATAAAATTGTAACAAAGATAAAAGATATGCCCAATATCATAAACTGTTTTGTTGGAGCAAAAGTTGGTTGGGACTAATTACAAGCGCTTTGAAATAAACGGTTTTGCATTTTGTCTCTAACTATCGAAATTTCTAGAACATATTGTAACGGTTCAGTATGCCTCTATTGTCCCTAAATAGAAATATAAGGATATCTTCTATACCTAGTGACACCGTCATCCGGCTCGATACCTCTTAAGTCAAAAGACTAGAGAGAAGTAATTTTAGACTAAATAAATCTTAACGTCTACTTAAATTAATATTTTAAAATTATTGCAACACTTTCTAAATAAAACTTCGGCTTAGGCACCACAATAGCATCTAAAATTTTCAGTTCTAAAACATTTTACAACAATCAAATGCATTCGATTGCAAACATTGTGGAAAATTCTCGAAAATTCTTCGTACAACATTTTGAAACATCTGGAGTTTTTTAAAAAATTCCAGGAAATTCTGGAATATTTTATTCTATACCTTTCTAGAATATTCTGTTTGAATGCCACATCTCTTCCACTCACCGGCATAATTCACCACTTACTTAGTGAGTCCTTTTTGAAACATTTTGATGAATTCTCGGGATTTTCATAAGAAACCAATGTGTTAAAATAAGATTTTCACCACCCACTCCCACTCACGTACAGCCACTGATACCAAACTTTCTTATTATCTTATTAAGGGCTTTTTACAATCAAAACCGCAAGTGGGTGGTAGTGGATGGTTATGGAGAAAATCCAGTAAGAAAAATAACAAGAATTTCTGTAAAGAATGCCTTCTGCATGGGTGATCAAGAAGTGGAGTACTTCAGAAATACTTCTTTTTAATGACTTGAGAAGTGAGACGATAATAGTTGAATATTGCGCATATCCTCTCTTAAGAGAATTAAATCCTGTTTATTAATTTTAATTTTAATATTTAACGTAATTTAGAAGTTTTATTCTATTTTATTCAAGTGCGTCCGCAGATACGGTGGACGATGTTAATAGTAGTAAAATTTATATTAACTTTTGGTTTAATTTTATGCGGCTTTATGCATTTAACTCGATTTCATCCAAAAGAGTGCTCTATATCCAGTAATAAACTTGTTTTATAGCTCATACATCAACAGATATTTGTTGTGAAAAAAATATGTCCTTAGTCAAAGGAATTTTGGAAATACTTCTACCATTATTCCATTTCATGGGTATTATAGTTCATTTTAAAGAAGAGTTTCCATAGGCTATGTTTTCTTCATGAGCGGTACAATGACATAGAGAAGGCCTTTTCTTTCTATGACTTTATATAAAGAAAGAAAGAGTGTAATGCAGAGATAGCAATTGGGTAGGCCTTACTATGTCAGTTATTCGGATAAGTAAAATCACTAAGTATATTGCTTTTGTGTAGTTTTGTTTAATTTTTCTTATATTGCACATATTTTATAAAGATTAAAGTACTATCAGAATGGTATTTTTTCATTCTGTACAGGAAAATTGCCAATAGTTTGATTGAATTGAAAACGACAAATTGGACTTCTCTGAATTTTTTTATCAACATAACTTTTATTACATCCTTCATAAGGAAAATGTCGTTTTAGGTATGATAAATAGGAAAACAAAAGTAAAATTTTTATTTATGTACATATATATGAAATTCCTTTAATTTAATGAAAGAGGAGGATAGCAATGGAAAGGAGTTCAGAAAGTTTGGCATTAGGCCAATATTTAAAAAAAAAGCCATTCCAACCCTATAACCTACTAAAATTTTTGATAGTAGAAGTTTATGCCATTTCCACATAATTTTTTCCTTCTTTTCTAAACCAAACAAAAATTCTATAGACCATTAAGATATCAATAAACAAATGTATGCTACGATTCTATACGTTCAAAACAATCAACTTAAAGATGACATTCATTACAAGTTATAGAGAAATTTGCAATCGTTCATTTATAGAGCTAAAGGCGGACGAATGTCCACAAATTGCTTTAGGATCCCCGTTCAAATGGCGTCGTCGTTTATTTTGATTGGTGAAATTTATGATCTGATCGAGCAATGTCCTAAATATGGGTTAATGGTGCCCTAATTTGAAAACTGTCTCAGTAATAAACCTTTAGTATATACATAGTTGATTTTCCGAGAAGAAAAAGTTTTATTCAATAATTTGCATATACGAGACGTGTGTAGGACTTTATGGGTGACGAATATTTTATATCGTTGCACGATAGGTACTAATGCAGACCAACGCCTTCGTAGTTTCAAGCGGGGGAGGTAGTTGTTTAATTTTTCCTAAAACGTTACGATTATCCGAGAGCTGTACATTCGAATACTTCGCGCATGGCTCCTGCCGATTAAGTCGTATAGCGATCTAATGGCCGCAATAAAGACCCAATCTAAGGTAAATTTATTATAGGCGCAGGGGGTGGGTCCACGATTTTACGACGGTGCTGAAATGCGAAACTATCTGTAATTTCGTAGTCGTATACAGCGCAACTTGGTGACATGACAAAGTGCCGCAAATGAGAACAATTCGAACGGGCGAATCGATTCAAAGTTGAGATAGTGCACGAAGCTGAATAAAATAGATAAAATAGCGCTGCGGTTGGGCGGATCGGAGTCAGGTAAATGAGTGAGGTATGCTGGGAAAATAACCAAAGAAAAGTACCAGATTTGAATGGGAAACGTTTGTGGCACAGAGATTAATGGAGTTAAGAATCGATGATGACGGTGTTTCCACCTCGAAACCTTGTAAATTCAAGTTGGCCCCAACATTTCTGGTTGGGGCATTTTAAGGTCAAGTTCACGCAACCATTCCCCATGGTACCTTTCATGGGTGAGATTTGACAAGGGTCTAGGGGCGTGAAAGTGCCAGATGCAAATTTTTGCTACTGCCCGAAGTTTATCGTAGTAACAAAAAAGGGCAAGGATCCGGTCGGAATAAAACGAATTTAAAAATATACAACGAAATTTTGACGATGGCATATGTCGAGTGGTCAGATGTGATATGAACAAATATTCAAATATTCAAATAGGTCTGTTCGGGGGGAGGGGGGGATGTGTAAATTTTCGAGGATTTTCCCCACTAAAGCGGAAAATCGTATCCAATAAGGTGTTGACAGATAGCCTCGAAGGACCTGCCCTCCTCCGATGCCACGTGCCTGTTGATTTTTAGGGATAAATATGCTGAACAAATTTTTTTCTTTTTTTCGCAATACCTCCCTGAGCTCTGTTGGCATGGCTAGATCCATTCGGCACATGTAATCAGGACATTTACATGCAGGAGAGGGCCGCCGAGTGTCATGTAAAGTGGGTGGATTCCGGAGCGCCCCAATAAAATCACTCCTCACTCGCAGGGTACCGACTTTATGCGTCTTTATACAAATTTATGCGGATTACAGTCGAGGAGGCATTTTCTTGCACACTTTTATGGCGTGTTCCGTAATGCTTTTATGGGACGCTTCAAAGGAGACAAATTGCCGCTTACCGAAATGAATACATTCGGGGTGTTTATTAGCCGAGGAGTGGCACTTCGGCACTCGTAAACCATTTTACTGGCAACGAACTCACTTTGAGACTAACAAAAATAGCCCAAGGGTCTTGGACGTCTTCATACAAATTTTATTAAACTCTGTTCCATTGTCTGCTTCAAATTACCCCCTTACCGAAACGTTACTTCATAGCATTGAGCTGTTCTCGTAATTGAAGTAAAACCTTTTAATTAATAAAGGCCTAATGCCCTTCAGTTGCATAAAGAACTGTGGTACTGGGCTACAGCAGTCCGTTACGGCAAAGTGATAAAAAGCTTATTTGATACACTTACATGTTAAGGTTACCGATAATGACCTATGCTATGTAGAACTTTATGCAAAATGTATTCAAGTTTACAAAATAATCCTCAAATGCACAAACATCTTAATTATGAAAAAGAGCCACTGTTGAAATGTCGTGTTAAACTCCCTAAGTATAGTAAGTAAGTAAGTACAGATAGTAAGTTTAAGTAATGAATAAGTCAAAATAGCTTTCAATTTTAATTTTGTAAATTAAGGGAGCAAAAAATGCTCCATTCGTCTAATTAATTATCAAAATCTATCATCATGAGGTATTTATAAAGGGAGCACTTCGACCAAAACGGTTTTTTGTTCTAAAACTCTACTAGTGAAGTGAACGATTCGTTACTCTCTAAGGCAAGCTCTAAGGTGGCTCACAGAAGAACTTCGAACTTCACTCGAGCTCAGGAACTCTTTGTTGAAAGTTCCTCTTCTCGTCCTTGCTAAAGCCGGGCACTCACACATAGGCTGTGGTTTCTTCTAGAAATAGTCGACATTCCGTTTCAACTGACAGACCTATTTTATGTAGGTGATATCTCAACCTGTAGTGGTCAGATAAGCAGTTCGGGGTGGTGGTTGGGTTAGGTTTAACAAGCTCTTTATCTTGCTGCAATTCCGGAACATTGTCCCAGTAGAGGGTTTGGCTGTCTTTCCACCACATATTTGGTCGAGAACCAGTTAATACTGCATTAAGATTCAGCAGGGCCTTGGTAACTAGATAAAGATCCTCTCTAGTCAATTCATCGGTAACCTTGCTGCCCTTAACGGAGGCCTGTCCTGGTATCCATACGAGTGTAATATTGTTTTAGGCAGTCGAAGCATTCCTTGAACAAGTTTTGAGGAAAGGTGTCATGATAAGAGTGCCCTGAGTGCCGTTTGGATATTACGAAATATATTAATGGGGTGGCGTCTATAAATCCGCAGCTTTCAATGGGATGAATTTCGGCCTGGAAAACACTGGGCCATTTTCGCATTGCAATCGGAACCTTAGTATTAGTTAAGGATACCTAAGACAAACTATTGAACCAAATTTCGCTATTCTGCTTTGAGTATAATAAGCAAATTGTAGGAAGTTGGGCAAAACGTATGTATGAAAATATTCTCAGTATTTTTTCTTTCTTTCTTTAAAGGTCATATTCTTTTACAAATGATCGAAATTAATTCTGAGCTCACAAAATTGCACTCTACTTTATTCAATTAATTGATACTTGGTAGTCTGGTATTATGAAATTTAGTACAGAGAATTCCTATGTGAAACTACCAAATACAAGTTCCTACCTTTTCTATGAATCTGTGAGTTAAACGTTGAGATGTATTACAATCAAAACAATATATAAATTTTTGCCTAATTACAATTTCTGCAATTAACATGCCAGTCAAATAATTCATAGGCTGTTTTTAATTGTGGCAGTCAGTTGCCCTAATTCTATCACAAATCTCCTACTGTCCAAATATTTGGCACACCTCACTGTAACTGATATCCAGCAGCCCCTGAGCTTTTAGTTGAAATTCCACAAATATTCATTATGAAGGAAATCTGCCAAACAATGTGAATGCCTAAAAGCATAAAATTTACTGCCAAAGGCACCTATTGTTGTTTTTCTGTTCGCTTATTTTATTTGTTAGGTTTGTTTTTTCTTTTTTCTTTTGTTTTGTTTATTGGCTGATTGATGTTCCACTAATTCCCCCAATCGCATGCGAAACAGCTGCGACATGGCTAGCACCGATTATTTTAACCACCTAACGTCTTTTCCCGGTTTGATGTTTACAAAAAGCCCGTGGAATCGATGAATATCTATGAATAGCCGCGAAAAAAGATTCGCAAAAGTAAGCTAAACCATTGACCGTGACCGTAACACTCATTTTCAAGATATCCGCGTTGGAATCATGGCCCATCTCAGACTCTTCGGCTAGCTTATGTAGACCATCTGCCCACTAAAGATTCTAATTCAATTGTTAAGTTAACTAGTTCTCAGCAGATTCAGGTGGTCGTTTAAAATTAAAAATCAGAAAACGTTTTGCCCCCGAGCTGAGAATTCGCAAATTGCAAGCAAATTTGCTTTACAATTGCAACCTACACGCAATTGCGTCAACAACAAAAGTTTTTCATTTGACGAATGAGGTGTAGTTATCGGTTGATGGCTCTGTTCGATAAGCGTATGTGTCACAGGTAGCAATGCCCCTCAGTGCCGTAAGATAGTCACATTTCGTTGTTTGCTTAAAGTGATTTATAGTCCAATTAAATTTTCGATTAGCAAAATTTATACAAATTCAAATTTGTTGAGAGCTGCGCTAGTTAGATCAGATCACGACAATTGGCCACGAGGCGTATGACATAAACCCACTAATCGAAAGATCTTAAAAAAAGTTCGCTTCTCCAACAATCAATCATTTTAGATTTTTAGTATATTTAACTTAGACAATACAGAGAAATATCCATCATATATTACGTGAACTACAAGAAGAAATAATTTATTAGGTATGTAATTTTGGAATTGTTAAAATGTGGCCAGTTTAAGAGCGAGGCTACTCTAAGAAAATTCAATCTAAATACTTCAGCAACTAGTACCCTCTTTTCTGAAATTAAATTAAAACATAGTACTATAAAAAAATCACCATGTTTAAAAAGAAAACACTTTAAATTTTTAGTTACAATTCGAATATCACAAAAATTGAAATTTTGATTGAGGCGGAATGAAAACGAAGAGATCTCTTATAAAATTCAATTAAGAAGTGGAGTTTATTCTAAATGTTCCCAAATAATATTTAATATTCATACATATTCTTAAATAATTGTGTTAGGGAAAATAGAAGGCTGCATATAAGACTTTCTTGAAATATGTCGCGTTAACACTAAAATTACCAGCGTTTAAGCCTGGAATTTTAACAATTTTCTACACCTTTAAATGTAAAATGTTTTTGAATATTCCGTAATTCTAATTCTTATTAAACCTCGGCTTAAATTTGAAAAGAGTTTAAGTTTAATAAATAAATGAAGGAAGAAATTGACTACGAGTGAAAATGACTAGCCTTAGTAGTTCGAATGTTTAGAGTGCAAATATTTATTTTTTTCAATTTATATGAGAATAAGAGAGTGTGAGAATGTTTAGTATATAAACATTTTTTTTAAAATAAATTACTTATATATGCCTAATTTAATTTAAACTATTCGCTTCGTGTAAAACTGGTTAAACAAAATTACCTTTTTTTTGTCTCTAAAGAATTGGCAAATCATTTCCATATGATGTTTTCCGTAGATTACGAATTTGTACATGAAATTGCTCCATCACATTAGATTTTTGAAAAAACTGAAAGTAAAAAATACAGAAAAGTGTATTTTAGGTATTATTGAATTATTAAAATATAAAAATTTATCACAATAGTTTGAAACGTGGCTCAAATGAAAACCTGAGTCCTAATCTAGGAATATTCAGTACAACTTATCTCTATAGAATTTTTTACACATTTTAACGAGCAAATTTTTCATTCGTCATCTATTATAATTGTAATCTACCGAAAAAATCCTGTAAAAACGAATTGCCAACTCTTTGGACAAAACAAACATTTAACAAGGTGATTGCTCTGTTATACGAAAGAAAATTTGGTATTCATAAAATTTAATGAGTAAAAAGTATGAAAAGCTAAACTCTATTCCAGGAGCGATTGCGAAGATGTAGTTTTGGGGAGTATAATTGCCTACCAAATTATTCAAAACCTTTGAGAAGAGTAGCAATCATCTCAGATGGATAAGAGCAATTTGTTTCTAATAAAACTTTTCCCGAAACAAGTCCACTTCATTGGAAGAGTGCTAGTCTGTATCGCGGTAAAAGTATTAAAAATACCTTCGATGTATACGCTTCTGCAGGAGGAATATTGTGTAATTTGTTACAGTCAAGTTTTCATGATGTCTGCACCATATTTATGCTTTTGACGGATTTCTGCTCAGTTTAATGAGCCACGAAATGTGATACTTCAACCTAGCTCCATCCGACAGATTTCTATTTCACTGATTACTGACGAGTGGCGGAATTTTGCAGCGGGTCCCACGAAAATTAGGACGGGCAAACTAAATTATTACGCATAAATGGCATAGAGTACAGCTCAATTTGTTTGCATGGTCGTCTCGACGGTTGGATCTGCTCGTGGGGTCACTCAGTTTCAGACATTCGTGCCCAGGACCAATTTTCATGGAACTGACATCCCCGAGCAATCGTTTCAGGGTCCCAAGCTGTGATCCATCACATGCCCCGGGCAAGGAATACGTCCCGACGTTCCACTGTGAATTTATCATGCTTCCCCGCGATATGAATTTTCCTTTCCCGTTCCGTTACCCAAGTCCGCAGCCTTCTCTGGACCAGCCCTTCGCCTGATGGAGGAGGGAAGGAAGAGTTCGCCGCGTCCGTAAGTCTCAAGATTGGGAAGTTACGAGCAGACGAGAAGAGTCAAGCCGGCGGATCCCTCGCTAGAGCAGTAAGTCACGGGTGACTATGCCCCTCCTCCCAACCGCGATGAGCTCGAGGTTGCTCCTGCCTTTTAAAGCCGGGCTTTTTGGTAGGGCTCGAATTACTTTGACCCGAGCCGACGGATGAGACGAGGTGATGTTTTTTGGGCATGCAAGAAACACGTTGTGGCGATTTATTTCCTGCCCCCCAACAATACGAATGAAATATGAAAAATTGAGCACATAAAGCGGGGCTGGCGAGTATCTGCTGCTCCACCGAGCGCACCTACTCAAATAATTGTTTTCCTTTCTCGTAACTTCTATTAGGTTCGGGCGGAAGTTTGCTATAAACGGTGGCTGCTACTGTGGAGGAAATTGCCCGCGCTCTCGTTCGAAGCTTTATGGCCTAATGAACTCATCTTTTGAAAAATTGTGCCGCACAAAGGGAATTCATCAGGGCTTTATGGATTTAACAAGGAACCGGAAATTGAATCGAAATTGAACTGTTTGTGTGCCCGCATTGTTGTTAAGCACGGGCCGCACGCACGCCGATTTATCCTGGACCATTTTGAGGATATTCGGGACATTGTTAAACAACCGGGATGAGCTCACTGGGGGAATTAATTGATTTTTTTTGTTTACATGGATGGTTTGGAAAGCCCTTTACAGGGAGGGGAGATATTGCTGATAAAGGTTTTTGGCGATCTCTTACAAAATCCCAACGAAAAGAAAGAAACAATTTACTCAGAAGTTGTTTGCTAAGTTTGAAAAATTTTTCTTTCCAAAGGGTTTTCTCTCATCGGGAGTTTTCATTCAATTTAAAAGTTAATTATTGTCTTTGAAACTTTCTTGAAACAACTATGATCCTTATATAATTAGAAACTACTTAAAGTAGCAGAGATTAGGAAGCGAGCAGTAGTTTGGTATTTTCCTTATTGGAAATAAACAAGTAAAATACTGAATTACCCTTTTGGGTTAGATGGGTTAAAAACAGTTCCACCTTTTCTTTAGCTTTTTATGTATTGTGGGATATATTTGAACCCAACCCGAAAAGTTCGAATTACTCAAGCTCATACAGTTTAATATTTGTTTTTAAAGCTATTTTATTATAATTAGAAAAAGAATCTATGCAACTTAGGTATATGATTTTCTTTAACATCATTTGTTTCATAGAGTTTAACAAAGTAAAATAGATTTTTTTTTTAGTTTTTTAGTAGAGTTTCGTAATATCTCAGCGTAGACATGTTCAAAATTAAAAAATTGACCTTTATAAAATTGACAAGATGTACATTATTTATATAAATCAAGGTAATGCTGTGGGGCCTCTGATAGTTCAGTTGTTAGCGCGCTTTCCTACCGTCCCAGAGGCTGTGGGTTCGAATCCCACGAAAAACCATGGTCTCCTGCGCTACGTGGTAACACAATGGGCCAAAATTGCCCTAAGTGTGCCTTTCTAGGCAGCCACAGCAACCTAACTTACCTAAGGTAATGCTGTTGTTGTTAATACGATAGCTAGCAACATACAGAATAACATGCAAAAATGTCTGCTTTACACCTGTTAGGAAAACAAGATTTTGAGAAAAATACGCTTAAAATTTGAATAGAGCCCTTTCTAGCCGCCTTCGAAATGATCTAACTTGGGTATTAAAACTTTTACGTTAGACATTAGCGAACTTAACAAAGTGGGCTACTTTAAAGATATAACTCTAACAGAAAGTCTAAATTAGCTACATTCTATGTATTGGCTGTTTTAAAGTGCGCGGTTTTTTTTTAAAGAATAAATAAAACACATAATTTGCATTCATTTTCAAAAACTTTTTATTGGCAATTGAAGTATCAGTTAGACATTTATATGCGAAAAATAATATCTGCCAAATGGCCTCTTCTTGCAGCTCCACAGACGTCCCCTCGTTTGTTAAAATTTTCAATAACATTTTGACATAATTGAGGCTTTATCTCACCAATGACACGAATAATTTAATTTTTTAAAGCAGGAATCGATTATGGATTGTTTTTATAAACCTGACTTTTTACATAAATCCAAAGAAAATAGTCTAACGGTGTCAAATTACATGATCTTGGTGGCAAATTAACAGCGCCGTTTCTTGAGATTACACGTCCATGAAATTTTTCTCTCAATAAATCAATTGTTTCTTGTGCAAAGTGAGGTGTAGCCCCATCCTGTTGAAACCAAATATCCTCTAGATCAATATTCATTACATCTAGGCTACAAAAATTCGGTTATCATCCGACAATATAAATCACCATTGACAGTTACAACTTCACCAGTAGCATTTTCGAAGAAATAAGGTCCATTTACACCAACGACGCAATTCAAACACCCTATATATCCTAATTATAGGCACACTCGGAGAAAAATGGCATTGTGTACATCATATGAAATTAATGTAAATTAAAACAATCGATTTCTTATAGTGCAAAACGTTAGTCTATAACACTTAACATTTTAAATTAACATTACGACATCTTCAATTGAAAATTTGAATTAAATTTTATAATTTTCATTGTATGTATATTTAGTATTGATATATTTAGATCTATGATACATTGACAATATTCTATGTATTTTTACAATATCACATGCAAAATTATAGAGCGTAATACGCAAATTTACATTGAGTTAAAACGATAGTCTTATAGCTAAGGTCCCTGAATAAGCCTGATCTACATTGACAATTTTGATGGTTTTAAAATCAGTGACTTACATTTTAACATGCATCTTTTAAAATTAAATTCTAATACCACAAATGCAGTGAATTACTTAAAGATTAAAATTATAATGGAACATGGATTAATATTACAATTTTGTGATCCATACTATCGATTGGAGGACTAATTGAACAAATGATTTGTGGTAATTTATGGCATATAAAATTATATACTACAGGCTATTTATATTCTTATTATACAGAGTATCCCCTGTATATACATGGTACGTATTATAAAACTGTGTTACTTATTAGCCTTTATATATAGGAATTTTCTGATACCTGCTAGAATCTATGTATTATTCAAAATGTTTAAAAGTATATGGCTCTTTTTTGCCATATAAAATCATCCAGCCTTAATAATAAAATTAGACCTGTCTTTGTTTCTAAATTCTCTTTTGTTATTATGTAGTATTTTAGTAGTAGATTTATAAAGAGGTCTTTGTACATATTAAAATTATTTATTTTTATTTTGTATAGATTTCCATTTAAAAATACAACTTCTAATTGTTGTTGAATTACGAAAATTCTCTAAGATCACATTTCGTATTGGAAAATAGTGAACTTATATATGTATTTTGCCAAATATACAATAACTTTTCTCTCAGTGTATATTAACACTTGGGAAAGTATTTTCTGAAATTTCAAGTCCCATTACATACACTCGTATTTTTAATCTAATTTTAGTAATACATGTTTTTTGGCATATCTAACTGATGTATTTCGTAAGAATTGTAAAAACCGGTCCAGATTTATGGATCCAGCGTACCGCTCTAAAACATATTACCCATTATAATTTTTTATACTCTCAATGACGAGAGCGATATTGATTTCCTGAAAGTACCCATAAATCAAATAAAATAAAAACCGTATGCAAGCAGCAAATCATATTTCAACAGAACGCCAGTCTTAACCTGTCTTCCCGTAAATTTGCCATGGTTATGCTCTGTAATTAACTTAATGCAGTAGGTCTTCCAAGATGCAAGAGTTTATTGGGTTGGTTATCAACATGATAAATTGTCCCACCCACCAAAAACCCGAAGGCAAAGCCATCATCAACCAAACCTTCGACGTCTTAATTGGCACAACTCAAGTAAATTAAGTGCTCACATATTATGGGTGTAAGATAGACCACAGAGCGTAACAGGTAAAAATAGGATAAAATAAAAGGTGTAAAAAAATGATCGTGCATTGATTTTTCGATGAAGAAGCGGCGGTTGGTCCGCTCAAAGGAAGACGAAGAAAGCGGCTTAATTTGATCACTATGCGCGCGCGCAAACCGATAATAATTTTCAACTCACGACACCGCATAATGAAAAAATAAAAAAAATAAAAAATTGAAGAGGCGACCTCGATATTGATCCCAAAGTTGGGATCATTATTCACCGCGTTGCGGATATTTTGTGCCTCCTAAATCTCTGTGTCAGAGGTCTCTCTAGATGAAAGGATTAAGTCGTGAGCGCATGATTTCTACCTTTTTGTTCGGTTCGCGCAATCAAAGCGTCCGATTTTGCGCCATGATCCGTAAAATGCGGTCCCAAGACAAGTGCTCGATTATGGGCAATGTTTGCTCGCATGACTTTGTCTTTATCTGCAAAATTTTCACTTTATGGCTCTTATTAAATGTCTTGGGATGTTTTTTTTTTTTGTTGAAAATTTTAAAGATCACTGCTTTTTAAACCTGACAAGGCGCTCCCACACGCTGCGCTGCGCAAATTTACTATTGACCCCGCAGCCTGACAAAGTCGAAAGTTATGTTGACCGCCTTAAGCTTGGCGAACCGCTGTCGCATTTTGCGATAAGTCGCACAAGTTTTGTCTTTTAGACAATCGAGACAATCGGACGTCCCATTACAGTTGTAATTAGTTTTACGGTCGTCAACTGCACTCGTGCGGCGACTTTTGCGGGGGGAAGGTCGCGTCTCATTACGTTGGCCATTGAACGTATGCTAGCAATGGGCGTCAATTAGCAAAAGGTAGAGTGGGTGTGAAGCCTCCTCACTATTTCCTGATCAATTAATGATTACTGTTGACATGATACTGACAAGGCTAATCACTTGACGCCCCGAGTATCAGCGAGACCGTGTAATTAAGCCGGAGCACATCATTCTGGCAAAACACGGGAGGAAATGTTAAAAATGGAATTAATTACACAGCGACTGCTTCCCTGGCTAATTGTAGCATGCGGAAGCGCTAATTAAAATGCAAACCATATCGGTCGCACTAGACCACGATTTGTGCCAACACTCGGGATCAAGTGTGACTTTAGGGAAATGCTGTGCTCTTTCAAATGCACTTCGGAGCAGTGGGGTTCACCCTTCTCATACCAAATAAACTACAAAATTATGTGAGGGTTATTGATAAGAAATTGTCTATTTTACAATCCTCTATTTAATTTCACCTGTCCGGGTTTTGCAAGTTAATTTGAACTTGTTTCCGACTGTTTGATTTTGTTGAAATTTTATTTTTGCATAGATATGTAAATGCGATGCTAATGCAATGTTATAACACCGGTGAGCTGTCTATTGATGGAGTCAGAAGATTGTCACATATTTTAATACTTCGAAGACAATAAAAGATTGCCTTTTATAAAGACTCTTGCTTAATCATATTTTGTAGGCAATATTTTAGCTATGCTGCATCAAAAGCATGCAAATTATTTTAAAATACGGAAATGAAGCTGCATTGTGTAAGAGTTTTGATTTAAATCTTAAATTGATACTATTGAAATATTTTACTGTGGGTTATCTACAATAATAACGTCTGTGTCTGTATATAGCAAATATTTACCAAAAACTGATTGGGTATAATGTAGAAAGGCTAACAGAATACAAAAAGATAATTTTTATCTATCTTTCTGCCTGTTTGAACAATTGACTTAATACTAACTAGACCCAATTACTGAATTTTACGTGCATAGTGCGAAGCCAGGTTAATCAGCTATTTAGTTAGTTAGTTAATTAGGTACATATTTATTCTTATTAATATTTTTATACATATAATAACAGTTTTTGGACGTCACACATGCCTAAGAAGCTATACCATCTAGGACAAAGACAACCGGCAGAAAGACCGGTTACTATAGCAAAAGAATTCTAGGAACCAATTGTCTAGCCAAAGAGCCTTAGAAAAAGATTTTGAGATATGCTAGTGTTATGTAAGTTAATTCATACAAATAAAGCAAAATCGTTAAAAAAAAATATAATAACAGTTTTTGGAGGATATTTAGACTTGCCAAGAAATCATAAAGTTAAAACTTTAAAAGGAACAGATATTCTAAACACCACGTTATAATTTTAGTTTAAAAATTTAGTAGAGTAAGAATAAAATTGATCAGGTCTTGCAAATTTTTAGAGCGGTAAATTTTAGGTTTGAAGGCGAGGTTTCGACACTTAGTATTATTTTAAGCAAATTTGGTATTCTGTTTCTATAAATTGGGTGAAAGTTTTACAGTCGTCTCTTGGACTATACGTTTTAAATGTTCAGTCATACAGAGAAATTTTCAATACTAGGGAATATGTAAAAGCCTTTGGAGTATGGTCAAAATTCAATATAATGAAAAGCATTAATTAGACCAACGAACGAGTTCTCATCAACCAGTGTAGTTCACATTAAAATGAAATTACTCCTTCGAGCTGAACTGCTGTTAAACTATGTTAACAAAGTAAGTAACATAAAATAGAAATATATGTGCATAGTTACAATGTGGTCTAGAGACCCCAAATTGCATACGCCAAAGAGAAAGGAAACTCTGAACTTGCATAAAGTTGCCACATTTGCCGGAGGGTTAGGTCGAAATATTCGGAAGGAAAACTGCTTAATGCATTTAGCCCTGACCGCACAGTGGCCAAATAACGTAAATTTTCTAGTTGACCGAAACGAAGAAAGTTTTATCCAAATTCGACACATGACAAAATCCCCTGAATAGGACACCTCATGGATTGGGGGTCAATCGATTTGTGCTTTTGCCGAGTTCCGAGATATGCCTGCGGGAACGATTGCGCCTCCGTTGTATCTGCACAAGCCTCCGCATTAATTTCAGAGCCTTTCCATCCCCCCATTCGATTCTAGGAACCGGGCATCTGACCAGATGTCCCCAATATTCTCCAGGGATCTGAGTTCAACTTGAACTTTTCGAGAGTGACACAGCACAGAATGGAGGCTTTGTCTTTGTGGTTTGGGACTGTTGAATTTGGGACATGCATACCTGCAAGGAGCACCTTTGACGACTCAACCTGAAGAACCCTATCACTATCATCGGAAGCGTACTTTTGACTAGTTGAGCGTGATATACGCGTTAGATTAAATTTTATCAATTTCGGAACGTGTATGCTTCTGATAGCTGTTAACTGAGGATGAAGCCAGATTGCCGCTGGTAAGCTGTTTGCTAAAGGTTTTCGGCGAGTCGCTTCACAATATTGGAATAATCTTTTGCTTGAGTTTCATTTTTCGTGCTGAACACGATCGTAATCCCCAAACTAAACAGATTTCACCTTCGACTAGATGCCGACCAGCTATTACGTGGAGCAGATGAGAAATCGATTGGCGAACATACACGACCCAGTTGGAGCGATGGAAATTCACGGATCCCTCCCAGGGGGGTAATGTATGATTATCTTATGCTAGAATTTCCTGACGTCTTCTGAAAAATACACGCCAAGCCCCACATCAGAGCATATTCAGAACTTGTGTGCACCATATGACGAGAATGCGGCACCAGTCAAGAAAAGGATAAGCCTCTCAGCATACAAGAGGCGGCCGTACAAGCGGAAATCTTTTCGCTTTTTATGCTCCATCTTGACTTCCTCCCAGACGTCATCTCTTAAGTAAACATGATTTATAAACGTCCG
Organism: Philonicus albiceps; assembly: GCA_963969385.1. NCBI lineage: Eukaryota > Metazoa > Arthropoda > Insecta > Diptera > Asilidae > Philonicus > Philonicus albiceps. Next base: position 73,139,542 of record OZ017772.1, on the reverse strand, counting down.
TTCCTTTAGCTCGCTGAAGTACTCCTCCTCCCTTCATCCAAATTCTAGAAAGAGGCCTGCACCTCTGTCCAAGATAATGAAGTTATTTTTATTTTTTATTTTTTATCTCCTGAATATCTTATGAGTGGTCATCGATCAACCTATTTGGTTGGGGAGGGGGGTAAAAAAAAATGTTCTATTGTCCCTTTGGTCGACAGGAATGCCAGCATCTAAACAGGGATGCGATTTCCGAAAGTCATTTGCATTCCAGATGGATTTGCGATGGCCAAGTTTAAGAAGTCGAAACTTTTGGACGAGATAAGGAATAGGCCCGGAATTTGATATAAAAGGATGACTTTGATAAATATGTAGGGGCTGAGGGGTGGTGTTTGTTTGTTGTATTTTCAGAAATTTATTGAAGAGACTTTTGTCCGATTAGTTTTATGATTGGACGTTCAGAACAGATATATATGGAAATATGAAAGCTCTATAGATCAAAATATGTACGTAAAACTATACTTTTAAACTAGCAAAGTTTGTACTTTGTAACTTTTCTGATATCACAAACAGATCTAATGATTTCGATGGAACATACGAAATTAGAAACGCCTATTTTCGAGAAGTTCATTTAAATACGACCCATTTCTAGAGAAATTTGTTATTATTCACTAAATTACAACTAAACAAACTTAGGCTGCAGGCCATAGAATAGTGATGATGAAAAGTACTTGAATTAAACTTATCAAGTTTTAACCCTTAGAAGACTGATAGTTGTCTATCGGACACATTTCATATTTTAAATTTACGCAAAATTCTTGTTTAAGAACATTTCAGTCCGAATAAACTGGCTCCTTATAAAAAATAAATAGTTTTATTATACCACTATTGGTTCAATAGTAATGTAGAGTAGTAGTAGAGTTAATTTGAATAACCACATCTACGGGAAATCCACATGGTGATGTGAGTTTTCAGAATAATGCTCTCCAGGAAACTATTTGTTAATGCTTCAATTTCATTAACATATTCTATAAAATGTATTGTTTTTTGCCTTAAAATAGTATCTATTTAGTGTAATTTTATCAAAACGATGAATATCTGATCAAATTTCTTCGTTATAAATTCACTAAATGATTAAAATTTAAAGAAAAACAGTTTTTGAGGTGTCTTAGTCTAGAACTTTAAATAACGAATATTTTGAAACCAAGCGCTATCTTTGGAAAATATTTAGCTCCATTGAATTCAGCATACCTACTTGAATTAGAGTTATCAGATAGATATTTTATATTGTATTTTTTCCTTTACTTGTGCTTTGAGACCTTGCTTCAGGCCAAATTTCATGATACAAGTCAACAGCAAGTACCCTATACTCGTAGGTTTTGATTTATTTGCGTTTCAAAATATGCGGCATAAATGGCCGTATTTTTTGATAGCGTTAATATAGAAGCTTAATTTTTTTACAATTCCAACGTACCGTAGACCCAAGTATTTCATATTAATTTCAACTTGATATCCTGAGAAAAATAGATAGACAGAGAGACAGATAGACGGACAACGAAATGATCCTACAAAGGCTGAGGGAACCCTAAAAGGTACATAGTTTCCGATTATAATGCCCGTAATGCTAATAACTGATGATTTACTATATTTACTTTGCTATGATTTAATGAAGTTTCTGTGTTTTTAAATAAAATAAATTAAATTTTTGGAATCGGAGAAATAGGACATTTTGTAAACCAAGTTGAATCGTAATTTTGACTCCGTCGTAGGACCTCGATGTACAAAAGTAATGAGTTGTTTTCATATACTCGTAAAAAGTATCCAACTGAGAACTACTACTCGTTTTTTAGGAGTTAGTTATTCTACTAGCCTTTGAATTAGTTTTCTTTCCCACTAGGTTATTTAGGTTTCCGTTAAGTTTGAACTAGGTTCAAATTAACTTTATGAAAGATTTGACTTATTATAAGCCAGATTTTAGTAAGGTACTTAAGTTTAACCCTGAATTAAACTTAGTTTAAGCCAAAATTTAGTAAGAGAAATTTTTTTCTGAATGGGATATTTTAAATCATGAGAATACCAAAGAATACCCATCCATAATAAGCTTAAGTTTGAGTAATTTTCCGTTCGGAGAGCATCGAGGCACGAAATCAAATTTTCTGCTTAATAAACGCTCAAACAAACGAAAATTGTTTGGTTAAAAAAGCAGTTAAGGCAGAAGGCATATGGCCTCCTTATTTTTTCTAGTTGAGTAACCAGCTGACTATTTTGCCCTCAAAAACACACAAAGTATTGCTGAAACCCTCCCGGACCAGATACACTGCAATTAGGTGAATTCGAGAGAAAAAAAAAAAAGAACCGAAATCTTTTCCACGAAAGGTAATTGAACTTAGCCACGAGGGAATTGCCCCACCAAACGGAGGGCAAAATCCAGCGCAAGTTCTTCTGGCAGGATGGTGTATTAACTGAAACAGAATTTTCAGATTTTCCAGCAAATTATGCTCTCGGATAACTACCCACTTGTAATCGACTCTGAGGTTTCCCTTATCCCGGTACTTTGCTGGGCTTTTATAAAAGGGAAAAAGTCAATATATAAAAAATACAAGCATTGGAAAATTTCGGGAAATTATTGTTCTTTCGAATTTTAGGTTATTACCTCAAAATCGGAAAAAAATTATAAGATTGAAATGCGGCTTGCCTTGTTGATCACAAAAATTTATGTTTTACGATAGACCGCAAATCCGCATTTTCATGCGTTCTGCAGTGAAAATGTAAAGATTCCTTCTGTAGTAACACCAACATTTGGTCCACCTTCTTCAAGTTTCCCCCTTTTTACAACATTTCGTTCATAATAAATTTTTACGACATTTCTTTATTCCCTTTGCAATCCACTCACTTACGCCCCAAGGACTTGAGGCAATTTCTCCACTTGTTTTCTTTAACAGGAAAATTTCAATGGAGAACCTCCTAAAATTTAGCGCATTTTTCTTCAATGTCATCTGAAGAAATATGCTTATGCTGGAGATCTATGTTCTGGGCGTGTTTGTTTCTGTATGAGCCTAAAATTAAACGAATCGGAAATTTTCTAATAAAGTAAAATAACATTGCGGTCGTGGGGATCGTTTAAATGGGAAGGAAATGGTTCAAACGAACACGTGAGCACAATCTGAGTTCAACGCACCGAAGTTTTAACCTGAAAGTTGACTCTGGAAGGTCGTAGATGGGACTATATCGTTTTGAAATACGCTGAGATTTATTCATGGGATATAGCTTTTGTTTAAGTAGAAAACAAATCGAAGCCTTAATGGGTAACGATTTAAATAACATTTTGCGTTAAGCCATCGAATGAAATCTAACGATTTGACGATTGTTGAAGATTCTCACAAAAACTGATAACCAGGGTAAATTTTTTCTTTTATATTTACTGCAGGTTATCAACTCTTAACGAATAAACTATCACATGGAAATTATAATAGAATACTATACATATATAAATAAATAGCTTTCTTTACCCCTTTTTAAAACGTGCACCTAAAAGTGTACCAAAAATTAAATTGTGATTTGTTTTGTTCGCACTAGACACAGTTTTCTTATAAAATTTATTTATGAAATATTTTTTATTTGTTCGTTTTGCCTTCCAAATATTTAAAACATCTTATAATTTACGAATATATTTTAGTTTTCACGAAAATTACAATTTAAATAGCCATCATAACTACTCTCTACCCCCGACGAGTATCGTCGTCATATTAAAAAATATTGCAGTTTATATACGACGAGTAAACTCGTCAAAATTAGTTAACTGGTTAAAAGTAATATTGATAATTTTTATTAATGTGTGGTAGGTACATAGCAGCAATAATAAAGGGTGATATTTTTGCTGTTTGGCTTTACAGCACTCTGTTTTTGATAGATCACGCGAAATTTGTGTGTCAAAGTAAAAGTTGTTCAGTTTACATTGCTATTTAATTGCTGCTGTAGCCGCTAATGTTGGTGAATATCGTGATGTGTCCATTCGTTGCTATTTGCAGCAACTGGGATTGTGTTATTCCACTACGTGGAAGATTATAATGTATAAAATCTCCATATGTGTTTTCGGTTAATGGGCATTGAACAAGCTGAATGAAGATTCGCTTTTTTTTACCAAAGTATTGTTTTCAGCAATGAAACACATTTCTGGTTGAACGGATACGTTAATAAGCAAAATTGCTGTATTTGATTCAATGAGTAGCCACAGTCAATACATCCTGCAAAATGCACTGTTTGGTATGGTTTATGAGCTGGTGGAATCATTGGTCCGTACTTTTTTAAAGATGACGATAAGAACAATGTTACCGTCAATGGTGCTCGCTATAGTACAATTATTTTCAAAATTTTTATTACAAAATACACGAGCTGAATCTGGTTGACATGTGGTTTCAGTAAGACGGTGTCACATGCCACACAGCAAACGAACGATAAACTTATTGCAAAATGAATTTAGTGCGCAATTCATCTCTTGTTTTGGACCATTGAATTTGCCATCGTACGATTTTACATTGTTAGTCTGCTTTTTGATGGGGATATGTTAAATCTCTTCTCTATGGCGATAAATCAGCATCGATTTAAGCACTAGAAGACAACATCACATGTGTTATTGGTGAGATACCAGCGGCTAAGCTCGAAAAAACCACTCAAAATTGAAACTCTCGTATGCACCACCTGAAACGTAGTCGTGGCCAAAATTTACATGAAATAATCTTTAAAAAGTAAATGGTAAAGATTGATTTTTAATCTCAAATAAAAATTGCATACCTTTTTCCAATTTTTCCGTATTTGGTGTTGAAAATTAAAAACCAAACGCTTAAAAAATTACACTTTACCACTCTAGAATTTTGAAAAAAAATGCATTCTTGCTCTTGGCTAAGACAATAGCTGAGATAAAAAAATAAGGTGCTATAGGTTTTATATGTGGGACTAATTTTATCATAAATATGACATGGAACGTTACATGCATTTATTCAAAATAAAAAAGTTAATGCAGTGTTTTATTTTTTATTAAATCTAATTTAAAAGTATTAAACAAGTAAAGGTAAATATCCGATTAAAAAGGAGCAACATTATTTTATTCGTGCTAAGGTAAAAAGTTGTCTGTACGAAACATTTCCAACTTTTAGACATAATTGGTACCATGATTTTTCATCAGGTACCTTTGAGAAAATGTTTAGAATCGTTACGACAAAACTTTACTCGTTTGGTAATTGCCTGGAGGTGGCATACTTTGTTATTATAAACAGATTTGTTCTATTATTCCTACTCAGGCACATTTAATTAAATCATTTCAATAACATCAAACCTATAGCATACTTTGTCGCCTCGTCATTGTTGTAACTAGAGCTTAAAGGTACTAATCAGTATATTGTTTCTCATTAACAATTTCCGCGAAGTTTACCCAAGGCTGAGGTCGTATCCTCCCCTTACCCCATTTATTTAGATGTCACAGTGAAAAGAATCCTTAAGAAAATACGAACTTTGCTAGGCGTTCAAAACAATTTTAAGGAAATTTACGAAATACTCTGTAAGGGAAATTCCACCATGGTTTTAATTACCAAAATATACGTATGTATGAAAGTATTTCGCTGAAAGCTCTTCAAAATTTAAATACGATCCGTTTCGTGTTCTACAAAACAGGGGTTTTTTGGGTAAGCTGCCTTTAACATGCTACCTTGGGGGGTTTTTTGTAATGTTACTGGCAAAATCTTATTATTTTCTCTTTTTTTGGAGCGCTTTAATGAGAATTGCACGAGACTGCAACTTTTGGGATGGAATCTTTTGCGCATAAATAACATTTAGTGGTATGAAGTTATTTTGTCGTTCTCAACAAAGTTGTATATGCTGGTTATTAGTGAAGTGTTGGCGAACCTTAATTTATTTATTGTATATTCTAACTAAATTCATTTATTTAGGATATGTGCCTAGAGGGTTCATAAAATATTTTACTCGTTGCAATAAAGCTGAATATCTAAACGTAACCATATGCGCTGTAACACATTTCCAAGAGTTTTTTTCTATAAGATTAAAGTTCATTATCAAAACTATAGTAGCATTTTTAGTTTAGAACTTTTAGAATATTACATACATACAAATTTGTTTTAATCACTGCTATCATTTCTTTAATTTCGGGGCTATTTGTCCAACACATTTGTAATATTTTGCTTTAAGATCGTTAGCATAGGATTTAGGAAAGGAATTTATTTGAATAGACTCCAAACATTTTGCAATTGCATTGCAATTAAATCTGATCATTCTGAAAGTATTCTTTTTGGCTCGGCCATCTATCTATACTCATCCGTGTCACCTCTGGTGTAGGGTAATCATCTGGGCTCTTTGTTATTTATTTTATTTATTAACGACTTATATGATGAAATATTGAACTCAGAAGTTTTTATATATACTGGACGACGTCAAAATTTTCAGGGAGATAACCTACCTCGACGACTGTAGCTTGCTAATCGTCTGGATCCTCCACCCTATCAGGATTGACTTAATTTGTTGAACTTGCAGACTTTGGGGCACCGACGTGAGATTTTTTGTACTTCATTAATGCATCGTTTGATGATTGGTGAAATTTATTACCCTGAGCTGTTCTCTTCTTTCAACATCAGCACTAAGCCTTTCAATCGCCGAATAATAAATATTTTGTTGAATCGAACTTATCGAACTAACTATTCTACGTCTGGTCCTATTAATTCTTTAATTACTTGTTACAATAAAAACTTTTGCTCGTTTGACTTTAATTTGAATAAATCGCAAATTATGAATAGCTTTAAGAATCGCTAATGAATTTTCGTATTTTTCTTTTATTTAGTGTTTAGTTTCATAATTGTGTCTTATAAATTTATAGTCAAGGCAATGGTCTATTTGCTTAATAAAATAAATAAATCGGCAGAATTACCTACTCAAGGAAGAACTGTAATATTATGGGTGCTAAAAATGTTTTTTATTGGCCGGGCAGTGTGGCAGAGTGCACTATCCTGCAAAAAGATGTTAGAAAGGTCATAAGATTTTAAGTATTTAAAAAGCGGTATTAGAATGTCCTCAATGACCAATCTGTACTCTGTACCTCTGGTTCACAGAGGTTCAGATTCTTCGGCCGTAAGACTATATCATGCTGCCTACTTTTCAGATTTATTAACTTATGGGTGAATATTACAATCTTTTACCTACCTTTTTACCAAGTCGTCTTATATTTATTTTATATTTAAATGTACTTCTGTCTATCTATTTTAATTGAATTGTGAGAAAAAAAAAACATGATTTGTGTGATTTTGCTATTCACCTGTGTACCTATTCTTGGTTTTAAGATTAAGAATCGCCTCATGTCTGATAATAATTGCTAAAAACAAGTTGTTTTCAGAGTACGTGCGAATTTTGGAATCTCTGAAACCTGCTCATTTTCAAATATTGCGAAACTTTAGGTTAAAAGATATTGTTGTTTTGGCAGTAGTGCTTCATCCTGCCACTTGATCAATAAATAAGTGGAAGAATGGGAAATTACACCGCTTAGATGTATGTAACGCAAAAATCTACCTCTATATTCCGGCATTTTCCCAAAATTACGATTGTCTGGCGATGCCGCAGGCATTGTTGCCCTTTCCGTAAAATTTATCTAATCCAAACTTCATAACAATTTCTCGTTTAACATCAAATTACGTTATCAATGCCGAGGACCCAAGGAGGAATGTGTGGAGCAATTGCTTCCCAAGTATGCAAATTAATCCTCATAGTACGGCCTTGGGGTTCTGGATGTAAGCGTTCCTGTTCGTCATTAACCCCGGGGCGAGTAACTCTATCGCCCCCACATATGGAGTACAGAGTACTCTTTGGCATGCTCAGCTCATAGTTCCGAGAACCTCATTTTCCAGCCATTTTCTACTTCCGCGACCCATTTAGCCGAACCTATCGACTTCCGCTCCTAATCCACCCTCGCACACAGTGGTACATCCGACAATCTGAGATATGACGACGTAGCGTTACGCCCTGCTGGGGGCTTAAATTAATTGAGATGTGTTTAACTCAGGTAAGCTCAGAGGTGCAATTGAAATTTTCGTAAAGCGCCATGCGAAAAAATCATACTTTCGCGTTGTTTTTGCTATGTGGGCGGGAGCATAATTGTGCCGAAGGTTCCATCGAGCACCGGTGGATTGCTGCAGGCATCGCGTTCATTAAGTTTAGGCCTTCGTTCGAAATAATTGAGATTTTCTGCTGCGGAGGTATTTTTGAAGGACCTCTGCTACAATGAAATTTTCTGGCTGATACGCGGCAATGTTGCGCGGCTCGAGAATGTGAGCAATTCTGGCAAAAGGTAGAAACGAGAAGCGACTCCAATTCGCCGTGTCACCGTGATTCCCTCTCGAGTCCTGAATTCTCGGGAAGTGGATACATATCAAGGGATCTGTTGAAAAGATGCGCTCGACTACCATGGTGGAATTCTCGGAATTTATGTTATTACTTCAGGGAAGAGAATCTCACCTGGATGTTCCCATTTACCAACTTCCGAGAGAGCAAAACCTGATTTAATGTTCGCCGAAAGCAATGAATCCTTCAGAATTTTCATTTTTCTTATTTCATTCACTCACTTGGTATTCATTCAACTTTGAAAAGAAATCGCGGAAAATGTTTTCTTTTAGATGACTTCAAACTTTGACTTCTGCTTTAATAATATTAATTCATTTTGTACAATCCTCAATTCAAAAGAGTTTAATAAAATGCGATGAAATCGACTTACATTAAAATAAATACATACCTATAATAATCTTTTGTACTTTTAAACTGCTAGCATGGATCAGTACAAAATAAGAAAGGTTTAAATCGTCTATTACAGAAACTAATCTAGGGTTAAACAACCCCTTAATCTCCATTTCCTATATAAAGCTGAGCTTTAATTCACAAAAACAATAACAAGAATGAGAAGTGCTGTACTAGTTATGATCAGTTAGGACTGAAGTCTAACATTTTCCTTTCAAAATCGAAGATCAATTTCATTAAACTATAAAATAGTGCTGAATATTTGCAATTTCTATGAGTAAAGTAGGTAGATATAAATATTTCCAATTTGTCAAAATACAGGCATAGAGTGGGCTAGATCTATAAACCAATGCAGCAGTGCTACACTTAGAAAAGTGTGAGCATAATATTCTAAGTTTCGTTTTGGATTACAATGAATTTTAATAGATTTCGGTATTAAATTTGACTCTTTTAAAAGGCTTACACTAATTTTACTTCACATAGGATTCATATGTAATAGATTAAGACGTAAATTTATTATTTAAGTACTTTATCAAAATATTAAAATTGTTTTTAACTCTTTTCTGTTTTCAGTATGTCTATTTCTTAACCATAGTAAGGTTTAAGCCTGTAATTTACCCTAGACGTTACGTGCTCTTGGCTTAGTCTGAGGTTATCTTGCTTAAAATTTGTTTTTCATACTTACAATTTTAAAGTAAGTCATAAGTAGAATTCGTTGTGTCGATCCTTTCGGGTGTTTGGGACAACTAGCCACCAACTAGTTTCGATCTCGTCAGAAACACTCCGATTATCCATTTTTCAAAATTGCTTTGTACTTTTGTTTGAATTTTATCAAATATTACAAATTTCAAGTGTTATGAGTTTTGAATAAGGGCAATCAAGAGTTTAAAATGAAATAGTAGGAAATAGATTTTGATTAGTTGATATATTTTCTTATTTGTTCATATTTGTTGTTAATATTTCCTTTGTAAGTTTTATTGTACTCGATATCTTTCTTAAGCAAACATAGGGCAAAGAGAATAAATCTCGATCGAACAGGCTTTTCCGCACTTTTCATTAGCTATTTTCCCAGTTAAATCTTTGCCACTTAAATTGCCTGTGCCTTAATCAATAGAGAAAGGTCTAATTAAATTTGAGGCTCACGATCTGAGTGTATACCTCTCTGAGATAGGGTAAATGTTGACATATTGGTCAGTGTGCAGGTCCACCACCCCACGGATAGTTCCATGCAATTGGAAGGCCCATGCAATTACCGGAATGTGTGCATGCGAGTGTGCAAATATTGATGAACTGATATAAATTTATTTGCTGAAATCCAGCGATAATCTTGTACATCATTCGATTTCCTTTAGGGTGCATCAGTTGCTCCGTATCCAATTCCATTATATTGTACAACACAATTTTCTCAGAGACATTTTCTCAATTACTAAACATCATCATGGTCCTCATCATCGGGACGATGCTGAAAGTTACTTACTCATCCCGTCTTGGTTTATATCGTTCATGTTACTGTCATCCGGCTTCAGTTTCACAACTTCTTGCACCATTCGAAAGGAGCCATTCGTCTTATTTAAAGTTTTCTGTTGACTCAAAATAGGTAGCTATGATGCAACCGTAAGTTCAACAGGATTGTAGAAAACAAAGTTGTTGCAATATCTCAAAGTGGCTCTGCTAGAAATGTTGCACTGTGCGCCAACTCAGCAATTGCTCTGTGACGGATTTTCCTATTTTGAGAAAATTGTATTTATCGTGTTCCAGTGGATTGCCCACAGTTCCTGAATTCCTTTTAATTTCATTCCTAAAATTACTTCTATCTGGTTGAGGTTTGGGGAATTACAAATGACGGTGACTCATTTTGCTGAGATGTCCATTTCTAAATGATATCTGTAGCTTGGCTGTGGTTAAATTAATTTGTAAATTTGGAAATATACTCCTCAAACCTTAAAAGCAAAGAGGCAAACCTTAATGAGATAAAATTTAATTATTTCGAAAACTTTTATTGAAATTAAATTCAAAATATAATTAATTGTTTTTAGGGTTCTGTACCTCAAAAAAGGAAAAAAAGGAACCCTTATATTGTATTTAGTATCACTTCGTTGTTCGTCTGACTGTGTGTCAAGAACCTTTTTCTCAAGAACGCATGGAGGTATCAAGTTGAAACTTAGGTCTGTGATTACTTCGAGCTGTTAAAAAATCAACCTTCTAAATGAACGTAATCAAAAAATACGACTATTTATGCCGCATATTGTGACAGTCACAAATATATCAAAACCTATGGGGCACTTCCTGTTGTCCTAGAATCGCGATATTTGGTAACCAGCAAGGTCTTGTTAACTAGGTAGGGTAAAGCACGGAACCCTCAAGACGTCAGTTATACTCGCACTTGTCCGTCTTTTATGTAAAAGCAAAAACAAAATCGAAAAATTTTATGATGATGGCTCTAAATTCTTAAGATTTTTGAATGAAACCACTCCAGGGGAATATCATGATTTAATAAATGAAGATATAGTCGAGGAACCGTGCTTTTCTGGATTCAAAAAAAAAAAATTTGTTAGAAACCAGATTAAATGGATTTTTAATAGAAATCGTTATGGGTATCGTTCCAGCCAGCCATCAATCGGTTTTAGAGAAACATTTACAAATTGGTAAACATTCTTTGCGAAAGATTGTAAGTTTCGTGTTTTTTCTGAGTACTACTCTTGTTTAATAATAAAACGAACATTTTAAAATAAAACAATAAGGTAGGACCGGTAGCTAAAAGGGCATTGTATTGTATGTTGTTCAGACAAATCGTTTGAATACTTTTTATATTTATCCCGAAAACTAGTCGAAAATTTATTGTTTCGAGAATCGCTCTTTTAAAATTTAAGCGAGAACTCATAAGGGACAGTAAGACTCCGCATCTATTTAAAAAAAATACTATTTAAAAATTTATTAACATAACAATTTTAAAACCAGCTGAGTCAAAAAAGGAAAATAATACAAAATCAATTTTAATCGAATCTTATTTGCCTAAGGTATAACAAAACCGGAAGATTACAAATTACGAATTGCGCAATCTTCCCTAATTAACTGCTAAAGTACAATTATTAAAGGCATCTGAGATTTGCAATGCGATTAAATTACAGCAAGGCAAAAAGCACGGTGCGTCGAGATAATTATGAAAATTGCTCAGATCCAGGCGAAGCTTCTGGCAGGACAACATTCCACTTGGGACGTAAAATCGATTCATCACGTAATTTTTTATTTCCCCCTACCCCCCGTTGGTACATCTCTACACGAATCAAATTGCATTAGGCATGCTCTTCAATCCCAGATGCCAGCCGAGCACCTGGATTAATTAAGTTCGCCGTAATTTCGCAGTAAGTGCCTCCGGAGCGAGCAATTATCATCGTGCCGGGATTTAATTAGTTTTATTCCATTTTTATGAACAATTGCCCCGTAAAAGTCTCGTGCAGCTAATGCGGCAGACGAGGCTGGCCGCATAGGACCAGCCCATCATTGTAAAAGCCACGTTAATGCGCTGTCGCACACGACTCTTTTGATGTTGGCGGCCGCGAGATGCCACGAAACGTAGAATTATAATTACTCAATTAGCCGGGCGTCAAAATCGTAATTATCCACGCGCCTGCCCCCCCTCACCTATCTGTCGGAGCAGAACTGGTGGTATCGTGCGATCGGAATTTAATATTTTGCACCCAGCACTGGTGCTCATTCAGAAATTGTAAAAATCACTTAAAGCGGCCACTTACCTGTTCGTTAGGCTTCTTTGGGGCCCTGGTGGGGTATAACAGGCACCATCGGTACGACAGTGTTTCGGTGCACCGTGAGCTCACTCCCCTGCATACAAAAAGGGGTATTAACGTGTTCATTTCTGCAGATTTATTTCGATCATTGGACAGATGTTGATTTATTAGTCCGGCTCTGTCGTCACAATGGCGTGAAAATTAACATTCACCTGAGCATCTCACTCGGATCGGGCTGATTGACAGGATTGATGCAGCCTGCCCTGGCTGTCGTGAATTATTCATAATGGGAGGCTCCGATGTCGATGTCTTGTACCTCTCATAGGATTTAACATTCCTCGTTTTGCTCGGACATTAATATAATAATTGAATTGTGGTGATAAATGTACCCATAAAACGCTGCAGCTAACCGCTAAAGGGTCCTTAAGGGTAGCCCTGGTCTATTAGATTTGGACTGAAAATAAAAGATCTTCTCAGATGTGTTAAAGAGTTAGGCGAGGCTAACGCAGCATAGACAGCTGACAACAGTAGAGCTTTTCCCTACCTTGATGTCATTTTTCAATTAGATTAGAATCTGAAATACACAGCTCGATTTACCATAGAGTGGTTAGTAAAACAGGGTTTTCACCGTTTAGACTAGTCGCGCAGTTTCTTGAACTCAACCCCGAATCGAATATTTAAGGGTTGAGGTCAAGAGAAGAAATTGAGTCCTTAAACGACCTTTAGAGCCCCGTTTTCGAGTTATCCAATTCTAGCGTTACAGAGTTTACACCAATAATAGACTGTGGTCCCAGAGGTGAGGAATTTGCGCCCTACTTCGCCAAAGCGTCTGAAGTCTCGTTTCTTTAAATTCCCTGGTGACCATGGACCCATATAAGAATAACGTGGTTATGCTCTACTGCACAATCATTGAATTAGTGATGGGGTTAAGTGGTCAGAGCAGCCTTACTGTCGCTGCATATACCAATCCCCTTGCTATTTTCTTACTTAGTAAGGATTGAAAACTAAATATTAATTTAATATTATATGCTCATCAAGTCTAAACAGCACCGAATTCCTTTTATTTCCATACACACATTCGATAGTTGGACTAAGAATTAAGTAAAAATTTTTATAAAACCATTTTACCAATGAGTTGAAATGGTCATTATAATTCCTGGATATGGTCGAAACTGGTTTACAATAGCTGTGTAACTAGTTCTGTGTGAATTAAAGTTTATATTCTAAATTAATGATGATAAATTTAATATAAATTCATATTAATTATTTTATAAAATAACAACGAATGGACTAAATTCATTTTATACTTTGCTCAACATTTGTAAATTTTAACAGATTATTCTGCTAATGCCAAATATGACCATTATCACTTTAACCACATATACTATTTGCGCTCAGTATGGAATTGACCTAAATATCGCTTGGTTTAAAATTGTTATATTATATGGAAATATCGGAATATACATACAATAGAAAATTTAAAGTTATAATGAATACACACGACTTTCTTGTTAGCTCATGAAAGATAAATTTGTCCGAAAAAGCTTAATACAAAACCTTAGAGAAGAACAGCATTGTTTGAGTCACGCAGGTGAACATTCATTTCAATATTTGAGTACTGTGTGCATTGTGCTTAAGCTCTATTGAAAAATTAACTGCTTTTAGTAGGAATGCTACTGCATGAATTGTTGAGAGAGTTAATTTTGATAAAATCTAAAAAAAAAAACAAAGGAGGGATGTGAACTTAAAGATGATAGTTATCTATTCACAAAATTTTATTTTCTCTTCGCAATGAAGGTGAGTAGGTCCTAAAATGACGGCTACACATTTAAAAGTATCACTTAACAGCAAATATCACAAAGTTCCATCAACTTTCGCATTACATAACACACAGCTGGTGAAAACTTGTCTCGTCCAGCCCCATGCAAGTCCCTTCGTGGTCCTTCTTCAGCTCTTTTAAGGGATTAAAGCATAAATCCAGCAAAGATGACCGTGGTCCATACTCCCCAAAAGCGCAGAAAATAAACAAAATACTTGAAGCACTCTACAGCAGGATTGCGGGATCGCTTAAATCAAGTAGAAACAGGCAACGGGGCAATTTCGCGACTCCACGGAGTGCAAAAACGAGTGATAATTGCACTTGCTCCCGATGCGTGATGCTTCTGTGGTTGCGGCTAAATCTAAAATATATAAAAGCAAGATTCTGGGTCGTCCTAAGTCCGGAATTAGGCGAAGGTGAATTCCTTGGCCTTGATCTTTCCGGTGATCTTGTTGAAGTTATCGTCCAGGGCTGAGACTGGTCGGTAGGACCGCTGCTTGGACCGTTCGTGGAGGTAGAGGGCCACGAAGATCACCAGGACGATGGAAAGAGCCACAATGATCCCGTACAGAATGCAATTCTGTTTCGAGGGTGTGACCACTTCGATGATTTCGGTACGGACAGATGAGACCGTGTTGGAGGCTTCTGTTTCATGGCAAGGTGGTTTTTCAGTTGGCTCCAATGGGGGCTCCACCGTTGCATCATTCTCTCGGATCACGCAAACCGGGCAGCATTCGTTTTCGGGCTTCACCTTGTGAGCACACTCCAGGGGCCGACAGAAGCTCGTCTGGCAATTCTTTTCGCCGCGCTGACACTCGCACTGAGTGCACTCATCCTCTTTCCAGGTTTGCCCATTTTTGAAGACAGTGAAATTTTGGGACAGACAGTTTGAGGGCGGTGGTCGCACCTCGTCGCAGGACTGGTGGCAGATCTTCTGACCGGCCATGCACTTACAGCGCTGGCAGTCCACTAGCCAGTGAGCGGTCGGGTGGTCCATATTAGCGCAGTTCGGCTCGAGGACACAGTCGTACGTGCCACAGCACCGGCCCGGGACTTCGGAGCCCGGTTGGGTCTCAATTAGGACCAGGGATGCATTGTGGCAGGATGGAATGTGACACTCCCGGCAGGAGCATTTTTTTGTCAGGCAACAGTTGACCATCACCTCCTCCACAATCCCGCCGTGCTCCTCGTCTGCGCTGATAGCCGTAAATTCCTGGAATTCGTGAGCGTAACTATCCTCCGGACACTGAATCTCCGACATCTGGGGGCATTTCACATGCGTGCAGTTTTGATCTTCTGGAAAATTCAAATAATAAACGGATTTAGAACGTTTTTACTTAACTATACAAAATTAAAATTACATTTCATGCAATTCGATTTGATTACGATTAAAACTAGCAAAACTAGCAAAACATTTGTATCATCGGATTGTTCAATGTAAAGTTAGAAATAAATTTAATTTATATAAATGGATCTATACCACGGCAGAAAACCTTTAAAATTGTAAAAAATTCTCAAACAGGCCTAAATATCATAGCAAAATATTTTTACTAATGGAAATGCATATCTAAGATGTAAGGAATAACTTAAGAAATTCTAAACTCTTAGTATTACTTTACCCTGTAAACACTGATGAATGTCACGATAAAAGTCGTCTATAAGATCTGGAATTTTTCGTGATCCTTTCGAGTAGCACAAATTTATTGAACGGTATGATCAATTTAAGTCCAAACTCAATTGAGTAAAATCAAAGTAAATCGCTGAATTTGGGTCAAGTCTGAATTGATCACGAAATCGCATAATTTGCATGTGCTTAGCACTCCGTTGCCTGCCTCACGGGATAAATTCATTTGCCCGCGCCACCAAAGATTGTTTGCGACTAATTGCACTATGCCGTTGCCAAAGTTTAGGCCCGTGAAAGTCGCCTGGAATCGTTAGATATCAATCATCGCATTCATGGCATATCGGTGGAAATTTCGCGGATGCAGATTGTGCAGGCTTTATTTGGCCAGAGTTCGGGACATATTCGGATGTTACGCTTAAATTTGGTATCCGGCCAGTTGCATCCGACTGGCAATTTGCACATAAAATTTGTTCACCCCGGCATCACAATTGCCTGAGGCCCAGGCGCCGCGCCCTTTCTACAAATTCGGATATCGCTCGCTTTGGCCGCAGCTTATGTTTTCCGTTCTGGAGACACAACATTTCGTGCCCAATTTGGAGTCAATTTATCGCGAGTTTTCAATGCAAATTAGATTCACGAGGCTGAGCTCAATCGAATCGCGGCGGCCTCCGGCTGGTTATACGCGGATCGATTCTTGTTTACAGTGTTATACCTTTTTATGTCGTTTCGTAATTTCTGCCCCTCCCACCCCTGTTTGCCGAGACCAATAAAGCCGCATTCAGGGGAAAAAAAAGAAATTGCTGCCTGTTATAAATTAAGTTGATTATGATTGGAGGCTTCTGGGCATATCCCGAGGATTACCATTGCATCCGCGGACAAATTGGGCCAAAAGGCAGGTTGAAACCGTCGATGAGGGAGAGGGAATCAAACAATTTTGCGGGTAACCAAAAAAAAATACGTTTTTGATATCGTCCGGAACCCATGCGGAAGCTGCAGCTTGGTGAAAATTTTATCAAACAGGATGAAATAAAATGAGAGAAATTGTGAAAGAGACAATAGGTATAGCCCATGAAAAGCCAATCCGGATGAAAAAATTGTATCCGATACTAATTTTCGATTTTAGTCTTATACAATTTAATTAGGGTAAAATTTATACTTCTTCAATGTAAAATAGTTCGCCCATCCGCTTTTTAATGAGTACTTTTAAAAATAAATAAATAAAATGTTGTCTTTTCTGGACTAATAAAGAACAAAATATCATACTCTGTTTTGGGTTTATTATAGGTATAAATTATTAAAAAAGACCACAATATTTTATCATTTATAACAAAATTCTGTAGAAACCAAAAGCACAAACGAAGCGAAACAGTTTGCCCAATTCAAAAGCGAAGCAAAATAGTTCGACTACTATAATTATTTTAATAGTATAACTGTTCTCATACCTCATAATTTATTTTATTTACAACCAGTGGCTTATTTTAATGAAGGTTTTAACTAAAGTCAATTTAAATAAAATGATTCGGTTCAGGTTTGAATCAAAGATAGAAGATCGTTTCCGCATTTTCAGTACTGTGTTAGAACGAAACCGATGTGAAGGTTGTTGTCTTCTACGAGGGTTTTCCCAATTTTCTTATCGTGTAAGAGAGAAACCGTGTTGTAAGAGGCTTTGTTCTTTATTATTCCAAAAAAAGGCTACATTTTTATTGTATTTTTACAAGTAGTCCTTAAAAAGCAGATGGGCGAACTATTTTGCATTGGAGTAGTATTAACAACTTTGCTACCAGAATCACATTTATTTATACGATGTCTAATTTCGGGTATATGAACTTTCTGCGCTTCAAATGCGCGACTTGCTTATCGGTTTATAACAATGTGTTGCACCCATTTTTTATGGGTTATTAATCCATTGAGCGCTGAGTTATGCGAAGTTAAAAGTGTGCTATAGACTGACGAACTACACGCAGGACTGCCTGGTTTTTACGACAGAGCGCAGGTTGGGTTGACTGTAATTCCATGTTCAAAATATGTTGATTGTGACAGAAAAGGCCTCGAATTGCTGTGCGTTCACAATCCTCAATGTATAAAATGTGGTTTTAGTTCCTAGTTCAGTATAAAAAATATTGCAAATTTCGTTTATTTTTATTATTTTAAGTACAATGCTATAAAATCCAATGCCAATTGAAGTGTGTATTATAAGAGAAATTTCCCTAGACTATAAGACTTTCTTCTGAGGCTTCGACAGCGAACGTATCGAATGAGCAAGAAAATCGAACGAACATTAAAATGATCTTTCCAAAGAATTCACATAAGAGTAAAAAATTTATCTATCTATGGTAGAATAAGAAAATCTTTAATGAATCACGAAAATTACTCAAGTGTTTTTGGAATCAAATTTTAAATTTAAAACCCCTTAAATAAAAAAAAAAAAACAAAAAACCTAACACCCACGGAAAGGTACGGAAATGAATGATCGTTGATAAAATACTCGAATTTTGTAGCAATTTGTGCTATTTTAAAATTATTACTTACACTCAAATTGATATGTTTTCACCTAAAATTCATTTCTAAATAACTAAAAATTTGTTATCAATTATGGAAGTATGAGGTAAACAAGAAAGATACAATACAATTCCGAATATTTTGTTATCAGTTGTTAAAGTGAAGTAATAAATAAAAATAAAATTATTTGTCTTCATTCTATCGACCGCGATAATGAGCAGTGTACCGAAAGTAAAAACTTAATTGGAGGGTAGTCGGTCAAGTAAATCTTAAAAAAAATCATGCCACCACTTAATGTTGTGATTTATGCTGCTCAAGAGGTACCTATAAAACTTCTAACTTTGGAGAGTTTGAAATCATTTTGATTTGGTATATTCGACTATGATTTAAAGTTTTTATAAGCGATATATTGTTTTATTACACGTATTTTTCAGTTTTCATATTTTTTTATAATCAGGTCACATTTTGTATAACCAGGCCACATTTTGTATACCCAATAATAAAGTTAAAAAAGTTTATCTGGCCTTAATTCACAGTCCTGTGGAATAATCAAAGTTTTAAAGAAGACTTAACCGCTTATCACAAATGAACTTGAATTGTTTATGCAAATCGTGCTTAATTTAGAAAATTCCATACAAAAATTATTTGAAAAATAAATTTTTTACGAATAATAATTCGTCGCAGAAGACTATAGTGCTTCTTTTTATTTTTTTATCGGAGCGATAAGATAATGAGCGCTAGGCAAACTCGCATGTCCCAAACAAATTGACGTAATTCCCTAATAAAAGTTTGCACTTTCCACCCCGAATTCCCTAATTGTAATCAGCCAGACTTAGCGTGGGTAAACAAAGTTTTAGACGCCTCGAAACTGGAGCGTTCCCTCATTAGAATCTTAAAGAAGGCAACACAATTTTTTTTTTTATTCTTTCACATAATGAAACTTTCTTGGCGCTTCTTAACGATGTCAGGTAAAGCCAATGGCTCCTAAGCTATTTTTTATTCATCACCTGAGCGCCTTCTTAAAAGACATAGGCCCTCCAGTCCCAAACTTGTACAACTTGCTTTTTATGTTTTATGGCTTTATGTACATCGACGTGTTTTATGTATTTTCTTTTATTTTTGAGTAAACAAATTCTGAAAAAGTCTTAAAGCGGTCCGCACAATAAAAAGCAACTTATTTAAGACGGTGTATGCATTCCGCGCTTAATTAGAAGCCCCCTTGTATGTTCCGGGTAAAATTTATCTTGAACAAATTAAGGGGAGTTTCAGCTCGTCAGCTGTTTAAACAATTTATATCGCCTGGACACTTTTTAAGAAATCGTTAAGGGCAGTTGGTTGATCAAAGCCATCAACAGGCTTATTGTTCTTTTGAGTTTAGCCCTCCTTTTTTTTTTCTACTCACTAGCCCGAAATACTGCAGAAACAAAAAACAAAAACTAAATAAATAAAATAAAAAAAACCCGAATGCGGTCTTTAACCCCGCAATTTGCGTGCGTTTTTGAGTAAACAAATGCGGTAATTTATCAGAATGTTTCAGTGTGGTACGATAAATAAAGAACATTTTCTGCCAGCATGGACATTTTATTCTTGGCTGTGATGTATTACTGCTCAGTTTCATATTCGCCTTTATTGACAGCATTTTATTACAATTAGCATGTTTCTTATAACGTTCCAAGAATTTCGAACATTTGGAATTTTGAGAACACGATTTACTTTTGGTAATATTTCTAAACATTTTACTGGCCAAAAATATCTCAAATTCCATAAGAGGGCCGTATTTGTCACGATTTTGCACTTCGTGACTTAACATTAATTCGTTTTGTTTTTTTTTTTCTTTTAAATATTTCCACAGTCTAGAAAATATGGTATGGTGTTTTTAGAAAACATATCTATAGATCTTTTTTGATTACTACCTCAAAGTTCAGGGAATTTTTAGTTAGTGCGTCACTTAAATTTAAAAAACAAACAAACAACTTAAAATTGTATGCGCAAACAATATCTGGAGTAAATCTTAATGCTATTGAGATTGCATAGGTATATGACTAAATCTTTTTGAGATGTAAGTTTAAATCCACCTAAAATTTAACATTTTATGCTCACCTATTGGAAGCATTTTAAATAATAAAATTCGTTGAACCCCGAAATAAGTATTTATTAAAATTAAAAAATACAGGATAGTTTTATTATAAAAATATATTTTCAAAATATTAAATATACATTTAAAATTAAATTTTAAGCAAGATAACCTCTGACTGCAACAGCTAAGCAAAGAGCGCGTTGGGTCCATTCATTTTAATGACATCAATGAGGAAAAAAGCGCATTATCCATGGAATTTACCCTCTTTTTTGAATATAATTTATTCTTAGCCTGGAGTTAATTATAGGTTTAACTTTTACTAGAATTAAAAATTAATGACATGCAAAGGTTAAAGGCGATTTTATTACTTTGATTGAGTACTTTCTATTCCATAAGATAATTAAAGGCCCTAAACCTTACTATAGCATTGGCTGGTCTACAGACAAGACTGTGGTGGATGGATGTGCAAAAACTACACAAGTGCTATATTGGAACAATGCTCTAGGGTTACGACAAGCTAAGGAGTCTATTACACCCTACACTTTTACAAACAGAAACAGAGAAAAGCGGATATAAGGTTTCTGGTGGGTTACTTATCTGGCCATCATGAGGTCAGACTTCACCTTTATAAAATAGGTCTGTCAGTTGAGACGGGATATCGACTATGTCTAGAAGACAAGGAAACAACACATTCTGTGTGACTGTCCGGCTTTAACACGGATTAGAAGTGGGACCTTCGGCAAAGGGTTCTTAAGCTCAGCTCTTCTAGCTTTCCTTAGGGTAGCGGATCGTCTACATTAGTGGAGCTTTAGCACAAAAGACGGTTTGATCGCATAAATATGATCGAGAACATAGCGTGATTAAAAGAATTTGTTTTTAATATTTTTGTTTTAAAAAAAACAAATAGTGATCAGTTTTCAAAAACTGGTGGGGTTGATAGAAGTCTTGCCTCTTGTTTTTGTGCTTTAGCCATGTTCGCATTGATCCACGACAAGTTTTTCTTTCAAAGACTTTGATTACTTCCGACAACACTAACTAGTGAAACGCTTAGGTTGGGATAAACCCAAATCAAAATCGTTTCCCACACTACTTTGGTAACAGCCGCATGGAAAAAACTACAGCGTACAGGCTAGTTTTATTAATGGAAGAATTAAAGATGCCTGAATAAATAGCAATTCGTTTTTTATTTAAAACGAAAACGGAACAAATTCGGAACAGGGTAAAGTCAACCTACCTTAGCTTAGAATTATCGCGTATTGTTTTTCACAATCGACTCAGAACTTCCATCGAAAAATAATTCGGCACAACTAATCATAGTTTCTGAATTTAATCACTATTAAAAATGCAAACAGAACGCCTTTTATAACGTCAATTTATTGAGGTTTGTTATGAGAATGGATATTTTTGAAAGGTTTTCGATAGTACTAAACTGATCACCTGATATGAGGTAAAATGGTCCATGTTTCTTTTATTACAGTTTTAACAAATAAATTGTTTCGTACTCTTAGTTTGGAATTGGTGCATTTATAGTTGCTAAATAACAAATATTTATATTTAAAAATGCATTAATAAGAATACTTTTTAATGTTTTAAAGAAATTATAAAGATTTTTAATATCACTTACTTATCCAAACCAAATATTTGCTAAATACATATTTCGGTGTAGTGGATTACGTTAAATGCCATCTACATTTAAATATTCCTCGTTTAAATGGGGCTTTTGATTAATACTCTAAGTTTGTGTAAATTAACATTTGTGGGATGAAGATTCAAAAGTAGAAATCTTGTTTTGATTTTATACACTCGACTTGTCTTACAACTTTATGTAGAAAAGGTAGACACATGTTTTTATTCTTATTTGATTATAATGACTACAAAAAACCGGTAGAACGTGACTTTTATCATATTTAATTCCAGCAAAAATCATAATATCTACGCAGATTGAATTAGAAGCTCTCTATGTCCGCTAATACAATTCTATAATAAAAAATTTACAAAGTAGTTAGTTAATGTTAAGGTTTTCCTTTTAACAAGATCTTAAGATGGCTTAACAACCTAACATAGATGGACGTATGTATGTACCTTTCGCAAATATTTTCCACTCTTTCCCTACCTATTCCAATGTATGCAACAACCTGACAAGGTACATCTCATCCTTCTACGTCAAGACAAGTCAAAATTGTAAATATGCAGGATTTATGTGTCTTGTAGAATAATAAATTTGCTAAATTGATTTATAGCTTTCTCAAAAGGGAAAAGCAATTTCATGTTGCGCCAATACACGATCAAAATGCGGCGAAAAATTCCTGGGCATAAATTGCGACATATCAAGGCCACGCGCAACGATCAATGATCCATGAAGTCACGCATCGATTACCTGTGTGTCACGCCTACAACGACGACAACAGCGACACTGCTTACGCACCAGGCGTAAGGTGCTCCGGTCTGAGCGAAGGGCCCCCTCCGATTGAGCCAGCCAGAAGGCTCTTCCTTCGATCGTTCATCATGCCTCAATCAAGACCGACAGCAACATCCAGTCGGTGAAGATTTATGGATGCGCTCGGCTCGACAGGTATACGTCGGATAAGTCGCGGTGCCACCCCAGTGCCGCAGACGCATAAATAAAACGCGTCGCAATTTCAAAACAAGAAAATAAAAAAAAAAAAAATATGTCGTACAACCGAAAAGCCTTCATTACGGTCTGATTGATTTAATTCGCATGATCGAACCACTGCGCAGCTCTAAGAATCCCGGAAGCAACTCTGGGCGCCGTCGCTTCTGCCGAGATGGCTCCTAAATATTCCCGGGTGTTCCGGTTGAACGACCAAAACGGCTCAGCACCATATGGGGCCGCTGTGGCGTGCTTCATCGTCGTGAATCATTTTGCGGATCGGTACTTTGGACCCAAACAGGTGTAACTCGATTTTGTTTTACGGTGATATCACCATCGTCACTTTGCCTGCAAATTTCAATTTTTTCTATAAAAATTTGAACAAATTTAAGAGGCATAAAACGGCTAATGAATAATTTTCTACCGTACCGAGCCCAAAGGGCCAGGCGGATTAAGCTCTTGCAAGGGCTGGGCAGCCTCCGAAAAAAAAAAAATAAAAAATATATTCAAGTCGCACTGGGAGGCCTCAAAGCCTTCAATCCGTGCTGAATTGTTAATTATGCTAATTTCGCTCAATTAATTTACCTTTTCGAGGGCACATGAATAATTTCGCATGGAAAATTAGAACACTTAGGGAAATCTTTGCGTTCGCTAATGTTTTTGATTTTTCACCCTGCAGCAGAGCTCTTGGCATTCGATAGACAGATGTAAGTTACCGATTATTTCTAAGAACATTGCCAAATCCCACTTTAGAGAATAATGAGGGTAATCAGATTTTAATTTTTGATTTGATAAACAACATCAACATGTTTAAAAAATGAATCGCATCTTGAATATTAAAAACTTGAACTGACGATTGACTGATAGGCATAGCAAAAAGTGGTGGCTTTAATCGTCTTTTATGTATTTAAATAAACATTATTAAGTATTGCAACAGTATGCATTTTTCTTTTACTGCTAAAACGAGTTCCTGTATTTGGAATTTTGAAATGTTCTCCGCTGACACATGCAAACAAGGTCACTAGGACAAGGTCAATTAGAGTTTGGTTTTTCCTGAGAAAAATTCGCAAACAATATTAAGAACTAACTTTACTGTATATACCAGGTATAGATTAATGTTAATTTTTGGGTTTTTTTTTTCAAAAAATGAATTCTCATCCAATAGAACTGTTCCGGTTTCGAAGCCAACCAGTCATCAACCCAATTTTCGAGTTCTTCATAAGTTTTCAAGTGCTGCTTTCTAAAGGCATGTGACATCGATGAAAAGAGGTAGTAGTCGGACGGGGCTAGAACGGGTGAATACGGCGGGTGATTTTCCTAATTAAGTGTTTTCAACGTATATTTTACCGCATTTATTGTATGAAACGGAGCATTGTCGTGGAGGAGAATTGCTTTTCTGTGTCTTCTCGCCCATTCCGGCCGATTTTTGAGGAATGCGTTGTTCAAATTGATGAGTTGCTGTTGGTACCGAGCCGTATTAACAGTCTCATCAGGTTTTAAGAACTCTCGATACACCGCACCTTTCCGGTCCCTCCAGATACAAAGTATGGCCAAAAGTAGCACATACTTCGAATTGACAATGTACATATACTTCAGTGATGCCATCTGTTAACAAAACCCACAGGAATTAAGTTCTACACCTCGTAAATATTCAATATATTTTTATTATTATTATTTTATTATGATATAAAATGTATTATAAAATTCAATTACTTTATATCAGCATTTCACAATAAGCGATGCTTGTATGCGAAGTGCTGCAATAGTCTTGTTATGTTACATTTCCTCTGTTGTCTATTCCATTATACTATTCTATCCTATTCTATTCTATTCATAAACTACACATATCACGATATACAATATATGTTAATTTAGTATAATTTAGAATGCTAACAGCTAGCAGCTAGTGAATTCAATTTCGTTTTTATGTTAAATAATCATTCAAGGTATTAGGACTTTTAAATATAAATTTCTTTAACCCTTAACTAATATCGCAAGGTCTAAATGGACCCCACTGCAAACATTTATTGTTGTCTCAAGTCAAAGGCTATACAATAGTAAGTGATAAATGTTGTAAGATTTATTATAATGTTAATGTTTATATTCGAAAACGTGTGTTATATTAAAATACAAACAACTTTTACCTTTATTGATTCATAAAACAGGATTTATTTACATTTTTTCTATTGGGGTTCTGTTGGACCCTCGATACGAACGATGTATTTTAAAAAATTTATACTAGCTAAAGGTTAATAATGTTCTGTAGTTTACAATGTTTAAAATAATTTACTACTGCTTTAAGCATTTTGTAATTTATTGTATAGTTTAGGACCTATAACACTTGAATGACTTTCCTTTTTACAGTTTTTCATATCAAGAAGACGATTTGCTAGTTTTGTGTGAAGTCAATCGTTATGTGATATTAAAATTTATAAAGTATGCGTACAGGGTCATTCGTTCCAACATGTGCTAATCAATTCCTTGCAGTGTTGTGATCAGCGCTTACGATTAGCAATTCTATTTTCGTAAAATTCCTCCTTCATCCCTTTTTTAAGGGCTTAAATATTTTCGCGTGTCCAGGTAGGTGAGCTTATATAAAACGTAATAATTCTGTTCGAAACATTACGATAAATAAGGTTTTGATGAAAAGTATATATAAGAAAATATGTGTGAAAATTGTCATTCCTCTTTTATTTATATTTATAATGCTAATTTGCAATATTTTTCATGGATGAGCTAATTTTGTCGATTTAAAAATATTTAAAGAAAAGCATATTGCGTAAAATTTTTGGCAGGATACCAAATTGGGCACTTCTCCATTAGAGACACTTCAAAGAGCATTTCCACCTACTTATTGTAAAAAAAGAAGTACAAAACAAGATCATGAAAGTAAGAGAAGCTCCGCCACCCACATTTAGCCGGAAACAGGCTGTCTAAGTGGAGCCATTAGCATTTCACCTTCTCCGCCCCCATAGACGGCGACATAAGCCTCTTTTATTGCGCCACACCGGCTCGAAAAGGACAGCTATCCGCCTCACCTGCGCTAGACTGCCTCTAACCAGAAAGTCAACAAACTGCACATAAATCAAGGTGGCAAAGTAATTAGCACGCGTCGGCCGCGAAGAAATTGCCCGCAAACGACGCAATGCCTTCGAGTCGACTGCAAATTCCGCATTCCGATTACGGTGGCCTCCGAATCAATCAGTCAATCAATCAATCAATCAATAAATCAACCTCTACCACCCACACATTTGCTAATTGCATTGCTCCAAAGATTAGCCGCCGTAGATAGCCCGCTAAGCAGTCACGACGAAGCGTTATCGCGTTAGTGGGGGTTCGCTTAATTAAAGCGAAATCTCTCGCCCTTTTACCCTGGTCGTCCGGCAGGTTTTTGAATTCTTGCATCTGATTATTGGCGATTGGCGGATGCAATCTCCGCAGTCGGCCACTGCGGACGACGGGGGCGGCTTTAGCGTAGCACGATGCCGGGAGCAAATTTTGGCGGTCGAAAGCACGGATGAGATCAACAAATCGCAATCGATGGCTAATTGCACTCGATGATGAGCAATTTGCGATGCATGAGGCATGTGGTTTGACTCGTTTGCACTTTTGAGAGCACCCAGAGTTACTTGCATCGGCCGGGTTATGAGACTGAAGTCGAGGATTCTGCGGCCAGAGCATGGGTGCTTCATAGACAGCAAATATTGAACCATTTGGGGCTGTGGAAGGGTAAGTGCAGCGGAGGCTCAGCGGTGCAGTTAAGTTGATTGTTGAAGGCAACCAGTCAAGAAAAGTGCTTAAGTGCCCATCTAAAGATGCTTGTTATCTGGACGGTTGCCTTGTTTTGCCTCTAGCAAATCCAATTAGCATAGTGAGTTTTAAGAAAACTGGAAATGGCGTGATGCAAATGTTGATGCAATTAGCACATCAATTTTTTATGATGACATATTCAAATATGTACCTTTTTACTTTTTACTTTACAAGAAGAAATTCTAAGACCAACTACGTGGTCAATCTTTAAAAAAGTAATAAAAGAATGATTATATCGCATAGTGGTGCATGTCTTTCCGAGGCACCCTGTACATTTGTATGTTTCAGTTTTTTGTTGGAAAGATTTTTCTTAATCAAATGTTATTATAAGAACTTGTATTTGTCAGCGAAAAATATGCTGAAAAGTCTAAGTAAATATAAAAATTGTTCATGTTGCCTGCATACATGAATATAACCTTTCAGCTAACTAAACCATACCGAGCTTAATCCGTAGTCATCTCCGTTCTAGATTCAAAATTCTTGGTAACTAGCATATCTCATACTCGTACAATATGAAACTGAAAAGTAATTGGATTCGCAAGAAGACACTTGCGGTCAAAAATGTCCATTCGTTGCAAAACGAGAGTTCACTGAATGGCACTTTGATATTTGCTAGCTGCTGTCCGGTCGTTCTACTTTTTGTACATAAATTAATTTGGTCATCGTGAATAATTCCACTTCTCAATTAATTTAATCTGTCCGTTGTGTCCATCGCAGCGTCCACCACAATTTTCAATTATCGCCCCACATATCGGGAGCAGGGCAGATTTTTTAATAATAGTCCCATCCATCTTCCATAAATAAGATCTACTGGACTTGTGCGGGGTTTTGCGGTGACACTAGCATGGTATCGTCTGTCAATCAATTGTACTCTCGGCCCTAGCTCATTACACGCTGCAGGGGGTACGGGCTGTAATAAGCTCCTTCCTCTGGCTTAATCACGGCCCTTTCCTCGGTTATCTTAAGTGAGAGATTCGTCATATGGGAAGACAAATGGCCCTGTCGCCTCTCGATAATCGAATTAGTAATTCGGAGACGATTGATGATGTTTGCCACAATTGCGATAATTGCGCCGGCTGTGGTCAGGCTGCGGGCGAAGTAGAGAACGATCTGTCGCAATAATTATCATCAGATATGATGTTTGGAGGATGTTAGTCCATCGTATGACGTCTACAGTGACCTCAAGCTCTAGTATCAATTACTGTGAAGGCCACAAACGTTGTAGGTTTCTCTTAAATCAACTTCATTAATTAAGGATTTCAATAGAAATTTATTTTGATTGGTCTATTTATGCCCTTTAAAATGCATTCCAATTAAAATCTGTGCTGAAGGGAACATTTTGAATCAAGAAGAAAAAAAAAAGGGATTATTTTATTAACTTCTTAAAATATGAATTTAAATCTATTCTTCTTATCGTATTTACCACAAAAAATAAATAATTTTAGAAGATAAAAACAGAGTTAAAGAGATTTCAATCAAAATATATTTTATGAAAAATTTTACCTTTCATTTAAAAGATTTTTGTGTTTTTTCTTTTGAAACTAGTCTCGCTACGTTAATTTGTCTTTGTAGATTTTGTTTTTAGTAAATCTTTCTAAATGTTCCTATTAAAGAAAATATCTCTCTGAAAATATACTTTTACGTTTTACTTTGATATATTAAAAACACCCTGAATAACAATTCCATTCACTGACATTGAGTTTTAAATAAACTTTTCCATACTATGGTAAAGAAATCATTGTAGAGTTAAGTTATCTTAAATCTTGTATACTATTTTAAAATATAAATATGTATATTATGTACCTATGTGTGATTTTGAAGAAGATTGAATTAAATTAAATTAAATTAATCTAAATGGCCTTTGTTTAGAAAACTTTCGACATCAGTTGTCATGCTAATTTTTAAGATCAATCTAAAGAAAATCAATAAAATCAATTTTATACACACATATTGTTAAAACTGAGCTCGTAGCTCAGATTAAATGTTTATAAATGAGGCAATAAATCGATCTAAGTCTTAAAAAAATTCTAACTGTGAAGAAAACGATACACGAATTTTAGAGTTTTTACGTATATCGAACGTGGAATTGATTAACTGATATTACAAATTTTATTTTATTTTTATTAGGTTCTTATACGCATGTGTGATACACTAAATGTGTATATATAGCTGTGAAATTCTATTAAAGACAATTTATCATTAATCATTTTGCCCGTTTTATGGGTATTTCAAAATAAGATTTTTATCAATCATTAAATAGCTCTACGAATGTTTTATTTTATGATTCACTAAAAACAAACACTTTGTTTTAATGAGTAGTGTTATATTTTTCGTATAGCCAAAGTAGTCAGGTGATAGAATGTGTGTGTTAATCAAATCTCACTTAAATGGAATATTTAAAATTGTAAAGTTGATATCCGAGTTTCACTGAACTTCGTGACAATTTTATGCCTTTTAAATTGAAACATTTTTGAGATAAAATTCCGAGGGTAGTTGAAAATATAGAGTAACTTTTATGTGTAGAATATGCTGATAAGCTTAGTGTGAATAATTACTTTGTTCTTTTATATTTAACAAGTACTTGTTATTTTCTGACTACATATTTTTGTTTAAAAACTAAATGTAAACAAAAGAGGTATGATTTATCTTTTAGATTTGTTGCATCTTAGGAAGATTACGTCCTGTATCACTTTGTGGTAAACCGTATCTTCATTATATCAGATAAGGCATCACTATCTTATCTTATACCAAAATTAATATATACAGTGGTTTACGAAAGTGTTGGGACTAGTCAATATTTAAAGCACTTTCAAGCTTTTATTTTCGTTAAATATCTTATAAATATATGATAAATTATCACATTTTCGCAATATTAAACCTTTAGCAACTGAATTACTAAAGGAAAGTTATATTCAGCCATAAAAACAATTTTGTTCGGATAGTCCACTCTCCGGTAGATACTTGCAATAAAACTCATGACCCTATTACGAGGTTTTGAAATATTTCCTGGAACGAATTTCCAAATAAATCAAAACACATTTTCTTATAGGAGCTATGGAACGTAGACTTGAGTGGCAAGAGTGGTATCTCTGCTAAATAAATAGTATTGAATTGAATTTTTGCTGATAGTCGACAATTGATTTGGAGAAAACCAAACACAGCATTATATAGATCAAAAACATCTGCGCCTTACTGTTAAACATGAGGATAGTGTAAGGGTATATTATATATATTATATATATTCTATTGATCACCATTATTATATTGATATCCTGAAAAATAACATAAAAGCAAGCGTGAAGAAACTTGGATTTAATCAGGATAACGTTCCAAAACACGGATGCGAAAACAAAAACTTCGTTGCTGTATAATATACAAAATCGTTTGCAAACACTCTCATTGTCACCTGATCTTAACTCTATAGAGTATTTGTGGTAAAACTTATTTCTCAATTTGAGGAAAGAATACGAAAAGATTGGTATAACATCAGGACTTCTCAAACTGAAAAGTTAGTAGTATTAATGCCAAGAAAACTAAAGCTGTGATTTAAGCTAAGGGATACACCACAAAATAATAATAAATGTTCTCCTTTATAATCATAATTTTATTTCTGATGTAAAAATAAAATAAAATAAATATTTAATGAAAGTATTTTTAATATTAAAAAGTCCCAATATGGTCCTGAGTCACTGTATATTAAAAGTAATTAATGAAATTAAAGTATAGTATAACAATTTAAGATTTGATATGAACAGGATTAACTTTTTAATAGTCAATTTTTCATATGTATAGTAAAATCTGCAATTTTCAGTCGGTTGTTACAAGAATTTGGTAATACGATTTTAATTATTAGCAAGGATTTCAAGTAAAGTACCTTTTTGCTATACCCTAATTATAGTTATAAGAAATACCACAGATTTTAAAATGTAGGTGGTCTATTCACAGGCAGATCGAGTGATTTAATAAAAGGATTAAACCCATTATATAAACCAGTGCTAGAATCATCCCATTAACCCGATGTAGGCGACTGTGAGCAGCAATAAACGTCTCACCGGGTCTTTATAACCCATGCATTTTTTTTTTAAATTTTAAATTGCTTCGCTAACTGCAGCCTACACTTTCTTTTGCGGATTGTGCTATTTCTCCACTATAGGGCACTTTACGGCAGCCATCCATTGAATTAAACTCTTAAAATAGCAGCATTACTCTGGAGCAGTTTAATTCCACTTTTAATAAAGGCGGATTAAGCGGCAGCATCGTAAAGTAGAGGACTCTGATAAACTGAGCGTTTCAGCTTCGGTTCCCGGGCGAAGCCTCGTCTCCTACGACTCTACCTGCAGCAGTAATTTATTAGATGACATGTGAAATTTTCCGATGGGAGATATTCCCGGAGGGATGAAAATCCAATAACGAAATTCCTTGCAATCCCATTGCGACAGTCTCAGCTAAAGCCTGCAGGTTTTGTAAGTGTAGGGTTAGGTTGCGAGGCTTACGCGATTTATGGATATATGGCGGATGCGCGGAGGATGATGCTGCCTGAGACTCGAGACAGATCCTCCAAGATTTCCTCTACTCCAGCAAAATCAGTGTTAGATCCTTTCAGTATGAGCTACTTGTGCTGCAGGTGGTTCACTTGTAATCTTCGTAGGAGCAAACCAAACTGGCGAGGGCGTGATGTGTGAATGGCGCAATTAGACTGTAGGTAAACAGTCCTTCGAGGTGCCAGCATTTTTCTTGGGGCTACAAAACTCCAGTTAGGAGGATGTCTCCTTGGTTCGCAGTCAACCCCATTAAATTCAGTTCCTGTGTACCCTGCATGAAATATGCATACCTAAAGGAGCAGCACAACGTGCCCTCGGCGGACAAATTCAATAAGATCTAGAAAAAAGTTACGAATTCCGGGCACGTTTTCACTCTGCTACGCCCACCCCCGCACCTGATCTTCCTAGTGTCTGATATGAGGCTATGAGACATTAGGCTACTTCTTCCAAGGCGCTCGCAGCAATTCGCGTTGCGCTGGGCGATTTTAGATATGGAAATTCTCTGGTTCCATTCGTTCGAGCAAACATTCTGCTGCAGAACCGATTTCTTCCGTCCCGGAATTTTGTCCTGGTTACTTTTCTTTTCTCCGCAGAAATGATGGAAATATTCTGGGGCAGTATTTTCAAGTAAAACCAGGAATTCGATTTAGCCGCGACCAATTTTTTTTTGTTTTGTTTTGTTTTCTGTAACCAGTTAAATCAAGATTAGGGCAGACATTTCGAGGACTAAACTCGAAGGACACCGCAAATCCCCCCAGGCATTACGGCCGGGAACAAGAGTAATTGGAGAATCCTTGCTGGAATTATGTTTGCGGTATTTTTGGTCCCTAAAAGGGATTATTGGAGGCTCAATGTTTTAACTTGTGAACTCCACCATATCCCCCCTCCCTCTGCTCCCACCCTGTTCCGTCGGATGACCTCAACATTTCGATTTAACTTCCTGCCTTAATTCTATTACAACGAAAGTAATTCGTCTTCTCTGTCGACCATCAAAGGAATCAAAACCGACAGAAGATATTTTCGAGAAGAGCGACATTTCAAATGTTTTGCTTCCGGGAAAAAAAAGGTGGAGATTTAGAACGAAATATTTAAGGTAGGGAAATTTTGTCAGAGTCCGGACGTTCCTTCAATTTTTATGAAATACGTTCAAGAGACTGAAGTTGCGTAAAATTCCACGAACTTGTTTTTGTTTAACCACTCAGGAAGTAATCAAAACACTTTGAGAGTGATTTTTTTTTTAAGTATTAAATTAAATTAATTAAAATAAGGATAACAAGAAACAAAACATATTTTAAATTGAAATTGCTTCTTATTTAAAATTGAATTGATTTTGATAATTGAGGACTCTTAGATTTCAGCCCAAAATAATTTCATTTCAAATTTAACATAAATTAGGTCTAACTTAAAATGTTACAGATGTGTTTTCTCTTAATTGGTCTACTTTTAAATATTGTAAATTTGTTTTTCTGGTTTCTGGCTACTACGAAAAAGAGTTTCATACATAACAATTATAAACATCAACGAATTCTGATTGTTTGGTAACCATTTATAGAAAAATGGCAAATTTGTTACATGTGCAGTGAGCGAAATACTCATAAGTGTTTCCGTGGATATTTTATACTTCCATTTATGAATGGAATTATGGCAGTGATATGTCCGTGTCCTGCTTTAGTATGTTTGTGCAGCCTTCAATGATCATTGGTATGTCCGTGCTCATTGTGAGGAGCTGCCTGAAGATTGCATATTCGTTTTGGGGATTGCTGTCTTTACGACTAGGCACTGGTATGTCTGTGCCTGACACTGATATTTCCGTGCCCTACGCTGGTATGTCCGCGTAGAATCTTAATAATTATTCTCTTTAGAATACCCAAGCGGGATCATACTGGCCTGAATAGTATTCCACTAGCTTGTGCATGCAGTTGGACAACTAACTGAGTGGTTGTAGTCATGTGTTAATTCCTCTATAGGTGATTAATAGAGCATCCCGAGAAAAGGTATTGAACAAGTAAAAACAACATAAAAGAAATAGTTTTGAAATTATGAAAACACAAAACAATAAAATTTTCTATTATATATTAACATTGTTGCTTATTAGTTATAGAAATGTTTAAAATATCTTGCATTACTTATTTTATTTAAGAAAAAAACATAATTTCACAAGGGAAATTTTTATAAGCGCCTGGGGACCTCTAGTAGATCAGCTGTTAGCGTGCTGGACTACCGTCGCAGAGGCTATGGGTTCGAATCCCACGTATAACCATGGTCTCCTACGTCTTAACGCAATGGGCCAAAAAACTGGCCTAAGTCTGTCTTTCTAAACAGCTACATCAACTTAACCTTATCATTTTAATAGTACTTTTTATGCTTGCCAATTTTGTTTATATAACTTGAGAAATTTGATCCGTCAAGCTTAGCTTTTTCAAAAGGCCAATTTCGAGGCTCTCCCAGCATTGTTTTACTTTTACATTTTTCAGAGTACTTATATTAAAAAATTGGCAACAGTTCTGGTAAATTTTTTTAACCATAGTACTCATAGTAAACTTTCTATGGGGGTATGCAAGCTGGTCGTCCTAGTAAAAGAATGTCCTTGCCATAAAAACATTCTCGAGAATAACAAGAGACATGAATCGTCGCATTATCCTGTTGGAATGTAAAACACTGATCTTCTACATTTACTAAATAAAATATCAAAAACTCTTCCAACATTTTCGTGTATCTGAGTTGGTTTTCGTTGGAATAAAACATCATTTTAGTTTTTTGTTTGAACAGAAAGCTCCCAACACTATCATACTTTCGGTTTGAAAATTTCGGGAAAATTATTATTGGATTGTCTTTTCTTAGGTCATGCCAGAATGATGCATAACCTTCGGGCTATCGTCTGAAAATATAAGTGTTTCCCATTCCTTTGTCGAATTTATATGGTTTTCGGAAAATTTCAGATGAGCTTCCCCCTCCGAAGTTTTTTGTAAACAAGGTGAGCTTTACAAAATCTGTAGGACACGTTATTTAGTTGTTTGTTACCTAATTTCAAAAAATTTCACAAAATTACGGAATAC
The DNA here is from genome assembly GCA_963969385.1 of Philonicus albiceps. Lineage (NCBI taxonomy): Eukaryota > Metazoa > Arthropoda > Insecta > Diptera > Asilidae > Philonicus > Philonicus albiceps. The sequence continues at coordinate 73,104,999 of OZ017772.1, read as the reverse complement.
GCATTCCGAATGACCAATTTTCCTCCTAGTTATAAGTCTTAGCAGCCGAATATTTTAATCTTGATATTTTCTTCGTCACTCAATATTTTTCTTATTGGCATTTTAAATGCAGAAGTAATAAATTCAATTTATTAGCGAGAAACATAAAACCGTATTTACCATTATCAAATTAATTCTTTTCCTATGAATTTTGCTATTTAATTGAGTAACTCTTATAAGAATTTCGCAGCTGCAGAATGATTCCAACTGTTTTTAAAATGCTTTAAATTTGAGTGACTAAGGCCCAGATGAGATAACAGGAGTGTAGTTTTCCCAGTAAGCTGTGTATAAATGATTCATAACATACCGAACGCAGCACAGGGTGCACCTTCAGAATAATATAACATTTTATGAAAAATTGAAAAAGTAGTACTTTTACATAAATTGTTAAAAATAAAAATCATTGGATACAGTATAAAATTTATATTTTATGCTCGACATAAAAAGAAAGTAAGGCGATATTGAAAAATGACAAAAGGGTTTAAATTCTGTAACATGAACCTATCCTCTTTTTATATAGATTACAAAAAACCAGAAAGTCCTGAAGGCGTTGAAGGGTACTCGTGCGTTTTTTTTTTTTTTAAAAAGCGCCTCTAGCGCATATTGTAATCATAATGGAACAGAGCGGCAAAGGGGTTTTTCATGTAATACACCTCGAACGTGAATAGCAAAGTTTTCGCCTCGCATAAATATTCGTACTATAAAAATTTTGGCATAGCCGCCGCCGCCGCCACCGACACCACCAGGCAACGTCACAACCAGCTAAAATATCTCCCTGCCATCATCTGAACCCCATCCGCACCACCTGAGTATCATACAAATTGCACAAGCTAACCACATTTTGTATGAAGGTAAATATTTAGAGGGGTTGGTGCGGGGGATGCTAAAAATTTGTTTTACCTCCCCCCGCGGCGTTCCCTGGGAGTTTTTCTTTGTATTTCTTGTTTTCCTGTAAAAAGAAAAAAAAAGAAACACGATAAGAACGCGCTCGAACAAATGGCAGCAAAACAGCTAAAAAATCGGAGATTGGTTGGTTTCATCCAAGAAAAATAAGAAGAAAAGCATAAATGCATGAAAAAATCGCTACAGAGCGCGCACCGACATCTCCCCGCAAAGCGTACTACCGATATCTGAACTGGTTTCCAATACCTTACCCTTTTTTTTCCTAGCGCGATATTGCCTCGGTGGGTATACTATGGGATTTTCGGGGATTCCCCCACATTGTAACGCCCGGTGATAACGAAATGGGGTAGAAAGTTTGCTGAGGTTTAAAAAGTTTTCGGTTTGCATTTCGTCCTGTCGAAGTGATTTACGATTTAAAGTCGCCGCAACAACAGAGACAGAGGCTGAGCCCCGAACGGGAGAAGAACCCCATCTGCTGGTACAGCCGCGGATTCTGAGTGGGGTGGGGGATGCTCTTGTTATTGGGACACCGCAGCTAAAGGGGTTAATCTTGTAATAGTTTTTGCTGGTAGAAATTGACCGAGTTAACGCAGTTTTTGCTTGAAACTTGCAACAAATGAGCAGTGCTGAATTTAGAAAAGGTTTTTTTTTCGCACTTTATGCATTTACAGATATTTTTAAAAGGATGAATAAAATGCAATTTAACTATTAAAAACCTTTTAGATACTCAATATCCTGCACTATATATTTTTTCTGACCTTTTACCAATTTTTGTTTTTAACCTGACTCAGCGAAGCAAGAAAGAAAAGTTTATGATTTTCAAATTCTTTGAAAACGTATTTGAACAGCAGCGTCTGTATGAGATTTAAAAATTATTGTTACAGAATTTGTCTCGTTTATAATTCACACTTTGGTATTTGAATCAAGTAAATATGGGGACCGATGATCGTTCCGCAAGGACACTAGTCCATCCATAGCCACACTTACGAGATCAGGCTGGTGCCCCGAATCAAAATGAATTTGTCTGTTTCTGAAAACAAAAAAGTTCAGTACATCGCCGTAGGTATGCTTTCGGTTCATCTCGTACTGTCGCCTGCCGTAGTCCTGTAAATTTAACTTTTTAGGCATAAATGTTTACTAAATGGGCGACAATTTGGGTCTACTAAGACCATAGTTTCATAGGCTTCGTCAAATATATTCGAAATTATCAAACAAAATTTTAAATCAAATTAAAGTTAAAAAAAATACTTGAATACGTTTCGATTTTAGTGTGACTTTTTTTCCCTATCAAGGCATAATCAGGCTATCGACTGCCTACTGTCAAAAGTTATAAATTTGTTTGACTTTAATAACTTTTAATTTCGTAAATCCCACATTTATTTAGAGCCTCATTTTTAGGTTTAATTTTATGATTTCAAATAAGATTCTGTAACGAATTTTTACTAAAGAAGGTTGGGCTGATGTCTTGTAATTCGAAAATTTGTTTAGTAATTTTTTCCATATTCTTGCTATTTTTAATATGATGCCAAAATTTGCAATTTCTAAACACTTAAAAGAAAATAAACTTTGTATAAACTCAAACAGTATTAAATTATTACATAGCAAAGAAGGAGGGCATATCTTAAATAGAGAAGAGATTTTCGAAGTCAAAAAGGCCAAATAGATAGGACAAAACTTATTTAATGATCAGTTAGAATTCTTTAGCAATAGTTCGTTATTAAAGCTAAACCGTAAGAGAGTAACCATTCGATAGACTTGATGGGCGAAATGCCTCGCTTTTAATGAAGTCTTTTTGAAGTTAACAAGGGTTTTAATAAATTATGGAAAATTTAAAACTAGTGCGAGAAATTCTACAACGTAAAAAGTGTAGTAAATCGAAAATGTGGATGAATTTTGAACTTTTGTCCTTATTCTTAAAATTCTTCCCTTTAAATTTTACTCGCCAATACCTCAGTAAGTCACTGTCGACTTTGGCACACCGGGGCAATTAAATTTAAGACTGCACGTGACGAACTGTTCCATTGGCACGCACAAGAACATTTTTTCCAAGGAGAATATCTTTCAGAAAATCTTGGGTGGCTTTATGTGTTGTTTATTGAAAACGGAATGGGAAGCTGTTTATTCGAGCAATTAAAGCGAATTTTATTGTTTCTCTTGGCTAAAATACCAAACGGTGGGTATTTTGGGCAAAAAAAATAATCCTTTGATTGCTTCTTTAAAAATTATGGGCGGAGAGTTGCTCACGCGGCTATTAAAAATAAAACGAACCCAAAATGGTAATGTTTTATGAAATTGGCTGTAAATAAGTCTAGAGAAGTCGCAGCTGGGGAGATGACCACTAGTTAAAAATGATTCATTAATCTAGAGGAAATGCATGGAATGCTTCTTTAGAATTTGTAGCTTATCTCTGTAGAATTCAGATAAAATTGGATATTTATGCAGAGTATGATTTTTGAGTTTATGTTTTTTCCCTCAAATAGGCGGCCGATAGTACTAAGGGTCCTAGATAAAATTGATTTAAAATTGTTAAGAGTTTTCTTTCTTCACATTAATTTTAATGCAATTTTAATTTTAATACAAAAACGGTGGCTGGTGTATTTGAATTAAATTTTAAAATCACAATAAACAGAATTGAGTTGAACTTACGTGACGATACAAATCCTTCGCACAGGATGCTGACCAGAGTGCAAATCAATAAACATCTCGGTCCACCGCAGTTGGTCATGATGCTGGGCCAAATTCTGGTCTGAAAACGGAGTCCACGAAGTGTCAGAAAAAGAGCCAAGTCGCCGGCGGAATCAATTAAGTGTGCCGAAAATCAATTTAGCGAGTCGCCAGTAGCAGAAGAAATTCCAGCACCGATGGAATCCGGCCACAGAAGCGGCCGGAGACTGTGGGACAGCGGCGGCTAGCGAATTGATTGGATCCGATAGATTTCGAATTTTAAACTTTAGCGGGAGGATAGTGGACGGGTGAAATTCCCGTAAATGAAAAAAAATGCACCCTTCGAGGCGGCTTTGAGTCCGGTGTGGTCCGGCAAAAAGATGGAATAATGGCCTGGGGCACTGCCGCCAGGTTACATAACGGCCAAGCTGCGGGGTGCTGCAAATTAGCGCATCACTCGAAGCTGAGACGTAAGCGCATAATTGGCGCAGCGGAGTGCAGCAGCCAGCCACCAAAAATATCGCGGTGTACACCGGCGAACCCGTTCAAGCGACGCACATTAGAAAAGTTCGTCGGCCAATTAAACGCTCGTAAATTTCAATTTCGTTCGATTAAAGCATAGAAAGACAATCAGTCGCCGGCAGGGTGTGCAAAAGTCCGAACTAAAAAAATAAACGAATGTCGCACAGCGCAAAAAAGGAACAAAAACACCCGCTTAGAGGCGAACGCGAACAAATTCACCGTGGCGTAGAGAAGTCGCCACCGTTTTCTCGCACACGAACTGTCGGCAGGGAGAATACGCAATCGGCTCAGCCAGAGCTGCGGCCACCAGTTGTGGAATTCTCGTGAACTTTGCCACTAAAATCCTCGGCGAAGGTCAAGGCGCAATCGGAGCCGAGGGTGTGCACTTTTCTCACTTTTCTCCGCTGTTCGTTGCCAAGGTCAAGTTCTGCGGAGCAGCTTTACGCATGCGCCGCACTCTCTTTAATCACAGCCCTCGGGCGATTATGTCACACGATCGCGTTCTGTTTGTTTCCTCGGTTCGCTCAAACTGCTTGCAGCTGGCTATTTCTCGGGCATTTCGTCACTGGGTCCATCGACAGCTGTATGCAGCAGCTAGAAGTTGCCAACTCAGCGAGCCGGTGGCTGTTTAGGAAGAAGATTGCTTCAGAAGATTCTCAGATTCGCAAATTTGCAGATTCACGCACTTGACGGCCTGCACTAGCTAGCGGTACTCACATGACTGAGGACGGGATCGCGATCCGTGCTGATCTCCAAGGAGAGTCTCCGCTAAATTGATACGGAGAGACCCCGTGCACGGGTGTGTGTGCGGCGGAGAAGTTGTTCTGAAGTGTTGCCTGAGGCCAGGTACGATTTTCTCGCTGCGCAAGCTGTGTGCGTTCTGAGGGGGTGTAGAAGTGCAAGAAAAATCCCCTTCGGCGACTGCGTTGAAACGAACTATGGTGAGGCAGAAAGCTTTTGAGGCGTTTCAGTGGCAAAGATCGTGCAGTCTCTGGGGGACCACGGCAGCGTGTAATCGCTTCAAGCGTTTGGCAAAAGAGAGGTCAGTTCTTGTGAAATGAGAAGAAATTGAAACAAATTTTGAACCAGTTTCGACGAAATACGGTAAGAATTTTCGTTTTCTTCTTCTCCCATTCACCTCAATTTTTAAACGGGTCACTTCCGACCTAAAACCACTGAAAAACTGAAAACCAGCGATTTCTTTACCCTTTTATCTTTGGACTACGCTTGGACGTTAGAAACCTCATTCGAAACTTTTATGATTTTTATGATTTTTATCCAGTCTTGGTTAAAAAAAATGCAAATTTCTTTTAAAACAGCTTTTCCCATTAAATTTGGTAACTTAATTTCACTTTTTAAATGATCTCGGCTTGAGTTTACTTGTGGGTGACCTCGCCGATTTTGAGGAAACTTTGTAGAAAAATTAACATTGGCTCAAAATGAACGAATATGCAAAAATTTTTATGCGGAGAGTAATACTTTTCCGATATATAACTTTATAAATCGCAAAATGTCACTTTCACCGAATCCAAATTTTTCTATAGTTTACACCTGTTTTTCGAAATTTTTATCTTTTTATACTGCAAAACTTGGTGATCGATAAGTAAATTTTGAAGTTAAATATCTCGAAAACTATTACTTTCCGCGGAAAATGTTTTTCATATTCATTCGTATTGAACGAATATCAACGTCTTTGAAAGAGTTTCGCCAAAATCCGTGAGGTCATTCACAAATAAACTTGTCCCACTGCCTCTACACCTTTTTTGGTTTTTTTTTTTTTTTTTGCATTGCCAAAATTATCTTTAGGAAATTAATTAAAATAAATTGAAGAAACCCGGTATAGTTTCATATTTCCTCGATAATATTTTTTGCAGTCAACAGATATCCCATTTACAAATTTTAAATTTAAATTTCCTAAAACATCACCTACTGCTAATGTTTTGCACTAAAGTGTTTTTAAATTATTAATTGCAGTTCCAAAATGGTGCGGGCTTTCTCTGTTTAAGTTTGAATAGAATGACCCATATAATTTTTGATTTTTATATCTTCCTCTGAAAACAAAACTCAACATCTTTTTATAACGTTTTTTTTATAGCAAGCAATCAAGTTTTCAGGTATACCCAAATTTGGGATTAGGCATAATTTTTCATAAATTGATAGTCTTAACATTTCGAGGCGTACATTTTTTATTTAATTATTTCTTAAGTAAAACTTATTAATTATAAGTTTTCGGGGTCGCTGATTCCTATTCTGATGTAAAAATTTAAAAAAGTCCACAATCCAATACGATGAAATAGTAAAAAGTAAAAAAGTAAATCATTAAATTCCGGTATACGATAGATTTTGATACAAGATTCATATTCAGGTTGCAAATATACGTGAAAATTATTAATTTTTCGTTTTTCCTTATTATTAAGCCAAAATTTTTGACTCGCTATGTTGGATTTTAGGTTTTATCAAATTTTTATATCAGACTCATAATCAGAGATACCAAAATGACCCCTAAGTAACAAGTTTCATTTAAAAATAAATGAAATGAAAAGGATGCTCCAGAAATAAGAATGTGTCCTCTCTGAAGGCCACTGCGCGTCATTTGTTAACTCAATAATAAAATAGTAAATTTATACTCTATGAGGGTTAACTCATAAGTTTCAGTTTACGAACGAATAATTTGCGTTTGTTTGTTCAGAAAGCTTAATGTTGTCAATAATATTACATTTGATTCGATATCAAATTAAAACCTGTCTTTTAACTATTCCACTTCTGACACAATCATCATTTTAGGGCTCATTTAATAAAAATTGGAAAATGTTGAGTTTTAAATTTTGTGCCTTTAGTAGTCAAACTATCCAAACTATCTAAAATTCACCCAGTTCATTTGTTTCATCAAAAACCCTAGAAGGTTTGTCTATGACTCTATCCATAGGCAGAGCTCGTAAGATTAATTAATTCTCGATTCTCAAATAGGGTTCTTTTGCGTTATATATAAAAAAAGGGCTAATTGCATCAGTGTGTGCGGAAACAGGGTGACTCGAAATTTTCTTCAATTGTCGCTGTCCTTCACCTGCCGAGCTCACAAAGCGCAATGCATTGCCGAGCGTTCATCTGAAAACGTTTGGATTCCGCCACTCAACGGCGGAAGTTGCTCCCAAAAATTTGTTTTCATTAAAATTTGAGCCTAGCTTTTGCAGTTCCTTTGAATCGCGCTCGCGATTTGAGCACCTGAAAAGCTCTTCCTTCCTCGCACAGAATTTGCGGCAAATCTAATTATTTGATTTTTCCAACATCTCGCGTAGCTGAGAAGGGGTACACACAGGCACGAGGACGCAACTTTTACCGATTCCAGGGGCTCCTATTCTTCATATGTGCGGATATGCATCTGGGGGGGGGGGGGCTCTAGGACGCAAGGTCCTGCTGGAGCCGTCGCATAATGGAGGGCTTAAAATCCCTGACAGGTGGAGTAATGAATGTGCCATTTTATGCCATCAGGTCTGCTTTATTTTCATTTTTACCAGATGGGTTGGGGGAGGCTTTTATAAATATTCGCGGATATACGCTTTTCGGATTCGAGCTGTGACAAATGATGGGGTGCGCCACGCAAGGCGGTGAATTGAGGGTTCGTATCCTGCCTCCCCCCCGCGAGCCGCACCCGTTATACATTTTCACAACCCTTTCGCTCATCCTTTTCGTCGTTTTTCCTGATGGAGCAATGAAAGTTGAATACGTTGGAAAAAAGTATTTTTTCGAGGGTGCACTTCTGCCAGCGATTTTGAATTTTTCACGTTTAATAATTGAAGTGGGTGAAAAGTTTTTCAACAAGCTCGTTAAAATTTCTGTTGTGTATCCGAGAGATGTTGCCTAGTGTGGACCAACTTGATGCTACAATTTTTTGTTTTTTTTTATGGTAAAACAGCTCTGGTAAAAGGTTTTATGGAATTAATCCGAAAAGTACAATATGTTCCTATAGATAATCGCTAAAAGAACACATCACCAATCAAAAGATGCAACTATATTTCGACGTTGCTCACATATGAAGTCTGGGAAATATAATAACCCTTTTCGTACCAACCAATGTATAGACACAAAATAAATAGTAAAACAATCAAATTTTGAACAACATTTTTAATATGATAACTTTTGAAAAAAGTCGTTCACCACTCAATCTAAAGAATTTATAGAAACATAAAAATAAAGAGTACCTAACTTTAAATTTACACTATGCCTAGAAAGTACAAAAAAACAAATTTTATAGTTTTCGATGGTTTTGCTTATTTCTAACTCGTTTTGCACCTAACAACCAAAAATTATATTTAAAACGAAACGAAGCAATCGTCAACTATTACTTCATATAATTTATATTAAAATATTTTATTTATATACAATACATTACTAGCTGATTTACCCGGCTTGCAATTGTGATGTTGGAATTCTTGAAATTTAAAATTTTCCATACTCATTATGAATTGTTGTAGATTTAAATTCTGTAGCCCTAGTGTAATGTGAAAGATATTTCGCTATTTTAAACTTGATAATTTTGATGGTAGATTCAAAATCAGCGTTCGTAGAAACATCCTGATTTCGACTTTCATGGCTATCCTTTGAAGTTGAAGGACATTTTTGGCAGCTATCTTAGAACCGTCAGTTTGAAAAATTTATTAGCCTATATGTTTAGTTGGACTATGTAATTCCTTGTGGCAAAATATGAAGACTACCGAAGCAGGGGTTGAGGCATGATTGACTATTAAAAAAAGTAACCAAGTGCACGCACAAGCGCATACTCGAAATCAATGGCCCCGTAAATAAATTTCGCTTAAATTTGTTAATTTCCAAAAATTTCGGTCACCATATTGGATCGCCATTTTGTATGTCAAAATAGGAGATGTATAAATAGTGGCTTCAAAATACTAATAGTACTAATTTTCACTAAAATTCGTTAAAATTTTTGAATGTAGATTCGCAATTAGAATCTCCAAAAACCTCCAAATACAAATTTTCATGGCAATCTTTTAATATTTACAAAATTTTGGCCGCCATCTTGAGTCCACTATTTTGAAATCTGCAAATAAAAAGTAGCTTATATCTTAGGCCGGAATATGTAGTATTTTCGCTCAAAAAATGAAATTGATCGAACCAAGCGTTTAGATGTGATTGAGCAACAAACAAATGAACTTCCGATTATATTAATTAATTATACATTTATGGTACATGTGGACAATGTGGTACCGGTCGATTGCACTTTGCATCAAAACAAAAATTGCTCGAAAAGGCATCGGCAGCGAGACCACGAGTAGCTCAGCTCGTTAGAGAGCATCGAAATACTATTTCGAAGGACACAGGTTCAACCCTGTCCTCTGAACAAAATCGTAGCTTTTTTCGAATAATGTCCACATATATACGAAATTATGGAGTATATTTCTTTCTAGATAGAGTCATTAAAAAATGCCATCCATAAAACTGCTACGATGTGCTAAAAATAATTTTTATTTCTAATGAAAAGTTGACTGAGCTCACATATCACACAAAACCAAATTTCATCGTGTTCACAAATCAGGCGCTGAGTTTAGATGTGATTTTAAATTTTTAATACATTGAAATTGAATTGAATTGAATTGAAAGAATTTAGAAAACGTATTTCACCTATAGGTGTATAGGCACCTCTAGGAAACCTTTCCCATTGTGCCTAATCTATGAACAGTCAAATTGACACCTAAGAGCTCTCCAAGGCCTATGTTTCTTCATAGCATTAAGTGGAACAATACCCGAAAGGTATTTCAGTGAAAATTTCTCAAAATTGAATAAAAGCCGGGAAAAATCCCAAAACACTTTCCCCTTTCTGTTGAGGAAAAAAAAAATCCCAAGGGATGCGCATAATCCAGAACCCTCCTGGAAGTCTCCGCAGTGCCAGGAGCCTCTCGTTCTTTAGGTCGGGGTCGAACTCGGCAGTAAGCACGTCATCGAAGGAAAACCAGGGACTTCTTTGCCCAATAAACATCCTCCACGGAGAATCTGCGAAAACGATACCTTATCATCGGAGGTGGCCTTGCCTCGGCTCGTTTTGCAGGTGAGAGCCGAATCTTAAAGACACCTTTGCGGATAAGCCCAGCAGAGTATTTGGGATTTGAGCATGATTTACTGTGACCCGGACATGACCCTGCAAGGACTGGAACAGATTTGGGTACTTCCCCGCATATTTAAGATAGACCCGGTTCCCTTCAGACAAGTTTAATTAACACTGCGCTGCGCCCCTCCACCAATACGAGCTGCAATTTTCTGCATATATTCAAGGGGAGCACGAACTGCATACTTGTTTGCTTGTAAAATTTCGACTAATTCAAATTTATAGGGAGATAAACAACAAGGAATTTTTCCTGCAGGCTCTCGAGAACTGTATGTGAATGCAGCGATAAACATTTGCCAAATTTGAATTAGTACCTCATGGGGAAAACTGTTCTCGAAATCTCTGAGCTCGTTCACATTCGTGCAAAGCAACGTTTGCATTCGAAATTATTGTAAATGCTCATTAGAATGGTAACAACAAATATTTTCAAAAGGCATAACTCTTCTTCATTATCGTGAAGATAAAATGTAATACAATAAATAACTGCACAAATTTTCAACATGCCCCAATTATCTCTAATATTAGGACCAAGTGTTCATAGTCATTAAGATCCAGACAACAAATTTGATCAAAAAGTTAAGAGGGAATATTTTTATATTTTAATGAGATATGATTAAAAGATTTTAGTAATATTTTTATCTATCATCTCCTATATTATTATGAATCGGAATGTGTATTAAATCGTGTTATTATAAAATATAGTTCTTTATTCCTTTTAAAAATATAGGGGCATCATGTGAAGCGGGCTTAAGTATGGTCGTTTCATAAAGTTTGGTTGTTCAGTCTTAATCATATCGTTCAGTCGACGTAGCAGAGAGATTACAAGGGAATGAAGTAACTGATCGCTAATTAAGTTTTTTTGCAAACGTAATTACCCAAAATCGTAAACACATTTTCAAAAATATTAATGTCTGGGCTTTGTGGAGGCCATGGAAGAAATTAGATCTGATTTTCCTGTTTGAGAGTGTTTATGCCTCAGTATGGAAACGAGCATTATCTTGTTTGAATACTGTCCCTTGCAAAGGCATTTCATCTTTAAGAAATGGGATCAGATGTTGGGTCAACATTTCAACATACGAATACCGATTTACAGTTTTCAAACAAAGATTCAGATTTATTCGATTATATCAAAATATAGCACCCCATACAGTGCTTTTTTAGATTTTCTTTGCATAATATTTTTCGGATTGTCGAAGAACAAACGTCCACTCCTCGTGATAGCTTCAGCTTCTGAGCCAAATCTGTACTGAAGGTAGTCCTATTGCTTACTTACTACATAAGGACACTAATTTGTCTTTTACTGAGCGTATGAGGAGATTTGTTACCCATATTTTCAGATATGGAAGGCTGAATCACTAATATAGCAGTAGAAATTGAATAATCCCAGAGAGAATGCCTAGACTGAACCACTAGTATTGCTTGGATGGCTAATTGATCTAGAAATAAGCCATTATTTCTTAATTATTATAAAGTTTAAAATAATTAGAGAAATAAAGCTTATTGAACTTTCTGCGGAAGTTTCTTAATTTCCTAAAATAAACATGCCAATCAAGAGCGACACGAACTGCTATACATAAACCAAAATACATCGAAGATTGAAAATTGTTCTTAGTATCTTGCATCGTTTTAATTGGAGGTTAGGACTTATCAGTTAAAAGTAGAAAACGAACTCTATGAGCTGTCGACCCGCAAAGCCTCTTAAATCAATACTCTGAAGAAGTCCTTCCCAGAAGTAGTCCACAGTGCGCACTGTCTCCTTTCTTTGCAGCCTACCCTAAGGAAGAATTTCTTTCATCTATCAATGCCTGGTAATCTCTCATGCTTCTGACAGAAGAATTTTCTCCAATTTCCACTTTAACTAAAATTTCCTTTGTACTTCTTCAACTCTTTAGAATTTATTTCGATGGACCATCACCCGGGTCTCGTCTCTGTTCCCTCTCATTCTATTAAAATTCGGCGACCAGGAAATTTGGTGTGGTTCGTGACTACCCTCTATTTTAACGCTTACGAACGCACACAGGCGTGAAACAGGGCCGTGGATAAGCCAGAAATGAAAAGGGTATTCCCCGGGGTAAATTTATCATACTTTATCGCGATATAAGGGAAAAATCTTTATCCTTTCCCACTCCATGGAGCCTCTTTTCATTTCAGCGTTTATCTGCTGCTGCCTGATGTATCTGAGCCCAGGACTCTTCCGGTCGCGCCTGTTCGGAGCAAAAGATAAATACAAAATAAAAAAGAGAATTCCGTTTCGCCACAATTTAGCTGAGGACGGAAATTCAATGGGTTTTCTACTTTTTGCTGAAAAAGGCTAACCATATCGACCCCCTCGCTTTTTCTAACCCCGTCCCTCCCCTTATACTTTTCCAGTTGACTTAGAACAACTCAAGGGCCGTGATACTTTTCAGCGAAGCTGTGAATAATTTCAGCAACAAGGCGGCGACAGCGTGCCACGAATCTTTTTAATTGCGCACTTCTGTGGGTTTTTGGTACAGGGTGGCTCAAGGTATTTTTAGCCAAGCGGCACATCCACGCATATCGCCGCAACGCGCAAATTTAAATCAAATTTATTATACCATCCGTACCGAAGGAGCGGAACCATGCGAAATGTCTCGCATCCTGCGGAGGATATACGCCGCCACCTTTCCTGCCAGGGATTTAATTAGCAACATCCTTTCGCTTTTGCCAACCAACCATGTGTGCGAGTGATATGATTTCTGCGTGAAGTTAGCGATAACTTTAGTGAAATAAATGCGAGCTGGTTGCCGCCATTAAGGGCCGGGGAAGCCACTAGCGAATTAGCTGTCGTATTCTATGTGAAATACGCGCCTTACGCGCCTCTGATGACTGCCGGATACTGCGGTATTCTTTGCGGTAAATTACTTTATTAAAGCAATAAATCATCAAATGAACGCGATTTTATGCCTTTTACAGCAACACTAAATAGACTGAGGGGGTTTTCCTTTTGCTTGTTAGATGAGCTAATCACTGTTCCCTTGCGAGGGTTGTCTAATTTTATGGGATTAAATAAAGCAAGTTATAGTACAAAATTTTATAATTTTAAGAAAGTCTACAAGGTGATGGCTTTTAATATTTAACGTTGGCAAAGTCATAGCATATACCACTTTTCTAAAAAAAAAAGTAAAGTGATCTACTTTGTATTGTAACACGTTTTAATAATCAATTCTAATTGGAAAATTTTAAAAATATATCAAATTTTAAATTTAATGGTATTGAGTTTTATAAATAATTAAACCACTCATGTTTAGGATATAACAAAAAGTCTATGATTGACCCAACAATGAAATGAATTAAGTTTCGTCATTTTATTTCAATCAAATTCACAGATTTACCTACGAAATACGGAATTTAATGGAATTTGGACAGGATATCTGACCAATGAAAACCAGAGTCTTAATCTAGGCATATCCCATAAAACTTATCACTATAGAATTTTGATAGAATGATACTTAAATCTTGTCTACACTGCTGTGGACTGAAAAAACGAGCCTTAGATCAGGTTTCGGCATAGACTACAAAACCAAAAATGAGGATTTATGGCTCAGCCGAAAATTGGCTAGGGACTATTGCACGAAGTATCGATTTTCAAATCTTGGTTGAGATTTGTGCTAATCGAGAAAAGCCGACGTTTGGCTCTGTTGTTGATCTTGCAAGGCCAAAATTTGTAAAATTTCATATAATGCGAGATTATTAAAATTTAACCCGAATATTGTTAATCCACAATTTATAAGAAATTATACTAAAATTTTAATTGTGTATTTAATGCAAAGAAACCCCAGAAAATTTCTTCAAATAATTTATTTCCCATCAATTGAGGCAAGAAACGGGCAAACAGATCGCAACCACAGTAAATGGCTCAAATTGCCTCTTTCCTCATCAGAAATTGTCGCCGACTGACCATAAATCAATTTGCAGCCATTCTAGAAGATGCAAATGTCTCGCGAGCTTATCAACCTGTCAGCATTAACTGTACCGTCGGGGGAGCACTTTTAGCTAACTATAGGTCGTCCCCCGCAAGCCTACCGCCATTATCCGCTGCGACGCGTCACACTCTCTGTCGCCGCCACCACAAAAGAACACACGCGAGACGACACAGTCGCCCGCTGCTAGATAGATAGATAGATACATGGATGAATGGATGGATCTTAATGGACATGCTGGGAACCATAAGTGACACCCACTAGAACAATTCGCGAGACGTCGCCGCGCCAGTCGTCGTCTATGGTCCCAGTTAAGTGCGCTTCCGCCCGCGCGGTGGGTCATATGTCTGGCGAAGAACTGGGAAAACCGGGACCATCCTTGGGCGGCATTTTGTGGGAACTGGGTGCCCGAGCCGGGAGTCCCGGGATCAGCGAACATATTGTAAAATTTCTGATATACAGCTAACTAATTAAGGCCCGGTAATAAGTTAGTGCGGTATACTCAACATTTTCCTGCTCGTTTTCCTATTAAGGCGAATCCCTATCGAGATTAGGGAAATATTCCCGCTTAAGGATGGCCCTCATCTTAATTAAACTTCGGTCCTGTGCGCCCGAGCTTTTCCGCATTTTCTTAGTACCCCGGAGCGTCGCGGTGCCCTGGTCTAATGTTTTAAAGAAGAGTTTTGAAAGAGGGCCGGGCCGAAGCCCAAAATTGCCAGGATGTAATTTGCGGAGGCAAAGAAATTAAGCTCAAGGGGTGTCGATTTTAATTAAACCACCCACAGCTTAAAAACAAAGAGAATTCGTCCTACAAAACCCGTACGTCGGCTTTCGGGTTGCAGTGTGTGTCCCGGGAGTTCCTTTCCGTTCGCCTTCTCCTTTCCATCTGGAAAAGTTTTCGACTTGGCAAACTTTTAGAATTTTCAAAATGTCTATGAGGTCAAAATCGG
Organism: Philonicus albiceps; assembly: GCA_963969385.1. Taxonomy (NCBI): domain Eukaryota; kingdom Metazoa; phylum Arthropoda; class Insecta; order Diptera; family Asilidae; genus Philonicus; species Philonicus albiceps. Next base: position 73,089,862 of record OZ017772.1, on the reverse strand, counting down.
TGCTCCCGGCGGGGATAATTAGAAAAATTACTCGAAAGTGAGAGAGAAATTTTGTCGGTTCGCCGCTAAGGGTATTTCTGTCTGTTCGAGCCAATCCCCGTCCTTGCGGCCGGCGGAGTGACATTTCAATTAAACTTCCGCCGATCTTTTGCTGCTCCACAGTAGTAGGCAGCTATAGTTTTCGGCCTTGCGCAAGTTAATTTTCCGCAGCCAAAGATTCTGCCCTTTCACGGTTGCTGGTCATATTTTTCTCACAGATCGCCTTTTGTCTCGGGGCACGGTCACAGTGCATTGTGCTGGTCATAACTTTTCCACGGGTCATTAATAATGCCCTGTCTATAGCCACCCCCGGGAAACAACTCCGTCGGGAGCCCTAGGTCGGTTGTTCGGTTATGAGCACAAGAGGATTAGAGTCCTCATATGCGCCCACCCACCGCTAAGCCCAAGGGATTTATGGCCACTGCCAGTGCCCATATTCCTGCCTAGTCTCACTAGGTCTAGGTGCAATCATTCGGCTGCTTAATCCCTCTTTCAATTGCCCTCCTCCCTAGTCATCATTGAAATTCAATCTCGAACCCATCCGACGAGTTCCACCCAATGTCCAGGACAGTTTTTGTCCGATTTATTGAAAGTCGCCACAAATCCTTGACCCTGACGATATATATCAGGCCGACGGACAAGTATTTTTTAATTAAACGAGCAGAAAGTCTAAAGACTCCAATTATGTTTCTGGGAAAAGGGTTTTGTGCAACCATCCTTTTGGATGGAAGACAACCACGATAATCCCTCCAAGTCTGGGGACATGGTGTAATTTAAGATAGGTCCTTTTGTTGTTAGCTCGGATGAAGTATTCGACTGGTCCTTTGAGTTGTATGCTGATGGGTATCGCATTTTCGAAGGAATCTGCACGCTAACTGCAAAACTGTTTAGATACAATCCCCTTTGAATAGCGCGAAAATGCAATTAAAATTTTCGTTGTTTGGAGAAAAGCTCTTCAAATTTCCCCAAACCAGATAATTAGTTTCGACAATAAAGGAACATCTTCGCATTCGCAATAGAACTTAAAGCTGCAAAATGTCTATTTAGTATACTTTGAGATAGCAGAGATACGTAGACTATAGGAACCAATTAACAGAATTATTATTGTCTTGCACCACAGGGAAAACAACACAGCAGATATCTTTCGAAATGTCTTAGAAACAACTTTTAAGAAAATGTGTCTGTGCAGATATTTAACAGGACGTTTTCGTAGTTTTATTTACAAAACAAAAATATTCACAAGACTGTGGCAAAACCAATAAAAAAATTATTAATGGCATATAAATATTATCCATAAAAAAATTATGAAATATTAAGAATTGGTTTTATTCGAATACCCGACTGTTTTTATATATCTACTGTTATATTATATTATACCTATGACATTTTACGTTTTTGTTTATTCTATGTAGCTTGCATTAAGGGAAATAAAAATATACAATGCTATTTTTCTTTGATATAATAGAAATATTAATTTAATTGTTAAACGCGTGCTTGTCTGCAAATGCAAATTGGCTTAATGGCTAATTGGCTTTAATGTTTCAAAGTATTAGCCTTTGTGCCATTTTGTTAATTAACTGACTAGTTTTCGAGTTTTGCAAGCACAAACTTACGCAGTTGCAATTTTATATATATGGAAAATGAGTATAAATGTAAATTAGTGACACAATTTACGAATCTACTAATACCATTTGGAAATGTAAATACGACGGATAGCGGTTGGCATACAATTTTTCGAATTTGAAAATTTTAAATGAAGTACTAAGAGTATTTTTCGGGAACTATTCAAGAATTTTCTATCAACATTTCCAAATTTAAAATGGAAAACATAACATGGTCAGCCAATTTCCAGATTCCTAATTGAAAAAATTTTCATAAAAATTACTACATCTTATAAAACAAAATTCCCTGCCGAATTTACTTAACTTTCTGTGATTTTTTTACTGAACAGATTTTGTTTAAGATTGATTCACGAGGAAAGTATAGTTAATGAATATTTTTCGTAAATTAACCGATTTTAAATGATGAATTTTGGTATGGTCGAAACAAAAGCAAGCATCGATGAGGTAATCTGCGAATGCATCCCGAGTAAAATCGGATACGGACAAGCTAGTGCTTATCTAAAACTTAAAACCGTATTAAGTGTGTAGTTTAATATGTAATACGTGCATGAATTAACACATAAACAAACAAATTTACAGATGCAAAGAGTTTTACCTAGTTTAAATCATTACAAACACAAATATTAACTAAGTAGAAAACTAGTAGAGGAAGGTGGGGCAAGACGAGATACTTTAGATTTCGTGGTGAATAGAACTGATACCTTTGATTTTATCTTCTATAATAGGATTATATTTTAAGTGGTTTGAGAACAAATAACTAAAATATTGAACGTGACACATCAACTTATCTTGCTCTACATAAGGGGTAAGATGGGTTACTCCTCAAGGCAAGGTACGGGGTATACCATCTTACCTCACTTCCCCTACACTACTCTCTCCTAATAAATACATAAATGAAATGCTACTATTGATTCTTTTGCACTATCTCAGTAGGTCTAACCTGAATAGTATTACATTTCTATTTAATATGAATTTGCTTAGACGATTATAATTTTATTGTAATATGCATAATTTTTTTACAGATTTTGAAAAGCTATAAAACAAAAGATACTTAGACAAGACAATTTTCTATACTCTAAACTAATTTAGGATGCATTTTCTAAGTAAATTTTCAGCCGATAGTAATTTTGTTATTATGAGATTTTGATTAACATTTTTGTAATCCATGTCAGAAGTGGGTAGGGTGAAAATTTTCCTTCCTGGCAATTTCTCAATGAAATTTATATACTCAGTTACTTTAAATACGCATTGTGTAGAAGAAAATTTGGAGGTTATTTACAAAAAAAAAAATATATTTTAATTTGGTACAGGCACGTTGGAAACTCCTTGAAAGCCTCTAACCGTACCTAATTCTAACTGCGAAGGTTTTCCTGTATCATCCCAGTGTAGAGGAGATTTTCTCTCACAATAATACGTTTTGCTACGTTGAAAGTTTTATCACTAGTAAAACAATACACGTCCGTGTCAACTACGGCTGTTCGAGTTAAAATATATCCCTGGGAAACAAACGCGACAACAGGAGCAGCCGTGGTGGCTCCATAGTGTGGTTGTGGTACTCCCATGGGAGCACCCCTCGAGACCCGACATGGAACGGTCCTTGGACGCGCTTAAGGGCGTAAATCACATTAAATCACCGCAAGTGCAACTCTGTGAAATTAATTTCTGGCCGGCTTATGAAACTAGAATTGTGCATGGTCGTCCCGGGGAAATGTTCTGGCCACCGCTACCGGATCCCGCCCGGTCCATGTCTCTGGCTCCTTTTTAAAAGGGTTCTTAGCCGAGTCCCGGACAACTTAGACGAGCTATGCAAGTTTCTTGATTGCCCATTTTTCATTTTGCGGCTCTTCTACCGCCGCAGGACACTTCATCCACTTTACTTCCTTTAGGCAGGAGAACTACTTCCGAAGTGAAATTGTGACAGCTCCACGGAAAGTTTTGAAATAGCTTTTTTCCGCTGCCTTTCTCATTGCGGTCAGAGGACCAAGGAAGAAGCAATTTCATAGCACAAATGAAGCTACTTGCGGTTTCTGGGTGAAGATGCATAAGTCCACCTGTTGGGGAATATTTAATAAACTAGTGCAGAAGCAGTGCACGAATTAATTTACAAGGCGTACCAAGCAAATAATTCGTTTATTTTAAATTTACGTAACCGTCTCTACTTTGGTAGATGATAAAAATCTTCAAGGAAATTTTTAAATTTTTGCTCTACCACTAAAAGAAAAATTTGTAAATAAATAATTTCGTTTATATCAAGTAATTTGTTATTACTTATCAACTAGTTGCTAATTTTATATAAGAATGAAGTCAATTTTTCACAATCAGCTCCATTGAATTGAAATTTGTAAAACGTTTCCCATATAGTAAAGATTTTAAAATTTATAAAAAGCAATTTAATGCGCTATTAACAAGGGAAATTTAAAAACAGACTGGAAAGCTTAGATAATTCAGCAATTGTGCAACATTCTTGTAGTACTAGATTTCTTATAAATTTCCTACATTTCGAATGAACATAAATTTTGTAGATTAGCACAATAAGGTCTTAAATTTCACTACTTTTCAAATTGTACTATCAGTATGAATAATTTTATAAATATACACAACCAGTAATGTAATTTAACAAATTCATGCTAATTCATTCTTTTAAAGATTTGTAGTACTGTCCTTGATATCTATGCAGAGTTTTAAATCAATACATTCAATTGCTGCAGAGCTACTCGTGTTTTTGTAAACATACGAAAGTGAGTTTATCGATTTTCACTTTTTTAGCCAAAGAATTTGCATTAAATTTTGTTTGCGGATGCGGATGTTACAGAAGGCCTTAGGTGATGAGGTTATGTAGCAAAAAAATGTTTACAAGTGGTAGAAAAACTTTAAAGAAGGTAGAGAAAGCGTTGAAGACGAACAGCGTCGTCTCGGACGACTATCAACATCAACAGATTAAACACGTTATCAAAGATTTTGTTGAAAATTGTCGATTAACAAGAAGATACCTTGCTGATACTGTTCGTACTTCAAAAGGTTCGAATAATGATTTCTAGCTACTAAAACGTCATGAAACGCATCACTACGAGAAACGAGACTTGGATCTACGCCTACAACCCGAAAACAGCCGATCAATCGAGTGAATATCGTGTAAAAGGTAAGCCAAGACGGAAAAAAAACGGGTAACATTACTTGAGTATTAAGAGTCGTTTGCGTGATACTTTTCGCCGTAAAAGGTTGGAATTATGGTTTTTGCATCATGATAATGCACCGGCTCCCACAGTATTGATAATTCGAGAAAATTTCGCCAAAAATTCAATTCATATCGTTTAGAAACGATTTTGCCTGATTTAGTATCGAGTGACTTCAAAAGACTTCTTCATTTTGATATTAAACATTATGAAACTAATAAATTTTGAAAATTAATCCTTTAAAAAAATTTAAATTTAAATAAAAATTGTTTAGAGTGTATAATTTAATTAAATAAATTTTAACTTTTGTACAAATCTCCTTGAAATTGAATATGCAAGTTTCTCTCTTTATTCAGGAATACCCTCTGTATTCGCATAAAAACGAAAAATCATCTTAAAACTAGAGTTCCGCCGAAACTGCAGCTGCAGATGAAGTGCAATTTGTATCTTAATTCGGCGAGATAAACAGGAACCGCTCGGCAGAGTGGAATTGAAAGAACGGTCCAATTGCTTTCCTTGCACATCATTCCCGGATCCCGGAGGCACTGAAACAATCAGATTGCAACCGCAACCCTATAACGTAGCGGGGCGGTGGATTGAATCTTCCCTGAGCTGACTTCCAGCAGAAAAACCATCTGCGAAGCCATCAGGACCCCGGGCGGGGTGTCTCCCTTGGCACTTTTCTAGCGGAGCATTTTTGAATTTTCCCATTTCACGTTTTTGCCTTTTGCTATCAACTGCTTGGTTATTTCTGGTGGTGCATTTTTCTGACAGGTTCTCAGTGTTTTCCTGGCTTTCCCATTTTTTTTTGTTTTCCCCGGATACCGGCCTCCTCAACGAATATGGAGAAAACTTCCCGTTCTCGAGTGGAGCATCGCTATAATTTAGTACCGCAGCAACTTCATCTTTTTGATTCCGATCACTTTGTGTTTGTCGGGTTTTCAGTTCTGTAAGTTTTCCAGTTGTTTAAGGCAATGTCGCGAAAATGGCAAATGGCTTTTCCCGCAGGATACCAAAAGTCATAAAAAGTTGTTCCTTGCTCGAGCAGATCCGCAGACTTAGAGTCTAAACAATGCGAAAACTCTCCGTGACCGAGACATCGCAGTCTAGATGATGCCGGCCACTCAATTATTCTGAGATTACCGGGGGAAAACGGTCAATTTTTCTAAAATAATTTTTCCCAGAATGCAATTGAATTTTAATAGGTAACATCGTATAATACGAGGACGGGACGAAACTTCATTTCGTTTCGCTGTAATAAGATTAGTGGTGGATGAAGCTCAAGATTTCTAGAAGAAAATCCATTAGCTTTGGCCCCCAACTAAGTAGCCTTGAAGAAAACCAAAAGTAGTTTCTAAGGGTTCGTTAGTTTGGACTTTTCTAGCTTAAAGTTACTTTAACTAAAGGAAGTGAAGGTTTTGTGGAGTACTTTCTTTTGCGAAGAAATAGAATTTCTCAGACAATGGGAAACTCTAAGAGACTGTCATCTTCTCTTGTTAAATTTAACTGGAAGGTAAAGAAAAACAAGTAAATTTCTTATCAGAAATACTTTTTAAATAAGTGATTTGATCATATTTTTAGTTTTAACATTTTCCCTTTATTTTTCTACTACTACATACTTCCGAAATGTTGAACACTCAGTCAATCGATAGTTGATAGTCGATGGTCGATAGTTGATAGATTAGTTTTCGTATTATCAGGTGGCGTACGCTAAAGGAAATACAAACATAATAATGATATTAATTTAAAATAGTGCGTTTGAGAAGACTCTTAATTATAAACAGAAAATATTACCGGTCCACAAAATTTTCTTCATGAGAAAACAAGCTTAAAAAAGCTACCTATTTTAGTTTAGGTGAAAACCCACAAAAGTAAATAAAGTATCTAATATGATTCGGTAAATTTACTATTGCCTTTAAGTAAACCATCTAATTCCATTTAAATAAACTAAAAATACTTTCTTTTCACTTAAAACTGTAGGGAAAATAACTAAAAATGTGACAAATAGGAAAATAATCTAAAAACGCAGTTTTCCAACTATTTTATTAGGTGCATTAAATTAGAGGAAAATTATTTATTAGTTAAATTGTCTACTTTAATAGCAATTTTACCCTAATGATTCGAATTATGGATTTTACGAAATATTTGAGCTGTAAAATACCGAGTATTGTTGTCTTGAGCACTGGTATTAGATAATCAAGCATTTTGAGTATGAGTACAAGTTTCAGTTACTCGTATTGAAAATTTAAAGTACTCGTACTCTCCCTCAAAGTATTTTAGTACTCCTACTTAGCTCCAAAGTAATTTTACTTTTACTGAATACTCGTATTTTTACTCAACTCCGAAAAACTTATAATACGAGTAACTGATACTTGTGCTTATACTAAAAATGCCTACATGTTGTGGTAAATTTGGGTACGTTTTGTAGAAAATTAGTCTATCTATCTACAAAAAATTAATGTGTCTAATTCTTTCTTTCAGTGATTCGAAAGGGTTTGACTTAAAATGTGTCGTTTAAATTTAAAATATGTTTACAGGTTATTTTAACTACTTGAAAGTCATGCAAATGCATGCATTAGAAATGTTTGTTTTGAATACTTTAAAACTTGAAACGCGTGTATTATGTGTAAACGAAAAAAGGCATTATTCGTTTTTGGTTTAATTTTTATATATGGTTACAAAAATCGAAAAATTATTTTATTTCTCTTCTGATAAAGGTTCGCTCCTTAAATATAGTCCTGAATTTGTTCATATTTGTTGTTTGAGGTTGCACTATTAAATATCTCCAAATTGACGCTTTATCTCATTCGAGAGACAGCAGCGTTTTAAGGATTTACTAGCAATTTCTGTAGCCCCACAAAATACCCAAGACTGTCGTCGAATATAGCTGTGCTAATCCATCCAAATAGGACATTTCCATTTGTATTTCGACGCGCGATCTTAATTGAAATATTAAAAAAAAAAAAAATTCAGGGCATATCGTCCATTAAGATTATGAAAAATACGCATCCGTCCCACTTCGGATTTAATTTTGCAGCTATGATTTCCGTGTAGATCAGCGACCTTGGTCCGGATGCTTCGCGCAATAAAAATTTGCCCGACTGTATTGCCCCCCGTATTGCCGGGGCACATTTTTAGCCCAGTGCGAATTTCTTGTTATCCCAAGCAATCCCGAAGTAAACTCCTCTGAAATCCTGTCCCAAATTGGATCTTAAGGAGTTCGTAACAGTCGCCCATTATCACACGGCAGAGATTTGTGGGGCACTTTCAAGATAGGAGCGCCAGAGACATGCCGGGGAGACGGAAACCAATCCCCGGCGATGGGCTTCCAAATGAAATGATAATAGGCTCCAATAAGGGGAATCAATCCCATAAAATATACTGATGGCCGGATGTATTTGCCGCTATCTGTCGTGTTTTTGCTATTCATAGAGCACTTAATTCATGCCCTTGCGCTGGGCCGGCGCTCATAACTCTTCATATATCCCTCCGGCGGTATTACCCTAAATAGCGCTTCATAGGCACAAAACAGGAATGGGGAACAACGATGACGGAAGGGAAAATGCTCGTAAAAAGTGCGAATAACACTAAACTAAATGACTATCACCTCGAGGACATAGCAGAAAGAAAAATGCTCGAAAAAGCAGTGGCCCGAAAAACCAGCAGAAGGAGACGCCCATCCCATTGTCGCCCACATGAGTCCTGAGATCTGACCCGCATCCCGGGGGTCGGAGGGTGGGACTTCAGTTTCCTTTCAGAAGGTAAGCAAAAAGTCCTCCTCCGGTCCCCCGAAGGATTAAAGATTAAAGGAGGACACAGGCAGTCAATTTGAGACTGCTGTAAACGGCGGATTGGCCACGACGCTCGGCTGATGGGACATGAAGAGTAATGGCAAGACAGCCCTGCAATTAAGATGATAACGGACGAAACATATCCCTGCAGGCGTCCCAGAGCTTTAGCGTTCCGGCGCTCCGGGTGAATGAGTGCGGCGCTCGGAAAAACGATTTTCTACACGAAGGACTTAATGCGTCTTTTACGAGATTTGAGTTCTTTGCAGGTTTTCCTGGGCGGCACTCGGACCGGACGCTCTAAACGTTTTTAGGTGGATCGGACCTTCTTTGAAAGCATTCGACGAACTACCTCCTCCCGCTTCCGCTTAGCGATCCCGGACTTAATACGGCCCATTGAGACCATTCTGAAACTTTTGCACCGCTTAATTGCTTGAAAGGCTCCACTTTGCGATAGTGCCGGATTAAATCCTGTGAAGGCTTCTAGGCACTAGAAATCTGGGATCACTCTCAAATTATCTCGTAATAAATTTTTCACTATACCAATGAACAAATGCATTTTTGAATACATCGAATGATTTAAAAAACAAATTTCTGTATTCATACGACAGATATACACTTTGATTTATAGTTATAAAACCGCGAAAATCTATCAATAAATAAAATTATGTCCGAAGAAATCTTTTCAAAAACAAGCTTTTAGTACTATTACCTACGGAATTAGAAACTTTTTTTCAACACACGTCCTACTTACATAATTCAAGTACGCTGAATTCAAATGGAACTAACCATTTTTCAAAGTTTTTGAAATATTCATGATTTAAAGTTCTAAGCTAAGGACCCCAAGAAAACTGTTTTTTATTTAAATTTAGCTCATTTATTGAATTTATATCGATGAAATCCCATCAGATATCCATCGTTTCGGTGAAATTTTACTTAATAATCGATTTGTTCCATTACTACACGATTTTTCATACGTTTTACAGAAAAAATGGCAATTTTTCTTGTTTGATTCCAATTTATGAATGTGAAATATCACTAAAGTATTAAACGGTAACTGCCAAAGCTTACAATTCAACGGATTATGATGAAAATTGGTACAGAGGGGCTTTTTATTACGCGCATTTTTAACCGCGCTCTTATTTGATGGCTGATATTTGTGAAAATTCTGTGGTGATCGTTCGGGATTGGTTGCTAAATATATAAAATATAAATTTTGTCAACCTTTACCTTTTTGTCGTTGATTTCGTGTCATATAAATAAAGTATGTCTTTTTAAAAAAATCTTATTAGGTTGTTTTTGCGGTTACCTACCCAACACTAGAGCTCAGTTCTGTTTTATAGCGTTTAAAAGAAAATCAACATATATAAAAAGTAAAAAGGAAATCCGGGTTATTATAGTTGTTTTAAAATATAAAAATTGGATGTTTGGGTTGTACGAAATGTTTCCGAACTAGCAAAGTTACAAGACATTTTTCTACAAATTTATTTTTATTTTTCTATATAGTCTCCTCCGAAGTCTGCACACTTCTGCCAGCGATGCTCCCATCTCCTTATCTCATCCAAATAATACTCGGAGTTTTTCTTCCAAAATCGTGAATAAATTGTTTTCTTTGTTATATTTGTTTAAAAGAACACTCATTTAAAAGTGATTTGAAATTAAGATGGAGTAAAACAATCAAGTCAAGTTTGAAAAATACACCACTTTTTAAAGTTATCGAGTATAACGTCTCGGACCTACATACATTAAGAAAAGAGACTTTATCTATCTGAAATTTATTAAGCCACTGATTTCGAATTTATTTTTAGAACTTTCTTCAGATTTGTTTGCAAGTTGTTAACGTTTTTACTAACTTTAATCAATTGCTGTTAGAAAAATATTTGTGTAGGTTAATAAAAGATTTTAAAATATCTTGACTCGTTAACGCATTGCCCGAAACAAAAGAGGTTTTTAGGACTATGTCTCTATTTCTGAATTTCCCCATTTCCTCTTCACCAGGCCGGTGTTATTACATGGACCATTGGGAGGATTCCGAACCTTTGCGACGCTTACTTGCTTAAAAGGTCCCTCTTTACGAAATTAGTTACCGACCAAAAAGCCGAAGAAAATTGTCAATTCTCAAAAGGATTTACCCAAAACTCGGACTTTTCCTTTCAGGCGAATTCCAGGACTCATTCCGAAAGCAATTTCGACCAGGTAGCCATTTCACCTGGTCGGATTGGTCCGCGTGCAAGATCTACTCGGAGATTTCTGTAGGTTATCACAAGCGCGACGCTTTCCCTTTTGTAATTAAGAAAACGTGCGAACAATCGGGACGGAGGTGTCCTTTGGTAAGCTCAGGGAAAAAAAAACGTGAAGCGACGCGCTGCACGGTCCCGTGAACGTGGACGGCGACGTCGACGCCACACTCCACCGGCATTGTCGTTGGCTCACAAGACAAGCAGATCCGGGTCAAACCCGTAAAAAAGCAAACAACTTCCCGAAACAGGCGTAATTACAAAAGTTTTTGTCTCGGAAAATGCAAATTCCCGCAAAACTCGTGTAACCATCAAAGACAGAGGAATTTTTGTTTAGTAATTTTTCCCCATCACCGGGCGTTCTGCAGGCTTTTGGTGTCTCTATGGTTGGGGAGGAGGGTTCAAGCATTTACTGGGTGGGAAGAGTTCTGAAGAGCTTCTCCCCACCGGGTGGTGGAGGGAAGCACTTCTTTTTGCTGACAACAGAAGGGTTGGAATGAAAATGGCAATTTCGCGTGGAATTAAACGAGAGTGAAATGATTTAGAGCTGGATAAACGAGACATAGCTCCTATTGCTAGTTATAGAACCAACCCTCCTAAGTAACTACAATGAGTTATCTCGATGTCGAATGGGTTTTTTGAAATGACCAAAGATTACTCAAATACCGCAGACAGAATGCTCTTTAGAAGGAGTAGATATGAGATGGAGCTGGTTTAAGTAGACATTAAGCCAAAAGCTTTTCCACTTTTTCTAGGCTGCAGAAGGTATTTTAAGTTAATGTTTGGTTGCCTTCAATTACAAGTTATATGCTCTTGGAACAAAGTAGTAAGCTAATAATTTTGTAGCATCTACCTTTCCAGGAAACAAAATAAACTTTTAAGTTCTGAAAACGGATTAGCTAGTATAACAGGCTATAGAATTAAATAAGAATAAATAAAAAATACGATAGTTAGGCGATAGAATATGTAGTTAAAGGTTCACTACTAATTTATTAAACAAAAACAACAAATATTCCTTCTTCAATTAAACAAAATCAAAAACTTTTTTGAATATCCCAGTCAAAAAGTAACCAGAATCTTATTTTTTGTTGATCGCGCGATGTTTCCCTCCCTCAAACCATTTTTTTCCGTATTCACAACTTCATGGTGCGTTGTTTAGGTTTCGAGATATTTCAATTGTCCAATTTAACCTTATGATCAATTAGTCCTGCCCTACCCTACTCTGTAACTAATCATTTGACTCATAGATTACAAATTAAAAATACATATCTATATTTTTATATGAAGCAAATTAGCCTAACTAATGTTATAACATTAATTTATATTATAACATTTTAATTAAAAAAAGTGATAAAGATTAGATGTTAAAAGTGTACGGCAACATTTCAAATTTGCAAAACTTACAGGGTCTGGTAGTCAATTATATGACTATTTAGTTATCTAAGGTTATACTAAAAGTAATTTTATTTTTATTTTAATTAGAGATCTTTGTATTTCAATTAAAAATATTTTCGTGTTAATAATCTTCTAAATATAGGTAGCTAATTCTTAAATGCAGTGTTGCTTTATATATTTTTTTTAGGTATAGTAAATATTGAACTGATGCTACAAATTTGTCTCTAAAGTACTAAAAAATTACAATAAATACTAAATCACTTACATATTAGTTGTATTCAGTAAAGGTTGACTATAAATAAAGGTAAAACACAACAAGGATTTAAAATGTTCAATGACGATTTGCACAAAAATATTCAACAGTGGTGCAATTTGTCTTCAATTTGTTTCCTCTTACACCACGGTTTTTCTTTTACACGATAACAAAATTGCTGAAATCTTTATATAAGACCCCAACCCACAAAACAGTTTCATTCTAACACGGTATTAAAGTTGCGGAAACCATTTTATAACACTGTTGTAAAATTAAATTACGCAATATTCATTCATCCGCAATATATAAATATAGTTAGGCAAAAATAAAGAAGTAAAACTCGGGGAATACCCGCATTAACTCTAATTGATAATTACAAAAGCAATTAAGGTCTTAAACAAAACCTTTGACTAAGTGAAAATGAGAGAATGTTAATGAAGCATTGTATGCTGTAGTAGAAATGCAGTATTGCTTGATTTAAGTAAAATTCTAAATAGACTGCATACTCCTGCATTGCTAAGTTGTGTTTTGAGCAGAGATCTAGTGCATTTAATTTCATTTATATCTTGTGTTTTAAGCGTTTAATTGGTGGACTGCATTAAGCTATATATGTATGTACATATATTTTTCTTTCAAGTCTTGTATTTCTATTTGAGTTTTAAAACGTTTTTTTTTAAATATTTCGGAACGCATTTCTATAGTCTAGTCTTTTATAACACAGCTTTCCACAACACGACATTTTTTAGGAACCTATCTATCATCTTATAGTAGGGTTACTTGTAATTGCATTAAAAATGTTTGTAGGAAAATTCTACAAAGAAATTTTACTCATAGCCTAAGAATAGCATGCGTTATTTACAAAAAAAGAATGTTAATAAAACAAAAGACTAAAAAAATCTGTCGGCAAAAAGCCAGTGATCATTGAAATCAATTAGCTCTGAAATTAAAGAAAATTAAATAAAACGCCAACATTTCCGTGGAAATAGAGTCACAGGTGTATATTTAGTTACCTCCAGGGTAGGCAAAGCTGCTGAGTGGGAGCGCTTAATTCTTTGGCGAAAAAGAAAATTTCCTTGGCAAATATTCGACGCAATAAATTTCGCCTAAACAGGTGAAGTGGCTCCACGAGAAGGTAAACATTATCAAGAGACAGCAGCAAAGAGCATGGTCCATCGTGCTGCTGAGATGAACGTCGCTTCTCGTTACGCTTGAAATTGATTTTTTTTTCCTCACCGAGCTCCTTGCGCTTCCTACGGAGAGGGGTGCCGGGGTGCCGGGAGTGTTGCGAATATTTCCAGGCTGGTGCCTGGCCTCCTTAAAGTTTCTGTTCCTCCCGGCGGTGCAGAAAAAAGGAGTCGGTTGTCATTCGATCGATTTAGAATCTCGAGTCCACCCACCTGAGCTGGCATGCATAATTGATGGTGCTGAACAGGTGTATTTGAAATGTTCGATTCCCGGCGCTATGTCTTCTCATGCAGGTTCAATTCCTGGCCGGGCCATAAGGTGCATGTTGCAACTGTTGAATTCTTAAAGTGATATATGCCCTACTTTAAATTTCCAAATTCTATGCCAGCGGCGAATGTACCTGAGGGAAAGTAGAACGACGGAAATTATCCTTGCGCGTGCTTTGCATAAGAAAGACATTATTTACTGTCGGATCGCTGTATGATTGGTGTATGTGTGCAGACCTGGAACAGGGATTACGCCACCCGTGAGGAAATTTTTAAAAACATTCACTAAATAACAGGCTTGGGCTAATGAGATAATCAATAAGAAGATATCCTCAATTGTTATCTGTTCTTTTCATCTTCTTAAAGAGGCCTTCAAGCGATTTACTCTTTATACCGAATTTGTGAAATGTTTCTTAAAAACTAAGAGCAGACTATATATCGTTCCATAAAATATACCTTAATATTTCTCATACCAAAACCAAACTCTTTCGAGTATGTCACTTTTACAAATTTTAAAGGGTTTATGAGTTTCAGAAATTCAAGATAAGCTGATTACAAATATTTATATATATGTATATACGACCTATGTTACGGATTTTCAGATAGTAGATCAAACATTAAGCGTACATAGATAAGTAAGTAGGTAATAACCAAACTCATTTCCCCTTTGATTTAATCGTTTAATACCTTCTAAGTACGAGGTATCTATTCATTGATTATTTAATCCTTTGAATGTGTAATTTCTTGAAGCATATTATTTCATTCTTATTGGCTTTATTTATCACTTTTTTTACGCTTTTATATATATTATATAGCATTATAATTTTTATTAGCCCTCTTAATTAAAATTTAGTTATGGGGTATTATAGGTAAATAAGCTAGTTTCATCTTAAATACTGCTTAGTTGAAGACTTCTCTAAAATGTACGAGTTTAACACATCAGTGTTACTGAAATCTGCAGATTTAATAAAAACCATAGTACAAAATTGTTAGTTAACCTTATTGAATTTCCTATTCAGGATAAAAATTGCCGTCTACTTAATCATTTTGGCCCACATATGTATTGCTAGGTCGAGTCTTACCTAATTTCTAATGCAGCTAAGCAGAACTAACTATTGAAGTATTCCCTCTATTTTATATTTTTAAATAAAAATAATAATTCTTATACCTAATATAAGGTAACATTTCCCAGTCAAAAAAATTTAGAAGATGTAACACAACGAAATCAAGACAAAAACCAGAGTAGAGACTTTTCGGTGAGAATAAAATTTGCAGAAGGTCTAAGTGGTGATTTAGTTGCCAGGTCAATTCTACTTTCAATTTACATTCCATTGGATTGAGACCTCTGTAATTCTATTATATCGCTTGAGTTGAGGCTTTCTTTTTAATTTCCAATAAGACAAAGATGTTTCTATTTTGATTTTATTATTCTTTGAGCTACCATATTCTGTGAAATAAAATAAGTGCCACTCATTGCTTCAAGTAAATTTCAAGGAAAATGACACTAAAGATTTGGTTTTCTTTGATATCTGAACCAGAATAGAACCGACCTTACCCTCTCCCGTTCTTCTCAAAAGTATTTCAATCAGCCAGTGGGAAAAAAAAAATATTTTTCTATCATCCTCATTCATCTCAGCTCATTTTCATTATTTCAACTGCACTTGTGGAAGCAATTTAGTAGAAAATATGAAAGGGATACAGCCCCCGCGGACTGGGACTAAAGGCAGGGAAACCCTGCTCAACACTTGAAGGGTAAAATGAAAACACATGAAAATTCGAAATGATTTTTGTGGTAGATAACAAGAAAATACCATGGCAATTTTAACTAGAGCTCTATAAAAGTGTATTACTTATAGCTTTCGGTGCGAATATAAAAGGGTGCTACCACAATAGAAAACCTGGAAATACGAATAATTATTCGCTAAAAATTTGTATCTTTCTACAATAAAATGAATATTTTATGGAAATCTGAAGGAATTTCCTTCTGATGGTTCGCGGAACACGTGCGACCAACGATGGAAGAAATCTGAAAATTTTTGTATTAAAAGGGATCTAACTTGCTAGAAATTTATTTGAGTTCCGGGCACGTCAAGTTTAAACACGTACCAGAAAACTTTTGAGAAAGTCTTGTGGAAAAATGAATTTTACCTTCGACAAGGTAATTTGAAATAAAGTCTTCCTGCGACCTTGTTCGTTTCATGTCGTTTTATATGAATATATTTTTTTTAACTCATACTGTAGCTATTCTACAGAATAAACTACGAAAAGTCTATACCCGGAGGGAAGCAATGAGCCCTCAATTTGTTAAAATGACCATTATTATTGCCCCCATTGCCTTCAAAAAGCGTTCTGCTTTTTAGTGCCCTACTATACCTGAAACCTTCAGTCCCCGACGAATTAATTCGCTAAAATCGATAAACCCGGCCCGCGGCATTAATTCTAGGCAGTGCGCTGCGATTGCCATAAATTCGATCAGCCCTTGGCACGAAGCACAATGAAACTTTTCTTGAGTACAAATTTCCGTCACGAAATGCTCAATGAATTCGCCAGATTGGATCGAATCGGTATAATTGGCGGCGACTGAACCTCCGCGGGTGAGATATCGCAGAATTTCCCTTTTTTTAATTTAAGTATCCTATTCCCTTTAAATTGTCCCGCCGGATAGGTCGCTGTGTAATACTTACGACAAGCAAATTTCTGAATATGCCCCAGCGAAGGGGAAATTTTTAAAATTTTTCCTCGACAATTCGAGTGGCGTTTCACATATTCTTGCGGTCTTGAATGAGCTCTTTCGAGTCCCTGAATGGAATTTCAAGTCATCCATAATTTTCCTAAATTCGGCCGATATAAATTGCCTCGTGTTGGACCAATCCTTTTGGTCCAAGCTCTCAATTCATCTCGGGGTCTGATGTAAGTGGTGTGGTTTTCTGTGGCATTTTATCACCGGTTTGTGTAGAGTGAAGATGGATTTAAAGTGTTTTTGCCAAGAAAGTCATTGATGGTGGAGGCTACCGGCAGATGCACCCAAATAGACGTGCTTACCAAAATCCATTACTTTTCCTGACACTACCCCGGTAGTGATAATTCTTCACGGAGACAATCCTTCCAGGATCTTTTGCGGTGTCCTGCTGCACTGATAGAAAGCCATCATTATCTCTGTTGGATTGCCTTTTGAATGAAATTCGTATTTCGGCTTACCTTATATTTTTAGTTAAGCTTCACATGGACCATCTCTCTCAAAATAAAGAAATTTATATTTTTACCCCTAGACTCAGGTGTAACAGGGACATATCAACTAATAGCAATATTATTTTTGAATAGTAACAAAGTTATACAATGTTTCTGCGAATTAAAAGTCCAAGCCGATTAGGATACTCAATTATCGGTTTAAGTTATTGTCAAACGCATTTGTGGAGCATATTTTAAATTTGAAGGACATAAACATAATAATTAACTAAACCAAAAATTATAAATAATTCGTGGGAAATTCCTGCATATGTACAAAATATGTTCCTATTTGAAGAAATTTATTCAATGAGTTATAGTATGAAATATTTGATTATTTTTATGTTATGTTAGTTATGGCACTTATTTTAAAAGTTTTTTCTTTTCTAACTTGAATATGAGGGCTACGAAATTTCTACCACGTGGAGCTTTCGCTTGACTTAATCCGCCACTCTGTATTACAGCCGTTCATACAGTGAAAAGAAAAACTCTGCTCTAAAACAAGCAGAAAATAGATTTTAAGACTTTTTCCGAATTCGTTGCGGCGGAAAAATCTGTTAGCAGCCGCTGCTTGATCGCAACGTCTTCGAAAAAGTCGTAAAATACCGAAATCGCAAAAGTTATTTGTTCAGAGTTGTCCTATCGAAATGAATGAAAAGCATTGACAAAACCGCGGCGGGAATTTTCGTTCGTGTGGAACCATTTTTAAATAAGAAAACCTTCGCAAACCGCAACGCCAATCGCTGCGGTTTTTGTACTGTCTCTTAATAGAAGAAAATAAATTATAAAATTTTATTCCTTTTACCAAAGAACGGTCAAAAAGGAGTGCATCATCAGTACACCTTGGGAAGTAACTGCCCTCCTTAAACGTTTCCCCGTAACGTAACATCTTACAAGACCCTCATTGAGAGTAGACCACTTTTCTTAAATGGCGCGTACTTCACACATGTTCCGCCCTCGGCAGTAATTTTATCAACACTTACGGAAGATAGTTACCAGGGATTTTACATTAGTTGCCCGCTTTAACATCCGGGTGGTAGTTAAGGGCCGCCGTATCATCAGCCCCGGCAGCGACGATAACGACGTCGTAACGAGGAACTTCGGGACTCCTTATCAGCATTTTGCTGCGAATAGTTGCTAATTGCCCAGAAAGTTTTCATTAAAATTATTTTCTGAGCAAAACAAGTTTGCTGCGAGTCACCCCATAAGTGTCTGTGCCTCTGTCTCTGCATACGCCTCCGCCTATCCTGCTCCAGATGAAGTTGTCCATTAATCTGGGCGCAATAAATGAGAACGTTATGCGGAAAGTTGAGTAATTGGAGGGGCTCTTTGGCATCCACTGGAAGCAGATTTTGTGCAACTTTTTGAAAAAGTGGATTTCATCTTGGTCTTGGTTTTTCCTGGTGGTCGTCACCCAGGGACTGGGATGAGATCTAGGACCCTTAATTAAGCTCATAGATAAAGTTAAAATTACTTTGAAATTTAAAAACAGCCCATTACTTTTTATTAGGGCAAAGGTCGAAGAGAAATCTTAAATTCTTAAAAAAAATATATGTAATGAGCCCTTTACGAAAATTGTATAGTTATTTTATAAAAATTATTATTAATTAAAAAAAAGGAGTCCTAAAGGGTCTACTAGAACAGAACAACCCATTTTTGCAGTTTCAACATTAAAAACTGAATATAAAACGACCCTGTACACGAATTTAATTCTGTCGGCGGCATAGCAGAGAACAAAAAACTATTCATTAAATGATAATAAATAAAGAATTAAATTCTATTAGAATCAACCATTATGTGTATACATTCAGTAAATACATTTTACAGAATTCCTTTTATAGAAGTCAAAACTATGTATGTATAATAAATCGATAGAATTTAATTAAATTAAGTACTCTGGATGACTATTAAACTACTTAGGTTCGCAAAGCAATTTAATTAACAGTGGTGATCTAAATTAAAGAAATCAATCCTGGGGAAGAAGTCGAGGAAATTGTTTAAATACTTTTCATCAAAGATATTGGCTTTCAAGATAAAATTATCGTATTATTATCAAGACCCTACTTAAATTCCGAAATATGTTGAATACGCTACTAGAACTAAACTAAACATTAGTAAATAAAATATGGTTAAATTACTACACAAAAAGCTAGTACAAGTTGAAGAAGTACATATCGTTCGAAGGTTGTACTCCACTAAAAAAATTGAATTGATTTAGATAAATTACAGAATTAAAGAGCTTAAAAATGAATTAAAGCGTACATCTACTTCTTTAATGTATGAAAAATGTTGGCAGTCGTTCTGGGAAGTATAGAAAATAATTAGAAATAAACGTAAGGCGATTCCGTTGGTAAGCGTTGAAACTTTGAGCTAAGATTCTAAAGATTTCATAGCATACATAAAAATAATCGGCGGGGAAAAAACTGCCCAGAAATTATGGGTGATTTTGGCTTTCAGTAAATCGTCAACAACATGAATAATATTTAAATTTACTTTATTAATCTGTGCCTAAAATATATTAAAAATGGTTGCTAGTATATTTGGTTAAAAATTTAATTTATAATACAAATTATACTAAAATGTTAGCCAAATCATCAGCTACAATTCCAAGACCACATCTTGCATATGGTCCGAAGATATCGGTCTGCGATGCTGAAATCGTACTGATGCTATCCTCGACATAAGACCATTTCGCAAAATTTTACATTTTAAAATAGTTTGACTTAATAATTATAGTAATTTGTAAATACGGCTATTATAAACAGTCGAGGTTATAAAAGTAGTAAGTTTGAATAATTGCTCTTTACATTCAATTGAAATATAAATTGATTTTGATATTCATAAATTTTGTTAGTAAATAGGAACTATACCTATATAAAATAGTTAACGTTATTAAAGTTTTTCTCTCAGTTCAGTTAAACTTGATTTTAATTGGGCGAAACTCAGCGATTAAAATGGTGTGAGTTCATTGTATTTTTGCACTTTTATATGAATAATTCTGAAATTGTTAATAATCTTGTAAAGTATCTATGAATAATTTTTGGTAAAGTACTCAACTACTGAGAAGAAATTACTTTAGTTAGTACTTGATCCAATGAGCCTGCTTATAAAATCTATACACCCATATTAATTAAACCCGAAACAATTTGGCTTATAATATTTAAAGTAATAATCCATCTCGTAATTATGGTATCGATTTAATTGTAATTAAGACAGTAAGTGTAATTAATGGCATTATATTCAGATAAATAAATAAATGAGATTATTTTGGGGAAAGTTGATTAATTGGACCGATGGTAGGCAACCGCTGGAGGCACAACCTGCATAACTTTTGAAAAAGTGAGTTTCATTTTGGTCTTGGTTACTCCTTGTGGTTCTCCCAGGTCTGGGACTGAGTCCCAGGAGCATCGATCCGGCTATTTTTCACTTCTCGTCCGGTAAAATGCCTACAACAACCACAAAGGACATTGATTCGCCGTAACCATGATGGAAGTCCATTAACGACCTGGTGGAAGCATAGTAAACATCAATCAGGAAAAATGATACCCGCATCGTGGACAAAGCCATAAAGGGAGGAGGTGGATAGGGTCTGGTCCCGGCCGAATCAATCCCTTGACGGGCCGCATTGAGGAATGTATCCGTTTCTGTGGAATCTGTGTCCTGCTAGCGTATTGTTGCTGGACACCACAATTAACAGGAGCCCGGCTCGGCTCGGCTCGGTCATGGTGGAGATATCCGCCTCTGCCGGCGTTGATTAGTTTCCGTATACTTGGAAATAGCCATTCTCGGACCTTTCGAGGGTCGAATGGGTAACATTTTTGGTTTCCGCTTTGCATGCGGAATTAATTCAGTGGATTGATTTTGTTCGATGTAGTAATGGAAGCGGATGCGAACAATGCAAGCAGGTTTCGACGATGCAAACGCATCCGATCCGCATCGAATATTTATGATGTGACGTTAACCATGTCACGAACTAGAGACGGAACTGGGCCATGAAAGTCACAGATAAAAGATATGATGGCAACGGCTACACGTCAGCCAATTCTTAAGGGTTTAGGGGAAATTTAGTGGCGACAGTTTTCAGAAACTCATCAGGAAATCTATTCAGAAGGTAAATGAATTAACGTATGGTTAATTTAAATATGCAGGAGCAGGGCTAAATTGAGATTGCGGTACAGAAAAAAGGGCTTCACGAAACAGAGTATTTGATTGGAGGCTACATTGTAATTTATCAATAAGAAAAAACATTAATCGAAATTTATTACCTAAGAAATGATTATTTTTTGTTAAGAAATTTATCGGCGCTGTATGTTTGATGTACGCTGACGGTCAAAAGCTTTAGACCATTAATAAATTCGCCGGTATCGGCTCAGCACCCATTATTACAAATAAGTGAAATCGTCACACTTGTCGATGTATAAGCGTACCTAGGTTATGGTAATGCTTTTGTTTGCTTTTATATTTCATGCCATGAAATATTTTGAGATAATTAAAAATAAGTAAACTTTTAAACCTCCATTTTTGGGAAAATTTTATTTACAGACTAGGAACAGAATAAATTTGTTTCTACCCTCTAGCGGTTTTTATCGCACTCTTTAAATTAACAAAATATGAGAAATTTAAAAAAACCCTAGGTCCAATTACACAAACTTGATAAGTATCCTTTGTAGTTTCCAGTAGTAAAAATTAAAATTTAAAATTTATACAATTTAGTTGTATTCATTAAATTCAGGTTTCAAAATACAGTGCAGTGCTTGGTTACAGTTGTGTATTTCAAAATTACTAGGGGCTTATTGCACGTAGTACAACCCGAGGCGCCAACTGTGGGCCCTTTAGGACGTGGCATTCGGCTGTTCCGAGTGCCCCTTCTCCAATTAGTGCTTGGAAATGCGTTCGATAAGAACACTTGTGGTAATGAGAGATAAAAGCATCCCCCGCCACGGGGGAGAAGTGTTCTAGGAAAGTGTTTCAGGATGTGTACAGGATTTAGGGTTGAAAAGGGATCCGGGAGCCGACCATATGGCCGTCAACTTCACCGCCCAGGGGCGCTATAACTGCATACAAGCACTCGTGCTTACACGCTCCCGTGGGAACCGGTGGGATCTACAGTGCTAAACGGCCGTAATGAATGGGGTGCAACAATGCATCCAGGACTTTCGCCCCAACTCCGTCTATTCTTCTAGCGTACACTTTGTTGCTAATTTATTGCAGTCCATTCTTCTTGTTATTCCCTTGACAAAAGGTGCACTCTCTTCTTGGTGCTGCTGACTGGGTGGGTATGGATGGCTGGCAGTGGCGCTACCGCTGCCAGACAAAGTCCGATTACTTTTTCTACTAAAGAACAATTGGCTTGAAACTGTTCTGGTGGATAATGGCTGAGGAGATCATTTAGTTGGCTGGAAAAAAAAAGAATAAATAAAAATGTGAAAAAAGAGGGAAAACAGAGGGACTCGAAACATTGCACAAGTGCAATTGTGGGCCGAGGTAACTGCCGAGAGAGTCTTTCTTTTGAGGCGTTGTGGTGATGCACCGAACAATCGGGTTACAGAATATTCTTTCATCCTTTGAAAGGAGAGATGTTAGTTTCGCTTCGGTCATTAAAAAGGATAGCTTTAATTTAGCCTTAATTTTAAAGTAACACAAATTGAAGTTTAAGCACAAAAATTCTAGACACGTCTACATTTTTAGTTTTCTGCAACCCGAGAAATTCCAAACGTTTGTACAGTTTTTATTTTAAACGAAACGGTCTGAAACACTATCAGGTTTTAAACTCTCTTACTCTTCCTTAATCAAAATATCAAAAACCAATAACAATTAGAAATTGGTTGTATAAGAGCTTTTTTCATATTACCAAGAACTTGAAAATTATAGGGTGATTTTACCAGTAATTGATCATTCACAAGTAGTTTAATATTTTGTAAATTAAAATGTAAATTAAATATTGTCTTAGCTGTTGCAACAAATGACTGCGCTTCTCGTTAATTAAAAACTGAAACTGTATGAAAAGTAATAAACACATAAATTTTTATTTAACGAAATGAGTTTTAGTCTTGTTGTGGTCAAGTTTCAGTATGCGTATTTTACTTTGGGGAAAGTTGTATAATTTTATATAAAATTCTGGCATTTTTAATAAAGAATTGCTAATTTCAACCAATGGTGCAATACTTATGCAACAAATGCAGTACTCGTAATTTGGATAACTACTGGTGAAAGGTGATTATTTGAAAAGAAGAATTTAAACACAGTTTTTAAGATCAAAATACGCGGTTTGAATTTCTCTAATATTTTCGTTTTTATTTCAATTTATAAGAGTAAAACATCTCACCTATCCGGCCCTTTTCATAATGTCCGAAGTCGCACGACTTCGGGGCTCTAGTCTCACCCTGTCTAAATTTTCTTTGGTTTACTGAGCCTCTACAGTAGGGGTGGCCGGTTATCTTCTCAAGTAAACAAAAGTGAAAACTTAAACCAAATTAAGAATAGCTCATTATAGGTTTATGTTTTTTTAAATGAATCCACAGGTTTAGTGATAGGGCCTTCAGCGCTCAGGCCTTTTGTTAAAAATTAGAGATGGAAATTTTAAAACTTACGTTTAATTTCTGTTTAGTTACATCCTCTTCGATGGCCCGGGTGGTACTTTTGTCAGACTTATCTTCTAACGCCAGCCCTCGTCGTAGGTAGGGTAGGTAGGGGTTGCATATTTATAAATGATTTATTGAAATATTGTGAATTATAACGGACAAATGCTTGTAAGGATCGAAACTATTCCGTAGCCGTTAGGGTAGGAGTAGGCAATTTTTAAGATCTGACTTATTTTAGTGTTAAAGAACTAACTAAAATGTGTCTCCAATTTTATTTTCATAAATTCTTTCACTTCTAGCTGATTTTACATTTCGTTTTATAGGTTTACGATTCCTAGGAATAGCGAAATTATTTCGTTCCTTAATTTTTTCTAATATGCTTGTCGCATTGAACACTAGAAATGCTTTTATTCTTTTAAAAAATCAACTTTTACATACATAACCATTGGTAATTAGCTGTGATGTGGTTAATTAAATATAAAAGGTATTAAATTACGAAAATTATACTTATACCCTTATAAATAATTCTAAATTAGGTATAGTATAATAATTCCGAAGTTTCCAAATCATTTAGTTAATTAAGTTTTACCTTCCAATGAATCAATAAAGACCATTCATTAATGGAGCACAACCATCGATCTTATTTTAAGTGGTGCAATCCTCTACCAAAACTTTACCTTTGTTAACTTAAAGTGCCTCCATAGAGGAAGCTAGAAACGTTAAATACAACAAAACTTGTAGTCGTCTTCAAACAAAATTAATTCTAAGGCGAAGACGTTTGCAGGGAACTCCTAATGAACAAACATGTCCAGTTCATTTCGCTTTGAGGTATCTTGCGAAAAGCCCTGAACGAAGGGCTCAAAAGAAATACTCCGGCTCCATTAAGATCGTTAACCGAGGAGAGCAGTTTGCACAGTTCCATACAATTCCAAGAAACACATGTCTTAAAGGTGTTTCTTTTGGGGTGTGGCTTTCAATTGAACTGGGACTTGGGTAGTTTGCTGGGGCCCTCGTAGCAAGGACAAAAAAAAAACTCTTCTCATTTCGAATTCAATTTGGCGGTATGACTCCCGCGGTGGTATTAAGCCACTACGGTTCTGACCAATTCACAAAAATGCAGTTTGACTCTATAAAGTTCCGGTGACTCCTACAACAGTAGGACTTGACTGTTTACATGCGATTTCCAGCTCATATATTAATTCGTCCCATAAATTTCCATGCACGACAGAAAAGCTTCAACTTGTTGGCAAAGGACGCTTAAGGAAAATGTCTTCACGTAACAGGCATGTGTTGCATCGCTGCCGTGCCTGTGTGCAAAGCCCTAAGTCATATACCGTCTTACATAAATAAATGTAGCTGCAGTCGATGTGTGCTCGTTGTAAGACGGACGAACTTCTGGAAGATTTAGTTATCGTTAAAGTGGGATTTGGCATGGTATCGTGCTGAATCCTCGGAATGTCTTCCAGCGACATGATAAATTCAGGAGTAGCGCGCAGTCTTTCAACAGAGGAAATTCCATTCCGAGAACAGCTTTGTCTGCCACTCCCACGCCCCAAGCAGAATCGAAGGGATGTTTAGAAGGCTCTAAAGCGAAACCCGATTACAACCCACCAGAGTGCCCTCAATTAGCAAATAGCGCACAATAGCTGGCGACCGTCGTTCCTCTGCTGCCTTAATCCGATAAGATCCCTATGGACACAAGATATTTGCTAGATATTTGCTGCATTCATAAATTTCGCCCATAAAATCGGATAGCAGCAAGGAATCCTCCGACCGAGAAGTATCTTCGGCGGTCCCATATGATTCCGAACTGAAATGACTTTTAAATCCTCTCGTCGTCGAGTGCAATAAATTTGGATTGTTCGCCGATACGGCACGGTCGCATGTCGAACATGGGGGTGGAGTTGGCACGGGTAAAAAAAACCATCCGAAAAAATAAGGATTTTCCTTTTTTTTCGGTGCTGTCGAGGTGGGGTATTTGCTTTCGTCTCCGCTACCCGGACGCATTCGGCTAGAAAGGATCCATCCCCAAAGAATGAGAGTCCCAGCGAAAAGGGTTGAAATGGGACATAAAGCAAAATATGAAGTGCGATTATTGCCAGGGACGACATATGTTTCTTGGACCCATCAACAAAAGTATTCTCATCAGTGGTTGCTGTTATGGAAATTGGGCAGGGCAGCACTTTTCGATCTTCTCAATATTAATGCGACCTGGACTTTGATTTCTTCCACACTCCGTGGTCGGTGATTTACAAATACAAAAGAATACAAAAGTTCAAAGAACGTTTCCCAAGAATAATTTCATACACGTTTAGGTTTGTGATTCTTTCTGTATATTTATTTTACTATATAAAAATTCTACCTGCGAACTGAAATGCACGGAACAAAGTTTGTGGACATAGTAGAAAAAATGTCGCACTACTCTGTAGAAATCAATTGAATTTAGCTAATGCTACTACAAATTTAGCTGAATTAAATTATAATAACATAAGTAGTCAATTTTTCGCAGCATTTATCTGTTTGACTACTCGGTTTTAATCACAATTGATAAGCCACAGAATTCATTCTTATACTGTACCTTTTTGTTTTAGTTTGGTCAACCCCGTCCCGAAGCCCCAATTAAATGATAATTGCTATAAAAATATTGCGTTTAATGCCCTGTTAACCAGAGAGTTGCATGTATTAAATAAATAATAGAATATAACACCTTTAGGACTGGTTGATATATTTTGATTAGAACTCATATCTAAGTAGGAGCCTCAATAGCTTAGTTGACTGTACGACATGTTCTGGGTTCGATTCTTATTAAGAACCTCATGTAAAAATGGTACCATAATGAGCCAAAAATGGTCTAAGTGTACTTTTCAACAACTAGGCAAAGGTGTATCGGTACAACCTAGCCACATCTAGGAGTTCACTATCTTAACTAGTCATTTCATTTAAAGAAACCAAAAAAAAAACAACGATACTTTAGTACACTAATCTTTGGTAACTTTGTCCTGCCATAGTAACATTGGGTTACACCAAAAATGATCAGCTCTTTTCTTTTAAAAAGTACTTATCTTTCCTATAATATTGCAACATTTAGGCCAAAATGTCAGTAAACTAACATCTATCAAATAAAACATTTATTTTTGCAATGCATCGTAAGTGTGTTCTTTCAAGCTTAAAGCTTGCTTTAAAATTAACGTAAAATCCAATTTTTCTTTGTAATGTTGCAAAGTTATCCAAAAAACAAAGCAAATTTGGACCATTCAAAAGTCTGTTTTAGTAGTTACTATTTTTTTCTTATAATAGTTTTTGCAACAAACTACCTACGTAGATTATACAAACAATTGAAGAGTGTCTTTTCGAAAGGATATAATACCACCATAATATTTTTTTAAGAATTTCAATAAATATGGTAAAAAAATATTAGTGTTTTTATAATTCTACAGTCTAGTTTTGATACACATTTCAATAGAAAAACATTGAGGATATAGAGTTGGAATTAAATGGCATTAAAATTTTAAATATTTGTAAAATTGGAGATAAGTCATTTTGAAAACACACTCCTCAACTATTCGCAGTCTATTTACACATCGCTTACAACATATTACAGAAAATATTCAAAAAGAGGCACAAATTTACCGGATTTAATATTGGACATTGGTATTGGTCAGATGTAAATACGAATCAAACTTGAGACTGCTAAAAGACAGTTTGTCTAAAGAGTGATCAAGTACAAGTTTTGAAATGAAAATTTTATTTATAAATAAATTCTATTTAAATGCCAAGTCATCGTCTTGGAGGTTTTTAACTTGATTCACAAATCCTGCTTCAGTTAATTCCTGAAACTGCACGTTAAATTGCTACAATAAATCTCTACGGGCATCCCCATGGGGTAGGAGGGGATGCTAAATTAAAATTGCTTCACAGAAGCATGCCACTTGTTCTGAAAGTTTTACTGGAGATTAGGTGCCCACTAGAAACATAAACAGCGAAGCCACTTTAGTACTTCGTTGAAATGAGTTGATTATCCTGACTAACGATGTACGCATAATTGGGACTGATCTCAGTGGAGTTGCCCCGGTTTTGCCCCTTTCCCTTGCCCTAACAAGGCGGGGTGGGTATAGAGTCAAAGAGGCTCCTGGGAACTGTCCCGGACGGCCTTGGGCCGGGATTGAATTCAGCAGCCTCGGAGAGCGCTTGATCTTTGTTTTAGTCATTGTCTAGCGAACCTCCCTACTTGAACCGCTGCCTGTTAATTAGCCGGGAATCGCAGCGATGGTGGGATTCCTGCGCCGCAGTCAATGTCCTGGTAATTGCAGGTCGCAGCCGCACACATTTCTGCGACACATTGCCAGAGATAATTAGTATTCAATTTGCGCAACCCCCCCCATCCTCTCCCCCCTCCATTTTCCGGGACGTGTAATTAGTTCATGAATTATGTTTCAATTACGTGACTCGATTTAATCGAGCTCCGCAAAGGTGCAGCCCGTTGTGGTTATCGTCTTAAAACTCAACGATACGGTCAGGGGTGAAGGTTGTTTTGGAGGAGCGTGTGGGCGGTTTTATCAATCAACCTTCGCCCACTTGCATTTTAATTACGCCCGCAGCGCATTGTGACCTTTGACATTTTCTACTGGACTCCTCGTTACTCTAAAATACTCACAATTAACAGCTGAAGAACAGCATCAATTGTGTTGTAGAATAGCAAATTCCGAACTCGATTACATTTGAAAACAATTTGCCCGTTCACCTGATGAGTGCCACCTGTTCGGGTGCAATTCACTAGAAATTTTAGTTTGTAAAGAAATTTAACCTCCCCCAGAACACCTAAACCACAATACCACTCACGGCATGGGCAGGGATCCGCTCAATCAGCACTTTCTGTTCACGCGATTTCAATGAAAATTTCCTGCTGCGAGGGGTTTGAAACAACTTTTTTAATTAATTAACACTGTGAACCATCGCATTAATTAGGGAAAAGTTGTAGCTGCGTCCCCTTTGAGGTTTAGTGTCGGAGCCTCCCTCAGGGAGAGCATTTTTAATTAGACATTTTACCCAAATTGTTCAGATTTTCTACCTTTTTTGCTATTTGTTTATGCCTCCTTCATCGTTCGTCCTTCGATGGTGCTTTCCTGATTTTTTGTTTTTATACAAATTAACGTCAAATTTGGAGCACAATGCTAGTGGACTTAACTAGTTTTTTACTGAATTAATTTTCGAGCGAAAAGTTATCCTCCGAAAGAGGTACCTTCGGAGAAAACTAGTTTTTTAAGGGTTACTTTAAGGGTTATTACTTAGGAAGGTAGGGATAATATGGTCTTTCTTTTCTCATTCAAAAAAAAAATTGACTTTGGAGCACCGTAGTCTTTTCATTCGGGGTAAATTCATGGGAAACCTTTTGTTTTTGTTAGCTGTTTAGTTTCGCTTCGCGGATGGTTAAAAGTTTAAGTATTTATTGTAAGGTGCTATGTTATGTACTACAAAATAAATTCCTCCAAAAAAGTCAGTCTCAGGGTATTATAGAAATTTCAATTCTATTTTCTGACTTTTAGAATTAACTGGCTCAAGTAGAATGTTTGCATGTGTATAACAACAATAGTTCAACAAGAAATTTAAATTATTTTCAGCAAATTTAAGGTAAAAAGTAGAAATGAAAGTAAAGTACACTACACAGAATTTGGGTAGAGCGGATTAAAATGGGTATGATAAGTTAAACTCTTTATTTACTTTAAAGATTGATTAAGTTTCGCCTTAAATTTAAGAAATAAAACCAAGAATAGAACATATTTGTAATAATTTGTTTATTTCGTTAGGAACAAATTAAGGTACACGAGAATAACCTAATATAGCATAGCACATTCAATAATTCTTTTGTAAATTCCTTTAATTTCTATACACAACCAATTTTGGAACCGCCAGTCTTAAAACCTTAAGGGCTGCTAATAAAATTTGTAAGATATACGCGTAAGACTGCACATTTTTGCGCAAAATTGCACATCTTCCTAAAATTTACAAAAATCATCATAATATGTATTATGATCGAATTTATTCAGTTAAATGTCTACAGGTATTAGACCTTACAGGCTAGCACATGCTATAGAGGTTATATTATCACTAAGCCTTTATGTACTGAAATTCCTAAATAAGGTTTTTAAATATTTTCTGAATAAAGTGATTTTTTATGATATGACAAAATATTTTTAACAAAATACATCGCGTCTAAATTTAAGAGTGGATAAACCTAGAAGCATACATCGTGCATTATATATATGATAGCATTAAGCCCTTCATAAGGTTACATTTGTGTATCAAGAATTTCGTAAAGTATTTTTGGACTGATTCCAACCGGTTGATGTAAATTTAATGATATGGGCACCAAATAATTAATGCGTACCCTAATATGGATCTAATTAACGAGAAATACAGTGTTAAAAAGGTATATGGGTGTTTAAAATCCAAATTCACTAAGTAACAAAAAGTTCGTCCGGAAAAACAAATTTTAGTATTTAAAAATTCCACGTATTATAAAAACATCCCATCCGAATCAGGAAAAACATAAATGAGTTGGAATTGACCGTGAGTATTAAAGGAACCCTTTTTCTTTTTGGAATTCATATGTTTTCGATAAAAATATGTTTGAATTTGCTAAAAACATGGTTTTGAAATTGACTATTTATAAATCAGCGATAGCGCGGGACTAGTGCTTAAGGTATTAACATATCTAAATAATAATTGAAAGTTAATAATTTAAATAAAAACGTATGTTACTTTGATTATTGTATACTGACGATTTTAAATTTATTTACCAGAGAAACGAAAACAGGGAATAATCTAATTCCCAAGCTAATCATATAAATATAATAAAATGATGATACAGAATTACTTTTTCGTACTTTCAGTCTAAAATTTCTAAAATAGACAAGTATCCAATGTTATTTTGCATGGGTATATGAGTAGAATTCCAACTATATGATAAACTCCCACCTACAAATCCTCATATGCTATTACTTTTCCCAGCAATTATTTCCCTAGGGCGTTTTTTTTTTCTTTTTTTGAGATGAATAACCGCTGGTCACCGGGGTAATGAGAACCTTTTTAAGTTGACTGTGTGGGTTGTCTGTGAAAAAATCCCTCTGGACAAAATATTTTTGCTGGATCTATAACAGCAAAAGAAATATTTCGATACGTTTTCTCTAGAAAATAAATGCCAACAGTGAATAGCATTTATGTATTAAGGGTATTTACGTGCTTCATTCAAAAAGCGATGTTTAAAACTCTTAATAGAATGTTTTACTGTGTCACATAGTCGACTTACAATGGCAGTACTCAACGCATTTTGTACGTAAATCCCAAGCAACAAATTCTTTCATCTAATTTATACTTTGTCTGGGACTAGTTGCATAACTAGCAACACAAAATTTAATGCTTATGACTCCCAGCCGAACTGTAGAGACGACATCGTCCTCATTCTGCATGCCCTGCTGTAATTATAAAATTAACGCTAAACTCAAATCTAGTAAAGTATTCAGACGCAATAGAGTACATCTGAGACTTTGGGAACATCCTTCGTGTCTCTGCGGGAAGCGGACACCAAGCAAGACTTAATTATCCGTCGAACTTTACCTCCGTTTACCAGGTGAATGAATGTCCTGGGAACGAATCTGTTCCACCGATGGAACTTTCACGAGCTCTTAATTGGAACTAGCTATTGACTTGTGTAGTTTTCATGGTGGTGGCAGATTTAAGCAGCCTTTAGATCTATTTTGTATGTACTGTTGCGTGTTTAAAATTACACTTCAAACTTTGATACCATGGGCCAAAGTGGATTAAATTTCTGTTTCAAAATGCTCCCTGATTAGCTATAGTTTGTTTAAGGATGAAAGTTACCTCTATTCAAAATTGACAATTGAGACGAGTACGAAAGTAGTTACTTTGGTAAATTATAGCACCTTATTCTCTATGGACTAGGAGTGTAATTTTCAGCATTTTATTGAAATAGACCTAGAGAAGATAAGATAATTCTAGGTACAATCATTTATTTCTTATAAATTTGTAAGGTTAAAATCAATTATAGTCTAAAATAAAAAAATGGGTAAATGATGATATTTTAAAAAGTTATTAGTTCACTAAAATGAGAATGAAAGAAAAGAAAACCTAAATTTTTAGGAGTGACAATATTTTGGATATACTTTAAATAAAATTGATCGTAAATTGCAATTTTTGTCTTAGCAATTCTTAATTAAATTTGTACTTATCTTTATTTTTAAAATTTTGGCTTAATCTTCTAAAGTTTTAGAATTGATATAATGGAAGAAATCGGACATATTAAAATTCAAGCTCATTCAAACTATCCCTCTATGTTTCTGGTAAATTATTAACATATTGAAAGCGATACAAGTTCATCACTAAGTAGATAATAAAAAAAATAAATAATTGTAAAGTCTGCAAAATTAGCATTCTAATAATACGAAAATTATTGAATATCTGCTGGAACTTTTTGGAAAGTTCATAGAAGCATACTTTATAATCTCAGCTCTGGTAATTTTAATATAATACAGAAGCTCTAAATTAGCGCTTATATGAATATTTATCTAACGAGAAATCACTTTATGATGGCCCGTGATAATGATTAGCAGGGTATAATTTGACCACACAAATCGAATTCCAGACAAAATAACATATAAATATTTGAATTTTTGGAAATATACAAATAAATGTGAGGTTTGTCGGTTAGCAGGCAGCTTAAAGCATATATGGATCAATTAACAAATATTTTGATTAATATTTGAG
This sequence comes from Philonicus albiceps, assembly GCA_963969385.1. NCBI lineage: Eukaryota > Metazoa > Arthropoda > Insecta > Diptera > Asilidae > Philonicus > Philonicus albiceps. The sequence goes on along the minus strand of OZ017772.1, from coordinate 73,057,317 downwards.
CATATTTCATCCAAATGAATCTGCTGCGGTACTGTTAATAATGCAAGCCGAACAGTCGGTCATGGGTGGAATCGTAACACAGTAACCAAGCACAAATAAGCCCACCTCCACTGTCGGCTGACGGTGGTGGGCAAGGCTCCCTTTGTCCGTACAGGGCCCCCATTCACTTCAGTGGTAATTAAAATTTAATCTGAATTCACGCAACGATGGCGAATTACATGAATAATAAAATTATTGCTAGAACTTAAGGATATGGCAGCATCGAGAGAATTAATCACTGTGCAGCTAGGGGTAGGATGGAGTTAAGGATGTAAATTCAAAAGACTCAGAATGCCACATCCTGCTAAATAGTAATGAAGCATAAAACATCCGAGCGGACCCAGGACCTTTTCGGGTAAAAATATTTTGTAATCTTCCATAAAGCCACTCGGCGTGCCCTCAATAAAGTAAAACGCCTTGACACTTTACCCTGGGCACGACTTCGTTTTTATTTATACCAATCATTCCGCTCTGCAGGATGCGGCTCACGGCTCACGCACTTTTTTTTATCGGAATGCGGAGGATGGTGCGAGCCCGTCGAGGCAATTTAAAACATATAAAACATATTTTCCTTTTAAAAGGGATTTCCAGGAAGCTCATTATCCGCATATTATCGTCGATTGATGCAATTTTTTTTTTACCCTACATAACTCAAAAGGACTTTTCAACCAAATTTTTGGAATAGCCGCAGGGGCCTCGGACGAACTCCTTTTTGGGAAAGTATCTGTATCTCTAGTGCTTGTTCCCAAAAAGGATTTCTTCGGCATTCAGTGCGAATCTCATGTGCGGCCTGCCATTTCCCAGCTCACCATTGGGAAGGTTCGGCTGGTTTTATTTACTCTTCAGAGGGAACCTTTTGTGCCAATGGTGCAGAAAGAGTGTTTCGAAAGTCCCCCACAAGGACTCGTCCAGCCAGACGGCCCCATACACAGGCTCCGGGCCCGAGGGAATCTCTCCTAGGCAGGCTGGTCAGTTTCCTCTGCGAACCGAGCTAAACACGTTACGCAAATGGGAGCACGCTTTACGATATGTCTTCAGGGGACTATCCTCGTAAAAACAGATATGAGTGACGGACAGAAGTTCTAACAAGAATAAACCTGAAATGAGATTTTCCGCTGCACGAGCAGAACGTTCAGGTTTCGGGTTTCGTACAGGACTTCTGTGATGACGACGACAACGACGACGATGACGACGAAGAAATTCTGCCGGTCAAAATGGGGACGACTGTTTGATGCCCGGAGTTCTTTCCATTTGACGGACAGTTTCATTGAACTCAATGAAAGTCCCTTAGGTTTTAGGGCCAAAAGAACATCCCTTTCAGTTTTTGAATAGTTTTGTAAATCTTTAAAAGGGGTCGAACTAATCACTATTCGTTTTTCACAATTTTTTTTTTAATTTGCCCTTTGAAAGTCTGAATTTGTCGTAACTCATTCAGGTTTAACGAAAGGCATCACAACATTTTGTGATTACAAATTAATTAATTAAAATAATGTTTTTTACTGACAAAAGTGACCTACATCAAATTGACCCCTATTAATACTGGATTAAGGTCTATGGCGCCCCATAGGTAATTGAAATTACGAAGCCTTCCAAAAGTTATACATTTTTAATTTTACCAACAAACTTCTTAACAATGATCCATTTTTGCAATCTAAACTCTGACCAGCAGTTGTTATATTTAAATATTTTATTATAGAAAAAATTTTAGGCTAAGTATTATAGTTCTATAATTTACATCTTAATATTTGACTTGATTTTTGAAGACTTGAAATTCAAACTGATTGTCTATGATATTTTCCAATTCCATTATAAAATAAATACCTTTTTCTTTAGCTGGACTTTTATAAACATCGGACTATTCTTATGAATATCTGATAATATTTAGCATCATTGCCTCTATATTAAGTACCTTGAGACGCTTTTAAGCTTGGATTTCTTGTAAACTCCTTTGTTCTGTGCTGCTGCACTATCAGTTCATCTTAATAAGTGAAATGGTGGCTAAGATCCTGGATGATGGTCTTACTCCAATTAATTTGCGAGTAAGGTGAGTTAAAGAGCCCGCATAAAATACCCGAGTCTCAGGTATCCATTTCAATGGCCCTTCCCCCATACCCTTTTAATCGTAGGCAGCACTTATCTGTCTTGCATAATACGCAGGTTACTAAGGGGTATCAAAGTACACACATTCCTTGAAAGTGGCTTAAAGGATTAAGACAAAATTCCGTGACGTGTAGATTCCAACAGTTTGCCCCTTGTGCGAGCAATTTGCCCGGAGCATGTAGCAACACCCAATTTTGCGGGATGTCGCAAGGGGCCTAAACAACCCTTTACCTGATTCCAGACACCTTCCCGAACACTTGTGAATGCTAACAGCGAGCTTAATGCGTTCTTGAATTACTTGTAATGGTTTGGTAAATATTCGGGAACCGCTCCCGCATTATGTGGGGTGGCCACTCCCCCGCATCGAAGACGGATGCTGCTGTCGCTCGGCTTGTTCGATTACAATTCGTTGAATTATGGATGAGCACGGCTCAGAGGATTACCTACCTCAGTTACAAAACATGAGAAATCTGCGATATGCCAAGTATGGTTACATATCGGTCGGAGGGGGAAATATGGGAGAATTCCTGCTGGAACCTTTCAACCCCAAGTAATTTTCACTGCGTATGAAACAAAGCGACGAGAGTCTGTCTTCCAAGGCTGTCCCGATGCTTTTGGCAAAATGTGAGTAATTACCACATTAAAATAACAAACATAATTCTCAGAGTTGGCTCCCAGGAAAATACGCATTTGCAAAGTATTTTGTTATAATAAAAACATACAGGAACGAAATGGTTCTAGACATTAACTCCCACCAATTTTATTATTTCATTATATTCTTAGGGGGTCATAAATTACTATCGATGCATTTTTCAATAAATACTTTCTTATTCTAAGGAAAATTAAAAATCTTTTTGGCATTGAATTCATAAGTTTTTTAAAGGTATCTAATGGATACTTTTGGAATGCCAGTTTTAAGTTTCGAGTTATTTAATATGCCCAATAAGGTTCCAGTTAGGACTACGATAAGTCCATTTTAAAACTTCAACATTTACGGCTTGCAAGTACTCTTGCACGACTTTGGCAGTACGAACAGCTGTATTGTCGTGCTGAAAAATAAAGTCTAAACGCACAGCTATTTTAGTATATTTTTTTAGTTAAAGATGGTTTCCTAAACGTTTTCGTGCATACTAAGGTAAGACATGACTTTTGTATTTGCTGAACTCTTCGTTTGCACAGTTATTTATATTTTCTGCCCTAGTGAAATATTTGCATAATTTATCGATTATTTAGTTGTTTTGGTGCGCCTTTCGTTTTTTAGCTCAATAACACTGTTTGACCTTCCTATTCTAATAAAAATTTTCCTATTAGAAAGACCAGAGTCCTTTATACACGAAAATTGCAGCTTCTTCTCAGCTTCAGTTTTTTATCTACTGAAAAGATAAAGTTACTTCATAAAAATACAAAAATTTATCAATAAAACGCACTCACATAATAATGGACTGACATAGTGCAATAAATCTACAAATATATTTTTGGAATAATCCTGCACTGTAGCTATACACGTACAACGCCTTTAAATTAGTTTTGCCCAAAAATGTAAGTTGTTTTCATTGTTAAGTTTATTTCGCTCACTTTACTTATGTTTTATTAGCGGTTAGGGAACATAAGTATGGTATAATGCCCTATATTAAATTTCTAAAATTTATAAAAACTTCTTCAAAACATTTTCGGTAAATTAAGTGAAAGTAAAATGTTTTAATTGCCATTTTAAATCTGTTTTTATTTCTTTTAAAATACTGAGAAGAAAATTCAAAAACAACGATTCTAAAAACCTTTGCGTACTCATTTTTGTCATAATCTTTATAGAAAATTAGAAGTAAATCTTTATGAATTTTCAGTTGGTTTTGTCCTTTTAACATTCCCTAAATAACTTCCACCCAGTTGATGAGTAGAAAAAGAGAGATGCTGATTTTAAAATCCTAATGTGTATTAAATTCTAGAAATTGCTCATTCGAATAAACTCAAGCAAGCAAACATTGTTGCTTAACTTGGCTTCAATGAATAAAATCGAAAGAAAAGCGCAACTGAAGTTGTCCTTGCTTCAGGTTATTCATTTGCAATTCGATGAGGTGCGCTTAAGCCTTCATGCCCGAAGGCAGGTTTTATCTTAAGAGGATATTTGAGCTGCAATACTTCGCCAGGCAGAGTCGTCGTCACACCTTGCAAAATCATGCTCCATCGCCTGGAGCAGATCCCGCTGCAGAAATAGAAGCTGACGAACTCTGAGCTGAGAAACTTGGGCCTGCTCCCGGGGCATTTCCAGCGAAAATGGATTGAACGTAATTCAAGTGATGATTCAGGCCTACACCCCATCACCGGGTGTCAGTTGCTGTATCAGGAAATTTAAGAGGTCGCAGAGGTCCGGACAGGCTCATCCCGGACCTAGGTCTGAAGGTGCGGGGCTGATGGGATCGTGTGTCACATCGGTCGTTGGTGCCGAAATGTTCTCGTCGGAGACCGATGGATCCTCTACGGATCGGGGGATATTGAATCTCGGGGGGCGGGGATAGGGGGAGTAGAGGAGTTGAGTGCCGGCAACATGTGTTACCCGGGCAACTTTTGTTACGCGCCCTGGATCCAATTTCAAACCTTTCAGACTACAAGTGGATGGACTGACTGCGGTCCCCGAAATTTGGGGCACACAAGGATTTATTTGGGGTCGTGAGCTCTTGCGGATATGCTTACAAATAGGATATTAATGTCAACGTAAAGTGTTTCTGGTCGTGTCGAATTTGCACAAAACAAAATTTGCTCAAGCAGCCTGTTCACAGAATATTTTCTTTTTGGATGATGGCATCAGATGGCCCGAGACAGGCTAATGGACGAAACCGAGAACGGGTTCGGTCTGTGGCCTGACCGAACGAGATTTTAACGAGACGGTCCGCCACAAAACAGCCCACAGCTTTCTTATTATTCGGGAAGAATCAAAAATCTTCGCTCACGTAAAGAAATTATTTTATATATTAAAGATATTATTTTTTCTTTCTTTTAAACATATGTACAGGGTACGTGCCAATCGATTCTTTAAAATGTTCGTTTATTCCGACATCTTCTCCTTCACTATTTTGTTTTTAAATTGCAAAGAAATCAACGCTATCGGACCACAAGTAATAACTTACTCAAAAACAAACACTTAAATTATTAATTTTGTTTTCACATATTCGAGAGTTTAAGTGTTCTGTTTTCGGTTGGTATACTATCGTACCTAAATTGCCAAAATTGGTCTAAAAGAAGAAAAATACACATCTTTAAATCACCTGAATATTAAAACTAATAGTGTAATATTAGTTGAATTGAAAAACATTATCAACAAACATATGACCCATACACAACCCAAATCGATTAACTCTATAAACAAAAATTCGAGAATACCGGAAACATTACACATCTTTGATTAACCAGCTTAACAAACACGCTTTGTTAAAGTTTATTACTCTTACGTAAAATTATTAAGTATTAGAGTTGTAACAGATGTTTTAATATTAAACTTCTGAAATATTCCAATAATCGAATTGATCTGTGAATGGTTCATACGCATATAACCCAAAAAAGTTTTAAGGTAGGTGAGCTTATTTACCCAATTTTACTGAAAAATCCAAAAGATTACCAAGAAATAATTTTTTTATTGGGCCCATGTTGCTAATTTATTTAATTTACAGAGAAGAAGGAGAGGAGGATAGGAAAAGCGTTTCTTCGAAAAGTAATAATTGCAATTGCATTAACATGTAATGAAGTTAAAAACCTGATTTTTTTATCTGCTCTCAATGAAATACTCAATATGAAGTGTTCCCCAAATGTTAAACGTATTTAGTTCAAGTTCTAGCTTTTGAATGAATTAAATTTAATTTAATTTCCTCATTTATCTAAAGGTTTTTGCTTTGGAGATTATAATCAAGTTTCTAAATGTTTTGTGATTACTGCACACGTTTTTGTCTTAATAATCTAAAACTTGACATTTGCCTTTTATACCTTTTATGCGAAAATATCGGTAAGTAGGTCGTATAAAATTGCGGTTAATTCTTATTCTGATTTTTATTTATATTCTCCAGGCTTTTGTTTGGAAAATTCTGTATATATTTCAAAATACCACATATGCACAAGTCACCAAAGAGATTTTCAGGAATAAATAAAAACTGTGCTATTCACAAGTAAACGAATTTTCAAGGACTTTTTTGGGCTGAATGTGTTTGGTCCTAAAAGTTTATAAATATCAAAAAACTGTACATATGTATATCGTCCATAAAATCGAAAGTTCGCATGTTTGTTTATTCCTCAATCATGCCTAAACTCTTAGTCCAAAAATTTTCAATTTTTGAGTAAAAATACTACATATTTCGGCCTATCTAGATTATAGTCTACTTTTTTTTTGAATTTATATTTGGGGGATTATAGAGATCCTGATTGTGAATCTAGGTTCGAAGTATGAAATTTCAAGACGGCAGATCCAATATGAGGACCACACATTTTTTGAATTTCAACGAATTTAAGTGAAAATTAATACTTTGGGTATTTTGAGGTCACTTATTTTAAATCTAATATCAAAATTTGGAAATTCAAAATTACGGACCCAAAAGGGCGACCGACATTTTTGGGATTTGAAGAATTTAAGCGAAATTCATTTAAGGAGCCATTCATTTGAAAGCTTGAAAAAATTTATACCATAACATAATACTGGAAAAATCCGATCACTTACATATTCCACCGTCTAAGGAGACTGTCTTTCTTTATCATTGCTTTTATAAATTCTATTTTCCCTACCACCTATTTTATATAGGTGATTTCGTTATTCGTCGAGTCATAAAATAAAAATTTTATAGAAAACAAGATCGGAGTATTTCCTTAAAACAAAACACATAATTTGAAATGTCTTTACATTAAGCAATACTTATGAAAAATAATATTAAGGCGATCTCGGGGCTATAAAGTTCAAATCTACAATTTATAATGGGTATAGAAAATTTGAAATTTCAAGGAATCCACAGAAAGCAACAATTTCAGGAATTTTCTGTTTTCGCATGTATCAAAATTACTTAATACTAGCTAGACTAGCTGAACTTTAAGCGCATGGATAATTGTTCACATACATACTAAATAAAGTGGTCCAAAGATTAATCTTAAAAAATTTAATTTTTAAAATAAACTCCATTTTTGCACTAATAAGCAATAAACAGCAAAATTCTTAAACAGATATAATTTCATTGGTGTAATTGTAAAACTCTCTTCGAACCATTTAATACCGTGCGAACAAAGTGGTACAGGTTTTACCTTTATTCGTTCGAAAGGAAAGATTAAACTAAAAAAAATCAAATATACATGCAGTCATGAGGATATCAAATGGGAATGAAAGAATGTTGCAGGGAATCGTCTTTGCGCTGGAGACGTTTCAACTTTAAACGTGCAGCTGAGTGCACTGAAATCGTACTAGAAATCGACAATAAAATCGAGCGATAAAGGGGTTATCTTCTCATATTCCGACAATAGCACCACCGCAGACTGGCGTCGCGGTGTATCTAGCGTATTTGCAGTAGAGTCCCGGGTGCAATTGCACCGAAGGCATGAATGGAGATAATTTAAGGATAATAAAGCTCCTTTGGTACTTGGATTCTATGGGATTGCCCCAAGAATTCACTTATGAAGATTGTCCTGGAGCGGATAAATCGACAGCTCTTAATGGTCTCCCCTGCCCTGTGGCATTTACAAGCCTCGTCCTCTAAGCAGTCGGGACCAAAACACAGTCCCGAGACATGTTCCTCCAGGAAAGCGTAGGAGGTTTGCAGAATATTAAAGACGCATTAGTAATGCAGTAATTGCACCAGACCATCCCCCCGTCTGGAAATTGCATCCCAACATGCCGGCTGTTTGCATCGTTAACTGCACGATGTACGTCGAAGTGTATTTCTAGCACCGAAATTTACTAAAGTTTCGATGTGCAGCGCCGGCACCCGTTTAATTGAATTTAAATTGCACGTCAAGTCAGATAATCACCGAAATTATGTCTTCTTTGGGAGGCGGGGGGGAATAAATTCCTCTGAATGGTGCGGGCCCGACAGCTGAATGGGACCATCAATCTCCGCACTAACAAGATCAAGGCGGACAAAATCGCGATCAAATCGCAATGGATCCACTTTGAGGCCCCCACGCGCCTTTTGCGGACTCCTGGAGGTCAGTCGACGCCAATTTAGCGCATGTTTTCGCTACGTACTACAGGAAGTTATCGTCTTAATGGAAAATATTTTCGGTAATAAAGAGATTACCGACCAAAATAAATAGAAAATAATTGAAAAATTACCCGTCTGGCGGGAGGTTGTACCATTCTCCGAGAGGTTCCTTACAGGTAATTTGCATAATATCAGTTCCACGTGGGAATAACGTTTAGATTTGATGCGCAAAAGACTATGGTTACTCGCATGGGAAACTTTAAGAAGAAACACGCGTTACACAAAATTGTCCTTTTTTTTAAAATCAAATCACAGTCTTCTGTTGGCGACTCGACCCAATATACTTAAAAATAGGAAATTTGTGGGCGAAATATTGAAAACACACTTCTAGAGCATATTTAAGAGATCATTGAGTAGTTCGTAAAAATATTAAATAAAAAAATTCTAAAAATATGGATCAATGGGAGAAATACAACTTCTAAATATTTTTATAAGTAAACTTTACGTACATCTTGAGTGAATTCCCCTTAGCAGGAATAGACCAGGTTATAGACTCAGGACTTTTATTTGGCCGAAAACTAGACTATAGACAACATTTTGAACATGTTTCAATAAAACCATGTCACAAATATAAGTAACTCTGTTCTTGGGTTTATAAAACGATGGTCTAAGGAATTAAGGGATCCTTACGTCCTTAAATCGCTATATCAAGGTCTGGTTAGACTGATTCTTGAGTACAGATGTGTGGTGTAATCTCCACAAGAATTGAATCGGTTCAGAAAAGGTTCCTCCGTTTTGCATTGAATAGTTTTCCTGGGGAATATCTATTTGAAATCGTTGGAATAATGTTGTAAAATTTATAGAGTGGCTTTTGTCCATTTACTGTAAACAAACGAATTGAACTGTCCCGAATTTTGTTTTTACTAAATATTAACAAACAAGTAAAAAACCGATTGAATCTTTAAAGCCCCTGATAGTCTAGATTTTAACCTAGATAAATGTGATATTTAGTACAGGCTAACAAATATTGTGGTTTAAATTAATTTAGTTAAGTCTAAGTATATGTTTGTATTATAAATTTGTTAAGTATAATAATCATCATTAAATGTAATTATAACATACTGACTTTTGTCAGCGGCTTCGCTCGCACATTAAACCCTTTTAATTCCCTCGGGAACCTTTCAACCCCCGATTCATCTCTAGAGAGTTTTAATTTCATATCATGTCCACCGTCTTGGACTTCAGAATAAATGGCATTTTCGTTATCAACGTCTGAAAAACCTTCGATAACGACACCCATATCGACTTTTTGAAATCGTACTGTGCTAAAACTACAACTTGAAACAAATTTTATTAATGGTAAGGGGCATAAAAGGTATGTGAAATAATGTGGCTTTCCCTTCATTATTTTATTCACCGAATTGCATTAAATTAAAAGCAAAACAGAATAAATATGCAATGAATATGTATGAAATTGTTATCTTGAGAGTTGATTTAAAATGCGACAAACTAGAGTGAATCTTTTAAAGTATATACCTCAAATATATTTTCAGAGCAAATATCCCATTTTTTGAATCGTTATATTTTCAAAGTGATGAAAAGCTGTTCTGTTTAAATTTAATTTATGTTATTTACGTTGCCCCGTGCTCTGAATTTGTTAAATTAATAAATGAATAAATTTTTTTCCTGCTAAAATTAAACAACACAAATTTTCGATGTTTCTGCTGATTTTCTTCCAATGAAAAGCAACTGGCAAAAATATTTATTTGTCGCCAATCTGTAAAACATCGGTGGTGGGGGCAAAAATGTTCCAATTAAAAACGTCTTGTAAAACAAGTATTTTTTTTTTGCTGATTATAAATCAGCGGGTTAGTCTTAGACATTTTAGCGAAGCTTTAGATCGATTTTGCTGCAACAAGTGGAGGCTCAAATTAATTGAAGGCAATCAGTCAGTGGGTTAAGCCTTTTGTTGAAAATCACCAGCAATATTTATTTCATACGTGTGCACCCGGATCCAGCTGGCAATGCCCGTTCGAGAGCGACAGAAAATTTCTGGCACACCGCCAATTTGTGAAAGTAAACCATCATCCGGTTGGGCGTTTGTTTGATTGTTTTGCGTTCCCCCAAAAAAAATATGTGGATGAAAAAAAGTAAAAATCCTTGCAATCGTTCGGGAAGAAAAACTATTTGCTTCCGCCTGACTGATCAGTTTGGCTTTGGAACTCTGGATGGAATCCAAAACATCGGAAGTTCATCGTTTCTGAGCAGATTCGGCCGGACGAGGATGCCCCGTATACCTCCGCCGAGACTGCTTCTTCCCCAGAATAAATTTAGCCAGAACGTGAGAAAATTTCACCTAAAACAAGGGCAGTTGGTCTGTTGTTTGCGCCTTGAATAAAATCGCCAAATATTCGGGTTTATGATCTGGGTGGTCATTACGGACCGATTTACGAGCTCACGTCATCAAGCCATGGAGAAATTTTTATGCGACAGGAAAATTAAATCGAAATCGGGGCAGCTGCCTCCCCATTGCATAAAAATATAAAAATATATATATAAAAAAAAAATAAATAGCGCGCGGGCGGCAGTTTCTCTGGGGCTTGGTGACAACGACCGCATCTGACGAAAATGGACCGCCAGATGAAGTTTTTTTTTCTTTTGCCCTCCTCGCAAAAACTGGACAGCATTTTCAATTAAATCCTATTAGCGCATTGGGTTTTTTATTACAATTAAATATTTCAAACAGACTCTTTTACCTGTACTATGCGTCGGACGTCATAAAGTGTAATTGAATTTGGAACCCCACAGGAAAAAACTAAATAACACAAAAGTTTAATAAAACAGGTAACTTTTTATTTATTATTTTAATTAATTTCAGATGCAATTACTTATAAACGATTTTATAGTAAAATGCTCCTGTGGCTTATTGTAACGATGGTTCTATATATGAATGGACCTTTTTTCTAAAATGAATTAACATAACACACCTCCATGAATTTACAATCATCTGAGATTTAATAAATTCACGAGGGTAGAAAGACTTTTATTAAATTATTAATTACTCTTCGGAAGCATACTACAACTAAAAGTAAAAGAAAAATAATTTACCATATAGCTTTTGACCTGAGAACTGAAAGACATGGGAATTTTGCCACTGAGAAGTATTTTCTACTGCACTATGTAGATTCAGATTCACTTAAATTTAATTTAAAAAAGTTAATTCATATATAACAAAGGCTCCATGATTGATCTAAGTTCGTGCCATGCCTTCTTAACCCTGGCCCGAATTTGGCATGGAAGCATAGTCTAAGTTTCGCAAAATGTGGCATTGAAGATAGGCTCGAGGCGTTTACTTAAACTTAGTCTTAGACACGTTTTGAAATTTATTGGTCGAAGGCTAAAATTAAAACTAGGTACAGAAATGTAGCCCAAGTTTAATATGAAAAGCTGACCCATTAATAGCTAAACCCTGGTTAGAAACTGCTTCTAGAGTGCAAACTAAAAACATAACTTCAATTGTTATATATTAATATTGTTATATAATCAATTAATGATGTTACTTTATATAAATAAAATTATTTAAAATAAATAAAGATTTATAATATCATCTACATAAAAAAAAATTAAATACTGTTCGTTTGTAAGCGCGTCATTTAAGAACGGCTGGAACGATTTGACTAGTTTTTGTTTTTTAAATATTCGTAATAATCCGAATAATGAATAAGGGAAAAAGAAATTGGAAAAGTTTCCCGGAAAATTAGAACATTCGGGAAAAATCTAAAAGTACTTTTTTCTAAGGGATTTTTGTATGAACTCAAGACCATAACTCACGATTCGAACGATGGATATGCGTTATTCGTTTTTTGTTTTGTTCATTATGATCCTCTAAAAGATTGTAGGTAAACAAAATTACAAAGAAAGGTCGGAAAATTCAGACAAACTGCAAAAATCATAAGTTTTGTATGCACTCTCGGATGGTAACTGACAATAAGAACGACAAAATTAAATTTGGACAAAACAATATCAGTCGTGTCAACTAGTTTAAAATAAATAAATATATATTTGTTTAAATAACGTTGTGCCTTCACTAGAAGAAGAAAATCTTCCTATCTTCCATCCTCCAATCTATCATAATGTGGAAAATAAATTGTATGGTGTGACAGTGTAAAATACCTTGGAATTACTCTTGATAAATCCCTAATGTATTAGCTGCACATAGAGAATATGATCAACCAAATAAACGGCCCGACCAAGACTCTATACGCTTTTATTAATTGTAGATTTAACCTTAGTCTAGCTAATATACTCCTAATGTTCAAAGTGATTTTTCAGGCACTAATGCTCTATAGGGCTTCCTTTGGTATAAAGCTGCAAGATTCCATTTTAATAAAATTCAGATTTTTACTAAAAATGATTAACAACCTGCAACCTAGGTAAATTAGTTGTAGGTTAACATTTCGAGATTTTTGAACATTTTTATTTCTTAATTCTAAAAAGCTAACAGAAGGTTGCAGTAATAGGTAAGACTATATTTTAGTTGAAATTCTATACGATACGACAATCATTTACTGCTGTATAAATTACAAAGCGGAAATAAATACTAAATGAATGTTGTTAGAAGACTAGGTCACAGTAGGGAAAAGGCCAACGAATCCAACTTAAAACTTGGCTCCATCTTAGGCATCGGACTAAAAAACCAGATCTTGGCTTAGGCTTGAGCGAATGATTAGAAAACCCACAGTGGAGGATTTATGGCTCAATCGAAACTTGGCTAGAGACTATTGAGGATTGAGATAAACTTCCGGTATTCAATTAAGCTTGGCTCCATTGTCAAACCCGCCAAATCCTACTTTCTATATTTCACAAATAAATTGGATAAACTCGTGATTTAAAACTAAAAACAAAACACCAAGAGAGTGAATTTTATGATACCTTATAAAAAATGTATACACATAAAATATATCATTTTTTGAGAATGATAATAAAAAACTGTGATGTATTTTAAAAATGCTAATAAGCGAGAATAATTTTTATTTCCAAATCATGTAAACAAATATTTTTTTAAAATTTTTTCCTGGTAACATTCAAACCTCATTAACAGTCCGTCACTAGGCAGGTTATTGGTCGAATATGTAAAAATGAAAACGCTATCGCGCCGATCAATTCGACTAGCAGCGGCGTGAGAAATGAAATGAATTCTTCAATAAATCACTTCATAATCACCCAAGAAGTTGTAAATCATTTAATATGACCGGTTGTCGGCAATTAATGGCATGAAATCGCCTCAACGGTGATATTTATGTTTTCTCATTTTGTCACAGAATTCAATTTGTATAGTGGACATATTTCGCTAGGTCGACCCACAGGTAAACCTTGGGGGGTTTGGAAAAAATAATTCATATCGCCAGCCTGAATATCCAACAATCTCTGGATTGGCAGGCATTTTTAAAATTTCAATTAAATCGATAGTACAAAAAATTGTCAGTAAAACGAAACAATTTCAATTGAATGAAAGCAAATAAACAGAGAGATTCGATAGTGCGGCATTGTTCATCAATCGGTAAATTCAGGTGGATTTGATGCTTTGCTTTATTCTTTGTTGTGTTAGGACCTGAGAGTGTACAAGGCAAAGGCTGCTGCCCGGGTGCCTGTGTGTCGAAATTCCCGGAAAAGGTTTATACCAGAGCACAAGTGGTGCCTTTTTGTATCAATCTGAAACCCTGCAATTGAAGCCCACAAAAGGCGCTTCGTCCTCATCTGTCTTTTGGGGCACCAACAATTACAATCGCCAGCACTTTTCCCAGATCAATCGAAACAATGAAAAAAAAACAAAAATGCAATCGAAGCACTATCGGTCAAAATAAAGAAGTATGAATCAATGAGGAGCGATAGATAGAAAAGTGCATATTGTGCCTAGGATTTCTTTCTAGGCCTGATCCTTTTTTCGGTTTACCCTAAAATACGTAGAATATTTGCTGGGAGACATATGCTTAGTCGCGAACATGCGCGCGGGACCATCTCGCTTTTTTTTTTCGCTTCGCGAAGTATATGGTCGGCAATAAATTACAACAGAGTGATAAAAATAATGGCGAACTATTTGCGTTGCGTGCAATCCTACTGGATCTATTCAGGACTAAATCAGATTACGTTCCCCGGCACCGGGGAATAAAGGCAGCTCCGCGCAGGCACAAACTTTGAACGTAGAATGGATCCCCGGGTTTATCTGGAACCAGCAACAATTTGATTGATTAATATGCAGCTGCAGTGAGCTTTAGCGGAAACAGAACAAAAAGTTGATGGATATTTCGGGACAAACAAAAAAGCCTGGATTTTAAAAATTTTACCTGGGACAAAAAAAAAAGGGTCAGGGCTCGATTTTTATCCTAGTTGCATATAGGGCGGATTCTCGGTTCAACTATGATAACGCCACACAGACTAAAATAGTCGAACAATTTAAAATAGTGAAAGTTTTAGGTGAACCGAATACAAAATAGCTTTAAATAGCACTACTTTAAATTGAATTTATTATTGTTTTGGTTCATAAATTATGTTGTATAACGATATTCGTATTAAAGTCAGTCAATACAAATTTAATTAATTTTGCGGTCAAGAAAATGAATGGGATAGGTAACCTCATATTGCGAATAAGGTACATGGATTACATTTAGTAGATATGGATAGAGTTACAGCGTAATAAATTAATTTTTTTAGTTAAAATATGCTACTACTTGAATAATTTTATATTTTTCTATCTAGCAAATACCAAATATAGTCGTCTTGCAGAAAAGTTTAAGACCACTTGCAATTTCAGATATTCGATGAACTTCAATTCCTTAAAACTTTGTTTCTTCAACGTAAAATTATACCAAACTTTATATACTTAAACTGCGAAATATTGTCAACAAAATTTACGATTTCATTTTGATTAAAATAATTTAATCTAATAGTTGTAAATAAAACTTTCATTCAAATATTGTGGAAAAATTTAAGATCATATTTAACTTTTCCCAAAAATATAATTTTTTGAATCACTACGCTTTGCATAAATATCTTTTAGCTTATATACAAAATTTTATTATTCTTGGTAAAGAGTTCAACAAATTTTCTGCCATAACTTGGAGCATATTTCCCCATTCCTGGCGTAAAAATTACTTTAACTCATTCAAATTACTAGAGTTATGTTTTGATATTCTATCCCCCACAGTTTTCCAGTAATTCTCGATTATGTTGAGATCTGTTTGGAGGTCAAGAAAGCCTATGTAAGCTATATTTTGGTAAAATTGGTCGTGTGAGGTGTCACATTATTTTGTTGAAAGTTAGTACCACGAAAATGAATTTCTTCTTCGATATACGAAAGCAGAAACTCGTCATATTTTTCTTTATTTACTGTGCTTTCAATGATACACAATGATGAATACACCTGTACCAGAACATATATAGCTCTCCAAAACTGTGCCCTTCCTGCCGCCCATTTGTATTTGTTTCTGGACACATTCAGGAAGAATACTTTTCGTTAGAGGAAACCTGCAAACGATTTGTTTGGAGTTGGGAATTAGTTAAAATGTACATTTATAGGACTAAAAAATGTGTTTCCACTGATCTATTGTCCAAATATGACGCTTTTTACTTTACTGTTTCCGAATTTTAGCCTTTCTCTGTAGTTCAAATTTCATAGAACTTGTCGAAGCCAGGAGTTATTGTTTGTTGTTTAGAATTCAAAAGGCTCTTTTGGAGCGTATTTGTTATTTCCCGTCTTGATGTGAATCTGTTACATTTAGTAATATTGATGAGTTCTCTTTTAGCTAATTTATCGATAACTAAAGGACGTTCCGATCTTGATTTGGGATCCACAGACCCTGGTTTTTTATGTCTATTTAAAGTTTTGCTTGCCGCAAGGTGTGCTTACTCCTAAAATCTATGCCCATGAGAAAGTGAAACAATCTTTTCGAATGCTTTTTCATAAGTTATGATAATTAATTTTTAAAAAATTACACCTTAATTGCCCAAAAATCCCACTATTTATTTATACTTTTAGAATAAAATGTACAAAATGCGTTTAATTTTCTGAAAATCTACTTATTACCTTCACACCAACTTTAAAAAGGCTCTTTTGAGAAAAGTACTTAGCTTGATATGTGCGCGCCAGAGGTAAGCTTGTGTAATACATTCTAAGTCTGTAAAAAAAATTTGTACGAATCGAATGGTAACTTATTTTTAAGATGATAAAGCATCGTTTAGCCCAAAATAAAATTTAAATCTTTTTTTTTAATTCTACAGCGGCTATACAAAGCAATAGTATAATTTAAATTTAAAAGACACATTTTTCAAAGCTTTAACTAAAGTGATGGTTTGTTAAAGTTAAAATAAAATAAATGTGTAATTTAAATCAATACAAATCAAAAGTATCTTTAATTTAACTTAGTTTTTATGGGAAATTAAAATTTTCACCTAAATATTACCGATCTATACTCGATTAATAGAACAGAGCAGTACGAAATTTCATCGTACGTTGATTTTGATATCTATTATTTGATATGAAATAAATAGTTTTGGGTTGCCTTGATGTTATTTTAAGTGATACGATAAGTTTTTACGGCGATTTGATAAATACGACCGACAATATCCACACAGAAGGTTATTTTTCTTGCATTTCCGAAAATTATACGGCACAATGTTTGGTGTTTGTGTCTTGGTCAATATACAAAATGACAGAAAATATAACCGGACACCGATTTCTGTCGTTAAGGAGGGTCCAGCAATCACCGGAACAGTAACGAATTGCAGAAAACTATGTGACCATTTCTGGACCGCATATAAAACGAAAATTTTACGGACAGATGGGTTTTTCGTCCGGCAACATTGTCATCGCCTAAAGTTGATTGCGGATTGCCTTTGTCCCTCTCGTCCATTTTCCTGTTTATATCAATTCAATTCCTGCTCAAAATGAACGAAATGGGCGAACGGATGTCCCATTTTCTTCTGACCGCATTGACATTTTACTTAAGCGTCCAATGAACTCCTTAATGGGCCCACAGTTTGAACGGGTAGAAATTCGGGACCACATTGTGCGCGTCATGTCCAACTTGTTTGACAAATTGCTGCCTTGTTGATTTCGACAACTACTCGAATTGCGAACACAAACAAGCTCGCCAAAAACATAGGGTCAGCGGGTCATCATAGGGTTGGTTTTTTGTGTTTTTTGTTTTTTGTTTTCGATCTGATTTCATTCACCTCCTTAGCAGCTCAGATCGCGAACTATCAAACTGCACCTACTTTCGCCCTCCTGGTTGCATGTAAGGCTGCCTTCACGTAAAAATCTATTCTTGCGGGAAATGTGAGGCAAATTTAACTACTGAACGCAATCGACTGCAACGGATTTAGGGCTTTTAAAAATTCCACGCGAAATTGGAATAAATCGAGAACCTAAAAATGCAGAGGGATTGGCCAGGAAGCAGGAATCGGACCGTCCCCTGTTAATTTAACTCATAAAATCGCTGATAAATGTCGGCGTTAACGAATACATCGCAATTGCTTTATCGCCAAAAAGTACGCCACCAGCAACAACGTATTCGTTAAATGATTTTAATTGTTCGCTAAAAGTTTTTTATTTAGCCGCTCTTGCACTATCCACGGCTGATGAACGGAGGGTGTTATTTGACGGGTTAGCAAAATAAAACGAATAAACTTTTTCGTTAAATTGGTGTTTTATACTGGAAAATATATTTTTACGAGTTTTGCAGTGTGCTCTGAGTCTCGGCTTTATTTGCTGCAATAGTCCCTCAAAACATAAAACATGTTAAAACACATTTACCCGTTAAATAACATTTTTGGCTAAAAGGTTGACTAGCACCTCTAGTTTTTGTTCAGGTTGTTGAGTAGTACTCTGAGAGAAAAAAAAAATCTTTTATTAATCAAAACCAACTTTAATATAAGAAATGACATTAACGATTTTAAAATAAAGAACGAATTCTTACATTCTAGTTATAAAAATTACGATAATGACTGATTTTTGTCTAGAAAGGATCATATACTAATTCTTATTTATAATACTCAAGACGTACATTATTTTCCCTTTAGTGTTGTTTTCCTAGATCACGTAAATTTTTATTACCCATCCCCTTACTCAATGGTTAAGGGTTTGTTTCATTGAAATGACGATAAATGAATGACAAAATGTATGCAGTAATAAATCTACTAATCTCTCTGGGCCTGAACACATTGAGCTAAGTTCAACTAGTGCTTTCAGATTTTTTTCCTCATAGTAGTAGAATTTGGGAAATTATATAAAGTTACATAAATACACTAAATAAGTCTGATATTTATCCTTGAAAAATGTCTAAAAATTACATATAATTAAAAAAATGTTGATAAATGCAAAAGTTATAACAGAATTCATCTCTTACTGCAAATTTAGGAAATAATGCCGGACATCAATGAAAATCCTCTCATTTATGCATTAGACGGTTAAATATTAAGCAAGCATGATATAGTTTAATTTTATTAAAACTAATGACGAGAATATAAATTTCGTGAAAAACACGGATTAGTCTATTTTAAACTAGCTATGCCTACGACTCCGTCCGAGTAGACTTCAGGTAATGGCGTGTCCTAGGAATTATATTATGTGTGTTTTCTAGATTATCTTCTATTGTTTTCCGCCCTTTACTTTAGATCTATGTCAAACTTCACAAACTGCCCACATCAGGGCAGTTGCTTTTCGCGTAAAGACCTCATATGCGTGGAATTCTAGCTTTAACTTATAAAGCTTCTTTGTGTATTGAAATTTGAAAGATTTGACCATTTTCTAGGCATTGGTACTATGGTTAAAGTATAAGCTGAAATAAAATTAAAATCCTAATCACAAAACAAAGTCAAGAATCATATATGGCTAAATTTATTGAAAAAAGCAAAAATTCAAATCAGAAAGGAAAATTAGTGAGTACGTATATATCTTAAATCAATTTATTTTGATTGTAAAGTTTATTTTGCTCCAGGTGATCGTGTTACTGAGGTAAACTTCTGAAAAATGTCATATTTTTTTATATTTTTTGTTTTAAATACTTTTACTTTATTTATTTATATACCTTTTTTTGTACATTTGGTAGAATAGGGATAGTCCTACTTCGATCGTCAATATGATTAGGATAGGCTCTATATTTTCTGTCTTGATATCCTATGGGTTTATGACGATGGTGTTCACTCTTGCCCATTCTTTTTGAATTTGTTGTTCCCATCGTGATTCCATCTGTTGCCTTTTGCGGAGAACTACTCCTACTATGGAAAATAAAAAAATTATTCTTTAAACTTTAAATTATTATATCTTTTTGTTTCCTATAAACTAACTTCGATGAAATAAAGCCAATATATTGCCTTGAGCTAAGCTGAAGTTACTCATGAAAATCTTGTGAAAATCCGACCAGTATTTTCGAAGATTAGCGCAAACAAACAGACATATAGGTATAGCTCAAAATCCATCCGACATAAATTTCATCGAGAGCAATGAAAATAAAATGAATGATAATTGTGCAAAGGTTTTATTAACGCAATTATTGCTCCACCCCTAGATGATCCTATTCTTACCTCTTCCTGTAATTACTCCTCAAGAAAGTTTGCACCTTTCGGCAATGGAGGAAACGATGCTCAGCCAGAGCACGGAGTGCCAATCAACTTGCTCATAAATCTGAAATCACAGTCTAGACCAAAGCCACTTCGGACCGCATCCGTTCGGGAGGGGCGAACTGTTAACACGTCTTGGCAATTTATGAGCCCTGCAAGGGTCCCATCACCTTTCACGTTCGACTAATGTTTTTATTGTGGGGCTCCCCGGCTCCGCTTCTATTCACACAATCATCTTTGGGGTATTAGCAGCAGGCCTACCAGGGATTCATATCCTTCTTTGATAAGCGCCCGGTGGTGACTCCTTATCTCGTCGAAATTATAGCGGACGTGACTTCTCCGTTTTGGAAATAAAAATTTCGCCTACTATCCTCCCACCCCCCCCCCCCCCCCCCCTATTCGCATCGTCGCTGATAATTTTTAAGGTGATGCTCTTCGATATTCTAGAGATAAGGAGAAATGAGTAAAGAACGGCGGATTACGGACCAAGATTTGAAAATGAGGCTGCGCTAGAGACCGGAACCGCTCTTTGTTCGGCCCGACCAAAAGGGTCTCAGCAGCTACCGGGAACAGAAATCGGAAAAAATGTTTGCTCATGACAAAGTAATTTCGTTAAGGATTTCACGGGAATTTTATTGTGCTGCGATAGAACAGACGAGGCTTTTCTAATGCGCTGCCAAATTACAGATACCACGCGTAAACATCAGGGTAGAAATGTTATCACAAAAAAACTCTTAACTCGGACAGGGCGGATGTCTTATTTTCAGTTTTCTTGCTGGTTAGAAAGGTTTAGAAGGTTTGCTTTCTTTTATGGAAATCTGTACGAGGTCTACTACGTTGTAAAAGCGTCTTTCATCTTCCTGGTGAATATGATTTCATCAATTTCCTATCAAGTTATGTTAGACAATGTAAAAAGACGGGAATGGCAAAATTTTGTGGGTTGTGGTTTCTTTCCAAAATCTCGTAAAAGCCTATGATGGAAAACTGGTGACATTCTGGCATATTGGCACAGATTGTTGCGGAGATAGATTGAAAAACTGCGCACAGATGGGCCTTTATCTAAACCTTGAATTTAATACCTACAACACAAGCCAGACACAATTTGTAAAAAAGTTAAGAATATACCATAGAATACACGAAATTTAACTTCTGCGAACTTTAAAAACTTTTTGATATCGTTACTCTTTAAGTTTATTTATTTCTTTATTTCTTTTGGAATTAATTTCCAACCTACCATTTTAATACCCGTCAATATTTTTTAATTCCATTTACTAATGAGAGGGTTCAAGTAGTACGTAAGCACAATTTTCCTTATTTTAAGTTCCCACTTTTCTTTATTTATTGAAAATTCATCATAATACAGATTAATACAGATTTACATATTTAAAACAAAACTAAATTAACCAAGCTAGCCTTTCACTTAGCGCTTTGAGTAGTAGAAGTAAACGAGTTCAAAATTTAAATTGAAAAAGCTGCAACATCGATGAAATAGACTCGTAAAACCTATAGTTGGTGCGGTAAGAAGGTACCTGAAGAAGGTCCACGGATCCCCTCTTTCCTGTTATTTAAAATAAAAATAAGAAAATTGTGTACTCTCTCCTACCCCGAATGATAATCTGAAAATCTTAGTGATTTATTTCAAAACGCTTAAAGTGTTTTATTGTACCGGCACCTATTTGATTAACATTATCTCAGTTTTTAAACACCTTAAAGTGTTTTAAAATTGAGACATCGGGTTGCATAAAAACTAAGTAAGAGCACATATTCGAATTTGGGATAGAAAACATAGGCTCGAATGCTTAAAAACTCAGGAAAAGCTAGGCCTCAATGTTTATATAGAAAAGTTGAGTTCGATCTCTTTTTGAAACTCTGTTTTTAATACAACAGTCTGAGCTCTTCTTTAATTTTTATGCATAAAACCCATTGTTTTAAAATGAAGTCAAACTCGGTTTTTCCATATATAGCCTGAGACTGAGTATTTACTCAGTTTTTAGGCATAAGTGCCAATGTTAATCAAATAAAAGACTATCAAAAGCTGAGATTTGCAGTGTAGACCATGGACTCTATATCAAAGTTTTAACATTATTATTAATAATAAGAAATAAGGGATATGAGAAGTATGAAATACAAAGAAATAAAAGAGTACTTCTATACATTTTAAATAATACATATGATTTGAAATTATTAATTATTTTATACTTCTTATCATACCTAAAATTTATGGTCTACCCCGTGCTCCCTTCTATTAGCAAAAATAAGACTACATTTAATTCCTCCAACCCCCTATATATGCTTACGAAATATTTGAATGCTCCCAATGATAATTACTGAAGAATTAACATTACAAGTAATATAGTAATTCTTTCCCGGAACATCAATTCATATCAATGAAATTTCCAAAGTACTACAATATCTTTAATCGTATTCGATTAAAATTAACTGAAATGAAATCCCAGAATTAAATTTGAGATAATTTTATAGTACTTTTTATTATCATTGTAATTTTGAGCAAATATGTATATCACGAATTTTAATAATGCATTTCATGGAAAGATAATGCTATAAATTCTCATTACGAAATGAAATGAAATAAAATTATCATTGAAATTAGTAAGTAAAAAAAACTGTGTAGAATATCAAAAAGTGATTCATTTTACTTATGCGTAAAATGTGGTATAATTTGAAATAAATAAAACAATACTGTCTCTATTGATTAAATGCTATTGGCTATTGTTGAACTAAATTGCTATTGAAAATAGCACGGAAACTATTAAAGGATTAATGGCTAATTTAATTTGAAAAAAAAAATACTTTATATATCCAAATGAGAGAGTTTAGCTTAGTTCAGAATAAATTTTTTTTTTCATTCATTTCCAATTAATTAATTCAGCTATTGATTTAATTATGAGGGTAATAAATGATATTATTTCAAATAAAAATAAAACTATCCTTTGTTGGCACAAATTTATTGTAAATGATCAAAAAGTCTATTATTTGAAAAGTGCAATTATCAGGACATTGATTTGAAATTGAATTTAAAATTAAACTAAAAATACAAATTTTCATGGTAAAATAGATTCTGGCTAATTTGAACCAGTTTTCGTTTAGGGTTGGACATCTAACCATTAATTACCCCTCTATTTAATAAGTTTTATTAGTAAGTATGGAAAAAAATAAAGGCACTCAAATCGATTTTACCATGACGTATATACTTAAGCTCTACTAATCCAGTGTGAGTTTAAAGTCGTTATATTTAGAAATATTCTTTTAAAATGAATTTAGCTCAAATTGGTTTCACTTATTAATTCTGTGCATGTTCAACTTGAACGATCAGACTTTATGACGTGATACGGCGTGTCTTGAAAAGAAAATTATTTATGGGGGTGGACGGATGGGTGTAAGAAAATCAATTTTTAATGGATTTTGGAAATATCGACACTTTAAAAATTCTAGATGTGTTCCTAAAACTCATTTCATAAATTTCTAGCTATCCGATCTATAAATAATATTCAGAAGGGATACTTATCCTTTTAAATAAATCATTAACTCTCTTTTATGTTTTCAATTTGTCTGTTCAACTTTTACTCTGAAAAACAGATAAAATCACAGCCACAGTAACAGACGAAGTTGCAGAATTCTTTTGAAAATTAAATTTTATGAAAGTGCTTATTTATTATACAGAAGAAGATTCTGGATAGTGAAAAGTTTTTAAAAAGTTTCTTTATACTTTCTGTTGTACTTTTACTTGTAAAGCTAAGTAGTTTGCATATATCACCGAATGTACTAAAGAAACGCATATTACTACTGTTAAAACAATAAGTTTGCTTGAATGAATCAATCCCAGATTCCATAGTAACGAGACCATTTCCTGGGTTTTACATGTGCCTCCTTAATCCCTAGATTGGATTATCCCTTTAAAGCTCCGTTTGAAAAAAAAACACAAATGGTTCAAATAAGGTTTAACCAACTGCCTCCATCCGTTCTCAGACAATTCCCGAAAGAAATTATTCTGGGAAAAGAAGGATGGATTTATACTTTTTCCGGAGTCAGAAGAATGTCAAAATCTGTAACAAGCTCATTTCATGCACGCATCCCACGTGCTGTCATTAAAATCTTCAAAAATTCGCTATCCTGTGATCATCCCTCTGCGAACGCCTGAAGCAGCTTAAAACGTTCATATTTCCCAGAGATGAAAAAGTCGTCCGAAAACTTTTCTCGGTATAATTAAAACCTGAACAACTTTTTCCAGTCATCCTAACCCGACCAAAATTTTGCGGTCTTTAGTGTTCTAGAATGATTTCTGGAGCAGGGGCACTTCTTTTGGGGAATGTCTGGTGGATTATTTTATCAAACCTTTCAGACCTATGAGGTATATTTTTCGTATGTAATTTTCATTGAGAATTTTCCCCTAACTCTTTTTATCCTTTGTTATTTTTTAATGAAATTAGTTTCGGCTATTAGCGACATTCAGAGAAGAATATTAGCATTATATTGAGATAAAGAAAAGTTTATCGTGTATTTTATAATATAAAAATAAGAGCGTTATTTTACGCGATGATGTATACGAGTACTGCAGAGTTTTACGAGTTAATAAAAAGAACTTTTCGAGCATTTTCTTAAAAGGAGTTAATTTTACACGATTTGCTATTTATTCTTAAATGTTTTTGAGATAATCAAGCACTAATTAAAGAAACATTCCCTGAGTGTTATCAGGAGTAAAAATTTCACCCCAGGCATATTGCTCTAGACCAATGGTTTTTAACTATGTTTTTTTCTATAAACATTTATAAAGTTGTTACAAAAGTACAACGTGGTACCCTACAACACAGTTTATCTCTTACA
The DNA here is from genome assembly GCA_963969385.1 of Philonicus albiceps. Classification (NCBI taxonomy): domain Eukaryota; kingdom Metazoa; phylum Arthropoda; class Insecta; order Diptera; family Asilidae; genus Philonicus; species Philonicus albiceps. Next base: position 73,032,559 of record OZ017772.1, on the reverse strand, counting down.
CGAATAGAAAATTGAAAAAATCTTCGTATAAAATAGCCATGTACAACCTGGTTTCATTCTAACACGGTACTAAAATTGCGGAAACCATTTTATAACGCTATTATAAAATAAAATTACGCACTATCCATTTATCCATAATAGCTAAATGTATTTAGGCAAAAATAAATGAAAATTCGAGAAATATCCGCATTACTTCTTTTATAATTAAGGCCTAAAATACAACCTTTAGGTCAATGAAAATGAAAGGGTGGTAATAAAACGTTAAATCCAGTATTGCTCGATTTGAGCAAAATTCTAAACTGAATGTGTGCTGCTTTATTACTAAGTTGTGCTTTGAGGCTAGTCTAGTATATTTTCCTTTAAGTGTTTAATTGATAGATTGCATAATAAATTTTTTTAATTGTATTGGCGATTTTTATTTGTATATGCGAGCTTTAAAACAACGCATCTCTTCATATAACACGGTTTCCCACAACACGACACTTTCTAGAAATCTGTCTATAGTGATATAGGAGGGCCTACCTGTATTTAATTACATTTAATTTTCTTTATTATATTTAAAAGTTATATTTCACCCATGAGGGATCTCGGGTAGCTGTAATGTACCAAGTGTGCAATTCCGATGTTGTGTGTTCGATTCCCATATAGAAACTTTGGTTAAAAAGCAAAATAACACAGAAAGTTTCCATATGGGCTTAGTTTCCGAGTGTATGATTTTAAAGAAAGCAATGTGTGAGTTAAATTCAAAAGATTGTAATATAAAATAAATATAAATAAAAAATAAAATCTTCATTTATAATACCCTTGAATGTAATTTATTTGGATGATACTTTTTAACGGTTAACGAGTGGGGTTTAAAGATATTGAATTTGAAAATGTTTAAAGTACAGAATTAGTGTGAAAAATTGGTTTTCAAAAGAATTAGCGTACATAAAATAAATGATTATAGTTTACTTTGGAGTTTAAAATCTTCCAGCAATGATCTAGGCCTGGTTCATTATATGCATACGTAGTATAAAAAATAATAGGTATTAGAATAGAATAAAATATTTTGTAGTAGTTAACAATAAATAGATAGTCTTGCTATTCAAATTATACCAGTTAAAGCTTAAAACTTTTAATCTGTGCAGAAGTTTTAGAAAATTCGAGAAAATTAATTTATTATGAAATATTTTATGACAAATCTACATGTGGTACCGGTCATTTTTCTTATCAGAATTCAAAATAATTTAACAGCCAGATCATTAGTGTGCAAAATTGAATGCTGCATTATTATTAAAAGTTTACAAGGAGTGTATAAAATTTGTTCATGTATGGTGTCTGACTAAAGCCACTAGTTAGTCACTAAAGTCATTTACAATTTAACGACGGTGACCAAAGAGGACTCCGGCTCAGGATTTCAAGTTACTCTCCAGTACGACTGCATAAATGGGAGTGAAGTAAATAACTCAAAAGTTTATTCACGTATGTGAATTTACCAATCACCGGTCGCAATTAGAGTCAAACTCCGCAAGAAGTGTAGGACAGAGTGCTAAATGCATAATCTGATCGAGACCCGTCTAGGGGGGGGGGGGGGGTTCTCCAATCCAATTTCCTGCGTAGCCCAGAAGAAATAGTTTGTAAACTTCTGCCTGGCTGTTCGGGCCATTTAAATGTATTAAACTGAAATTCATGGGAACACCCTGCGTTGCACGAGGCAATTACTGTGCCATTCAGGGGCGAGCTAAAATTAAATGAACTTGTTACAAATTTTGTGTGCGATAACGCAGCGGTACGAACTGACTAGGACTAAGTCTAGGGACAGGGGCTTTGTGGGGCCTACGCTCGTCCACCGTCCAGTGTACACAGTCGCATAAATCATGGTGCTAAAGTAGACTGGTCTTAAAGCCCTATTTGATATTATCTGAGCACACCCTACATTTTAGGGCTGATTTAGTGCCAGTCTCCATCTGCTTAATCGTGGCAGCCTGGCCACTTGCAAAATGGGTAATCTATGCAAATTGAACAGCTCGAGCCGAAGTAAATCACTCCCCGAGCTAGAGCCAGAGCCAGTGCCGGCCTAATCGGAGAATCTAATTTCCTCACTGAAATATCTGCAGCTCAGGCCGTGCGCTTTGATTAGGATATCAAAATTCAGGATACTCTACCCGGCTGGATCCCAGCATCAATGTGGGGGTGGGGGGTGGATGTATCAATAACTGAACTGAAATTCTCTAGCTTGACGCTGTCGATCCATCCCGCAAGAATATTTACGACCCTCGCTGATGACGGGGCGAGCGCACTTCGACCCACCCTGTGCCCAGGCTACTAGAGTTTGGGGTCCATCAGCCCTTATCTATGAAAAAGCAAGAAAAAAAACAAAGAAAGAAAAACTTTTGATGGGAGTTTCAGGGAAGTTTGCCGTTATCAAATGAAGTCACATCCTTCGTGAGCAACTTAAAACTTTGACCGGCATCGGAGCGAATGCATCGTGTGTACAAGTCTCGTCATTCGTTTTGGCGAGTTCCACGACCCTGGAAATTATGATAGCAAGTTGATTAGCATAACTTGGTCGCTTCATCCATTCCCTGCCCCAGTCCACAGTTTGTCTTTCTTGTCTCAAAATCCAGTGACTCAGACAGAGTAATTGGAATTGAGCAAAAAACTGAAACTTATAGCGACTCCCAAGGACTGGGGACCTGTTAAGCAAAATTGAAAGGCTCCTCTCTAAAAAGTGGAAGGGCCAAGGGTGAATTATTGTATAACTCCAACCGTCATCCAGATCCAGCTGGATCTAATCGCCCGGCTACGTGCTGCTACGGAGCCATAACCAATTTGCATAGATTAAGCAGCGAATATCAGCGGTTTGCTGTCGCTTGCGAGAGACCTCGAGTCTCTACCCGTTGTCCAGGTGCCTTCACGACCAAAACTCCCCCAGACGGATAGACGCTCGGATATCTCCATTGATTCAAATTGCACCTATATCAGCAGCACTCTTCCGACACGACCACAACCAATCCCAAGCGAAATTCAGTAGTTGAGGGTTTCATGGCTCATTGCCGGCGTTCATAGAAATTTCGAAGTAATTAGACCTAATGGAGCCCTCTCTCCCGGACTGCAGCCGGGCTATTCGTTTCCAGCCCATCGGATTCTGGGCTCGTCTGCATACGTGCGTGGGGGAGGATGGCAATAAGACCAAGACTCCAACCAAACGATGTGGGCCAGAAAGGTACTTTCGTGGGGGGAGGGTATCAGGAAAGATGCGGAAGCGCTGCAACAATCTTCCCAGTCGTACAGCCAGGAAGTCTTAGCGAAACGAGTTCCGGAGGCAGAAACTTTGCCAAAACTTTTCAGAAAATTCGAACAGAAAATTTTCTCTGTGTCCCCTGTCGCTGTACGAGAATGGGAATATTTTCATTTTGGGGAAAACTACCATATTTAGGGCATTCCGAGGGAGGAAAGAGAGGGGGGACATTTAGAGTTAGTCTGTTTAGATTGGGTATTTAGGGGGAATGTCTTCAACGTGCAATTTATCTTAGACACTAACTGAGAGTTAGTGTGGCAGTGATTTATTTAATTATGACCTGAAAATGGCGTGAAATTGCCACAGATGACCTTTTGATTTATATTTAACACTAGATAAAACTGGGCTAATAACGATCAAAAAAGAAATTTTATTATATCAATTTACCCCTATACTTTTCTTCTTTGGTATCACAAATAAATATTAAGTTAGAAATAATTAGAATCAATTACTTAAAAACTTTAGGTATGCGTATTTTATTACATTTTACTTAAATATAATTAAATTTTATTAATTTTAATTGCGATAGAAATTGTTATATAAAAAGTTAAATTTTTCGTAATAGAACTTATTTTGAGCTATCAATTGTTTCTTTTATAGGCATGTTCCTTATAGAGAGTAATTAATGCTTGTTATTAGAACTTTTTGTATTCATTTATATAGTTCTTATTTATATGGGAAATTCGACTATCTGTATAAGTAAAATAGTAACTTCCTTTGTATCTTTGCCCGAATCACGCAAAAACTACTAAAGATATGAAGGTGTAGTTTGTTTTTTATTTATTGGTAGGAGTCTAATGCTAGCTCTATGCTATATATAATCACAATGTGATCACAAGGAGTCATCTAAATATACAGTGAAAGAAAAACTTACATTTCGCTTGCTACGCTTGTACAACTTTGAGCTAAAAGCCCACTTTGAATTGTGAACTGAATGTAAAAATTTAACAAGCTTTGACAAATTCAATTTAAAAATATCAAAGGGATTTTTAAATATTATTTATTTTAAATAGAATTACCTGTTTTCCACGGATACAGTAAGGTATGATTGATACAGTAAGGTATTATTCTATTGGTATTCAATATTGAATTAATAAAAGTATGCCTTTAAAAAAAAGTAACTTAGCAAGTTAAAGGATGAGAATATCTCGTTATTTTGAAACAGCAGAAGAGTGTGGTATTCGGTTAGCTGCTGAGGGCTTCATTCAGTTATAAATTTCTCAGTTCACTTGAATATAATTGAAAAGTTATCGTAGTTATCCAAATATAAAAGGGGCTTTAACTAGGTTATATAAATTAAGTACGCCGAACATGGACATATGTACTATGTATATTGGCGATATGTTTAGATTTTCATGTTTGGAAAGGTTAAAAAGGTGAACCAAAAGGCACTTGCTGTGCTTCAGGAAAGGTATGTTTGCCTCCTATTAATAAACCACCAGAACTACCTAAAACACTATTAAACGGAGACCATACAAAATCTAAAGTTTTTTAAAACAGAATAAGATCCTACATCAATGCTTTTCAAATGACTTAGAGAAGGCAACCTTCAAAATATAAGAGAAAATTTATCACTCTATTGGTTCTCTGTTATCCACTAATGTACCTAAATTTTTACAAGTATATTTTCTATCTGATTACGCAGAACAAGCTGATGTTAGGGGAAAACATATTCCAAACTTGGACTATGGCATAATTAATGGATTACAAAGAATGTTGCACGACGTTCCGTATATTCAAAATTATAAAACTGCTCTTAATGTGCTCTATGCTTAAAAGTGTGCGCTATAATTATAAGTTTGTTATTAACGTTGACAATAGAATGTGATGCTTTTTTTTCTATAAATAAAGAATATTATCAGCATTACAGAGTGTCACACAGACGAAACCACGGGTATCAGCAAGTATAGAAAATAAAATTCTTCGTATTTGAACTTATTTTCTTTTATTCAAATGTTTCTTATACTCGTAAATAGTAAATAATGTTCATTTGTTTTTATGTAGCTATTATTTTGGTAGTTAATTATATGGGAAGTACGACTATACTTAAAAGAAATTGTTTTCATTTCTTAGAAACTGTTTGTAATTAGCTCAGTAATCATCAGAATAACTTTCAATATTTAGAAAATTTGTTGTTTGCCATTAATTCACCTCATCTTTTAATAGCAGATATGAAATTAATCGCCTCATAGGTATATTCTACCTTTATACCTTCAAATCGGTTGAACTGTTGTGGCATCATGGTATGATAAGCACACAAACTTTCGCATTTAAAATATTATTAAAATTAAGATAAATACGTGAATTTAACTGAATTAAATTGTAAGGAAACATGATTAATGGTGTTTATAACTTTGTATACCTTTTTTAAGTCTATGGCTTAAGAAATTTCTCAAGACTAAGAACTTTGAAGAGAGTTTACCAAAAAAAAATCTCTGATAGGAAAGTGTCAGGGTGAAGTAGCGCAATATTTAAAAACAGAAGACAGACAATAATTACAAAATTAACTCAATTTGCACTTCTTTGTAATACCAAAAATAAAAAAAAATAAAAACTTTTACCGTAGAAAAGCTCGTCCATTGTCCTTCAAAGGACTCCTTGGGTTGACGAACTTCTACACCCGGTTTTTTATTTTTTTTTTTATTTTGGAGGGTTCAAAGGCTCCTTTCGGCTATTTAATTAAAATTGGTGTCCTTTAACTTAATTTGCCCGAACAATGCCCACCCCCTGTCCTAGTGTCGTTGGGCCCTTCCTAAGCCCTTCCGTCGGGAATGACTTACTCCGCAGACCCGACCGCTTTTATTCTACGACAGGCTCTACAAACAATTGAAAAGCGAATTCATTGCCGGGAGAGTTTGGAAAGTCCCGAAGGACGTCCATGTGAATTGCCTCCGGCTTGGCAAAATAGCCTGCTATTGAAGGGAAGTCTCCGGTGACATTCCGAGAATATTAGCGGAACTGGTTGAATAGGCCGTTGAACGAGGATGCTTAATTAAGTCCTTTGTGAATGGGTTCGAATGTCTAAATATCTTCCGCCCCCCCTCCCCCCCCCCCCTCTCTTCCGTAAAAATGTAAAGGGACAATGGAAACACTACTGAACAGCCGCGGTAGTGGGTTCTAACCCTTTCACAAAATTTATTGGAGGTATTAGAAGGCTTCAAATCCTGACCGTTTCAATTCGCAAAAAATAAAAAAAAATAAAAACTTTTGCAACTTCAGAATTGCGCGGGGGATAGCTGAGAAAAATAGCTACTGTCCGTAGAATTCTTAAAATTCCCACCGCTTTATAAAATGCACACAATTGCACCCGCCAGGGTATTCATTGAATCACGATCTTGCGTTAAGCCTTCGAGAATTTACGAGGCCATAAATTTTAGAGCAAAAGTTCCATTGGATGGCCACAAAGGAGCAAAATAATATGAATAACCGAAGGAAACAAATTGACCGCCGCTTCGCCCACTGCACCAGAACAATGCAACACCATCACCCCCATACCCTAGCGGGCTCCGCATTGCGCGCAGATACTTTCGACCAAAAGGTATCAAAATTTAATATGTAGATGCACATGACTCCCGAAATTCCATTCATTCCGTGACCTGAAATAGAAATTCATTGGTCAGCATCTGAGCCAAAATTTCGGAAGCGAACGAAAACACAGAGGAGCCCTCGGAAGTACTCCAAACACCGAAACTGCTCCGGCCCACCGCAAAGTTTTGTAACATTCAATTTTCCATTTCGCTAGAGGAAATGATTTATGCACTTGACATGATGTTGTGCGGCCGGTTTTTTTTTTTCCTTGATACCCTCCTGAGTACTTCGACCATCGGAAGACTCGTCCAAGTGCAGCCCAGGAGCACCCCGAGATCAGGTTCTTTTTGAATCTTGGAGGAGTACTCCCCAGCTCGCCTTGTGGACTGAGCCCATTTATCAAGAAGGAGCCCTCCACATGAGATACTTTCCATGTTGCGGCCAAAATATCTGCTTTTTGCGGCAACTATGATATTCAGATGCTGCAAAAGTGCCCAGCTCGTTGGGACTGGAGAACGAGAATCGATAGAGATTTAATTTTGAACCGAATTTGTGGTAATGTTTGTCTGTCCGATGAAGTCTCTCATAACCGAATTTCGTCTTTTGAAATGTTGTTGCAAACTGTACACAGTACTTGAAGAAATTTCTTCGAGATTTTGGATGATTTCTGTTTTCCTTCAACCTTCTAGTCCAAATATGGATAATGCTTACATAAAATCAATTTTATTTAAGCCAGAAGCTGTATAGAAAATAATTCTAAGATTTACAATTCTATTGAATTTCTGACTTACTTTCTTAACGAAAAGTTCTTTGTTAGAGCTTTTATATATTTGAAACATCGATAAAATATTCCGGAAGAGTAAAATTGGTTTGCTTGCAAATCTCTAGCTCTATTTACATTGATTCCATTAGCACAAACAAGAAATTTTATTTCTATCTACAGAACTCTATCTAATGTCGTAAATTTTCTATATTCACAGCAATACAAGAAAACCTTTTGCTTAGTGGGTTACATTCAATTTTAGTCCTTCCTGTAAGGCGTATTCGTGAATTTAGTCTATTTTAGTCCTTTAATTAACTACTGCATTATGATAGTCTTAATAATACATATATGGTTTTTTGCTCAGATCGCTATATAGGTTTACACTAGTAGAATTTATGCCTTATGCAAGTTAATTTTCAATAGGTTCAGACCAGTTAAAAAAAAAGACTAACGATCTGTTAAGTTCAAGTTTATTGCCAGAATTACAAAAGGTGTTCTTTTTATTACTTAGCTTAGTCACGTTGACCTGTGTCAACAATCATCTGTTATACTAAAAAAACATTTAAAATTTAAATTTACAGTACTGCAACATAATTCCAAAAACTAAGTAACATTTACACTTCGTATCTAAAAATACGGGAATATTTCAACTCAGACTACAAACAATTTTGTTGTTGCTGCATTTAATTAAGCAGAAATTATTTCCTGTGATAATCTTTAACACTAGAACTACTAAAGCGCAGATCTTTAATTTCCTCCATCTTTAATTTAATACGATTTCAAATTTGAATTAGTAATTATAAATTGAAAAAGGTTTTTAGAAAAATCGTAATTCTCAGCCCTATTAAACTTTGACATAAATCTGAAGAGAATTTTTAAAAAAACTATACAATTAAATGAAGGAATAAATTTAATACTAGGCAATTTGTCTGGTTTTGCTAGATCTAATGTTAAAATAGCCATTTTTAAAGTGCAATTTTTACGACGAAAAAAGAAAACCACCTCCTGTTAATATGTATAAAGTTCAGTCCTGTTCTGATCTCAAAGGAAGACGATTATGGAAATATGGTTCTATTAGTAAATAGTCATTTTTCAATAAAGCTAGTTTGTGTTTGATTCTAAGAAATATGTTACTGAGTTTAACAACCCTCGCAATATTTTTTTTTTATTATTTTACTTTTTAACCCGTATTTTCATCTTGGGAATTGAACCCAAAAATTCAGAATGGCATTCACTCATCGTAGCCAAACTACTCAGCTTCACGTATACTCGTAAATCGCATATTTGGAATTAACTAATTTGAATTAATTGGTATTGAACGAAATTTTGTTATTGGTAGGTATTTAATAAAAATTGGCGTGGTTTTTAAACCATTTACTTTGTTAATTAATTGACCAGCTTTATTTTCATCAGTGTAGTTTCAGATTAAAAAATAAATAAACGCTTATATGTAACTACGTGAATTGTTGTTCATTGTAGACTAGCTACGACATATTCGTAATGCTTACACTTCCTTTAATTAAAGTGATTTTTAAGTCACTTCATCCCATCACAGCGATACCCTTAGCATTTATCTTAGCACTCATCGCTTTATACTCAGTCGCTAGAGTCTAGAAGAATTGATGCTGTCACATCGTACAGATGGGCTGCTCTTGCAAGGATTCGGAAGATATGTGACACTCTGCCCCAGGAGGTGGCACTTTTTATTCGATCACCCGCCGAGAGTGATACCAAGCCATTTCTGCCGCCAACGCATTTGCCTGTGTCGTCGTCAGACACCTGTGCAGGTAGTCTTCTCGTCCGCTGGCGGGTCTACCAAGACACCACGACCCGTCCAGGCGACAGGAAGAGTAATGAGCATGCAGTTGACTGCGGAGCAGATTCTATTTTCCGGCATTTTACCGGGAGTAAATTCCCCGTCCCGGTCGGGGAGCCTTTTTGAGGGCTCTGCTGCACAGCGATATGACAAATGATCGGTACGAGACTGAAGTCAGATCCGCAGGATACAGAGGGACTTGTATCCGGAAAACTATAAAGTTGAAAACTTACAAACTCCGGTGGTTTCGGTGATTGACTAGGCGCATTATGCAATATCTAAGAAGCCGGGAAGGGAAGGGTTTCTGAGCCGCTCTCTTGCACATTCAGGTGATGGAGGACTAGCCGTGTTTTACGAGCCCGACGCGGAGTTATGTGCGGCAGTAGACTTTATAGCCATCGAGTTATGACGGCTGGCCCTCTTAGGATCGACGGGGACTAAAGTCGCATTCATTCCTGGATGACTTCCCTAGCCCAGTCCATTTGCCAGGGCTTCTTCCCTCCTTTGGGTTGTTTTAATCCATTGACGTCACTGTGACTTGCTTTTCCCCCGAGGAGTCTATCAGCCCTTTGCTCCGTCAATCCCAGCATTGTGTGGTGTGTCTATAAGCGCAAATTGATTTTTCGCCACTAAGGTGGCTGCTTTGTGATTGCCCACACGGCACAGTGGCGTATTTACTTAACAGCTTTGTGATGATTAAAACGAATCCCCCGCTAATCCCCGCCGAAACGCTATTTGTTCGAACGTCGTCAGGACTTTGACAAGGGCTTTGCGTGTGTTACCGAGGAGTTCAGCGGATTTCTGAAGAGCGAAAAGCAAAACAGAAGCAATTTGCTGTGATATAATCGAAAAAAATTTGATTTTGTAAATGTTTCTAGTACCTTTAAGTCTTTACAAATAAATTACCGAAGAGGTCAAAGGGTTATTGCTCTTACGAAGGGAACCAACAGCCCAGTTGTTGGGTATCCTGGTGTTCGGAAAATAGAGAATTTTTCGAATTGGGTGGCTTGCCTTCAAAATTGATAGAATCATCAATTTTTAAATTCTCCCTAAACCAATTAAGTAGGGTAATTTACTCTCTATGCCATCGTTAAATAAAATTAATATTTATTGTCATATCTTTTCCGCAAAAACTTTAGTTGTTTTACTTAAATTTTGAAAAAACAGGAACCTCTTCATCATCATTATTTCGAATTTGCAATACTAATAGGGTCCGGTAGTCTAACATGTTTAGTTTTCTAAGGTTTTAAACAAGCCGAATACTACACAGTATTTAAACGAAGTAACGAAAATAAGAAGAAATAACACAACGTGATGTTTTTTTTCAACGTTAATCCTTTAGTGTAAGAATTTTTAAGTGTTCCTTTCTACTCTACTACTCTACTACTCCTCTACTCACTTTCTCTACTAAAAGAAACTCTGTTTCACTTCAAGTCAACTCTTATAAAATGAAATGAATCTTGCCTACCTAACCACTAAACATCTTTAACCCTTAAAGGGTATCATAGACGAAATTTCTTCTTAGTTAGTCTACTCAACTTTTAGAAAAATCTAACGTTGATTTTTTCAGTACTCATTTACAATATAAGGCCACTATAAAAATAACGCAACAAAAATTATAATCATGAATTAATTTTATGGTATTTTAAAAGGCCCTTTAAAAATTCTGTTTGTAAATTTTTTGCTCATTTCAACTTCGCTTAAACTAAAATTGAACGGAAAGTGCCAGCAGCTCGAAAATGTGGCTCGTGGCTAATCCGCAGCACAGCTTAAAGCAGTGCCACCCAAAAACGTCAGGGCCAAAAAAACGTCCGGGAAGTCGGTTGATTTAAATATTTCAGCTTTTATGCAAATGCTCTTTGATGTATTTTACGTTACGCCCAGAGAAATGTGCACAAGAAGGCGACTTTATCCATTTTGGGGGCTTTCAAAAAAAAAAAATTTTTTTTTTTTGAATTGTCAAGGAGTGGCTGCACCTACGGGCGACACTGCTATTCACTGATTATTCCGCCTTATTTTCTGAGATACCACTTTACCGGAGTGTTTTCCAACTGGGAATAGTGGAGTTGGGCGATCATTTTCTTGCTTTTTAACTTTATACCAAACCGCAGCAAAAATAGCAGTCATATTCAAAAACCCATTGTACAATGGAAAGCACGTCTAGGAAAATAACCTTCACCTCCCCATTCATACTATCGCTCTTTTTCTATTTCACGACAGTATACCCAGGACTGGTGGGTCGTTTTAAGGTGGTATCGCCCGGTGAAACTCCGAAATGCAAGTTGAGGGTGGGTAAGGTAGAGAATACCTTTCCGCTTTAACCGGTGCACTTCTCTTATTCAAAAGTTTTCGCAGGGAGTGAAATTAGTCCCGGACTATATCCGTTAAACTTCAAACTTAAATATGACCGATCCAAGCAGAAAGATGCATGATAAAGAGGGCAAGTGCAAATGTTATCCGGAAGGTCTTTTAGGGTTTTGTAGGAAAAGATGAAGTTTTGTATGACCCCGGTGTAAGTAATTAAGTACTTTGCAAAATTTATTGCCAATTAGAATTTCTGACTTGGAAATTCTAGAGAATTTCACTTATTTTGAGACTTTCTGTTCACGTCAAAAACGTCTGGAAACTATCGATCAAACGGAGAGAAAATAAAAGTTTTACAAAATTAAAAATGTGTGACCTTTTCAATTTATGTAAAAATAATATAATAAAATCAATTATATCTATTTTTATAGTGATAAATTGATTTTTAAAGGTAAAGGCAGGACTGGATTTACCTACAAGCTGAGTAAGCCGAAAAAGGGCCTCATAAAAGCCTACCTAACACAGAACCGTCCTCCCAATATTTCTTAGCTCAATGTTTACCAATTGTTTAGACGAGAAATCGGTCAGCAAATTAAATTAGATCCAAAGTCTGTTCAATCAAACAAATATCCACAGTATTATTATTATAAATTTTCCATAATTATAACTCTGATTTTACTAATTATCATTTAACACATATTCGTCCGCATGACGAAAATTCATCATTTCTCAATCAGTCACCAATAGCCAAATGACGAAAATTCATTATTTGTATATTACAGTAAATAATTGAACTATCAAAACATGCCGGTAGTCTCGTTAAAAATCTCTTTTTCACCTATCATATAATAATATAAGGTCCCTATAAAACTAATGCTTTTATTGCGATTTTGGATTTTGCGATACTCTGATCAGTTTTTGGTCGTCTTATTATTTATCGTTTTTATTTTATAGGGTCTTCTTTTTTTTTAAGTAGTTTAAGGCCACATAAATCAATAATCCGGCTCTGAGTAAAGGGATAATTTAAAAATATCATATTATTCTATTTTTGACATTGATATTATAGTCTGAAATTCTTGGTATTAAATTATTCATTATTTTGTTTCATACATTTCGTATTATATACACTTTCAGCTATTCTAATATATTTTTAAATATTTAAAATGTTGTCATAGTATCCCTTAGACTATGCTCTAGTCTATGCTCTGCTAGTGCAGAATTTAAAATGAATAGTGCTACTATAAAATGTGTTAGCTATCACTGAATACCACTTTTAAGAATATGGCTATAGTAAATGAATTATGAAAGAGGATTCCAAACAATGTGATTGTTACATATGCGTAATACATTGATGCAGTTTATGTTATTTTAATTTATTTCTTAAAAAGCAGTAAATTGTGAAAATTAAGTGGATCATTCTTTCATCTTTATTATGCTTGCTACAAAATTAGTTTCTTAATACGAAAGATACTCGATAACAGATGCATTTCCTACTTAAATCCTTTAGGTGAAAGGTTTAATTACTTTTTTATTGTTCGATAGTTCTAGTTTAATCTTATTCTAATTATATCTGTTGAGTTTTATCCATGTATTTTAGAATAAGTAATTATATTGAAAATGTATATACCATACTTTCATAGAAAAATTCATTATTAGAAATAATAAAAGCAGTCGAATAATTCTAAAATAGTTCATATTGCTAATTTAACCATTTAACCCTATAACAAGCGAAATAATGTTGATTAGTAGAGTTTCAAATAAAGAGATATTGAAGGCTGGAATTTTGGTACAGAGCCTGCGTTCGGTGTATCTATTCAGAATGGACATAATTACGTTACTCCCACAATAGAAATGCATTCAATAAATGCCACGAATTGATGCAGGAGTCGAAATGAGGTCTATGGCCGTGCCATTTTGCATAATTATTTGCAGATCCCATTGCCGATGGAGTACTTTGCACTTTGGATACCAATAAAGGCCAACCTCCGAAACTCCCACAAAATGAGCATCGATATTTTGATAATTATACAATAGATAAACTATCTATTATTAGAGCAACATTCTTCCCTTTCTGCTCGAATTTATTGCTGCAAATGCATTTGCTCCCATAACTTCTATGGTATTTATTTATTTAAACTAAAGAACAGGTATATCACCTGGTCAGATTCATCCATCCGCTCCCTGCTGGCGTATATAGGTTTAATATTTCGGTTCAACTTACCGGTGAATTAAATAAGGCTGGATTAGATCTGTTCTGGGCGTGTCCAAATGCAGCCACCCCCGAGTTATGCCACAGGGTGTGGGGTACAAAATTTCCTTTTGAACGGAACTCTTTTCAACCCCACAACATTGGAGCATTGCAATCGTAGGGCCTTAGGGAAGAATTTATGAGGATGTGGGACAGAGTTTACCTTCGGGCTGGGCAGGACAAAATCAATAACTACTAAATGAAGGAAATGAAAAACAAAACGGAGGAAAATTTCATAGCCGCAAAACTGTAGCAGGGCAGGAAATTTCACTTTTCTTGTCAGTTCAGCTGAATTCGAATTGCCGCTCTGCCAGTCCCTGCCAAAACAGTGACATATCCCCTCCATACCACTCTCCCTCCACCCGACCAAATTCTTTTGTAATAAAACCTACAGATCAATACTGCGCCATCCGTCAGGTGGGGATCCCTACGAATTCTTTTATTTATTACTGGCTATAAATACACCTGTGGCGGTATTTTTTGATATTTGCTATGTAGGTGTTATTGATGCGGTATTTCTGTAATTAGTTTAGACTAAATCTGTTAAGACTCACATTAGAACGACTGTGGCTTTCGGTCAAAAACAAACGCTATCGAAATGTTCAAATCTTTCAAATATATCAAACACATCATTTACTAGAAACCCTTAAAGAACTTAGTTTTATTTTATACTTAGAAACTAGAAGCTAGTAAAAAATCTTTTTCTTAATATATCCTATTTCCGCTTTCCATTTTCCGCATGCGGAAATTTAAGAAATTAGGAAATGGTTTAACAGTACGAAGTTGCTATTTAAAGCACTTTTCTAGATAGTGTAAATGGTCAAAATTCAATAGCATTTTAATTAATAAAAAAATTAGAAGTATATCTTAATATTATTGACATTACATACATAGCATATGATCAAATCTTTTCGATATATAAATTTAAGTCTACATAAAACATAAAATTGTATTCTAACTATTAATCCTGATTGGCATATTAAAATTTTAATATTTCCATTTAATTTTAATAAAGATGTGGCCATACTTCAACAAACATAAAAATTTAGTCGCTTTTAACTTCTTGTAAATTTTAATCAATTTATCAATCATTATTAATATTATTAAAATTTATTAAAGCTATTACAATGAATTTCGGCGGGTACAATTGTTAGAATCGAAGTTCTTTACAGTCGGAGATTAAGTTATAAATTAGCAAGATCAGTTGTTTTATTTATTATTGTTGCAGTGTAAAGGGAAAAAAGAATTGAGAAAACTCCTTATTAAGTCTTAAACAAGATCCTTATTTTTATACATCCTGTCTCTATAAAATTATTCCTGGAGAAAAAGATTAGTAATTAAGGGATTATCCGAATTAAAGGTACTTTGAATAAAGTTCCTAAATAAATTACTTACGTACTTCATCAGTAATCAAATCGATTTTTGCTTTTTGATGTATGTCACGTTTGGAAAAAAACCAAGGCAGGTTAAACAATATGTCCTCTGAATTTTATTTATATGGGTTACGCCAGCTCAAACAGGGTCACCATAAGTTAAGACGACCCTGATAAATGAGTTCGTAGATTGTTAATTTGTTTGTCATTTAATTCAGATTTTCTATTTATGAAAAGATATACCGATTTTATCGATTTACTTGCTTTAAAGACTGAAGTTAGTATGTGTTTAGCAAATAGCAATTTTTTATTGATGGTAATACCATGATATTTTAAATCATCATACCATTCAATGTGGGAGGAATTTATTTGAAGACTCGGCTGAGGTAGAAAACACGGGAGTACTTTAAAACTGAAGATTTTAATAATTTAATTTTATATAACTTCTCTCCATTTACTTGCTTCTTTCACTTTTTAAAAGACTCTTGGCTATAAACATTAAAAATGAATTCTTTGCTTTATTAAAGATTAATTGCTACAGAATTAATTTCTAATCTTTAAATAATTAGACTATAATAGAAATTAAGATTTCATTATTATCTTTTGGGAAGAGTTTTTAATTAGATAATTATAATGTTTTCAAATATTAAAACATTTCCTTTAAATCTCGAAATAGGTAAAAATTTATTTATTTATTTATTTATTTATTTAATTCGCTTAATACAAGCTACGTAAGATTAGAATTAAAAATTTCAGAATAGCTTTACTACAAAAAGACGTTAATATATTTATAGTACAAAAACACTATAGCATTAAATTAAATTTTAACAAGACAACCTCCGACTTAGAGCTAAGCAAAAAATACGCACCTGGAGTAAATTACAAGTTTAACTCTTACTAGGGTTAAAGATTAATGACGCACAATGATTAAAATGATTTTAATATCTTGCCTTGATAGGGTATTTTCAATTCCGGAGAAGTATTATATAATGAATTTCCTTTTTGATGTACTTCCCATATTAATCTTATTTTGAAGTAAAATTATTGTAAGCCTTTTAAAAGAGTAAAATTAAATTTATTTATTTATTTCGTTTAGTACAAACAAATAAAAAGCAGAACAACGCAAACAAAATATTTAAATTTTAAACAAATACAACTAAAACTAAAACAGGGAGGATTAACAAGGTCAATTAGATAGAATTGATGGAATAACTCATTCCTAAGAGTTGATTCGCTCAGGATGGAAAGGGAGATGGCTTTACGAAGAATTCGGGTGAGGGGTTCTGAAAGGTCATAGTTAGTACGGTAGTGGGCAGTTAAAAAGACGGGGACCGATCGAAGGAGACATGGATTGGTGTAGAGAGAAATTCGCTACAGCAATGAAGGGCAATCGATATCGCCGGATAGTAACTGGTGATTGAAAATTTATTGTTGGCCCCAGATACAACAGATATTAAGATCGACTTGTAAGAGTCGAGAGAATTCTTTTATTGTATATTAAGCTGACTATGAAAAAATTGGGCATATGTATTTGACTTTTAACATCATTAGTCCAATTAAGATTATTTTTAATTTTGCTAATTTCAACAGATAACGTAAATGTTCCATGAGAATTTTCGTAAACAATTCGGCTATAATTTATTAAGTGAGTTGTTTGTCCCCATTTCTCTCATTCTGTCCATGTCATGTCCACTAACAATGTAAATTATGAATCGTGAAAAATATACCCCGATGCCATCGTGATATTTTGTTCGTTTATTTGTCAAATAAACATGAATCAATTTTCGCACCGAATGAATCATCAGCGGACATGAGACCATAAAAAATGCCACTTTGAGCGTGTCACCATCGCGAGTTGCTTGCGTTCACCCCGCAATTACATGTGGCGTGCCAGGGTACCCGTCAGCCTGGTAGCCTGGCAGCCTGGCAGCCTGGCAGCCTGGTAGCCCGGTAGCCTGATAGTCCGGTATCCCGGCAGCCCGGTAGCCCGGCAGCCTGGCAGTCATTCAAAGTCCCTTGCAAATCACCCGCACAATATTTCAACACCCGCACACTCTCCTCCCGAGGGACTCGGAGTGGTGCGCGGGGGCGAAAGTCGGTCAATAAAAAAAAAATATTATTTCAGATGGTGGTGGATGCATCCGCCGGCGATATATTTTTTCTTTCTGTCGTGGAAATGGACAGGACATTTCCATGACCCCCGGAGGCCGGGGATAGCAACCAGACCCCATTGAACAGTCTCGCGACTCATTTGCATAATTACTCGAGGTGCGGGTAGTCTGGCAAATCAGATGGGAAGATAAGGAAGACAACGGTTTAATCAGCTGACAGGCTGATAAAAAAAAAAACCGCTGATACGTGCCAAATTGCTCGCACGGGCGGAGCATTCCCGGAATTCGCCACCCCCGCCTTGCTCGATTCCTGTTAATTCCCAGATCAATCCATTCGGCAGCAGAAACGAGGCGATAATGCTCCGACAACATTTAAATGGGTCCCGGGTGATGGGGCGCGACGAGTAGCGGGGCGGGGGTAGGGGCGGGTTTAGATCGAAAGTTCCTTAATAGCACTCGGTGGCGTATTCCCTCAAAAGCAATTCCCGCAGGCAAGCAACTTGCTGACTAGGGTTAGTCGAAGGATACGTGAAATAATCACCCTGGGGAGCTTAGATGGAGATTAAACATACGCTGGCAGCGGAACCCTAGTATTCCGCCCTGCCCCCACCCTTCACCCCCCTCCGCGAAGTAGCGCCCCAACTAAAGTCGGCTTGGGCTGCTTTGAATGCCATCCATTGAAGCACCAGGGGGTGAACCCCGCTGTTGGCCTCCAGCGCGTGAAAGTTTTGTTTCTGGGAAATTTAACAATGTGAAAGTCCTTGGCGCTAATTTGTTCATGATAAAGTGTGCGGGTGAAGCGACGTCGAGGGGATGTGTGTGCAGATAATTTTGACACCTATCCCCTTGCCCGTCGAACGGCCTCGATTTGCCCCCCAATGGTGGGGGGCCAAAGTGCCTTTGCAATCGATCTGTGACAATGGTGAATCACTTTCCATTGCGGTTAGAGAGGTGCTGCGCGAAACCTTCGAGAGCTCTTTTATTGAGCACCTTACAATGGGCCGCAAATAGGAAAACATTTGCCTTTGTCCCCCAGAAATCTTGGAAGCTCTAGAAGCACCCACAGGAACAGAAGTACGTCACGCCTGCTCTATTACTTAATTAGGCCTTGTAAGAAGTTCAAGAGTCGTTCTCCTCCCCCCCGGGCCCCCCGTCACATAACAAAAAAACCACTCAGTGTGCCATGCCTCGACACTCAGAAGGCCATTTCTCCACAATTCGCCAGTGCTTCCGGCAATTTCTAACTTACCTACAGCCAGAAACCTCTTGGGACATTGGAATCATTTTTTATGGGGCCTTTAAGTTTCTTAACCGAGTGAAGACTCATTTCAAACTAAGTAAGCCTGTTTCTAAGGCTTTAGCGGTGTGTTAAATAATTGCGCTCTTAAATAGGTTGATTATAAATTGCTCGTATTAGGGCTAACTGAGCTCGTACTTAGAGTTCCTTGGAAATTTGTCTTCAACGAGATCCACATCTGCAGGAGTTGTATTCTTCAGAATATCTTTCGACACTATCACTATACATCGGGTGTGATGTGATTGTAATTGCTTATTGCCGCTCAAACACATAAATTACGAGCAAAAGGGGTGATCTCTGATATCTATCGCCTATATTCTGAATTCTGAGTCAAATAAAATCGAAAAGAGCTTACAAATTCATTAATAAAACTGTACAGAGCTGTAAATTCATTTCAGTTACCTTTGATTTCAAAATTCGATTTTTCTATTGAATTATTTCGACTACTTTGAACGTAAAAATTAATTTAATTAATTTTTATCAATTATATTACGCGGGAAAGTCAAAAATGTTGCTTTATGCGTGAAATGAAACCTAAGTACATTGATTATTCGCCTCCGTGAAACCCTATGTTGTAAATTTCATTGAAATCGTTAAAGCGACATAAATAGAGAGACATAAATATTATTCGTATAATTATGCATATAAAATGAATGTTAAGAACACAATAGAGGCCGTATATCTTAATAGATTTTGATTAAATTTAGCTAACATCTTGGTTAAGTTCGGAAATTAAAATTATCAGTAAGTGAAAAACTCTCGTTACCACTTAAGTTAATAAATTCTATTTTTCCTTCTACATGTAGTATGTAATAAACGCACTGCAAACTCACTATATCTAAATCGATAAATATAAAAAAAAATTAATGTAAAATGATGTGTATTTTTCTTATTACTAAAAGCATAAAAAAGTTTTCTGTATCAGTAAAAAATACTTTTATAACTTCTAAAAGTGACATCTCATAACAATTTTATAAAGGTCACAAATGGGACTAATTTCAACTTTACATTTTATCATGATGAAAAACTTTAAAACTTATATGAAGTCGATAATTCATAAAAATGATGTAACATATAAAATAATTGACAATTTAAAATCAAATTCTTAAAAAGTAAGCTTTTATTTATTAAAAGTTCTAAAAAAGAGAAAAGGCTGATGACATCAAAATATTTTATGGTCTATGTATGTCTGTAGGATAAATGGAAATATCCGATATACAAGATTATTGTAAGGTTAATGAAAAGCTTGTAAGAAATCAGATTTTTAGTAATTACAAATATTTCTTTTATAAAAACTAATTGCCAAATCCTTCAAAAGTGATTTTTTGATAGTAACAAAATTATACTTGTCTTTTTAATTTAAAAGGACTTCAATTAATTGAATTACGTTAATTTATACTCGTTATCAGTGTAAACCAAATGTTTTATTTCTCTTCTTACTAAAGGCATTAAATATGAAATTTATCGATATATGACTCATTTATTTTGGAAATAGTACAAACTCAAGATGTCATAAAGAAAATTTGATATTTTGGACTTGCACCACTTTCAAAATAACAACCTGGACTTGGACTTAATAATGACCCTATTCTATTGAGTGTTAATTTAAAAACTAATCTTAACTACTTTGCATTATGTAGCCCTTAAATCTGAGGAATTGTGTCAACGTCTCTCGCACCTGTAGCCCCTATAAAGCTTCAATAATTAACAAAACTCCCAGGACCTTTTCTCAGCTTCGATACTTCATTTAGGTAGTACGTGCTTAGAATATCCCTTCTGCATACATTTTGGGTCCCAATTACAATCCTTTTGTGCAGGGCTAGTCCCTTCCCGGTCCACTCGTCTCTGTGTCGGTAATTTTTGCCTAAAGAAGCATTTGAGCATTTCCCGCCAGGTAAATGAAATTTACGCCCCGGACGAAAACGACCAGGTGCAGAAAATGAAGCCCAATAGCACGTCCTGGATCTACGTCCTCGAGGATATACCAAAAAGTATGGGGATTTCCTAACGGAGACGTTGTAGCAAAATTAAAGCTACAGTTATGTAGGGACTCTGCTAATGCAAAGTGCACGACCACTGGACAGGACGGGGGCGGGTGCAATTTCTCATTAAATTTATCCTCCTTTTTTGGGATTACTTCGTTTTCATGTCTTAAGGTGGTATCTGGCCGGGAGCCAGTCGTCTGTTTCCGGGATCTCCTCTCAATTAGCCCAATGTTAACAAGAGTGCGTTGGACGAAAATAAACAATGAAGCCCCGTCGGGATTCGCCGACCAGCAAAATTTATTCCCCATACAAATTTCCTCAGCGGGAAGCTCAAAGAGGCGCTTAAACAAATTGCGGCATAAAAGGGCTGCTTATGCGGCATACAAAGCGCCATTACTCGATATGGTGATGAATTTCTCAGCATCCGGGCGCGGCTCAACATTTTTTTGTTTTTTAATACTCCTTGTGCGTCGGGGCGCTACCGTGCTTTGTTTTCTTTACGACCGACTTCAGAAGTCATACCGTAAATAAAATACGATCGAACGGCGAACCGTAGGTGTTCGCTCGCATTTGTTTAGTCGGTCCCCGCCTGGGGCAACCAACCGTGGAACAAATAATTTCAGCCCCATTGGCGTAAAAGGTCGGATTCATTCACATATAAAACTGACTCGTAATAGTCCTGCTGGAGGCCCTTCCTACGGGGCATTATGGGGCCACTTTGGGAAAGGGCTCCTTCGAGAGTATACAATTCATTGGGACTACGTTGAGGAGCAGCCGCACGATCCCGGGATGGGGGCGGTGTATAAAAAGTTTATTTTATGCGCCCCAAATTAAGTTTATACGGCGGAAGCACTCTGATTTGGATCCAAGTCATTGTAATATAAATTCTAGTAAAGGTTTTCCTTTCGTTAAACGACTCCATTAAGTGAAATTTGCGTCCTGAGAGCTTCAACTACCGGAATTCACTTTCTGGTGATAATTAAATATTGTTGCGGAATGGGTTCGAATAATACACTCGTATTATACTCAACATTGTTCTTAAATACAAGAACATGGGCTTAAACATTCACCCGACTCAACAAGACCTAAGCAGAATAGATCGTAAAACTACCCTCTAATTAGAATTTTAATTAATTTATATAGATCTAACCACCAAGTTGCTAGCACTCTACCCTGTTATAAAAGTTATCGCTTAAGTCCAATACTTAACATCGAAATATACAATGGGGATGAATAGTTGAAATGTTAATACAGATATAGAAAATACAGAAGACATTGTGAATATTCAAAAGATAACCGGTCAAGTACCAGCGAAACTCGATGATGTGATCCCTGTGACCTGTTTACATGAATGAACACAAAAGTACCGATTTTATAATGTTCATCTATCCTTCAATTTACACTGAATTTTATTTACCTACACGATTTCGCTTTTACAACGTTTTCAAAAATAACAAATTATAAGAAAAGTGTAGTAAAAATCAACATTTTCGTGACATGCATAGCAACGAATTTTTTTACTAAGTCCCACCAAGCAATAATTTTCTTTAATTTATCAAGGATTTAGGAAGAAAAGATAAAAGTGATCACAGTAATTCAAATGTTAGAAATCGTGCCTACTGCATATATAAAATGAATTACTTACTTCATTTGTATGGTTCCCTACCTCAAAAGGAAAAAAATGATTCTTATGGTATCACTTTTTATTTTACGTTGAAATAAATGATTGAATTATGTACAATTTATTTTGCTTTCGATTTACACGATTTTTACGTAGCACAGTCCTCGATTTTCTGTGGAACCAATCTTCAGTGTAAATCGGGGGATATATTACCTACCTTACGAAGGCTTTTATCTCTTTTATGACCTCTTGCATCCGGATTGAAAATTGCCTTGAGTCAAGTTTATTCCGAAGGTATTTATGACCTTTTTCAAACCAGACTAAATGTCGGTCCAGATCGGAAATGTTTGTGAAATTCGAAGGTGTGAATTAATAAATTGTTTCTTTATTTTATTTTTAAATTCTAACATAACTTTTGCAAAAAATTATGTAAAAGAGAATTTTCATATTTCAAGAAGTGGAGGGTAATCACATCTAAAAACTTCTCACAACTCATGAGAAGTCGAACCAGGGGTCCTATCATTGAAAACGTTCTACTCAAATTGAAAGGAGCTTAGAAAAACCTTTTTTTGGATAATAATTCTTTGATAATGTCCCTAAAATATTCACAAATTCATTTTAGTAACCTTTGGCTTAGATGAATTCTTGCGTTCTTCCGTTAATTGAAGTCAAAGGTAAATAAAAGGATTTTATGACAATTGTATAAACTTTATTAATGCATTTTTATCTAAAAAGGTCGTTCTTTAAGCTCCTTTCGACTCGATTGGAACTTTTCGATGATAGGCCCTCTGACCGAAAATCAATCGGGTGTTTATCGCACTTTTCGATGCACCTAGATCGAATAATTTCAAGCTGCATCGAAATTAAAAGTTATTAATCCGGTTTAAGACTCTTGATTTGGTTCGAAAAGTGTCTATTGAAGTAGTTCGAGTCGATCTAGATCGACTGGAATCGGCTTGAAAGGGGTCGTAAATAAAAAACCTCTATCATAACAAAACATTGCGATATTTAAAAAATATGAGCTTTTTAGTTATCTGTACTTTCCGAAAAGCACTCAGTTCAACTTGTAGCAAAATGAATCTTAGAAAAAAAGCATAAAACTGTCCAAGATGTTGAAAATATGTAAATAAATTGAAGAAGATACAGCTAATTAGAGGCTATAAAAATTCAACTCGTTCTCTATAGATAATTTTGCCAACAAGAACGCTAATCAGCCGCTAAAATTTTCCTAAATAAATCCTAAACATTTGTGATGAATAGCCAACTTTTAAAATTACCTCCTCCGCACAGTAGTCAATCCGACGGGGACAGTCTGCGACGCTGCTGGAGTACAAACCAAGACCGGGATAATCTTTCGTTAAAATATTCCACGAGCGTTTACAAAATTTGGCCAGCATCCATCTCCAAGTGGTCCAATTCATGGAGCCAGGCCATTTAGACATGCCATAATTCAATTGCTTCAATTACAAGGGACCATGAATAGTCAGTTAGTCCCCCGCTGACCTGGACGACATGATAAAATTCGGAAACCACGGGCACACCCCGCTGGAGGAGTCTAATTAACACCCGGGCAGCTCATAAATTTAAATTGATATGCAAATTGAGTAAGAAAGTCATCCCCTTAATTATGTATGTGGCCGAGAGCATTATGAAAATTCCAGGATCGAGGTCGGCGGCCCCGTTAAAATGCCATCGTTGAGAGAGGGATGGGAAGCGCGAGACCGGGCTTAACGATCAATTGACGCGATGAATTATGCAATTTCGGCGTGGTCTGTGTGTTTGTTTGAGCGGAATCCTGCTAATGAATTGACAATACGAACAGAATAGGACCGGATGAGGACAGGCCGTTAGGGGCGATTTAGTCGCACAAAATCTCACCAAATCCCTCATCATTTCGGAAGGCGAAAGATTTCATGGACCTTTCGTTGGAAGAAATCTAATTTCGCGCAGATTTCTTTTAGGATTTATCCCTTTATGGTTGGCGAGAAAATTTGAATTTTATAAGCTCGGCCAGACGCCCCCATTTGTTTGCGGCAACCATCTCGCGGAAATTAAGAAAATTCATCCGGAAATCCTCTGACATTTTTCGCGAAAATTGCGACCATCACAAGCCTCCATTTTTCCTTTTGTTCAATTTATTCATATCCGATGTATAGTCCTGAACTGGATTAGCTAATGGTTCGCTCAGGATTTATAGCCGCCCCAAAATCTCTGTCAATCTCTAACGGAGGCAAGGAGCAGCCGGATGGCGTGTCCTGGCCTCGTAATTATTTGATGGAATTCCCCTTGGATTCTGCTGCGCCTAAGCAAATTCCGAGACCTTCACATTTAATCATTCATGGGAAAATGTCTGCAATGACGGCATCAGGCACCTATTTGTGCGGGAGTCTCTTATATTTTTTTTTTGTTTCGGTAATTATGTTCTTCGTCCTCGTGATCTCTGCCGGGGAGAGCCCTAGAATTATCCTCCCCCTTCCAAACTACTCCCGCGAACATCCGGCATGGAAAGTAGGACTTTGATCAAAACACATTCTTACACTGTATTTGTTTTGATAAGCGCAGACAAAGAACTTACTGGCTTAAAGGATTTTCTAAGGATTCTTTTGAACAAAGCGTAATTGTTTTCGCATTTAGCTCCTTGCAAGAAATGCTTTTACTGATTGAAATGATCGACTTTGATGGCTTCTTTCAAAAGATCCTATTACAACAGTAGTCCGAACTAGGGTAGCTGATTTTGTTTTAATTTAAGGAAGTGGGCATAATTACCCTTAAAATAAATTTTTTTTAAAATTAAATTTTGAATATCTTAAATAATAAAATTTAAAGAAGAATTTTAAAACAGGAATTGAAGGGTAAATGAATGAGAACCAGCTACTTAAGTCAAAGAATTATTTTTTATAATTGTTCAAATTAATTTATCCCTCTTCGAATACACGCAGATACGTTTAAAATCTTAGCAGTAAGTCTAAAAAAATTTTTAATAAGCCAGAAATACAGATTATGTCCTAATATTTTTGGAACTTGAAAACTTTTTCTCAAGATATCTCATACTGAAATAAAATAATATAGCGAAGATCATCATCTTGCAAACCGATTACGAGATCTGTGCAATATTTACACGAACCATTTTAAGCCCTTTTCGTTCTCGTTATATTTCCTAGGGTAGTCAAGTTCACTCCTGTAAATTTCAAAAAACTTAAGGATATCAAAAAGAAGTAGTATTCCAAATTTCATTTATCTAGGTGGAATAGTTTCAAAGATTCGAATATCCAAAAATGACAATTTTTAGCATTCACGGACTCACTTTCTAACTGATAGATCATCATAAATCTGGGGTACTTCCAATTGAGCTAGAGATTTGGAATTTTGGATGTAGATAGTGTTTAAGGTGATTATTACGAGAAAATATTACATACAGATAACATTTAGTCATTTTTAGAGTTCCGTATGAGGTCCGAATGAAAAAATAGAATTCTTATAGAATCATTTGTGTGGCTGTATGTCTGTCCGTTTTTCACAGCCAATTTGCTCCGAATCTGCTGGACTAATTAAGTTTAAATTTGCTACAGACATGAATTTCTGTGACCCAAACACGGATGTGTAATAATAATAATAATAATACTTTTAATAAATTTAATATTGGGGGTTTTTTCAAATTATACAGACATATCAAATGAAAGAGTTTGTTTTGAAGATCTTAGATATATTCTTTGTATAATTTTAAAATAAATTGTTTTAATGTTGTTTAAGAAAATATGTGAAAATTGACTATTACCCTCCCCAACCGCCTCCCCCCTTTTTCCCCGAAACTACTGAGCCTAAAATTTTGTAAAAAAATACAGAAAATAGTTCTTTACTTTTAGATTACAAGAAAACCTATGGTTTTAAAATAGTTGTAGCTGGACAATATATTCAGCAATTTCCCTCTACAATCCGGTACCATACATACTTTTTTAAGGTACGACACATAAATTTCAGTTAGATTTAAAAATGCATGATAGATAACATATTCATCGTATGGAACCCTCTCCACGCAAGTTCAACCCTTACTTCTCCGGTTTTTGTTTTACTACACATGCTTGGTAGAATTAAAGTATTAAATGTAACTTTATTATTTTTCCCAAAAAATGCACTTAGTGTCCTACTACGCATTTATATACGTCACAACTTAAAAGAGAAAAATTGGAAACTGTCCGTCAAGGAGCACAAGATTTTGCGAAATTCTGAAACTGTAGCTCCTTATACATGCCGACGCCCACAACGAATTCGTCATCCAAATAGATCTTTTAGACGAATCAGTTCAGAACTTTTATGAAGTGCTATTATGTTTTGAAACAGAGATCTAACAAGTTTAACTTTTACTACATAACTCATATTAAGGTCACTTCTTTTAAAAGGATACATAAAATATTTTGATAGGGATGAAACGAAAGTGATTGCCATAGCAACTCTGTAGGGGTATTTTATGTAGCTTGACTTTATCAAGTTATTTTTCCATCAACGAAATTAAGGTTGCCAAGGTAAAAAAGACATAATATTCCTCTATACTACCGAGAATTACCCAAAAAATTATAAGCTAACAAGAAAGAATCTTCTTGATAAAAATCCGCTTTTGGTAGTTAACGAGACCAAATTACCTTTGCCGAGATTACTCAGACAGTGGGGGGATTTTTCATAATTAATTTCCTCTTAAGAGCAAATTTACAAAGAACTAAAAATCGAAAAGGGACAGCTGTTAGTTAAACGACCCAAAAAGGCCACTTTATCCATCCGCTGTTCCAACTCACCGGCATAACTCTACTAGCCGGGGGAGAAAAAAAAATAAAAAAATTTGTCATCGTTGGCTCCATGTGAATTTAGAATTAGAAATGGGAAAATTTAGGAGAAGAAAAGCGCAGTCAGGAGCACTATCCGAATCCAAATCCCCGCCCCTGCACAAGAGGAGCCGCCGCCAGGCATCACATCCTGAAACATGAAAATTCGTCCCTCCCCCCATCTAACCCCGGGACGTTGCAGTGTCCTAACCCCGGCTGCAGGTCGAATAATTTCCATAAAAACGTTTCTAGCAAAAGTTTCAACTGTTGAACGAGCGGAACGGGTGTTGAGCTCTGCCTGACTGTTCGGCTACCTTTCCTGGAATGGATCTGCCGGATTCAGTCGGATGCTGCATCTGCCCGTGCCCGGCCCAAGCTCTTCCGGCTCCACCACCCCTCCGGTCGGTTCAGGTGTTCAGGGTAGATGGGCGCGGGTGTGGGGTAATTACGTACTGTTTTAGGTATTTCCCGGACCGAGAAAAAACTTGATGGAACGTTTTGATATCCAGAGAGGGAAAATTAATGTTTTTGCAGTTTTAACCCATTCACTTAATGCTTGGCCCTCGCCATACCCCACATAGCCGAAGAACTTTTCCGCCCGGGGGGCACCTGAGCGCAAGTTGGGTAGCTCATTTTGATTCGTTTGTAACTTTGGCCTGTGCCCGGTCAAATGAGTTCATTCAGAGATTTAAGTGTGTGGACAATCGGACGGGCACTGAGCAACCGACCACCAGGACCGGGGGGCCGGTATTGAAATCAAGAGTTGGACCTAGATCGGGACAAGGACCAGGACCAGGTCCTGGATCGGTACTGTGCACTGCAGCGTGCCGGACCGGGTGATATTACACAACGTCGAAACTTCCGCTCTGGCCAATTGTGTCCTTCCTAATTGAAAGGATAAGACAAAACTTTTCGAATTTTGCAAAGGAAAAGAAAAAAAAACAAAAACAAAAACTAAGAAAATGGGAAGCATCAGGACCCTGCGGGGAATACAGAAGTAACTCAATTAACTTGGCTGGGCCCAATAAGTCCACTCGAGGAGGAAGTACTGGACGCTGCTTTCAGGAAATCCTTCCAAGTTGTCAAAAACTTTTGTCCAAAGATGGCAAGAGCCAAAATCATTTCAAATAAGGGTCATTTCGGGCTGTGTGGGGACATCCCCGACGACAGAAATTTTTCGAATAACTTCGACTGGATTTTCAGGTCTTTCGTTCCGCCACTGTCACGACAGTGCGCTAAGACAATGTAAAATCTCAGATGTACGAAACGTGCCACTGGGAAAAGGTAAATACTTAAAGTAGATGAAAAGTTTTGAAATGTCCTCATCTTTTGCACGGTCGGTTGGAGCCAGTCAAATTTCACTTAAGTTTCTTTTCGTATTCCACTTAGGGAAACTGTTAAGTTCTTGCAATAGTCGAGGGTTCTTTGATGAGCTTTTAACCTGAACGGAAATAGGATTTTCTGGTTTTCCGCCTACAGCAACTAGGAACGCATTATTAAAACTAGAAAGGTAGAATAGTCGAAAATAGCTCAAGGGAGGTAAAAACTGTTCTCTCATTAGAACTTATTCAAAAGATCCATATATAGAGATATACTCGTATATGCGATTTATGTACAACGTATTTCGAAACTACACAAACGAAGGTATGCCAATCAATTCTACATGGTCTCCTGATGAACGTTTGTTAGGACCACTAGCGCCTTTCCGATAATTAATCCTTCCCCCATAAAATCAGCAGTGGAACATTTCTTGTTTGCTGCGAGAATAGGACCCTTATATAACTCTTTACAAGGATAATAAATGAAAATGAGAGAAAAGTCGTCGAATCAGTTAAAAGAGTATTTGTAAAATAATGCATTATTCTGGAATGCATTACCATTCTCAGTTCTACTTGCAAGTAATACAGACAAGACAAATTAGTAGTACCATAGCCTGTATTGGTGCTTTAATAAATTTAATTACCATTACCAAGTCTTATTACTTAGCATTACCTTGCATTACCTGCCACTATTCAGCATTAGCTGGCATTACCTAGCATTGCTTAACAGTAGCTGACATTATGCGACATTTTGCAACGTAGCATTGATAGTAACTTAACGTTATACTTAAAAATTCTCTAGCACTAACATTAATCGAAATAAATTAGAAATTCTCTGTGTAACTCTACATCTACATAATTTGCTTTCACTTTACTTGATAGTGAGGAAAGGAAAATTAAATTCTTCTCACTTGGTAATGGTAATTAAATTTATTGAAGTACCAATACCTACTAAATAGTAGTGGTATTGGTAATTTATCCGCCTTGCATTACTTGCAATGGTAATTGTTGTATTTTTTTACATCTTTGGTTGAAAGCCTGAGATCTTGCCATTTTGTGAATTTTGTGGCATTAGTTACCATTTTAATTGTAGGAAATAAACAAATATAAAAATTCTGGCAGAAAATCAACCTATTTCTTTCACGGCAATGAGCTTCGATTGGCGCCTTCATTCAGGAAGAAAACGACTATCTACGTACGTTCATAAACAAACACATTTCCATTTGTTTAAA
This sequence comes from Philonicus albiceps, assembly GCA_963969385.1. Classification (NCBI taxonomy): domain Eukaryota; kingdom Metazoa; phylum Arthropoda; class Insecta; order Diptera; family Asilidae; genus Philonicus; species Philonicus albiceps. The sequence continues at coordinate 73,002,865 of OZ017772.1, read as the reverse complement.
AATATTGTACAAGTGAAGTTGAAGTGGTATGTTTAAAAAATTTGAGTTTGATTTTCTGATCTATAAAAATAAGTCCCATATATACGGGGAAATTAATCAGTAGAAATCGATTGGATTTTCTCTAGAAGATAGAACATTTTGTCTAGTATGATGTAAGCTATTTTTTAAACATTTTATTTATGTATCATATCTATTTATTCCTCACACAAATGTACAATGCTGTACTGATTGCAATCAAAATTTACATATATGGTATATGGCACGCAGAAAAACTGAAGTGTACCTGAAATATGGACAAGATCACGAATTTCGAAATAGTGCCTTCATCTTTTTTAACTTAATTAAGCTTTAATTTGTAGAAACAACAGCTAAGTTCAATTTTTAGTTTATTTTTCTTAAAAAATTAAACATCTGTGTCCAAAAACTAAGTCTAAGAATATGTTTAAAAAATAAAAAAAAACTTTATTCTTTCAATGCTTTCGTCAATTCGATTTATTTCCTCAATCGCGTCGTATCAGTGTCTACGGAGTGATATTTTGAGTTTAAAGAATAGCCAGAAGTTATTCGGAGCTAAACAAATAAAATTGAATGCAAATTCTTTGCTTAGCAAAATTAGACATAGTGAAAATCGATAAACTCACTTTCGTACATTTACAAAAACAGGGAATATCACTGGTAGCTATTGAATATATTGACTTGAAACTCTGCATAGATATCATGGACAAATAATTGTATACTTTCATAATAATCGCGAATTTTAGTAAGTCCCATAAATCCAAAAAAAATATTTCGATATTTCTGTGTGGGCCGCTGCAAAATCTTGCTGGAATACCTGCTCCTCTTCGCCGAAATGTTATTGCGATAACACAAATATCACCGTCTCGAAAATCTCGCGTACTTCTTTATTGATTTTGACATCCTAATCAAGGAAAACCAGAGGTGTCTTGCCAAAGGCACATATTTCCCTTGTTGAATAGACTCATTGTTATCCAAAGAGGTTAAACGAATCGACAGTTCGTAGAGCCTATAATATGCCATATTCTTATATAAGTTGCGCAAATAAGGACCTCTTAAAGAATTTTTACTTGAAGGAGATTCCGATATTCGAGAATTCCAAGAAATTCTTGTCGTACATTAGAGAACATAATTTCGAATAAAACAGATTTATCGACTTGCTCACTCCAAAATTGACCCGGATGTGTAAATGTCTGGAAATCTTTCTTCGACGGATAAATAACGTACAAAAGAAATCATATTAACTCCAGGCACGATGGGAAAGTAAAAGATGGAAAAATATTTTAATGAGAAAACTTGCCACATTCGTCGTTGCTGCTTTGGATTCTGAGACCCCACCTTCGAGGCTCCTTCAGCCGACTGTACGCCCGCCACTAGAAAAAGTGTTCATTTCATCAACAAAAAAACTTTTTCCCCTAACCAAGGATGAGGGGGTGGTATAAAAAAAAAATTTGTTTAACAACTTCAGCCCGAAAGCTATTATGACGCAAAGTTAACCCCAAAAAACATGGGGATTTCCAAGTATTTTCCGTGTATGCATACCAGAATAATTCAAAGTAGAAATGGCTGGCAAATATGCTCGAAAGAGGCATTACGGAACGATATTGTAATCGCAGGATATATGAGCAACGGAGCCCGAAGGAGGCTCATGCTCCGGATGGGAGGACGCAAATGTGCTGGGAATTTTGAATGTTTCGTAATTAAAACGCTTCACAAACGTCGAGAATGGATGGATGACGAAAAACTTTTGTTCTTTGCTTTCAAAGGTCCGGGACGGGGGAATAATAAAAAAGAAAAATAAACCTATATAAATATATGCTATAAAGTTGCTCTAGCCGCTTGCAGATTGCCTTGCAGAGGCTGCAATTGCTAACCCATTAAATTTGTAATATTTTTCTTTTTTTTTTTTCATTTAAAGCACTTAACACAGCCATTGTTGGCCTGCAGGTTGGATTATTGGACGACGGCCTATTTTATGAATACTGGCAGCCCATAAACATTTATTTTACTTTACTGGAAAAATTGATTAAAGCGAACACAAAGCAAATATTGAATCAGATCGCTTTTAATGCAAATGAAAATGTCAGAAAAATATATGATAACCACCAGCGTAATAAATTATATTTTTACATATGACTGGTTGTTGGTTTGACTGAGTTCCAACAGATGGATATTGATTTTCCAAAGGGATTTTTATTAAATAATAATTCAGGAATTTCAGATCGTTTATTTTCTTAATTAAGAACAAATAATGCCTAAAGAGATTTTTCTCTCATCACATTGAATTTTGGATTTTTATAAGTGTTTTGGCAGTTAGTACTAATCTGAAATCAAAACACTCCATCATGTGCTTGAGATGCATAGTAAAAAGCTAATTTTTAACAAATTTTAAATTAGTCTAGTGAAGAGAAATGAGATCCCAATCATAAATTGTGGTAAGTTATACTTGATTTAGGAAAATGGGAAAAACAATAAAAACAATAAAGGTCATGCCATTTTATTATCGCTCCGCCATTGCTTGTCCCGGCCCCACTATCATCACCTTATTGGTGTCACACCCTTGGCCCGCCTATGAATCCGTCTCTATCGAGACTTCCAGCGCAGACTTTGCCACTCCTGTCAGCAAATTTGATACTCTTTGGATCGAAACGCAGACTTATTCGATGTCTCGTCTTCGTTCCTTGTTGACTCCTGAATTGATTCTTCACCAAGCGCTTCTTCATCACAACCACTCCTCCAAACCTTACAGCACGTCCAAATTCAGGGTATCTATGCTTAAAAAATATGCGTGATTTTTCTCGAACCCCGCCAGCATATCCCCTACGGTAATATTAAAATTTCGAAATAGATCTCTAAATCCGTAAGCTTCTCAACTTACACTAACTGTAACCCTAGTTATAAGATTTTATGTAAAAATCTCGCTAATTTTAAAAATAAAAATAATTAATAATAGCAACTCAAAACATATGAAACGAATAAATATATGACGATAAAATTTCCAGAATTCTATTGTGATTTTTGCACCTTTTGTATGGCACTACTTGCTAACTATAGAAATAATTGGTAATTCAGAGCCGTTTATGATATTTTACGCATTTATGATATTTTACGCTGTTTATGATATTTTACGCATTCTTTTTTTTACAATTCTGTGATCTGAGTAAAAGTGGTTCATTTTCATGATCTGTTAACATAAAAATTTATATAATTAAAGGTATTTCAAGGAAGGGACCAATGGGGCTATTGCTTTGTTGTGTGAGGGGAAATCTGTTCGCGAAGTTACAAAAATTTGTAAAATTAGCAGAGCAATTATAGGCACGATCTATAGAAGAAGACTACCCAGGTTCCGAAAAGAGGAAAAAAAGACTACTACACACGAGAAATAGGAAGATTATTGGTCACAGGAAGAAAAAGCAAAAAACCAAAAACAGGCAACGATGGTCAATGGGGATGGAAAAAAAAGTCAGCTAGTGGACTAAAGGCCGATCTCTCCATAAAATTGGAATTCATAATGTGAAAAAGGAAAAAAACAACCTGCTCTGTCTAAGAAAAGCATTCAGGCTAGAAAAGGATTTGCTTTGGCATGAAAATTGGACATATCCTGATTGGAATCAGATATTAATTTTAAGAATTATCTAGCAATACAAACGTTATTTACTAATAAATGATTTGGTGGTTTGGATGAAAGTAAATTCTGTCGCTTTGAATCTGAAGGGAGATGATGGTACTGGAACAAACCAAGCGCCATACTTCAACCTCGAAATATGAATAAAATAATGAGGCATGAATGCGGTGTGGAGGTGTATATTGCGTTGCATCTCTTATGAGAATAGAACGAATAATACGAAAAGAATCGTATTTGGCTATTTTCAAAGAAAATCTTTCAACTATCTTTGTAAGAAATGGTCTCCGTACTCAGGAAATAATCTTTCAACATGACGGTAATCCAAAACATACCGCCAAAATCGTCACATCCTGGCTGCAAAACAATAATATTAAATAGTTGATATAGATCCGGTCATGAGTCCAATACAGAGAGAGAGATTACATTAAAAGACATTGGGCAAACTAAGGGAACCCGGATAAACGAACTTCAGAATAGGATTAACCCCTTTCAAACCTGAAAATTTTTTTTCCTTAGAAATTGAAAATAGAAAAAATTGTCTACTGACTTTTTAAGAAAATTGAGTTTTTCTTTACGTGCACAAATGCGTTTTCTAGTGCAAACGTATGGAAATTAATACTTAAATATTTTTTTATACTTTATATCTTTCTTTTCTTTTCCACAATCGTATAACACCGCATAACGCAGTTTCCTATAGTGCAAAATAAAAAATGCACTGTTTCTCCCTTATAACGCAAATTAAATAATGCGTTAATGCCCCCGTATAATGCAGTTAAAAATTGCTGAATAAGACGCATTTGTGAAATGAAATTTTTTAAACCTATACCTTTAGGTGCTTAGACCTAGTCACTGCTTCTGAGCTTAAATTAACTTTAATTTTAAGCGATTCTGACAGTGAATTTTTTACTTTGTTACTCTGTACATATAATAAACAAACTTCCCGCTGAAATAAAAATCTTATTAGTTTTGTGTTGTATTATTAAAAATGTTTTTATTTAGTATTTGCGTTTTGGGTCACGTATAACCCGAATCGTTCGTATTATAGGGGATCCTACTGTATACATAAGTTTGCTTGATTACTCTAACTAAGCGAACAGTTGTTACGTTAAAATAAGTTCAGTAATTTTCCTGGATAAAGGATAATTTGATTCCATATATCCACCAAAGTTAATATATGACAAGTGTAAATAAATGGTTCATTTATAACTACGAGTATGAAGTCAAAAACTCTGTCCCGGAAAAAATAACTCTAAATAGTTAAGGTTAAAGTTTTAAGTTATCTTAATCAATTTACGAAATATGTACAATATTTTTAAAAAAAATTCCATAACTCGCCAAACATATCCTTTTCTCGAAAATCAACATGGGAATCTCATCTTTGAAAATAAGGAGAAAAATTACAGTAGAACCTTTTATCACTTTCATGAATTGTTGCCTAGCTGATTATTTAATCACTTATTTCTTCGAAGCTTAAACTCTTAAAGGATAAACGATGCATTTATACATTCAGTACTTTCTACTAAATTATTTTCTCCCTTAAGGACACCCTTCTGGTGTTTGCTAAATAAGATAAAATGCAAAATTACGTTAAATTGGAGATAGTCCACTTAATGAAAAATTAATTTAATGCTGTAACATTCGGACAGTTGGTTCTCTAAGGAATTAAATGGATATCTTATGGCAATTGTCAGCACCACTACTAAAAAATTATCTTCCGAATGGAATTCCTGCTCTTTCCAGGTAATATCCAAGCAACTTATCCTTATTATTATCCTTTTGCAGTTTCCTGTGGCAGTGGATAATCATCACCATAAAATCTGTTCGAAAGGATCCGCACGTAACCCGGAGAAGTATCCCATGAAGTGGAAGTGGAAAACTTGAGTCCGTCGGCTCAAGTTGGGTAGGAAGCCCATAAATGGATAAAAAGGTGATAACGACCGGCGTGGGGAGGGTGGTGGCCAAAAGGAGCGGCTTAGTGAGAGCTCTAGAAGCAAAAATAGTGAAAGCAACTGTGTCGATGGGAACGTGACTGGCTTCCGAGCACTTGTCCACCTCGGTCGTGTACGAAAATTCTAAAGAGGAAAAAATAATGATAATAATGGTAATAAAAAGTTTTTGGCTGTAATCGGTGACAGTCTTCTGCACAATGAGGTGAACCGCAAGCCCCCAAGACAGTGCGCCCACAGTTGGACTTTAGTAGGGATTTTTATGTGAATTTTTCTTGATCATAAAACTTTAAGGGAGCGACATGATTTCCGGGTGTGCAGCACATTCCCCAGAACATTCAAGTACCTTTCCCGAACTCCATTACTGTTTTTTTTTTTTCATTCGCTCGAACAGCTCAAAAATACTTTCCTATTTAAGCGCTTTGATATCTCACAAAATCTCCTTCATCAGGGCCACATGACGCTCCTGTTAAACTTTTCTGGGCACCGCACCCGCAAGAACCCGTCACAAAGAGCGCGTTAGCGGAACCAGCAGTAGCCGCAAAAAGGGAATATAATTTTTTAGACCTTGGAAGGAGGGGGTGGGGGAGGATGATATTGTTAGCGGAAAGTTGTTACTACAACAAATTGCCAATTATGGTGAAAAGCCCCGAAAGTTTCTGGCAACATCTTGGCCCCATTCACTTTCTGCGGAAGCAGCCTGCTCTGACGAGCCAAAATTGATGTCACGGCACGCCAGAAGTACACGCAGTTTGTGGCTCTGCGACATAGTGCTTCAGTTCCGCACATTGGCGCAACTTCCCGCAAAATGATCCTCACCCTACATCAGATATTTTAAAAAATGTTTCAATGCAGACATTTTATATTTAATATCCACACTTTTCCATAAAGCGACAAAATGTATTATTAATTTTAATATAAAAGGCGTGAAAAAGGTAGTTTTACTAAAAAAATAAATATTCAAAAGTATGGTGTAAAAATGTTACAAAAGAAATGAACAATTACAACATGTACCATATTTTTAAAGCTATTTATTTGATCAATTTAAAAGCGCTACTGGAAATATGAATAAAACAACAAACGATAAATTAATATACCCCAATTATAAAATCACCCCGAAATTTTAATTAAGAGAGAAATATTATTTAAAAAATCATTCACCATTATCGTCACAATGCTAAGTTTTTATAATTTTAAAGCTTCTACTCAAATTGCTCCAATCACGTTTTCAGCTATACATGAAATAAACGCACGAATTAATTCGTTATTAAGCAGTTTAACTCTCCATCATGTTTTAAGCAAACTGCCTGCCATTTCAAATGTTTATTTGAAATGCTAAGCCACGATCATTAATAAAAGATAGTCGTTTGTGGTTGGAATATTTATCAGCTAAAAGACAACAATTTTGGATAGATATAAATAAAAAAAAAGTTAATTATTTAATAAAAAGATTTTGCGAAGTGTCCATAATTTTGTATGTTTTGTACTAACCCGCTAAAGTATTAATTTTAATTTAATTTCCAATAAAATAGCAGTTAAATTAAATTCCCATCAATGAGTTTTAATGAATAGACAAATAAGCACTTTTATTATATTTCTATTTCTCAAGATACGGAATTTAAAACACAAAAAGCATTTCATTTAAGACAAAATTTTTGGCTCATATATAGGTACCTTTTTTCATAAACCGACTCAAATATAATTTTGATAAAACTCATTCATTATAAATTTGGCAAAATACCTTAGGTATATGAATTTCCAATACGTAATGGAGTCATAGAGAATTTTCATAATACAACAGTGACCAAAATAAGTTGTATTTTTAAATGGAAATCTATACAAAATAAAAAGAAATAATTTTAATTATATAAAAACCTCTTTACTACTACCGAAATACTATAAAATCACAAAAGGAAATATAGAAGCAAGGACAGGTCTGATTTTATGATCAAAGGTCTGATTTTATGGCAAAGAAATTAAAATTACAAAGAGCCATATACACTTAAATATTTTCAAGAACAGATTCTAGCAGGTATCAGAAATACCAGAGACTAAGAAGTAGCACAATTTTGTAATACATCCCATTTATGTACAGAATATCCCCGAATAAATAGCCTGTAGTGTGTAATTTTAAATACCACATGTTACCACAAACCATTTGTTCAGGGGGCATCCAATCGATAGTATGGATCAAAAAATTGTGTTATTAGTGTAGCGACTAATTCAGTACTTTATCACGTCAGTTTTATACTTTTGATGACTTGAACCCCCATAACTGGTGTCCCTGACTGGATTAGTTTAATGACTAGAACGAATCGCCCTTAGAAGGAGGTGGATTTATTAATGCGGGAACACTTAACGCTCCTCAATAATTCAAGAGAACTTTAATGCGTTGCCAGAGATGGCTTTCGACCATTGAAACAAGCCCAATAAATACGAATACTTCAATCATCATCATTCAAATATTAATTTCTAATAAACGATAATAAGCAATCCTTTTAATTCACATTAATAGAGACTGAATCAATAGGATTTTTATCAACTCTCCCTGCGTCAATTCATCGAGACTTTAATTATTATTGTCAAATTTGGTGACCTCACAGCCACTTTACACCATTAACAATCATTACGAACTGATGATCTTACTGTCGAATGAGGTGATCTCATAGCAAAATTACGTCTAATAAAACTAAACTAACTTAGTATTGCGTCCGCTTTATAATTTTGATGACTTATCAGTTAGTTAGTTAGTTAGTTAGTTAGCTTATAATTAAAATTAAAATGTCAATTCAAAATAGCCTTAACTTCGAACCCCAATAGATTTCTTGAGTCATGGTAATTGCTTTATTTAAAACGGCCCGAATTTTATAACTAATTTAAAAAACCAAATTATTTATATCAAATGAAATATTACAATTAGAAGTTATTTTTAACGCTAGAACTACCAAAATCAGTCAATTTGACTAGTACTCAATACCTTCCTTCATTTAACTGGTAACACCAGTCTTATTCAAGTTCTAACGTTTTCCACTGTTTGAAATCGAATGTTTTAATTCACATTGATTTTATATGAATTTACAATGCCATTTTTCTCTGAGTGATATACAAAATAATAAAAACGAAACCCATAAATATCGCATCTAATGATAGAACAATCAATAAAATAACGATCTTAAATTTCTCAAAGAATTCTGTTTCCCTATTCAAATTGTTCGTTAAATTCCAAAAATACAAAAGTTCTTTTATATTCGTAGTTAGTTAACTTAACTTTGAAATAAAGAGTGAATTAGCCCTAATTACAATTCAGCACCTTTTGCACCTTGCTAAAAGGAATCTAATTATCAAACTAGTTTAGGGTATGACAAACTACATAAGCTGAAAATGTTCTTTCTTCATTAGGTATAGTTTTGTTTCTTGCCACCTGAATTGGTTGTTTTCGCATAGTTTCACCTTTATGAGTCCTATTCTTAGCGAGAAACCCGCCTTCATACATGTGACACTTGCAAAACTCCCCGGGCATTGGGTATATCCTTGGAGGTGTTCTTGAAAACTTTTGAAAACTTCCCGAGGAGCTTGTGTTTAAGTACCACAACCATCCGGGGTCCCTCGGGAGATATTCTACTAGTTCAACTATAAATCAATTACTTTCTACTTCTTCCGAATGAATTCCACGTTCAGCTGAAAAGTTCACTCAAAAACAGGGACTTTCCGAGCTGATCAGGACTTTGGGACTTCTAGTCCCTCAGCTGTGCTCGCTCGGTGGATATGCCCCATCAAAATTGCATTACTGCCCGCCCAACTGTGTAAATAATTAATCAAAAAATCAAATAAATTTCACCAGAGGACACCGGTGACGTCGCGAGCATTTTAAGTCTTTCAAATATTCAGCGGTTTGGGGGTGGGATGGAGCCAAGGAGCTGCCCGGTGACGAACCGCAGGACAACTTACTTCGCTTGGGAGCCATAAATTAAATCCTCGAGTGACAAGTTCATTCATTAGACGCTCCAGCTCCAGACTTAGCCGGAGAACCCCAGCTACCGTAAAAGTGCCCATCTCTTGGCATCACACTCGGCCGGGAATACGTCGACCCGCTGGACTGGTTTTCCAGTCTCCACGGGAGCTGATACGATTGGCGCATGTCCTGGATCCTGGGGCTTCTCCACAATGTGGGGCTTGTACGTTCCCCGCCGTGGTCGGGAACATCTAAAACAGCTTGTAAGAGGCTCCCCATGGGTCCCACTGGAAGAGGGCCCTCTTCCCTGCACTTGTGTCTGGACCGAAAAGGTTATGGAGGCTTCGGGGCCGTATAACTTGGGACCGGATCTGTGCACCCACGTTACGCAATTCCATCAGTTTTAGGGCTGTAGTACTCGAGTCAGTCATACGCGAATGTCCTTGCGGATCGGTCGTGTGCACGACAGGACCACATCGGGCTGGTCAGGAAAAACTACGTACAACGTTCAGGGAAATTGCTCTTTTTTGGTCAGTAGTGGCAGTGGTGTGACGGTTCTAAAGTGATTGGGTTAACCAATGCTACCGTGTGCGTCCGGAGACGAGGATTCCCCGAAATTCGCTTGAACAGAGAATTGTACTGTGCCGGAATCCTTGGGTCTGTCTTCCTGCGTGCCAGAGCCTCATAAAAGGAACAAAAACTCCGCAGTGAAATTATCGCTCTCACCCAGCCCCAGGAACCCTTGGGACTCTGCCGGGGCTGCAGCCGATATTCAGCCCCGTTGCGTGCTTTTGTCATATTAAAGACCTTTTCCACTCTACGGCCGGTTCGGCAGTGAATTTCGACAAAGGCAATAAACGAAACGAAAGCAAGGAAAATCCGGAAAAAGTGTGTGCAAGGGTAGGCGAACGAAAGTGCGTCCGACCTCTGCTGGGGGGAGCGACACAGGGCCGGATTAAGTGATTTACCACCCCCTCGATATGTGCTCAGTGCTCCGCAGCTGCTCCTACCCATCTACAACGCAAGCTACACCGTAGCAGCCGGACGAATAAACCACATCGTCTCCAGGTGATCCTGCGAGATAATCACTGTAATAAACGAGGAGATTCCTGATTAATTCCTTGGACTTTCCCCCTTGCATTTTGTGAGAATAACATAAAAAAAAGCCAGATATTCCTCCGCAACACGGCTTTACGTAATAAAATGTATCCGTCGAGGCGGGGAATCCCCGTCCGCGTCCTTCAACGACATCGTCGTCATGATGATGCTCGTTTGAGAGCTCTGTCTTGGGGGTTTTTGTTTTTTTTTTTCTTTTATCTCGCATTAAAGCCTCCCGTCGAATTAAAGAGAAAGGTGTGCGTGCGATCCGTCCAGAGAAAATTGTCGCACAGCTCCTTCCCCCCCCACCCCCCTTCCCCCATACGCCGAGTAGATGTGACGTCTTCGTAGCCTCCTGTAAGAAAGCCAAGATAAGACTACCTCCAGGTGAATTAATTTACGAGCCGAGCGACAATTAGGTGGTGTGGTGACTTCATAAATTCATAACTAGCCATTTCCCTCCCCCCATCACTCTCCCCTCCCCCTCTGCCTCCACAGTATCCGGGTCTCATTCCTGACGTCACGCCAGGTATCCGGAAATTTATGACAGTAATGATGGGCATTAATCAGCCAACCAGAAATGATGCTGTTGCCCTCGAGGGATTACTGATGACCTTTCGTATCTTACTTACTCAGATTTTGCACTTATTACTCGAATAAAGGGATTTACTCTTACAATTTATTTATTTCGACAAGTTCATTTTACAAGTAAATTAAATATATCAAAAATAGGACATACACTCTTTCGTATTTATTGAATTTTTGATTTTATTGTATACGAATCATGAATTAAAAAACTAGTCAAAATTATATAAATTATAATTTAAATTTTTATATTATGATTCATAAAAGCTTAATCCGTTTATTGGTTTTTTGGGATATAAAATTTACTATGCCCTTAGTAAAATATGTGCATTTATTTTTGTCATTAATGAACCAATTTGATAAAACCTGACTATTATCCATTGAAGGATCCTGTACAAAACATCACGTAAATTATACAGAGTAGTGAAATCAATAAAATGTTGGCTTCATGTAAGTTTTAAAAGAAATGAAATAAAATGTGGTCAAAAAAAGCATTAAAACTTTGAATGTTCTATAAATACACTGATTTATGTATTTTTAAAGTATACCTTCGTTATTACATATAGTAAAATATTTCATATTTTATTGATTCAATGAATTCTTTTTTTTACACCTGTAAACTTTAATTAAGCTTTTTGAATGGAACATTACTGAATAATAATTTTGTTTTCGTTTCAAATTAAATTCTGTAAGTTATTACAAATTCTGCACATATGAATAATTATTTTTTTAGTTTTTGTAAATCATTTTTCATAATACGAACCCGTTCAATTGTTGCATTCAAAATATAAATTGACTCTAAAATTTGCATTTTTGACTTGATTTTAATTCGAATATCATTTACATATTCCATATTTTAAAAGGTTGTATATAAGTTACTTATTATTTTGTTTACTTTATATCTTAAGGCCCCTCGCCAAGTTGTAATAATTCTCTCTAACTTAAAAATATGGGTTTAAAAAGAAAACAAAGTGAACCTGGTGTAATTAACAAAATTTATTCAGAAATTCACAATAAGTTGAAACATTTTAATAGCATTGATTAAAAATTTAAACTTTGTTTATAAGGAAAGGATTAAAGTTTTATAAAATAAAATAAAATGCAATTTTTAAGAAATATTAGTGGATAATTAATTGTAACTACTCTACGAAAACAGGTGTTAACTTTAAGGGACTAGTTAGAATCAAAAAGGATTATATTTTAATCTTTTTGGAGTCTAACTAGTACTAGTAGGTCGGATACAAACTTTTATTTCATAGGTTTCAAAAAACCAGCAAGCTCACATATACCCTTATTAATTTTGTTAATATTTTAAACTATTAGGTAGGTCGTGAGCAATTATGAAGAAACTTTTCACCGAAAATTATTAAGCTTTACAATTCAAATCCAATCAAATCCGTTAAATTATATTTTTGATACACTACAGCAATACAGAAGTACAATCAGTTTTAATTTTAAATATTACAGAGAGAGTAGTATTTAAATGAAATTTTAGAGACGGCTAACCTTGTATTAATTAAGTGTTGTCCGTATGCAAATTTGAACAGCAGCTAACGACAAATTGATTAAACTTTATGCTGCTCTATTGTTACCTGAGATACAATTTATATTAATATTATATTTCTTTCTACAATGCTCATTAATTCCGTCATATTATTGAATTAAATTGAATATAAAAAAACATATTTAGCTTTTAATGAAATAGTATTTGTTCCATTCAAAATTTTCCAAAATTATATTTCATTATAATGAAATTTCTACTTAATTATCATAAATTGTCATTAATTCCCCTAAAGCATAATTACACAATTTTAGTTGCACATATGCAAATGAGAGACCTTCTTAGCACCTGCAGCAATTAGCTACAGAACATCTCTATCAAGATAGCACAATTGCGGCTCGTAAACTATTTAAATTTAGAAACGCAATAATTTCCGATAGAGAGGATGGCAAAAGCGCCCCTATTCAAATTTACGAGCAAATGTTATGTTTTGTACATACACATCATCATCTATAGGCTTTTAGAGCCCATTTGCCACAAAACCCATTATCCAAACAGAATTGCCATGTTTTCTGGGAATTGTTAATGGTCTTTGAAATTCATTGTGCCTATGTTACTTACAAATTTCGTTGAAAATAGCTAAAAAGTACTGATGGAAAAATATTCGTGTAATTTTTTATTTGAACTTCAAAAGACCAGTGTGCTTTATTCCGTCAGGCCTGTCAGCTTAAAGAATTTTATTTTTATTTATTTTTACAATGCACGGATATATGCTTAAGGTTTCATTTTGCTAATTTATAAGTGTAGTTTCTCAAAGCCTAAAATCTACTACACTGAATTGAGATAGATTTCTGTAATCATGTTACATTTAAGGTATTTGCAAACATGAAACATTTCTGAAATGAGACTGCCTATTTATTTATTTCAATTCTAAGCGAATACAAGCTACAATACGAAGTTAAAGTTAAGGTAATCTTAATAATAACAAAAATAATAACATACGGGTATCATATATGTCGGATAGGTCGATGGCACTTCTCCTTAGAACAAAAATTGCTTAAGAAGGCATCGGCTCTTAAGGGCCACTGATAGCTTAGTTGGTTAGAGAGCATCGAATCGTCAACTCGAAGGTTGCAAGTTCGAGCCTTGTCCCTTATCAAAGTCGTAGGCTTTTCTCGGTTAATTCCCATAATATAACACAAGTCTAACGAAAACAAATTTTTATTTTAAAATTCAACTTTACTCATCAACTTACTCCCGTTCAAGAGTGATACATTCATTCCAACACTCCTCTTTTATAGAACGATTTGTTTTTGCTCTGTAAATAGGCCTCAGTTTCGACAATCACTCTCTCATTTGAGCCAAATTTCTTTCCCTTGATTATCTTTTAGTGGTTTGCAAAAAGCCAGTAGTCGCTAGGACCAAGATCTGGAGAGTACAGTGAGTGGGGAAGCAATTCGAAGCGTAATTCATTCATTTCAAATTATCATTTGCATCGATTTGAGATTGTGCTTTGTCTTGGTGAAACATCACTTTTTTCTTTTGCATTTGAGGCCGTTTTTTTTCTTGATTCGTATATTCAATCGCTCCAATAATATTCGCTATTGATAGTTTTATTTTTCTGAAGATATTCGGATAAACAAAATACCATACGCATCCCAAAATACGGATGCCATGCCAGCCGACTTTTGCGTTTTTGGTCACTTTGAACTGTTTTCACCCGCTACTGCTGATCTTTTTCATTCAGTTGTGTAGTAGAGGGTCCATTTTTAATCCATTGGTACATACCGATGTAAGAAAACCTTTTTATTTCGCTTGAACAGTTTCAAACAGCGCTCTGAATAGTCAACGCGTTTTTGTTTTTGGTTCGATGTGAGCAAACGCGGCACCTACTTCAAAAGCAACTTACGCATGCTCTTCTGATATCTTTAAGGTATCAGTAATTCACTTTACGGTCTAAAATATACTTTGAATATTAGAATGACTTGTTAGCTCTTTTACGTTCTTAGATCCTGTTTACCTCATCTGCGCAGATGGATTTGCATTTTTTCTGGTGAATATCTTCATATTTACGAGCAATATATAAAAATAAAATTAGCACAATTTTTTAATGAATACACATAAAATAGGTACTCAAAATTTTTATATTGTTATATCAGGAAGGGAGCAACCTTGGAAAATTGCTTAGGGTGAAACAAATTCTTTCTACTTCTTTTATGCTGCGGTATCTTCATGTACCCTGTTAATGAGCAATTGTTAAAGCTTTTTATAGCTGAATCTTAAAATCCTTAGAAACGATGTCACGGCAACCAAAATATTTTGAGAGTGGCTGACGTTCGGGGCTCCCCCAGTTTCGTTCTGGCAAAAAGGCAGGCGTATATTGAATAAACACATTTTGTGCTGAAGTGCTTAACTCCAAATCCATTTTCCGACACGTACGCGACCACGTTACCCCTCCCACCCCTTCTCCCCCACCTCCCCCTACCCTATCGCAAGACATGCTTTCTTTCGTCATCAAAAAATCTTAATTATGCGTCAACCCAATGTGATTTAAGCATGTTCCCGCATTATTCGCGCACATAAGCTCCAAGAGGAATTAATTAAACGCCTCTCGGAAGGAGCACTCCTTTCATTTGGTGTCGCCCGCACCGCACCATACCGCACACAAAGTCAATTCAGGAACTTTCTGAAAGGAAAATTTCCCAAGAGGAATGCCGGTTTTCTTCCCATTGGAAAATGAATTAGAGCAGCCCCTGCCCGGCCGAGCTCCTCTTTGGGCCGTGTCATAGAGGAGGATTCCATAGACTCAATTTGGTTACTCCTCGAGTGTGCAAGGACGTGCTTCAAACAAATAGAAATATTTAAAAAAGTCAACCCCTCATCCCTTTTGCGACCCCCGGATGGTTTCAATTTTATGAAACGATTTCATAGCCGCCCGGCACCAGTTCCAATTTGAAGGGGATTTAGCCACCTCGTTTTTATTTCTCAGGGCCCAGCACCACTCATTTTCCCATTATCATAATCATTTCAACACTAAGTGACTTAAGGAGCCCAACCACGCCGGTCTCGGTCCTCTTGCTGTATCTAGATCCTTGCAGGCGACCAGAAGATATCATCTCCTAATTTTGGTCCCGTCCGTAAATTCAGGAAGATCCGGAGGTGTCGTCAAACAAAGGACAGGGTGCCTTGTGTGTCCGGGCAATCATATTAAGCCCCGCAGAGCTGCTGTCCTGGATAGAGGCGATATTATTGCGCATTTGTTTAAGTCCCTGTAATTGAATTAAAAAGTTTGCAGTTTTATTTTCTTGTCCGCAGGACCAAAACCGAGTGCTGGAGCTAGGGTCGAACTCCCCAAAATTTTGTCTTGGTGGAGCCCTCTCTTTTGACCTACCACCATAACACAGGGAGTGTTGATCGCATTGTTGTATCGAAAAGTTCAAAAACTTGGCGAACACCACAAATTCTTGGCCTTGGTCAGCCAGGGCAATCTAATAACAGAAAACATTCCAGAGTTTGCCCGGGACTGCGGGATGTGAGCCTCCTTGACCTCGAATAAGTCTTAGAAATAAAATGAAAAATATTTAATTGGGAAATTTATCTCACATACTTTAAAACAAGCAGTATCTTACCAAAGTAACCGCTTAAAATTAGTATTTGAAGTATAAAATCGATCAGCCCCAGCATAAACCTTTTACGCATACTTCGAAACGTGTTCAATTGGTTTTAGTAGAGTTTAAATAATTTACACCGAACAATTTTTTGCCAGTTCTTCAATATCGCAGTTTATCGTCTTTTGGCTTTAGCAAAGGATTTCATCTTATGAATTCCAAAATATGCTGAATGTAATTCTTCAATCATTAGCCACGGCAGTGTTGCATTTAGACAATGTTGTTATAATCCAAATTCTCTTTAGTTCTAACAACGTAAACTTTTCCATTCCGCATCGTATACTCGCCTTTATCGATATATGGGTACCTTTCTTGGGGTTCGTTAAGCATTTGTGATGAATACTGTCCTTTCTGTCCTATGGAACGAGACCTATTCCAAAAATATTAGTAAGGTACTGGCAATATTAAATCTAGTAGGTTTGTAAATCCAGCATGGATGCTTAAAATTAAAATACCGCGGTCTCCTAGCCTAACTTCTAATTGCAAGGAAGCTTGCGAAAAATCTATCTTTGTAAGAAACCTAAAGAATTCTTCGATCGTATGTAAGGGATAATCATCAGCTATCAAGTTGAAAATTAATATATGGGTAAATTAACTACATACTCACTTATTCTATACGATTTTGCTCATTACTAGAATTGATTTAATATTATAAGCCCAAATAATTGAATTAAAAAGTTTTCTATTTTATTTTCGAGCTACATTGAGAAAAAAAGCAGTGGTAAAAAAAAACACAACTACCAAACATTTGGAAGATTTTCAGCATTTTGTATTTTTGGTTTATGATAAGCAAATTGTTTTTTTAACATTAATTAATATAAGGAAGTTTTAAACAAGTTTAAAAGCACCCAGTTGGTTAAACCAAATTAGAATATTTTTTAGCTAGTCTTATCAGGTTCTGACCGAAGTAAAATTTCAGGTAAATATTTATCTAAGCTCTCAGTTCATTCGAATTTTATTTGAGATTACTTTGGATCATGGGGATTATTTAAACTATTCCTTTCTCTTATATTTCTTTTGATGACTTCACTACTATGACTTGGCTATAATTTCTTTAAACCTACCATGAATACATCAGTAGTATTGTTGTAATCTTAAATTTTAGAAATCTAAATTGAAATTAAATAAACATTTTTGTCATTACAAATAATCTGGTTTTTTAGGTGTATTGAAAAACTTGTAGTTTTGTTTAACACAACCTAATTTTAGTTGAATTAAATTGGTAGAAAAGTGAAACAAGCCAATTTTGTTAAATTAATCAGTACTTTATTTGCCAGTGTATAAAATGAACAGAATAGGGATGAGTCCGGTTTTGCATTCCAAGCCTCTTCTCAGTGGAATTTACTTTTCTAACGTGCTGCCTGCCCTACCACCACAGGGTGTCTATCGAAAAGTTAAAAAACTTTGTCCGCGCCAAATTCTTGTCCTCGCCCGGGCTGGGCAATCTAATAACAAAACACACAGAGTCCCGGAGAGCAGCTGCGGGATATGAACCCCAAACACAGAGGCACAACGCCAGAGTTCCCGGAGCCCGCCAGAGGGTCGAAATTAATTTGTCATGAAAGTTGAAATTTAATTTGCAAGCCCTGTGGGCCATATTTGGGTCACATTTCGCATATGTGGGCCACAAGGGGCCACCATTGTTGCGCCGCCCCTCAGCCATTCTGCATTGTTACTTGGGATTAATATGCGAAATTGTGATAAAGCCGACTCTCTGTTACACTAATTTTTGATATGAGACCAATGCGGGGACGGGTAATTGTCCGGTTTGCCAAGCGTCAAAGTTCCCCAACACTGAAGTGGACATAGGCCGCGATAATTCCAGTTGATGAGCGAACCAACTTTTAAGCTCAACCCGCCCAGGATTGAATGAAATAGCGACCAACAGCAGCGGTTAATGGTGGGAATTCCCATTTAAATTTATAATAACAATTTATATATTTTCCGGTGAAAGTCAAAAAATTAAATTTGCCAGACTGCAATCTGCATTGCTGGTAAATGTAAAAAAAAAAAATTTTTTATTCTGGAACATAATTGGCTATATGCGGCCGTACGTGGCCGCTTCGGGCTCTGTTCTTTTGATTTCTGACGAAACAAAATCAATACATTGTTCTGTGACTGGAACGTTTTGCGATGGCATGTCCGAAAGTTTTATTTGCGCGCTTGGATGTTTATTTTTCCTTCCAAAAGGCACAGATAAAATGTAATTGAAGAAAAATGTAAATATTTTTGGTATGGACAGAAAAATTTTTGTCCAAGAGATCGGTCAATAACCGAATAATTTTTGGTTTCAATTCAATTTCGTCAAAAGTAGTTTCATTTAGGTTTTAATTAAAACTGAGTCGACACTTAGGGCTTTAATGAGAAATGCTATTTTATTTACAACATATTTAAATTATAATATAATAATATATAAAAAAAATCATAATATTTTTAATCCATCCCATACTTATTTGTCTCTGTTGAAAGCCCCATAGGAGCTTTGTTAACTTCCTTAACCTTAATGTTCACAGAATTGATGCATATGTAAAATTGTAAAATTTCACATTATTTATAAATACAATCTAGGTTTACTTCATTTTATTTCTATACTTCTTTCCTAAGGATACCAAAAAGTTTTAATTATTTAAGATAAACTCCTAACAGTACGAAAATATCTAGTTCATATTGAATTAAGACTTTATACATATGGTTTGCGTGTATATTGAAAATTCTAATTAGTTTCTAAGTGGGTTAAGTCCAATTTTTTATTCAAATTTACTCAACATGCAAATAACCTAAAACCTTTTTTCAGTAAAATTTTCTCACAGTAATAATCCGTGTTTAAAAATTATGAAAAAGTAAAAATGAGATGAAATTTATTTTATTACTTATAACATTATGCCCAAGAGAAGGATTATATTTTAAAAATTCACCGCGTCTCATCTTCCATCATAATTTTCTAAAGACGGTTTGAAATAAAATTTGTGTTTGTTGATTCTGGATGTGAAATAAAATGAAATACATTCAGTACATCTCTTGGAAATGTTTCGTAAAATATTCAACTTTCGGGAAAAAATTTACCAAATCATCAAAATAAGTGAAATACAGAGGACAGGTGTCTTTATTCCAAGAAGATGGTTTTGTTCTTCGTAACACAACATTTTCAATATTTCCACAAGAATACTGAGAAATGAAGAGTTTCTTTTCTATATCATCTGAACTAGGGATTTTCACCTTAAAAATCAATGGAATTTCGTTCTTAGATAATTTAAGAGATAAAAAAATATATTTTATTTTTAGATTATGGATAATTTTCTCAGAAATACGAATATAACTTGAAATTTAAACTTGTATACCTAAAACACACTAGCTTTAATTTAGATCAAATCGAACAAGTTGAAGGCATCGTTTTAAAATTTCATTTTCAAAAACCGCTCTATGGTTGAGTTGGTTTAAATAAATGGAAAATATATGAGGCATTTCTACGGCATACAAACAGGAATGAGAGTGGCTTTTGAATAAAATACGTAAAATGGTTTTTGGCTCAATCAGACACTAGTGACGTTCTAATTAAAGGACAACATCCGGGGAATATATTTTAATTGATGATCTCTACCTCTTACTGGTTACACATTTTACTATTCGAATATTCCAGATATTTTACTAAATTATAGGGTTTATTTTTATTATCAACAAAGTTTTTGCTTGTGGTTGAAATTGTGGAAGTATTCACGCAATTTTACACCACAAACAAAAATAGAACTACGTAGGGGATTGCGTAATGTTAAAACTCGAGCTCTCACTATAAAATTATTATTAATAAATAATTAATTAGCTCACAGAACAAATCATTCCGCCTGAAATTAACCATTCATAATGCATAAATTTGTCGCCTCGTTAATAATACGTGTGGAATGAAATCACGTCGAAATTGGCTAAATGTTAAATGAATAATGATTTCCTCCAGAATCGAATTTGTAAGGTGTTTTTAATTTTTTTTTTTTGTCGTGCTGTAACAGTTAATTAATGATGAATATATAAAAGTAAACCATTTAATTACCAGTTTGGTTAACCTATTAAAATAATTTTTACCTTTGGTTTGTTTTCCGAGAGATGGTTTAAAAAACAGAAAAAAACAAAAAATAATAATAAAGTAAAATCCCTGATTAAATTATAATTAAAAATTATCGATTACGTAAATTGTTTTATTATTCGTCAGCAACTTTTCGCAGTAAATTTGATTTCAGTTTGCTTTTTTGATTTTCTGAAAAGGGGAAATTATTCAAACTAATTATGGAATATGCAATTTGAAATAATTGGATAAATAAGGCTTTCAACGTTTTAATGTTAAAACAATAAAATAAATGAACTTCTAGCATTAAAAAGTGCGGGTAATTTCAGTTAATGACACCATTAAAATAATTCTTTTGTAAATTAATGGAATATGTATCAAAAAAAAGGGAATTTAAAATGTGTAAAGTGATTTTTGTATAAGCTAATTGTTCTCAAGTATTCGGTAAAATTATTTACAATTATTCTATTATAGGTAATGAAATTTTAATTTTACATAAAATAACAACTAATTGTGTCACAATTTCAAACACTCTTTGTATACCTGTGTCGCAGGTTTTACAACATATCTAAAAACTGAACTTTCCAACAATATAAGTTCCGAAGACCTTAGCGTTTTAAACGTAAAATTTGGTAGATTTTAGTTTCTGAGGCCATTTTAAATAAAACCAGCGATATTTTCTCAAAGATTTCTAATGTTTCTGGTACTCTTGCCGAACTGCATGCGATGATTATAGTAATTCGATATTGACATCCTATTTTAAAGTGTAGTTGTCCCTTCTTTTATTGACGATATTAAACGCCAAGTATATAAATTGTATAGTGATGTTAATTCAATATCTTCGGAATTTGCTCATTGAGTTATTTTGTTCAATAAAAGGCGAGATAGAATATCTTAAAATTCTTCATAGATCATCCACTGGTGGTCAAACCGATGCGATAGGACTAGGACCAGGACTACCTCTTCTCGCTCCTCTATGAGTATGACAGTAAAAAAACCGAATAATCATCTCAGGTAGCGTTCACTCGCACTTACGGATGATACTGTTGTTATCAATTTGAATACCACCTAGCCACTAGTTGACTCTGTACCTCCACCTAATTCAAAAACTCGTTCTGATACAATTTCTTAAAAATAAATTAACCCTTCTCTTATAGGAAACGTTGAAGAACCACTAAAAGTTGTGAGCAAGCGATACTCTCATATTAAATTTGGAACTTCATCTAATGCAACCCTATCCTATATCAAGTCCCGAGATATCAGTTGAAAAAATATAACTTGTCAGAAAATTAACAAAACTTCAAGTCCAATTGCATCTTTTATTTTATACGTGCCTGAGGAATTCGCTCATATTTTACTGAATACCTCTTTTACCTTTAATAAAAAATTTCATGCCTCGTGGACCCACGTTACAAGGTTACATCAGGCAATTCATCTAATACGATTATCTTAAAAACAAACTAAATCTCAGACTATCTCTTTTTATTATTAAAATATAAGAGGTATCAGGAGCAAGACTAGGACTCTTTATAAGTCATCTACTGCTAGCAATTCCGACATTATTGTGTTAACCGAAACATGGTTACATTATGATTTTCGTGATGAAGAGGTTTTTGGTTCATCCTATGAGGTATTTCGTGGAGATAGATTCACTAATTCGGAGCCACGTGGGGGAAAAGGTGTCTTGGCTTGTAAGACGCATATTAACTACATTTTACCTTCTTGTTCTGACATTGAGTTAATTATCCTCAAAGTGTACATGACAGAAATGGACAAAGCTTGTGTGATATTTTGTTATTTAAATTGCTATTCGTTAATAATTTAATGAATCCACACCTCGATCTCCTTTTGTTGGGTGATTTAAATTTAAATGGGTAGTCAATTCCGATGATGATAGTTGCTTATGACGATTCTTAATAGACTAAGCCCGAAAGAAGCTTCATTTCTAGAGATGTTTGTCTTTCTTTTTTCCTTAGTCAGATAAGTATGGTACCATAAAGAATGATATGGGCAGCTTGATCAATATCCAATGGGTGCTCAATTCTGATGATGATGGTTGCTTATAACGATGCCTAATAGACTAGACCCGAAAGAGGCTTCATTTCTAGAGTAATTTTTCTCTCTTTCTGCCTTAGTCAGATAAGTACCATAAAGAATGATATGGGCAGCTTAATCTTTTTTTATTCTTCTGACTGCAACAATAAAATTGTTGATCACAGTCCAATTCTCGCTAGCTACTGAAGGCAAATAACACCCGGCTATCCAAATCGATTTTTTTTAATAGTCCGGACAATACTAAACATCTTGTTCATGTGTCCGACTACGTTTACAACTTCAGGAAGGCTGATATGGACAAACTTTCCAAACGATTGTCCTCCACTGATATTACCACAGTTTTATTTGACGATAATGTTGAATATTGGCTTATCTAATTTTTATACCTTATGCCTATTAAATTAAATATTTGTTTTTAAAAGTGCAACTTATTATTAATGGATGGTACCTACTACAAAGTTAATAGAATTGCAATTATTAATACAATCTATATAGAGTTCTTATTTTAAAAGGTTGAGAACTTTAAAAGTAAACACAAAATACAAAATGATTAATTTTATTTATGCCATTCATGCTTAAATATTATTTCGGGCATATGGTAACCTCAACTGTTTCGAACGTGCTATAATCGTTCAATACAATTTTTCACACAAATCCGGTCTTATCTCTGCTATAACTCGATCAATATTGACTTCCAGATCACCAATTGTTGCTGGTTTGTTAACTGGTACTAATGATTTACTAGAGTCCCTCAAAAACTAATAAAG
Source organism: Philonicus albiceps (assembly GCA_963969385.1). NCBI lineage: Eukaryota > Metazoa > Arthropoda > Insecta > Diptera > Asilidae > Philonicus > Philonicus albiceps. The sequence goes on along the minus strand of OZ017772.1, from coordinate 72,979,599 downwards.
CAGTGTTAAATCATATAATCTTAGCGGCCAATTAACAGGTCCAAATCGTGATATAAGTTTTTATTCAATTTTGTTTTCAAAAAGTCGATGTATTCACGAGATGTATGGGCAGTAGCGTCATTCTGTTTAAACCATATTTTGTGTGGATCAAGGATTTCCATGTTTTCAAAGAAAAACTCGTTGATTATGTTCGAGCAATTCTAAAGAAGTTAAGACCGATGATACCGCTAGAATACAAACTACACCAAGCATTTACTTTTTCTGGTTTAAATTTACTCCAACTCCAAGAAGGGTAAATGTGGTACGAAATTGATCAATTGTACAACGAATTGCTTGCTCAAATAGACCATAAAATTCACTTAATTTTCTATACGTGTTACAAATTGAACACTGGTTTTCGAAGTAAATTTTAATAATTTAAAAGCGTTACTGAAGTGTGAGTCTTTTAACCCTTAACGAACGAGCGCATTTTTCTAAAACTATGACCAGTAGGTCGACGGATTTTTAAGAAATTAAGTGCTTCATTTCCAGAGCGAGAGAAGGTGCTTAATTAATATCGCTTTATTGCATGTATAATTAAAGCCAAACCTACAGTTTCCTAAAATATCACGTCATGCCGCGTGTATGGCGGCATTCGATTTTTTTAGAATATTTACAATGTTGCGAGTATGGCGGCATTCGTTCGTTAAGGGTTAATAAAATGGCATTGTATTGTATAAAAATGGCTATCTAACTTTTACAGCTGATAGTCGTTTTAACTGCTTATCCTACCTATCGAAAATTCTATCACTCCAAGAAAAAAAACAACTCTCTTTACAATTTCAAATATTCGTTACCTTTACTTTCCGGTCCGGATAAAAGTCATTTTCTCTTTGATTTCAACATTTACTCCCCCCACCAAGGAATTAATCAGCTCCAGAAATAATACAAAACAGAAGTGAAAATTTAAATATTCGTTTACGTACATTTTCAGATAAAAAACATCGACTGGAGCAACAAAGCTTTTCCAATTACGAAAATACAAATTGGTTTTTTGTAAATTCTATGAAATAACAAAATACAGGATGTGACTAAAATTGAAGGTCGTAGCCGGGAGAAAATTCACACCTCATATAAAAATTATATAAACAAAAAAGGGGTGTAAAATCGAAGCAACTATTTTCGCAAAAATAATAACAGGAAAAAAACAAAAAACAAAAGAGTGCTACTCTCGGAAAACATTTACCAAATAAATTTCCCAACGAAACAATTTATATGCGAGAAAAATTGTGGGGGGAAGCAAATGATAAATTCAGCTCGAGTGTAAAATGTCAACAACAAATATACTGTGGCTCTTGCAATTTCGAACTTACCTGTGTTGCTGCCTATTAATTATGGTAGCAGGTGGAAGTCGTGTTGTCAGTGGCCTAAAGTGTTTTTGTAATCCGAAAGAATGTGATGTTATTCGGTCACAGGATTGTCCCGGAAAAGGGCTACTCGTTTGGGATCCGTGCAGGTAAGAAGCATTCTTTACACATTTTACTTAATTAATTGCTCGTTAATTTCTGAAAGAAAAATGAATTATCGTTCCATTAACCGGTCAGATAATTCCGGTATCTTTGAACCGGTTATGTTATAAACCGCATATATGCATTAATGCGCTGGCATACCCAGTCCATTCCCAGTGTACACTTAAATCAGAAAATTCTTCACGAGAAGCCTGACCCTGGCAGCAATTAATCAACTTTAGTTAATTTATAGACTCCAATTACAAGGAATTTATGGCACTCGCAGACAGCACATTCAATGGGGTCGAACTGTCACCCACTTTTGGTAAAACAGGCAATAAACCATGTTAACACGCTCCCTTTATTCAGTGAGTGCCATTTTTTCCAGAATTTTTATTTCTCATTTTATATATGCCTTGAGGTGGGTTTGAGGGAGTTTAAAAGCTTAAAGGAGCCGTTAAGCAATAATTTTTTAACTGGTGGTGTATTTATGGTTTCAGGTGCTGTAAAATGTGTGCAAGAACACTTGGTGAAGCCTGTGGTGGTCCCGGCGGATTTTCTGGTACCTGCGAACCACCCCTTCAGTGCGTTGCTAAACTTCCAGTTACGAGTGGATTGGGCGTTTGCATGGGTGAGTCTATTTTACATTTATTACATCTGAAATTTTAAAGAACTTTAAAAAAAAATTATTTAGTACGATAACCTAGCCTCTAATACAGACAACCTGAAATCTTTTTAGTATACCAACTTAGCCAATCAATAAAATCTGTAAATTTAATTTCGTGAACAATGTTTTCAATATTTTCCACAATTATTGAACTATCCTGGGAACCCATTTCGTATGAATATATTTTCCACAGACCTATTGCAATATGCTTTTAACACTACATACTAAAATTTTTAGGTATATCTTGATATATATCAAAGGATGATAAATAGATGTTTTTGATAGAACTACAACATTTTCGCAGATTACAAAACCAAAACTGCAATTTCTATCACATCACATTTTTGAGAAACATGAGGGTAACATTTTTAAGAATTTATTAAAAATTAAGATAAAAAGTTCAAAACATATGTCAAAATAAATCTAAAGTATTTAACTGCCTTCTATGGTATCAGTTCTTCGTAAGGTCTATCAAGATTTGTTTAGAATTCTTTATAAAAATTCTTCCCTTAAGCGGGTTAAGTTCTCAGGTACTTTTGTTCAGGTTTTCGACGGTAAAAGTTGATTTCAATGTCAATTCACTTGATTGAGGTACCTTTAATAACTTGAAAGTAACAAGGTGATGATCTAGATCCTAAAATGCCAATCAAAACGTTTGAAAAAGAATCAATTTCTCTAAGTTTCAAATTATATCTCCTAGTTGAAGGATTGTAAACAATTTTGGTTAAAATATCACAATCTGTACCAAATTTGGATCCCTACTATAAATTTTTACACAGAAAAATTTCAAAATAATCAATATATATAATTCTTGCGGCATTGAAAAGGTATTTGGAAATTCCAATTAATTAAATCAACTAAAATTGTAGTCACGTAGTAACATTAAGGGTAGTATCTAGAATTGGTTTTCCTAAGAGCAAGCATTACTAAGTCATCACTTATACTGAAAATAATTAGTTTGGATAATAGAAGCCCCTTAAAGAACTAATTAAAATTTGAGTGTTATGTTACAACTTGAACAGATCTTATTAATCCTTAAGAAGATTTTATTGATACAATGTAATTTATATCGAAGTAAGTAGATTTGATTCATTTGTTTCGTTAGTGTGTAAAACTTTTTTGAAATAAATTGTGAAACATTTCAATTATTTTGTTTGTTATAGTCCATAAACCATTTTACTTTTTGGAAAACTCATTCAAAATTACATCAAATAACTTTCTGTTTGTTTCATTCATTTTTCCTATGGAATATCAAAGTTTTCATTTATTTCAATTCTTCAAAGTAGCAAAACGTTTTAATGTTGCAACATTACAACATACTTTTGTCAAGTTTTAAGCGACAAGATGAAGCTTTATTTCATATATCATAATTCTTATCGCTGTACTTAAAAGTGCATAAAACGTAGACGAAGAAATCCAATGTTTCCCGCCGTATCATCCCTTACAGTGTCATTATTATTGCCATAGAAGTTCTTGTCCAAGATGAGCTTTCTCGTGCATATAATTGCAATGTTCAAATGTTCAACAAAAGCGACAAAGGAATCTCCTGGGACACATATTATAAGTGATAAATTCGAAAAGTTTATGCTACAGCTCTGGCAGTTCATAAATACTTTCTAGAAGTTGAAGTGTACTGTACAACCAAGCGGACTGGGCGAGATATAGCCAGAATGGCTTGGTGATGGTACCAGAGGTGGTATGTGAAATAATTCATCTTGTTATTCTAAGGAGGTTGTCGTAAAATAAAAGTCGTGCTGGAAGACGCTCACAGGATATGTCCGGAGCGTGTAGGTGTACTACAAGCAAAAAAAAAGAAAAAAATTTCTTGTGATGCTTTCGTTCCCAGCCGGTGTTCCTTTAGTCCTTGAGTGCACGCAGGTGCATTTTATGGCCTTGATTATGTCACGAACAGCACGTACCCGCAAATCTTCGCGACTATTTTTTTTTCTCCTAAGAAGAGATATTAAAAGCGGAAGATAGGCGACAATTTACGGTTGGATGCATCAATCCTGTGGCGCGACAGAAATTAGTTTTATAATTAGAGTTTTATTATCGTCACTAAAATTTCTGCCCGCAAATTTTTGTTTTGATGTCGGTGTCTTTTGTCTAGATTTAACTTTAATACAGAAATTTAAGAGTTAAGAACATAAAATTTAAATTTTGGAAAAGTTCATCTAAAAAGAGAAGAGACTGTAGTCGTAACCATTGGAGGCTTTCATTTTTTACTTCATTATTTCTGAAATAAAACTTATTAATTATGAGTTTTCGAAGTCGCTGATTTCGAATCTGTTGTCAAAATTCAATAAAGTCCAAAATCCAACATGTTGAACCAAATATGGTTGCTAAAATTGGAAAAAAATAAATAATTGATCATCTCCGTCTAAATCTTGAATTATACCTTGGATTTCGGTATACGATAGATATAAAATTCGAAATCAGGAACCCTGGAAACGCCCAAGGTGCAAATATACGAGAAAATTCTTTGTTTTTCATTATTATTAAGCCGCCATTTCTAATTTCAGTTTTTATCAAATTTTTATATCAGACCCGAAGCAAAATTAAATTAAGCAAGGTTACTTTTCACCTTACGCTTTGAGTAGTTGGAAGTAAGAAGAGTAGAAGAGAAGAGTAACCAAGCATTGTAAGCGTACTCTAAAATTTACTTAATAAACGCATAGTAAAGCAGTTTGGTGATGTACGGATTATCAAACTCGTTGGACCAACACTTAATGAAGCTAAGCATTGCGTTAGCTTTAGAGACGATTAAGTTAATGTAAGCATTAAAGGAAAAATTATCCTTTATCAAAACCCCCAGGTCCTTTATTGTGTCTACCTTAGAAGAAGATAAATCGTCAAGTTATCTTTGATTCTTAGATTTATTGATTTTGAATCTTCGAAGTCAACATCGAGTACATGATTTTCCTGAATCAGTAATCAGTATCAGTTTTACATCCTGCCTTAATATTAGAAAATACGCGTTTTTCTGACTATTTTTTAATAACTCATTATTCCCAATTTGTCTAGCTCTACTCCTTTTAAAATTGTCGTCTTGTTTGCTAACTTTTCAAACGATCCCCAAGATAAAATGCATTGTGAACCTCACAAAGGAAAAAAATTCTGAATGAGCAGGAATTTGAAGTGGTTCTTGCAGCGGGCCCACCGGCAGACTCATGTTCGTAATGAAACATCTGGAAAACCATTTCACATATGAGCTCCAGCAGCTTCACTCCAAAGATAATCCTCTTAGATTTGAGTTGCCTCCCCTTTCACCCCACAAAATGCATTTATCTCATCTTTCGCATGTCGGGAACGGCGGCACATCCTTAAGGAGGAATAATAAGCTACCGCCTCTTTGCTCCTCGGAAGAGCTCCTGGCGACCGACGCCAGCATCATCAGGAGCACAACGTCCCCAAACATTTGCAATTTGAGCAGAGACAGAAAGGAACGAGCAACTTCTTTTAGGGGATGGGAAGGGGACCGTTGAAAAAAGCACTCGGCAATTTTTTCGTCTTATTTTTCATGTCTTACCCATTTGGAGATTTTCCACACCATTAAAAGAAGCTTTTGCCATCCTCGGCTCCCCGGCCCCAGTCCTAACCTAAGGAAATGTTTTGCTTTCCTATTCCTCGAAGAAGTTTTTTTCCTGGATGCCTTTTGCCTGCTCAACAGCCAACATCCTTGGGAGCTCTCTTGGGTTTATCTATTATGAAAATTGCTCATTTCGTGACACCGGCAACGAGTATGTGATAGAATTTTCCCCAAGATAAAATTTTGTATGGGACTCAAACGCACCGACCGACCGTCTTTATGCTGCTCATTTGGGTAAACTTTGGCAATCTTGTTTCCTCGATGCCGCCAAGTGGCGGTACGGGTTTGTTTGGACATGGGGACAAGGTGAGGGCTCTCAATTTGATTTAAGTCCTCTGGGGACACTTTCGACCCCAGCCGGACATGCTCTGTGGCAAAGAATGGAATACATTTTTCCTCCATGCGGCCGAGGGTATTTTGATAAAAAAAAAGAACTTTGTATCTTCGTGGTCTAGTGGTCCTGCTATCTGACAGGACTGATTGCACCAGAAATGGAACCATCAAAGTTGGGCCCCGCCAAGTCCTCACACCCCAATGGGCGGTCAACCCACCAACTTCATCTTCGTCGAAACTAACCGAAGAAATGCAAAGTTTCTGATTATATAAAAAGTTTTTCGTGCGAAAGAAAGGGGTGAGGAAGTGGAGGCTGTTTATCAAGTTTATGGGAAAGTTTTTCTTGATAAAAACGAATTTGCTTTACTTATGGCAACTTCTTGGGTAATTGTGTTCTCAACATGATCACCCTGATGGAAGAAGACGAAGTGGGACCACTCCTTTTCAGTATGCGATGTATTTTAAGATACTTCCTCTTCTTCGCGATCTAACTGAACACCAAAGTTCTCTTTCTGCGGTAAAATTCTTTCTTCCGCGAAAAAATTTCCCCAGCACCTGTCTTTGTTGCGAATAACTTCTTTGAAGACTTCTTCTTATTTTTTCCCCCGCATTATTTTCTTTTCAAAAATACTATCAAAGCTGGAAGTATCAACATAGCGAAACGCTCTGTTTTTATCGCCGTTTAAAAATAGATTGCTATAAGTAGCTTTAAATTAAAAACTAATTAGATAAAATGAACTTTCGGTATAACTCTTTGCCCTTTCACACTGATACCTGTTGGCATCCAATGAAACGTATCGATAATTAAATTTATATTTTAATATTCTCTGTAATACAAGAATAAATTAAATGAGTCGCATAGTAGGTCAACAAAACTCCTGTGTTTAAGTGATATGCTTTGAGTTTTTCGATTAAAACCCTTCAAAAGCAGTAAAATATTGATTTTAATGTATTTCATGAACACTCGTCCTTTGTGCAAATTCCAGAATTTCTGGAACTTATAAAATTTTATACCAAATGAACATTTTTGTTAAAATTAAATCTTATTTTACATTTGTAAAATTTCAGAATTTCCAGAATTTAATCAGTCAAATAATTAAAAATTCGTCCGAATTTAAATATTAATGTTTGTTTTACTTTTTACTTTTGTAACTGGAATACAAGTTTCTAGGTCATACTGATTTTTAGGTAGATTATCTTTGCCACAAAATTTCGTTTACCTTTACTGAAATATTTATATATATATGTATATACCTTCTACTCGATAAATACCCCGATGTTTTCAATAAAACAAATATTTTTAATTTTTAATCAAAATTTATTTTATCGTATTCCAAGTAAGCGTTAAACATATGCCAGCGCTTAATCCCAATCCTCCATAAACTTTTTTTTGATCCGAGCAATAATGATGATGATGAAGTGGTGATTTGAATTTGGGAAACAAGAAATATTCATACTGAACTAAATCTGGTGAATACAATGCCAGAGCAATGGTAGTTGTGTGGTGTTTGCACAAAAAAATCACGTATAAAAAGAGAAACGTGCGTTGTCGTGGTTAAGAATGCAAATGTTGTTCTTCCATAAATCTAGTCTCTTCTTACGGATATACTCATGCAAACGCCGTATTACGCCTAAGTAAGTATTCTCGATTTACTTTCTAATCCGCAAGAATTTGTTCTGGACAACACCACGATAATTAAAGAAAACAGCCAGTATAAATTTGAATTTTGAGCGACTTTTACACGGTTTTTTTGAGTTTTTATTCGTTTTCGAAGCGTTACTTGAACGATTGTTGACTGGTTTCAACGTCATATTCATAAATCCATATCTCGCCACCAGTAATGATACGTTTCATAAATTTGCTCCAAAGTTATTTGTTCGCAGATCAAGATCTCTTTTAGTTACACGATGGTCTTCAAGCACCATTTCCTTGATTTTGGCAACGTTTTTTTCAGTATTTTGATGTCAATGAGCGTCCGGAAAGTGGTAAGTCTGCAACCACTTTATGATCGTCTTTGAATGTTTTGTACTATTCGTATGGCTGTAGTCTAGGCGACATAAAAGAGTCTCGATTAGCTTTCTATACCATTTTCAATGCGTCCACATTTGAAATTTCGTTGAAAATACATAAAAACAAAAGGACTTCCGGTGATATCACATAAACAGTTGCCGTAAGCAAACTAATTGAGAGATTATGCTCAAATTTACTGCATATGCTAAGGAAAGATGTTCCAATATTAAAAAATTATTTTATTTTTTTAAAGAGCCCATTACTTAACGAGTACTTAACAATATTTGGGTACTTATTGAGCAGAAGGTACATATAAATATCTATCTGCAGAGCAATACTGAAAAATACATGATACATGTATTGCTGAAACTCGTATTTTTGACTTAAATTATGAGAATAAAATATTCTCTATTTTCCGGGAATTGAACGCATGAAATTGTAGTACCATAGTCTAATAATGATAGGGACATATGTATGCTTTTCAAATATTGAAAACTCAGTATGATCTGATTCTCTTGGAAATACAATTTATTTATTGAGTTTTTGAATAATTTTATTCTAAATTTAAGCACACTGATGGAAAAATATGAAGTGGTGCCCCTTCTATTCAATGTACAGCTTAATTTAAGAAGCTTCCTCTTCCGTATGATACAAATCCGAATCAAATACTCTTTGTGGGGTTAACTTTTCGCTGAAAACATTTCCCTTGCGCCTTGTCTTTATTGTGAGTTGGTTCTTTTAAGTGTTTTCCCTTTTACTTGTGAATTTTGTTTTTTCTTTCAAGAAAAATCATCAAAACTAAAAATACATAGTACTACTGTGTACCTCTAAACAAGCGCCGAAAAAAAAGTAACTTTAAACTATGATAAAAGTTTCAGAGATTTCGTTCGTCGTTCTTGTTTGCTATCTCCTTCTGGACAAAGAAACGAGTACGTCCAGTCAACGTACTTTGCAGATAATGAAAAATTCCCAAAATGAGCATCATCATGACCTGGTAAAGTGCATATGTAGCACATATGCTGTCATGCAATCCCCTCATTAGCCCCTGCCCCTTAAGCGAAGGGCGAAAACGTTAATTTTCCTCTGTTCTTCCTCCTTACAGCATTTAAAAATGCATTCCAACAGCATCCTTCTGGACGCCGGTGCTTCATACTCTGGAGCTCTCCTTTGGTCATGTTTTAAAATTTTTTAAGCCATTTTTGCACTAATTCATCCGGCCATCAGATGAATGAGGCCATTCCTTGTATTTTGCATGCCAGGAACGAGCTACCCTCGAGTGCACATTGCATCCCCTCCATGAAACTCCTTTGGGCCTTCTGGAAATATATGGGCACCTACATCTAGTAGATGAACTATTTTCGCTGCAAGGGTCCACAATTTTTCACCTCCCACTCTATACTACTGAAGGTGATTACTTTAAGTCGCACCAATTTATTTGCCGAATTGTAAATGTTGTTTATGCTTGGAAATTGAAAACACACATAATACATACATACATATGTACATATGTCATTTATGGACTATCCGGACTAAATAACTGTGAGTATATTTTTTCAGAATGAACAGCTTTTCTACTATACATTGACTCTCTGTGCCCTAATTGCCTTTTGGATAGGTAAAAACTGAAACGAGCAAAGATTACCTTTGAGCTCTTGAAGTAAGGGTTCATTCGCTTCTCAGAAACTAAGCAACCATTGTAATTTTAGCTCCTTTCATTTTAAATTTCTATTTTCTTGTGTACGACAGCTGTTATTTTATACCAAATACCTTTGGACGGTTGTGAAATTAAAAGGACCTGTTTCTCTTAAAATGATATGAAAGTTGCTACCAAATAGGAAATGGTCTATATACGTTATATATATACTATATACATATATTTTATTGTTTATATATGCGCATGAATAGAAAGACCTTTTAAATTTATTTCTCAGTAACAGATTACATCTGAAAATTGTTTATGAACTCATTGAGAAAGCTTCTAAAGAACCAATCTTCAAAAGAACGTTACATAAGCTTTAAAAGTAATTCCAATTATGTGTTTATATATATATATATGTATACATATATTCTTTTATGGTGGAGTAAAATCGTCTTTATGATATTTAAGACTTAGGCTACTTTCAAAATAAACGACTCATATCTGATTAATTAATATCGCATGTAAAATTATATTTCATAACTCATCGACGATCGAAACGCTATTTTAAACCTAAAAACCTTATCTATCATTGATTTTTTAGTTTAAACATAATCCATAATTTATTGTTTTATTGCAATAAATAACTATGATTGTAGTTTTCATTGATAAAACTGAGTTTTATTATTATTTTATATCTCAACCTTAAATTTCCTTCGAAAAATAGGATATAAAGTAGGTATATTTTACCCTACACGCTGTCATTTATATTTGTACACCTCTGAGACGTATGTTAAGGTTTTATGTACCTCTAAAATAGATTACGCTGTTAGGGATAATCTGTTTTCCACAGACATAATCACAAACAACCAGCTTAATAGAACAGTGGTAACCTCGTTTCATTTTTAGGATATTGATTTCGGCTATACCTTATCTGGAGATAAATAAAATCTAGAGTCCATTAGTTAGTTAGTTTAGTAATTTAAAAATTGTTATATACTAAATCTGGTTTTTCATTTATTTTTATTTAAATCAGTGTATTTTAAAATCTCTATGACCTCATTTTTATTATATCCCTTTAAGTTTAAAAATTCCACCGTTGTGAATTTCCAAATATGGCTTAAATTGAGGATGAGGTTTTGAATTTGAATTTCATAGGAACTTTCATAGGGACTTAAAATAAATAAATATGAAAAAAATTAAAATCCTCAACTTCGCAGTGTTCACGAGTAACTTAAATATTTCGGTAGGTATAGCGTACCGATTATATTTATACAGTTTTTGATCAAAATCCGTAAGGAGAGTTCAAACTTAAGCTGTACTAGGATTTTTTTATAAGTACCTATTTAAAGTAAAAACAAAATTCATAGTTTAATTACTTAGTACCAACGAATAATCAAAGAAAAGTATAAAACAATCTAAGGATCATCACCTTTTATTTCTCAAGAGTTGCCCCTTTAACCTCATGTGTGACCTTTGAACTGGAGAAACGTTTCTTAAGTAAAATTTCTAAAACTGAAAGCGGAGCATTCAAGCTCTAGAGGGCATTTTTCTATGTTTTTAGAATACTTTCTGAAATAGGAAGACGTTTCTGTCGTCCCGCAAAAGATTACTTTCAGGATTCAGCGGGTTTATAAGTCTGCCATTTGTGTCGCAGGCAACGGATGCCCGGGGGGAATTTGCATCCTTGGCAAGTCGCGTATCTCTAGGAAAAAGTCGGTGAAGTATCCTTTTTTTTTTCTTTTTTGATAATTCTTCCCCACAAAAACAAGACCAGGACTCATCATGAATCCCGACCAGCACGCAGCGTAGTTCATTCCGGCTGTCCCCAACTTTAATGAAATTCCTCCCCCGATATGACCCGGAGGAAGTGCCGCAAAGAAAAATGGAAATTGCAGCAGGTACCCCAGGAACGAGGTCCTTATTTGTTTCCGAAAAGAAGCAGAGAAAGCTCTCGGAAAAAAAAAAATATTGAGGAAAATGAAAACAATGTCAACGGTTGTTTACGCGCGCTGCGGTGCATGCAAAATTTTCATTCCTCGAATTGAATTGGTACCCCTCGAGGTCGCGAGAGAAGCGAGCGAATCAGCGGTGGGTCCCGCAGGTGGGGCTCCTTTGCATAATGGTGGAGCATTTATTCATAAGTTTCTTGCTTGAATTGTTCCCGGTGTCTCATAATGATGTTCGGGTTCACTGATTCTCCAGTATCCCGAATGCAACCGATACCTCCACTCTCTGTGTATGTCCTGCGGTCCTGGGAACATTGTACCGCCTCCCCCGCCCTTTAAATAATCATATCACGCTGCTCTTGCAGAAACCTTTTCATTATTTGGTGGATATATTTTATTTTTATATAATTCCTTCTCCTCGCGGGACCTTCCATACCATAGGAAGGACCAGAACTCTATTTTTTTAGCTTGGAGCTCAACGTTCCCAGGACCTTTATTTATTTTGTTTTTTTTTTTTTTCTTGTTAATTTCGCTTGCGCTCCCGGGGAACGAGAGCATATGAATTATTCATGCTCGTAAAAATCATAATAGCCGGAGTCTCATTAATTTACGATAGCCCACAGACGACGTGCTCTTTTTAGTGCGTCTCTTCAGAATCTTTTTTACATAATTCGTCCCACAATGGGACGCAAATAAAGTCACTGCTAAGGGCCTGAAGTGATTTATGATAATGCACACCGGGATCAATAGCGTTTAAGTGGATATGAGCAAACCGAAGGGATTACCCTACCACGATGAAGTCAAGGGATTTGCGGGTACAGGGTGTGCGAGATTCACTTGAAAATTTGCCAATAGCTGCAAAATGAAGTGAGCTTTAGATGATGATCAACAGGATGGGAAGATAAATATAACAAAATTTGAAATTTTATCATCCTCCCCTAGCCCCTAATCATTCTATCAATAATTCAGTTGGGAAATTTAAATACCTTGTTTATAAAATGAATTTACAAAGTAAAATATTATGAAAAGTAGATTCAACAAAGTGATCTTCGTAAGATACCCTGTGAAAATCTTCACAATTTACATTTTATGAGGTCTAATTCTTAAAATTATGGAACAAGGCAAGTTACACTCAACGATTTTGTTTTTCCACCATTTAAAGTTAATTAATCTCCAATTAGTAGCAAGCGAATTCCCACTTCCACTTAAATACACATAAAAAAAATATTTCCTCTCACCTTATATAACTGATTTAATCATTTAATATTTTAAAATTAAAATTCCAGCGATGTTGATCATAACGAAACAATTCATTTTTCTGCCCTGCCGTGACAAAATGAGTGGTTGGGTGCAGAGAATATTAAAATAACTTAAAGCATATGTTATAATTGCATAAGTGAAAAATGTTTTTCCTCAATATAAAATTACATTATATGATCGAAGTATTAAAAATATATCAAAAAATTTATATGCAATACACATTTTTGTTCATTTTAATAAAATCGTGTTTTTTACTTTTACGCTATGTGTTAAGGTACTGCAATTTTAACTATACTGAAAAATTATTCCACTAAAACTGAATTTCTAGGATATTGTCAAAAACTCTGATATTTAAGTAGTTACTAACTGCAATTCTAGTGAAATTCAATGGATAATCCGGAAGTTGAATTTGAAATTTAATTTAACCGAAATTCTAGTGACAGAAACTCTTCCGTACACTATCGCATTTCTACTTGTATATCGCTAGAATTCTAGGAAATTGCAAAACTTTTTCGGTACATCTTTAATTCCTTCTCTTCTATCGTAGTTTGTCAGAAATGTTCCATAAGCCTATTGTAAAAGTGAGTTCTGCAGTGGCAAATCGTTCATTTTTAAAAATATTAATGTTGCTTTTGTAAATTTAATTTCTAGGTATTCTTTTTAAATTCTAAGAAATTGGAAGCCTTGTTACACATCTCATGTGAAGTTGTGCTAAATTTTAGTTCGCTTTAAGTTAACTAAGAGAACTCTTTAAACAAGACCGGCGTTCATATGGGCACATTACGTTGAACAATTGAGTGCTATAGAGGCCTCCCTTAATGTATAATTAACCCACTTAATATACCCATGTAAACGATGCTTAATACTCCCTTAGTTTTATTAAATTGTTAGCATACAGTTAAAAGATACTGCAATATCAGTTTTATGATGTAGTGTATTTCTTGGGAAATTTACTTAATTTCTAGCAAAATTAATCGCAATTTAACACTAGATTTCTGATTTGCTTTACTAAAGAAGCAGGCAAAAGGTTTTTTTTTCATCTAAGGTATCTGCTGGTAATAAAACCTAGCTAAGGAAGATTTTAAAAAAGTGCAAGCTAATCAACAAATTTTATTAGTAATCAGTCGTAAAGTTCAATTACTTCCTACATAAACGAAAAATTTCAATTTCTGCTATACACAAAAACAAAATTCAACTTTTCATTAGGACTTACGTATTTTACCATGGTAGGATAAAAAAGGTCTTCAACTTTAACAGACATAAATAGTAAATTGCCTCACATAACATCCATCTGAGGACTCGAAATGATCAGTATCTTCCACTGACAAACCGATTTTCAGGGTAAGTCTTCAGGTCTAGTTTCTCATAGACTCATAGACAATTTTACAAAGTGTATCATTAACAATAAATTTGTTTAGTTTTTGTGCCCGGATTTATAAACTGAGCTTTTCTTTTTAATATTTCACGATGTGTTTTCCTTAAACAAATTTTTACAAGCGACTTTGGTGTTTTCATTAAAATTGTGGTTGATGCTATTGAGCTCAGTATTTTATCGAACCTAATTACATATCAATTTCTAAGGTCATCCCGTAATAAGGAGTTTTGTATCTCTCTGCAGCACATAGTTCAAAGTATCTCAAGTACTCGAACAGCTGATACCAGGACGTCTTTTGACACATTGCTCGGTTGGGAAACATCGTGACCGTATGCACTATAAATAATAATCAGCAAATATTTATTTAAATTCGTAATATCTAGGATTACCTGTTAAATTATTTATTTTATTTAACAATTTATTATAAAACGATAAAACTTAGAAGCAAGAAATAGAAGGATAATAAGGCCTATAGTAAAATTATGTAGACCTTAATAATCGACGACCGAAATATACTTACGATTTATTCGGGTGAATTTTTATTATTTGTGTTGCATGATCTCCTCTCACTATGTTTGATGTGACACTGTCGGTAGAGATAATGGTATCGATTTTCGTTACTTAGACCTTATTTAGCCAATAGGCTTTATTGCCCACAGGTACCTCAGATAGTGAACTAAACTAGTAATACAGGAGATAATTGCAATAGTGTTTTAGTGATTCAATTTTCACTAGATTTTCATCTAAATTCTAGTGAGATAAAATTGAGAGTGTAGGTACGATAAATTTAAGAGGATTTGTTTAGTAACGTTTTAAGCTTAGTACATACATAACACGTAGCAATACAAATTCGTTTATTCGGTTTTCTTGGAATTTGTTATTTCTTCAACTTTTTTAAAAAGACAATTCTACAAAGCATTCCATTTTAATAATGGAATAGAAAAGCACTTATCAGGCGTAACTACAATATAAAATCTATAACTATACTTCAGCTATAGTAATTTGAAATGAGAATCCCCATCATCATAAATTTAAATTTTGGATGGTACAGATACTCCATAATTTAAATTTAAAAAAAATTCTTTTAGGTCCTTCTTTATTGCGTCAAAGGACACTTGTCCAACAGTTGTACAAAGTATAAAACTTGTAAATTCTTCGTGGCTACGGCAGAAAAATATTTGCAATGAATTATAGTTGAACAGTTTTCTCCGTTCATGCAATGCATGCAAATCGAATGCATTTGACAAAACAAAAATAAAAAAAAGAAAATAAGTAGCAAACCACCCTTCTACCTGCAGTCGTACAGATGTCAGTTTTAAGTAAGTTAAGTCTTCTCAGAAAAGTTTTCGCTGCGAAACTGCCTGAGCAAATTGCCATTCTGCCGAACAAATAGAAACTTTTCGCCGGCAACGCCGGCAAATCATTTCGTCGTCTCACAGAATCTCTGTAGAAGTTGGATGTTGGTTTATTTACAATTTCAGAGCTTCTTGCAATGGGGCGCAACACGAGACCCCCCTCCCCTCCCTTCCCCAGCAATTCTATTCGTATAGCCTCATAATTTCTTGGAGCGATTTTCCCATTTTCACTTCACAAATTCAATTTATGCTGCAGTGAAACACCCCCGGCTTCTATAGAGAGTACTTGAGCGCTCCTGTAGATCATCCTTGAGGAATGAGGAGGAGTATCCCCTGAAAGATAGGACGGTGAAACAGAAAGACACTCGAACATCTGCAGATCAATTTGCCTTGTTTTGCTGCCATGAATACGTCCTTTGTCACGTCCCCAGTTTATCCTGGCACAAATGGCCAATTGGACCCAACTGAAAACTGCCGCCGTACGGAGGTAGTTAGAGCCAGTAAATGCAGGATATGCCCTTGAACGGGGGCGTCCTCGTGGAAAGGACCATCGTGGGGCACCTTCGGTCGCTGGCCTGTGCGGCACGTTCCTGGAGGGGGGATATGAGGTCGAAAAAAACGTGAAACATTGTTACAGGATGATATTTCACAGAGGAGGCCTCGATTGGGCCGTTTTTCTGTGCGCATAGAGCGCCAATTGAGTTCCTTCTGCTGGCATTTGCTGAACGCGAACGTGCCACACAGATGGAAAACTTTCCCACGTGACTCCTTGCACCGTCTCTCCTGTTCGACCTGGCTCAGGAGCGCCCATGAGGGCTACTTTACTATCCTGGGACCAAGACAACTCCACTTTCACAACTTTCTTAGTAGTTTTTGTCTCGTGGAAAATTCAGACTAATTTGAGGAGCCCTTTTGCCCTTCAAGTCATTTCGTCTTCGAGAACAACTACCTTAGATAACCCGAAATTTTGAACTCCAGCCCAAAAAAAAAATACTTCGAGCAGTTAACTCTCGACGAACAGGTTCATTACATCCCTGTAAAAAAAGGGACATAAACTCTCCCTATTCGTCGTAATTTCGTTTGGGGAATCAATAAATAATTCTCCGTCACGGGATCTTATTAGCAAAAGTTGCTCATTACGTGCGGGGGTGAATATGTTGCACCCGATTGGACCTTAAATTTTCCTCCACAGAGTCCCGTCAAAGTAACCAAACAAGTACCATTTCAGCGCTGCATTTAATATCTGGCTGGTTAAGGAAATCTACTTAAAGTGAAGATGAAAGAGCATGGAATATTTTATGAAGATCACCTCCTTAAGATGGTAAGTTACTTTGCAAAGCAAAGACATTCAACTTAGATAGAGGTGTATGGGAGGGCGGTGTGGAAAGTTATGCGCTGCAGGCCTGAGAGTTCACAAGATGAACATGATTAAATTCCTTTGGATACCTTCAAGGACCTGCAAAATTGCACGAACTATGAACACGTCCTTGATGAAGTAAAGTCCAGCACGTGAAGAAAATAAAGCGCCTTGGAAAATGTTTTGTACTGCTTTTGGTCCCGGATTTTCCGATATTACGTTGACTGAGTAATTCGAAATCCCAAAGAACGGTGTCGAGTATGTCGAATGCGCAGTACACCTGCCTTTTCTCTCATTTTGACTTTTAATTTATTCCTAAAAGGTCTGAGACATTTGTTGAAAGAGTGGGTGACACAGCAATTTATTTATTGTATGTACCTCAGCACGACATGTTTTAAATATTTACAGAAATCGATTAGATGATGGCTTGTTTCAAGAAAGTAATTAAACTTGATTTAATTGGAAAAATATGAAGGACGTCTAAATTAGAACAAATTTTACAAATTTTGTTGTGGCAAGTTGCTTTAGGAAATTAATAAAACCTCTACAAATTTAATGATTATTTCCTCAGCTAATTAACATTGATTTTATTATTAATGCATATTATTCCATTTTTTATGTTCTAACGTTCTTCTTTTCAAATAATAATGAGTTATGGTTGGTTGGTTGAAGTGGCGACTACGACCCTGGTCGGAGCCCAAATAAAGGCGAGCCGTTTTGATACCACGGAAAGATGTGATCTGGTTATTGAACGTTATGTACGCAGCTGCTGCGTTATATGTAACATAAATGTATTTATACGCAGGCGAGGTCGATTTGGAAATTCTGCAAGTTCCAAGATTCGCCCACCTGTTATAGTATAAGAGTATACCCCTCTTGACGGTAATCCGTTTGTCTGGTTACCAGCTCTCTGGGTAGTAGGTCAAGGATATAGCCTAGCATACTATCCTCCTCCTTGAGCCTAATGGCACTACAAGCCGCCAGGTACTTAATGTGTAGCTCGATGGGTAATAATGAGTTATAGGTGAACTTCAATTTAAATCTCGAAAAGATTTGGTTACATATGTAATTTCGATTTAAGATTTACTCCAAAATTTGTCTAAGTGTAGCCAGTACTATAGAAAAATAATATTTTATCGAAATAAAGGTTCAGGTTAATTTTATTCAATTTCATTAATGTCTAAAATACGATTTTATGTACTACTAAATCCCATTTTCCAAAAACGTGACATAGACGTGTTACCGAAAATTCATTGATGCCACTGAATTTAGAGCATATAAAATTAGTAAGAGAAGTTAAACAAACTCTTTTAGTAAAAGTTTAAAATTTAAATATGTATTCAGATGTGTTTACATACCTTTTCCGCATTGGGTTCAGTTTTAAATTCTTTCTTTTTTGTTTTTCCTGATTTGGAATAGTTTTACAACTTGAAACTTTCTGTATGTTGGACACAAATTACAAAGTGTAGTTAATCTGCAGTTGGTCTTCTTAAGATTTATTAAGTTCCAAACTAATTTGAATTGAAACTATTAAAAACTACTGTATGTAAATTGACTTCATGATAGGATAAATAATTAAAGCGTATAGCGTATTTAATGGGAACAAATCTGAATTTATATCCTTCGAATCGTAAATAGAAATTTAGTTTATGATTGAAAAATCTTAAACTATCTATCCTAACAATTATTTAATATAGGAAAACATTTATAAAAATTATTTTTAAAACGTTATTAATTCTGTTATTTCTCAAATCCATCGTATGGAATGGATTCTAGTCTGATTGGGGAATGGGACCTGAAAACATATTACCCAATCAGTCCTAATAAAATTTCCTGCCATTAGGCATCTCATCGCAGTGAACTTAAGTGCTCCAAATAAAGCCCTTCGAAGTCTTCCAAACTCTCATTTAATTTACGTCCAATTTCGAAATGAATAGCGCCATTAATATCGTTCCCGGGAAGTTTGCCAGCGCTTAATAATGTTCACTTTTGGGCGTTCTGTTTGCCCGTAATCAGTCCGGCGCGAGGACGACCATTCTCTGGGCCCTGAGTAGACAAAAGACTGGCGTCGGGACGTCGTCGACGCGAAAAGGGAACACGGGGAACCCCCGGGACCCCCCCGGGACCATAGGCCTGCTCCCGAGTGGGGTGAAGGTGATTAAGCGTGTCGAAAGATTCAGCTTGGCCGTCTGGCGTGAAAACGCAACAAGATACCCTTCCCCCCAAAAAAATTAATTAAGCGACAAGGACAGATTGATGCCGATCACGGAATGGGACGCAGGATTATTAAGAATTTTTGATGCAGGATGGTTACGGCTCGGGTCACAAAAAGTAGGCCTCGAGCTGGGGTAATGGTGGGCATTAATTTAAACGCCTCATTATACTTCCCATCAAACTCATTGTCCCCAAAAAAAGTATAGAGCCAATAAGAATTTTGCACTTTTTCCAGTTGAGGAGTCTCCTGGGGGAGTTAACCTACAGCCGAAAGGATAAACTTCTGGCAAACATACGGAATTCATTCATGGCAATCTGAGAACCGACAGCACACACACCTGAAGGATCAGTTCCTCCTTGCCGGCCGTGTTGAGCCACCCTTAGAAAAAGAAAATTTCCTCAGAGTGAATCAGGAAGCTTAACCTCGCCGGGTGCTCCCTTGTCGTCGCAGAAACTCTAGTTGTTGATTCCTCCTCCCTTGTCAACTGACAAATAATCCTGCACCTCTTTGGGAAAGGATTTCTGTTCCAGAAAACCAAGGAAATTATTTCCTTTCGTTTTTTTTTTTTTCTTTTGTTTCCTGGAGTTAAAGAGAATTCCGGGATGATTGCTTCTTTGTGACTTTTTTCACATAAAGCCATTTTATGGTGATCCTCGAGGAGTGCAATGAGGGAAATTGCTAGAAAGTGTAAGAGACATAAGGAAATGACGGCAGCTCTGCTCCGAGCACATTTCAGATGTTTTTGTTTTATTACAATGGGAGCTCTGCTACTCGCTTTATCCTCGAAATTGTTTCAATTTGAAAGGGTTTTTTTTTACGCTGCTACGTGCTCGGAACACCCGGCGACTTGTCGTCTCAGAAGAAGAGTTCCTAAGAAATTCGATTAAAATCTCCGGCGCCGGAGCCACTTCTTGTTTCAAATCGAATACGGTCGCTTATTTGCAACAAGACTTTGGTTACGAACTTGCGCCAACGTCGAACCAAATGACGAGATAGTCACATTCACTGCCAGATAACTGATTTGACTACGCTGATCGTATCCATCCTTGTTCGTTCCCTGATTTTCGGTATTATATGACTTTGAAAGAATCCAGAAGCTAGACTACTTCGTTATTTTCTGACTTCTTTTCTACTTACTGAAAAGATGTATGATTTGCCTACTTGCAAATAGAATTGAACATTTGCAGAACAGAACAGATTGTAAGCAATAAATAAAGGATGAAAATGAAAAAAATTTCTTAAAAAGAATTGTATAAGGTGAGGTGATATTATGTATAATTGTTATTATTTTTTTTTAAAAGCTCTGTATTTTTTTCCATTTTAGGAGAACAAATCATTTTTCATTTTCTTAGCTGGCTTAGATTAGATAGCAAATTTCCTATTCAATTAAATTTTACAAATCGTCGAGTATAAGTACAGGTAGCCCTCGTATAACGCGGTAGTTAGGTTCCACAGAACTGCCGCGTTATACAAATCGCGTTATGCGAGACTTAGGTCACATATTAAAAATGGGGTTACGTGCCGAAATCATTTATTTTAATTATATATAAATAAAAATGACCAATATATATATATGTATATGCATTTATTTAATTCAGGTAGTTCAAGTAATTTAACTAAACATATATATACACTTTAAGAGCTTTTTGTTTAATAACATTTCCATCCAAGGGAATCTTTTTTTGTGTACAATCTTCTATCCAGATCATTACAGATTTCTCCATTTTTTCCATATGAATATCGCGTACACGGGCAACACGCTTTGAACTTACCGCAGATCCAGCAATAACACTTTCTCGGATTTTACGTTCATTTTTTTTAATTGTTCGAATTGTCGATTCATTTAAATTCAAAGTCTTTGCAATAACTCCTGGTTTTTCTCCACTTTTCAACTGATCCAAGATTTTAATTTTTTCTTCTAGAGAAATGAATTTCCTTTTCAAAGTTGGTTTCATCGCAGTTTGGGTAGCCATTACTATAAAAATATATTTTTCAAGAAAAAAGCTTTTATTTATTGTATGCATGTAACTTACCAGAAAATTATTCTTATAAGATCAGTTTTGTAACTGTAACTAAATAAACACGATAGACTATCACTATAGACTTCTAAGATTAAATTTGTTTAATTTGTATGTACATATGCACTGTGTACTATAGGCGCTTTCGGCAAGCACTGGCTCAGTGAGCCGAGATTTTGAGCAATCGTCTCAGTTGTCTTTGAAGTTGCTATACATACACATATGTTTTTTTTTGTATCATAAAAGAAGTAAATTATAAACCGCGTTATATCAAAACCGCTACCGCGTTGTATAAGTTTTGCTACAATTTATAAATCGCGTTATATCGAAACCGCGTTGTATAAGTACCGCGTTATACGAGGGTTTAGTGTATATCAAGGTTTTAAAATTTAAAATAAGTATATGCAATTGACCCATCTAAACTTAAACCTTAAACTAGAACAATTTTTGAATTAAGTTTTTGACACAAAGTATGAATGAACCAGCCAATTTGCTTTCGTTTTTGCGAGTAACTTTATCCATAAATTTCAATTCAGTCCCAAATATCCTTTGTAACACTTAATGGACAAGTATTCTCTCGTTTTGCTCAATTTCCGATCATTTTTAAAGGATATTAAATAAGCATGTTCATATAAACACTATCTATAAAGCAAAATTGCGTAGTGTAATTAACAGACAAATAGTACTGCAACTAATGATGGCATAAGGAAGACAAATTACGCGCAGAAAAATGAAAAAACTAAAACTCTGTTCAGTGAAAATACAATCAAATCGTAAATCTACGTAGCCAACCTTAAGAAATGGAAAAATCTAAATTTACATGAGCCGTCCACTCAACCTGTTAACCTGAATCTAGAACCGAAGTGAAAAGAACAGAGGAATTATTTGCTAATTGCACAAAAAAAGAACAAATATGCGAACATGACAATAATTACTTTGCATTAAGAAACAGATTTTTAATGGTCCTTAACTTTAATCGTACCAGGATGTGACTCTGAGTCACATTTGAATTTTGATCTTAAATTTTTAATTATTTCATATTGCATTTCCGAAATTTCTTTCGGGTTTTTACTTTAAATTTACAATTAACTCTAAAATATACGAGTAAATGAATTTAGACTATAAGCAAAACAATAACATTTTAATTATTCTCATGATTCTTGATAAGTGACTAAGGTAAATCGCATTTAAAACCCAGGAGAAGTCTGTTCGCAGCTAAAATTCAGTTTGATTAATGCATAGCTGCCTTTTCTGAAATTAACTACGTTTTTAACTTGTAAAAATTACTGATTCTTAGAGCCTTTCCCAGGCAGGTGTGACCAAATACCGCACTGAGTGATTTCAGAGATTATTTTTAAAACCATTTTTGATAGAAATAAGTGATATCTCGAGTAAAAATTTCGATTTGATTTTAAATATATTTGAGGAGTCCTATGTTTCACCTATGGCAAAATATCAGCAGGCGCAAAGTACGCTCAATTAGTGAAGGTCTACGCCTATAAAGTTAGAATCACAGGCCGATAGGCCGAAAGATTCGAATAGTCAACAGTTCGAGATGAACATAAAGCGTCGACCAAAGTAGATAGAAACCAAAAAATGGTCGGCTTTTCGATCCGGGGCACCCGCCTAATTTCATTAGTGTGGATGTACTTGCCACATCACGATTGAACGAACTCAACGCCGATCCATACATCTTTTTGGTTTAAAGACTAAGTGTGAATTATAAACGAGGCAAATTCGACAAAAACAAGTTTCAATAATTTTGGGCTTTCTGTAGGAGCTGCGGTTCAGATCCGTTTTCAACGATTTTGGACCCGATATAGGCGCAGTGTTGCATTTTAGTTAACTTTTCAAAAATTATGAATCTAATATAGGCGTAGTTTATTTTATAAAATTTTGAAGACTCATATAGGAGAGATATTACCTTCAATTAAATTTTCGTCCTGATATGGGCCTCTGTTAGGACCATAGTGTCCAAATAGGCCCGCTAAAGGAACTTTTTATTTTTACTAGAGATAGTCCCTCTCGAATTAATATTTATTAACATTTCTATTGTCTTTTTCCTTTCAGATCTACCCCTACCCATGTCAACGTCCCTATCGAGTTTTTCAACATATCTTAATTGTACAAATGACCAGACAATAGTTATAGAAGAAGGATGTGAGATAACAAATAAACGGTGCCAGTGCTGGCCGACGACAAAAATCTGTAAAGGGGACCGACCATCAGATATAAGATGGCACTTTAGGACGTTAGAGGTAACTATCCCGTCTGGCAGGATCTTAAAAGGCTCTTACACGGTCCTTTTTCTCCCTAAAAAAGGATTGCCAGCTTAATTTACAAAATTTAATCAAAATTGAAATGGAGTTCGATGAGGACTACACAATTTCACCGAGAAGCTTTAACTACAGAAGGCGAAGAGGGAAGCGGAGATCGGTGAGAAGAAGGTAAGTAAGATGCTTTTAGTAGAGATGTATTTTCTTCAGAGGGGCGTAAAGCAAAAGGGCGTTTGCCTGAAGATTATCTAGATTAAGGATGCTCTCTTTTAGCGCCAAAGTTTTATCCGTCACTTTAAGCCAGCTCCGGCTTGCCGGGCAATTTGTTGCGTTTCACGCGAATTTTATCCCTCGTCTACTCTTTTGTTTTCCCCCAGAGGGAAACAAATTGAAGAAAAAAGCGATATTTAAATTGGATGCCTGCCGGTAGTGGCCCAATGAATTTCTTCTCTTGTTATTTAGGCGGAGCTGTTTTTGGAAGGAGGTGGCAAAGCATTTTCCTTCCATTTGAACGCGCCCCGCCCAAATAGTAC
The DNA here is from genome assembly GCA_963969385.1 of Philonicus albiceps. Taxonomy (NCBI): domain Eukaryota; kingdom Metazoa; phylum Arthropoda; class Insecta; order Diptera; family Asilidae; genus Philonicus; species Philonicus albiceps. The sequence continues at coordinate 72,955,538 of OZ017772.1, read as the reverse complement.
CACAGCTGCCATGTCCCCCCTCATTGCGTATGCAAACCGAAGGCCTAAACTTCCACTTTGTCGATCGGCAAACATCAATCGGATTTCCCTCCTGCGCCTACAGCCCTCCCGCACCCATAACTTAAATATCCTCGGCATTGTCACAGCGAATCCCTACAAAACATCGTCGCGACACGTGAACACAATTTGTCACATGCCGCGGGCTGATTATTCGGCCCGTTTTTCCTTTCCCCCACTACCACTCTCAAAATGTGTCGCATAAAATTCAAGTGTCGCATGCTGGGGATTCACCGAAATTGTCTCATTAACATCAATGACTTAATCCGAAGCGACAAAAATGAAGTTACGAATTCTTTGGGATTGCCGCGGGGGGCGAGTCATGCACGAGTCTACTAAGGGGTTCGGGGGAGTTCCTTCGGGAAGTATCCAAGAAGAAAGAGGAGGATCAAGCTCAAAGGGAGGGGCGGATGGTATCAAGGGCACAACGCATTAAAGGGGTTAAAGAAGAATCCTCGATGCGATAAGAGGAATTGTTACCTCTATCAAGCCATCTCAGGCTCCTTCTGACTTCTCGAAGGAAGGGGTGGTGGTGGTGGGAGAGGAGGGCTCGGGTAGGGACTCGGAAATCGGATGACAAAGGAACATCAACGTGATAAGAAAGATAAATGAATGGAGTCACTGCCGCCTGCGATAGATACAAGATAAATTCGCCCGGTTCGCCTGTGTCATAAATAAAATTTGTAAAAAATGGGAGTTTTCAAATTCAGTACAGCACCATGGAGTTGGCAACATGCAAGCGGGGGGCGGAGGTAGGGCGAGAAAAACGCCATGAGTTGAGGGAAATCGTAGATCAGTCAGTCAGTAAGGATTATCTCCCTGAGAAATTTTTTTATTCAAGAAAGGTTGACATTTTCATTACGAAAAAGGGTTTCTGCTTGTCCAAGGTTTTTCGATTTCACGAAGTCTCCTTCCTTTTTGAATAAAACGAAACCTCATTCGAATCCTTTAAAAACACTTCCCTAGGGTAATCAGTAAAAATTCCACAAAAATCCCTAATGGGCCGCATTTTTTCTCAAATCACGTTAGGCCGGACTTTGCATTTTATTTTATTTTATTTTACTTTATTTTTGTTTAAACCGAACTCAAAATTCCACCCCCACGAAAGCTTAGGAGGGAGTCTACGCAATTCCAGCGAGTCACCTCAAAAGGGTGCACGTTAAATGTCTGGCCGGAGATTAGGCGGCATTAGACCCTCATCCTCCTTAATTTTATCCCCTAAAATCGCCAGATGTGGACAGGATTTACATAATTTTCTTCTAACGGGACATAAAATTTTCTTAAGACCACTTAAGCCTTTTTGTTTAAGGTGATTCAACTCAGGTACTGTCGGATAATTTTCATAATTAAGACTGAAAAATTCCAATGGTAATGGCTTGCTCATCGCAACCAAGGGCTAATTAGTAAGAGAGATATCGCTATTTTGAGGTGAAGCAATTCACCGCAAGTGAAATTTACAATGATCTCATTAACTAAAATGTGTATGTCCTTTGTGCAAGCACATCTAATTCGGAACACTCTAAATATTCTTCCGGGGTATGGGAGCCGGTTGGGGTCCAGGCTTATCACCCTCCAACGAGGCTTTTCTTCGAAAATGTTAATTCGTGTAAACGAACACAATTGTTGTGGATTTAGGACAAGGTAGGAATAAAAAAAACAACATTATTACTACATAATTTGCGCAACTTTTATGAATTTCATGCACATTTAATGCTCCATAAAAGCTAAGTGGATAGCAGTTAAGTAGAAATTTTCATTAATACTACTTTGAGGCGACAAATATTTTCTATACTTGAGATGGCAAAAAGATAAACAAATTCCACAATCGCACGCCATCCTGTGTTTCGGCACGAAACAAATCATCGATTAATTTTACCTGCTAATTTAGTTTTAATATCAATTTACTTTTTTCATTAATTTTATAAGTTAGATATCAATTTAAGTTTTTTGAAAAGGTCTACATCTGACGAACAAATGTTTTTCTCAGATTTCAAAACTTCAAGGTTTTTTAGATATTCGACTCAAATTGTTATGTGCATTTTATTGTTTCTTGTTAGTCTGTTTTATTACGGTCGAATTTAGGATAAGATTTCTTCGGGCGGTCATAAACCTAAGTTTGCGTCTCGGGAAAACCGGGCGTCGGACGACGGATTTGGAGCGCAGGAGGACAGCAGATGTTGGGTCTGGAGCGCCTAAGCAAATAACCAAGAGGACAACGGAGCCAGCCTGGGACTGTGAGCCTCCGTTCCTCGAAACCTTCTCCGCCGTCTAGCCGTCGGCGCAGGATCGAACTGGCTGAAAAAGGGACGTAATTTCATCTGGCCGTCCATTGGCGGATTTTCTAGATTTTCATCCCCGCTACGTGTTTCAAAAACAAGGCCATCCCTTTTTGGGACTGAGGACGAGATAAAATCTGGCGTGGAATCGATGGGCTAGCCAGTCTTGGTCGGAGTGATCGCGATAACAGTCGAAGAAAATTCTAACATTGTATAAGGATAATCTTGTGATTTTTTTTAATAAACTTGACGGGAGGTTTGTCACCTTCGAGGTTTTCCTCCCGGGCTTTGCCCAAACCAGTGCTGTTTATTTTTTGGTTCTATTCCACATCCTTGAGGGATAAGTAATGCCCACGGCAGAAAAGGGGAACAACCAGCTGATGTCATAACATTTTTTGGTCCTTCGAGCCGGATTTGTTTCCTGTAGACTGCAAGGTGTGGTGAAAATTTGTGTAGTTGAATGAAATAAGTTAAATCGCGTCGTGAAAAATGGCACCGCGATCTCAATTGGACTCGGCCATTGACGGGCTACGCGTTCGTTTGAGTGAAGTCGAACGCATCTATGGACTCACGCAAGATGAGGGAATTTCCGATGAACAGACGGCAGCCTTGGAACTTTATCTTCAAGACCTGCAATCCGCTTGGGATTCATCGAAAACAACCTACTACAACATCTTCGCGTCATACTCCGCCCAACAGCGACAAGCCCATCCGTTTTTTGCGAATCGCGAGTTTGAGGCGGCCCAGAGCAACTTTCAAGATGCGCGATTAAAATTGTACGTTCTGACGAAACCGACAAACAGTGTTCCACCGAGGAATGAGAGGGTACATGGTGAAAATGGTGAGTCTCAATTATTTGCTTCCGCGGCTCGATTGAGTCGAATTGATCCTCCAGAGTTCGATGGTAATAGAGCAAAATGGGTCGGTTTTAAGCATTCGTTTGAGTCAATGGTAATAAATACGCGTTTATCGAAGACTGACAAGTTAAATTATTTGAAGCGAAGTTTGACCGGTAGTGTTGCCGGGATTTTGAGAAATTTGCCAGCTTCAAGTGAGAACTTTGACCGCGCGTGGAGCGAGCTCGTTAAAAGATATGATAATCCACGCTTGCTGAAACAAGCGCATGTTTTCTCCCTCGTTAATATTCGCTCTGTCACTCGCCCAAATATTAATGAATATGAGAGAATTTTAAATGAGGTTCAGGAGCATCTTATGTCCCTTGAAGATTTGGGAGCTAAAGTTGAGGCGTGGGGTGAATTATTATTGTCAACCGTCATGTCGAAGTTTGACAGCGGGTTGCTTGAAGATTGGGAAAGACACGTTTCGCACCTTCCTCAGTTTTTTCTTCCGAACGATTCCGCGAGCGTAAGAAGTGAGACGAACGATCCGAATTACGCTGAGTTTAAATCCTTTGTCTGGAAGCGTATCGAAGCAGGCGCGTGTCGAGTTAAAATTTCCTCCGGTAACAACAACGAAAAACGATCTACGCGCGCATTCACTTCTTCGACGGCATGTTGTCCGAAGTGCAAAAAAGATCATTGGTTGTACGCGTGTCCTGAGTTTACCAAACTGCCTGTCGATAAAAGGTTCGCGGTAGTTCGATCTCTTCGGGTTTGTTTTAACTGCCTCCGTCTAGGTCACGCGTCCAACAGATGCACGTCTAAACGAACTTGTTCAAAATGCCGCAGAAAGCACAACGTTTTGATTCATGATGACACTTTCAGTAACCGCAGAAACGATTCGAGCAAAAGACACGCTTCGTCAGAAAGCGACGCCGACGAACCTGCAAACAAACGAGGTCGCGTGGATCCTCCGTCCGCGTGACTAGATGTAGCCCCGCGAGTATTGCTTGCAACTGCCACTGTATGCGTTATGACGGCGGACGGACGCGAATTGACAGCTCGCGCGTTAATTGATCAGGGCGCACAATCTTCGTTTGTTTCGCAAAATTTCGCGAGAAAGTTGAAAATCAACTGTTACCCTGCGAATGTAACAGTTAGCGGAATCGGTGGAATTGAAGTTGAAAAAATCACTTCGTACGCAATTTTGAACATCCGCTCGCGATTCAAAAACTCTTCGACAGTTAAAGTTAAAGCGCTGATCATGAAAAAGGTAACATCGGATATTCCACCAGTCGATGAAACAGTCAAATCACTTAATCATTTTAAAAATATAGATTTTGCCGATGATAGTCATTTGAAAAATCAGTCAGTTGAATTGATCTTGGGCGCTGAAGTTTTTAGTTTGATTCTAAAGTCAGGTGTTCGGATTGGCCGCGCAAACGAACCAATCGCGCAAGAAACTAGTCTTGGGTGGATTTTGTCTGGGCAAATTGGACAGGCCGATGCAAGTCAAATCATGCATTTATCAATTCAAGTTCACAATGCCAGCATTAAGTCGCTTGACGCCAAATTGCAAAAATTTTGGCAAACGGAAGAAATCTCCGCCGGACCATTTTCCTCAGCCGAGGACATTGAGTGCGAACAGTTTTTTCAAACGACAACTAAGCGCGATAGCGACGGGCGATTTCAAGTGCGAATTCCGTTTAAAAACTACCCACCGGACTTAGGCGAATCTTATTTCAAAGCATTCAAACAATATAAGCATCTAGAAGCGCGATTTAATCGAGAACCGGCTCTCGCCGAAAAGTACCACGAGTTTCTTGAAGAGTACCTGAAATTAAATCACATGGCGCCGGACTCAACTTTTTCAGACAATCCTTCTCTGCGCTATTACTTGCCTCACCATCCAATACTTCGCCCGTCAAGTATAACGACAAAGCTCCGAGTCGTGTTTAACGCGAGCGCTCACAGCGAAAACGGTAAGTCGCTGAACGAATGCATGTTCGCCGGACCTAAACTTCAAAAGGATATTTTCGACATTCTCTTGCGATCGCGAACATATCCAATCGTTTGTTTCGCGGATATTGAGAAAATGTTTCGTCAAATTAACATCGCGCCAGAAGATACACCGTTTCTTTGTATCTTATGGAAGCCACCGAAGTCAAATGAAATCCTAGTGTACCGTCTTACAACCGTTACCTATGGAACCGCGGCGGCACCGTACCTGTCAATGAGAGTTCTAAAACAGCTGGCGCTTGACGAAGCTTCGCGATATCCGAGAGCCGCTGTTGTTTTGCTCAATGATATTTTTGTCGATGATGTTATTTGCGGCGCGGACACGGTGGAGCGGTGTAAAGACATAAGAGACGAGTTGATTGCGTTGTTGCGAGCAGGCGGATTCTCGTTGAGAAAATGGGAATCGAATAATGATGAAGTTTTAGCTGATCTACCGGATGAATTGCGCGCAAGAAAAGATGAGAAAAAATTCGAAGAAACAACAGCGACAAAGGTTCTCGGATTAAAATGGATTCGGAAAGAAGATCAATTTTCCTTCGATGTTACAATGCAACCTCCAAAAGTTCTAACTAAAAGATCTGTCTTATCAATCATCGCGAGTATTTTCGATCCTTTAGGTTTGGTTGCACCTGCGGTTGTCCTTGCTAAAATTTTCATGCAAAAATTGTGGCGCGAGAAATTGGATTGGGATTCGGAACTTTCGGCGGAAGCTCAAAAAGAATGGTCAGTTTATTTTCAAAATTTGCAAAATTTGGAAAAAATTCGCATACCTCGATGGATCGGCACACATAGTTACATTCGAACATGGGAAATTCATGGGTTCGCGGACGCATCTCAAAAGGCATTCGCGGCGGCTGTTTATGTCAAGTGCGAGACCAGCGACGGACCGCGAGTTACCTTGTTAACATCTAAAACGCGAGTTGCTCCGTTGCAAGAATTAACTATTCCAAGGTTGGAATTGAACGCGGCGGTAGCATTAGCTAAACTTCTTTCGCACGTTCGGCAAACGTTAAAAAGCGAGGATATTCACATCACTTGCTGGTCTGATTCGTCGATCGTTCTGCATTGGCTCCAAACATGTCCAAGTAAACTTAACCGTTTCGTCGCGAATAGAGTATGGACGATTAACGAGACTCTACCTGCCGTAGAATGGAGACATGTACCGACTCAATTCAACCCCGCAGATGTCGCGTCGAGGGGAGCGTTACCAAGTGAACTCGCAAGTCATGAGTTGTGGTGGTCGGGCCCTCCGTGGCTCGTACAGCCTCGCGCGACTTGGCCAGAAAATATCGCCGCCAAACCGGACGAGAAAGATCTTGAATTGAAAACTCGCGTTATGAATGTTCACGTCACCAATGCACCCGGTACCACGGAGTCTATAGCACACAAATACTCCTCATGGAAAACGCTAATGATGGTGACCGCGTTGTTCAAACGTCTCGCTGCACGAGCGATCTCTGCATGTAGAGTTAGGAAAGGTGAAGATCCGCTTCCCGTTGAATCGTTAGCTTTTTATGTGCGAAAAGCTAAGGAATTTTGGATTTTTCACCTTCAAAGTCAAATTTTTGAAAAAGAAATTCAACAGATAAAACGCGGCCAAGATGTACAAAGCGGCGCGATCCGCGGATTAAAACCCTTTCTTGACGAGAACAATATTCTTCGAGTTCGCGGTCGACTGACCAATGCTGGCCTTCCGTACGCCGTCACACATCCAATCATTTTAGGCCCTCATCACCTTACCACTCTATTAATTTCGTCGGTTCATAACGATATTACATGGCACGGTGGAAAGCAATTGATGATGCGAGTGATACGCGAGGAATACGAAGTGCTTAAGCTTCGAAATCAAATCAAGTCGTGCATTAATAAGTGTTTGCGGTGCATCCGTTATAAGCCACCGCCGTTGACGCAAATAATGGGCGACTTGCCCGCAGATCGTGTGCAGCCGGCAGACGCGTTTCTCAAGACCGCTGTTGATTACTGCGGACCGTTTCTCACTCGTGATGCACCTGGACGCGGAAAAAAGACGCGTAAGGGATGGGTGGCAGTTTTCGTGTGTTTGGTTACCAGGGCCATTCACTTGGAACTTGTCTCGGATTGTTCAACTGCTTGCTTTTTAGCAGCGTTTCGCCGATTTACTTCCTTGTGTCGAGTTCCTGAAAAAATGGTCAGCGATAACGGATCAGCTTTCAAGGGCGCGGATCGTGAACTTCGAAGGTATTTTCGAGAATTGCAGGCAAATAAAGATGTCGAGTCATTTTTCGCGAACAGAGGAGTGGAATGGAAATTTCATCCTCCAGGAGCTCCTAACTTTTCAGGACTAGCCGAGGCTGGTGTAAAGAGTGTCAAATACCATTTAAACCGAGTTGTGAACAACCAAATTTTGACTTTTGAGGAGATGTTGACACTTTTATATCAGATTCGAACTTGTCTCAATTCAAGACCGATCGCTCCAATGTCGGACAGTGTCGATGAATTCTCATACCTCACGCCAGGTCATTTTTTGCGCGGTGGCGCAGCTTTAAGTTTTCCTGAACCAAATTTAATTGATGTGAAAGAAAACCGTCTGACGAGATGGCAAAGAGTACAGCAAATGTTGCAACAGTTTTGGCGCATGTGGCGCAATGAGTATATATTGCATTTGCAGACAAGGCGTAAGTGGACAGCGAAGTCTGAGAATCTAAGAGAGGGAGATATAGTTTTGATAAGTAACGAGTTATTGCCTCCCAGCAAGTGGGAACTGGGGCGCGTGGTCAAATGTTTCCCCGGAAAAGACGGGGTAGTAAGAGTAGTCTCGGTTAAGACCGCGAAGTCGAGTTACACTCGAGCGATTAATAAACTCTGCCTTTTACCATTGCGCTCTACGACTGAAGAGGAGGCTGATGATTGAGACGTGAATTTATGTCATACTAACTAGTCATTACAATTTTATATAAGTTTAATGCTCATGACCAATATATTAATTGATCTTTTGGTTCTTATCGACAGAAGTTCTTTAATGTCTAAGAAACTATACATTGATAAGTTAATTCACTTTTAAATGTTCAATTTTTATACTATTTTCGTATTTCTTCTATTATAAAATTTATTGATAAATGATTAAGTTACGTTAGTTAATTTGTTCATTGTTTAAAGTAAGTGCATGGGTTATGAGACGAAGATTTTACTATGATTTTGCTATAAATATAGCAAGGCGGGCGGCATGTTTCGGCACGAAACAAATCATCGATTAATTTTACCTGCTAATTTAGTTTTAATATCAATTTACTTTTTTCATTAATTTTATAAGTTAGATATCAATTTAAGTTTTTTGAAAAGGTCTACATCTGACGAACAAATGTTTTTCTCAGATTTCAAAACTTCAAGGTTTTTTAGATATTCGACTCAAATTGTTATGTGCATTTTATTGTTTCTTGTTAGTCTGTTTTATTACGGTCGAATTTAGGATAAGATTTCTTCGGGCGGTCATAAACCTAAGTTTGCGTCTCGGGAAAACCGGGCGTCGGACGACGGATTTGGAGCGCAGGAGGACAGCAGATGTTGGGTCTGGAGCGCCTAAGCAAATAACCAAGAGGACAACGGAGCCAGCCTGGGACTGTGAGCCTCCGTTCCTCGAAACCTTCTCCGCCGTCTAGCCGTCGGCGCAGGATCGAACTGGCTGAAAAAGGGACGTAATTTCATCTGGCCGTCCATTGGCGGATTTTCTAGATTTTCATCCCCGCTACGTGTTTCAAAAACAAGGCCATCCCTTTTTGGGACTGAGGACGAGATAAAATCTGGCGTGGAATCGATGGGCTAGCCAGTCTTGGTCGGAGTGATCGCGATAACAGTCGAAGAAAATTCTAACATTGTATAAGGATAATCTTGTGATTTTTTTTAATAAACTTGACGGGAGGTTTGTCACCTTCGAGGTTTTCCTCCCGGGCTTTGCCCAAACCAGTGCTGTTTATTTTTTGGTTCTATTCCACATCCTTGAGGGATAAGTAATGCCCACGGCAGAAAAGGGGAACAACCAGCTGATGTCATAACATCCTGGTAATATTAAAAGTAAACAAAAACACGAGATGTAATGATTCTAAAAGAAGTTAAATACCACAAGTGTTTCATATCTGACTATACTGTCATCATTTTACTAAGAAATACGCAAATTCAACTATAATCAATTACGTACCTTAAATTACAAATTCAAGTTAATAACTACTATTGTTTTTTTAAAATTATTGAATATTCAAATGAGTTACTCAACGAAAACATTCAGCATTATTAAACTGCTGGCCTTCATAAAGCAATTAAATAAAATGAAAACTCATTCATAGTCACGATAAAGTTATAGTAACCATCTATAGTCTGAAATTGTTGATGTCTTAATGAAATATTACTTATTGTCTTGTCACTTTAAGTGTTTCTTTGATTAGTATTAAAAGGGTCATTATTTTACGGATACTTAGTAATTACGATTTAATTATACGTTGCCAGCAATTAATATTTTTTGTCTCGTCATAGAACACTAAAAAATCTATTGGCTTTATTTTATGTGCCTGTCTTCATTTAAGAAATAAATTTTGATCTAAAATCGGTCGTTTAAATTAAGTTGTATTAAATAATCCAAATCTTAGATTAATTTAATGGGTAATAGGATCCCTTTAGTACGTTTCTTGAAGGGTTATTGAAAGTCACAGTAACATATTGTAATTAAATTTTCTGTACCTAATTTACTTACGATGTGAAAGGACTAAAGAGTCTGTCAGCTTAAAGTGCATTTAATATGATCAGGTTTTAGCAAAACATTTTACGTGATACAAACAGGTTTGAACTCTACTTATTACTTAAGAAATATGGCAATATTAACTTATGTAGTTCTAAATTAATATCAACATCGGAACTCTTAATAATTTCAGTATAAAGCCGAGATTAATCATTGATTTAAATTAAGACCATTAATTAAGAGTTAATCGTATTTTAAATAATTTTAAATATATTGAAAATAACGTTTAAATTAGCTTAAAGAGAGGAACGAAAATTTGGATCAATCGGCAGCTTATAACCCTAGGTGGAAACTAAATAATTTTAACTAATTTTTAAGAGGATTCCACGTTATCTGTTCTAGCTTTTAAATAAATAACAAAATAAATTTATATTTTTCTTTTAATAATAGCTGATAACCTGTAAGATCCGAAAAGGTAGTAAAATGTATTTAAATTTTATAATATACACTAATAAAGTTGCATACGTCTCTAAGACGTAAGACTATCTTAAGCGGCATCTAGAAAATGATTATTTTTCTAGGGCTACGAAAATATTAAGTAAAATTAAAGCCTTCACTATGTTATACAAATTTTTTATAAATTTTTGTTTTCAAATTTGGCTCCGTTTGCATGATACATTCAAATTAACCTTCAAAACAACTTTAACTTAACATACAGCCCCAAAGTACTCGTAACATATGTACTTAGCTTACTTTTGCAAATGATCATCATTTAATTTGAGGATGAGAGGAGTTTTATTTTGGTCTAGAGGAAATGTGGATATGGTATAAAATGTTTAATCCTCATATAGGCATGGTGTTAAAATAAAATTATCAGTCTATTATTATATAATAGTCCCAAACAAGTTTTTAGTTTTACTCGAGAAGAAGCACTAAGAACCAGGAGGTTAATTATGAAATTAAAAACGAAAATTACTAAGAACCAGTCGACTAGTCATCTGCCCACTTAAATAGTCTACTGAGTCAATTTTTGGGCCGGAATGTGAAGCGATCTGTGATTGTTTGATTGATTCCCATGTTGATGGAGCCGGGACGCCCACTCACCTAATTTCCATAGAAATGGTTTTTGCATTCCGTGGCGTTTTTCTGGCGTCACAGCTCCGTCAAAGCCAAAATCGGAGATGTAAACAAAAATTACCAAAATCTCATGGGATTGCTGGCATAGAATTCTGCACTCGGTTAAAAATAGCCTCAGACTCAAAGCGGACTAGTGACGTCGCCGATCACTTAAAGCCTGATCGAGGCTCCCTCGTGACGCCAGCGATTCTTCAAGTGCGGCAAATTTCTGATAAGCTACCCGCACAAAAATGCCAACTTCCAGAATTTCGCAAGGTTCCCTGAATCATCCGCCGGAACAGGGCGACCTGTCTGCGGGCATCAACAAGTGGTGGCCATAAGAACCAGATGATTCCTGCCCCACAGAAGGGCCATTGGTGGATGATATGATAGAAAAACTCTCGGAAAGTTTCCTCACCCCTCCCCCACTAGTGCCCAGTGCCTGACAGCAGCTTCGTGCGTATTCAGTGAAAGTTTGGCCCACATCACGTCCCTCATTTGTCACTTGAACCACCTCGCACCCATCTCCCGGGGCGCCACCCACGCGGGATTATCGTCTTAAAGAATCTATGGAATCTATCGAGAGCGCCCAGATGGGACGACGGTGGTTATGAGTCCTGGAAAGATGCCAAAAGTATCGGAACTTTCATGAGCTCGATCCGGTCCGCAATGAGCCTGGTAAAAATAATACTCCCCGAATCCCAAACGGGAATGACGGGAACAATGACGAATGACGAAAGTGCCCATATTTCGGTGTCAATTAGCCTCGATTTCGACGTGGGGCTTTTTTGAGCGATGACCGCCTATTTTTGCAGGTGGTCGGTCACTGGGCCAGAATTATTTCTTTTAATACTTTTTTTTTTTTCATTCCGCAACTTTTGTTCGTCATTAGCGCGGATGTCCCTGGAATTAACCGCACCAACGGTGACAAAAATGAAACGGTTGCGCAACTGATGCCTATCTTTAAGATTTATGAAGTTTCTGCGAACGCATACGGGATGCACATTTCGGTGGCTATCTGATGGCATACATCTCGCATCTGCTCAGGATTTTTGCGCAATTGTGTGCCGCACGTAACTCGGTAAAATTTACTTCGTGCAATTTAAATTTCTGGCATATTTCAGGGACACACTCCGTGCTACCTGCGCTCCCCCCGCATTATAAAGGAACTGCTGTTCTCTCTGTCGACGTTTGCGGTGTGCTACAAAGTACCTCATGCATTTTGAATGCTGGAGGATTAGAATTTGTCCAAAAGGCACTCCATTCCATGTGGCTCCTGTGAAATGTTTTCAATGTTGCCCACAAGAAATATTTCAAGAACGTTACTCCGCTAGACACAAATTATGGAAAATTGCCGGAAATATTGTTCACATAATTTTTACAATAACACGCAGTCTCGAATGAATTTAATGCCTGCGGTTTGCTACGATTTCTAAATGACCAAATGCTTTTTGGCAATTTCATTGCCTTCAAATTAAAGAGTACCCGAGTCAGAGGATACCTAAATAGATTTTAGAGGTCATTAGAATTAATTTCCTTCTTAAGAAGTAATAGTTTCAGAGTTTTGTAAAAGTTTTTCTTATTTTTCACTGACCACTTCTTATCGAGGACAGTCCTTGCTCGCGAATCGCAATTACTAAGCCTAACATGATAATGCCATTGATTGCAAAAGAACGTTATTTCAATTATATTTTATCTAGCAGACAGCTAACTTATTTTAATTAATGTGTTTCCCTACTCCAATGAATCATTGTTCAGTTATTGATAAGTGAAACATCACTTAACATTTGACTCCTGCCAGTATAAAATCAGATAATTCCCTACCTTCGAAATCATCGATTTTTAGCTCGTTATCCCCATTTCACGTCCCCATATATCGCACTTTTCCTGAATGTACCTGAGAACGGAGCTGATGTAGTTCGCAGGGCGATGTCCTCGCCCTTTATGAACCGAAAGCCTTCAAAAATAATGACGAATTTGACGAGAGCTCTAAGCACTCAGGCGCACTCGTTCGATTTGAATGCTTCGCGCTATTACAGAAAATTACCTTAAATCAGGTGCACCACACCCACGACGAGTCGCAATTCCGTCATTCACTCAGCAAAATGAGTTCGAAAGCTGTCAGTCACTGACAAACCTTCCTGCTCATAAAATTTTAATTATAATTGAAACTGGGCTGTGATTGCCGCGCCCAAACAACCCACAAATGGCAATTAGTGCGATACCATGGCAAACTGCACTAAATACATGCAGCATACCTCGTACTACGATGGGGGTAGAAATCCTTGAACCCGATTTAAATCGAAATTTGCATCTGCTAATTCTTGAAATTCTTTTCGTACCAGCAAACGTTCCAGAAAGGAGCGGAAGGTGGTTTCGAAAGGGCTCCTGCAAAGACACCGGCCATCAGTTACCTGAGCCGATCCATTTCCAACGGCCCAAGGAGGCGCCAGATCGGAAATTTGAGAATTTGCACGCAGAAGGAATTGCTTGAAAGTTTAAACTTTCGACTCAGAGTGATTTTTCACCGTCACCGGCTGACAGGACTTCTTCCTTCCATGCGCAATTTTTCCTCGGGTCAGGCCTCCTTTCTTTTTCGTCCGCCCTTCGGGGCGGTTTTATTTTATTTTTTATTTTTTTATTTTTTTTTTTTTGCTCCACTTCGCGCGGCTATAAATTAGCCTGGGCTTATCCCTGGGATTAAAACACTTAACAACCTGGTCTCGTTTAGGTGGTCACCATAAATCACGAGTTCGGCTGGCGGAGCCTTCCCAGTTTCGGGATCCCATTCAGCCCCGGCAGCACCCCTATTAACAATTGAAAGGAGCCCGGCTTTTTGCCTGGCATCCGGTTGCAATTACCAACTCAAATCACGGACGAAAGTGAAAGGAGTGAAACTCCGGAGTGTTTTACGAGGGTCCTGTTTTTCATGCCTGGAAAATCTTGAATCGTGGTGGTACCGGTGGCTAGGACGTTTCGCTCATTTTTATTGCAAATTATGTAAAAATTGGCAAAGGCATAGGTTATAAATCAAAATCATAGCGAATTTCGCAAAGACTTGGGGCATTCTTTCAACCGTAACATTAAAAAAGTAACATCATATTTAGTAAATCTGCAAATTTATTAAAATCTACTTCGTAAAAAAGCGATAAATCTAACATTCAAACTTTTTATTATACAATTTTTATTATAATTATTCGATGTAACAATAAAGCTTAACAATTAATTCAAAAAGTAGGGAATGGTCATAGACCCGCAAGTGATAGTCGGATATGCATATTTTAGAAATCCTTTAAAAAAATTAATGAAAAGCGAAAAGTTGAGAAATATGAAGTAATCTATAATTTTTGCTATATACCTTTAAAACCTTATCTCAATAAGTTAAGAAATATCTAGCAAAAATATGGCTAGATTTATTCCTCCACTAAAATTTTATAATTTGTTTCATTAATCAATTTAACAATTGTATGATGTAAAACATTCTTCTAGACCATTTTTCTTTAAATAAAAATAAAATTTATTAATTAAGTCAACATAAGAAATAAGCTTATGGTCAGTTTATGGTATTTATAATCAATGGCTATGGCCCGAACTAGAATTATTAATTTTGGGGGCAAAAATAACAAAATAGCGGATAGAATGAAAAATTGCAATATTTTCACTTGCTTTCAATTCGGACTGTAACTACATAGTGTAGGGTATGTGGTAAATAATTTAAAGGGGATCGATTTATTGATTCCAGAAAAATTTGCAAACGCAACATGCAAAAACTTTATTAAGAATTGTAACTTAAAGTTAATTAGTAATTAAGCAGTAGACCTTCTGCTTCAACAAAAAGGTTATTATCAGCCAATCTAGCCTTTTATCGCTCAGTTTTAGGCTCTTTTAACGAATGAAGGCTTCGACGCGTAGCTTTTTGATTGTTTCGAAAGTTTCAAAATTGATAGTCCCCTTAATAAATTTATAATGTAATGTCAAAAGGGAATGGATAAATTAATAGCACCCTCCAATTGTAATAAATCAAAAACTAATATACACTTCTAAATATTATACAGACATTATCACATATATTACCTACCTATATTAATATTATACGTTTTTTTATTTGTAATTTACTTTATGAATTATGAAATAATCTAACGTAAGTAAGTAAAGAGCTGCCTTTTAATGGTTTTTAAAAAATATTTTAATGCTGAAAGTAACAT
Organism: Philonicus albiceps; assembly: GCA_963969385.1. Lineage (NCBI taxonomy): Eukaryota > Metazoa > Arthropoda > Insecta > Diptera > Asilidae > Philonicus > Philonicus albiceps. The sequence goes on along the minus strand of OZ017772.1, from coordinate 72,940,321 downwards.
TACCTCTCGTATTTCAATTATTAATGCGCTGGACTATCGTTCCATGTTCAAATCCCACGTATAAGCATGGTTTCTTGCGCTACGTGGTAACACAATAGGCCAAAATAAGCTTAAGTTTGCTTTTTAGGCAGTTACACCAACCTAACCTAACCTAACATTGCCTAACAAAACATCAATTTATTAGGATGTTTTATTTTGTAGGTAGTCTCATTTGAAAATGGTAAAGACCGATTCTCACCTACGCATTTGTGTTTGAGTTCGAGGTTGCATTTGCGTTTGTATTTGCGTTTGCGTTTGCGCTTGCGTTTGCGTTTGCGTTTGCGTTTGCGTTTGCGTTTGCGTTTGCGTTTGCGTTTGTGTTTGCGCTTGCGTTTGCATTTGCGCTTGCGTTTGCGTTTCTATGTGCGTTTGAATTTGCGTTTGCGTTTGCATTCGCGTTTTCGTTTGCGATTGCGCTTGCGTTTGCATTTGCACTTGTGTTTGCGTTTGTGTTTGCGTTTGCGGTTGCGTTTGTATTCGCGTTTGCGGTTGCGTTTGCGTTTGCGCTTGCATTTGCATTTGGGTTTGCCCTTGCGTTTGCGTTTGCCTTTAGATAGCGACCACGATCAAATGCAACAAGGCATTTTCAATTATCCTTTCACACTGAGAATGCAGATCGCAACCGTTTAGCGAGCAATGTTGCGTTCAGTTTTCTGAACACGTCTGAATGCATTTTGAACGTCGATCGCAAGTAAAATTAGAGAAATAGACAACAATTTTACTGAAACACTAATAGACACGATATAAGATTATCCTGTTCTGGATGGCTTGTCTCATAGGGGAGATTTTGTGCATTTTCTGGATGGTAAGAAAAAACACTTTTAATTTTAGTGTTATGTAACCTATTTTTCCGTTACATATTTTCGTTGGTTGATCGTTTTCTGTTAAACTCCACAATCTCAAATGCCCTCATATCTCCTTTTTGGTGATTCAAGCATATTTAATAATAATTAATTCATAAAAACATTCTTTGGTCATCCGAAAGTACGTCGTCTTGGTTTCATTTCCAAATTGCTAATTTAATAGCATGGCAAATTCTCCTATTATTCCGTGGTCAATATTTACTATATATCATGAACCCACTTTTATTTTGTTGCTGTGTAAATTAAAGAAAAATTAATGCTCACAATTTTAAAATAACTTTAACAATTTTAACATTTAAAAGAATACTTCTCTTCTTAATTTTCACATAAAGGAAATATCTTCTTCGTACTTGGAAAATATTTTCTAATATATAAGGACATTACAATTTTGTATTTAAATAAAACACAGAATAATTGAGATAATGGGCTAAAATTTATTCCAGGAGCAGTACACGTATTACCATACATTTAACTATGGATTTCGAACTCATTCATATGACCCCCGCGAGCATGTTTACATCGATCGATTCTTTGGAGCCAATTTCCCACCACTCTTTCACACATATAGGCCGGAACGTTGCCAATTTCGCGTTCGATACTGCCTCTAAGCTACTCTAACGTTGTTAGCTTATTGGCATAAACCAACGACTTAACGTAACTCCCATAAAAAGAAATTCAACAGCGTTAAAACGCATTAGTGAGAACCATTTCTCGAGATTACACGATTACCAAATTTCCCCTTCAATAGATCAATTGTTTTTAACAAGCTGTGTGGCATGTGGCAACATTTTGTTGGAACCACATATCACTGATAATAAATATCAAACTGATTTGTAAAAATCGCGTCGCAAACGCGAATGCCTCGATGTGAATCAGTATTAAAAGTTATCTTAATTGCATTAAAATAAGAAAGTTTGAAATATCAACTCTTTTTACAGGTACATATTTAAGGAATTTTTATGTTATTATTTAACAAATAAATTATCTCGATCTCATTATCTTAGGTATGCCTGGCAATTTGATATGGCGTTTCTTTTCTTCTAATTGAAATTGTTTATGACCTCTTAAGGTCATTTTATTATTAAGCATTCCAAAACGATTGCTCACCGTTTAGTGTGATCTTTTATCTGCGCGGTAAACAAATCCATGCAAAAATAAAAAAAGGTAAGCGCTAAGATTGCACCGATACGATAAGTAGGTTGAAATAGTTCAAACATTTGCTCATATCCGTTTCCAGTTGCTTGTTGCACTTATCTCTGAATTACTCACCCCGTCTTGAATAGACATGCTTTCCAGGTCTTCCTGGGGTCCGTGTAACCTTTTTGGGGATAATTCAAAATTCACGTAATTCATCGTAATTTCTCAAAACCGCAGAGAAGCTGATGAATTCCAACCGCGAGTAACAAAAGCTTCATAGCGACTTCTCGGCAAGAGGCCAGAGACCATATCACTGCCAATTTCTAGCAGTTCCCCAAGAATCCCCAATTCTCCCCCATTTAGACTTATGGCCTCATCGTGTTTACAACACAATGAAAGCCCCATTAAGCCGGTCTCATCGATCAAGCACGTCATCGAATCGATCTCCTCTCGCGGAGCGCTAGCGTTGCCTACCTAGCGGAGTCTCAACGGCCGCGAAAACTATTTCAATTTATTGTGGAACTCTCGCTGGGCAGCTCCCCACCGGGACGTCGATGAGCTGCGAGAACTAATTCTACATGGTCACGGGGAGGGAAGGCTCACGATAGTGTCTGTCATGAGGAACGAATTTTGATGAAGATTTTTTGTTTTTCGTATGCTCTAGCCAAGAAGGTGGAACGAGTGCGGTTATCTTAATCAGTGTGAGACCCCACATAATTCGTCAGGTCGCGAGCATAATTTTTACGGGAGCAGCTAGTGTAGGTGAATCGCGACGGAGAAATCCGCGATATGTGGAGACTTTTTGTGTGTGCATTTTTGTTTGGCTCACGAGTCGCGGGCGGTATCAGCTGTTGGAGCGCGATAAAAAGACAAAATCGCGCGGTGCGGTGCGGCAAACAACATCAAAACATTCATTGGGCCTTCTTAAAGGCTTGCAGCGCGCCGTGACGGCAGTCATATGGTAAACGCTGGTGCGGTTGTACGAATTCGTCAGTCGCAGTTCGGATTCGCGAACTCACTCTCAGGTGGATAAGACAGTCGAGTGCGCGACACCTTAGACCCAAGTCATCTTATTAATTTTTGCTTATTATACAAAAATAAAAATATTCGTCCCCAAGAACTAGTAAAAAAAATAATTAAGGATCTCAAGGAAGTAACGGCCATTAAAAGCCAGACCTCAAAAAAAAAACAAATTTCGAGTGTTTTGCGCCTGCGTAAGCCGCTTAAATCTCGATTGAGTTCATGAACCATCGGAAACGTTTAATGGAACAGTAAACAGATTTTTTGTTTGTTTCTCCCGCAATTCAAATAAATTTATCGCGGCATCATCATTTTGGTGTGTGCTATTTTTGCGAAAAGGAAAATAACATAAACTGTCCCCTAGGGGCCAGAGCTTGTGATCGATGCGTGAATGACTTGAGCCGATTACGAAAATTATAATTTTTATTTTTTTATATTCTTTTCTTTTTTTTTTAATTTGGTTTAAAAAAAAACTCTGTTGTTGCAAACAAAAAACGAGCAAGGAAAAAAATTGGTAGCAATTTTGCTCTTGGCATCAGTTGCAATTTTGCCGCTGCACCGGAAGCTAATTTCGTTCTCGCCACTGCAATTTTCGCCTTTTGCCCACCTGTGGCAGGTTGTTGCTTTGCGGTAAAACTCCACGGGGTACCTCTCTGTACAGTGTCCGATCAAAATAATTTTTGCATGTGATTCTGTGGGAAATTCGCCCGCGGTCAGGTGATTCGCTTCAGTGCACTTGTTTCGCCCGCGAATTGCAAATTGTGTGATCAGCTGAGTTTAGAATTAAACGGGGATTCCCCCTAATACGATCGATTTGTTTGTTGCATTGCACCGCATCAATTCTCTACTATCACTGAAAATGGCCTCATCGCGTGGGAACTATCCAACGACAGTTTTCCTTCTCCTGGCATTTCTTGCGGTGTTTGCTGTTTGTTCAGGTGAGTGACTCAGTCGCGTTTTATTTATTTATTTATTTATTTTTTTTTTTGGGGTCAGGAAGAAATTCGTCAAGCAATCGATCGATTAGGCAACTGGCACACGCCTCTGTGCCTCTGGGACAGAGAGGACGGAATGACTCCGTTCGAGGTCCCAGTGAAAGTCACTTATTTCATTAAAATGAGTTGCAATTGAGTCAGAAAACCTCTTCGGAAACTTGGTGGGGGAAGGGGGCGGGCACCTAACGAGTCGCAAATTTTATACGACAAAATAGCGCTGAGATAATTGGACCGTTTTAGAACTGCGATAAGTAGCTTCTGGCGATTTTGCGAGACTTAACGGCGCAATTTCGAAAATCGCTTTCAAGTTTCGTCACTTTCGTAAATGTTGCAATTACTTTTTTTTTTTTTTAATATTGAAAGCAATGACTGGGGATTATTTTAATTTTATTTCTCTATCCAATGCATCTCTATTGTTGTTTTTTTCTTTTTTTAATTTGATAAAAACGTACTTAAGATTATTGCTAAAACCGATTTATTCGATCAATAAAGCGCTTTTGGATTAAATAAAGCAATTTTCTTTATTTAAATAGGTACATACGGGGTCTGTTCAAAAAGTATCGCGAATTTTGAATTTCCGCAGGCTACGTATGTTTGATTTTCGATTTTTTTGTGGCGTTATGTTGGTACTCATATCCCTCACTTATGCTGACAAACTCGACTATTTTAAATATTCAGTTAATTTTTGACAGCTATTTTGCTTGGATGTGTTTTGGCTCGTCTTCGATTTTTGCCTATACCAAAAAATGAACGGAAATTATTATTTACAGTCGACATTATTTGTTTAGTAAAGGTCAGTTACTTGTCCAGAATAATTTCCAGATATTTAGTCCAAGTGACCTCATGACCATTTAAGGACAAATTAGTGGGGAAAAAAACGGGGACTTCTCATGCAGGTGAAAAATACAACTTGTGATTTATTTGTATTGATCCTTTATTTTCCATTTATGAAAATAATCAGCAACAATGTCACGACCAATACGTCAGTTTGTACAGATGTGACAGCAATTTTCATGTGAGCTGTATATCGCTGTGTCGTCCGCATAAATAGAAGACGAGCGGTTAGGTATTGGGGGAAAATCGACTGTAAATTTTGTATAGAACTGGTCCTAAGACCGAACTTTGAGGTACACCTGCAGTGTTATGACGTGACAGGGAGGGAATTGAGGCTTGATGCCCTCTAAACTTTCGTTCTTTAAGAAAATCACGAATTAATCCTATAAGTCTTGCAGGGAATCCGAATTTGATCATTTTATGTATAAGGGCATCGTGCTATACCCAGTCGAAAAAATTCATAACTATTGCGAATAAACAACATTTTAAATATTAAAACACTCAGAGGAAAAAATATTACAATAATGTAATTATTTCTAAAATACGAGTAATTCCTATATCAAAAATATTTTAATAATTACGAAATGATTTTAGTAAATTCTTTTTGAAACTCCAAATGTAGTATTTGGTGATTATGTTTTGTAATGCCAAATATAACTTCTCATAATTTCAGACTTAAATATATTTTTTGCAATTCCTAGTATACTTTTAGTGCTAGTAGTTGTTTCTAATTTCCTTTCTGCAATTAAGAAAAGATAGTTGTTCAGTCTTTATAAATTTTTCTACTTATATACTAACACTGTAAACCCTACCAGACCTAAGACCCTGAACCTAACCTAAACCACACAAAGTCAATTAAAACACATGGAGGCAAAAATTTGTAGTAGCTAACCATAAGGTTTGATCACGATTGGTTGGTTATTTTTAATTTATAACACATTTTTTTTACATACTAGGCGAAGTACCGAAAATTTGGTAAAGCGGTATAGTGGCAGAGATTCGGATATTACCGAAAAAACGGTGCAGCGATCTGGTAGGGTTAAGTTCAATAATTCTCTTCTATAAATCCTTTAACTTATGAACTTAGTTGCTTCGATTTCTTTGAATTATTTTTATATACGTATGTTAAGGATATTACAGAAAATAATTATTTAGCTTAGCAGTACTATTCTACAAGAAGTATCGCAGGTATAACATAATTTAATTGCAAGAAAACAATATTAGAAACAATTATGTGAAAACTAGGTAAACTAAACCAAACTAACTTGTATTACAAGAAGAACAATTGTTAGCACTACTATAAAACTAAAATAGTACTATATAAAGTTCCAAGTTTTAGGTATATATAAATAAGACATTTGCGAACCTCATAAAGAACTAAACCCACGACTATCGGATTTCAGTAAGAAAATGACCACCATTCACACAAATGACCACATCCATTACAAAGTGTATTTGCAGAACTACAACAAATGTTGGTTAAATAAATTTTATTTGTAAATAACGATTATAAAATGTATTATAGAAACAAATAATAAATAAAAAATGGAATTATTATAAAGTTATAGTGGGCTAACTATTGCGTATTACTTAAGAACAGTAGGAAGGTGCTAATGGATTAGGGAAAGATTTAATTATAGTCAAATAAGCATTAGACGGTACGAACCATCAAATCCCTTCTAAAATATCCTCGACTACGTAGGTACTTTTTGTGTCGAAAGAGACAGTTCCTTACATTCTGCTCTTACGAAAATCTACTTTTTGTCTTATGAATGATCTTTGCAAAAGGGTTCGCCTGGAAATGGTTTACAATTCTTTGTACCATGAAATTATCCTGAGAAGAATTTACGCATTATTACCCATGATCCCTTATATCATACCTATTTACCCTAAATGGTTAAACCCTTAGATTGTGAGATTAATTCAATGGTAGATAAGGCCAATGATTGTGCGTAGAGCAAATCGTGTAAAACCAAAATTATTATTGGATGAGGATATTTTAATATATGGTAAATTATTGCTATTATAATTTCGAATAGCTAAAACAAAGTATTTTTAATTACTTTTTGAAATAACAGGTCATAAAAAGCAATTACAAAACGCTTACGTGATTCGAACAAAAAGAAAAATCTTTTCTCTTTGCCCTATTGATTATTAGAAAATTAAATTCATTTCCCAGTTGAAAACGTGTGCGACAGCATAGAAAGTTTGTAGTGAATGAGGCAATCATTCATCATATTCCTTCAAATAACAATAAAATCAGAAAATGATATTTTACAGACTGTGCTTGCAGTTTATTGCTCCAAATATGACAGTGTCTAAAATATGCTTAAGCAGTCATCTCACGAATGAAACCAATAAATCTGAATTTCCAAACGATTTTCTGAATTTGATTGTATTTTGAAAGCTATCCCACACTTTGTGGCAAATTGTATAATTTTAAGGGAACTGAAAGTAGCACTTCGCAATGGAATCTGTTCATGGATTTTCCTGTTTCTGGGCAATATGATGATATTTCCTCAGCGAGTATTTACCTGATGGAACTGACAGTTTCCACGTAAGCCCCATAAAAGTGGTTTAGTTGCGCTATAAACAAAAACCCTAAAACTCCCGGCTGTACCAAGATCCAGCGGTAAAAATTGGTTCATAAACTTTTTTCTGTTCCGTAGCGCGCGAACAGATAGAGTTCAAAAAGCAGCTAAGCGAACACTAGAAAACTGTGGACGCATCCCACCGATACCCGCGGGACGTAAGAAGTGGTTAAGAAACCCGCAAGCGGTAACCGTACTCAGGAGGTGATTTCATCACCGGCAAAAGAAAAGTAACAAAAAGAAGGCACTCAGCCTCGGCCCGCTTAGCGCTTCAGCAAACAGATGGGAGTAACTATGACTTCGGCAAAACCGCAAACTCAGCGAATCTTCTACAGAGTGCAGGAGCTGGAAGGAATTGCACATTCCCACAGCTCCCACATGGGACCGAATGGGTAAATGGGGTAAAGTGGCCAAACTGGGCAAACTGGGCAGCGGGCAATGGACGTGCCCGATGCGAAATTGGCGCTCTGGTCGCAGTTAATCCCTCGGACAGTCAAATCCTCACAATCTAGAAATTAACTGTCCTCCCGCACATCACCCGAGGCTCAAGTGTGAAATTTCAAAATTGCGCAAATTCTAAGGCCCCAAAATCGGGCAGGGGGACGTCGCGTTTATTTGCCTGAATGGTTACTTTCTCGGGCGTTATGTGTATTGCACCGGAGACCTAGCTCTTCGGTAATTTGAGAAAATTGTTTATTCCTGCCGCTTACATTAAACATTAAGCGCACGATGGACGCGCAAAATTGAACAACTCCAGGCTATAGCAATGGCTCTATCAAAGGCTCAGACACTTTGGAGGTGGAGAAACTCCCGTACCTCCTGTCCCGATACCCGAAACGTCCAGAGAAAATTCAAAGCAAAGAAGGAACGCTTCCCTTCGGCTTATGACTTCTAACTTGTCTGATGGAATGTTTAATTTGCTCTCAGAAATTTCCGACCGAGGCCCCTTCTTTTGTGTGTCGGTATTTTCGTGCAATTTACGCACTTCCGCGGAACTGCCCAATTTTGAAATTGGCTGATCCTTGGATTGTCGGTGGTATGATAATAAAGCAAACACCGAACAGAACAGAAGAGAGTTACTGCGGAAACTCATTCATGACTAAATGAATATTTCTGATTAAAAATTAAAAAGCAATGAACGCGCCAAATTTTGAGATATATCTGGTTTAAATATGATAGCTCCGGTGAGACATTAATATATTCACTTTAATGTTTTGTTACAAAGACACTCAACAGAAGTGTTTCATTTCTCCTCTTTAAGAAATTTGCAAGCATCATGAATATGAATAAAATCAGGGAGCTATTTCCCGCATCTATCTACCTCCGCATCTTTTGAGTTACCTTTCTAAACAACAAAGTTTATACGCTTTTCTGGAATTTCATATCCAACTAGTTTAAAACTTTTAAAAGATATCGACACTAGCGAGACTATAGAAATTTCACTACTGAAATAGTTAAAATCTTAATAACACTTTTAAAATTTTAATAATTTTTACACTTAGGAAGTTTTTATTACTAATCCCGCAGTTGAGTGGTATTACCGACCATAATTTATTAATTTTTATCGTTAAAAAAGGGTTTATCCATCTATAAAACTTTATGGTTAAAAGGTAGCAAGTCAAGTTTTATTAATGAAGCAATGAAAGTAGAAACAGTGAAACTTATATTTCTAGAAAAAATGGTTTAGTGCCAATATTTCCAAATTATTAGAACATCGTTTAAAGTTATATGAAATTGTAGGTTTTAAGGGAATTGTAAGCACATTTCTTCCATTAAATGATGAATGATGAATGATGGTGTATGGAATATGGGTACTAATAATATTTTTCTCAATCACACAAATTCTAAACAATTTCTATCAATCCATCTACGAGTATACGATATCGGGTTAATTTAAATGTGGCTAACACAAACTGATTTATGGAATTAGGAAATGGACTGGAGGAAATGTTAAGACGGTCTAGTATTTTATCACAATATGTTAGATTTAATATCAGGAAATAACTTAGCATAAATAAACTAACTAAATAAAAGTGAGTCTATGCTTTTTTAATTTAAACTCACTATGCTAAACATTATTACAACTATATTTCCTTGGAGAGAGAAGCAAAGTGTTGAACTAAGCATTATTCACCTTAATTTTAAGAATGCTTAAAACTTCTGTTAAATTTTAAATTATAGAGAAAATATTAAAATTAAGAATAACATTTTTAAATGTACAAGTCAAGATTTAAACTAAGCATTACTCATTGAAATTTTAGATGTTTGTGCAAGTTAGGAGGAGAATACTTAAAACTTGCCATTAAAATTTGAAATTATAGGGAAAATACTAAAATACAAAAGAAATTTCTAAAAGTTAAGAACAATTTGGTTGTTTTAAGTATAGAAGGCATTTGATTAAAGAATTTTAAGGGTTAATTTAATAAAATCAGTGATAACCGCACAACCTAAAAACTCAATTAGTTAGTACGCCTGAATTTTCTAAGTTTACAGACTTAAAGTTGAAATTTACAATTATTGATGATGTAACTTTTATCAAATTTGTGTTGTAAAATATTCTTTCCTTCCTGTGATACCTGCCCATATCTTGTTGAATGATATAAAATATAATTTATGAATTTTATTAAAATCTTTAAAGTACTATAAAAGATGTCAAGACTTAAAAAATGTCCACACTTAGCATGATAAATGTTTCTAAGAAAAGTCGATTCAATTCTTTATCAAGTGCAATTAAAGGTCAAAAATTATTTCAAAGTATTCCAGCAGCACTTGTGATTAATAGCGTCTTATGCAAGATCACATCTAAAGACTTCTAGCTTCTAAAAATGGAAGTTTTGTTTCTTCCCTGGTTTACTTAAGAGCCTCGTCCATTTGCATGCTCCTGTAGCCTTTTATCATCGTCTAGACGAGAAATCTCATAAATAATTTTATAATCCCCAAGAACAAAAAGAAAAACAACGTCCAAGAAAAACTTCAGACTAAGGAAAGAATTTGAGCCCTTAGGACGAACATCGCATACCTATCAAGTTAAATTCATTCTCGCTGTTACCGTCCCCCGAATGTTGTTCGGTGGGATTCATTTTAAATTTCGCTATACATCCCCACCCTAGCTAACTAAATTATTTCTCGCTGAGTTTATAGGAGCCTAAGAAAATTTATTGCCCATTTATGCAAAATAGACGTTTTCGGCGGCTTCTCTGTATATATTTCCAAGAAGACAAACGACGATGAAGAAGCTCTTCGGACCAAACAAATCTCTTCGAACGTTGTTATCTCGATGACGAGGTGGGCTCTCACAAAGGATTGAGTTTCGAACGAGGCCCGTCACTAATGAAGAAACTCCTTAATCAAGTTGGACCAGGTAGATGAAACGCGAGAGACCTTATAGACCTTAACATTGTTTCACGAAAATTTATCTTAATTGCTTTGCAGAGAGTGGGTTTAGAAAAATAAAAAGAACATTGATTTCTTTTTGCCCTTTCTCATCTATTTTGATTTGCACAAAGACGTAATTAAGTCGGGCTCGAGTTGGAAGACGTGATTTTCAGTCGAAACTTAGTTAATCCGATAACTAAATGCTTATTCGATTATTTTATTCCACTTAAAACTCGATTTTTCTTTCGGTCTCGGTTGATAATTCGAAAGCGCTAATTAAGTTTTTAGCCGAATTGATCATGTCTATGATACGATTCTATTTAGCATTTGCATTTCCGTTGGATGTCCCCTATAAAATATCATTTTTATTGATAAGACTAAAACAGCGGTAAAGAAAAAAGCCCAAGCCCGCAGCCATATCACGGCCAATATATTTTTGATGGAACTCTGATGACCTTCCCCGAATTATGCGGAACTCCTAGAAATTTTGGCATAATCAGACCCTTGCGGCGTTCGTGCCATTAAAATTTCGTAAAAGGCCTTCATAAATCTCAGAAAAGTCCATTTGGACCGTGATAGGCAAAAGCCCGGGCGGAGCACTGCCGAAGGAATATTCCTCTAATTTAGCGGATTATCTTCAATTGTTATTTGCTGTTATGCAATATAATCCCGTGTAAATCGGCCCTATCTCCATGAATATCACCATATCGCAGAAAAGTGCCTATTTTGTCGACCGACTAGCTGGGATGCGGGGGCGCCTACATAGCGCCAAACTTTAGCCACATATGCCGCGCTCCGAAAAACAAAAATACCATAGGGAAAAAGTCCAATAAAATGGTACCGGAATTGGTCCGTAAATATGATTTATGGCCAATAATTATGGGCCGTCACGAATTTAATAATGCAATTGGCGAAGAAAGCGCTTTTTGCGGCAAACCCCAGCTCCGAAGCCCTGGCCACCTCTAATTGGATCATTAAAAGTCCGCTGTGGCTCCGATTGAGGCCTCGGATTAAATTCAGCTCCCTGGACGGGCCGCCGTTCCGTCGTCGACAGCGTCGGCGGAATCATTTTCTGCTTTTTTATGTGATTTCTGCACTTAGATATACCTGGTAAAGGCTGAAAAGCCCTGGGTGCGAAAGGTTTTTGGTGGATATCGGAGTCATTGGTCGTAAAGCAGCGTTATCGACACCTCCTGAAATTGATTCACACCCACCAGGGGCCGTTGTACACGTGTAAGCTGCCCGGGGCTGATCCCGAGATTAAAGTCTTCGGGTTCTCCGAGTGGAGGGCAAATGGTTTTAGCTAATTAATCCCGCCGTTTGCTTATCTTAAAGGCACCGAGGGTATACAAGTGGTACGAGCCGCTTTGCCCCTTAATTAGCATAGATGGCGGGAATTTACATGAAATCTGCTCGTTTTTGGTGTTATGCTCCCATTCCTGGCATTTAAGGGCAAACAAAGGAAATGGCTAATAGCTTTCTAATTAATTTCAATTGCGCACTCGAAGTCAACTTGCTAAATTGATGGAAGGTACCTTCCCATATGAAAATTGTATTTTCCTAGCTTACTGGTAAATGAGACGGATTACAGACTCTTTTACGTTAGATTGAAAGGTTTCCTCGTATATTACTGTTTATGAATTAAACAATCTCTCATCCAATCACATTACAATAGACAGTCATATCAATGAAAATAAAAGTGGTTGAAATATTTACACTTCCCACAAATTTCATTTTTCCAAAAATTAAATTGCTAGGCTACGTTTAAAATATTGTAAATGAATAAACTTAGATTCTGGCTTAAGATTCTTATTGTATAAATGATCTGTACATCATCTTTCGAAAACTATCTATCTATCTATTTACTATCTATCTTACTATTTACACAAATTATAATAGTACATAGTACAGTACTGCACAGGCCAGTCTCCCAATATACTTCTGGCATCCACTTGAATCAAAAGGAACTTCTTTTGATACTTCACTCCATAAAATACTACGCCATTTAGAATAGAGACATATTTCGTGCACGATTTTTTATTTGTTTCAAATTTAATAGTGGCACATTTCTAGGACGTTTAGATCTTAAATTAGCTGTTATGAGGCATCTTCTTATTGATGAAGTACTGATTGAAAGATTTAGATCCTGTTTAATTTGTGTCCAAGTCTTAAATTGTTTCTTTTTTGAAACAGTCATATTTTCCCATTTTCTCGCATTACTAATCATTTTGGTTGAACACTTTAAAGTTTCTTTCTCCCTATTGCGTGACCTTTCTCCAGGTATTCAATGCTTTGGTCGGCCTATTTATTCAAAAGATAAACTACTTTACACTATACATTATATGGGGTCCTCCAGGTAGATCAGTTCTAAGCGCGATAGCCTACCATTGCACCTATGCGAATTAACTAAAAATAGTTTACACTTTTTCCATATTTTTATAGCTTCAGTAATAATTCTAAAAAGTTAAAGTAACTAAATCCGACCTCCACCATTAGGTAATTATTTAGGTATATAATTTTCTTAATACGCTAATTCTAAAGAAAATTTGCACTTATAATCTTTAGAATAAGTTTATTAATTAATATTAGTTCAGTAACAGATTTTCAGACATTTCTAGTCAAAGCAAACCTACTTAATTATTACATTAATTCATAGAAATAAAATTTTGGATAGTATTCGTATACAGGTAGAATGATTTTTTTTATATATTTTTATTCCATAGAAATTGCCTCCATAAGTTGTTTATTTATTTCTCATGAAACTCATTCAATAAATTTTGTATTAACCTCAAATCTCCTTTTTCCTAGAAAACCTTTCCTATAGCAATATATTTCTTTTATCTTTTCCAGTTTGGGTTGCGGGTAACCCAGTGGTAATAATATCCTAGAATTTCGCGAAAAAAAAACCTAAAAAACGATTTATGGAAAAGCTTCAATAGTCTGTCTGTTCATTTGAATATTGCAGTCTAATAACTCTTGAACTGCTTTACTTTAAGATCTCAAAGTAAAAAAAGGAAAATAATCTCTACGTGTCTGAGAAGATTTAAAGGCATTTGATGCTCCTAAGTTTTTTACACAATGTTTGATTAATGCATCATCAATGAATTAACAAAGATCCGAAAAAAGCAGATTTCTCTTTGTGGAAATGGTGAATTCCGCTAAAATAATTATTAATTTAAAAAATACTTATCTAAAAATTGTACAATAATTAAGAATATATGATTAGTTTTTCGTTTCGTAAAATTTTAAAAGTTAAACCCGCTCACATTTTAGCACTAGGTTTACTGGAATTGTTTTATACCTATCTTTACGGGTCAATTTGACCCACGTACAAAAACACACATTTTATTTAGCAAAAGGACTTATATATTTTAACGGAAATATTGTTATAGACATTTATTGATATCTAAAATGTCTATATAAAAATAGTATGTCTTTTCTCGAGTAATCGTAGGAGAAATATGTAAAGGTTATCTGCATTTTGCCGTTCCGTAAATCTAGTGTTAAAGCCAAACGTATGTAAGATTTTAAAATTTAAAATTTAAAGGTACCTACTTCTCATTAAACTTTTTGAAGGTCCACTTTTACAATAGTGTTTTGAATATAAATAAAACTCAAGCTCATTAAACTGAAGGCTTTCAAGAATTTTCATCAGGAAAGCCAGAAGGGCATTAAAAAGGATTAAAGTAATTCCTTTTAAAAGTAAAAAAACTTTAAGAGGCAATCCCATTCGACTTCGGGCAGACCTTCGACACCATGATTTAAGAGTGACCAACTTCCCAACCTTTCAATCGTTAAAAAAAAAAAAAAATTATTCATTCGTCCTTGGACCCGTTGTATGTTTGCATGAGGAGCGAACATTAAAGGAGGAAATTTGTGTCACAAAATTCATTTCGAAATTAAAGAAAAAAAAAATAAGGGCATCCTCCAAATAGTCAAGGAGGAAACAAGCAAAAGCGCTAGGCGTATCCTCCGGAGGAGACTCTTAATTAGAATGACCCGGTCAAGCCTGTCGACACCGACGTATCTCTTAATAAAAGAATTCCTTTTTGTCGTGCCATCACGGACAGCTCCTCGTTTTGCCTAATACGATGGAACACATTTGATAAAACTAATATCCCCCCCCCCCCACAACTTGACCTACTCCAGCTCCTTGGCACTTCTCATAATAACCGGGGAGCCTCGACTTTTGTTGTGCCAAGAAGTCTGGAGGGTGTTTGATTAAGAACACCCCAGAGGCACGGAAAGCAGCCATTTAAGGCGTAGCTTTCGCCCAGCCTTTGATGTGATCAATAACCTCCGACACCCGCTAATATGCAAAGCAATCGGCGGCTAAGAGGCGATCGGGTTTCCGCCCTTCGTTCCAATTTTGCGGCCATTAGCAACATCGGCATCATCAAAAGTTGACGATGACATGTCACTCGTGGCTTTTAGAACTCATCATCGCGTTGTACCGATGGCCTAATTAATCTTGCCAATGGTGTGGCGGCAGCGGAAAGGGCAAAGGAAGGAGCAATCCCAAAACTGGGAGCGAATATTAATTTATGTCAACCAAAACATGTAAATTACCCCAGTGCCGCTCGAAGCCATGTGTAGTCTTCATGAGAGTATTAATTTAACGCGAAGGCACCGATTTTATTTTCTACGCGGGTCGCGTTATTAATTTTTGATTGTCTGCCCTCTGGCGCTAGGCAAATTTTGACACGTCATTGTAGATGAATGAGTTTGATCAAATTCATCAACCGAAGCCAGGTATTTGCAGAGTATCAAAGCAATTTGACACGAATAGAGTGCAAATTGCCAAGCGAAGCTTTTAATTGTTTAAATCATTGCCGGCGTATTTAATTACCCTCAGAACCTCCGGAGGGCTCATGTATGTCTCGATGCCTCAGGGGGTACCGCGATAATTTATCATCTGGCAAATGTTGTAAATTTATCAAAAGCCATACCGGTAACTTTGCCACAGGGAAATTAGTTGTGACGTTCCCTAATATATCAAACCGCTTTGTCAGGCGACTTATTACAAAAAGACGCTTAAGAATACTTCGCCCCTACCTAAATGGAAAATACCGAGGACTGGGGTTGGAGTGTAACATTTTCAAGAAGAACTTTTCACACCACGCTGATAGGATGTTTTATTGAAATATCAAAACAGGCATTATGTGGGGAAAATGTGTTGCCTTCGACGAAAGGTAATAGCCCGAAACATTGGATTATATTTTAAGAGCTGTTGCCTTTTTAAAGCATCTTGAAAGCTGTGCTATTAAAGAGCGCATATAGTCCCTGAAAAGTCTATTTTAAAAATTTATTAATTAAATTCAAGTCCAGTAGCATTTTATATTGTAATTTTTCTATTAAATTACTAGCAACAATCGCCAAATGATAATGCATTATTGAATTTTATATACAAATTATTATTAATTTATCATTCTTAAAAATCATTGTAGCATATTCTGTGGTATCAGTTTAAATTTAACGGGAATACCAAAGTAAAATAACGAGTCCCTAATACGTGTTACATAACCTTTTAACACTAGATTTATGAAAATTTCTCGTATAATTGATAGAGATATTGAAAAGTAACTTTATAAAAAATTTCTATTTGAAATTGGATGCTCGTGAAGTAAAAGAATACAGAAAAGCCATATTCTTAGTATTATTGCATCAATTAAAAATAACATTCTTCAGTAAAAATTAATGTATATGTGTTTAAATTTTGCGTTAGTTCTTCCTTACCTCGGTATTTGAATCCCGGGTATATTTTAAAGGAGACACAATAAATTTTTCCTTAGGAGGAAAACTTTCAATAACCAATAATTTTACAAGGTACTAACAAATCGAAGTTTGAATGCAAAACTAAAAGAAAATGTTACCCTTTGCTACTCTTTACTTTTTTTCTTATATGTATAGTTAAGACTAGGTTTACTTTTTGAAGGACTAAATGAGGACGTTTCTCTTTTATAATGGTTCATCGTTGTACCTCTTGAGGGTTTTATTGCAGTTGCACCGACATCCCGATTGCAGATGGTTTGCAGAATTATTAAGAAATGCAATTATATTACAAGAAAACAAATTTAAACGAAAACAAGAATTTCCTTGAACAATGTTAAATGAACCCACGTTAAATTTTTAAGAGAAACATTCCAAAGCAATATGATTGCTGGAAATTTCACAAGAAAAATTAAACCCGTCATCAATTCCCTAAATCTAATGTTAATAATTAATTCTAAAAATTATAATATAACTAATCCTATAAAATATAGGAGTAGAGTACTGAATAATGGCGGTAAAAGCAGAATATGTATATAGAATAAGGTTAAATTGCAATAGCAGGGACAACACAGGTAATTTCAATGTAGAAGTACAGGATACACTAACAGGAAATTTATTCGTGTTTGTGTAGAAAAATCAGCGTGATTTCGGTGTTAATTTTTATATGTAGTAATAGTCTTAAGTAAAACTTCTATGATAACTTTCTGTTTTTTCTATTTCTGGACTTAAAAATCTCAATTTAGGGACTTAATTTAGACTTAGAAATATTTCAGTTTAGGGACTTACAAAAAATAAAAATTCAGGCGTATTTGGGATATACAAACACGCATTCGGTTTGTTTTCCATAAACGGATAGTTTAGTTTAATTTTCCACTTATGAAAGTAATTTTCTAGTGTATTCAGCCCAGATTACATAGTTTTTAAAATATTCATAGGATTTGCTGCTGAAGAATATAAAGCAGTGTCATCGACAAAGATTGAGGAGGTACAATTATCAATTATTGGAAAATCAGCTATTTAGGATGGGTCCAAAGGCTGATCCTTGGGGAACGCTAGCCTCTATCAACTGACAATTAGATTTTATTGAGCCAACATATACGCAGAATTTACTGTTATTAAAGAAATTGTAAGTAATAAGTAGCTATGAGAATCATTTTATAAATAAGGACTTCGCCCCAAACGGTAACAAACTCTGTCTGGATCAAATAAGACTAGTCCGGTTGACCTTTTCGCTTCTAAATTCGCTTTTATATGTTGGGTTACTTCGGCTGGCGTGTATTCGTTATGATTAGATGTTTAGACAGTCTTGCGTTTACTACATCGGTTAGTCTTTAGCGTATTCTCAACCTTTCCTACCATTTAACATAAAAGACTAAATTCTTTTATTTTTCGTCCTTTTATTTTCACCCGGGAAGCATTCTCCCCTTTCGAAACATTTCTGATACTCCTTTTCTGGTATAGCCGCTTTAAAGGGATGGTAAATTTTCATTAATGACTTTAATTATTTACGCTTAAAACATTTATTTAAAATTGTTTGAATTGAATATCGGCCAGATCACTCAAAGTTTTATGATTTATAATATTCATGAAAACTGCCTCAGGTAGACCAGTGTATATATTTCTTTGCCTTTATCTCAAAAACATAAATCCTAGGTTACCACAAGTTCTGGGCACTCACCTATTCTCTTTCGCAATATTTATTAATAGTCTGTCCCGGATAACTTTTTCTCCGTGTTACTCAAAAGAAATGACGAGTATACCTCATGGATTTGAATGAGTCTTCTGTAACAAGCATCTCAATTTCCTCAGCGCCGCTATTCTAAAAGAACTGAATGAACTTTCACCCTACAGGGGCAAATATTTACACCAATCCGGAAAGGGAAGAGGATAGACGGCCTCAGAATACGGAACATATCTAATTTCTTCCCTCCTGAGAGTTCTACATAGTTGGGATAGCCGTTCCATTTGCCAGCGACATGAGCGACTCTTGTCACATATCCCCCGGGGACAAAATATAATGAAAATCAAAAATTCTTTTGAGATAATCCTCCAGTCCGGGCGGCCTGCCAACGGAGAGGGAAGAGCACATATAATAAATCCGTTGAGGTGAATAACCCGCCCGGAGAACAATTCCACAGTGGGAAAATTATCATTCCACACAATTTCTTCACATTCTCCAGTATCTAGATAGCTCTATCTGTCAGCAGAGGCTATCGAGGCTCCTGCTAGCGTACGCCTCGCGCTCCGCGGGCCCATAACTCATCGTCGTTTTCTGTATTTACATGACACGTCTAATCTCAGGCTGCTATTACAAACAACTTATCTGCGGCAATTACACGCGACGGGTTGTCCACGTTAATAGCCAGTTCCACTTCAGTTCCCGACCTGCATAAAACTCCTTGCACTCTTCAGTTTCTGCGCGCCCCCTGGCCCTCTTCGTCGCCCTCCCTAGCAGCATCTTCGCTGTCCCGCCGTGCCCCTGTAACTTTCTACCATGCTATGTTTTCACCTTTTCACTAAAGAAAACCAAACAAATCCGCCCTGTCATCAAATCGTGCTCCGAGATCTTCTCGGTTGATTTTCCTGCACCGCCCCCACGTCCCGGACCCTGCCTATGCTGCAGAACATGCATCGTTTCCCCGTTCACCACCCTCCGGGAGTCCCGGTTCCTCAAGTCGAAGCTGGTGCAAGTGCTAGAGCACCTCATCTGCATACATCGTCCAAGTTGGTCGTATTTTGCATCTATGGGTTCTGCTGATTCCGCTAGTGGAATCATGCTCCCCGGAAGATGAGGAATCAAATTGCATTACACAATTCGCTGAGGAACGATGCTTGCTTGCTCCAGCATCTCTCCCAACCCTGTAATCTCCGGCAAATTAGTCAAAATCTGGAGAATCGAACCGTTTTGCCCGTTCTCCATAATGCGCTCAAAAGACGATGTTCAGCGCAAATTCGGTATGGCTATCATGCGGAAAATCTGCCGCGCGAACGACAAGACCTCAACTCACTCAAGTCCTCCTCTCATTTTTTTTAGTGTATCTTAAACCTTTTTTATTCCCCACCGTCGAAAGGTAATGAAATACCGAAGGCCGGACTGTGGGCGGATGAGTGTAAAAGGTGAGTCGTGGCCCCCTGCAAGGATTACAAATTAACACCTTGCCACTCTTGGCACATTGACTGGATGCTGGGAACTTGGTTACCTGGTGTAATTTGCATTTAAGTGGATGCTAACTACTTGCAGGTCTCCCGAGAGACCCATTCAATTTAATTTTGTCGAATTGGCCAATGGGTTCCTTTCGACAAGTGCGGCCGAGGTGTTGACTAACCGTTGCGACTCCAACTTCTGGAGCTCCTGCAACACAGAACCTGTCGAACTGAGAGCTAATGTACTTTAAATGACGCCCTAGTCCATGGTACGGTACATAAAAAGCAATGGCCATAACGATGGGGTTTGATTTCATTCCTGGGTTCTGTAGGACTTGAAATGCCTTTGATTAAAGCAAGTTCACATTTTGTTTTGCACAGGGGTCCCATGAGTAAAGCTTTAGCCTTCAGAGGGTAAAATATTTCTATAATTGAATATTTCTAAAAATATGCGGTTACTTTCCTAAATCAAGTTATTTAAACATTTGAAGATTCTGCATTGAGGGATTCTATTCGAGATAATTTAATACAATTATTACTCAAGCTCGGAAATTTATTTATTTCTAAATCCTACCTATGTACAATTAGATTGAGCATAAATTGAAAAATATCTAAGAGGGTAGGGAAAACCAAGACCAAATCTAATAACCCAATTTTTAAAATTTCATAATGAACTTAACTCTATCGGTCTATTTGCTCAGAAACCATACAACCTACAAAACTAGACGTTGATAAAGTTATATTTGATATGACCTCAAATAGGTATAGGTGTAAAATAAACAAATTTTAATTTGCATGTTGATTCAATAGATATTCCAAAAATATAACATCCATTTATAGGGTAAATCAAAAACTTTGTTGAAAACCATTCACAAAAAATATCTAAAAGATTTGTTAAACAAAAATTATCAACAGAGCATTACAACAAATTAAGCTAAAGTATGCAATAAATATTAAAGCCGTGTATCGAAATATTGTTGATTGATCAAGGGGATTATTTTCATGGTTTCCATGGGGACAATTTCAAGAAGTGATTATTTTGTCTATATAGCTACAATATTTCTTAATGAATTTTAATCAAACTTTGTATATGCATTTATTAGCTGGGTATTTATGTTATATTAAAAAATTGTGAAGTTTAGGAAAGGGGGAGGGTACTTTCACTTCACTATTTATATATCTCCGCATAGATTGTATGGCTCAACACATTCTTCTATCTCGACTAAGTTCGCAAATGGAGTGTATGCACCAATAGAGTAGAAAGTAAAGGACTATGTTTCCTTATGTAAAAATCAGTTAGGCATTATATTCTTTGTATTTCTTCATTAGTACGGATTAAAACTTGTCTCTAGGGGATTGACATCTTGGTCGGGTATATAAGTAGTGCGATTTGGGCGAGGAGATCGGGAGATGATTGTACCTATTAAAATTGCAAGAATAGGCCTCGCATTCGTTAAATTTTTCCGAATAAACTATCAATTTTGGTCGCAAGGTTGAAAAAAAACCCATTTTATTTTCAGACACAATAACTTTTGACTGCAATTAAAAATAAAACCCACGACAGAAGGCTAAACAAATATATTACAATTTCTAACGAGTTAAAATATGATTGAAAACATTAAAAAGACCTAATCAAATACACAAGGAAGAATCTTCTCCACGTCCATTGGACTATTCCAATTTTCGAATATGTTATGATTTCAACTCAATGAATGTATATACAAAATTTGATTGAAAGATAACAAAATATGGAAGTTATTGTACCGACAAGACGGTACAGAAGAAAGTTCAAAAGACCCTCATCCCTTTGACCAATTGTTTACATTTACGAACTTAACTCGGGATATTGACCTCATAAATAAAATTCGATCAAATTTTTCTCTCCTTCCCCGGGGCAGTTATTTCATTTTATTGAACACATTCAAATCTACCCCTTCCTTCTGACTGCCACCGGTGGGTATATTTTCCTCTTTAATGCCTGTCTCACAAAAAGCCACCACAACTATTTAAATCATTTAATTTGCTTTGTTCGTCACTATTGATTCAAGTTCTTATCAATTTTAAAAGTGCTACTGTAAAACTTTGTTATGATTCTGATATTCGATAAACGAAATACGAAACTACTTTCAAATCAAAGTCATGTTTCACCACACATACCTCAAGAATCTTTTTTTAGTCATACTCAATTTATGACGTATTTTGATTATGTTTAATGCTTACAGCAGCACATTCGCACCCAATGAGTGACGAAACAATTTGCCACAAATTAACTCCCGAAAAAAAACAACTAACATTGTGGAATGGATTGCCTACCCATTTTGCTTTAATTTATCGTCGCCGGCTTTCCGGTGTCAAATTAATGCTTATCCTCGCGGAAAACTTTGTGTCCATTTTTATCGTCGAGTGCATCTGTACGAAAAATATTTACAGAAATCAGTTTAATGCTAGCGCAATCTGATTTGTTTAACTTTTAGGGCGGTTGGCTTGACGCAAATATAAATAATCAGGGAATTTTTTTAGTCATGCGATATCTGATACCAGTGATACAATGATAAGCGTCTACTGTCGGTGCACTTGCACTTTGATCACAGCAAGTGGTGGATTACATTCTTAAGTATCCCACAGAGTTGCTTATTTATTTTTTATTTTTTGAGTATACATGCGGTAATCAGTAACTCGATTCTCATCGTTCTGCTGCATATAACTCTTTTCGTTGGGAATATTCTCCAATGGTGTAAAAGAACTCCAATTTCAATATAATTCTATAGAAAATTCATATTTCGCAGTTCATGTGAAAATGCGAACAAATTGAATAACGTATTCAATTAACACCCGCAAATTGCTGTGTGTCTTTTTAAAACACCATTAAAATGTCGTATAGCATGAAATATTGAACTGATTTTAGCCTTGCCATTAAATCATAAAATTGATCTATTACCTTTTGTCATAAATTTCGTGACGACCTTCAAATTCATTAATATCGTGCGCGTTGCATTTATTGGCAATTAAAATATTTTAAAGCTCATAAAAAGCGCGCGCAATATTCTCTTACGCATGCAAAACGACACGACCCCACCTCGGAACGGTTCGATGGGAATCGACCGGACATTTTAAATCTACAAAAGTCTGTCCGTAGCCGAGTTCTAAGTTCCCAAAAGTACCCGTTTGGTTTAATCTCGCTACAAATTAAAATAATCAAAACTGGCCTCTCCGTTGGCACCCTTTGATCGTTCATATTCTGGAACGTATCCAAGTGTGTGATCCATCAATAATTGGATTCGATCGAAATTTCTCTTCTTTGTTAATAGAAATCGATCGAACATACCCAGGCCGTGATTACCCTTTTCCAGTTCAGTGGGGGAATACTACGGCAGTTGACCTTTTTACGCGGGGTCAATTCACGATGTGGACTGTTTAGCGTATTGGCGGTTACATTCCGCGGCAGCCAGTGCACCACATGGACTCGATCATATTCATCAATTGACATTTGCACTCAAATTGTGTAATATACGCTTTGATACGCGCGACCAGATTTAAGATCGGAATGTTTGCGGCGTGTGTGGCACGTTCGCTTTGCGGCGAATGTGCGATGAATAAATTAACTGAGAATTGCACGAATACGCAACAAAAGTGGGGACTTTAACGGGCGAGCAATTCTCTTTAATTTAATTTTAATATTAAAAACGTTGATAGAAAGGGCACGTTCGGAATCTTCCTATCTCAGCTTTTGCATACAATAGAAACTATTAACTTTGTAGTACTTAAAACATATCAAAAACTCCTACATTACAAAAATGAAAAGTGGTTTTCGTTCAAAACGTATTAAAACATTAATTACTATTTCTAAACTTAACGACAATTATTAATTATAAACCGTTCACTTGTAGTGTAAAGATATGTACCATATACAAAACGAAAATGTTATATTTTCTGAACAAATATATCGAAATATTAATTAATCAGCTAACTGCATTCCACGTGTATACACGTCAATCTAAAACTCGATGGTGCGGTGGAATTGACGTGTATACATGTTATTTAGTATTATATTTCCTTTATATTAAACAATAAACCCTGCTATAAATTAAAAGAATTAAATTCTTTGGTATAGACGTTATTTCCCATACGAATGTTTTCTTTTTCACAAAATTAGTTAATTATTTTCCCCAGTGCATCGGGTATACCTCTTATTGCTTTCTTTACTTTACTCTATATCTAATTGCAATAATATAAATAAATATTGCGACCTTTCTGGTTTATTACAACAACGCGATATTTATAAGATTTAATAAATCGTTTGCCTGGATTTTATCTTTTTCAACAATGATTTGTTAAATTTTTATCTAATAAAAATGAGATCCTCAAGGAGTTTTTTATACGATGATTTGTACTACGTTTGACGTGTATACTCATCATTGCAAGATTTTAATTACACACCCTATGAGGAACTTTGAAAAATAAATTGTGTAGTTAACTGGTTAACCATTAAAAAAATATTATGAGTACCTCTGATTAGATTTGACCGCATGAAAAAATATAATTATCATCGCAGTAGCAGAGGACACCATGATTATGTTTGGGATACGTACCCAGCCTTTGGGACAGTAGACTAACGGCCCCGGAGGTCCCTAATGTCACATAACATAATTCACCTACAATAAAAAGGAAATTGAAAGTGGTTTTTTTGAATATTAAAATTCAATTTTATAGGAAAAATTTAACGTTTATAGGAAAGCATTTTAATTACTTAATTCGTTCTTAGGTTTAGGTTTACGTTATTGTGGCTGCCCAGAAAGGCACACATAGGCCAAATTTGGCCCATTGTGTTACCACATAGGGCAAGTGACCATAGTTATCCGTGGCATTTGAACCCACAGTCTCTGGGACGGTATTCTAGCGCGCTAACAATTGAACTACCTTTTCGTTCTTAAATCCACTGAAAGATCGACACCACAGGAACCAAATCCTAATTTTGTTCAAGAGATTACAGAAAGAATTTTACCAATTGAGCAAGAAAGCATTTCTAGTGATAACAGTAACATTGCAGCCTTACGCAAACGTATGATTGCAAAATTTTTTTATGTGCATCTCATATTATTTGGCCTAATTTTTGTGTTCATGAATTAGTGATATGCTTTTTTTCCACTTCAAATGATAAATTATTTTGCATGGTACGTGCGCAATTTGTATAAAATAAAATGTTTAAGATTCTAACATGAAAACTCGTGGTTTCTATTACTTTTGCTGATTTCTTAGGATTGGAACCTATCTTCTATTTTTCCATAGACACCATATATTTTTTACACGTATTTTCTGGATAAAAAACATTTCTTACATACCATTCTAAGGTCTTATGTGGAGAGAAAGTTCAAATAATTCGACTTCTATTTAATTCCATATTTTGCGTAGAATATTTACGCAGAATTATATACAAAGGTACTTTGAACCAACGGATTTTTCGCTGATTTCACAATTTTCTTACGATTTTCACAAAATTTAATTTTTGCTTTTCTTTTCTTCCAAGTAATTTTATTTTATAGCATTTCTGTGGCTTTCTACCACACAAAACAAAAAAAACAACAGTATTATTTAAGCCACATATTTATCGAAATCAAATTACTTTTTATTGAGCAAAATAAATGTTCGTATTTTGTTATTGAAAGTTCAACCATTTTTCGAAGATATGTTCGTATATGAATTATTATGAAAAATACAAAGTTAGACACATTACGATATTAATGTGACTACCTACGCTATATTTTTCTTTTTATAATTCTGATTGTGATAAATAAATGGGTTATAAATAGAAAATAACAAGATTACGATTTTCAGAAATATTTTTCAAAATGCAGGCGCACAGAGAATACCTTCAAATAAAATTGAATTGAAAGGAAAAGAAGGAAATAATATATAGGTATACATCAACCTTCTTTTGTGTTGTAGAATTGAAAAAAATAAATTTATCATTCCTTTTAAGATAATGGAATTATGGCAGCTTGAAAATAGGAAATGGATTAAAAATTGTTTCATATTTTAGGGCTTCGGGCTTTATTTAGGCGATACCTTTTTGTTAAATACAAATAAAAGGTTTTCTATTTCATCTTTAGGTTACATGTGACCCACTTTTCTACTTTATTCCCTCAAAGCCTTAACTCGAAAACATTTTCTACGGGTTTTCTGTAATCTATGGTCGAATCACCACACCACCGTCCTTTCATCGCTTCCCATTCGGTTGGCCAAGGAAATTTCTTAAGATTTCCCAAAAGGCCCGAGGGGGAGGGACGTTAATGCTGAACTTGTCGGAAGTATTATATACATTTAATATAATCCATGAGAGCTTAAGAAAAATGCTGCTTGTCCCATTTACTACGACGTTGAATCCCTGAGTCAACAGCTACTCAAGTGGCACTTACAACTGCATTCCGATTGCATGATCCTCCGAGTGTTTGGAGCATAGATGCCACCTAGACGCCTTGCTTACGCCTGTATCTTATCTCGGGCGGAAAATCATCTTTTTCCACCGCGTTTCTCTGGGAAAAAAACAAAAAAAAAGCAGCCATAAGACATACCAGGCATTTGCCAAATAGATGAGTAATCCAACCGTCATCGTCAGCATATACCCTCCGCTTCGGCACGATTCCGACGCAACGCCACAAAATCCAGAAAGGTAAAATTTATGCATGAATGATGCCATGATGCCGCCATCTAGGCAGGTACATGACACACGCTGCTCACTTTCCCCCACCCCACCCCCGTCCGAGATAGTCTCGCATAATGGCACATTGCTGCTCTACGACAGCCATAGACCAAAGTATGGATTTTGTAATTTCTAGATATTTTCTGATGCATAAAGGGACACTCAGGAGCAGTATATCTGTTCCCCCCCTCCCGCATCCCCTTCATCCTTCCTTAGCCGGAGGTGCCTGTCCGTTCCTACTACTGGGCCCCAATTCTAAGCTGTTGCGACAAAGTTCTAAGAAAAACCTGCTCAAGCTTACGTAAGAAGCCCAAGAAGCATCTTATAGGAGTTGTCCTCTCCTAACGTAAAGATTTGCTGCCATGATACATGTACACGGTGCACATACATCACCGATGGAAGACACAAATTTGATGACAGCTGGTGGATTTATTGCCATTTTATGCTAAGCAAGGATGAAGTTGATAACAATATCATTCGCAGGGGGGTTCCTAAAATGCAATAAAAGAGCTGGACAAGTTTATGCAGATTTCCTACACAAATTCTGTCTGAATTATATCGGATGAAATAAGGATGTCCTTTCAACCTTATTTCTTTTAATACGAGAGTAGTAATAAATCTATTTTCCTTTTCTTAAGACTGACTTAAAAAATCAGTCAATACTAAAGATTATCACCTGGCACAAGGAATATACGTTTTTCACATTTTACTATACTGAGATCACGTGGAACTAGCACATAGATTTATTAATAATGTAAAAAATGCTTCATTCAATTTAAATGTGTTTATTTTTTTAATTGAGACTGTTGCAAAGAAATTTCTATTGTTTGATATAAGAATGTTTGCAAAGAAGAGTAATAAATTAATAATATCATTATTTGCAAATTAAATAAAAAATTTTATGGTAAAAATGTTAATATAAGGCCATCGTCGACAATCAAATTTGAGTTTAGATCAGAAAATATATGGTATACGGGCGAAAATCATAATTTCCATATAAGAGGCTAAATCTGGGTTTTTATTTCAATGTTTTATGATAATTTTTCTCTGTATGTCAAGGAAAATTTTGATGACACTTTTTAGTTTTGGAATTATAAAAGTGACCAAATTAAGATGCGATTATTAATTTTTTAAAAGATTTCATTTTGAATTAATACACAAGTATCCTGAAAAATATAAATGTTTTTTTTTTTTTTATCTTAGTCGCATTAACCTTGACTTTGATCAGAATTACCCGGCTTGTCTCTGATTTGCAATATTTCTTTACGTATGCAACGTTTCGGTAGCTGGGCGTTAACATTTTCTTCTAAACATTTTCAGTCGAGTTAAGGTTACGCTGGAAGTTACACGTGTGTAAATATCAAAAAGGTAAATCCCATTGAAGTATGATTAGTTGAATACCCAAGTAAAATTAGCCCACCCCAACGTTCATGTAACCTTTTTTTTCTACCCCAATGACCCCGAGTTAAATTACCTTCTGCACTTATTCGATTTACAATCTGACATTTATTTAATTTATTTAAGGTAAATTCTAAGCTTAATACTTAAGCTTATCTTGCTCAGGTGAAAGGCAAAGGAGGGAAGGGTTCTTATATATGTATAACTTTGAAATGAGTTAATTATTATGGCAATTGTTCAAGCCAGTCCAGAGGAAAAAGCGATTAATTTTCAATTCTAAAATAAAATTGGTATTTCTTCATATCCATTTCTTTTAGCAGATTCATCTTTGTATCATTCCAATCATCAAAACCGCATCCGTAACAAATCCGCCTCGATTATATCACACAAAGTGCATGTTATTAAAATCACATACCATAAATATTCCGCTGAAAAATCTCGTGCTGAGCTCGTAAATTCATTGGAATTCATCGCCATAATCCCTGACAATTGACATAATACCCCAACAAATTACTTACTCCACTCTAATCCCCATAAAAATCATCATATGTGAAATGGCGCATCAATTAATGCTCGTCTCTCCCCCCCCCCCCCCCCTCCCTCTGTCCGCATTTTTACTTTACTTATTCAAACATTTTTTTTTTATCTTGTCATTTATTTTTTTTTTCTGTAAGGAATTGATGTTGGCAGCAAGTGAAGCGAAGTGCGCGCGATCTGGGGACATGCAGCCAGCCGTGACAGACATACCAAGATCAAGTGCTAATGACCGATCACTTCTTGGCTGGTGCCTGCCACGGCAAATGATCATCGATCTTCGCCAAGAAACCGGACTGGAAGCGATAATCAGATTTAATCCGATTGATGGCTTGCCTGAAAACGTCATAATCTATCAAAATACCTGAACCATTGGCAATAGGGGTGACATGTCTCAGATGCCGGATCGCATTCCTTTCTGCGGTCCAGGCTTAAGTATTCGCGCGCCTAATCTCAGTATCTTTTGTAATATCTCCGTGCCGAAAGGTTCCCGTATGCGGCCAATTTGTTTAATCCTGGCACTCTGGGTTAAGCAGTACAAATCTATTGGAGCTTCGGTTTGTCGCGATCAGCGCAAAAAGAATGAGCCCGTTTATGGAAAAATCTTAAGACTTTCGGAGGTGTCTTAAAGGGGGGGTAGCGGGCTTCCAGTCGGCAGCGATTCCGGCGCCTTTGATGTTCGCGCCATCAAAGCGGACTCTGAAAGCTCGCATAACATACGAGTGCAACTGATGAAATTAATGGACCCATCTAGGCGGTGGTGGTTAAAATCGAGCGCATAAAAACCGCTTAGTGCTCGTCTGAGCGTACGATGCATGATCAGGAACGGTCCAGACTGACTTTTTGCAGCCATCCACACAAAATTACCTATGCACTCAGACTTCTTCCCGGCCACCGTTCGTTCGTTCGTTCATTTTCTCTCCGCTTCATTTTAGTGCAACGATTCGCGATCACGCGTTAATGAGCTCGGCAGATGGACGAGATTCCTGACGCCGCTGTCTTCAGTCTTGCGTCTTATGAACGTGACTTAAGGAATTCTTCTTATTTTAAGCCGCACCAATGTCGAGCGAACTTACGCTTTCACGCAGCCGCACTTCGGCCCCCTCTGATCTTTACCACATGGGACCCATTCGTGCGGACAGATTACACCAGAAATGCAAATGCGAAGTGGGTTAATTACAGATCACGGTTTAACAGTCCCGAGGTGGTTATTTGCGCTTTAATGCGACTGTCGACTTTGTATCGTCACAGCATATTTCGACCTCGGTCTTATGTTGAAAAAGTAATACATCTGGTCGACTAAGACTGGCTCTAGGGACTAATTCGAGGTTTGCCTCAATATCCCTCGTAAACACTTCCCCTTTTCTGGAAACAACTCGCCAACACTTTTGACTCATCCTATTTAGGTTTAATCCAATTTAATCCAACTAAAATATTTGAAATTCAAATTCAATTCTTTAACTAGCTATTCAGAATATAAGAAAAAATTAAAAAGCAATTGGTATATAAGAATAAATGAAGTTCACACAGTTGGCAGTAAAATGTTATTAGTACAAAAATAAAAAACTCAATTTTAAAAATTATGCTGCTATAATAAAAACTTTAAATAAAATTAGAGGTATGTTTGAAATATTTTTTTTCTAAAACAGTGGGTTCCAGTTCTTCCTATGGCCACTTTTAGATAATTTATACTATCATAAGTTTTAGCATCAACGATTTTCCCCATAAATTGTCCACTGGATTGCAGTCTAGTGAACGTGCTTACCACTCAAGAACTTTAATTTTATTCCGTTCAAACCATTTCTTTGTTTCGTTGCTAACATGTATAGGTGCGTTATCTTGTTGAAATACAAGTGGTGAAGTACAAAATACCATAAAATTCCCGCCACCAAAATTTCTCTTCAGAAAATACGCGTAAGTCACGCCTATACCTTTTGAAATCATCAGGTCAGCTGTAAAGTGATAAGAAACTAAAGAAAGCTGAAATTTGCAGGTGACTCTATAATTGTGTTACGCACTGCAGTCATAGAGGTATTTGGAGTAAATAAAAACAGAACTCATTCAGTTAAAACTGATAGTAATACATCACCTAAGGAATTGAAAAAAAGCTATACGAATAGATATAAAAACTGTATGTATTTTTGTGTTTTCAAATGCCAGTAGGAAATCGAAACATTACTCCATAAATGAAATAATTTATACATATAAAAAACTTTATAGTATATTCCCAGAATCAAGGATATTTAGAACTGAGATGGCATTAGAAATTCATGCATTATTTTTTTAACTCTTAACTCATTCATTATTTCATTGAAGTTAATTTAAGGACAAGAGTAGGAATTTCGAAACTTTGGTGGATGTATTATGCGCTGATGTTAGTTTAACTTTTCCCATACTCCATTCTACAGGAATTTATCCATGTTCCATGCAGATCGAATTGTAATGAAAAGGTTTGAATTTAAGTTTAACATAAAATTTAGTGGCGCATTAGCCTCATGCATAATTAAAATTGAATCGACGACTCTTTACTAGATCTTATTACGTGTAAGGGCCAATCTGCTACTAAGATTCGGCCTTTTTTTATTTACAAAAGTATTTTTGATAGGTCTAGTCGATTGGCCAAGACATGCCCCAGAGACTAGCTCGAGGTTGCCTCAAATTGTTTACAAAAAAAGTTAGGGCGGTCAGAATACCAAAAACAAAAAATAATAATAATAATAATAAGAAAAAGAGAAAAAAAAATTTTGGCCCAATTGACTAAGTATAGAGAAGTCCTGTCAAAACAAACTGCCACGTCTCTGGGGAGCGTTTTTCTTTAATGCCCCCTCGATAAAGTTAGAATTCAGCGGAAATTCATTTAAGACGTCCCTCAAGTTGAATAGTCGGAATGGTCCACCAGCCCCCGGGGAAGGGCAATGGACAGGGGATATTGTCCGCTATCTGGGAAAGTGTTGATTTTGAACTTCTCGGAAGGTCGGCGAAAAACTTCATTGAAAACGAAAAGCGAACATCATCCCGCTGGGATACAGGAGCGGAACCGGGCTTTTGATGAACAACGAGGGATTTCTGGGAATTATGAAATTTTGAAGATTGCCAAGATCTGATATCTTTGGCCTTTTGAATGCGAAAATAAAAGCGGATACCATAGAAAAGTTGTTATCCTTGAAAATTTCTTGGATTCGTTCAGAGGGTGGGTTTACCATCTTCTGATTATCACTGAGGTGTCCAGACATCCTTCGAGCAAATTAAGAACAAACACTTCGAGTGTCGGATTTAGTGGGATTTATTTATTTTAATCGTTGCGCTGTTCTTCAGCGTTGTTTTAATTATGTTTGTGTTTTCAATCAAAACACGTTTACCAAACAGTAAGGGTGTTTATTATTTAACTCCCATTATGATGAAATTCGATAGTAAAACAACTCAACTTTGAGAAATTCTTTTTTTTATACAAACGAAAAGTAGATAAATTAAAATTTAAAAAAATATATAATTTTTATTGCAAGATATAAAAAATCCTTTTCATTTTACTTTAGATTTTATAAGAGTTCAAATTATCAATTGTATTACGGCTCGGGCTATTGAGGGAGAGCCAATCTATATACAGCTGGACTCCCTGAGTTTCTTCCGCATTATACGAATTTCGTGTTATACAACTACTCAGAGCGCAAAAACTAAAAACTAAATAAAACGATTATTAATAGATATTTAATAATATAACACAAAGCTAATATACTTCTTATTTCATTTCAAACGTAAAATTTTTTCACTATATGTACAAAGTAACAAAGTAAAGAGTCAGGTAAAACTAAAAAAACTAGTCTATGTTAAAATCGCTTAACATTAAATTCCACCGACATCGTTTTTTGGATGCTGATCCAATTTCTGGCGCTATTCGCTCAAAGGCAGCGACTATAGCTAAGCACCTTAAGGCGCTGTCCCCAGGCAAGGGGTTAAAAAAACGCAATTCATTTCACAAATGCGTCTTGTTCAACAAATTTTAGCTGCATTATACGAAGGCACCAACGCGATATTTAATTCGCATTATAAGGGAACAGCAGCGCATGTTTTAGTTCGTGTTATGGTAAACCGTGTTATACGGAGTTCTACTGTATCCTACCTTTTTTGAGATTATGTGATAGGATAATGAGAAAAATCTGTGAAAAATTCCTACATCTGTATGTTTACTAAGACTTTTAAATATAATCGAACGTATTTTTCTAGACTCTGCCTTATAACCTCGTAGTAGAGTCTTAATTTTATTCAGATAACACCAAGATTGAATATTCCTGAAACTAAAAATGGTGCAGAGAAAAGGAAACTTAGCTCTTAAAGGGTATCATGGGTGAAATTTCACCCCAGATAAGTTATACTATAATTCTATAATTTTAGAAAGACCTAATGGTTTTTAAGAGTGATTTTGTTTACATATATCTGTACTAGTCTATACTCTGTTATATGAAAAGAGAAAGTTTGTTTATATGTAAGAGGTAATCTCGGAAACTGCTGCGCCGATTAAGATGAAATTTTACACATGTACTACTCATAAGCTCTTGAGTGCTAGAGACAATACTTTGTAATTGGAAAGTGAAGGAGAGGGGAGAGGAGAGGAGGGGATGGAGGACTATCAAATTTATTTTTATTAAGTTTATTAGATTTCTACCAGACCTAATAAATGGAGAAGGAGAAAATGACACTAAGGAGTTTTTGGGGATGCTGATTTCGAATCTGCTGGCGACCGAAATTCCTCAATTTCAAGCAATTTTAATGAAAATTTACATCTAGTAGTCTTTTTGTGCTGTAGAATTCAAATATACCAAAATTCAAGATGGTAGACCCAATAAAAATAATAAAAAAGAAGTTAGATTTCAAGAGATTGCCATAACATTCAACACTACGGAGTTTTGGCAGATGCTGCCTTCGATTCTGCTACCATAATTTTATTATTTGAGTCGTACTTGCGGCTTCTTAAAGCAAAAAATTCTGATGAATTCGTCTAAGCGAAAATAGTCCAGATAAAGCCATAATTGCCTTGTTTATTACAATTTCCGTTTTCTTGCGGAAAAAGGCAGAAGATTCCCCCAGCGACAGCAATAATGTGCAATAAAAATAAATTGCAGAGCGCAACGATCCCCTGCCGACACCACCCCAGACGGGCAATTTACGTGCACGCTCAGCTTGCCCCGAATCGCGCAATTGAATCCGCGCCATTAACCTGCCTGATTGCTAGCAATTTGCCATAATTGACGGCGGAAGAGCATTTTTTTGTTTTCTTTTCTAGTTCCTAGAGGAATCCTGTCACCGAGCACACGGGTCAATATTCACCCGATGCATCGTAGTTGTTCATCGCCCGGAGACAGCCTCCTTTGCGGTGCAAAGTGCAGGCTAAGTCAACAAATTCCGCACTGTCAACAGCTCGAGGTTCTGAGTTACTTACATATGCAGCTCTATTCTTCGTTCCGGTGCTACTCCTGTTTACCATAGCCCAGTAGCCCAGGTAGCTGTTTAGAGATAGAACTGTACCCTGTACCCGTTTAAACGCCACCAAATTTAAATTACCGCCGTAAGGGACCCATTACCTCTCAGGCTAGAGGCGACTACAGGTGCAACAGGTGGACCCTCCCTTTTGGCGCAATGCCTGCAACCGCCACCGACGAACGGACACGTTGCAATTTTCAGAGCTAAAATATCTGACTACGCTGGGGATGCAACACTTTGGCCCTAAATGCAATTACGTGTCTCATTACTTTAATTAGTTGTCCAATTATTTTTACCAAAGATTCATTGCGAGCTCTTCTCCCGGACTGCAGAGTGGGAAGATTTGAAGATTGCTGGTGATGCAAATGTTATACTGGCGTAGCGTTCGTGGTTTGGTACCTGCTGAGGTGGCGATGTGTGGTAAAGTCACTAATTAAGCACTTTTTTAACTTGCACTTCAAATGGACCTTGCTAAAATAAGTTGTGTGGGTCGATATCGTTGTACTGTACACGAAATTAATAAAGAATCTCTTGTCCTTGCTTTATTGTACAGTGATCTCCAAACTTTTTTGATCGCATACCCTTATGGCGAAAATAATCATAAACTATACCCCTTAATTATATATCTATTTATTTATTTATTTCGCTTAATACAAGCTACAAAAATACAGCAAAGATAACTCGTTTTAAATGTGACATACCCCCTAGAATTTTCTGCATACCCCTCGGGGTACGGTATCTTTAGAAACCTCTGTTCTAGTAAAAAAATTTAAACCTTACTTCCTAATTTAACTACGTACTTAATTGTAAAAATAAACCATCACAAAAATAGTTTTCGATGTGCAACAGAAAGAAACAAGCTAGTTTTCCTTAACTTTAATTCGTTTAATTTGGCTAGAAATATATGATAATTCTCGAAATATCGGGCCTGACCAAAGGTAGGCATTAAATCTGTAACTTTTGAATTTGCGCTTCAATTATCTGACCATTGAGTAAACTAAACAACCTATTCATATCATATACACTCGTATATTGTGAAAGTGTAAGAAGTAGGTATTAAAAAATCCTTAAAAAATTCTAACCAACAGCAACCAATGATGAGTATACAGCAGAGAGTAGTACTTGTATGAAGTTTCGAGTCGAATTGAATTAAATTTCTAAATATCCTTCCTTATTCCTTGTTACATCATAAAGAGAATCAATGTAGAAAATTTGAACTTTTCTATGTACAAGGGTTTGAGCTCGATGTTGATGAGTCAGGACTTTTCTTAGTTCTTTCGTGCAATTATTATGTGGAAAAGTGCCATAGTAGATTTAGCATTATATTTAAGATTTTGTTTTAGGCAACTTGAATTGTATGTATTTATGTGCGTCACTTTATGAATTATTAACTTATTTCCCAGTCTCAAAGTAGATCTCCTGTTTATAAATTGGGGTACAGAATTTTTATCAAAATATTTTTCTTGTGCATAACTAACAGATGTTTATTAAAAATTAATGCTTTATCCAAAATGAGGCATAAATATTTGAATTTCTTGAAATGTAACTTCAATGTAAATCAAAAGGACGGTTCTCCACCCCTCAATTCAATTTAATGTTTTGTTTACTTGCGATTTAATTAACTCGTAAGTCTAATTTAACTAGATAGTGACAACACGCGACATGACGAGTATAGTTCTCAGTAAAATTTCATGAATTGATAGTACAATACTCGGTGTTTCAGTTTTAAGTAACTCTTTGAAAGTTTGCATGTCGCAATCCTAACAATACTCTACGGAATAACGTGGTAAAAGTGATTTAAAATGTCTTTGCTTTGAACTTGTTTAAAAACAAAGAAGAAAGTTTCAAACAATACGAAATCATTCAATTTTGACAAGTCGTTTCAACGCTCCAGTTCACTAAACGCATTAGTTCTAAGGCGTTTCTGTGAAAGGTCTTTAATTAATCTTTCTATTCAATTTGCAGCTCCGTTTTCTTCATTAATTTGTTCCGCCTTCAGGTTGAATAAAGATGAATCACTAGAGATGCTTGCTTGTACCCTTCTACAATGTCTGCACCTATGGTCATGGGCGCAATTCAACGCATTGACTGGGTACAGTGCACCGATTAATCAAATTCTAGCGGAAAAAGCCAAAGATCCTATCCATTTCCATGACCTAGAGCTGATTACCTCGGATAGATACGAGATCGCAGCAATAGTTGGCCAATAAATCGTTAAAGATATCTCTATGATCCCGAGGTGCATCGGTACAAAAAGAGGTACCCGCAACAAAACTGTTAGCGGTCATTTTTCCCATATTTTCATCTCAATTTATGGCGAAGATAATCACAAGAGCCGCAACAAGGTCTGCCGTATCCTCCGGCTTTTAGTCACGGCCTCACTAAATCTCCTACGTATTTTATATGCATACGGCACCGGTGGGATTGGGCCTTAAGACTGCCTGCTCCGTTCGCGGAGCCTTCGAATTCTGGTCCGGCCGCCGCATTATCTGGCGTTTTGGAACGAGCGCATTTGCGTAAGCTCGGCTCTTGAATCGTCGAAAAAGGTATCTGTGACGGCTGCTTCGATTATCGTGATTTATGCGGTCCGCCGCCGCTCGACGGCGTCCGAGGGACGCGCAAAGCAGCAGAGGAGCACTTATGGATTTGCATAGATCAGACTGAATGTGGTCCAGCGCAAGACCGAAACGGTAACAATCCAGGTGAACAAGGCGGTATTATGTTTCAGCCGACTCGCGGCATTACCGCAATTTTTCCGCCGGCCCTATCTACGGTACGGTTGCGGAAATTTATGTTTGTTCGCGGCCATTATCGCACTCCTCGGAGGTCGCTCTTGCAAGATCTTCACGCAGATAAGATCAATTTAAGACCGCCTGAATGCCCCCCTATTTGCTTACTCCGCACAAGAAATTCGCTCCGGTTTTTATGGTATCATTCTGCTAATTCAAGGCTACCCCTCAACAGCGGGGCGCAAATCGTCGAGCATCTGCCCGGAGCCATCAGCTCCAGTGATTAATTCCGGGCAATTAAAAAAGCAAAGAGGCGAGAAAAAAGGCCGCCAAAACAACAAAGGGGGCGATTAGGATTCATCGCGGCCACCCAGGGCTCAATTTCAAGTGAAATTAATGCGAACGTAGAAGGGGTCCTTCGCTGAATGAGAGTGCGCCGATCTCTCAGACATAGTAGGCGCTATCTTGCGAGGCTGTGATTCCTCTGCGCGAATCATCTGCGACAGAAACGACAGCCGTGTGACGGGCAGCAATTAATTGCTCAATTAGAAATGCAGCTGACGGGGAAAAATTGCACCCGCAGCGGCCTCCGTTCGGCCACTTATCAAACGCGAAAAGGCACAGCCGCTCCACTGTCAAGGAAATTTTGCCGTCTTTGCTCTGTGCTTTGAATGCAGAATTAAGATGGGAACGGGACTGATCGCAAGCAAAAGATCGATATTTTGCTGACTCATTTGCCGTGATTGGCGGGCGTTCCGAACTCAGGAGCCGCACTCTAGTCAGAAATTTTGCATGGTGGGTGATTTCGCTGCCAAAGGCGTGAAAGTATGAAAGACGTTTGCTATCAAGATCTAATGATTTCTCTATTAGAGCTCTGGAAAAGCGGCCACATTTCGCGGAACGGTTCGATTCGAATTTGCTACTTGTTACTTGTTACTTGGTTAGGTAACTTGAACAGCGAACGCCTTTGTCATGGACGAAGATCCGCATCGAGCCGCCGTTCTGGATGCAAAGCACACTTCAGAGCTTAGAATGTGGCGCAAACGATCCTAATCGAATTCGCTCTTTTGTGGGTCTCCTTCGCTTTAATGAGGCTAAGAAATCGAGTTAAATTGATGATTAAATTCCGGAAGCATGCACTGGAATTAATTTATCGTATCTATTACGACAAAATAACTTAGCTCGCTTATTGCGTACAAAAGAGCGGCCAGAACGCCTTCATTTTTCAATATCTAGACTTATCACAACTAACATTTTTATAGTTTTTATTAAAAACAACTGCTTAAAATTATGTTCTTTAAATTTTTCAATTTCTTTGTCTGACCAAGTAAAATACTTAGGAATTAAACTGGACAAAATATTGACCTTCTCTAGGCATATAACTGCAACCTTAGGCAAAATAAATTTCCTGATAAAATCATGTACCCGTTTATCAACAGACGGTCAATAATAAACTCCTCGCTTATAAAGTTAAATTTCAATCAGTCATGCTCTATGATACTCCCCTTTGGTCTCAATATGCTCGTAGACATGTTAACAAATTAAAAATCAATCAAAATAAAATCTTTAAAATAACTTTTAATTTACCCTAGCATTTTTCTACCTTAGAACTAAACACCTTGGCCAACATAGATTTAATATCTAGCAAATTTATTAATTTAGTTACAAAATTTTATGAAAAATGTAAATTAGCGGATAGTCCAGTGATCAAACAACTCGTCGATGGTTAGATAATAAGGCTTAGGTTAAGTATAGATAGGTTAGGTTATAAAATTTTACAGGGTTTTAATAGAATTGTAAAAATATACCAGTGCAAGACTACCTATAATATCACAGTTGAATGAAAAATGTACTTGTATTATCTATCTAACTTAAAGCAAATCACTCACAAAAGTCTAGCTTGTACGTGAGGATTGTGACCGTGGCTCTATTTATGTGTATATTTTACATAATTAAATGTTATCTGCCTGTATCTACATTTGAACATCTAGCAATTTATTATACCTGAGAAAAGCTCTGAATTGATGAACACATAAGAGTATTCTTTAAATTTAAGTTTATAGTTAAAAGTGTGTAAACTATGTAGATTTAAGATATGCGGGAAGGTTGTAATATAATTTCGGCCCTATGTAGTCGACATGCCTCTGTATCAGACATTATTTATTACCTTCTAATGGCCTAATAACCCGTCCTCGGGTACCATGATTCGACTGATAAATCGCAAAACTTGACAAAATCTTTGTCACTAATTTAAGCGTAGCGACAGTAAAGATTTAGCGTATAGTAAAAAATTTAAACTCATTAAAAGCTAGAGTAGTAGAGAAGAAGTTAGGTTTTTTTTTTTTTGTTCACAGCTTGACTATTTTCGCCTGTAGGTTTAATGAGGGGCATAAAGCTATCTATATAAGTGGCACCCCATTTATTATTATTATTAATATTGGCGGCCCATATGGTAGGAACTTCGACCAAAAACAGTCTTTTGGGCTCAGGAATTCCCTGCTGAAAATCCCTTTTCTATTTAGTTATTTCTAACTAGGGCCGGTCAGTCAAAAGATGTGAGCTGTAATTTCCTCGTCTTCTAGACAGTCGCACCCTATGTAATTATCCCATATTGCAGAATGGATTGTATAAGGTCAAAGTAAACGGTTTGCATAAAATTTAAATCTAAATATGTCCTGATGATTAATATCTTGTACAGCATTTTCCTAATTCTATTCAAAAAATGCCATGCATGCCATTTA
The DNA here is from genome assembly GCA_963969385.1 of Philonicus albiceps. Lineage (NCBI taxonomy): Eukaryota > Metazoa > Arthropoda > Insecta > Diptera > Asilidae > Philonicus > Philonicus albiceps. The sequence continues at coordinate 72,900,977 of OZ017772.1, read as the reverse complement.
AGGTTTTCATCAAGTATTAGGTATTTAATTTCGGTGAATGATTTCATAGAACACAAAATTTGAGAATTAGGTTTAAGTTAGTCTGGCTACCTAGAAAGATACACATTTAATTTATTTTTAAATTAAAGTTAATTTTAGCCCACTGTGTTACTTGTAGCACAGGAGACCATGGTTAAGCAAGGGATTTGATCCCACATCCTCAAGGATGATAGTCCAGTGCGCTAACAACTAACTAACTACCCCAACTTAAGAATTATTTAATTTAATTGTGATTTCTTGTTTAGTAGTTTTTGCACTAATTTGAGTAAATCCACAAATGAATTCAAATTCAATTAAATAAATGTATTTAAATAACATAAAATGTAATTCTGTAATGTTTGTGTTATACTTTATGGATAAAATCCAGATAAACAGATAAATGCACAAAATAACTCCGCTAATGGATATGCCATTTTAAATGGAACGATTTCTGTCCCATTCAAGCACAACTTTTAGATCATATCACAACGCTAAAACTTTTATTAAGGTATATACTGAATGCATTTAAAGATGCCTCTGATTATTAAATTTTTCCATTAATTAGTAGTGCAACTTTGTTGCGTAAAAGGCATAAAATGCTTCCTCTTTCATATTTCGAAACTACTGGATTTTGGCATTAAACAAAGAAATAGAAAATAGCTCCAGATAGTAGGTAATATAAAAACATAAATATTTCCTTTTGCCTTAATATTAAGGCACTCAAAAGTATTAGAGAACAGGTCTTTCAATTATCATGCTATACTTCAAAATATTGATTCTGAAATAATAAACAGATATTCATAGAATAAAATAAATAGTGAAGTTATATACAAAAATATAAAGGCCCGAAGCAAAACAGTATCTCTAGTGGTTTTTAAAATTTTATTGATGGTTATTGTGTTTGTATTTCAACTTCAAAAAATTGTATAATTTACAAATCAGCTATTTTTACTATAACTCCTCTTAAGAAATTTTCCCAGGATTGAGAATTTTAAATCAGCATTCCCAAACTTCTCGTTGTGCCCATTTTAAAATGGTCGTGTTATAAAATTTCAAATTTATATTTGTTATTATATTTTGGTGGCCCTAATGGATCTATAATCTAAAATTTCTACAGTTTGATAAGAGACTTAAAGTGTAAACGAAAAACCTTCCAGAAAAATACATCAAAAATAAAGCGATTCTTGGCGCCTAAAAGACCGTCAGGGCAAACAAAAAGTTTTATGGAGGTGTTCCTACCTCCCAAAAGAAGTACTCGCCGCACCTTTTTTTTCCAAGGCATATTTCATTTCAAAAGAACTAATGGCTCCATAATGTAGGTACACACGTATGGAAGTGACAAGTTTTCGTAGAACATCAAAGGAACGCCAAAAAAAAAAGCAGTACCGGGACTGAAGCTGTTTACTTACTTAAAAATAATTTCCGGATACTTACGTAACCGGCGAAAGCAAACACACTTACCCGTCGTCTTGGGAGAATTTTTCGCAGAAGAAGGGACATTAAATTCGTCCATCGTCGCCATTTATGCAAACAGCCAATTAAAGGTGTAAAACCATTGGCGCCGGACGAAGAGTACTGTACAGGCCAAACGGCGATACACAGTCAGCAGCTGTCCTCGCCTTTTTCACCTTGCGATGTTTATCTATTAAATAACCAATTTGTCACACATCTTGAGCCATCAAAATATTAAAATAGAAGTCGACAAATAAAAATGCCACCGCGAAGCGCCACGGGCCATAAATTGGATCTGGGCGGCATTTTATTTTCGCCAGGTTTTCGGCTCACCTTCTGTCGTCTATCGTCTGTAGTCCGTTGACCAATGTCAGGAAAATCCATGGAAAAGTGGATCCCACTAGACCCCAAACCACAACGCCCGTCAGATCGCATATCGTACCAAAATTTTTGTCAATACAATTTTTTAACCAATTTTAAATATCTCGCTTGTTTTGGACCGCCACCGATGGTATCTTCACTTTTCGCCTCTGCTATGCTTTTATTTGCCCAGCGACATTTGCATAAAATCGATGGGCTCTTCAGCCACTTTTTTATGTGTATATATTTATTTTTTTTTTTTATTTTCCTTTATGCTCGACTAAGTCGCCTCCGATTGATTGATAAAACGATAAAAATTTCGAACGATGGTTTTTATCTGGCGCAAAAGAGACACGGAGTACGTTTCTTAGCAAATTACGGAAGGTATTACATTTCGTGTTGTATTTGATTGGTTTAAATTGGAAATCAATCAGTTCGTTCGAGTTTGTTTTCTGTTTTTTTTTTTTTTGAATATCTCGCCGGTGGCTTTTGAATAATTTATCAATATTTCTCGAAAATGGCTGAAAAGTTTAATCCGCGGTCTATCATAAAATGCATGGATTGTGGGTAGATATGATTGTCTGATAACTTGTCGTTGGAAGCAAGATTTATTTGATTTTATAAATATTTTGGAAAAATATTATGCGAATATTGATAATCCACTCTGTGTGTTTCCATAAATAAAACATATCAACGCACCCATAATTTTACGCATTTTTAATAATTTTAGAGTAATACCTACAGTGGTACCTATTCTGGTTTATCTAATAAAATACCAAATATTTATCCGTGAAATGTTGATAATTTAAATTAAACATTTGGATTACAAATCTGAATCCCATAAAATATACAAATTTTGGTCACTATACACAGCCCCTGTTTATCGAATTAGAACCACTCAGAATTTTCTTGAAATTCGTTTTCTTATTAGTAAAACATTAAGGAAATATAAATATACAAAAAAAAGAAGTATAGTTCTTGGATAACTGTTTTACTGACTATTAGTTAATGAACAACATATTTTAGAAATATTTTAATACTTAGTTGGACTACCTTTAGCACTAATTGCACTTATTTGTTCTGGTATGCGTTCATAGTATCGCTCTATCATTTCTTTAATTTCAGAGCTATTTTCCTACACATCTATAATATCTTAAAGCAAAATATTAGCGCAAGATTAGAAAGGGAATAACCTTTTGATTTGAGTACACTCCAAACATTTTTAATTCTATTTAAATCGTAAGAATTACCTGGCCAAGAAAGAACTGGAATATTATGGGTACTAAAAATGTTTTTTTATTGACCGGGCAGTGTAGCAAGGTGCACCATCCTACATAAAGGTGTCAGAAAGGTCACACGTTTTTAAATAATTAAAAAGCAGTATTAGAATGTCCCCGACGACCTCTCTGTAGTACACATTTCTGGTTCATTGTCCCGTCGAGAGAAAACAAAGGTCGAGAATTCGTCAACGGAGATACCAAGACCATCATCCTTGTGGATGATAGATGTATTCTTCATTAAACTACTCTCTTGGCGTCTTTCGAACGAAGTCACGAAGCCTGCATTAGTCAAAAAAATTGGGAAAAATTCGTTTTATTACTTCTTACGTTTTTGAGTGATAATTAAACAGGTAAATGCGGTTTAAACATGTCAAATACCTTTTTAAAATCTGCTACAGTATAATGGCGATAGACTCTCTTGCCTGCTGTGACCGAGCTCGGTGTATTCTCGCAGTGAGTTGTGGCTTTTTTCACTGGTCGTCTTACCTTAAGGTTGGCTTCATACAACCGTCTCCTTGGAGATGCTTCGAACCCTTTACTTTGTAACTCTTGATACAAACTATTAAGGGATGCGAAACAATTTTTGATAGCCTTAAACGGCAATTCGTGGCGTTGTCTCTTTTTAGACGCTTATTGCTCGATTGTCCTTGATTTTTGTCAAGCAATTGCGATATTCTCATTACATTTTGATGATTTCGCGAAGAGAAAGTATTCCAATCTTTAACAGGGCATTTATACCTAACTTGAAAACGATGTAAAGGGTTTATGGTGCTGTAACTATGAGTAAAAATTTCTGTGATTTAATAAACATTGTGAATGATTTTAAATCGATGAACAGGGAGCTGTAAATCCAGAGTAGAGTTATTAAAAGCTTTCAAATGATTCTTAATTAGTTGATAGGGTTTACTACCTACCTCTTGTGTAATTTCGGCCGTTTTTAATCAAATAACATTTGTTCTTTTGTTACAAGGCCAAGTTATGAAACAAAATGCATTCATACACCTTGCTCCAGTATCGCTACAAAAATTTGAATTTTTTTAAAACAAGAAATTCATCCTGCTCTTAAAAGCGTATGCAAATAGATTCAGCACCTGACTTCTCAGACTTAAGCACAAACAAATGCGGGCCCATAAATTAGTGATTTCGAAAAAAACAAAAAAATCTAATAATCCTCACATGATCTCGAGGTCTATAAATATTTCGGTAATAGCGCACGTTATTTTGCCCCAACACAGGCCGTTATCACCTGTGCATCAAATATTTCTTAAATTCCATCCAAATCTCACCGAAATTCCTTTCGTATCGCGCAGAGAGTGAAATTTAAATTGGGATCGCGCCAAAGCAAATAGAACACGAATTGAAAGGCCCGCAGCAAAGAAAAAAGTCTTAATGAAGCTAAAGCCTGCACCTTGACAAGGTTACAAGCAAAAGTTACCCGGGGGCGACGTGTTGCTTCATGTTCGGTACAAACAAGTGATAAATTCCATTGTGCGGAAAACATTCAAACAGCCAACGAGTTGGTGCACCCTCACACCTCGGCGGGGGCTAATTAACACAGCCACCGCGCTTACCTCTAATTAAGTGGCGGTATCTTATCTGCGGTATCGCGAGTAGAACGCTCGCGAATTATTCATCACCAAATATTAGAATTAGAGGAATGCGAGCCGAACAAACAAAACGGCGTTTGGAGTGTCGTCCCTCGCCGATAAAAAGATATGCTCCGTCGCCCGGGAAAGGTCTTTGAGAGGCCCCGTGTTTTGTTTGCGTTCCGGGGCCCTTTACCAAGATGGACTCCGAGGAGTGTATCCCCCGCCAAGTCACAGGGCGACGTTGGACTTATTCCAAAAATACTTGGTCACAATGGACAGCTCCAAAGCAGCTGGTTCAGAGATATTTAGAAATGGCACTCTGCGGGGATTTGATATCTTTTAGATTACCCAAACAAACACGCCGGTCGTTGGCCCCAAGTGAAAAACATTTCACCGGCGTTATCGCGGACCGCGATAAAAAAAAATGATCACTTTACAGGGTGGATATCGATTTTGAGGTTAACAGCTGTACGGGGCGAGTTATTTGCTTTCGTATGGACTTGGATTTGGCCGGGATTGACTTAATGGCTAGCTACTATTGGTGCAGTGAACTAAATTGGCGAACACACTGCGTCCGGGTCACGCTCAAAGCAGCGAAAATTGCGATTTAAATTTGAATGGATTTGCCGATGCTCTGTTCTCGGTACCATTCCGGTTAAAAAATTAATGGACCCGCACAAACTGAACGCTTGCCAGGGATTTGTTTTTATATTGTGCCGCATTGACGGCGTTCGAAAATTGGCTCGAGCGGATAAGCAATTTATCGAATCTACCGGATCGAATATAAAAGGCAAATAGCAGGATTTAGGGATTGCCGGAAGGACCTAAACAGTTGTCTAACATTTAACAATACGATCCAAACTATCACCGATCTCTGGTGGGAAAATTTGAACTTTAGACCACTTAAGGAATAATGTTTTATTAAATGGCAACCCAACTGAATTGCCCTACATGAGGAATTTAAAAGCTTTCAGTTCGTTTTCATTTATCCTGGGACGCATAAAAAATCAGTAGAATTGTAGAGTTTTCGAACTCTTTCATGCATACATCAAACAAACATAACATTTCCTTTTAGAAAAATTTAGCATAGATCTTTTTGGAATTCGAACTTTGACGTTCTTAATCAGACTAACCAAAATAAGCTCCTTCATATGTATTTTCCCTACTTCATTAGAATATGATAAAAACACATAGCACAAAGTAGACTGTATGTTATACCAACAAACCACTTAATACTTACTTACTATCGATTTTGATATAACAACCTTTTTAATATTTGGCTTATGAAATGCTAGTGCAGAAAACAAAAACAAAATCTAACCCTTACCAAACCAAGCGACAGTATTACTTGGAATTTTATCATTATTACATAAAGTTTACTAAAAGCCAGGGTACATTAAAGGTATGATACCTTTTTGTTTTCTAATCTTAATTTTTGTGTACCCAAATTAAATAAATATTGTAACAAATAAAAATTATCTTATTAAACTTACACAGCATACTTCTTAGCATTATGAAAATTATTCCATAACATTTTTGGAGTGATAAGGGTTAATAGAGCACTCAAAACAAAGAATTAATAGATGTTTTAACAATTAGATGACTTAATCTTTTAAAATTTAGTGTATCGCCGCTACGTGCTAATTAGAAAAACAAAATAATATTCGGTTTCTTTGATGACAACGATTCCAAAATTACTTGATAATATTATCATAATAGAAAAATCTCTTTTCTATGTAGAGCAGCAGCATAAACAAAAATTATTATTCTAACTAATCAGGTTGACGTAATTTACATACTTAGACTTTTCTAAAGCTTTCGATAAAGTAAGCAACAATTTTAATAAATAAACTTTAGTATTTTTTAGCATTCTAGATTCCTTAAATAGATTTCTTCATACATCTTCAACAAACGAAATATAAATATTCGGTTTATAAATAAGTTTTGAAGGATTTCTGGTAAATGTTTTAATTAATACGTCTTTTATTATTTTTACCTGATAACATTGCATTATTTTTGAATTAAACAGTTAACGTATTTACGATATAAAGTTAGATTGAATTGTAAACAACTATTTTTTTAATTCGATTAAAAATGTAAACAGAATTGGCAGGAAATAATGTTGCATTCCTTTATTTTAAATAAAAGTTCTGTCGCTCGTTGTCAGAAATTTATATATACAAAATTTTTGAATATTAGTTTAGACAATTTAAAAGTAAAGGTTACGATGTTAGTGATAAAGTTAGTGATAAAGAACATAACGATGTGTATCTGGTGGGACCAGAACAGTGTGATTTATTGTGAACTTGTGCAACTTTTAAAAACTATTTCCCTGATCGTTATCAAACCCAATTAATACATTTAAAAGGCGCTCTCACGGAAAAAATGGCCAGAATGGAAAAAGAGACCTAACAAAGTAATAATACAACATGATAATGCAAAACCACATGTTACATAATTTTTAAAAAATTATTTAGAAAGATCAAACTTAGAAATTTTTCCCCATCCGCCATATTCATCTGATATTGCTCCATCCGATTTCCATTTGCTCCACTGAATTGCAGTTAGGACCACACTTTGAATAAAATAAAAATATTCCCTATAATCAAAATCAGTGATTAATGTATCTTATTTTTTTTTCCTAAATACTCGAACAATAGCTGTGTTTGTTGATCAGCTGATTTGGAACTAAAATTTCGCATTATATCTAAAGCAAAACTTATAAATTTGTAAAAGTAAATCAAATTGCAATGATTTTTCCCCATCCAAATGTTAAGTTGTAAACTGAAAAAAATTATTGAATTAAGTTTTTGATACAAAATAGGCATACGTCATTTGAAATTTGATACAACTAACCGTTCCAAAATTTTAATTCAATACAAAATTTGCTGTGAGATCTTATAGAGATCAGATCATCAAGCAAACACAGCTAATATCATATTTAAATAAATCACTTAGTTTTATTAAGAGAAATACCAAAGGAGGTTACTGACATTTTTACTTTAAAAGTTTTATATTTGTCGATGTAGATGCATATGGTGCAGAAATCCTTTACCAGATTTTTTTGCTATACTCTAAATTGGTAGAAATCGAACTATGCCTAGTTATATATATATATATATACGCCGTATATTATTTGATATAACGAACCCTTTAATATCAAAGTGGCTATAACTGCTTTTTATTTTTTAGCCCTAAATAACTAAATTTGAATCATTCTACTCATAGTCTATGAGTAGAATGATTAGTTACAGAGTAACAAGGTACAACAAGGTACAAATTAAATTGAAAACGTTCATATTTTTATATTTCCTTTCTTTATTTCAAGGAAATTATTCTAACTACTGAATTAGGACTAAAACATTTTAATTAAATTATAGAAAAGTGGTAAAGATTAGTGTTTGCAATCTGGGCAGATATTAAAAGTGTACGGGAACATTTCAAATTTATAAAACTGATAGTGTCCGGTGGTTTATCATACGAATGTTTAGTTATCTAGAGTTAAAGAGTTATTGCGTATTGATGTACCGAATCTCATAAATGTTTACGCTGTGAAAACCCCCCTTCAATCAAGAAGAATTATGGAATTTGTAAAGTATTAACTAGATATAAAAAATGAGTTTGTTTTTGCAATATTCAACTGGATTAATGATCTCTAGATTAGAATAGGCTAGCAGCTTGCTAGCATATTTGGTAAATTTAAAGAATTAGGACTTACGTACTTCTTATAGGTTTGTTCTTTTTCTTATTATTGTTTTTCTAGTCTAGAGGACAATATGCTATTGTGGGGATCTTGTAATTAGATTAAAATATAAAAGTGCTCAAAATTTGAACACTTCCTATATAACCTTGTAATAGCGAATGTAAATGAAATTTTCGATATTTGCCCTGATATAATGGTGTATGAGGTTGTTTTCTTCAAAATTAATCCACTCAAAAACTGTCAAAATGCAATTAATTTTTTATACTTTCAATTCGTCTAAAAATGAAACAACAACTCACAATGACATCAATCACCCAAATGATCGTGTAGTTTCGATTTTATCGATTGCGTATCAAACAATTCCCGATCAGGTTGTCAGATCGTTCGGGAATTTTGTTTAACTGAAGGCAATTTAGCGTAATTACCAATCAAACACTACATCTCCGCTGTCCACCCGCCACCGCTGGACTCTGCCCAAGTCACGACAGAGTTCACTAATATGCGACGGTGACTCTACGGACACGATCGCGACTTTGATCGCGTTGACTGTGACAAATTGTACTAATTAAAAGCAACATCTTGGGGGCAGGACGGTGACTGTAAAATAGCGCAATAAAACTATCGCCGTGATCTCGTAAGATCTCACCGAGGTGAATTAACCGATTTATTGTATTACACAACTGCATAGGGGGTGTTTTGCGGAATTATTGCCACCGCCGAGATACCGGAGTGCGACATACCCGCAAGCGGCAGATTTATTTGACGATCGCAATTAAACTTTCTCGAGGCATTCATGGGCTATTTCTGAGAAAATTACGCTGACTCGGTGAATTATTTTTGAAATGTGTGTTTATCTTCTAGAGTAATGGGAATGCTCGAGGCGTGCAACCGCTTGAACGTTTTATGGACGAATTAAGACCCACAGGTCATTCTCGTTACGACGACAAAATGGAAAAAGTAATTCTCTCATGAATGAAGAATTTTTTTTTAGGTTTTCCTTTTACTGGAGATAACATTCTTTGAATGAATGCATATCTCAGTTTTCTATTTTATTTTTTACAAAATGAATCGAAACAAAGTAGAACTGTTTTTCATAGTTTCTCAACATTTCAGAGATATTTGTCTTTTAATAATTCAAATGTTACATTGGCTTCTTACCCACCACCTTAAAACCCCATTGAAATAAAAGATATTCTGGAAATTGCTCTCAAGATAACAAAAAGTCGTAATGTTTTCTTTTCATTTTCTTTCAGGTAAGTTTCCTGCAATTTTTCCATTCTTCTGTGCAACAAACCCTTGGGGGCGCACAAATATCCTGCCATCCTGTCTACGGCGAAGATGTCTGTTTACTTTTGATTTGTCTGTCGAGAAAAAGAAATATACTATCAAAAGGAAAAACACTCATCCCGAATCACCTTTAGACTTGGAATAGTTCATTTGTTCTAACTCGCAAAAACCGAATCAATTGAACTCCATCAAATCCAGGAATGTGGTAAGTATGAGGCGTGGGGTGGGAATGGGTAGTGATGAGATAGTACAGACGATCTAAATTCCCCTGAACCATTTTGTTTACTATGTGCAGGCGCACATCATTTAACCGCACTCAATCGCATTTACATCCCCATCAAGTGCAAATAATTTGGCTGCTGCTGTACCCAAACCCCTGCCTAATTTGATGGAATTGTGCAGGAACCTTTACGAAACCAAACAAATGTTGATGCGGTTTTTACTCATCTTCCCAAGTTGCACGTGTAATGCACAAAATTCCTTATGGCAAATTAGAAAAGTGGTCATGGGAAGACCCCCTGTCAAAAACAAATAGGGATCCCACTGGATCGCTAGGTATTCTGTGGTGCCTACGAAGAGGTCCAGGACGAGTCCCTACTATCAGGAGTGATGATGACTTCAAGGGAGTCCAATTATCGCATTTCAATATCCCACAACCGGTAGCTATGGGATTCATATCGAGCGAAGAGGGGACTAAACTTATGCAATCGAGCATTGTCACGATTGATTTAATATTCGTGCAATTTCCTTAATTGAAGGCCCTTCCCAGAAGATCTAAACGATTAGAGTATATAGGAAGAGGGGACGGAAAAGGGTAATTGTGGAAATTTCCTACAATTTAATAATTATAACCTTATGTTGCCAATATTCTATACAACTTTACAACAATTACAAACTTTAAGAGACTTTAAGGAATAATGTTCCATTCCGCCTAAGAAGTTAACTCGAATTAACAAAAATTAAGTTCATATTCCATTTAAAAGTGAAAGGAACATTACATAAAAACTGCTCTACCAGTTTATAAATACCTTTTATGCCAGTAGCCTAATTTTCGTCTATAGCAGATTGTTAATATTTATTCAAGACTATGGCTTAGAAATGTCTAGATATATCACGCAGTCAAATATTTTAATTCACGAAATAATACCTATGCCTGCTACTTAAGGTGTTAATTTATTTTAAAGTAAAGCAATGTGACGTTATCTACTAAAGACTTAAAGAGATTTCTCCCTTTAAGTTTTGTGTATAAGTTAAAATGTTTCTATAATTTAATAACGATTGGGGATTTAAATCGGCACAAAGTTGAAACAACCGTAAACCTATTCAGAGCAATAAAATTAATATTTATTTGATAGAAGCTCTTTAAAAATTTAATATACTAATAAAATGATTTTACACCGAGCCTGTTAGCTTTTTGTATTTTTAAGAGAAGTTCTTTCATAGGTTTGGTGAAAATGTTCATGTCCAAACTTTTTAGAACGCTCCTGATTCTATTTTTAAGATTTTTTCTTGTTTTGGCCTGATAACCATTTGCGTAGACCTTCCTCACGTCTGTCGGATCAGCTAGTAATCGAATAAGAAAGGATACTTTGTTAATTTGTCTTTAAATATTTAATTTTACTTTTACTAATATTCATCGTCATAAGCCGGTTAATTTCCATGAAACATTTATCAATTATACTTCGAAACATCCCTCGTGAATGAGTCTATTTAATCGTTAAAATAGGAACAAAATCCCACCAGGAGTCACGGAGAAAATCACGAACAGACAGACGTAGACGCGGCAGAGGATTTTATCTTATCAACCGACTACTTCTTAAATTTTGCGAGGACAAACATATGCAGGTTGAATTTTTATATATATGTATATAGATAAATAGGTTAATTGTTCCATGAGAGTTTATTATTGTTTTAACCAGTACTAGAAATGTACATCTATAGTTATGAATGACAATCTAGACGTAAATGAACTAACTTATGACTAAAGAATTTCATCGAAATTAGAACAAAATTTAAGAAATTCAACACCTTACTTTTTGAGACACTTTTATCGTGTATACGGTAAAGTAAAACTGAAAAAGCCTAAAATGTTGTGGTTAATATTAGAAAATTATAATCTTATAATATTCAACTCAAAAATAGTTTGCTTTACCTTTCGTGTCAAGTAGAGTTTCATTTAATTTTCATCTATGCAACGTAGTGCAATTGTTGTTTTAAATGGGAAACCGAATCATCTTTTAATTGATGATAATTTGATTATTTGAGTACAGAACATTTGAATAGACAGATTTTTGAACACATCAATCCGGAAGACGACTGAATGTTGAATGGTTAATAAAAAGCCCATCACATTAATGGCATACCCATAAAATAATAAACCTCAAAGAAAAATGTTATGTTCGTTTAATTACACACCTTAATGGCAGCTACTGCCTCCCATGTAGTCATGAACGAGCGAAAAATTTAATTACACCTCTTGCGGGGCTAAAGTCTTTCAATTGAAAGGATTAATGAGCTCATTAAAGCGGCTTAGCGGACAATGCTCTGTTGACCTGCTCAAATCCTTCTTAATTTCAAAATACGCAACTCTGATCGAGAAAAATTGTACAAAACAAAAACAAAAAAAAAGAAATAGTGATCATACTTTTTGCTCACCTGCCAAAACATGCAAGAGTCATCCACTGATCATGTCCGTTTAATGAGATAATACCGATCGCGGTGCTTTAAATTATCTTTTTGTATCTGTTCGACTTTAAAATTTTTTGCTGTACAGCCTTGAGATGCTCAGCGAGCCGTATTGAGTTCATCTCCAAAGTACCGCTGTAGCCCACCTTTGTGATGTTAATTTCGTGATTGGGATTAGTCATAAACCAGAACAATAACCGAAAAACTACATGCAATTGTTCGAGATGAGTAATTTTTGTCTTTTCAACAAAAAAAAAACACGAAAAAAAAAACTGGAAGTGTTTGAGGCTGTTTGTCTGCACCACGGGTGCGCTGCGCGCCTTTTTCATCGGCCAACATCAATTGAAGCCGCAGGGAGCCAAATTGATTTTTCGCCTGACCACTGGGCGGCAAATTGATTTAATGATAAGTGTCTGGCCCCGAATTAGCGTATCAGTAGCACCTGATTAATACCCTGATGAACCTGAATCAACGCTACCATAAATTTATTGGGCTGAGTTCGTCATCATTAAAGCAAGATCCATTTCAAGAAATTGCAACAAAGTTAAAGCGCAAATGTGCCATTCTAGCTATTTTAAAGTAAAACAACGGATATACCTGTCCAGAGACGCTAGATACCCTACCCATTTTATTTTATTTTATTTTATTTTTTTTCTAGACAAACCAGTAGCAGAGGACTGACGCCAGTTAGCCGGATGACGAGACAGCTACTGCAGCGAATTGAATAGGTGCTAATTTTGCTCAAAATTGCCTTGGTAACTGTCGCGATTCCTAGGTTAATGTGGGTTCTCACGATCGTGGGCGGTAGATATAGCGCCAGGAATGGATCGGTATTTACGCCACTTATTTGAGAGTCTTTTAATTTTGCGGATCCCCCTCAAGGTTGTTTGTAAAACGAACTCATTTAATTTGTGCGCTATTCACCATTGTGAGGAACGTACATTTTGCTTAGTCTGCTTTGCTCCGAAACATTTTTTTTTGTTGTTGTAGTTTTTAGTCGGGAGCATTAGCATTATTATTTACATAAAAATGAAAACGAAAATATATCTTCAAGATAACGCAAACAAACAAGATTTTATTTTTGAACAGAAAGTTCTAATTTTCCATCCAATGTCAAGGCAAAATTAAGTGGGTTGGCGAGATTCGGGAAGTTCGAGTAGATGGATAGATTGATAAATAGATAGATTTCAAAAGATGATGTGCAGATCATTTATACAATAAGAATCTTATTTATAATAGAGCCAGAATCTAAGTTCCTTCATCTACAATGTTATTTTAAACGTACGCTAAAAAATTAATTTTTTTGAAAAATTGAAATTTGAAATTTAGTAGTAAATTTGTTTATTTAATTGAACCACACTAAACAGTTACCTTTTTTGAATGCAATTCCTGTTTTGGATTAGACTCACTCCAAAATATCGCTTAGCATCAAGAAAGGTCAATGTGATCAACTATACAACGAATTGCGTGCTCAGATGGACGATTATATCGACCATAAAATTCACATAATTTTCTGTATGTTTCACGAATCAACCAATCATTGTTGAAGCAAATTTTATTAATTTGAAAGTGTTGTTGAGGCGTGAGTCTTTCCAAACAACCTTTCCTAACTTTCACAGCTAGGATATGCCTTGATTGTTTATCTCTATCAGAAGTTCTATCACTTCAAACGAAACACTCTTTATAAAGTGTTTTTTTAATTTTATATGAATTAACTTGTTGTGTTATTTGTACAATAGGATCTCCCATACTCACATTATCTAATTATATTATATTATAAAATTTTTGTAGTATGAAACTAACTTTCATAAAGTTTAATGAATTCTTATTGATAATCTAAGTAAACATTTTAGTTAACCAGCTATCAACATCGTTTTCGTACCATCTACAATACAACACGATATCCTGCAATACGGGTTCTCTGTAACATGATAAAATAATTTCAGAAACCTTCGTATAAGACCTCAACATACAACACAGTTTTGTTCTACTACGGTACTAAAATTGGGAAAATCACCTATAACACTGTTATAAAATTAAATTACGCACTATCCAGTTATCCACAATATACAAATGTACCTAATTACGTAAAATTCGGGGAATACCCGCATTACCTCAAATTAATATTCTCTTATAAGTAAGGCCTTGAACCTTTGACTTAATGAAAATGAAAGGATATTAATAAAGCATCACATGCAGTAGCAGAAATGCAGTATTGCTTGATTAATTCGAAATAAATCTGAAAATAATTTTACTTTTTATAGAGTTATGCCAAGTTTTTTTTAATATTAATAGATGGTAAATTTTTATAACCCAATATTAACCCCCAGTACGACCTTATCCCTTTCTATACCTCTATATAAGGACTTGAAATTTATTTGAAATAATCCAAATAAGTAGAAGACAAACAATTCTTCTTTTGCTCTCTTGTATGAAGGTAAATTTAAGTAACAACCAAATGCTGGGAAATCTTTGCCCAAACGAACTATTTTACCAAAAAAAAAATACGTATGTAAAGCACAAAGCAAGGTCATTACATTTCAAAACATTTATTGTAGTTTCTTCGAAATTAACAATGTTCTTGCTCAAAGCTTAATGGCCTTCATAACGCCTCAGATTTCTTTGAAATTTTTGCAATAGACCACTTTTGAAACAAAAGTGAAATGTAATTTTTTCAAATGCAATCTTTTGTCGAAAGACGTATGGTTTATTCCCCAAAAAAAAAAGTTGAAAAATGGTCTTCATAATTTTTTACCATACAATAGATGCTAAACACCGCATTTCTTATGAAAAGATTTAATAAATGTCTAATTGTTCTAGGAACTCGATAATTCTCATTTATTCCCTCATGACAGTTTATAATCCCGTCGTACTGCCATTCTAGTCAAGGTCTTACAAACCACTTAAGATCAAGATCACTCCATAGTCCCGGACATGCGTCGTACCCCCTGGAGAAACTAGTTCGACAGTCGCACGACCAACGACCGACTTGGCGCCTCCAAAGGCCGGAAAAAATGAATTTATCACGAATGAAGCAATTTTTTTTTTTTTACTATCTTCCACTCGGTATCTAAATTCCGAAGATCAACATCAGGTGCGCAGAGATAGGCATTTAGCGCAGCCGCAAACAAACAAACAAACAAAACAAAAAAAACAAAAAAAAAATAAACTAATGCCCGTCCACAGTTACGTCTGTTGGAAAAATTAAAGCGGAAAGCTTGACAAATGGTTGCCTATTTCGGCTATTAACGACTCTGCCAGAACTCGTTCACAGAATTAATTAAATTTTTTATAGTTTTTTCTTTTATATGTGAGAGGCACTTATGCTCCAGCGATTTGGCCACCGTACATTGGCGCAAAAGTACCTGTCCAGGGGCTCAGGTGAGGAACGTTAAAGCCACGCAACGAAACCATGCAAATATCCATTCGGCCTGGATTTGGTCCTAAAATATTGCCAAGAAGGGTTCTTGAGCGTGCGATTTCCTCTCGACTAACCCGTTCGGCCTAAGATCTCTCATTTTTATTGGGGCCTCCCGGTTTCGAGCACTAGGACAGCAATTTGCATAAATAATGACTTTGAGAGTTTTGCATATCGCAACAGTGTTAATGGGTCTCCCTGTTGGAAGTTTTCGTAATTTTTAACGTGGAAATTGTTCCCTTTTTGGTTCGCTTGACTCTTAGTCTCACCTTATCTCCCCCAAAGCTACAGAGATTCGTTTAAACGATGGTTGTAGCCAAGGTGGCAAAACTTCTTTGAATTTCATCTTTAGTGGACAATTAAGTGCGCACGATGGCCAGACGAGATGACTTTGTCCATTAATTACGCGTAACACGACAGTCCAAATTGCATACCATAATGGGGGTCTTGTTCTGGGTTTCCTCTTTTAAGGACACCTTTTTCGCTGATTATTTCAATTTACTGCGTTTTTTTTCTTTTTTTCTTTTGTTTTGTATCGTTCTTCTTATCGCTTTCAGCTGCACGAGAATTAGTGACTAAAGAATCTTTGTTATTGCGAGCGGATAATTAAAATTCATTTATTACACAAAAAAAATTTCTAATTCTGCAAGTTTTATCTTAAAACGAATGGCTTTAATAGACGACTATTCAACAAAAAATGTCCTTTATTAAACAAAAATTTTGGTATTACTTTTATTCTAAAATTAGGTCTGAGGGTAACGAATACTTCTTAATTTTATTTATAGAACAATTTGAAGAAATGGAAAGTTACGACTATCTCAAAGTCCTAGCACACGAAGCAACCCACGATCAAAATCCTGGGACGTTTCGATACTTCGAAAATTCTCAGAATCGAGTTCAATTTTGGCGAGATGTACCAATAAAATCTCAATTTTAGTAATAATGAACATAAAATCAAATCCTAATATTTATAACATTAATTAAAGTCTAAAAACAATTCGTATATTTAATTATTATAATCACTAATTCATTTTTTCGCAGTAAATGTAATTACAAAACAGACTTAGTAATCATACTAATCATTCAAAATCATTACTTAATATCACACATTCATTTGTTTGGTAATAAAATATTCTAATTATATAAATAATTTAATGAACTGCCAATTGCACTTCTTTACTGATTTAATAAAATAGGCCTTTAGGGAATTACAAGCTTTGTCCAGCAATCTGATTCTAATTCTGTCTTGAGTCTTGATACGAAAGTCCCCGGGACCCGAGACAATTAAATTTAGAAAAAGTCTAGGGACTTCGGGACACGATACATCCCTTACCCCAAACCCCTGTATTAGTCTAAAACCTTAAGGTTTGGTATCGAAGGGAGTTGTTGGCAGGCTAGCAATTCATAAATTTAACTCTTCTGTAAACAAAACCAATAAATAGCCCTAAATTCTGAGAGGCACACGTACAAATTCCGTGGCCTAAATTATCTTATTCATTATTAATTCAATTTTATGTAGCTCCTTCGAATTTGCATGGTTCCATAGACTTGTTTAGTTTTATATTTTTCAAACGCTAAAAACGAAAAACGAATACTACAGGTAAAAAGACGTTTTACAAATTTCTTTCAGTAGTATTTTTATTTCATTTTAGTAACATGTATATAAATTGTATTTGGTATATCGGATATCTAAGAACTGTAAGGAATTTTTAAAACGTTTGATATTATGAAAATGAATACGATTTCACAATAAATTCCTCTCAAAAATTTATACACACATCCTCTTAAATTTGTCTCAAGATACAGAGATTCTCTCGCCTCTTTGCAACTTTGTAAGATTATTTTAAGACTTCCCTAATGTACTCACAAAATTCATCTCATATTTCAAAGGGAGTCATAAAAAATGAACTTTGACAAGTTTTTCTCAAAACATACACCCCCCAAACCTGAAACATTTCGACATCGGCAGTGCTTACAAAATTTTACGATCCAAATAAAGTTGTCGAAAAGACGAGCGACTTAAAAGAGGTGTGCTAGATTCCTGCCATTTCCTGATTACGTAGAAGGCCTCTTTGTAGTTCCCCCAAGTGAAATAAAAAAATTTTTTCCCATGATTCTCAGGAGCTAGCGGGAAGAGTGGCGGTCAAATAAAACAAAAGTGAATATCCCTGAGCCTATTTCTTGGCACTGTAAACAGTACAGGAATTGTATCCACCTGCCCCATATCTCCGGTCCAAATGTGGTTAGCACGAAGGAATAGGAGCAGGATGTGCGGTGGCAAGGATATGCTGCCACAAAATGAGGTCTATTCATTGGTCCGACCCAGTGGAGGCCCCCACTAGCGATGGTCGTAAAGAGATCCGGCGTCTCCAGCTTCCGTCGGGATCACCTGCGAGACCGCTTTTTGGTCTTGAAGGAAGAGATTCAGTTGAATTTTTTTTTTTTTTTTTTGCTGCATGTCCCCAACGAAACAAAGCCCCCGAAAACAAGGACATTACCTCAAATGACGACCCGCCCCACCGCATGTCCTGTGTCAATTTTTACCTTTCGGCTGCCTCAAGCAGCATCCGTGCTTCCATGGCATGTTTTTTTTTTTTTTTATTCCCTCGTGCTGCGGGAGACAGACAGCAGCGATGAATATTTTATAGACACAAACATCGGCCCGAATGGAAGATACGTGTACCTGTGCCCGCGTTTTTTTTTTCTACCTAGATCCCTGCGAGCGGAGTGTGTATGGGAAGGCCACCTCTGCTCCTGGCATATTAAAAGCTGAATTTCACTTAAAACATTCAACTCTGAGACGACAAGGAAACTTTTGGTTAAAGTTGCAGTAACAGGAAAAAGGACGGGGTTTGGGGTATCATTCTGGCGGTAAGTGGGCAAAAAGGATCTGGAAATTGCTTTGGAGTTCAAAAATTGGGATCCTTAATGGGAAACAGGTACAACAGCTCCATCGTCTGTTTTTGTACCATACTGTTGGATTTTCGTTTGTCTTTACCATTTATGCTTTCGGAGAAAAGCCAATCTCTGTACAGTAAAATTTAAATTCAAGAAGAGATATAAATGCCCCCAAAATACGAAGGACTTTTCTCCCAATTGAGGTGTATTTTGCGGAATAGGACTTACATTGATCCAATTTCTGGAGGTATTTGTGGAGCCACAATGATGTTCCGTACACAAATTGATGGCACTTTCGCAGTCCTTTGAATTTTAATGTTCGCTTGAGCCATACTGGAATTATGTTTCTCAGAAGCAGAGACGGGAGCCCAAGGACCTTTATATTTGCTACTATCATACTATTGTGGCATCAGCCATTTGGTTGCCTCCTTTGTGTTGGCTGGAAATGCAAATTAAATTTTCCAAAATGTTGGTGCAGTGGTTGAATATACATTGAATATGGAAAATAAAGTAAATGAGGGATCAATGTTGTATCACCGCACCATCAACATAGAGACTGTATCAATTTCTAAGAGAGAAATTTAGCAGTTAGTTTACATACTAAGCATAATAGCCATTTTTTTTACATAAATTACTCAATATTTAATATTCCATTATCATGCCAACGATAAGGCCAATTCACCCGAAATAATGAAGGACTATCGGTTTTAATATCTTGCTTCTCATAAGTTTCTTACTATGTATAAGATTTGTTCACGATATTCTATTTTATTTATTTATTTATTGATTTTTATCATAATATTCATTTACAGGATAATGTAATAGTAAGAATTTAGAATTTCTTAAGTTATTCCTTACAGCTCAGATATGTATGTTGATTTTGCAAAGTAAATTCTGATCAGCTAATGTTACTTACATTTGTAGAGGAAAAAATATGTAAAAAAACCTCTTGAACAAAACTTAAACTTATTTCCCCTATTCTATTACTAATTCTAGCAAACTTGATATAACTTACTCCTAAGATAGGTTTCAGTTGGTTGCTAAATTGCTGGATCAGCGAATTGTAGGCATACTTACACCTTATTAAATATTTCTTGTCTTCTAACTTCTACAATTTATCTTGAATTGAATCAATTTGTACCATTGAATGCAATCACCTGCTTGAATAGTGCCACAGAAGATTTTGTTTTGAGCGATTTGAAGCTTATTTTTGTGCGCTTTCACACAATTATTACATGATATACTAAAATCATTCTATTTATTCTCGTAGTACTTCTAATTTAATCGACTACAAATTGTTTTGACCCTATTTCGTAACTCTTATAATAACAAATTAAGGGTTTCCTTTCCCCTTACTCTAATCTTACAAAATTAAAGTTTAGACTGAGTTTTTGCAATAATAAATAAAGTTATAACGATTTTCTAGTATTATAAAATTAAGTAGATTTTACTCACAAACTGATAGAGATACCTTGAAAACTAAGTTAGCTTAATTAAATTCGATTTGGCATTTAAAAAGCATACTCAAGCCTCAAGGATTTTCTAAAATTGCACTTTATTTCATTTAATCTTCAAATGGCTGGCAATCAATTGATGCATATAAGGCCAGCACAAATTTTCGCAATTGTTTGGAACAAAATGAAGGAATTTTCTGAATAGAGCGTGCCTTAAAAGATTAGTAAGCTCATAAAATTCAACTCCTACTCACTTAACAGATACAAAAAATCGTAAAATATTTCAAATTTTTATCGTCACGCAATGTGAATTTGCCCCTTTTGCCGTCATCAATTAATGAAAATCAGGGCATCTGGCAATTCTGCATTATTCAATGCTTCCGCATTTCTAATTCCTGACCGAAATAAACTTTTCGGAACTACCAGAGCCAGAGCATTAAAGAGCAAAAATAAAAGAAAACCTTCTGCGAAAGAAGCATGTAAACAGAATCAGCTGTGCCTTTTGCGCGGCGATCTCAATCGGTGATCGTCTTAAGGCGATCCGCGAAATGATCTGTCGCCCACTACTCCTCAAGTGGATTCCACTGTCGAGTGGGGAAATGTTGGCCACATCCCAAAATTAAATTTTGTTTTGAACGGCAATGTTTACAGTCGGCTAGTTAGGCTTCTAACACACTCTGCGGCCACTGTCTAAAGATGCAAAGATACATGGCGGCGTCAACCATATTTGAACGATCGCGCTGAGAAGCTGCAAAATTTAATACGATTCGGGGGGGCTCAGCTGCAGCTTCCGATCTGTGAAAGGTCAATTGGGACGGATTTGGAAGATGCACGCAGATTCCAGAGATATTGCGTTCGAATCTTTCGCGGAAAGTAAATTCATGAGTAACTCGTTCGACGAGATTGAGGGCGTCCCGTGGGGCGAAACGACGGATTCAAGTGTAAGGTGAGTGTTAATTGAAACGTCGGCAAAGATAATTAACGACGCACGCACAGCCTCCTTTGATTGATTACCTCGAGGTCGTCATGTGCGAGCTGCCGCGAAGGTGGCATATGTTTGCGCCACGCAGTCTATGCGTACGATCGCACATAAAAATATTTCTTGCACATCATCCGCCCGCACCGCGTTATGCGGGAGGGATGAGTCGCTCCATTTTTCCTGCCTGTGAATTTATTTTTTCCCATTCATTTTCCAGGAAAGTTTGTTTTTTTCTTCTTCTTCGACTGTGCTCATGTATTTAGAAGTTGGTTAAGAGCCAGTTTAGTACTCCTTTGACTTAACTACAGCTTCCCGGGGTATGGCGAAAAAGTTCAGATTACCAGTGGATGGGCGAAAATCGTTGGCAGGAGGGTTAATGGAGTTTGAAAATGATTGAGTGAGTAATGAACCTGTTTACGGGAAAAAACAAAAAACAAAAAAAAAACACATCCAACCGGGGAGATTTGCTTGATGTTATTTCAAGGTTGCCTGGATAAGAAAGTTAGTCCACTTTCTCTCTCTGGTTGACTTCGTTTTGATTTACTTTCCCAAAGTTTTTCAATGAATTGGTCCTTCCAAGTGGAAGAAATTATATGGATAAGTCCTGGTATCATGAGGGATTCTGCTACCGAGGGCATGCCAGTGCAACTTGCGCTCAGAAGGAGGAGAAATGACTAGGAATGATACCCTGCACTTTTATTTATGGCACCCTACTTGGAAACATTATTAAGTAAAGTGTTTGTAACCAAAGGGATGAGACTATGACCTTAGTCAATAAATCGAACTGAGCTAAACAGTCCCCCATTATTGAAATTTTTACCTAGTCATTTAATTTTATATAGCTTGAAGGTATAAAGTTATATAAACTTAGTTCGTAAAAGTTAAATGCTGTTATTTTTAGAACATGATTCACAGCTCACTCTTCAACAGATATAAAAATAACAATAAATTTATTATACATTACTAAATAAAGGTTACATAACATAAATAATTACTTGAATTTCTAGCAACCTAAAATAAATTGAATTTTCAACAGTTTTCTTTTCATAGAATAGAAAACTTTAGAATTATTTACACTAAAATTTAATTTGAGAGTAAAGCGCTCAAATTCATACCAAAAAGTCTATTACTTAACTAGTACTTAACAAAATCCGGGTACTTATTAAGCAGATGGTACTTCCATTACGGATCAAAATAGATTATTATGCTAATATCCCACATATATTCTATTAGATTTAGGTCTGGGTAGTTCTTAGGCTACCACAATACCAATTCACCTTACTTTGTTTTAGTATTCTTTCGGTTTCTTGGGATTATACCAAGGAACCCAATGTATTGAAAGATCCCATTGCTATTTTTCAGTTTCCAACTATCTGTTAATAATTCTTCAAAAGCTTTCTTATATTTTAAAACTACATACTAAAAACGTCTACTATTGCAATTATTTGAAAAAAGAACAAAAATTCATCGTTCTAATTAAATCCAGGATCCCTAATTCTCCTCCAACAATTTTTGTATCAGAAGTTGTTATTAATTTGTTACCATACCATACAATTGTGATCCAATAGTCTTGAATTAAGTGTTTGCTTCTATTTTTCAATTTATATTTTATACATGTTATATGATTCTAAAGCGTAATGTGTATCAAATATCAATGAAAAGTGAAAAGTGACTTCTTAGCGTTCCAAGCAATTTCTCATCAAGATCAAAAGGTGCTTCACCCCAAAGTCTTAGTCATTACTGAGCTCATCTTGCAGCCCCCTCATATCTTCTACTTCGTTGTAGGATATCACCTTATCATATTCCATAAAATCGAGCAGGAAGGATGCGAGCACGCTAAAAAGCGGAGCAGTACTTATCGAATACTAAAGAAAGAGGAGCTTCTCCTAGCACCACGATCCAGAATTCCCTTTGACTCTAAAGGAGGAGAACTTAATTTCCATAAGTGCTCTACAAATATTTATGGTTTCATGTAATTTATATCAGTGGTATCTGTTCAATGGAAACCATCACAAAAAAACATTTTTTTTTTACATTTTCGAAAGTTTTTTACTAGCCTACGAGATGGGACCCCGGGTCCCCGAGGTGCTTGTATTGCACTTTAAATGAACACTCATCCCTGGGGAGTGCGCCCTTCCTATTCCCGGCCCTTTAGTACCGAGCGGATAAAGATTGCAAAGACTGGGGATCTCATAATTAATGCAACACTGCATACAAAATGGGGCCACAGTGCAACGGAAAATTCTTACACTTGGGCACAAAATCAAAGGTCCTTTTCAGGCGAGCGCCTCAGGTCGTTCAGCTGCCTCTTGTAAATACTTTCATTGGCAAATGTGCACTACCCGCACAAACAAGTCTGGAGTTTGCTGAATTCCTCCTTCCCGGGAGCAGCAAGCAGCCTGGTCCGTTGTCATATTCAAAGGTTGGGGGTGGGTGCAGGTGGTTGCCATATGAAGTTCCCCGACTGAAAGGATTTATAACTCCACAATTCTAATCAAAAAGCTTTTTAGGAAAACAATCAGCCAGTCGTCAGCAGCTGGCAGAGTGCCTCCGAAGGATGAAGGAGATCTGATGTTGTACACTCATCTCCCGAGATTCATCCAGTTCTGTCCAACTCCATCTAGATTCATCTAGATCTGGCCTCCGTCCCGTATCTAATGCTGCGCCCAGCGACAGAACACAGACAGACAGTTTTGTTGGCGAACACTCCCGTGGGAACGGGTACGGGTACGGGTACGGGTAGGTAAGGGCCCAGAATTCCTGCATAACAACTCGCATTTCCTACCACCGAAAGGCAACAATTTCGGAACGTCTTGGCGTTGTTTGCCGAATGTTTGTACAAAGCTCGGAGCGAAGAATGTTTAAATTTCATGCAATTATTCGACTATGTTTAATGAGCAATTATCCTCCGGGAATGTGGCAGGGCCTGATAACTCAAATTATCCAACATCTGGCTACGGGTTTAACGAGAGCCTCTGGGATACCGAGAGCGCGCTTGAATTGCCCTAAATTTGTTAAAGTTTCATCAAAGTGCCCGAAAGATACTTGGCTCCTGCAGATGGATGACGACGCCCCAAACCCAGATACAGTAGACGATAAAGGAATATCATCGTTTTCTCTGGCAAAATTGTTTTGAATGAGCTCGGTTCCGGGGCTCTACCGCACTTGGTATTTCCTCTAAATTCCTCAAGACGGTAAATTACAACTCTTAATATTCGCCCGTTGCTGTATTAATGGCGGTTTTCGGTGTACGGGTCTTAGACCCGTTCTAAATTTTATTAATCAATTTGCCACGTGAATACTTTGGCCAAATGAACAAATCAAAATTAAAATACGGCACGTTTTGTTAGAAATAAAAATATACATCGAGGTATATTGCACTAACCCCAACTTATTTCTTGTTTCGAAATTTATTATAAATATTGGTTATTATTATTATTACCATTACCTCATCATAATTTTAAGGAAACATACTTTCGCAATATTAACTGCCCTTAAACATTAAAACAATCAACTAGACACCTGTTTTGTACATATAACATTTTAACTGCGTTGTTATTGCATATTATAAAGGAACTTTAATTATTATAAGCAAATTGTTCTCCAAAAAGAAATTTGTAATAGTCAAGAAATCTAGCCAAAATAATTATCCATTTAGACATTTTGCGTCTTATTTACTTTGAGCCTTTAATCAAAAAGCCAACTGTATATAATTCTGCACTATATTCTGTATATAAGTCGCAGTGGCTATTAACTAGTGTTGTTAATCTTGCATTAGGTAGTTTCATCTATTTTAGTATGCATATATGATACTAAGTCGTCAAGGATGAAATTTGTAGAAAAAAAGACAAAGGTGGTTTCATAACTTACAAATATAAGGAATTATTTTATTCAACAAACTATGCACCTATTTAAGCGGCAGGATGTTTAGGCTGGTGGTATAAATCCTTTCCCGGACGAGAGTCAATGAACATCTGAAAGGCTAGTTTTACAGCACTTGTTTTCTTATTAAAAAGTAGTCCAAATTGCAGAAGAAGTGTTAGTCAGTGGGTCTGATAAGTATGAAGGATAATGAAGAAGTTCCAACTCCAATTCCTTTAGTTTTGCCACAGTCATTTGTACAGTGTGTGGTCTAGCGTAATCATGCAATTAGACAGAAGTCGAACTATTGACCAATCTAGGCCGTTTCTAATTAATACATAAGGCATTTAGTTATTACATAGATAAGGGGATCATAGGAAACTTGAAATTTAATACTATCTAAAGAAATTAATAACTTGCTTCCTTTCGCATCCACTTAAGATAGCTATTAGTCATTATCCACACAAATGATTATGATTTTTAATCCACCTAATATTATTAAAATGTTACATAAAACTCAAGCGTGCTGCTTGCAGTCGGGCCCCACAGACTCAGATGAGGGCCCCCATCAATCACAATTTGACAAGGGTGCGGAGTTAATCACATGTACGGTGCCCACGGAAGTGTAAAATTACCAATCGTCTCTGGTGGGCCGCATCGATTTACCGCGCGCGCAGATCCCCCCAGTTCTCCAATTTTAGGGTCGGATCAGCTAAGGCAAATCCAATTTCCTTTAATCGGGGTGGTGCTCCCCGTACAGCGGATGCCTGAGTATGGCACACCCCCCTTCCTTTCCCCCCTTGCCTTGTTGTGACCTTTAGTCAGTGACTTCCCCAATCATTTCCCGCAAAATCTCCAGGGCCTCTATTTATACAAATTGCTAGACCAAGAAAATTCGTTCCGGATGGCCTAGTCCCTGGCAAGTGTCCTGGGACACCAATTAAGTCCTCCTGATAAGACTTAATAAATTATACAAAAACAAAGCGAGGGCGATGTTTAGAGTCGGAATCGAGATTGATATTGCCTGAAGGATGGATGCGGGATCGTTCCCGCGCAGCTCCTCCTTAGCGGATACCGCAGCACACTTAGTAAGGGGGTGGCGGATTCCGTCAGGATTTAAAATTGGCGAACCCGAAACCCCAATCGAAATGAGTGGGAAGAAAGAGGCGGAGGAGGGGGAGGGATGGCAACTGCTTCCGGGGCATCAACAGAACCTAATTAGCAATCACTGAATTATTCGCCCTTCCCCCGGCACGGTTCGAGACTCGTTCCTTCCGCTAGTTAAAACAGAGGGGAACCAGATTGCTCTGAGGGCTCATAATTTATTCATAATTCTTTTGGGTTGGGCGTGCTCCCTGCCCCATGATGGCGCCTTGTTAGTTACCCAGGAATACCATCGGTTTTGATGTTTTATTCCAAGAAACGTTACGCGAATTCTCTGCCCCGTCGGATGGGCTAAGTCACCCCTGGCGGCTGTTAAATAGATTTTATGCCTATCAATCAAGAAGTGAGCAAAATATTTGATTTAGTAGAATTGCCTCCTTCTTCTAGGTTTACTCTTAGCCCGGCTCACCCCCACAACTGAGATATGGCGAGTTCATTGAGAATTTAATGTACTAAACACAACCCCCAGTTGAAAATTTTTGGGCAGAGAAGGTCGAATTCCTCCTCCTTGCTTGTGGCATCTGATGCTACAACTCACTGGATGAATCAAAAGCAGATAGAGATAGTATCTGCCAGATACCAATTCCTCGTACAGCCAATGTTCGTTTGCATTTTGCTGGCAATTAAATCAATTTCCGGAATTCAGCTTAGGCCAGTTTTGGGCCGTAAAAATGCCGACATGTCTGGCGGAGCATACGCCCAAACACGTAACCGAATTATGCTGAAAACCCGATTGTAGGGCAATTCGGCAAAGTAGGAAATGTGCCCACCGGGAATCCGACCCACAGAAAGCGGCCAGGTGAGGCTTCCCACATATTCTGGAAGCGGCGATTAGTGGCCGCTGAAACCAATTCTGGACCACATCGATCATCGGAGCGGTATCTAAAAAACCAGTTACCTGCACGAGACACGAATTTCGCCTCCGCCAGACTCGCCCGGAAGCGTCTACCTGGGCGTCCTGCCGGTATGCTGATTTAGGCCTACGAGTCTGCATTTCGGTGTCTAACTGCAGCTGGTTCTATTCCCGCGATTCGCACCTGACTGATTAAAGCGTCCACTTGGGGACATGGGCAAAATTTGCCGTATGTTTGGACGGGTTTCGAATTGCACCATCGCTTCGAATGTTGGCGAAAATTAATTGATGACTGCAACAAGTGCAGCAATCACCTCAGCCGGGTCGTTGATCCTGTTTTCGGTTAACAGGTGAAGCCCCGATGATTGATAATTGCTTTCGCAGGAATTAACACTCCATCCGGTTCGAAATGTCTTTTTCAAGATGAATATTTCAAGTTTGAGTGGCTGTCCCGAAATGAATGAATTTGCGCTGTGGATTTCCACTTAAACAATCTTGACGACCCCGCAGTTAGGTGATCGTGCAAAATTCTCGCGAAAACTTCTGCTCGATTTCGAAAATGACGAGGGCCATAAATTTGCCTTGAAGGAGATGATCGTGAGCAGAGAGTGGCATGGAATGATATTTTCAATTTTGCGGCAATGAAATGCAAGTCGTCAATCTTGAAGCCCTTGCATAATCTACAAAGTTAAAATAAAATTTTAACTCGATTCTTTTCTATGTCTAGTTTCTCAATAGTGAGTGCATTTATAAATGACCACTATTCAAATTGATTGATTTTCAAGTACTCTAAGCAATTAATTTAACTTGGCAGTAATCATTCAGTAAAATACGTACCTCAATATAAATTGATGATGTGTATACGCCCTGTTCCAATATCAATCAATTTTCAGCATTAAATGGAAATTTACTTTTGTACGCGAACATCAGTTAAGCAGTATACGGGCGCGATAAATTCATTAAAACAGATTTATCTGCTAAATGCTTCTAACGACTGTTCAATAAAATTTTAATATGGAAAATATACACAACTACTGCATACTTGATTTTCCAGAAAAGTAGTCAATCTTAGAATTTAACGAAACGGCTATAGTCTAATCTTTTAAGAGGGTTTGAGTTTAATTCCGCAAAGAGTAATTATTACACGTTAACAGAAACTCATTGTTTTCCAAATACTTTTTAAAATCCTTTTTAAAATGGAAAACAACTAAATTATAAGTAAAATTCCTTATAGCGGAATTGGAATAATTCAAACCCCATTGCTAGTTTTAATTTATCAATTAACAATTGCACTTCCCCGTAATAGAGCTAGAAACTTGTTCAAGTCCAGTACTAAGAAATTCAACATATTACAAATCCATAGAATTAGAATTTCAATGTTATTTAATTCTTAAAGGATTAATTCCGACCAAGCTTTTCTTATTCAGAAATAGTAGGATTTTTGAGCTTCTAGATTTAACGTATTTTCGTATTTTAGAAAGAGGATTATCAGCTTATGTATTTCAAACTTAATGCTGTCACAAAAGTAAGACCTCTTAACTAATGCCCACCTTAACCTTCTATGGTAGTCACTGAGAAAATTCTATAGTATCGCATAAAAATGCGAAAGAAATGGTCACAATCGGGCCAAGAGGACATTACTCTTTCAGGGCTAATGGAGCAGTCATCAAAGACATTCATTTTTGCGATCGCTGAGCAATCTGATTTTGGCCAGTACTGGGCCGAGCTCATTATTCAACGACTGTCAGGCTGCTCAATGCAGACGAGCAGAAAAAGAAAACTTTCTGCGGAGGTTTGCAAGAATCCCCCTCGCCTGATGGCGTCAAAATATAATGAGGAGGACGAGTTGGGTTCAGGGACAGAGCAGGGGCATTCAGCTGAGCTGTTCAAAAGAATTTCACCCGATATGACCCCAATTTGCGCAAATTATCAATCAAAGCTTGACATAACACGGCCGGGCTTATTAAGAAATGCGCCCTGTTGCCACTCCATTAGTAGGCTGGCATGAATGAGGGGCGGGGGGTATGATGACAAAAATGGGAACGAATATGCGTCTCACAAGCGTGAGAATGCCCAGTGTACGGTGCCAATTTGTCATCGATAGTGCGGACAGAGGACAAGCAGATTGGCATTGTAATCGAATAAGAAAAGAAGTCCCACAAGCGATGGACATCTTATCGATAGCTCTTAAGGGGACGTGATCCCAAGCGCCGTAAACTCCATCGTTCTTGTCGGCCGCGGCTGATAACCTCCGATCTAAAGGTGTTTTGTGCGAGCAGGGCTTAATGGGCTCTGGGCAATTCGTCACGCGTAACACCTGCACTGACCGGCATCTGGCGTTATACGCTTAGACAGCGGACGTTTCGTTATAGCGTTTGATTGGCATATGTCGCTACCGTCAATTACTCTGGCGCTGTATTTTTCGTTCGACGTTAGACCCAGAGTTTGTCGGACCTGCCTCCGCTGGACCACTTTGATTTATGCACGGCAGCAACAATGGGCCATGGCCTCGGTAAGGTTCTGGTCTTTGGACCTGTTTGATTTTCCGTCACCAGGCCGCAGATTTATAGCAGTACACTTGCAGATTTCTTATAATTTTATTCTGCCGATGAGGTGAGTTCTTTTGTTAGCTAAACAATAAAAATCCGCTCGAATATTGCGAAAAAGCTCTCCATAAATAACAGAAATCCACCGCAGCAGTGCACGGCAGAATTGGTTTTTTGTCGATATTTCTTTATGACCATGTGCCACAAGTTGATAGCTCACTCTGCGGCTCCTGGATGCGGTTTGGAGCCCCCTCCCCCCACTGTGAATCGCATTTTGTACCTTTTGCCGGTTTTTGTTTAGTTCTGCGAATAAATTGAAATTGGATGCGACGTGAACACATGTCAGGCCTCAGGGGAGTGGACGTGATCGCAATTGCACTCAATCAGTTGTCAATAAGTTCAGCAAATTAACTTCGAACTCGTGAATTTCTCTGTGTTTCCTTTTCATAGTGCGGCCGTCATGCAATTCAGGCTCGCCTGGCAACGGAATCGGTGGTCGCAAGGCGGCCGCTTTTCACAGAAAAGGTGCTCACCGGGATGGTTTCGATTCGATGGCCTTTTCTAAGTGGTTATGTTATGTTTTCTCAGCTGAATATGCTGCTGTTGCATAAGTAGCCTACCCTACTGCCGACGAGCTGCTCAACGGCGGCGACGGTATCGCACGGTCACCGTCGTCACCATCGTCGCCGACGTCTTCGGCGGTGGTATCTTGGAACAATACGGGGCCTTCTGCGCCGAATGTTTGTTTATTTTCTGACCGATTTTGCAGCCACAAAACGTGGAGTGGTCGCTTTATTGGAAATTTTATGAGCTATAAATGTTCCGAAGAGTTTTATTGTTTTCTATGAAGCTAGACAGCTGTCAGCCGGCTTTTGTTCCAGTTACTGATTTATGAGATTCACGGATTTGTTGGGGCTAACGACTGGATTTCTGGGCCAATGCAAAACATTTCTGAAAAGGGTTGAGTTATTTTTAATATGTGTCACCACATTGTAGTAACTGCTACTGCAGATTGGTTTATTACGCTTGATTAGGACAGAAACAAACCATGACAAAATTACATCTTTATAAATTTAATTTGAATATGGGCAAATCAAATCTAAGAGACAAAGGCAGTAAAATTCATGTCTTGCTTAACCAGAGTGAGTTTTTAACAATTTCTAGTACGGACGGTATTCTTACGCAGCTTTAAGTCTATCAGGACTTAGACTGAACGACTTCAAAGTCGCACTATGGGCTAAACCGATAAGAACCCAGGCGAAAATCCAAAGAGTCAAGTAATCGTCTTCAAATTGATGACTCGGCGATTTTTGGGGTCACTGATTACGAACATGATTTTTAAAATGTACATAAATTCTTCCCAAGATTGGTATATGTAATCAAAGGAATCAATCATTCTTGACTCTACACTGATTTTGTGTGATTTGAATATAAAACGAAATTCATTTCTACTATTATAATATTTCCTTAAAATTATGAACCAAAATTAATATTACTAACAACAACTGATTTTTCTTTTCTTTTCTCTTCCAGGTAATTTACTTCTACAATTCTGTGGTTAGTATGGCTCAAAGGAAGTGATGGTATGTTTCCAAAATTACAAATTATGATCCCACATAGTTCAAAATCATAAGTATAAATGATATAAATTACTAAATAAACATCATATGAGCTAATATATTTCATTTAACAAAAGTAACTTTAATACTAGGCCTATTAAAAGTGAATGTTTCTGATAAGATCAAGAATTTGCTTGTAGGTGCTGGATGTTCACACCAAAAAGGTTAAAATCCTACTTAAAACATAAATTTTAAAATAATATCCGTTTTTTTTTCATGCAAGAGATATAAATAGCCCTATTACAGGGATTGTAAAAACCAAAAAAAAAATATATATCCATAAAACCAACTGAAATTGGTTGAAATTATGCAGTGACCCGGTACTTTGCCGTTTGCTTATTTTGTGCAGAAATATTGGGGCACATTAATAATAATTTTTTTAATATGTATGTATTTCAGCCACTGGGCCCAAAAAAAAAAAAAGATTTCCCGCAAAAATGGCCAATCGTAAATTTTAAACCAAAATGGGGAAAAGAATTAAGCAGAAACCCGATAAAAAGAGGGCCAGACGGTATGAAACGGATGACCGAATGCCACATTCGAATTTGCGCTTTGCCGGAGGTTACGGATCAAGCCAGATAATGGCCGTAAAACTTTGCAATTATTACAATCAATTTTGCGGCAAAATATCAACTGAACTTTTAATTACTTTCCCTTTTCGGTCACTTTAAAATTGTGAATGCTCGCTGCAGCGCTAACCAATTGGAGATCATCAATCTTGCACGCCCCCGTTGCCTATCAAAAATGCTTAATGACTCGAAAAGTTTCACTTTATTTTTCATTTTTTTTTTTTGCAATCGCGCTCCTGTGGACTGAAAATGTGTTCAGTCGCTGGTACCGGATAAAAAGGTTTACTGGGTACATTTTAATGATGAGTTGCCCTAGCCACTGTCCTCGTGACGTAGTGACGGGAACGATAATGATGTCAAGCGACCTTCCCGGATAGTATGAGGATAGGTGTCCCTTGGCTCCCGTGATCCCTTTTAAAATGAAATATGGACAGACAATAACCGACTGATACCATTAAAATATGATGAAACTGCTGTTTACATAAATACTGTAAATTAATGTCGGTCTCCAGTGTTAAAAGCCTTTTCATGTGGGTTTATCTCTTCAAGAGAGGAAATTAAAAACATTTTGTTTCAAATTAAAGAACTCATTTACAGCCCAGCTAAATATGCTCGAATTGCAGAAAAAATATATGGCAATGACGTCCTGGCGCAGATAGAGTTTTTCGCTGAGTTTTGCAACTGAAACTGCTTATTCAGCGGCCTTCATCCGAGAGTCAGATTTGTAAAAGAGTTTACAAAAGGCACAAGTGGCAAGCGAATTGCATCCATAAAGTTGAGTTTCTAAAGTATTTTTGTATAGGTACATAAATAAAATAAAATATTTCATGTTTTGCATAATTCAGACAAATTCGCTAATCAGACATCATTCTCAACACTTTTTTGCATACGAAAGAAACTTTATTCATTTTTATTCATAATTTCATTTATTTTTTCCGGTATAACATTACTCAAAACATAGGACCAAAATGTACGTATTAAATTCCATTCCAATATTATCATAATAGCATAAGATGTGGCAATAGCGACTTTTGTAATTAATTGATGTGATATAGAAGTCTAGGGATAACATTTTCAACAATTCTCTAGAATCTTTTATCTTTTAATACTTTTTACTATTTTTATGCTATTTTGCAACCTTAAATAGAGCTTTCCTGAAAGTGAAATTTATTCTTATTTCTTATAAATCAAGCTCAAACAAGTTAAAATTCAGTCTAACTAAAAGTGACCATTCACACTCGTTTAGGAGTGTTGAAAAATTATATAACTTTGATAGCTTAATTTGGAAAAAAAAATATTAATTTGTTTAAATACTATTGGAAACTTTAGAGGAACCAGTTGTGTAATATCTAAACAATAAGTTTATGTATTTCTGTTAAATTTACCTTAAAAATTACTCACACTGATAGCCGTTGTAGTTATAAAACAATCATTCATTCCTACTCTACTATCAAAAACTTAAATCTTCTAACATTTCTAGCACATTCGAGATGAACTTGAAAAGAAGTGCATTGCACTATTTCGATCCTAAAGGTCGATTATCCTTTATAAGTCCAAATTGAACTAAAATATAGGTACCTGGCAATTAAATTTCGACATTGCAAACTTTTCAAATATGAAAACAAAATTAATCGAATTTTCCAATTGAACAAAAGTGAATTCACCCGAAACCGATGGGTTTTGTTTTGTTGTTATCCGAATTATGGCAATCAATAATAATTTGATTTAAGTAGGTAGGACCAATGAAATTAATCTGATTTAAGGTGCATTTACCTATGTGATTCTGGTAATTTTAAAGGGAGCTCTTACTATGAACAGGTGTATTTCACCTCCACGAAAAACGAAGTCGTACTCTCTCAAAATCAGAATTATCCATCCTGTCCCATCTAAACTCATGCGCGAAATCGAAGAAGATCGCCTTTTTAAAAATCTCCTGCCAACCTGTGGGCTATTTACATTTTTGTGAGATAACAAGTACTCGAAAGATCCTTGCCAGGGAAATATTCAATTTTGAGCCGCCCATTGAACCGGCACCACCCAGCCCTAATTTGCCCGAAGGGCTAAACAAACTAATTCCGAAAAGAGCTCCGGATAACGGATCCAATCAAATCGGAAAAATGTCCTGATTCGATTAGGTGCCCAGAAGCGGCATACTTCGGTATGGGGAAGGGGATGAAAATTTAAAAATTTCAAGAAATTCTCAGGATTGCCAATGAATGGATGCGAAGATATCGCAAATTTTTTTGTAATTTTCGCCCGTTGAGCAAAAGTTAGAAGCAGGACGTGTGTTAGCATCCCAGACGACGGGAGTTGAAATAGAAAGGGTAAGGGCTGCAGTACATCGTCTACGTCTGCATGATTTTTCCTTCAGCTTAATTCAATGATAGACCTCCGGGCGGATGCGGATCGAAACAGAGGAGGATGTGCACGACGACGGTGGAATTCTCAGCACGTTCCCTTATCTACCCTTCATCGGATTCTGCCGATGTCCCATTTGCTGATATCGATGGGTTTACTGAATTCAAAACAGTCGATCGGGAAAATATGAAAAAAAAAATTGCAGAGTATTTGCCCACTCCCCTCGGCGCCGTAGAAGCCCTTTTCCATATTTATGTCGGTATGAATGTCCTGGCGGAGTACCTTGCCGTTTTCTTAAAGATTTTCATTTTGCATTCTTCGTAAAAAAAAGGTAGTCTCCAAAGGATTTGCGGGGTCAGATTTAAGCGCGGAGAGATGTTCCGCTACCCAATTTATTCCGGTACCCATAAAACCAAGGCATCTCTTCCCCGGCTGGAATGTTTAGTCAGCGATTGGAAGACGTGAATGAGTCCCGGAGCACCCCTACTGTGCCCAGCCGAGAAGAAAGGCTGCACAAATTGGAGGAGGAGACAAAACGAATGGGCCCGGGCAGCTGGACTTTTACCCAGGCTCCAAGCCCAGCACACCTTCTTTCTGGTCAGCATCCCAATAAAAATCTCAGTGAAATGTAGTGGAAGACATGGAACGTGTCTCGGAGTCCCCTGTTCGGGTCGTCTTTCAGGTTTACTAAATAAAAATCCCTCCCCCAATCGATTTAGCTGATGGGACTTCTCCCGGCAACAATGCGAAGCCTCGCTATTTATTGCAAATCGAACCAGGTAAACACCTGCCAAATGACTCAAAACGAGCCCAGCGACACGACGAGTGAAGTTACACGTCGTGTTCACGGCAATTGAATGCGATCAACGGAACACTCGTTCGACTCACCTGTTCGCCAGAAGCCCACCAAGGTCTCATTAAGTTCAAGGAACATAAAGCAAACGAACCAGAACTGTTTTCTAGCAGTTGGGAGATAGCGTTCCGCAATAGACCACACTGTCGCTCTATATTGCGACTATCTTGCTGAGGTGAACTAAATTTAGCTTTCCCTGCCGAAAAATGCGTGATAATGTCGTTCGATCGCAGGTTATGTAGTTATGTAGGTGACATCCCAATTAATTCTCGCGTGAAAATAGACGAGTTCAGCGCTAAATTTGATTTAAGTGGGGCAAAAGGTGAAGATTCTTTCATTGAACTTTTTTGTTCGCACGAATTGTTGCGGAGCATTTTTAGCGATGTGTAAAAGAGCATTGACTTCATGAAATTCTTTTATTTCGCTTTATTTTTAGTTGAGGTATTTTTATTGTAGCCGTAATTAAAAGTTAAATGAATTCCTTAAATGCATATATCCTTGATATTTAGAATAATAATGATTTAACCAGCGGATGTTACTTAAATAAACAGCTTTACAATTGAACCGCCACTTATAGTTATTCAGAATTTTCAACAAAAAGATATAGAGATTCTAAATGAGTCCAAGTTCAAGAATTATAGCCTTGAACTTAAATTACTTAGAGGATTGAGTAGTTTGTCTTCAGTTTTTCTCAAAGCGCAGACTTAACTTTTTAATCATTTTATTTGTAACTTGTAAAAAATCTTAAAGATTTCTTCGCTAGTATCTGTTTAGAGAAGTTTTATACACAGCTTGCTTAATTTGCTCTCACTATTCCACCTTCCATTTACTATTAAACAAAGAAAGTAAAGTAAGACAGTTTTATGAATTACATGAATTACATTTTCTCTATTGTTACATTAAGAAAGACATTCACCCTATGACTCGATCTATATATCCAAATATAAAATTTCACAAAACCTCGACCTACACTCATTCAAAAAGCAATCTCCGATCTGATGAGTACTCTGTTAATATTCACGCTGTTCGAATATCTCTCCTAATAATAAATCCCTCGATAAAAATGTACAGAATTATTCTTAAAGCTGTTAACCTCACATCACCCACTGGTAAATATTGTGGCATTCAAAAAATTTCCGGAATGTTTACATTTTTTTCCCCCCCTCCCCCATTACTTGTCCATTCTTAAGGGGAGACGTTTATAGTCCACAATTGAATGGTTCATTAAATGCTTCCATAAAACGATTACAAGCCGCCAAGTAGCTGCCAGAGCCACTTTCATTTTGGCTTTGTTATTACACGGAAGCAGACAAAATTATACAATCGCACAAAATATTAATTGGCTATAAATATCTCCGGCTGGGTTGGTCTTATTAAAATTCTTTAGCGTGCCTTTTTTGGTATGCGACGACTAGACAGGGGTTAAGTTCTTGGTTATGTTGAGTGGATGGTGTTTCTTAGAACACGTCCAGATGTGAAAGGAGAAAGATTTATTTAAATTTTACTTTTGGGAAGGCATGTCTTCCGGATGATGATGGTGATGAAATTGCTTTAATCGAATTCTTTAAATTGTAAGACTAAATTTGGTAGAATGTTATGTTAGGACAGGGACTAAGTAGAAAATTAATTTTTCACAGATACATTGATATAATAATTGTATTTTTCTAAAATTTCGAATAATTAAAGGCTCCACAATTGTACAACCTTACTAATTAAAATTAATGTAGAAACATTTTTGGATCAGTGACTCTAGTAAAAATGGTTTCATTCTAATTTTATGAAATATAAAAAGTTTTGTTAATTATTTTAAAGAGAAATCGAAACATAGAAGAATGGGGTAACATGGGGTACCCCTAAAATTTCCTAACTCAAAAGAATTATGAGATCAATAATTTATTTATTATAAAAGGCCAATCCGCCCTTACCAATGATTTGAATGTCATCGAAATACTTTACTAAGAGATCTCTTAGATCCATGAGTTAAGAAAAAAAAACCTTTTTTGCTCTAATCTAATTTGATTTGATCTAAATTTAGCTCTGTATTCCCAACACTATAAGATATTAAAATAAGAATTAATTTTATAATTTTATAAATCGATTTTTCAGTATATGAACTCTCGTGTAGAATCGCCAGAAGGAGAAAGATGGGAGAAAGACGAGATTCTACTTATCTACCTATCTTGTCGGATAATTATAAATTTTTTAAAGATATAAATTTCTTATATACTAAACAACAAAGTTCTATTAACCATTAAACTTTAAGTACCTGTTCTAATCCCACATTCCCCTATACTTTCTATTCTATGTATTACCTCAAAATTAAAATTCATCCTTAATTTCTCTCAGACTAAGAAGAATGGGTTTAAAAATGCTTCATTTTAAAATTAGTGCGCACAGGAGAAAATTGGCATTTAAGTTAAACACACTTTAATTAAAACAAAGTCCGAAATTCTGAGAAATAACATTTTTAATTGAACAAAGTAAAGGCTTCTTACAATGCTTAATAAGCAAAATTGCAATCTACCCTTGGCTTGGACAGTAAAAATTTAAAGTAGATGTTTAGTTTTTTTTAAAATTTCAAATAAAGTTTACTTTGGCTTTCAATAGTACTTCAATTTAAACAGAATTTTCTTACAAAATTTACAATATCTTGAGTTGAGAAAAGAGAAAGTCATATAAATTTAAATATTTTTCAAAATATGCTAATGCATATAATTTAAAATGTTACATTCTGCTTAAGTTACATAATCTTAATAATTTTTTTCAAGATAACCATATTCAAAACGAATATCCAAAAAGGTGGACCATGAAATCTATGCTTGAATCGTTTACTTATAAAAATATAAAAAAAAATAAAAGAAAATAGAGCGAACAAATTGAAAATCATCCAAAAGCTTTAAGGTGAAATTGAAATAGCTTTCCATAGAATTCCAGGGCAACAAGGTTGTTTACGAAATGAATAAAAGACGATGCTATTTCTCAACGTTCTCAGAATATTTCAGAATCTCTTGGCTTTTCATCCATGAAGGCAGCCAGAATGTATTCGATTTTATTCGAGCACCTTAACCGCATGTCCATCACTCACCTTGCTTGCATCATTCTCGCATAGTTTTAAAATAGAAAAATGGGCAAAAAATAACTCAACATAAAACTCATCCACTTGAGATTGCGCCTCATACATAAGTAGCTTGCCAGGGTATAAAAGTACGGAAAGATAGAGCGGCACATTCCATCCAATCAATAGACGATTTTTCGTCATTTCATAAAATATCTGTTGTGCAACACTTGACATTCTTGGTGGCGGTAATCACCTTTATTTGTACCATGTGCTACACAAGTGATAAAATCGAAATAAAAACAAAACAGTCCACGACTAGGGGAACAATGGGGACGCATTAAAATTGTTCGAATTTCTGCAGCGCAGTGAGAACAGTGAAAGGTCAACGGCGAGATGTTGGCACAGCTTGCAAAATTAAGAGGAGAAAATTGTCGTCTTGTAACAAGCTCTGTAAATATTAAAGAAAATTGGAGAAATAGCTAAGACGGCCTATTAGATGAAAATCAGGTCGTTTGGTGCACATACGCCGAACATTAAGGTACGAGCACCAGCTCAGGTACTCCAGGCGGCATAGTGTGCAAATTTCAGCAAGATAACGACCCCCGCACCAATTCGAGCACCTTTCAAGCCGCAAATCACATAAATGGGGGAAATTGCCCGAAGTCGTACAACAGAAAGCATAGGTTACCTTTTTGGGACCAAAATAATTGTCAGATCGCAAACGTGCACGCTATTCAATTAGAAGTCGATGTGCGCACGCCGCTTGGAGCCCGTTTGACAATTGAAATTGAAATTGTGGCGCATGCATGCTCCATGTTACCTGCGCTGCTCGTTGGAGGTGCGCTCCCGGTGCAAGGTGAACCCCAGTGCGGGTGCTCCGCGAGCAAAGTCTATTTAACTTGCCAGTCCTCGGCTCAGAGTTGATCGCGCTTATAATTTATAGGAAATTGTTAAGCATTCTGGCGCTTGGTATGCATAGTCTGTGACCGAGATTTATGTAATGAGAAGCGTTTGATGGGGCAATTATCGGGCTCTGGTACACCTCTTGGTAAATGCAGCCGGCGCCTTTTAAGTGAACTTTCCTTCCTCGGCACGCTAAAAACAGCTTTTACTTTTTATCTACGGTTCGGCAAAACATCGACGAACGACAAGAAAATTTATGTAAGATATCAGAGCAGCATAATCGATGAACTACGCGATGGGCGCGCTTCCATTTAGTTCAAATTTGACTTAATTGATTTATGCGCCCATTAGTCATGGTGTGGAGATCGCAAGATTTTTTTTTTTATTTTGTATATTTTTTAATCATGTAGTTATTTGGATCTCAGATCACCTTAATGGGTGTGGATTTTGAGGTTTTGCCAAGAAATCGGAAAAAAGCGGTCTAGTAGGCGCTTTTTTTTATGTTGTATAGCCACCGAATGAATGTCGGTTTACCCAAATTAGATTAAAATCGGACTAATGACAAGACAGGTGATTTGTTACCAACAGAAAAATGTTATGTAGATTTTTTTAAGACTAGGTAGGGACCCATGAACGATGGGTTTCTTTATCTAATGAGCGTATTCGCGATGTAAAAGCATCAAACACGTTTTCAAAGAAAACGAAACTTTTTATCGCATTGGTTTTTTATTAAAAAGAAAAGATATCGTTATTTTATTATCATTAATTGGCCCTTTCTTTTTACGAATTCCATAATAGCACCTAAGTTCTTCCATTTGATTTATGCGTTTTTATTAAATCTCAAA
This sequence comes from Philonicus albiceps, assembly GCA_963969385.1. Lineage (NCBI taxonomy): Eukaryota > Metazoa > Arthropoda > Insecta > Diptera > Asilidae > Philonicus > Philonicus albiceps. The sequence continues at coordinate 72,861,225 of OZ017772.1, read as the reverse complement.
AACAGCCTTTCAAATATTAAGAAAGGCTCTATTTTATTATATATAATAAAATGTTATAAATATATAAATAATCTTTAAATATAGGTGGAAGCATAACATTAGAAATTTTAAATATTTCCTACTAAATTAATATTTTCGTGCAATTAAATTAAATTAAATTTTAATTTTTAACCATATTTTAAACTTTCATTATAAAAAATTCGTAAACAAATATTTTGCAACTACTTTAGCTTTATGTATGCGTCCATAAATATTTTTCTATACCTCTTTTAGAAGATAATAGACTAATTGAGTGTGTTTTATTTTAAACAAATTCTCAATTTGCAATTTTCCACTTTCAGGGAAGGAAAACTGCCAAATTTACATGTTTTGAAGTGCATTCTATCCTCAAAGTGAAGCGACCCACTTTCCAACTATCTTATAATTAGATTCAAACTCATAACCTGAAATCATATTCATTTAAAAGTTCTGAACCAATTCCCTACCCCCGGTAGTGGCCGTCTTTGGTGAATCCTTTTTTAACTTGATAAATTTTTCACTTTTCCTTCGGGCAAAAGTGTAAAAGCTGCAGGGTAAGAAATAAAATGACGCATCCTTAACTAGGCAAGGAAGGGAACTAGGGTCGTATACTATGCCAACTAGCTAATATAAGAGCCACGAAGTTTCTGGTGGTTCTGAAGAGATGCGAGGGCGCGTCCACAACTTTTGAATATCAAACGAAGCACAGAATTTCTTGGGAAACTATCCAAAATTGGAGCAATTTTAAGCGTTCACCGGGGAAAATGAAATGAAGGGAAAAGAAAAAATAATAATAAAATTGGAAAACAACAGTCTGTCGGGTGAGAAACGCGCGAAGAACAGAAGCGAAGCATGAGTTTCGAGTGCATCTCAAGTATGCAACTGAAATGGATGCAGTACCTCATCCGTGCGCCACTCAAGTGCACTATGAAGTGCCTCTAAGTGCAACAGTTTGGTTTTGTTTATAACTCTACCTCATTGTTTTCGAGGCATCCGTGTTTAGACATGAAAAATTCAATTACATGGTGCCACTTCCGCCAAAAACGGGGGCGGCGGGGAAATCCAGCCTCCGGCGAAAATTTATGACAATTTGAGTGCTCGTAGAAATTTGCTGATGTTGCAATTGTTTTTACGTGAACCACTGTTTCGATTAAACTCGACGGACTTTGGTTCACTCTTTTGAGTTCGAAACTCACATCCATTCCAAAAATTCCCAGAAGAACTCCGACGACCTATCTCTCTAAACTCTGCAGGATTATCTACCTCTGGGGCCTGGTCGATGGTTTTACCGAGTTGATCAAGTTAGAATGGTATTTGAAATATTTTCCTAGCAGTGCGCCTGACGTCAGTCTGCTACGCGGGGAAAGCTGACAGGATTAAAACATTCTCCCGTGGGAAAGTGCAGAGCTCTAGAAATAAGCCCGTTCCAACCGCATGAAGCAATCCCACTTCTGCCGCTTGTAGAAGCTATCCAGATATTTAATTACGATGTTATTACTTTATCCATTGGGGAGTTATGCGTTTCCAATGAACTCATTCTATCCGCATCCACTTATGGAATTTAGGACAAGTATTAAATTCCTGGAACTAACAGAATTCATAAATTCTATACAAAGTTTCCGAATTTTGGCGGAGTTTTTCATTATTTTATCCGATTTACACTCAAATAATTAAATATAAAAATTTTTATAAATCCCTAGACATTAGAAATAATTTCAAATTACTTCAAAATATTTGAAAATCAATTCGAAACAGACTTTTGAGATAATCAACTTCAGGGATTTTATACAAAAGGCATAAAAATAATCCTGTGTGAATTGTTCTCTATGTGTTTTGCGATAGAAACGTTAAAAATAAGATTGGATAGCGAAACGCAAACGCGTAATAAAACGAACTCTGTTCTTATTATTCATTTAAACTCCATGAAAGTCGTTAAACTTTCGATTTGTTTTAACTAAAACTGTGGTATCTTTAGGGGCCATATATTTTATGAGGGTCTAGAAACGAAATTGCCAATTTGCTTTTTCTAAAGCAGAATGTTATTTTATACGACATTTTGGCGTTTATTTTAGAGCGGTTCATAGGAAGTAAGTCTGAAAAATTGTTTATAAATAATTTACGAGGATAACTAAAACTCACAACAAATTTTCTTATATAAAAACCACAACTACAAAAAATTGCTTAATTTCTTAAATTTATTTGCCGCCCTATTAACATATATCCCTTTTTTTTAATAAAGCCCATCCCATCTTACCGATTTTTAAGTATATAAAGTCAATCATACCCTACATGGCGTTATTAATTCTCATACCTGCCTGCATAGAGCAGCTAACTTGCCGAATTTTCCGTCATCGCTCATCATTTTGGCATTATAAATAATGCCCTGAATCCCTTTTGGATTATTTAAACAATTCGTCCAAACCCTTGTCACGTTTCCCATGTGCACCCGGAGTAAGTCTGCAACTGACACCCGAAGTAAGCACCGTCTCTCATTTCGACGGAGGAATAGTGTTTTGCGGGTTCCGTAAACAAACACGAAATACCTCACGTCCTTGAAATTAGAGCCCCTGCAGGAGGTGCATTTCGCCAGGAACAGGCCAAACAAAAGGCTCACGTTTTGATGGTATACCGCACATAAACAGAAAAAAAATTTGACATAACTCTCATAGAACTGGTGCACGTTTTGCAGTATTCTACAGGACGATGTCCATCGCCAATGTCAACTGAGCCAGTCCCCAGAACGTGTCCTTTTCAAATATTTGTCTTTCATAGGGCGAAAGATACACTCGATCACACTGTACCCCCTTGCACTAGACTCTCTTCGTTAATATTTCCCCGGGTACTGCTGTTCTTCATGGCTTTTTTCATGCTCAGCTGGAAGCAGTGGCATTTGCAGTCCACCCAGAAAATGCAAATAGTTCCCAAGCCTGACGGTAGAAATTTGTTTTTTTTTTTTTTTTTAAGAATTTCACTAGTTCTGCCAGTGGCCTCATCGCTGAAAACTTTTCTAAAGGAGGTCTGGAGAGCAAACAATGTAATCGTACCTTTCTAAACGTGCACGTGTTTAATTCATTCCCACATTATAGCTCTCCACAAATTGTAAATTTTAAAACATTTTAAGTTTCATGGATTGGCAACAACAAACGATTCATAAATAAGTATGAACCGTCTAACCTAATGCGCTACTAACCCGAGTAAAAATAAAATATGCGGAGTTGTCTATATAGTGAAGCCTATATCAGTTCCTATATATAAACTTGGTTTAAAGACCAAGTGTGAATTATAAGCGAGGTAAATTCTATAAAAACAAGTTTCAATGATTGTGCGCCTTACATTTTTAAAAAGATAGGGTCATATTCACGTAGTATTGCCTTTAAGTTAAATTTTCAAAAATGTTGGACCTAATATAGACGTAGTGTTAGCATTAAGTTGTTATAGGCCTCTGTTAGGCCTGTAGACATCAAATAGCTCCTCTAAAAAAAATTTTTATTATTACTCGGGGTGCTTTAACGAGTTTCCAATAAAACCGAAAGCATTAACAGGCAAACTATACTAGAAAAATATTATTCCTTAAAAAAGTCGATAAATTATAATAAGAAAATAGCTTATTCATGTTAAAATTAGAAGCATCAAATCAGTCTTGATGACAAATTCTTGGGATTTTTTTTAGATTGTATTGTGATGGGGAACAAAATATTTAGTCCTTGAACTAAAAGTAGACAGCCTTATTACATAGCCTGTAAATAGTTTCTGAATTATAAATAGATAATGAATTTCCGGGGGTGTGACATACTTAATTTAATTCAAAGTAGTAAGAAAAACGAATATACGAACATAATACGAAGCTCCTTCCATAAGGCTATTTTTATTTTAAAATATGTATGAGTCGTTTTAAAACGGCCTCTTTAAATTGTGGATTGAGATGAAATAATCAAATTTATAAGTAAAGCAAGGAAAATTGCTGAAAAATCGTGGATAAATTCTATGTCAATTTCGTGTTACTCTATTCAATTAATTTATACAAGAATTATAGATTCAACAATAATTGCACTTTCAAAACAATTTCAAACCATTGAAACCTTCAACCCACAAATATTTTGAAAAAACTCTTGATAAACCACTAAATTTAAAAAGAATACCACGTGTCATTGAGTCATCAGATATTCCCCAGTTAATTCAGATGATAGTTATGGAATCTTTCCGAACTATTTTGATAAAGTTACACCGAAAGTGGTGAACTAAAATCCTCCGATTAGAGTTCAGCCCAGTACCCAATACCAATTTTAACGTTAATCCAACAATCTGCAGGATATGTATTCGCTTCCTGAACGTAGTTGCATCATAAGTCCTACCACTCACTGGCCAGGTGCCTCCGCAATGGGCTTTTCCTCATTAAAAATAAATTTTAATCATTTAGCAGGACCAAACCAAGCAATGGTAGCTTCACATGAGTGCACACGTCGGCAAACGACAAACTGAGTTAGTTGCTAGAATGGATACGCACCAGGACTAGTTGACAGAGTAGGCGAATTTGAATGAGGACTCAATACCCAGCTCCAGGTCATGAGTGGGCTACATAGGAGAGAGGAGGGCCTGGAGCCTTTGCATTTTGCTTTGATTGTTACGAATTTTGTAACAGGTCTCGATTCAAAACAGTACTGTAAGGCTTCGGGATAAGACATACCGGTGATATCCCGGCACCCCGTCAATTTTATATCCCAGCATCAGCCTAAAAGTACAATCAGCCGTACACATCCACTGCCCCAACCTTCTACTGGTAATTACAGGAAATTCCAGGACCCATGCTATTGATTCTGGCAAACTAAATCGGATCATGAAAGCTATTCTGTGTTGGGTCACTTGGGTACTCTACGGCCACTACCACCCAGCAGGCAGTCCCGCCGTAGAGAACCAGGTGCACGCGGGGTGAGCACATAAAAGTCAGCTCGAATTTCGACAGTAAGCACTTTTGTAATCCCCCGTAAAACCGGAGTGCGTTTATGTTCGGGATTTATAGCAGGAATTAGGGAAGCTTCGCCTCCAATTAATATAATTGTTTATATGCATGGTCTAATGCTGGGGCTCCCGGTTATTACCTCGTTCAGAGCTAGCTGCTATAAACACCAACCCTAGCTGGCTCAGATTGCTGTTTGTGTTTTGTCTTCTTTAAGGGCATTTTTCAGGGATGAGTTTGTAGTTTTAGCGCCATTATCAATTTAGTGAATTACTGTGAGAGTCCCTAAAGCGTGGCTGGATTTCCACCATTTTTGGTCTTTCATTCCCAAAAGGGGGAATATTTACTCGATTATTCAAAACTTCTCCCAACGAGTCCCTAAGCGTTTTCTTCTCCGCTTGGAAAAGTTTTCAAGTTGCATAAACTTCAAAAGACAACTTCAAACATTTTTCCATGGAGCTCCAGCTCTCAGAAATGTTTGACTTGGCAGCGTGTTGTGTGATATTTCTTATCGTGCGGTGCACACGCTCAAAATTTGCAAAGTCTTAATAAAAGAACAATGACATGCAGTGGCTGCTTCAGGATTAAGGAGATTTTTTTCCAGTTTATGCGCAAATGCACCTTACGTCGATATAGTCAAAAACCACCCATTGCAATCTTTAAGTGGATTGTAAGGGTAATTTAAGAACGGTTTAACGAAGAAGCTAGCATCATAGTAGAAGTGGTTTTTCTACTCCTTTCTGTAAAATAAGCTTTAAAGGTAAGCTGCTCTTAGAAAACTTAAGGAGAATTTACATCATAAGCATATAAGCGAAATTGATGTATGCTTTTTATGAATGTAAAGTCATTGAAGAAATTGTAAAATCAATATTTTAATTTATAAATTAAAAAAGCTTGATTCAATACGACAAGTAAATATTTAAGGAGTTGGGACTTAAATAAACGATTATATTTGAATCTGCTACTTATTTGATGGCGACTATGAAGGTATACAGGGCCGTTTAGAATGACTGATTTCAAATAAATATGGTATGGTTTTTTAATTTACGAATTACGAGATCTAATAAAGGGTGTTTAGGGCCATTAGTGTTCAAATACGATTTCGGGTATATAAGTACTCGAATGAAGCCTAATCGGGAAGTCCATACCTATGGATTACTTTCTTTGGGAATATATCACTCATTTACAATGATAAACCACAGAAAATAAAACGAATACCATGGCCGTTAACATTATTTCATTTTAAATTTGTATACCTCTAAAAAAACACCCTTTCTTATAAATTAAATTAAAATGCCACACCATATTTACGCAAGCGTAAATTTATTATTACATTATATAATAATAATAAGTCACAATTCTCAGGAATAAGATCTGTGGATCCTATCCTAAAATCAAAAAACAAATAAACAAATTTTTTAAATATTAAAAATATAATTCAATTTTGTGCTTTCCAGTTAAACAAGGTTTAGTATAAAAAGAACACATATTTAAGTAACATTATTAATTAGTGCCCCTTTATTTAATTTTGTTACTTTTCCTTAATTTTTCAATTTAACGAAAGTTTTACTAAGTCTATTAAATTTTAGAATGCTACTGCTATTATTTCTTAATTCAACTGGCAGACTACTGTAACAATTAACTGAAGAATAAATTGGATCACTTTTCAATCGATTAGTCCTTGGTGCAGGTAGTTTATAACATCCCATCATTGCTTGTATTATATCCGTGAAGCTGTGTTCTCAACATTAAGTCATTAAGTTGATAGACGATATTGTATGTATTTTTATGATGTTATAGATGGCATTAGCCTTTTCAATCTCTGTTCCGAGGAAGATGGACTCTATTTAAAAATCTCGATATAATTTGCAAATTGTTAATTGTGGTTTGACTCCCTATTCTTAGCCTATAAGTTACCAATGGCATAATATTAGCGGTATAAATAAGATTTTTTAATATTTGGTAGTAGATAGCTTTTTCCTTTTCATAAATCCAATTAGACCCGCCATTCTTGATGTTGTTTTTATTCTTTTCTTTTAAAGTCATATAAGTTGTTTTCTGCATGCTCATTGATAATTTGTTGCCTTGCAATCAGTGATCATATAAAAACTCAATGCAACAAAAGTAGACAACATTCTTATTAAATTCTATGTAAATTTAAAGCATTAAGCAAAAATTTTGTTGTATTAATAACTGCAGCAAAACATCACAGTAATGTATTTTGTCGAAAACGAGAGCAACATCAGCAAAACATCATTCCATTAGTGCGTAATTTATTTGATATCCTTGACGGAAATGATACACTTAGCCGCACATCAGCACAGCTCTCGTAAATAATTAGTTTTTCCCCTGTTGCAAAGGAAAGGCTAGCAAAGGAGGCGAATTCATAAATCACCCTAGTTGGCCGTGGCGGCGAATTTAATGTCCGTAGCGAGGCGTTGAACACATGTCGACGTTAAAATGATCCGAAGAATCCTTTAAGACGACTGCTGAGTGCTGAATGGAGTCGCTAAAGAAGGGTATGGGAGTAGTCAAAATGTCGTTAAAAATTCGAATTGGATGTAATAAGAGCTATTCGACGTTATAATCCCTCTGAGGGCCCGAAAACCCATAACTAGTCCATAACCATTCTGTCGAACATCCCTCAGTTTCGCCCAGATGTGTCTCGAGTGCCCTTGAACGGATGCGAGAACGACACGAAACTAATGTCCCCGTGAAATCTCCGCCGTTCGGTTGGCACGTTTCACGGTTTTCGCACCTGAGATGGAATCGTGAATAGACCGGGCGTAAAATTGGTTTTTAACACTCATAAATAGTCCAGACACGGCATTTTTATAGCCGGATTGTCTGAAGGGTTTCGCTGCGTCGCACTGTGCTCAGCAGCCCTTCAGTCCAAAAGGAGGTCGTCCCCCCTTTCTCGGCACCCACCGACGACCACCTCGACAGGTGCGCTATAATTTCTGAATCCCCATCTGACAATAGCAAGAGCACCTCTTATTCATTTTTATCGGAACAGGTAACAGCGGTGGTTATTAGCGGTGACAGCGCGAGATATTGGCGAGTTTATGAATATTGCACTTGGTAGTATTCATGGAGGCAATGCCACAGGAGAGACCGCTTTATGGGAAACTTGATTGAATTTTGAATAATAAATGCTCGCCGCTACCTCGAAGTAGAAATTGTAACGAGAAAAATTGTTGAAGGGGCTGGCAGACGAGAAAAGAATAGTGAGACGGGTTGAATTAAAGATTATGGTCTTATAGAAGTTAAATCCAGGTTATTTTGAGACGATCAAAATATGTTGGATAAAAAATTCGTTAAAACCAGTCTAGATAGATTGGACTGACGTTGTGAACAGACAGAATATAGACCGATTGAAGTACCTTTTGGCTTTTATTGATCCCATTTATGGAAACTAAATATAATAAATGTTTTCTTATTTTAACTTTTTTCTCATTCTATGAATGAATGGAATCTACTAGGGCTAGTGCAAACAATTTTTATGTTAGTAAGCAATAGGAGCCAAAAATAAAACATTTTCTAATTCGTGTATACCCCCTAAAAATTTATTTTAAAAATGCCGAACCATGCGAAGTCAGTAAGTGTCCGGTAATATTTCATTTTTTTCGGTCTCATTTATTAAAGTCGTTAATACTTCTCTTTCTACGGACATCCGCAATTTCATAATACTCATGTACAGGACTGTTATACAGGTCAGCATTTCCTTAGGCTTTATTCAAAGAATCCACCTCTTAGGAATATTCCAAAGTAAGTACCACGGAACAGAATCTCCGGAACATGTTGTAGTCTAAAGTTGTTGGTTTTATACATAAATACGAGTATACCTACATTTCCTCGGGCCAACTAATTACTGAGCTAAGTTTAAGTATCTTTAGTTTTCGAAATACTTACTTACATGGAAATCGTACCGTTCAAGTCATTAAGTCAAGTATTATTAAATATTGTCTAATATTAATTAAAATGAATGGATCAGAAACATTTAACTAATTTTAACTTTCTTTTTTTTTCGTTACAGATCAGTTCGATTGTAAGGATGTGGAGTGCCCACCAGAGATAACATGTCCCCCTGATAGTACCATACGTGTAACATACACAAAATTTGATTACGATACAAGAAATTCAATTGATGGTGATAATAGCGATACAGAAAATGACAAAGCAGACCGCTCTCGACGTCATACAACAAAATTTATAGAGGAGGCTAGTGATACAACCAATGATCAACTAAAATCCTTTCAAAAACGTAGTTTGCAATATAAACGACGAGAATCAATAAAAATTGTTCCTGGAGACTACATAAGTTTGGTCCCTGAAGCTGTCCGATACCACCATCAAATGCATCAGCACCAACATAAGTGGAAGAGGACTGCTGATGAATTACAAACAAAAGCCATTGAAGTATGTTGTCCGAAGCAAACATGCGTTTGCAGCGGAAATTGTGAATTACCGAAATGTTTTAATCCAGCCCAAGTACCTTACCAAAGAGCTCCTGGTTCCAATGTGCCCGGGAAATGTTGCCCCCTATACCAATGCATTGATGAACCAGACTGCTCAAATGTAACTGGTGCAACAACCTTTTGGCAATCAAAATGCAAAAAATGTACATGCCACATCGGACAAAAAATATGCCAGTTAGAATGTGAGGAAGATCAAACTTGTTATTCAAAAAATTTAAAAAAATCATTTTTAAATGGTATATCATGGCTGGAAGATGACTGCACACAGTGTCAGTGTTACAATGGAGAAGCAAGATGCCAAGCCAGCTTCTGTAAGCCCTTAGACTGTCCAAATAAAATTAAAATTGAAGGTGAGTGCTGTATGTTGTGCGCACCAGACAAAATAGAAACAACTACGACAGAGGTGATAACAAATCTAACTGAATCCACGATTACCGCCAACACAACAGATGTTGAATTCGATACAGATATTATGGAAAATATAACAACAGTAGTAACAACAACATCGTCAATTCTCACTCCTGCAACACTATCCAATCTTGATAAATTAACAACGACAAAACAAACAACTCCTTCACCAATTACAATAACATCTGCAATTTCACCTTCTACAGCTTCAGAAACACCAATTGCTTCAACATCACCAGCAACTGCTGAAGTTGTTACAACAATTTCCTCATCACATATTCCAGCAACACCTACACCAAAAGTTGTCGTTTCAGTTGTTACGGCACCGAGTGAGAGCGCTCCAAAGAATTTGTCTACAACAGTTGTTGTTTCAACATCGACAATTCCACCAATTGTGATGCCAACAGAACATTCAACATATTTCGATACAGAGACGGAAAGTATTATACTATACACAGTGATAGTTGTATTACTTGTAATTTGCTGCGTATTTGCTGGTCTCTACATTCATGAGGTAACAAAAAGGCAAACCTACTCATCGATACCAAATTCCGACTCAAACCTTAGCCAAATGCCAAGACCTAAAGTTGAAGAGTCTGCCTAAATAATTTTTTTTTAATATTAATTATTATTATTTTTTTTTTATTTTATTATTTATAAGAAGAGAGGATGCAACTATTAAAATTAAACTTAAATTATTTAATATTAATTTAGTTCTAGTTTCACATGCAAACGAATTGTGGTGGACTGTCGTATTGTAAAAGGTGGGTTTTAAATTTTACAAACTCAAAACATTTTTTTTTTGTTTTAACCGAGCAGTTTAACTTTTCGATTAATTGTAATAAATTAGCCCAGAAATATTCACACATACCGCTTTTTTTAACAATTTCCTCACTTATCTTCTTTAATCTGGCGATCCGGATTCAAAAAACACAATTTATCGTATCGACCGATTTGATTTTGACTAAAATGTTAGCCCAAAATTAAAGCTGTTTTAGTCTAGAGGTTAACCATACCAAACGAATTAGGTAATTCATCTAATAAATCAATTTAATTTTGTATGTGTCTAATTTTTGCGCTTTTTGCATTATGAAGCTAAGTTATGAATTGAACAAAATTTAAAACAAGGATATTATGTTGGATATTTAATTGTACGTTTAAATGGATCTCTTAGACCACTCACTAGGAATTTTTTTACTAGTCAGCCTAGTACAAATTTGCTGTTATTTCAGTTTTTATACCTACCTAAATGATAATTTAATGAAACCAAGTAAAGTTTTCATTAACCAGCCAACTGTATTGACCCCTTTTCAAAACATGCACCTAAAAATGTAGCAGAAATGATGCGATGAAAACTTTGTTCGCACTGGGTACAATTTTTTATTTGTTCGTTTTATTTTATCTTGGCTTTCAAATATATGAAATTTCTTAAAATTTACGAATATATTTTAGATTTCATGAAAATTACAATTTAAATAGCTAGGATAGGCATATTGCCATTTATACATGACGAGTATACTCGTCAAAAATAGTTAACTGGTTAAATGGGAGAAAATTGATTTGAAATTTTTAAAATATCAAATATTCTTTCATAAAGCTACTTTTAAGGGTTTATCTTTAAAAATATAGTCTCAATGAGCGTATACTCCACTTCCGTCCTCAAATCCAGTCATCCATCATCCATTTCCTATCCTTGTTTTTTTATTCCGCTGTACCAATTTTTGTTTGAAAACGAAAGCCCCCTGGACTTTCAACCAAAACCTATTCGGTATATAAAGTAAAACAAAATAAAAAAAAAGGGTTCGAGCAAACAAAATAATTTCCTCGAATCACGTTTGTAAACGTTGGAAAATACTTCGAAATTGTAGGCCAGCGAGGTCAGTTCGACTTTTGCGTCCGCTGAAAAGGAGAACGTGTTTAGTATCTGTTAACCCCACTTCAAAAACGAGGTAAAATTAAATTTTTAGGCAAAAGACAAATATTCTGAACCCTCTCGATACCGCGAACGAACAAGCCCACAAATAGCCAGAAGCCCAGCCGCAATATACTCAATTTAGTTCAACTTCGGGCAGTCCGGGAAATTTTCATTTAACCCCAGACATGTGTTCCCAGTTTTTTTTTTTTTTTTTTGCGTAACAAAACAAATCTCTGACTTTCATCTTTTTTCGTATTAAAAAAAGAAAAAAAGAAAAAAAAATGGAAAAATAGGAACGACGCATCTCCCTCGCAATTCCATTCAAATGAAATTATTGCAAGAGGTGCGACCCTAACGATACGAGGCGTACCCTTTTCTCCACCACCACCACCCCTCCCCCCTTCCCCTTCACAATGTTAGACGTATGGTGGCCCGGGAAGTGTACCCTTTATTCATTTTCTGCCGTTCAAAGTTGTAAAATGCGAACACAACGGTGTTAAGAGATCCTTAAAATAACGTTATACGTTCGGTTGACAGCTTAAAAGAGTTCTGCACCAGTTCCAAAGAGCTCCATGTCTTCTAATTTGGGTTAATGTAAAAACTTGAAAGCAACGAATCACTGGATGTTTGAGAATATGTTTGTGGATGTTTGCTCTAACGAGTTTCTCTGGCTTGCCTTTTTTGGCTTCACCACAGGGGGTTGGCGGTTTTCACCTCCGGCCCTCTCAAGGTGATGTTTGAGGTAGGATAGGTGGCTTCGACCGGGCACGCGAAGTATGAACCTTTCGCCCACATGGTCTCATTTTTTTTATTTTTTTTATTTTTGCAACCCTCTACCTTGTTTTACCTGCCTTACTTCCATAGAGAACGGAAGAAAATTGGATTTATTTACTGGGAACAGAGGAAGGGCTCTCTTAACTCATTTCTTTTGAACTTGGCAAGGAGTGGTGGGCATAGTGGCCGATGGTGTGTGGCTTTATGGGGCAAAAGAAATCCGATGGTATGTTTAATAAAGCAATTCCATAATTTGTTTCGTTTCAAAAATAGAAACAATGGCAAGCAAAAATTACAAGTTCCACGCTAAAACAATTTCCATTGTACACATGTTTATGATTTTACTTTATAATTGGTTGGACTGTATTTTCTCTGTTGGCTCCCAGTCGTAAACAAGTAATATAACTTCACTATTCAATATTTCAAACAAATTTTGATTGTACTAACGATGAAAAGAACTCGAAAAGCATGCAGATACAACATACAAATAACATTTTTTAATGCAGTACACATTTTTCCGAACATCACGACTAATGGAGACCTCCACTCCGCATATATACAAAAATATCTGATATACTTGTACATGTAAAATGTGAACAATCTTATTTTAGGATGTTAAAAATAAACGTTTTATACATTTTGCAAGGCTATGAATAATTGCGTAAAAGTATCGCAACTTTACATAATCCTAATCTTTCTTCAATTGAAGAGTGTCTTTTCAAAAGGACTTAATACCGCCATAGCATTCTTTGGGAAATTGAATAAAACTGTTAAATATAGTAAAAAAATCATAGTGGTTTATAAATTGACCTAAACAACCAGTTTTTATACGTACATTGCAGGATATATAGTTATTATTATTATTATTATTATTTTAGTGGATGGTGTGGGTCCAGATTGTTCCCCTCGTAAGCAACACGACCTGAAGAGATCTTTCGTGTATACCCCATCTAGATTGAGACCTTTTTAGTTCTCCGCCTTCGGTACAGCTATCGGGATTACAATAGAACCACCATAGTGTACTAGCCTAAGGCGGCAAAGGGCTAGGTATAAGCCGAGTATATGTTCCACTGTGTCTTCCTAGTTAGAATCAAATGCTTTTATAAAATGGGAAATAAGTACTTTTGAAAAGACACTGTTTTTAACGTAAAATCCCCACTCTTTAGCAGTCCACCAGACTTTCCAAAATGTTACTACGCAACTTTTGTACCACAAAATGCATACAATTAGAAAAAAAAAACAATTGATTGTGATAATTTATGTATTTTATAATTTTGTTTTTTATTTGTTTACATATAAAGTCTTAGTTAAGCGTTGTAAATTAGGTGCAAAACGATTCTTCAGTTTTTTTATTTTTCTTCTTTCTCATTATTTTTATATAGTACCCCCTAAGTTATTGTAACGAAATATAAAATAAAAGAAAAAAGGAATCATTTACTTGATAAGAACCTGAAAGTCTCCTCGTAGTATGTAGGGTGAAACAATTTAAATTATTTTGTATTTGTAAAAATACTGAATCCCCTAGAATTACTTTGCATTTACTATATTTATATAATCTACTCGAGCACTATGCCTATATTCACTCATTTTTATTTTTATTTGTTTTTTGGCAAAATAATTGATGTTGAACAAAGCAAAGTATTAAAACCAACGAAATTTTATATATATATATATATATATATATATATTTTTTTTTTTTTTTTTAATATATATTTAAATTGATTTAGTTTACCTAAAGACAAGGAGTAAGGTGAATGAAAAGTTTATATGATTAAGACAACAATTGCTACTATAATGAGAAACAAATAAAATTTCTCTGTCACACATGACTCTATAAAAAGCAAATATGGCACTACGCAATGAATTGTGAAGCAAATTATAGTTGAAAGGTAAAAGGAAATTGTAAAATGTAAAATTAATTACAAAACATCAAGATATAATTATAACTGTAAATGGATATGTCCCGAAAATAAACAGTAAAGCTAAAATCCTAACATATAAGAGTCCCTCATTATTTACACTTTGTTATATATATATAAAGAAAAAAAAACAAAAAAAATACATTGTTAAGTAAAGGATATACATAAAGATAACATTAATATTAAAAATAATAATGGTAACTACTATAAAACAAAACAAAAAAAAAATGTGAAAAACAAATACCGCTGTTAACTTTGTGTCAGCTACAAAAAAAAATATATATATAAATAAATAAATAAATAAATTCTGAAGAGCGCTGTAATTAGGGAAATATTGCAAGCCTCAGCAACAACAAAATATTGTGTAAGTTTACGAAAATTGTTTAAGTGATTAATCGATACAAGAGCAAAAAATGAATGAAATGCAACCACTGAAAAATAAATTGAGAAAAAAAAAATAACAAAACTATTGCCGATCACTTTTGCAATGTAATTAATTTGGTCCGTTTAATTTCATAAGAATGAAAATGGCGCTTTAGACTTTACTCTCCACCTTTTGTAGCAATGTATGGTAGCTTTCGATGTCCTTTAGTTTGTTAAACGAATTTCTTTTTGTTATAATTTTTACACTTTCAACGGAGAAATAGACGAAGTATTATGTTTTATTACAACTATGTCTTTTATTCCCTTTACTCCTTTCACATCCTACCTTGACGGAATTTATTGTCGCAGGTATGTTCTACTATCAGAAAATTACAAGCCGTTTTTTAATTTTTAGCTTAACACAGAATTTTAATACAGTAAGTATGGCTCAGTTTTGGTGATCTTTAGGTAAGATTGGTGTGGCTGCTTAAAAAGATATACTTAGATCATGTAGCACAGGAAATCATGGGTATGCACAGGTTTTGAACCTATTATACAACCTCTGGGACAGTAGTACAACGTGCTAACAACTGATCTTAATTTGGTGACCTTTTCAAATAAATTTAACTTTCATTCCTTGCTTTAAACAAATTTTCAACTATAAATGTTTACTAATCGCAGTATAAAAATGTTATAAATGAATTTTAGTCTTCCTTTTAAAATATTGTCGTATTTATCTTCTTTAAGGGGTCTATTGCAATCTGATCTAACTTCTTCATGATCTCTCTTCTGTCTCACTAAGGAAGATGAGAATTTATTTTCTACCGAGACTTTTATTAACTCATCTTAATAGGCTTACTATGCCCTCAAATAAATTTGTCATATTGTAAACGAATATTTTTCAAGTGGCTGACAAAATTGTTTAAAGAAAATGATGTCTGAATGTGAAACGTACGCTTGTGTTAATTTACCATGGCTCTACAAAAATATCGCTAAACGAACAAGGTACAGAACTACATACTTTTAAAATAATGGCCAAACACTCGCAATTATTTCAGAAAAGCTGAAAGGCATGCAAAAGAAAAGTTTATAGCTGCTAGAAAGGTTCAGAGGTATTTTCGAAATTTCAGATCATGGAAACGTATTGAAGAATGGCGCTCCCTTGTCGTTCTAATGCAGAGTACAATAAGACGCAATCTAGCTAAAAATAAATATTACAATAAGCTTGAAACTACTATTAACAGACTAACTAAAGAATGGCATAATTATGCGGCTACGGTCATTCAAAAGATTTGGCGAGGTTACATCACCAGATTAAGGGTCCACGATCACACTAAAGTGAGAGCTGTACAGCTCAATGCAGCTAAGGAGCTCATAATTTGCATAGCTTACAAGCTGCATCACCTGCTAAGAACTAAGCAAATTCCAGGAGTATACTCCATACGGAACTCCAAGTATTTCGATGCCCACCTAAATATTACTGTCTTTGTTTCAAGTATCATTTCAGCATATTGTCTCGTGTTGAACAGCTGTTGGCTTCTTTAAAATTTAAAGAGTTTAATGATAAAGTACGCCGGAATCGGGCTGCAAAAAGTAAGAAAGTTGCCGAAGCAACTGAAGAAAGCATTAAATCCGCGGTAAGGACAAAAGTGCCCTACAGCCCAGCCTGTGCAAAATTTTTCAAAGAGAACAATATTGAGAAAATGTACTCGATGTTGGATACCATAGACCCAATTCGGAATATTCCAAAGCCGAAAGGTAAAGTTAATGTCCTCAGAATCATACTTAAAGTAGCTCTTTTGAAAAAGCAGATGGGGAACATATCTAAATATAGTCTGATTAGTATTAAAAAGGTCCAAACTATCTTAAGACAGACACCCTATTTTCTTTTCATCTTATATTTTTGTTTAGATCTTTAAAAGACCGCAAATATTGTCCAAGACTTTTAGTCCTTTAAAATTATAATCAAGTGTAAGTATAGTAGAAAAAAACAACCCGAACCATAGAATATTCCGGTTCATATAAGATCAATAAAAGAAATTTTAAAAATCCACAAGAAATGTAGGAGTTAAGGTATAAAAGGTACCCCATTTTTGCAATATTCGGGTAGGAGAAGAAACCAGAGTATCCCATCTTTTCAACGAAACCTTCCTATTGAATGAACTCTAAAAATTGAGACCATCAGACTCTGGAATTTTTATCGGCGATTTCTCTGAATTGGCCGTCTAACGATAAATCACTTTCTCACATTATCCCAACTGAAAGAAAATTACTCAGTCTGCCTGTCTGTTTGGGCCCTATCGTCGCGATTTAATCAATTTTTTGAATAATTGCCCACCATCCCCTCATGTATCTTCCTTTGTAGCGAAACCACCGCAGAGGGCTGGCCTGCGACCAAAGGACGTTTGTGATGACATCGTCAGCACCATGAAACGCTGGAAAATTGTGAAGGATGAAAAGAATTTATCAGTGTCACCGCTCATCGTCTCCAAGCCAGAAAATATTGAAAATTTCCTCGGCGAAATTGAAGCCATTTGCCACCAGAGGAATCTCGTTAATGATCAGAACGCTTTCTGTGTCTGGACCCCGCGCTGCTACTCAAACCGAGTTCCTCAAGGACCCTGCGGCCCGCTTAGTCATGCCTAGGTCCTGACGAGAGAAATTTAGAGGGCTCTTATATTTTATAGCTCATTTATTGCCTATTTAATTCTTGTGTACCTCGGATGAAGATCAAATTGCATTTTGAATTCAAGAGCTCCGCTAGTTGAAGTTTTGTGCAAGATTTGTGGCTTTATTCGTATGCCTTTGTAAATTATCTCGTAAATTTGAAGCTACACTTCTTTTCTTAATTAAACAAATTCTGTACTAACTTTTTAATCATTTAACATTGAAAATATATCCAATAAAATCTCGAATTCATTCTAAATAAATGTTTTGTCTAATTTAAAGTTGACCCTTTTTATCAATAAATTTACTTCTAGGATTTTGAAAATCGAAACCAATATCATTTTGAAAACTTGTTAGAAGTTGAACTTTATAAAAGTAGATACTGAAACCAAATGTTATTTCTTTCTTATATTTAGTAAAATTGTTATACTATTTTGGTTGTGTGCAAGTTTTTAGAATGCTATTTCAACTCCCAACTTTCACCCCCTATCACTCATTTATTAAAAGATGTACTCATTTTTCTATTATTAAAAAAAGTTTAGTAGTAATAAATAAAGTTCATATTTGAATAGTTTTAATCGTGAATTCCGGGATAGTTTATTTATTTTTGAAGTTATTACTTTTCTTCTTTTTGAGCTAATTTCCCGCTCCCTAATTAGTATTTTTTCGATATGAACTTCTAGACTTTCTGCTTTTGTTCATATCTGAGGACTTAGAGCAAATTGACCTAGCCACCCTACTCTTATTCCCCCCCCTGACCCCCTTCGAAGTGGTCTGAGGGCACTTTCCCTTTAATATCACGCTGCATGCAGGTCGAGACAGTCTTGGCCCCGATCCCATCTAACCAGCAAATTTCAACGTGTGCCCGCTACCGAATCAATAACGCCCGGACCCCGGGGTCATTCAATAGAACCCCATTTCGCCATTAATTACTACATTCTGGATCTTATTAAGCCGCTGCGGAACTTGATATTTTTCGAAGTCAGCAATCACCTGCAGGAGCCCTGCACAATGCAGGTACACTCCCCAACCTCGCCCCCTTCTCCTCTTGTGTCTCGCGTGCCCACTTAATGCAATGCCACCGCCTAGCAAATTTTAATAAACAGAAGGCGTCCCGGCGCACAGAGCCGACGGATGATGATTCCCAGGACTCGGGAGCGTCGGCCAGGCTCTTCTGGACTCATTTGTGCAAATCCCACCCCATCGCCCTCGGCCCCAACAACCGCTCAGCGATTCTCTCTTCTTGACCCTCTCGTCTGACCCTAATTCTGGCAATTTTTCGGTCTGGGCGAAGGAGGGCCCTTGGAAATTGTCCCGAAAAAGTGCTTCCTGTACGGAGGCTCCAAATTTTTGTTTTTTGTTATTTTGTTACGACTTTCATTGCATTTTTTCACGATTTAATTCCTCGTCCTGAATGATGGAGGAGATTTGCACCTGCCCTGCCTCCCTCCGTTCCGAATGTTTTCGATTGCGGCCAGTGGGACGAGGTCGGTCGGCGCATAGGAACGGCACTCGTCGCACCGCACCACAACCATTCTGCCCTTGTTCACGAAGGCGCAACGGAAGATATTTATGATAACTGAATTCCGCTGGAAATATGGAAATTATGGGGGACTTTTCAACGGAAATATCCTCGACGAAGGTGCAGACCAGCGCTGAACGATGAAATACACTTTCCCGGGAAGCTGATGCTTTCAAGCTTTACCTTAAAAATGGTGATAATCGCAAAAAAAAACCCGAGAAAAAGCAATTGCTGCAGCATTTCGACCTGCTGCCGGAACAAAATGAGAGGAAAGTTCAGACCATTGTTTTTCGTTGTGACTACGATGAAAAGAAATGAAGCGAATGTTTAGTTTAACTCTGTACGTGTTATATACCCAGTTTTTATGTATAATTAAAACAAATAATATCATTTATATTCATAATAAATTATGCAAAGCGATTATGTAATTAAAAATATTGTTTTAAATTCAAAACAACCTTTAAATTTCGTATTACAGTGCAATCACAATCACTTTTAACTAAAAGGTGATTTTTTAAGCGTTTGGTTTTTAATTTTCAAAAAGTTGTCTTCTAGTGCTTGAATTGATCCCGGTTTATCGGCATGAACAAGAGATTTAACATACCCCTACAACGGTGTAAAATCGCACAATTTAGCGGCAAATTCACTGGTCCAAAACAAGAGATGAATTGCTCACCAAATTCATTTCGCAATAGATTCATCGTTTCACGTGCTGTGCGCCATATGTACGTACAGTAGTACGACTATTTTGTTTCTTTACCACACAACTTAGGTCTATCAGCCAAAATTATTAAGATTGAGAAATTCTTCGTTTGTATAGCTCTTTTCGTCGTTTCGCCAAGTCTTCTGTGAGGAGGAGAAAGCCGTCGAAAATACCCACTCTGCTGAGATTACCCTGACTGAGGAAGCCGATACCAAGGAAAACGAACGCCAGCCAAAAGTAATCAACTTACGAATCATCCCAGGCTTGCTCAATGTCTGGCTATGGAAAGCCCGCACCTATGCCTTATTATAGCGGAGGATATGCAGCCCCCAAGCCAGTTCCTGCTCCAGCCTACGGTGCCAACAGCTACGCAACCCCAGCTCCAACCTACGGAGCTGCAGCTTATACACCCCCTGTTAAGCCAACCTATGCCGTCCCAGCTCTAGCCAAACCAGCCTACGCCCCTGCTTCAGCCTACAAGTCAACTTCCGTTTGCGCTTAGTCCGCTGCTCCAACTTACGCCCCGGTTTTTTACACCTACCCCTTTCCATCCCTCTCTGTACCTTGTGGTAAAAGTTTGCTTACACCCCAGCACCATCTTATGCATCAACGCCATCTTACCTGACCTGACCTCACCTAACCTGACCTGAATTAATTTATTTTTTTATATATTAACAATGTCGTGCTGATAGGATTTTTGTAATAAATGTTGTATCGTCGTGATGAAACCACATGTCAACCAGATTCAGCTCGTGTATTTTGGGCAATAAAAAGTTGGAAATCATTCCACTTTAATCTCAGATTATGCATGGCCCATGATAATTTTTCTAAAGGATATCATTTCAGTTTTATCTGTTGTTTGTCGGCAAATCAAATAACAAATTTCCGAACATTTAATAAATGCAATTTAAAATATAACAAGATAATTTTAGAAAACTGTTGAGACATTAGCTGCGCATTTCTTCAGCACTTAGGCTTAAATTTTGATTAAAGTTAATGAATCATAGCTACAACTTTTCTTTCCATAAATCTATGGAATTTTTCTAAACTTCTTTTGTATTTAAACAAACAAACAAATTCAAACCAAAATTTGCTTCAAATGAAATCATAAAATAAACCACAGCTAATAAAAAATATTTAAATTTCGCGGCATTAAAAATCCGTTAAAAATTTTACTCGCCTATTGACGACAGCGCCAATTTTCCATATTTGGATAAATAGCATACTAATGATAAAATGTTGTTCCACAAGTTGTACAATATCGTTAATAAGAATAAATAAAATAGTTAAATGTCTTAAAATAAGAATTATCCTCCCTTCTGCACCATTTTAAAAATGAAAACATTTTCAATTGAATTGAAATTTATTTTAATTGAACTCCTTCCAACTTCATCGCCAGGACCACCAATCTGAATACAAAACAAAACTTCTGTCACATAACGTCGCACTTCTGTCAAATTGTAAGAAGTTTTTTCGTTCGCTGTGCATTGTCAAGGGTAAAAAAAATTTTCTGAAAGGGAATTTCACATATTTCCAGACAGTTCCGGCAAACACAGCGAAATTGTGCACGTTCTGTGGTTACTCCAACGCCTGTAGAGTATTATGGCAAGTGAAAATGACCGGCTGCTGAGTGGAAATTTTGATAAAACTCAAACGAATTACAACAACAATGAGGTCGGGACGTCGACGTCGGCGTTGTCTGGCCAGGCTCAGTCGTCCTCAAATTCAGCGGAAAGGAGAAAATCTGCAGCTGGAGCTGGCGGTGGTGATTACAGGAATATTAGGGCGACTGCTGGGGAAGGTGCGTGGGGCTAAGGGACGGAGAAGTGCCTTAAAATTCGTTGTTTGGGTGACTTCTTTCTTGTTTTGATTGTGGCCTTCTTTCTTGGCTTTTCCTCAGGGTCGTAGCGGGTGGGTTTTCCTATTTAAAACCCTTCCGCCACCCTATGACATATTCTAGAAAATTCAATAAGTAGTCTGTCTGGGCAGAACTTTGGTCTTTGTACCATTACATCAGAAAAACTTTAATTTGTTTGCCCGCAGGTAACACAAATGAGCACCAGCCCCGCCGAGAGGAGAACCCTTTCTCGTTCAAACACTTCCTGAACCGTGATAGCTCATCGTCTTTAGGTAGTACCAGTAATTGTAATTCAGTGACTGTCGGTAATGTTGGAGCTCTTCCGGCAGCGTCCACTACACCCTTAGGAAATGACTCCTCTGCGGGCGGCAGTTGTCCAAACAACAACTCCACAGGGGAGGACTACACTCCGTCACTGCTCCGAGGACAATCCGCGTCAGCAGCTACATCAGCATCACCAGCCGCTAAGGCATCGTCGTCGTCCTCCCAGACTTCCACAGGAGCCAGACCAAAAGTTCCTCAGTCTTCTGTGACTAGCAATCATCACCCATCTTCGTCCATCTCCACGACTTCCATGTCTTCACTGATCGGCGATACGCCCAAGATGAAGCGTTCGCCGCGATTCTCCTCGTTTGATTCGCAAGCGAGCCTTGCAGAATTTGCCGGCGGAGGTACCAGTTCGCCATCGAATTTCCAGGACGTTGCCCCACTTGATCTTGGAATCGATAAGGATAACGGCGATAACCCCGACCAATTCTTCCCCGGTGTCTATGACCGGCAATTTGTGCATCGCTCCTATTCCAATTACGACATGGACATGCCACCAGATCTTCCCGGTGGATGTGGTGCTCCATCGCCGCGCAGAAGGCACTCCCCACCTCGGTGTTCGAATCGTTCTAGTGCTGGAAGTGGACCCTCGCAACCACAAAACGAAGGCCCTCTTTACAATGTAAGTTCGATTTAGTTTCACAATAGACACTTAAAGAATTTTTCTCTTTCAAGAAAAATGCAAAATCATCGTCAAGCGGCGGTATATTACCTGACTTCGTACAGGACCACATTATTGATCCTTGGTACTATAATGAGATGATAAACTCCCTGGACTTTGTTGAAGATCTTCCAGACATGGCTAATAATCCGTCAGAGAAATGCCAGACACTGCCTGACTTCCTCTCCGATGGACCAATCATTCACTCATCGTCCGCGCATCTTGCCGACGTTGCGGCTGGACTGCCGGATGTTGATTCCCCCGAGGATAACTCCCCAAGCCTACAAATTGCACGGTTAAGGCTTGAGAACGATCGTTTGCGAAGGGAACTGGACGAGAGTCGTCTCGCGATGGCCGAGCAGACAAGACGGTCTGGAGAGCTCGAAAGGCGACTGGAACAAGTTAGAACTAACGAATCGGCGTATAACAGGAGCCTGGCACAGAGCATGGGCCAGGTGGAAGAAAACTTGGATCAGAGCAAGGTATGGTTTTTGTGGCTTACGGGGCTAAACTGACTGATTTTTTTTTTAACGTTACTTCTAGAAAAGAGCTGCTGCGGCTCAGAACCAAGTAACTAAACTTAGGCAACAGGTTAAACAGCTTACAGTAAGCTCATATAGTTTATGAAATTACAATTTTACGAAATAAATTCTACATTTTTAAGTCGGAAGTCGAAACTTTGCGACGTGAGAATGAATCTCTTCGTGAAGAGGGTGCAGTTGGGGGTGATCGTGTTACTAGAAGGCCGTCCAGGGTTCAACAATTGTCGAGGGATTTAATGAGGGCTGCTTCAAATGCTGAAAGCAATTTAAGGTAAAGTGTAATTTCTTTACTGCTCGACACAATTATTACCTAACGTAATTTCAATTCTAAAATTAAAAATCCACCGGAATGAATTGGTATAATTGTTCCTCTTGTTTCAGGCAACTGTTGACCGGTGTAGATAATCTTCGTTTAATGGCAGCAACTATTGAAAACATGGATCGCATAGCATACGATTCGAATAACGCTGCCAATCCAGTCATAAACGAGGAATTTCTCTCAGACTGTGATGTCGATTATGAGGGCTTTAGTGGGCCTGGCTTGCAATAAGCGTAATAAAAGCACCAGGGGAGCGCTCTAACAATATCCACACACACACACATACACACAGCTAAATTATATGTTGTCCCTTCCCCTAAGTTTTTAGTGTCGCCGCACGTTTTCTATTAAAAATGTAAGAAAGGACGCTTGATCGAACGCATCCACAGTCAGGCCCACCTCGTCCAAAAACATAGCTAGAGACAATTTTTCTAAGAGCAATTCTACAAGTTTATTCGCTGTGTTTCCCCCAACCCCACGTATTTCCGATTATTGTTGTCCTATCTATATATATATATTTTTTTTAAAGTATCCCACACACAAACTGTATTTTTGCTGTAATATTGTGTAACAATTTTCTTCTTAAGAAGTGTACAGTCATAACTGCCGAACGTGCAGGATGAGAGTTCACTTCTTTGCGAAGGGAAAAACTCAAAAGTCCTGAACAGTTCGACCGTTAGAACGACTTCAAGTGAAAAAAGAGAAAAAAAAATAATAAGATGAAATGGTTCACTAAAGTTGAACCGCAAATGGAAACGTTTATTTTGTTGGATGTGATAAACAAATTGAAAGAAAAGAAATTGCTTTTTTAAGTTCACAAATTTGTTTAAATTCCCAATGGCTTGAGTAGTTTTGTCTCGTCTGTAACAGAATTAAAGCTCCTAGTTTTTAAATTGATTGCACGATTTTAGTGTTTCTAAAAGAATCATTTCGTTTCGTTTGTTGTAACTGAATTCAGTTCAGCCAAAATATGAAACGAGGTAATTCCTTTTATTTCCTATCATAGCGCTCTAGAAGTTGTTAGACATGGAATAATTTAAAGAAAAGTGGAGCTCTCTTAAAAACTTGCTGTAAGTAAATTGATTTATTAGCCAAACTAAGTTTGCAGCATAGAAGCTAATTTTATCAAAAAAGTGTTTAGAGATTTGTTGTTGTTGTAACAGTTAAGTTGTCCAAAAAACACGTCCACAAGCAAAGCAATTAGACTTTAGAAGGATAAGTACATCTTTGGAGTAAATTACAGGAAATAAAAGCTATTTTCAAGAATTAAATTTCTGCAACGGACAAAGCTTGAGATATAGAAGAAATAAAGTAGAATTTCTTTTAGCAATTCTGCTGTCCTGCTTCTACTTCTCGCATATCTTTAAGATTTCTAAAACTAATATCATAGGAGATAGCAAAAAAAAACAATCTTCAGACAAAAAATTAATTCTATTTCTTTCTTCTAACACCGAACGGCTACCCAGAGCGTATCCCTGTGCGCTGCAGGGGCGGTGTAGTTTAAAATCAGCTTCCTTCACCTTCCATGAAATTCTGGAACCATCAAGTTTGCGTATGAGTCGACTGAAAATTCCCAATGAAGTCGGTCTCCTGTCCGCCGAAGAGTCCTTCCAAGAGAGTGTCACAGGTCTGCGTATGCTGGGTGATTCCATTTGTCGAGGACCCGTTGTAGTCTAACAGGCACTGTGTAAAACTCGTCTGGGTCTCGGTAGAGACAAGAAGTTCATCATGTGCTCCCGAACCAGATCCTCCTCCTGAATCCACCCTCCCGGACCAATTCGTTTGCGTCTGAATATCGGAGAGGCCCAGTTCTGATAGGAATTCATCGCAGGTCTGCGTATGGGTGTTAGAGTAAAGCATTTGGTCCAAAATCGCCGAAGAGAACTCCGTTTGTGTCTCGATGTGGCAGAAAGTGGATGAGTTCACCAATTGATCAAAGCAGCTGTTCACAGTATCTTCGGAGTAACTCAGATTATTCAGGTTGCCGTTCTCCTTTGGTTTTTCTTCAGGTGTTTCATCTGTGTAACTCAAGTTGTCGAGATTACCCCTTACCTTTTGCTTTTCTTCTTCAGATGGGTCTACGAAAAGATCGAAATCCAGGTGAGTGGATTTCTCAGTTTTTTCAGGAAACGGTTGCGGAAGCGATTTTGGCAAATAGCTTTTCGAGCGTTTTGTAGCTGCGTCTACTTGTTGAATTGATTTTCGTTTAGTTGGAGCTGCTTTTTTGGGTTGCAAGAATGAATCTGTTTGAACCCCCATGTCCCTTGACTCGGAACAAACTTTTACCAATATCTGAATGGAACCGAAGTTTGTGTTCTGCGGTGGAAGTTTAATTTTCTGCTTAGACTCAACTATAGCCGGTTTTTGTAATTCACTTCCCTGCAGAATGTGTCCCTTCCGTTTCGCGTGGGTTAAGAGCGCCTCACGACTGGAGTACTCCCAACCACAAGTGCATTTGTACACCCTGCCGCAATTACTTGCGTGAGCCTTTAACGCACCATCAGTTAAAAACACCTTGAGACATTTTTCGCAGTTAAACGACTTCTCTGCGTGGACCTTTTGGTAGTGCTGCCGAACGTACTTGAGGGTGGTGAAGAATTTCCCTCCTATGGTTTTCTCGTTGTAGACACACTCATTTTCGGGGCAAAAGTAAATTGCTGACTTTCCCGAAATTCCATTACCCAATGAAGTTTTAATTTTGTGGTGCCGGGCTAGGTGCATTTGAAGATTTGATAAATTCTTGAAGGTATCGGTGCAGTCTCCCTCGGAACACTTCAGAATACGGTTCGCCTGCAGATCTTCTGCTTTTGGTGTTATGCGAATTACTTCGGATTTCTCATGCTCCATTTTACCGTAGTTCAATTTGAATTATTAGTTATTAGTCAAAGTTATCGGATTTATTAAATTTGCAAGTAAATGAGAAAACTCAAAAAGCATTAATCAGCTGATTGTCGAAGTGACAAGAAATTGTGAAGTTTCGAAAATAATCTAGTCCATTTTTGTGTTTAAAAAATATTTATAGCTTTTTTAGTACTTTGCTTTATTTAAAACAAAATTTGTCAAAAACCGGGGAACATAAAAAAGTGCACTTTTGTTTTTGGGTAATTTATAAACGAAGATAAATAACAAAAAATGAAATAAAAATAGTCAATAACTTTTTTGTTTGGCTTAAAATCTTAAATAGTCAAGTGTTTCCCATCAGTTTGGTTGAAATTCATTCGCTAGGGAAATTAAAATGATATGAAACAAATTTGTTTTCATTTCTGATAAATTTTTTATGTAGCCGTTAACATTTGAAAAAAGCGGGTTTTGCACACAAATGACAGTCCAGCCGAAGTCGTACTAGATTTATCAATTGTACGATTCTCGTGC
Source organism: Philonicus albiceps (assembly GCA_963969385.1). Taxonomy (NCBI): domain Eukaryota; kingdom Metazoa; phylum Arthropoda; class Insecta; order Diptera; family Asilidae; genus Philonicus; species Philonicus albiceps. Next base: position 72,834,425 of record OZ017772.1, on the reverse strand, counting down.
TTCCCATTGCAGCTTGCTCCGCTGAGAACGGTACATGAACGTCAAATTGAGTCGAAACGTCGGACCGGTCGGTTTGTTGTGCGGTGATCCGCGCAGATAGTAGAAAAAAAGTTGTTTGTGTGCATTTCTACCGTTCTGTGCTGATCATATTCACTGCTTACCCAGTAAATTGACTGCTCGTGATAAAAACTGCCGGTGGAATGGTGAAGAGTCGTGAAAAATCTACGATTTAAGTGTAACTTGGCCGCCCCCAAAACTTGACGCAGCTGTGCGAGTGGACAAGAGAAGTGTCTGTGGGAGCGCTACGGGGTACAGGGAGCAGGAGCACCAGTGCGAGGAGATACTCAGCCAGGTCAGGAGGTGGATACCGACGCGAAATTGTTGCCAGCCGTGTAATTGTGTTAAATCAATGTAATTTGTGTGTTTCCGCTCGTGGTGGCCGCAGTACGGAAAACGCGAGAGCAGCAGAACGCTTGCAAGGACTCCTCGTGTGGCTGCGGCGGAGGAACAGACAAACGGGTGTTACGATTTCGACGACTGCTTCCTCTGGGGCCCTGTTCGCGATCTGATGACTTCAACCAATGGTGGCAAATATGAAAACAAGCCAAAAGTATGCGAAACTCCCTCAGGACTCGGATTTAAGCTTCAGCGGGGACCAGCAGCAGCAACAGCAGCAACAACAACAACAACAGCAACAACCGCAGCCACTGCAAGGACAACTCATCACCACTCCGCATGAGCCCCCCTCTCGAGTAGCTGCACCTGTAAGCGACAGTGGATCGATTTCGGTACGTGAAATTGGATTTTCAGGCATATTCCCTCTCGGAGCGACTGCAACCTTGTTGCGCTAATCCACTTTGAGGTGTCCTTCATTCACAGCCGCCGGCAGCCGTTCTCTAGAACGCAGGGCCGACGCTGGTGTGTCCCACTGCATCAGAGCACCCTCGCCTTTCATCTCCGGCATTCTTCCATTCTACCCCTCATCCTTTTCAAGCGAAATCCTTTCAAAAATGAATGTAAACCCGTTTAGTTGGCTCCGGGCGTATGCACTAAAAGGCAGTGCTTCCTTCGTCGCACTACCCCAAGATCTTTGCGCTCCCCCACCTCGTCCTCCTAAAGTCGTATTCGTCCATGATTTTTTAAAGCATCTAACTTCTGTTCACATTCGAAAAAGTTCGAAATGTAGAAAATAAGTTTTTTGCCTCTCCAACTGGACTTGTCTGGCTCTGACCCAACCACCTCGGAGCGTTCTCCCCTCGACACAAATGTTTTCACGGATCGAATGATTTCCAGGAATGCTGTGCTGTTCAGTGTCCCCAAAAATTGCCCCGTTTGGTAGTGTCAGGGATAAAAGGCCTGTGCTACCAGCCTCAGACGTTTGCTGGCAATGTTTTGAAATTAGTTCACAGGACAGGAAATATGTGACTCAATGCGGGCACGCTGCCATCCCAGCCGAATTCTTCGATAGCTGACTGAACTAGGGTTTCGGAACGTCCCCGTGGGGCTGCCCTGCCTTGGTAACCGTAACTAAGATGTGCGCCAATTTATCGGGGCGCAAACAAAAAAAGAAAAAATAACACGCCCAATCACATACTGCTTTATGTCTTAGCTGCTAAGCAAGTTCTCCACTTTTTGCCGGCGGTCCAAAGATCTCACACGAAACAAAAGTGGAATGATCTTAGCGCAGGCAGCGAAGGTCATTAGCACGGGTCGCGGGCAACGGGGCACTGAGATGTTTCGCTATTTGCAAAAGAGACCAATTAATCGGGCAACTTGCACTTGCTTGACGAGACTTATGCAAATTGCAATTTTTTTTGTGAGACCCTTGTTTTGCGTTGCGAAAAATCTAACGACGCAATTCTACCGTATTTGCAAATCAGCCACGAGGACCGCTCTTGAATCCTAAATCACTTTCCAGGTAGAATTCTGCTGGGAGCCGGCTAGATCTAGATCAATTAATCTTGTTTTCTCTGCGCTTTCAATAACATCGTTTCGAATTGAAGTCAATGAAAGGTTCATAAAAAATACATAAATACACGTTGCTGGAAGTATTTCAGAAATAAGAGCTCGAATTAATCTGCTTCTGGTCATTATACAGTTTCTTCGCATAACCCCGATTTTTCCCACAGTAATATCGAATGGTGTTAAACCACGTTGACGATATTTCGATGTAGTTTGATATGTCTCTCATCAGATTGCAACTTGCCTCAACCTCTTTCAATATATTTTCAACTTTTCATCATTAAGTGTAAAACACAATTACCAATTATTTTGCTTTAACATTTTCTTGGTCATATTTCCAGCAAAACTTGAATGGTCCAATGAATGAAAAACAATAAGATTTTTATCACTCCAGTTAATTACAATTTTGCTTATTAACGAACCTATCAATTGTAAAATGAGCTGCATCACTAACAAAATTTTGCGTTCGTTGTTCAGTAAGAAAAATGGCTCTTTCAGTTTCTGGGTTAAAGCGCTTAAATGTAATCTTTCCGCAAAATCCTTCATTAAGAGTCATAAGATACATAGTCTTTTGGTTTTGAATACTTCCACTTATAGTAGAGCAGATGTTTTATCATTTATTTATATATAAAAAATTTGTTTGTCTCCACTTGTAATTTAAACCACAATTGGACTAAATATTTAAATACAGGAAAAGGAACAAAATCACATAATCTAATCAAATCCGCAGGCTTGCAATCAATGAAAAATTAATTTGAAACTTAATTCGAGTAGCAATGCAACTGTATCGAAGTGTTCTACGTGTTTTGGCGATAGTCAACAAACCCAGCATAAATCGCAGATTTATTTTTTATATTGTTTTCAGGGAAAATTCTGGTTCTAGTTAGACAAGGATGTGTAATGTTGGTCTTATGCACTACGAACTAACCACAAAATGCTTCGGAAATCCCAATGTGCTTGTTAAGTGTTATAACCAGCTCTAAAACAGTTTACAATTTCCGACAATGAGTTCATCCTTATTCTATCCTATAATGCTGACTAAGAGGTGATGACTCCCTCGAATTCAGGGAAATTTCCCAAAAGCTCCCAATTAATTTTTCAAGGGGATACTTTCAAGCGTTTTCTCGTGCATAATTTTCAGAATCTTCTTAGTTTTTCCTCGTAATTATTTGCAAGTAGGAGCTGATAATTTCGAATTTTTTCAAACCACTCATTCGAGTTATCGTTTAATTGAGTTGTCTATGAAAAATTTTCAAATAATTAATCAAAATTTATAGAGTATACCTTTTTATGTGAGTTACTCTTAAATTTCACTTTCTAAAAAGGTAGCGCTTTCGCCAGCGACTTACTTACAGTCAACTGAATGACTTCTTGTTTTTGTTTATGTGCTGTAATAATATGCAAACAATAAAACAATAGTTTTCAAATTTGTTATTTACATATTTTCATAAAGTTGGACAATTATTCATACGAAGTCTGTTCAAAAAGTATCGCGAATTTTGAATTTCCGCTGGCTACATATATTCGATTTTCGATTGTTTTGTGGTGTTATGTTGGTACTCATGTCTCTCACTTATACTGACAAGCTCGGCTACTTTGAATGTTCAGTTAATTTTTGCCAGCTATTATTTTGCTTGGACATGTTTTGGCTCGTCTTCGATTTTTGCCTATTCCAAAAAATGAGTACCAACTTAACGCCACAAAAAAATCGCAAATCGAATATACGTAGCCCGCGGAAATTCAAAATTCGCGATACTTTTTGAACAGACCTCGTACTTCGTAGCATATGTTCATATTTCGAAAAATAAATAAACCTGAAGTAATTTATTCCTGGACTAAAAGTTATAATTTCGTTACAACAAGTGGAAAATGAAATCTCATCACATATCCCAAAATATATCTCTCTCTCTCGGTATAATCCCCTAAAAGTACAATATGCTTTTCACGACGTCTCATAAACTATATGAATTTAACACGTGCTACGCACATATTTATATAGGTCTGTCGTGATATTCCCACAATGATTCCATTTCGAGGCCACAAAGTTTTGAACCGATTTTCATGATATATTTCAAATATACTGTGCAGCCAAAACGAAAGGGTTTCAGTTATTTAATTTAAATTTATGGAATGGATAATTTACACGGAAGTGTCTTTGTAGTGAAACTCACTTATTATTTTAAGGATGAGTGAATGAATTCAGGCACATTTGTAGAATTTCATTTTGATTTAATTTTGAATATTGCGTTGAAGTAATTTTGCTTTTTACATTCATATTTCAGTTTTATCACTAGTTACGTAAAGTATACAGTAGTGTCCAGATAAAACTTACCACCTTTAAAATTTTGAAGAAATCGATTTCAACCATTTAGACCGGTATTAAATAAAAAGGAAAGGATAAAGTGTCCTTTGTTATAGTATAATAATTAAAAAAACACTATGCTCTTATAAAAACCGATAATTTATTCAACTATAATGTTTATATAAAAAATCGGTAATAGGGTAGAGAGTAATTAATATTATAACTAAAAATGTTATAAACTATTCATGATACACTCCTTTGGCAATATCTTAAGCCTAATTTTAATATTTTGTAAGATCTCCACGAATCTAATGATTTTGCTCCTCCTCGACATTGAGAGGATAATTCTGCTATACTCCAAGCTAATGCTTTGTTCCAAGATTCAATTACAACAGTGTTCCAGAGTTCCTCTTTGGTTTTCGGATACCTGTTCTACGTGTAAATCTTAAACTCTCCTAGTTCTCTATAGGATTAAAATCCGGACTGTTCCCTGGCCATTCCAGTGTCGTTAATCCTGGAAGATTAGACAGTAAATGACAGGGAACAATCTTTCTCCATTGCATCAAATGGTCGTGAATTATTTTGATGCAGCTACCCGCGATCATGGATCCTGTGCATGTTGTAATATCATCCCCTACTCCAAAAAAAAAAAAATGTAACGCGAAACCATAGCATTGGGCGGACATTTCCGCATGGGTAAAACATAGTCATATCGAAGATCTTCACCTTTTTAGAACACGATCCTCCAGTCTTTGGTATGTTTTCGGTTTGATTTTACAAATGTATGTCAAATAGCAACTTATATAATTTAGTGCTATAAGTAGTTTTCTTCATTCATCTAAAATATTGCTGTGGTTTTAGCCGAAGGGATGTACATATGTGAATTATTCAATATCCAGTAAAATTTTAAAAGTTAAAATCCTGCTTACTATCTTATTTGCTACTTACTAAATAGAAACTTAATTACTACTGTCGATAAGTTGCCGGATTAAAGGATTTTTGGACAGACAACAGTGTTCAAAAAATTTGCTAGATATGCTATTCATTCTAGGACTTATTTTATCTATACTGGCTCTTTAGTGTAACTTTAAGGTGGAGAAATACCAAAACAGATTCATAATCATTTTGAGGATTTTGTTTTGAGCGACTTGTAATTTTTTTGATATGAGAACAAGCAGATCAATCGATACCAAAGGGGCATACCATCGAGTATAATTGCTTGAAAAACATGAGCTTATTTCCCATGTTTAAGGTTGACTTCCTGTTTATGAAGGGGTATATTGTCTTGTATTAATAAGGTTATTTTGCGCTGCGTTGATGGTATCATGTAATACTGCTATTTTTGAAAATTTCATATTACCACACATATTTTTTTAATACGTTCGTTATTAATATCTGATATATTCCTAATATTAAATAATTTTATTTATTAAACGCATTAATCAATCCAGAAGATTTCTGTTTCGGCAATAAGATAGGATTGAGATAGAGATAGGGCCCGTCTTCCTGATTTGATTACATTCTTGTATTAAAATGAAATTGTTAGTTTCCCTTTAAATGGAGCCGTATCCAGAGAGCGGACACACCCGCCCCGACCATTTCCCCCCCGCTTGTCCCGCTGGCCACAGGATAATTATGGTAATCCAGTGCAAACCCTCGAAAGGAAGTAATCCCTAAGAGGAATTATATTAGAGCGACGCCGGAGGCATTTTGATCCGACATGCTTCAGGTGGTGGAAAGGCCACACCACACACACACACACACACATACAAGGGCCCCAATGGGGGCTCCTCTGCCAGCCATATTTCGACTGGATGATAATCGCCAGGAGCGATTTACTGTCCTTGCACATCCATTAGGAATGCGAAAGCTTTTAGAGTGGCATTGAGGAGCAATGACGTCTCCCTTAAGCCTCAGGTTCGAATACCAGGGACTGTGCGGGAGTACCGCTGCTTTGTTCCTAGGTCTCCCACTTTCCGAGAGGGCACAAGGCAGACTTCACAGGGTGGCTCTGAACGGTCGCGGGGGGATAGTTTGCATTCACCCAACATTACTGAGAGTAGCAATCTATCCGTTGGGATGCCTCTGGAAAAATATTCCTTAGGTCGGGGGAGAAAAATTGATTCGTCTGTCGAGTGGGTTTGGTCACTGAGAGATTCCACAATGCGAAGGAACAAAAGGATAATTCGACGGGGCGGAAAATCCCATGATGACTGTCCCTTCAGACCTCACCCGGCCCATCCGGCTGACGAGGTCCATTGTTGGGGCGCGGAGATGTAAATATTTTGTTTATCCCCTCGTCTCAGACAATTGTGTTCCAGTGCGGAGGGCGGCGATGGACCCGTTCAACGAATATCCCGCCCTGAGGGAGTTGCGAGAGTTTGTCTATGTAAATGGGCGCATTATCGAGAAACTTTTGTGCGACTAGGTCCTAGGAAAATCGAGAAGCGAAGGGAAAAACCAGAACACTTGATGCGCGTCTCCGCCATGTTTCAGGTGCTTCGTCCCATCAACCTCATCCCCCCTGAATGTTTTGTGTGATTCTTCTTTTCCACAAAATGTTTGCTACTCCATTTGGGTCTATGTGACTGGCGAATGGGGCGGGTTCGGGGGAGCAAATGAAATAAGCTCCTGGCTCGTTGTAGCAAACGAGCGCTATTAAATTGGAGGTTTCGTTGGCTCATTCAACTGTTAAAAGCTTTGTATGCAAGCACTGGAGGAGCCCGACACAAATAACCTCGCCCGTAACAGAGCCCCGTCACCCGGCGCGCCGTCTTAATGTGGGGCCACGTCATCTCAAATTATTGATTTCTCAGAGTACTCGGTAGTTACTTTTACTGCAAAAAAAAAAAAAAAAGACTGTGTCGAAGGGCTGCTCGAAGGCGGGACGGGCAGCAGTGAAGGTGGCGGTGGATGCCTAATGCCCCCTTGTCAGAACATTCTAACATGGGTGAAATCGGGACGCGCCCCACATCAGAGGAATCCCATAAAGCACCAAATGATGGGGAAATATTAAATGGGCCCATCTTATAAATTTATCAGGGAAAATCACTTTAAAGGGGTTCAGCAAACATTTGTATCTGCCATTAAATAATAATTGCGGTGGTGGGGAGCGCGGTCAGAACGGGCCCTTTCGAAGCAGAGGGCCTCCTCGGCAACGGAACCGTCTCTGTTTGTAGATCTCTAAGCTCTGGCGCTTTTAATGGTTGTCAGGCAGGACGTTTTCTAGGTAGAAATTAATGATGTTACTTTTTGGCATTAATTCTAGGTTGTTATGGCGAGGACGTTGCAAACTCTGAAAAAGATTGCTTTCCCAGCTTCATTAATGGCCGTTGCCTCGCCTGTTCCGATTTTGGTCTTTCCTTTCAGTTTTTCTACTCAGTTAATGAGATGGACTGATGGTTTAAAATGGTCTTGGTGACTTGCTCATAATTAAGTCGACCTTTTTTCCAAAGCGGTTATATTAATCGAAGGAATTAGAAACAGCAGGGGAAAACATAGAGGGTGAGCTCGTCCTTTAGTAGGCACTAAGCTATTTTAAAGAAAAAAGCAAAAACATTCAAATTCAAATTTTTCAAAAATTCCATACTATTAAACTACGTCGTTACATTCAGTCACTTTTGCAAAATGTAAATTTCGTACTAATACGCCTTAACAGCAAGTTGTGAGGATTGATTTTACCTCCTTTTTACTACTGATAGTACGCTAATTGCAATTATGCTGTCGAAATTTTCAAATTTAAGATATATCACAATAAAAGTGGGTATACTTTTAAAAGATCAATGTTTTATCGACATAGGTACAGTTATTTATGCAATCTAGAAAAGCTTCACCTTCTTAATTTATACGGTTCTTTTATAAATTCTTAATCCGGGACCAAGGAGAAGAATTAAGGTCTAAAAGAGCTCTTTTAGTAGAGACATGGAATTGAGGCAAATGATCTTGAAACGACTTCTGGTTAATAAGTAATGAAGTCCTTAAATAAGGATTTGTGATCTCGATACTCATACCAGCGTGAATAAAGTCTCATCAAACATAGTTTCTTCACGACTTAAAGCCGTAATCTAAGAATCTATCCAAGGGTGTGAGCAGAAGGCTCATCAGAGCCATCCCAGGGGAAAGTCATTCAACCAGGCTACTGAATATTCAGGGCCTTCGCCACATTCGAAAGATGCACTCCTCCAAACATAACTTTTATGGAAATCCAATCTCAGTATCTATCCTTCGCAGATCCGCTCCGTCGACTGAGAGCGTCTTAATCGAATTGCTGCTGGGAGATGTTGCGCTCTCACATTTTGTATTAAATCGCAGCTCCCATAAAATGCAGCCCGAATATCAACTTGCATTGGTCCATGAATTATTCAGGATGCCACTCCGCGCCACACAACCGCCGCAGACAGGCGCGGTGAGGACGTGAATTAAATGAAATCCTTCACCCCCAGAAGCTGTGGCAATTCGTTCCTGTAATTCTTCTCTGAATTCACTTAAAAATGGAATTTTTGTCGAGAAGAGCTCGATCGAATCGCAGCCACCCAGGAGTGAAATCCCCTCCCAATTGCTGGGACCAGCCAATTTGGGGTCCCGTGAAGACGTCGTATAGTAGCGGTAAATGCACGAAGCTCAACATAGAAAAGTCCTTAAAAGCGCGGCGTTGATAATTATCCCTTGCCATTCATCCCGAGTCCAGGAAAGTTTCCCAACTAAGGAACCTGGAGGACGGGATGAATGGCGGCGACATCCGCACATGTTTGCGACAGAGGACCCAGGCAGGCCTTTTTGATTGCGACGTTTACGGCAGTCGGCAGATAATGATAACGTGTTGCTCCATTCGTACTAGGGGGCTCCTCTGAGAACGAAATTGCTCCAGTCGCCTCGTTTGCAGGCACTCACTAGCAGAAACTGGTGATGGCATGTTTTTGTCTTTTAAGAAAAATTTCGACGCTAATTCTCAGTTGCTCCTTCATTAATTTTTCTATTTCATGGGGGGCAGCTTCCTGGCTGGTTGTGGCCAAGTACGAGCTAAAAATTCCGCGCCTCGCTAAAATGGCTCATTAAAGAGGACTACAGCGGGTAAGAGTGCAATTAAAGATCCTTCTGAGATGCTTGCATTGAGCCTCGCTCGAGGACTTAAATGCCGAGCGGAGCTCCGCCCCATCCGCAGACGGAACTATTAAAATATTTTCAGCGTCAACGACGTTCAACTGAGCGCACGTTTATTATTTTTTTCCGGCGGCCCCAGGCTGACTCCGTGGAGGACACGGCAGCTTCCAGTTGAAGGAAACGCGCCAAGCTAAAATGATTTAAAATGCAAATGAAAGGCAAACTCAGCCATCTTACGCTCGCTGAAGATTTCTTGAGTTTATGGAAATGAATTCATCACGGGATCCATCCCACAAGGCGGAGGAAGGCCTCGGGCACGCTTCGTTTACCGCTGCCGCACTGTGTGTCTGCAGTGCAAAGATGCAATTTGTCGCATCGCACATGTCCGCCAACCGAACTAACTGGCTCCGGGAACGCAATCTGATCAGGGCATAGAAAAGAAACATACATCGGGTGCTTGTCGAGTGCTCTCGATGAGCGCTGCGCCCGCAGCCTCCTTCAAATCATGCAAATTACCCACACCGGCTGGAAGCTCTTAATCAACCGCTTGAACGCTCAATTGATTTTTTGATTACTTTAATTGCCGCTTGCGAAATCGCTCCATTTCCCAGCGATGAGCGATTATTTTTGGTGTACGATGCATGCCATATTAACTCCTCGAAAGATTGTGAGTCGATGTGCCGGCAGACCCTCGAATTCCTTTGGGAGGCCGGATATTTTTAATTGTTTTTTTACGCCTTTTGAACTTGAAATTGAGGGAATCTGAAAAATTAAAATGTTTAAATATGCATACCAAAGAGCCACCAATAAAATCTATCTATCGTTGCTAACAGGATCATCCAAATTCGATGATTCAGACTATCTAACTCTTGTTTCAAAATTTTAAAGTTTAGATAGACGTTAATTTTTCTGAATGAAAATATTGTTGATATGTTAATTAATTCAATAAGTCCTTTTTTTATAAAAATTTAGAGGTATTTCAGTTGTTTGTAGTCTGAAAAGAGACTTTTAGTTGCTCTATAGTCTAAAAAGCGAAATCCCTTTAGTTTCTAATTAAATCCTTCAAAATATTCTTCTAATTGTGGCCCTTCCTGTAAGGCAAATTCGTGAATTTAGTTCATTTTAGTCATTTAATTAACTAATGCATTATATAAAGGTAGTCGTTAATCATCTAAAGCTTTGGCTTAGATGCGCCAAATGATCTTTAAATCCCGAGAACTCTAGTAAAAATTTACGTATAAGTTAAGCCTTCTGCGTAAATAAAATAAATAAATTTTCCTTAATGCTCTCATTAAAACACACTAGAATTTGTTATTGTATTAAGAATTTTTGTTAGATAAGCGCAACATATGGAAACTTATGGTATTTGAGAATCTTGTCGATATTTTGTAAAAACTGGTAAAATAGCTAAAATGAGGTTTATATATAATTTGTCCTTAGATTCAAGAAATAGTTAAATTGTCGTTTCTAAAAATTTTTATTCATCTTATAAATTTCAAACATTTGAAAATTCCTCAATTTCTCCACAACGTAGAATTGTTAAACCTAAATGTTAAATTCATCAAAAAATGTTGATTATTTTGTTAAATATTTCATATTAGAGCCAAGCGACCGAAGAGAATTAGAATTAACAACCTTGCGATGTTAATTAAGTTGACTTAAGCTCACCGAGGTTTACATGTTTATATCGCATTATTTTGGGTAACCAATTTTCTTAACGAAATGCTTAAAATACACAAACTATGTAAGATACAAATAGAAAATGTTATTAAATATTTGTCGACTGATGGAAACTAATTTCAGAACTCTATACGTAATTTCATAATAAAGGGTGTTTTAAATTGCGCGGTTTTTTTTAAGAATAAATAAAACACAATTTGAATACATTTTCAAAAACTTTTTATTATTCTTAATTGAAGTATCAGTTATGACAATGTTGATAAAGGTAGTTAACTTTAAAGTATTTTAGTGAGATTATTAATCATAACGACCATTTTTTCAAAGTTATAAGAAGTAGGTGTAAATATTGATTGATGTTATAACAAAGGCCAAAACGATGTAAATATAAATCCTCTACTAACGATCAATTGTAAAAAGTTTTCTTCACCTATAGAAAACATTTCACCTTATATTTATACTATGTAGACTTATGGTAAATAGACAACTTGTGAATTGAAATCGATACAATTTAGAGGTAAGTTTTTCATCACCTTAAGCTTGAAACCAATTGAGAACCTATTGAGAAAATGCGATTAGTTGTTTTCACATAAGGTCATTTCCAACTGCCTGCTATGTTATGATTAAAGTATTTGAACTTATAAATAAGAAATGTTCTCGTCATAATATGATTTATTGTTTTGGCTTAATAAAACTTGACGTTGTAGCGCAGAACATTATTCGCTTTTTTATGAAATAAATTCATCCACGGCTAAACAAAAATTCATGAAGGAAATGGCCAAAAAAACCTTGAACTGTATGTAGCCCATCCTGATGCCCTACTCCTCCGAAACATGCTCTTCTTCTGTAATTTTCGCTAAAGCCTGTGCATTTGTCATGATGTCATTAATTTTTCTTCAGGTAGACTAGCCAACAGGTAAAAAATTTGCAGGTGTCATCAGAGATAGATACAATGGATGTACTTTGGTGACGTTTCCTCCTTTCCAATAATTTAATTGGGGAAGCGCGGGGGTGTCGAAGTGCGCTGTCTTTCGAAGGAAATTGCCCGAAACCTGAGCGAATGATGAACGGCTGCAGAGACGTCGATGGGCTGTTTTTTTTTTTCCAAAGGGACCCTTCGCCAACCCCGGTTCTTTTCGGTATCAAATTTATCCCTTTGCTTTTTCTATTGGGGAAATTTCATTATTTCGTCGTCTTTGTCCCAAGGAAGCGTGTTGATGTCAGCAAATTGGAAATGAGGTTTCCGCTTAATTTATTTATTTTTCGTTGCGCAAACATTGTGGCACCTTTTTTCTCGCTGGATCACACCAAAGAGCGTTTTTTTTGCTCAACAAGCCGTCATATTACATTTTTTCTATGCATTTAGAAAAGTTAGGGCTGAATACTGTGGAGACATTAATTCAAGTTACTGAATTAGAATTGGATGCGTACAAAAAAGTTACTACATACAAAAAAAGAAAGGAAAAGGATCAAATTTAGATATTAAAGTGATATATAAATTAAGGATATTGTATAAATTTTTTCCTATACTTGAAGGTTTTATCAATTGAAGAATATTAAGAATTGAACTTATATTTAAATTATTTTAAAACTAAATGTAGACTTAACTTAATACTGTATGCATACTGATACTGCTAATTGTCCACTTACCATCGGAACTCCCAGCTGGTAAAGAATAAGGTCATATGGCCTATATGTCGCCAGTGACGAAAGGTAGTCATAAAAATATTATTGACAAAATTTTATATTTTATTACGACAATATGCACCCTTGCCCATCATACAAAAGGAACAGGTAAATTAGGTTTTCCCAAAAAAAACAACATAGGAGTTATAAAATTATTAAAACTTGAAACAAAATGTATCGTTCTTCTTAATAACGAAAAACTTTGCATTTACACACTGTTCGAATAATTATGAGCCGACTACGAGCTATTTCGTAGTTTGTTGTACCAGTTTAGGTTGATTGCAATTGATCATGGAATAAGTTTATAGTCGTTTGAGTTAGGAATTGTTAGAAAGGACGAATGAAAATTGTGCTTTTTTTTCATTTTTAAAGTACCCAGGGCAAGGCGCTCTAGTAAGTTTTCCTGGCAGTCAATGGGTTAATACTTTAAAGCCTTTAAAGCCCTATTTTCATTTGAAATTATTTTGGTGGATGATTATTGAACAAATAATGACCCAAACTCTTTATGAAAATTTACCAATGGTAAATGATAATTAATGTTACACGATTTTTTTGCCTACAAAGTTGTTAATTTAATATTAACATTTTAAGTTTTAATTAAAGAAACAATCATAAATTGAATAATATATATATTTATTTTATTTTATCGCCAATTAACATCATCATTAGCATCAAACTCTCTGAAAAAGAAAACCAATAATTGACTAAATAATTTTTACCTCAAGGGATGTAGTCATATCAAGAGCTTATCATTTTTTAAAATTGAGTAGGTATTATCCAACAAATATTAAATTTATTAAGAGTCGTAAGGTTGCCGTGCACTGCCTAGATAAATAATCTTAATCGATACTCTTTTGAACCTTTCGCAAAATGAATAATTGAATGACTATTGACTTTGGTCTAGTTGCATTCATCATGCCAGGCCACTATACTTATTCAAAATTACAGACCTTCCTTTTGATCGCACCTGTAAGCTAGAAGGGCATAGCTTAATATGGCTAATTCACAGAAATTAGGTCATAGGAATTGTAAATTGCCAAACAACCCTATATTGTTGCATTTCACGTAAATTAAGCAAATGAAATCTCCCCGGTGAATCAAATATGTGTCGTTTACTCATTTATCAAGTATCCGTATAAATCGATTCGTTACGATACCACCCCCTAGCCTCGGTATACTCGTACATCTCTTGTTCCGTAGCTATAGGTACTGTAGGTGCTCAGTTCTGGGCATTCTTCAGTTGCGCAACATACACCCTTGTAGCATAAAATTGTTATTTCGAATTTTATTTTTTCGCTTCGATGTTTATCAATAACTCAATATTGCATGGCCTGCGCTACTTGGCCGTGAGCATTTAATTTTCGATATTTTCCATTTGAGCCATACAAACAAAGCCGAGCTTTAGGGAACAAATCTAATTGGTGCCATTTAAAATGAACGAAAAATCGATGCTATTGAATTATTTTGGGGGTTTAGTGATTATTTACAAAAAAAAAAAAATAATGAAATGCACTGCCAACGAAAATGATTGATGTTATTTTATGTTATACATAAAATGGATTAGTTGGTAATATTCGTTGTGGTAGTTTTAAGTAAGCGAAGTAAAAGGGCTCTTGTTATCCTTGAATTAAATTTTATTTAATGAGGGAAAACATCAGGATTTCATACGATATGATTTCTTATTTTCTGTGAGAATTTCACGCTTTTGCAATACAAGTTGATCATATATATTTTTTTATGGTTAATTTTCATTAAGAAACATTCGTTTGAAAGTTAGTAGTAGAAATTATTTCCGCTAAATTATGAAAGGCATTCATGACAATCATTTCTTGGTTGTAAACATTTTAAAACTATTAAGCTGTTAAAAAGCTATTAAAAATAAATGAGATAGTGAGTTTAAGTAGTTCTCATTCATATTTAACGTACCTGAGTTGTAAGCTACTGAATGGATTGATTCAGTAAAAGTATGAAAGGAAGATGACATCACAGCCATAATCAGAGGTCTTAAGGTTAATTAAATCTTAAAAGTAATAAGAAAAGTAATGATGTATGCAATACCAGTAAGAGTTATCGTTCAAAATTGATGATATAGCTTCAAAATATTGGCGCGTAAATAATTGTTTTAATTATCATTATGATAACATTTGCAAAATCAGAATATAAAAATGCTTTCTTTTTTAGTCCGTCATTGTCCTTAACTAATTGTTTTCAATGTTTTATAAGTGTGTAATTAGATGCTTCAATTGCGCTTTTAATGTTATTTGAATATACGATTTGTTTATGTAAATTTCGATCCGATGAACCGACAGGGGTGATATTGTTCGTACTAAAAACAACATAAGTAAGCAAATCAAAAGACGAGAGTTCTCAATTGAATTACCTTGAAGGGGTTTTCCTTAAATCGGATATGCGGGAAACCCCTTTTTGTGTAAAACCCTAATTAAATAAATGAACCGAAAAGTGTTAACCAGCGCAAGAGCCCAAGTGTGTCAACGAGATTTATTTACGTACCACGGACCATATGGTTAAATGAGCTTTTGAAAGTGGCTATGCCACAAGGGCATCCTGTGAAGCACCTTGTCCTGTAGCCAATCATCAACTTGTTGAGAAAATAATGGCAAATGATTCTGGACAAAAACAGAGGTTAACTCAGACAAAAACACTTTACGATTGTCGAAACGACGAGGTCTGACGAATTTTGCGCGAATTCCACTGAATCGAAGAGTTATCGATCAGGTTTCGGCCCGAGGCATAGCGTTGTAATGCTCCATGCAATGAGTAATGTGCGGTGCGGAAGGGTAAGGGTTTAATTGGAATCCGCCAGGTGGATTAAGGGTTGATTGGATAAAAATCAATCCCACTTCATAAAATTAACTTGACATGATGACTCACGGTAAAAGCAGATTGGGTCGGAGGCGGGGAAAGATCTACATATAGCTCAAGGGCTGTAACACCTCCGTAGAAATTATTTATGCGAGAGAAAAACTCTTGTGAGGATTTGCTCGATTCCGCTTAAAGGCACCCGCCGGGCTCCAAATTAAGTCTTAAAGTCAAACGTCGCGCCAGGATTTTTCTTCCGCGCCCCAAAAAGTCTAAGTATCTCATTTTGCGGAGTAATGTACCCGGAGGCGATGTGCCGAATCGACAGGACCCCTACCGCTGGCCATGTTTGGATAGGGCTGGAGGGGTGGGAAAAGAAGCAACAGAAACGTTTCTTCAAAACGAAGATTTCCCCCTTGTTACCTTCGACATGAAAAGCTTTCAGAAAAATTGGAAAACTTATCTTTTCCATGTTTCCAGGCCAACGGACCAGACGTTATTTAGGGATTCGAGAGGAGATTTGCTCACCTCCCCCTCCACTCCCTTGACTGGTCCATCCTTGGCAGCGGATGATGGAAAAACATCTCCGTTCCTTACACCAGCTGTGTCTCCTGTCTAAGGGCAGTGAATCAATAGAGAAAACTTTTAAAAGACGACATTTTCCTGCAACTTCCGCAAACACCGGCATATGGGAGCTTGGGGCTCCGGGGCTGTGGGACGATGGGCGGCACATGAATATTTCATAGCAGAGTAGAAGAGTGTCATCGCTTTCAGAAGATTTAGGTTGAGGCAAGTGCTCCATTTGAAAAGAGCCCCTCTTGATACCGGCAAACAATAAAAACAAGTTAACGAGGATAAAATCTAATTCTGCCATAATTTGCTAATTAGTCGAGAGTAATGCCGATAACGCCGGTATCCGCAGCTGGCACGTGAATGCAGAGCACTCCGAACGTAGCGTAGAAGCGTTCATAGGGTATATCTTTTTTTTTTATCTATCTGATGGAAAAGCGAAGATAGCAACTGGCAAAGGCGATGTAAAACGTTTCGCAGAGAAAATGAAACAAATCAAGACCGACAGCATTTTGGTAATCATCTTACATCGTAATAGGATTACGCGCCCGGCTTTCCGCTTCCTCTGATGCCATATTCATGGACATGTTGCAAAGACGGTTCAGCCCATTTCAAGCATAAACGTTTCGTGGAAAATCCTATTTGATAGCGAAAAATAAGGGGATTAGGGTAAAAGATGTTCAAGTAGCTGACAAACTTGTAATAAATACTAAAAAGTATATTTTTTGAATGTTCAGTTAATTTTTAGGCAAATCAGGGGCTATTTGCCTACGTTTATATAAATTCCGGTCCTATTTTCACTCGCACACATTTTTACATCCATATAAAACTACCTTTCTACATGGGGAAACAAATATTTCCCATGATGACTTAGATCAGTTTACTACCCACAAAAATCCTCATGTATCAAACTTAAATACAATAAAAGCTATAACAAGATAAGAAGCACTGATTGATGTTTTATAGTTCGCTTCGAAGGTAAAAACAAATTTTACCACAGATGAGATCTAACTAAATCGATTTATCATCCTCAATAAATCCTGTGTACCAAATTTCATCGAAATTCATTGAAATACTAAATTGGAGAGACCGCAATCTCAAATTCCGAATTTTTCTAGAGATGAAACTGAGCTGGATCGATTTCTTGCTCCAAAAAGCCCCTATTCTGTAAAATTCATCAAAATTGTTATAGCTGTTGGATATATACAAACTTGCCATTTTTTAATATTAACAGATACCAGTTCGATAAAATCAAGCAAAACGAGCGAACAACCAATCGGGTTTAGTAGTTTAACTTGCTTGGTTAACGGCTTAAGAAACTCGACCTTTACTTAGTTCAAAGGAATTATTTATAAAATTAGGTATTGTTTTAATCTACATTACTCTTGTAGGATTACAATGTTAGTAAAATCGTGTTTTAATTGGATCTTAGTAAAACTAAAACTAAATTATTTTATAAAAGATTTTATTATAAAAGTTCTTTAAAAATTCCATAGAGCCAAAAATCGCATTTCAAGTTCGACTCTGTCTCTGTTTGTAGGGAATCAAAACATTAATAAAAGGTCAGGATAACAAAGATTGAATAAAAACAACATTAGGTACCCCTCAACGACATTCTAGTAAATCAATTAATGCAATTCCAACGATAATAATTCTAAGAGATACTGCCACGGCAAATCATAGAACGCTTAGCGTTTTCATACACAAGTTTACTAAAACCATTTTACGATTGCCCATATATTTTTTTAACCTGAACCTTTTCTCTCAGCTTATTTTATCAACTTTCAGTTTAGTTTCTATAGAAGCTTTGAATTGTTTCGCTTATTCTTGTTATTGTTGAGTAAAGCGTTTATCATTTTATTTAATAAAACAAAAGATTGTGTTGAAAATGTCCTTTAAAACAATAAGTCCACTTAGTTATTTATGTGGATAAACAAGTGCCTTGGCGTTGTATTTTTATCAACGTTGAAAAGTAAAAACCACATGGTGGTAAAACAACCGAGAGACCAACATAAACAAGAATAGGAGGTCACAGTCCAAGGGAAAAATTGTGTTAAATTGAAACCCCCAAGTAAACATTTTTACGCATTTTGCAGCAGCAAATTAAATAAACAGTGAACGTGTTGCGTGAAAGCAAAATGAGCTAACAATCGATAAACTCCGCGCTGGCACAAGAATCGCGGCACAGTGGCATTAATCCGGAAATAATTTCTGCAAAATTCTTAATTTTTCAAAGAATTTAAATGAACTGAGGGGGAGAGTGTTTCAAATATGCTCCAAGGACAATTAATAGATTAAAGGCAGCTTAATTTGATCACAATTAATGGTGGCCATGACTACAGTTCGGTTTAGTTCGCTCATTGAATTAAAACAATGTGTGCGGGACAGAGGGGTTCTGACTTCGATCGGTCTCAGTTTCAGGCCAAAGCTCCGCAGGAGGGGTGGAATTAATTGATGTAGGCCACAATGGACGTGTCATAGTCAAGAAACCTTGAGCGTAAGCTTTTCTCGTTAATTAGCTGAATAAATGCATTTGTAGGGCTTTGGCTTAATTAGGAAGGACGGAAATTAATTACTCCAGCGAAAGTTCTTTCAGGTAAGGGATGGGTGGCGGTCATTTAATCAACGCTTGGGTAGTTTCCCAGCGGTGACTTACAACTCAGAGCTTCGCGTCCTAAATCTGGTTAGGGGCATTCTTTTTATACATTTCCAGTTTGTTTGATCAAAGACCCCCATCGCACATCTTTCTTTTAAATTATTTAATTTATTTATAGCCTCGGGGACTTCTAAATTAATCAGAGCGTCAGACCCCTTTTATTCTATTTACCCTCTCCGAAAAGTAATAAAACTTTTTGTAGGTTGGGAAGCACCTGTTATCTACAAATTTCTCTCTATTTACCTTTCGCCACATTCCAGTTCCCATTTCCATGGAATTTCTGAACAATTTCACTCCAGTCTGCTCCAATATCTCACCCTTCGTTACAACCTCAGGAATTTCTCAATTTATGAAATATTTTCATCCCTTCTTCCATTCAAAGGTAGAGTTTTTCATTATCTACTTCTTTTTTTCGGCTGACTTCGGTGTCCTTTAGCGTTGCGGAAATTTGTGTAATTTCTTCAAGCATAACAATTACAATGAGGTTTTCCCAAATAATGACTTTCAAAAGGTTCATAGACCCCCATTATCACTTGAAGGTTGTTAGAGTTTTTGTCGCTTTTAAGTTGCTGGTGTGGTGTGGAGTATTTTTTTACTCTTGTTATCCGAATTAGGTACATGAAAGAACCCATCGAGGGGTTACTTACCCCGAGGAACCGAGTTACTCGAGTAAAAATAAAATATAAATTGTTTAAAAATTTCAAAACCTAAAATATGCCCCTAGAAAAAGTATTATCAGGCCAATATCAATCCACGGGGCATATAAAGATAAAATTGCAAGCCTATAGCATTATTTTAAATGAATTTAAAGCGGACCTAAAGCTTTAAGGCATTGTAATTTTTTTTAAGCCTATAGTGAGCCTACGCCATACTCATAAAAACATGTATAAGGAGGGGGAGCGGCATCTCAACCATTTGGTAGTTACAGGATGATTCGTAAATTCCAATTTTCCATGGTATGCATATTACTCTTTTATTATTATCTTTTGATCTACTCAAAGCACTGACATCCAACTTACACTAAAAATCTGCTATCCTAAGGTCCTTTCCAAAAATATTAACAATGCTGACCTACCATCTACCACTGTAGCAAACTGGAAGAAAAGTTTTTCATTTTCCTAAAATTTAGATTTTCATCGAATTTTCTCCGAAACTTATGTAATTAATACACCTACTTATTATTTTTATCGAATTTCCCATCTTATTACCTTTTCAATAAGGTAAAATATGTCCAGGTTAAATTATAGGTAGAAAAATCTGTGCCTAAGAATACCTTGATTGGTATTTTATTGTTTCATTGCCCTGCAATATCATGCATATCATGAAAAATTTGGGATTTACGAATCACCCATAACGCTTGAGATGGCCCGCCTCCCACAGCCATACAATTTTTTGTTTATCTAGGTCAGATTTTTTAGTCCACTCTTTTGCCATACAATTTTCATTCCACTCATTTTGGACATACCCACTAAAAAACACCCAATATACGTGGTTTAAAGACCAAGTGTGAATTATAAGCGAAGCATATTTTACAAAAACAAATTTCAACGATTTTGGGTCTAATATAGATGTTGCCTTTGACTAATATAGGCGCAGTGTTAGCATTCAATTTATTCTATAAAATTTCTAAGCCCCATACAGGCATAGTATTTGCTTAAAATAAAATGTTCGGCCTGTTAAGAGCCTCTGTTAGTCCCGTAGGTGTTAAATAGTCCAGCTAAAGTGAGTTTTTATTTGTACTCGGGTAGAGAGTCTTTTTCTTTTCATATGTTCTGCTATAATTTAAGAATCTCATAAGTTATTTTCGGATAGCAATTAATTAATGTTATCCTAACTGGTGACTCATGTTCCATTAATTTAGGTATTTTAACTAACAAAGTGATTAATAGAAATTTTCCTTACTTTCGATTGTAAAATATTCGAACTATTTAATCTTAAAATGTAAATTATTACGGTAATAACTCCTTGCATTTTCTTAGTCTGGTTGACTTGCCTTCGTAAATATTTTATTTTCCAACCCGTGTCTTGCCAAACATGGCAAACCGGAAAATACAAGACATAATCATTTTAATTCTGGTCATATTCGTGAACTGCTAAACCCAGACAGATACCTAGGCATTTTCCACCTGTCGCGGCCGTTAATTTAACAACTCCGCCTCGTTACTTGTCTGTTCCCATTTTCGCAATATAATCACTTTCCACCTCGTGATTACGACCATTTCACGTAGTTTAAATCTGGAGAAAAACGAAAGAAAAGCCTCCTACTCGTCTCTGCATCTTGAACCCCACGAACGAGCAATCATTCCAGGAGTTTTCACTTGATCTGAGCCGTTGGCGCGTGCGTGGAAAACTCTCGATGCAATCGGAGAAACGAGGTCAAGATACGATCGTGCATGGTATTTCGTTTGATATACGCAATTGATTATGATTTTACCTGACCAGGTATTTTCCGTCAGCACAAAATCACTCGGAGTTGCAAATTTGTTTATCTACGAGATGAAAACCTCTGTCTGTTACCGCTCTCTTAGCTACGATTTTGCGGCATCGGTGCCTCTCTTAATTTTGGAGACAATGACGAAGTCTTATCAATTTATTTTTTGCAACATTCTTAGAGATAGCTGACGAATTAAAGGCAAATAAAGCTCTATGAGTTGATAGCTTGGCGCAATCGACACGTAAATCT
Source organism: Philonicus albiceps (assembly GCA_963969385.1). NCBI lineage: Eukaryota > Metazoa > Arthropoda > Insecta > Diptera > Asilidae > Philonicus > Philonicus albiceps. The sequence continues at coordinate 72,812,969 of OZ017772.1, read as the reverse complement.
CCAAAAAGCGTCATGAGTTCGTCAGACGTGCTCGGACTTAAAAGTCGTTTGCCGCGTGTCCCGCGACAAACAAGTAAAAGTAGATTCGCGAGTTCGAATTTGGTGTGCTTCGAAATATGCAAAATGTGGAGCAACTAAGTCCAGGAGATTCGAGGTATGCAAATTTTGCATTAAGTGCGTTAATTGGCGGTTGGCGACTGTTCGCAACCCGTTCCCCCAGATCTCTCCTCTAAGAGACCCCAAGGCTGAAGGGAATCGCATTTAAATTTTTATGCACCCCTCCCCCCACACACGTCCCAGAAGCGCTCGAAATTCCCTCGTTGTGGCGGAATATCGATTTATGTCTGTCCCGCTGCACCGCGAATTATTTATGATGTCAGCTCGCGATGGAGCGCCAGGCGCCCCGCGGCGGACATGGACTGATAATGCGACGGAGCCTATTTCAACTTTTGTTTGCCTGTGCACAGCTCTGATTAGGCCACGTTTTTCTCGGCAGCCCGGAATCCACCAAAAGGGTGGTGGAAGTATCTGGCAAATATTTGGTGTGGTGGAATTTAATTAAAAACGTAGAGGGTCACTTGACTGCCGCGCAAAATCAATTTTTATTTTATGTTTTTTATTTTACCATTCTTTTTGGGGCTTTGCACTCAAACCCCACAAAATGCTGGTGCATGCCAAATTTGTTGTGTAATGTTACCTCAGCTTTGTGTCGTTTCGGTTCGGTTCTGTTGTTCAAATAAATAGATTCTGTCAAGCACAGATACCAGATACCGGCATGAAATAGTACTTCAGGTTCTAAATTGGTACTTTATTTGACTTGAATGTTTTAAACTTGACGGTATCCGAGAGTATAAAAGTTCACACAGAGCGTGTCTTTTATTTGAATTTCTATACATCTACCGATGCAATCTAGCAAAATAGCTCCTAAACAGTACAAAAATAATCAAACGTGTCTTCGATCCAAGGACTATTTAGAACAAAAGACTAATTCGGTATAGACCAAAAATTATTAAAGTTATATTGAGAGCTTTTCTGTAGCATACAAATATAAAATTAAATTTGTATTCCCTGAATCTCGAAACATTTTATTTTGCACGTAATTTCAATACTCAAGATAACAACACACGTTTTTGTCGTTTATCGTTGAAGAGCCTAACAAATCGAAATCTCTTTGAAAATTTTAAGTTAAGGGGACCCTCCGAACTAAGACAGCAGCACGGGTGGCATTTTAAATATTTGTGTTTTCATATTTGAACCATTTGATTTATGTTTATTTTCTTTTTACAAACAACTATACTGTTTACTTACTTGAGGTTTATATTTAAGCCAAATTGTTTTACTCAAAGAAAATTAAGATCTCTTTGTGTACTGTAATAAAAAGTAAGAAGACTATTTTCTTCTTGATTTTGAAAATCTTTTTAATTGTCCTTAGATCTTTCTAAATTCTTTTGTTTTTCCTGTCTTGATTCGGAACATATTGAATTTGAAGTCTCATCTTAAGTCTATATTTTCCAAAATTATAAAATTTGATTTCATTTATAAGATTATAAATCAACTAACTAACTAACTAAATTAAGTTTTCATCCTTTTTAAACATTTTAGAATTTCACCTAATTTTCTGTTGTCTTATAGGCGAGTATTACAAAAACAGCTCTCACCGTTAAGGGTTAAATTTGATATTTTTAAAAGTGGCACTTTACTTTCATGACATTTTGTATATTCCCACAACATTTTCTTATACCTTAAATTAAAGATCTTTCCACCTTTTTATAAAAAATTTTTCTAAAGAACCTTTGAAAGAAACGAAATAAAAATAAATATTGGTGACAAGCACGCTTTTATCTTATTAAATTGCAAATCGAAGTAAAGTAGAATTTTTTTTATTTTTAACACGCTCTTCTAGAATTATTTACATAAATTAGATGGAAAATTTTTCGATTAAATGGTTTTCCACAATTTTTATCAAAATTTTAAAATTAAATATCTCAGAAAATAACAAACAAATTGTTTTTTTTCCCATATCGGTTACTTCTTACCCTAAATGAATATTTCTACAAAGTCTCATCAAAATCTGTGAGGAAAGCTTAAGCTCAATTTATGCCCTCGGTTGATATTTTATGGTCGTAATGTTCGGTCGTTGGAAGACAAGATAAATCTGTTCATTTTGTTTATTGTACCCAAGTACTGAGCAATTTGTCTTCTAAGCACTTTTACACTCCATATATCAGTTAAAGGACGTCTATGGCATGAGTATTCCCATAGAATTCTAATTTGTTTGAATTCAAACATATTTTCCTGAATTTACTTATAAAATTTCACTTGATTAACTTTAACCGACCATATTTGGAGTTTTTGAAGGAAATTAAAGCAAACCCATCGTCCGACTAATTTCACATTTCCTATAGATGTGAAATTTCCGAAATCAAATTAAAACTTTGCGTCAAATGAAATTTCTTAATCGAATTATTTTTGTGGCTGTGCACATGGAGGTCGGCTCGATGGGTCGGGGTTATATACGCAAATATGCCATCAAACTTGAATTCGTACGTTATCAGGGCATCCCAGATTTACATAACTCATATTTGGGGCGCTGCACTGAATACTAATTAGCCAGAAAGTCCCTCGCCTGGGTAAACACTTTCGCTCCGACCTCATCCCGCATGCCAAGGGCTACCTTATATCAGAATTTGCATGGAGGCGAACAAGCCCAACTTTAACTTCAGATTTTATGTGTTCCCTTTTAATTAATCGTCTCCCCTTTTCTCTAGATTGGTGATAATCTCTCAGTAGACATGCTCCTGACAACAGCCGAATCCTCGATTTACAGTGCAAATGAAGTCGCCGGTCGCCTACAAGTGGACACCCGCAGCGGACTGCGATGGTCCGAGGCGAAGTATCGATCAAAAATAGTCGGCCTCAATGAGCTGAACGTGATCGAGGAGGACCCCACCTGGAAGAAGTACATCGAGCAATTTAGGAACCCCCTAATCCTGCTCCTGCTCGGCTCGGCCGCAGTTTCAGTGTTTATGCGCCAGTTTGATGATGCCGTCAGCATAACGATCGCAATCCTCATCGTGGTCACAGTCGCCTTCATCCAAGAGTACCGATCGGAGAAGAGCCTGGAGGAGCTCAAGAAGCTGGTCCCGCCGGAGTGCCACTGCCTGCGGGAGGGCCGACTAGAGACGTTCCTGGCCCGTGAGCTGGTGCCTGGTGATATTGTTTACTTAAATGTTGGCGACAGAGTTCCTGCGGATTGTAGACTATTCGATACCATCGATCTTTCTATAGACGAGTCTAGCTTCACCGGGGAAACGGAGCCCGCTAGAAAAAGCACTGATGTGATGTTCCATCATGGAAACAACAAGGATCACACCAACATGAAGAATATCGCCTTCATGGGTACCCTTGTGAGATGCGGCAATGGAAAGGTAATTTAATGGAATTAAAAATTTTATATATTATTTTTTAGGAACCATAAGTACACTTATAATTACCAGGGAATGGGTTAAGCGATGCAAGTACAATTCCTTGGAATTCAAAATTAAAAATAACATTTTAAATTAAAATTGTGTTATTACTTTACAATTTATTAAGAAGCGCATTAATTTACAAAATCCTGCCATTATTTTTAAGGAAACGTTGCTTTCTTAAATTACTGGGATTAGGGTTGGAGTAGCACATAAACTAACTTTTAACATAAGGAGGTAGTATTCTTCGTAAGAACTGAAGTACTGCTCGGCCAGGCCATAAGTCATGAAACGGAACAAATGATAGTCTAGTCAGAAGGAGCAATATCCAGTGAATACGGCGGGTGGTATAGGACATCCCATTTAAGCGCCTCCAAAGTTTCCTTGACGACTGTTGCAACATGTGGCCGAGCGTCTCTTGTCGTGAGTTCATATGGAACCCAATTTCCTTGTTTTTTGTACTATACCCATGGTTTAGAGACAGTTTGAAATCGGTTGTTAAGTCACCCGTAGTTATAAATAAAATAAATATGGAGTCATGTGTTTTTGGTTTTTAATGGAATAAGTGGGAAATAATGAATTATTGTTGTTTTATTTAGTAGTATTTCGTGTATGTACATCTAAAGTCTATACATGAAATTGAATGCAATTTCTCCTTGTCACAGCATGGCATAATATTTTGAAAACGTTAAAAGTAAATAAATGATTTTGAGTTATACTCACAAATTTCTCCATTTGAAGAATTGAAACATTTTTATAGGTTTAATTAGTCGGAGTTGCAGGGAATTCCAATTAGTTGGGAAGTTTCAATTTCAGTCTCGAGGAATTGTATTTGCAATTGTAATTTAGTGCAGAGATATTTGAGTATCATCCAGCTGAGCTAGTTCTAAGTTGTCCCAAAAGCTGTTTCACTGCAGCAACACCACCCACCACCCCAGCCACTTGGCCGAACTCCTCTAGACGACACAAAACGTCTTACTCGCGGAATTATCACACTTTGTTCGTTTCAGGGCATTGTCGTCAGTACGGGGGAGAAGAGTGAATTCGGAGAGGTATTCAAAATGATGCAGGCCGAGGAGGCCCCCAAGACTCCGTTGCAGAAGTCCATGGACATTCTGGGAGCTCAGCTTAGCTTCTACTCGTTCCTCATCATCGGTGTCATCATGCTTCTGGGATGGATGCAGGGCAAGTTCCTCTCGGAGATGTTCAACATCAGCGTCAGTCTGGCTGTCGCTGCAATTCCAGAGGGGCTGCCCATCGTCGTTACCGTCACCCTCGCCCTAGGTGTTATGCGAATGGCCAAGCGCAACTGCATCGTCAAGAAATTGCCGACGGTCGAGACTCTGGGCTGCGTCAACGTGATTTGCTCCGACAAGACTGGAACTATAACCAAAAACGAGATGACGGTGACTGTGATAATCACCTCCGACGGGTATATGGCGGATGTGACTGGGGCAGGATACAACGACCACGGTGAAATCCACATCAGGAGTTGCAACAGCCTCGATGTGGCGAAGCAGAGTATCATGAATCTCCTGGAAATCGGTGCCGTCTGCAACAATGCGGTGATCCAGAACGAAACTTTGCTCGGCCAGCCGACCGAAGGAGCCCTCCTTTCGGCCGCAATGAAGAACGGAATGTATGCGGCCTCTGATAACTATATCCGCATCCAGGAGTACCCCTTCTCGTCGGAACAGAAGGTGATGGCCGTCAAGTGCATTCACAAATACAACAACAACAAAGAGGAGATATTCTTCGCCAAGGGTGCCCTCGAAATGCTTCTGCCCCAGTGTACTAAATACGTTTATGGCTCCCAAGTGGCCCCACTCACTAAAGCCAATGAGGCTGAATTTTTGGCTGAGGCCTATGAAATTGGACGCAAAGGGCTGAGAGTACTCGCACTGGCAAAGGGTAAATCACTCCAGGATCTAGTCTATTGTGGCATTGTGGGGATCACTGATCCACCACGACCCCTCGTCAGGGAGTCCATAGAAATGCTCATGCAGAGCGGAGTTAGAGTGAAGATGGTAACCGGCGACGCACAGGAAACCGCACTTGCAATTGGTAAGCTGTTTTTGGTTTTTTTCTTAAATTAAACAGATTTTAAATCAGAACTCACAAAATTCTCATGTGCTAAGTGTTATAAGATTATCACAAAGTTAAGCACATTCGCTCATATTCTAAAAAAAAAACTTAGCAAGAGCTCAGACTCGATTTTTGTATAGAAAACTGAGTTTCAAATTGAAATCGAACTCGGTTTTCCATGTAAAAATAGAGACTGAGCTTTTTCTCACTTTTTTAGCATATGAAGCAGCAGATATTTTAGTATGAGTCCAGCATGTTGAAATTTTAAACTACAAATGGCCTAAAATATGACAAAAAACATCAAAATCTGTGAGAGGTTATAGTTGATTAACAGCATAGAAATGCAAAAAAGATCTTAATATCATTTAAATAGAAATATTTTTTTCCAAATTACTACGAAAATGGAAATATGTGAAGCAATTGAAATTCAATACAACTTTTAAATTTGGTCTTTTCCGGAAAATATCTCCTGTTTCAATGCACTCGCAGATCATGTATTTGCCGAAAGCGGATAGTATTTTCTTAATCTTACAGTATACTGATGAAAAGATAATGAAACTATCCCCCATAGTGGAACTATAACCTGAATTAGACCAAGTAAATTGATATCACGTCCGCGAAATAACTCCTTTACTGAAAACAATTGCAAGCTACAAATTTCCAAAATGCACAAATTTTTAAAAGTGCAGAGAACCCCATTCTACTCTTTCCTCTCCAAAAGTTTGAATAGTTATAAAATTTTAGTGAGGAAAATAAACATAAAATAAATTGGCATAACTTTGAAACCGGTGGATAATCTCGTTTTTGAGGAACTAACAGGAAATTGAAGATAATTAATAAATTTTCATCGGGCCTCTATAAGTTCAAAACGTTAAATAAAAAATAATAATGCCTACAATTTTGAAATACTACTTTAAAATTATATTCTTCTATAGTTTAAAGTTCTTACTTTAAAAAGTTGAAATACGCTTCATTTACTGTGAAAAGGATCTAAAAGGAATTTGTCGAATTACTCCAGTGGCTTTTCTCACCTACCCCAAAAATTGAGTTTAATTTGTAACTACCTGAGGGACTAGCCCAGGTTTCTGTTCGAATACCTCAAATATCCGGATCAAATCAAATTAAATTTGTCGTTCGATTAAAAACTTCTCAATTCCCAGCCTGAAATTCTCTCAGTCATTAAAATCCATCGGAGCGGAAGCCCTCCGGGTTTCAGAAACAACTCCTCCGACATGTACACATTTGCTTTAGGCCAGGTATGGGGCCAGGGGAGCGCTCCGAAGCCCAACTCGACCACATAACCCAAAAACTTCCATAAGTCAATACTAACTTAGTGTATATCTGGATAGGGCTCGTTCTGGATGAAAGAGAGGCACCGGGTGCAGTAGAATGGTTCGGTGGGGGTGTTAAATAAAACCGGAAGCCACCGTCAGGATGCCCAAAATGGTTGAAAGATTGAATGGATAGCTGTCTGCCTGCCTACAGCCTGGCGCAGCCTCTGGAGCCGGTTGAACGTCCTCCCCGCGCGGTGGTGAGCTCGGTTAATTAAAGTAAACAAAGAACTTTTCCAAGGGGGTAAGGGGTGGCTTAATCCTCTTCGGGCGCTCCATGATTTTCACTAAAGTTGTCCTGTTTCCTTTTTGACTGTCTGGGACTAGGTGGAGGCAGCTAATAATAAATACAAAATAAAATAGGAAAATAGCACAGGACCAGAGACAAAAATACGCATAAAATGATCCTTTTGTGCTTTTCCCTCTCTGGCCGGCTTCTTTCGGAGTGATCGGGTTTGAATAGGGATTAAGTTATATTTGGAGAGTTGGCCGCTTGCCAGGATGTTGTTTTTCAATTTGGAGGGCCTCCTCGGAATCATCTGGTTGAAAGGACGCTAGTTGGGATTACAAGGATTTCCCATATGTCTTTAAATCGCCACCAGAGCCGGCCGGAAGCATCTGAATCAAACATAATGAAGTCGTGTAGGATACAGCCCACTTCCTCCTAACGACATGGGCGGTTTAATTAGTCCACAATGAACTGTCCTCCTCCGAATTAAGAACATGTGGACATCTTCAGCCTATCTTCTTTATATTCTATTTGATCTATGTATTTTCGATCTCTCTTTGAATTATTTAACAGTTCACCCAGGTTCTTTTGAAAAATGATTCATCTAAGTAGTAAAAATCCCAAAATCAATCTAATAATCCTTCATTCAATTCAATATGCTGTTGCTTTAAATTTTTAGAGCCTCTGTTCTAAAACCTTTCTATTTAAATGGAGAATTTACTCTAAAAAGGTTTTATTTTCAAGATTTCCCAACGTCCTTTTATTTAAAATTTGTTAAAAAAGAAAATTGTGTTTTAAGGAAAAAGAAAAAATAATACTTACCTCTACAAAAATGACCTTCCTACGTAAAGCGAAAAGCAGAATAATTGAATTCTTACGTTATTTATTTAAAAACGATAAATTTTCATTGTGTACTTTTGTATGTACTGTCAATTAAATGAATTTATAGTTCCACGCACTTATTTAGTTACAGGTATTATTCACAGATAAACCAGCACGACATATAGAAAATATTGTTTTATCATGTAAAATGAAAAATAACAATTTAAACGACGATCATGGTGATTCGTTTTACATCAATAGCATTTTTTTTTTCTAACATTCCACAAGAAACTATTCTAGGCCCATTATTATTTTATTTAACAAATAAATTGAAAATTGCAGCAAACCTAATTGGATTAGACACAGTGCACCAACAGGCCCTCTCCGGCCAAGAAATGGATCAAATGAATGAGATGCAGCTAGAAAAAGTGATCAATAACGTAAGCGTTTTCTACAGAGTTACACCTAGGCATAAGTTAGCTATAGTTAAAGCCCTGCAACATACGGGCAACATTGTCGGAATGACGGGGGATGGCGTCAACGATGGTGTGGCCCTCAAAAAGGCTGACATAGGAATTGCAATGGGCAAAAATGGTACTGATGTCTGTAAGGAAGCAGCCGACATGATCCTTGTTAATGATGATTTCCATACTATCATGTAAGTAAATACTTTTTTTTCGGGGTTTTATGAATTGTGGGCAAATCGAATTAAAGTTAATAAACTATAAACTATTGAACTATTCATAAAATTTAAATTACTCGAAGTAAGAATATATTGCAGGATATTCTAAATTTCCTCAATAGACTACCCTTTGTAAATAATCTTCAGTTAAAGATTTCTTGACTACGTTAGTGCTTATCCAGTGCGTGCTTGTCAATTAATTTTATATTAAATATTAATGCATCTGACAATGATCCTAATCAGCACAGTTATTCATTTTATGAATTTCACAAGTGAAGTTCCTTAGCTTAAAACAATTTCTAAAGACTTTTCTATGTGAGTTCTTATTGGTTAAGCTATTTTTATAGAATTTTTGAGCTAGCTATTGTTTAGTCAGAACATCTTAATTGGTCGTTGTTTTCATTAAACTTTCAAATTAAATACACTGCGCTGGAATCGAAACGCACCTATTTGGTAAACTTAATTCAATAGTGCTAGCGATTTTTCAAAGTTAGCGCCAGTTTTCGTAATATTCGTTATTTAAAGTTCTAGACTAAGGGTGAACTCTCTGTTGATATTTCCGATTAGCACAATAATAAGGAGAATTTAATTTTTTTAATTCAATTCAATGCAATTCATATTTCCGAATTTTTCACACACTCTTACTTGTTTTTTTAAATGTTCAGTAAATATTTTATTCCCTCATATAGAGCTGCTATTGAAGAAGGTAAAGCGATCTTCTACAACATCAGAAATTTCGTAAGGTTCCAACTGAGCACATCAATCGCCGCACTATCCTTAATAGCCCTAGCTACATTAATGGGGATCGCGAATCCTTTGAATGCAATGCAAATCCTTTGGATTAACATAATTATGGACGGTCCCCCAGCACAGTCTCTTGGAGTGGAGCCAGTGGATCAGGATGTCCTGAAGCAAAAGCCCAGGAATGTGAAGCAACCGATGATTACGAAATCGGTGATCGTAAACGTCTTACTCAGCGCCAGCATCATCATCCTCGGAACCCTGTGGGTGTTCCAGAGGGAAATGGCTGACGGTTACCTCCGGAAGCGCGACACAACTATGACTTTCACCTGTTTTGTATTCTTCGACATGTTTAACGCTCTCAGCTGCCGCTCCCAGACGAAGAGCATTTTCAAGATAGGCCTAACTTCGAACAAGATGTTCTTGTTGGCCGTCGGATTTTCAGTTATCGGTCAACTATTAGTCATATATTTCCCTCCCCTGCAGTATATTTTCCAGACAGAGGCTCTCACAGCATACGATCTACTGTTTCTGGTGAGTCTCACCTCATCCGTTTTTATAGTCTCCGAAGTAAAAAAATGGTTCGAGCGGACAATGGAGAGAAAATTGTATAAAACACGAACCGAACTCGATTTCGTATGACAAACAGAAAGCGCTGGAAGATTTTTAAAAAAGGACTAAACACAGACATTGGGTGAACCTAAGGGAGGAGAGCGTTTTTCCGATATGCTAATGAATGTTCGTAAGTGTGCATGCAGCCCTATTCATGTGTTAACACTTCTTCCTATTAATTTACATTTTGTTTTTTTTTATTATTATTTATTTGGAGCGTAGCTAGGGAGAAAGAGTGCAGCCTCATTTATTATTATTATTATTTTCTCTTTTTTGTAATACGACTCGGATGGCACAGTTCAAATTATTGTTAGTTACCACAATTAAGTCTCCGTTTTTGGTGCACTTTTTTGTATTATTTGAATGTCTTGTAAGCTCTCTTGTTTCGCATTATCCTACATGTAATAGAAGAGAATTTAAAATTGTTTCTCGAAATCGGTGCGCTGCTGTAGCGAATAAATGCAGAATGGTGATAAGGCAATTCCAAGAGTTGTTTTTATTTATTATTTCCTTAAGTTGCTTTTATTTTTATTGGTTTTTAGTTTGCATTCACATTTCAGCTTTAAAATACTTTCAGAGCTCTGTTTTTGGGATAATAAACTGAGGTATATTTTAGTTGTTTGAAGTAAAGTTTTGGTAGGGAAAAGAATTAGGAAAATTACATTCCTTACAATTAATATGGGAGTCTTTTACCTAAACAAAGACAATAAAATTCAGATTTATAAATCACATAGTAAAATCTGAGACTATTTTTAATTGTTGAACTACTCGTCCTGTTTTGAATATGTTAAATTTCCTAAATATAACCGAATATTTTAATGATTTCTACATCGCACTGTAGTAGTAACATTTAAAAAATGAATATTTTTGTTACTAATTAATTTAGTTAGTTAACCTCAGAGAATGAGGGACCGAGAATAAAAATTCGAATCAAATTATACTATTAAATTTCGCAATAAATCTAGAGTCCTGTTATTGAAAACGTTCCAATCGAATTGAAAGGAACTTACAAAAGTCCTTTTTGGACAAATATTCTTTTACTAGGTGATTTAACCGGCTTCGCACGGAGCACATAAAGTTCAGTAATTACGTCCAGTTAGTATTAAGTCATTTTTGTACAAACAGACAGACGGAATTTATAAAAATGGTATTTTTGCATTCTATTAGCCTTTTTACATTAACCCTCAATCAGTGTTTAGTAAAATTTTAACACATTTTATTTAAATTTAAGTAAATTAAAAATTGAGCTACCGCGTTTCTTAATTAGATCAAATATTCTTCTTATCATTGAAAAAAATTAAATTTTTATGTATCACCTATCACCTTATGTGTAATGAAACATACAAGAGTCGATCCGTTGAAGCAAAAAGCAGGCCAAATCATCACTGATCTATCTCCAAAATCACAATTTATCATTGTCTCCTTTTCTTACATCATACCAATAAAACTCGCACCCCTCTCGACCGTCTAAATTGAATTTTTCCACTCTTCAGTTCAAGACATGTGGTTTTTTCCCAAATTTCATCCTCCGATCTCTATGGCGTTGTGTCATCACCATCGTCATTTCCACCATGCTACCTGTTTCAAATCTTCCAGAATTTAACGTACGCGTCGTACTGTTACAGACAAACCCAGGTCCCGCTAAATTTTTGATGCTACCGTATTTCCTGCCATTACCTTTGAAATAATTTGGCATTTATATCGCGGTGTTAACTAAGAAAAAGCTCTTGGACACTTATTTTCATTGTATTCATTGCCTAAAATAATGAAATTTCGCACCACAGTTAAGACCTGGAAATCAGGCAAGAGATTTCTCTAATGAATTTTCCCATTTCCCGAAATGCAGATATCTTTCCCTTTTCTCCTTCAGATAAAACGACTCCTCCGCTTTTTAATCTTGCAATTCGAGCACAAAATTGAACGTGAGTTTGTTTTCAACCCTTAACGAGTATTTATAGGAAAGTACCTGGACTTTTCGGGATGACAATAAAACATTTGTACTATGTAAGCGTACTCCTTAAACAAATAATTCAAGGAAGCGACTATGCCATTAAATTTATTAAAGAGTACTGAGTGATTTTATAGTAATTTCCTCCACTTTACATTGTCTGCTTATACAAATATCACTTAATACTAACTAAACCCAATTACTAAATTTTACGTGCACCATACAAAGCCGGTTAAATCAGATAGTTAAATAATCAATTGGGAATTCAATTGGAACGTTTTCAGCGATAGGGCGCCTAGTTAGGTTATTTTCTAGGGCCCACCAATCGTACTGTTTTGGTAAAATCATTTCAGAAGTACTGTGATCTATTTAATAAAGATAGTAGATTTATTATGCAGTGTTCAAATATCTTTCAACGTTGATCTCGGTAGACTGAGGTGTTTAACTTAAAGTCCCCTTTTACGCTGCCAGCCAATTCGATCACTTAATATTTTTAATGATTCGTGGCCAAAACGCCTACTTTTGTAAGCTTACCTCCAATATGTCCTAGATATAACGATCAACTAGGACCGAGAATAGAGTTTACCTTATTAATTTTTTCCAACTGAAATTAACTAGTTCAAAGGCATCAAATCAGTTCAATATTTAAAAGTCTACGTCAATCGACATGCTTTAAGGCAGTTAGATCTTATTTTAATTTATTTGTTGCAGCGATCTGCATGATTGTTCGTCGCATAAAAATAATTTTGTTTGCCTTTGCTCTAAATCCATTGTTTATTAAAAATTTAATACCTTTGAAATGTCGTCTTGTACCTTTAACTTGCTGAAACGCTAAACCCAACTAATTTAATAAGAAAGTGAAATTCTTAACTATGGAAGCCGATCTACCACTTTGGAATTAGTTAACTTATAAAAAAATACTTTTAAAAAGGAATTTATTGATAAATAATAAGAAACTATAGACAGTTAATTTTTTTTTAATTCGAATAAATCAATTCAAGACAAAAGAAGCAGAGAAAAAAACCGGTGGAATTTTGAATGAGGTGATATTTTTTTTAGTTAACCATTGAATTTACTGATTAATGCTAAAGAGGTAAGTTTATTTATTTTAATTATATTTTTGTACATACACTCGCATATATAAATTATTTTATATTATTTTATTTTATTTTTAATGCCGCTGATTTTTTAGTTAACAGCAATGAGCGAATTTTAGTGTGCTGATTGTTATCGGAAAAACAGTATTAGCGAATGTCCAAGAAAAAAAGAAAAAAGTTACAAAAAATCTTCTAGCGCAGAATTATTGAATGCTATCAACAACAGCAATAAAATTCGATAATTTAAAGAAAACAAAAAATTATTGTGAATATGACAACTTAGTAATGGGCAAATGAAATACACAAAAATAGATCGCATCTGAAAAGTGATGAAAACCGAATTCAAACTGTTTTAGAATAAGTCAAAATATGTTACACTCTCAACTATAATTTTATACTTATTACAAATTTATTTTAATTCTAAGCCCATTTTTTGTACTGTACGTTTAGTGTTGTAAAAATTCCATTAAAACCAGTATTTTTTTTAAAAGAAGAAAAAAGGTTATCAATAGTTAAATAATCTTGTAGTTATGTTTTATGTGTTAATCAACGCTTATTTTAGACTAATTTTTATTACATTTACTTCATAAATTCAAGTGTTATCCTGCGTTTTGCTTGGTTTTGTCATTTTCGTTATTTCCTTAATATGTAACAAGTAATTTTAAAATATTGGGCACTCATTTAGCATTTCAAATAAGCACTAAAATTTTTTATAAAATTAATTTTAAGATAAGTAAAGAAAATACTTCTACTGCCGCACGGCACAAAATGCAGTGTTGTTTTAAATTATTAAAAATCACCTAAATACTTTTTTTGTGACACTTTTTTTGGGAATAAAAATCCCAATTTTGCCCTAAAATGAGAATAGCTCCAGGGATTAGTCAGTTAATGTTTTAAGCTAAAACGAAGCAAATTGCATTTTCTAATTTCTAGTTAAAATAAAAGAAAAATGTTTAAATAATAGTGAAAATTATAATCGTGATTTAAACGAATTAGGAAAAAATATCTAAATTTATTAAAATATTCCTTGTTGAATGTACCGAAAATGGGTCACAATTTAAAGCTCTCTTATAAAATGAATGCGTACATGGAATTCTCTCATGAAAGCGTTCTTAACCAGTTAGCTGTTTTGACCAATTTTCAAAATGTGCACCTAAAAGTGTTGTAAAAACGAAACGGTCATCTTTTGTTTGTACTGGGCACAGTTTTTTTTATAAAATAATTTTTATTTGTTCGTTTTATTTCATTTTGGTTTCCAAATATTTAGAAAATCTTAAAACTTACGAATATATTTTAGTTTTGACGAAAATTACAATTTAAATAACCATGATAACTTCTTTTTACATACGACGATTATACTCGTCATAACGAAAAATATTGTCATTTATCCATGACGAGTATATTCGTTAAAAATAGTTAACTGGTTCAACATTCTGGCAAATAAAATGCCGTTAAAGAAACAAAAAAGAACTGCAATAAATAACTGAATGATTGCAAATTTAGTTTCGTTTTAGAAGTAAAAAAAAAAAGGATTTTAACATAAAATTGAAAATTTTAATTCTAAAACAAATTTTAATAAATCTCAAGAAATTCTTACCAACTAGACCTTTTTTTGGGTAAAAGAAGTATTATCACTCACTTCGTTAAATGAACGAAAAACCTCTCTCACTTTTCAACTAATGTAAAACATCACTAGCACGAAAATGACAAATTTTGCGCACGAAGATTTTTCTAAACACTTTAAATGAAAACGAAGGTGGACGGTAAACAGAAAAATGTTAAAAAAAAAAAAATTTAATAAATGGCTTGCCGCAAGCCTTTGGCTCTTTAAAGAAACACTTTAAAAGCACAGGATTTCACTAAACAATCTTTAGTATAAAAAAAGCGATCTAATCAACCTTTGATACATCTTAGGAGATAGTAAGGAACTAAAAGAAAATCTGCACATTTTTAACTAGTGTAAGACTATGAAATATGTTAATGTAGAGTAAGATAGAAAAGCATCCTGGGGGATATAGATGAACCTCCAGCGCTAGTCACTTTTAATGCTTTTCTCAAAGTTGTTTAAAAGTGCAACAAAATTAAATTAATTGAAAAAACGTTAAAATTAAAACGATCTTTCAACGCATTCGCATTTACTCTACAATTTTATAACAACAATCTTAAGAATTCAAGTTTGCTATCATTTTAAAAGTGAAACAGTTTATAGGATTTAAAAATAACGACATCATTCTCATCATATCGCATCATGAAAAACAAATAAACAAACAAAACTACATCACAGAAAAGTGCAAATCTGTAAAATAAATTTCAAATACAAAATTATCGACTTGTTCATCAAAATGGAAAACATATCATCGCCAGAATATACTAAAGGTACGTAAAAATCAACAATTATCAACATAAAGCAAAAGATCCGCCATGGCCTCTGCAGCATTTGCTGTTTTTTTCGCAAGATCATCAGCCACATCATCGCATGAGTACATAAATCACTCGTATTTAATCATAGCTATCTCTTAAACTTTAACGAGTTACTCTAACTCATCGTATATATTTTTTTATTCAAAACTTTTACCCAATTGTACAGCTCTCCAGTTTTTGGTTAATGTTTCCGTCGATCTCTTCTCGTGTTGTTCCCGTCTGTAGCAAATAATCTGTTTGATGTTTGTGTAATCTAGCGTAAATTATAAACTATTTTTGGTCGTCAAAAGTGGTTTTATTCAGTTTTTATTTACTTCACTGTAAACTGAAGATTTTTGAAAAATCAAATTAGGAGGTCGCAACTTTAAAAACAATTTGAATGGTTTGAGTTATTTGAAAACAAAATAAGCAACAAGGGGCATACAAAAGTAAGAAATTGTTCGAAAATCTAGCTCTAATTGCCTGCGTACATACAGTGGTGATCAAAGTTAGTTGACAAGTAAATAACTAGCATAAAAAAAATTGCTTAAAGAAAATGATAATTAAAATACAAAATTCCCGCGCAATAAATTCAACCCACAATGTCCACAGTTTCTGTGCAATCTTCAATTGAGAAATGTATCCAAGTTGACTCAATTCAACTTTTTGATTCGTTCAAATTTCTAAGGGTTTCCTCCGAAATCTTTATTTTCAATAGGTGATAAATCTGGACTTTGGGAAGGCCGTTAATTAAATATTTTCGTCTTTGAAATAATCCTTAATTATTTTGGTGGTGAAAATAGTAACATTATCCTGTTGAAAGTATAAAACCGGTTCTTATTAACCTTTTTCCTTCGGGTGCATGACTATGATAATATTTCATACTTTTTCCTCTATTCTTCTAACTTACATAAGTAGGCTACTTTGCGTGCAACATGTGCATTAATTCAATCGTCTGCGGACTGTTCTTATGGATGCTGTTCAGAATGAAATTATTCCCGCCTTCTTACTGGTGACAAGATCGGATCGGATCGGATAGGGCTATAATCCGTTTTTATGACTATTGCCTGATCTTTTTTAAACGTTTTTACTACTTCCCCTATTGTGTCATTGCTCTTCTCAAAAAGACGTTCAATTTCAACGTAATTTTTATCTTCTTGATTAATTTTTATTATAAGCCCGTGTTCTTTTGGAGTTAAATGCTTAAATTTGCTGCAACTCGTCAACTTACTTTCGTCACAAAGTTTTGAATCATCAAATAAACACAACTGTAAAGATAGCGAAAATAACTACAACTAAATTTGTTCTCTCCTTGAATGCATCTCCCGAGATGTACATCAGTCAAGAAATGTTTGTATAGAGAAACAATATTAAAAATGTATTTCAACTCGAAACTTCGTAGGTGTACTCCTAAAAAAACGACTCGAAAATCAATCCCTTAAAGGGTGAAATGGGATAAATGAACCTAACAAATCGACATGGTCCAAGACGGTAGATATGACATAAAGTTAAAATCCTATAGGGGTAAATCTGTGTTTCAAAGATTTTATAAAGAAACCGAAGGAAACTAAAACGGTTTCCTGTGCAAGTGAAGCTGCGCAAAAAAGCTAGTTAATAAATAAAATAAAGAAAAGGGGTGACAACTGACCTCTTTGTGGTACACCAGTTATTCTTTTTCTTGGAACATACGAAACTGTGCATCTTACCTTATTTAAGTTTATCAAAATCATATAAAACAGATTCAATGTGGTTATGTGAACGCAATTTTGGAATAATTTTAAAGAAGTTGTGCACTCTTGTGCCGAGGTATCCACTACATTTGACTAAATGTTTATACAATTTTACGCTAAAAACTTAAATTACGATATTTAAATTAAAAAGCTATTCTAAATAAAACCACTTTTGGCAATCACATCCTCTACACTAATTAGTGACTCTAAAAGAATTTTTACTGCTTTATGTAACTAACAAATAAGAAAACAAAAAATGAAAACTTTTTAAGGCAAATGAGTAAGACATGTATTAAAACGGAAACAATAATTAGGATCATAGGATAGGTGTTGCATTTATACGAAAATTAATATCTAAAAGTAATAAATAAATAGACAAAATATTGAAAGGCAACTCAATCTATTTACATATGAAAATATTTAAATAAATCATTATTATTTTATTAATTTGCGTTAATATTAAAATTTATAAATATTCAATTCTAAATTTCTTCTTTTTATATTTCAAAACGTTATTTTTAGCAATTTGCTTAACTTGCGAAAAACTATTTTAAGTTATTTAACAAAGATTTTAACTCTGACAATATTACACAACTTAGCAAGAACTATAGAAAAACTCATTTCAGTATCCCATACTAAAAAAAAACAAAAACGCGATTATCACACGTTCACCGGGGCATTTAGGCGGTTTGCTTTTTTTTTTATTATTAGACGCTACCATCATCATCAATCAAAATTCGTCTCATACGTATAACATGAGATATTTTAAAATTAAGCTACAAATGAATGATTATCTGTCCAAAACTTTAACATAAATACTCAGTAAGGGAAACTAAAAAATATATCCTCTATAGAATTCTGTTCTTTAGGCTCATTTTTATACGTTCTAATCCATTTTTACATATCTAACCACAGATTTCATAATCAAAATGTTTCTACTTAACATAATTAGCAAATCAGCCGATTGCCCCCCACGATTGACCGGTAAACATATTAGAAAAACCAAATAATAAGCAAACACAAATAAAAAAACACACTGAACACTAAGTTCTAAAACTACTACTGCCTGTGCTATTAACTTTAAGAATGAAATTTTTGTGTATGACCTCCCTTCCGAAACGGAGGAGTGGAAAGGGATAGAAATTTCCAGTAAGTGAAAACAAAATTTATTTGAAATAAGCACATCAGAAAATAAAATTATTTACCTACTCACGTGTATGTGATGAAGTTATGTATTTAATCGAAAACGATGGTAAATTAATTTAAATAACAGAAAAATAAATCAATGGTGACGGTTATAATTATTGCATTAATATACAAACTATTGAAAATGACCAATATTTACATAAATCAATAAAGAACAGAAGTAAATTTAATAAAATATTCATGTAGACTTTCAAAATGTTTTGTTTTTTTGTTTTTAATTCAGAAACCTTTTTCCTCATATTCCTCATTCAAATTTTCAGATCAAAGGTAAGTTAATTGCAATATTTACATTATTTATTATTGAATTAAAGGAAAAACAACGATTTTGAAAATACGAAAACATAAGGGAAGCCTTGGAACTGATGAAAACATTTGTTATAGATTTACAAGGGTTTTGAAACTTCGAAAAATTGGGATGCCAATTATTTAGTTTACGTGGAAAACCCAAAGATACCTTCATTGAATATTGCTTTTTTATTCACATTCACCAATTATACTTCTAAACATTCCTCGTTAATGAGTCTATTTAATCGTCAAAATAAGAACAAAATCCCATCAGGGGTCACGGAGAAAATCGGTAACAGACAGACATAGACGCGGCACAGACGCAAGGAACTTTGTTTTATTAACCGATTACTTTTCGAGTATTACGAAATGAAAAAATTAAGAAAAAATGTAAAACGACAATTTACCTTAATAGAAGTGCATTTCCATGAAAAATTCCTAAACAAAACGCAAATTTTGATTTTTTACGATTTTCCTGTTTTTTCTTTTGGTTTATTTCTCTCTAAGTAAACACATTTTCAAATTTCAAATTCATTTTGTCTCGAGTTCACATTTTCAAAATTAATGAAAGCTAGAGAGCTCAAGTAAATTTTACCCGATTAACTTGTAATTTTAACTGTAGCTTCTTAGATGCATTTTTACGATCGATAAACAATTTCGATATATTTAAATCGATTCCATTAATTGAAAATTTAAGTTTTTGCTTCAAATTTATGTAAAATTTTACAAAAATCAATATCTATACGCGTGTTTGTCTGTCTGGGCACATATTATGAGGAAACTACTTAACAGATTTAAATGAAACTCGGAATGTGGGTAGCTTATGAGATGGATCAATATAGGGTACTTTTTAAACCGAAAGAGAACATGTAGTGGTACTCAAAAATACTTCATCTCCGGAAGGGCTGAATGGAATACAGTAAAACTCATAAGTATAAATTAAAAAAGTTGAGTGTTTTTTATTTAAAATTACAATTTTCTCCTACTTATTTCGAAATACAATTTTACAAATATAATACAATAGTTGTTATCACGCTTTGCATTAAACTCTTCATAGGGTCAGATTGTGCAAATCAAACCCTGGCACGGTTTTGAGCCCTGTTTCTTTCATCGCCAACTATTCTTTGGAAAATATAAATATTGAGCGCATCTATTCACCGAATATTTAGTAGAAAATAAATGTGCAAAGTTTTAACATTATAACTCAGTAGTTACTATCAGTAAACGCTAAAATATGAAAATACGAAAAACTTACCATGGGCACAAAGAATGCAGAAAAAACTCTTTCATTTCTAGGATTCGATAAAATATTGCTCCTTAAAGGAAATTAATAAACATGACTCACATAAATTCTAAAAGTGCTAGGAGAATAGATTTTTAGGTAAATGTTGTTTTATTTGAAAGTATACATCTTTGCCTGCATAAAGTGTATTTTTTCAAAAAAAATAAGCTATTGCAATTGGCGAAGATGTGATCGTTCCCCTAAACATGCTCTCGAAAAAGCTGATTTGCGGTGAGCACAATTTCATCCCGTTTGATTTAAAATCAAAAAAATCAATTGTATTCAGTATTAAATTACCTGTCCTTGGAATTACAATATTTTGAAATTTTGATATTTAACAAAATGCCAGTTCTTTAAAGTCGAAACAACGATTTTTCACTAAAAAAAAACATTAGTTTATGGCCAAGAACCGCGTTTCGGTATGACTTAAAAGCGTGCTAAATTTGAACTAAATCGGTGCAACCGTTTCCGAATTATTGTGCTCACCGATTTTAAAACCATAGTTTCGAGAAAATCACGTTTAAAGAATAATTCGACCATTACATACAATAAAAAATGTATTTAGCTTCGTCTATTTTATTGCGATCGTTTTGAAGTTTTCAAGAAAGATACAGTGAATACCACACTATCAGATCATAAGCCATCCATAGTATCAGGTCATTCCATAAGAAACTTCTTTCTATAGGCTAATGAGAAATGAAAAAATTTTTTATTTAGTCATTTATATATTTCCCCCCATTTTCTACAATGTTCTCCATCGTTCAGAAAGTTTAGTGATTATTCCCCTTTTATAAAAGTCCTGTGGTTTGGAGATGAAGATATTTTGAAGGACTGTTTCAACGTCTTTACACATTAGTAAAATTTTTATCTTTTAAAGATGCTTGCAGACTTGCAGACAAAATTAGACGGAGCAATGTGCGGTGAATACGAACAGGGCATCATCCTTTCCTAGCCAAATTCGATTATTTTTTCTAAGGTACGATGAGAAACATGAGGCAAAGCGTTATCCTGATTAAACAGAACTCTTTTTAATTATATTAACCCTCGCCGCTTATTCTGTAACTGTTGTTTTAAGTACTCTAGTTGTTGATAGTATATGCCTGTCGTTATTGTTTGGTTGATTGGTAAAAGTTCAAAGTGAATAACACCTCAAATATTCTACCAAACAGTGAGCAACACCTTCCGCGTAATACAGTCCTGGTCGAGATTGAGAAATTGAGGGCGCACGTCGAGATACCCAACATCGTTTTCGATGAATATTATTGTAAAGGATCCACTTCTCATCTACTGTCATAATCCAGTACAAAAATAACTGGCATATGTCTTATGAGTAAACTGTGACAGTATTCCACACGTGTTTGAAGCTAAGCCTCGTTAAGCTTATGTGGTACCCACTTTTCCAATTTTCTTTTTTTCTGAATTAAAACTACATTATGTGTCGAATGTGTCCATTCTTTTTTTCTATAACTATGTTCTTAATTTACTTACCCACTTTAAAACTTGGACTTATACTAACTATTGTAAGGGCCACGGAAAAACCAGGGAAATCCCGCTTGGTTTTAAATAATCTTTAATTAAAGATTGTAGCATATCTTCTCAGTAGCACAGGTGTTTGTAAGGACGAGCAGCAGTATGATAATCTGGAAATAGCGTCGAATGTCTGTGGTAATAAATAACTCAGACGGATCGGCACAAACAGTTTTGTTCGTAATTAAGTACTGAAAAGGAAAAACAATAACTGAACCCCTTTTGACAAGTACGATTCACATTTTGTGCAATTCTAAGAGGGGAAGCATAGGTTCCCTGTGCATGGCCATAAAGTCCTTCGCACATGTGCAATGAACAAAATAGGAAACAGACACCTTCTTAATTGAACATGTCCTAGCATGCGCATAGTTTAGGCGCCAAAGGATTTAGTTATGACCAGGTTAGAGGTATAAAAGGTTAGGCAAGATTCGGGAATGGGCATTATCGCGGGGTACTCGTTACTTGGACACCATCGGGCGTGCTGCTGAGTTGTGTCCTGCTGCAGTTTGAATTTGAGAGTTGTAGTCTTTACACTATGACCAATCAACTTGCATTACCGACTGCATAGCTATGCCTTCATATAAAAAAAATTATTAAGTTGCATAGGGGTATCAGTGCAAATGTTCGCATTATTTATGGGATGACCTGATCTATGTATGGCACTCAAAGAAAGAGAGATAGAGGAAAATATCTTTTATCGTTTTTGAAAAAGGGGAAGAGTAGCAAATTAAACTCATCAGTTAAATTTTTATATTACAAGACTTTATTTCCCTTATCCTTGTATATAATATATAATATTTTGTAATAATCAGTATTTACTTTTTTTTCAAATATTTTTCTTAGTCCTAAATGAAGGGAAGAGGGAACAAATACAACAATAAAAATTTTACTCCTTTTTCTTTTGGTACGTACATAAATTTTCTTAAATTTTCTTTTCACGAAATATTTTCCTTCCTTCTTGTTTCCGTTTTTTTGTTTTTTTTTGTGTTTGCATTTTATTTTTTGAAAAATAATTTTTGGAATTTGGATGTGTTAAGTGTGTTCATATATTACACGAATTTTCTCATGCCATTTTCGACGCCGACGGTTTCTTTTTCTAACATTTGATTTTTAAAATTTTCCTGAACAACTCCATTTCCTTTGTACAAAACTGTTTTTAAGTTCTTTTTTTTCAAAAGTAATCTTTGCGGTTTTTCGAAAATTTTGAATTTACTTTTTTTGAACTTATTCTTCGTATTCATACAATACACACTTTGACACAATTTCGTTTTCATTTTGTGTTCGTTTATAAAATCATCAATTGGACTGAATTCATACAAATTTAGAATTTTTCGATTCTTTTATTATCCATAGGGTTTTCTAATAATTCTTTTTATTATTTTTTTTTTTGGTTTTTTTTCTTTTTTAATATTTTTTTTCTTACTTTTCTTTTCTATTTATACTTTTGTTTGAGATCTAAAATTGCTTAAAGAGAGTCTTATGCTTTTTAGTTTTGTCCCGAATGTTAATTTTATTACTCTTTGCATTTATTTTTGTTTTTGGTGGTTCTTCCTCTTTTTTTTATTTATTTAACTTGACTTCGTCCAGACATTAATTTTGTTTTCAAAACTTTGTCGTTTTTGTTTCTCGTTATTTATTTATTTTATTTTTTTTTTTTTTTTGAGTATGCCTTGCGTTTTGAGGAGTTATTTGTTGGGGATGACCTTAATGAATTGTCGGAAATAAAAACGTACTGAATGAAAACAATTTTGGTGTAATATTTTCAAAATTCCAAAGCCAATCCAATGATTAGAAAAACAAAATTAAGTAATATTAGTTATTTTAAAATAAAAGAACTATGAATTCTTGTGAAATTCAATTTTACTATGCAATTTCCACAAAATCAGATCTTTTCGGATCGAATACCATAAAATCAAGTCATTCCCTCCATCAAATAACTGCTCTCAGTGGCAAAGCAAAGGTCTAAATGTTTTCAAAATGAATTTCTATCGCATTATGAAC
This sequence comes from Philonicus albiceps, assembly GCA_963969385.1. NCBI lineage: Eukaryota > Metazoa > Arthropoda > Insecta > Diptera > Asilidae > Philonicus > Philonicus albiceps. The sequence continues at coordinate 72,789,524 of OZ017772.1, read as the reverse complement.
TCACGTAAATTTGATTTTCGTATCCAGAAATCCATTCCAAATCCAAAATTTCCCTTTGTTTATAGAAATAATTGTTAAAAAAAAGAGAACGTATGTTTTAATAGGATTGCATGTTTTACATCCGAAATGTTTGGTAATTAGTAAAGAAGAACACAACAAAAAATTAATAATAAAATCAAGAGTTGTAGAAAAGTAAAGTAAAAATTCTTCATCTATTGTAAACTTTCATTTTGTTCATTTGTGTTTAGGTATTTTCGTCTTTAAAATAAACTTTATTCTTCTATTGCGGATCTTACGTATGTAAAATAATTCAACATTTATTAAAAACGGTTTCTTCTGCGCTATCTTCATTTAGTTATTATTTTTTTGTATATTTTCGAGTGGTTTTTATATTATTTTGCGTTATGCTATTGTTGATTGATAGATAGTAAATTAGTTTTGTTCACGTTTTGTTATTTACCATTTTATGTTTAATCATTTTAATTTTATTTAATCATTTTGTTTTTATTTATTTTCAACCTGTAACTAAAACAATATTCTATGTCTTTGTTTTGTTGTGTAAACAGTTCCTTAAAAACTAAGTTCATGTTTTTTGTTGTTTGAGTAAAATAAAAACAGTTTCTATGGCACATTTGTGGCAGCTGATTGGCATCTGAATTGCGATTAATTATTTAATTATTTCAGTTTGTTTCCAAAAGCAGCGAATACGCTTTAAGTGATTTTATTAAATGAGTTCGATACGAATCTTTTGATTTTTTGGTGGTTTATTTATTTATTTTTTATTTTTTTAAGCTTACTACACTCTGTGAAGAGAGATAGTGATGTAAGTTGCTCGTTTTCATTTATTTACGTTTCTTTTACATCTAAAGGGGAATGTTACAAACACATTTGCTGCACTTTGTTGCATTGATTATGTTTTAATTGATTGTACAATTACAGGAGTGTTCTGAACCGTGGTCTGCGGTCGATGGTATGAAGCAATTTTGTAACGACGTAACGTTACAGGCGAATGTGGCTCCGATAGTATGAAATTATTAATTCAATATAAATCATATTCAAATTAGGATGCTCGGAAGAAGAAACGTCCGAATATTTTCTTATGACTATATGTACAAGCCGCGATGAGCAATAAAGAATTTCTGACTTCGAAATTAAAAAATATTTATACCACTCAAAAATTTATAAACATCCCTAATATCTCTAGTTCAGTACTAAAAATTATATAACAAATTTATGAATAGAACTACTATCTTTAAGGTCAAGTTTGTAACGAACATGGATCATGAAATTTGTTATAAAGCGTTTATTTAAGTTGCCGATCTCACAAATTAAAGTCTGAATTTTATATTAATTGTTAACTTTTATGTTTTAAGACAATTTCCAACTAAAAAACTTAAATTTGAGTTATAGAGCTGTGCGCTATTATCCCGAAAAGGCATAACTTTAAACGGGCTTTTCTCAAAACGACTTTTTTCGACCTTATTCTGGCGTATTTTCGAAGACTTATGAATTGATATTCAATTTTTGTGCTTCTATAATTTTTTTATTCATTGTGACTAAGTCTGTGCATAGCCGATTTTTAAAATTAATTTCATGAAGACTGTTTCAATAAAAATGGATCTTAAAAATTTGAAAAATATTATGTCCTATATCGCCTATATGTTGAAAAAGGTACCTACAATGATAGCTACATTCGCAAAGATATTGATACGTTTTTATTTTGTAATTTTCAGTAACCCTTTACCAAGATATCGATGGGATAGTGGAGATAAATTTTGTTTTCTATGGTCACATCAAAGAGCTTGAATCAAGGCGCATATCTCTATTAATTTCGAAAAGTTTTTAATAAAAATTGATATTAAACAAGTTGAATATATTCGTACACTTAATAAAATACAGTTGACCCTATAACACGGTATCTCTTTTACACCATTAGAAAATTGAGAAAACCCTCGTATGAGTATAAGACAGCAAAATCTACAACACGTAGGTATTCGGTCTAACTGAAAATTCGGAAACCATCTTATAACTCTGTTATAAAATTAAATTGCGTATAGGAGGGTTACCTGTAACCTTTACTTAATTCTTTAATAATTAGTTATGCCTACGAAAGCAATTCTCAAACAATTTTTTGATTTTTTTTCGGTTTTGTTTCAAATTTTTATATCAGACTCGTAATCAGCGATCCCAAAAACCCCTAAGTAATAAGTTTCATTTGAAAATTAATAAAATGAAAATAAGTAATTCAGAAATAAAAAGGTGCTCTCTCTGAAGGACATCGCGCCTTTAAACGGCTAAATAACCATACTTTCAAATTGTAACAGTAAAAATCAAAACACGTATCTCACTCGTGAGTTTTAATAATTGCCTTTAAACAGAATCACGCATCTAATACGCGGTTCTCATTATTAGAAAAAAAAAGATATCACGTGTCTGATACGTGGTTCTCATTATTAGGAAAAAAAAAATATATCACGTGTCTGATACGTGGTTCTCATTATTAGGAAAAAAAATATATCACGTGTCTGATACGTGGTTCTAATTTCAGGCATAGAAAGGGAATCACGTCTCCCACACGTTGTTTTATTGATAAGGGGTTTTTGAACGAAATTCATTTTTACTAACGACCTCTTTAACCTTTTTGTTCTATTCATAAAAATTAGTTATACATTTTGTGATAAAATTCGATAAAACTTTAGGTATGCTTCAAAATTTCAAGGAGCATTGTGGACATGTTAAAAAATGTAATGATGTAATTGATAAAAACACGGTAAAAAGGTGTATAAAAATTGCATTGGACGTTTTGGTCACCACATAATGCTGTAGCGATCATAAAACGATCGCACCTTTCGCAAATCACAAGTTTCAAAACGCTCAAGTGAGTCTACAAACACTCGTTCGTATGTTTAGCTTTCCAGAAAACATAACAATTTGAATATCTGTAAAGTAATAACAATAATTATAATAAATATGCATTGTAGGAACAATTGTCACTATTTTCATTTACATTTTACTTTTATTTTTATGTTTACTTTAATTGCTGTCTCTGTTTTCCATGGCTTCTATTCTCATCCATCATCTGTTCTAGTTCGTTTCAATAACTTCATTTATACTTTGTGCTGTGATATTTTAAGTAAAAAATTTAAAAAATAAAAATAAAAAAACAATTAGTCAAGTTTCAAAATGATAAATGCGAATGTCTCGTTAGATTTTGTGTTATACAGGAAAAACAGTAATTATTTGTCTATTGCAAAATAACTCTATTGTTAATTGTTTTATTTATGATCTATTCAACAATTTTTTCATCATTTATATAATTGTATGTATAATTGTATGTCTTCTTTAAACTGTACTATATCATTTTATTTTACTAATTATTTTGTATTATTGTTACGAGGTAGCAGATATCTTTTTCTTCTGACTTTGTGTCTCAACGTAAACTTAATGTTAAGGAACCATAATTCATTCGCTCAATTCAAATCACACAATTTAACAAAATATATGAAATTAAAAGTAAAATACACCGTTTCGATTTTGTTATTATAATTTTTTGTTAAAATGAATGAATGAATTGAGCAAAACGCTTTCAGAAATGTTATCGTTATCATTATCGTTTTGCAACATTCTCCCTATTCGTTTTACACACTTTCAATTAAAATTATTAAACATTAAAAATCTACACATTATATTCACATTTTAAATTGAATTATTTAATTAAGTGTTATATGGTTTGGTACTGTGGGTATATTCGCAACTTTTGGCAAAAACAAACATCGCTTACACAGGTCCAATCAACTATTTTGTTGAGGCTATTGTTAACAAAAATATAGTATTACTTTGTTCACTTTGTGATGTACTTTGTTTCTGTTCTTTTCTTTTCTCTTTTTTTTTTTGCTTTTTTTATTTTAAAAAATAGTTTTAAAATTATTAACTATTGCAGTTTTTTCTTCTTTTTTTTTTTTTGTTTTTTGTTTCTTGTTTTCACTTATATTTTGCTTAAAAACTATTATCACTATTGCAGAATATTGTTTTTTAGGCATTTTGTTGTTGTTTACTTGTGATTCAACGGAGAGGGGGTGAGGGGGAGGTGGGGGCTGCAAATTAAATTGTTGTGAAAAAATGAGGGATATCTTTTAAGTATTTTTAGTGAATTTAGTTAAAAACTTTCTCAAATTCAAATTATAAAAATAAATTGAACTAAAGATACATAACTAGTTCAAGTTGTTGACTATTTTAAAAAAATGGTTTAATTCCAACAGAAACAAAGAAATTTTAGTTAAATTTACAAAGTGGCTAGAAATAACTGTTAGTGTTTTTAAACTTAAATTTCTAAGGAATTTAGAAAAGTTATTTTCTAATCGTGCACTACCGCTGAAAAGATATTCCATAAATGTTGGTCACTGTTTCCTTACTTCTACCATATATCCAATTTATCCCACAACAACTCAATAGGGTTAAGGTCCGGAGACTGACGTGGCCAAATCATTGTTAACTTGCCAGGAAGTGGTAAAACAAGAAAAATATTTAAAAAAAGAAAACATCGCTATTTTGAAGGTTCTTGAAAAGGATCCACAAATGATGCTGAGGCGAGCTAGAAACATATTAGCGGGAAAAGGTATCAACGTGTTTCTATACCATACGCCAAAGAATAAGGAAAATTCCATCAAACCCCGCAGTACTGCAATCAAACCACTTTTATGGGAAAAGCACATCGAAAACCATTTAAAATGGGCTAATGAAAATTAGAACCGTAATTGGATAAACGTCGGGTTACTGACGAATCATCATTTTGGTCATATCAAGGACCTAAACGAGTATGGGAAATAGAAGGACAACATTACATCATACGTGAACTGTAAAACATCCAATAAAAGTTCATGTTTGGGGATGGTTCTGTTTGCAAGGATTTGAAAAATTGATTGCTTTTGGAAATCTGGAAATCTGAATGCAGAAAGTATGCTGTAAATTTCTTCATTATATCAATCTTGCGAGTCAAAATAGACGTAGACTGCTTACATTGAATACGTTTTACAAAACCATTTATAGCCCCATGTTACAGATTCGTATGGAGGCGATTATTATTGTTTCCAGCAAGATTCAGCACCATCACATCAGTTAAAACGTACTCAAGAGTGGTGTCAAGTTAATTTCACGAATTTTATCTCAGTTAAGGAATGATCCGCAGTATCGCCGAACTTGAACCTCTTAGACTATTGTGTCTGGGGTTATGTGTTGACTAAACTTGGTAGTACAAAAGGTTTAACTATGGATCGATTTAAGCAGCGTTTGCTACAAATTTAAGATGAAATGGAGGAAGGAATTATACTGGGTGCAATTCCATTTTTTAAACGTTAACGTCTTGAAATTGAAGAGAATGGGTGTGCGATATGAATTCACTCAATAATTTTGAAAATTGTTTTATGCCGTATACTGAAAAATGCTACTTTATACTGAATTCCGTCTATTAATTTTGTTTTTATTTTATTAATTATATTTTACTGATAGTTATTTCTGGCCACAGAGTTTTTGAAAAAATCCCTATAAAAGTAGTATTCAAGATTTTGAGAATTTGTATTAAAGTTAGTAAATATGCCAGAAAGTTTGCAGTGTCTTTTAAATTTCCTGGCTAATCCTCGTTTGAAAAATATCGACTATTTTTAAAAAGCGTCAGCTCAATATGAGCTATATGAGAAAAACGTGCAGATATAAAAATTACGTTTTCTAACTGCCTTTTCTAGACTATAAAAATTTTAAAATCAACACTAAAGAAAGTTTTCAACTAAATCCCCACAAAAGAGGGACTCAAAGAAAATCCCTAGAACAAATTAAAAACCGAGTCCAGTCGAAAAGTGAGAATAGTTTTTTTTTTGTTTTTGTTTTTTAATTCGCATAGTTAGGTAATATCCGCGTGTAATGTTTCTTCGTAATTTTTTTCATTTAATTTTTTGTTTTATAATCTTTGTAATTTTTTTAATGTCTTGCTCTGATCTTAAAAGACTAGGGCAACTTGGACGTGGCAAATTTTTAGTTTGAATTGGTTTCGCTTAGAAAATAAAATAAATTAAAAAAAAAACAAAAAGTACACTTCAGAAACTTAAGATTATCGCTCTGTACACTACAAACCTTAGTTAGTTTTCTATTTATAATGATCGTTTCGTTTGCCTTTCTTAAATTTTTTCAATGTTTAATTCCACTGATTTCGTTTCATTTTCTTATTTTTATTCTTTTACTTTCTTTACTTTAAGAAGACGGGGAAGTTTTGGAATATTTTTTACTTACTTTCTGCATTGTATGTCATCTATTTTCATGTTATTTATTTATTTATTTATTTTTTTGCGTTCTTTTTAAATGTTTTTAAGTTCTCTTTTGCAGATAAAATTATGAAATTTTATTTGTACTTTGTTACCTCTTTTTTTTATATAATTTACTTGCTTATTTACGTGTAATATTTCTTTTCTTTTTTTTTGGTTTTGTCCTATTTCACATCCAATGTTTCTTCTGTTCATTAGCATTAATCATTCGGGCGTCGGTGTATGTTTAATAAAACTGTGTCCTGTTTTGAGCTGTTCCTATTTTACAAAATCGTTTTACAAGTGAGTCCTACTTAACTTTTCTTTTTTTTTCTTTTTTTTTTTTAATTTAATGCAGTTTTCCATTCAATTTGCTTAGTCCTGCGCTACCTCTGTATTGACTATTTAATTTTCGATATTTTGCCACTTCTGTCCGGCATATCCCATATCTTTTTTTCCGGTATACAAAAAGTATTGCTTTCAGATATTTAAAGAGAAATGTCTGACGATTTGGTTTTACCACATTTATTTGAAAATTCGCTTTCGCATTTCGAATGGTGGTTTTTATTTAAAATTATCATTTATATATATATATATATATTTTTTTTGTTTGTTTTGTTGTTTTTCATACTTAAAATGTACGATTAGTTTTCTTTCAAATGAAACAAATTACGCACTTTTGGGTTTTTCTCTTAACTTTAAAAAGGTATAAAAATCTCGTTATGTACAGCAGATGTTCGTTTCGTTAATCATACACGTTTTGTTTTTTACTTTTTTTTTTTTTTTGTTAGTTCTTCTTAATTGCTCTTAAAACTGAACGCAGCTATAACACCAAGATATGAAGGGAAACTATAAAATTTACTCCTTAATAAGGAGATTTAAATAAATAAAAAACTTTAAAAAAAAAACGTAGACAAAAGGTAAACGTGTGTATAAATTTGAAACTATTTTTGTTTTTTTTTTTTTGGTTTTTGTTTTTTTAACTAACATTAAACAAAAAATCATATTACTTTTTTGACTGGTTTTCTCTCCTTCAAATAATAACCAACTTATAAGCCTTTTCGCGCTCTTCACATTTTCCATTTGTTTTAATTTATTTTTTTCATTTTTTTTTCTATAAAAATTTTGATTTGTTTTTTCTTTTTTTGTCCTACAATTTTTTTTTTATTTTTTGTTTTTTTTTTTTTTTGTTTCTTTTAAACTTTAATTTAGAAAGATATAATTTTTTATCACAGCGACTTTCAGTCAATTAGCCTTTAGAGATGATTCCTTTAATAATTAAACACATCACTTCCTTTACACGTTCCAACATTTTCGCATTTCTTTTTGTTAAAAGTATTAAACGTAATTTTTGAGATTAAATATAAAATAAAATTTTTATATTTCTTTACATCGAAAGCATATTTGAAAAGTTTTATTTGTAAATGAATGGGGTAAAATTTTATTGATTAACAGAACAGTGGTTGGATCATCTCTAAACAAGCTTCCTTCCAAATATTTCTTATCAAATATAATTTTTATTTTTTTTTTTCCTTTTTTTTTGTTTTTTTATATTTTATCCAAACATTTTACTTATTAATTTTCTCGCCAAAGATTCACCAAATATAGCCTAATTTTTTTTTGTTTTTTTGTTACTCTATTCAAAATTTTCCTACAGTTTCATCATCATTTTAAGACTTTTCCCATTCTTTTCGTTTCTTTTCTTTCGTCGATATTTTCAGTTTGTCTTTTAACAAAATTAGCAACGTAATTTATGTGAAAAAATAAAAATTTAAAAACTTACGTGATAAAGATAACAATAAACTTAAAAAACAAAATGTTAAGCGTAGTTAATTTATTGATTTTTACGATACAGGGTGATTAACAAGTTCGGCTATACGTTTTTTTTTCAGCGGCTCTGTGTTAATACTCAAAAATAATTAACCGGTTTTTTTTTCGCATCTCTGGACTAAGTAGATTGCAGGCTTGAAAGTAAAAACATAGTCAGAGGTTCAGTCATTGGTAGAGCAAACATGGATAAAAAGAGTGAACGTTGGGCAATCACTGGATTCAGTCAGCTTCTAAAGTGACAAAATAACTAAAAGTCGATAGAAAAATCCGTATGGCGGTATCAGGATCTTGGCACAAAATCTGATAGTCCTAGGATTGGCCGCCCTCGACATCGCAACATCATTCGTAACTAGGTGAGACGCAATTCACAACGACCGTTAAGGAAAATAATCGCCTCCGAAGTAGAAAATGATCTTCAGTTGCATTCATACAAGCTACGTACCGAGCAGTACATGGCAGACGATCAGGAAAAGCATTGAGTTCAAAAATGCATAGCGTTTTTGACAAAATTCGCAAATTATCGCTACCAGCAGATGAAAAGATCTTGAACAGTGTCCCACAATCACCAAAACGATTGTCAACTACTCCCAAAGAGATTAGGGTAACTCTTCAGAGCATAAACGCGTTTTCTATGGTCCATTTTTCTGCTTCTATGATGGTTTGGGGAAGCCTCTGCGCAACTGGAAAGACAACATTGACTTTCTTGGAAAAATAAGTTAAAGTTAATGCGAAAATTTATTAAAATGAAATTTTAACACGTTGACTGCTACACGCATTTATTAGGAAACCTCCCGTCAGGCTACGCGTGTTGCTTAGAAGAGCGCTGATAGTGTGTTATAGCAATGCCAAGCGCACTTTTAAGATTGAAACTTACTCAATGCAGATGTTTAAATATACTGAGGACATCTTTTTTAAAAGATATGAAAAGCTTATGGGCATTCATTCAATACGTAAAGAGCCAAGGCTATCGTATCGTACTTTATACTGTAAATGGAAAGTTCAGTATCAGCCACCGATGACTGACATTGCAGTTAACGTCTTATAAGCTGTTATCCAACCCTAATCGTCATCACACTTCGGGCAAGAAGAGTGGACGTTCCAACAAGACGGCGCATTATCCCACACTGTTTACTTTAATATCAAAAAATACTTCTTCGACGAATTAAAATCTTTGTGGCCGAACTTTTTTGTCACCCTATAGATTGGGATTTGATTCTTGTTACTTAAAAACTTTTAGTTTTTAGTTTTAAAACTAGAAAATAAAAGGAAAGAGTTCGGAATAGGGGAAATAGGTCAATTCGAATAAAATTTTGCAGGAGCCTTCTGTTTAGTCTAAAACGGTCGGTCAGCTATAGTTTCCGTAATTCTTTATCCCCTGCATAATTCTACTAATCGGCACATATCTTAAGCGTGCATTTTTCCCTAATGTCCACTTACACTGCACATTTCACTACTTTTTGCATGGACAATTTGTTTTTTTCAGAAAAGCACACATTTATGTCTGTGTGCCACTTTTTGAAAATAACGTGCTACATGACAACAGGTAAGAAGATTTTTGTTTATAGGGTTTTCCGCGATCAAAATTTTTACTATGTTCTGAAAATTGTTTAGTGGAAAGTCATCGATTTATGATGAAATTATGCTGGGAGAAAAAATTGCTATAAAAATTTAAAAGTGGAATATTTCGGAAACTGTAGTTTTAGACCAAAAGAAAGGCTCCTGCAAAATTTTATTCAAATCGATCCATTTCATCTATTCCGAACTTAAGCCGAAAATAAATGTCTGCTCTATTTCAATCAAAGATGCAATTTAAAATTCAGCAGAGAGGGAAATTTTGTAAGCCACATATTCAGCGCTAAGAATTTTTTTGGAAAAATCGAATTCTGTTTTGCTGAATTATGGAGAAGACTAAAAATAATTAAATTAACCTACTTACAGTCTTGCATGAAAGTTTAAGACTATTCTGCAATTTACCTCATCCACAGGCTTTAAGTGCATGTAGTCCTTTAATGCCCTGCAATTGAAAGAAGCTAAATTAGGTAAAAAAAAATCCTTAAGGTCTTTGAAATCTTTGAACATTAGCAAAACTTGTGTGCACCACACTATTCAAAAGTACGAAGAAACTCCGTGGAGCATCGATCAAAGGACAGAACGTTCCCCAATATTCGATAAAAGGGCTAAACGAGAGCTTATAAAAAATGTGAGATAACAGATTTGCATTAAGTCAGGAAATCAAAAACAAAATCAAAGAAAACTTATTGGGCATAAGAAATCAAACCATAACGCGCTGATCGCGTTCTCTGTTATTTAAATTATAGGAGCAATCCAGCCGACGAAATGCCGACCACTGGAAGCGTGTAGCTTGATCTAATGAAATACAAAACTCAAAAAAGATGTTGTCCACTATCAAACGGAAAATACCGAGAAAATTATGTTCAGAAACAGATGCAAATAGTCGGCGGGCAAGGTTATGGGGTGTAGGGAGCTATGTCCTCGTACGGCTACTCGAAACTCTGTATCATCGAAGGCACAATAAATAAAGAAAAATATGTTAATATTCTTAATATCTCTGAATATCTGAATATCTCTTACCATTTATGGTAGAGATGCCTCTGCGAGGAACTCTTTTTCAACAAGACAACGCGAAGCCACACACTGCCACATACACCCGGCGATGGATTGAGGAGAAATAGTATTAACGTTCTACCTTAGTAGATCGAACCAGACCTGACCTGAACTTAATAGAAAACACTTGGTGATCGTGTTTCACAACGGAAATACAATAATCTACCAGAGTTAAAGGCATTCTTGCTGGAAGAGTGGGGAAATATTACAAAACTCATGACGGAAAACTTAATGAATTCGGTAGGCCAAAGGATATTATTTTAAAGCTTTACGATATTTTTCAGAAATATTTTTATAAGTCGAATAGCAACGGTTTTGCAACTTGCACTTTCATGCAGTACCTTGAAGTATACTTGGGTGAATAATTGAGCCGTTTATTTTGAAAGTGGCATAAATCACTCAAAAAGTGGAATACGACTCTTCGCCTTAATACTCAATTACGTTACGGCGGAGTATCACCGAATTTTAGATTTAACCGATATAATAAAAAATCAAAATATAACATTTTGTTACAAAACATCTTAAGGATTTTCTTTATCCAATTTAGTCTCTTTCAATTGCAGGACATTAAAGAGCTATACGCACTCAAATCATGTGGATGAGGTAAATTTCAGAATGGTTTTAAACTTTCGTGGAAGACTATTAAAAACTTTTGGCTGTGTGGCTGGCTTTTTATCATCAAAACACCAATCTTAAATAATTGCTTAAAAATCGAAACAAAAACTATTTTACAGTGTAACAGGCATACTATAGAATTAAATGAAACAACAGCAAAAATAAATAAATAAATAAAACTAGAGAATATTTTAAAAAAAGGCAAATTATATTTTCTTTTTGAATTAAATATACATAAAACAAAGAACTATAAAAGACAAAAACACAAATGAAAACATAACATAAATGCAAAAAAAAATCTACATAACTTTTATCACTCTATGTAAAAGTAATTCACATTTCGTCCTAGTTTTCATCGAAATTATAAAGAGAAAAATAATGAAAAGAAAAAATGTGCCTACCACTACGAAAATCTACAAAATATCGCCTTAAGGATATTATTTAAAAATAGAACGTAAGAAAACGAGTGTGGAACCTAAGACAAAATAAAAAATAAAAAAATAATTATAAAACAATGAGACTTTCTATTCTCTGCTGTGGTCGAACAGATGCAGTAAAATAAAATAAAGAAAAAATAAAAACGGGCCTACAAAAGTTCCATTTATACAATGTAAAAATTACTTTTAAAGTATTTTTCTCGCATCTTCCTTTTTTTTAATTTAATATTTTGTTTACAATTAAGATTTAGTATCACTAAAAACTACCGTTTTCCTCTGAAGAAACCACGATTTTTGTGTGTGTGTAATGTGCTTTCTTTTTATATTCTTTACTTTTTAATTAAATAATCTTTTTTTTTTTTGTTTGCCTAAAATGTTTTCCCTTTTTCGGTTGTAATAAAAATCATTTGTTTAAATTGTTTGTTTCTTTTTCATGGCTTTCCTTCCCTTTGCACGTCTGCTCGTTTCTTATCCTTTCCCTATGAAAAATGTTTTAATTTTTAATGATAATTCTTTCGCGTTATCACCACTGCTGCAGGGGTGCTTTTGTTCAAACTAAATGAAATTTTAACAAAAGTTAACAACTATTTTTTTTTTTTTTGGATGTTTAGAACAATTGGTCAACTTTTAGTATTTTTACAAATTATTTTTATATTTTGAGGATAAGTGAGAATGGGTACCAAAATTGATTAACAAATATATGAAAAATTTTATTGAAAGAACTGAACTGAACTGTGTTTTATTTTTAATTCCCTCATAATGTAATTCCAGTTTAAGTTCTTCTTTGCGGTAAGTAGTTTTTAGTTGGGATTATTAAAAAATCACCATACAAAATACCCCTGTTTTTTGTAGATTATAGCAAAAATTTCTTAATAGAACCACTGTTTAGAGGTAAAGTTTAACACAATTTTTCTCTATTACACAATCAAATACACAATCTAAAACTAAAATTTAACTACCACTGGAAGAAACATCTTTCGTGCATTGAGACACATTAAAACAAGATTATAAAAATATTTTTTTCAAAAATAATAATAATTTTTTAATTTTATGATATTGAAAATTACAATTGTAAAAATTTTAGTTAAAATATTCGCAAAAATGTATTTTTAAATACAACTTTACTTCAGCGTAAAAGTGAAATATTTTTCTTTTTTATATTTAAATAACTAGAGACAATGCAATGTTTGCAAAGGGTCCTAAAATACAACACGATCATTTTTCTGGATTATAAAGAAAAAAACGTAACTAGTAAATAGTGTGTAACTTTAGATTTAAAAATAAAAAATTACATTAACTAGTGAGTTTTGCTCCTGTATTTTAACACATCATACTGTCGAAAGGACACACAATTTCATAATAAATTGAATTATTTTAAATTTAAGGAGTAATCAGTTGGGTGCAGCCGCAAACGAAAGAAAAATATAAATTGATTGTTACACTAAATTCACATTATCCGAATTTAACTTTAACCTTTTACATTCCAAGAATATATTTATTTATTTTTTTTCAACTATTTGCTTCCCGTCATCCTTCTTCTTCCCCAACGTATGGCACATTTGTAGGCGACTAGACCAATGTGAAAATAGTGGACAAACGTATTTTTCGTAAGTTTCGAATACGGCTACACATCTGAGACTATAGGTTCAAATTGGTATTCGGGTATTACGTTTTGGAATCGTAGGGATTATTGAAGTTTTATTTAATACCAATTTAAGCACTATTTGGATTTTAACTGTACGTAAAAGTAAAGCGTAATTGATGCATTTTTGATATTTCAAAATGAAATTTATGACAAAATTAATAAAATAAATCAAACCGTTGTCCGAATTATAAAAAAGAATGGTGTAGACAAGGTATAAAAAGATAAAATATTTCTCTGTTAGATATTTTCATATTTAAAATGAAATAACAATTAAACTGAATAAGTAAATTACAAAATAAAATTTTAAAATTATTTTACTAAGGCCTCCCCTCCCCCCCCTATCCCCATTCTCACTGTAACCTGCACAAACAGAAAATCAACCTGCATCGAAGCGTTTGTCCTATCTCTCTCCTGCTTACTTTACAATCGTACACAAACACTTAATCGAATTCAAAATAGGTTTATATATAAAAAGTGAATTTATGGCTACAATATACTTCGTAATATATATATATAAAAAAAAAAAAAAACTTTCTCAACTAAAACATATAAAATTAAACAAAGAGACAAACTTAAGAGTTACTGTAAAAGCTGTGTAGAGTTTAAAGTCCTGGCGACTCCCCGGCGGTCTCGGACATACGTCTTATGAGTCTGAGACCTCTAGCGAGAGAGACCCTGAGACGTACTGTTGCTGTTGCTGCTCGAGGGACCCACGCGCAGTTCTGATTAATTTCTAAACGTATTAAAATGATTTCAACTGGACGTAGAATACATGAGGTGCCCCACACTCTGTCCGAAAAGACGGATAATCGATGTGAGATTGTGAGGAGCCGGGTCCGACCCGGGGTGATTCACTTAAAAATTGTTCGAGCTTTTCTTTTTTTTTTGTTTTGTTTTGTTTTTTTATCAAAGAGATCCGAAAATTGAATGCGTTATATGTCACTGCGCAACGACCGTTGTGGGATTTTGTTGCGTGCCGCCCGCAGGTGCCGTGCTGGATACTGTGACAACAGCGCCCGCTCCGACTGGGGTTCCGGCGCCTGTAGCTACAGGCGTTCCACCACCGCCCGGTTGGGTATGGGCCTGCTGCGCCGGTTGCTGGGGCTGCGATTGCTGCTGAGGCTGTTGTTGTTGTTGTTGTTGCTGCTGTTGTTGCTGTTGTTGCGCCCCGAAGGCCTGATTAAAGGGTGGTCCGTAGCACTGGGGGAAGTAGAGTTCGTGCTTAACGACTGGTCCCATTCGCGGAATTATGTTCGCCTTATTGTCCATTGACGTCAGGAATTGGGCGGCCGCGGCGGCATTTTTTGCTTCGTTCGTCATATGGTTCAGGTGACGACGAGATTTCGACGAATGCGGATTCATGTGGTTGTCTATGTGCTTTTTCACTTCTGGCTCTGTCGCAAACCGCCGCCTGCAGTTTGGCATGGGACAGCAGAAAGGTCGATCGCCCTTTGGAAGAGATAAAGTTAAATTAGCTCATTTAGGTATATTTCAATTCAAACTAAATATTTTAAATCAGCGACCCTAAAAACCCTTAGATACCAATTTTCGTAGAAAAATTTAGTACAACATCAAAATCATCATTCTGGTAAAGTTTAAAAAAATATGTTTACCTCTGCGAAAGCTTTTTAAATTGGTTACATAACTTTCTAGACTACCACTTCTTCTGCAAGCGTGCAGCTCAAAAACAAAATTGTTATAGCATTTGTAAGGATACGTTATTTGCTGAGGCTACATGATTTTTAAGGGCTAAAAAAAGCATATTTTCTATAATTGTTTTTGAACAAACTAAGTGAGTTATGGGGTCTCTGGTAGATCAGTTGTTAGCGCGCTAGACTACCGTCAATCGTCTTTAGAAATTATGCCCTTTCTATTTTGATAATGCAATAAATTTAAATGGTACCAATAAGTCTTAAATAGTTTTTTGGACAATTAGATGTTTTTAGCAAAACTAATTTCTAGCAATTATGGCCCTTTGTTGAGACTTATTTTCTAGAATGCGCAGATCTATAGAGAAATGAATGCCTAAAGAATATTAAAAATTTTCATGCGGTTAGCTTTTTTTCTATAGTAGACATTTTATATTTAATTGGTTAAATTTAGCAAAAATCTTCGCTTAAGCGTTTTAAACTTTACAACTACCTGGTGAGTTCTCGTGTGTTGGTCCAAGATGGCCTTTTGCCTGAAATCTTTCCCGCACTGGGCGCACTTGTAGGGCTTCTCACCCGTGTGTATTCGAATATGCTAGAAAAAAAAACAATAAGGGGAGATTACTAAGTGATTTGGAAATCCTGAAGGTGTCCCGCACCTGATTAAGTATGGTCCTCTGCCGAAAGAATCTCGGGCAGTAGAGGCACCCGTAGGGTTTCTCGTTCGTGTGTATCCGCAGGTGTTGCGTAAGATGGGACTGTTGCCGGAAACGTTTCCCGCACTCGGGGCACGGATAGGGTCTCGACTCGATATGGATGCATCCGTGCTGCAGTAGTGTACTCTTCTGCTTGAATTCCTTCTCACAGATCGGGCATCGCACGTACAGAGGCATTCCAGCCGACCGGCCGTGCTGTATCACGTCTGGCAGCATGCTCTTCTGGCCGCCACCTCCTTGTTTTATGTATTGCAGGGAGCCCAAATTTGAACCGAAAACCGAATGATTAATACCTTTCCCGTCCTTAAAGTACGCTTGATACTGCAGGCCGCCATTCCCGTCCGGTGAGAAGCACGCCCTGGACTCGGGGGTGCCCTGTGAGGCATCATCCGGGTAGCCGCCAATTTCATTCTTCGTTTCAGTCTCATCACCTGGAAAGGGTACATCTTGTGGCCATAGAGTTGGTGTTGGTCCATTTTTAAAGATGAGATGCGGTGAGACATCTATGAAATGGAAAAAATCAAAATCAGTCCGGTACTACTCTTCGAAACTTAAGCAATAATTTCTTCAAAAGAGGATAAGTATTTTATTTTTCTCTTAATGAAAGTGTAAGATGAACGAGTTCAAAGTATCTACGTTGGTCTCTTCGTTTTCTTGATTAAATTTGGAATATTTAGAAAATTGTTTGCTCATTAATGATTTTATTTAAAGTCACCATGGCGAGTTTGACGACGTTACTGATAAAATTGCACATATTTTGAAGCAAAAATCATTGTCAAAAAGTTGTGGGTCTAATATAAAAATTATTTAAATTATTTGCATAAAACTATAACCATTTGATAAATAAAGCAAATCAAAATAATCCTAATGTAAAATTTTTTACTACTATTGGAAATACTCTCGTCTTTAACTATCTGTTTTTAGTTGCTTATCCTCTTTAAGGGCATCGTCTGGCTTAGGCGGTTAAAAAAATTATGCAAGTTTGGGAATTTATTTCAGCAAAATGGAAAGAGTTATTGTTTTAACACTTAGTCAAATTTTTTATAATAATTTTAAAATTACAATGAAATTTATGTTTCAAAAATTAACTTATATTAAGTTGACAAGGATGAAATTTGTAGTTAATATTGCCAATTTTAACAGCTTATTATTTGACATTGGCTTAATATTCTACCATCGTTTTTTTGTTATTGGATAGTTGCATATCTCGGAGGTTTATAGAAACCATTGTAAGCTCTAAAAAATATTAAAAACTTTTCTTAAAAATTAATTTTGATAATTTGATCTATTTTTGAATCACAAAAGCATACTCCAAGGCGCAATATTCATCAAAAGAAGATGATGTCGAATCTTTGATGGTCTAGTGAAAGTTCGTTATGATTTCATCGATCACAGTAAAAATGTACTGCAATCAACTGGACGAAATGATGCAAGAACCATCCTAGATCGGTCAACAGATCAACTCCTATTTTATTGCATGATAACGCTAGACCACACACTGCACAAATGAGTGTGGTAAAACTACAAGAATTGGAGTTGGAACTTTTTCATCATTCTCCATACTCACGAGACCTGGGGGCTAGGTCTGGTAAGTATGGCTGTATGACTGACTACCACTTTTTCCACAATTTCGGCAATTTTTTAATAGGAAAACAATTTTAATTACAACAATGGTGTAAAACTGGACTTATAGGAATTTATTGACTCTCGTCCGCTAGGGTTTTATACCACCAGCCTGAACAACCTGCCGCTTAAATGGCTTAAATTGATGAATAAAATAATTCCTTATAATTTGTAAGTTATCAATCAAATTTACCGTTTTCTTTTTCTACAAATTTCATCTTTGACGACCGGATATACAGTGCTGCTGGAAATTTTAGGACCAAACGTTGATTTTTAACATATATTCTATTCTCTCTAGCCGATCACTAGTTGATAAAGGGAAGAGGGATAGTCACAACGAATGTACATGAAATCTTTGTCTGTCCTTAATTATTTTATAAAATTTTGTTTTAATTCGTGTACTAATTTTAACAAAAACAATGTTTGGTCCTAAAATTTCCGGCACATACGTTGTTCAAGTTAATGCTGGGGTTTTCGATAGATAGGCGTAGGCTTTCTCATAAACCTTTTTCTAAAAACGTCTCTCGAATGAATTTTGACCCAAGTTAATGGGACTAATAAAACTTGAGTTACCGTCTGCGGCAATTTCAAAAATATTATTTTGAGAAAAACGTGTTTAAAGTTATAAGCAGGTAATACCAAGGTCACCCTTACTCTTACTCTAGAGACTATATCTCGAGTTGTATACAGAATTACTCTCTATGAATTTAGGAATAAAATCTTGAAAGGAATCAATTGCGCAAAAGAACAACCTTTTTAACCGTCTAATCCAGACGACCCCTTCAAACCATAGAGGTATGAGTTTGTAGTGTTAAATTTTTTTTAAACAACTGTTAAATAAATTTTTGATTTGCTAGTTAATTCTGTATAGATTTCAAATGTAATATGCATGTAATGTGAATGATACACAGTTTCTAATCCGTGAAAATTCATTTTACACCTAAATCTCTGTTTAATGCTGTTTTTTTAATTAAAGTCGATCTAAAATATCGAAGCAATGAGGAAAACAAAAACCTTAACTTCCAAATAATTGCTTACTGTTCCTTGTGTTTTATTTTGAGAAAGACTTTATTTAATATTCATTTCTCAGTAAATTTTAGCTTCTGTATTAAAACAAAACTGTTATAATCCATAAAAATCTTTCTTGGCCTATATTCAAGTCTCAAAATCTCTAATAACAAAAAAATAAATCATATATCATTTTCAGGTCTAAAAATGTAATTTTTTTTTAAAATAAGAATAGAAGATAAAATAGCTTAATTCGTTTGTTCTAGAAATTACACTGGCCAAAAGCAACTCCATAAAATTAGCGCAAATCATTTCTATAGGATCCGTAGATTACGAATTCGTACATGAAAATGCTCCATCACATAAAGTTTTTGAGAAAAATAAGAGTTACAAAATTCAGAAGGGCGTACTTTGGACATTTTTAAGAAATCATTAAAAATTAACAAATAGATCCAGAAGCTTATAAATGTTACTCAAATGATAGTTGAAATCTTAAGTTATTACATAAAAATACAAAAGAATTTAAAAACATTTCGGAATAACCCTTCAGTTTTATTTTTTCCCCATACAATAGATGAACACTCATGAAGAACTTGTTCGCTAAGAGGTGTAGAAAATTCTATAGAGATAAATTGTATTCGATTACGACTCATCCTTTCATTTCAGCCACGTTACAAACTTCTATGATGAAACTCTACGAACTTTAAAAAATTCTCAAAATACGATTTCGTATTTTTTTCGAAAACGTGATCTAGTGGAGTATTTTCATTTACGAATTCGTAAAGTTGTATAGAAATGATTTACCAATTTTTTGGAGATATGAAAAAAACTTAAATTTGTTAACCAGTGTTATTAAATCTTTAAATCATCTACTTATTCTAAAAATAATAAAACGTAGTAAAGCAATCTGAAATCAGGATTTGCTCCAGAAGTAGTGTTCGAAAAATTTATGTATAATAAAATTAGCCTCCAAAATCCCGAGAAAGGGATGCTCAACAGTGAAATAGTACCCTTGCGACGTTTGTAGACACTTTGAACGAAAACGCGAAAAATTTTGCATATCGGGATCAAATATTTTCGAAAAAATTTTTTAGTGAGAACAAATTTTGGCCAAAATCGTGTTTCACATTTTTTTTTTTTTCAGATTTTTCGAACAAAACAATTTTGAATTTTGAAAATAGCTTTTTGAAAAATTTTCCGAATTTTTTTCTTTTTTTTTTTGATTTTTTTTCAATAACTGTCGCTCGCCTTGGTGGGTGCGCACATGTTGATTGAGGATGGCCTTCTGGCGAAAGTGCTTGCCGCACTCTGGGCATGCGTAGGGCTTCTCACCCGAATGGATGCGTATGTGCTGGTTCAGAATCGCCCTCTGTCGGAAGCTGCGCGGACAGTACGCGCACGAGAAAGGCTTCTCGTTGGCGTGGATGCGCAAGTGCTGCGTCAGATGCGACTGCTGCCGGAAGCGCTTCCCGCATTCCGGGCAGGGATACGGTCGCGAGTCCGTGTGGATGCGCTCGTGCTGCAGCAGCGTGCTCTTCTGCTTGAAGTCCTTGCCGCACGTCAAGCACTTGAACAGCCGCATGTCATTCTGAGACTTGGACTTGTGCGCGCTGGGCGAGGGCGTTGCGGCCGCCTGATGCATACCATGACCGGGTAGCAGATCAGGCATTGCGTACGTTTCGAGGCCGCCGGACTGGTCCATGGAGCCCGTCATGCCGGGCAACACTGGCTTGTTCAGGTAGTGCAACGGAGGGAAACCAGGTGGTGCCAGCATCGTCCCCTGTGGACCTGGATGCCGGGGTGCATAATACCCCAGCTCAGTCTGAGGCGGATCAAAGCAGGGCCCGTTCGACTGAGGGTTGCCATTATTCGACTGGTTTTGCTGCTGCTGCTGCTGTTGCTGCTGCTGACTGGCTGACTGGGGGTCGCTAACGGCCATTTCGATGTTCCTCTGCTGCGGATCATTCGAACTTTGGTTTGGGTTTTGCTGCTGCTGAGCTGCTTGATTCTGTTGCTGTTGACTCGCCTGCACGGACTGCTGCTGTTGCTGCTGCAGTGCGACCTGAAAAACACACACAGTTCGATTACAAGGATAACTATAGTTTTGAGATACCCCCACAAAAAAAATTTAGATAACTATTACATATCGTTCGAATTTCGAAATTAAAGTACGCTATAACTAACTCAGTAAAACCTACTTATATAAAAATAAAATTTCATTAAAATCGACTAATTCATTAGCGAGTTAGAAGATAACATACGTAGGGTACATAAGCGATTTCAACCTTAAAAGTTACTACGTGTGGCTTGAAGTATTTAAAACCTTTGATTGTAAATCTGAAACTAGTTTGAACATTGTCTTCCACATGTTCATGGCGGACTTATCCCTCATTTCGATTATAAAGAGTTAAACTACCAAAAATACTCCTTTGCTTTGATTTTTAGTATGAAAATTTGCGAGTTTTTGATTTATTCAAATTTATTGCTAGGAAATTGATCATAACCAATTAGTAAAATACTCTTCTGAGGAGTTTGGGATATCAATCATAATTGAAATTTCGTTGTAATTTAATTCCTGAAGGAATTAACAAACATACAAATCAAAAGTGAGGTTATGAAACTTTTTTTTAAGTCGGGGGGTCTAAAAAAAAAACAAAAGAATGGGTCAAAACAAGAGGTCCTTACCTGGCTCATCGTCACGTCGTCATCCTGGCCATTAGGTCGCGGGGGATATGGACTAGTTGAGGGCGACGGAAGACCTGTTTGGTGCGGGCCCCCGCCCCCACTGCCATCCCTATTTTGGTCACCCTCCCCAGGAGGGCTGTGTGGCTGCTGCTGCTGCTGCTGGGCAGCCACCACTGCCGCCGCTGCAGCCGCAGCCGAAATCTGAGGTGTGTTTTGAGCATTTTGTGCTGTAATATGTGCCTGGGAGCTCTGCTGCATCGACGGATAGACGTCCGTGCCCCACTGTGCGGCACCCCCGAGTGCCGCCGCACTCCGCTCGGCCGCCTCCTGTGAGTCCTTGTAGAGGACATAGGGGGCCCCGGTATCCTGCGAGATGCAGTACATAATCTGACGCGGGACTTTGAGCCCTGCAGCCAGACATGCCGCAAACGAGGCCGAAAAATTTATAGCCATTTCCTCCGGCAAAAATGGCTGGTTCTAACTTAAAGTTTACTTTTGCACCAGACGTTATCTCTTCTTTTCTACTTTTAGTTTTACTTTGCACTTAACTATCAAAATTACGTAAAAATTTTTAGACTTTTTCTGTTTTTTGCTTTTTTGTTTTGGAATTTTGTTGCTTCTTCTCTTGCTAAAATTAAAAAATTTTAGATTTAAACGTCGTCAAACTGCCTTTTCGAAAGTCATTTTTGTTTTTTGTTTTTTTTTCGTTTTTTAGTTTTTGTTTTTATAAAAGAGATCAATTTCTTCTTTCTCATGTCATGTCCATTTAGCGTTATTTTATCTTCTCTTTTTGTGATTTATTACTTTTTGAGCCCGGCTTTGACTTTGTCATTGTCCATTTAGCCGCTGAGTGTGTCATTTAACTGAAAGGATATAAAGAAGAAATTAATTAGTCGTTTGAATTTTTATGCTACGGGAATAATTAACCGATCAGATTCTCGCTCCAAAATAATTAGACAATTCGTATATTATCCAATTATATTTAAAATAGAAAGCAAACTACCAAGGACTAAATAGGTTCATCAGAAGAGACTTTAGTTGAATTTCATATTTGAGGGATTATAATTTCATAGTTCACCAAGTAAGCTACTTGCAATTGTACAGTACCTGGCCAAAAAATTAGAACCCCCATTAAAATTTTCTTAAAAATCTTTCTATCTACTTTAAAGGTAATAACAGAAATACTGAAATTTGTGTAATTATGCGGCATCAGTACATTTCGAAGAAACCCCAGCTTTAGACGGTTATAACAAAATTAATTTGGCGTCAACAGTACCATTTGCGATAGTGACTTCTTTGAGTGAACTACAACTGCGCTTCTAGTTATCGAAGAGAAAAGGAAATAAGGGCGTTGTATTTTGAATAAAATTAACGAATTACGAAGATAATGATTATTATGGGAAGAGACATTTTAGCCTTAAAAAGACTGGCAATCATTTGATTCGGGAAATTTTGACTTCAGCAAATTTCAAATTTTGTGATGTCCAGAATTTCTAGGCAGTTAAGGGAAAATTCTACCATTGTCCCTTCAGGGAGATAAAACTGTGGATGCAAAAGGTAAACCATGCCTAGAGACGAGCGTAAAATTGTTAGTACGCATCGTAAATTACGTTAATTGCGAGACCTAACAAGAGTTGTAATTGAAACAGGAGTGGATGTATTCCAAGGAACTTTAAGAAAACGATTAAACGAATCTGACTTTCACTGCAGACGACCGTCAAAGCGACCTCGGCTCACGGAACGGATGAAGAAAATGAGATTGAACTTCGCTAAGGAACATTTACAATTTACAGTAGAAGACTGGAAATATGCAATTAGTAATACTGTTTTTAATATTTCATTAGTAAGGAAATCTTTGAATGAAAATTCGTCAATTTCAAATTATTTTATAACATCACATTTTAGGATTTTTGAAATGTAATTACAACAGAAAGATCTGGACCCTCCTTTTATGTAGTGGAGGGTACCATGAAAAAATGTAACACACAAAACACTTTTGGAAACATATGTGGACAAAATCATATTCCACTCTTCATCTTTTAAGTTTATGCAAGATGGAGCTCCATGCCACACTGCAAAAGTAGTAATAACTTTTCTTTCAAGCTAAAATTTTACTTTTTTTCCCTTGACCAGGTAATTCATCTGATCTGAACCCTATTGAAAATATATGTATATGTTAAAAAATTCAAAATATTAAGAAAGTTTAACAGGGAATTCCTGAAATTAAAAATTGCATTAGAGCTTGCATAAAGAGCATGTCTAGACGAATTCAGGCAGTTTTAAAAGTGAGATGTGATAGCATTAAATATTATAATATCATATTAATTAAATATCTTTTCACCAATAAAGAGATCTTTCAATTAGCAAATATGTTTCTAATATTTTTCCATTTTCCATGACTTTAGCGCACATCGAAACAGAATTTATGAAATTTCTGATAGTTTTGTTTGCTAGGTACCATTCGTAATTACTAATTGAAAAGTAATTTCCATTAAATTATTAAAGATAATTTCTATTCAGTGATTCTTCTTGAAAAGCAAATTATTTCCCATTCAGAAAAATCGTAAACATTCCTTACATTCACGAAACTGTAATTTAATTAATTTAATTTGTAAAGACTGCATAAATCTGGATAGAGTTTAATCAGGATTAACGAAAACTGATCTTTGTAAATTCAACTTTTTATACCTTACTTTGAATATTCGTTCAGAACAGTCCATGCTTCTTTAGGAGAAACGTATTTCAGATTTAAGGCATTTCTTAAAGTGATAATCGTTATAAATATGACGAAACGCTAATTATCATACCTTACGTAAATCATAGAATAATGAATTTGATTAGAAAGGAATCTAAAGCGCCATATGGGCATGGTACCAGAGAGTGCGTATTTTTAGGATATCTAATTTACTTTTACCTCTTATTTTGATATGACTGCTACTTCCGTAAAGATATGTAGCTTGAATGCTTGCGTACATAAGGTGAATATGAAAACTACAGAGTGGCCCAAAGGTATCTAATAAAATCTGTCGAAGCATAATAGACAGTGTGTTGAAATTCTACTTGGAGTGTCCTGAGAAAACTTCTATTCTTAACCCTAGACACTAAACTTAACTGAGCTTATAACACTTTAATTAAAGAATATAAAAGTGATGAAGATTAGCGTTTGCAATCTTGGAAAATGTTAGAAGTGCGTGAGTACATCTTTAATTTACAAAACTGGCAGGACCCGGTAACCTAGATTAACTAGAGCTAGCTTAAAATTTAAACATATTTTGACACACGACGAATATATTCGTCTTAACGCAAATTTTTATTTTTCCATGACGAGTATACTCGTCAAAGAGAGCTAAAAAAAAGTTAATAAATTGTTTTAAAAGAAGATTTCGTTATCTGAACCAAAAACATTTTATGAGGAGAAAATACAAAAGGAAAATTAGTTAAAGAAACTACGGCATTACTTCTTTAAAGAAGAAAAAAATGTATTCTTGGTAAACTCCGAATGAAACTTGTGTTGCTTTTGAAAATTGAAATTTATTTCATTTAGCACAACAGGAACCCCGTCGATTTCGTATTCCGTCTACAACTGGAGCAGACTTTATCGAATAGGAGAAAAAATATAAAGCGATCTCCCGACTTCCTGGAAGCAAAGAGGTCGACGCCAAAGCGTCTGAGTCCGCCGGCCCCCGCGAAGCCCGAAATCCCAATGGCAGTCACGAAGATGGTTAATTATGAACAATGTCAGAGAATCGCTTGCTAATTCATCGGACGTTACAGTTCTATCCCAGTCCCAGTCTAATGACATCATTCCATCTTCAGTCGAAGGCCCTATTTGGCTGGTGAATTACCTGGTTCTATTGATCCCACTTGAGTGTCGCATTTCGGATGCAGATCACGAAATCGAGGAGGATTGAAGAGGATCTTCGGTAGCTCCGGCACAGACGTCAACCGGTGCGCTGCAAGGAATGCAAATTGCAGCCGTAACAGAAAAAGCCGATTCGAGCCACGATGCGGGCCACGGGACTGAACTGAAAGTAGGCAGAGAGGCCACCCCGCACAATTCCCGCAGATCTTTGTTTCGATTGTTTCATCTTGCACAGTTGTGTCAAACAAAACGCCATAAAGACTTATCACACAACAACGAGCTGCGGACAGGTGAGCGGTGAACCCCATATTCCGGTGTCACCTGCGATCCATTGCCGGTGATCACCGCCCGATGAAGGTGCCTGTGAGCTCCTTAAGATCTTGGAATCATACGCGCGCCCCGCCTGGTGCAATCAAAAAAGTCAGATTAGGAGCGCGCGCCTTTCTCGAGCCTTAAGGCACGTTATGAATCGCTAATTAGGGGCCCCTAGTTGATGACGGCCTCCTTATTTCATTCCCCGGCGAATATGCGCGTTGTCAACAGGGTCCGCTCAAAACCCCCCCAAAGAAAACAAAAATTTACGTGTTCTTGGGTGTTTTCGAAATGCATAAGTGTCGGCATTCACAGCTGCATTGTTTTCTCGGCCTCTTCTATTTTTCTGCAAAATTTTTGTATCTTTCGTGCGTGCCGGCATTTAGTACCGCGTATAACCGTCGAGATAATGCAAAGTCTCAGATATGCCACAAGGTGCTCACTTAGGTCCGGTCTGCTTTAATGCGCTTTCTATGCGCGGGGGCATTGTGTTCCACGCGGGAGGGGGCGAAAGGCGGAGGATACAAAATGGCAATATAAACTGGGAGTCTGTAGCGCCAAATGGGGCGCCATTTGTTTTGGGTGGTTGAATTCCTTTTTCCATTTATGGGGAAACATTTTAATTTTAACGGCGTCCCGTCTGAGACCCGAGCATTGTGTTCGGAGTATTTTTGGTGATATGAGGACAAAAACATAAAAAAAAAGCCTTTTGACAGTCGCATTGTTGCACCGATGATGCATTTCCAATTGTTTGCAATAGACAAACCCCGTCGAGGACACTTAGAATGCAAGGAACGTATCGTAAAAGGTGGTGAGATTTCTTAATTTATCCGAGTTCTATGTCTCCCTCCAATGATTCAATCGAGTTCAAAATACAACTTTTAATAAATAGCAAAATCAGCAAGTGGAAATAGTGTGCTTCACCAAAACATGACCTTCTTCATTACTCCTCCCGCATTTCTTGGAAGACTTGAGCTAGAATTTAATAAGCTGATGTTTGCAGACGCTCTTATTTCCGCAAACGCAGAGTGCGGTTGAGTGATTCATAACCCATTGCCCGTATTCATTTTAATTTAAAAGGCAATAAAAATTTGTAGGCATTTAATTAACACGCATTTTATTTTCTAATTAAAAGATGGAATTTTATTTCTTCTAATTTTTATTAAAAACATGCGAACACTTTGTAAGTATAATTGGAAATAGCAGAATATTACAAAAAATATGGAAAACTAATTCAATCCATCAATAATCATCATTAACTAATCTTCTAAAAGAATTCTCTCGGATTGATTTTAATTAGAAATTTGAGCTCTTCAGGAATGGTTTTACAGACTGGCTAGACTATTCTGAACCTGCAATTGTCCAGAACTTCAGGTTTTTAACGAAAAAAGCATTAGCGATGATGTGGCTGAAATAAGACCTTGAACTTTAAACTGTTTCTATAAAATAAGAAATGATTCGAAATTAACTTGTCTATAAAATAGAAAACGTATTGAATTTGTATGGATTTCTTATTCTAAATTACTTATAAAATGAAAAAAATAAAATAAAATTACGATACGCAATAAAATCTTTGTATTTCCGTAATTTTTAAAGGAATTTTGATAATGTAACATACCAAAAAATTGATGTTTTCACTTTTTGATTCTATTCTTATTCAAAAAGGGAATAAGTTGGAGCATTTTTCTTTCCAGACTGATCATCATATATACAAAAAATGTTAATAAATTCATATGATCTATGATAAAATGTTTGTGAATAAAATTTTAAGTATAAAACATTCGAAGACTCTTGAATAAATCGTTTTGGTTAAAATCAATTAAAAAATTCGGCTTCTATCGTGTTCACAAAATTCTTTTTTAACACGTTCAACCCGACGCACTTTTTCGACGTCTATATGATGCCACTGTATGTGACGAACAAGTTAAACATTATAAACTACAAATTTATAATCACGAATTTTACTCTAGTAAATTAGCATTATTTACTTTTGTTGTATATTGTGATTTGTGTCCACATATAGTTTTGGAATAGAATAGGACAGGACAGAATAGGATAGAATAGAATAGGACAAGACAGGACAGGATAGAATAGGATAAGATAGGATAAGATAGGATAGGATAGGATAGGATAGAATAGGACAAGATAGGATAGAATAGAATTGAATAGGATAGAATAATGCAATAGACAACAGAGGAAATGTAGCATAATAAGATTGTTGTAGTTCTTTACAAAGAAGCACTGCTTATGTAAAATGCTGATATAAAATAATTGAAATGAAGAAATCTTGTAATATATTTCATATCACAATATAAAAAAAACAACATACAAATCGTTTAAAACGAATGCGTAATAGAAAAGGGCTCCAAAATAAAGTTAATCAGACCCAAGAGTAATAAGTAAAGCATATTGACTAACTAATTAACAGAGCATTCCTCAAACCCTAATATTATTTCTTTGGAAATATTTTGATAACGAAGAATTTGTTTTGCTTTGCAGAATTTAAAAATCAATTCACCAAGTTTATTTATTCGCTTGTACCAGCTGTGTGTGACCACATTCGAGGTCGTAAAAGTGAACAATGAACGTGTTTCTCTGGCATTGGAAATTCCCGGGTACTATAAGCCCGTAATCAGAACGACGGTACGACAATAACAAAAAAAAGTTCCCAGCCACCGATTTGTTAGCCATTAGTTAGTGGAGTGCAAACGAAATCGTTTCAGCGCCCATTTATCTGAGTCTACTGAGAGCTAGTCATCGCCAGAAGAAGCAGTACTTGAAAAAAATATACCTTAAAAGAAAAAAAAATATATATGTGTGCTCCCTTTTGCTGGAGGAGCAGCCCCTTCCCCATTGTTTATAATTGACCGACCGTCCGACACAAAGAGCAATCGAATTAACTAAACTGACAAAGAGGCGGGATTCGAAAAAGCGAACAAAAATCACCAGGAAAGTGCGCATAAACATGAGGTGAAACAAGAAGTACAGTAAGTCGACGCATCGGCACGGACGTCGGTCGACGGTGAGTGACGTGCAGACCTTATGACAACCGACGACGGCGGCAAATTTAATCATTTCGCGCAGCCGCGTCGCCACCTTGAACTCTTTGGATTTTATTGTATTCGGTTCGCGAATGAAAATCGCCTTGCAAAGTGTCATACTTCGCGCCAAACTGATTTTTTCCCCTTTTTTCGCGGTATATTTTTTTTTCGCTTTTACAGCCGATCTCGAGAGGAGAACGGCCCGAAATTCATTCGCAGATGGTTTGCAAGGTTTGCACTGACAACTTCGGTTCACATTCAGATTCAGATTTAGATATTCTCCCCTCCGCACAGAGCAATTTCGCATGATCGGCGTTTGTAATTTGCGCGCAGGACGAATCCAGCTGATTCGCACAAAGATCGATTTAAGTTCTATCGATCGCCCGCGCAAAGCACAGTAAAACGCTCTCCGGCTGGATCCGCGGAGTTGCCCCATCTGCGCTTAATGTCGGTTGGCTGGCGAGGCCGCCCTGGGTGCAGGCACGGATGGCTGGCTTCAGCAGCTCTGCTCCGCGAATTAAACTTAAATTTATTGACCTAATAAAAAAAAAAGAAAAACTTCATTTGTTCAAATTGCAGCCGAGAGACCGCCGTCGCAGCCATCGTTGTCAAAGTCGACCGGCGCGACCGTCGCGTAGTCGCTTGCGCTGTGGCTCAGCTGCGCGGCCCGCTCACAGTTTTGAAGATAGCGCGCAGGCGCAGGGAACTCGATTAAATGCTCTTCAAGGTTGAAGAAGTATGAACTATGAGAAGATTGAGTCATGCTGGTCGCGAACTGCACTCTATGGATTGCTATTTATGATTATGGGCGCATCGTTTTAAAAATTTTTATTTTTATTTATCCCCGCTGCCCAGGGTGGGGGTAATTTATTTTTGGGCAGTTTTACGCTTGGGACGATTTCCTCTTTTAATTGACTTTGGCCTTTGTCCATCGTTTTTGTGATTTTGCGAACATGGAATTGAATTTGTAAGGCGTTGGCCGCCGATTTTAAGTTTATTATTTCCAACTCAAGGTCTTCTATTCAATTTTTAACCAACCCAAAAAAAAAAAGAGGCGGTTCACCAGTTCAATTTGCATGTATTTTTCGGATATATCTTTTAAAACCATACAATAATTATATGTATGTTCCCACCCCTGACTAAAGGTTAGGTACCTACTATTCTGCATCGTTAGAAAAACAAAATAATTCTACTTTAAATGTGCATTTCATTGACGCACCTTACCCGCGAATAAGAAATTCTTACAACGGAAATTAATCAAACAGACGTCATTTAAAAAAACTACTTGCAATTCAACACTCATTGAACGAAAATCTACAAACAAAGAACTGACCTTCAAAATTTATATTGCTATTGAAACAACTGGTCCATTGATTCTTATTTGTTTTTAGCTGGAATAGTGTAGACCAGATATCAAAATTTAATATTTCAACATTAAAAACCATAATTTTAAAAGATCAGAGATTATTATCAGAAAAATAGAGTTTGCTTTAATATAAAACAAGAGAGAAACCTTTTCAAAAAATTATATTATACCTAAAATTAACCCTAGACTATTAATTTTATATGGAACCCTACTAGTCTTATCCAGTTTAATTTAAGTATTCCATTAATTGTTTTGTAACTTGCTGTAAGCGATATTAATAAATGAAACTTGTTGTCTACCTGGTCCAACCTTCCCACACACTAAACCTCATGCTTTTGCCAGTTTAGGTTATTTTATTTTGAATTTCCCTTTATTTGCATGTGCATTGTTTTTCTCTAGTCTAATTAGTTTTAGTCATATTTTAGGGTTAGTTTGAGTGCTTTTGTAGCTTGTATTAAACGAAATAAATAAATTAATAAGCATTACTAATTATACGTCGCTTCGATGACTGCACACTATGGATGTTGGCTTACTATAGCTTCTGGCGGCAACTGAGTTAGAGAAACCACAAAGTGCGTTAGAAAGATATACATAATATTTGTAGGAAATGACGCAGATTAGCATACTAGGGTTACTAGGCTAATTAAATCTTACAGCTTAGTAGATACAGGATAGTGGTTATTTTTGTTGATATAGAGAATATTTCATTTGACGATATGGCTGTGACATATATAAAAAATTAACAAATTTTAACTAGGCCATTTCTCGCTATATACTACAGAGCCGATATTAAAACAGCATTTAATAGAGTAAATCACCTCTGACGAGATGTAAACTATGGATGAGTACTACGAACCGTGCATGCCAACGGCGCTTCACTTTTCTTTATCTATCTATCATCCTTAAGAATATTTCCAAAAAACTAAATAACTTAAATGGAAATAACTTATTTGATTTATTTGTGCTGACAATCACGCATTTATTGTATAAAATGATAACTCTATAATTTTTTTTTAAGTTCTTTATTTTAAGGAATTTGTTAACATTTTTTACTGAAAAATGGACAGAAATAAATACCTTAAATGAAAGGGTTCTCCCCCATTTTTGCCCCAAACATTTTGATGAAATACGCAGAATATTGTGACAAAAATTTCATGTTGGAAATACAAATGACTTCTGATATTAAATGAGCACTCCTACGCCTTTTAATCAAAATCCGCGAATATACCTCAAATTTAAGTTATGCCTTCAGTAATATTTAAGTCAGTACTACAAGCTAGCCATGGCAAAAGATCGATGTTGGTAGTCTTAAGCCTAGTGTAATAGTCTACTAGGTAATAGGTACTTCTAAATATAATAAAATATGTTTTTGGTTATTAACAACTTAACAAATATTTTAAATATTAGATAAGTCGTCTCACTTTTACGGAGATCCTTTATAGCTTTACTTAAATCTTTTTCTTGTATTACTCACAAGCATTCACTGACTCTTCTACTAAATGCTCGTTTTTTAGTTAATGTGTTATCATTCCTTTATATTAAAAACAAAAACCCCCTCTCTCTTATACCCTTAATGGTAAAAATTGTAATGTCTAACCCTAGATATCATCATACATTCATATCATAGACTACCGTACTTTGCAAGTTTCGCAAATTTGAGATGTTCCCGTACAAAAAGTTGCAAACGTTAATCTTTACAACTTTTCTAATTTTTAATTAAAATTTTATAATCTTAATTCTTAAATTAGGCTAATTTGCTTGAAATAATTAAAGAAAATATAAAAATACACATGTTTTAAATTTCTAGTCTATGAGGAGAATGATTTTTTACAGAGTAACAATGATTTAAGTTTAGTTATCTAGAATTTAAATGCGAATTTTTCGCATACTGAACTGACTTACTGAAATTATTATATGCAATTATATGACGCACATTTCATTTTAAAAAGCAACTTATACTTTAGCGGAGAGTACTCGTATTGCTGAAAAAATGTAGGGTATTTTAATAGTCCTTTTGTGATTAGTGGTTGAAGAAAAATGTAAATATGTCTTGGGAAATTCAAACAAAATGCCTCAAAATTAGCTTATATTGTTCCACTATAGTTAAGTATCCAATTAAATTTCATTCGGTCCCTGGAATACCTGCAACGCTCATTCCCCCTGTCGCTAGACACCTAAGCATGTGTATTGGGAGCAGCATGGGTGCGGGCATTATCCTGCTGAAATATTACCCTACATAAAGGGCATAGGTTAGGTTTGGTTGGTATGGCTGCTTACCATCATTGTATTATCAAGTAGCGCAGGAGACCATGGTCATGCGTGGAATTCAAACACACATCCAGCGCGCTAACAAGTGAACTATTAGAGGCCCCAAAGGGCAGCATGTTCTATTTTAAAATATCAGTGTATCTTTCCATTTCTTTATTAAATTTATAATAAAATTTTTTGAAAAGCTTCTCTGTTCTTTTAAATTGTTATAAATATGACGGTAAATACGTTTAGTTTAATAATGTTTTAAAATTTAGTCTTATAAAGTTAAAACGCTGCAAAAATCAGTATTAAATTTTTGTGTACAGCTTAGAAAGTTAGTCTACATGATTTTGTATTTTTTTGCTTTCCACACATGCCTTTTTTTTAAATGTAAGAAATATTTTTGGCCTAAATGGCTTTATGTCTCAACCAAAATTGGCAGACGTTCGCAGTCAATTCAAACGAATGTCCACACATGAGCTACACCATTTCAACATGCTGTTGAAAACTATTTTTTAGTCCAACATTTATTTACTTTAGAAGCATGACATGAATTTACATTCGACTGTCCCGAAAAACCAAAAAAAGCGCACTAATTTTAAGCCTTGATTATGTCCTGTGATATAATCAGAGGAATGTCCCAATCAATTTCATTCATGAGCATCACATCAAATCAGCATATCACCGCGACGTGACATCTCTCAGAAGCCCCATCAGACGATGGTTCCGCCTCGAGAGGAGCCCGATTTAAATTCTCTAAGAAAATCAAACAAGCAGCGGCTGCTTACGCAAGGTGGACGCTAAGTGCAAGGAACCCATTCAAAAAAATACAAAAAAATACCCAGCTCCCATTTTCTCAGCACTGTAGAGCTGTGCGAGTTTCGTCGTTCGTTATTTTTACACCCCCCGAAAGATGTTCACCTACTCAAAAGCGAGGGGCAGGAGCACCACGTCCTCGGTCGTTCGAAAGAAATTTCAGCGAAATACGTCGAGGGCGATAGTTCCTAAGATGCAACAAAAATATACAACAAAAATCCAAACATTAAGGAATTCAGTGGGTTCGGTGAGGGGTGTCATAAACAATTTTAGTGTCCGCCTGCAAATGATTTTTGTAAATATGACCGGTGCGCAATTCTTTGGGTTATTCAACATTTTTTACGAGGCATCCACAAGATTATTTTCTCGGTTTTTAGCAAATTTTCCAAAAGACATTTGCCGGACACCTCAAGATTTTTGTACGATTGCCAGAAATTATTCTACACGAATATTGAGGCAAAACCAACTGGCCCGAAGAGAATTTTACCGACAAAGATAGAACAATTTTCGTTTCGCCAATTCCGTCACTGGGAAATTTTATATCATGCGGAATTGTTTCAGTCTAACATACCGTGACCAATTTTTGAAATATGCCGCATATTTTTCATTATGAAAGCATTTTAAATTAAGCAGATATGAGAAGTTTTTGATAAAGCCGACTATAAAA
The DNA here is from genome assembly GCA_963969385.1 of Philonicus albiceps. Classification (NCBI taxonomy): domain Eukaryota; kingdom Metazoa; phylum Arthropoda; class Insecta; order Diptera; family Asilidae; genus Philonicus; species Philonicus albiceps. Next base: position 72,756,087 of record OZ017772.1, on the reverse strand, counting down.
TTAAAGCCAAACTTCTGTGGAATAAAAAATTTTTGTGGGTTAAGCTGGTCTCTTTCCTAAAATAGAGAAAAAGTGAACTTATGTTTCCAGTTAGTTGTTAAGAAGAAACTTAATCCAATTTCAAACACTAAAATTTGCTATTTGGGACATCTACTTGAAATTTCGTATATCAAACTAAAGTCATAAAATCATTGACTTGTAACAAAAGCCCAAATGGTAGAATGTGTTAAACTTTCCTAGTATGAGATTTTCACTGCAGTTTCTAAAGATGATTCGGAAATCAAAACTCTTTAAAATTCTTAGAGTAGTGACATAGAATACTTTCTTTATCTGTTTTATTAACTTCATTCTACATCTAGTCTACTGTGGGCGAAATAAACTCAAAACCAGTACAACGATTTCACTATGATAAGCATTATTTCGAAAACAAAAGATCACAAATTGGATTTGAACTCTGTGATAGTTGGACATATTTGAACGTTTTTTATTTGTAAACGTTTTACTATAAATAAAAATTAACCAAAAGTTTGGAGTGCCTTTGAATTACGTCCAGACTGAACGGGGAATTATACACAGACCTTCTTCAAATAGTTTTCGACGAACACGGTGAAAAAGCTGCGGGTTCAGACTTTATTTTTCCAGCCTGAAAACGCAGCTGCTCACACCGCCCAAGTCGTGAAAGAGTATTTGCAATTTGTAAATTTTGAATTTGAAATGGCCTTCCCATAGCCTTAATTTGAACCCTATAGGGTATATTAATTTGAAAAGTATATGCTGATGGGAAACAATATAGGCGTGTGTCAGAACTTAAAACTGGAAATTCTATGAGCTTTAAAAAATTAATAGATTCAATACCAAATAGAGTTTTTGACATCATAATAAATAAACTAATTGGAATACATACGTACATATAAAATAAATATATCCATATATTATAAATAGATAGAATGGTAAATAAATTTAAATATATTAAAGCATTGTTTACTATAATTGTACGGTTTTAGGTGTGTAATTTTTAACTGCCTTTAAGATTATTTCGCTCACTGTATGTTAGCCTATCAAAATTTATGATAAAATGATAAAAGGTACAATTTTATAAGCACATTTAACATTTATTTATATTATCGAATAATTGTAGAATTTAAATATATTAAAAAAAAAAAAAAAATTGAATAAAAATAAATTCTACATAAGCTTTAGGCACTTTGCGTCAGAGAATGTCTGGCCAATTTTACGTGGAATTAACCAGCATGTTTGTAATATCGCTCATGGAATTTCTGTTTCTTTAGAATCATCCGCGTGTAACGAATTTTAAACATTGTCGTTGGGAGCCGAACATTTTAAAATAGAAATTTTAAATTGTGTGGAAGGAAAAATTTCAATAAATCAGGGAATCCCAGCCCTTCAATCAAATTAATTATTAATTGTTTTATAATTAGGAAAAGACTTTTATGAGAATGGCTTTTAATTAAATTACTTTACAGTGACATTGGAACATTTGGAAGGCGGTATTTTTTTAATAGTTTAGCGTTGTTATTATGCTTTATACAATGGAGGAAAATAGCTACAAAATCTCTTACTATTTCTTTATAAATCCAATGGTATAGTTCAGTAGTTTCCTTGAATTTTTATAAAGATTGAAAAAAGGTTCTTGGTTTGAAACGTTCTTTGAATTAGGTTCCTTTTTTGAACAGTTAAAAAGCGAAAAAATACTGTTTTCGGTTTTACCAAAACCTTCCAACTAAACTTACACTTACTTAAATTTTTTAATTTCTTCAGAATACTAAAAAAAAGAAAAACAATTGATCTGTGGTGCGAAATTTTATTGTCATAAAATAAATACAATAAAAAGAAGCGTCCAAGAGAGTCCGAAATCAACAGCAGCATATAAGCGCAAAATTATTACACAATATCAAAAATTCAGCGTTACCGAAATTTGGATTCACTTAGACGGTTTCATTGTCGAAGCGCCAGTTTTATTTCAAAACAAGACAAGATTTATGCTTCATTATTCACAGGATGCATACACGAAAACCACCGAAATTCTGGAGAATATCCTTATTGGAAAAATTGGATATATTCCAAATTTTCTTGTTTTTTATCAGGATTTTCTTAGTTATCTGACTGAGTCTAAAAATCCGCCCTGGGAAGGAAAAATTAGATATTCCATCAAGATAATGCGGCAACTCACGTATCAGCATATTAAAGGAATTGGGTTTAGGACTAAAAATATTCAACTTTTGCCATAGCGGACTCGTAGTCCGGGTTTAAAGTTCAATTGAAAACTTCCATACCAGTTTCCCTTCCTAAAACTCTTAATTCTTATAAATTCAGAAGCTCTTCTATACTGTTCTCCAAAATAAAAAAATAGTTTTATGTTTATTAACGCTAACTATGCTTTTAAATTTCCCAAAATGTAAGTGATTTTATAGCTGTTCCCTCCAATGTATATGACTAGCATGTCTTTTATTAAAAAAGTTAGAAAACCGTCTTTATTATAAAAGTTTTAAAACTACAGATATCGCTGATTCACAGCGTTCATCCTTTCCTCATCCCTGGTAAAATGCAAATAAGCGCTAAGTGGCGACGCAATGTTGATAATTAATAGCTGATACTCTTTGCCGAGACTTCAGGGAATTGACATATAAAACGTACATCAAATTTAAAACCCCTCGCCGCTTTCTCATTCGAAGGCAATCTGAAAGCAATTAGTAATTACTGTTGGCTCCGATGTGCTAATTACCACCTGTCTCCCTTCTGTCCGCGGATCACGTTTTGAGTGACGATCGCCGCTTCACTACCACTAAATCTTGTTCACATGAAGCAACTAAATTCCGATTAATTATTTGTCTTTCCAATCTCAGTCAGAGATGTCTGGCGAAATGAGACCAATGCCGTGGCACGCTCAGAAGGTTGTCTAATGGTCGGTGATCATGTGACGATCCATGACAACCAAAATGTCACCACAATTTGTGGGGTCCCAAAAACTCAGATTAAGCCTGCCAGTGGTGATTTTATAATTTAACTGATGAAAGAAAGTAACATTTGCTGCATCGACGCTTTTGTTTTTTCTACGTTCCCTTACCTGGTACAGCTAACCGAAAAATTGAAAATCGATGGTATGATTGATGAACTGTGAGGTTTTCTTTTTCGGGCTCACTGAGACCCCTGCATTTATCAAAAAAGCAAAAAAAAAGTGGCCAAACGAACTCTTCTCCAGGCCACATCTAAATTTGGTTGATTATTCAACTTCTAAGAATTTTTTGTCATTCAATCTTACCCGATCTAGCCCAAGACGTTCTGGGTATGGTATGAAAGTTTTAGGGACCACTTTATTGCTTCCTTGAATTTTTTCTTCTTGACTTTGCTTCGCTTGCTACAAGTGGCCCCTCGGCCTCCGATAGCGAAGGCATTGATCGTGATGATGGTGGCGGGAGTATGCCGGTGATCATGAGACGGAAGCACCAAGGCAAGAGTTAATGGATGAGTATTAAATCTCCGACGTTTTTTTTTTTTTTTTTGTTATGGCGATTAGAAAAATGTCAATCAAATTTGGTAGGGTTTTTGTGGGTTTCTGATCTTTAGAGCTCTTTTCACATATTCTGGAGTGAGTCAAGTGGAAGTGTAAGGAAAATTTGTGGGGTGAATGTTTCTTCAATTTTTTTGTTTAGTCCCCTTTTTTTTTGTTAAGTCAGACCTCACAAAGCATTTGTTTTACAGCCTGCGAGGATCGCTGTTAATGATCATTAAGAAAAATATTTTCTTGCGATAAACATCTTTGAAGGGTTTTAACAAATTTTCATAGCATGAGGTAGTTTTTGTGCATAATTGCCATTTTGAAAGGGTCATCCTACAAATTCCTTTCCCCTGACACAATCATAAAATAATTATAACTAATTATGTGTTAGTTAAAAGTAATAAATCAAGTTGAAGCAAGCAAAAATCAAACTTTCGTTAATAGTAAAACAAGTCGAATAAAATTATAAAAACGGTAGCCCCACTTCTTAAAAATCGATATGCTTTCGAAATGGCTGAACCTTAATCAAGTTAAGGTAGGTCCGTCGAAACCTATCAAAGCAGTTTTCCACCTGTCCAAAAGGCATGGCAACGTCTGATTGACTGCCAATGACCTCGAATATTTTAAAGCAAGAAAAAAATCATGAGCAAAAAAAACACAACTCTTAAAAAGCGCCAATTCGCGAATTCCTATCACTTTTCTCTTGATCGGCTACTTTATTTTTTTTTTTTTTTTTGGATGGAAACAACGATCGGACGATACCTCGTGATCTAATAGCATTTTAATGGAAATTGAGGCAATGATGAGAGGGAAGTTTGAACTTTTTAACTTCTACTGCACGTGACTCAAAGGTGTAAGGTATAACAAAATTAGTTTTGATGAGAAAGTAGTGAGTCGTCGATCGACATTTTCAATACCATTTTTACGTCTATGTATTTTTCGGCAGAAAAACCGATTGAAGGATAAATTATGATTTTCAGAGAAAAGGTTTTGCATAAAAACATTAAAATACTCGTTATTAACTTAAATTGCTGTGCATGTACAAATTACAAGAGATTAGAAAGGTAAAACAATCTTTACTTTGGGCATTTTCCAAATATTTCGTACTATCCACACTAATTCTTCCAACTTTGAATATTTTGAAACTGGAACTTCTCAAAGCCTTCCTTTAACACTTTTCACTATAAGGTCACCTTTTTATTTAGTAGTAGTCTAGTAGTATCAATCGTTTTATTAATAAAACATTAAACTTTAAATAACTGCAAGGAATTACTTCATACCTAACATGTAATATCAAAACCAGATGATTTAAATCAGAGTTAGCCTAGAGCAAACTAGGAAAACAATTATAGTCCAAAGGATTGAATTATAAAACTCTGATACAGGAAAAAATCTACTTCAAACTCATAATAAATAATGTGAATGTATGTGAATTCCGCACTGTTTATTCAAATTTTCAATCAAGGTAGTGTATAACTTTAGTAAAAACAGCTGAAGTAATACCACAAAAATAAAAATCAAATATACAAAAAATAAATAACAACACATTGAGTAATATAAATTTTTATTTAAAGATAAATGTTAAATGTTTTTCTTTAATTTTTAAATCAATAAAATGGGAACTATACACAGCAATAATACACGATCACTAAAAAATTGTTATTTCTCTCATCAAGAGTGAAACGATTAAAATTTTAAATTTCATATTTCCGGAGGCATTCGAATGATACTCCTATGACCCACCCTAATCAAATTCAACTTGAGTCCGGCACATGACCCAGCTCAAAGCGCAAAACCTTGCTACAATATTTATTCGCAGCCGAATATGAAAACCTCGAATATACACAATAACGAATCGTAAACCGAATATATTTGCCGAAAAACATCTTTTAAAAATAGCCCAGGTATCTTTTGATAGTACCAAAAAATTGCGTCTTTACCAATTGCTAATATATCCGCTTGAATGTGTTATTTACAAAAAAAAAATAAAAGAGCGAATAACAAACAGCACTCGCTCAAAAAACATGGAATATTTGAAAACAACATCATTCATATCTCGACTTTTGGCTTTGGCAGTGTATTTTAGCGCACAATCGGTGTCTAAAAATAAATCGATACGAACGACTTTTACTTATCGAAATCGCGTTACTCCGCAAAATAATGCCCGCCACCGACAACGGACGAGTTGTTGTCTATTTGCACTCTCACAGGGGCTATATTTAATTTTTACTTAATATACTCCCAAAGTGACAAAAACGTAGCAGAGAGGAGAAACTTGTTTATCGCAAGATTATGCCGGCGGGTTTACCGATCTAAGGCATTTGTTTTGATGGGGGGAAAAAAAAACGACGAAAATATTCCTAAGCAGTGATAATGACCCGCACAATTTCGGTATCTCGTAGTCTACGCAAAGAAGCAGCGAGGCAATTTTTTTTTAAATTTTTTTAGAACTTTAAAAAACAAAAATAAAATAAATTGGACGATTTAAAAATGAGCGGGCTACAGAGTACAACTCAAATTCGCATATTTCGTCATATGAGTCAAGAAAAAGGACAGAAGATTTGTTGTCAGTGCGCGCGCAGCTCGCTCTGAACAAGTCGCGCCAATTAGCAGTGGGCAGATGATTGCCTGGCTTTTCCCAGATTTTCTTTTTTTTTTTTTTAACCGCCGCACTCGTTATCTTATCGCGCTGGGTTTTGATTAATAATAGCAACTCCCACTGGCGAGTCGACAGTACAGTCCCTGGATTTAGCAACTGCATCGTCTCCCCCCAGAGGGGTAATGAAAGTCTTTGGGACGAAAGTGTGACTGAACCGATTTTGATCGGCGATATCCACGACTTCTACTCCTTCTTTGCTTCTTGCAGCGTACGCCCGCGCATTTTTCATCGTTCCAGCCTTAAAGTACGTTAAGCCCGCTGAAAGTCACTACATCTATCCTCCTCTACCGCTAACTGCTGCCATCTATCCGCCTGCTTTGGCACAAGCTCATTTTGTTCAAACGATTTTTGTGTGTCGTTTCTCCGGCGAGTGCAGTTCATGGGAGCCCCCAAGCGGCGGCGAAGAGATAAAATCTAAGGAAAAGTGTGCTTGAAACTAGTTTGGGTGGAGTTTTTAAGGAATTCTTCTTGTTGTCGTGCACCTCGCAACCAGCAGCATCCACCGCGTCCATTCAGGCCCCCTTACTTCTCGTATCCCTGAGATCTTTGAACCGAAAGTTGTTGGTGCCTTTTCTTCTGGTTCGTTACAGCTGCATCTCGGCTCCGGCAGGGCTCAGTGCAAAGACTAACATAATTGGGGAAAAATACAGGGGGAAAAAAAATGATGGATGATAAATATGTAAGTGACGACCCGGCTCAGGGATGGAGGCCACTCTCCTTATCGGAAAGGGGCTCCCGCCGCATGTGACCTGGAAGAATCTTCTCAAATCTTGGTCCGACTTGACACACTATAAATCCACTAAAAAAAGGTCAGGGGGTTGGGAACAGAGATAATTTTTTCATTTTTCTTGCGATTAGATAAATTCTAAGCCACGTCAGAAGGTATAGGCAGCTACGTAACACATTCTGTGGCATTTTGAGCCTTGGTCTTGCATTAATTTAAATTGCGTCATGTATTAATGCTTAGTATAAGTTTTAGATCATTTTATTGTTGCTTGATTTTGTAGGGGATATTTCTAAAGCAGTAGGAAATTACCTGCTGGGAAAGGAACTGTATATGTTCCATTTTCATCAATTTTATCCGAAGAATGGACAGATTTTCCTATTCCCAACTTATTCATATTTTTTTATCTCATAATTAAAGTCCATACGCTAGCTTCAGACTGTTTAACCTTCAATATGAAAATACAAAAACGTTTATCCGTGTGAATATTCCGTTTTATATTGACCAATTAACAAAGAAACGATGCTATTAACATTCACAAGAAAATAATTCTTAGAATCTTGCTTTTTTCACGAGAACGATATTTTAATTTAATCATTTAACAACTGAATCCTAGGTAAGTTCGGTACGATGTATTATCAAAGTGATACGGGTACAACGTTCGCATAACATTTTTAATATTTCTGTGCCATTGATAAATTTATCGAATTGCAGTACCATCCTTCCAATTCGAGTTTTCAATTAATTTGCTTGTATATGGTACATCGACAAGGAGAGAGAAATTTTTGTATGATTCTGATAACGATGAAAACGCTACATTTACTTTTGAACTATAACAGTCTATCGCAAAAAGATTAGACAATTTCTACATTTAATCTTACTTCTTTCCTTTACATTTTGCTATTTATTTTTATAAATACGTTTTCGTGAAAAGGGAACATTTCGTTATTGCAATTAATCTGGGTAGTTTAATGCATTTTAGTTTTAGATTAAGCCCTTTTCTATTTAACTTTTATTAAGTTAAACGAAATAAATAAATAATAACTGTATGATAAAGTGGTTTAAGTTAACAATATTATTTTATAAAATACCTTACCTTAATTTTATAAAAAAAAATGAATCCACGAAAATGTTAACGAGGCCGTTGATTTCTGGAAATAAAAGAAGAAAGAAAATATTCAGTTTGTGTGCTTTCTGTTATCAAGCATATTCTATTTTAGCATATGAGTAATTTTGGACAAATGAGAAGAGATTAGATGCTTCGAAAGAAACACATCAGCCATAAGTTTAGGGAATCTTTTACAACACGAGGCTTATCTCCACGATGGAGTAAGTAGTTTCATTCAAAATTCATAATTAGTCTTGTTATCATCTAAAATTTGCCACTCTATCCGCCCCCGCGAATTTTAGATACAAAAAAAAAAAAACGAAATAAAGTAAGGCGCAATTTCCTTATCTGCGGCCAAACCCAAGTCATTGTTTTGCGCTGCTTAAGTGCCTTATCACGCCGACTATCGTCCGACAGTCGAAAAAGCGAACGAATCAATATATATATTTTTTTTTCTTTAATCAATGGCCGTAACCTGCCCCAAGTCAGAAATTCCACATCGACTTGGGCGAGTGAGTGCTTTTTTTAGCGAAACCAGAGTCTCAGCAGCAGTACCAGCAGCAACTTTTCGAAAGACGGAGAGACAGCACCATTTCTACGAATTTATCTGACTCCCCGAAGGTGTGTCACCGTCACTTGTTCTCGCCATTAATCCAGCCGTACCGTGATTTATCCAGATCCCTCCCCGACAGCCGAATACCTGTACTTGAAAATCGTTTAGCACCTTTGTGCTTTTATTGCAGCTAGCCAAGCGACTCGGGTCTCCCGCGCAAGCCAAAAAGGTCAATCCGCGCGCTTGGCCACGCTAGCGGACGGCAGCAGTTGCTAGGAGAGGCCACAACGTCGCGATCAATCGACGGATACGTTGCGCCGCGAACCGATGGCTACGGCGGGTACGGCTGCATACGGGCAATAAGACAACGCGACGCGTCTCTGGTTGCGCGCATTCGCAACTGACTTAAAAACCTGAGACGGAGATGTGAGTCACACACAAATTCGCGGTATGCCTGTCGCTTCTTGTTTACTTTAACAAAAAAAATTTTTTTTGTTTCTGTGGCGATTTTCAGCAAATAAATCTTGGCGGGCTTCGAAAATTATTCCGGCTTCACTTTTGATGCCTTCTGTACCTCTACCGCTGTCGCCATAGTCGTCGTCACGCGTTACAGCGGTGAGAAGGCGGCTAACCAGTTCCATGGGGGGCCCCCATGTTACCTCTACTCCATCCATTAAGACGGAAATGCTTACGAACTGAGCTGATCTATTTCAACCGATCAAATACGAAATGTGGGCCAAATTTGATCGCTGATAACATGCAGCACGGTGGCGGGGAGTAGGGGTAATTTAAATTTTTTAAACACGTTGCCCACATTACAATTTTCGTAATTTGTTTTACATTGCTCACGCCATGTAGACAGAAATGTTTAATTCAAGTATAGTTGATATTACTCAAGAACACTAGCAAGTTGATAAATATCGCAAAATGACGCGCGAAATCATTTAAAACTATCATGAACTCCACAAGATCAACAAATAAACTCATTATCAGTGGACTCCACTCAATATTTAGTTTACTAGATCTCTTGGCGATAAACAAAACGACAGTATGAAATTTTCTTCTTTAATTAGGTACTTATACAATTTAACTATTATAAAAATTGTAGTTTTATTTATAATAACTGTATTAGTTTTACTACTCATATTTCAATACTTTTCTTTATTAATATAGTGGAAATAAAATTGTGTGAATTCTGGATTGGCTTCTACAGTGAAATGCCTTACTGCGAACAAATTTTTATTGTATTCGGATGCCTATTATTTGCTAATAATTACTAGAAAAGCGCAATCAAATCAAGCTCTTGAATGATTTTCTGCAGTTTGCTGATTAGGAAGCACAATTGCAACTAAGAAAACACACCTAATCTAATAAAGCTATTGCGCTCTTTTGTAAAACATTGATAATGATGTAGGGAATTTTGCAACTCTTCAAATGCAGTTTTCTGTCCTAGTTGTTGTGCATTAACTTTCTTAAAGCAAAACCTGCTCACCCTTAGGAAATTCCTCTATATTCCCTAAAATTGTACTTATTGCGGTTTTAAACTCTTTTTACCGAGTTATTCACAATAATTTTCAAATTAAAGACAAGCAAATTTTTATTTTTTTCTGGACCAACAAAAAAATCGGGGTTAATGAGCCAATAACATCTTTGTAAGACGTCCTAATATCTGTTAATTTGAAGTTAGTGATTCATTCGAATCCTTTCTACATATGTCAGTCAGATGGGACCGAATTAATTGACAGCATTGCATGCTTATGTCTACTTAGTATTTCTCGGTAGTATAGTGATCAGTATCCCTCGTTACGTTTATACGTAAACCAAAAGATAGTTAAATTATAAAATTAGCACTAAACACTAACCACACAACACAGCTTTACAACGACGCCTGGAACAGCACTAATATTAATTAATCATCATATAGCACAATTTTTTAGGTTTCATTAGCATGTGACAAATTCGTGAATTTATGAAGACCAATAAATGATTTAAATGGCTGCCCTGGGGAGCATTAATGATTTCTTTTAAGAATTTATCGAAGTTAGATGCACAATATTCGGTGACCCCTTTTAATTTGTGGTATCCGTACAGCGTGCTTTTCCGTTTGCACTTTTGTCTCTTGTTAGCTAAGAATTTTACGGATGCCGTCATCACTGTGAACCAAATTAAAATGGCATTTGTGAGCATTCCACCCACCAGAGTCGAGTTTTCCCATCCCCAGCTGTCAACTTACTTTATTTTGACATACTCATCTCGCAGGGCGTGCGTAATCCAAAAGAGTTTGATTTCCGTAAAAAAAAATACTTTCCGGCTGGTTCAAGTCTGGACATTTAGCATGAAAAAGTGATTAAAGGTTGAATTTTCTCGCACTTAAAATGCACCACACCACCGAAAGCAAATAGAAAAAAGAAAAAAAAACACAACTACCACTGCGATGGGATGACGGAACACAGGGTGAACACATTGAACGCGACAGCGATAAAAAGCAGTTTGAGTCTGCCACTGCGGCCGAGTTCAATTGAAAATTTTAAAAAAGCCCGAAAATGCAACAACAAGATACACAAGGTGGAGCGAGACGGCGCGATACCGCGCTCGAGTAGAAAAGAATCCACACAAATTAATGTCTCCTAATCGAAAAAAAACGAAGAATTTCACAACTTCCTCTGGCCGTCAGAAGCGGTTACATAGCGCCGCTCGAGCGGGCATTTTTCGGCGGGTCCACTGCCTCAGTTGTCCGCGGTGCAGCGAAAAAAAATCAATTAGAACGACCCCGGGTGCGTCGGCCACTGCTTCACTGCTGTTTCACTTTCGTTGCAGTTCTCCCCGCGCTGTTTGTTCTTATTACACGAGCGAACGATCGTTGCCGCACTTTTCGCGTTCTCCTCGCGGTTTTCGGCGGCTGCGAGGAGAGGCGATCCGAAACGGATTCTGACGGTCGGACAGCCGAGCGGGCGCGGCGCGGACAGGGCAACCGAACAAAGAGTAAAAAGTCCGCGGACGTCGTCCGAAATGCAAAAAAATTCTTTGACAGATTATGCAAGTGAAGAGCAAGAAGGCGCCCGCGGCAAAAGGGACGAGAACTGTCAATCACTGCACACACGTTGAAACGGGACAGCCGTCGATCATTAGAAGAGATGCGGTCGGATCTCCTTTTGTCTAGGAATTCCTCGGTGCATTCCGGTGGAACAAAGAGTGCCGCACAGCGACCGATGAAAAAAGTGAAAAGTTGCACGATCTTCTTCTTCGCCGCGTCGCAGCGACCAGTGTCACTTTGGCGTTAGAAAAATGAGCAAAAAAAACGAAACCAAAACACGCACACACCACGACACACTGCACTGCTGTTTTCCTGCCGACACTTTTCCCCGCAATCGCGTAAACTCAGAAATTCGCCGAGAAATCGCTGCTGCTGCTGCTGTTGCTGCTGATGGCGCTGCTGACAAAGAGAAAAAAAAAAGAACTGGCGCACACAGCGATACATCAACGCTTCACACAGTCCAACTGCGCGCTTATAACTCCCAACCCGACGCACTACCCACAGCAAGGGGAGTCGGCGGCATCCGCACACATGCTCAGGCCGACGTATCTGCACACGGCGTGACTAACCGTGACGTCATTCAGAGGAGTTACGGTAGCAAGTGCGAGACCCACTCGAGCACTAGCGCGAACGAGAAGCAGCCAGAATCAAACAAGTGCATTCATTTCGTTTTTAAAGGTGCACTTTAACGCACACACTGTCGCGTTTGCAAAGAGCACCCAACGGGGAAGGAGAGGCGATAGAGTGGCTTTCTTCTCGTGCGACAGGGAGAGCAGGCTGCGGAGCGAAAGGGCCGGCAGGCATGGTCGCGCGATGCGTGTGCATTGCAAACGTGGGTGGAGGAATGAGTAGACAGACGTTGCAAAACGAAAAAAAGACACCGAATGAATTCACAAAGCGACGGCGAATGTTACGGCGTCGGTTGTTTTTTTCCCCAACGCTTTCTGCTCGGACTCGGTCGGGTCTAATGAGTTTTTTTTTGTGTATTAGAAGTAGGGACCTGGCGTTGCCAGATTTTGCGTTTCGCAGGTAGGCGCTATACGGCCGGTGGATGAAGGAGAAGTGCCTCCAACACTCCCGAGGACTGTAATAAATTTTGATTTTTTGAATTCGTTCATTAAAACGGTTCACTGCAGTCGCTTTGTCCCAGAGGTCGGGGCGATTATAAATAGCCGTGACGACACTCTCGTGTCGTGTGGCCAGACAAATTTTATTGGCATCTTACGTTGCAGTTAATGCGATAATTACTGGGGTCTTAGAAGCTTTTGCGCTACTAATTGAAATTAAATACTTGAGCAATGCACTCAAGAGAAAAAAGGACAATAAAACGCGTTATTATAAACAATCATAACGCGAGTTATATTGCACCACATTTAATTTAAAATTATTGTCACGTTATAAAAAATCTCATTTGCGAATTATCTTCAATCAAAAAGTACCTGACTGGATTGAACGTGGAAATAATTACAGTATTAGTCGTAATAAAGGCAAATGCTTATATTTATCAGAAACTTAAAGTACAGGGCCTCAACTTAACACAAATATAAAAATTCTTGAAAATAACTATAAACATAAATTTGGTTAGTCTATCAAAATTACTTAGTAATTAAAAGGCACATGAATTGCAAACTTTGGTATGGTGCTCATACCGCACTTGGTTTTGGTTTTCCTGTTCTTAGAGATAAGTCACAATGGGAGGAACAGTTAGCCAGGAAGCTAGTAGAAGGTAGAATCGCTTACGCCTAGTATCTGCAGAATTATAAAAAAAAAAAACAATGTTGCATCCTACTAGTTAAAGAGTATTAAGAACTGCAAAATTATTGAATAAACGCAGCTGTAACTGAATAGATAAACGCAATATAATCCACGGTTTTTAGGGTCAATCAAATAAAATACACAAGAAATTTCAATTGTGGATCTAATTTTCATCAACGACTCAAGATTTGATCAAAAAATATTGAGAACTATGGGAGTTATTGAGCCCACAAGAACCGGACGTAAGAAAATTTAATCGTTTACATTTTCTAACTCTAAGCTTAGATTTAAAAAAAAAATTTGTTTTTAGATTATAAAATGTAAATTCGAATCATTTATCGACCATTGACTTCAAATTAAAGCTTGGTACAGAATCTTACGATTGTTATTCAATGCTACGGTGAAAAATAAGAAGACATTCCCGAAAACGAAACAAATGTGTCTTAATAGAAGTTCAGTATTACAAAAATCAAAAATTATATTTAAGTAATTAAGAAATACTATAAATTTTAAGTGGGGGGGGGATATCTGGACAGAATTCCACGGGGGCATAACATAATTTTTATTCCTGATCGAAGTTGTAAGCTACAAGAAAAATAATTTAAACATTGTACCTACATAACTTTATTAGCCCCTTGAACGCACCGCGAAAACTTGTGTTATGAATATTTAAAAGTTAAATTATTATTCAATGATCGGAAGAGCCGAATATATCATACTAAAAATTCTCATAAATAAAATCATGCAAGCGCGTTTCAGGTGAAGTTTCTTGTGGAATGAGAAAAATGGAGATTGGCACCTTAATAAATATTCTGGAATCCCAGAAGAAATTTAAAGCAGACTTATTTCTGGATAAAGGAGAAGCTCTGGGCTATAATTTGTCTTAATTGCCCAGTGGCAATTTACTGAATGTATGCATGAAATATCCCCTACCCTTATTTTTTTTTCTTATATTTCATATGATCTGGATGATAGTTTAAGATTTTATGAGTTTTTTTCAATTTAGGAAAGATACTACCCAATCTTCGTTAATATAAAAAAAACTCACATGAAATGAAGTTGAATGAAAACGGTGCACCTTAGTGCTAATTTGACCCATGCTATTATACATAAACCAACTGCAAACTAACGTTTATTAACGTTAAACGTACTGACGGTTTCGAAAAAAGGGTAAAGAAAATGTTGCTGGTGAAACTTTAAGAGATTTTATATTGGAAAAAATTGCTGAGGTTTTAAATATCCTACATAAAGACTAATTGCAGTTGAACACAACTTTTTCGTTTACTTGAAACGGTTAAGGCTGGTGCAAATGTGGTACTATGTAAAAGTTTTAATATCACAACTCAAAGGAAACGACCCTATTTAGTGTAAACCTGTTTTTTGTCTTTCCTACCGCCAAACAAGAGTAAAGGGCAATCAGTGAAATTAAACTCCTATTCTATCCTAACTATACCATCACCATTCCAACTTCACATTTTCCGGGTAACCCAAAAAAAAAAACAAAAAAGAAACCTCTCGCGACTCACTTGATACCTCTTAATTTTCCCACTTGGCGAATCCTCAATGTGGCATTTAACTGCTCGAAAATGCAACCCCCGAAACCGCTGAATGAAGACCAGAACAAGAAAGGTCATAAGTAGCTCAACAGGGTTGCAATTTAAAGGTACCCTTGTATGTACTGGAGGTGGGCTCAGGCACGAAGGGTGCACACGGCGAGCATACCCGGAATGCAACGTGATGCACATTTGCTTCCTGAGTCCTGGGGGAGCAGCAAGAAGGGCTTCCCTCCCCACAGGGTGCATAACGCAGCAATGCACCGGGAGAGGCAAAGCGAAAAAAAAAGGAAGCGACATCAAATAGAACAGAAAACAAAATGAATGAATGAGAATTGCCGTAGCTGGTCGGGAAAGGACGGAGGAGAAGGGGGAGGGGGTGATGGGCAAAACACCCGAGGCACCCGGACCCGGACAAACAGGTAGCCCAGCCACCGGCATGCCTGCATGGATGCAATTTACACTTGACGGGTAATTCCGAAACAAAATGTTGCTGCACTTACCCTCGGCTGCAAGGGTGCAATTGATTTGAAAATTGCTTTCATCCCGACAGTGCGCCCGGCGGTGCATAGGCCTTCGTTTCCTGTCGCGCCACAGTGATGGTATGCGTAAGTGACGTTTTTTGGAGCTGTGACTTTTTTGCCCCACCGGGAGCACACCGGGGTGCTCCGCTCTTGTTATCAATTGAAATTAGCCCCGATCCAGGACGTAGAATTGGCTGCGGCTTTGGAGCTCTTTCGCAATAATTCAAAGGGACTTCGTTTTTGCAAGATGATTTGTAGAATGGGATCAATGGGTGAATGGGAAGTGCTCCTTCTTTTGTGTATTGCGGTCTGAATTTTTTTTCTTTAGGAGTCTTAATTCCTTGAAATTCGATTTAATCCTGAGATTTGGGATACTGCTTAAGGTATAACACCTATCAGATTGGATTTGGCTTTAATGATACAATTCCCCCTACCTTTTACATGACTTGGAAGATTTTTGCGATAGTTTCGTTCGAAGATATCATCCAAAGTTAATTACGTTAAGGTATCATCCAAATAAACTGCGTTAAGGGTATCAATGAGTGAAATTTTACCCCAGTATATTCTTATGTAGTTTTTAATTATAATAATGACAATTGAATGCATTTAAATGTATTATTAGCATTATTAGATTAATTAGATTTCATGATAGCGTTAATTTTATAACGACCTTTTAAATGTATGTAGACAAAATCACTGTTAAAAACCATTAGGATTATCTAAAATTTGAAGAGAGAAGCCCTTTAAGAGTAAAATTCAACGAATTTTAAATTTGTCATATATATGTACATATCATTTTAATTACAATCAAAATTTTCTATATATGTAGCTTATGTTCCCCCCATATTAGAAAATTAAGAGTAGTACGAAGGTCAAAGCTTCAAGGTAATCGGATGAGCTGTTTTTATGTAAAAACGTTAGAAACAAATAAATATAAGGAAAATTTCCTTTATTTTACATTTGATGAATATAATAAAGCAGTAAAGGGGGCTCAGTTTGTATATATTTGAGGATATGTTTTTGTAAAACTTGTTTTGGGCCCATGTTTGGTATAAAATTAAAGGAAAACCAACAGTTTTTAGAATTTTTGTCTATCTGTCTGTCTGTTTAATCGCAAATCATGTCATAGTTGGGCCGATTGCAATGGAATTTTCCTTATTGGGTAACTAATTGTCCGATTTAAAAACAAATATATCTCATTTATGACCGCTTGTATCCGGATTAAATTTTGATCATAATAACATTCATCAACATCTCGACTCTAAAATATCCAAAGGCATTCTGACTGACTGAAAATTATAAATCGGTTTGAGAATCGAATCGGTTTAAAAATATCTAGTTACTTCGAAATGAAGACTTATCAATTCGCTTCAAAAAAGTGTTTATGTACGTCGATCTATATCAACTGAAATCGTCTTGAAAGAGATCGCAAATAATAGCCAAGCTTCATTTCGATCCGTTGAGTAGATTCAACACGAGAACTCGAGTATGCGATTCAATACAAAGCGGGGGTAATGATTGTTTGGTCGTTGTAAACTAAAATTATACTCCCACGATATTTGGAGCATAAATTGAAAAGTAGACTTCTTTTAACATCAATTAAACTCATGTTACATATCACCATTCTATGAATCTGATGCCGCTTTGTAAGCGCTTCTATACTATTGAGAGCTTAGTTTATTAACTTTAATTGATCACTATAAATCAAATCGATGAAGTGATCATAGATTAAGTAAACGTGTAGATAAGTAATAGTGTTCGACAATAAAAAATAAACAGAAATTAAACACAAAGTTAAGAAAAGAACTAGTGTTTTATAATTACTACCATACATAAATTTTATTCATTATTTTTATTATTCCACCTACCATGCGAATAAGATCGCTGGCATTCGCTAGTAGATAATAAAATTAGGTAGCACATAATCTTTAAAAATGAAAATCTATTTTCTGCTTCTAATTACTTTAGAATATCGGAAGTTTATTAAGATCTTTCTTTAAAACAATACTAACGACATTGTCTACAATAGAAATGATGGAACTTTTATTGGTATTTTTCAAAAGAACAATTATTAAATGTTACTTTAATTCAGAGTGCATTTTTAATTTTTTATACCAAATTCCTGCTTGATACTGTTAAGTATTTAAAGAATGTATGTAAAAATATTTTCCAAGTTTCCAATCTCCAATTTAAATCCTCTTTTAAATGTTGTGTGTATAGTCGGATTTTTATTATGTAGCTATTTAAACTTGAAAAAGTTAGAGTCTAAAATATAAAGTCGATAGAAACAACTATCGTTTTAAAATTTCTTTACATATCTACACCTTTTCGTCACTTTCTGATTATAAGTTGGAAAATTCCGAAAATCTGATAGTTTTCTTCGGAATTAGTTACTTAGTAAGCCTCTTTGTAGGTTTGTACCTTTGTACTTTTTATCTTCTACCGGATTTTAACGTATCCTAACTTTTGCGCAGATAAGCTCTTCAGAAATTAAAATGCACACAGAAAGTTCAATTGTACACTTAATTTTTAATTTGCTATATTTTGAAAATGTGTTTTAGTCATCAGTCGAATGACAATCTAATTCGTAATAAATCTCTAAAGCTTAGGTTCTGAAGGGAAATCAATATGCATTATACATTCAACTACATTTAAACCCACAAAGACACGAAAACTGAGGTGATAATCCAAATTACTTGGACATGTTGAGCATATTGAATGCACTTTTCGTCTAATATCTCACCTACAGCAAATACTTAAACGCCTAAAAGAACCAATAAAAATAACATTTCAGGTGATCCACCTTTAAAGACCCATTCAGCCCAAAAATGTGCTGACGAAGAAGTCCCAGAGGAGAGGGGGGTTTTAACATGTCCAAGTTAACCTGCGCCATTAAAACACGGATTGCCATCGTTGTTCGCCTTGAGCTCCAGTTCCTCACATTCAAACTCTGGTGGAGTTAGTTTCTCGGAAAAACTTTTCATTGCTAAATTTTGCATGAAAGTGAAAACTTTCACGTCGACATTTCGTTTTGTTTGAATTTTCGTACGTTTTGCCAGAGAATAGTGAGCTCCTGGGGAGAGTGGAAGGGTTAGGGTGATTGGGTCCCAGCCACCCTTAGACGTAGACTTTTTAGAAAAGTTCTAATGAAACACTGCGCGCAAAAGAGCACAGGCCGGTAGCCACGAACACATCGATTTAAGCGCACTATCAAATCTGGGGGAATTGTGAGAATAGTAGGAAATGAGTAAAAGTACCTTTCGGCTGTCTAACCCTGGGCCGGAAGCGGAACAGGGATGAATGGTGGGCACTCGCACCGTCCGGCCCCGTTTGTAGTTCACTGTTGTCGGTGCAATTTGGTGTAGTTGGATTGCAGACTAAAGTGCATTCGCACACTACTCTCTATTTTGAGTGGCCTGTTTATGCGGCGATTATGTTGCCAACTGAATTTTCTAAGTGGGCTTAGGCTGAGCTTTCTAACCCCATTTTTCTCACCTCACATCACGTTGCCATCTGCAGGTCCGTGGGCACAGATTTTACACTTGCAACCAACCTAACCTCACACTCCAACTATTCAAATCAATTCAATTCGGTTCGTTTCTGTTCATTACTATTGGGTACCATTCATTACAGTTCGGTGCACTTATTGTTAAACCTATTTTCCTATTAGAGGTTGGGAAAAAAGCTCCAATGCCCCCAGAAAAGAGCTATGCGATCAAACCATGTCTGTTCTCGTCTCAAAAGCCATCAATACACCTCCCCGCAGGGCGTAATCCCTAATGTCCTTTTTATCACTCGAACACAGGTCCAGAATATATCCACAGCCTCGAATTTCCACCGAATCATGGCATTTTCGTTTTATTTTGTTTTTTTTTTTCTTTTATTTTCTTTTTGTTTTTGTTGTTGTAAGCCTCCTAGGGGATTTTATTTTTTTTCACTCGTTTTTTCCCGGCCGCCGCGGCGTTTTGTTTGTTCGATTTGTTCCCGAATGCAAGTTGAGCTAGGACAAGATTGCCAGAAAAACAGGCGGAGGGATAGAACTTTTCATGGTGGTTAGGTCAGAGTCGGGTGCACGGAATAAGCTTTTTTCGCCTGATGGAAAGGGTAGGGTTATTTTGTGTACCCCACTCCTTGCCTCCGAGGTAGAGGGCGGGATGAGGTGCTATCCCTTGCAATCTGCGCAATCTCCCGATTTTGTTTTCTTAACATTCAGTGGATGGCAGTGGATTGCAAAATTTTTGTATAGAAGGGATTTAGGGAATTTGAAAGATTTTTTTTTATTTTTTTTTTCATTTATTTATTTATTTTATTTTTAGACTCTTCTTTTTCGACTACCGACCGACCGTTTCTGTGTTTGGAGAAGAGAAAGTGTTTTTCAAGTTGCAGCGCAGTTTTAATTGCTGTTTTTGAAGCAAATGGGGTTTGAATGACTTTTGGGGTTTTTCGTAATGAATAGAGTTCCTCTCCCTGGGCATCTAGCTTTTACTTTTTTGAATCAAGCCAACTTATATGTGTATCTCCGGATGGGAGTATGCAACGGATGTTTATTTCTTTCATGCCCAATTAAAGTCTAGTTGATGGCATGACGTATCCTAAGGGCTGGTCTCACTCCGAAAGGGTTTGGTAATGAGCTTCGAGGGCGAACTCATCCCTCTCATCGAATTTATAATGAACTTTATATGGTTCATAATACAGTCTGGATTTTATTAGAGGATATTTTGAAAAGGAACCTTCTATAAAAACATTTCCATTGGTCAGAGAAAAATGAAATTTGTATTTTCAGTCAGTTTCTAAGCCGAGTAGTGAAAGCGCAAAGTATGTAAAACTAGTTTTAAGCAAAATTTACATATTCCAAATCAGTAACACCGTGGATAAACACATCTTTTCTATTATTCATAATTATACTATTAAAATAAATGTCTTTATTAAGTTGCCTATAAGAAAACCTCAATATGGTTATGAGCAAATAATAAATGCGATAGTATGAAGCTGAAATAAAGGTTTCAAAGTAATTAATGCAAAAATCAATGCTTTATAGTGACGATTGGTCTAATTGGGTCCCCAATATTCCATTAATTCATTTAGATAAGCTACTTGAAATCAATGACCTCATAAACCCTTATATACTCGCATATCTAACAAGCAGTTCGTAGTTAATTAAGAGAATAAATTAAGACAAATCCCCAGGCATATGATAGAATATTAGTAAAAAATTATCTATCGTTTTAGGGCTTTAAATTCGAACTAATCTTCAACATAATCTAATTAACAAAACTATGTAAAAGAATAAAACGGCGTTAAATCGAATATCCAGTATATAATAGCTAAACATAAAAGATATAATATAATTTATATCACGCATCTATCTTACCACCGCACGCTTTTCCTTTGGGTAAATGGCAAATAAAATACGTAACTTTAATTATATGAATTGGGATTGATATTTTGTTTTGTATGGAAAAATTAATTAAAATCAAAAGTAATAGGCGTCTTAGAGAATTTTATTCAAAAGGTATTTTTATAAGCTCCTTTCAGATAGTCGAATTGTTAAATTGGCGGCATTTTTGCATGAAATCATTCTTTATACATTTTTTATTTGTGTGTCTTCTATACTACAAGTATAAATTGTAATAAGGCATACACGAAAGCGGAATTGGACGCAAAGCAACCAATCTTCTGAAAGGATACACATCCGTAAGATATAAAAAGACTTGTTGCATGCATGATTAAAAGCTCGGGAGGGTCTATTGAATTTATGTTTTTATGTAGGGATTTAATAAAACATCTCTAGAAAATTGTGCGTGTGATACATATGCAGTGTTAGAATGTCTTTAAATCTAACATTGGTACATGTTTAACATTCAACTATCTAGTGAGATAGTAAGAGTATTAAATTTTAATATTATTGATATTATTCAAAATCAGTTGTTGGCAATTACTGGCTATTTAGATTACGTGTTATAAGATGAAGATGTTATTGAATGTCCCAGTTAGATTTATTTCAAAAATAGCTCTCACATCATCATAAATTAATTATTATAAATTAATATCTTAATTTATTTTAAGATTTTTGTAATAAATGACTAACATAGAGTTAAAAACTCTTTAAAATATTCCTGTTTTGAGAAAAAAAGAGATGCAGTAAGAGTCGTTATTGAATACCTATCTGTAAGGATTATCTGTAAAAATATCATCCCTTACACCAGCTATCCTCAGCATTGCTAAGAGCCGAAGCGGCTTAATTTATGCGAGAAACAGAACCTTTTCAAAGGCCATCCTAAACTCCACTTGAACAGTGAAACCTCTTCTAATTTTGATAGTGCCAGCAGCAACGCTCGAAAAGAGCACCTTGACCCAATTTCCCTCCTTCATTTCCATGCTCATGTTTAACCGACCAAGACGCGGGCGTTATCTACTCGTGCATAATTTCGCCCAAAAACTTAGGAAATTCCTCAATCATCTAGGAGGCCACCAGAGGACCATTTAGTGTTGCAGTGAAATCTTATCAGCATGCAAATTGCAGCGGGCTCCTATTTCGAGTCATTAAGGGCCCCTCTGTGCCTTTAGTGCGATTAAAAGGTAATCCCCGTCATCCATCCCTCCTGATACTGTTTCAATTGAAATCGTCCTTCTCCGGGGACGCGGCATTCATTGAGCAAATTTATAGTGGTCCAGGGACCAGGGTGGAATAACTCGCAGGAAGTTCGTCGGTACCACCCACTTAGGAATACAGGGAGGGGTGACCGACCCTAAAACAAATCACCACCTGAAACCCACCCAATTGCCCAACTTGAACCCAGGGCCTTTGGTGATTACCGTTGAATAGGTTAGGGATTTTATTTTTATAATAAGCAAATAAAAATGAGCGCCCGAAAACTAAAGTGCTCGGGGGGTGGGAAATAAATGGTGAATGCTGGAAAAAAAATTGCACAGCTTAAACCAGCCCTGCAACTGGATGATTTTTAACAGTTTGAGGTTGAGGGTGGGTTGCGTGGTCCGATGGGTTCGGTTCTGGAATAAATTGTGTAATGCATCCCCGTTCTGGCCATGGTGTGCATTTTTCATGCGCCTCTCCCACCCCAAGCACGTGAAGTGGGCGCGCGGTGGTAATTTTTTTTTAAAATAAAATTCGAAAAAAATTGACCAACGAAATTTTTAAAAGAATTTTTTTTTCGGTTTTTTGTGAGCTCAAGAGGTGTGCAGTGTATTGACTGAAGATGAGGGTAGCGAGGAAAGGGGATGACAACCCTACTTTAATAATATCACCCATACTCCAGGTCCGATTCGACGCGGCACAGACACACGAACGTTTGGTGCATGATATTTTTACATATATCCGAACCTACCCTCCTCTCATGACAGTCAGTCCGAAGTACCTTTGGTTCGGAGTTTGGGTACAGCAGCCTAAAAAGCTCCAAAAATCCCTTCCTCCCACACCTCCTGCATTGACAATCCCCATTCCAACGATTTTCGCTTTACAGTAGGACGTGATGTGAAAAAAACCGCGACCTACAGCACCGTTATTTGGCAGCTGCACATGTCGAATTTTACCGGAATTTAAGTGGAGTGGGGAGAAGAGAGAACGGAATAAAATTAGGGGTGGGAGGTGCACTTCAACTCCTTTGTTTAAGGGGTGGAGAGGGGGTTCATGATGGGATTATCCCCTCAAACACTGCCGTCAACCCTCTTTTCAGCCTGGTGATGTGCATGCATGACTTTACCTATTTCCAGCTCTTCGGAAATTTTATTTTTGGGGTGGGGAAGCAGGATAGGGGGGGGGGGGGGGGTAAATAGGGTATATATCAAGCGAATGAAAGAGATGTCCTGCACTTTAAAGCGAGCAAGACTCAACCAACAAAACTGTACATGGAAAGGGGAAAGAAGCTTAAGTGTGCACACCGCAAAACAGCAACGTGGTAGAGAGAAGAGGGTGGGGAGGGGTAAAAGAGGGGAAAGTGATATTGCACAAACTCTGTGTCGTTTGTCTTTTATCTTTTCCCCTTTTTTTCTTTTTTTTGGAAGATTCCTTTGGGCACTGGGGGTGCCAAACTGCCATTTTCATAGGACTTTGATGCGGGGAATGGCGGGGACAATGGGGTATTTATTTTGATACTTATTACCCCACTTCATGCAGAATGACTGAAGGGTGATTTCTTTCAATTGGCTGTCTCTTATTATCCCCGAACAGTGGCATATAAAATTCCCTCGAAGAAAATGTTAAGTGAGCTTTTAAGAGCAGTAAAGGCATGGTTAAACGACCTTTAGTTGTTGTAAGCCCTTCTTTTGCAGCTCATTCCCTGCGCTCGACATTCAACCGACGAGCGATTATTCTGAATGTTATTTTCTCAGGGCTAAGGGTGGGGACGCGGGCTCAATAGAGACGTTTCACAAAAATAAAAAAACAAGTTGTCTTCAGTCTCTGCGAAATGCATTAAAAACTACTTTCGGTCTATTCTCACTTTCTAAGGATTTTTTGCGAAATATGTCCCGGTTTCACAAGTTTTGGACCACTTGTTTTTTTTTTTAAATTGAAAATAAATAGAAACTGGCTAGGTCTTGCACCATATTTTCAGGAGCGGGTGAACTGCGAGGTGTAATGTCTCGGGGGTGAGGATAATGGGTGCCACGATAAGCCCAAGTCCCTTTTAAAAGGACGTATCACTGAGGATATTCGTTTTTTAATAGTCGTCTTTTTATCGGACTTTCATTGTTTGTTGACACTTGTTTTAGTCTTTTAGAAATTACTTAGCTTAGTAGCAAAGGGCAATCATTTGTGTTTTATTTTTCTGCGCATTTAGTTCCTTTATATTATTTATAAATAATTATAAAAACGCCAAAAGACTTCTTTATTTACTAGAGTTAGAAGTATATGAGGTTCGAGGTTCACATTGAAACAAACCGCATCTTAATATTCCTAGTAATTTTTACCGGATGCGCACATAGACACAAAAGAAGTTACCATTTTACCAATTTTAAAAAGTTTTGTTCCAAAGACAACTTTTTCAATGGGAGCCCTCCAATGTTCCCAGTTAATTTATTTCATAGGCTTTGGGAATAAGATCAAGAAAACATTCTTTGGGCAAATTTTAATAAACTTTATAAATAACTAATTTTATGTAGCTGAACAAAAAACAAAAATTGCTCGAGAAGGTGTCGGCGGAAAGATTCAAGTGTAGCTTAATTGGTTAGAAGATCAAAGCGCCAATTCGAAGGTCACAAGTTCAAGCCTTGTTCCCCGGTCAAAGTCGTTGATTTTTCGAGTAATTCCCTACATAGGTTAAGAATCTGATCTTTTTTGTTTTAAGTTATGTTTTAAATTCAATCCATAACAGGTTATCTTTCAGGTTGTTTTTCGACCCAATATTTCTCTCGAAAACGTGATGTACTCGAATATTTTCATTTTAATTTAATCGTTTTCAATATATTTCTGGTATAAATTAAAATCGAATTTAAACTACGACATCGTTGCTATTTTTCAAGTTCAACTTGAAAATTTTATTTGGTGTTCATGTCAAAGGTCAATCCTAACGAGTATGCCTTTTAGAATTTTAATTAAATTAAATTAGTAGAAATTGCTTGGTGTAGTAGTTTTTATTATTTCTACATATTTATCGATTTTAAGATAGTAATTGGATTCGATATAAACCAAGTGCAATTTTCGAGAAATGGACTGAATTTTCGTATAGAATTCAGTCCTGATGAATTCATTAAGCCAACGATCGAAAACAACGAATATTTAAAATCAGAAATATGCAGGACGATGTTCGGCAATAAACGGGCAAATTGCATCCTCTGGTAAAATAGGGAAATGCGCACCATCCTCCCCATCGAAAATGTTCAATGAAAAAAAATTTTCCCGGGGGCAAAAAGGAGCAAATGAACGGACTAGGCAGCGGCTAGGTCCGATTTATTCCTATCAAGAGGCCCATAACGTCCCAAACGACCGATTAATTTTGGGCCACCCCCGCTGCGGGGACCGGGAAAGTGAACCGCATCGCATCGCAGGCTGGGCTCATTTCAATTTTTAATTGCATACCAAATGAAGCATATGTCAATTAAGCTGGAAATAAGTAAAAATTATTCCAAGTTGCCGGCCATCAGAGGTAGTTGCGATTTTCTCGGGGGGCGCCCGGGGTGGCTGCTGTGGCAAGTTTTTCTGCAGCGATAGGATGATGAATATGCAGCATTTATGGCCCCGGCCGCACTCGGGTTTCGCCAGCCGGGTGGGAGCCCGGTGTAAGCCCCGCACCCACATAGCCCGTGTCGGGGAGCGAGCTCGCGGGGACGGTGGGGCCGAGCGGTGGAAACCCGACGAAGTGGTTGAACCCTGGTCGAAAAATATTCTCTCCGGGCAGAGGATGCCAGCCCGGCCCACCAAAAAAAACTGAGCGCTTTTTGTATGCATTAAAAATCGCGCCATCACCACCCAGCAGAAATCGATTTTAGGTGAATGGGCCCAACTCCAACCTCCCGCCCTGATTGCGACCACCCTTGCGGCTCAAAGGGCTGATTTTATTTTATTCCTGCCACTCGTCCCTTTTTTCCTGGTTTTAATGCTTTTCGGGGGATGGCTGCGTCCGCCCCGCTTCGAGCACCCCCAACACTAGCCAGTGTCTGGGGCTCATTTTTCTACGTCGTCATCGTCGTCGTCGTCGGTGTTCGACGGCTAGCGGGCGCGCTCCGGTGCATGCTAACGAAAAACTTTCTAGCGATTTTCGGAGCATGCAACGTTTCTTTGGAGTGCTCACCTGGAGCTAAATCGTGTTCTGAGGATATGCTCTGGCTTGTTTCGCATTTGAATTTTCACCTTAGCGTACTTCCATTGAATCTACCCCGGGGGAATCGGGTACTTCTAATTCGAAGTCGGCGAATGTGACTTTTTATTGCCCGTCGGGGTACCTCTCGCCAAAAACTGACTCACCTCCAATGGTGATTATTTTTTGGGCGGCAAAAAGCAGTCATGCAATAATTTGCACACATGACACCAAGTCCAAAGCGATTCGCGCTAAAAGGTAAACTGCATTAACTGCACACTTAATCTTACCTGGGAACCACTGTTTTTCAGGTGGGTAGGTATAGGGACAGACTTTGCAAACGGCCTATAAATCAAACTAAAAAAAAAAAACTGAAAGAGCATAAACGGGCATAAACTTTACGCTACTAATTAGACTACCTTTTATTATCGATGAAGTAAAACATCTAAAGGTTCGGTTAGTAGACTGAAACAACATGTGTACGCTTGAATAACTACCTAATCTTAAATTCATTAGTACGATATTTAAAGCTTAAAAGAAAATGTTATATTACCGGATTTTTAACTCTAGAAAGGTATCATCCAAATAAATTTAGTTAAGGGTATCATGGGTTAAATTTCACCCCAGCATATGAAAAGTTTTGAGCCTACGTACCTTTAGGTATCACTAATTGCAAATACCCTCAGCAGTATAAATACCGAGCTTCATGTCATTAGCATAATTACACTTTTATTAATTAAACATCACAATGTCTGGATCATTTGCTCATTGTACGAAAGGAGTGCTAATTTTGCAGGACAATGCTCCCGTGCACCCCGCACGAGTTGCAAGCCGTGCCCTAGACGAGACAGGATTTGAAAAAATCAACCGCCCACCATACAACCATAGATCTGGGGTCAGCGATTATTTCCTGTTTTCCAATTTGAAAAGAAGAACCTCCGAGGACGAAGATTTTCGAGTGAGGAAGAAGTAAAGGCTAGTAGACGAGCAATTCGAAGGCAAAGACGGCAAATATTTTTTTACTGGACATATGTAGACAAAATCCCTGTTAAAAAAACATTAGATCTTTTTAAAATTTGAGAAGAGCAATTTGTGATATTTCACCCATGATACCTTTTAAGGGTAAACAGTAACTACTTACAGGGTGTCTCGAAAAAATGTGCACCATCACCAATTATTTGTAGTGTCTTGATTAACGTTTGTGTTTTTCTTTTTAACGATAAAGTGACTAATTTTTCAATCTAATTTACCATAATTTTAAATGCAGTAATTCATTTAGTCAAAACTTTTTGATAGATATTAAAAAGTAAGAAACTAAAATAATTTTATACGAAAGATTTATAATTCTGGTTACAATTTGATTACAAATCAAAACTCTATTGTAGGGAAATTACTATGACATCAGTTTCCCACTACCTTCCTTGAGGATGTTTTGTCTAGATTAAATGCCTAGACAAAGCTCTATTCATTCAAAGGAATCGCTGCCGTGTGGTAAGTATTTACAAAAGAAATGATCGAGAAAAGGGCGGTTAGACTATCATGCATGATCAAGAAATCTAAAGACGTAATGTAATGTTTTTAATAAAAGAGTTTTAAACATTTTTAATGTGTAGCTTTTGATCACTATGAATTTGTATAATGTTTTAGATTATATAGCACCTGCATTTGGACAGGAAGAACGATAAATAATATCGACGTATATATAAAAATCATAGTGAAATTCGACGATGAAAAATTTGGCGTCTTTTTAGGGCATCTTCAAAACTTAGACTAATGAGACTTTGGGATTAAAACGCTTTATTTTTATTCAATGGTTTTTGTTTTCGATCAAACATACCTAAAAGTTGTATATTCCACCAAGTGATTTCCGCAAAAATCGGTAAGTATTATAAAAATAAAGCAAAACTGCTTAAAAACTATTTCTACGTAAAAATCGGAAAAAATTATAAGCCCCAAAACCATCAAAATTTATCGCTAGTTTTCTACACACAATGCCAAAACTTTTTATTTTATATTTCCTTAATTTTTTATATGTACCCTAACTTAGTAAAATTAAATCAATGCAGTTTATAACAACTAAAATTTAGTGAAGAAATAATTTAATTTATAATGCCACAAGTGTTTCTTTTTTTCCATTCTGTACTAAAAACTGCATTTAAGAGGTGATTTTGGTTGATTCGTGTAGCATCAACAATCCATGAATTATTGTTTTGTTAAAATTTATTTTCAAACAATGCAAAACTTATTGACCCGTTCTGTATTAAAAATGAATAAATAAAATTCATTTATTTCATGAAATGAATAAATTATAAAATTAAGCTGCATGCGTACTTTTAATGCGTTTTGTTTCTCTGAAAAATAAAATTTCCATTATTATGTAATTAAATATGCATATTAAAATGTTATATTAAAAATGCATCTCTTTATTAAGCTTCATCATAGGAAATTTATATTGATGTATTATTTTTAATGCAAATAACAATTTATTTTTTCAAGAATTAAAATAGGTTTACTCTTCATCAATTTTGTGCATTAATTTGCAATCTCGACAATACCCAAGATTGTAATGCATTTTCATGTGCTCTCGGAATTACGTTTGCATAGTGGCGTGTATGCTTCTCGTTTAAAATTCGCCTGGTATGAAATAAAAATGTCAGGTGATCGAATCTTGTCGAACTTCTCAATTCAAATTTTAATTGATCCCGACAATCAATGTACGCGGCACGCACATTCAAGAGCAAGAATTTATAAAATTTGTTGAAATCATGTCGTGTTTGTTTAATTCTCATAGTTAATTTCTTTATCACGGATCCGTTCATGCGGACCATGTTGAAATACGGTGTAAGGAATCATCAGCACCTTAATCAAAAAAATTCAATATTTTCTTATATATGAAGAGCAAGTAGAAATTTTGCACTATAGTTACTTTTTTGATGATGATGATTTTATAATAGCGAACAGAATAGGTCTGTTCGTTGAGCTCTGACTTCGATCAGATTAGAATCCAAGTATAGATCAACTTAGATCTCCAGAGATTATTGTCAGATCAGATTAAGTCAAAAAGGTCTCATTGAATACAAATCGAGTACCAATTGTCGAAATGAGGGTGCGAGAAAAATAAATTTAAAATTTTATTGAAGTTAATTATTGTAAAAATTAAAAGTATGGAACACTGGCACCTGATTATACAAGGGTATGCCTGAAAAGTTTCCGACCTCAACATAAAGATGACAGCACTCGTAAACAAAAGTTGGAGAATGGTTTTGCACATGCTTTAAAAGGTACTTATCAAAATTTCAGCCGTTTTGGACGCGCAGAGTTGTTGTTTGACAATCATTTGAGTGAGTCGATGTGAGTGTTTTTTGCGAAAAAGGAAAAAATCGAGTATTGAACTGTTATTAAATATTTGTTTTTGAAAAGCAATATGCCTACGAAAATCAAAGAAAGTGTACGGAGATTCTGCGCCATCATTTGCCACCGTGAAATTTTGGGCAGTGGAATTTAAACGTCGCCGTACCAGCTTGAGTGACGACGAACGTTTGGGACGTGCAAAAGTTGCAATCAGTAAAAATAACATCACTCAAATTCACCAAATCGTGCTATTGTCTAGTCTGTCGAATTAAAGTTAAAAAGATAGCACAGGTTATAAGCATGTTTAAAGAACGTGTCTGTCACATATTGAATCAAGATGAGAAAGATGAGAAAGCTGTTTGCGCGTTGGGGTGTCGCGTTTGTTCACTTTGGGCCAAAAACGTGTTCGAATGAACATTTTCAACGCTTTGTTTGAACGGATTGGAGAGATGGTAGCATCGCTGGGAGAGGTGCATAGACTTGCAAGAAGACTATGTTGAAAAATAAAAATAAATTTGGAGAAAAAATTTCTTGTATCTTTGTCAAACCGGATACTTTTCAGACAACCCACGTACATATGTACAGTCTGTTTGGTAAGAGCGTATTGATGATTTCTCAGAGCGAAAGAGAAAGAGACAGAAATATTTGAAGTAGAGGGGATAAGTATTACCTCTATATATCCGGGTCATGCTTAACGTTGAACTTTCTTTTGAAAGGATCCACAAATTACGCGAGGTAGAGGCAAATTAGCGGAAAAGGTGTTAAAGTGTCTCTCTATACGATACACCAAAGAATAAGAGAAAATTCCATCAAACACCGAGGTATGACAATCAAACCACATTTATCCGAAAAGGACATCGAAAACCATTTGAAATGGGCTAATGAAAAATTGAACCGCAATTGGATAAACGTCGTGTTCACTAACGAATCGAAATTTTGGGCATATCAAGGACCTAAACGAGTATGGTTAAAAAAAAGGACGGCATTACATCATATGTGTACTGTAAAACACCCAATAAAAGTTCATGTGTGGGGATGCTTCTGTTCGGAAGGATTTGGAAAATTGATTGCTTTAGCTGGAAATCTAAATGCAGAAAGGATGCTGCAAATTTATTAAAGTCTACAGATTCTTGGTTTGGAACAGGAAACCGATCGTGGGTCTTGCAAGAAAACAACAATCCTCACAAAGTCCTGATGCTAATCCAATTGAAAATGTGTGGGTCCTTCTGAAGGCAAAGCTGCAACAGAAATATGCTTTCACTTTGCAACAACTTAAATCATCGATAAAGAAAATCTGGAAGGATCTACCACTAAAATATGCTCAAAATTTAGTTGAAAATATGAACAATAGATTTACGAGTAGCTAATGTTGACTTCACCAAATATTAAACGTATTGCGTAAAAGAAAACAAAGTAAATAATAAGGAAAAAATAATATAATTGATAATTTTTTATCGCATTATTGAATTCTGAGCGATACGTTCTTACCAAACAGACTGTATATACCAAGAAGTCTAACTAGTTAGACCTCTGTTCCTTAAAATAAAAGGTAAATTTGGTGCATTGTATGCATGTGGTCCATTGTACATAACTTCGTAGTAGTTAACTAATCTACAAAGTTTTGTGTATCAGAAAATATCGATAATTGTCAACGAACGCGAAGCATATCTGACAGTCCTCATTCAATGCGAATCTTTTGATCTTTTCTGATCTAGACCAAGTTAGACTAGTCAACAAACAGGATTAATATCTCAGTTGATAGTTTCAATTAACTTTTTAAATTACGAGTATGCTACTTCATAAGGAACTGAAGTTTTGACATAAATTTGTCGAATTATGATAAATCGTGGTATTATAATTAATGTGAAACTTTTAACTATTGCTATTTCAAAAACTCATTAGACAAAGTTCTAGAATTTTTAGAAGCTTTTTAACGGGGTGAACCATCATTATAACTTCTAAACTTTTGTATACCTAATATCATTAAAATTGTAAGATATTCTAAAATTACTATAAAGCGAAAAGAGTTAGCTAAAATCAGTTTGTAAATTGTTTAATTTAAATTAAATTACGTAAGTTGTTGCTATGTTGCAAAAAGTTTCTTTTCAATTTCCTGCATAAAAAAAAAACAAAATAATGTGCATCAAATTACTCATTCTGAATTGAGATCGTAAGGAAATTTGTTTAATTGGCAGCAGCTAATCAAACATAAGCAGACTGGTTCATTTGTTTTACATGCAGCAACTTTTTTCAAATGAAATTCCATTTTGAGTCTTCTATCTTAAATTTGATGAAATTTTAATTCGAAGAAAGCTCAATGCGGGTAAGAGGAAAACTACTTTTTTAAAGTATGGTGATTGAGTCAATTAGTTAGAAAAACCCCCCAAAAAAAAAAAAAAAAAAAAGAGAAAAGTACCGCCTCGTAAACAAACTCAAAAATGACTGTCTATTGTTGGTATCAAAATAAAATTGGGGCAAAAAATTTATTTTAATGGCACTCTTCTAATTTATTCAAATTTTATCGCAAATAACCAGCATGTGTTATAAAGATAAAAATACCACCGAAATTCGTGGCAATAAAACAAATGCGCGTAAACAGCATAAAATCAAGTTGATGCGATCCACCTTTTTTTGGTTGTATCAAAAATTAAAGAAAAAACGAACATTTTTGTTCGCGGTTTGACGTCAAGCCGGGCGTCGGTCCAGTGGAAAATATCACTCCAAAAACTTGTTCGTCTCTTAAAAATATTTCAACTGATTTAATAACTTGTTTTTTGCTACGTCTGTTCTTATGTATGGCATAGTGTGCATGGAAGGGGATTTGCATAAATCCAAGGATCCTCAACGACCGATACCTTTTTCACCTTGCAATCTCGGTCATTAGCTTTTACGTGAGTGGAGTGGACCGGGGGGGGAGGAGGAAGATGCATATTATTCTGATAAATCAAAGATTGGAATCTTTGTTATCGCTTTTAATTTACAATTAAGAAAAACAATAAAAAAAAAAAACTTAAGTTTAATATTTGATTTTGTTTTTGGCAAACAATTCGGCAATTGCCCCAGAAATACTCCAGTTCGATGCAAGCGACTGAAAGTGATGTAATTTGGGTCGAGCGACGAAAGGTGAGAACAGGCAACTTCAGGTGGCGAGAACAATACTTTTGCATATTAACGAGACAAATTCGCTTCAAAAGTTCAATGTCAAGCAGTTCCGATTGCAGTGCATATCCAAATGAGTCGGAGGTTTTTTGTAATCGACTCGCGTTTTTCGATATTCTCGAAATGGGGATGAGATCCACTGATCAGTGGTTCGTGGCTATTTTTAGGAGTTAAACTTTAATCACTGTTGTTAAAATAACAACAACAGTTTTAGAAATATTTTTAGATTATATTTTATAATTATTTTCTAAATAAAAATAATTTTTCAGTCAAGGCTAAAGTCCCTCGATGAGAAGCAAGAAATTGTAACCCAGATATAGAAACATACACTCTAAATTTGTTCTCACTAGAATTTAGTGTATATCAACTAGAGTTAGTTTAGTAGTTATTCAGTTAAAAGTCTAATGAAAATCTAATCACTAAAATTGTATTGCAATTATTTGCTGCTAGTTTAGTTCATTAGGTACAAAACTACAAAAGTTGCGTTCTTTTTATCGAGTTCTGGTTTTAGTTCTAACAGTTTATAAGGACAAAAACTCTTAACCCAGATATTTATCCGGTTCTTGTTCAAAGATGGAAGGTGACGAAGGTGTAGAATTTTATTTTGCAAATGTTGTCATCCTGACAGACTGACAGATTTACACATTAATCCAAATTTCGCAACTTTTTCTTTAATATTATTTCTTTTCGAAATCGACATGTTTCGAATCATAGTCATATAAAAACTTTTTTGAAAGCATATGCTACAGAGAAGGCTGATTTTTACCACCGCAGAAAAAAAAGCTCACTATAGCTAATATTCGGGTATGTCATATTTGATAGAAAGAAGTTAAAAATTGTACTATTTTTTTTTAAATTCACAAAATTACTGAATGCTTACTATCGCTCAGGGTTCTTTGTAAAAAGACAGAATTTTCAAATTTGACTCTTATGTCAGACAGGCAGATATACCAACTTCAAAACCGCCTAAAACTAATCAACCTACAGTCCCTCGCCCTAAGTCGTGATGTTGCCGGTATTGTTTTCGTTTACTAAATCCTAGCCGGTTCCTTCGATTGCCCTGATTTCCTTCGCTGCGTATGGTTTAACACTAACCCCCGTAACGTTAGATCTTTCCCTTCTTTTCGTCTTGAAAGTTATCGTCCTAACTATGGTCACTTCGAACCCTTTACAAGAATGCTGCGAATGATCAACAACTCTGCCGCCTTCGATTTTAATCTTACCAAAACCTCCCTTAAGTTTGCCCTATACTTGCCCAAACCAACCCTCCAATGAACCATTCAGTCTTCATGACCCCCTAGGATCTAGTCATAGTAGGTTAATTTAATTTAGTTAATTTAGTTTTTTTTTTTGTTATTGTTTGTTGTTATTTATCTATGTAGCTTGTATTAAGCGCAATAATTTAATAAATAAATAAATAAATAAATAAATAAGCATCGATAACCCCCAAATTCGTTAATTTCATATAACCCAGAACCAGGCCAGAAATTCGATGCAAAGAACGTAGCTAAAAACAGGAAGCTGTTGCCTGATATTCTAATGTAGCTCAGCACAAATATTATGAAAATAAGTAAAATTATTTACTAAAACCCGTCTAGTTATATTTTTACTAGAAAAATTTGTTTAATGTGCAGTTGTCTAAAATTTTTTAAAAAATTCACACTATCCAATAGACTTTAAATTTGGTTCGAATGGTCGTTTTTTAAGGCTTCAAAAGAAATATTTAAAAGCTTTAATTTAATTTCTTTTCAAGATAAGAGAAATTATAAAAATCAAATCAAAAATTTTAGCTTGCAATATTGCGGAAAAGAAATTGCAATTTACAAAATTTTAAACTTGACCTTTATTACCTTTTCGGTAGATAAATCGGAATATTAAGAAAATTGCGTCACTTTAAATTTTGTAGCTGAATTGAAAGTAAATCATTTTAATTGCAATAAAAATTTTTTAATGGTTTTTCAAACAATTTAATCTAAAGAAATTTAGATAAAAAAAATTTTTAATAAATGATTTTGTTGCGAAGTACTTGAAATATGAAAGGGGAATATGTTTTTATGAAATTTGGTGAGTTAGAAAACAAATTTTTCCTTACTAAAATAACTTTTGTGATTTCGATTGATATCCACGATCTCGTTCAAATCATCTTTTAAAAAAACAAAAACAAAAATGCAAAACAAACAAGGGATGTGATGACCTCTTTTAAAAAGTATAAACTTTTAAATTCCACTCGACCTCTAGTAAAGCTTAAGGAGTTTTTGACTGGTTGGATTTTCTCAAGGTAATCTGAGAAATTGTCGAACCGGTTAGAAATATTCGCTCACTAAGGGGATTTTTTATTTTTATTTATTAAACCATATAATTTTTAAAACTTTGATCTTTTGTTTACTTCTCTTGCTCCTCGTATTTTTAATTAAATTTTATATCAATACACCAATGAAATATTTCTACTAGTTAAAATTTAAATTTAAGGTACATCGTGTATTTGTGACCCTTATGAAAAAGTTCAATATTTTACATTTTTTCCTGAATTTTTGTAATCGTGACCATTTCATCGAAATATTCCAGGAATTAGAATTTATTTCCACTATGTACAAATCAGAAAATCCCCTAAAGAGCAATTTTTAAATAAACTTTTACGGCAAAGTTATAAAAATAATTTTCGTGGAATTGTTTATAACCACCTGAGTTAGCAAAACCCCTTGCAATGAATTTATTTATTTACCTCTTCACAAAACTATGTGATCGAATTATTACTGTTTTTTTAAACTGCTAATTGGATTTCGTCGATTTACTTTTAATTTTGGGTTAAATTTAATAAAATAAGGCAATAGAATAAAAACGTATATCTCACCTTCGAGTCCAAATAGCAAAATTCTTCCACTTGAAAGCGATACTTTTTTTTTGTTCCGACGATTTTTTCCCCTAAAAAAATTGTCCTTAAATATTTTCTAATGTTTCGAAAAAGTTCTGCTTGTGCAAATACACTTTAGTGTCGTTTTTGTTTTTTTTTTTTTTAATATTTTTATTTTAATGTAGACAACTAAATCACATGAAATTAAAATATCGCTAGAAATATGTATACGTTACTTTTGTATATTATGTACAGCAGTTAAAATAAAAATCAATTTTTAGAATAAGTCCTTGTTTTTTATGTTTGAATTTTTTAAAAAAATTTCCTTTTACTTTATGTTTTAATTTTATTATTTGAATATTTTTCTTTTTACAAATTACCGCATCTCTTTTTCTTTTTTTTTTTATTATTTAATCAAATATGCTGTTGAAAAACAAAACGGTCCACTTCGAAACACACTTTTTACAATAATTTTTTTATTTATATTTTCCACTAGAGTAATTTTGAGATGTATTTTGTCACTTTCGTTT
The DNA here is from genome assembly GCA_963969385.1 of Philonicus albiceps. Taxonomy (NCBI): domain Eukaryota; kingdom Metazoa; phylum Arthropoda; class Insecta; order Diptera; family Asilidae; genus Philonicus; species Philonicus albiceps. Next base: position 72,720,015 of record OZ017772.1, on the reverse strand, counting down.
AATAAAATGTTACACAAAAACTAAAGGGAACTAAAAAGTTGTTAAAATTCCAAACGGTTAAAAACACCTGAAATTAGAGAAAGTGAACCAATACGTTCGATTTTAGTTTGATATATGGGGATAGGATTTTTTGTAAGAGGGTTTTTCTATAGCTGAAATGAAGAACGAATGCTTTTGTTCTATTGTTTCTGTGCTAGTTATTTAATTTCTTTAAGTTTTATAGTTTTATTATTTATAATTTTATATTGTGCTTGTGCTGCCGCAACTGATTTCTTTCTATACCAGAGTGTGAGCTTCTTATTTGAATTTTGTCTAACGAACATTAGAAGCTTTATTTATTAAGGTTAGATTTTTCTAGCGAACATCAAGTTGTCCACTAGAGACTTGATATTCACAATTCGGTATTTCATGCTGTGTATAAATTATTGAAAACCCAATAATAAGACTTCTTTTGAAAAGTAGTAAAGTCTAAATTACCCAACTATGTAATTCTCTTAATAATCTTCTAAACAAAACCGACATTTTCGAATTCATATTATTCAGAATATACCGGAGTAATTGCAGGAAGGGTATAGAGCTACTGCTAAAAAAAGAATAGGGTAAAATTCATTTCTCCCTTTTACAGAAATCGATTCTATTCAAATAAAGTTATGACAAAATTTTAAAATAAGGTCTTATTTGACTCCGATTTACTTTACAAGTAGTCTGTACTTTTTTTAAAATATTTTATATAAAATGAGTACTGTCAAAAAAAAGTACGTTATCAAGAAAAAACATGTTGGGCTCATTCAAATTAAAAAATACGAGTATTATACATATGGTAATTTTTCATTATTATAAATGATTTTGTCATAATTTTTTATATAGTAAGATATTTTTATGTACCTTAGACAATTTAAACCATTCACAGCTTATCCCGTGATAATCACGAGTAGAGCGTCAAAATAGCATACAGCCTATACCGTGGTACGCAAGGGCAGGGTAATACGTTCAAACTGTTTAGCCTAACAAAGATATTTAAGTCTATGGATAGATTCTTTATTTCCTTTGTATTCTAAGATTAGTCTAACTGAAAAATGTGAGGAAGGAAACAAGTTACTACTGTTTGAATTGGCGACGTCGGCTTATGTATCCCATGTTTTAAAATCTACCAAACACGGACTAATTACTAATTTGGAAATGTTTTGGACCAAAATTCGTAATATTACCACACTGTGAAAGTGAACATGTAGCGATAGTAGAACCATAGTGATCCAAATGTCATTTTTACCAAATTTATGATTCTTCCATGCTACATTGATCCAAGTGTAATTCAGTTCAGTTTTATTTTAATCCAACATATTAGGAATAATTTTAATAAAGATTAACCCCTAAATTAATTTTTATTATTAATTTTTGAATGAACAGATAACAAAAGGCATAAAATGTTTTCCTTTGCAATATCATTGAATATTGAGTTTGAATTAAAGTTTAATACAGAAAACGGGTTTAATTTAAAGAATTTGTTACAGATCAAGCATACTTGGCGGTTACTACTTTTAAATTAATGAACTTAACTTTTCTGAACTATACAATGATATATGAAAATTAAAATTGTAATTTTCTGAATTCATAGTGTAGTTTTTAATTGAAATTTCTCTTTAAATACTCCAAAAATTGATATTTTTGTATGTTTCTTTATATTTCATAAAAGAGATTTTGTATTGCTGTTAAACTCTTAAACATTTTTTAATTTTTAATAATTTTTTGTTGTTATTCTGATAACGATCACCTCCCTTAATACGATCACGTATTTCAACATTAGCTGAAAATATAGCTGCAGAATAGGATTGTAGGATTTTATAAAAGTTGTTGGTTTATTAAATAGAATTCTAGACCTGATTACGACCCATCAAAATATGATTAAATCTTTCAAAAACTTTATTCCAAATATGCATTACGAATATTACGATGTTATAAATCGAATTAATCCCCAGTATTTTATTTTATACAAAAGTCGACTGACTTAAAATCCGGTTTTTTAATAACAAAAACGTTTTTCAGAGATTTTAGGTAAGTCGTTCTCTAAACTTTTAAAAACTAATCGAGGTGATCTTTAAATTGAAATCCTATACAAGGATTTTGATGCTGAGCATAATTCCAATGCATGAATGATTTGAGGCTGTTGTTGGTTAGAAGATATAGAAATTCTCAACTAGAGAAACTAGACATCGAGAGATTCCCCACACTATCTTAAGGTTTTTCAATGTCATATGCTTGCTTTAATTGATAATAATTTTCATCGAGGACAATATCTATTAGTTCGTAATTAATTTTTATATAGTGAGTTCTTCTTTTTAATTTCTACTAATTGTGATCAATTTTTCCAATTCCTGATCGGACTGGAATAGAACCTCAAAAATGTCTAATATTCCACTGTACCCTTTTGGATTGTATTGTTCCTAAAATAAATGGCATAATCCTCGAATACTTTGCTACTTTAATATGCATTTCCATTTATTACCTCAATTTTATTTGGCATCAAAGGTGTTATAATACAAGGAATAATCATTAATGCAAATCTTGCTTATTTACATTAGTTTTACCACCTTAAAGACTATTAAAAAAATTTAAGAAAATATGTGAAGGACCCCACATTTTTGCGCAAAATTACACGTATTCCTAAAATTTGTAAAAATCATTATAACTTTTTTATTTATGAATCAATTTTGATGAAACTTTCGGGAATTTTAGAATAGGATGCACTCTAGGTGTTAATGAAAAAACCAGCACTATCAAAGACCCCAATATCACTAGGGTCTTTAAATAAATCTTCGTTATAAATTTCGTATTTTATATTAGGTATTTTCGTTGGTTTATTTTCCTATCTGGTTTAGTTCAAATAGAAAATTTATCATTGGCATTGACATTTTACAAAACGCCATGTATACCAAGATTTTAAAATTTGAAAGGAGTGCATCAAACTGGGTAAATATCAACCCAAACCAACTCCAAAACCTTGAACCGGATAAATTTTTAGATTAAGATTTTGACACAAAGTGTGTATAAATCCAGGCAATTTGATTTTATTTTTGCGAAATAAGAAACCCGTATCAAACGGATAACTCAGTACAAAAATTTCATGCTCAACTTGGATCAAGAACCGAAATGAAAAAAACACATCTATTATGCCCGAATTCACAAATGCGCGCCAACTCAGGACACAGGCATCGGTAGTTAATTCAAATTTTCCGCACTAGCGCAGGATCAGTCCTTAAGGTGTTAATACTATCAGAAGTTTAAATTTTATAATTTGACTGATATAACTAATAATAAGAGTTAGTACTTGTGATTTTGTTACAAAATGCCCAAGTTACTATAGAAGTAAAGTTAGTAGATGTATGTGCGGCTGTTATTAGGGAAAACTACTTTTAGTGGCCAAATTCAGGGTATCTGGCAGTATACCATACACTCATAAATTTTTTGAAAAGAAAATTATTTTCATTAATAACATGCAATTTTGGATTAGTGGCATCTTTTGAACTCTTTAATATCAATTTTTTGCCAATATCATTGCTTTTTGGCTTCGTATAAACAAAATAAGTAGGGTCGATATTACGTTATTTGTACATATCTTAAAATTGTGGATTGTATGGTTTTTCTGTCTCTATTCACAAAGTTATGCAAAAAAGCATTTAATCAGTTAGTAGATGAAATCTATTTACATTTTGAAATTGTGGCAAATTTTGCCATATTTCACTCTGAGATGCGTGGCACAGATTCGTTTTGGTGCATAAGTACCTGCGCAATTATTCCACTATTAATAAGCATCAAGGTCTAATAAAATTCCATAGTTTCGTTTAAACATGTCGACATTTTTGTTTATGACATTAAATTCTAGAAATTGAAATTAGTCAAATGACGCCATCGTTAACAAAATGGCGACCATTCCATTCGTATCCCAATTTTTCAGAGCCATCATGCAATTTTTACAACAGATTTAGGTTGAATACACTGGACTAAGGCAGGGGTTCTTTTTAGAAAGCATTTCTTATCTTTATCTTATCTCTAATGTGCATTTTAAGCTAATTCCAATCGTAGTTTTAGCGATCATTCTTCCACTTTAAATATTTTCTTTAGTGTTAGTTTTAACGGCTTACTTTTGGACCCTAAAATCGTAAATTTATTTCATATTTAAAGATGTTGGGAAGTAGTTTTGTAAGCTTTTAGGTTATTTGATGGCGTTCAAAAGCCGCCGGTTTTTTGTAAAATATTTTCAAATTTCTGTTACAATAACTAGAAATGTGAGTGCTTTGAATTATGTGGAGGGAAGGGGAATTATTCGGTTAGTTAAGGGACAACAGGTTCCTTTATATCAAGCTTATCCTTCTGGACCTCTCATGGCTTGAGCAGGATAATTCGTTTCAGTTGCGGCTATGATTTTTAAAAAGAATTTTAAGCACATTGTTTTTAATTATTTAACATAATTCCTGCATTTGTGTAGGGTTCAGTTTTGTTTTTGTTCTTTTAAAAGCACAAGTCATTTCAGAACGCTCACTTAACGAAAGGGTTTTCATGTCACAACACAATTCTCATCAAAGTATCGAAATTCCACAACAAAACACTTGCAATTGTCCAAATTTGTGTTCCTTCTCTTTCGGACCATAATCCCCTGATCACTAGCACTTTTCGAACAAAACTCGAAATTAATCACGGAATAAAAAAAAAAAGAAAGTGTTCGAAACTGAAGCAAGCAAATCATCTAGGGGAGAGGGCGCGTTCCGAAAAAAATAAAATGACTCAAAAACGGGCGTAATGAATCCAATTTTCGGAATTATACGAATGCACGCGGGAGAAATGGATACGGTGTATCAAAAATAAGTTTAAAAATGAGCCCACAAATCGAACCAAAAGAAACCACGCGCAATTTACTGTGATTTGTTTGAGGCAGGAAGAAAAAGAGGTTTGCGGTAAACAAAATAAATAAATAAATAAATAAAATATGAACAAACGAAGGGATTGCGCGGCCAAGACGACAACCAAGCAAAAAGGCCTTCCGAAGGGTATCGGGAACAAAAAAGGAAATTTGCTCTTGTTTCCCTTTCGGTTTGAGTCGATTTATTTTTCTTATTTTTTTTTTTTTTTGTGACTGGTGCTCTTATTTTTCTTGTGTTTCTCGGTTTTGTTTGCTGCTTTCTACACTGCAGAATGCAAGTACTAATGCTACATGACCAACCCAAAAAATAACCGGTGGTAAACCGTGGCAGCACACTGAACGGATTAAATGTACTCTACTAACTGAAACTGAGTAAATTTTCAAAAAATAAAAAGATCCGTTTTCCCACCAAAAAACATTTTCGCTCGGTTACTTACACACACATAGGCGACCAAAAAGCGAATATTTTTGTATATAGAAAATGTGCAGAGAGGGTGATAGCCGGATGGGTGTCCAAAATGGTGCGAATGGGATAGAACCAGAGAGGGCGCATTTGTATCACAAACACACAAATACACACCGCCCAAAAGGCGACACTCGGGTTATTTTGTATACAAAAAATGTTTAAAATAAGAGCGCCACACATTCGCCGGCGCTATATGCTGGCCAGTGATGGCGCGCGCGACGGAGTTTGGGGGGATCTCTGTGCTCAGCGGCATCGGTGTACATACGGCGCAGCAATGTAAAAAAAACTGCATTTGAACGATGCGGTGTATTCCGTGCGCGTGTTGGTGGGGCTCGCTGCTTTATTTATAAAAAAGTTTATTTTAAAAGTGCATCGCACCCTTTTTTCAGCCTCTTCACAAAGCGATGTGCTCCTCGGACAGCATCCAGGTTCACTTTCACGGGGGGGTATTGAAAGATAGTTGCTGATATAAGAGGCCGAAAAACGGCAACAAAATCGCGCACCACACTAAAGATCGGGATATCACCCGCCAAAAACGTTTCGACATTTTAAAACAGAGCAGGGATGTAAACAAAATCGGGCTTCCCCCCCACCTTCCGGAAAAGTGAATTTGCTTGGCAGTACTTTTCCGGCGAACAAGATTTGTTTTATTTTTATTTTTTTATTTTTTCGTACGTTACAAGGAAAAAGCTTCCTGGCTTTCGGGTCTCGGCCCTCTCTTTAAGCTTAGCCGGGGCGCGCTTGCAGCGGAAACAAAAATGCCAACGACTGCGGCGTCACCTCGGCAATTACGAGTTCACACTTTTTGGCACAAAGCAGACTTTTGCCACCACTTCATGACTAAGTCACCGTCGTCGTTTTTGCAAGCGAGCAAAACGAGAAAAAAAAGGCGGCGGGGAGGCGTTGTTTTTTTTAGTTGTCGTTTTTTGCAAAAAAACCAGAAATGTATGAGCGAACAGACCCCACACACACACAATCGTGTCAATGTGTTCGCGCGGTCGCACTCATGCGCAGACCAAGCGAACTCAAACTCACCGACGAACAGACGACTATCACGCATCAGAGCCGGAGCGATGTGCGGGCTGAAACTGTGCAGGGGCGCCCCGGTACAGCACCACAAGCACCAGCACCAGCCCATCGGCCAGCGCAGCTCCGGCTCCGACTTGGGGCTCCCCAACCGAAGCTGGACCGCGCCACGGCTCGAGTTCGGTTGAGGCTTTTCGATTGTATTTCGTATTGGCATTGGCACAGTGATAAATCGCGCGATTATTAATTCGCTGTATATGCAGTTAACGGGGAGGGGGGGACGGTGTGGCGTGGTATGGTGTTGGGGAACACATTAATCGCGGGGCTCACCAGCCGGAGCCCCAAACGACACCGCTGCTATTGCCTCCGCCACCGCTACAACCATCGCCTAACGAATGACCATGGGTCGTAAATGTGAATTTTCGGCTGTTACCGTCGAACATTTGCGATTTTGAGCGGTTGGGGGAGCTCACAGAGGCCACATTACCCGCCAAACCCAGCCCCAGCCCCGAATCCACAGACCTGGACACCACCGGAGCGCGATGCAACCATCACGCAGGCCGTCGAATGTGTTGGACGCGCAGAACTTTTAATCGCATCGAAATTTTTAACTCAAAAATGAAAATGAAATCGCGGGCTTCTACCCCCTTGCGATAAGATACTCGGGACCCCTCTGCTACATGAATTGATGTAATTTAATTGCCAAACGATGCAATGGAGTCGGTAGAGTAATATCTGATTTTTGTTTTGTTTAAACAAATTCACAATAATAAAAGTTTTATCGAATTTTTGGAGGAAGGTTTGCAATTTCATATGGAATTTCCGCTGGCCAGTCGCGAAAATATTGATAAAGGTCCGCGTCCTCACCATGAATTTTGCGTATGATGGGACTGTGTTGAGCACTGATAGAAATGCAAACAAACAGATGGAAAAAAATTCATGCGGATTCGAAGCGATTTTTAGAAGCTAAATATTACAGTTTTTACCTCTTTTACAATTTTACTATTTGCAGTTAACAAATATTTGAAAATTTCGGAAAATTGAGTCGCTTTTTATGCAGATGCATTTTCAGTATTGTAGAAAGGGTAATTGGACATATTTCGGGTCAGTAGGTATTACTCGGCACATGCACAAAAATTAACAACAAGTCATAATACAAAATTGTAAAGCTAATCAAACAGAAGCACAAAACTTAACATTTCTTACCTAATTTTCTTCTAAATTCGAAATTAGTAACATCAGAAAGAAGGCAAGAATTTATTTAATCAAGTAAAAGAAATGAGAAAAGTATAATACTATACATTTAGTATTTATTGGCCTACTACCGGATCTTGAATACAATCCTGAAGTGAAAACAATTAGCTGATCATGCTTACCTTGATTTAACTAATTGGCCACTTCATTGTTAGTTTTCAAAGACCACGTCAGTTACGGGCTATTGTGATTAACACAAAAGTGTCGGAACTGAAATACAGTCATGCCAAACGATTACGAACACATTAGGGCTACCGACGCACTATAATGAATACGACACGTGCTGGCAAGACTGTGCTATAAAGCCAAGAAAAACATAGGGTTCTTTTGGAAATACTCGTATATCTAGATTAAGGTTGGGTTGATTAGGCTGTTTATTACACTTAGTTCTTTAGCCCATTTTGTTATCATATAGAGCAGGAAGATCATGGTTGAGATAAGTGAGATTCGAATCCACAGCCTTTGGGACGGTAGTCCACAGCATTAACAAGTGATCTACCAGAGGACCCTGTATATCTAATGTCGAATCAATTTAAATACCCGATCTCTTAATGCAGTTTTTAATGAATCTAATAATTTTCGTTAGTTTAGTTAGTTTTTAGTCTTATTTCAGTGTTAATTAAAGTTCTATTTTATCTTATATTAAGCGAAATAAATAAATAAAATAATACACCGGTTTGAATCGACGGTAGGTTAGCTGAGTAACACGGTTTCATCGGGTGTACCTTAACAAGTTCCCGCTCGCGGACTTATAATCTGATGTCTCTAATTCATATGTTTTTCCAATTGCCGGCGCTGTTGAGAATATAATCGCATATCGCTCATTGTCTTTAACCAGCGGTCTTTCCTTTATATTTAGAAAAACAAATAGCTCTTACTGATAAACCTGTAGCGATCAACTTGAGAGTACGAGCGCTAATATTCGATATTTGGATTCTTAAAAATCTTTCTTCTCCTATTCTCCTATACCACCCGTGGTACAAGCCGTCCGATAGACAGTCCTCTATGTACCACAAGTTTTACATGCAAGCGGGAATGAATGCTCAAGTTTGATATTTCACCCAGTTAAGGATTGTTACTAAAATGTGTGAATGCGATATAGACCCATATTCCAATATTTATTATATTTTGGTACTACGGCCCACAGTTATTGGGCATTAATAAATAATAATAAAAATTAGAAATCGAAAAATTGCTTCGCCATAATGGAGTTACCATTTTAAATTCCAAAATGCAACTTGTAAGTTGAGGAATATTTCCTACAAGTATTAGTTAATTTGAAATTCGACCAAATAGTGGTCGTTATATTGGGTTCGCAATATTCAAATTTTTAAATTTTGGTAGATAAATAATAAATTACATAATTAGATTTTGTATACCTCCACAAAATAAATATATACATTAAAAAAAAAACAGGAAGCTATGGGTACGGTAGCCAAACCTCTTTATATTTAACTACAATAACGAAACGAATATAGTTACACTTTAAAATTGAAAGCAAATATACGAAGTGCATTTATTTTACGTGCATATCGAACGAGAAATCTATTGTGTCTCAAATAAACAGAAATAAATTTTTGAGGATGGAGTTCGCTTAAAATAAGCAAGTTTCGAAAAAAATGCATGAGCGGAGTATTTCGAATATGTATTTGAATAAAACACAAGAGTTTTTCGTTCGCTATGAATTTAACTACTTTCCTTCAAGTGTAACATAATCGTTATTTATGTATTATGAAATGTCGAGAATTTGCTTAAGAAAAATAAATAAATTAATCGTATCCTTTTAACCAGTTTTGACTCCCAGTAATAAATAATTACAACTTTTATAACACCAGGCAAAGTTTTACAACCATCGATTTCCGTAAAGCCTCAATTAGCCAGCTGAATTAGCAAACAAGAGGACTTGCGGAAGCCAAACGCGATCATATTTAAAAACGCATTTAGATGTAATGAAGATATATAAACAAAATTGAGGGGGAACGGGGCGATAATTCCCAGAGCTCACCCGGAGACGGAGTACCACTCCGTTTCGGGAAGTAACAAGCTCCGATCATGCTACCGACCGGCCGCACCAATAAAAAAGATATCAGGCCGGCGTTCATGATCAATTACGGATCGTTAACACATGCGCAACATGCCCCCAAATGAAAATGTGAAAAATACTGGGGACAATTTGTGCTGATGTCGCATCACCACGTATTTGCAAGCGTAGCCACCTGCGCATCGCGATGCAAGACGCTGGTAGGACACCGCGACTAGACCTATGAAAATTACAGAAAATCATAAAAATGCTGTGCGTTCGGTGCGATCTTTTGATTCGCCACTTGCATGAATCATTCCTCGGCCGGGGGAGGACAGCAGTCGCGGCGGTTCCAGTTCCAGCCTAATTTCCATATTCCCTACCTGACGGGAGAATTGCCAATTGCCATGGCGGTCAGGTACGCAAAAGTACACACCCCGTGACAGGTCCGAGAGGATTTTTATGAATTTATTCGCGGGCACGGATCGCTTGCCCACTTGTTTTTTTTTTTGTTTTTTATCGCGCGCATATGCAGCGCAGGGCTGCTCTGCTCAGGCCGTGGAACACTTTTTAAACTGACATCCCGGTTTTGTGCTGTACCTTTTTTTTTTTTAAATTCCGCCGCGGTGTTGTACACGGCCCTGATCGTTGGTGGCATTTTAACGGAACTCCTGACGAGGACAGAAAGCCCAAGAACAATTGAAATTAGCTTTCTTTTGGAGCCCCAACAATTCAAATTTACTGTTTTTGTAGTAGCTTAAATAAGGGGGATTCGAAAGAGTCATTTTGAGTTTCAGTTTATTTATATAATTGGCTAGGTTAGGTTGTGCCTAGAAAGTCACACTGAGGCCATTTTTTGGCCTATTGTATTACTACGTAGGCGCAGGTGACCATGGGTATGCGTAGGTTTCGAACCCACAGTCATGGTAATCCAGCGCTCTAACAAGTGATCTAGCAGATCCTCCTTATACAATACTCGTACTTTTCTAAATGTCCTTGGACACAGTGCCATGACCAGTCCAAATTATTTATTATTTATTTTTGAAGAGTAAAAATTGTAATTTATCATTGGCCCAATAAATAACAAGATTTACACGATTTACTCTATACTTTCTATTATTTGTTTGGCAACCTACGGTTTTTATTATTACAATTTATTTTAGCTAAATTTGTAGGAGGAGTAGCTAAATGCAATTGTCTTTTCATAATAATTAAGTAGGCTTCTATAGTGACACTGCAACATTTACTGTAATCTGTTCCACCACCAATGTTTGTTCGTAAACGATTTATGCCATTTTAATCTCATTTTAAAAACCCCCGACAGCTAAATATTTTTCTTAAATTTCATAAATTATGGAAATATTTTGGATTTTCTATAAATTACCTATAAGTGAGTCTTAACTTCTAGTACAATTAGAATTTTCTGCAAATTTTGGTTTCATTAATTTAGAAATAAGGGGTCTCTAGTAGATCAGTTAACACACTGGACTACCGTCCCAGAGACTGTGGGTTCGAATTCTTCTCTTGCGCTACGTGGTAACACGATGGGTCAAAAAAATGGCTTAAATGTCCATTTCTAGACAGCTAACCTAATTTAGAAATAAGTTGAAACCGATTTATAAAATTAAAGGTCTTAAATACATGTAGTCCTGTGAAATCCTTTCCCAAATTATTAGGAAGATTGCGAATTGTAACTAAAATTTAGACTTTGATTGATGTTGATGCTGGTGCAGGACTAGTAGTTTATTTTTATCGTTATTATTAAAAAAAAATATGTATTTTATTTATTTTTATAAGCCGAACCATTTAATGTTGGCCTGAATTCCACCATTATAGGTTATGTATCTTTGAAAAATCCGTTGTATTCTCATTTTCAGTCGAATTCCTGCCTCTGGATCCCCTTCCCTCGCCCAGCACCGGATGCTGGAAACAACATTTCATCCGAATTGTAGTAATTCGTTGTAAGCAAAACAAAACAGGCCAGATGGAAGGCCATTAAGCGAGTTTTTGCTGGGTGCATTTTATCATTTGGGGCTTCCCGGAGGTAGGGCAAAAAAAAACTCCAGCACCCGAATTCCCTTTCAATTTTGGTGGATCATAAAAAGGGATAAAAGTTGCTTACCAGGGAGAAGGAAAGCTCCTTCAATTTCTCATTCAAACGATGAACGCCCTTGACCGTTGCTGGCAGCCGAACGCAACACGACATACACCGACTCACCTGGACGGACCGAGCCTAGTAGTCGTCCCAAGGATCGAGCAGCAGCAAGCGAGCGTAGCCCCTCCGGAGGAATCCTGCGGGGCCCAGCGGAGGTTCGACGGTACTCCAGGTAAGTTTCCCTCAAAAGTGTGGGCTGCGTCTCCCGCCGCGGTCTATTTATGTAGTTGTCTCCTCGTGAAATGCCACCGAAGACACCGTCGAGGAATGGGCAACTCTCACACCCACAAATGAGCTCCTCTGCCTCAGCGGGGGGAGGATGAGACTCTGAGGGGCGCGGAATCTCCGAAAGGTTGCTGTGCCGCTCCGTGCAACATGGCAAAAACTTTGCGGCGCGCTCCTCCGCCATCGTCCGGCAGCCTCGCGTTTGCGCACTTTTCGCGAAATTTTTTTACCACGTGCTTCTACGGCGTCGTTAGTGCCGCCGAGGTTCTTTCAGTTTTTTTTTCCTTTTGTTTTTAGGCATCGCTGGTACTCCCTGGGTGTGTTAGTGTGGTGTGGACAATAGGAGCTTTCAATTTACTGACCCCCCTAAGCCTCTGCCACTCTTCCACCCGTGCAGCAGCAAGACACAGTGTTCTGGGTTCTGGGAAATCCGCGCGGAGCTTTTTTTTTCGGGCTCTCCCTCCCCGACACATACAGCAACGCAGAGCTTTGTAGGTGGAGATCGGCTGTTGCTGTGGTGGTGGTATATCGCTCACATTCCTCTTGGTTTTTTTTGCGCAGTTGCCTCCGAGGTGAGCTTTTGTGCAGCAGCGAGCTTTGCTGCCGCGTCGGAGCGCACCATAGACACCCCCAGTCAGCCGCTCCGTTGTTTACATTCGCCAAAAATTTATTGCGACTCAAGGCTGAAGGAGAGAGAGGTCATTGGCACTCGCGAATTAATTCACTTAGAACAATTTCGTTTAATTCAGCGACGTACTGAAATTCAGTCGTCATGACCTACGAAAGTCACTTCCCACAAGAATTTAGGGATTTGATTCGAAAATTACTGCATTTGTTAGAGGGGGGTGGGGGGATCTCACCCATTTTCAGGGTCGCCGAAATAATGGCGTAGAAAGATTTTTTTTCTTAATTCGAATTTAGATTTAAATGCTACTTTCAAAGAAAAATTCAACTAAAAGCTTAAAACTCTTGTCTGGGTGGCTTAATTTGAATTTAGACAGGAAATTATGCAAAGACAGATTAGTCTTTTAATTTTGGAGAAAGTTTTAATGAGACTATAGGCAATTGGTCCGACATAGCAACTGTTTACTGTTCAATTGGTATTGGCATAAAAACCGGGATAGGATCGGAACCGGTTGTAAAAGAAACAAGTTTCCGTTCCGGTTTCGAAATCTACTTAACCTTTTTGCATTAAGAAAGGTCCCGGCACTGGTATCACACAAATTAAAATCAATTTTTCTAGGAAATAATTAAATATAACAACTGGAAAGATACATCCACGTCTGGCGCCTTCGGTTTTTTGTCTTTTTTATTTTTTAGAAAATATTTTATCAGGTATATTTGCTCTTTAAGAAAAAGATAAAGGCTAAAAATTAAGTAGTTAGTCTGCAAAATGTTAATTTCTTAATCATATTATAAATGATATTTAATTTTTATTTAAGGAAATATTTTAAAAGGGTAAAAATGCAAAAATAGCTAAACTCTATTGGTCTGATTTCTGGTTGTCTATATATGACACCCAGTGCCTCTTTACTCTTGGGGCAAGTGGAGCAGCAGCTTTTATTTAGCTCGTCTTCGATTTTTGCCTATTCCAAAAAATGGATCAAAAAATCTGTATCAAATTTTGGTTTCCACGTCATAACCATAAACCCATGATTCGTCACCAGTTATGACCCTCTGGAGTAAATTTGGGTTGTCGCGGCTCCTTAGCAATGTTAATGCGATGTTGTTTTTGGTCAAAATTGAGAAATTTCCAAGGTCCAAGGTAGCTTCACCAGATGCCACACTCAACATTCGAAATGCGTCCGCGCACTTAATTTTGTTTTTCAGACAAAAATTTGATACCGATTCTTTGATCAATTTTTTGGAATAGGTAAAAATCGAAGACGATCCCAAACACGTCCATGTTAAAATAGCTGTTAAAAATTAACCGAACATTCAAAATAGTAGAGCTTGCCAGCATAAGTGAGGGACCTGAGTACCAACATAACGCCACAAAAAAATCGAAAATCGAATATACGTAGCCTGCGGAAATTCAAAATTCGCTATACTTTTTGAACAGACCTCGTATACTTCTTCATGCTTAAATATCCTCATACAGCAGAAGATGCACGGGGTGATAAAGTTGTAGAAATTAATTTATTTCTATTTTTTGCATGAATGAAATCTACATATATCGCCGTATGTTCAGTAAAATAATAATAAAACTCTAACGGGGCTGTCTGTTTGTTCACGAGAAAATTACTGGACGGATTTAAATGAAATGTTTGTATGTAGTTTATGTGATAGATCAACACATTTGTAATTAGCCATCTACTGCACGATAAGCGTGCGGTAAGTTAGTACTTTTCCCACATGCGTGATATAAATTTCTTTTCGTTTTACGGGATAGTTGGACCTTTCTATAGGTTTCTTTAATTTTATATTCGAATTACTAGCTTTTTCTGAAAACTATATGTAAATTTTATACTTTATTATCGATGTCGATGAATATTCGATTTTTTAAGAAACTTTATGCAGTTTCAAGAAAGATTTCTGAATGTTCTGATGTATTTTTCTAGAAATTTTTTGTAGTTTCGGATATTATTCTAAAAATTTGCATGAGAATTAACTTATCGAAAAAGCATTAGGGATAATTGTATTATTGTAATAAATGTAAAGATAGCCTCACAGCCCCTGAAAGGGAATTATTAAGAGGTCTGTCCTCAGTCGATAGAAAGTTCGTTTTAACTCTTTGGAGTTAGGTGGGCCTTTTGCTTAGCTTTTAATGCATGGCGGGATATATTTTAATCCACTTCAAAAGGGTCAAATTAGTCAAGCTCATACAGTTTAATATTTTATTTTAAAATATTTTGTTGAAGAAAAGAATTTGCGCTACTTGGGATTCCGCCTTTTCTTCAATCATATGCCTCAAAAAATCCAAAAATCTGTTTAAGAGAATTGTTCGGAATGTTTGAAACTGTTTAAATGGTTTGCTCAGTCGTACTGAATTCAAACATCGTCAGTTAGGTGGACAAACTCGGCTTTACGGAGTTTCAGTCCGACCATATTTACGGTCGTACCGTGATCATTTTAAAACCTTTTTGGACGTACCGCAACAGTACGATTTAATAATGCAATTAAATAGGGCATATATTTGGTAACTATTATTTAAATTCATAGTTAACATATGATAAACATACCATACAATCTAAATTTTTATAAGTACTCTAAAGGTAATCTAAATCTCTAGCAATATTTTTAATTAAGTTTGACTGCCGAACACCGAGAGTACACGGCTATTTCTGTCTTTCATTCAAAATTTGTCTGCCCTATGTCTGTGTGTACGGAAAAAATTTTTTTTTATGAAATACCTAACTCTGTAAGATCGTTGTACCGTCTCTGTAATACCTGATCAATTGATGTTCGACCGCCGTACGACCACCGATCATTTTTAATCTGGATGAAATACAGTTTTACTTAGCAGGACTTTAACTGCTCACTATCTTGACTACCTAAATTTCGACAGCCAATTTGAAATCAGCGACTGCGAAAACCTTCATGTACCGGTTTTCACGAAAATTGTATAGAGTTATAAAAGATAAAAGGGGCTTCTGGTAGATCAGTTGTTAGTGCGCTGGACTACAGTCCTAGAAGCTGTGGGTTCGAATCCCACGCGTAATCATAGTCTCCGGAATCTGTCATTGTCTGAGTCAAAATGCTTTGACTCTAATTTGCAACGGGGAAGTAAAAACATACTCCAAAAATTTAAGTAGAAAGATTTTCCGTGGAGAAAATCCACAATTAGCAATCGACTGATGAAAGAAAACGTTGAACCAGGAACCAGGTGCCCACCGCGCCCATTTCCATTTTTCCGATTGAGAGCCTCTACTTGCGCTGTTTTCCCTCTGCTGACAATTAAAAGTGAAAATCGTCCACATTGACAAATATTCGGCTTCCGCAACGGAGTCCAGAAAGGAAATTTTTCGGTCCCTGCGGAAGAAGCGGACAAGACGCGGAGCGCAACCGAAGCCACTTGCCCCGCTGTGGCGTCCAATTAAAATCATTCCAGCGTTTTTCATCTCCGGTGACACCTAGAAAGTAACTAGATTTCCAGCATTTCACTGTCCGGGCGGGCCGGGGAACGATCGGGGTCATCGCAATGCGCCTGCAATGGCCACGAGCCACCACCCACTTAACTATTTAAACCATTCGATTGCCAGCGCGCGAGTCCACCTACGAGGCCCCCATTCCTCTGCGGTTTTCGCGACTTTTCCTTCTCCATCCCCCCTCCCCCCCTCTACTCCTCACGCTGTGGTTGGAAGGCCTGGGAGCCCGGAGCCCCGAAGTGCCCGGAGTACCCGGCCGGCCGTACAGTCGAGTTATCGCGCCGGTGGGCCCCAGCGTGCCCAGCGGCCGGCCGTTACCAATCAGAAATTGCAAAGTGCATGTCAAGTGCATGTCGACGATTCTCTCGAGCCGGGGGCCTATGCCACTCGCAGCCCGAGCATGGGGCTCTGCTGAGCTGTCGTGTCGTGTCGCACACGGGGCTCCCATGTCCTCTGGTACAGCGAGCACTCGTCGGATTGGGCGGTGCAGCAAAAACCCCGGGCCATGCAGCGCGAATTGTTTGGCCTAGGAAATTTCACACCTCTGATGGTTGCATCAAATTTCACACCTTCAGACCCTCGGTTGGATGCACTCTGCAGCCCGAACTGGACTGACTCACCTGATAAATGACGAGCCGCTGCCCTCGTGCGCCCCCCCAAAAAAAAAAATTTCTTTTGCTTCGACGGTGATGGTCCGAACGGTAAGGAAATTGCCACTGGGACTATGCGAATTATTCACTACGATTTATTACTGGTGCAGTGGGAGACCGAGGAGCTCCGCTGGATGCCTGCCCGGCATGCAAATGCATTCCCCTTTCGAGGGGGGCATCTGGAAGATGAGATATCGCGCGGGCCAATTTAGCGCTGGAACTTCGCCGGACAGTGGATTGATGCCGCCAGTGTGGTGGCAGCTGATCGATCAAAATGCTCCCGGAGTGAAAGCGATTAGAACTGGTTCGGAACGCGGCTTTATTTTGGATATACCTCCCCACACATTTTGCACACTATCGACTTTAATTTGTTTGCTTCCAGCGCTGCGTTCGTCTTTAGTTTTCTCTCTTGCATCACGACTTTGCAGTAGAAGCAATTTTGTGTGCAAATTTATTTATTTATTTAAGCGACTTTACGTAGGGTATACCTTGGAAGAACTAAAAACGTTTTCACAAAATCAAAAAAATTTTTCATATCTACGGTAAGTGGTAATCAAGGAAGGTATAATTAGAAAGGAAGAAATAAAGCAAGTCTCTGGTTGTTTTATTTAATCCATCTTCACTAATCCATGAATAAAAGGATTATAGCTAGTAATTCTCCAACATTAACAAAGGCCAAGGAACTTCAGAATTCCTTAAAATTAAGCGATCGGCAAATTTAGTTGACAATAAATGTAGTGCTACACGACTTTTGTGGCATACCGCTCCGTCTTGGTGAAACCAAAAGTCGTTGACACTCAATTCATTCAATTTGGGCCACAAAAAACCAGTTAACATGTTGCGATAAAGTTCCTCATTCACTGTAAGGGCATTTTCCTATTCGTTTTCAACGAAAAACGGCCCAATGATACCACCAGCCCATAAACCACACCAAACAGTGACTTTTGTAGGATGAAGTGAATAACATGAGTATTCTTCGCTCCCCAAATTCGATAATTTTGTTTACTGACTTACTACCCATCAAGATGAAAATGAGCTTCATCGCTAAAGATGATTTTTGATAAAAATCCTTCATTTCGTTCAAGCATCCAATTAACAAAACGATGACGTTTTAAATGGCCTGGTGGTTTCAATTGTTGATTTAATTGAATTTTGTATGGATGCAAATGAAGATCAACATGCAAAATACATCGTAATGTGGTTCGTAAAATCGTTAGCTCCTATGAACGATGCCAGGTTGATGTGCTTGTTTCATTACGAACACTTTCACTAACAGCTGCCAGTACGAAGTGGATGACCATGTTCAGATAGAGTCTACGACCTTCTACTAAACTAATTTCTTCAAAACGATCAATAATTTTGCTAATTGCACGCTCAGTAGGATGCCCGTGTCGATTGAAACTGTCACGTAATTTACGAAATATTGTTTTTTTTTAACTACCATTTTCATAATACATTTGGACAATCAAAATACGCTGTTGTGGTATTACCGACTCCAGATAACATTAAGTACTACAAATCACCGACTGAAAAAAAGATCAACAAATAGTCCACCCTGTATAATAACAAATGCATATTATGACCTTGAAGTAACAACGACTTACAACGTTCGCACTATCCCGGATTCAAAATAATTCGTCTATCTGTTTTTTGAATGGGTACTTGTAAAATAATAAAATATTGTCTTTTCTGGGATAATAGAGAACATAGCATAACATATACCCAGTGTTATGTTTACTACATGTGTATGCTCTTTTGGCTTTAAAATTTTCTTTTTTGTAAATGAGGATCATTAAAAAGTGCATATATATACCATGCCTCGGGTGGCTGAGCGGATTGGCTGTGATATACAAACTGTGCCATTCCCAGGTTGTGGGTTCGATTCTCATATGAAAACTCTGGTTAAAAAACTAAAAAATAACACCGAAAGTTGCCATATGGGCTTAGTTTTCAAGTGCACGAAAAATAAGGAAGTAATTTCAGAATTAAATTCTAAATTGTAAAATAAACAAATAAATAAATAACCATTTTCCAGAGACACGTTACACTTTTCAATGCAACAGTATCCTTGCT
Source organism: Philonicus albiceps (assembly GCA_963969385.1). Classification (NCBI taxonomy): domain Eukaryota; kingdom Metazoa; phylum Arthropoda; class Insecta; order Diptera; family Asilidae; genus Philonicus; species Philonicus albiceps. The sequence goes on along the minus strand of OZ017772.1, from coordinate 72,701,143 downwards.
CAAATAAAATGTAAAATGTAAAAGTATCCTAATTTAAGTACTACCAATTATAAATTTTTTTTTTTAATTTTAAGTTTACATTTATTGCATATTTTCAACAACCAACCAAATAAACAGAACACTCTTTTAAACCTATTTTTTTATAAAAAAAGGAATAATTTCATATTTTCTGTCCGGCATATTCCATTCGTCATTTTGAATTTTCAAAATCTAACAACCGATTCGTAATCAGTGACCTCAAAAACCCTAGGATATTGAATTTTAAGTAATGATATTTTAAGCATCAATAGAAAATGATTTCTTTCTGAAAAAATTATAATTTGTTCCACTTTATTGATTAAAAACTAATGTTTTTTGAATTAAACTCTTTCTGCATCTTTTCAAGAACATTTTACTTGACTTCGTCTGAGGTAATTCATTGAATACAATTTGAATTTATTGAGTTTTATCTTTAGAAGATCTTTGCCTAAAACATTTTGAAGTTTCGGCCAGCTTCTTGTGTGTGCGATATTAGAAATTTTCAAATAGCAGATCCATAAATTTGTTCCTAATAAAAAGAAATCTGCCCTCAACTGAATTGGAGACTAGAGGCATGTAGGCGAAATATAAATTCAATTTTTTTGCACCTTAAATTACGGCAATCTTTGAGGCGCACTCGCTTAATAAATTGCCCGCAGAAGGTGGCCAGTGGTTAGAAACGATTGCGCCGCCACGGAGCCCATTTGTCGGTGGCGGGTTGCGTGAGAGAGACACTTTTTGCATAATTTCCCTACGTAGGCGCGTGCCAAATAATTTTTTGTCGTTGTGCCCCTCTGTTCATCGTTCAATTATCGGGTGATCCCGGCCGGAGCAAGGGGCACCTCGCACTCTTTTCATTATCAAATTACATTGGACCGATCGAAGTGCACACTCGGGATCAAGTGCAAATCAATTACCAGTGCACTTGATCGATCTGCCCGGTCCAATGGATCGGGCATTAGGCCGGTAACAAATGGAACTCCAGGTGCGCGGTCGGGGCAGGTCCTCTTTCTGTTTTTGTCTGGTCGTGTTGCACCTTTTGCAGCGGTTGTAAAACAACATCGAAGCATCTCGGCATTCCTTTCGGAATGAACCCCCGGCGACGGAGTGCACTATCACCGCATAGATGGTAGGAGCGGGATACCAGGCAAATCTTACCGAGCGGGCGAACTCCTTTTTCATGGTCTTCTACGGATGGGGCCCTGTTTGGGCCGGGGGAGGGGGGCGGCCGGACGGCAGCTCTGATCCACACTCAAAACTTGTACGAAACGTGTCGCACTGTTGAACCGGTTCTGGGCGAGGAACTTGAAAGCGGCTCACAGGCGATTCGCGACGGCTTTGTAGTCTGAAGGGAGCGTAGGCAGGCTGGCAGGCAGGCAGGCAGGCAAAAAGATTTAAAAAACTCGAAGAAAAACTCAAGACTCCACCGCCAACAAGAAGAACAAGTGGGCGATGCAAAATAGACCTTGCTGGAGCACCAAGAATGCAGCGACAGCCCGGCAGACGTGGCACGATGATGCCGAGAAAAAAGGAATTCCTTTGCGGTGAGCAAGTCGCACAGTTGGGCTGAGGATCTTTTTTAGTCAAGGCAAAAATGTCACCTTCTTTATTTTTACTATAAATATTAAATTAAATCCTCTGATCCTTTAGTTTGGTAATAATAATAATAATAGACTTACATATGTTGCAGTTTTCAGCATATTGCTGGAAACATTCACTTAATTCTACACTTCTCCGGCGTTAGAATTTAGGCTTCGTGGATCCTTTGCTAAAATGCCTACATCACATCGATTTTAAAAAGCTAATTATAACCAAATCCGCTCCGACAGCTGGGGTATAAGAGCAGTTTTTGGGGCGCACTATAGAACCTGAAAAGAAAAAGGAACAGTATCATAAAATTACTGACCCCTCACATTTGCTAATCGTCAGAACTGGAAAAATGTTCACCTGGAACTTTTTCTAGTTTTTAGTTTTCTAATTTTGTGCAGATGGGTTCTAAAATTAGTTTTTTGCTTTATGTTGATTGTTTAAAAGTGGCTATTAGTTTAGTTTACAGGAAACTTTCACTATCAGTTCAAGAATAGGAAACTTGCACTATCAAATCAAACATAAAAATTAAATTCAAGTGTAAAGGAAAAGTACATAGCGAGTTTCTAAGTCTTACAGTTTTGTCTTCGAGAAAGCATTTGTTTCCCTACATCAACAAATGTTTTGAAATTAATTAAATATAGAAATTCTAACATTTTGTTTTTTTTTTGGCATGGTATTCATTTCTTTGAAATCTAATTCTTTAGTTTTGAAAAAAGAGTTAATACTGAAATAAGTCGTATTTTAAAAATTGTTTGAGAATTTAAAAATTATATAAGTCTAAGTAGAAATACAGCAATCGAGTTACTTTCTAAAATACTGCCATGTTATGCGAATTTGTGTTATACGAAATAAAGAAGTATTACGGAAAGGAAGATTAGGTTAAGTTAAGCTAGGTTGGTTCCTTAGTTGCTCAGAAAGGTGCACTTAGGAAATTTTTTGGACAATTGTGTTACTACGTAGTTGTACGTAGGATTCGAACCTGCTGGACGGTAGACCAGCGCACTAACAACTGAACTACAAGAGTCTCCACCGAAAAGAGGGTTTGGGCGAGGGCGTTTTCTCTTTGGGAACATATTCTCATCCTTTGCTTTTAATTAAAAAATCTTTATATATTTCTTAACACCGTTATGAAATTCTCTTTGAAAATCTTTCAGGATCTTCATTTAAGAAATATGACTCTAACTATTCGAATAAACCTAGGCTTTTCTTTATGATTTCTAGAGTAAACTTTTTAACTTCTTCGTCTCCACTTATGCTAGCATCCTCTCAGTTATCAGTGACACTATCGAATTTTAAGAATGACAACATCTAAACTTTGAATCATGTACATAAAATACAAGCAGTTCACCATTTCTTCGTACATTTCTTTGGATGTTTTTGGAGACGAAGAATAGGGCCTTCTTGATCGAATCGAAAATGGTTTACAAAAGCTACTTAGTATTGAAATTTCATAATAAAATTCTAAGGTTTGTAACAAATTCATTTTAGTTGCGTTTGACTTTAATTCATTCATTTAAAGCGATTAAAATAATTCGATAGATAAATACAATTGGATTGATTTGAAGTTTTTTTATGGAATAACAAAGTTAATTGAAATGAATTTTTGAGAATTTAAGGAAATTTATTAAGAAAATTTTTATCTAAAAAGAGGTTCTGCAAACTCCTTTCGAATAGATCCGAATGGATTAAAGAATAGCGTCCATCATTAGCTTTTATTTAAGGATTAAAGTAGTAAATCTAAATAAGAAGGATTAGTTGCAAATTTCTAAACAAATTTATGGTAGGCGACAAATTTATTACTGGTGGTATTTTTTAGCGAGAGAGGGTGTAGTAATAAAATTATTCTAAACTCCAGTTGCATGTTTCAAGAGCATATTTTTCGAAACGATGGGCTTTTCTTAATGTTCACTTTCACCTAGGAGTTTAAGGGACAAAAATAGATTTCCGAATTAATCAATAATTCTATACTTAGCCATTATGTGTTCCATAAATTTCGATTAACCACTTCCCTTATTTATTATTTATTTATAATATACCCCTCCTTATTGCTTAAGCCATCTCCTGTGCCTCCCACTGGACCGTGAAGAGCATTCCAAGAACTAAGTTTTATGACAAATATAACTAAAACCGTCCTCGTTGACTTCCTGGCCTTTTCCAGGAACCACCAAACAAACAAACAAAAAAATTCTAGGCCCGATTCGCCAGGGCTTCTTTCTTGAATCTTGGCTTAGTTTCAACCGACTTGCGACTTTGGCGAACATAAAAACAGACCCACCACTGTCCACCACTACCGTGGGGGGGGGGACGGGACGTGGGGCTGCTGTAGTCTTTTATTTTGGCAAGAGTCACATTTGCCATTATCGAGGGATTTCGGGTACATGACGTCGTATTGAATTCCAGCGTCATTCACTTGACTGCGTTTCTTGTTTTTGCCGCCTCTGGCCCCAAAAACCTAAAACTTGGCAAACCGCGGCGGCGGCGGCGGCGGCGGCGACGGCGGGCAATGGTTGTGAAAATGGGGAACAACTTTACGCAACTTAAAGTTTTTGGCAGTCACAACTTCGCAGATAGAATTTGTCATTAAATATACGTGGAAAATTTAAGGGAATTCGAATATTTTTTATGCACTTCCTGGAGAAATGGTACGCTAGCCGGAAAATGCACGATGATGGCGCCAGGCAACCCAACTTTTAGCAAATGAAAATCAGTTTTCATCAGCACGAGCGCATATTTTGTCAGTTATTCGTATTCTGGGCAACTGTATGCTAATTTGGTGTCAGCAGTGGGATGGTTCTTTTACTGCGCACCATTAAAATTTTACAAGCTTTTAAAATGCCGCCGATGCACAGAAGTTCTTTCAAATCGACTGTTGTGCAATTGTAAACGAAATTATACTTCTTTAAAGTCGTAAACTACAAGACGTAAATTGTACAACTCTCTTCAGTAAGGCAAAATTAATTAATTCCTGAGGCTATGATAAAGCAGAAGGTTTTCGGGGTAAGTCGAGGTCAGGTTAGTTTTTAATTGAACAAAGTAAACAACAATCTTTAGTATCGTGAGATAGCGCATAAATCAATTAAAGTTCTTTTTTAAAGTAATTATGCACCATTAAAATATAAAATATATCAACTGCTAAAACACATAAATTAAAAATTTAGTTCTTTCTTTTCGAAGAGAAATCGCTTCAATCCTTGTTTAATATGCTTTTTTATTTCATGAGTTCATCTGCTCGCGTTTAGGTAAAAAATAGACCAAATATGTTCCGAGGACTGCAATTTTTTAAAAATTATTAAAATTACCGCTCTAATGTCCAGAAAAGAGGCATAACTTTAACGATTTATTTTGGGAGTATAAAGGAATTGCATTTCTTTTCAGAGGGTTTATTTAACACATATTGAAGTATTTTGATATAAAATAGCGGCGACAGACCCAATCTTTGATATCGCCTTTTTTGAATACTCCTTCTCCCATGAACGGATTTCTCGTAAAGTATAAGACCAGGTAAAAACAATTCTACACTTTCGGAAAAATTAATCGATTTGTTATGTTTATGTTAAATCAAAAAACGTATTTACTTTTATAGAAAATGTAATTGTGAAACTACTGTTAAAGTTACAAATCGATCCATGCAATGGTTTACAAGTAATTTGTTCTCACAGTTTGAAAAAAACTGGTTTTAAGAAAAACTTTCAGTTTCGAGCTCCGAGGCACTGCGATAAAAATGAAAAATTATTTATAGGACCAACCGGATTTTGTTTTTATGACAATTCAGTATTGTTTAAGTAAAAAAAAGAAGAAAATGAGTTTTCCAAAATCCTAGAGTGGTATTATCCCTTAAAAATTAATGGTTCATTAAGTATTCTTCGAATGAACATCTGAGTTCTAATCCATAAATATGGTGGGGCAAAAGTAATGTCATAATGTGAAAGTGCTATAATTTTTGCAAATAACGTTAAATGTTATTGTACTTTGACATTTACGTTATAGACAGATAGAGAATTAATTGACAGCAAGAAATTTAGTGATACACACCTCAAGAACGCCGTATTATCGTTACTGCTTTTTTGTCCAATTTCCTGTTTGTTTTAATATAGCGTCGCTGTCGTCGTCTTGCACTGGCTGACCAGATCACTAGATCTGACGGCGCCAGACTTCTACTTTTGAGGCTTTTTGCAATTTCACGTTTGCCACAACAAACTACCAATCTTGCAAATCTTGAAAGCCTACATTGAAAAAAAAATCACCAATTTAGAGCTAGATGTTTTACGAGCAACAATTCAAAATGTTGTAAAACGAGCGCAAATGTTAATCAACTCAGGAGATGATCATTTGATCGATATCATCACTTGATCACTTGATATCATTCAATTTTCTGTGAAAACAGAGCTCAATTATTTTTTCATTTTTAATAAAATAGCAGACAATTCATATTATGACATTACTTTTGACCCACTTTGTACTACTTATCTATGAATTATATTTTTTCTAAACATCTCATTTCTATAGAAGTTCCTTGCTAGATTACGAATGAACGTTTTCGCGGCAAGTAGGGTTATAAAGTACAAAGCCAGAATAGCGGAAGGGCTAATTCGGTGACTTTATTTAATAAAAGATAACCCGTATCGAAGCCGTTCAACAATTTGCAAAACGACGAACAAATTAAGACAAAGAAGACATTCAATTTGACAACTTGTGAAATTTAATTATGAGCATTAATTGGGTGTAAAGGAGCATAAATACTTTGGTTAAAAGCATTTTCTTTTCTTAGTGTAAAGCAACTTAAGGCTTATAGGCAATTGATTTTATCTTCATACAATGATGATTTTAAAAAGACTAACCGGACAGAATTTCATTTTCCATCATCATAAAATGTTTGATGACGCTGAAAAGCTCCACGGCAGAGTGATTTAACGCTAATGGCCGCCAATTAATATGTTCGGTATGAATTCAGCGGAATCATCCAACTTAAAGAAGAGCCATAAACTTGGCAGCTTCTCGGTCCCGCTCGGCCGTTGCATCGCCATAATCAAGCGTGACCCGCCCGCGAAGTGATCGGTTCGCGGCTGCGGCCACTGTCCTCCGGCATCTCCAATGTCATGACTCTCGTCTGTACGGGTTCGATTGCGGGCGCATAAACACCAACTTTTGTTTTGCATAAAGTGCCGCGAGCGTAGGTGCAGCCGCGGCGATATCTGCGCGCGCAACTCTGTGTGCGCAGTGCAGGCGCGCATGTACCATCGCATCGCATCCTCCCCAACACCGACGCATTAGACAATCAAGCAATATAGGGCCCAGGCGAGTTCCTTGCGGCACGGCACAACTCTTCTTCGCCTCCCGTCATAATCGCAGAGTTTTTAGCGTGTACCTCTTAAGAGCCGCTTTCTGCTCGTTCATCATGGCCGCCGCCAATGAACTTTGCTGTATAGGAAAAAAAATTCTGAAAATGTTTGCATGCTGCCTGCTCTCCCTCCGCGGCCATTTTTATGAGCCCCCATTCTTCGCAAAAGTTTTCTGCTGGCTGCTGCTGCAGCACACGTTCGCCGTTTCGTCGATTCACCGATTCGCGCTTTACGGCGAATAGATCGCGGTGGCCGATCGATTTTTATGGCCAGCGGTGTTTTGCGCCAGCGCGGTGCGGGATTTCTGCGATGATGATCGCTTAGCCACCGACCGAACTGGACGAAAAATGCTTTTCGCATGACCCGCAGCAGACTGAGCGCACTGCTTTGGATGGGGCCCGATCAAATATTTGCGGAGCGCACATGTAATCAGGGCTAAGTGTTTCTTGCGTGTAATGTCGACGAGAAGATCTTTGCTTATTTTTAGATCTTGGCCGCGCTCTCGTATGCGGCCGGTGCGTTCCATCCTCGAACTATACCTCATGTAAAATTTCTTCTATCTTTTCTTATACGAGGCCGATAGGCTTGGGACCGTGTGGTTCTTTCTCAGGGGCTCAGCTAAAGCGGTGCACGGTGTGCAGCTGTGCGCGTGTTTTGTGCATTTATCAGGCCGAATGCAAGAGGCCTTTTGTGCAAATATGAGGATCGGGTTAATGACCAAAGCTGATCTCTGAAGGAATTGCTAATGGTAATCGCTGAAATACTGCGATAAGGTCAAGAGCGAACGTTGCTACGCTTTTGAGGTTAGCGGAAGACACAAATTAAAAAAAAAGCCTTTCTTTCACTATCTCTGCTTCGCACAATTTGAGTTAGGCCAACATTTTCAAATGTGCACAACTCAAGTGCACCTTTGAAACCTTGACCGAATCGAATGCTTATGAGAATAAAATTGTACATTTTCAGATAACAGAATTTGTAGATACATAAAATAAATTGGATTATATAGCCCTTTCAATTATAAGTTAAACAGGTATTATGGAATCATTCTTTAGGATTTGCAAAGATACTCTTTGGTTTTGACTTGTGAGCGATATAAAGTTTTAAAAATAATGCAGGCTCAAATCAAGAACTTTCGCGATGCTTGTGAGCACTTAATGTGCACTTGTATTGTAGACAAAACCTTTTTTTTAGAGAAAAATATATTTTAAAATTAATTCATGAGGTTTTTCAAGTTTTCCTCAATTGAATCAGAGTGTCACTAATGTCTTGCGCTGCATGTCATTAATTGCGAATACCCTCAGTTGTATAAATACCGAATCTCATGTCATTAGCATTATAACACTTTTATTAATTAAACCGTAAACATGACCAGGAGTCATTCGCACATTGTACGAAAGAAGTCCTGTTTTTGCAGGACAATGCGCCCTTACACACTCCCCGAGTTGCAAGGCGTGCTTTGGCGGGAGAAGATTTGACGAAATCAACCATCCACCATACAGTTTAGCTTATTTCCTGTTTTCCAATTTGAAACAAAAAAAAAACAAAACAAATACTTACGAGAACGAAGAAATAAAGGCAGTAGTAGTAGTAGAGAAAGCATATTTAATACCCTAAGCTAACTTTTGAGCTCCAGAACTACAGAACTATATAAGTCGAAAGGAAACATGGTTTTATACCGTTTAGTGTTTTTTACCACACATCTACGAGGAATATATCAAAATCTGATTAAGTTGATCGAATTGAAAATTTGAAAAATTAAGATGTAGTAAATTAAGCAGTAATTCGCGGTAAGGCTACTTTGGCCACTCCACTTCTATATCCTGACATTTTTAACTTCATTAGGGCAATAAAGAAATTCGGATAGAGTAGGGGTTGAGTGCAATGGACTATGTCTGAGCGCTCGAGACTATCTGTTTCACCCACACGATAATAATAACAAAATGATAATCATTATTACGATTAATTAGAGGCAATATGTAAAGAAGCTAAAGATTCGTTAAGTTACGTTAGTTAAGTTAGTTATGTACAAATGTTGACCTTTATTAGAGTACACTCTTCTGGTATGTTAGAAAATCTTGTTTTGAAAAATTTCGCTTTAGATTTAGGTGTACGGTGCTAAATTCAAGTCCGTACACAGGAAGGGAAGGTCTATACTATGAGATTTATTATTCTACTATAGTTAGACTAAGCATGAGTCTAGCGATTGCCCCAGAATAAGGGCACCGACCGGAAACGAGTAATAGTTATTTATGTTATATGAGGCACATCCAGAAAAGTTTTAACTGCTTGTAGGTGAATCAGCTCTCAAAATAGCCAATAGCTCCTAATAAATAATCACCAAATTAATTACGTTTAAAATGCCAAAGACGACGAACTCCTGGCTTTTATAGCGATCCGATATCAGGGCAATTTTACCAATTTGGCCCCAGCAATAGCCACTTTTTATGGTCCCTCGGGCAGTAAAGGCATATTTAACCACTTGAATATGTCCTCATTCGCGGCGAACACGTTTCTCTGCCATCATCATCCCAGGCGCTGCCTGGTTTTGCTGGCATTTACGTTCCCATGACATGATCACGGTACAGCGTGGCGACGGCGGTGGTGGCGGCGGCGGCAGCGAAATTGGCCGGTTGCATTCTCGCAAAGTCACATCGTATCGCGGATCTTCTCCTAAATACGATCAGGGGTGAGGGGGACCGGATCGGTTCGAGTTGCACTTGCATCTCTCCCGAAAATGAGTTACGACGTGTTTATGGCTACATTAAGACAGCGAGCATTTCACGTTGATTACGTAGAGTCCGACCTGATCGTTCAACTCTTCATTAAATCATTAAAAGGCAATTTTTGACGCAATGATTACTCCCAGCGATTTTTTTTTTGTTCCGCATTCGTCCAACGTCATCGGGAATTTTTTCGATTTATCCTAAACGAACTCGAAATGCAAAATGATAATAATCGACCTTTTCTGGAAGATCGGTAAGATCGGACCAACTTTCGACTACCAGTTGTGGTCGATATTCCTTTTATATATATTTACTATATATACAATATGTATATATTTTCAATAGCCGATCGATCGAGTTCAAATGAAGCCATAAATTAGGCCTAAGTAAAATTTCATGTTTGTCTCGATCGATTCGAGGTGGGAATATTCGGACAGGCGCATATGCAAATTAGTGGATCAGAATTGGCCGCAAGTCCCGTGATTAAAGAGGCACTAAGCTGAGTTATTGTGCGGTGAATCCTACTATTATTGGAGAGCTACGATGGGATTTTAATGACTGTAATGGTGCGGTCTGACGGTGGCAACACTCCCGGACACCGATTAAATTGAGGGTCAAAAGAGAGATGGTCTTTAAACGGCAACGACGAGAAGATTTGCAATGCATGAGAGCAATTTAAAACAAGGTCTTGAAAAAGATCATTGAGGGATGATCACCAAAAGGCGGAGTGTGGCCATCACGTAACTCATTCGAAGAAGAAGTTACATGGCGTACGAGGAGGAACGTTCACGGAAATTATTTCAAAATGTTTGAATAGATGTCTAATTTTTCACTACTTACACTTTATTTTAGTTTTTAGGTCTACCTCCAATTTTGTTATGCACTTATTTATTTAGTTGCCTTAGAATTGATAAATAAGTGTATTTATTTATTAAAAAATTAGTAATAGTAAGCCAACTAGACAGAAAACATTAATTTAACAGACACAATATTTCTTAGCCTATACTTAAAATCACTCTTACCTAGGTTCAAATCTTTACAAAATGAATTTATGCTCTGAGAGTAAGTTTAACCAAAATAATATGCTATGCCTACAATTAGCTTGAAAAATAGAATTTAAATACAGTAAAAATCGATTATAGCGTCATCGTTACATAGTCAGTCTGTCTGTATGACTGCGCTAATCTCGAGGACTACTTAATGAATTTGGATGTGATTTTCACTGTTATTATCTGCAATTTTCTAGTAAGGTTTATGCGTATTAAAAACTGCTCTATCATTTTTAGAAGCTTAGCCTTCACGGTATTAGTGAATCAGGTTGAATAAAATGTTTTCTGCCAGCGTGATGTTATAAAATATGCTGCTTAAGCCGTTAGAGATATAACAAAATCATGTAGGGATTTTCTGTTCCGGTTTTTACGATTAGAGAGATTGATTCACGAGGAAGGTTTAAATGGGTATATAATTGATGAATATTTTGTGTAAATTAACCGAGATATAAAACTAAAAATAAAACTCTTGAGGTGAAGTCGCGTGAAATAAAAACTAGCCGCTTATAACGACGTATCGAATATTATGGCGACATCAATTCAGATTATCATAGTAAGTTAAACGTTGTATTCAACTTGTGTACTAAATACTATATGTTTGTTTTATTTTGATGCGTTAGGACATCTTTCTCCAAAAGTGCTTCTCACCCATTAGTATCAAGGTAACGTACCCGCTTTCTTCGCCCATGGTATCAAGCAATTTAGTCTATCCTACAATATTTGTTCCCTCTCTTCAACCTGTTCCTTTTCTGTTTTTGTTAAAGCCTCATTTGTTAATTTAAGTTAGATTATTTTGTTTTAATATAATTTGTAGCTTGTATTAAACGAAGTAAATAAATAAATTAATTCATTACTCAAGCAAAAATAAAAACTTGCTGTAGCAGGCCTGTTAGACGTCTAAGGGCCTAATAGAGGCCCATATTGGACCGAAAATTAAATTTAAAGCTAACATTACGCCTATATGAGACCTGAACATTTTAAGGAATAAACAGAATGCTAAAACTACGCCTATATTAGGCCCAAAATTGTTAACAACTTAATTCAAAGGCAACACTACGTCTATATGAGGCCGATATCAAGCCCAAAATCTTTAAAAACGATTCTGAACCGTAGCGCCCATATAAGACCCAAAATCATTCAAACTTGTTTTTGTAGAATTTACCTTGCTTATAATTACAAAAATTTATGAAATAGGCTTCAAAAAATTACAACGCCAATGCACTTTAGGCCCCAAATTTATCGCTATTTTCCCCTTTTATTCTCTTTTATATTATTCTCTCTCTCTTTTATTTACATTTGAAATGCCCCACGTATGAAAATATTGAGCAACATTCATAAAATTGTAAGATGTTTCCTTTTAATAATATAATCGTTCATATTTTGGCTTATTTATGTACGAATTACTCGAAAAAGTACCGAATTTGACCAGGAGGAGGACTCGAGCCTGTGTCCTTCGAATTGGCGCTTCGCTGCTCTAACCAACTGAGCTACTCGTGGCCTTTGCCACCGATTTTTCTCGAGGAATTCGTGTTCTGATAAGAAGTGCAGTCAACCGATCCCACATTAATGTTTAAGAAAGCAAATTTGAAAGAAAGGCTAATGATAATCTAACATATTTCGATTTTGAGTAAATGAGAGCATTCCTTGCCCTATTCCGGCCTACCTAGTACAAGCCAGTAAAAACAAGATTTTACTTATGCATTATTACCTATTGAAAATGGTTTGATCAAGGATTAAGAGATATACCCAAATACCGTCACACCACATTAAAGAAATTTTCCCATTTTGCACAAAGCCCTTTTTTTCCAATTTTCCCGCACAGAATGAAGCATAATGACTTAATTAGCTGTGAGGCTCGGTGTTGCAATCAAAAGGCGCGATCCCCACACAGATCGCTGATTAAGTAGTAAGCGGATGTCTTGCTCGTGACAAAGAAATTCCCTCAAGAATCTTTGAGTAGACGTCTGGAAGTAGGTAAAGTGGCTGCACAAAAAAGCCCATATCTGCGCATTCCAGCGACGTCGTTGCAGCCACTAGATATCCATGGCGAGCAGATAATCAATTTGCAGTAGCTAGCTAGATTCTAGGGACGGTGCCTAATGGCTCTGGATAGGAGGCATTCCTCAAAATCACGTCATACGGCGGCTGTTTGCACGGCACGTGGATGGATAGTGTGAGTTTTGAGTTCCCACTGAGGGCAATTCTGCCGCCACCGGCTCCACTCGAGACCGGTGCGGTATAAGCCGTTTCCCCCATGTGGGTGCTCCAGTTCATATGAACTGGTGTCATCAACCCTCAAGTAGGGGACGGAAAGTAATAAAATAGAATCATCAAAATATATTCCCATGGTGTGCCACGAGCCCCAGACTCAGACAGTCGGTCACAAACAGGGACAAAGTGAAAAGTTCTGCTGCCCCGGGGGGTTTCGGGGAATGTCTCTTTTGCCCTTTGCAGCAATCGACGATTGGCCTCTCATCGCTATTTCTCGGAGGAAAACCCAAACAAAGCGACCCGTGCCCCGCGGCACCTCCTTCAACGGTGAATGTGCCCCAAAGTTAGTGGGGCTCTTAAGGAAACTGGTGGGGAGGCAGTCGAAAAATTGAGGCTCACTTCTTCCCTCTCAGGGTGGCAATTTTTCTGTTTTCTTTCAGGACTCCAACGTCGAACTTCTCTCAAATTTGTTTTATTATTTTTTTTTTTTTTTGAGCTCATTTTTACGCCGAGCGTCTGACCTGTTGTGAGCCACCCCCAATCCGGGAGTAGCAGTCACCCACCCTTGGCGCATTCGCATCCCCCGAAAAAGGAGTGCATTCACCTTTCAGCCAGTTGGAACAGACAAATCTTCATATTGGGGGTGTGGGGGGACAGAGGTTGTCTTGGTGCCGTCTTTAATCCCACAAAAAGCTCCTTTTTTTTGTCCCGAACCGGATAACCGGAGCGGAATGAATTTTTCTTTCTCATCCTCTTACCACTTTCCGACGTCCTTTTTTACAACTTTCCTCAATTTTGTCGTTTTTTCGTTCGGGGCCTCTGCGCGCTAGAGGCAGTTAAGATTCAAGGGCTCTTCAGGAACGTCTTAGCCTCCCCGAGCCAAGGACTTTTTGCCTCATGCGAGTGTACACAACACAGCAATAAAATGTGCCGCTCCTTCATTACGTTCCCCCCGGGCGAACCCTTCGATCCGGCAAAGTCTCTTCTCGCCAAAAGCTCATCGGTGTCCTTGAAACGTTGGCCTTGCGAAATTAAGCGAAAGCTTCTGGCGGGTTCAGCAGGAAAGCTGCTTGAACCGTACTCATACATCCGCAATATAGTTCTGGCTGACCGGTCCTCGTCGGGATAACGGCGTGAGGTAACCCCAAAAGAGACGTAAATATTCTCCTTAAGACGCGCAGACAAAGCTAACTCCTGTGGGATGGGTCCCGAACCCACCCAGAGAACCCTCTCGGACGAAGCAGAGCAGCAGCTGTCGTCCGGATGGAACTGGACGATAGTCAGGCTGGAGGTGTTTTTAAGCTGTGCCAGAGATCCAATTGTTGAGTCCTGGTTCTGGGGACTTGTGTTGTCCCAAAAGGATAACTTGGTTATGACTGACTATGTCTTATCGGTCTGTTTATTAAATCCTTTCTCAAAGTTGCTTTCGCAAAGGAAATGTTTTGCTACCTCCGAAAGTTATATTGAGATTTTGAGAAAGCTTATCAAGGGTTTATTCTCTTCTTAAACAAACAGTCGTTCATAATCACCTGAATAAACTGAAGATGTGAAATGATTAATTTAAATTTACTATAATTCCATGATTTGGCATTTCTTTAGGAACTGAAAAAAGCGGAATTGCAAGTCAAGTTAGCTGTTAAAATTTACTATAATTTCTGCTAATCTAGTAACTTATGCTTGCTGACAATTGTTATAGAGTAGATAGTCAGTCTACACTAATTGAAGTAATATTGATTAGTTTGGTTGGTTTAGGTGGCCACCTTTTCTGATAGAATCTAATTAACACTAAATAAAAAGGTATTCTGTGATATTTCCCTAAAATCAAAATATGTATATCTAATTCTATTTTTACACAATAGATACGTTTCCGAAGAATACGTGTAATCTATAGAAAAATTGAAGATTGGTTCTAGTCTGAAGAAATCAGCAAAAATAAACTATGAGTTTTTATGTTAGGGTCTTAAATATTTTATTTTATAAAGATTGCATATGTATCATACAAAGTAAATTATCATTTGAAAAGTAAATAAACATGCCACTAATACATGAACACAAATATTAGGTAAAATAATATGAATTTCACATAATAAGATTTTATTCGTTGTCATTTTCTGAACGCATACGTTTGTGTCAGACTGCAATCTTACTGTTATCACTATCAAATTACTTCGAGTTCCATTGGTTAAATTCTTCCTGTAATCTCTTGAACAAAATTGGGACTAGCCTCCTCTAGTGTCGATATTTCAGTGAATTTAAGAACGAATTTAGTAATTAAAATGCTTTCCTACAAAACGTTGCATCTTTTCCAGTTGTAAAGAGATGTAAAATTTGAATTTTAATATCTAAAAAAGATCGTTATTCTTTTGGCTTTTGTTAGAAGTTTATTATGAAAAATCCACTGATTCGGTAACTACTATCTAACTAGTTTTGTAAGATGAATAATTCGGACAGGTCTGCCTAGCTGGTATAAGTAAGATAGTTAGACTACATATATAGGTTTTTAAAAACTAATTCCCAAAGAAAATGAATTTAATAAATAATAAAATTTCAGTATTTACTAATTAATTGAATGAATTAATTTCTAGCGCTTAAGTAACAAATCCTATGGTATATACCCTGCAAATTTTATGAATAAATAAATAAAATAATAAAAATTACATGTTTATTTAACAATTTAATGAAAAATGTCAGGGTGTGTTATTAAATTGCCTCTTTAATAAAATCTAAAACTAAAATACCCCTGAGAAAATTGATTGAATCGCAACGATATCAAGTATCTAATTTTCTCGAAAATCCGAATTCCAGTAGCCCCCTGAAGTCCCGAGTGTCTATAATCTAGCGATAGAGGTGGGGGGAGGGAGGGAGGGAGAGTGTACTGAATCAGTCCTCAATTAGTACCGGCGGTCATAAAAGGTGACTTGCTCTAATCACGAAAATATCACCAATTGCAGCTGGTATCGATAAAAGGATCAGTGATTAGCAAAGGTGAATGGCACCCAGTGATCGAGATAATTAATGCTTGCGACGAGAATAACAATCGATCTTTCGTGCGCACGTTTCACCTTAGAGATCGTACGCAGGCGTTTAGCGTCTAACGCGCCACGCTAATAACATTTGCGGATCGTGCGCACACAGCTCTAGCGCACTATGCGCGCGCTGCTGTACGACAGATGCATTTTTCCGTATCGTTTAATCAATCTAGATCTAGCGAGTAATCATGATCAATTACACTTTAACCAGCGTGCATAATACGCGGATTTTCTTGGGTAAAGTAAACTGCCTCCTGAGCCAGGTAGACGTAATTTATTGAAAACTCTCCGTGACTGAGGTGCGTTTGGTTCTCCGGATGGACTTAATAAATCTTAATCGATTCCAGTTTAGGTCTAGTCCCTGGAGCTTTGGCTCATGAAAGATCTAATTTAGCGCTGATTTACCTGAGAAAGGGGCTATTTATTTTTAATTTCGCGGTACCGTCATCTTCGTCACATGATCACGATTGGCGGCGGCATGTTGCACCGCAATGTCTCGGTCGCGGTCGCATGTCGCATCGTGCGACAATCAAGAATGCGACCGTCATTAGTTAAAGCCGACAGGGCTAGAGATTTTATATTCTGCAAGCACCGAGATATTGCCCATGTTTAAAAAAAAAAGAAGTATTTTCCCTTAATTAAGGCAACTAACGATCGTTTGATAGTGCGCCTCACTGAGAACAGTCGGTCCCGGCAATCCGGTTGCCTTAAGGCGATATTTGCATGCGTATGACGAGAATATTAAGTGATCTCGTCACCCGCGGAGGACGATCGGTGAAATGATGGAGATCAACTCAAGGCTGCGTTCGCAGACAAAGCTGCGTTGTGGCGCTTCTCCGGGAAATTCATGTTCGCCGCCTTCGTTTCAGTTAAGCAATAATTAATGCCTGCAGGATCTGCTCGGTTGTTTTGCAGTACTGAGCAATTATTTTAATTTCATTGCGACGAGGATATGTAGTTCCGCCGATATTGCTAATGACTCCGCTACTAATGATCATCACAATCTAAATAACAAGTTTAAAATACCAATGACATTGAGAAATGTTGCCATAAAACGAATTCGACTTAAGGAGACTACATACTTTCATGAAAAAAAAAAAATTGGGCTGTTTAATCCAGTAAAAATAAGGGCATTTTCTTATTCGAAAGCCAAAAAATAAATACTTGATTACTATTCTTTTATTACGTAATGAAGTAAACATGTTTTTTGATAATTAATACAATAAGTCAGCAATACATAAATATTTGTTGTTATGTTGTTTTCGTTTTTATAGAGGGACGCACAAATGCACTTTCCAAAATATAACTAAAATTCACTTTTCTGAAAGACTAAAATCAAAAAATTAAATTTAAAAGATAATATCATGAAGTAGTCCTCTAGACAATAAAGTTGTAAAGTTAAAAAATTAGGCGGGAAAAATATTAACGTAATTTTCATAAAAAAATCTCACACAATAGCCCTTTTTAGAGTTCCGTGAACAACTATAGAATTTCTTTGTTATCCGTCTGTCTGTTTGTCAAAACCCTTTTTCTCATAAATGTGTGGAGGAATTAAGTTAAAATTAATACCAAATACTGAGGCCTACGGTTTCTTGGATCTGTAATAAAATCAAGCTGTTAAGTCAACGCAATCAAAAAATACGCGCATATTTTGACACTCGAAAATAAATTAAAACCTTCAGGGTACTTCCTGTTGACCTATAATCATGCAATTTGGCAAGAAGCAAGGTCTCCCAAAACAAGTGAAGGAAAAAATCCGAAAATCGTTAATTTGTAGGTACATCACATAAAGCCATATTTTTTTTTTTTTCCAATTACAATCTTACATTTGCATTTGGAGAATTGACCGGGACGTAGGTCAAGTCAATATCGATGCATGTAAATAAGTCAAAATTATGGGAGAACATTTTTTTATATAAATAAGTAAGTAACTAAAGGGTGACGAGCATGAAGTTCTAAAACATAAAGGACTAGAAAACTTATTAACAAGCATTTTTTGCCTAATCCGATGTAAATCGAAGCAAAGTACTACCTCTGGAAGCTCGTAAGCGATTTTAACCTCATTCCAAGAAAAATAACCTTAAACATTTGTACGATATTTAAAACAGAGAACTTATACGAAATTTGCAATAGCATATCTAGGAAACCACCTCTAGTTGAGATTCACTGTATCCTAAATCTCTTCTTTTTAAAGCAATTTAAAAAAGGGAACGAAGAGTTGGTAGAAAAAGTTATAACAAAATTATTAGACTCTAATTAATTCAAAAATTTTTATAAATTAATATGAAAGTGTGCAGGTTTACTAATCCTTCCATCAATTTTAATAAAATCGGAATAAAGCTATTACTTATAGTTGAGCCGTTTATTTTAAAGCTGGTCTAAGTCCAAAATGTCGTAAGGACAATTTTTCTATGCTCTCTTAAAACCTTAAGGACCAGGAAGTGAAAAGTTGGAATTAACCTCTGATGCCCGGTTCAGCAGTAGTGTGGATTTGTAAATTGTCGATCGAATACCAAAAAAAAAAAGGAGGTTTTCTTTAATGGCCACAGTCGATTCCAACTCTTCTTTGGAATTCATTCAAGATTTTCCTCATTCGTATAGGACATTTTTATAATACGTGCAACTTTTGGACACATTGGTTTTTCCAGACGGGCTTTTTGCTACTTAATTGATTCGGCCATAACATTGCGGCAAAAGTTATGATGATTTTAATCAAAACTGTGCGCTCTTACACGAATATCTTTCAAAATTTATTAGTGTGGTCCTTAAAGTGTTAAGGTAAAACCGTTCCTATGACATTCTAGATCTTGACCATTTTCAAAATAAACGGCTGAATTAATACGAGTAGGTAAATTTATTTTGAATGCATTTGATAACACGAACTTATGATGGTTGCAATAGTCGGCTTAAAAGCCGATTATTGGCGGAATCTTCTTTAGAATTATAATTAATGTGTTTTAAATCTGTTTTTTCAAATTATATGACCCTACGTTTTTGTAAATGTTCCCTGCTGTCCTTTAATACCAAGAATGTTCATTAAATGTGCTGTTTTTCAAGTTCAGATATTTACTCGAATGTTCAAGATTTAATTTTAGAATAAATTGTCCAATTATTAAAAATTGCGAATGTTAACAATTTAGAAAGGGTACAAACTAAAAAACATATGTACTATGAATTAACAGACAAGCCCAAGACAGACAGTTGGATAAAAAACAAATATTTTAAAACAAGTTTATTGTTTTGTTTATTCGTCAGTTAAAACGAATCTAGAACCATAACTGTTAATTCTGCAGTGTACGCAAATAGACCAGTGCATTCGAATTCTTCCGCATCGCAGTGGTTTTAAAAAAGTCCCCAATGCCAAAAGTGGAAAGTGTCTACTAGAAAACCAGAGCGACGGAACAGAACAACAATCGACTGTAAGTAACCTTTCCGGCTGAATGCCCACGATTTAAAGGTAGGGTCCAGTCAAGTTGAGGAAGTAAAAACCAGCTCCAGACAGCGAAACTGTACCAGCAAAAACCTCCAAAATACTCCCAGCCATTGTCAACTGGGCCCGCGAAAGACTCGATAAAAATTCCGCGGTCCCAGAAAATTGCGATCAGTGGCAGGCAGAACCACAAAAGCTGACCAGCGGCTAACTCGTTTTCGCCGACCTGCCGCCGCCCTCTAAAGTCCTCTAAAACCCTTCTAAAAAGGAACTGACAACGTCCCTCCGAGGAGAACCCGCGCCCAGCGGCACCATAAAACAAAAAACCAAAAGAACTGGCGGCTGCGGCGGCGGCGGCAGACTATTCCGCGAGCAGATTCTTAAAATCCAAGTTCCAAGCTAAGCTCATTATAAGAAAAACGAGCAGCGGGACGAAAGAAGTTAAGACTTCTTTCATCCGCCCGAGACTTGCCCGCCGCCACCGCCGGCAGCCCCGAACGATTGCTTGCTTCACCAAGTCGAGATCAAAAACTTTTGCATCGCGTCTGGTGCGCGAAGCCCGGCCTGGAACACTTTGAACTTTTCAAGGTCAATTGCGAGCGTAGTTCAATTTGCGCGCGTTTTTCTTTTTAGCGCGACTCGATACGGTCGCAATGGTTCTTTTAGGCGATTTCATTTCTTAAGATGGAGCAACCTGAACCGCGCCAGCGAAAGATGCTCGGGGTTCTTGTGTTCGGCCGGGTCGTGTGTAGGTGTGCGGAGCGGTATTGAGGGGGGCGGCTGCAAGACAACTTACGAGTTCGAGCCGCGTCTGAGCGGTGTTTTTGCGACGATTGAGTTGCCTGCACCATAAATACCTGCCCAGGTAAGGTAAGGATCCGTCCGCACAAAACGCACTCGCAATTGACGACTGCTCTTGTGCATCTTATTGGCCGCGGATTTGTTTGTTATGCAGCCATTCATGCAAATTAATTCTATTGCCTGCGAAAATTTATCTAATTTCACCTGGGGCAATATAGCCCTAATTAGAATGCAAAAATTACCGAGATAGAGGTGATCTTTCTCTGTTTGCACGAATCCAAATCGCTTTTGCGCAAATTAAGAAATTAGCACCTTTTTTCGATAGAACTCACTGTGCGTTCTATTTACAAGGCAATTTATCAAGGGGTGCAGGTGAAATTCGTTCAGTCCTCAAATAATTGCCCGAATATGCTTTGCGTTTGCATTTCTGTAGATTTGTTTCAAATTTCTTATACTAAACTGGCGAAATTCCTTAATACCTGTGAACTATTGAGTTTTCATGTTTTCGTTCTTAAAAGTATACAGGAGAATAACACATAAAAAATAATAGTTACATTTTTCTCACTTAGGTTTTGGAACAAGGTTAAACAGGAAAAGTTATACTGAATTGAAACTTATGCATAGTTACCTATATTAGACATTTTTAATTTAACAAATTGCCTGGATTTATACAAACATTATGTAAAAAACTCAATCCAAAAATGTATCCAGGTCAAGGTTTGAAATTTAGATGGGTAAATATCATGACGATTTGATGTACGTACTTTTCTCAAATTTGTGACTGTATATAAAATGTAAGTCAATGAAAAATTTCTTATTTAAGCTAAGCTAAGCTAAGATAGGAAATTAAAACAAAAGCGCAGCCAATGACTTTAAAACATTAGGGCGTAAATAAGTCAAATACTTATCTGTTGGAAAGAAAATATATTTTGAAACTAAACGTTCAAAATTTCCAGAAAATGCAAAAATAATACAAAAACTTAAATCTTAAAAATTTCCACATTATCCCCCATGAATTACAATAGAAGAAAAGAAACACTTTTCATAATTTACTTTGTAAAAAAAATATGACAGACATAAATCTTAAATTTTAACGAGTAAGACACAACAAATTTATATTTTTTTAAAGACATATTTGGTATTGCATAAACTTTAAATAAATGTTTCAAAAAGAAAATAAAAAATAGCAGAAATGTAGTCAAAAATCGTCTAGACAATGAATATATTCATCAAATTGTACCTGTAGTAATTAGTAGCAAGTATATCCACCCTTATTTTGTAAGTACACCTTCCATTTTTCTTCGTATGGACGAAATAAGTTTACGGCATATTTCTACTTGTATTTCGTACCAAATTTATTGAACAGAAATCCATAATTCCACCTTATTCGTAAAACTTTGTTTCGTTAATTGATTTTTTTAAATGTCGCCATAAATTTTCTATAGTATTCAAGTCAGGAGACTAACTTACCCAACTCATAATGCAGACATTTTCGTGCACGAACCAATCTTTGAACTAATTTCGAAATACTTACATATGTGTAATTTCGTCAGTCTGAATACACCTACAACAGATGCCATGATCGAGCGAATTCACCGCCAAGTCCCTGGTTTAAAGATCAAGTGTAAATTATAAGCGTGGCAAATTCTACAAAAACATAAGTTTTAAAGATTTTGGCCTTATATAGACGTTGCAGTTCTGATTTATTTTTAAAGATTTTAGACCCAATATAGGCCTCATTTACTCGTAGATGTATTGTTACCTTTGAGTTAAATTTTGGGCCTAATATAGGCAGTTTTAGCATTAAGTTTATTCTATAAGCTGCTCTATTAAGCTGCTGTTAAACCCGTAGATATTAAATAGTCCCCCTTAAAGGAAGTTTTTCTTTTTACTTCTATTTGAAGGAAAATTACTGTAAGCCTTTTAAACGAGTAAGATTTAATACCAAAATAATCTAAAACAGAACTTGGGATATTAGACTCACATTATTCTAGGCTAAAAACCTCAAGAACAACAGCATTACAAATGATAAGCAAACAAAACTGTTCAGATGACAAGAAATGTGCTATTAATGTCTCATTTTCTTAGAAATCGATGGCTTGGAAATTCATGGTGCTTGAGAAAGAAATAATAACGAATATATCAACATGATAGTAATACGGCAAAATATGGTCATTCTTTAGTTCTCGTATTAAAAGAATTAAGATGATCACAAGAAATTGAATGGTGCCGTAAGTCATTCTAAGAGTCAATTGGGCTGAACCAATTTTGTGTGATTTTTCTATTGACCATTTTTATCTGCTTCATAAATAAACCTTGATCGCATTGATTCCCTTAGCCAAGGGGAGAAATAATAAGCGCAACAGCAATTCTACTGTAAAAATAAGAACTCTACGAAATAAAGTCCTTTGAAGGATCTGAAAATATGAAAATACTTCCCGCTTTTTTCTAGTGGTGATGTTTTTCCACCGAAAACGAAAGCATCACGTTGGAGGGTTGGGCTTATCATAAAAATGAGAAATTCGAGGGAATTCAAAAGCATAAAAAGGGTCACAACACTTTAAGTGTGGTAAAGAGAAAAAAAGAGCTGCTAGAGGCTGTGGCAGGAAAACAAAAAAAAAAATATATGGGGACCATTAATCTAGGGTCCGCTGAACGTCTTTGAGAAAATGCCGGGAGACGAAAAAATTAAGATGAATCAGGCACGACCACAAGCATCGTCGTCGTCATCGTCAGCATCCTCAGCCCCATCGTCGTCATCATCATCATCATCACCACCACCATTCGCCGTAGTGCACCGAAATCTAAAGGAAAGGGCAAGAAAGTGCCAAGAAGATGCTTATTCTGGGCTGAACTTGAGTTGAACCCGTCCCATCCACCCACCGTCCCGATTCTCCCGGAACAGTCAGCGACGAGATCCAGCAAAAAAATCCCCTTGTGGCTTGAGAGCTGTCAGCTTTCTTGAGTCCAAAAAGTTGAAGGATGAGAATAATTGCAAAAAGTGCGCATTGCACATGCAATTTAAGGAGAAGTCATTAATCTTCATCACGCAAATGATATTTTCTGAAATGCTCGCCACATTTAATCTTGGCAGCACCTCCATCGCCTCCTCCCTCCTCCTTAACACAGACTCTGGCGATCTTGCTATTAGTAAAATGCTGAGATGCAGCTAGGAATTTTAAGATGTTCCGGCTGCCGTCGCCGCATTTTCGGGTAGAGAAATGGAGATGGAGGTCCATTGTACGAACCGCATTCATCTCAAGTCGAACTAATGGCTTTCTTGAAGGGGGAACCCCATTCCGCCATAAATCGAAGCGTGATTCAATGAAATGCGCAAATTAAGATAAAAACTGGGCGATTTACCGCGAATTAATCATGTCGCAATCGCCGCAAGGGTCTCCCTCAATTAATCTCATTATTTAAAAAGTCGTCCGGTCTCATTACGCTGCCTATGAATAAGTTCTGAGCTCAGAACCGGACCCCAGGGCATCTAAAAATAATTCCAGTCACCACCTTGTAGTACTTGCTGGACTGCTGTGGTCCAGTTGGGGCCCCGGACTGATTCTCCGAGTCCCCAAGCATTCCAGCCTTTGCTGGACCACTTGCGGCGGAACACGCGGGGCGATCGCCTAATCGCCTGGAGGCAGAGTCGTCGGGTAGAAGCAACAACGCGAAATCTCAGCGATGTTTGTGGGCGCGGTAGGTACCCGCCGATCGTCCTCTTGCAAGCTCTCCTCCTCCTCCTCCCTAGCGTATCTCAGACTCTGTAAGCGCTGAGCACCTTTTTCACGGCCAAAAACCTGTTTTTTTTTTCGTTTAATCCTTTCCCTACAACAGCTCAAGTGGCCACGATTTCTCCACGTGGATAAGACCCCCCTCCGCCTGTGGTTTCTGCCTTCGAGCGGCTCTCCTCTTAATTCAAAAGTACGTTTCGGTCTCCAGGCAATGCAACTGCAATAACAGACGTGATGCAGGCCTACTTGAGCTATCCGAATCTAAGACAAGGCTCCGTCCGTGCCCCGAGGAGGAGCGCTCCATGGTTTGGGGCCCGTGTGATTTGTGGGCGCACGTTAGTGTCGCTGAGCCTCGAGTGCGCACTTAGCTTTCTCCGGACAATGGAAGAAAAATGGTTTGTCGCATGCTTCATTATCGGGGGTCGCCTGATTTATGTGCGCCGAAGCATTCTAACAATTTGCATTAACGCGACGATTTCTGGGGATTTGTTAATTGAAAACGGACAAGCACTGAGTTTCATAGTTAAAGGAAGAGTAATGGAGGGGATTTATCAGATATCTAGGAGCGAGTCCAAAATAAATGAACTTTTTACCTGTTCGTTTTACTTCTTAGTATTTCCTTAAAAAACAAGTTCTTTTTATAGATCTCTTGTCTGCAGGATGTCTGTTGTTACTGCGAAAATATATCGTAATAGGATCACTCACTGTTCATCTGTCTGACACCATTATAAGTCTAGTCTACTCTACTAATTTTAATTAGTTTGAATAGAAACCTTCAAAATAAATAGCATAGCTTTAACACTATGCCCCTAAATTACAAAAATCGAGAGCATGTAGTTATGGAGTAAAAAATAGGACTGTTCCCCTATAGATCCTAGTTGGGGTTCAAATTTTGAATAGCTAATTTTCTACATTATAATGAAGAGTTCAGACGGGTATTCTTCACACCGTATGATCAGAGTGTAAGTTTTTTATAGGTATACTCGCGAGCAATAAAATTGAATCACCACCTATTGGATTTTCAGAGCAAAATTTTATAATGAGTTGATTCTGAAACATTAATAAAAGTCTTAGTTTTGTAAAGATTATACTTTAGGCTTTAAAACCATATTTCTTAATATCAGTTCAATAGTCTTGGAGCTAGTGATCATTGTTTAAGGGGTACACCACTCTAGACAGATCAAATTTTATAAAATGTTTTTATTGGCTTGAACTGAACTAATATCATAAAAATCATGTGGCAAAGTTTTATATACGGGGCGAATTTGTAAGTGACCGAATTTCGAATGTACCGCGGCCCCTTCTACTGCTCTATGGAAAGTATTTAAAACTTTAAACGCGTTTTTCTCAAAACAACATTTTTCGAGTGGGTCGGTAGTGTTTTTCGAACAATTTTGGTCAGTACATTTAGAATTGTTTTATCCACAGAAAAGCGTAGGATTTTTACATTATATTAGAAAGTAAAGCGATAATTTTCCATTCTGTTTTTCAAAATCATGTCATTTTTGCAAATATCGATTTAAAAAAAAAATCTTAGAAAGATAATCAAGTGCCAGTCTTTACATCCCAGAGACATATGTCATTTTATTAACTTATATTATAAAATTTAAGTATATTTTATTACCTTTTGGTAAGATTAATTTAGGTAATATTAAAAGAAAAATATAAACCCATTTGTGAATATATTTATTTATCTAAAAGTTAAAACATAAAACGTAGAATTCTCTTAAAAATTAGTTAAAAATATTTACTAACCTATATATGTCGTATGGACGTAGATCATCTTTCTAGGATTATTGTAGAAAGTAAAAGTAGATATAAATGCGTGCTTGTCAGCTAATTTTCAGGAAGATAAACATGCTTTTTAAATAAATTTTTGAGAAATGTAGTTGTAGTTCTAAGTTACTTTCTTGTTAATATTAATTAATAAAAAAGCAAGACTTGATTGACTGGCGATTGAGTTAAAAATTGCGATTTATAGATATAAGGGGGAAATTGAAAAACGTTTTAGGAATAAAAAGTGACAAAGCAATTTCCAATGAAAATTGAATGAGTTTCTAAGACAAAACTCGACTTCCTCTAAAAAACACAAAATTGAATTATTTTGGAGGTTGCCTGCTTTCCAAAGAAAACAAATTTCCCAGTGACCGGCGACGGTAATCGACCTCGCCAGAGTTCAAACTTGGCGAAGATGCGATACTCAAGGCGTGAGGAGCTTCATATTTTCAGCCGAATGGAAACTGTTCAGGGACGACAACTAATTCAAACAGATAAATCGCACTTAGTAGACGTTATAAAAGTTCCTTAATAAATGCAAGAACCCGCTCTTTGTCCACGTTACCCACCCCCGCCCCTATCGCACCTTTCGACAGATCTTTATATTTTTTTTTCTGCTACGTCTCTTCTCGTCGCGCTCAAAGCGCCCTCGCAGATTGTCGTTTTTCTAGCAAAATTACAAGCGATTTCCTGCATTATTCAGCGGAGCAATTATCGCCTAGGCAAACAAACAGCATGCACTTGAGCGAGTGTCTCTGATCGTTCACCTCCGCTATCTTTGCGCAGCGATCTCATTACTCCCGCGCGCGCATGACCTGCCTCAATGCGGCCGGCAGTACGCAGTCATCGGAGCCGGTGTGTCGTCGTTGGCGCCACCATCCCGCGCGGGCCCCGTTGCCAGGGCCCCATTGTGTGCGGTGACCCGGCAATCGACTTGACCATGATCCGAATTTGGTGTAGCGAAAGACAAATTTACATGAACATGGCTCGTGTCCATCTCCACGCTGGCCAGATACTTTCATCATTTTTGCAAAAATCTCGTCTCGAAGGACGGACCGGAGCCCCGGCCTCAGAAAGTTATTTTTATTTGCCCATCCGCCCAGCGGAGGCAGTCTCTCCTGCGCCCCCCTCGCAAAGTCAAGTTCAATCAACTTTTTATCTGTTTCCTCCGATTTGCGCAGCTGCAAAAAGTTTTGTTTATTGAAATTTCATTTCAGCGAAAAAAACAAAAATTTTGACTTGATGGCGCGCAGAAAATCGCGCGAAAAGCGACACAATGAAAGCGCTTTTAAGTTGCGCGCGCACATGTACGTCGCGTTGTCGATTTACATCCCTCTCCGCCCTCCCCCATCTTCCATCATTTGATTAAACGCGCTTTTCTTGCGGCGCTTCCGCTGCGTTTCCCTGTGTTGGTAGATCACTGGCAGTACCCCCCCCTTTTTAACATCCCCCGTAGATGACTCAGACCCGCTGGCAACTATCTTTGTGTATTTTCGCACACAACTAAAACATAAAAGCTTTAAAATATTAAAAAATAAAATAATAAATACATAATACGAAAAAAAACCGGCCAGCGGTCAAGTGATGACCTCGAGCCACTGAACGAAAGAGGGGGCTGTGGGGGCGGAGGGGAGGAGGGGCTGAGCTCAACTCAAGATTGCGGTTGCCAGATGTTGATGAAATTTATAATTATTTTTAATCTCCCATGTTTTTTTTTTTTTTTTTGAGAAAACCTCCTTTCTAAATGTTCCAGAATAAATAAACAAACCAATAAAAAATGCAGGATCAACGTAATGATTGGACATTTTCAGTAAAAAAAAAACTAATCGCTTTTTAATAAAACTTCAAATCTTGAACTAAAGATATTTTGGAATTAAGTTGTTAACGCAAAGTGGGTATGGTCGAAAGATAAGCTTCATAAATTTCGAAATTTAATGTTGAACCTGATCCGGATCCGATTGTTAAACAAAAAAACGGCAGCTGAATTACTTCTTTTTACAACGTGTTTTTTGATTCGTCTAATTTTTCTGCATATTTCAAATTGAAAAAGTTTAACAATTAATTCGCATACCCCCATTTTAAAATTTCTCTGTATCCTACAAGCGGGGAAAGTCAGACTCATTAGACACATGTTGCAAAGCCCACTTGTTGCTTATTTTGATTTTGTCTCACTTTTATTGAATTTTAACGTATCATTTTCGTAAAAACAAAACCTAATCGATCTGTAGACTTTCATTTAGTTATTAGCCTTGTCCTTTTACGTCGCTAATGTCCCCCCAGCAAATCATAGTCGTTCCTTTTGACCTACTCCAACTGCATCTGGCAACCCTAGTCAAAGCGTACTTTGTATCTCATCTGTGCAAAAAGTGAAATTTTTGCGCAAAACTCACGGTTTAGCTCAGGTGGGGCGGTGCGTATCAACTTAAATCTGGTTGCCGCTGGTCATGGTTTTTTAAAAATTTACGCTAAAGCATACCGCCACGAAGCATTTTCATATAATGGAAAAGTCGCTTCAGTCTCAAACATATGACGCAAATTGGGGCTTCGTTCATCTAAGGGGGACACGAAAGGTGTTGGGGGCACCCACCGGTCCAATGAACGGGTTTACTCCATCCGATTTTTGTCTTTAAGTTTCTAAAGTCCAAAAATCTAAAAGCCCAGCCGATCGAGGACTAATCAAATCAAGAAACTTTTTAGCTGCTGAGCTAAAAAATTGGTTTCTAAGCGCACGCCAGCTTGCCGGTTTGCGGATAGAAAGATAAAAAAAAGATAGAAAGACAGAAAGTATGTCATCTTGCCGAAGTGGCCACATAACTTGTCGCCGCGACGGAGCGGTTTGCTCTACAGCTCATTTGCATGTAGGATGGAAAGAAAGTTGCTCGAAAAGGTAGCAAACACTTGCGTCACCAGAAAATCACTGTCTTTTGCCGAGTGTTCAAGCCGGGCTTTGACCAGTTCAGGGAAGAAATCACGCAAGCGGGTAAGCGGGCAAGAGCTTTAGCATCTCTACGAGAGGAAATTTCTGGGCCGTTGAACTGCTGAACGAGCGCGGGGTCTGGGCTCTGGCCAGGCCATGCCAAGATAAAATGTTGTCCAAGGTCTTGAAGTCTTCCCATTGGCAAAAAGTGTTGATTAAAAGGTGTAAATCACTGAAAATGGTAACCGACGCAAGACTGAGACAGTCTGATTTATGGATAAAGTTATTCGAAGGGAAAATTAACTTTTTTTCATTTCTGGAGAAGGGCTTAAGGTGTGGCATGGTGACAATCAGTTAAAAGGAGAAAATCAGATTTTAGTTAATGAGGAACATTAGCGAGAATGGGAATTTTAATGATTTGCATTTCAAAACATCTACACCTCAAATTTGAACTTTCATTCGTCGATTTTGATACATTAAAAATTAGAATTTTTAAGCACCTATACTTTCTTTAACAAAATATCACTAACAGGGTTAAGTGAAAATTTTTAAAAGGTTCAATGATTAGATACAATCGATAGATAGCTCATAGCAAAATTTACCTTATCTATGTACTTTTCAAACGTTGTTAAGTTATGGCTTTATCCCTTTATTGCCTACTCGAAATCGAGAAATTGTTCCGCCAAATTGGATCTATCATTTTTACTTCTGAATTTTTGATATTAAACTAATTAGTTCCCACAAAATACCCTTAATATGTAACTGTATTTAAGTAATAGTAATATTGAGATTTAAAAATTATTTTAGTACTAGTGGTCCCGGTCAAACGTTGTTCTACCACAGACCGCTTTCTTTTTAGTAAATGGTCATAATGCCATTAGTCTTAGTCAGATATGCAGGTGGTTTGAAAAATTTCGTAATGGTAATTTTGACTTTTGCCATGAACCACGTCCTGAACGACTTTTAGACTACGACGATGAATTACTGCGCAGTACTGTAGACGGGGATCCATGCTTCCTCAATTCATCAGGATCTACGATCCATAGCCACCTTCAACGGTTAGGGAAGGTAAATAAACTGGGAAAGTGGGTAACACATAAGCTTAACGAGTGGATACCAATGAAGTCTGCAATCATTTTTTAAATGATAAAAATTTGACTAATGTGCAAGACGTTGAAACACTCCTTCATAATTTCTTTTACGAACGGAGAATCACTAAACTTCCCGAACGATTGAAAACCATTGTAGAAAATGAGGGAAAATATACAGATGACTAAATAAAAAATTTTTCATTTATTATTAGCCTATAGAAGTAAATTCAAAACTTTCGCGTTACTTATGAGATGACCTGATATAAAAACATAGAAAATGAAAATAATCATTTCGAATAGTAGAGTTAACTATTTCTGGGAATATTCTAAACTTTCCTGATACGTTAAAATAATTTACTTAAAATATTTAAATTGACTTACAAATCATGTCTACTCGTACAGCGATGCCGAAATCATTCTAATGCTGTCCGTCACACAAATCCATTTAACCAATTTTACATTTTAAAATAGTTGTGTCTTTATAATTTTAGAAATTGTATATATGGCTATTCTAAATATTCGACCTTATAAAAATAGTACATTTTAATAATTTATCTTTATAGCGAAAAGAAAATCTTTAGTGTCTTCCTCTAATAAGCAGAAATATTTTTTGAGGATGGTGTTAGCTTAAAATAAGCAAGTTTGGATGATCGGAGCGTTTTAATCGAAACAACGAGCCGATCTCATCAGTGCGGCAATGCAACATGATTTTTCAAAGGTCTTTTGCCGGACTTGGCATATATGGAGTTTTGTAAATAAAAAATTTACTTCCATATAATGCGGATTTACAATTTTAAAGTAAGTCATAGGTAAAATTGGTTGTCTGGTCCGACTTGTGAGTGTCTGTAGCAGGGACAACTAGCCATTGTCGTACTGATGAGATCGGCTTCTTGTCTCGATCTATACGCTCTGCTCATCCATTAGTTTTTCCCCAAATTTGCTTATTTTAAGTGAGCCCGATCCTCAAAAGTTATTTCTGTTTATTTAAAGAAGATACAAGAGTTTTTCGTTTGCTATTATTTTAACTACCTTCCGCCTAGTGTAACATGATTGTTCAATTTATTTTTACATTCAACGAAAATGTAAATTGACTTTGCTATTTATAAATTTAGTAAATAGCGACTATAACTATATAAAATAGTTAAAGTTAGGTATTAAAGTTTTCTTCTCAGTGTATTTTTTTACTTTCATTTTTCTCGAAAACGTGATGTTATGTACGGATTTACAAATCGTATAGAAATCATTTGAATTTGAAATTGTTTAGAGACATAATAAAATATTAAATTTATTAACCAGTGTTATAGACCTGATATACATAAAATTGGATATAATAGAAGTAATCAAAAGCAAAGATTTTCTAACTACAATAAAATTCGCTAGATTCATTATGTCGAAATGTCGAAAATTCGAAGAATCTCCGAATCAAAAGATGAAAAAATAGACCTACTGCAGCATCCCTTTTTTAGTGTTGATTAAGACAAGGGCAGATAAAAGTAAATTGCCAGGATTTGCGGACCATTTCCATTCCCGATTTTATTCCGCATGACAAAAAGAAACAAAGAGAAAAGTGCATTCGTTTTTCTCTCAAACTCTACACTATCTGAAAGTTGTGCCAACACCCCCACAGTGCACCACCAATTTTTTATCCGCCGGAATCCATCAGGTTTGCTAAATAGGCAGCCGCTATGTTGCATAGATGGATGCAATGCTATCAGACGGACTATATACAGCCGGCGCCCCGATTCCCGATTTGACACAGGTTTCAATCAGGAACGACAGCCTGTCGCCGTTCACACGAGCGGGAGTCACGGAAAATGCGCCAGCGAACGAGCCAAAATCAGCGCTAGGCAGCTCTCTATTGCCGCATACCGTCCCGACCCATCCTCCCCTGCGTTTCTGCTATCATTGCCCTCGGTATTATTTTTCAATTTCCCCAAGTTTGTTTTTCCTATTTTCCTAAGAACTACTCCTACCGGGATCGCGTTGTATCCTATTTTTCTTCTAGCAAGTCCCAACCGCCCTTACGCCCCCTTTAGATGTGTGCTCCCCGCTGTTACGCTTTACGGACCCGGAAGCGGGGGCAGGCAGGCTCCCGATTTTCTAAGCGAACAGAATTGAGAGACGGATTTTACTCTGGCTGAGCCGGGGAGACGTGAGGCTCCTCTGTTTCGTGTTTTTCTTTTCGGGAAATTTCTGTTTTCCTTCGATGATGCGTTTTTTCCGGCTCTTCTGTATTTATCTGAATTTTCGCCGAACTCCCATCCCCGTCATCCCGTAAACGGGAGCAGTCATCCTGGCAATTTTTCTGTTATCCAATCTGTCAGCGCGGACTCTCGTCGACATCGACGACTACGGTGGCCTCCGGATCCCGGGGACTCCTGCAGAAGGACTTCTGCCGGTGCTACCGTTGATTGAGGCTAGGGCCTCAAAGTGGGTGGCTTTCGAGCCGGGCTGTTTTCTTTCGGGGAATCCCCCAGCCACCAGCTACCACATCGTTCGCCCTGCATTCACCCAACCGTGCGAGCGCTTTCGGGCGAAAATATTATGTTTTCATTTTTCCATTATTTTGTTGGTTTAATGAAATATAAATTTTGCCTGAAGCGAAAAGCGCTGGCCGAATAAAAGTTGCTCTTGATTGAGAGCTGACAGGCGAGCCGCAATCGATGCCAAGCGATGCGAACGTTGTCCTGTACTTGTCGCGCAAAAACAGCCACATGGAATCATAATTCATGGGGGAATCATGCTTAAAAATTTACTGAATATGATTTTCCCCTTGCATATCTCAAAATGATTCATTTCGTCGAGGATAGTTAAGAGATAGCAATAGTAATAGTAACCTAGTCGAGCTTGAATTCTATTTATTTTCCAAACATTTCTCTTCTTTGGTGCAATCATCTTCAGTTTAGAAATTTTTGAATATTTTAAACTCAAGTGATACATTTTAAATTAATTCCATCGTTATTTTAAAAAGAATAGAAAGCAGAGAATTTAAAGCATTTAATAGTTTAGAACCAAATTAAAAACAATGTACTAGTCAAGATTTTAATGAAATTAAATTTACTTTGTGATTCCAGTTTAATTCATTTCCGTTCTTTACGTTTGTAATTATCCCATTAATTCCTGATATGACTTACATTAAACTTAAATTTTCTATTTGAAACAGTCTGTGAAAAAAATTCTAATAACAGAAAGACAGAAATACGTCGAGGTCAATTTCATAAGTGTGGGAATGAAAATTTTGCTCGAGAAGAACATCGGTGGCAAGTAGCCATGGACAGCTCAGTTGGGTAGAACAGCACAGCGCCAATTCGGAAGTCACAAATTCGATTTTTGTCTCCTGGTCAAAGTCATTGTTTTTTTTTCGAATGATTCCCACGCATATAAGTGTGCCCTATTTTTGAATTTTATAGTACAAGGAAAACATTAAATTTTCTATGAAATCGAAATTTCATTGGGTACCCTGGATTTTATTTTATACAACGAACAAATTCAATAGATTCATAATAGAGGTTTTCTAATTTTCTTAAATAGAAGCCTGTATTTAAATAGGGCTATATAAAACATAAATCGATTAATTGCCTTAAGTTGGCTTTTTGAAGTAAGTATAAGGTAAATGAAAACTTTTCCTCTATCCAGGGAATCTGAAGATGTGACCAAAAACCTTTTCTCGCCGAAGTATTTCCATTGACATGAAAACCTCTTAGCGTTCTCATAGCTGAGCAGATGCTCACACCTCCTATTTGCTTATTAAAGAAAAAAAAATCACGAATGAGTAACAATACTTGACAAAATCAACGTACGATAATTTACCGCCTGAAACTACACGGGGCATAAAGAGAGGTGCATGAGGTGCTTTTCGTGCCGTGCAAAAATAACACGACACAAATAAACACGCGCTGAAGTGTTTCGTTCTGACTGCAGAAGTTTTATGAGGGGCTGGCACGCACCTTTCGTACGAACAGAACTAACCGATCTTGACCTTTAAAGTACGCTCCCATCACCCCCGACGAGGCCGGACTCAGTTTGGCATGCTTACTTAGTCAATGTTCAACAATAGCAGTTTAATTTAGCACTTTCATTTTCACTAACGGAATCTTTTTAGTACATGAGAAAAATTAAACTGGTGTAATTTTTTGCCGCTTTGAAAACGTGCGCCTAATACCACATACCCCCCAAAAAGGCGCGAATACATTCTAATCTATTTGTTGTTCCTAAATATTGTTAGAAATAAGTAAAAAACCTTACGACAGAAAAATTTTCCTTATTTAAACAAAATTGGATTTCTTTGGCCAAAATCATAAATAACAAAAAAAGTTTCTAATTTATTTCTAAAGTTACCCTGCCGTTTTGGGACGCGTATCATACCATCTGAATATTGCAGATTAAACTTGGATTCATCGGAGAAGAGAACATTTCTCCAACGTTGAAGAGACAATCATGATGCGTCCTTACGAAGTCCAAAGGTCCTCGTCTATTCCGGGCAGAAATGAAAGGTTTTTTCAAAGCTGTATAAGTTTTAAGTTTACCTTGTCTAGCCCTTCTTTTGGTTATGCTTTCACTCACATTCAATCTCATATCACTTACAATTTAGGTAGATGTTATAAAAGGGTCACATCTAATCTCCTGAGAAATTAATTTGTCCATCTAATGTGAAGTTTTTGTAGGCCTACCACATTTATGAAAAGTTTCCACAGAGCCAATCGCGTTATACTTCTTTATAATTTTGTGAACAAAAGGAAATACTTTTCACATAACTATTTTTGGGCTAATCCTTGCTTATAATCAGCAATTATTCTTAATTTAAATGCGGTATTATATTTATTTCTCGCCATGTCTTATTATCAGTTTAATTTAGTTAGAAATTTACCTCGCAATAACTCTCTTAGGTGACTGACACTAATAACGAGATATTTCTATGCGTTTATTGTAAGCAATTCCAATAATGAGTATATTTAAAATCTGGAATTTTAATATGTACAAACAAAAAACAGTACTCTAGCGGGTAGAACGATATTTGCATTGTGTTTCAAAACTTTTTTGATCCTACTAAAAATTTTGAGGCTTTTCAAAAGTGTAGATTGCTATTTTTGCTTCTATACCCTTTACATATAACGTTTTCTGTTGTAAAATTGGTCTATGTTTTTAAAATATTGAATTTCTGATAGACGAAATGTAAGAAATTGTTTTTAAATTACTTTCAAGGTCCAAGTATTTTTGGTACTTGTAGTAAAATTCGAAAAAGTATGTCCTGTTTTATTTATCGTACTTTAGACATTTTTCTCACTATTTGCATTTATATCTTACATTCCAACTACAAGCATCATTTCACTTTCAGTGAGACCTTGAACTCGGTAAGGCGCCCTGTGCCCGCTGAGCTGTACTCTGCGAAAAACAAAACAAATCAAAATCTGCAGCGCCTACTAAGTGAATGAAGGCAGCTGAAGCTCTTTGTCTTAAAATCTTTACTTAAAACGTTTCCATCCGCGGCTCATTGGCTCCGCACGAGACGTCGCCAGCCTCCACCCCTGGACCGCAGCATCGGAGAGTGCAAGTGGTGGCACTCTGATGGCACTAGTTATAAATGAGTCAGTCATCGGGAGATCATTAATTTGGTGGAGCTGGTGCATCTCCTTCGCGCCTGACAATTCTGGTCCATAAATCACCCAGCTGGATGGAGGGCCGGCGCACCAAAAGAAAATCTCTTCGCACAAAGGATGCTCTGAGGAAAGTTGGGAAATGGTGCAAAAAATAGGTTCGCACTTTAAAAGAAAAATGTTTTCATCGTTGCTGCGAGAAAACGTGAAAATTGAGATGCAACGACTGTTTTGCTAGCAACCGAATTGGAAGTCTGCAGCAGCGCAGGCATACATCCCGGATACGAATTTAGCCGCGAAGCAATTTCACCTTATGCGGAGCTTAATTTTATCATAGGCTAGCCCCCCCGCTGAAATGAGGAAAAACCCTTTGCAGCCGCAAAGACGATCCATCCAACAATTAATATCCCGTCCGGACTGGGGTAATCATCGGGTGCTGCGGAACAGCCGAGACTCATACACACAGCGGAGCACCTGAACGAGCCGGAGAAATAAATTCCGCCACACTGGAAATGCAGGTAATTGCAGGTGAGTTCAGCTGTAATCGAGACAAATGCGTAAACTGGGGCCACAACTTAATTAATTTTTCCATCTCGCGGAACGCCTCAAATGCCCCATCGTCGAGGTTTTAGCACTTTTTCAATTGATCTCCTGGATCTTGTAGGGGCTAGCGCTGTTCGGGCCACAGCAGATGGGGCTCCCTGCAGCATCACCGTCCAAGCAAGAAGGCGATCGTTAAAATTGCTGAGGAAATGAGCTCGCTCTGGGCTCAAGATAGTGCAAGGTGTGTGTAGGTTTCGCCGTTTCGCGATTTGGTTACCTTTCGCAAGCCGAGCTCAAATTAGAGGAGTGGCCATCGCAAGATTAATAGAATACCGAGTACGATCAGAAGGCCTCGATCAGTTTCGAGCTTTCCTGTTTTTAACGGCCTGCTCGTCTCTCATGCCCCGCCATTAGATATCTGAACGAGGGAAAACGCACTAATTAATTACGTCGACTTTGTCGACTTCCATCAATTTGTTTATTGCTTCAATTTGCCAGGTCTGCGCCACTTGCGCAGATCATCGTTTGCTGGATGCTCTACATGAATCAATAATCATAACAGCCATTAAAAGGAGTAATCGGAAAATAGAAACTAGGCTTTGACTTTATACTCTAATTATCACAAAACTCCCATTCAATAACAAGGAAATTGGCTCGATTAGGGGGATATGTGGATTAGATAAAATGCCTAAGTTATTCAAGCAATATTAATGGGATTTTAATAGTACAGAATAGAAAATGGGTTTTTAATCTCCTTCAGAAGCTGCCTGGATGAGGAGGAGGAGGAGGAGGAGGAGGAGGAGATCATCCGGCCATATCCGGCCGCAAAAGACGTCTTCTGGGTTCCACCTTCTTTGATGACCACATTATAGAATCTGCTGACTACAGAGATCTGGCTCAGTTCATCAAAGAATCTAAATATGATTAACTGTGGAGAAAAGAACAGCATCCCCCTTCTTGTGGTATCACAATGGGCCACACTTGGTCTAAGTTTGCTTTTCGGGGCAGCCACTGCAACCTAACCTAACCTAACCTTATCAAATCTCTATATGCATAACACACAGGACTTTGAGCTTCCCTGTGGATGAAATATAAAAATAAAACAAAGAAAAAATACTAAAAATCTTTAACTAATCAAAGATAAAGACATTTTGTCCATGGTTGAGCTATTTTTGTGTTTTGATCATGGTGTAAAATTAGCAACCACGTCTTTATTAACTCGCTTTCTTAACTATTCAGTAGAAATTTTGCAATTGATTTTAAACTAAATTTTTATTAAAAATTCACAATCCTAAATGTTCAGGACTATCTCCATGGGGGTTAGCAATCTGTATGGAGCTAGAAGAAATTATTTTATACTTTTTAGTTCGTTTTATTTTATTAATTCGCTTAATTTAAGCTACATACAGAGACTTATTTAATTAAGATGGATTTATAAGCTAGGGGAATAGAGAAGAGGGAAGGCTGACTTAAATTATGCTAAACTAAGGAAAAGGAAAGGGGCCTAAGACTTATGAATGTTAATAAAATTCAAAATGGACAGTGATGGAATTCATTCCTGAGAGATGAATTTCTCAGATGGAAGTCAAAGGAGGGAAGAGAGTTGGACATCCGAAGCATTATGGAGAGGGGTCGACTTGAGGTAACGGGGGTTGGTGTAGAAAGAAATCCCCTGAAGCAGAGAAGGGTAATCAATATCCTCAGAAAACAGCTGATGGATGAAAGTAATATCACCGAGGTCGTGCCACCTCCACAAGGGCTGCAAGTCAATCAGTATCAGGCGGTTTTCGTAAGAGGGAAGATACAGACGTTCAAACCAGAAAAGCACAATCCTCATTGATGCTTGTAGATTGATATGGAGACCAAGGGTATTCGAGGAGAGGCCTGACGACGGAGACATAGACGTATTTAGCAACATAGGGATCAAGGAACTCTTTAGACCGTCCGCTTCTCACAAAGCCAAGTGCAGAGTTGTCTTTAGCAACCACACTATCAATGTGATCAGGTAAATTAAGTTCACTGTCGCAAAAGGCACCAAGGTCACGAAGAGAGGATACACAAGTGATAGTTTCATCAGATAACTGATAAACTCTGGGGGGCGAAAAAAAAACGTGTTAAACTAAAAATTTATAATTATTACTTTTCTATACCTTAAACTTATGCTCAGCAACATTTTAAAGGTTCTAAGTACTGAGATTTTAGTTAAAGTAAGCATTGCATAAAAAGTTAACTTTTCCAAATGAAAATCAATATTTTATACAATTGTAACAGCAACCCTAAAAGGGCAAAATTAAAACAATCATTTAATCGATCTAATGACAAGACATGCTGTTGGAAAGATAAATTTGAAGCGATACTTGAAATATATTCCATCAATTATAACATTTCTCAGTGAGTGAATCATTAAAATTAACAATTAGCTAAATTAAATATTTTATCATTCGCAAGGTTTATATAATTTGGAAGATGACAGATTTATTTGGCAAATTATTGGATAGAGTGATAGTAGCAAGTGAGGAAAATGACATGTTAAATTTAATAAGAGAACTTAATCTTGACCTTAGTCAAATTGAAAAATGTGGGCTTCTTAAAAATTTGAGAGGTTAGTGATTTAAGTATTTAAGGGTATTATGTTTTTGTTTTATTTCTTAATAGATGCTGAAATCGACAGATCAATTTTGAAAACTATGACACAAATTGATTTAAAAGCATTTTTTGCTAAGCATCCTATTCCATTTAGACTGGAAACTCTTTTTATAAGTCGCATAAAAGATTGGCAGACTAAAATTTAAGTTTCATTTAATTTAATATTTAACTGATAATTGCAATGTGTTTACTAATAAAAGAAAAAAAAGAAAAAGAAAAACAACTTTGTAGTTTCAATTCGAATGCAATAAATTTTTAGACACAAAAATCATTTCATATTTGTGCTCATGTTTGTATTTGTTGTTAAAAGGAAAGTGCATTACATACATATGTATGTCATATGCATAAAAGCTACTCCGTGAATCCCACACATTTATTTAGAACCTGATAAAAGGCTTATCAATAATGGCGATAAGACTTTCAACAGAACTTGAAAATTGCATTTGAAACATTTAGCACATTCGTTTGAAAGTTCTTTGTTCAATACGTACTAAATTTGCTAAATTAAATTTCTTACTTCT
Source organism: Philonicus albiceps (assembly GCA_963969385.1). Classification (NCBI taxonomy): domain Eukaryota; kingdom Metazoa; phylum Arthropoda; class Insecta; order Diptera; family Asilidae; genus Philonicus; species Philonicus albiceps. The sequence continues at coordinate 72,662,131 of OZ017772.1, read as the reverse complement.
AATTAATTCAAAGTGGGTGAATATTTTCAAACAATAAAATTTACGACAATATTGAGAATGGAGGCATTGGAAAAAGGGTTAGATTTCTTTGACAAACTGGTGACGAATATGGCAACAGTAGCAAAAGCAGCCGATATGCTAAACTTAATGAAAGAACTCGATATGGATTTTGATCAACTTGAGAAATGTGAACTTCTTAAACATTTGAGAGGTAATTTTAATATATTGACCAAGTAAAGGAAAATAATTTGTTTTATAAAATTTTTAGAGGCTGAAATCGATAGAACTGTTTTGAAAACAATGAAAGACAATGATTTCAAAATGTTTTTCTCAAGGTATCCCATTCCACTTGGAATACAAATTCTGTTTACTAACCGCGTGAAAGAATGGCAAAGACGCAATGTGAGTGGAAATGATGATTATAATCAGACTAATAAAACTTATATATGTATATAACAAAAAATATATTTTCAGCCATAATTTGAGCAACTATATGAAATTGAAATAATTGCAGAATATGCAAAAACGCTTTTCATTTCATCTATAGGAAATCATTTTTATCAAAAATTTCTTTCGAAGATTACAAAAATTTTAAATAAAAGTCAATTAATGGGTTAGTTAGATACACCTGCATATTAAGAATTGAAAATTTGATAATTGACACTGTAAATTCATTTGAAATGTACATTAAAGAGGAATAAAATCTTATCAAAACCAATATTATCAAATTTGTTTAAATTTAAGATCTTAGATCTAACATGAGTGTTCTCAAATTTTTAAACTTTTTAAAATCTTTTAATAGATAAAGTTTTAATACAAATGCTTTCATAAGTTACGTTTCAAAAACGAAAATCTAAAACTACAAATATTTTGCAACTACTTTAAAGTCATCAAATCATAAAGAAATTAAATCCAACAAGTGATATTTAGGTAAAACGTACAAGGTATGGCAAAATAACGCAGACAAACATTCTGTGACATATTTTAATTAAAAAACACAAGATTTTAAGAATTAAATAATACATAATGTATGTTTGAGTTCTTGTTAACACTTTAATTAGCCGTTAATTAGCTGTACATAAGAGTAAAACGTCTCCTGAAATTTTTAGCTATTTAGGTCTCTGCACAAGACGCTAAAATCGACTATACGCTGAAATCCATTGGGTTCATATCCAGCGACTATGAGGCCATTCTGTGTGGACAGCTGCAAAATCTTGCTGGAATATCCTCTCTTCCTCGCTGTAGTGTCACTGGGACGATAGAAATAACACGACCTCCAAAATGTCCTTCTTTTAATTATTTTGACCCCGTATCGAGGAAAACCACAGGTACGAAAAATTCGTTCCCAGTCAGAATCTGCGGGCTATAGTCAACAACAACATACGCGTTGACGGGAGCCTTTTCGAAAATATTTTTAACAATATACCAAACTTACATTTAAAAAAAAAAATTTACTCTAGCTCCACTATTTGATGTCCACGGGCCTAACAGAGGCCCTTAGCAGGCCGACAATTTTATTTTAAGCTAACACCACGACTACATGACACTTAAACAATTTATGAGGCCTTATCGGACTCAAAATCTTTAAAAACAGTTCTGAACCGCAGGCCCTATATAAGGCCAAAATTGTTTAAACTTGTTTTTCTAGAATTTGCCTCGCTTATAATTCACACTTGGTTTTTAAATCAAGTATACTCGTATATATGTATAGGGGATGGCGTTGAATTCGCTTGATCGTGGCAGGTGTATCCAGACTGATGAAATAAGGCTGGTGCCTCGGTTCGAAAAGCTGTCAATTTTTTGGACTCTACTTAATTTTATTAATATTCCTTGGACTCACTATAGACCCACAAACATTTATGAGTAAGCCCGTTACTATAGGCTTGAACAAAATTACAGCGTCGATGCACTTTAGTCCCGCTTTAGGTTCATTTAAAAGTATCGATTTAAGATTTTAGGTGAATTATAGACTTCTAATCCTATTTTTAAGAACTTCGATGTTCCCCAAATAAGATTGATATTGGCCTGCTAATACTGTTTCTATGGGATAACGAAAACGATATTCAGTTTTGCATTTCTTGTCTAAAACACGTGTAGAACTGAAATCTGTCGAAGAGATAAGACGTTCGGAATAGTTCTTAAAAGGTAATTTCATAGTGTCCCTTTTAATTAATTATCAATAAGTTTGCTGTGGGGCATTAGAAGAATTTGAGGTTCTAGTTTTCGACAATTAATTAACAGCCGATTTCCGAACTGACCCTATCTCAATTAACTTCCATCTTATTATATAAGAGGCCTTCCTGTCTTTCTACAGTTCATAAAATTCATACGGATGGCGATAACTTTCTCATTTAATTTGCCAAAAGCGAAACTAATTTAAGTTGGGCAGCGGTGGCGCCGAGTCCCCAAGCGATTGGACTGTCAGCCCCAGAGCCGCGTTCCTTTCGTCCCGGACTTCAAAGCAGCTTTTTACTTTCTAATGTGTTTACAGAGCCCCCGAGGAGCCAATAATTCTCCCCATTCAGAACGCTCAGAAATAAATTCAGAGGCTCCTTCGACCGGCTTCAAGTAGAAAACAGAATGCATTTTCTTGTTGGACGTCGTCACGAGTGAGCGAGGGGGCGCAATGCGATTCCGAAAGATCACAGGCGAACGGGGTCCCGGTGAATGGAGAGCCTTTGGGAAAAAATGCTGAATAAAAGATGTCCACATGTGCGCTCCAGACGTGTCCAACGAGTGTCGCCCGCGGCCCTCCTTGCGGAGACTCTTTCGTTTCCTTGGAGCCCCGCTGCACCGCTACATCGCACTCTTTAGAGGACCACAATTCCGGCCAGGAAAGAGTGATTCCCTCGGGAGATGCTGTCAGTTGCCAATTTCGCGGCTATTTCGGGCGCAGGGTGTGCACTCCGGGGCGATGGTGTCATCGCAAAGTCTTCGCCCAAAATAGGCCCCTCCAAAAAGGTTTTTTGCACATCTCCTCCTCGATGGGAGCCAAAGCGCGCAATGAGTCACATCGCGTCCCGGCATACATTGAACGAAATGCGCGCTCGTGCGCGATTTATCTCATCATGCCAGGGAAGATATTTAAATTTGTTATTCGCGCGTTTGAGCTGCGCGCGCACAGCTTCCCAACAACGGGGTGAACCACCTCTGCGAATGGTATTTTTGGCTAATTATGTTCGCTTGAAGGTTTATTCCTTGATATATTGCAGCCGGTTTGGTAATTAGCGTGGATTTAGAGATAACGCCTGATTCCTGTGACTTCCTGTTCGGTCGGCTGGAGAGAAAAAGTCCCCATTTCTTGTCTCGCAATTCAGCCAAGTTCGCTTCTTTAGCGTTATTGCACCATTAATTAGGTATTAATTGCCCAGGAATGTGCCAACGAATGGTCGGGGCTAGTTACAGCCGCAAAGAAGTATCTCAGCACTTCCACAACGGTCAATTATGATATTAGCGACATAAAAGCGATCGGTTTATAACGATCGACGTTCATTGCAATCGTCCTGCACAGTCAGGAGTTCTTACGCTTTGTTTTTCGATTATGTTTACCGACGCAGTAGCTTCGTCTCGTATTTAGAGAGGCCCCTTAGTAATTTGAATAAGTAAGTTACCCTAGCCCGAATAAATATTTATCAGAATTGTGAATCGAAGCAATGAGTATCATTTTGTTTAATCTTAATTCAAAATTTTGATAAATATTTATCCGGCGTAGAAGAGTCAGTAAAGTGTTTGGTGAACTTGAAAGCAACTAATTCTAGGAAACTTACTACTTTTTATAAATCCATTTAGCGCTAGTTCGTAAAATTAAACTCATATCAATCCCTTCAGGGATGAATTTTTTAAAGGTGGTGTTTATCAAGAGCTATTCAGAAAAAGAAATTTTGCAACAATGAGAGGCAACTTTGAAATATTTTTAAAGCGTTGAGTTTCAATTAATCAATAAAATCCTATCCATGCAGCTATACTACAAAGTTTTCGCCTTTATTAGTGAAAGATAATCTAGTAGTGTGAATTTCCGTAACAGATTTTAATATTTTTGAATAATGTTAATTTATAAAAATCTAAACATACTCATATTTGTGAGTATCTCTGAAGAAGTTAAAGATAATGTTCTAGGAGTCGTATGATTTCGACTACCTAGAGGCCCAAGCCCTTAATCCGGCACTGATCTTTTCAGTACAGTCGTAAGCCGTTTAATTAAGGCGCTGAGTTTCGAAGATCGGAAAATTCTCATGATTCTTTTCTTCTTATAAAAAAAAAACGGAAGATCGACAATCGCCCACTGGACCAATCGAATAAAAACGGTTGTCTTTTTTTTTCTTCTATTCAATCGTACACCAGAGAATTTTGCGATTAATTTACGATCAGTTCTCGGTTTTATATTTTATTGATCGTAAAATCACAGTAATCTTTGGCATGCTTCGGTACGGCGACGCTTTTAGAGGTAGCGACTACACGTCTTGCCTTACGCGGCCGATCGAAGATGTGATCTCTTCGCTGATCGAGGAGATGATCCCCGGCAGATTGATCACGTCCAAGTAAGGTCCTCGTATAATCAATTTCCCTGACGGGAAGGGCAGGCAAATGGCATGCATGCAACTTTCATGCATACGTGAAGTCGGCTGGATTTGTTCGCTGGGTCACTCCGGCGATGGGCGCGCATTCCAGAAGTTGGCCACGGATGATCTTCACCTCGGCCTCAGTTGCTCGGTGCCATTAAATCGGAGGACAGAAAGTGTGCAGCACAGCCGCACAGAAGCTTTGCGGTGCATTTCGTTGATCGCAGCCAGCACTATGACATCCACCTGGTTGCAATCGCCTCGGATTTCGAAGATGCCTTCTTCAATTCACCTCTTATTTTATTCTACGGCTCATTTCGACAAGCTCTCTGCAAATTTCTGCAAATTGATCGTTAGCAGGATCGCTGAGCTACACAACCGCTCGAAATGGCACTCGATAATTGATCGGAAACTGGTAGCATCCTCGCTAATTTGTCGTTAACGCTCGTCTGCCGTTGCATTAATCTTACCGGCCGCCGGTTCACCAATGGCCAATTTTAGTTTCATTCAGTTGTCAATCGAATTTTTCTCAGTTTTCCGCACACGATCCGTCCGTCTGGGGGCTTCTCCTTTTCGAAATGTTAAACAATTCAAAACAAACAGACACCGCGGCCAGGAAGAGAAATTCAAATCGAGATGCGGATAAGGAAAGTACGCCAATCGATCCGGATCGGATTGGAATGGCAGAAGGAAGTCGAACCTAATTGATGATCATCTAGTTTCCTTTTTCGATCCGAAACGTGTCTACATTTTGAATCGCTATAAGGTGTGGTAAAATAATTTAATTTTCTACCTTTTCTTGCAGAGTCTTCTGCGATAGGCACTATTTTGGCCAATGGAATCTGTACACACCTTGGGCGAGACATTCAAGGCATATATTCCTATATTTATGATTATTAATAAAGCGGTAAAATATTCCCCCTGTGGCGTTAAATTGCTTAATCTACTTAGGATATGGCATTTCATTCATTTTTTATTAACGCATAGAAAATTACTGAACCGCAAAGGAAATATTTGTGAATTTGGCTAGCGGGGAATGTGTTCACTATCTTCTGTTTATCAGCAAAACAACATCAATCGATTTATGTAATACTACAATTAGAAAAAAAGAACAGAAATTTAACACTAAAACGGCACATTCTTCCATATCGAAGCAGCATCATTTCTGCGTAGATTCAACAAATATTTGCTAATTGGTCTACGAGCATTACGAGTAAGGGACTATGCAAAAGGGGATCATTCTTCAGGAAGCATCTGAAGAGCGAAGATGTCGTCCAGTTAAAATCTATCTTTCTTTAACTGTAATTTAAATTAATCCTTTAAAACCTTTTAATTTTTTATGAAACTTCTTTGGATCTCATTTCGCATGGATCCAAATATGAATCAAAATGTTCTCTAGATACGTATTGCACCTATTTTATGAGAAAAAACTTGTTACGTCTTAAATAAAGAAAACCTTAACAGTATTTTGCGTACAATTAATGTATAAGCAAGTGCGTTTAGAGAATGCTTTTGTAAATATTTTGTTTACCAAAATATGCCTGGATTTTGTTTATGTAATTGATCTATGAATACTATTCAAATTCTTTTGGATCAGGAAAACTAAATAAAACATATTTATTTGTATAAACAGATATTTTATTTGTTTTCAATTAAATTAATAGCATAAACCATACCTTTCATATTCGTTTCAAATTAATAGTTTGTTCGTTGAGGCCTTTCATTTCAACTATATTTTCTTATTTCAATAAAGAAACGAACTTTTATCGGTACAACTCCCCATACATTTTGTTGATTTGAAAATATGTGTATATATTTTGTATATTCTAATTCAATCTACCCAACATTAGAAACAAGTAAGGGATTTATTATAAAATGGTATACCATAGTGACCATTAGAGTTCGTTCCTTCGTTTCGCGTTGCGCGGCCTTCCTTGGCCTGATAACTTTAGTCTTCCTCCTTATGAGAATCGATTGAAATTGATTAATCTACAGCTCCTAGCATTGCGTCGTAAGGTCGCGAGTATGCCCTAGATCCACCAAATCCTAACTGGCTCTCCATCGACTGCCCCCAATTTCTACACATAGCATCTCGCTCAATACCAACCCCATTTCCACTCTTCCGCCTAGACACCCACCGTACCAACTATGGTCACTTTGAAACCTTTTCAAGAATGCTACGCAAAGTTAACTATACTACCCCTTTTGATTTCCCCAACGATAAAGGTACCCTCAAATACTCCCTTTACCATCCAGTCCCACTACCTTAATTAGCCCCTCCGGTCTGCTCCACTTCATGTCTGCATTGCTGCCCCTTTTTCTAGTTTTCTAGTTTCTAGTTCTAGTCTTAGTTTTAGTTACTTTTGTTATTTTTAAATTGTTTACGTTTATTGTTCTCTGTAACTTGCATTAAGCGAAATAAATAAATAAATCATTACTGGGTCTTAACTGAAAGAATTCAAATTCAAACACGTAACATCTTTCGCCAACTGCTTTCATCTTATACTACGAGCAATATTTGTATATTTTTTTGTAATAACATTCTCGAAATTGGATTTTTCAAATCTATTTAAACACAAAAAATGTAACAAGTGCGGTGACTTGTTATAGTGCTTCAAATCAACGTTTTGTAAGTTTGTTGTACAAATGTATTAGCGTCTTGAACTATCGATTGAATTCAAAGTGAGTGTTTCTATTTTGAATTTATTCAATAGTAATAGGGTGCTATTCAAATTTCAATTCTTATTTTCTTTTTTTTTCAGAAATAGAACGTTATTTAGGGTCAGATTTCGACCACTGGACGAACCACTATTTAAAATAATTCGAAATATTTCTCTTTTCGATTTTATTTCACTCGGAATGCAGAAAATAGGCGATAGATATCATTAGAGATCACTCTGTTCGTTTGCAATTTATGTGTTTTTTATGATAATAAACAGTTGCAAGCGTATCACACCCGAAATATAGTGTAGAAAAAGGTTTTAAACAACACAACTACTGTAGAAGTTGATCCGTTAGTTTGATTAGTACCTACCATAATATTTAAAATTGTAATAATTGTGTAATTTATAATCAATTTAATATACCTCTAATACAAACAAAGATGTTCAAAATAATTGAATTTTATTGTTCTGATTATTCTTCGACCAAAGTTTGATATCGCTTGATATCGTTTGAGTTCGCTTCGCTGATATATTTTTAATAAAACCAACTAGGTACTTACTTGTCTGCTTGAAAAGAGTTCTAATGATTTTGATACGTAAAAAAGGAATTTTGAGCTACAAACAAATAAACAAACAATAGATCTAGATAGACGTTTTACATCTATCCTGAGCAGATCTTGATCGCCAGCAACTCTTAATTATTCCTTTTCGTATTGAGACCTTTGATATGAGTCCATATTTCAGCACTGTTATGAGTACTAAGTCAAATTTTTCTCATATTTAAGCCAAAAGATCATCAAGTACAAGACTCTATACAAGCCCAAAACACTAACTCATAAGCAAATTGCTAAAACAGCCTGGGGATAATTTTCCCATTAGATAAACCAGCAAAGAACTACTGCTTCCAAAAGGTAGCCAAATATTCTCATCTACAGCACTTTCAGTGTAGCAAAATAATTTGCATCGTTTTTTCACCACGCATTTTTAAAGGCGGGACAAAATTGTGTGCCTCTGCATGCATGCTGTTAGTGCCGTCCCCACACAATACTCAGGCATAGGAAAATCCTGAATTAAAGAAGGGAAACAGGTAGGTAGCACAGTGCGAGCTGTTTACATTTTTCTCTATGAATTTACGAACGTGTGCATTACACTGGGTGGCAAGATGTGGTTTTAATTGACGTTTGTTCCCTTGCCTCGCCCTAAATTGTTGTCTTTCAGTAAAATCTACAAAGCCGGTAGGCTTTAACGGGACCAAGGTCGAAAAAAGATAAGGAAATACGTCACGTGTGTCACATCTTTGGTTTAAACCTTTTCACTTCAAGCTTCTTTTCCATAGAGGAACCAGCATTTTGGATAGTTCCTTTTATCACATCTGTACAGATTCCAATTAGATCACTTCATGTAAATTAAGATGAAAATTAAAACTCATCATTGGAGTTAATGCAAAGAATAGCGTGGTGGGTGAGACTCACTGATGGAGTGCAAAGGGTCAGCTTCATTTTGTAAACGTTTTATTCAAAAATCGCCAACTTATCAAACAAACCATTTCTTAATAAAATTTACCTTAAATTTACGTAGTGCTTGGCAACTGTAGCATCTCTGTTTCTTTGTTTAGATTTCTTGTACCCTAAAAAATTAAAATTTCAACTACTGACTTAAAATTTTTATTATTTTTTAAATTTACATATCTGGCCCGACATTTTGCAGTTTATGTTAAGAAATCAATATAAAAGTATCACAGTAACGTGAATTTCTTAGCAATTTGCCTTTATTTAAATACTTTTTAATATTTTCAATTTTGTCGTTAAAGCCTGAACACGTTAAAATCAATTTAAATTCCGACATAAGCATTTTACCCCATCAATCGAGTGTCGCGCCTACTGGCCGTCAGTTAAGGCACTACACTGACATTCCTTATCTCAACTCCGAACCGAGCATTAAAAAAAATTTAGGCAGACGCATTTCTAGTCAGACAAACGTCAAGAGGTCGTCGTATAGATTTTTTTTTAGTGAGTTTTCGGACGGGCAAAGATAATTTTATTAGTGAATAAGTGGACACAGGAATACCCTGAATGAGCCGGGACCATGTCGTACCGATATGGAGCAATCGAGGGGAATGCTCTGCATCCCATGGGTACGTGTTTTTTTTCCCGGGGCTCCGGCCGAGGGGCTCTGTTTTGCATAACACCCGCTGCAGTTTGAGGTGCTTTTTGTTGAAATATAAATAAAAATGGGACCGCTTAAATTACGAAGACTATACGGGTTGCTTGGCGGTGACCCCATTATTTGTTATTTTATCGTCTTGCGGTGAAAAGTGTTTTTCGTTTTTTTTTTTTTTTTTTTTTTTTGCGCGAAGAGGCTGTGGCGAAATTCGATAATCTCCCGAATTTCGTGGAGGTTTCGGTTCTTTGAGATAACAATTCCCTGCTGTGAAAAGAGTCTCCAATCACATCTATTGGGATTTACAGCTAAATTAGCACACTGCGTACAGCTCGAAATAGACCCGGAGGACAGGAGGAAGTGTTTTATTTGGCATTGTGGTCGAGTCGCGGTGCATTGATCCAGCGCACCGACTAGCGCAACATCGGCAATAAAACATTTTTATGCGGCTTGAGTGTCGCATAGAAGGAGTTTAGGATCGGGCACCATTGGCCCACTGCCAGGTGGACTTCTTCGGGATTATTTGAAGGAAATAAATTAAATTTAAGTCGTGTTAAAGAGTAAATTAAAGAGATAAATGGCGCGCAAGACAAAGCGGGCAGTGCTGAGTTCTCATGCCTCGGGCATCTGCATGTAATTAACATTAAATTGCAATTATGCATGCTCACGTTCGATTTCTTAATGCGCTCTGAGTATTTTCAATTACCACTGAAATGTGGTGCTTTCGGGGACTAAGTTATGTTTTCTCAATTTGTGTTGGCACCGAATATACTAAAGATCGAAATCACGACGGTTTTGATCATTCCAAACATAAATTTCACCCACGATTTTCTCTAACCGTCGCTCTCTGGCATGATTGCAAGAAGAAAGATCTTAAGGATAGCCTCTAGACTGCGGCTGCATTCGTAGATCCCAGAGAAATATACACGCTACACAAAATTTTATTTATATTTAATTAGCCTTAACGTTTCCATCAATGTCATTTGATTAATTGCAATTGAAATACTTTGAAAAGTTCCCATTCATTCAGATATCTTGGATTTGATTACCATTTTTAACTTAATTATAGCAGTTTATGAATTGCTCTGATTATAAGTGCTTTGCACAGTGCGCGTAAAGTTCAGTAATGGGATCTAGCTAGTATTAAGTAATTTTTGCAGAAGAAGAAGAAGAGAAGGGGTTTTTGCTCTATTTATCTATACTTTGCGCAATAAGAAGTACTATTGAAAATTGTCTTTTCTTCCTAGTTCCACTAATGAGTGGCATCACCAACGGAACCAATTTTATGCCCCAGTTGGCTGTAGCGGGCACAATGCCACCCATATCGGGACCATCGCTTCTTCCATCACATTTATCAGCCGGACTGAACGACAACCCTTTAGAATTTAAGAGCAACACTGCACACAACAAGATTGAAAAAACCACTAAAGTCTCAAACATTTCATCGAGTAACAGTAACGGGGGCAGCTCCAACAGCAGCAGCAATCAATTGGGGGCGGGGCCAATGGATTTAGAAATCGAAAATGAAACCCCAACTAACTTGGACGTTGGGAAAAGGAATATGCGGGAGCATAAAATTAGCACCAGTTCTGGTGATGAGAAATCTTCGTTACATACAAACGACAGTAGCTGCGCCCCAACAACTCCTAACAAACCGATTTTAATGGGAGGAGAAATGTTTTTAAATAGCATGCTAGGAGTTGGACCCCCACAACAGCACCCTCACCCACACCCGCAGGGGTTCATGATGATGCCAGGGATGATGATGGACCCTACAGCAATGCTCCAAATGCAGCAGTTCCCTCTGATGGCGGCGCTACCTCCAGCCGGAGGGCAACAGGCCACCACCCCCAATGATAGCACTCAACCTCAGCAGTCAATTGTTGCGATGCAAGTTAAAGAAATTATCACATGTAAATCATGCACTCTTTACCCTCCAAATCCAAATGCCCCTCCTCCGACAATCCGGGAACGCCCACCGGGTTGTCGTACAGTTTTTGTGGGCGGACTTCCCGAAAATATTACCGAAGAGATTATCAGAGAAATCTTTGAAAGTTGTGGAGAGATCACAACACTGCGACTCTCTAAGAAGAATTTTTGCCATATTCGCTTCGTTTTTGAGGCGTCTGTAGATTCTGCCATTTACCTATCTGGGTATAGAATAAGAATTGCAAATAGCACTGAACCCGCGAATTGTGGGCGACTGCATGTGGACTACGCTCAGGCTCGGGATGACCAATACGAGTGGGAGTGCAAACAAAGACAGCTCCAGCGTGAGCAGCGACATAGAGAACGATTAGAACGTGATCGGCTTCGGTCGACCTCTCCACCCCCAATTGTACACTACACAGAACACGAAGCGAGTAATATCGCCGAAAAATTGAAAACCGATGAGACCTTCATCAAGGCTGTTCAGACGTTGATTGCCTGGCTGGAACGGGGGGACTGTTCAAAGAAGAACGCAAACACTTTCTACTCGATGATCCAGAGCACCAACGCCCATGTTCGACGACTCCAGAACGACAAGGTGCAGTTCGAGGAGGAGCTAAAACGGGCTCGTGAACAGTACCGAAAACAGATGCTCAACATGACCCAACAGTGTAAGTACCTAGATAAGTCCATTCTCCTCCTTTTATAGCCATTACACCCGAGAGCTCCCCAACTTGTAAAAAAGGATCATCCCCAAAAGAAGCATCAACCATTGGGACATTTTTATTTTTTTTTTATTTGAAACGTTTTTTTTTTAGAGCTTCTAACCGACGAAAGGTTTATTTTTCTTGTATTTTTTTTTTGTATATTATATGATTTTGGACATTTTTTTTTCTTTTTACGTTTAAGAAGAACAAACCTTTGATCAGGTGAGCATGGTTTTTTTCTTAAAAAATCAAAAAAAGAAATAATTGTAAACGAACCGGTCCCATCATACGAACCTCATCCATGTTCTATAACCAAAACAGATTCAAACATTTTTTTCTCTCTACATGTTAAAACATATATATATTTTTTTTATATATATAATCACGTAAAACCGATGTGGTTTTTTCTTGAAGTTGTTTTCTATTTATTTTTTTTTTTGGGTTATCTCTGCCGCGATCCCAACAAGGTATGTAAATGAAGTTAAGCGGTCAGTCTAGCCACCAAACAAAAGGGAGATTTTCACTTAAAAGTATTTCTCTCAATTTTAACGTTTTTTTTTTCTTAGCTCGTTGTACTTTTAACTTTAGTTAAGTTCAGCGATTATTTCCTAAATTTTAATAATAAACGATTCAAAAATTGATTCAAATCGATTGCTTCCTTTAGTGTGAAGTGTCTGCTTTTTAATTAATTTATTGCATTCAATTAAATCGTATAGGGCAGTTTTAAATATAACTTTGAAAAGTTAAAGCTGATATCTTAAACCATGCGATCCAAGATATGAGAAGGATCTGCAGTTGTAATTCCTTGATTAAGACTTTAGAATATGGCAATGGAATTAGCAAAATAGTTAACAGGGGCACAATGAGTGTTTTGAGAGATTAAATTTATTTGAAATATTTAAAAATTTGATTTTAGTCTATTCCTTTCATTTTACGAATATTGGTTTGAAATTTTTGGGTATTTTGAAATTGGTCACATTGTTTAGCTCGAATTGTCTTCCAATTCAATTTAAAGCTGCGTTTGTATTTTATGAAATTTATGTCTACATTTTATTGTGGTTAGTCATTCCATATCAGGTTTTAGTTTAGACTATTAATTTTGTTTAATAAAAATGCGAATATCTCAGGTTTTCGGTGATTGAACTACCGACAAATAATTTGAAGGACTTTAGTGTGTTATATCGCCTTTTAGTAGCTTTGTAACGTTATCTGTAGTATGCCTAATTCCTCAATGACACGTAGTACGTTTAATAGAAATATCCAAATTAAGCGGAAAACCTTACACTAAATTAAATTTTCTCATTTTAAGAAAAACACACAAAATCAATAAAAAAAAAACATGTAAAGGATCTAAATACAAAACTCGTTACTATCTATTATCCCTTTCCCATCAGTCACTCAGATTGAAAAAGTGTTCAGTGCAGCTAGTCACAAGAAGGTTTGGGACCATTTCACCAAAGCCCAAAGAAAAAACATCGATATCTGGAAGAAGCAATCAATGGTACGTATAATTGTTTATATCTGGGTCTTAAAAGTATTCTCGCCTACTTACGTTTTTCTGTCTTTTTATTAATTGGACTTACATTTTCGTTAATTTGCCTCACACATCTCATTACGTTTTCTTCATTTGCATTGAAACGTTTTAAGTGTTTTGTTTATTTGCACACGTTACACTTTTTGATTTTGAATGCCAGTAGCCTAGTAGTTAGTCAGTAATTTTCGCAACTTAAATGAATCGCTTTAACGACTACCATCGCTAATAAATTTTTAAACTACCGCTAAAAATATTCCAGATAATATACAAATGCTAACAAACCACTAGTCTGCTTGCTATCCCCCTTAACATTAATATTAAAATTAAAGTAAAGCGTAAAACGAAACAGCTTTTTATCTTTCATCATATTTTTCTAACTTTTAGACACTGAGTTCTTAGGATTTTTGCATAGAATAAGTGTTTCCTTTCCGTTGTTATTTATTGAAGAGATTATTTAAGAAAACATAATTCCGACGTACAATTAGGCAATTTGGTGAACTTTTGATGATTGTTTTTTTGCTTATAGAAAGAATGCGTTGATTTGCGTAAGCAAGTAAAATATGGAGAAACTCAAAATTGAGTTAAGGCTTTGTGTTCCATTTGTCTTAATCCGAAGAAGGAATTTACTTGGTTTGCCTTCCTATTGAGATAAATTCAGGTAGTTATTGTTAATAACAAAGCTTCTTTAGATTTTTAATGCAGACCAGGCTACCTTTTAATTAATAATATTATTAGCATAAATAAATTTATGTGTCCGGCAAGATATTTTCGATAGTACCATACCAGAAAAAGATGTCTTTAAAAATAAACATACAACTAAGTCGCCCTGTGATTTCACTTTTCAATTCAATTGGGACATCTTCCAGGTAAATTTTCTTGTTCCGCAATGTCTTTTTGATATCTACATTCAACAGTCTAGATTTTTGCCCAATAATATTAAAATTACTTCCTCATCCTTAAATAAATAAATACTACAATTATTTTTTCATTATTGATTAAAATGTATATTTATTTATTTTATTCGCTTAATACAACCTACAAACAGTGGAGAATACTTAAATTAAACTAAACTAAGAAAATAACTGTAGACCATTAGGGGACAGATATATAGGGTGGCAAAAAAGTTCGGCCACAAAGATTTTAGTTCGGCGACTTCCAGTTGCAGATGCCTCCCCAAACCATCACAGAAGCAGGAAAATGTACCCTAAAAACGCGTTTACGTTCTAACGAGTTACCTGATCCCCTTGGTACTAGTTGACGATCGTTTTGGTGATTGTAGAACTGTTCAACAATGAAAATCTTTTCATCTGTGAAGAGGAATTGCTAGTAGCGATAATTTGCGAATCTTGTCAACATTTGCATTTTTGAACTCGACGTTTTTTCTGGTTGTTTATCATGTACTGCCCGGTACGCAACTTATATGAATGCAACCGAAGATCATTTTTAACTATTAAACGGAATGATTTACGGTTAACATTAAGTTCTGGGACCATTTTCCTTAACGATCGTTTTGAATTGCGTCTCACCCGGTTACGAATGTTGTCTGAGAGTGTTAACAGTTCGTTAGGCCTGTCCGATGTTGTGCCAAGGTCCTGATACCATTTCACGACTCACTCGAGATGATTTACTCAGGTGGAACTAAAAAGATGGAAGGGAGTATTAAACAGAATGGAAGGGGCTGTTAAGGTCATTCCTGAGAGATGATTTACTCAGATGGAACTAAAAAGAAGGAAGGGAGTATTAAACAGAATGTTGTGGTACTCGATCTTAATATCAAAAACTGAGCCACGTGAGGCATGATCATTGTCTCCTGTTTCGTGGAAAGAAGTTCCGAAAGTAGTAAAACGCTGAATTGATAATCTGTCCCAAAAAAACCCCCTTATTATTCTCACTTAAATCTAGTGAGACATATTTTCTCTATGCTCCCAATTTCTTAAGTATTTATTATCAATTACTTTTCATTTTTCTTTTATATTTTGCATGTGAGTACTGCTTTAAAGATTTTTAAATTTTCGACGTTACATGTATGGTATTTTTGGATACTCTGCTCCACTAATTTGGATTGGATTAATTGTAAAATTCCTTGTAGTTAACAAGTTAAAATATATTGAAAATTATTGATTAGAATCATAAATTTTTTATCCATAGATCCTGACATAAGCTGTGTTTTTTTTGATGATCTGATCTTTATCGATTTTCAGCAAATTTTGTATTGAATTGAGATTTAGACAAAGAACTATTTGTAGTAACATTTTTTAATTTTGGGATAAGAGCATCAAATTTCATTGGCTTATGCCCACTTTCCATAAAAAATTGAATCCAATAAGTTTTTCAATTCACGATTTGATGTTTAGGCGAAAATCATTGCAATTCGATTTGATTTTTGAAAATTTTATAAGTTTTACTATAGATAGGCTTTGGTTGATGTGGTTGCCTAGAAAGGCATGCTTAGGCCATTTTTTGGCCTATTGTGTTACCACGCAGGAGACCATGGTTATATGTGGGATTCGAACTCACAGCATCTGGGACGGTAGACCAGCCCGCTATTAACTGCCCTACCATAGGTAACAGTTTAAAAAATTCAATTCAGTGCGAAATTTCAGATCCAGATTAAATCATCAAAACAAACATAGCTATCTTAATTTCTTAAAAATGTCTTTATGCGTTGTTTCGTTAGGATCGTCAAGCATTTTATAACAAAAAATAACATACCTTTTTTTTTTGTAAATTTAAGAGGATATATAAAACGTTTGTATTCAAAATATGCTTAGCAAAGTCTGGTCTGCTTTAAATAGAGTCAGTGTATAGTAAGTAATCTCGGCGACATACAGAAAAGCCATAATACATTTTGTATAGAATAAAACAGACATAAATAGTACACAATTAACTGGTTAATCCTGGGCAAAGGTCTACTTACTCTAACTGAATAAAATGTTTCGGGATAATGAGGAACAGGCGATATGGACTTGGATTATTCTTTCAGTAGAAAAACGCTGCCGCACACAGGTAAAAATCAGGTAAGAGCAAAATATACAGCGGGCTTGCATAAATTTACTTTTTTTAAAAAAAAAAAATATATATATATATATTAAAAAAATACGAACACGACCAAAACACACAAGCGGTCAAGAAACGCATAGAAAAAAAAATTGTTTAGAGCAACTTTAGCGCGAGAGTTAGAGGGAGGCTTCATCACGGTGTTGTATTCATTTTCATTTGAAGTTGTTTTTTTCTATTGCCAGCTCCAGGTAGAGCCAACAAATTTTAAATAAATTTTATTAAAGCAACGAGGTAAGTGCAATACATGTAAACTATCATTAGAGAAAAATATTCGGGGAGAAAATAAAAAATTTAGCTCAAAGTGGTTGTCCAGCGGTTGGGGTGTTTTCATATTTTGATCGATTCAGGGCAAGATTTAGTGGCTTTAATGCACTCGTATCGAACAAATTGAATTTTTGGACGTTAATTTAAGAAAATATTGAACACAATTCAGCAGGGTATGTCGGCTAAATTAAAATTGATTTTCTTATTTATTCAGGAAATCCGATGTGTCCAAATTGAGGACGATGAAATGGAGATGTCCGACGAAGATCGCGATTACAAGAGCAACACCAAAAGGACCAAATATGACAATGATAGTCTAAAAGTAGATTGCTTCAATTATAACTCTTGGATTCGAGTAGACAGAGCTCTAATTTCAGGAGGAGAACGACAGCTTACGGTGCCAGCTGGAGGCTTTTAAGAATGAAATGAATCTCGTAAAATCTGATCTTAAATCGGACACAGACATCCGTGAGCAACAAATCAAAGTTCTGCAGGAGACGATAAGAAATTTGCAAACACAGCTAATAGAAAATAAGGTTAAGGAAAAGGAAAACTCTGCAAAAGTGATTGAGCTCGAAAATAAATTGAAGCAAGCAAACGTTAAGGAGCTACTTCTAAAAACAAAAATTGTTGAAGTTAAATCGGGTTTATCTTCGAAAACCTCAGAAACTGATGAAAGTGAAAAATCACATTCCGGTCAGTCTGAATCTCATGAGGATGAACCTAACAAATCCACATCAAATGAACCACCAAATCAAGTTTCATCATCCCATCCAATCCAGGTAAAACAGTTTTTAGACCCCTCCCCCTTTTTGTACAGAGTGATCCAGTAATTGTGTTCCAGATAAAATCTGAACACATTGATGGCGAGGAAGCGCGGATAATTGGATTAGTTTCAACATTTTTAGTCGTTCACCCGTTTGGTGCCAGTCCTGATTATATTTGTTCGTACCTGCAAAAAACACAACCGAATTTACGTCCAAGGGAGCTTGAAGAGATTCTAGGAAGATATCGAACCATATTTTGTGAAGAGGTTACTGGGATTGGGGCAAAAATTGAACGCAAATGGAAATTTTGCGGATTTGACACAACTGAATCTATCAGTGATTGAGCAATTTTAATTTTAAGAAAAATATCTCAAATGATACAAAACTGTGAGTGACGAAATTAATGATATTATTACCTTTATTGCCAGTGATTTTACTACAATAACTTTACCGTCTTTAATCTTCCTTACTTAAATTTGTAGCTAAATTATGAGCAATTCATCTCAAATGACCACTTTATTAAATTAATTTCAAAAACATGTTGTGGTTTTTCGTAATTTTAATCACCTTGAACGCATTTACTTTAAAAACATAACTACTTGATACACTTTAGGTTGCTCCCTAGTAATTCGTTCTAGTCGCTCTAGTAAAGAAGAACTTTTTCAGCTACATCTTCAGCATCTACCTCTATCAGTTCCATTAAAATAACCGCAGTTCTTGATCTAGTTACAGATTTTTTCTTAACAACCAATTTTACAGCAAATCTTTCCATAAGAAATCTCCACTTTAAATTACTCCTCATTGCTATATCCATTGTTTGAAATTCCCCAACAGAGAGTTCTAGTGCTTTCTCAGCAAATTGATCACTTAGCTTTCCCTCGACTAAAGTGCCTGTATGATCAGTTAAATGGACATTTATATCAAAAAAATAATCAAACTTTTCCCCTGAAGGATTAAATGTTATACTCGTCTGGCACTGTTCTAATTCACAGTGTTGCTGTATTGAAAGAATTTGGCGTTTACAAAATTTACTGAAAGAAAAATTGAAATTTACTTTACTTATTGTGTTTTTAATCAAATACTTTTTACCACCGCTTGCCCATAAGACGACTAATACCATCCAAATCGAATTTTGTAATCATTGCAAATAGAATTGCTGAAAATTGCTCAGAATCATCAGCCAAATCGCCTTCGGCACGATCGTAGATTTGTTGAACGGTCATCATCGTAGTTATGGTCTCGACTAGAAGAAAATCAGATTAATAAGATGCCTGAAAAAGATATTTTTAAAAGAATAAAATACGTTTGGGTAAGTCGTATCGTCCTAATTCCTCTGAATCTACCTGCGGCAAAGTTGAGACGAACGATGCTAGTGCCCTTGATTCTTTGCCCTCAGGATTTTCAAGAATAAGCGTCTTCCCACTAAACCCAAGGATTGTGGCCTTGTAGAAAGAGGAGTAGCCAATTCGAACGTCTATTAGATGAAGCACTGTGGAAATGGGCTGCCACTCCTCCAGAGCCCTGCTGATCCAGTCTCTGTGCCAAGTTGTCAAAGAGACTCCTTTGGGACAACTCTTGTCTAGGACAATCACCTCAAGGCACTGCCGCTCTGCGCCAGACTTTGTTTTAACGCAACGGACAGGCTTGATGTACTTAACCGCCACAAGAAGATCAACGACTTGCCCCACCCTTTGTGCTCCACTGCTGCTTACGTCCGCTAAATTTAAAACACTCGCCAGAGGTTTTAAGGGAACTTTTGTAAAAGCTCTGAACTCCGCAAGGATATTTGGACTCCCAATGTGGGGCTCAAGGGTTCCACTTCCTTCGTTCACCACGAGAAAAAAAGGTGTCGAAGTGTTCGGCTGATATTGGTGTTCGACTGCGTTTCGCGAAATTGGAATAACTTTTGGGGAAATAACGTTAACAATGTCCAAGATATGGAACAGCTTGTCGTACTCTTCAACTTTTAAACGACCACCCCAAAATTTGCAATTGGTAAAATGTCGCTTGCTATCTCGGACGGTAAAGGAAATAACGCCGCGCATTTCTCCCGAATTTTTCGATTCAAAAAATCGCGCTTCAGTTTTACCAATTATCACTCCAATTACCAATGCATTTGTAGTTTCCAAAGATAATTCGCGTAAGTATTTTCGCTGGATTTTCGACATTTTATCCACTGGCGGAGCACGATGGCTTCTGACGAAGTTTAAATCAAATTTCCGTTATTCGTTCCAAAAAGCTATTACCGTTATTTAAAATGTTGGTTGATATTTTATTTTCCCTAAGATGGCGCTAGTGGTAAGTTCCTCTACCGGAATTAAAAACTTAATTTTATAGAACAGCTTTAAAATTCTTATTAATTTAAATAATTCGAAAAAGAAAAACATAAACTAGCTAAATAAATAAAAAACGAAGTTAACGTCGCAGGTAATTTTATTCGTGATATGAAATTCTTCTGAAATCACAAAATAAGAGCTATGTCTTAATGCTGCTATCGTTTTCAGAAAAATCCTCATCCACATCCTCTGCAAAGGAAAGAAAGAAATTCAAAGTTACTTCAGAATTAAAATAAAATTCACTCGTTCATAGCACCTACGCTTCCCTCCAGGCAATCTTCTAGCCCGTTCTTCTTCAACGGCTGCAAAATATTCCGCTTCAGCTTGTTCGCATGCGTCTTAAATGAAAAATACGTTAAATTATTTAAATATAAAGCGAATGGAAAACACGTACTTGCAAATGGAGCTACTGATAACTTCCCATTAACGATATGCATTTCGTCCTGATCAGCAACTGGTGGTTTAAGGACCTTTAGCTTAATTTCACGGGATTTTGCCTCCAGAATTTTTTCCCGTTTACTTTCCCGCTCGAACATCTATTAAAATAACATTCACTAATTTATTGCATTTCCCATAGAGACGACTTAGAATTTAACGAAAAAATTATTATTAAAATCATAAGTACTCTTTAAAGAGCAACTTTAATACACCGTACTTACTGCAGTCAATAGAGGTTTATCATTTTTGGAACTGAAAGTCATATTCTCCGATACTTCGATGAGGAACGTTGCCCCCTTTTTGCTGCCACAGCTTACAAATTTTCCATTTTCATTTGTCCTGAGGCACAAAAGAGGGTCATCACAAACTTTAATACTTAAAACTGGCTCATTCTGCTGCTGCAATAAATCCCAAGCATCTAAAACACCATCCGCTCTTGTAATAAAGAACAGTGACACCCTGTAATTTATTAAAATTATAAAATTATGTAATAAATAAATAAATTGTATTACTTTGTGTAACTCCACGCCCCATCAGTTAGCATTGCTTCGTGACTTTTTGTCCAAATTATGGCACTTTCGCGGCAATCCTCAGACCAAATTCTCGCTGTCCAATCGCCAACTGTTAAGAAATTTTTTACAAATGCTGGATTGCGAGTAATCGCATAAACTGGCCCTAAGTGGCAAGACATCTGTAGAAAATTAGATAAAATATAGAAGAGATCTATTTTTTTCTTAATGGCATCACATCCCAATCAAAAATTGTTTGAACTTACTTAGCATCCCCAACATACCCTAATAGTTATTTTCTCCATCGGTGTCTTTCCCTTTCGATTGCATGAAAAGAGCATTCCCATTTCGGTGCCGCACATAAATCTGGTAGGAATGGTTGTTTCATACTCCAAAATAGACACTCCATAAGACCTCGACAGGTCTTGCTCGTCAGTCTTGAGTGGATCCATGAACAGCTTGTCCAGAGGTTCGTTCAGCTTCCTCGTATCCCACCACAGGACTTGACCATCAGACCCACCGGAAAAAAATTCAGTGCCACTTTTCGAATTGATCCAAAGCACCGAATTTACAGGCTCCCTGTGACAGACTTCGCGCTCACTTATCATCACGGGATGTTTCCCATGCCTTGTGTCCCAGGCGGCAACCTGCCCCGAGTACATGCCGCTCACAAGGGTGGTGGGATCCTTCTGGTTGTACTCCAAACAAACACAGGGTGATTTTGGCTCCAGCGTTAGTAGGGGCTGATTAGGATTTTCTATCTCCCAAATGTAAGAATGATTCAGTTGCCCAAATTTATTCCCTTGAAAAGTCATGTCGCAATGACTGACTGCTAGCTTCAGACCTCCGTCTGGCGACCAGGAGAGGTGGGTTATAGGAACCTTCACTGGATTTGGGTCTCTGTAAACGTTCACAGTTCTGGATTTGCATGGCTCGATAAGTGGCGCAGGATCCAATTCCTCGAAATAGTCCTCGTAAATGTTCACTGCATTGTTCTGGTAAATGCAGTGCTCCATTGGTTTCGTGAGGCCCATCACCTGTCCGATGTAATTCTCATCCTTTTCAATCTTTCGTTTGTACCTTAAGGAATAGGATGGAATCTAGATTTAGCCTTAACTTCAATTAGCATGAAGTTACCTAACAGTCTGTTCCGGATCCTGCATGTTAATGTCCTTGGGCCAACCGCCCTCATTGTGGAAAGTTCCGCAATGTTTGAATGTAGCTCTTTCGGTGTTGGCCTCACTAACGCCCATTTGATTGCCGCATTGCGTAGCTCTATTCACTGGATTTTGCAGGATATACTCACGGAAGGAGTCCCTGTTGGAAGGCTCGGAAAAAAGCAATTCTGAAGTGTCTTCGAAACTCACATGACGACCAAACTCTTTTCGTCCCTTTTGGAAAACGAATTCAACTTTATCCATGGTGTTTTTTTTTTTTTTTGAAAACCTTCTGGGTCTAGGTATCCTACCCAACTGAAATTGGTCTGACCAAGAACTTCATTGATCCCACTGGATAGGTTGCTGTGGCATTTAGCAGGGTATTGATTTAATTTTCCTTGAGAAAAGTTGTTTACAACTGATTCAGGAGGCAGGAAGAAATTTTCTGATTAGTCTAACTATGCGAGTACTCAATTAAGAGAGTATTTCAGTACCTGGCTTGAATTGAAATATTAAATCCTATATAACTAATTCTAAAATGAAATATTCTCAATTGAATTGAACCAGATTTAGTTTGAGGTCTCCTCATGGATATTGGTGAAATGTTACAGATTTCAGTGATGAATATCCAAACTTTTTATTGATCATTTACCCTATGTTTTTGTAGCAACTTTAACATATTTTCACAAATTTTTAATAGTGCGTTTATTCTTATAGTACATATTCAAATCATCTTCGAGTAATAGAGGACTTATGTTGCGCGATATTTTTGAGAGCCTTATGGTATGAATCAAAGCTGTGTTAGCCTTAAAAAGATGATTATATTTCTAGAATGCATTTTCTAATTACTAATCTGCCTCATTTGCTATGTAGAGTGTAAATTGACGAAATCACAAGCATATGTGTTGGTAGATGGATGTATATCTCAAATGACTGTACTTTCCTATGGGGAAAAAGAAGGGCTAAGAAGAAGTGACATAACTGCTTCCCTAGGAATTAGAAATCCTTCCCGACTAGTTACTTTTCCTTCTTGTCTTTTACTCATGATGGAATTGAGAGCAAACACCAATAATGCGTGTTGGCGGAGAGGGTAACCAGACCTAAGAGGCATATTCAAGTAGGGGCCTCACAAAATAGAAGCAAAGATCTTGAGTGACATAGAGAAGAATTCCTTGGAGCATTTGTTTGAGTTTGAGAAAGCCTAGAGCTGAGTTGGCTTTTTTCATAGATAGTGGGGATATATATTATATATTCGATAACTATTATAAGAAATTAAATAGAATTTTAAATATGCATGCTGGAAAAGGGAAATGTTTGAGGCTCCTCACGCATTTTGAGGAAACGTTCACTTGGGGTTATATAAAACCTTTTTAGGGCAAACTCTTACAGTTTGTAACATTTCCTACTAGAATTATGGGCACTGCTTCTCTGTGGGTTACCAAAATCACAATGACTTGAAATTCGACGGGCACTAATGGAGTCATGTAAAGACACCAAACGTATTGTTATAAAGCAAACTCGTGAACTAAACCCATTCACACCTTATTCAATCGATTCTCAGAAAGTGAGGATTTAAGGAGTACCCGCAGAGCTATGCTACAGTGAATATTGGAAATGCTTCGAAATAGTTAGTATATCAGGGCTTGCCTTAACCCTTACTACATACCCAATTGGGTTAATATTTTGGAGCTCAACCCAAAACTAAAACAAGTGGGCTTTGCTCCTGCTGTCTAAAAGGCTCCGGGAACTTAATTTATGTAGTTGACTATTGCAAAATTTAACTCCATATTAAACAAACCTGAACCACAGAAATGAACTTCAATCAGTATGTCTTTACGCGACAGAGAAAGAATTTTGGCCGGCAGTGTTTGTTCAGCGACCGCAATCAGTTAATCTATGACCAGCCCTCCAACTACGACCTTATCAATGATTACATCCTGCGCGATCCCGTCAATCGTAGCACCCAGCTGACCCCACAAATGGCCCTTAGCGAGTGCAACACGGAGACCGCAAGCTTCATTCACCGCGGTATGCAGCACTTCGAGGGGGGCTGGCCAAAGGATGTGAACTGCCTGGACGAGGAGCAGACCTTGAGGTACCGGAAGAAGATCGAGAGGGAGGAGTCATGGGGGAAGCAAGTGATAGAGCTAACTAAGGTTGTTTCATACGTTTTCGCGATTTCGAACTCACTTAAAACACAACCTCTACCATACGCAGCCATCCATGCACGCAGTGCTACAGAATAATGCGGTAAAAGTTTTTGAGGAGTACTTCGAAGACATTCCCAGCATCGATTTGGTTAACGAATACAGGGCCCATGAAGTGAACATTTTTCGCGACAGGTTCGAGGAATCTCCTCGCGTTGTGCGGCATATCGCTTGGCATCCCACGCAGTACAATGTCTTCTTGGTTACCCATGGATCGTTAAATTTATACCCAAGTCGCAAAATTCCCACAGACTGCTACATTTGGGATATTGGTAAACAGGTCTTTATTCACTGGCGGAACAAGGACCCCGTCTGATCCTTTAGGCTTTAGCACTATTTAAAATAATAGAAATTCTGATTTTCCACTTTTAATTCACTACAAAATGCAGCAAAGCTTCTCACTTTTAGAGTTTCGCGCCAAAATGAAAAATACAGAACCCTTTAGATCTAACTGCTATTCCCCTCAATAGTGGACGATTATTCCGCTATTTTAAGTAAATTTCTTATAAAATACACCATATAAGGGGTATAACGTATCTTGTGAACACGACAGAGGCCGAATTTATTAATCAATTTTATTCAAACTTGATCTACACATTTATTGTGCCAACATCTCTTAAAGTTCTTAAATGAGGAGAATCGGTATAGGTGGTAGGGGATAAGAACTACATTTGGAGCCGATATCTTACGTATTTACGCCTTTTATTCAAATTTGGCGGGTACATTAACAAGATTTCTAACCAGTGTACCCATTTTAAAAAATTTTATTACTGCGATAGTTACTGAATTTCTTATTGGATTTTGATTAAACTTGTCTCGCGCATTTATCGACTCCATATCTAGGTAATATTAAAAAATTACGTAGCTTGGATATGTGGGAAGGAATTTTTACTTTGCTATATTTGTTGTTATGTAGACCATTTATTTCTTAATAGATTTCGATCAAACTAGGCTAACATATTCTTTTGTAGCAATATCTAGGCTAAATTCGTAAGTGGGGTGAATCAGTCAAGGGGGTTACGAGTTAAAGACTACATTCTCTTATATAAAAATCATATAGACCTGATATTTCACGTATTTCTTCATTACTATCAATCAAATTTGGCTTGCACAGAATTATCTTCTTGTGTGGTCGGGCCGAGGGAATGGGGATAGGATTGCACCTATTTTTTAAAATCAGCACTATCATCAATTTCTATAAAATTTACTTTTTTACCACGTTTTTCTTCTGAACTGCCATTAAAAGTAAAACTTGCAACAGTAGTTTGAAGCAATTTTATTAGATATATTTTTAAACGGGTTCAAATTTGGTTAAAAACTCTAAAACAACTAAATAAATACAAAAGGAAAAAAACATATTACACTCCCTGGAACAATGGGTTAAAACAATGTATTAAAAAAGTAAGCCAAAGCTCAATCTCAATTTTTCTATACAAAAATCGAACTCTAATCTTAATTTATAATTCGATTTTCTATACAAAATCGAGTTTGGGCTCTTGTTCATTTTTTTATAATATGAGCTAATCTCTCAAAATTCAAAAATATCACATAATTTTAAAGCAATGAATACGATACGCCAAATTGAATTGAAATAGATTAAGAAATATGAGAGTTATCGCAAAACCTACAAGAATAGTACAGCAGAAATTATAGACCCCCCTCATCCCTTTTTTCTTTTTTTTAAGAATTTTTTTTTAAGGCTCAACTCACAATTTTTAAATACTTAAAAAATCCACGCAAGTGCATTTGCGTTTTATAGAAAGACATAAAATGTGTTGAGTGAACCAATTGAGTTAATACGTTTCTATTAAAATGAGTGGAGTATCTTAAGGGTTGTGCGGTCACTGTTTTCGGACGTTCTAGTAACGTGGAGTTATTGGGGTTGGCTCAAAATTACCAGTATTTCTCAGTAGATGGAGTTAACAATTGCTTCTATGGTAAACGTTTTCAGTAAGAAATCCGTCAGGCCGAGATTGCGTTGTATGCTAATCTCAAGAAGGTAAAACCCATTAGTTTAATATCCGAGTAATATTGAGCCACCCCAACGTCCATGTAACATTTTTCTACCTCAATGATGCCAGGTTAAAATTCGGAAATTAAAAATAACGTCTTTTTAACGAAGGCTAGTCCTAGTTTCGCCAGTGGACGTAATTATCTTTGAAAATTCCATAATTTTAAAATCTGTTTTCGTTAAGCAAATTCATATGAGCCACAGGCTACGTTAAAAACCCCTGTAATGGCGACAAAAATTGAATTTTGCCCGAAGGATCCGAACTTGATAGTAGGTGGCCTGGTCTCCGGAGGAGTGGCCGTTTGGGATCATCGAAAATCAGAAGACCCGACGAGCATGAGTGAGTTGGAGAGCGCCCACAGATACTGCGTGACCGCTCTATGTTTTGTCCATTCCAAATCGAATTCGGAATTCTACACGGGCTCCATAGATGGGGCCATACACTACTGGGACGCTCGAAATCTCAACAAGCCGGTGATCAGTTTTCTAGCGGATCCCCAAAAAACAGACGACCAGGACCGCAAAAGGTCGCACGGCATCACCGTCCTCGACTTTGAGTACACTATACCTATAAGATATTTGGCGGGAACGACGCACGGGTACATTTTCCTGGGCAATCGCAAGGGTCTTACACCCACCGAGACCCTGGTAGCTAACTTCAAGGTAATGGCGGGGCCTGTACGAACGATAGAACGAAATCCAGTCTTCATGAAAAACTTTCTGGTTTGCGGAGATTGGTGTGCCAAAATCTGGACAGAGGACTGCAAGGATAATCCTTTACTTCGCACAAGGAACCACAGATCCGAAATTAATTGCGGAGTCTGGAGCAAGGGTCGCTGCTCGCTATATTTCACTGGCCAAGAGGATGGCACTGTGGACTTCTGGGACCTTGTTATGGACCAGCACAAGCCTATCTTTACTATGCGCACCATTTCTTCACCAATAACCGCCATGAAGAGCGACCACGTAGGGGAATACCTAGCTGTAGGCGGCAAGGATGGGATCATTCATCTGATCTCGATGGACGAAGCCCTGACCTATAGCTTGTCTAAAGAAAGGTCTTTCATGTCTGCAGTAAGTAAAGATTCAAAGCACTATAGCTAGATCTAGGTGGATTAGGTATAAAAGCAAAACTTCATGTTTTAAGTGGTTCGCTTCGACAGAGAAACGTTTTTAAAGAACTTATCGACCCTATCTGGAAAACTTAGATTACTATTGCTAAAAGTGTTAAATATTAAAGGTACTAAATAAATTCTGCTTTCAGATGTTCGAAAGGGACCTTCGGAGAGTAAAATTATTGGAGGGTCGCATTAGAGAAATCAAATTAAAAATGGCCCAAGATAAAAAAGAAATAAAAACTTTCGACGAGAATTTAAACGTTCAAGAACTAGGCGAAGAAGAAGAGGAGGAGGAAGAGGAAGAAAAGGAGGAAGTAGAGGAAGGAGGCGAAGAAGGGGACGATCTTGAACTTATGGCTGCTCGTAATAAATTTATAGAAATTATAACTGAAGAAGAAACAAAGCGAGCAGCCAAAAAGTACACTCTTCTCGCTCGTACCCCGTTTACTTCGACTTTTGAAAAGGACGATCAACTTCCGGAAATTCTTCCGACAAAACCAGTTTTTGAAGAAAACGACAATAAACAAATCGAATACCTTAAGAAGACGCTAAAAGAGAAAAAGGAAAAGGAAAAGAAAGTTCAGGCCCAAAAGAAAACAGATAGCAAGTCTGATGTTGCTGATGATACCGAAGAAGAGAAAGGGGGTTTAGGAAATACCAAAGAGGAAGAGAAAAAGAGCGACTAAAAAATTTTTTATTAATTGTTTTTAAAGATCGTAACCTTGATGAATAAATAACAACTCTTTTTTTAGTTATCCTCTATCAAATATTACGATATACTCTCATAATGTTCTTATTGCCCATCGTTATTTTTTAAAAACGATAATTAAACATATTTTTAAATCTTATCATTGCAAAAATTACTGCCGACGATGTTTGTTAAAATTCGGAAAGAATAGTTCTAATTTGAAATGTCGCGGCAATTGAATGCGGGGCAATGCTTAATGTTCCCTGCATCAATTGCGGCCAAGTTCACCGCACCTGATAAAAGGTCATAAGCACGTGTAGTGTCAAAACAAACCCACAGAGCGAGCACATTTGCGACTGCAAAGTGCGAGTAGGCAAACGTCGAAGGCATCTGGAAATTTTTTCGCATCATATTACTAACATAAAAAGTGTAAAGTGATCATACCTTTGTATCCCGATCTTAAAACATAAACTAAACATCGAGAAGTGTACAAAAATCAGTGACATTTTTTATAAAACGGACAAAAAGCATGCAGAACTGGTGTACGTGACTTGGCGAGATTCCGTTATGGTCGGGCGAATTGCTGGGTAGACACACGGCGAGAGGAAAACAAAGCGAAATCACAGTTGAGCCCGTCTAGGTCTCAGTCAGGTAGTGCGGTACGGTGCTCCGCAATCAAAGTTCAAGAAGTTTGCTGTTTCCAAACTGAATATTTTAAAAGTGAGTCCGGGTACAAAATCGACAGTGAAAATGATTCAAGTCGAAGCGCCCCCAGGAGTTGTTGTGGTTCGGGCGAAGCCCCGGAAAGTTTTTAAGCCGAAAGCAAAAGTGAATAAGATCCCCCAGGATCTTCTGGATAATCTCGAGCTTAATGCAGCGATTGAGCGTCTTCCGGCCAATTACAATTTTGAAATACATAAAACCATTTGGCGTGCCAGGGAGCTGAAGGCCAAGAGAGTGGCGCTTCAAATGCCCGAAGGTCTGCTTATGTTTTCCCTAGTCATTAGCGATATCATCGAGCGTTTCACAGACGCGGATACAGTCGTTATGGGTGACGTTACTTACGGAGCCTGCTGCATCGATGACTACACAGCAAAGGCCTTGGGAGCTGATCTATTGGTCCACTACGGGCACAGCTGCCTCATTCCAGTCGATCAGACCGATAACATTAAGGTGCTCTACGTGTTCGTAGACATTAAGATAGACCCTTTGCACTTTATCGATTCCGTCAAGTTGAATTTCCCAGTCGAAGAGCAAATGGGCCAAATTGCTTTGGTTAGCACAATTCAATTCGTCACAACTCTGCAGGCGTCAGCTACGGAGCTTAGAAAGTACGGCTATGATGTCATTGTCCCACAAGCGAAACCTCTTAGTCCAGGAGAGATTCTTGGCTGCACAGCTCCGCAACTTCCAGACACAGTCAAGACCCTGATCTATTTGGGGGACGGTAGATTCCACCTTGAGGCTGCAATGATTGCAAACCCAAAGATTTCGGCTTACAAGTATGACCCGTACGAGAAAAAGTTCACAATAGAAAAATACGATCACAAACAAATGCAGAGTATTCGTTGGGATCACATAAAACGCGCTAAGGGAGCAAAAAAATTCGGGATCATATTGGGAACGCTCGGCCGACAAGGTTCAAGCCGTGTCCTACAGTTCCTTGAAAAGCGACTCCGCGTAAAGGGGTACGACACCACAATCATTCTCCTGTCTGAGATATTCCCACAAAAATTGGACCTATTCGAGAGTATCGACGCCTTCGTTCAAGTCGCCTGCCCCAGATTATCAATTGACTGGGGCAGCGCCTTTAAGAAGCCTCTGCTCTCACCCTATGAGCTCTCAGTTGTCCTCGGTGACGTCGAGTGGACTCCCAACAATTTGGAGCCGAACAACGTCTATCCCATGGACTTTTATGCCACAAACAGCTTGGGGCCATGGACACCCAACTTTAAGCCGCCCGCTATAGGGGAATGCGAAAATAAACCATCGGCCGGATGCTGCGGACGTTGCGTACGTGCCGAACTCGAGAAGGAGGGTGACGGCATCCTCGACTTGAAAGTGTGATAGAACTAAATCTTTAGTTTTTAGCCCAAGTAGCTTCATTTTTTTTTTACATATTTATTAATGCTGTAAATAAACCATCATGTTTTAGACCCAATCTATCTTTATTGGTCCTCCCCTGACCCCTTTCAGTTCAAGTCTATTAGATGGAGATGGGCTGACGTCATCAATCATTAAGTAATCAAGGTCCGGAAGGATGGCAACCACATCCCAGCCTTTGGCCAGGTCAGTCCCAGCAGTAGATTGAAATTTTGAAACTTTGTAAGTTTCGTTGGAGGGTGGAATGGGGTTGACGTCATCGAAATGATGAAAATACTCACGGCTATTGCGAGGAGCTTCGGAGCCCAACCCCCTCCCCTCCCGCACCAAAAGTAATCTTTAGGGTAAGATTGTGCCTGTCTGAATTGCTCATTCCACCAGATTCGGGTGAGACTTGAGCTTGTGAATGAGTGCACTTGAGCAGCTGTCCCAGTTCTACGGGAAAAGTAAATCTGCTGAACTACTACACGTCTCGAAATTTTTATATTTCTCCTTCAAGTCCTCTTTTTAAATTTTCCAACCAAATGACATGCGCAACTCTCAAGCAGATTTTGGAAAGCACCGAACAGAATTCGGTGGGCCCCTTTTCGTAGCTTTCCCAGCTTCCAATAACTCAGTGGCTGCTCTTGGGGTAAAAGTAAAATTAATTATTCAACGTTGGTTTCGTGGATTAATTAATATTAGACTTAGAGTTGGATCAGGACCCCCACCCACCCCACACACTAACCTGCATGGAACGCTACTAATTCAACTTTCGACAAGAGGAACAGAAGAAGAAAGTCTCAATCACTTATGACGCCTTTCAAATTTACTGAAAGGAAAAACCGTCTGTGTGGAGGAAGGCGACTGGTTGATGAATCAGGGCTCAGGAGGGATTCTGTGTGGGAGAGCCACAAATATTTTCCGACATATCTAATTCCATTGAGACGAAAGCTCCGCAATAATAGCACCATGCTGTGGAGCAAAATGGATTTTTCTAAGGTGAGGTTTTCAGATTGCATAGATTTGTTTACTATATTTAGAATCTATGATGATAATACGTTTAAAAACATAACAATGAATTGTGTACTTCATTCAGCTTTCGATTAATAATAAACTGCTTTATACAAAACAAAACTCAAGGATGGTAGGAGCACCCAGACATGGTTATTAATGGAAAGATTAAACTCCTTCTCAATTGGAAAAGCTGTAGAAATTTTGTATAAAGTAATATTAGTGTTAAATCCCTTTAAAAACACTGTTTATATGAATTTATGAGAAGAATATTTTGATGTAAAATCGCTCATAAAATCAAAATCTGCTTGGATTCTTTTTAAAGCACTCTCGGAAAATATTTCTCGTTTGTTTCGTAAAATTAAAATAAATGTGTATTATAAAAAATTCAACATATGCAAAATGCTTATTTACTTTTCAGTTTTAGTAAAGAAAAGAATCGTTAATTGGAATTAACTTAATAGGAGACAACGTAAAAGGCAAAAGCATTTAATTCTTCTGAAACCAAAGTATTCATTTAAATTAAAAATTCCAATTTGAAAAGGTGTGGTATTTATTTTGAAATTCTAAATACCATTTCCAGGTGAAATCATTTTATTTGTATCCTTTTCATTAGTTCGGTATAATTAAAATTACTGCGAATAAATTCTTCTGGTTCCAGAAATGAAAACATTTTCAGTGCGATTATAATTCAATGCGTTCCATATTTATAAGCCACCATTAAAATTCGAGTTATTTCTGCCTAAGGTAAAATCGTACACCAATAGTTAGAGACACAATCTAGCTCTATGAATCATTCTTAAGTACCATTGCTCTTGTATCGTTTATCAAAAGTTTGTAATTTTTGCTCATTTCATATTTATAAAACGTTAGATTTTCAAACAAAATAAGAGCATTAATTCAGTAAGAAAATAAAGTTAGTAATATGACCTCTTTTGGCCTTTATTAATTCTTTAAATTCGTTTGACCATTAATGATATCAGGGCATTCAAAAGGTTGCCGTCAATTTCTATAAATGTTCTCGATTTTCTGCATAAACCCGCCTTAAGTAGTTAACGTCTAGAGAGCACGCTGTCCAGTCCATCACATTAACTGACTCTTTTCTAAATCAATCCATCATTTCTCAACTTGTGTGCATTTTGGCGTTATCTTGTTGGAGAAGCCTTTTCTATCAGGATATTTTAAGATTTGACAATAGTCGCTACTATTCGCCCTTGATGATGTAAATTCAAATTGTAAACATCCTGCCGGGGAAAACGTCCCCCATTCCATGACAGAAACACCACCAAAATTTCTTATTTCTGAGAAATATCAGGGTTCTTTCCTTAAATCCCGGCAGTATGAATTGAAAGCATCAAGGCCATCTAAGTTAAATTTTGTGTTCGTCAAAAAAATTACCATAATATGTTAAAAACTTAGTTAAATAATGGATAAAATTTAATTATTGTATAGCCCACCGATGACAAATCTCTTCCCATATTTTGCTTTACAAACAAATCTAAGTCTAAAACTTTTGGAGCAAACTTTCATGCCTTGCGAATATTGAGATCTCGTTTAAGAGTCCTCTAAACGGTCATTTTTGATATATTTGTTTTAGAAAGATGAGCTAATTTAGAACAACTAAGGCCTACATCGATCGGCCTTCGATTTTTTCTTGTGGAGACAAATTCCTCCAAACAGTAGCAAAAAAGGTTCTCGTCACTTCCTCCCATATGTTCATTTTTATATTACCATTGTTATAATCCTTTAAATTTTTTGTATCAACACTTCGGTGTTTATATCCTCGTCTCGTACATACGTGTCATTTGCCATTTTTAAGTTAAATAATGTTCCTATGGAATCTCCAGAACGAATGGTAGTCTAGCCTTACTCAAGAGTGACAAAAAAGTTGCCAGCGCGCGCACATGCATATAAACGTAAAACCGCAGAAACAGTTTCGTCGCTTAAAAGTTCCTGACGAGATAAACTAAAAAATCACCCTACTGTTACGTCGCTTTGTGCGCGCATTTAAATTTGAACTAATGGAACTAATGATAGTGGTGACTAAACTGTTGCGTGACCAAAAAGTTGCAAGTACGTGTTAGGCCTACGTATCGAGTTACCTAGTAGCTCGTAAAATTCGTCGTTCAAACTTCTTTCATCCACGTCTCATCGTTTTACCATACGAGTATAACTGAATTTTTTAAAATATTTCATACAACACATCGGCTACGGGCGATATTCCTTGAAATTTCACCGATGCTAAGATTTTCGTCTCTAAAGGCTAAAATTGTTTCCCTTTTCAATTTCACTAAGTGATGTACCACAAGGCATCACAAACTTTACTCTTAATTGATCAAAATAAAAATTTACTTACTAGTGCATAGCAGAGATGCTTCGATTTGCATTTCTCTAGAACTGTCTTATAAATTTGAAACGGGCAAAAATTACTTAAGAATGATTGATAGAGTTAAACTAGATCTCTTACTATTGGCGTACGATTTGCCATAGTAAATTGATCTTAGGCAGCTTATAAATATGAAATGCACTGTATAAAAATATGCATTTTTTTATTCAATGGCGACATTTCAAATTGAATTATTAAAAACAAAAGTATTGAAGAATAAAATAACTTCAAAAATTCATAATTCTCATTTTGATAGTCGCACCCTCACAATTGAGACGACGTTAATTCCCATGTGCAACCGTTTTCTATTGAGTTTTTGAAAAATTTGAATTCTGCAGGACATTTTAAATCACATAAAACGTTTTGTAAAAATATAAGAAAAATACTCATTTCTGTCGCAATATAAAAGAAAATTTGAAACCTTATAAAAATAGACTGATAGTCGGATAGACAGAGATCGTAGAGATTTTACAAATTTTTAGATTAATTCAGCAAGGTAGGGGGTACCTTGTCTAGGCTGATTTTTCGGGTTGTTGTCATTCATAAAGCTTGGCTTAAACATTTCTACTTATGGTACGATTTCTAAAATTTTTGGGTGAGTTCATAAATGCCTAAAAACTGTCCGAATGCAAAATTCAGCTTCAGTTTAAATAAATTTATGAATTCAGCCATAATTCCGATTTATCTTGTATTAGGACTAATTTATTTGTTTTGTTTTATTTTTCTATTATATTAAAATATGTGTAAATTAAGATAGAAAATATGCAAGTCACTGTGGAAACTTTTCGAATATGGGAAATTCCTGTAGGGCTGAGCGCCAGTCAGTCTCGGAAGTAAGCGACCCCATCCACCTGACGTCGATGTCCGTTGTTCTTGGTCCAAAAATACGACAAGACCGCGACTAGGGGAGAGTGCTTTCGATGAGAATTCGAAAATTGGCTTTCCGAAAGACTCCTCAAGGTGGTAGTGGAAGCTCTTCTGCACCCGCCGCGGCAGTGCCGTATCGTGCGCCAATCAGCGAGGTTTTTGCGAAAAACAGGACTGCGGATGACCAAGTTTTCTGGTGTTTTGGCACTCATATAGGAACCTCAAATCTGTGCCAGAGATCTTTTTAAATTAATTAAATTCGTCTAGTTCTGTTCTCCCGTTCGGTAATTGTTCGAGCACAAGACTCACATCCGCATGAGGCATAGTCCGCCAGTCTTTGGAATCGGTACAAATCGGTCGAATCGGTTCGGTAGTGAAGGAATCTTGTGTGCATTCTGTTGGATATAAATGTAGAGTGGATTTTTTCTTTTTTTCTTTATATTTCGCTCTTTTACGAAACCTTTTGTGGCTTTTGGGTGGACAAAATGACGGGATTGTGGACAGGCTTCCGAAAGCGTTTTTCTAACCTGAAATGAGTTTAAGTGGGGCTGATAGAAAGAAAGTTTACTTTGGAGCTAGTCGTCCTTTTGCATGGAGCGTGTACGCGCCCACTCATGCGAACACAAACATGAAGCGCTAACCCTCCGCAGCGGGGTTTTAGCGGCCTCCCTTTGCCCGAACGTTCGGTACCTTCCCTCCCGAAGGACTCATAGCGAGCAGAGTCTCTTCCCCCTTCCCCTTCCCTCCCCCACCCAGCGGCGGCACCAGCAGGCTGGCAGAGAATTCATCGCGCCCGCGTGCATCCAGCACGTTGCGTTCACCAGGAGCAGGGTCGTCGTTGTTCCGAGCATCCCTCCGCTAGCTGCTGCTGACGACGACGACGACGACGACGGCACGAATCGATTTTTCCAGCTCCCCGTCTATTTTTTTTCACTCACCGTCTGTTTTCCGAGTTTTCGCCCTTCCATCTTTTGTCGTCCTCGTTCGACTGATGGCGCCCCTACTGGGGCTCGTTGGTCATTGTTG
Organism: Philonicus albiceps; assembly: GCA_963969385.1. NCBI lineage: Eukaryota > Metazoa > Arthropoda > Insecta > Diptera > Asilidae > Philonicus > Philonicus albiceps. The sequence goes on along the minus strand of OZ017772.1, from coordinate 72,626,649 downwards.
TTGGGGTTGTTATTTCCCTAGCCCTTTGATTTCCATTTCAATTGAAAATTGGTCCGTGGTCTGTTTACAGCGTGATTGAGTCCGGGGTGCAGAGGTGCTCTATGCAGTGAGAAACAGTTCCTTGGGGCTTGTCCCTTCTTCTGGTCGTGCGGAAGCCTTCTGGCTCAGTTTTTGGCCCTGTTCAGCGTGTCTCGACTATCATTTGGTTTGTTATTATGTAAATCAACGTAATATTACAGGGTGTAGTGAGTAATTACATAAATTTCCCTTTGAAACCCCTTTTTTTCGATTGCTGCGGGGGTGTAACCGAAGAGTGCGAGGTATGAAACAAATCCCTTCTGCCCATCAACTACAAAACTTTCGCTGCTAATAAACGAAATCTGCATCTTAGGAATGGTGAAATTTCGTTTTCCCACCCTTAGTTGCCCAGTTAGTGGTGACTTGATTTTTTATCCTCCTGCAGAACTTTTCCAGCGTTTATTACATAACGCGACGGCTTAGCCTCCGTCTGACGGTGATTTTTTGGGGGATTGGTCATTTCAGTGCAATGACTCGCTCGTTTTTTCATTCAGCAACATTTTCCAATAAATTGATTTTGCAATTCCTAAAGCAGTGTTGGTCTTGTGTTTGGTAAAACAAAAAGCTAAAGTTCTGTTTGTTCTATTTAAAAATAAATAAATAAGGGAAACACTGTACTATCGCATTAAATATTTTGTGTTTTCAGACAAACCTCAATTTATACGGGTTATTAGTTTTCATTTTTATTAAATACTATTTGAATTATTTAAATTTTCGTTTTTTTAATATTATGGGCTTTTTTAAGTACACACTACGAATTCGGTGGAGATGATAAAAAAGACACCATAGTTCAAGTAGTTTCGAAAATTTATGTTTGCATATGGAGTAATTGGATTAATTGTAAAATCCACGTGACTCAAGTAACGTGATAGTGATTAAATTTGTTTCAATTTAAAATTGGGCTTTTTTAAGCTCTGTGTTCCAAATTAAAGTAGTGTGTTAATTGAGGTTTCTTTTTTTTTAAGATTAGATAGAACAGATTAAAAATTGCGTTTCAATGCCTACAATATCCATGCATAAGTTTGTTGTTAAGCATGTTATCGTCAAAACATTTCTGTAAAAGTCCTAAAGTCGATTGTTTTAACATATCTCAGGCATAATCGATTTTCAGAATTTCTTTGTTACACTATGAACTGATTTACTTTCAAATAAACGTGGGTTTTCCGTAATTAGTGGTCTAGCTGAAGACTACGTCTAGGAAACACACTATACTAGCAAACTACCGACGGTTTACAAATTATTTCAACTTTTCTATTTAATCGTCTTAGATATGACCAAAGTGCCTTAGTTAAAACCACTTTGAGTTAAAGTTTTGAGTATAAAATTTCTGTTTTTCGCTTTTGGGAGCACCACAGTTGAATTGTGTTATCCTATGACAAACTTTGGCCCTTTATGTTTTATTATTGTATGTCCTGCCTCGTTTTTATTATTACATTTCCTTCTTTCTGAATATTTTGCAATTCGGTTAATATGAATAGGATATAAACTTGTTTTCTACTATTTCAGAATTACTAGTTAAAAGTAAAATTTTAACGCAACAAATAGGCTTTATTCTGAATTCTTAATCTTAACATTAAGAATGGTTTCTTTTTCTAAACTATTCTAATATGCCATCCCTTTTTTCTCTAACATCTTCTTTTGGATTCTTTCTACACAATTGTCTCATGTCTCATTATACTTTTTTCAATCTCATATTATTGCTTTTATCTTTCATGTTTAAAACACGTCTTTTTCTTCACCTTCAGTTTATCGTTCAACTCCTGAAGATGAGAATCTTATATTGCTTTTTCCAGATAGAGTAAGTTTTAAATTCATCTCTAATAACATCGTAAAACTACAATAGAAATGTGGACCAAAAGCGAAACTAAGAAAAATTTTGTCCATCAGACAAGCGATTTTTTACAAAAAACTTGCCCAGTTTTCGAGTGTCTAACAATTTTGTAAATAGTGTAGGCCAGTGTAAAGTGCTATAAAAGTAAAAAGAAACCATGTAAAAACGTAAAAATTGTAAAAAAAGAAAAAAAACAGCATTTAAGTAAAAGTTAGAGAGAAATAATAGAGACAAAGGTTTAAATGTTAAAAATGTCCTCGATATCGGCCCAAGGTGTTGTTGAACGAGCCTCTGCAGAATTATCGAAACGCATCAATGGATTGGGGCTGCGCTCGAAACACCACCACGGAAAAACTTCGGTGATGGAGCGTGTTACGAACGCTCTGTGCGGCGGTAGCAGCCACGGTAACAATAGCTCAGTAACAAATTGTCCCGAGAAACCTTCAAGGGTCCCTGTTCCGACCTCTAGTTCGACAGGGGGTAGCTGCGGCGGCGGCGGCGGTAGCAGTGGTTCCGGCAGTTCCAACATAAGTGGAAGTAGCGGCGGCGGCGGCGGTAGTGGGGCCAGCGGACGGCAGATGAGCTGCCAGTCGGCGAGCGGGACCTCAGGCAATAAGAGCCAATCGAGTACCCCACAGTCCATGCGAAAGCATCATCCTCACTCGCACCATAGCCATCACTCACATATGCAGTCCGGTAATGCGCAAATCGTTCCACAACTCCCTCCACCGATCCTGAGCATCGATCAACTGTTCCAGGATGAGCGGTTCCTTAGCAAATTCTTTTTGTACTTTAGCCCCTACGATCGCAGGATGCTTGCTCAGGTTTGTACCCGATGGAGGGACATCCTTTACAGGAGTCCACGATACTGGTCCGGGCTACTTCCGACGCTGCAGTGCAGGGAGCTGCGGCAAATCCCCAGTCAGGATAGGGTCAAGCTCTATAATTCGCTGATACGGCGAGGATTCCATGCCCTTTGCCTAATTGGGGCCACCGATGAGGATGCCCTAGATGTGGTACACTCATTTCCACTCGCTTCAAAACACATACATTCGTTAAGTTTAAGATGTTCATCGATCAGTGATCGAGGATTGGAAGCTCTGCTGGATCATTTACAGGTGAGTTATTCTTTTACGATTTCTCTAAATCGTTGATATAATTTTTAAAATATTTGAAAATATGTTCCGCATTTAAAGAGCAATCTTTAAAACGACAAACGCGTCGTCTTCACCAATGGCTGAATCATCAATTCAGTAATTTCTTTGTCTAGATCCAAAAACTGAGAAACTGGAATGGGGCTAGAATGGACATGGGTTTGATGAGAACTAACAAATGAAATTGTTTCAGTAAACTTGAACCAAAACATTCAGGGCCTATATTAAATAAATTCGAGAGTTAATAACTTGCTGCAATTTCATTAAATTTTGAATAGTGTACACGTGTCCGATATGATACTAGATTAACATTTCAAATTCTACTTGCCGAGCGTTGGAAGGTTCCTCGATAAGCAGCTCTGTCTGAAATTATCTCCAGTAAATTACTGTCTAGTGGGAAGAATGGCACAAATTTGAACGTAACGTAAGCTATTAACAAAAACTCGAATCGCATAAATAAAATTCAATGGGAAATCTTCTAAAAAATGAGTTCCACGTGCCGTAGGTGCCGTCATTAGTTTGTGTCAACGAAAGCCCCAACGACCATTCCCGACGTCACGACTTAAGCTCTCTATAGAAAAATACGTAGTAGAGTGCGAAACACTTTTCATTCCCTGCCGCCCTTCCTCAAAAACGTGACCATAACTCACAGGCAGAATGGTGGCGAAATCTATTCAACCGTAGAAGTCCGAAGCACCACAACCGCAAGGCTTTGCTCTAGTGCTAATCCGGCGACGCTCTAATTTCTGGCCAAGCAGAGCAAAGTGCATTAACCAGGCACAGCAGCTGCGTCCAGTGCCACTAGCCGAAGTCGTTAAAAAACTTTTAGGATTTTCCTCTTTTTAGAAAGCATCCGTCCCTTAAGGAGATGACCCATTAAGGAGAATTAACTTTTCGTTTTTAGGACGAAAGTAAAAAGTTTCAGTCGATCGTGGCTATTCGTCGCCGTAATGTGCGAACGGCCCGAATCCATCAGTTTTGATTTCGGACACCCGGCACCTTCCACCCTCTAGTTCTAAGTTTAGCAGTCCACGGATCACGTCCACCTCAAAGTCTCGCACGTTCTCTCTCCAACCCAAGTCCATTTTCTGACCCGTGTGCCCCAAAACAAATTCAACGGACCCGCCGCAAAAGGTGAAACTATCTGTCCCGGTAATTCTAGTAAACTCCACATGGTGTTTTCTGGGAAGGGATGAAGCATTTGCTGGAAGGACAGGCGGACTAACCGCAGGCAAATTAGGAGGGCTATTAATAGTCATGAGGGTTTTTGTGCGGCCTGAATGAATGCATCAATGTCGAAACCATACAAATTTCCTAGGGCTCGGACGACGCAGCAAATGGGGCTATGGTACTGCGGATCGTAATCATCGAAGGGGAGAGGATGTCGTACGAGTACTTCGAAAATTTAGAAAATTGAAAGTACTTCGAGATTCTGGGGCTTCTTCTTATGTACCCCAACTCATAGAGTGGCGCTAAGTGGAGCTTTCAAATGAACTTTGGGTTGTATGTGCCCTACATGCCTTAAGGGTTGCTCCGCTGGGTTCGATAGGACGAGATTAACTTAATGAACTCTTGAGAGGCTTAATGGGTTTGTTAGGAGGCCCCTTTATGCCTTTTTAATTGATCTGAATAAAGTTTAAGCCGATGATGCTACAGGCCAGTGCGTGGGCTGATTCAGCCGAATGAACGATTAGTCTTTAATGAATGGGGGTTATAAAACATTTTTTGGAAACTCACTTTATAAAGAATGAAAGTGAACAATAAATTTAAAATAGAATAGAATGAGATCTAGGCAACGTAGGTCTTTTATAAAGGTTGATTCGATTTGTTTTATAATCATTTGGACATTTGTTTTACATAGGGTTTAATATAAAAAATAAAGCGGCGTGTTAAAATCTTCTAAAAATTAAAAAATCATTAGAAAAGGATATGCTGTACCAAACATTTGAATATGAATTTTTTATGTATTCATTTTGATAAGCCGATTTCTTTTTAAATTCAATTGAATTTTAATTTATAAAAGGATTCGGATACATTTGTATGCTAACGAGTCGTTATCTTCGTTATACAAAAATTTAAGCAACGCTGTTGCTTCTGTTCGGCCAAAATTTGAGTGGCAGGCTCACCGATTTGAGTCCAACCAGAAACCTCGTCGTTTTGCCCATTGATGATCCCCACTCAGCTTCCTCATTCGATTTGCGTTAAATCCAATTTGGCCGTGTATCACGTTGCATTTTTGGGGGAGATCCGAACAAATCGCCAGGCACTGGGCCGGAGGGGGTGGGGGACTCCTCATAGGCATGATTGAAGTCTCTGACGGGCATAATGAAATTTGCGGACGTCCGTCATGCGAGAAATATTGCGCCCATCCTCCTGGACCATGTCCGGAGGGTTGGACTCCATTATTTCATTTGCATGGGACCTCCGCAGACATCGTTTGATGGCAATTCGGCAGGACGGGCTTGGCCACAGTTAGTCCAAATTCTGCCGCAGTAAATTTTGCATTTCCATAAAGCAAACAATAACGACGAAGAGTCATCATCCTGCAGGACCCCTAGCACAGGCTTAGCGTAATTAACTTTACGTTCTGGCAAAAATTCATTGAACCGGACAAAATGTGGCTCCATCCCGATGTTTGTGCACACATTCGCGTTAAAATTTATTTTCAATTTGATGTGACACTGGAGGAACTTTGTTACGGGCCCCATTGAAGCCCTGGATTTCATGGGACCACGGGTGAGCCCTGAACGCTTCAATCGCTCCCTTTATCCTCGTTACGAGCGAATATGACACGTCGAGGAAATCCTTCGTCATGTTATCGCGATTTATCCTCTAGATTAAACGCAGAAACACAACGCCCCTAGCCCCTTTATAGAGTACACCTCCCGGTGGATGAAGGACGAGGATTGGGTACCCAAGGAGTTGACTGAAATTTATAGTCCACTTAAAGCATTCCATTGTGCTATAAAACTCACTCGTCTCCTCTATGATCCCGGAGGACATTCGGGAAAATATGCGAGCAATTTCCTTGTCTGCGATATTTTTTTTTTTATTGTTGCGCCCCCACCCAATCTTGTCCCTTTCAGGCTTATTTACTCGTCTAGGAAAAATATCCAACAATTGGCTTGTTATTCTCAATTTATCCAAAAATTTTATTTAAGCTTTTTACCGACGAGCCCAAAAATGAAAATCTGTGCCACTATCCTCGACTTTTTTATACCTGCCCCAGAATCTCACGGAATTTAACTGTGCCACGGGGCGCGGCGTCGTGTTGCCGTTTTGCTTGGAATATTTTCCAAAATATTCTAAAAAGCTATTTTTGTGTCATATTCCCTGAGTAGGTATGCCAGGTATTTGGAGATTGAAAATATTTTGGTTCGGCTCTCTGCTTCGCCCCCGCTTAAATTTAAGAAATTTCGCGGGTGGCCGCAGTGTGTTATCGCAATTTGCACCTCATCATCGCTTTCTTTTTTTTTGTATTTGTCGTCTGCTTGTATCTCGCAATTCGAATTTGCTTTGCCTTTTGTTTAAGAAAACCCGATGAAAGATATGTTAAAGCGAAAAATTACACACAGTCCACAATATGTACCTACGTCTAATTTATTTTTATAAATTCGGCTTGTTTATACGCTTTTTATATATCCCATTCAAATGAAGTCGCAGAGACTTCATTGTGAGCCATGAATTCTTGTGTAAAAATTTTATGGGAAAATGTGGAGCAAAGCACTGCGTATTGTACGCTGCTGCAGAATTAGTGTCTACGTCTATCTTTTATCTACATACAGAGATATACCCGTAGGATAAGTTTGTTAACCCCAAATCATAAAATTACAGCAACCCTGTGACAATCCTAAAGTACAACCAGAAATCATTTTAATTTATTGTTAAATTTTAAAATACATTCAACGTGTCGCATTTAACTATATGGGGAAAAATTAAAAAGATAACTAAAGCCCAAAAGATGCAGCGCAAGAAATTACTGCAAACATTAAGAAATCGAAAAATAAAATTGTATTTTTTCGTTTCCCAGTAGTAAAGCTTAGACGTTTTTTACCACATGTCCACTCTTTTGAATTTTACAAAAATTTGTTTTAACCTGCCAAGTTCCGCTTCACCAGATAAATCGACGTAGCTTGTCGTACATACATTATTTGTAGCAGTAATGCATTCAAGAAGAATATTGCATTATTTTACATTATTATTTTAGTTAAGTAGGTAATCGATTTCTCCATAAAAGAATAATGAAGCTATCTTACTTCATAGAATGTACACTAGCCCGTAAAAAATGTTCGATGGCATCATTTGTGTCATCACCTCGTCACTTGGGACCTTGTAGAAAGTTTCTCGTTTTAGTCATAAAAATTTATCCCAAAATGCCCAAAAAGATTGAAAAGACGACATCTGGCAAGAAGGCAGGTCACGATATGCTAATATACCTCCGGAAAGAAGTTGTGATCGATTACCTCCGCAAAAAAAGAAAACGAAAGAACACGGAAGAGAAATGAGAGTGCGCATATTAATGCATAATTCATTTACCATGAATTAACTTAATAACGCTGAAAGAGCTCTTTCACTCTGGACAAAGTGTTCAGGATGCCCTGGAGCCATCTAACCAACTGAGCTACATGAGCCGCTATTATCACCTCAAAGGATTTCCGCCGCTCGTCGGGATTAATGCGAAATTGAATAACGAAAGCTCTTTGGATCCTCAACACCCACTTTCACCACTTCTTTCCAATTTAGAAACATTCTCGACGTTGACGCGCCACTCAACGTCTGGATAATTTCACCTGATTTTCTCCTCCCATTGGTCCAGGCGCGCAACCAAAACCCGTGGGTGTCACTCGTTTTGTCCTCATCTCTGCTCCAATTAACCGTCCTCGACGCAAAGTTTCCTGGTGGTTGCTCTCGCAAAGTCTTCAGCTATAATTTTCGGTTAATTGCAGCAAAATTCTGTCCTTAGTAATGTAAATGCATCATAAACCGTGTGATGAGTGGCAGTGAGTTGTTGATCCCGATTTTGAGATTCTAGAACTTAAAACCGTCTGGGGATTACTGATTAAATAAGCAAATAATAAGACCTTTTTAGGTCTTTTTAGGTAAAGAAGTACTCCAAATTAAATGGATTTTAATGATTCTTTAAAACGTTTGTTGCAGATATGTTTGTACGACACTAAGTGGTTTCATCAAAAAATAACGCAAGAAAAGAGATCGACAAATACGAAAAATGCTTTCTAAAGACTCATAAAAATTCAAAGGCACGACGATCTTTGATGTTTTCTTGAAAACATATCAAAACGCCCTCAATCCACCAAAATCCCCGGAAATCTGCTTGACGCAATGATAAGACAGCATCCCTGTGTACCAGCTAATCTTAGCCGAAGTGAAATTAAACTCATGAAATGAGATTTCGGTACATCAGTCCACCAAACATCCCCCTCCCCAATCCACTGCTTATTATGCAGAGACAACGCTGTACTGCCCCCTCCTCTCAGGCTGAGCGAAGCCCGATAATTTTATCGGGCGTAATCATTCCTCCTTTCAAGAAATGTTTGACATGGTTAATGGCGCGCACCAAAATTCGCTCAAATTAATTACACTAATTGCTAGCGATGAGAAGCTTTTAGTGCTTTTTTCCGTTCTCGCTTATTGGATTGCTCTTTGTGGAATTTAATTGAATTAATTATTAACGGGGAGGAGCACGACTACCTACAGAAATAATGCTTACGATCTTACGTTTTTTAACAAAGAAATTTTAATAAGTATCACTCAGTATCGCCGCATTGAAGTTCTACGGTTAAACGATTTTCTTGTGACTAAATTAGAATAGATCTTCTTAAAATTAATTTTCTTTATAGTTGTAAATTTTGCTTAAACTCTAATTTCTTATTATAAAGGTAATTTCCTTAAGACGGAATACATTTTAATATGAATTAAACAATGTTTTCTTCGTTTTTACTAATCACTATTAACCGAGGGCGGTTTCTTTTTGGTAAGATATCCTCATCCTCTGAACATTTTTCTGCAGTATCTTTAGATTCATGTTATTTTATATTGCTTGCTTTTAATTAAAAGATCTTTATAAACTTCCTTGAGCCCTTATAAAATTCTCTTTTAAACTTTGTGCTCCTTTCATTTGAAGGAACTTCATTTAAGAAATATGACTCTAACTATTCGGCTAAGTCTAGGCCTATCTTTAAGCTTTGCAGAGTAAACTTTTAAACTTCTTCGTCTTCACCTATGCTATCATCCCCTGAGTTATCATGGATTCCAGATAACATTTCTATCAAACCTGTTACATCCATTTCTTCTTCCTCCAGTCTTTGATATCTTGTGCAGTTATATCGACAAAATCGTCCCCTTCTAGAAACTTAGCAACTTCACTACTGCATTCATTCTGTTTGCTGACGTCTCGATCAAATTTTTACTTCTCATAATTAAAGCAGTTGTATTTGGAGATAAATAATAAATTTTTATGTTTTAAGTAGTTTTCCACACTTGGTACAAAATAATTTAAAAATCATCTATAATATTAAATCTGTAGAAACGTCTGTACTTAGAAAATATTTACCAAAAACTGGGTGGGGGTAATGTAGTAGAAAGGCTAACAGAATGCAAAAAGAACATTTTTAAAAATGTTGGCTGTCTGTTGCACTATAGCCAGATTAATCAGCGACGAGGAATATGTTAATAAATTTAGATATTTTTCCTAATTCGTTTAAATCAAATTGATAGATACGATTATAATTTTCACTATTATTTAAACCTTTGTCTTTTATATTAACTATAAATTTTAAGATGTAATTTGTTTCGTTTTAGCTTAAAACTTTAACTGTCTAACCCCTGGAGCCTATTCTAATTTTAGGGTAAAATGGGTTTTTTATTATTTAGCTGATTTTTAATAATTTAAAGCAACGCTGTATTTTGTGCCGCGCAGCAGTAATATTTTCATTACTTCTCTTAAAACTTATTTTTATAAAAATTTTAGTGCTTATTTGAAACGTTAAATGAGTTCCAATATTTTAAAATTATTTATAATAAGGAAATAACGCAAATGACAATATTTACGTGTTGCTCCAACCAAATCTGAATTAACAATGATAAGGTAAAACGGAAAAAGGAAACTTAAATAACGCAATACGCACGCACTTTCGTGTTTCTTGCTGCTACATATTCTGGAAAATGTTTCGTTTATTATCCCTTCCATTTAGCCTTATCATTTATTCCTTAGTAATGGATTACCATATCCTCTTAAACATTGCATGAAAGCATGTCTCACCGATTCTACAATCGATTCCGCAAATTTTCCACTGGGATAATATACCCTTTTTATCTACAACAAAACAGCTTCGATTCACTGCCAGAACTACTTCTTAAAGGCTTTAACTTTGATCTCAATTAAACAATTAAATTATTTTAATATCACATCCTAGTCTAGTCATAGTAATACTCCAAAAAAAACAGAGTGTATATATACGGAGTATGTTATATAAATGTAATTTTTTGAATTAAAATAGCTCACAATATGCGTGAGAAATGAAACAAAACAAAAACGTCCTCCTCTTTTTAAAACAATTTTAAATTTGCAATATTAAATTCATATAGTTAAAAATACGTTTGAAAAGTGCGTCATCATGACTTATACTATATTTAGAAAACACCCACATTTATAAAAAAACTACATTTTTAGATTAGGAAATAATTTTTATATGATTTTGTGTGACTGGTAGGATATGCGACATCGTTTCAAAGAAAGATAAAATAAAAGCGTACCAACATTTACAGTGTACTTTTTTTTAACGAATAAAATAGTTTTAAACATTTCTTTGTTGAAAGAAAGCATGAGGCAGTATTTTTCAGTCGTTGAAATCACCTAAAATTTAGCTGCAAGATTTTCTACAGAATAGTGAAAATGTTATGAAGTCATGTTTCATTTTTATTTATGGATTGGTTAAAGTTAAAGGTCCATAACTGCAGGTTATTGGCAAAATAGAGATAATAAAAATATATTAAAAATTTATGACCTGCTGCTTTCCCTACAGTTTTTAGTTACGTTTTTAGACTATAAAAATTATATGGGGTTAAAAGTTTGGTCTTATCTATAAGAATTTAATCTAGGTACATACCATACACACAATTTTTAATATATTTCAAAACTGAATGCGAACTAATCCACAGCTGTGCCTTATCCCTATAAATTTACAATTTCACTTAATTAAATAAACGCACGCGACCCCAAAATAAAATGTTAAACTGCGAATTTTAGCTAAAGTTCTAGACTAAAAACATGCGTCCCTGAAATCACCTTTCCATTTTTTCAAATTTACTCGATCGTGAACCAAATACAAAACTTTCCTCGCAAAACCTATTCAAAGTGAAATGAAATTCAAATGAAACCCACTGGCATTAATTCAATTTCGTTTATTGTTTGAGCAGATAGACCCCCACAATTAATGCGGCTTAAGCTTTTTCCACAGACATTTTCCGCCTGGCCACCGGTGCAGAACCATCCCCGACCCCGACCTAAATTTCTCCGAAAACAACCTGTCAATAGGAAGACAAAAGCCAAATAAATGATGGACGACCATAAATCAGAGCTAAATTCCCTGCAAATAGACCCAGAAATTCGGAAATATCGGCCAATCATGGAATATCTGGGAATTTGTGGAATTTCGCTTTTAAATCAAACATTTTTTTTTTTGCGTATAACGTCCAAAGAGTACCAATAAACTGAAATTACTCTTTTTTCATATTTTGCAAATTGTGTAAATGACTGGCGGCATAGGCCAGAAACGAAGATGATTGCTTCTCATAGACGAGAAGAGGGAAGGAGCGATTCCCGAAAATTAATCAAATCCCCAATAAAAATTCCTGGTAAGCCAAATTGAAATTAAAATCAAATTCCCCTGGCCAGAGGGCAGGCAAACTTGTAAGCATTAAGAAATCGGCGAAAGTGAGTAATTTCGCAATTTAAATGCAAATCAATTTTTGGCTGGCCTCCAAAGTTCTCCGTGTGCGTTCTTCCTTACATGCTCCTGGCACTGGTCGGCTCCCTGGCTCCAGGAACCTGGGAACAAAGGGCTTAAGGTTCCCGGCGAAGGAAACTAGATAAAATGCAGTTGCCGTCGAGGCGCTGGCAACCGCAGTCGGTAGACGCTGCCGAAGGACGAGTACTTCTCTTTCGTACATAGTTCCTAGGAAAGGCATTACTAAAAAAAATTAGTTTCCTTCTACTTTAGTGGGTGTTCCGAAACACCAACCCTTTTCACAGCGACACCAACGGATGTGGGGTTGGGTTTTCACTTGCCTGGCAAAAGTAAATTGGGCCTTGGCTAGGAAATTGTTATGACACCTTCCTGTACAGAAAAAGGCTTCCAATCGAGTCCCTGAAAGCCTTTGTGAATGTTTTTATGCTTTGCTAGTGACATTTATGAAATACTGGAGAGTCCTACAAAGCCTATCGCATGAAGGGTTTTACGGATATTAATCCACCGTCAGAATAAACCCCCGGCTTTCGGATGTGAACAGGGGCCTGAGAGGTATCGGCAGGTGGTGAAACCTCATTGAGAGAGGGCTCCAAGCTTGTTGTACCTGCGCCTCCCCGTCGTTTGATTGAGATATCCGCCCACTAGGGAAGGACTTAAGTGGTTAATGGGTTTCGGGCTCCATCAAAAACGGGTAATAAAACGAATAAAAATTTGTTTTGAAACTTTATAAATGCAAACAGTTTGTGAAAGAGTAAAATTTATTAAAACTTTCATGATATTTTTCTCTTTTCCATAGTCACTTTTCGAACTGGAACTGGCGGGCTGCAATGAAATCACCGAAGCTGGACTTTGGGCTTGTTTGACTCCTAGAATAGTATCATTATCGTTAGCTGATTGCATTAACATCGCCGATGAAGCTGTTGGAGCTGTTGCACAACTACTACCGTCTTTATATGAATTTTCACTTCAGGTAAGATTATTTTTATTATATTAGATTGGACTGTCTTTTCTATTAAAGGATATTAAAAAATAGAATTTATCTTAGTTATAAAAGGCCCATTTGGCCGGAGAGACTTGAAGAACCAGCTTAAAGGTTAGGGGGAGGTTTATGTTAAATTCTTATCTATTATTACACTTTATAATGCTACCATAATGTTTTATTTAAAAACTGCTTGAGACTTATCATAGGTAAAAATATTTGTCGGTCGGAATATCGGACACTAGAAATTCTCTTTCAAAAAAGATGAACAAGTGCGAGTAAAACTCGCTCCTTGAGGGTTCCCTGGTTAAGTGGTCAATTGTCATATATTTTCTTAAATAACTTAAAAATTATAAAAAAGAGTAAACCCTTTTATTTGATATGTCAGGCACTACAGTTTTTGTTTTAATTTTCTAATTTTGTCCCCCAAAAATGCATCCCATATTCAAAATTCAATTTATTTCGTCCACCAAGTCCTAGATGATCAACAGCTTTACCGGCTTCGATTTGCATCTTACTAAAACCTCTCTTAAGCTTGTCCTATACTTGCCAAACCCAACCATCCAATTAACTATTTAGTCTCCACGATCCCCCTAGGGATCATAAGTAGGTTAATTTAATTTAGTTAATTTAGCATTTTTATTATTATTGTTTGTTGTTATTTATCTATGTAGCTTGTATTAAACGAAATAAATAAACTCTTTACGGTACATGTCCGTGTTTCGGTTAATTAGTACATTAGATTCGGAGAAAATTGGCTGTAACAGAAGGACATACAGAACTCTAAAAACGATTACTTTGAGGAATACAATGAGCGAAATTCATTTAAACGTACTTAAAATTACCTAACTATTACATTACGTTAAATCTTCAGTAATACTGCATGATTGCAGATAAAAATTAAAATTTTAATGAAAAGAAAGAAAAATTAGGCGATCCGAAGCTGTAATTGGAAATTATAGCAAAAAAGTGAATTTTAAAGATCATACCAAGCTTACATCAAAGCAAAACAAAAACCTATTGTTAGTGCAGCAACTAAACAACACTTCTCAACGGCACAAATAATAGCCGAATTTAACTATCCTGTTAGTAACCAAACGACGTGTACAGCAAGTACTGCACGCTTGTCCAAACGTTGTTTTTAAAAAATCGGCAAGAAAACCATGTGTAAAATCTCACTATAAATCAGCATACCTGTTTTTGAATCTGATCTCTTTTTAAAGATCATATAACTGGTCAGAGAAATTGACGAAAAAAAAATTTAATTTGGACGGTCCTGATGCTTTACCTTTTCAGTAGATATCAACGTATTTGGAAGCGATTGGAGCTAACTGGCTTTATTAATGAAATTCTCGAAAAGAGTGGAGTTAGCTATTTTTGTTTCTATACCGCTCAATTCTGAAAAGTATTGCGATAATATTGGAGAGTGCCTTTGGAGGATATTGTTGGCAATCTAGACGTAATATTTCAACAAGATAACGCAGCAACCAACATCTCTAAAAACTCTCTCGAGTAATTTCAGAGTTGTAAAATAAATTTATTGCGGTGGCCTGCATCTAGCCCTGACCTTAACCCGATAGGGGTATAATGGTCAGGAAAGTTTATGCAAACGGCTAATAATTTTGTAACATTAATGAATTAAGTGTTGGGAAAACATTGAAGACTTGCTAAAAAGTTGAATTTCTTCAATATCTCAAAGAGTTTTCGAAATAAGAGTGGACACAGTAAATACTAGGAGAATATGAGTGAAACATTTTATAAAATTCTTCTCTTTTTTATTAGACTTTGTTTCTTTTATTTTACTACATGTAAATGAATTTCACTATCTTGGCGTATAGAATTTTGTTTTTCATATTTAAATGTCTTATAGTTTGTTAATGAATTTCGTTATTTCGTTTTTAGAGATATATTAACCTTTGTTTATCATTGGAACATTTTTTTAATATATGTTTTGAGTATTTTTCTAAATATGTTCAAAATAGCATATGCGGTTAAATGAATTTCGGTAACTGTAGCAACACATTTTTCATTGTAATTCGCCCTTTGTAAAAGATTAAATTAATCTTAAAATCCATTTAATTTGTATTTCCACAATGAGTATTCAGGTCAGCACAACGAAAACTTTAAGTGGAAATGAATGACTAAAGTTTTACTAATTTATTAAAGCAATAACAGCTGTTATACTTTACACATGAACAGGGAAATATTGAGTATAATTTAAATGAAAGCCTACTCTTTGCTTACAAAGATTGTTATATAATTGTATAGACTAAAATCGTAGTAATGTCGTTGAATATCCTTTTTCAGGCCTATCACGTCACAGATGCCGCCTTAGGATATTTTTCACCTAAACAGAGTCACAGTCTGAGCATACTTCGCCTGCAGTCGTGCTGGGAACTAACGAACCACGGAATCGTTAACATAGGTGAGTGCGGGTATCATTCTAAAATTCAGTTATAGTTGAAAAATATTTGCTCTGTTTGATTGAGAGTGAATTGGGCAATTCAAGTGAAACTGGACCAGAATCCAGAATAAGCCTTTTGTAGGGTGGAAAGGTATAGTACTTGACTTCACTCCACATTCCTGTCGTGCTGTCGGAAAGATAGATCCACAGAAGGGTTTATTTTGGTATTCATCATACCCATAGCTTAGGAAATTTACCTGTCCCAAATGTGCATGTAAATTTCTCGGAGCTATGAGCACGAGTATGCAATTTGCCTTAACCCAGTTTCGTCCAGTAGATCTCGTTTTCATAATCGATTTCTTTCTATTTGCCTTGCCGCTTTCTCTAGAAGGTAAAACTAGGAGGAGAGGGGTTCTGGATTTGCTATGTAAATGGGAATCGGTCAGAATTTTTATTAAGCCCAAAAGCAGACATTCTTTCCAAAGGAGCTGGAGCACTGCATAAAGAAAGCATGGCTCCTTGAAGCCTCCTCCGGATCTTGAAAGTTGGGTGGGACAGTCAACTGCAGCTCACATTGCACAATAAATACCCATGGTACCACGCCTGTTTCGGAAAGCATAGCAAAAGTGCATAAGAACGAGCCGAGCTGCATCCAAATGAGTTGGCAGTCATTTTAAAGAGGAAAACACCGCAGCAACAGCCCTTGACGACAATAACTTACAAAATAGAACACGTTCTCCGAAAACACAGAAATAAGGCAAAAGGTAAAAAAAATATATATATAGTAAAGCAGAGATGCAGAAAATTATAATCAAAACATGCAATGCACACTGTTGTTGCTGGAGAGAGTCCTACATGCAGTCTCAAGTGGATGTAAAAGTCCTGGCATAAAACTGGGTTTCTTTGACTCGATGTGCTCCTTCCTTGTTGTTCCCGCTCGGCTTGGCGGTCCTCGTTTTTGAGCTGGCAAATAAAAGGACTAGAGGACTGCAAATAAATGTTTCGAGCAAAACATTAGGACAAAAAAAGAATTTTTTTTTTCGGTTAATGCTGCAAATCCTTTCCGAATTGCCGCGCACAGTACTCATGGAATAAATAGCAAATTGGGCGAAGTCTCAAAGTGAATTGCTACAGGGGGATTGTGAAGCAGATTGTCCAGGACTTATGCGTGGAGCTACATGAATCTAGAGATATTGATTAGGATTTTTTATGGAATTTGCTTCGAGACATTTCATTTTATCAAGGGAATTCGAAGAGATCAAAGAGAGAAAGGAAGGAAAATTAATTTTTTTTTTTCGAAAATCGAACCCATCGGAAGTAGCGACAACCAATTCTTTATTTTAAAATCAATTTGCAACTTTTAAAAAGTAGCAAGATAAGTATCAATTATGATTTAGTACAAATACTCAGCCTCATCATCCACACTTTTAAGTACCTAGAATAAAAAAATCTTTAATATAACGAAACTCCTACTCCTTTTCCTACACACTTAGAGAAAAATGGCATTGTAAAATCATATGAAATCAAAGTAAATTAAAACATGCGATTTCTTACAGTGCAAAATGTTAATTTATAAGATTTACATTTTAAATTACGAGCAAAATTACGACATCATATTAAAAACTTTAATTTAGTTCTACAAGTTTCATCGTATATTTAGTATGGATCAGATGGAATCATAGAGTGGTTTTCACAAATTTACATTGAGTTAAAACGAAGGTCTCTAACAGGGATCTTAAGTAAGACTGATATCAATTGACAATTTCGATGGTTTTAAATTCAATTTATGCTAGTCAGTGACTTAGATTTTAACTTGTATCGTTTAAAATTAAATTCTAATATCAAAACTCTATGTAAAAATTAAAATTATAACGCAATATAGATTAACATTACAATTTTATGATCCATACTATCGATGAATGTCCCCTGATCAAATGGCTTGTGGTAATTTGTAGCATATAAAATTATATCCTACAGGCTATTTATTCGGGGATATTCTGTACATATTACAAAACTGTAGTACTTGTTAGCCTTTGTATATATGAAGGTATTTCTCATACCTGCTATAATGTATTGCAAATGTTTAAAAGTACATGACTCTTTATAAATTTAATTTCTTTGCCATATAAAATCGTCCAGCTTTGATAATAAATTTATTTAAATGTGCCGTTACTTCTGCATTTCCTTTTGTTATTTTATAGTATTTAGTAGCAGATTTGTAAAGAGCTCTTTATACAGGGTGATTCGTGAGCTTTTTAACAATACCTCATTCATCTCGATCCATTGCCTAATGTGGCAGGTACAAGCGTTAAAACTTAAAATTTTTTTAAAAATTTACTTTTTTATCCTCCGTCTTTAAAAATTTCCTTAATAAGGATATCGTTTAAAAAACAAAATTTCCTTAATAAGGATAGATTTAAAAAACAAAAAAAAGAGCCCTTAATTAATTAAATCTTTTTTCAAGGCTATGTACGAATATACCCAGTTTTAATTTAAAATGTTTACAAAGTTCTAAAAGTTATAAAATATGAAATCAAAGAAATATAAGAAAACTAGCGTAAAATTATATTGCTCATCAAATTCTCAGTTGCATGTCGAAATCTTCCTGGGCGACAACGGTTATAACATAAAACAATCCAAGTAAGAAACATAATTTCGAAAATTAATCAAAACCATCTTTCAACAGAAACAGGCATTTTTCTATTAAGCGATGAGTGAAACTTCCACGTGTCTTCCTACAGAAAAATAATTAACGCTTGGTTCTAGTGCAAAATTTGAGAGCATTTTGTGGGTAAATTAAATTATGTTCTAATAATATAACAAAACAGAGGTAATTTACTCTTTTGTGTATTAAGAAAAGCACGTTTTGTTCCTTTTATCTGTTACTTTGCTGTCTGTATAAAGATACAGGGGCGTAAGTAATTAATTTCGAAGAAATGCTTAAGATGGTCTCAATCTCACTCAGACATTTATCGGTAGACGTATTTTGTGGTTCAAATGATTGTATGGCATTAACACAAAATTTTCGAAATTGCATTATATCAAAACCGCAAAATTTGATTACATTTTCTGTAGCTAAAGCTAAAAATTAAAAACTTCGGTCAATAATCTCTTCCTATAGTTTATCAGTACTTTTGTGTAAAGCGCCTGGAATTGATTTTATTTTTAATGAAATTTTCCACAATGTCAGCAATTTATTCTCCTTTTTTTTGAATTGCGAAAGCAAATTCAGAAAGGCAAAATTCGATTAGGAAAGCTTATTATAGGCAAACTCTCGTATAAGACAACAACCTGCAAACATGCAAATTGTACCCTATCCATTCATCCACAAAAGATAAATGTAATTAAGTAAAAATAAAGTAAAATTGGTGGAATGCCATTAGTATTACCACAATTTGATATCCTTTTGTAATTAAGGCCTAAAAAACAACCTTTGAAGCAATGAAAATGAAAAAATATTAATTCTAAATAGACTGCGTCCTGCTTCGTTGGTAAGTTGTGTTTTGAGCCTAAGTCTAGTGGACTTAATTTAAAATGTAACGTGTGTTTTGAATTTTCAATTGGTGGATTCCATAAGACTATAAATTTGTTTTAAATTTTTGTTTTAACAATTTTTATTTTTATTTGCGAGATTCAAAAGTATTTTTGGAACGCATCCCCATATTTCGTACTGGCTCCTAGTTTCACGACAGTTTCTAGAAACCTATCTACCGTGTTATAGGAGAGTTACCTGCATTTTCATTTATTTATTATGCCTTCAATTTTAACGCATCTTTGTTATTTACGCACTTGTAAAAACGGTTTAAAAAAATATGTATAAAAGAAACATTTATCCCTCTTAGCTTGCAGGAAAATAATAAGACCATTTGCGTCTGTTCTTCAAATCATCGAAATAATCAAAACCCTATTTTAAGAAGTCAAAAATTCACCTTACATTTAATGCAAGAGAGTCAATAAACCTCTATTTAGCGACAGATATTTAATTACGCGCCGAGGAATTCAGTATGGTCCATTTAAATGTTTTCTTAAGTGCGAAATTCTCAAGAAAACGCATTTCACCAGTCAACTCTTTGTGATAATTTTCCTTATAATTTATCACAAGGTGGTCAAACTTCTGTAAACAAAACTGTAATTGGAAGAAGGACAAAAATAGACGCCCCACACCACACAGAATGAGAACATCTTGGGTGTCCTGACTATTCCTCAAGGATCTATAAATACATGTTAATGACCTTGTCCTCTATCACAGTACAACTGAGGCGGCAGAAGAACTCGATCATAGATCGATTAAATCGAAAATGCCACCTAAAAATACTCATGCCAAGAGAATAGAAAGATTGAGATGAAAAGGAAGCTCTTGCGGCGCACCGTGACTATTCAGCAATAAACAACACCTGAAATAGCATTTCCCTCGTCCTCAGGTAAATAGGCTTTTGGGCTCATTACCAGACAGAGAGCTGGCGTTCGTTCTGTTTGCCCGGCCATTCAGGTGGAAAGGCGTTTTCCTTTTCTCCGTGAAGGTCCTCTGTTCGGTTTCTAAGGTATTTCGGGTAAGCAAACTAGAACAGCGCACTGATCAAAGAAAGACATTGTTATAGATTTTTCGTCCGAACTCTATGGGACGCTCCTCCTTCTGCGAATTGTTGACGTAGAGTGCTCAACAGAAAAACGCTGTTTTAAATTTTAATTGATGTGCTGCCAGACAGCACAGATGTTGACACGGCACATTTTTCAAAATGTGTTAATTGAGTACTGGCGAAGAGCCGTCGTCCCGCAAAGACCTCAATTATATTTAAATTGGGACCTCTTTAAGTATAAAATTAAAAGGTATGCGGCGGCACGACAAACTGAATTTCGAAGCCAAGAGAAATAGATGAGTTCGGCCGTTAATGAGCCGCACTGGATTATTTTTATACTTAAAAAAAAAAAATGTGTCTCAATGTACCCCCGCGGTCGGTGTCATTGTCTGAAATTAATCAAAAGTAACATACTTTCCTCTCAGAGGTTTGGCGGATGATGTTGTAGCGTGTGGGAAGCTTCCGTAAACATTAGACAGGTGATGGGTTGGGTGCGAGCTACGGAAAATGAAAAATTTTATTTTCAAATATTTAGAACATTTTTGCACCTGAAAACGTCGCATTTATATCGCCGGTCGCGAGCTATTTGGAGATCAAATGCGGGATGAGTAAATACCTAAGCTAATTTAATACTCCTTAGTCACACCAAGATGACTGTAAAACTTGATTTATAATTGTATAACAAATATTAAAATAACACAGAGTACTGAAAGAGAAAATATGAGGAATACTAACAATTCTTTTCAGCTAACTAATTGAATTAGTTGGTAGAACTAAAGTAGTTAGTAAACCAACTAATTTTTTAAATATTTTTCGAACTGTTGAACGAAAGTTGTTAGGAAATCAACAAATTTTGTAAATGCTTTTCCAGCTGTTTTAATTCTAATAACTAATTTAATTTAATAGCAACTTTGTCTCTAAAGAAGATTTTTTTTCAAAGAGATTACGAATTTGTAAATGAAAATGCTTATCAAATAACATTTTCGAGAATAAATAGAGTTAAAAAATACAGAAGGCTGTACTCATATTTTGTTAATTTTTGAAAAATCATTTAAAATTAACGAATTGATTCAGGAAAAAAATTAACGGATCGCAACTATCCTCAAAAAAATATTTGACTATTTTTGGACTTAATTTTTCGATTAATAGTAAAATTAAGGTAAAAAATCATCATACTATTTATGATATACTCGCTGATTTACCCGGCTTGGTACGGTGCGCGTTCAGAGTTCAATAATGCGGTATAGCTAGTATTAAATAATTTTAGTGGATACCTGAACAGAAAATTTTTGCAATTGTGATATTAGATTTCTTGAAATTTAGAATTGCCCGTACCCATTACGAATTGTAGAAAATCGTCTTCATATTATTTTTTATTCAAATTGCTTAATGTAAAAATATTACGGTCGCCATATTAGATTTACCATTTTAATTTTGGAAATGTTGATGGTAAATTCGAAATCAGCATCCCCAAAACCCTCCTAGTACAAATTTTCACTGCAATCTTGAATTGTTTTCTTATATATACAGATTCAAAGTTAATGGCGCCTTAAACAAATTTCAGTGAATTTCCAAATTTTGATAGTAGACTCGAAATTAGTGGCCTCAATATATCCATGGTATTAATTCGGAAATTGTTGGTTATCATATTGGATCCATCAAACTTCGAACATAGATTCGCAATCAAAACCTCCAAATATACCCAAATACCAATTTTCATGGCAATCCGCTGATGTTTACAAATTGTTGCTGCCATCTTAAGGCTACCATTTTGAAATCCGCAAATAAAAAGTAGCCTATATGTTAGACCGGAATACGTAGTGCTTTCATTAAAAATATGAAAATGATCGGACTATGAATTTAGGCGTGATTGAGCAGGAAACAAACGAATTTTCGATTTTATATATATGCAGATATGTTGTGTATTTTATTTTTCCCTTTCATGGAGAGATACTCCTATGGAGTAAAAGAAAAAATTCAAGCTGTAATCGGTTTTTTTTTTCATTATATTTATTACCGACTTGAAAATTCAATCAACAACGCCTTGGCAAACGACCATTTTTCACATAATTTAGCAGGTACGCTGTATTTCAACATTTCATATTCAAATTTATCGTTCAGCCTGCGTTTTGCCCATTCAGCTCGTTACAGTGTTACATAATGCGAATTGTCTCACAGCTCTGTGCAATTTTCACTGAATTCACCTTGCTCGATTGCGTTGAGACTGCTTTACTTCGACGGCAATTTCATCAATATGTATATTGATAAATTTGGCGAAAAACACGGAGAAGCGAAAAACAATTTTCATAAAAATTTCATTTTGTCATGCTGCCAAGAACGATCCAAATCTAATCCCCGTCGAGTTGGCAACATGAAGCCCCATGTAAATTTGATACCATTCCGATTTTGTGGACCCGATCCCCAAAAAACACCCAAACGCGTTTGTCTGTCTGTCTGTCTGTCTGTCTGTCTGTCCATTCTATAACAAATGAGGACTTATGTAATTTGTGTGTTATGAATAATTCCCTAATTTCGATTTCGAATCCTCACGATAAAATCCAAACACGACAACCGACGGGCGACATTCATCCAATGTGCGTCCTCAAAAAGAGCACGAACAGCTTTCAATTGCAACATGTTTTTTTGCCCTAAAACAAGATGTCGCGAATTTGTAGCACCATTGGCACATGTTCAACATTTTCTGCGGTATTATGTTTGTTATGTATCATGAACCCGGACCCGCTGACTTGCAGGGGTGTTTTCGTTTCTCGTTTTTTTTGGCGTTTGCCCGACTCATTTCGACAAGGAGGGGGGGAGATGTATTAGAACTATGCTCAGAATGGGAGATCTAAGGTTATTTATGTTGGGAATAGGGCTCCCTCCGGCCGAGACCAATCCGGCCCCAAAGCGGCTGCTTCAATTACATACAGTCAGCGCCGGAGCTGGCACATCCCAAAATTCTGTCCTGGTCTAGTTGGCATCCGGAAGCGAAAATAAAGTGAAATGCTTTAAATATTCTTAGAACGACGTAGGCCAACTGTCCCCAGCAAGACTCTGCCACTGTGTGGTCCTTCCAATCGCTCTCAATGAGGAAGACTCGGCATCGGGCAAAACAATTGCGTACCCAATTCAATTACACCAGTAACTCGTATATTTAAACTGGCGTTTTCTTTTTTATAGCCGCTGTGTGTTTCTTACATTGCATAAAGCATTTCTTTTAATTTAGATTAGTACTTAATTTTTAATATTTGAACTCATTCATTTGAAAATTTAAAAGTTAAACGTGTACGTTACTAATGTACAAACATTTCCCTTTAAATTAAAGAATAAATAAAGTTTTTGAAAGAAATTTAAATATTATTTAAAATTGTTATCAATTCTTTGAAACATCGTTACAAAAGCTTAAAACGAAAGACAACTATTTTTTCAAAAGAAAAACATTTCAATTAGCTTTTGATTTTCGGAAGTGGAAAGAGGCAAATTAAAGTCTCTTTTAATACCTCTTTTAACACCTTATCGCTAAAAAATTTTGTGAGAAGCGTAGGAGCACAAAATTACACGTTTTCCAAAAAATCGTCATTACTTTTTTATTTCCGAATCTCGGTTAGGCATATTGAAATAATAAATTGCCGCAATACTATCCCCGAATTTAACTATAGCATCAAAAAGTTGCACGCATCGTCCGTAAAGATATTCCGAATGAAGAAAAACATGAGTAAACGAATTCATTGGAATCGAACATGAGCTTCAAAGAAAATCTTTTTTAATGAAATTGATATGTTTTCCATAGGCATAGTTTTAAATTCGACTGTTTACAAATCCGCGGTAGCGCAGGACTGCTCCTTAAAGTGTGAATAGAAAATGATCAAGTGCGAATCAAGTTCATAAATTTAAGTTCAACCGAACCCATGTTACAACCCCCATTCCAGTTTTACGACATATTCGCGTAATTTTAGAAATCTTATAGTTTTTATAATCTTTATCCCTAATTTTTCAAAACCACAAGCTCTTCTTCTCTTTTTTGGCGCTAATTTTTAACTTGTTCTTCTTGTCTGGTTTTAATTTCTTTAATCATTTTGGTACTAGTCAGACGCAAAATCAATGAGCATAGTGTAAAAAATTATTCCTTAGTTGGATCTGTAAATTATTTAATTAATGCTCAAAAACATTTGTAATTTTATTTGTTATAAAGAAATAATTGTCCAAATATAAAATATTCATTTTGTTCATCGTTTTTCTTCAGAAGTCGAAGAAAATGAAATTGAGGAAATTCATTTCTTATATTAATTTAATGTTTTCATTTAAATTTGGTAGCTACATGCTTACAATGATTTACACAGCACTGAATTTCTACAATATAATGAAAAATAAACAGGCACAAATTCAGATTATCCATCATTAAAAAAAATTATCTCAATAGTTTTTTTTAAAAAAAATAATTTAAATTATATCCCTCGTTGAATTTGTTACAATTTCACTTGTTGTGATCGCAAAAACGAGTAAGACCGTAATTTTAGCAATTGCACTACCCGTTTGTGTCGGTCACAAAATGAAACTGTCACCAGATCTTCTCCAAAATTAAATTCTCAAAGAGTTTAACAATTTTGTCACAATTTATTTAGCTAATTGTCGATTATCACAAAAGACACACTGCCTCTAGAAACGCAACCACTTTGTCTAGAGTCTAACTAGCAAATGACTGTAGAATTAATTGGCCAACCGATTAATAATCCAATCTCGAACGGGATACACAATATTTTTCCAATTATTGGTTAATTTTCCAGTCGTGTTTTGTTTGCGCTCCTAATGCCCATTTTTTTTTATTGCTCTTTTGATTTTTCCTCGCTCTACCTTTCCAGGTTTTGTGGTTTCCCTAAGACGATTCTTCGTCATTCAATACGTTCGGGTTCGGCTTTGTATCAGCACTATCAACACCCCTAGCGGTGGATCTGAGTCAGGTATTCTATGGATCCCAGCATCTAATTACTCCATGTGCGGCTATCTAACGTACTATTACCTTTCCTGGATGTTGGTACCCACAGATTGTCGGAGCTCTTCGTCTCTGTTGGCCTCCGAAATCAAGCCAAATTCGATGGGTTTGTCTCGGACTTTAATCGCAGGACGTCCTTAGCAATTTTGAGCTTCGTATTATAAGCATGGTCCAAATTCCCTTAAAGAGAGTAGCTCAAATCCAGGAAGCAAGTAACATTCTCTAAAAGTTCATATGCTCCTGCGGTTTCGCTGAAACTCCAGATGCCTTGGCAAGGTTTCGTGGTGTAACTGATTCAACTGAAAGTAGGTCTGCCAGATCGAGTGTCTGAGGTTTAAGACTCTACTCCCATTTAATGTCATAGAACTCCCGGATCCGCTCGCCAGAAATAATGTTTTACATAAGGAGCCAAACCGAACACCGATCAAATTTAACACTTTGTTTTGTTTCAAATCTTTTTGCGGTCGAGAATTGTTCTATTTCTTGATTTCAGCAATATTCAATAGTCGAATGCAAGGCAAAGTCTTGAAAAGCTTAAATTTTGTAATTGCGGTGAAAGGCAATTTTGAAAGAACGATTCGTATTACAGACTATCGAAGAAAATCCTTGTGTTTACGCTATTTCTAGTGTATTTAACAGGAGGTGAAGTCTTAAGAATTCAACCCATCTGAAGAAAATTAGTTGGTAACAAACAAATTTAATTTAATTTAATTAATTGGTTATCATCCTAAACTAACTAGCATAGGATCATATTTTGGCGAATTTCATTTTTAAATTTGTGTTCAAATTAAATACAGTTTAATCATCATTTTATGGAAGACAAAATTATTCAATTTCAAAATTTATAATTTCTATATAAATTACTATTCCTGTAAGTTATCAAAACTAGTCGGGCTAAAAGGATTAGCAAGGTCATGTTGTGCACGCTCTTTAGAAATCTTAGCTATAAACTATCAAGCTCTATATTTCCTTTAAAAGTTGACAAGCATTACAATGATCAGAACAAAATACAAACAGAAACGAAAACCAAAACAAACGCGTGTTCTTGCTCTCTTGCTCTCTTGCTCTCTTAGAGCTACCCTACTATTAAATAACAAAATTCTTGAAATAATGTTGATGTTGAGACTAACTAAAATCAATCTAAGTCAAGAGTAAACCAGGCTTGAAGCTATACTAACTATAACTTCCCTTCTACCTTACAATAGTCGCCTAAAATTAATTAATCCTCAGCCTTTTGCCGCACGTTGTGATACCGCTGCCGACATCGTCTTCGTCCATCACCGGTTCCATTGACTTTTCTGAGTTTCAACACAACATATCCCTTAACACAAACTCTCGCAACGTTAGATCTTTCCCCATCTTTCGCTTCGTAAGCCATCGAACTAACTACGGTCACTTTGAACCCTTCACCAGAATGTTACGGAAGGCCAACAACTCTGCTGCATTCGAGCTGATAAGGTCTCCCTCAATCATGTTCTTTATCTGCGTAGGCCACCCTTACATTAATCCATCATCCTCATTCCCTTATCTGTTTTTAAAATGTAAAATTAATTAAATAAATAAATAAACTTCATGTCTAATGTTTGAAGCTAAAGAAGTACGAGATGTTTTGGAACTATATAAACGGAGGTATGCCAATTGATTCGAAATAGTCTCCTGATCAGCGTTTGTTTGGAGTACCCACCCTAAAATCGGTCCTTAACCCTTAA
Source organism: Philonicus albiceps (assembly GCA_963969385.1). Classification (NCBI taxonomy): domain Eukaryota; kingdom Metazoa; phylum Arthropoda; class Insecta; order Diptera; family Asilidae; genus Philonicus; species Philonicus albiceps. The sequence goes on along the minus strand of OZ017772.1, from coordinate 72,599,940 downwards.
AACAATTAGACCACAACAACCATATAATTCCGTTCAGGGTCAATCTAGGATAACAAATGGAAGGTAAAAACAAACGGTCTATACACAACCGAAATATTGGTCACCAAAACTTCGAAAATGATAACTTTTGGGACCGAATTTTCACCTTTGACCCTTTGTCCTGCCAAATTTTTATATTAAAGGATAGACATTTTTTTCCAAAACAAGATTTGCTATACAAAGCACTCAAATTTCTTTAGGTATTTTTAAATTATTAATAAAAAAACATGTTTAAGCGATCTTAACCCCTCGCCTTATGAATTGAGCGTGTCTCATACGAGGTTCTTATTTTAGGCACAGAAAAGGGATCACGTGTCCCACACGTTGTTTTAATGCAAATGGTTAATGCAGTAAAAGGTCAAAATTCAAGATATTCCAAATTCGTTATAGAAATGCCAAACTTCTTCTTAAAATCACCCTAAAACTTATCTCAAGGAACATTTTGCAGAAAGTGAAGTAAATTGGGCCTTAAACCTTGAGATAATAACAGCTGTTTTCCCTGCTATCCTTCAATTTCGTTTGAAATTTCTATAAAGGGATTCTTTTTGGATTTCGGATTTTTGCCAATTCTCTTAGACACAAAGAAAGCTTTTTTAAAAGAGATAGGATGGCGGATAAATTGTACAATTTCCCTAAAATACCTCAAAGCTATTTTTCTCCAAACAGGAAACCATGTAGAATCGATTCCTAAACGCCCATTCTTATAAAGTTCAAATTGCTAAAGGATATAACAGCGATTTACTAAGTGCGCATTTACTAATTTTTATTTATTCGTTCTTCATTCGGAGTTTACTGAAACGACGCCGATACAGAAGCCATTTCATCTGACCTGTTTTACTGCAGACAACCACAAAGTTCCATAATCCGCAATTTTGCAGGAATTTTGCGATTCGTGTGCAATGTAAAAACGGCTGAATCATGGGAACATTTGTTGGAGATTTTCATAAAACCTAAACAAAAAGAAATATCTTATCCACTGCGCTCGTTATTCCCAATTACAATTGTTGCGCCGCAACGCCAAGCCGCAATTTTTTTCACGCCGCCAACTATCGTCCCAGGGGTATATCCTTGGTGTTAAACAATTTCCCGAGCAATAGCAGCCCAGGAACGTGGGCGACAATCCATCTCATATTTTCAGTTTTACCGACGAAGCATTCAAAACCAAGAGGTGCACAGGGTGTACTTAAATAATCCTCCTGAAGTGGAGGGGAAAAATCCCTTTATCCGAGGCTCCCGTAAAATGGCCGGGCACAACTATTAAAATCATCGAGGAAGCACTCAGGAAGTTCTCCCTACTCGAGCTCGGAAGGTGGGTTAAAGCAATCCCAGCCCACTCAAAGTAATGCGTACGGCAGGCGAACAATGGACCGAACTGGTTCTTCGTCGAAACAAGGTCAGGCCATTGTTTAAATAGGGTGGCATACAAGCCATTTAATAGCGGATAATTGCGTTCATGAGGATGCTGGAACGAAAATATGGGTCACTCTCGCCCTGTGCCGCCGCATTTTCCCGCATAATTAAAAATCGATTGGTCCATGTATTTCTTGCTGATTAAACAAATGAGCTCGCCTCATTCGTTTATGGCTAATTGTTATTGCATATTAGCCCGAACGTCCTCTGGGGCAATATCAGGCGGATTTCTTATCTTTGTCTTTATATTTTTATTTATTTTCAGTGCACTCACTGCCACACTTAACCGTGCTCAGTTTGTCGGGGTGCAGCAAAGTTACGGACGATGGTGTCGAACTGATAGCAGAGAATCTACAAAAATTACGAGCTTTGGACCTGTCCTGGTGTCCGCGGATAACCGATGCTTCCTTAGAGTATATTGCCTGTGATCTTAATCAATTGGAGGAGCTCACTTTAGATAGGTAAGTAGAATTCAGGTTAGCGGATTATCATAGAGATCCAAAATTATTGCTACTATTCGCCTATCGACATCTCGAAAACATTTTTATCATTATTAAAATTTTTCAACTTTTCATATCTGAAGTGTTTTCTATGAAATGAAAATTTTGATGAAATTTGGACTATCAATATTAAGGTCTTATAGTGACCGCTTCTCTGATTTATGTATAAAACAGAAAGCAAATTTCAAATTAATATAAGCAGTACTTTCCACGATATTTTGGATACCTATTTATTAAGAGGAATTACGCTTTTCAAATTGTTCAAATAATCAGGGGTCTGCGATTCTGCTCATAAAAATATCACACTCTGTTAATTTATAGAAGGCAACAATTCTTTTAGACGTATTTATTTAAAATTAAAACATTTATTTCTATTAAAACATTACTTCATAAATATCCAAAAACTTCCATAGTCCATAATTTCATAGAGGACATTTTTCTGAAATTTAAAGGTTCATATAAATAGCGCATTAATAGTACTATGAAATTTTTCTTAACACTTAACGGACCGCTCAGTTTCGCTTGTGCGCATAAAAATGAAAAACTAAAACTCTTCTCAATATAAATTCAACCAAAAAAGTAAATCTAACTCTTCTGTCTTAAGAGGTCGAAATAGAAAAACATATTTTAAATTTAATTGAGCCGTCCTTTAAGTGTTAGGAAACATACTTACGGGTAGTATTTTGTGAGATACCCCATTTTATTTGATTAGAGTTGTTAGGCTAGATCAGCTGTTACCTAAAAGGTGTTCTATAGTTTATTAAAATACTTGTTAACTTCAAAAAGAATCAATAGCCTAATGATGCCTCGGTTAGAGCGAAACCCATAGCACTTAAATCAAAAATAAATTCGTTTTGAATTTAACAAATGTTTTAACAAAACCATGGACAAATTCAAACAAGTGCCGTCGAGAAATTCTATCAATTAAAATGTGTTTCACGGAACCCTAGAGCACCGTGGAGAGGTCATAGGGGTTCCGAAACTTAAGGCGTGGAAGGGTCATATGGTTTCCGAAAGTTAGTGTTGAGTGTTAAGAATTCATTCTCTCTGTAACAAAAACTCGAATCAGTCTTTTGGATTAGATTTACATAAATATGAGTAGAACATCCAATCGTTGAGAAGGTTATCATGGTTCTGCTTATGCTGCTCCAGATCTTCGTATTCAATTATCGGATATTAAACCTAATTGTAGTCCTATTATAAGTAAAACTGTGCAAACATTTTTATTCTGCACATTAAATACGCGCAGTAAAGATTTTAAATTCGAAATATAGTCTTTCTTTTCGAACAATAAGGCATCAGGGGTATTAAAAGTAAAATTATTGTCTATCTACTTTTTTATTGTCGAGATGGGGGTTTGCCAAAAAAATGAGAATCAAATATGGTTCCATAGCCAACAAAAATTAGGAACCGCTGGTTTATATCTCATAGATTTGATTAATTTTTAACAATAGTAACCGATTTTTTACTAGGATACAATAGAAAATAGAAAAATTGAACTCCCCCATGTCTTTTCTTCTAAATTTATCATATGTTTTTCCAGTAAATCTTTAATCGTGGCATTAAAAAGTGTCTCGTCTGCTTAATTGGCTCTAAAAATATTCATCTTAATTTGAAGTACCTCATCCTGCAGGCCACACAGCCGCAACAACTACGTACTCCTCGTACTTTTTTGATTAAGTTGAACTTTTTGAAAAACACTTGTTCGTCAACGGCAGCCGACCGACCTATCCGACACTTGGCGAAAAAAGCTTAAAAACTTATCTTTTGCTGACGATAGACTTAAATCTACCAAATCCTTGAGACTTTCAAAGAAATGAAGAAATTAACAACAAATATAAGGCAAAACAAGATTTGCTTTAAACTTTTGGGAAGGAGAAGTTCGAAAAATCTTTCTAGGGTGGGTGTATTATGCAGCAACTTCAGCAGCCTAGAGTGGGACGAGAGGACCAATTTGTGTGGGTACCACACCGCCCCCTCAACAGCCATTCTAGATAAAAGTAATGTTCAAGGTGTGCAAACAGCACGAGAAATCTTTGTTGTGGCCGAAACACATCTTGCAATCTTCCAGAAATTGAGGCGACAATCCAAGGAAAAAGAGGAATGCCATCACCGAGAGTACATACTCCTGGAATTCATGAAAATGGAGGAGTATGAGAGGCCCCGGGTCTCGCTGCGGCAAGGCACTTTAAATTCACCTTGAGAGCTCTCAGATGCTCCAAATACAATAGACTTGGCCCTCGGGGCTCTGGGGGTTCCACGCTCTGTGGCGGTGCGACGTCAGTGGCCAACGCATACGACGGTGGTGGATGGAGTGAATGTTGATGAGCACTCATCCGCATGCAACCGTCCCTCGCTCAAGCGAATTAGAAAACTTCTTCCAGCATAGTAGTCTAAATTAGCCGGATACATTAAACGTCCTCCTCTTTGCGGAGCGGTGCCCATGAATCCTTAATGGCTCCAACAACTGGAGGTGTGGGCTCCATAGATGACGGCACAATTTATAAGTCGCAGAAACGGGTACGGTTCGTTATAACATAGTCTGGGAAGATGGAATTCGAGCTAATTGAATATCGGGGCGAAGCGAAGGGGGACCTGCCCCTTAAATCTACAAAAAGCATCCGGAGCTTTTGTCTCGTTTCAGGGCAACGGAACTGGCTCAAATGATTTCCGTTTGACGAAATTGAATCAAAGGAAAATCAGAATTAAACCATTTTTCTCCAGGAGACCACTCAGACTGAGATTGCATCCAAAGCCTAACATTTAACAATTCCTTTAAGGCAATCATTTTCGAAATTAATTTGTTTAATGTAACTTTTAATTCTCCCTATAACTTTATTATATAACAATGGTTTGCTCATGTTCAATTCATGCATGCTTCCCAGCAAATCTCGGGTTAATAATGATTTACAGTAGAACTCCATATAACGCAATTTTCCATAACGCGAACAAAAAATTACACTGCTGCCCCTTTATAACGCGAATTAAATATTGCGTTAGTGTCCCCGTATAATGCAGTTAAAAATTGCTGAATAAAACGCATTTGTGAAATCAATAGAGTTTTTTTTAAACCTTTGACTGCGGAACAGCGCCTTTAGACATTTACCCCTAGTCGGTGCCTCTGAGCGAACAGCGCCAGAAATTGGACCAGCAAGCACCCAAAAAGCGATGTCAGTAGAACTTAATTTTAAGCGATTCTAACACTGACTAGATTTTAGTTTTAGGTACCTAACTTTTTACTTTATTTTATTATTCTGTACATATAATGAAAAAATATTACGCGTTTTTATTGTCTTAAAATTAAATAAAAAGCATATTAGTTTTGTTTTATATTATTAAAAATCTTTTTATTTAGTTTTAACTTTGCACTGGGTCCCGCATAATACCAAATTCGTTTTTTTTCCGCATCAAAGGGGTCTAAAATGTTAATGTCAGGCTGAGCTCTACTAAACCTTTACATTTGCCCTTCAGATAACAGGAAACATTCTAACGTTTTCGCAAAACATATAAACAAATTAGACTGAAGTAAGAATTTTATGCTGTACTAGATACCCCAACTTTGTCGATTATAAAAAAATGGAATAATCTAAATAACTTAATATCGTAGTTAAAAAAGACGTTAAGATTTCATACCTCTCTAATTTAATTTATAATCTTTTCCTATTTTTCAGGTGCGTTCACATAACCGACATTGGTGTTGGCTATATATCAACAATGCTCTCACTAACTGCGCTATTCCTTCGATGGTGTTCTCAAGTTAGAGACTTTGGACTGCAGCATCTTTGCTCAATGCGAAATTTACAGGTACTCTCGCTGGCCGGATGTCCGCTCCTAACATCATCCGGCCTCTCAAGTCTGATCCAATTGAGGCACCTGCAGGAGCTAGAATTAACAAATTGTCCCGGCGCCAGCCAGGAACTCTTTGAATACCTGAGAGAGCATCTGCCTCGGTGTCTGATCATTGAATAATATCCAGTTGGCTGTAATAGTCTAAGTAGTTTTAGTAACCACTACAGCAAATTTAAGGCGAGCTTTAAAATTCAAACTTTAGGCAAACACGTTTATAGTGCAATCGGCTTAACAGCAAATCATCCGTGGTATCTTTATTTAATTATGGTTACAGTGGTATTAAATCGCTGGACTGGGGAAGAACTGCCTATTGAAAATAGATCGAGTCCCAGATTCAGTTCAAAAGTACACCCCTTTTTGTTGATTCGTTTTAATTTTTAATGTTTTCAGTGGCATACGTACTTATCTTCTAGTCACCTTAGATTCTTCTTTATTGTAATTTTAAGCAACCTACTCCCAAAAAATTAATGTTCTTTCTAGATAACACTTATCCAAATCAATCAAATACCTTTAATTTGTCTTCGCAAAAGGCTGCAAGCTGCTCTATTTACGTGCGCTTAAATATCTTTTCTCAATCATTGTATTTCTTTACTTTTGAATATGTTTTATACTCTAACTCTAAATAATCGAGTTTGCGCACACTTTAGAGATATTTATGATCGTGTAATAAAACAAAAATTGCGAAGACAGCAAACAAATATCTTAGGAAACACACAAAAAAAAAATTACTATCTACCATCGGACACATTTTTTCCTTAAGACGAAATAGGCAAAATTATTTCTAACACATGCACTAAACTGAAATGAATTTGGATTAAAATGATAGTAAATGCAAAAAAAAAAATTTATATTGTAAAATAGAAATATAAAAAATAATAAATTTAATGTTTTAATAGAAACTCTAAAAGACACAACAAATTCTATGGAAATCTATAATTAAAACAATTTAAAAAAAGAGTAAAAATTGTGAAAGATAAAAGGCAAGAGCTGAAAAAAAAGAATTAAATTTGTTACTTAGTACAGCACGAACTGAGAAGCGGGTTTTATTAAAATTATTTTGTGTAAATTGAAAGAAAAATACTCTTAAGCTAAACCACAATCTGTGGATTGCAGCTTATAAAAGACATGAGATTATTATTACTATTAAAAGATAAATACGTGAGATTTTTGAGAAGCTCGAAATCTTAATTCGTAAATAATTTATTGTAAATTAAGGGCTACACAAAAAATTAAAAAAAAAAAATGCGAACACGTTGTTTAAGTAATGATAAAATGAGAAAAGAAGCAAAATAAAATTTTAAATTAAATCAAATTTATATTGGTTTATGATTCGATTCATTGGATGCGGTAACAGAGAATAAAACAAAGTGATCTACTATGATCAAAGTATGTTTTATTTTCCAGGTAAGTCATCAGTCTATATAAAAGATATAAATAAAAATTTGTGCTGAATCCTCGCAGTCACTCTTCGTTCATATTTCCCTCTTCCTCAGCACCATTATCATCGTCATCGTCATCGTTTCCTTCCGCTTGATTTGCAGAGTCCCACCAGGAAAGCACCCCAAGTCCGGACTCATTGATAGCTCCCTAAAGGGTAGTATTACTTTTTTTTTTCATATCTACATGTATACGCTTAGTGACAAAATTAAGTGCACGACTTCCTTGCTAATATTGGAGGTATTCCACAGCCACAGAAAGGTTAACCGGCGATTTTCCGTATAATCCTATTTCGTAGAAAAGGGTGATGGTTGCAGGTAAAAATACAAAAAACGCATCCCTCAAATGATTGCGTTTTTCCCCATCTAGACGGAATTTAACAGAACAGTAATTAAAACTGTCGGGACTGGCGGAATTAAGTGCATGGTTCATTTTTAGTTGTGCTGCCGACCAATTAAGCCTTTTATGTTTTGTTTTCAGCCAGTAACTATTTTGTTTATAATTCAAAAGAACAATTTTCTGATATGAAAAATTTTAGATATTCGCTTTTTTGTGAAATATGCCATTAGACAAGGAATTTTCTTCTAATTTAAGAAAAAGAATATAAGAAATAAAGGACTTTCTTATGGAAAACTTGCTGAAAAGTACTCAGTACTTTTGATACGCAAAAAATGTATATAAAATTACAATAGAAAATTTAAAAGGAAGAGATCGAAAATGAAAAACTACTGAAAAGGAAGACAGACTTAAAACTGATAGAAATATTTCCTCTTGAAGTCTTAAATTGAATATTTCAAAGTCGAATTGCGGATCGTCGCCTGCACGAATTTGGTTTAGTCAACAAATACCAAAGAAAGAGTCATTCATTAGTAGTTTAACCGTTTGAGTGTGGAAGAACTTTTGTAAGCATATGCCAAAAATGCGGATGATTTGAAATGATTGTAAAATAAAAGAACATATTCTTTAAGAAAAAAACTCTAATCACTTTAGACACTTACTTTTCGCTAGAGAACCAGCTTAAATTCACACTAAACTGCAAAAACAGCGATATCGCGCTCCTCGTGTTTTTGGCACATAATAAGAGGATCGCTATCGCACTCCTCGGCACTCAATTGGTTAAATGAGCCGTTCGATTTATGGAAAAACAGGTCGTATGGACAGACGAAAGTAAATTCAAAGTAATGGGCTCAACGAAAACCATCCAAAGCTCAGAGAAAAGAATCTGCTGCAAACTGTAAAACATGGCAGTGGAAATGTTACGGTATGGGATTCTTCCGCGGCCCAGGGAGTTAGTGAATTGGCACTTATAGAGTCAACGATGACTGGACTATCTTATGTAAATATTCAGTGCGAATTTCTTCCAAAATCAATTGACAAACTTAACCTTGAAGTAAATTACATTTTTCAACAAGTCCGAGACCCCAAGCATACGGGTAACAAAACAGTTTTTTCGTAGAACAACAAATAAACGTTCTCGGTTGGTCAGCATAAAGCCCGGACCTTAACCCAATCGAGAGTAAGAGTACTTGTTTATTGACGCTGAAGGACGCATGAATTCAAATAAGCCAAGAAACTACACCGGCTCTCGTTGAAAGTATGCCACAGAGACTACTGGCGGTCATAAATAATAAGAAAGATGACACCAAGTACTAAAGTAATCGTAAATAAAACATTTTAAGTACTTAATTTTGTCACTAAGTCTATAAAACGTATTGAGGAGAACTCACAATTATCCTGTAAGGTGTTTTCACCTCAGATTGTTGTGAGGGCTGCTGATCCCCCTGAGTGGGAGGTCCAATCGGTGAGCTCTCTTCAAAAACTTCTCCAGATACACGGAATTTTATAGGTTCACCTAAATTCATGTATAAAAATTGAGCTTATTTAACAGAGTTAGTATTTAACTGTTAAGAGGAGACATCAATTTAATGAATTTACATGAATAACTAAATTATGAAAGTTACAAAACTAAGACTGAAGTAAATTAGAAATAAAAAGTAGAGGAATTAAGTTCTCCATAATTTGAGATAGATCTTGCCCTCTACAAATACCGAGAGTGCGTTAATTGAAGGCCAGCAAGATTATAGTTACCAATATCCATAAATAAATCATGTTTTTCCCCATCCGCCAGCGGATACTCCCAAACCCAAGCCTGTTCTGCCTCTTCGAACCTGGAAGGATGCTGCAAAGCAGTCGGCGGGATGAGTACATCATCAAAAAATCCCAGACCAACTAAAGAAAGGAAACGTATTTAAAACGTCCAAAGAAAGTATCCTGCACCTACCGTGGACACCTTCCCGACTGCAGCTTCTAATTTTCCCTGTTATCACATCACCGATGGTCGGGTGAAAAACGATGTACCTGAATTTAACTTCTGTGTGTGACGAACCATCACCAGGAAGGATAATCGAATCGCCCATGCTTACGATATCCTTCAGCGCAATGCACAGCCCCACGTTAAGCAGAACCTACTTAACTAGTTTAAATAAATAAAAAAATCTTAGGGATTTGATGAGGAACCTTGTTTGCGAGTTTTCTGTTGATCTCATCTCGTATTGCTTCAGACAACTTTAAATTGAAAAGCTCTGGCGCAATCCTCACAGTGTCTTTCAATTCTGCTAGCACAAACATTTTATTAGTCTGTAGTGTCTAAATAATGAAGTGGCGAAGATGTTTTCCCTCAAAATTCACTCATTTTAATGAACGTTAATTGTAAAATATCCCGGCTAGTTGAGAACTGTCATTTGGTCATCATGCTGAGCAGCTGTGCTACATAAACATTAATGAAGATGGGTTCGCTTGATACTATTTTTAAAATTCATACAAATAAATCCTTGATTAAATTGTTCAATTAAACAGAATATTTCAATAAAATTGTAAAGATTTTAAGATGCCTAACTTACTTTTTGTTAATCTGTTGTGCATTTTATTAAAGCCTTTTTACACAGTTTTTACTTTAGTTTGGTAACTCCGGCGAAAGTGTTATAATTTGATATCTTTAACTTACTATGTATGGGTACAAACCTGTCCTAATGTTTTATTTGACAGCTTACAGCACGTGTTGAAATGGAATTCGGTGCGGTAGTATAAAACCGTAGCTGTTGTGAAATTCTCTTTAAATTCGAATTTACCAGTTAGTGAATTAATTTCTCGGGATGGAGGGTCAATTTAGTGACGCTGAAGAAGATAAGGAACAACAAACCGAGGTCAAAAACGCAAAACAAACAGGCGAAATTGTTATTTACTAGTCAATTTTAATATTTGCAGTCAGAAAACGTCGCTGTACCTTTCTCAAAGTTAAATATAAAGCACGTATGGTTCGCTAATTTAAAAGATGATACTACCAAGGACGACGCTATCGAAGAATCGGATGATGAGGATGAAGATGGAGACGAGTACGACGACTACGAGGAAAACTACTCGTACCACAAGCACAATCTCCAGTCTCAAATTCACACTGCTGGGGAAAAGCAACACTCAAACGTTCAGAACGCCAGCAAGAAATTGACTAACTTTCAGCCTAGCGAAAAGGTTCTGAAAAAGTTCTCTAACCGCATAAACGTGGAAAAATACGATCCGCGGACTAACTTCTCCGATCAGGCCGGAAACAAGTTGGTGTCCTTCGACCGTCGACAGGAGGCTGAGCGGGTCAGGGTGAAGGATAAACATGACCGAGCCACGGCAGAACAGGTCATGGATCCGAGGACAAGGCTCATTCTATTCAAGCTTCTGAATCGAGGCATGATCACCGAAATCAACGGGTGCATTTCGACTGGGAAGGAGGCGAATGTGTACCATGCCACCTCCAAAGACGAAAAGGAATTCGCTATTAAGATCTATAAGACATCTATTCTGGTTTTTAAGGATCGCGACAAGTACGTTTCCGGGGAGTTTCGGTTCAGGCATGGATACAGCCGACATAATCCCAGAAAAATGGTGCGCACCTGGGCTGAGAAGGAAATGAGGAATTTGGTCAGAATGAAAAACGAAGGTAAGTTCTTTCTTTTCAAATTTAGGCCTAACTCCTAGTTGTGAGACTCAGTAGTATTAAATAACAATATGACCCCTTTCATAACAATAACACCCTCTTAATCCTAGAACGATTTTTTCGTTGATTCTTGCAAAAGACCGTTGGGGGAATGTTTTCTATGCACGAAGCTAATCTAGAAAATTTCCCTTCCTAATGCGATCAAAAGTTTTGACCCGACTGCCAAACACCCACCACAATACATATTTGGGGACTTCTCTAATTTCCAACAACAAGATGATCAGTTGGGTCTTAATTTATCCCTTTCTAGGAGTTCCTGTCCCCGATCCGTACCTTCTCAGAAGTCATGTCCTTTTGATGGAATTCTGTGGCAGAAATGGATGGCCTTCACCCAAGTTAAAAGACGTTGAGATAACTACGTCCAAAGCTAGAGAACTTTACAGGGACTGTGTAGTTATAATGTGGAAAATATACAACAAATGTAAGCTGGTCCACGCCGACCTATCGGAATTTAACATACTTTTTCACAACGGGCAGCTGGTCATAATCGACGTTAGCCAGTCTGTGGAACATGATCACCCCCATGCGTTTGACTTCCTTAGAAAGGACTGCACGAATATCTCGGAATTCTTCAGGAAGAAGGAGGTAGCTACCATGACCGTAAAAGAATTGTTCAATTTTATCACAGACGCATCAATTACTGAGGAAAATATGGAGGATTGCTTAGAGAAAATCTCTGAAAGAATAAAAGACCGAAATTTGGAAGATTTATCAGCCCAAGAAAAGGTGGATGAAGAAGTTTTCAAAAACGCTTACATTCCGAAACGGCTGGATGAGGTAGAATTATTTTAATTTTATTTTGAGAAAAGAATTTTTAATATTTCCGATTTAGGTACTTGATGTAGAACGGGATATAAAGAAAGCAAAATCAGGCGGTGGCCAAGATTTAATCTATCAAAAGGTTACTGGACTAGGTGCCGATTTAAAAGTTCAAATGCGTCCTGAAATACTTAAAAATGATGGGGAAGATAATTACTCAGAACATTCAGGGGAAGATAGCGGAAGTGAGGACGATTCATCATCTTCAAAAGGGAATGATAATTCAAAATTTAAGGATTCATCAAGACCGCGTGATGAATCACCTGAAAGTAAAAAGTTGAGAAAAAAAGCTGTAAAAGATGCAAAAGCGGAAAGGAGGAAAACGAAAATAAAGAAGCACGTAAAGAAGAGGAAAGAAAAACAGAGCGTAACTAAGGCAAAATAAGTTGTTAGCTTTTTATTTAATAAAAATTATTAAACAAAATAAACTGTTTTCTCAGTAAAATGTAAAAATATCCTTTTTATTAAAAACTTTTCTTAAATATCATTGAAATAAAAACTGTCTACAAAATCGTCATATGTTCCACCATAACAAGACTTAAGACCTATGTTGAGTATACTGGGTAGCGTAAAGCAACTTAAATAATAGAACCACCATGACAATGCTGAAGCTATCACAGAATTACATTTTTATGTTATTAACTAATCTGAAGGTAATATTCCAATCACGTCCTGCACCGCCTTTTCAAGCTGATAAAGATCAAAATTCTAAAGAACACCAAAGCTCCAATTAGGAAGCAAAGCTCCTTCCAAATGGAGACCTTATCAATATCGAGGAACTGCAGCAAGACCTTTGGATTGGCAAAGTGGCAGTACACATCGAAGCAGTCCAAATCGTGGCGATCGAATCCAAAGACGACAAGAACCATAGTAACAGCGCCCACTCGGAAGTACGAAAGCTTCATGATGGCATACATGAAGAGAGGAATATCTTTGGCAAAGTCGAACCCGTAAATGGCCAGACCCATCAATGGTGCTATGATTAATGGCCCCATTATAGCGCCGTTCTGTACAAGATCAAATTAATAACAGTGCTAAATCCATTTGGATTTACAAAGAACTCACTGTGACGCTAAACGTTGCTCCAATTGCAAGTCCCATACCCTCGGCTGCTATAGATGTGATCAGCCCAATAGAGACAAACATTCCGAATCTCCACAATTGGCAGGGAAGCCCAGTCATCCAGTAGGTGCAGGATAGGAAAATAATATTGAAAATCATCTGAAAATTATTCGGATGCAGGTAAGGACTAACAATTTATAGTTTTTAGATGATATACCTGAAATGGTAGGCGAGATATCATCAATGCCATGTAATACGATGTTAGGTTGTACCACCGATTGAAGAACTCCTTTTTCACTAACTTAATTTCGCTGGGATCTAAAAAATATTAAAATTTACTTAACTTATTATAAGAGAAATGATAACATAAAACTTAATATAGAATAAATGGTCAAAGGATTGAAAAAATTAATTTTGGAGACTATAAATAATCTGTAAGAAGAAACTAACATATTCAGAAATTTGCTCCATTCGTATCCTGCAGATACGTGTGCTCGAAACACGTAAAAACTATTGCAAGATTTTTTTTCTTTTCAGGAATTTAGATTCCCTAAATTATAGGCGAAAGTTTTCTTCCAAACAAAAACTTTGTTGTTTCTTAAGATTCAGATACACGACATTTTTTAATTCGAGAGCATCAGAGCAGTTAAGCAACAACTATATTCTGAATTTTGTATTTGTGCAATTTAATTATTTTTAACAGTTGCAGAACACAAGGCCCTAAATCTGAAAATTTCCGACTCAGTATACGATTTAAAACGCATTAGGGTAAATTATTCTCTAAGAGATTAGATTTTAAATGATATTGATGACTTGAAGAATTTGTCCGACGATTTCAACCAAATGCTGTTTTAAAAAATAAATAAACGAAGACAGAATACTTACAATTGAGAACTGGGACCATAACTTGGGTGTAAACAATGACCAAAATGGTTCCAATGCAATACTTCAGGTGATCGAACATACGATGACCCTCGTTGGCAGCATTAAAAAATATTAAGCCTACAAAACATGGAACAACCATGCACAACAATTTTCAAGGGAATTATAAAAGTCTTTTACCGAAAAGTACGCCGCATATTAAATGATGGGCAAACTGAATCCATAGCGCCACTTTGTTTCGAATAATTTTCTTTAGCATCATGCTGAGAAGCACTGAAAACTGTGTAAACGTTGATATCGTTTCGGAATCCTTTTTCATCTTTTTCGAAAACCATTTCATTTTTTCCAGAAAAACATTTCCTCCAAAGCAACTATCCGATCTCTCTGTCTTCATGGGCTCAGGATAAAACGTGGTAAGAACATTTTTGAATTCTTTGGAGTTCAAGAGGGCGATGTCACTGCTTCCAGTATCGGTGCATGGAGTATAAATAAGTTTTCCATTCTGCACAACCTCAGATAGGTACGGAATGTACTTCCCTTCGTCAGAGTCACAAATTTCTATGACTATAAAAAATCGAATTAAAGTAAAAATTAGACATACACTTTAGAGTGGATTTACTGTAGTCAGCTGGAGTGTAATGCGTCGGACAGTCCAGACTGGATCGAGCTAAAAATGGTACAATACCTCCAGGGATGCCTTGATAAACGCACTTCCCTTTGGCTAAGACGTACAAACTATCGAAAAGATTCAGGATATTTGCGGAAGGTTGATGGATCGTGCACACAATCGTTCGGCCATCCTTGGCGAGATTCTTTAACATTCGAATGCATTGCGCGGCAGTGACTTCATCCAGTCCGCTGGTGGGCTCATCCAGAAAGAACATAACCGGATTCGAGACAAGTTCTAAAGCTATCGATAGTCTCTTTCGCTCGCCACCGCTAAGTTTTTCGGGGACAACGTCCCTGCGATGATCTAGATTTAGATTTATTAAAATTTCAGATATTATACTCTCGAAGGCGTCTGAATTTTTCAATTTGAGGGCGCACGACAGTCGCATCAATTCGTAAACAGACAACAAAGCTTGGTGGTGGTCTTCTTGAGTTATGTAAGCAGAACTCGATTTGTTAATACTTATTAAGCCATCTACGCCTGAAGTTCTGAAAAAAAAAACAAAATAATATATTATTAGTTTTAATTGCTGCATAATATAATTCGTTTGATTCAGTGACGTACAATTTTATATATCAGTAAGAAGCTGGTTATAATCGGAATTATCCTTAGATATTTTTGAAATTGACTTACACTTAAAACTATCTTTGAACAAAAAAGGTAAAATAAACGTATAATAAACAGAATTAATTGATTCTTCTAATTCTAAACGTCTCAACAAGAATGCAAAATAGCACCGTGGTCGTATTATGAATAGAAAAATTGAATGTTTTTTTTTAATTCTTTCTAATCAAGAACAAACAAGACCGCACAACCATTAGCACTTCGATGTAAATTTCCATTCTATAATATAAAGTAGTTATCATTAAATTTGTTGGATTTGTTTTTTTATATAATCAATACTAATTAGCGACGGTTCAGTTATGCGCTATAAGGCACGTGTAGCTAATATTTAATAATTGTGGTATGTTATTCAAACCATAGTAAAATTATCGAATTAACGAGCTCGTTTAAATGAATAAAGTGCTCTCCGAATGCCTCAAATTAAGCAATAAAATTTTGTAATAAATCCTACAAATATGCTAATAAAACAAACCTTATATAAACGATGAATCAGATAGAATGAATCAATGAATTTTTATGATTTGCTAATTACCTTCCAATTTCAGATATACCCTACACACCCTATAAAAATAGTTCAAGTATTTTTAAATAGTGGTCTTTTAAGCTTTTATTTGAGTGTTTTACCACTTCTTTATCTAACAAATTTGTGAAGTAATAATCTTTCGAATCTAAAGAAATGATGAGGTTTCGGTCAGTATAATCGAAAAATTTGTTTGTTCACCAATTGATAATTTGGGGGGTTGTTTTAACAGAAAAAAAGCAATTATAATACACGTTTGCATCTTACCTCAAATCTTAAAAATGGAGAATTATGTAGTTATCTTTAAAGCTCTCATATTATTTAGATTTTTTATTTATTAATTCGCTTAATACAAGCTACACACAATTAAGTTGAACTTAGAAGCTATAGAAACGAAGAAAAGGGAAGTCTGGCTTAGAGGAAACAAAGCAGGTTCTTCAACAGGTTTAACATCGCAACTCGGAAAAGATCGAAGATACTTTTAAGTTATTTTGGACAAAATTTTTGAGAATTTTTTTCATTGCAATTTGCATAATAAATAAAATAAAAAATATTCCTTAGTGATCTTGTTTATCTCATCAAACTTTTATATGACAACATTTCAAAGATCAAAATTTCTTTGATTAATCATGTCTTATTGCATTTCTTTAGCAGTTAAATTTTACTTTTACTTTTGGTGGTTCTAACTATAGTAGTTTTTAATATTTACTATTCTACTAAAAATGTTCTATCATTTTAACATCATTAAGAAATTTTTAATTATAAGTTGCATATCTTAAGCATCGTCATAATGATCGTTTCCACATGAAAGTATTAAGGAAAATGAATCGACCTTCTACTCAGTATTTTAGTTCACGTCTATAAAATGATGTGTATAAGTCCGAAAGATGGTATCATTTAAATTGGCACGACTTCTGAGCCAAGACGAAGTACGTTTATCATATTTTTCAATTACATCGCGCAGGCTATTTTATGTTGAATTTCCTGTTTCACCTTTGATAATTTGCGCAATAACGCACATGTTTCTGCTGCTGTGTGACTGGTAGCACCGTCTTGTTAAAACCATCACTTCTTAATGTTCATCACATCTTGCAATCGGCATCATAAAAAGTTTGTTATTAAGTTCTTTAACAACATTCGTATATACTTTCGTTTTGTTGTTAAAAATACATTGCATTTTATGTATTCATTGCCTTTGTACCAACCCCAAAACGTGACGCGAACAAGAGCGTTTCGCGGGAGTAATAAACAAACAACGTAATCGCCAATTAGTTTGCGTTTAACAATCAAAGTCGCTGTAGCCGTCCGGTTCGTTAAGAATAACAAAATAATTTGACAATACCATGGCGTGTCATAGAAATTAAATGAATTTACTGGTCGCATTTGTTTTGCCTAGCTTACCTTAATTACTTTTATACAAAATATTACCTGAGCAGTTTTCGACGACCCCTAAATGACTTACTAATTCAAAAAATTTTTTGTATCATTTCTGTTGAACCGGTTACATTCTGGTTCTGATTTTTGCAAATGTAGTTAGAAGAATTTGAGAATCATGCAAGAAAAATATACCAAAAAGGAATATTAAGAGGTGGCATTTAAATGAAATTGGTGTGATTTTTATTCCGGAATATGTAAGATACATTTAAATTCACATAATTCTTAATTCAAGATCAGGGTCAAACACATCAAAGCGAAAACGAAGAACGAAAGTGTTTAATGATCAATGCTACGTTAGTGAACGCGTCTGGTTGTATTTAAATGCAAGCGATAGAAATGGACAATACTGAAACGCTCATAGAGAGAGATTTTCGAATTCTATACAATTGTGTTGTACTATAAAACGACTACAAAAATTTATTTAAAAGAAAGAAAAGTCTATAAAACGAGATTTCGATGTAGGAAACTTTAATAAAAACACATCTCTTATTCATTATCACATAAAGCAATAAATTCTTCTTAACGAGAACACATTTTCACTTTTGCTGCTGTGCTTCTTTGCTTCTATCAAACTGATTTGCAAAAATTTAATCGCATATGTATGAAACGGTCTAATCGCGAACATGCTCCGGGTTGATTCGATCTTTAAATCTTACATTTATTTGTAACCAATTTAAACCAAACTTCGTAGGACGAAATTAATTGTAAGCCAGATATTTGAAAAGGATGGATTACATTTTGTTTTAAGAAAGCATTTAATTTTTAGTTTTTATCTGATTAAGTAACGAACGGAACAATATATGCACGTTAACGGCAAAAACATTATTATTTCTAATTTTTGTACCTTTAATATACGTTTTTTTCAAATATTCAAAAATACAACAAATGCCTATCAAACTTTCTGTTCAAAACATAATTTTCTGAATCACATATTTGTAGATGTATCGTGTCCGGCCAACAATGTGTTAAAAATTGTTGTCCGAACACGAGTTAAAGCTGATTTAATATCGAAACGTTTTTGACCGCTTGTGTTCGCATTTGCATATTCTGATTGGAATTATTTAAACTCTCTCTCTCTTTTACTTAACCGGTGATATGGGGTAGTTTCTACGTAAAATGATCGGTTAACAATGAGTGAGTTTTACTTAGAAAAACAGATTTTTGGAGGCTTCCACAAAAACGACACTGCATAACAATGTAATTGGGGGTAATCTGGAAGAAAAAATTTTTAGTCGCATTTTATTTCACTCATTTCTCCGCAACGAATTCATAGAAGTGACCAATAGGACCTTGACCGGGATGAGATTATTTTAAAAAGTTCACTTATGCTTAATTAATTTTGCTTCTACTACATTTAAAACGTAAATTATTTGTGCAATATTTACAAATATTTTAGTCGGCTCTTTATTGATCCTATCATAAAATGTAAATAAATTTTTATTATGATTGCTATTTTGTTAATACGTGGCGCAGAATAACACCAATTATATTTTAATTTTCATTTTATTTCACCTTCACGCTTCGATTTTTAAGCATGTACCATTGAGAAAAGGTCAACATTTTCAATTTCGGGCAATTACATTCTGACAAATTAATTTATAAAATGTAATTTCACTACATTTCGTGGGTACATCAAACTGAAATTTATGAAACATGGAATTCACTTGTAAATTAATTACTGGCAGTAAAATAAGGGAAATTTGATTTTCTGTAGTTCCCATGTTTTAAAATATTTTACGTATAACCTAGAAAACCTGCAATATTCGTGGACTTTGATTGGCACAAGATAGACACAAACAAATGTTGTTTAGACTAAATATTCTATAAAATTACTGACCATCTGAACGTCTTTAAATTTGTTTAATTAAATTAGAAAGATTTAACAGTCTGACTCACAAAAGTAACTACAAACACAATACCATGAATAAATAAATTTATTTAAAAAACTAAAACCCGACTAAAAGAAAAACTAACTTTAGAACTTACCATAAAATAAGGTTATTTACCTTACCTCATATGTTTATTCATAGGAATCTTTTCACAAATTCTTCCTAGAAAATAAAATTTTTAATACCAGTTCATGTGAGAAAATAGTCATAAACTGAATGTTTGTTATTAATGCTATTAAATATTTAACGATGTGATCGATAATATTGTTTTTTAAACATATTTTCAGATTTATTTAATTTAAATTTAGGATAAATTTAAAGTTTTTTTTTCTTCAAAACCAAAATTGTATCAGACTAGTTTATATCAGTTTTATTTAAAAATTCTTCTATGGTTGTATATCGTCTAGCCTCTGACATTCTGGAATTATGACGTTAATATCGTTGTTAATTAAAATATTTTTTATGTACCACATTTATTTTTAATACCACTTTGATTCTACCCATGAAAATTATTTAGTTTTAATTTAAAACCCGGCCCAATTAATTTTTAATAAAATCCAACTAGTTTGAAAAAATTATTTTTGTAAAATGAGATTTTATAATAAGATAAATTAGAAATATACCTGCTGCCTTCACACTATCGACTAGGAAGTGGTTCTAAACGTGTATTCCAGCTAAGAATTTATGTAGGGGAAAAATACACAAGGTAATAAGAAATAAACTGCAAGATACGATTGAAATTCTTTTCATTTATAGTCACTCAGCGGCTAATTCAAAGTGTGGTAATTGCCGGTCAGTATTCATCAAATGGTTGATTGGTCATCTTGCAATTGTACCAGCTTAAATATTAATTTTTTTCTCTCGATTATGTAACAAAGCTAGAGGGTATGATTAACTGATTTAATGCGAAGCGCCCGGATTCGGTATGGGGCCACTGGCCAAGTTCCTCTGCCAGCTCAGGTGTTTTTGCTTCAAAACTTGAAGACGATGCAATGACCTTGACAAAGACCTCAGTTTGAGATTTTCTTGTTCCGTTCAATTGACTTGTTTTTGATGCTGCATTCATTTGTCCCAAATGGGAAATATTGAAATATGATTTTTGCACTTACTTATAGCCAGAAATTGCATTCAACAGGCTGCTCTTGCCAGCTCCAGACGGTCCCATGATAGCTGAAAGTTGACCGTTTCGAAATGCTCCGCTGACATTGTCTAAGATTTTTCGTCTTCCAGTTTCTTGAACTGTGTGAAAAAAAAAGCAGAATGATTCAGTTAGGTGAAAGGTGTTACGAATGGAAATATAGCATAGCAAACTAAAAACGGTTCTTATTTAGCCTGGGAATAGTTTTTCAATGTGATTATTTTTGTGGCGACATTTTGTGAAATTTAAAAGAAATAAAACAAAAAAATTAATTTGTCTAAATGAAACAACCGTCTTCACAAAAATAAAACGATTCAAAATAACAACTTGATTTACAACCTACCGATAAAATTTCACAAAAACTTGTTTTTAAACCTTATTTTATTATGACATCATTAATTTAAGCATGCTAAAAAAGCACACACTCCTTTAAAGTATAGCCAGCATTATTAAGTATTTTTTGTATCACACGTGTTTATATCTTCTTTTAATTCTGTTTTTCAAATCATGTTCAATATCTACGTGTTTCGAAAAAAAGCCAAAATTAATTTTTTAATACTTTCCCCCATTTAGACGTGGAATTTCAAATGTCATTTATAAAATTTTTGCAATGTTAAGGTGCGTAAATGTAAAACAAGTTAAGCCTGTAGCGTGCGTATTGCAAATTGAAACGAGTCCGCGAACAACTTCCGATGTAGATCTTGCTGCAAACGTTGTATTACTTTAAGAGAGGAGTAGTTTGCTTAGCATATATAAAAATTTAATAATAAAAATATCTTGTTATACGGCTTTCTAATAGTTCATAAACATCTTATTTTTGTAAATATTATAAAATCTTAAATTCCACTGAACGGAAATGTTTTTTTTTTTTTTAAATAACTCACCAAAATGCTTCCTCTCGATAACAGTGAAGGACACATCTTGAAATTCGAGATCTTTCGACGACTTTAAGATTGCACTTAAATCCATTTTAATTTTTTTTTTTTTTTGCACTTTGGAGTTATTCTGAATATTCGTCCAAATGTACTCAATAAATTTATTTAGTATCAATTTCTTTACTTTTCGTTATAAGGCCGTATGGAGATTCATGCCTTTATTCTGAAAAAAAAAGAAAGTAATAATGATTTTTAGATTTTACGAAAATAAAGCCTGTAACGAAAAATTTTATCGTTCGCAAAGTAGGTATAAATTGAAAAGTACGTAACAGATTCTAATGAAATTTTATTTCTATAAACTTCATGTACTTAGCAATTAATAATTCTTAATTTCGTAGTTGTTTGTTTCGTCTGCTGAATTTTCTGACTATTGATCTCAAATTCCTCATTAAGCGCTGTACAAAATTTCTGGTGGGTGTTTTTGGCACTAATACCCAACGTCTTTCAAATTCATCGATGGTTTTTACACTTCCTCCTTATCTTCTTATGTCTCTCTTCATAATTGACTAATATTTTTCAATCGGACGAAGATTTGGCGTATTGGAAAGATTGCCTAACTTTTTAACATAAGCAATGCTTTGAAATCCAACCAGTTTATCGTTATGGACGCATAAAGCCTGGTTGATAAATGGGACCACAACAAAACAGGGGCACTGTGTCTTTTGATCATCGGCAATAATATCCTCTCTAAGTATTCCTTACTAACACTTTTCCTGTACTTTCCTACCGACCCGGAAAGTCCATTTTGCAATACGTTTCTGTAAAGGTTTCCTGAACGTCTAACTGATTATTTTTCTTAAGAAATACTCTTTTTGAGTCTTCTTTGCTTTTTATTTTGCCCTTTGTACTATTTGATGACTGATTCCAAGATTTTTAGACAAATCTCTCGTAGACATCGACGACGATTTATCTTCAACGCGTAAAGGTTACTTCTTTTAAGAACCGGATCCGTAGGACCTCTTGGACGACCTGGCCTCAATTTCTCGGATGTGTTCTACTCTTTTTTAAACCGTTTAATATACCTTTGTATAGTACTTGTTGAAATTTTGTATTTTCGTTCGTGAACCGAACCATTGGTACGCTTAATTTTGATTAATAGTCGTATTTAAATAAACTAAGCCAATCACAAATAAGGAAACAGATTCTAGGAATATTGTAAAAGAAAAAAACAGACAGAGGCAGGTAGACTCCTAGAGATATAACTTTTCGTTAGGTACAGTTTTTAAGTGTACTATTAATAAATGAGTAAAATTTAAAGAAATTGGTAGAATTATATAAAAGTTTTTATTGCAAAAGCTGTGAAATGAAGCTTCGCTCTGCTGATTTATTGAGCTCAAATCAAGGTAAGCAGAAAATCTTGCAAAACACGTCTCTCGCTTTGCATTTACTTGCTAATTCACAATTGCACAAGAAACTCTAATGTCTTTGGTAAATTACCAGAAAGAGTTCAATGCACATAAGCCATCCGAGTAATAAACGACTTTTACTCTTCAATTCTTTTGGTCTGTTATTACTATGCCCCCCAAGTACATGACAAAAAATCCACAAAATGTGTAGAAAGTGCACGCACCAAACAATAAAATCTTTTCGTACCTTAAAGATGTGCACATTTGCGGCTCTCTCGTACTTCACATGCATAACATAAACCACAACAAGGTAAAGGCAGGTCTAAGACCTGGCGTGGAATGGTCTTGAAATCTTTTAAGCAATTCATTTTCTTCGAGCCGTCCATCATCACCAGCCTTACGTTATGTGTTCACTAAAGCAAAATATTGAAAATCTACAAACAATTGTGCAAATATCTGAGCATAAACACCTAGATGCATATTGGCAAGGAATAACATACGTTTAACTTTCCTGGTTGGTTGCACCCACTGCAACTGAAATGAAGTTGCAAGTGCATGCTAAAACCAAGCCGATGTCGCAACAGCGGCTGTTCATTACACAAAAGGAAGTTGCAAGAAAACCTTGATGAAGATAAACAACTTGCTTAAGATGTAGCAAAAATTCGATCTAATTTTTGGACATATTTCTAGATTGGCAGCGAAGCATGAACTAAATGAAAAAAAAAACTGTTTACAGAGAAAAAAACATAATTACTACATAAAGCAATCATGCTGTGATTGCATAGTGTACTTGCGATTAGAGCAAGTATTTTGAAATGTTAGACACTGAGAAACGAGTTTCTTGAGGATCATACATAACTTAGCATAAGTAGGAAAAATTCAATACAGACCAAAGAGTAAACAAAAAGTTTACGTATTTTAATTTGGTATTAATTGCAGTATAATTCTTGCTTTAGCATTGATATTGAATTATCATTAATTTACATAATTAACTCTCTGTCTCCAACCTACAGGTATTGCATATTATTTTAATTACAGGCGCAATTTGCGTGCACAACACTAAATAAAGTGAACATTTTTATAACGAAGTGGAATTTTATGTTAGATGTAATGACAATTAATTATATAATAAATACATTAATTAAAGTGGCAAACTGAATTTATTACTTATAGTTTCACAGGTAATTTAAGTTTTTAGAGTTCAAGGTTTTTATCACTTCCCGGATGTCGAATAAAATCTGTTGCAATTGTGGTAAATAAAATCACCTAAAAATAAATTTCATTTGGTACATTTGTAAGAAACTCTTTCTTATTAAATAATTAAATAATTCACATCGTTTAAACACCTACACCACAATCACAAAACATAATAAATAAATAAATTAATTAAATTATAATTATTTAATTTTTTAACCAGTTAAATGTGGAATTTAGTTTTAAAAAATCCCCCACAGTGTGTTGAATTAAAATCAAGCATTGACGTGTATACACGTCGAACGCAGGCAAAATTGTCCTATTATAAATTTTATGAAAAATGAGAAAGCACTACATTTTTATTTTTATTAAATACAGCTTAATAATTTATTTCTGAAAAGGTTATTGTTATTATAAACTTAAGAATTCTCCAATAATAATAAAATACATAAAACAAAAAAAAAAGACATGCAGAAAGAAAATAATATTAAGAATTTCAGTTCAGCAGTTCTATTGGTAATACGAGGTCTGTTCAAAAAATATCGGGAATTTTAAATTTCCGCGAGCTACGTATATTCGATTTTCGATTTTTTTGTGGCGTTATGTTGATGCTCGTGTCCCTCACTTATGCTGACAAACTCGGTTATTTTGAATATTCAGTTAATTTTTGACAGCTATTTTGCTTGGACGTGTTTTGGGTCGTCTTCGATTTTTGCCTATTCCAAAATATGGATCAGACCTTGTATAATGGAAACATCCCACCAAATAATATTCTTATTGGATTTTATTAAAATTTTTAGTTTTTATAGTCAATGGTAATTTTATTTGTTTTTACGACGAGTATACACGTCGAACGCACCGTAGTAGAGAGTTGGTTTGACGTGCATACACGTCAAACACACTTAACTGGTTAATATTTATATTAATTATTATATTTTTTTAATTATTAACAATGCTTTTATTTTAGTAAATTTTTAATCTTAAATGGAACTTTTTAAGATCAAACTTTATTGCATTACAGTTCGTTTCTTCTCAACACCAAACCCCGGTATTCAATATTCTAAGAATAAATGTTTAACTTTGGAAGCACGGACATTTAACTGGTTTTCTTCTTTTCAATGTCACATTTAACGCTCTATGTACATAAACGGCTTTAGCAAATATGCAGCATTGTGCGATATACCCACGTAAATAAATATGCAATTTAATTCAGTCAGCAATTGTGTCTGACTCAACTCGTATTAATCACCGCGATCTTTTAAATTATTTATTATATGTATCAGTCTCGACGGTTAATTTATATTATTTGCACTGTTGTACGATCGGCTTACAAAGAACTAGTTAATCTCAAGTACTCGCTATTTACTTAAAGTTTCGCTTTGATGCCCAAAGGTTAAAACAAAAAAATAAGTACATTATAAAAATTATTGTTTTTCACAGTTGATTACAAATTTCTCTAGAATTACCCGCAATATGCTTTGTGAATTTAAATAGTACCGAACTACGAGTACAGCATGAAAATCGTACTAATGTCTAGTATTATTGCATGAAGAAACGGAGATTGAATGCCTCAGCGTACTACTAAAATTAATGTCTAGGTTTAAAGTTTGAAAGCGAGGATTTTGTTAACTATTAAATTTCACAAAAGTACAAGTCGGATTTAAAAAATAATGGATAAGTAATATTCGAAAAAATGTATACAAAAATTACGAAGCTGTTATACTATGTATATTTAAAAGCTTATATAAATTATTATTTTTTCGGGGGTTTATTTATTTCGCTTAATACAAGCTACATAGATAAATAACAAAAGAAAAGTTTTGGTAAGATGGAAATCGAAGGCGGCAGAGTTATTGACTATCTGTTGCAATCTGGTAAAGGGTTCGAAATGACCATAGTTCGTACGATGGCTTTCAAGGCGAACAAAAAGATATTCTTTTAAAATCTGCTGGATAAGTGGAAGCAAAAGACGCTTAACATATTCAAAAATAAAAGTTTTTTAAATAGGTTTAATTTTATATTACTTATTTTATATAGAATTATCCCTAAAATTCAAAATAAAAATATGTGCCAAATTTCAAGTTTGCAAGCTCTAAATTTCTGGAGATTCCGTGCTAAATTAGTGAATGTTATCTGGCTACTATTCTCGTATATTCGTAAATCAATTTGTATATAAAAAAAACTAAATTGGCATTATTAAAATGCAAAAAAAAAAGAAATATTATATATTAAATTAAAATTATGTTTGAAAGCATCTCATATATAGGCATTTTCTTTATAAATCTTCCAGCAACTTAGGTATCAGCAATACACACAGTGAACATCGGTTATAACTACATTTAAAGAATCGAACAATTACACTGGTAAATAGCAACTTTTCCTCCAAAGAATTTCTATAAGATTTTTTCTGTAGATTGTGAATTTGTAAAAGAAAATGTTCCATCACATCACATTTACGAAAAAATAAAGTTACATAAGGCCGTATTTTGGTCATTTTTGAAAAGTCATTAAAAAAACAATGGATTTATCCATAAACTTATAGTGTTGCTCAAATGATAGGTAAAATTTTAAGTTACTATAAAAAAATACAACAAAATTTAAAAAATTTTGAAATAATCCACCAGTTTTACTTTTTATCATACATTTATCATTTCATGGCAAATAAAACACATGGAAAGTGTGCGCTTTGGAAAACTTAATCGATAAGGTGTGCAAAAAGGCCTGTAAATATAAGTTGTATTCGATATATCTAGATTAGGACTCAGGCTTTTATTTAAGCCACGTTACGAACTTTTATAATAAACTTTTATTTTTTAATGATTTTTCAACAAATTTCCAAAATACGGACCAGTGTTATCAAAATTTTGTAGTATGATAGAAAAAAACCGAGTTCAGATTTGTAAATAGGTGATAGTAATTTTGCAGACTTCTATTATTATGAACTATACCAAAATAAATTCTGCTGTTAAAAGATTTTCTTTATTACTTTATTTTTTCTTTTAATCTATAAATTGTGGATATAATAGAATGTGATACTACCATTTCTTACACAATATTCTTTTTGCTTTCACAACGTTCTATTCTGAAGCTGATAGCTGCGCTATCCTACAGTGTAAATGTTTTCTTCTGGTTGATCGTTATATGCGGAGGAAATAAGTACAAAAATGTAGGTGGATCTATTAAAAA
This sequence comes from Philonicus albiceps, assembly GCA_963969385.1. NCBI lineage: Eukaryota > Metazoa > Arthropoda > Insecta > Diptera > Asilidae > Philonicus > Philonicus albiceps. The sequence continues at coordinate 72,572,958 of OZ017772.1, read as the reverse complement.
TTAAAGATATGGTCTTTATATCTGACATTTCATTATTTTATGTTCACTGTATATTATTAAAACGTAAGAGATACATTGTTTAAAATTTAATTAGCATTTGCTGACGAAATATATTGAAATCGAATTGAATAAATTAATATTAAAAAAGATTGGATTTTAATGAAGAAAACTGAATATATTACGTTTCCTATAGATTTAAAAAAAAACCTCTGAAGGAAGATAACACCTAACAGCTTCAAATGCTAAAAGATAATTATTCATTTAATCATAAGAACTCGATTTATTTTCTTCAATGCATTAAAATGCCTCTGGCCGTAGCATAAGTGTTTAATTGCATTAGCACTTTACTTGGCCAACACTTACCACTTATTTGATTTTCAAATAGAATAACTAATCAGTCGTGCAATCGTGCTGCAAGAAAAGAAGCATCTAGATAGGTTTAACGGATTTTAGTGTTAATTATGTTAAATAAGTACGAAAACGGAGATTTAGTGCCAAGCAAATTGCTGAATAGTGAGACGTGGTCAATAAAACGGAAACATTTCTATACAAATATATTTGGCATTACAATTCCATAACAAAAGTGTTAACGAAATCTTTAAAGCGCAGTCTAGACTAGCATTTTAGTAATGCTTTCATACTCAAATGAAGAACAAACATTACATAAACCTAGTCTACTATTCTAACTAAATTCTACTCTACTGAATTGTTTATTTTCAGTCCTTTCTAAGGAAATATTAGACCAGAGGGCTAGAACCTATATCCTTCCAATTGGCGCTTCGATGCTCTCTAACCAACAGCTATCTGTGACCTGTCGAGCTATTTTTACTTCGATGAGAAGTGCGACCGATTTCACACACTCAGACATCCTAAAACTGCATTTATCTTCAAGTGCCCAGCACAACTTAATACAACAGCATAACTGCCAAGTTACGATCGCCGGTTGCATCTTCTCATCCCACTTCTGACACCATATGTAGGAATTATTTGAAAAAAGCTACGTCTTTGACCAGAAGAACAGAGCTCGAACCTGTGTCCTTCGAATTGGTGCTTTTAATGCTCTCTACCTAACTGAGGTACCCGTGGCATCGCTGCAGATAGTGTCGACATATGTCATAAATTATCTCAGGTTATATCCATTATTAACTAGTTGGGCACTCATAACTTTAAAGTGTAGAATTTAATTGCTAATTAGCTAACTACAATTCGTTTCTATACAACCGTACATAAAAGTACAGCAAATTTAAAAAGTTTATAATCATTTAGAAAAGCTTATTCTTATATAATGACAAAAGGAAATGAATTTCTAAAATAAAATATAATATAAATAGAAAGCAACATTTTGAAATGACTATAGTCATTAGTACGAGAACATTGAACTGACCTTGATCATGAATTGTTTTTGCGATTTTCGTGAGTTATATAACTTCGAAATAAAGCCAATTTGTATTAAAACTTTTACGATAATAAAAAACCTGAAATCAGTTATTTTAAATGTTCGAAGCCAAGCTATACAAAGGGTTATCGCCACTGTGAAGAAAGAAATGTTATTTTGTGAAAAACTCAAAGATTATTTTTACGAAACCATAAAATAATAAATAATTCATGAGATAAATTTGCATTCATGCGAAAAAGGTATAAGAGTTCTTCTGAAGGGTCTGGCAATTGACTTTTCATCAGGTTTGACCGTTCTCAAGGTAAAGACACACACGTGTCCAGTTCCCATGAAGCTCTTGAACTTGACTTTACCTCTGCGCAAGAAACCAGTCTGCGACAGATTCAAATTCAGAAAGTTTTCTTATGTTTACCTCACCTCACCGCTTGTCGCACTCGTTCTCCGTGAAGGAGCTGTAGAATACCGTCCATGCTTTATGTAGATGCAGACATGCATTCCGCCTCTGGAGATTGATAGGCACAGAAGGAGCCTTCGTATAAAAAAATCTTATTCCGGGTGCACTGTCTTCATATTTTTTTTTTAATCCGCCGAAGCCGATCGGTTCGTAGATACGCACGAATACCGCTGAGGTGAGGGTTAATTATTTTAATTAAAGCGCGCCTGTCTCAGTAATTGAAAACATTGTCTCTGGAGAATTTATTTTTAAGGTTTTCTTCTCTTTCCCATTTAAAATGAGTAAATTTCGTAAACTTTCACCTCGCCTCTCACAGAATTATCAAAATTTGTTTTAGATGGGAACTAAGTGCGCATATATGCACTAAGTATTGCAAATAGGCTATTTATAGGATGAGTGTACGAATTAAATTTACTCTGAGAACAAAATCGTAATTCATCGCATTTTTGCAAAAATTATCGAAGTTATGTTTGATTAGGAAAGGTCACTTATTCTCAGGTAAAGGAGTCTTCTTGCCTACTCCAACAGATTTTGAATTCCCTTTATTATCATCACTAATAAATTTTCAACTATTAAAAATAAAATAAAATCTACGCAGCGTTCAATTATCTTCATAATTGTAACATAGTATCACAAAATATTATTGAAATGTTTGTTAATTTTTGATTTTTCTTTAAAACTGATTTAACACATTGTTGTGGAAAATAAATTCTAAACTCCAATAAAATTAAATTAAACTTTGGACATAGTTTTTATAATACGACTAAACATGAGCATTAAAGCTTTTGCAATATTTTATATCGCTCTGAGTTTCATAAATTTAAATAGATAATGCAAGTGCAAACACGAGTTTACTTGTGATTTGTTGCCAACAACATTTGGGCATAACAACACGAGTTAACACGGGACCGGTCAACAATGTGTTAACATAAATTTTAGAATTTTAAAAAACGTAATTTTAATAAAATATTAAATCATAAGTAGAATACATGCTTTGTTCGAATTCTAAGTAATCGATTTAAGGTTTCTAGGTCAAGAACAAAAGTTTGCTCAGGAAATGTCAAGAGATCGATTAATTAAATAATTAATTTATATATTTGTTTATTTTTACATGCTAAACGTGCTACAAAGTTGTATATGCGGTTGCTATCTCAAGTGCATTTAAGTAATAAATACCTAAACAAAAGGAAACTTTCTTACATTATCAGCTTTGCGGATTATGCTTTAAAATTGATTACTAACAGAGTAAATCGCCTCAATTATTTACATTATTACATTCAGATTTCAAAACAATTTTGTTGTTATCCAACCTTAACTATTTTATTGATTCTACAAGGTCATGTTGTAGTCTTACTACAAGTCTATATCAGAATTATATGGGGAAGGCGATATATAATTTGAATTACGTGAGATAAAATTATTAAGTTTTATGAAAAATTCTGCAATTATATCATAAAAATACACCTATAATTAAACCGGTCATTAACATTACGTTAAGGTCAATTGTTATTTGAGCAATGCTAGTTAGAAACTTTTCCGCTTCTTATAAATTTTCCTATTTATGTTCGAAAAATAAGGGGTTACGAAATTTTAAAACATAAAGGATGGGAAAACTTATTAACAAGAGATTTTGCACCTAGTTCGATGTAAATCTGAGAAGTATTAATAGCAGTAGAAATAAAACTTGGCAACCGATTTCAGAAACATTTCGAGAAACACAAGTATAAGTTTGCATATAAAACAAAAAATTTACACGTATATCTTCTAAAACGAAAAATAATTTCAGTCTGAAATATTAGCACAATATTTTTGAGGCTATATGGAAATTTCGAATAAGAAAATTCACTTAATAACGAAAAGTCGTTCAATGGTAACTGATTTAAAAAAAAAGTCAATAACTCAATCGGAATTATATTTATAACCGAATTTATCATGAAGCAAGAAAAATAATCAGGTTTTAACTGTCTCTCGGTTCCTTTTTAAGAGACTCTTTTTTTTCATTTTTTTTTACAAATAAAAGCAAAATCGAAGCCATCTGAATCCTTAGTCTTGCGGGAGCCTCGATTACCTGAACAAGTTTTCCGTTTGACTGGTTTTTTTTTATATAAAACCAACATTACAAAGTAGAAGTTTTTGCTTCACGAAAATCAACCTTCTTATTTTTTCCCATTTTCTTGATCCTCTTTTGTATCCAGTTCCGCAGAAATTTTTGTCTTTCATGGAAAACCTTGAAAAACTTCACATGTTATTAATTTAATATCTATGCATTTTAAAATAATTTTCTCATCTGCAAAAATAAGCAACCTTTCAAAATTTAGTGGTTTCTGCGAATAAAAAATAAATAAAAGTTCTACATTTTTACAATCCAATCCTGTTCTTGCTTCCAAAATATCTAAAATTATTTTCCAGCAAATAACTTATGCATTCACAAATAGTAAACTAAAAGGCGTTATATCTTGAAATTTATTTTGATGAAAATTTAAAAGTTATAAAAAACAGGTCTTGATGTAAAGCATAGAAAGACCCTTGACTGACTTAGATAAAATTGTAAATAAATCGCCAACTTTTTGCAAACAACTCTTCTAGCTATGAAAGATAAATCATGGTTCCGTCAAAATGATTAAAAAAACCAGTCTTTTCTAACTGACGGAACATTTTTAACTAAATGCATCAAGAAAATTGTGAATAAGAATGCGGGTGAATTTCATGAAAAATTAAAGTCGTTTTTATTGGTTTTGATATCGAACATTATATATGCATTCTACTTCCGTAACAACAAAAAGTGATTGTCGTTGATCTAAATAAATGAATTTAATTTTTTAACTAACTTCCCGCAATAGTCTTACATTAAAAATTGCGGAGCGTTTAATAAAACTTGCTGAATTTTGTCTCATTTTCAACTGGCTTTAAAATTTATAACACAAATGGAAATACAGAACTGGTTTTCGTGCAGACAACAAATAAATAATCTGGCTTCTCAGATTTGGGTTGACTCAATTAAACTTAAAACATTATACTTATTCGAATAAAACAGTGATTGAATGCATTTTGGAACTTCTATTTCAGATATCTTATTTGACTGAGCTAAACTCAATTTCGAACTCGAAAACTCTGATTAATACCAAAATTCCTAAATACTGCAATCTTTCCTTTTCTGCGCATTCGTTTTTCGAGACTGTTGTGAATCAACAAAAGTAATCAATTTCTAAATATGGAGAATCTTACACAACTCAGCAATTTGTTATTTAATTTATTCAGCGATAACATGTCGAAAAATCAGGAAAAACATTATTCAAGTTCTTCTTTACGATCTATAAAATTTTAATTAAATATCGATAAATTTCAATTTTAAGATATTTACCGAAGCTCATATTACTCTCTATCCGTAATTAGAGAATGAATAATTATAAAAACATTCGTTTCTGAGGCCTTACATAACAAATCAATTTAGCCACAAATTCATATCGAAAAATTAAAATAAAATAAGGAAAAGTTAGTACAGGGTGGGCCATCTGTTAGTCCTTTTTTCATTTGTAAATAAAATACACATTTTGGGATGAAAAGTCAAACATTTTTATTGATAATGAAAGGTGGTTCTATGCCATTTATATATGAAAACTAATATCATTCATATGATTACCACGTCTTCGCCGACATACGAATAAATGTTCACACGCCCTAATAACCTTAGCTATTATAGATTTTCTAATTATGTGAAAGCCAAGAACAAATGTAGCTACAACTAATAATAAATAAATTGCATTGTGTTCATCGTAATTGGATTGATAGATTTATGAGCTTTAACATAAGTATATAAAAAAAAAAATTCCCTACTCGCACGCACTTAAGAATTCCAATCTATAATTTGACCCCAATCATACGTCTGGTATTAATTAAAAACCAATTACACGCAAGGATTTAACACTTATTGGAAATTGTTGTGTTTAAATAGAAGAAAAAAAAAGAACTTTAAAAATAAATCACATGAGAATGGCAGCTGCAAAATGCTTATATTATTAAAGTTTCAAGTTTCTGCATAGTAATCTCTAATATTATATATTATATTATATATAAATAAGGCGTACACGCAAATAACAACCGATAAATGCTGCATGTTCTTTTTATTATAATGGTTTATGAAGCATACTCTGCAAAACTTGTATTTTCTAAATTACAATAAAAATCCACAACTGGATTTTCAAATCTAAGTGTATCGTTACGATCCTATAATTATTAATACAGTAAAAGTCAAATTAATAAAAATTTTCTACATATTTCATGCGTATTCTGTACCCTCCGTTAGCTCTTAACCACTAAAACAAAATCGACATTCTTTTGTTCGAGCCTCTCTCACTCATTTCGGCAAATCAATTTTTATATAAAACTGCAGCATAAATATGAAAAGCAAAATAAAACTAAAGCCAAAACCAAAATGCATCTAATTATTAATAGAAGCTTAAGCTTACCAACTAACGTAAACTGAAGCAAAATAAAAATTTTAGGGAATACGATTCTAAAAGAGAAATAAAATTATGAATGAATTAAAACCGGTAAGAATCGTTTATTAAATTCTACAAATGGAAAAGTTTTTACACTAAGCTTATTTATAGATAATTTATTCTAGATTAAGACATATGCTACAGTCTGAATTCATTCGCACAAAAAAGTGAACGAAATCTATAAAATTTTAATTACTTTTAAATTGCTGCTTTTGGTTATTTAGATTGCCAATTATTAATAAAAATACCACTATAGCCTAAGCAAGTTAAGTTTTAATATTAGAGCCCCTGCAACTAGCATTAAATATCTCATAAGACGTTGATTTTCACTTTAAAACAAACATTTTAAAAAGAATATATTTTTATAACTAAAAATTAACGATTTATGGGTATTTTCCTTTAAGTATTTATGCAATGAGACCTTGCTTCTTGCAAAATTTCATGACTTTAGGTCAAAGAAAGGTACCCTATAGGTTTTAATTTATTTCCCAGTGTCAAAATATACGGAATGAATGACCGTAGTTTTTAATTGCGTTGACTTAGAAGCTTTATTTACAGCTCCAAGAGATCGTAGGCCTCAGTATTTGATATTAATTTAAACTTAACACCTCCTCGCGTTCTTGAGAAAAAGGATCTTGACAGACACACAGCCAGATGAACAACGAAGGGTTCCTTTTTTTCCTTTTAAGTTACGGAATGCTAAAAACAGATAAATTCCAGCTTTTCTAATTTTTCAAAATTGGTAGAAAAAAGATTCATAATTTACAAAAGATGTAGTGTAAGTGATTTTGAACACTTTCTTATTACTTATTATTTAGTTATCAAAAGTAAAATTATGTACTATATACAAAAACATCGCGTCAGAAAAACTTTTTGAACAAGTTTACTACAGGGTGACCTTACTGATTTTGGTGAAATATTGTAAAAATATTAATTTTGACTCAAAACAAACGAATATGGAAAGATTATTTACCGGAAAGAAATATTATTCAAGAAATTTAATTTTCATTTTCTAAAATTCACTTTTATCACAAGTTTTAATTACTTCTGTGGCATTTGTATAAAGTTTTAGTTATGCACTGAATATTACTAACTTGTTTTCCTCCTAACTAACAGAATTAATATAATTTTAAATATATATACCTGCCGATTTTCAAAATAACAAAATAAAGTTGATCATTTGAAGTTTCTCATTTTATCTTTAAAGCTGAATTCCGTTCAGTTAAATAATAAAATAAAGTTTGAATGAAAATAGAAATTAATTACAAATAAAAAGCGTGCTTCTATAATATTTTCCATTCAGACTAGCACGCAATTGTATTTTAAATTACTAAAAAAAATATTATATCTCTAATATTTTCTGTACAGACCAGCACGCATTTGTGTTTAAATACAAATTTATATATAACTTAAAACAATTCATTAACATTAAACATTTTTAATCGTCTTCGTACGTCCTTGGAGATGAAATGTAAAAGTTCAAATTTCAAAATTTTACTTTTCTTTCTTAAGTTATACGAAAAAAATCTGTTGTAAGAAAATATTGTAAAAATTAATACTTTACTGCGAAATTTTAATATTTTTAGATATAGATCGGAAATAAATAAATAATTTAGAGTAGGTAAAAGAGAAATTTAAAGTTAAAAAGTATTCCTTTCCGACAAAAAATTTTTGCATATTCGTTCGTTTCAAATTCAAATAAATGTTTCTATAAACTTTCCTAAAAATCCGAGAGGTAACCGGATTGTAAATATAAGCCAAACTTTGAAAATACATAAATTACGAATAATGCGCACATTATTTTAGTTTATTCGCAGCAAAAACAATGAAGTTTTCCACTTTTATTAAGAACAGTTCAAGTTTTTGAAACAATGTTCCTTGAAATTCCATTATCAGCATATTTGCCCCACTGATTAAATGAAACGTTAATAAATGCATTAAATTTCCACCACACTGTTAATCTTGAATTTATTTGTTAACAAATAGCGGCAGGGACAGAATCACAAAAGGAAAATCGATTTTAGTTGTGTGCAACGTAAAAAACACAAAAGATTGATCAAAAAATATCGTTTCTTACCTGAAGACAATGTACAAACCAAAAGATTTTTCTCTTGATAGTACCGCTCTTAGAATCTTAGGAACTTTTGATTCGCGGAGGAAACGTTCTTTGTTTCTTAGTCCAATACGCAAAATAGATTAAAATGGATTATTTTGTCATACAAACTATAAAAGTGGAGCACTATGCATTCATTTTATCATCAGCTACAAATAACAAATTTGCACTTGTCGAGAACTCTGCCAGCACGGTTAATTAGTCACTTTGTCCTTAAAAGAATCACATTCATTGACTGTCCAATCACGTAAAAGTCGCTTTTTTAAAAGAATGCGGCCGGAAAATCAAAAGATTTTTAATCCCATTAAAGTCGACAGAACGCCTTCCGCTTTCGGTAAATTATTCTGAGAAGCGCAACAATATTAAACTTGTCCTCCTGTACGTTCCGGCAGAGTGAACGACTGTTTACAAACAACCACCGCGCAAGCCAAACTCATACTAAATTGGATTGAAAGAGCACCGTCCAAATTAATTTAAGAATCTGAAACCGACTTTGGTTCGCGCTTTCCTCAATAATTTCATTTCACAGCGTACGGGCAGCTGGCTGAACAACGGCTGGCAGCGCGGTTCGAAGTGAAACACCGCATGGTTCGAACCGGCAACCGAGCCCGCAAGCTGCACGAAGCCAGCGGCGGCAGCAAACACTCCGAGCTCGAAGTCTCCGGAACTCTGTCTGCTAAAGAAACCGAATTGCATATACTGTGCTTACTCTCGGCGGAAGAGGCTCTCACTTCTGCTTATCTGCTTTATTTTAACGAAGAATGTTCGTTGTTTGCGGTTTCTTCCAAAGTTGGGCTTTTCAAATGCATATTTTGAAACATAAACATATCATTGATAGTGCGATGCCACAACAATGATATTTCCAACTCCACCGGCATTTCAGTCGATCTTATGTAGAAGCTTTGAACAACGATAGTCGAAACAAATCTAAAAATACCATAGTTTAGTTTATGTAGATCAAATATGTACGTTATTTTGTTACTCATTTTAGAAGATCAGAAAACACAAAAAATATATAGTCATTTTGGTTTGTAAACGTTGTGTGTAAACAGAGACTGTTTTGCTTAAAAGTTTAAAATTAGATTAGAAAATTATTGAGATAAAATAGTCCAATTACAGGAGTCAAGTATGACCAGTTCAATTTTAATTTTAGAAAAATAATTTTGATATGGAAGAGAAGACAGATAAATCTAATCTTTCAAAATTTACCCAACAGAATAACTTCCAAATTTGAGAATATACTTGGCAAAGAACCTGAACGTACTGATTAGCTAAACTCAATATGTTCAGGTCTACACAAATTTATTACTCTATGCATTTTGTTTCATTTACCGTCACTTCTATGGGTCAAGGATCTCTTGATGAATAAGGGAATAGTTTATAAAAATGATAAATAGTAATTTTTCTAGGAAAATAAGAATGAAGTGAAAATAAAATGTCCCTAAATTAATGTGCATGTCTTAAGAATTGTAAGTAATAATTAATATATGATGCTTTTCAGACAAAAATCCTTCATTATCGTTTTATGATAGCTGCTACTATCTAATAAATATATTTATGAAAAAATTGGTAATTTTTATGCTTAGTAACATAGAAATACCTTCAATCTACAACAGAGTCTAAACGGGTATTAATACCTAGCCGAACGTTTACATAAGTTTTTTAAATGGGTATTTTTACCCGACCAGACAGTTAAGTGCTACTAATAACCGAAAACGTAACTTGGATGAACCTGCTTACAATAGGCAACACCGCACTTTGTTTTCCTTTTTAAGTCACGAGTCTGTTACTGGTACCAATCAAATTCCTTATCAGAAAAGATGTCTGAGAATAAAAAATTTCAATAAACTCCAGATGAGATATATTTACATGCAATATATATATATATTTTTTTTTTTGTTCTATTTTTATGATGCAATGGCACAAGCAAAGTCCTTGTCCCCCTTCAAAACTGATAAAAATATTTAGAAAATTATTAGCAGTAATCAAAGATGCTCGAACGAGCCACAATTGTTTGATAATTTTCTCTCTCTCTTCTTGGTTCATTGACTGCGTGTCTTTAAAGATTTTTTGCTCGAATCGGGTAAATACAAAAGTATAAGAAAATATTGGAATGAATGAGAAGTTTACTTTTTTATGAAAGGAGGAATAAAAGTGGTATCTATTTGCATACCTTGTGACGAATACTCGTCTGCAATAAGAGATAGGGTGTTGGGAAAGTTCACTAAAAAGCAGTAATTAACTATACTAATTCATTACCTAAGTTGTAAAATAATTCAATTTTGATTTTTCAGTTTCTTGGTATAGGTCTTTCAAATTGACCCTTTTGCAAATCAAGTAATTAAAAAATATAAGAAATAATGTTAAATACATTGTAAGAAATCAAAAATATTTAGTCATTGCATTCATCTGATATACAACCGTAAAAATTCTGAGGAAAAAAGATATTAATAAAAGGCTATAATGGTGGTAAAACTATCAATTAATCGGCAAAAATCGCTGACATGAATAAAAATACAGCAAACAAAAATTGTGGTACGTTTCTAGAAAAAAGGCCGGTTGGTAATCAGTCTCTTAAATTATCTACAGTGATATTTAATTTGCAAAATGATGAATTTCATCTGCAATAGGGTGATATCAATTTTAAAAAGGTGAATTTAATTTACGAAAGGATTAATTTTATTTGAAAAAGTTGTTTTTTAATTAGAATTTAGTTATATCACGGTAACGATACAATTCCGGAATAAAGAATTGATCTTATCTAAACACAAATCTTATTTGGTATCAGATACGCACCTTAACATGCGTCCAAAAACAAGTCAGAGTCATTGCCCTCTAGGCATTTAATTCACAACACTACTAATCACTAAATATTGCAAACTATCAATAGTTTATCGTGTCCTCTAGATATCGCATATTTCCACAATAATAAGAAAAATTTTTTTCGATTTGCCGTCCGTACACCCTCAAAAAATGTGATATCAGCTCGGTTCGATCATTAAGCCCATTATCAAGTCAGCGATGTGCGCTCTCACAATCTCAATTGTCGTAACAGATTCTTACTCAATGCCATCAAAATTATGAATTTCTTTACGAAAATAAGAGCCGAATAAAAACCGAAATTAGGTCAACTAAGAGCCCCCTGGTAAATATCGATTAAGTGCGATGCGTTAGAGAGGTATAAGTAAAATGCGTTACCATAGGCAATCATCGCAATCCGAAGCAGAGTTACACACGCACGTGTTAGCGATTAATCACACTAAGCATTATTAAAAATTTATGAATTAGAAAACAGTTTAATCCGGGGTAATAAAGCGCAAATTACTGCTATGCACGACTTGATCGATAGATGTGCAATTTTGAGTATGAGCAAGAGGAGAAGGTACTACCTGTAGATACTTTCAATACCGATTACTATGACTTGTTGAAATTTTATATGCATATATAATGAGTCATTAGCAGCAGTAGTTTTTCTTATTTAATAGTAAAGCCTATCTATTAAGGCTAATTGCCTTAATCTTAAAATATTATATTCTGAATTTCAAATGGCTATATTTAAGAAATTATTAAAAGCTTTCAAACGAACTTACTTTTACTTTTTTTTTCCATTAATCGTTGTTATATCAGAAATAGTAAGAGAGCTTTTTCTTAATAATAAACATTATTAAATCGACTGTAATTTTCAGAATTACTGGAAGGTATCAGTAATTGGATATAGGTAGCTTAGCGGTCAAAGCATTGGAGGGCAAATAGTAAAATCACAGATTCGATTACTACTTTTCTATTCCGTTCATTTTTAAAAATTACCAATAGTTAACTACAAAACAACTTCATAAGTGATCTTTAAAGTATTTTTTGCTATTTAGTTATTAAGTTTTTATCATTTTAGTTGTTTATTATTATTGTTTTATTATTACTGCTACCATTAGACTTAAATAAATAAATTCTTTGAATTCTTTTTACCCCAAAATATAAAACAATTAAAATGTTATTGTAAATTTAGTTAAATTGTACATCCCGCAGCATAAGTACTTTTCTCTGTCTATACTTTTCGAAAATCTGTTTATATTATAAAACACCTACAGTATATGCCAGATAAAAGAAGGTATCGCCATTTCATAACTATGGCATATAGCTGATATTTTATAAAAAAAAATGCTCAGTCTTCTCTTAAACACTGTTCGAAATTGTCTCCTGTTCACCTAAATCAAATCATATTCTGTGTATTTAAATTCTATATTGCTGTCGCAGAAAATAGCTGATATCGGATGCTGGAGGAACACGTCTTGTTCTGCATCAACTAGAATTGCTCCAGTTTATTCGGTTGATAAATTTAGTGCTGTATACCGAATTATTGCGAACGTTATCGCCTAGACTCCCCGACAACGGGATTTTGTTGCAGCAGTTCAGTTCAAGGGTGCTATAGACTAATGCCCGGAGTCTGATGATGATGGTGAAATGATGATATAAATATTTGTAATATTCGTATTCGCTGTTTTGCACTTTTCCACAAGATGAATATTAATTAAATTTTAATTAGTCACGGAATGTGCGATCAGTAATATCACCAAGTCAGAAGGCGAATCTCTAGAAATTAATTAAACACTTTAAATATTTACCCTACATATCAATTTTTAAGATTAATGCGTGAGCGATCTATAGATATAGAGGTTCTCGCATTTTTTTATGTCGGGATTATAACTAATTTTATTTTATTTTTTGACTGATAACACGGGTGATTAAAAAGTAGAACATTTTAGTGGGACAGCAAATCGTGCCTAATGCGAGTTCGTAAGGTACCGGCAAATAGTCCAAAGATCAACAAAGTTTCAATGTCGCTGCTTTGTTTTCAGAATTTTAGCAGCTTTGATAAGACCGGTGACTAATTTTGTTATGTGTTCTACAGTGCATGATTTGATAAAAAATTGGTGCTATCGAATGTATCACGAGTATCCATATTTAAAACAAATTTATTATTTCGTTGAAGATTAAAATCGTTTATTTCTAATAAGGTCCTGCAAATTTCGTATTAATAATAAAAAAAATGTTTTTCTTTATTGTACCAATTTCAAATATTAACGCCTTGAAACATAAAAGCAACTAAGCGCATATAGAGTACGTAAGTAGCTTTTTACGATGTAAGGTAACGATCAATTAATTGAAGCAAATGAAAACAGTAGGTCATTTTTGAAATCCATTTGAAAGCGATCATAGAACTAGTTTTTATTTTTACTAGGAAGAAATACACGTGCCTGTACACCAAGAGCTTCGAGAGAATTTCCTAATTATAAGAGTAAAAAATTAATTATTACAAAAAGTTTGCTTTTAAAAGCAATTGCATTCAGTTCAGAAGCAAATTAATTACACTATTTAAATATGAAATTTAAGTAACAAATTTAATGAACATGTACAATGTACAATTTTTTTTATAAGAGCAATTGTTACGCTTTAAAAGCTTTATATAAAAGTTATTAAATTTTTAAGCGCGAAAACAGGATAAATGCAATTATGTTTTTTTGTACTGAGTGTATTTCATACTAAAAAACTTTTTATTGGCTAAATGTAACAAGATTTATTTATCTTACCAGTGGGCGATCCAACAATTAAAATATACGAGGTCTGTTCAAAAAGTATCGCGAATTTTGAATTTCCACGGACTACGTACATATATTCGATATTCGATTTTTTTGTAGCGTTATGTTGATACTCATGTCCCTCACTTATGCTGACAAGTTCGGCTATTTTGAATGTTCAGTTAATTTTTGTCAGCTATTTTGCTTGGATGTGTTTTGGTTCGTCTTCGATTTTTGTCTATTCCAAAAACATGGATCAAAGAATCTGTATTAAATTTTGGTTTCCACGTCATAACCATAACCGGAAAATCAAAATTCGCGATACTTTTGAACAAACCTCGTAGAATAAATGCAATACGATCACATGAATTAACATTAATTGAACATTTGCTTTTCATATCAATTCAAAAATTTTGGTAATATCACCGGTACCAGTTATAGTGAATTCGAAGTTCAAATTTGAATCTTTGCATTGTACATTTTTCTTAACACTTTCAACGCTATTAACGCATATATGGGTTCAATTTGGACCAATTTGACCTATAATGAGTTTGCACACACGGTTTGCAGTCGGTCTCGAATGGGTTAATCTGAATTATTTTTATTTTTTTTATTTATGACCTTGTACATGTTTTTGCTACTTCTATATAAATTAATTGCCAATGGTAAAAACTTTGTTTTATGTGTTAATATGCATTACTTTTCCCATTTTTACGCTTATTGCGTTTTATTAATAAAATTTTCGTTTTACCGAACTTAAAACCCCATTTTTTTAGAAAAAAACAATATTTGTTATGGAAAATAACTGAGAAATATTTTAGAATACTATTCCTAAGGTGCAGAACTATATTTTTGGGGGCTTTTTAGTTTTTAGTACAAAATACCACCGGTTTGATAATCTGTGGAGTGTAATTGACTCTTTCAACAGCCCTGCACTGCTTTAGTCTTAACTAATGCATCAAAGACTCGAACCGACAATATGAGCACATGGAGAAATGTGAAAGGTTCAATTGACAGTTTAAAACGTAAACAAGCCGGTGCTTGATTCTGTTCCGAGTATTTGGTGAAAACAGTTGGTTTCAGTTGAATGAAAACACGGAAACTATTGAAAAATGTCTTCAGAAAAGCTGGTCTACGATTCAACGCAGGGAGGGGCAGTAACGTTGCCTAACCACATCCAAACGTACCGCTACACTGCAGGCAGGATCGCCGAAATAAAGCAGCTGCTAACTTGCATCGAAGAGCCGACTAGCAACAAATTGGTGTTCCAGAGCCTGCCGAAGCACATGCGACGAAGGGCTATGTCGCACCATCCAAAAAGGCTACCTAGGCGGTATAGAGCCGCCCACAAGGCGCAAATGCTGAAGGCAGGTAAGCCCCAACAATCGAAGAGGCCTTCCAGAAAATTTAGAAGGAAGCCTGGGAATCTACTGAAAGAATACACAAGGAGGCAGAAGAAACACGTCTGGCTGGAAACACACATTTGGCACGCGAAGAGGTTTCACATGATTGAGAGATGGGGCTACAAGCTAGCACTTGCTTCCTGTGACAAAACCTACCGCGCGTGCTATAGGGCGACTGCGAAACACTGCCTCGTCCAGGACATTTCGTTCTTTGGATGCATTGAAGTCAAAGGTGACTTCGAAGTTCTAAAAGAAGGATTCTCATGCCTAACCAGCACCAAGTGTGGACTAAGCATGACTGCGAAAGGCTACACCACCGGGAAAAGGGAGGGCTCGGTCCACCTCTTTAGAGCCAATCAATTTCCCAAAGGCGCCTTAACAAAAGTTACATTCTTCTGGAAACCTCCTGAGAACCTTTTAGAGGTTATTAGGACTGTTTGGGTCTTTGTCCACCCTCTAGCTTATCGGGAAGTCTTAAACGAATTTATAAGTTTATTTCAACTAGTCGGAACCAAGAATGTAAAAGTTCCTATAGAAGATGAATCAATTCTTATGGACGTAGAAAGCAGTTCCACAACTGAAAAAGAGACAAAATCCCAGCTGCAGTTGAAATATATTACAAAGACTTTTGCTTATTCTAGAGCACCTCGTTATGAAAATAAAACTACAAAAGTGGTCCTAACAGAGCTTAAAGACACTATGAACAGATTCAGACTTACTGGACCACTCTCTCAGGCTGTGCTGTCCCAAACTTTAAAAGTAAAACCCCAAAAAGATTCAGAACCTTCGAACTGGTTCAAAGAATACTTCGAGGATGAAAAATTCAGATTAAATCACAAAAAACAATCCCATTTCTGGGAAAATTGCCAACAACTGGAATCACCTAGCCAACTTGCTAGCGGAATGATTCTAAGCCTTAACATCGAAGATCCCCGCCTCAATCGACCTCAAAAGAGGTCCAAAGCAATTGCAGAAAATTATAAAAATTCATTTGATAAAAGCATTTTGTACGATCTTCCAAAAGAACTTTCCCAAAGCCCAATTTGGGACTTTGATCGGCGGAACCAATTAGCCGAACAAATGATGTCCACGCAAGAGCTCTGTAAAATGAGAAATAAGCACGCTGTAGTCCCTGGAGAGCGCTGCCTGTTTGAAAACGATTTACAACCCATTCCCATTTTACTGATTCAACGTCCGGGATCACAGGACAGTTGCTACAAACGTTTAGGATACGGTTGTGGATGGGATATTATAGTGCCTTCCGGGTATGGAATGCCTTTCTGGTCATGTTTTGTAATGTGGGGAGCACGGCCAGGAGGCTTGCGAGAATTGAGTTCTGTGAATCGAGAGTCTGGACAGGATTTATATCTTCCAGATACAGTTTCTGGGAAAAAAGAAATTGCAGAAAAATATGCAGCGCTTAGAAGTAGATACTTTCGTCTACCACCAAATAAAAGAAGTAACTACAAAAAGTTATCGATTTCAAGTCCTTTTAAAGCACCTCTAGGTCTTTTGGTCAAAGAATGGGATCATACTGATGATTTTTTTATCCTACGGGAGAAGGATACATTAAGAGCTCTTCAAGATGCATTCCAAAGAAACTTAAACTTACCCCAACTTCCAAAAGGTTGCCTTGTGCCTATATATCTTAAAATGGTTACCAGAGGTAATCCAGGAGATTGTTCTTTAATTTGTTTGCCAAAAAAGGAGGACTTAAAACGTTTTCTGAAACGGAAAAAAATGTTTTCCCATGAACCAATTTACGAAGAACCTTTAAAGGAAGACGACAAAGAAGTTGAAAGAAGAAATTTACGATTGCATCATAAAAAGCTTTTGAAGCGACTCAAAAATAAGAGAATTCGAGAAAAAAGGAAATTGCAGGTATAAACCTTTTTAATATTTGAAAATCTATTTTATTCTACCGACTCTGTAGACTCTCGTACAATCACACTAATTCCTCTAATAATTTATTATACTTATTGCATTATATTTTAAGTAAGACTTCAAATATTTTTTACTTTAGGAAACCCATGATCGAAAAGTAAAAATCCGTCCAGCAGGAACTACCTCATTAGTTTCAGAACAATTTAAAAAAATGTGTGAACTTTGGTTGCCGGAAAAGCCTTCAACAGTTCGTCACCAAGGTACTCGAGAAACTTTCGGTTATATTACACAAAGCGATTTCTGTTTTACTGAAGCCACTGTTACTGGAATTGGGTATGTAACAGCCAAAGGATTAGAAGCACTTCAAAAAGTTTGCGGCAAATTGAAAACAATGGTACTGGTTAGAGGAACAAAATCTAGGCATTATTGTTTCGCTAGTTTTAAGATTAATTGCCATGTATAGATAATAAATTATTTTAAAAATAAAACATTTATAAAAATAGTATTGCTTAATAATTGCTTACCATTCCATGTGACTTCTCCAGGTGCTAATCAATTATAATTACTTCAACAGCCATAATATTCAGGTGGAATCCGCATAGTTTGTCTATCTTGTAATCAAATTCCATGTTTTAGGTTGATTTCGTTTTCAGTTTTGAGACTCCTTGCAGCAAAAAATGTATTCATAGAGTTTATCACAAAAGTAAAGAAAATGATGCATAATATTGGATAAAAACTAAATAATAATGAATTAAAAATAGCATATTTAAAATAATTGCTTTGAGTGCAGATATATTGCATTTAACTTTCCATGTTTTACTATTTATTAAGAAGTATATCCTTGTTTGTGGTGTTTATGTTAATAATTTACAAATTAGCGTAAGTACCTTAAAACTTAATTGAATCTTAATTATTACAATTTCCAGAGGTTATGAAAGCTGTAGTGATCACTTAAGCCCTAAAAAAGCGTCTACACCTTCTCCGAAGTTCATTCATTTTACCTTCATTATGAAAATATCTCACTATTTTAAATACTTCTCTGTGGAAAAGATTTTAGTACATTTCATTTTGTTTTGTATACGACAACATCAAAATAGCTCCATTTTGTACAGCTACGTGATTGCTTACAAATTAAGTTATACACAAATAAATATAGGTACGCGTTAATACTTAGTTTTAAACAAAGTTTGCCTAATTTATCCAATCAAATACTCGAAGATAATTGCTTTAACTAATTTATAACACACTCTGATCCTCCGTTTAGAAACGCTGAGCAAGTTCAGCAGTTCAGTTTTCTTTTCATTTTCTGTTTTTTAGGGAAACTAATGTAAAAGAAACGAATTTATTATCAGCATTGATTGACAATTGTTGAATATTTTCACTAGATACGCTAGAATTAGGATCATTTTTTTTTCATATTCATGTTGCTTCTTTTTAAAATTGATTTCTAGTTTATATTGCGCGTGGCGAGGGGCCTACTGATTTGCGACGCAACGTGCAACGAAAGCCTGAAAAAAGAAAATAAATACATTAATAACTAATTAACAAAAATTACTTAAAATCTATTATTATACAAAAAGACAATTAATTGAAAAAAAACACATTTGGGGATAAATGTTAACCGGGGACTAGTAGTCATCAGGAGGAATTATCTTCTGCGGTGGTGTGAATTACCTAAAAATTTAAATCTTTCAAAATATTCTAAAAGTCTAGCCTGAAAATATATAGAACATATTCTCTAGCATGGTAAATTCACAGCTTTAAGTATTAATTGAGTCCTGGTAAGTAGCGAAAGCAAACCAATCTGTACCGTCATTGATTTTTCTTTGCGGTGGTTAGGTGTTCTTTGATGTTCTAAGGAAGAATTTAAAAAAAAGAAGAGCTTTCCTTCAATTTTATCTACTTTGTCGGCATTTATTGTTGTTCTGGGGCATTTGGCTATCAAAACATTTTAACGCAGGAAAAGAACAATGTGAAGACATCATTTAACGTCTAAGTCAGCATAATAACGTTTTTTTTATTCAAAATCAGTGAGAAAAAGAGATATAAACTACTTTACGAATGCGAATATTTCGAAAATAAAAATCAAATATACTAAAAATTGATTTAATTATTGACTTACCTTCATATCAACAAGCTCTTCATCCGACGAGGAATGAGACATTTCAGCGTAGGTCTTGAATGAAACATTCTTCATAAAAGTCTTCAACCAACTAGCTGAAAGCTGCCCAAACTTGTAGGGTACCACAGGATCGCAGTCACCATGAGCTTGGAAAATCTATTTAAAAAAAAATAATAATTTATTTTACAGCCCTAAATTATAAGATTAATACTTACAGGCGTTGTATCAGGGGCGACTAAAAGCCCTGGGAACTGTTTGTGCAGTGGCAACCAACACGAGAGCGCTATAACTCCGGCAAGAGGTTTATGGAACGTGAGTGCCGAATAGAGAGCAAGTGCTCCACCTTGTGAGAATCCACCAAGGACAATGCGATTAGATGCTATTCCAGACTGGATCTCATTATTGATCATAGTGTGAACATTTTGAGTGGCCTTTCTGATACCGTCCTCATCCTCTGGCCCTGATATATCCAAAGTTTTTAGGTCAAACCAGGATGGCATATGGAATCCTGCATTCAATGTTACAGGCATTGTGGGGGCTGTAGGGCATATCACTTTCATGTGGGGGGGACGGATGCCTCCTATTGCCGAAATCCATCCATGGCTGGGAAAAGTGAATTAATAAATTTAAATTGAGCTTTAATATGCATTGCCAATTTAATTCGTAACGTTGGGGATATGCTGTTTTCCTGAACATTCAAACAAATTAAAATCTTGGTTAATTTTAATCACTACTTCGATCATTAGCATTCAATTTTCATTTGACACCGGTGTCATAGTTCACGCACTAGGGGAAAAAATTAATTTTGCAAAACTTTTCGAAAGAAAATAGTCACATTGCCTCAGCATACAAGAGTTAAAAAATAAACGAAATTACAGTTGACGGGATAAAACTGAATGTTACTACTGTTTAGAGATTTTTGATTCATTTAAATTCAACATATTTCTCGTTCAAGCTCCTAAATAGCTAAATGGTATTTGAATCATCCTTCTTCCATTTTTAGTCATTCAGTTGGGAAAAGTACTTATTAAATTTTAAATAATGCTTTCGAATTTTTGGATTGGAAGACTTATTTGAGATTGTAATTAAAACAATAGCGTTATATTGTAATTTACGCCCGGTTTGGTCTTCAGCCCACTGAGAAGAATACCGTCACCGCTTCTTGTTTGCAGTATTTAGAGCTTAAAAGCGAGCGGTCTTTAACATTGCTCGACATTCTCGGGCCCTGTAAAAACGAATAAAAGGGTTGCTCTACTTTGAATATATTAAAAAAAAGCCCATTATACTGCAAATCCATTCAGCAAGCAGATTCACGCGTCTAGGCACATGTCGCTTTCAAGCTTATGAATAAACGGAACAGAGCGCCTAATTAATGCCTTTTCTACGAGGTGTTCGCTCGTCTCGACAAACAAATAAAATTACATAACCTCGCAGAGAGCCGAAGCGGAAGAAGTGTGAAGGCAAGGCGATATTTCGACCTTATAATTTCCACATTATAATCTGCTATAGGCTTAATCCCCAGAGAGGAAGGCAGTCTCGGACTGGAGGAGCCCCACAGACTGGGTGGGAAGAGGGCGGTTTTGCGTATTTCCTTATCACTTACCCGGTATCGCCCAAGCCGTGAAAGAAGATTATCTGAAAATAAGAAAACGCTTAGTGACCTTGGACGCATAAAATGCAACCTTTGTGGAATTTATCATTCAAAAAAATCTAAGGGTGAACTGCCCAGGGCCTCTACGAAAAACTCACCGTTGACGTATGCTTGGCTGTTGCCTGCAGAACGACGGGATTCAACGACATTTTCGCAATGCGTCACTTAATTCAGGTACTATTTGCCGTTCAAACGGGCTAAATTAAACTAAATAATTAACTAATAATAACAGTGCGACGTGCTTTTTAAATCTCTTCAGGTGAATTCGTCGTCCCAGTCGAAACGTAATCACAGCAGGCACTCACTTCACTTCACTCTCACCCGACAAGTAATTTTAATGATTTTACAGCAACCACACGTTCACAAGAAAAACTTCCGTACTGCACTCAATTGCGACCAACTTAATTCGAAAGCAATGTCAAACTGGTGGCTATATGTAGGTGTGTGCGTGCAAGAATGAAAAATTTTAAATTATGGAATTAATTTTGTGATGTATTTCAATAAAAAGGCAAATTCGGAAAAATATGAAAGGTGATGTGTTAACAAAGTCGTAAATTAGCGGAACAACTGAGAATTATTCCTTGTTTACTCTGACATAATGTTGAAAAGTTCTGTGCGCGTAACAGACTTTTTTTTCAGTAACTTTAAACTGAAAATTCGAATCTTAACGGAATAAAATAATTAAAATAACTTACCCAATATATAAATAGTTGAGTAAAATCAGTGTTTTTTGGTACATCCATCAAGGTTCACGCGTAATTTTTATTAAATAATAAACTTCTGGCTATTAAACAATCTTTTGGAAATTCCTGCTTCGAAGATTTCGTATAATAAAATTTGAAATTAACAAAATTGTAATTTCCACAAGATTATAATTAATTTAGAATTACAGAATTGTAGATTACATAAAAAAAAGCAGAAAATGAGGTTTCCTATTAAGAAAAGGGGTATTGAGTTTTATTTGAATTAAAATAAAATCATCCAGCGCTCTAGAAAAACGGTTTACCAATGATGATAACATATCTTTAGGCGTTTGAGTTAAACAATTTCTGTGATTTCCGTTCGAGTTTTAACACCGTTGCAGTAAATGTGACGGAATTACATTTCGTTGTTTCATTTTTTAACCTTAAAAGTTCTAATCTAAAGTAGATTAACCGATTTTACGAAATATTCAAACTTTTACCAAAACCAAGTTTAACCAATTTGGTAGCCGACCGGAAAGTATGGTGCGAACGTGTCCGCGACGTGGCACTGCTGCGGCTGCCGGTAGCTGCGGAGGTGCTCAAACTCCGGCAAAAGGCCGCTCTCGTTCACTTTGTTCGAGTCTGTTGCCGGCGTAGCATAGGCTTTTGTGATCTCTCAGTCGTTTTTGTGAACTAATTTGAAAGAAGTAAGTGTGGTGGCATATTTTATGTAGTTTTATAATCAAGTAGTTATTATTTTATCACATATATCCATTTTGTAACGTTTTCCCAATCGGATTTTGTGTGAATTTATCGGAAAGAAAAATTGTTCGTTTTCTCGTGGCACGTGGCAAAGGGTAGGGGGAGAGAAAAAAATATCCAGTGTCCCAGATGTTTAAAGATAATTTACGTTTTGAGTTTAATTTGGAAGTGATAGATTTGAAAAAATTGGGCGAAATTATTTTACGCATTTACCCCTGTTAGTTTTTATTAAGGAGTGCGTCAATAACGGTGAAATATTGCCAATCGGCATTTTTCCTGGAACACGTGCTTGGTGATTCTCGAGATTTCTAATTAATTTAAAATCACTGAATAAGATTTAACGTTACATTTGGCTTGCTGCAATGCAGTTTTCGGTTTAATTGACGATCTCAGATGTTTGCAAAGTGTTTCAGACAATGAACGCATCCAAGGGGAAAGCTGCACATAAAAAAATGGGAATGTTCTAATATGGCGGCGGGGCATGGAATTCCATTCGCATGATGATCTGATCGAATTTCATCACTTGCACAAATTCTGGGGGCGACGAACGCCTCAGCCTTAATTCTATTTGGGTTCGAAATTTCAGAACAATCATTTTCCGGCACGGAATTTGTTCAGTAATTTGTGCTCTGGAAATTTTTCATAAAATTTTCATTTCATCCACGTTTTCGCCATTTTGAATTTCTTGCAATTTGCTCACGAAGAGGGCTCCGAGGTGTGCCGCCGGTGTGCAAATTTTTTTCTTCATTCGAAAAATTAATGATTTTACGATATTAAGCCGACTTTTAAATATTTCTTAATCAGGAAAATGAACCATCTGCACTTCGGTTTCTCTAAAAATATGATTCACATCGGGTGACGTTGCAGGTCGGAAGTTGCAAATTTCACGCCTGCCTAGGGCTTTGATGAAATTGCTTTTAATGATGATTAATAAAGTCAGTTCTGCTACTGAATTGTAGTGAGGATAACCAATTTACCAAACCTGCTGAGAAAAGCAACTAAAAAATGATTTTTTTTCTTTAAAGTCAAATTACGGAGAAAGTAACTAAAATGCAATTTTCCTTTTTCAGATAGTACAAAATGGGTAAGGAGAAGATTCATATCAATATCGTCGTCATTGGACACGTCGATTCTGGTAAATCTACCACCACTGGACATTTGATCTACAAATGCGGTGGTATCGATAAGCGTACCATTGAGAAGTTCGAGAAGGAAGCCCAGGAAATGGGTAAGGGTTCCTTCAAATACGCATGGGTCCTCGACAAACTGAAGGCTGAACGTGAACGTGGTATCACCATCGATATTGCCCTCTGGAAATTCGAGACAGCTAAATACTACGTAACAATCATCGATGCCCCTGGACATCGTGATTTCATCAAGAACATGATCACTGGCACATCTCAAGCCGATTGTGCTGTGCTGATTGTCGCCGCTGGTACTGGTGAATTCGAGGCTGGTATCTCAAAGAACGGCCAAACTCGTGAACACGCTCTGCTTGCCTTCACTTTGGGTGTCAAGCAATTGATCGTTGGTGTTAACAAAATGGACTCATCTGAGCCACCATACAGCGAAGCCCGTTACGAAGAAATTAAGAAGGAAGTATCCTCCTACATTAAGAAGATCGGCTACAATCCAGCTGCCGTCGCTTTCGTACCAATTTCTGGATGGCACGGCGACAACATGTTGGAACCATCAACCAACATGCCATGGTTCAAGGGATGGAAGGTTGAGCGCAAGGAAGGCAACGCTGAAGGTAAGACCCTCATTGATGCCCTCGACGCTATCTTGCCCCCAGCTCGTCCCACCGACAAGCCCCTCCGTCTGCCCCTTCAGGATGTCTACAAAATTGGAGGTATCGGCACAGTACCAGTCGGTCGTGTTGAAACCGGTGTCCTTAAGCCCGGTATGGTTGTCGTTTTCGCCCCAGCTAATATCACCACTGAAGTAAAATCCGTTGAAATGCATCACGAAGCTCTCCCAGAAGCTGTGCCCGGTGACAATGTCGGTTTCAACGTTAAGAACGTCTCCGTTAAGGAATTGCGTCGTGGCTACGTTGCCGGTGATTCTAAGAGCAACCCACCCCGTGGTGCCGCTGATTTCACAGCTCAGGTTATTGTCCTCAATCATCCAGGTCAAATCTCCAACGGCTACACTCCAGTTTTGGATTGCCACACAGCTCACATTGCGTGCAAGTTCGCTGAAATCCAACAGAAGGTCGACCGTCGTTCTGGCAAGGCCACCGAAGAAAATCCAAAGTCCATCAAGTCTGGAGATGCCGCCATCGTCAACTTGGTCCCAAGCAAGCCTCTTTGCGTTGAGTCCTTCCAGGAGTTCCCTCCACTTGGACGTTTCGCTGTACGTGACATGAGGCAGACCGTTGCTGTCGGCGTCATAAAGGGCGTTAACTTCAAGGATGCCTCTGGAGGCAAGGTGACCAAGGCTGCTGAGAAGGCTACCAAGGGTAAGAAATAGCTGGGGAGCGGCACCAATTACCATCATGCCATGAAATACAAAAAATACATCTGCTTCCATCGTAAGGAGTTCCGAAGGAAAGGACCGGCGCCGACAACTTCATTCCAACAAATTTTACTACTTATAAAGAATTTATCATTTACTATTTACTCAGCATTTATATTTAAATATTTTTATACGAGTTTTGCGTAGGCACAAGGATATTTTGTACTCTCGACTTATCCTCCCCCTTGGTAGTAAGGTGCGTTCTCCACACAGTCGCCAAATGTAAGAAATATTTACGAATATTTTTGTATTGAGTCTTTTTGTTTATTTTTTCGGTCGAACAATGTACACAAAAACATGTAAGTTTTCCACTAAATAAAAAGCGATAGGAAGCTAGAAATCCACCGTTTTCATTCATAAAAACCCAGAGAAGCACGTGTTCTCGACTCTGATGACTTTTATTATGCGTTTAGTAGGTAAATAAGGTGATGTTGGGCGTTAAAAATTTTATCAATCGATCTGTGGATGTTGTTCTGCTGCTAACGGCTCGTTTCTGACCTTGGACGAATCGAGCAGTCAAGCAAGAGGTCGTTGGCTTTCTCTAAGCACGTGAGACTTTTGAAACTGAACTGTCTTTGGGTTTATGACCATTTTACTCCGCTCTTTGACCCTAACATTCCGTATATCAAGTCATGGAGTCTTTGATGGAGTTATAAAAAAGCCTTCTTTCTAATAGAAACGTGATACTGTAAATATCGTAAAAATTTGTTTACTCTTAATATAAAATTTCCTCTTCACCGAACACAAAATATTTGGCATTATTTTGAACATCTTGTGAAAGTTCAAACTTATGAAGAGCGAATATTCTGACTGCAAAACTAACAAACCATAGTGATACCGATTTATAAACACCATAGAATGCAATTAAAAACATAACGAAGATAAATTTGCTCGTTATTTATTTTTTATTAATTTATTACAGAAAGGTTGAACTAAAATGTTAGAAAATCGTTGAAATCTTCTCGTTTATTTGTCGTTTGCCAATCAATTTTATTCAATTTCTTAACCCCTCACAGTGGGGCTATTAAAATGATGAATTTCACGAAGCTATCAAATTGCGCGAACCATCATTCTTAATTATAAAACAATTTTAGCCGATAGTGTGAACTTTGAAATGGTGTTTCCGGTTCCGTTTTCATATATTTAATTAATTTATTTTTCTTTCACATTTTCAACATTTTATCGCCGGTACGGATAAATTGTTTACTAAAGTTCCTATCAGAGAGTGTATTTTGATTTCATATCTTCAAGCATATTTCAGTTAAGCGTTTGTTTCTTGCAACAAAGGCTTTAGCTCGAAGTTATTTATTCGAATATTATCTGATCTGTGATTCTAAAATTTTTATTTTTGTCGGCTTCTGATGAAAATCTTATTTACTTGAGTTAAACTCGCGATTTTCGATTAAATTTAATTCTGGGATTTGTTTCCTTAGCAAACTACTTTTTAAAATACACTGCGAACATACGGCAGATACTACAGTCCCAATTACTTACAATACGAACAAACTAAATAGACATAAGTTACGGTTAGATAAATTCACTAGAAACATCGACAATTGATCATTGATCATTATTTAAGCAGCTGTATGATGCATTTGTGTATTCAACAGTTTTTCGAAGTATATTAGAGGAAGTCTGTTCAAAAAAATTTCAGTTACTACGACTAGCAGCAATGATCTCACAATGAATCACATTTTGTTGCTGTGCCTCTTTTCACTAATTTTCAAAGGGTTCGCAGACCCCCTTGTGGGCGGAAAACCGGTAGGAAAGCTAGAAAAAGTTAATAACGACCTTGTGGTGAAAAGTGAAAACAAGTACCACCCTTATGTTGTCCACCTCAGCCTGTACGAGACGACTTCGACTGAGGGAGTTGAGGACAAGCAGTGCGGAGGAGTTCTAATTGGTCCTCAGACAGTCCTCACAGCGGCACACTGCATCCGGGACATGCAGAGTGAACCAGAGATTGAGGTGACTGCCGGAAGACTCTACATGCTCCTGGAGGAGGGACAAATCGCACCTGTACAGAAATACAAGGTCCACGAAGATTATGTGAAGGCTTGTGGGTCTCGTGAAAATAAAATTCAATTTTGTCGCAACGACATAGCTCTGCTGTGGCTAGAAAAACGTATTATTTTTTCATCTTCTATCCAGCCAGCCGTTTTAGCTACCAAAAATTCAGTGACTAGAAGATCTGGACTGATCTTCGGATGGGGGATTACCGAGAATAAAAGATTATCACTCATGCTTCGTGTGGCGGAGCAAAAAGTAGTCACTCTTTTGAATTGTAAAGCAAATTACCCTAAAATTGTCTTTGATGACACCAAATTATGCCTAATGTCGGAAACATTAACTTCCACGATGTGTCACGGCGATTCTGGAGGACCTTTTATTAGCAATGGCATCGCCTATGGTATCGCGTCTTTTGGACGAAAAACCTGTGATCCCAAAAATCCCAGTGTCTTTACGAACGTGGCGCAGTACGAGGATTGGATAAAGACCACTGTTAAAAATTGGTCTCCTCAGGAATTTAAAAAGTTAAAATTCGAAAAGCCAAACACGCAACCTGGAAAATCTCAAATAAAACCATCAAAGATACTTTCTACAAAACCAACTAAGAGAAGAACGTAGACTTTATGAAATCATAGAGATCATAAAATAATTGAAAATGGATTTTCTTAAAGTAAAACAGTAGCAAAAAAATAGAATTTATTTTCTTTTTTTTCTCGAGATCGGGCTTTTATCTTTTTGTTCAGTTTCGATTAAGACCCCTGTAACTATTGATTTTTAAATAGGGATTTTTAATTTTTGTTTCAGACTTACTAGTTTTATTTCTCCGCTCTTGATTCATGACTATATTTATAGCAGAGCTCTCTTTTTGGTTTTTATTTATTGTATATAGGTATGTTAAATATTTTCTCGAGGACTACTGAGGCGATTTAAATGAAACATTATCTGTAAAATTCTCCATGAACCGATGATAGCTAAGTGCCAATCAATCACCTATTTCCGCAAACGCCTCCTTACTACTTCTCGGACATATTTTCTCTCTGATGAACCCATTCCATCTGTTAGTTCCTTACTTTATTTGAGCGTTATCTGCGAAAGCGAACTCAATTTTTATTCTCACATCGATCATATCGTGAACAAAGCCAACCCAGTTCTAGGTTTTGCCAAACGATGGTCCAAGGAATTCTATAATTCCTATGTCAATAAAGCTCTTTAATTCTGTTTTGTTAGACCCTTACTTGAATATGCCTCTCAGGTCTGGTCACCCTCTCAGCTAACACTCATTATTCGGATTGAAGCTGTTCAGCGTAGGTTTCTTCTTTTCGCGTTGTGCGGCCTTCTTTGGGTTGATAACTTTAATCTTGCTTCTTATGAGGATCGATTGAAATTGATTAACCTCCATCCCTTAGCAATCTACAATCATCAATAGAATTGAATCAGTTCAACGCAGATTCATTCGTTTCGCGTTGCGTTACCTTCTCTGGACAGACCAGCTCAACCTCCCTCCATACGAAAGTCGCCTTCAACTTATCAACCTTCAGCCCCTTTCCTTACGTCGTGATGTCGCCGATATTACCTTCGTCCATCAAGTCCTCTCTGGTTCCATTGACTGCCCCGAGTTCCTACACAGCATATCCCTTAAAACTAACCCTCGGAATGTTAGATCTTTCCCCACATTTCGCCTCGAAAATCATCGCACTAATTATGGTCACTCCGAACCCTTCACTAGAATGCTGCGCAAGGCCAACAGCTCTACTATTTTCGACTTCCATATGGACAAAACATCCCTCAAGCAAGCTCTTTATTCACCTAACCCACCCCCAAACTAACCCTTCCTGCATCCCCCCTAATATTTGTCTGTTTTCGGTGCTTAGTATAGTCTAGTTTTAGTTTTAGTTTTTAATCACATACTGTAGCTTGCATTAAGCGAACTGAATAAATAAATTAGCATTGCGTCGTGACGTTGCAGTCACGGTAACTGGCTCTCCATCGACTGCTTCGAATTTCTACACATAGCATCTCCCTCAATACCGATCCTGCAATATGAGATCCTTTCCACTCTTCCGCCTAGGCACCCACCGTACCAACTATGGACACTTTGAACCCTTCACAAGAATGCTACGCAAAGTTAACTATTACCACCCCTTTCCATTTTCACATCGAGGTTAACATATCCCCAAACACTCTCTATAGATCCAGTCCACTTCCGAATTGCTGCCCCGTTTTCTATGTAGTTTTAGTTACTTTTGTTATTTTTAAATTGATTACGTTTTTAGGTCTCTGTATTATGCATTAAGCGAAATAAATAAATTGAATAATGAACGAAGTAATTCGTCTTAATCCCGAAAAAAATGTGTCTAAAGCATCACAAGGAAAAATTGGAAATATGTTTTTTGGAATTAAATAAAAACAGCAGCGAGTAACAATGCAATTTATATTTTATTAAAAGTTGTTTTCTCTTAACTAAAAAGTTTTTTTTTTAAAAATATAATTTCGTTAGAATCACACTCTCATTAATGCGCCGCAGTACACAGTAATTTCGTTATTTTATTATTTTTTCTTCCTAAAGTTTCTTTTCGCATAAAATAGTTTTGAAATTTATCAACAACCAGAACAAAATCGCTCGAAAGGCGTCTCCAACAGACTTAAGAATTTTGATTAAAAACTCTTCTCGAAAATTGCAATAAAATTCATCCGTCAATATGCATTTAGTCTCCCCCCCCCCACGTCTTTTTTGGGAGTAGTACATAGTTCTTATGAAAAATAATTTCATTTATTCCTAACAGTTGCGATGTAATTAGCAGCTCTCCAATTTTCGCTTTTTATTTTTTATTTTTGTATTTATATTTTCTTAATTCTAAAACTTTTTCCTCACGATTCAGAGCCTAACATTTATTGCTGCTTAAAGTCTAGTTTTTAAATAGTTAAATTCTCGTTTTCTTAGCTCAGCTTTAGTATTTTGTTTTCTTTTCGGTTTATCGACAATTTAGCTGCTTTTTTTGCCACACACTTTAGGGATGTGCCTGCACTTACCTAAAGTTGGATTTACGAAAAGAAATTATCACAAAAAGTTATAGAATTATATTGCACATTTTACCATCAATAGTTCATCCACTGAAATTTGTCTGTTGTTTAACATTTTAAGAGCAGAAATATAAGAAAATTATCATAAAATATAGAGGTCTATTTCTTAAAGTTTTACGAGTTTCTGTTCTGGTTTTCGGCAGTTTTATGTGTTTGCGTTTCTTCCACTATTAATGTTTGATTTCGAGAAAAACAGAGATCAAATGGTAGAACAAAAATTTTGCTACCAAACGCACTACGTAATTATCTTGAATATCGAGAGATAACTACGGACAAAGAGAATAGAAAGGAAGAAGAAAACTTTTGGGTGGTAGGATAGAAGGAAAATTGATAGACTAGCTTCAAATACCACGATTTTGGTGAGAAGCATCTGTATCTATGGTGTGGCGAGCATTAAGGGCAAATTCAAACATTGTCCGAATAAGGATCAAACCTAAATCTCGCCTGGAACCCCATCAGAAAAAAGCAAGGCTCTCCTTCGCACGCAATAATGTAGATCGTAACTGGAATCAGGTAAACAAATTTTACTAATTTAAAATGGTTTATTTATAAACAATTTTTTTTTAAATTTAAAATAATTTTTTCCGATGAAAACAAATTTAACCTGGATGGGCCAGGTGGTCTGGTTGTTTCTCAAAAAGAAATTTCCGGTGGCGATTCGCTTATGGTGTGGATCGCATTCAGTAGATTTGATATTCCTTTTTTTGGCTTTTCCATCGTGCCCAATGAAAAGTACTGACTATCAAAACGTTCTGCAAACCAGTCTGTCACCGTACCTGCCTGATTTTCTTGAAGAAAATTTAATTTTTCAACAGGATAATGCTCGCGTACATGTTAATGCATCTACCAGAGGATGGTTCGCGTACGATAATATAGAGCTGCTTGAATAGCTAGCCCCAAAGATCATCAAGTACAATATGTGACACTCTCTAGACCAAAGCTTTAACCCATATGCAATTTCTAAAATTTTCTGAAGAAGTTTTTTTCCATTAGTTAAAGCAGCAAAGAACTACAGCTTCCTATGCTTTATCTAAATGCCAATAAGAACGAAAGAGAAAAGGAATAAGCAGCCAAACATTCTCATCTACAGTATTTATAGTATAGGCAATAATTTGCAGCGTTTTATTATCACGCATTTTTAAAGGCGGGACAAAGTCTCTATTGCGTTGTGTGCCTCTGCATGCATGGTGCTAATACCGTAGCCGAACAATGCTCAGGCATAGGAAATTCTTGAGTCGAGGCAGGCAGCACACATAGAGCATTATAAACGGATGCTTACATTTTTAAAGGCGGGACAAAGTGTTCGAGCCTGTACGCTGCGTGTGGTTAAACGTGGTTCTAATTCTCGTTTCGTCTCTTCCTAAATTTTTGGTTTTCTCTTACACATGAGCCCTTTATTACTATTTATTTATTCTATTTTAGCAAAATTTCTAGACGGTGGGCTAACGGAAGCAAGGTCGAAAAAAGATAAGGAAAGCAAAATTCTTTTGAAAACTGAAAAGAGTAAACCGTAGTGCATTTGGTACAAAATTTTGTTCTGCCATTTTAATCTATGTTTTTCTCGAAATCAAACATTAATAGGATGCGTCTATAGCTTTGAAATTGTGTGTATATTTTTTTTTTTTTAAATGCAGAAACCTCCCTAAAACTGTAGCTGATTCTATTGCATTAAGCCTAAGAGATACACACGTATTTACGCAGTTTCACGAAGAAATATTAAATTTATTTTTTCCCACATATTTTTTTACCTTCAATTTTTAATATATATATATATATATATATATTTTTTTTGGTCTCGCGATTTTAATTACAGTAACCTTTAAATGTCTTACATAAATATCATTTAGTGGAGGATAACATTTATTTAAAAACAAAAAGTTGTTAGTAAATAATTAAAGAACACACACACACTCAATTGAATATTTAGATTTACGGCAATTTATAGAAAAAACATTTTGATTTTATCACAATTACAAAAATATTGCCGAATCGTTTCGATTCAAAATAGTTTTAAAAAAAAAAAAATAAAAAATATTTTCATAAAAAAATTGATAAAACATACACCAAGAGGAGTACAGATTCAGAATACGTAAAAATTGTTGAAAAAGGTTCTTATTAGTTAGAAATCTATCGTTACAGATAAAAGTGCTTGTCGCAGTGTAGTGAACGCTTCACACGATTGTTTATTTTTACTGGTTAGTTTTTTTTTATTTACCATAGACAGCGATCGAAAGCACTATGCTATTTTATTTTCTTATTTTGGATTTATTGCGTGTTTCATCTCGAACAGGTGGGAGCGTGTATGTTTATCGCTATATTATGGTGAAGCACAGTAGCTTACAGCTTAGGACGTATCAGACCAAAATTAAAATAAGATTATCATTTTTAATATAGTGGCTATTGCAGCTACTGCATTGATCTTTACTTAATGGGACAATTGTGAGGTGAATGGACTACTCTTAATTTAAATGAATGAAATGTTTTGCTTTTATTAGGCCTAATGTATTTAATCGTGACACTCGTAATTAATTACAGTCATAAGTATAACTTTATTTTTTGATCCTCATAATTTCTACAAACCAGCAGAGAAGAAAACACTTTTTAACAGAATTAATTATCCAATGGTCTTTATTGTTTCTATATACATTGATCTTATTTTCACCAACAAGAAAATAATTGCCACTTTTTCATGAACAAACGTCGGTCATAAAAATTGTAACAAAAAAATTATAAAATCGTCCATTTGTATTATTGCATTCGTTAGTTGCTCTGACTAGACTTCATAGAGTCGCAGTTCGTTAAAGGATTCCGCCTGGTACATTTAAATTTGATTTGTTGGTGAATAAGGGAAATTTTTAAAATGGGAAGGAAATTAGTGGACGAAATGCAGGTAATTCCTGTTTTTGTTTTTTTCCAGTCTTTACATTAAAAAAAAATCTAATCAAGCACCCTCGTAATTTAAAAATGATCGCACTTCATAAGAACGGTTTGTCACAGCGTGCGAATGCTAACCAGTTGCAAATAAGCAAAGCCTGTACCCTTCAGATAATTAAAAGAAACAACGAACGTGGAATTGTGAAGAATATAGGCAAAGGGGGATCAAAAGAAAAAGTTACTGCACGAATAAAAAGGGCTCTTATTAAGCTGGTATAAGAAGATCAACTGCAAGTAGCGTTGTACTCTCGAATCGACTTTTCGAAAGAAAACAGGAACAGCAGTATCTTCCTGGGAATATTCGAAGAATTTTTGCGACATGCGTTCTTATCCCAAAGACATGCTACTTAAGTCGCAGAACCTGGGGTATTGAGAAATGGGGTCGTGCTCTTTTTACAGACGAAAACTGTTTTCAGTTATTCCGTAATTGCCATGTTAAGGTCTGCAGATATCCATCAGAGAAATTTTCTCCGATGGTCTTATTGTTATGCGCGGATACGCTGAGACAATTACTTAAAATTGGTGTATCCTTGCTAGTGAAAAAAAGAACAAAATATACAGAAACATTAAAGACTATTGGATATATAATTGCTAAAAAGTATTTTCTTCTCTAAAGGTCTGTAGAATTTATGAGGATCGCTTGCATGAAAAACAAAAGTGGTCTTAAAGTTATGCTCATAACTGTATTTAATAGTAGTGTCTTAAGAAAAGCTCATGCATTAACATAATTTTTAGAAAGTTATATAATTCAAATCCGTTGGCTTTCATTAGCACAAATCAATTATAAAATACGAAATGCACTTTATTTTGATCTTATTTCCAAATAAAGTCTTTCATTCAGTATGACTTGATGGCAGTAAACATTAATCATCGATAAAATCTTAAATTAATTGACGGTTAAAATGATTACTAAATTTTTAAAATTAAGGTTTATCTAGTTAACCTTAGATAACTAAACATTCGTATGATGGACTACCAGAACTTGCAAGTTTTTCAAATTGGAGATATTCGCGCATCCGTTAAGATTGTAAACGCTAACGCTTTTCTAATTTTTTAATTTAATGGTTATAATCGTAAGTTTTAAATTGGGCTAATTTGCTTGAGATAAAGAAAGGAAATATAAAAGTGTACCTACATGTTTTTAATTTGTAGTTTATGAATCGAATGATTAGTTACAGAGCAACAGTGATTTAAGTTTAGTTATCTAGGGTTAAACAAAATTTAAAATAGGCCGTATTTAGGGCAATTTTGAATTACAGAAGCTAAAAAATACGCCAACTGCATGGGAACCTAGATCCAGGTGTACTATTTTTAAAGATATTTCTTTCAAAATTGTCAATTGTGATGTTTATCTTCATGACTTGTCTTACTATACTTTGAATTATTTTTTAAATGTTCAACTTTCTGTTACGCAGAATGAATTAATTTTGTAGAAATGTTTTGTGGAAATTGCTATCTATTTAATTATAACTTACTACATCATGTATTTATTTTGTTAAAAATGTAGAGTATCACTTCTGGTTAAACGTTTTAAATTTCATTCACCTTAACAATAGTAGTTATGTGTGCTTCCCGAATTGTTATAAATATTTTAAAAAAACAAATCCACCTGTTCATTTTGACGATCTCAGCTATATCACATTTATAAACCTTTAAAAGGGACATCGAGTTCAGCATTAAATTTAAACATCACACAGTGCCTACACAGTGCATTGTTTAACAACATTAAAAACAAAATTCTAATAAAATGTGATGATAAATTACAACTTAATTAAAATTAAAATATATCAACCATTTGTTGAAGGCCGAAACCAGTCTCTACTGCTCAAGAAGAACTCTCTATCACGTATTTTGAGAGAAGGATATCGCATAAAACTAAGAGAAAAACTACGCAAAAAAAAAATAATAATCACAAGGGAATATGGTAAATATCGAACGTTTGAAAAGTTTTTAAAAACCAAACATTACAAGGAGAAGAACTTTAAGAACTGTGCAGGAGGAACAGGTTGTGACTCCTCGAGCTGTCCACCGGCCTCCTCCAGGCGAGCCTTGAAATCTGGAGATTGATCCACAATGCATGGGTGGCCAGCTGAGGGCCAGAATAGGCAGCAACAATAGCGACATAAAGAAAGGACTTCAGCAAATTGATAGTCTTCCCGAACTCCGTAAGTCTTTCTCAAGTCGTGATAGATCTTCTTCCAGTCCTTCACATCACCCATAAGTTTACATTTGTGCTTATCCAAAATAAAGTTGACTTGCTTTTGATTGAAATGGAAACGAGTCAGCTCCCGCCAAACGCGCTGTTCTGAAACTAAAGCCGCCATCAGGGTCCATGCACTCGAAGATGCCTGAAAAATAATTATAAAATGAACGTTAAAAACTATTATGACGGTGGATAGTCCGTTTTACTCACTTCCAAGTCCCTGTGGTCTGAAATTCTTAAAATTATTTCTCTTACACATTCTTCAGGTAAGTCGTGTAACTTTGGACGAATTTCAGGACCAGGCTGGTAAAAAAAAAGGAAAAAGATGTGAATGAGTTTACAGGTGATCGATTTTAGCCTTAATGAAACTCTTTTCTTCCCAACTTTTCTCAAAAACCACTGCTATAATCAAATTATACATTTTTAGTCGTTTTAGTTTGTTATTTGTATTGCTTCATGTAAATCTTACCGAATGAGGCATTTTTCGGTTGGTTTATCTTACCCAATGAGGTATTTTTATTTGGTTTATCCTAAAATTTAATTCTTTTCATTAATTTTAAATTAAAATCTGATTTACTAGTCTTATAATGAAAAAATCTATGTTTCTATCATAAAGAACTGGAAAACTATTGATTAATAACCTTCGATTCGGTTCTTTGCAGTTAGTAAAAAATACTGCTATAAAGTTGTTGATACCACATAAAAATATTAGTCCATCTCAATATAATTTTTGAGAAATTCCTAGACGCTATTTGGTGTATAGTTCTATCGTATACCATTTTTACTAGTGGTTTGTTGAGAGAGATAGTAATTTTGAGTTACATACTCATAAAACTTCTACTGACCTCCGTAATTTCAATCTGGCTAGCTATAGATTGGATTCTTTGAATCGTCTGAACATGTCCCTGCCACAGACTCTGACTACCAAGAGGTTTACCCCAACATTTTTGATTCTCCTGATTCACGATATCCTCTAGCTGGATAGCTAATCCCCGCAGGACGTTTATATTTTGTTGACTATCGCTCACTGAAATTGATTGATTTAAAAATGTAAAAAAAATCAATACGAGCTAGCCTAGATTACGATTACGAAAAGCTTACCTTGAGCAGCTACTTCCTCTACCATTTGCAGCAATAGTCGCTGAGCACTACCGGGCAGGCTGGCGATTCCCTTGCCCGCAACTAACAGTCTTAAGAGGGCGCAAATATAGTGAAATCTGCGACGGTCTCGCACGGCGCTTCGAAAATCCAAACGTCGTACGGCTTCGCCTAAGCCGTTGAAGCCAGCTATTTCTCGGGTGCATCTTATAGTTATGTGGCAGTGAGGGGGTATAATTTCGTTTTCTTTGTCCTCCTCCTCCTCCGAGGTAGACGGCATCCTATGGACGGAAGAGAAACGGTTTATTGATGGGTGGATATATGCGTCAACCAAACAAATTGGACGGAAGCAATTTCTCAGGTGCTTTTTATAGATAATTCAGTTTTAGATGAAAGTGCAATTGCTGTGAAAGTAGGACAAAATAAAATTGATGTAGAGAGCTTTAAGCATAAATTCAAGTGGTTGATAATGGTCATGTAGTATCACAGAGTTTTTATATTTCGGTACTTATGTATATAGGTTTCGTGCCTTTAAATAGCTCCTATTTCCAATTTTGAGAGTTTTGTATATTAAAAATTTCTTTCATAGACTGGGGATACAAGAAATCAAATTGTCGATCATCGATTTCACCAACAAATGATCGGAATTTGGAGTACTTCCGCGTAAAAGAAATTCAGACGATCATATTTTCGGAATCAAACTCGATTTTTTATTTTCTGTTTTATAAGTCTAAATGTAACCATAATTGTTTTACAGAATTCATGTTAGCCATGGAGACGATTCCGTCTTAACCTTACAGCCGATATATCGGTTTTGCTATTTTTGCGAGAAATACCTTCACCGGATATATCGGTTTTTTATTTTCAAAATTAATATCGATGCAATAACGATTCATTTTAATATAATAAGTTTGTGTAGCAGGAAAATATGTTTATTTTAATAAATGCCTTTCAAATATCATCTTTTCCAAGGTATTTTTGGTTGGTACATAGAGGGTTAAAGTTAATTTTGCTACGCTTAATGTAGGTAAGTGTTCAACAGAAACTCTTGTTGATAGTGCCGTATTGAATTCCACAAATAATTGCCCAGTTTTTAAATTTTTTATGTGTTACAACAGAATTCAATTGATATTTTGCCCTCGCGTTTCCGTCAATTCGTCTGAACCCTAAACGATAGCATTTCATTGGCAGAGGAGCCAACACATGTGATAAGTAATTTGAGAATTTTAATGTTTAATGTTGAATTCGATCCTGTTTATGTTAATCATTCCGCTCGAAGACAGATCGAAATCACATTTAAGCGTAAAATTTGATTCCGATTATATTTTGATGTGAGCGTTTAGATTAGACGATAGATGTAAATTACTCCGTTCTTTTACAATACTGATAAACTAGTCAGCTGTGTTGAATCTTTTTCAAAACATCCTCCTAAAAGTTTTGCAAAAATGAAAACGATGATCACTTTGTTCGCACTTGAGCACAGGTTATTCATACAATTAATTTATAAAATATTTTTTATTTTATTCGTTTTATTTCCTCTTGGCTCCCAAAAACTTGAAATATCTTCAAATCTACAAATATATTTTCGTTTTTACATAAATTAGAATTTAAAAAGCCATGATAACTGTTTTTTACGCACGACGAGTATACTCGTCTTAACACAAAATATTGCCATTTATCCATGGCGAGTATATTCGTCAAAAACAGTTAACTGGTTTAGTGGAGAACTTCAAATATAAAGTGAATAGAAACTTATTTGAAATCCTAAACTCACGTACTAAGTAAAAATTTATTTTTAAGAATTTTAATGTTAAAATTTTAAAAAAAATTAGGTATAATACAGTTGGTTAAGAAATAAATAAATGGTCGTTTGCGTTCACGATGTTGATCGATTTCACATAGATGCGATGCGATTGCATGTAAATCAATTGATAATTTCCTGCAAGAGTTAAAAGCGAAAAGACGATACTGAAAATGTGTTCTAGATACGAAGAAGATATTTTGTATTGTTACCTTTATATGAAGATGAAGAAGAGAGGTATGTTTTTAACCCATTGAGCGCTACGAACACATGCATGGGTTCCCACACAACCATTCGATTTGGGCCACAAACGCAAATATGGATTCTTACACAACCTTTCAATTTGGGCCAATTAGACCTATAATGAGTTAATAACGCTCAAAAGGTCAAGTACTTTTCTGTCATAATCAACATATTCCACCCGAATGAATAGTGAAGAGTATCAAAACGTGCTTTCTGAAATTCTTTTCCCTTACTTAAGGAAATACATAGGAGCTCGTTTTTTATTTCATCAAGATAATGCTCGTATTCATACGAGCGCTAGTACTGTGGTTTGCTAAATATAAAATCAAATTATTATCATGGCCGATTGTAACCCAATGGAAAGCCTCTGGGGTATCTTGATTCGACGGGTATATGGTTTAAATAGGCCATTTAATACAACTGATGAACTTAAATGTACAATACTTGATGCATAGCAAAACATTGAAGCAGAAGAATTGAGTAATTCCATGAGAAATATAATTTTTCAAGTAATTAGTAGAAAAGGAGGTTTCTTAATTTGAAACGATCGAAATTCTATGTTGTCTGGCCTTTACTTGTTTTGTGTGTTTTCCTTTGCCAAACCTGCTTTGTTTTAATTGCTTCTGCAATAGTAAAAATATCTCCAAGGCATAATCAGTTATTATTAAAAAATAAGAATAACTTGGGGTGCCTTTACACTTTTCAAAAGCACTTTATTTTAACGTCTTTTTAGTGTTTCAGTAAAATGGTTGTCCATTTCTTGAATTTCATTCGCGATCTGCGTTCAAATTGAATCCAAACGCTTTTATAAAACTGAACGCAACACTGATCGTTAAACGCTTGCGATCTGCGTTCTCAGTTAGAAAGGATGATTACAAATGTTTTGTAGCGTTTGATTGTGATCGCTACCTAAACGGAAACAAGTCGATGTGAATCGGCCTGAAACATTTTGGAGGAATTAAAACTTATACATATATTTGCGGGCTGTTACACCAATGAATATGCCTATCACCTTCATTAAAATTAATTAAAAAGAAAAGCTATATAAAAAATATGAGTGAAATTAAAAGAAAAATACTATACTCTTTACTTCATAAATAGAGTTATTTTTAAATTTTTACTTCGAACCGTCCATAAAGAAAGACATCAGGCAAATGCAGCCATACTAAAAATATTAAGTTTTGTAATTTTAATTGTTTAAACGATAGTAACTACACGTAACTATAAAAATAAAAAATAAGACTTGATTTTTGTCCAGTACCTACCTACCTCCTTGTGGAGAATATCGTGAAAAGCATATCGTTGCTTTACTAATTATTAAAAAGTTTATATGGAACTCAATTCTGGTTTCCTGAATTAAACGACAATTAATAAAAATCCGGAAGCAAGTGAAAACGCGCTCCGCTCGTTGATTTCTCATGTTTTGAAAGGAGCGTGTAAGTGCAAGACGTGCACTGGCTGCTTCCTTGAGTAGTTTTTCGCTTACCTGCTCGCTGAAGACTTTCTTTGTGACTTGCTGCTACTTCTTAAATTTTACTCGAGCACTGTGCTGCAAGTCGACGGCGAACATTCACTCGAAATGATCTCGGTGAGCAGGGGTAATAAATATTCAGATAAAGAAGTATTTTTCGCTTTTATTGAAATCATTTTTTTGAGACGTATTCACCTTATTTCGGAAATAGATAAGGAAGTAGAGTCTTTATTTATTATGAAGATGAATAAGGCGTAATATGTGGCGAAAGAATAAAAATTTAAGTTGAGGAAATTGCGCCACAATCTCTGATTGATAAGAAATTGTGTAACAGCATTGTGAAAAGAAATGGAGCCAGTGCGCATTGTAACATTTAAAACTAAAATCTTAGAAACCTTCATCGCATATGTGAATAAATTTTTGCACTCCCCATTGTTGCGTTGTCAGTGGAATCACGATAGGCTGGAATTTAGTCCTCTGAACTATTCACTCTACGGTTTTAAGCGAGCCGTCTAAATAATTTCCCTAATTCCTATATGCTTAATACTTATTTTTATTTTTCCATACATTTTCTTTTATAGTTGGGACACCTAAATGTAAATGGAATTGTTACCTGGAAAGTTATATAAGGAAATAAATAACAAATTATTATAAATAATGAATTTTAACGTAACACTAAATACAAAATTTAAACCTTTATCTGTTATTCCAAAATATGAGGCTTTAACATTTTAAAAAATATTAAGATTCATTTCTTTTTTCTTAAGATCGATAAATTCACCAATAGATAGTGATTATGAAGATATAAATAAAGCGAAAGCCAATTTTTTCTACGAACGAATAATCAGAGCAGCTATAGGAAAACTTACTTAACACTAGGTTTACGGAACGCGTCATTTTGACGATTTTTGAATTTTGCAAGGAAAAATGCGGATAAGGTTAACATTTTTTCTTATAATTACTCACCTAAGGATTTATAACTTCAACTACACATTCAGCTTCACTGGTAGTGATTGAATTAAACTAGGGGCCGATATTTAGTCAGGCCTAGACCAGTTTAAATTAACTTTAGAACGATTTGAGACAAACTTAGTCCGTTTTGATCAAGTTTAGGTCAAACAAAGTTAAATGAAACTTTAGCATAAAAATTAGTAAAAGGCAACTATCATAAATTAATAATGCCTTCTTATAGTATGAATCCCAAGCTCACTGTATGTCTGGCCAAATCGATTTAAGAGTGCTGATCGGAATCTTCACAGCATGTCCATTGTCAGCTGGTCTCTCTTTAGCTAGTCTGGTGTCCAGCTGGTCAGTTTAGCCCGCAGATTGAATGTCGAGCTCTGAATCTGGCCTTGTGCTGTTGACGTGCTCGGGATGTTGATAACAAAATTACCTAAATGGACTGTGTAACGAGAGCGGCGGCAGCAACGACGTTCGGGAAGTCGGCGCCTTGTTGTTGTTGGCTGTTGTGTAACATTTGCGATATCGCGTGTTTACGAGAACGACTCGAAAGTTATCCCTCTATCAGGAGCGGGCACAAGGCAGCAAACTTATGAAATATTAATGCCACCCTGTGCCCGGCAGAATAAATCATAGCAACGGAGCGAAAAATTATCTATCCCTCGGGGTACCTAAATTTTACATACAATTGCAGCTAGAACGGGAACACAATCTACCACAAAAACCTTCGGAATTGATTACCACATGCATGGCGGGGGAGTACTTCCCTCGAGAAGGTCCACAAGCCCACGAAGCGGACGAGGCGTACTAACCTACAGTAAAGCAACAAAAGCGCTGCTCATAACGTTTCAAAGAAAATCCAGTGGAATCGGAAAAATATCACCCCCAAGGACGCAAGGATACACGAACCGGAATAAAGGCTGAAAGTGGGTCACGACCTAAACTTGACCTAATTGCCGATGGTCCTCCCCCGTGCACTTCTCCCACCAGAGCGGCCAGAGAGTGGCCCTTGGGCGTTAATTTGATTGCCTGGCCCATCTTTAATTAAAGGTGGCCGCGATTCACCTGGAGGACCTCCTAATTATCACGGGGGCGGGACTAACTTTTCATCCCCCGCACGACCTGATGCTGGGCCCGGATCAATCGCAAGGAGCTCTTTCCTTGCTCCGATCGATTTTCGCATTTCGATTTTACCTCCCAGCCCGTGTTCTCTCGGCGATGGCGAAAAAAGTCGGAAATTTCCTCTAAAATTAACACCAGCTGGGAATGCTGAAAAATTTCTGCCATAAAATTCCCATTTTCCTTCTCCCGGTTAATGAGTTTTTGACTGCGGCCCAGTCGGATGATGCTTGCCCTTATCGCGTTTTGAGCCTGTCCGAAATGCAGTTCAACTCTGAGCTCTGATTTATCTCTGATTAAAAGCACGGAGCCAATCAGTAGGCGATGTGTGTGACTTTTTCATTATCTGCCGCAGCTGTAGTTCTATTTTGGGAATTTCGTCTTAAAGAGTATTTTAAGCTAAATCCACTCTGTTCTTTGAAGGGAGGAATTTAAGGAAAAGTGCCTCAAGTTCCCCAATATGCGTTTATTTCCGCATTCGTAGAAGTGCCTTTTCCACACGTATTTTTATAGTTCCCGAGACGGATCGAATAAATTTGATGTTTTTTTAAAGGCAGATACCACGGGTACAACATATTTTTGTGGAAAGACGGTCCCGGCCCAGAGCGAATTCCGTATTTAGAATTTTCATTGCATTTTTTTTCCAATTCACAAAGATTTCCAAACCCATAACGTATTCATACTTAAGATTCTTTGAAGATTTTATGCCAAATGAAGAGGAAGTAATGAAAAGTTTTCAATAACTAAAAAAATCACTTTTGGTTTCCTTAGTTTCTTTCATTAGTTGCCGTTGGACTTTTCTTAATTTAGCCCTTACTACTCCAACCGTCAGTATGCCAACATTTTAAAAGTTTATTATTATTACATATAAAGATTACGTTATTAAACTAATACAACACGTTTTCTTAGCATTTTGAAAACCATTCCATAATATTCTCGAAGTGATTGAAGGTAGATTTTCGGTATTCCCGCTTTTCGGGCACGTTGATTTGAATTAAAATATATGCGTAATAGTGCACAAAAGCAACAAATCCAAGCTTTTAGTATTGTTAACTTAGAAGGTAAAGTAATGCTTTATTATTCCATTTTAATTTTGCGTCCCGTGGTGGCAGCAAATTGTTGCTTTCTGCACTTTAGATCTTATTAATCGGTGTAATTTAATACAATTTAGGCAGAGAAACATGACAAAATATAGTGCTTAAGTGCTAAATAAATTCCAAATACCTTTGGACTGAATTTTAGGTATAATGTCTTAGAGATAAAAATTAAGAGTAATCTTCCATCGAAAAGCTTTGAAATATTTACGATTATCATGCATTTTTTTAAATGAACTATGCAAAATATCTAAAAAAAAAACTATTAAAGGTTTATTTGTAAATATTATAAGTGTAAAACGTAGTTTTTATAGTTATATAATTATTATTATTAAACAGAGATATACCCCCATCTTATAAGACCATCGAATAAAATCGGTTATGGTCACGGTCATAAATTCAATGTAATTTTTAATCATGGTATTCTATCATCGTATTCGTAATCAACGCAAAAACAGAATTTAAATTTTTTTACTTACATGATTTAAATGTTAAATGTTTAGGCTTTTTAACATGTTGACGAAAATGTCGTCCATAGACGTCCATTCAGCTAATATAACTTATAGCTGAAATAAAATAATGAGCGTCAACGTATTAAGCAGACTTCAGGATCGCCAATTGTTGGTAAAATGGTAGGAGTTTCTCAAGAAGCCTTACTTTGATATTCAACTTAAACTTTATTTTAGACTTCATTGAAGGACATGTTGAAGTTCCTTTTCTAAATCGCCAATTTCAAATAAATAGTTCTTATTTGAAAATCATTTTAATACTTACTACCGATGAGAACGAAATATTAGTTAAGTAGCTTTGAGAAAACAATATAAAACTCTTTTAAAGGGCACGGAATAACTCATTCGAAATTCTGAGGTCTGCATTTCCGGGTCGTCTAGTTCCTCGACAAGATCACCCGATTTTACTGTTCCAGACTTTTTTTTGTGGGGTTTCTTAAAGTCACGAGTCTATGTCAACAAGCCTAAGAATCTTGAAGCCCTCAAAAAGAATATCCTTCAAGAATGTGAGAACCTATCACCGGAAGTTCTGGTAAGAGTAATGAAAAATGCCACTAAATCGGGCGGCGGCTACTTGGCCGATGTAATTTTCTCGACTTAATGCAAAAACAAAATTAAGACATCAAATAAACACAATCTAAAAGCAGAACCAAAGTTTTTCATTTATAAAAAA
Organism: Philonicus albiceps; assembly: GCA_963969385.1. Classification (NCBI taxonomy): domain Eukaryota; kingdom Metazoa; phylum Arthropoda; class Insecta; order Diptera; family Asilidae; genus Philonicus; species Philonicus albiceps. Next base: position 72,528,705 of record OZ017772.1, on the reverse strand, counting down.
AATTACATCCAAAGAGCATCGTGTGACAACTTTTGCGCCACCTTGTATAATACATCGATAAAATAGCAGACACTCTTTTATACAGATATTTTCGCATAAGTAAAAAGGTAAAAAAATCCTTCCGATATGGGTCGTGGCAAGAAAATGAGTTTTGGACTATGGTTCCATATCAGATCCACAAATTTTAATAACCCTCCTGAACTGGGAGAAGTATCAATCCTGGGAATTTAAGAAGTCTTTAACTAAATAGTGTTTAAGGTACACTGTGTGAAATCGAGTTACTCAGCTGGTAAATTAAATTAATAAATAAACTAACCACGTATATTGTATGCTTTAAACATTGATAGGGGAATTGTTCCTTTGACTTTTATCTGCTGCAACTTGCCACTTATGGTTCGAATTAATAACTAATAATTGAATTATTTATTAGATAGACATAGTGGACTTTAAAGTTACACGAACGCACAGAGGGTTAATTGTAATTTAAGTATAAAGAAAACAAACATAATTCAATGAAATGAATTAGAAATGCCATTGTAGATATAAAAATATATTTGCATTTTTAGAAAGTCGTGGGTACTTGTTCATATTTTAAGTTAACATTTTATTCAACTTTGTTTTTCGCAAAAGAAAGTACTTTTACCTATTTAAAAACAAAAAGAAGTACCAAGGAGATAATCTAAAATTTTATTAATCACTCGATTCGAGCGCTGCAAGTGCTTTTTCACAGGGGAAGATAAGATTAGTGGAACCTGCTAACCTTCTTCGCTTCCTTCTACGGCAATCGAAAAATCGTGTGTGAATCACCCAATTGAGTTCGGGTTCTGCAACGTTCAATTCAGCAGCTTATTGCACAACGAGCCCCAGCTGTGGAGCGTTTTCTAAACTTCATCGGAGCGCCCTCAGCCGCTCACCCAGAGCCTAATTGCTTGCGGCTCGAGACAATCTCGGCGAATAAAAAAGCGGCTGCGGCGCCCGTGTATCAAAAATCAGCGCGGATCAGATGAGCGGTCCAACGGAATCAATTCTTCCAGTGCACACGTAAAAAAGTAAACAAGAGCGCACCACTGTTCCATTGCCGGACGTTCCTCCTTTATTTATTTGCCCGAAGTACGGAGCGCAATTGGAAAATATTCTCCATGCCGGAGATACTCGCCATTGTTTTACAGAAATTATGAAAATAGCTGAGCTGGACAGAACTGTCGGAGGAAAATCACAGAGCGCTGCGGACGTACCTTTTACGCTTGCCACACTCAAGAACCTTCAGCTTTTCCCAGCCATCGTCCGTTTTTACCCAGGCCTCGCCAGGTGACCTCCAGTCTTTAGAAATGAAAGGCATTTTTTGAGTTTTGCAGCCGCACCAACCGACAGCACCACTACGCTAGGGCGCTTTTGTTCGCCTCGACGTGCGGCTCGGACGTCGGTCGATTCGCGATTTTCGGACAAAAAACAGACTGCGACCAGGCCGAGGTGTCTCCAGCGGACGGTGAATTCGATACAAAAAAAAAAAAAATAAACTTTCCAGATGTCCAAATTGCAATTAAAGTGAAGTCCAACGCACAACTGGAGCAACAAATCTCCTCGGCAACCGAATTGAGGCCTCTTCCACTTTACAAACGGCAATAATTTCGAAATCCGAACCGAACTGAGGAACCACTCTACGTGAGCCACCGTAATGGACTAACTGTAAAACTGTGCTGGCTTCGCTGGACAAGGAAACTTTCTACGAGATAAGGAAAAGTGAATTTTCCTCAAATTAGCGCGCATACACCCACACACAGCATGTACACATGCGGGTTTTCTCGCGGCGCCATCGTGTGTGCAGCACTTTGTTTTTGTTTTGACCGGAACGTCCGGAATATGAAACCAGGAAAGACGCAAAAGCACCTGGCAGATGGCGAACGACTGGAGATCAGCTGATGTGTGTAAAGGGGCTATTGTGACTGTGTGTTAGTGCCAATTCCAGCTAAATCAGCTGACATCAAATTGTTTTAAAAATGTTCAATGAGAACGGGAACTATTTTCTGAAATACTTGAATTTTTACTGGTAACTTTTCCTTATTTAAGAAGAGGTAGGAAAATTAATGGGAATCAAAAGAAAGTTGGAAAGTGGTTGTGTCGCCATCTATGCGACGGAGGCATATTTTAAATGGCTGTTACACGAACCCCGGTACACTGTTAATGAATTTTGTATTGTGATGCGTTAAAGCGGGGTTCTTCTGATCAACTTCAACTTAAAAAATTTAAAATTACAACGCATTGTAAATGAAAATTTGAACTGTAGTTAAATATGACTTGGCCCCGTTGGCCCACTGGCCTTATATCCTAGAGTAGCGCACCCGCTCGAACACTTTGTTCCGCCTTTAAAAATGCACAGTGAAAAAATGTAAACAGCCCGCATTCGTATGTATGCTCTGTGTACGCTGCGTGCCTCTTTTTTATTCTCGATTCAGGATTTTCCTGCTACCTGAGTATTGCGCGGGGACGGCACTAAAACGATGCTTGCATAGGCATACAATACAACAGAGACTTTGTCCCGCCCTTAAAAATGCGTGATAAAAAAACTCTGCACATTATTGCCCATTTTTGTAAGTGCTGTAGATGAAAATATTTGGCTGCTTATTCTTTTCTCTTTCGATCTCATTGGCATTTAGATAAGGCATGGGAAGCAGTAGTTCATTACTGCTTTATCTAGTGGGAGAAATTTCTCCAGGCAATTTTAGATATAGCATATGGGTTAGAGCTTTGGGCTTGTATAGAGAGATACAGATGATTTTTACCACGACTTTCCAGAGTATGTTCATTTTATTTAAAACCTTAAAAATGGAAATACTTTCAGGGAAAAAGTATTAAATTTGCAAGCAACCCTAACAAATATTGACTTCTTAACTAAAGCATTACATAATTTCTAATAATAATGAACAATCATTCCATATAAAATAAATTAAAGTTAAACAACACTGCCTTTTGTTAGTTTTGAGCGTGCCATTTCCGCTCCGCAATTACAAAAACGCAGAAAAGGTGATTTTTGGACTATTATCAGTTTGATATAATTTTTAATAAATTTTGATGCGGCAGCTTTTAAACTAATTGAAAATGGCAAATTAAATTGTTTAACATGTTCAATCCGGCGCATTTTTTCGAAGTTTCTATGGTCGGCTTTATTTTTAAGAAACATATCAGTGAGCTTAAATATTTAGAATTAAGAAATACACAAACTGTTTTCTTCCATTAATCTTACTTAGTCGTCCAAAGTTGTACCTTTTTACTGATTTGAGTAAAAAAGATAAATTTTACATTTTTCTCTGATGTTTTTTACTATCTCCTTTCTTACCCCTTTTACTTAAGCCACGACCTTTAAATTTCACAAAGTTTTTCAATTCTTCGCTTGACCACTTTCGGATAGATGTTTTTATCCAGTCCTCGTAATGCAAAACATTCGTGTATACACTGGGTTTTTTCGGATTGCAATTTCCTTCAGCGTTGTTCCTTTGAGATTTTCGTCCGAAAGATCCAATACCATAAACCACATTATCCGCCACAAATGGTCCACCAGAATCGCCATAACAAAATACAGAAGTTTTTGTTTCCGAAATTATACACAGCTTGCTATTGTCGAACAGAGTGTCTTTATATTCTTCCGCGCAAGTGACTAATGGTACTACCTTTTGGGTGGCTTTTAGAAGCATTGGTGAAGCTTTTAATTTTTCAGTAGCTCCCCATCCAAAGATTAATCCATTTTTGTTCTCAACCACGGATAGTCCGCTCGGTAATATCGCTGGACGAACTGAAGGTCCAAAATCGAAGGGTTTTTGAAGCCATAACAAGGCGATGTCGTTATGGCAGTAAGTTTCTTTTCTTCCCCGAATTCCACAAGTTTCTGCGTATTTTTTGTGAACCAAGTATTTTTCAACAAATCTTCTAAAAGCCTTTTGTTTTTCCAGCTTTAAATGAACAACGCCGGCGGTAACTTCGATATTGGGTTTGGTCTTCATGTCCATTATGCAATGACCCGCTGTAAGGACTGTCCGTGAACCAATTAGCACTCCTCCGCATTGATCACTTGGACTTGTATCACCTTTCACGTTATCATTTTCTGTAATGCTGAGATGCACCACATACGGATACTTATTTTCATTCTGAACTTTCCATTTCCCATGATCTGATATTATTTTTCCCACCGATGTTCCACCAAAAATTGGTTCGGCAGTGATCCAAGAGAGGGTTTGCAACATACCCAACAGAAACAGCAACATCTTGACTATTGCACTAACTCAATGAAAAAGTTGGGAAGGTTTAAATACTCATTTTGCGGAACTATAAGTGATATAATACATTATAGCGTGCTGCACATGCCAAGGCTTTTAGGCTATGTGACCACCTGTGACTGCTGTTTAGGTTTGCACGTTTTGCACTTTAGACGTCTAGTTGCAAGTCTATCCAGATTGCTCTTGTCAAATCGGGCCAAATTGAACTGAATTTGAAACTGAAAATACTACTTTTACTTTTTACTACTTCAGGAATGTTGTTTTTCTTCAAAATCTTTTTGTTTTGAACAAGATAAATATAGAGCAGTTTATAAACTATAATATAATTAAATAAATTGTAAATTTGAACGAGGAATACTTTTTCTACCATCTGTAGACTACATTTCGAATGCACACCCCAACTTTTTCAAATATAAAAGTATAATTCCGAAAACATTTATTTAATATGACTACTTTTAAGCTATTTGATTCTATCTATCTAATACATATAATAGATAATCAGAAAAATAAAAACAAAATTTGATATGGGGATTTTTCTTATGTTAAACTTTTTGATATTATTGTGCCTATTGAACAAATAAACGATTATTAACCACCACGGCAACGGGGTTCTTGCCCGTGTCATGCCATGAGTCAATTCTTTACAATGTTTAGACGCTAGACTTGTTTGCACAAATGATTCGATAAGTCGAAAAGCAGATGTATTAAATTTTACCAATTTTTTGCTATAATATGCTTCTCCAAAATTTGTTATTAAGCGATGATTTAAGTTACGATCTTCAGTTGATAGTTTTCTAGAAATGGTGTTGAGCTGTGTCTTTCTGTTGTTAATTTTTTGTGTTTTTAGCCCCGAAGGGGCTGCAAGCCCAATTGTTGGTGGGCAGTATGTGGGAAAAATTACCAACGCTAATGGGAAAATGATAGTAAAAAACGAAAATAAATACCCTTATATGGTGCATCTTTTGTTACTGACAGAGGGACAAACTGATGATGCAGATCAATGCGGAGGTGTACTTATCGGGGCACAGACAGTACTTACGGCTGCGCACTGCATTTTGAGTATAGTGGGACCCCCAAGGATTGAAGTCACCGCTGGAATGTTACACTTATTATTGGATTATGAAAATGCTCAAAAGAGACTTATGAAAAAATATCGAATCCATGAGGAGTATGTAGAAATGTGTTATACTGGAAAAAAACGCTTTCATTTCTGCCGAAATGACTTAGCTCTCATTTGGGTAGCGAAACCTTTTAAATTTGGGCCTTCAGTGCATCCAGCAATTTTGGCAAGTGGATCTATAGTTTATAATCAAATTGGCATAATTTTGGGATGGGGTAACAACGAAAAAGGAACTCCAGCAGTAATGCTTCGACAGGCTGAACAAAAAGTTGTTTCTCTGGCAGTTTGTAAAAAGGAATACGACGATACAATATTTGGTAGTAGCAAATTATGTATTACTTCGGAATCAAAGACATCTGTATTTTGCTACGGTGACTCTGGTGGACCATTTTCAATTAATGGTGTACTTCATGGCATCGGATCATTTGGTCGAAGACAGAAAAATTCAAAAAAAGAAGAATGCGATCCAAAACGTCCAAGTGTATACACGAATGTGACATATTTTGAAAATTGGATAAAGTCTAGTATTCGGCAATGGTCTCCCAAGGAGTTGAAGCAGTTCGTGAGGTTTGAAGGGCAAGAAAACATATATGGAGTATATTGGAATAACCAAAAGGAAGATGTACGATCCCATTTGGAGTTTCCGCAGAAAGATAGTAATAGAAACAAAAACAAGAACAAACTAACAACAAAATATCCCACAAAAGCCACTAAAGCACTGAATGTTAAGAAGCCAAATAGAAGAGTAAATAAATAGTAAATCTTATTAAAATTGTTTGTATTATTTTTCCAATAAATGCTTATATGACAATTTAATTATGAGAAAGTTTCCTTTTGCGGCAATCGTTATAGGTACATATAAATTGCACTTTTTATTACTTATCCTCTACCTGGATAAATAATCTTTGAATTATCATTGTGTTTTATTTGCAAGTAATCATTTATTAAGCACTAATTTTTTATTTTCTTTGGTGGTATAGTTGAAATTAAATTCGGAACATCTATTGAATTTGGACGTTTTTTCCCAATTTCTAATTTTTTAGGTTGCTTTGGGGCCTTAAAACGCAATTCTTGAAGCGCCACCATCGACCAAGATTTTACGGTATCCCTTATTAGATTTGTGTAGACAGTTGGATTTTCAACACGGCAATCCTTTTTACTAAATGAGGCTACTCCATACACAACACCATTAACTACAAATGGTCCACCAGAATCACCATAACACGTGGACGAACTTTTCGATTCTGAAATAAGGCACAGTTTGGTTTCGTCGAATAAAATATCAATGAACTCCTTAGTGCAATAGGATACGCTAGTTACTTCCTGTTCGGTTTTTCGAAGGACTGGTGAGGGTTTTCCAATTGCAAAAGCACCCCATCCTAAAATAGTTCCTTTTATTCCGATTCCGGGAGATTCATTGGATAGTACGGCTAGTTGAATAGAAGGAGTTAAGTTGAAAGGTTGACCAACCCATAGAAGAGCTAAATCATTCAAATTATACTGAAATCCAGTTTTTTTAGTACCAGACAAGCCTACGAATTCCGGATGAACTTTGTATTTGACCACTTGTTCCACTTGGCCGACGTCCATGAATAATTGAAGTATACCAGCAGTAACCATTATTTTTGGATCAGTTTTTATATCTTTAATGCAATGAGCTGCAGTAAGTACTACTTGGGAAGCAATAAGTGTTCCCCCACACTGTTGATCATTGGACGGTTGATTTGAATTTTTCTCGGATAGTCGAAGATAGACCATAAAAGGGTAAGTATTTTCATTTCTGTTTACAATTTTATTATCAATCCTTTCTAATCTAACCACAATTTTACCACCCAAAATTGGGGTTGATACTCCTTTGGAGATCAACAAGAAGAATGTATTTAGCAGTAAGAGTGGAATAGTCTTCATTACTAATTAACTGATAACGTACATATCTATAATATTTATTAAATATAGAGTTTCTGCCAAATTTACTAAGTACATGTAATAACGTAACAAATCGTTGTACAAAGACAACGAAAATATTTATATAGAAAAAACTAATAGAACATACATATACTGTAAAAATTATTCAGAATATTTAAGCAGATGTTTCATGCATTGACGTCAATGTGACGAAAGAAGAGTATGTGAACATATTTGAAACCATCTTACAATCAATTATAATTTATATTAATTTTTTCCCTATAAGAAATGAGATTCATGAAAGCTATTACTTTGCGTGCAAAATTTTCCTTTTTTTCAGGTATATGCATATATGGTAAATATCAAATATAAAATATCAATAAAAATCTAAAGTGGCGGATTCTGACACAAAATACCGACTTTAAATCGCTGTAACTGGGGAAATATATTTTTCAAAGTAGTGGAAATGTTTCACACTCTGAATTTTGAGAGTTGTGAAAACTTAATATCATTTGATTTTATAAGAATTTAAACAAGATATTATGAAATACCACAAAAAATATACATGAAACAGGCCAACTTTGGCCAATTGAAGCCACAAACTCTAAAGCCAAGGCAAATTTTAAAATTAAATTATTTTTTATAGTCTTCCAAGGAGGCATTGATGTAGAAAAGAGTGATTTTATGATTTCATTGGAGTATCAAATTCACTGAAATCCATTCTGGTTTAATTTTTTTAGTTATTCCTTTTTTGAGACTAACTTTTACCTTTCTACTCAATGAATATTTCAACGAGACAAAATTTATTACACACGTTAAGAGTTGCTTGTTTCTGTTGCAAAGATTTAAAAGAATAAATTTACAAGCGTAAATCGTATAAACCTGTAAAAAATAGTTCAAATAAATTTTTTTTTGTTCAATTAGTGATAAATACAGCCTTATCAGATTGCTTGGAATTGTATTTTCCTAAAAAATATTGAAAATATCTGTTCTCTCGAAAAATACAATTTTTAATCTGCGAAGAGATTAATATTTGTTTATTTTGTTCTTTGGTTTTTATAAGGTACCGAACGTTGAATTATAGTTTCCAAGTATTATCAATAAAATGACGGAAATATTCGTCTATTTTGGTGGGGTATTGTCCTCAACGTTCTGGTGTTTTGCAAAAGAATCTAAGAAAACAACTATTGGATGAAGGAAAAATTGGAAGGCTAGTCTGCCAAACGCAATCTTTAAAAGTCGCATCTTATGGACCGGATATAAACAATCTGAAGTTTTTTTGCTATGTGGGAGTGGCTTTAAAAAGATAAACGGATTTTTTCAATTATAAATTGCTTCATTCTTCTTCTAGCCTACTAGATCTACTACTACCACAGAAGTAGAACTTCTTTGCTATGTACTAGCTGAGTGCGAGTACAGTCGCAGGATCAATTCACTTTAGTTCAGTCGAAGTTTAGCACCCGCAGTGATCATGCCCAGCTTTCCTTTCGAACGCGTTTTAAACCATGGTGAGAAGTTCGAGGTGGAGAACAATGTAACCCTGGAAGTGATGCAGATTGATATTGTGCAGCTGGTTGCGGGGTGGACCAAACCCATCAAGCTGTTGGCGTATTATGACTTCTTCGGCGCCGAGACCATGTCCGTGGACCTGTGGACTTCCGAACGAGTGGCTCCCCATTCCGTGAACGTGAAGGTGGAGGTTGACGGATTATGTGAGTTTGGGCCGCAAGGTAAGTTCTTCACTTTTTCGACGGTAGCAAAAGTCGAAAATGGTTTTTTGTGCTTTCTGTTTAGGAGCCAAGGTAAAAATTTATGGAAAACTAATTAACAAATCTATCAAAAGCGACCCCGCGCCAGTTGTGCAAAATGACGACAGTTGCGTCTTGCTGTAGGACGTTTCTTTCGACAGGACGTTAACGATTTTCCAATCGGAGAAGAATTTTTTGTTAAGTTATCGGAGGAGTTTTTAGTTAGGTTTTCAGTTTTAAATTAATTTTGATATTCGAACAGTGCTTTATTTCATTTTACTGATTTTTGCTTAATAAAAAGTGCTTATTCCAAGTTATTTTATTTTAATTTTTCGACCGCCCCATCCCCATCCCAGCCAATTTTAAAAAATAACTCTTCTGGTGTTGTGAAGGTTGATTCTTTTTTAATGTGTTCAGAATTTACTTGGGGCCTCTGGTAGTTCAGTTGTTATCGCGCTGGACTACCGTGTTCACGGAACTTTGAAAATGGTAAATAGAGCCTCAATGCAAAATCGTCCAATAGCACCCATTTAACAAAAACTGAAAAATACGGAGCTGCGATATAGAGACTAACATTATGAAATTATTAAGGGTTTAACAATTTCAGATACTTTAATTTTGAAATAAACTAAAAAATCCCCTCCTGCAAAAATTTGTTTATTATTTTGGTAATTATAATAATATAATATAATATAATAAATATTTTATTTATTATTTTTTTGTTACCATTACTAGGCGCTCCTCTAGTGACTTACAGTAAATTTTATTTATCTTACTCTGTAGTTCTATTTTACGATCGACTTTCCCAGTGGTCTACAGTTTGCAATATGAGGGATTGCGCGACGAAAATTTCGCGAGTACACTGTAAGACCTCAAAGCAACAGCTATCAAGAGTACAACTTTTTAAAGTTTTGCTATTTTTATATGGGATATTTCCAAAGTTGCCGTCAATTTCTAGAAAATAAATTTTAGGAGTTTAAAAGAAACTTCGGAATTTTTTTTTTGATATATTTCAATAATATTCCAATTTCTTTGAAATATTATTTAAAAATGTGTTTCTGTTCTCATGGTTTAATATTCAAAAACAATTAAATCATATACCTATAGATTTTATTATTTCTTTTATTAATTAAAAAAAACGACATTATTAAAAAAAAATTAGTTTTCTAGAAACTTACACTAATATTTTTGTTACAGTGCAATTAGCAAAAAATAATGTTTTACGAATTTAATTACTGGAAATCATGCTTTATATACATTTTTTTTAACGAAATGTTTTTTCAAATGATATTATGCAGGTTATTCTTTTTAATGTTTATAAAGTAAAGTATTTAAAACCAGCATCCCCAAAAATACCTTCATACCGATTTCCCGCCAAATATTTTGAAATCTTAAATAGATTCTTCTGCGAATATTGTTAAAATGAATTTTCATAAAATTGTTTTAATTCCTTTTTCCTTTTCCTTTTGGTTGTTGAATATTTGGTGATTTAGTCCCTTTTCCGGGCTTTTTTATGGGTTTCACCTGTACAAGTGGATCTTTACGCTGATTCTGCGGACGTTCTTTATTAGAAGATTCATGTTTATCATCATGTTTTGGAAGTAGAGTAGGTTTTATGCTATCAAAGAAGACACCCGTCGATGATTTTCCTTCGAAACGTACAAATTGCTTAAGTTCTTTAGGTGACCAATTTTGGATAGTGGTTTTAATCCAATTTTCATAGTATGCCACTTTTGTGTATACACTTGGATCCGTAGGAATGCAATCATTTTTTAAGTTCCTCCTTCCTCCTTTCCGTCCAAAAGATCCAACACCATAAATTATACCATTGGATGCAAATGGACCGCCAGAATCTCCGAAACAAAATACTGAATTTTTTCTCTCCGAAATTAGACACAATTTACCAGCATCGAAAATTACATCATCGTATTCCTTTTTGCATACTGATACAGGAATTACTTTTTGTGTTGCTTTAAGGAGCATATCCGATTCAAAACCATTTTCAGTGTAACCCCAACCAAGTATAACACCAATTTTATTTAGAGCAACCGATTCAGAGCTCGCCAACACAGCTGGTTGTAGTGCTGGTGAAAATTTAAACGGTTTCCCAACCCATAGTATAGCAATATCGTTGCGACAGTAATGTGTCCGCTTTTTACCATTTGAACCGTCACAAGAGTCCACATAATTTTCATGAATTTTATACTTTTCGACGAATTTACTTTGGGCTTTATTTTTTTCGTACCTCAAGTGAATAATACCAGCAATAACTTCAATCTTTGGCGGACTATGCATATCCATGAGGCAATGAGCAGCTGTAAGAACAGTCTGGGAACCAATTAGAGTTCCGCCACAGGCATCGACATCATTTTCCTCGCCTTTCTTTGGAACGGATTCAGCAATTCGAAGACGTACCATAAAAGGGTATTGCTTTTCATTGATAACCATAATTTTACTATCAAAAGTCACCACATTACCGACCGGCACACCCCCAACAATTGGTTCAGCGGTACATGGTGCATCTGTTGCACATAAAATATATAATAAAAAAAGGTAAACTGACCCCATCTTGAATAAAATAATAACTGGAATATTAATTAAGATTTTCTGCCTTTTATTCGCAAAAAGTAACCACCTGAACTGAGGTTTGGTGCAGTTGTATAAATTTAATGAAATTTTATTGTAATGGAACTACCATAAGTTTGAACAAATGTTTACCAAGGTGATAAGTGTTCGTATGTGATAGAGCTAGACAACAGAGCTGGTATTGTAGTATATAAGATCATTCAATTAAATTCATATAGAAACAGCAACGTATCCTTAAGCCAGGGAGAAATAAATCTTAGTTATATCTATATGGAATAAAAATCGTATGTACGAACTACGTAAAAAATATAGAAGCAATACACTTGAAATACCCGAACAATACTTGTATTATATATTAAAGCAAAATATCAATTTACAGTATATGTATGTCTTTAGATATTAAATTAACATTTTTTCAAAACATAACTCCAAATTCTAGACCAAAGCAGATTAATGGTTTCAATACATTCGAAATATTTTTAACACTAAATAAAGTAATTCATGGCGAATGTTTACAAAAAGACAATAGTTTTAAATACTTTTAATAATAATAGATAATAGATGCTGGGAACAGAGAACGGTTCTAACAGTTAAATAAACGCAAATATCATACATACCATACAGAGAGTCACAATGAAAATCATCCACCTGAAGAATCTGGTAATTTCTCATTATAAGGCGCGAAAGTGTTAAAGGGAAATATCCGAAATTGGAAGAGTAGAAAAAAAATTAAGAAATTGTTCTCCAAAAGCATTTACGCCGGCCAATTAACGTTTTATCCTGAGGAGAATTCAGGAGAATCCTACTCTTAGTGCCTCAAAATTAGAGAAGAGTGCTGAGGAAGAATGGATTTAATGATAAAATAGCCCTACAGAATCCCTACATTACCGAAAAGAACAAAACAAAAAATACGTTACCAAAGATAGCAAGTTTTGGACCAAGGTAACATCGTTCAAAACTTTTCAAAATTCCTAAAACCATTTACCTTTAGGTATTGTAATACTGGTGAGAATAAATTGTTTTGGGATACGATGGCAGGTGAAGGTGAGGTTTGGCGCCAAAAGAACACTGAGCTAAGTATGAAAAATACGTAATACAGTAAATTATGGTGGCATCATGTAAGGTATGGCGGCAAATGATGGTACCCTTGAGTTCATACAACAAACCATGGATAAAATGTTCTTAAAAGAAATGTCTAGCAATGTGCGCAACGTGTTGGTATCGCGGCTTTGTTTGCATTCTAATGAGAATTTGTGTGATGCACTGGGTAAGAACGGTAGGAATTATAACATTTCTTCAAAGAAAGATCTTGGAAATGTACTCAAGGAAGAATGGGCTAAAATTAATCCTGAGTATACTAAAAAATTAGTAGAATCAGTATCGAATAGCAAACAGTAATTAGCGCAAAAGGAGGTCCTGTTAAATATTGAGCTTAACTATTTTAATAGCATTTTATAGTATTAATACCTATCGATGATTTTCACTGTGAGATGTAAATCGACTCTTTGAAACGATTATTTCCTGAACCTGAATTTTTAATAAATTTTCAAAGTTAACTACATAAAGTAAGATAAGTCAATATTTACTCAAGCGTGTGGGTACAAAGAATTCTATTCTTTTAAGTATATATGAAGTTTTCTTTTTCGAGAAGTCCATTCTCATTGGAGTTGTTATTGGTCCTGGCCCCAACAAGAGTTTTAAATACATCTGGTTTTTCAGGCAACTTGACTATTATTATTAATCTAAAGAAGTAATGATGAAACGTAACATCATTACTGTGCGAAATTTATGGCTAAAAGAAAAGCGATTAAGAAATTTTAAATATAAGTTGTAACATACTCAAAGCATTTTATTCAGTTTCAATTCGAAATTAACTATTGATGTCTTTAGGATGTTTCTATACAATTTCACTAAAGCCTTCGATTTTTCTTTTCACCTTCAAATTTCAACTGTTTGAATTCTTGAAGAGACCACGATTTAACAGTGCTTTTTATCCAATTTTCGTATTTTGTCACATTAGTGTACACACTAGGGTTTTGGGGATCGCAATTTTTGTGACCAAAAGATGCAATCCCAAGAACTACATTATTAGATACGTACGGTCCTCCAGAATCACCATTGCAGATTGCCGAACTAAGTGTGTTCGAAATGAGACATAATTTCGTTTCGTCGAATACAACATTAGGGAAATATATTTTGCAACTCGAACGGGGAACTATTTTATGTTCCGCCTTGCGTAGCATAGGTGACGATTTTTGATTCTCTGTTTGGCCCCATCCGAAAACTATCCCTTGTTTTCTAGCCGGTGACTTTTGACTTGCTAAAACGGCTGTTTGAATAGCAGATGAAAAAATAAAACGTTTTTCCAGCCACAGTAGCGCGATATCATTCTGGCAAAATTGAAATAAGTTGTCGCGTTGCCCACAGGTCTTCACATAATTTTCATGAACTTTATACTTCTCTACGGTTATTATCTGGCTCTTTTGTAGCCATAAATGAATTCTTCCGGCGGATACTTCAATCTCTGGTTGACTCTTCATATTTTTAATGCAATGCGCTGCTGTTAGGACCGTTCTAGCACCAATCAGAACACCCCCGCATTGCTTGGCCTTCATCTCTTCAGTTGCTTCCGTTTCAGAGAAGCTAAGATGGACCACATAAGGGTATTTGTTGTCACTCTTAACCACCAGATCATTGCCAATCTTTTCTATTTTTCCTAACGGTTCTCCCTTAATCAGAGGTACTGGTTCTGTAAACCCTTTGGGAACAAGAAAAATTAAAACGTACACCCCAAAGAGGTGATTTGATACCATAGCGCCTAACTTTAAAAACTGAAAATTTGTTGAAGAAACTTTGCCTAATATACATATGTACGAGTATGCACTCAAATTGAATAAACTTTCGAGAATGAACAACTCCACCTGTGTAAGTAGAGACAAATTTTTGGGATGTTTTATTAAAATTGAATTAAATAAAAACACTTGCCCTTTTACGTATGCTGAATCTACACGTGTTCTGAAGAACAATCGGATCTTTTTACTTTACAATTCTACACATTGTGGTAATTTGAAAGGATTTCTAAAGCTGGTATAATTTAAAGAAAACAAAATCCAATTGTAAAAAATGTCTTCTTTCTAACACTACATTCAGCTAATATCAACACAACAATTTTAAGTCAAAATTTAAGTACTCAATACCTGGATGAGTAGATTTGTCTACTACTCTTACTATATATAAAAAATAACTAAACAAATTCTTACTGCGTACCTTCACATTTTTGAACACATTACCTACCTACCTATATTTTACAAGTAAATTTTATACCCATCCTCATTATAATTTTTTATAATTTTTATAAAATCTAAAAGATAGGTATACACGACGAGTTTAAGTCTTTCGGAAGGAAGTCTTTTTGTAGCATCCTTGTTGTTGTTGTAGACTATTTTTAGGCATGGCAGGCGATGATATATGCACATTTAAGATATAACGTCGGTGCTGTAAGCTTGCAAAATTAAATATTTTTATACATTAGTCCAACACCATTGATAAAATGTTTGCGATATGTGTTATCTTTGCCAGTTTGAACATAATGGTCACAAAAAAACCATAGCATAAACAGCAAAGTTTTTATCAGAATTGCTGGTTCTCCAGACAGATTTCTACGTTGTACTAAATGTTTTCCGTAGTTCCCATTAGTCTGTCTTGTCTGTATGTCCGGAAATTTTAGTGCAGATTTCATCAATCATGTTAATCGTTAAACATCTCCGTTACGCAGACTATTTTACCATTCCCACGGGTTATAATCTTCACTTGGAATATATCGTCATTGAGGATATAGGCCAAAATCAAAAGGATTGTAAATTATATGTTAGCCGAAACAACGTGGACGATGTCCTTTGGGCAACTAGTCGAATGGAGATCCATACCCACCGCATGAAAATAACGATTGACGAGGGGACCATACTTACATCAAAGTACAACTTAAAGTATCTACTCTAAAATTTGGTAAGCTTAAAAATATTTTTGTATTTTAGAGCACCTAATTATTGTTGGAAGGATGTGTCCCAAATCAACCTGATCTTATACACAGGCAAACGGAATAAAGTTCAATTAGTTATAACTTACCTCGGCTTATATTTCACCTAAAATTATTAACAATGAATTTAATGATGAATTAAACTTTAAACTTGTTTTATTTGGTATAAAAATCATAAACTACTTAGTTTTTGGAATAACTGAGAAATGTTTTAACGCTTTTGATGAACTGAATCTAGAATCTTGGTCTTCGGGAGCGAATTGGATTTAAATAACCCTCATCTATGCGAAAATTTAGGGATTTAAAGAATTGGCAAATCATTTCTATAGTATTTTTTCCGTATATTATGAATTCGTAAATGCAAATGGTCCATGAGCTCTAATTTTCGAGAAAACTAGGATTAAAATGTATAAAAGACTATATTAAAAAAATTATTGATCCAGGAGCTAGTAATGTTGTTCAAACGATAGCTTGAACCTTAAGCTGTTATATAAAAATACAGAAAGCCTCAAATCGCTTTAAAGTATTCCGCAAATTAACAACATGGCAAGTGTATACTCATGAAAAACATCTTTGCCAAAGTGTATAAAAAGGGCTATAGAAATAAATTGTATTTAATATTCTTACATAAAGAATTAGGATTTTATTTAAGCTACGTCACAAATTTCTATGTTAGGTTTATCATATAGGTTTATATTTTATAATGATTTTTCAAAAATGACGAAAATAAAGTTTTTTTGTAGTTTTACAGTTGAGCAAAGTAAGTCTTTAGTTACACTTGAACCAATTTTAACTCAGTTTGAGACAAGCTTGAATTGTATAACTATGACCTTGGCTTGGGCTTAGTTTAAGCCGACTTAAGCAAGGGAAAGCTTCTTCTAATATGAATATATTTTGGACTTTCCTTACGATTCTGGATACTCATTTTAAGAATATCTAGGTAGATAAATACCCCTAAAAAAAGGCGAATTTGTTTGTTAAAATAATTTATTCCTAACCTATATACAACAAAAACAGTGAAGCGTGAGTCACTTCTTTATAATATCAACTACCCTTAGAGGTACCCGGAATACTTTAGCTTCTGCCACCCTGCGAGCTCCCTCTGCATCTGGTTGTAGCTGTTCCGAAGGCCATACGTGCAATAGAGCACAAGACCTGAAATATTGGAGAATGGTTTTCGTATTGAGTGAAGTCAATCCGATGTGCGTTACCTGTTCCTTAGGTAAAGCAGTAGTCATGCAGTTAGTAAGACCAATCTAGAGGATTTGAAATAGTCTAGCAATACGTAAATTAGGGGAATTATTTTATTGTCACAGGCCTAAGGCTCTGCCGAGCTTCGTCGATTGTTGCAGGCCGCTGTTTAGGGCCTTGGATGTCGCCCAAACTTTTTCTAGCACCAATTGACTGGAGTACAGTGGCGAATTGAATTTTAAAGTCTTGAGAACTTACATGAGGATTTCTAGTAATCAGTTTTTCATTTGTACTTTCATCGTTTATTTCTGCAGGTGAATTTGAATTTGGCACTGATTCTGATTGGACAGAAGGGGATGAATTTGGTATTGTGGTTATTTTTGGCCTCAAGATATTATTTTTGTAGGAAGGACCTCTTTTAAGCAATTCTTCAAGTTTCTTTTTGAAAGGAACTGGTTCCAATTCCTCCGGAGGTGTTTCAAGTTGGGGTATTGTCAGAACTGGATCTTCTGGTTGTGTTTTAATAACAACATCTAGAGCTGGTCTCTCTTTTGTTTTAAGATGTCTACTATTTATCGTTTTGTACAGTATGGGATCGAATTTCGGTGGTTTTGGGATATTATTTTCATCTTTTTCGGTGTTGTTTAAATCATTTGTTGTTTGCGCATTTTTACCTACTTTTAGGTCAAACAGCAGTGAAAGGTCTGGTTCACTTTTTGAAGGTTTTAATTTTGGAAAAGATGAATTTTCAATAACCGGCGACGAATTTTGCTGCGAATTGCTAATTTCAGTAATATTATTTGTTTGTTTAATTGGTTTTGAAACTGTGGGTTGAACAGCTAATAGTAGATTAAGTTTTTCTTTGAAGGTTTTTGAATGTATGGCATCTTCTTCATGTGATTTATCGGATGTATGTGAAGATTTTCGTCCAGGACTATCAGAATCTTCCATAGTTATTTTTTGTTCGTCTAAATTAGAACTACTTTTTGAATGAACTAGATGATTGGTGTGGTTTTCTATATTTAAAACCTCAACTTCTGTTTTAATCGGATCAAACAACTCAGCAAGACCTACAAAATTCTCTTCAATTTCTTGTTTATTGTCAATAGGTACTATTACTTCAGATACTGCTTCAACTATTGTACTATTTTCACTTTCCAAAGTTTCTGCTGTTAAGATTTTTTTCTCTTCTTCAACAGTCTTTAAATCTTCTATGTCATTTTGATTCTCCTCCCTTAACTCTTCAACTGGAATATTTCGGTCATTTTGAATGTTTCTGTTATCGACTATATTTTCCGCTTCTTCTTCCTCTTTAACTATGAAGTAAGGGCTATGGACCATAGCCACAGTCGAAGTTTCAACAAAAGACGGAATCATTTCCGAGTCAACAGATGTCTTTCTATTAAAATCGTGATGGTACTCTTCTGCGTCTTCAATTTGCAAAACATTATCGAGAATTGCTATAACAGATTTTGCGTCCTCCTCATCTTCAGTCTGCTTTATTTTGTCTAATTCGTTGCGATCTGATTCTTCTATAAAAAATACTTTTCCATTTGAGTTCTTTACTTCCTTCATAGTGTTGGCTACTTCAGCAACTGGTAAAATTTCATCTAAGGATTGTTTTGGGGATGGTGGCTTAGTTCTAATATCATTTTCCAACATTTCATTTCTCATTGAAAGTGATGTAATCGTGCCGTTCAGCCTGGGTACATAGTCTGATGAATATTTATTGCTCTTTCCATTTTTGAATAGTGCTAAATGGGCTTTTACTACATCGAAATTTCGAACTTCTGTGTTATTGTACATGCAGATGGATATCAGGTATATTGGGAGGCCTGTTAGTAAAATATTTTAAATAAAAAGACATGCATTTAGCCCTTACCTAGTTGCGTTGCAGTTAATAATTTAATTTTTATGAAGGCGCCAAGTCGAGTTGACTGTATTTTATTGTTATTATTTTCTATATTCATAATTTATATACTTTGATTCTTATCACTCGACATGACGTGCCTATATCAAAATTGTTTAAAGCTAGCATGCAGGATGAAAGCATAATTTTCAAAATCTAAACTTATTATAAGTTTGAAGAATTAATATTCATAAAGTTCACTTACCTATTGCCATCCAGACACCGAACCTGATCCATGTATAAATGTCCAACTGAAGCATAAGATAAATATTCACAAAAATACTGATCCCTGGAATAAATGGAACGAAGGGAACCCGAAAACCTGCATTAATTTCTTCTCTAGGCTGGAGGGAAGTAGCTAATAAAATCAGTAGTAGCAGACATGCAAAAAGTCCCAAAAGACCTATTGCCCAAGATTCTAAATCTTTAATCTCTTCCCGTGCATACATGACCATTAAGCTAAAACTTAAGCAGAGAATGCCTGAAAAAGATATTTGTAAATTTAAATAATAAAATTAAAGAAAATAAGATTTACAGTAGAATAATAAAAGTATTCCAACCACTCTTGAAGACAAATGTGTCGGTTTTCTAAGACGTTTCAAATTGAAAATTTGCAAAAGAAATGATTTGCAAGTCGCTCGGTTTCGTGTTCCAGCCAATATGCTTTCTTCGGAGATTTCCATATCAAATTCTTTTCCTTCATTTTCATTAGGCATAAATCTATGTGAAAAAGTTATTTTCTTATAGTTTTAATCAATGCTACTAAAATAGTATAAAACCTTAGAATTGTTATTGAAACTGCGACAACTGTGTAAGCCATTAATGTTCCAATTGAGAGCATATTCACCAGTTGTGTAAGATCAAAAATAGCAGCCATTAGTCCTAAAATGTACAATTAAAGATTTCGATTTTTTAATAAAACAAAATTTGCAAGTCTTACCAGTTAAAATTGCTGCCCAAATATTTCCGGCTACAGGTGTATTAAATCTTGGATTAATATTCCCTAAGTGTCGAAAAATTAGCCCATCCTGTGCCATAGCGTATATAATTCTCGGTAAAGGAAACATAGCTCCAAAAAGACTAAATCAAATGTTTTATCTGTATGAGAGTATAAGAAAAGTCACATTGATTTGATATAAATACCTAGCGATTAAACCAATCATTCCACCGATAGTAACAATCCATTTTGCAACTGGCCATTGGATTTCTTGAAAAACAAATGGTAGTGGAGCGTCGACGTTCTAAAATTTTATAGACAAAGAAGAATTCAGTTTGTGTATTAAAATTTGGAAAAATAAGCATTACCTGCAAATAATATGGCCACATTAGTGTAAGTACTGTTGATACTCCGAAATAAGATAAAAATATAATTAAGAGAGAAAAGAGGATCGCTCTAGGAATTGATCGTTTTGGATTTTTAACTTCTTCCCCAGTTGTTGCGATACAGTCAAATCCAACAAATCCAAAGAAGCAAGTTGCAGCTCCTCTCAGGGTACCTTCGAAACCGAAAGGAAAAAATCCTCCAGTACCCACTATGTAGGGTTCTTTAACTTCATCAGGATCAATCTTCCAATTGTGAGTATCAGCTAAGTATAGAAGATTACTTATAACTTTGTTTCTTGTATCAAATTTTATGCAGATCAAATGATGTGAAGACCAACACCAAGTTCTGATCTATATGGCTGCGTTTTCACGCTAATAATCTTTTTACATAGAAATGCACTGGTCCAAATCAAGAACCAAAAGCAAAAAAATATTCAGTGCAAACGATAAACTAAACAGTGAAAATCTCTCTAATAATTTTAAAAGTATAAGAAGATATTGCTTATTGTATTCCTACCTTTAATTGATCCAGCAATGATTACAAAAAGTACAATTCCAATGTTTAAAATTGTTAAAACATTGTTGATCATTGTTGATGCATGTATTCCAAAAGCCAGACTTACTAAAAACATACATAAGAATATACCATGAAAATGCCTTGGTATACATAACTACTTACTTCCAATAACAAAAGCAATTGAAAATGCCAAGAAGTCAAAATACGGCCCCATAAAATCCCAATTGATGGGTGCAGTTTCCATAAACGTTGTCTTGAGTGTGTCATTGATAAGCGTATCAAGGTAAAGGCTTAATCCCCGGGAAACACTAGCCGATCCAATGATATATTCAAGAATGAGATTCCAACCGATGATAAAAGCAGCAAATTCACCTATGCAAACATAGCTATAGATGTAAGCAGATCCGGCCTTGGGGACCCTGGCCCCAAATTCAGCGTAACATAGGCCTGAAATTGCTGAAATTGAAGAACTGAAGATGATTACGAATTTTAATACCAGCCAATAAAGATGCAACTGCAGCGATTGCGAATGATAGAACCACCGATGGTCCGGCTTGATCCTTAGCGACATGGCCCGCAAGCACGTAGACCCCTACTCCTAAAGTTGCTCCAATTCCTAAGGTCGTTAGGTCGAATGTTGTTAGAACGCGATTAAATTTATTATCTGTTTCAGGATCTTCTTGAAGGGTTTTACGTCGTGTAAGAACCTTCCAGTACGACATGATGAGCTCCTAATCTTGGATTTAGTTTTACCTGAAAAATGTACATATAATTATTTATATGCATTGCTGCTAATATACGTATAAATGGACGAGTATACCAATCATTTATAATAAATCAAATTGTTGATATTGCTCAAAGCTATTTCAAATGTACAGACATTTTTTTATAAGTTCATAATCAAGGTTTATATTTTAAGAATCGCTTCTGTAAACTTAATTTTTAGAACTTCTTGAAAATGTCTAATCGTTTGTGGAAACATTTTATTCTTTTATCGGTAATAAGAAAATATAATTTATATAAAAGTCCTCATAAAAGGTTTTTAATCATGCAGAGGTCATCTAATCTAAAACAACAATTTTAAAAACATAATAAAATAATTTTTTTTATATTTTATTTCAATAGAATGTATTTTTGTAAAGGATAACAAAAAATTATTTTATAGCAACATTCATTCCTCATATTTTTATATGATAACTTTTTATTTCTAACGCCTTCCTAAAACTAGTGTTTGACTAAAATTAATTTTGCGTTCTGATAAAACAGCCTTGACCTACTTTAATACAGAATACAAAGAAATAGGAAATGATATCATCAATTAATAATCACTTTGAGCAATTTTTTCTGAGATTTATTCAACGAAAATAAAATCTTCAGCAAAGCGCCAAATTTCCTTCATACCCGATAATGTTCTGGCGTAGCCCCGGTGTATTACATCATTATTGAAATAATACAACATAAAGAAGGAAAATTTTATTAAAATTCATCGAGAAGAATAAAAAGTAATTCAACCGTATCAATTTTTCGAATTTTTTAAGTTTTTTATTTAAATATTGAGTTACCGAACCAATGCATTTTCACGTGGTAAAATTAATTGTTAATATAATCAATTTCTTTTTATAAAATACCATTTCTTATACTATGATCACATATTCAATAAAAGAATTCATAGAAAACAACTGAATCAGCATTTGATTTGACCAGTTGTCGTATCTTATCAAACGTTATCACCTTAGAATTTCTTTAGCCATTAAGACGGATGATCTCTTGGCGGCAGTGAATTAAAAACAAATTGAGGAATTTTCAATTAATTTGATAATACACATTTTATTTCGTACTCAATTAGAAGATATGAAAATAATTACAACTATGTGAACTGAAAGCGAATTTCAACGCCATCAACTTTCACTTTGGTCGCCTTTCAAAGAATTTCATAATAAGCACACAAGTGAGTCGCATATTACATTATAATAATAAATTTGCTGATGTGATATTAAGCTGTTTTGTTCATTTATGCATTTATAAGATTAATAAATTTTAAAAAAATCAGTGGTATTATCTAATAAGTTATATAAAAAAAAATATTCATACAGTTTTATATACTTGGAATGAGGTTTAATTCATTTTAACTATACAATAACTAATGAATTTTATACATTCATTTTGTTTTTGATCCTGCAAATATTTGTTTTTCCTAAATTTCGAAATCTCAACACAATAGCGCAATCAGAACATCACAATTATAGCTCTTTTCTTATGACCCTAGTTTATTCTCTAGTAAAAAGATTTTGCCAAAATAAAGGACGGGTAACGATAAGCTAAGAATTCTAATTTTTTTATATGTTATAGTTTAGGCTTTAGATAATGCATTAATGCAACAAAAAATGTGCTAAAAGAATACCTTCTATGAATAATGTTCAAACAAATATCCAAAATTCCCCATTTCTTTCGAAAATCAACATTTTAACCTTTCTTTACCGTATATTTATTAATTGTGAATTGGAATATTGGTGTTAGTTGCAATACTCGTAAAATACAGATCATGTAAATTATTTATTAAGTGTATAACTTTAGTTACGCCGTTGTTTTTCGCGAAATTCGTGTCTTTATTGCAACAAATTGGTTATACATTTACTATTACTAAAAGTATTGTCTATCGCTGTTTATTTCTTTCTCCCATCTTTCGGGCAGCATACTAGCCCAGCGTAGAATAAACTTGTCATCTCTTGAGGCAATCTACGAATAGATCCAATATTTGACCCCTTCATAAGAATGGAAGTGCTGGTCAACCAGGCCGTGTGGCATTGATTGAAACAAGTGATAGTCAGAGGGACTAACGTCTGGAGAATACGGTGAATGGGGTAAAATTGTTCAAATGAGTGTTTTCAAAAGGGTTTTAACCGGCTATGTGAAATGCGGTCGAGCATTATCGTGCTGTAAAATCACCACCTTATTGTGCATCTCGCATGCATCAATTGCTTACGATACCGATCGCTTGTGATTGTTTCAGTCGGATTTAGTAGTTCATAATATATAATGCTGAGCTGGTCCTACCAAATGCAGAGTATGATCTTGGATCCATGGATGTGGAGTTATCGTAAGGAACCCATTTTTCGTCTCCAGTCATAATGCGATGCAGAAATCCGTTCCGTCTTTGCCTTTCATGTATATTTCAATTTAACAAGCAAATAAATTTCGTTCAACATCTCGCGCTTTCAATTCGTACGGCACTTAATCTTAATGTTTTCTGAATCATTCTCATAGCATATTGAAATGACTTGTCGAGTCACTCCCAATGATTCTGTCGGTTCTTCTTGGTTTAATATCTTGATCAAGCAATGCCTTCAATCCTGCATTTTCGAAAACCGTCAAAATCACGGTTCTTGAATAGTTGAAACCACTCATGACACGTTATTTCGCTATTAGCTATTAGAATTACTCAAAATTGTCTAATTAAAAACTAAGCGTTAAAGGCTTTTATTTCATTTTAAATTTTTCTACATACGACCGTTTTTTGAAAAATGCAACAATTTCAAAATAAACGGTCCTAACAATTTGAATTTTCTGTTTAGAAGAAACTTGTTGCTAAATACAAAAAATTTTTTTAATGCTATATTGAACCAAATTTCTTAATGCTATAAACGAAGAATCGAACTTACATCCATTCAAGTTTTTTTCTATTTTGTGCTGAAAATTGGTGGATCTATCCGTTCTATTCTGATTAAACAATTTATTTATGGATCTCATTGTCCTGTTTCCCATCCAGAACAGAAGTTCACACAAATCTTTAAGTTAAGTTACAAAATTTCATATACCATTCTAATAAGTCTACGTACAACTGCCCGTGAACATAATTAAAACAGCTTTAAAACTCACTTCTTAATAAGAAAACATAAATAAGAGAAGTAAACTAGTGGCTAGAAATGAGGTATAGATTAGATAAGCTTAGTAATTGGTACTCTTTCGTAAACTTTACAACATTCTTCCTTACGACCTGTCGATTTTGATTTATTAACATTTTACTGTACGATTAATCAGCAAAGCGAATACAAAGAATGCGATGCGGAATCAAAGATATTAACAAGCAGGCAGAAATGCAGATAACAAAAGATATCTTTGGCTCCAGATATCTCGTCACTATTGTGTATTTTTTTTTTTAATTTTTTAATAAGTACTTACAACTATCTAAGTAATGAGAATTTCGTCTCCCTCTTTCCTTCCAACCGAGATAATGCAGAGTATATCACTTAACGATCTTTTTAAAATCCACTAGCAACACAAAGCGTTACACAATTCAAGAGATGCCGAAGCTGTGGCTGGACCGCGACCTGAACAGATACTGGTCTCAAGTCAGGAGAAAAGGCGATTTGCTTCCGGCTGGACTAATGCGAAATTGTGCTATCGTTTAAAAGATTTTTTTAGTACTTAAACCGTTTATCTGCTGCTTTAACTGTTGCAAAAAAAAAAAAAAATTCCACAATAAA
Organism: Philonicus albiceps; assembly: GCA_963969385.1. NCBI lineage: Eukaryota > Metazoa > Arthropoda > Insecta > Diptera > Asilidae > Philonicus > Philonicus albiceps. The sequence continues at coordinate 72,503,618 of OZ017772.1, read as the reverse complement.
AAATAAATGATTCCTTTTTTTATTTTCAATTTTTGAGGTTGAAAAAATTAAAAATATATATATATATATATATATATATTAATCGGTCTGCGTCAGCGTAAGTGAATAACATGCGATTGTCCGGCTGATGATAGGCCTAAAATATTTCCTTGTATTCGAAACACACCGAAATGAGTAATCCCCTCAACGTGAGAGATGAGTATGATTCCAGGGGTCGATGGTAAGAATTAAAAATTCCCAGGAGTTTATTTGATTTCGTAGCCCCTTTTCAGCCGGAACAGACAGCCTGGAAAATTTTCCACCTTAGATAGTACCAGAATGCAGGACAAAGTCACTGAATGAATTTTTCAAATAAAGTTTTGGGACGAGCTCGTTTCACTGATGAACCCTGGAGAACCTCTTCGGCGCCTTATCAGCCCCAGCGGCAACATCTTATCTCCGTTAGTAAATGAGTAATTTTCGCGATGTTCCACGTACATGGGATAAATAAACTTTTAGTTGGGATGCAATCATCGGTTACACAAAATTATTAACAAAATCTCTTTCGTTTTGGAGACCGATTTCCAGAATTATGCGATCGTGACTGAGCTCAAGAGTTTAAGCAGCCTACTTGAGGGATGGTGGTGTTGCAATTATCACTAAAACATTTAGCAACCTTATCAGAGATCGACTTAAGATAATTTTATGCTTGAATTTCACGACACAGCTATGTAGACGTAATTAAACCCCTTATCAGGTGATTGATAACAGCCAAAGAGTAGTTCTATTGGCAGAAACAATAGAAATGGTCGCAATAATATCTCTAGCCTCATAATTCTGCAAGAAAAGCTGAAACCGCACGCTGTTTATTATTTTTTTTATTAACTAAAGGAAGTAATATGCTGCTCATCATTAATTAAGCAACCCAGTTTTTCAGATAGAAGTAAAATAAGAAGTATATAAAAAAATCCATATATGTATAAACCAGAAATAAAGTGCATATAAAAAAATATACCAGAAATTGGTACTTAGGGATCTCCAGGATTGCTATTTTTGGATATCTTCAGATTGGGAAGAAGATACAAATTTATTATAAAAAACACACACTTACCATGCTTAGAAGGACAAGGATTACTTTTTAAAATTAGGGCTTCCCCACCGAAATAAGCAGAATTTACAACTAGCTATTAGAAAATGGGATGGGGAGGACCAAAAATAGTAAACAAAAAAATGAAATAAAGTAGAAGCGCCTAATTTTTATATATAAGGCAAACAAAAGAATTTTCATGTGAAACAATTTATTGCTAAAATCGTTACATACTACCTCATGCTAGTTTTTACAAAAATATTAATTTTCTGCAACTATTTGAGCGATATCTCGCTGAATTTTGGGGCCTCTATAGTTGTAATTAGCAAATACAGGGTTTTCCTGGATGAAGTCGTAGTAAGCCTTCGTTAGCCTAAGGCATTCGTCAACAGACAACTGAAACGGTCTCATTAAAGGGTCCACATCAGCAACATGATACAATTGCTCAATGATTCCATTACGGTCTTCCTCTGGGAATAAAGTACCGAAACCTCTTCTACAGTATTTTTGCCGCATAGAAAAGATGTGTCTGATTACCTTCTCAACAATTTTAAAAGGGAGATCAGTTTTGGGCTGCTTTAGAGGAACAAGCCTAACCACACCCACATCAACTTCAGGCTTTGGGACGAAAGCTTTCCCGGATATTTCAAATTTATAATATGGTGCTGTCCAAATCTGGGACATTATCGACAAGCGACACCTTTGCGTACTACTCAAATCGGCGCAAATCCTTTCAGCTACTTCCTTTTGAAAGGTAAGTGTTATTGAAGTGTCTATACGCCGAAAAGCGCCTTTACGCTGAGAAAGGTCATCGAGCCAGTTGATTAAGAGTCTTGTTGAAATAGCGAAGGGAAGATTACCTATTAGGTGTAGGCGTCTAGAATCGTCTGAAACTGCATTCTGGATAGGAAAGTTAAGTATGTCCCCATGGTGGATCTGCACCTCCGTTCCAAGCGGTTGAACACATTCCTTTAGAAGTTCTAATGTTGGAAAAAATCTACGGTCTTTTTCAACTAAAATTACTCTGGAAGGAAGACGCCTGAGAATTGAACGAGTGATTCCTCCGGGTCCTGGACCAACCTCTAGCACAATGTCATCCCTACTTATTTTCCCGGCTGACCTCACTATTTTATCTGTTAACCGCTCATCCATGAGGAAATTTTGACTTAGTTGTTTGATAGCTTGTAACTTGTATAATTTAACGAGATCTCTAATTGTAGGAAGTGGTGGAAGGCGCATCGCACCCCCACCGCCAATTACAGCCATCTTTCTTTAAGCTTGGTTGGATTTTTCAATTTTCTTGGGTTCCTCAAAATCGTCCAAAAACTTCTCTTGCCGCACGCCTAGGATAGAATACGCGTAGATCCCAAGAACACCCGCTCCTAGGAAGCAAGCAGTTATAATGTTATTTCGTCGTACCCTTTGCAATTTTTGAACTCGTTCCAGATTCTGTTGCTCGACTAGTCGCATAAAGTCAAGTTGCGTTTTGCTGAGTTTTCCCTCGGAATATTTCACTTTTGGTGCTTCCGATTGAACTTTTTCGATCATTATTTTAAAAGTTTATTTGGATTAAATTAAATTGGAAAATTTACACCATACACATGGAGAATCGAAAATGAAGTTATCGGCTTGTGACAGATTTCCCATCAGCTGTTCTAGCTACTTCAGATGAGGTTATGGCGCTAGTGTTGGTTGGCTCAACAAGGAAACATAGTGGCGCTAATTTAAAATTTTTATTAAATTCCCGAAAATTCAAAGTATTCCTTTGCTAGTTGATGCATAAACCACGTGATGTTTAAATCTTGTCATTACACCTTCTCTAAATGCAGAAGAAAAAATAAAATCACTACTCTTTTCAAAAGTCTATTTAAATTCACCACACCCATGTGTAATTCCCCACTATCTTGTGACTTGTTTGTATTCCAGGCGAAACGTCAACATGTCAAATGTGGTGAATTATCACAAGTACCAAAACAAGAATTGAGAATCAGTATTTTTGTCAGATTCTGTAGGTTTCTCCGAATTATTTGAATTTATGTCTGGTTAAAATTCAAATGTTTGCATTTTTCTCATTGACAGGCTGTAATTTTTGCTCGAAAAACCTGGAAATACTTGCAGAATTAAAATGATTGCCGGTGGTCACGGTGATCCGAATCCGAACACTTCATGGCTCGATTCCCGAGGAATGTGGCTGGCCTACATTTTGGGAGTGATACTCGTCCATTTAATTATCCTTTCTGTGCCTTTTGTCAGTATTCCTATGGCTTGGACTGTTACGAATTTGCTCCATAATGCCGTAAGTGGATGACAACATGAAAGTGGAAATGTCTTTGTTAAATTTTCTTTTTACGTTCCCTCAGGCTCATCTTTACTTTCTACACTCGATCAAAGGAGCACCCTGGATGAGCATAGATAACGGTTGCTGCTCACAATTGACTCATTGGGAGCAAATTGATAACGGGGAGCAGTTCACATCCACCCGGAAATTCTTGACAGCTGTGCCAATCATATTGTAGGTCCGCTGAATGTTTCCTTAAAGAACTTCCTAAAAGTTCTACCTCTTTCAGGTTTCTGCTTACTTGCTTATATACGCGAAACGACAGTGACCACTTTGTCGCTAATTTCCTTTCGCTAGTAGTCGTACTCCTGCCGAAGCTCCCACAATTCCATGGGGTCCGTTTATTTGGCATCAACAAATACTAATCCTAGAGACTGGTCTACTCTTACTAATTGCTAGCGTTCTGGCACTACTCTGCAATGTAAACCGACTTTATAGACTTAGATTTAATGTGAGTGGACTTCGATGAGACCATGATACTAGGAATAGTAATCGGGGGTTTGTCTACACTTTCGACGACTGCATTTAGATGGGAAATCGATGTTAAAACAGTAATGATACAAACAAATCTACCGATAGATGTGCATTACGTTCGCTACTATATTATATTCTGCAGAGAATCTACAGTGCAGACTTATAACTCGTATAGATATTTGTGTGCATGTTTTTTGCTGTAGCACTATTTGTACATCTATACATTATTATACAGAACTAATATTTGGGGTTTATCGCCTATAGGGCAAATATGATTATAAATACAATCTGTTTTTATTGACTATGAGTTCATATACGAACATTTTCTTTAGCAATCTCATGCACCACATTTCCCATCCAGAATTTATCCAATGTTCGACTTAACCACGCTCAACTGCTGAACAATTCAGCAATTCTTTTTTCTTTTTTTTTAGCTGAATTGAGGCAGACTACAGTAAATGAATTATTGAAAGCGCATATTATGTATTTCAAATTTTCTCTTTACAGATAAGCTTTAATATTCAGTTCAAAATCGATACATTGAATCGCGTTCACAAATTATTTATAATAGGAAATAGAAAATTGGAACGAATTTGCTTCCATTCTAATCTAATGCAATCCAATTTAAAATAAAAATCTTATCTTCAGGGATTTAAGCAGTTCTATAATTAAGAGGATTAACAATAAATCTGCCTTTAATATGCTGCAAAAAATAATTCAGCCTAATTAAATTTCCCTTTCGAATGCTTTACGTAGGTGGAGATACTCCCACCAGTGTTTAATTGACTATAAAATATGTATGTTGAAATGTACTCCTTCCACAGTCTTCTCGAATTGTGTTACACAGAAAAGTTTCCGAACATTACAAGCAGCAATGAAAAAATATCAGGCCATGAAAATGTGAAAGTCCCGCTGGGCACGCACAGGTAATAAAACTGTAGATGGGGAATCCCTTGTACAGATACACCCCACCTGTAGCCTATAGTCGGACGAAATAAACAGCTTCGGAATACGTGCAAGAGCACGTGCTCTCCGGCTCCAACACATCAAATTCGCAACAAGTGGGTAATCGAATAACGCCCATGACTAAGCCCGACGCCTGCGTAGCTCCACCTTGGATTTTTGCTCCTTTTGCCTGCTCATGATTTTCATCGATAGCTTTGACATTTTATCAGTTGTGTGGGGGTGATTCCAGAAATTGAAGATAAGGTCAGTTCAGGAGCAGAATACTTAAAGAAATTCTTCTTCACCTTGTCTAGGTAGGTACTTCTCCCATAAAATATTTATATAATCGTAGTTGTAAGTCTTGTCGAAACATATGTTTTGAGCCATGTCGCATTAATTGATTCCGTGCACCCAGACTAAAGAAATATTTTCGATATTTTTTTTGGTTTCAAGGTGGAAGATAACGATCTTTCAAAAATGCCGAGCACAAGACGCCTAATTCTTGGACATGTTATGTCTGGACTATGCTCTAAAATGAATCGCACCAAGCAAGTGCCTGCTGATGTTATGGAGACTCCCCTCAGCAGGTGCCTGAATACGTTCGATATTACCTTACTGGGTGAGTTTAGGAGCAAATTCCAAAATGTCGAGTACTCTTAAAAGAATTTATTTTTACAGGAATTGGGCATATGGTTGGCGCTGGGATATACGTTCTAACAGGAACCGTCGCCAAAGATGTAGCTGGTCCAGGTATAGTTCTCTCGTTCATCTTAGCCGGAGTTGTTTCTATGCTCGCCGCACTATGTTACGCGGAATTTGGTGCCCGAGTCCCTAAAGCTGGATCGGCCTATGTTTACACGTACATTTCCATTGGTGAATTTTGGGCATTCGTCATTGGCTGGAACATTATTTTGGAGCATATGTTAGGCGCTGCATCGGTTTCTCGAGCGTGGAGTGGGTATGTAGACTCAATGCTTGATGGTTGGATAGGTAATGTGACCATGTCATTAACTGGAGAGCTGCATGAGCAACTTTTCGCCAAGTATCCTGATTTCCTAGCTTTTACGGTATGCCTCATGTATGCAGCAGCTTTAGGATTCGGCGTTAAGGCCACTGCTGTTTTTAACGGATTTCTAACACTTGTTAATATTTTGGTAATGATTCTCGTCATTTTTCTTGGATTTTGGTATGCAAACCCAAAAAATTGGTCAGAGGAAGAAGGCGGATTCCTTCCCTATGGATTTGGTGGGGTAATCGCCGGGGCGGCTACATGTTTTTATGCTTTCGTTGGATTCGATAGCATAGCTACTTCAGGAGAAGAGGCTAAGAGCCCTGCTACTTCTATTCCATTGGCTACAATAATGTCTCTGTGCGCTGTAACCGTTGGATACGTTCTTGTCAGCGCTGCATTAACTTTAATGATTCCAATAAGGGAAATTAATCCAGCAGCATCACTCCCTGATGCGTTTGGTTCCCTCAATCTACCTTGGGCAAAATATGTAATTTCTTTAGGAGCTCTTTGTGGAATGACGACCACTCTTCTTGGATCTTTATTCGCTCTACCAAGATGTTTGTATGCTATGGCTTCAGATGGACTTCTTTTCTCATTTCTGGGAAAGGTCAATACAACAACTCAAGTCCCTCTTCTCAACCTGGCAATATCTGGACTGTGCAGCGCTTTGCTAGCTCTCCTGTTCGATCTCGAAAAACTTGTGGAATTTATGTCTATTGGAACTCTGCAAGCCTATACCATCGTAAGTGCTAGTGTGATCATCTTACGTTATCGACCACCACCCGTTGAGGAAAACATCATATACGCCCCAGATACTCCGGAAGACGAAGACGACAACACTTCTCAATCCAGCATAGACACAGCTTCGCCTACTAGTGATCTAATCGAAGTTGCCCTGGCCGGTCGATTGCGACCACAATTCCGCTGGCTTGAGCCACTTCTAGGCCGTTTTGAACCTGGAGTTGCACCATCGGCTGCTGTCCTTTTATTCATCGTCCTCAGTTTTGCTATATGTTTTCAGCTAGAAATGTCTTGGAATGAACTTTACAAAGGTACCTGGTGGGCTTTAGTCCTCTATGGATTTCTGATCTTTTGTATTGGCTCATGCGTTGCGGTTATCGCTGCTCACCACCAAAATACTCGTGGCTTGAATTTCAAAGTCCCTCTAGTTCCTTATATTCCGGCTTTAAGCATATTCTGCAACATTGAACTTATGGTACACCTGAATGTCCTAACTTGGCTAAGATTCTTTATCTGGGTGTCTATTGGAATGCTCGTATATTTCCTTTACGGAATTCATCATAGCAAAGAAGGCGATGCTGGAACTTCGTACTCTATGCTAATGACCTCATCGGAAGCAACTAAAGGACATTGGGGATCTACTGCATCAGCAGCTAAGGTTGCTTTACAAAAGGTCACTGGAGGGAAAAGGGCTGAAGATAAAAAGCCGATCGTTGAGGAAGAGGAGGAGGAACCTTAAAATTATCAAAAGGGGACCGAACTAAGGCAATAACTAACTTTAGTGGAATTGTGTTTGTTTTAAAATAATTGCAAAATGGTTGGTGAGTGATTCGTACTCTTACTGGATTTGTTCGACTTTTAAAATTAAGTTGACTTTCCCTGAAAATCCCTTTCAAAATAAGCTAAATTGGTAATTAAACCGTGGCTAAGTCATGAAACGTTGAAGGAACGTTTAATCTGATTCGGTTTTACTTGAGTTTGAAATTAGCTAATGTATTTGTGTTCATAATACTTAGTTACATTTTAGACGTTTTTTCCACGATTAATCAAGTGAAAGGTAGTTATTAATTCCTTTTATTATTTTGAGAATTAATAAAACAGAAAGAATCCCATTTTGGAGCTTAAATAAAAGCTGAAATCTTAAATATTTACCTTTGCTTGATTAACCATAAAATCCCAGATTCTTTAGTAAAAACCTTTTTAATATATTTCAAATTAAAGCCAAAGATTAATAATGAAGTCCCAAAGAATTAGCTTTAATTGATGAATTTTAATCGATCAGTTAAGATCTTCGTCCTAGTGCTAAGCACAAAAGCCACGTAAGTAATAAAAGTAATTTATTAGCTCCTTGTTAAATCTATGACTATCTCCTGAATATTTTGTAATTATAACTACTGAAGTCACATTCTAATTTGAGCACATTTCAGCATTATTAAAGTATAAATGTAAATCCACAAATTAAGTAACATTTCAGGGAACCAATTCCTCTTGCTGCTATACTCAACCTTTAACCTTCTTTTAAGTTTGATACATTGAAAATTAATAATTTAACAATTTTCAATAGTGCAAAACAGTGAATTTGGCAAATGTATTTCCGATAAATAGGTTAAAAAATTGTTTTAATCAAAGTTCCTATATACCGGACCCACAATAAGTCTTCGAGCTTGGATCAACGAAATGCACAAAAAACAAAAACAAAACAGGTCTACATTTATTCAAATATTCATTTATCATATGAGTTATGGTCTATTAGAAGCAGAACAAAATTGCATAAATAAGGTAAAAATTAAACTGTTGCAAGCTTTGTAAAGCTGCCTCTATTCTACTTTTGAGGTGTTTTATTTGTCGTTCTGCTTTTAGTGCCACAACTTAAATTTAAAGTTTACATCCCATTAAGGAAGATTTTGTAATTTTCTACGTCTTTCTAAAAACCGAAATCGTTGCTCACAATTCCCACCTATCTTTTAGGATTTCTTCCCTATTGCTTAACGTACGATGTGAACTTGAGCACAAACTCTTAATACGCTTAAAATTTTCTAAGTATATTCTTCACGAATCGCACATCAATTAATTAAGCGAAATAATCATTCGTAGATCTGTAGGAGAGTGAAATTGAGAGGATATAATAATCAGTATAAAATAATTAAAAAGCAAGCATTTTACTTAACTCATAAGCAAGGATTTTTCATTAGATTAAAAATGTTTTCAGAGTAATCGTGGGTAAAATTATTTCAAGCATAAATTCTATAATAATGCATTACAGTTTTGTGTATTTTACATCAGCAAATTATTTTTCATTGAGGGAGAAGAGTACTTTCACTGGTTTTAACAAAACTGACTGCTTTGAAAACGTTGTTTAAATTTTGTAACTGAGATCTTGAAATGTGCTTTAAAATTTTAGCTGTAATAATTAATTCTCCCAAAAACTCTCCAATCAGATCGGAAACATTAATAATGAAAATTTTTTTTTAAAAAGAAAAACCTGAAAAAACGTCAATTTTTATTGTTGTGTTATGGTCGAGTGCCAAAAACTTGTTATCTATATGATTTTCGTCATTTCTTTCCACCGAACTGTTTCTGCCACAATTGACTATTATTTTTCCAAGGTATCATCTTTGTCCAGCCCAAAAGATTATATCAGGGAAAAGCAACATAATCAGAGGCTTTTATTACATAAATTCCTAACTGATAGCTGCATTCAGCGCATTGTAATTAGATTTATTCTTTAAATATCTGCTTCGACATCTAGGCCAACAACTAAATGCTAGTGACGGTGGCAGCAGAAAAATAGAGAAAATATCGAAAATCATTACAGTAACAGCATCGCATATCGCAATAAGTTTACGAAACATTATTTTTTATACTGTACCGAATATCCGAAATAATGCAAATGCACAAATGAGAGAACACAATCGACTTTCTTTTCAGGCAGAACACGTTCAAATGTCCTATGAATAAAACTATCGCGGAAACTCTATGCATATGATGCGGAATTACGAATTGATGAATGTATTCATTATATATAAATAGATGTAAGCTAAGAAAAAGAACCCTAACAAATATTAAATGTTAGAATTTCTCAAAGATATACTTATATATATACAAAATATATATTTATTGAAAAGATGCATTGAAGAATTTATGTGAAATCGTAATAAAGCTATATATCTATGTCTTTAAATTTGTGTTTTAATTAAGCTATTCGAGAAACAATTGTAATTTAAACTTCTGAGAGGGGCACTTAAGCCTCTGTGAGACGAAGGCGCATAAATCAAAACCTCATAGTTAGTACACATGCTTTATAATAAGATTGTTTCAATTTTTGTAGAATTTGTACCTGAAAATGATTCAAAACTATAAATTGGTATATGGTTTGGTAAAGATATTTCAAGACCGACAATTATTTAATATCAAAATCAAAACAATTTTCATATCTATATGCTATTCCCTTCCTTTTGATTAGCTTGCTCTTCCTTCCCTGCGTTTCTCTGCTTAAGTATACTTGTAATAAAGAATTCTCCAGCTTTATAGGAACTTCGAACAAGCGGCCCACTTGCAGTATACAAAAATCCAAGCTCATTTCCCTTGGTCTCCCAGTGCTTAAACTTCTCCGGTGTAACGTACTCATTCACTTTTAAATGTCTCTTTGTCGGTTGCATGTATTGCCCTAAAGTTAAACAGTCTACCTCAGCATTCCGTAAATCTTTCATAGTTTGTTCAATTTGCTCATCAGTTTCGCCAAGTCCCAGCATTATCGAGCTCTTCGTAATCAATGAAGGATTTATGTTTTTTGCTTCTTGTAATACACTTAGAGTTTGCCTATAATTAGCGCGGCGATCGCGAACGAAAGGCGTTAGAGTTTCTACAGTTTCTATGTTATGTGCGTAGACATCTAAGCCAGATAAAGCAATGGTTTTTACAGAATCAAAGTTTCCACGAAAATCTGGAACCAAGCATTCAACGAAGATCTTTGAATTTCTGAAACAGGATGAAATTTTAGGTAAGTTTTAAGTTTATATGTTATATTTCCACCTTTTCTTTATTTCCTGTACTGTCTCTGCAATGTGTGCAGCACCACCATCAGGAAGATCTGTTGGTAAAATAAATTTGAAGCAAGAAAAACTCAGAAAATGTTCTTTTAGAGAACAAAAACAGTAATCGTACCGACTGTATAATTAAGATAAAGCTATTAAAGAACCTTAAATTTCTTTAGTACCTTGTAGTGATGTACAGAAAGTGAAAGTTAATTTCAACTGATTTCTAGTCAATTTGTATCTTCCACTCAAAAAGGAAAATTTGTTTTGGTATTTGATTGTTTTGTTTCTGTTTTTAGAACTCGGTTTGAATATTGACTCGACTCAAAAACTACTCTTTATGCGTGAAATACTTACCATCACGATCCACTGAGGTCAAGACTATGTAATCGAGGCCCCAAGAGGCAATTGCTGAAGCGGTATTAGCAGGCTCATTTGGATTCAGAGGGGGTGGATTCCTCGCAGTTTTCACAGAGCAAAATCGGCATCCTCTGGTGCAAGTATCACCCATGAGCTATAAAAGAGATAAGCTCCGTGATGTTATCAAAGGTCAAAACAAATGCGCTAGTTACCATTATCGTGGCTGTTTGCGTCCCATGCTTCCCGCCGCCCCAGCATTCTCCAATATTGGGGCAACGTGCTTCCTCACAAACCGTTGCAAGCTTTAACTCCCTTAGCTGGCTTTTAATTTTACTAAAATTCTCCCCAATCGGAATAGTTGTCTTTAGCCACGGAGGTAAACGTAAACGATCGGAGGCTCCTTTTTCCCGCTTAAGCTTACCTTCATAATTTTGCCAGTCGTCTCGTGTATACTCTGGATTTTGTACGAAATCCTGAAAATTGGGACCACCAGCTAGGCGATCCCGAATTTCTTCCAATTTTTTAGCACCTGTATGTTGCGCTCGAATAGTCTGGGAAAATGATAAAATTTATTTTGATTGTTGGGAATAATTTACAATTTTATGACTTACACTAGGTAGTGAAGACTTTGTTAAACTGCGCCCTAACATTTTGAACGGGAAGTCTTGAGATAGGAGAGACTTTTTTTCCACGATTTAACTAGGACTAGAAAGTTAGGTAACTAAAAACATTTCATTGACAGCCATGCCAAACACTTGCCATTTGACGTACTTGTCAACTCATACGGGTTACCACTGCGCATGTAAATTCACCATAGCTTTGAAATTAAATTTATTTTCCTATTTATATTTAATACATAATATTTCAAGAATTCTTTGATTTTAATATATAAAAAACTAGTAAATATTGTAAAATGCTACATATTTTCGGGTAAATTACTAAAAAAAGAGTACTATAATCCAACTACATCCACTTTCTACTTGTCGCCGTGGTGGATATGTTGAGATTCATAAATCTTTGTTGATGGTGGACCCAGGGAATGTGTCTGGCTGTCAAAACAAAATTTTGTTTTTAAATTTAATCGACCAACTGACCGTGCAAATTGATTAAAATCACTTGGCACGAATCCCATAAGCTTGCATTATCCCAACATCATTAATTTGGCTAAAAATAAGTGCTCGTTCCGAATCGAATCCGCTTTACATCGCTTCAAGCACCTCAGACAGTCTTGTAAACAAATCGGAATTTATATTGTAAAGCATCTTCTTGGTCGGGTGTTTGAATGAAGAAATGGGTAAGTCCGCACTAAATCCATATCTAATTGTTGCGCGTAAACTCTTATCGTAGCAAGTGTGATAAGATACCAGGAAACGAATTTTTGTTATCTACGAAACGATTTCCAAGTCAAGGTGGGGCTCCCTGGCCAAACCAATAGTTTGTCTATCCCAGTCACACTTGGGTGAACGTAAATGAGGCGTGAACGAGACGAAACACTTTCACGAGCACCTCTGGATCCTCATATCACATTTTTAGGCAGATTTCAGCCAGCACCTTTCTCTTCGGGTGTATACAAAAAAGTGCAGTGATAGTCGAATTTAGAGTTTCAGTTAGGTTTTTCTGGTCACTAATTTAGACCCGGGCGCTATGCTCTTGCAGACGAACAGGCTCGCGTACTCTTAGACCTTCCAGCACTAATTATTACTAATTACTGGCCCGAAAAGTGAATCATTCGATTAAGTGGAACCCTCAATCAATGAATGTCTCCATTTAGTCGATCGCGCTGCCGCTTTGATGAGTAACTCGACGAAAAGTAATGAGGATATAGAGTGAGGATGAATTCGAGAAATAACCGTGATCGTGTCCGGGATCCCAGGGAGGAGATCCTCCTTGAGACTAACTTTGATGAGGACGGAATCCTTACGAGGGCTTTCAATAATCACCAGCCAAACCGGAGACGGAGTGCCTATAGATCAGACACTTCTTTGGATAGGTATTCCGAGCACTCATTGCATGGCATTAGAAAACAAGGTAAAATCACACTTTTTGTCTGTTGTGTTTTATTTTTAAGAAAAATTATCAGTCTGGTCAAAACGGCGTTTCTGCTTTACTCAAAAGTGTTGATTTTGTCCCATAAAATAAGAGTAACTGATTTTACTACGAGTTGTCTTGCACGTTACTGGAGTGGGGATTTTAGGAAACCATTCAGCGAAGCTTGATCCTCGTTAAATCTAAAAACAGAGGAACAAAAAATATAACCCATTTTTTGATTCCATCGACACATCTACAGAATTTCGTACAAAACATATAGAAAAATTAATGTCGGTGGATTTAATACGTACTACCTAATTTTGTGCTGATCAAAAGTTTGTGTAGGTGATCACAATCAAATCAAAGCTTGTATTTGATTTCCGGACTATCTGCCACACTAATTCTAATTTTTAATTATAATATAAAACGATGAAAACGACGATAAGAGATGGATGGATATATGATCTTAAAAGGGTTTTCTTTTTAAAGTTTTGAGTGCGAAACTCTAAAATTTAAGAACTGTGTATATTTATTCTTTATCCTTTTTTTTTACAGGAGACTGTTGCCAATCATGTCTAACGCGAATACCATACGCCACCCTTATAGCCACACTTATGTGCCTTGTTGGCGTAGGAATCTTCTGTGGAACGATGTACAGAGGAGCTTCCCTAACAATAATAATGCTCGATCAGGTGTTCTACCTTAGACTACTATGGTAAGATTTTTTACAACCCAAAGTCCTAATCACTTCCGTTAAAAGACAGCTTTTATTAGTTTATTGGGAACATAGTTTTGAGTATTGTTAAAGTAATTACAATAATACAAAATATTCACCTCAACAGGATTGAAGCTGTTCAAATGGTCTTTGTGATAATCGGCGGCTCAATGGCAGCCTTAGGTTCCATGATTTTATTTGTTGGCTTCCTCGCAACTGGTGCAACCAGACATAAAGTGTATCGAGCTTGGCGGTCTCGTGTTGGAGGAAGAATTTCTTGTGCTGTGGTAATTATTAAAATCTTTAAAGTCCGTTGAAGATTTTCTAAAATTTCATAATTTTATTCCAGCTAATGGGAATTACATATCTGCTTAATTTCATTTGGATGCTAATGCTCTGCTTTTTGGTTATCGTAACATTTGTTTATACAATGTTCTGGTATATGTGCCAAAGTGTTGGGACAAATCCTAAGCCCTGTATTCAACTCGAGCAGTTCCGTAAGCATTTCTTATTATATTTTCATATTTCAAGGTACCTAGTTGTGTTCTTAAATTTAAGAAAACTAAATTAATCTGCGTAAAAGAATGGACGATTATATAAAATTGAATAACATTGGTGTGTAATGTGCTACAACTACTTTTTATTTTAGACTTTATGTTTCCTGCAAACACTAACCCTGAGCACATGAGAGTTTGTGATGAGTACAAAATCAAAGCGTTTTGCAAGGATGGCGTTGAAAATGCTGAAGTTATGTTCATCCTGGCGACGCTGGCAGCTCTTCTTGTTATTCTAAGCCTTGTACATTATTTAATGTGCCTCTCAGCTAATTACGCACATATACGGGACCATGAGAAATTTCAGGATCTGCAGGAAATTCAAACCTTAAACGAAATGGAATTTAGGCCGTCCTCAAAAGATCGCTTCTAGGACATGTCTCAGAAGATTCATTTTGAGCAAAGCTTGTAGGAGGTTTTAAAAAGACCTTAACGATTTCTAAACTTAATTTTTTTTGGCTTATTGTTCCACTGCCAGTAGATAAATTTTAGTTAAGTAGTGGATCATTGAGATTTTTCTATAAGTTACGATTAAGGCGACCCATTCCACAGATCTCCACATTCCGTCCATCATTGGTTGAAAGTATAATTTTGTTAAAAAATTTGTTCGGAATTTCATTCTTTCCTAAAGTCCACATTTATTTTTTACTTAAAATGCATCTTCTGATCAAGAAATGCGATCATATGCTTCCTGGAATACGAACGAAGTATTTACGCTAAACTACGAAACGAAACGAGTTATATTAAGGAAGGAGATAGTATTTTTGTACCAACTAGAACATAAGCTATCATCCCATGTTATTCTACAATTTTCCCATTTATTCATTCTAGGGTAAGTTATCGTTTTATAATTCATTTTCTTTGAGAATTCTTACACATATTAAGGAAATTGATTGTATATGAACAAATTGTTTAAATAACACTTTTGCTTCCGTCGTTTGTTATTAATTTATATCAAGAAAGAGCAGAACTGTAATATTCTCACTAACGTACATACAACTCGGAGACCATAACAACGTACAAAAAAAAATTGTTTAAAGCAAAGCAACAATTTTAAGGCAGTTTTAAATGTTGCCAGTATTACGCAGCCACGAATTTCAAAGGATTTTTAACATTTCAAGCGGTATGAATTTATTAGCAGTAAAGTGGAAAAACTAACTGTTATTGGAATTAGGCGTATGAATGTGCTCAACGTTATTGTTCTTAATTTTTATGAATTTTTAAATTGTTTTTAAGAAAACTTTTATATATTCCCAATTTATGACAATTTAATTGCAAGTAAACTACGTAAGTTAGCTTTTAAGGATTCAGATCATATTTATACAGCGAAATAAATAAGATTTTTACAATATGTGAATTTATAAAACTGTCTTTGATTTAAAAAAAAAAAGAATGTTACGTACATCAAATTATTCATATCACAGAATTTGTGGTGGTATTCTAAAACGCTTACGTAAACTTTTCCGAATGCCACACGTAACGCATTTCTTATTAATTGATATAACATTAATTACACGTGATATCCATTATCCTACAAATCGTTATATTTCGAATATAAAAATACAATTCGATAATAAAAAATTTTTTAACATCTATTCAGACTTTGTCTCCAAAATCGTTAAAAGGCAGTTTTAAAATGACAAGAAATATACTTCCTTTCTAACTATCGGAAGTACTTCATATTACCAATTCGATTGCTATTATCGGTATTTACGGTATTTCCGAATTTATTTGTATTCATCGTCAAATGCTTTAAGATTGTTGGCATTAAAGCAAACCTTTCCCGTACGGGAGTTGGTAAGTCATTGCTGGGACTAAAATATGTTGGAGTACCATTTAAACTTGTAAATGTAATACCTCCCCCTTGGTCGCGTGGTATAACAGACATATGAGCTCCATCATGGAATTGCACTTGAACAACACCTTGGGACAACTGAAAGATACAATTATAATTTCTCATCTTTAGTGCGATATCAATTAAAAATTACTTCTGTTACAGTACCAATGCCAGGAACACAAGTTTTCTTTACAGGAATATTTGAATGATTTGGTGTTCTGGTTTGAATCGACGGGCCTCTAGCTGAAGACAGTGATCCAATTGAATAGTCAATTGTAGCGATCTGTAAGGATACATATTTTAATCTTTATTTGAATTTAATATCTTTGGCTATTACAAACCCGTTGTGATTGTGGGGTAAAATAAAGAGCATTGGTATTATCCTTTACAACACACTTTTGGCTAGTTGAATCGTTCGTGCTTGGTCTTCGACCAATAATCACAGGGAAACATCGACCGTCCGTTTGCATCTCGGATAAAGTTTTCTCAATTAAAAGACAGTGTTTAAGGCATTCTTCATAGTGTAACCAAACACTTTTGAGTTTCGCTGGCAGCAAACTAGGAGGTTCTTTAGCAAGCTTCTCATTTTCATCAAAAATTTTAACTCCCTCAGAGGGTGATTTTGTAATTTTAGCTCCGGTATAGAAAAAGGCTTCAAAATCTTCCAAACTTTCCATCAACTGGCATTTCGCTTGGGGACTATAGTACGTAACTTTAGGTGTTTTGCCTTTTACAAGATTCACAAATCGAGCAGCGAATATATACTTTTTCCACTGTTTCGGCGGAAGACTTTCATAACTATAAATACAATCAGCGCCAGTTTCAGGGATTTCAGGTGGCTTATCTCGTACAGGTACACCTCTATAAATTTTTGTTATATACAAATATGATTTAAAATAAAGGAGGAAAATGTTACCGTCCGGGATCAGGTTGATAAATGGCAATTCTTTGTCCATCTTTCGATACCCTGCAGACGTCTACAATTCTCTCCTCGTTGTATTTACTTTTGAACTTGATAAATTCGATAACAACTTCACCAGATTTCAGAATGCTCATTACAGCATTTTTGGTTTTATGTCTCGTGGGTAGCAGGCGTTCTGTAGTCAAGGGTTGAACTCCAATTTTTTCTCTAGAAGCTTGCTGGAGTGGGATATTTTCTTGAACACACAATGGCGAATGCGCAGGAATCTGTTCGTAGGTGGGTTGATTGAAACAATTTTGTTGGGGAATTTTATTATACTGTTGGGGATGCTGTAGAATTGAATTAAAA
The DNA here is from genome assembly GCA_963969385.1 of Philonicus albiceps. Classification (NCBI taxonomy): domain Eukaryota; kingdom Metazoa; phylum Arthropoda; class Insecta; order Diptera; family Asilidae; genus Philonicus; species Philonicus albiceps. The sequence goes on along the minus strand of OZ017772.1, from coordinate 72,486,244 downwards.
CATTTCTTAAATTCTTGGACCCTTTTAAAATATTGCATACAACTGTTTGAAATATAAAAAATAATACCCAATAAAAAGAAACTTAGTCTTCAAAAATATTTACTTACCTTTTCTTCAATTGCGTTCCCATAAATATTTTGATTCTCTTCATTCATCCCACAATCAGACAAAAATCGAAGATCACTCTCGCCTGGGGGATAGTGCACCACTTTTTGAAAGAATTGTCCACCGCCGGGATCGTCGGGTTTTCGCTGATTACTATCCCGCATTTCTTTTGCCTTAGTTGCCTCATATTTGATGTCGAATAAAATTTCATTCGAATTACTAACAGATACCTCAGAATGTTTTCTACCAAAGTCTTGAGAATTAGGACCGGAATTCGATTGTGCATAAGATTGAAACTGATAACCATTCTTCTGCCATGGCTCATCCACCTCCATATCGTTGCAGCGCAACTGATTTGTCTTTGGGATTCCAGTGCTCGATTGTACGCTATTTATATTATCGTGAAAGGAGGAAAATCTTGTTTGAGAATAGCCGGACTCACTAATTTGTTCAAGTTGGTGCGGTTGATATCTATCAACGGATCTTGAGCGGTGAAAACGTCCGCCCGTAAGATGAGAAGATCCCCCTATTTGAGGATGCATTTATTAACCTGAACTGAGTTTAAGGCTAGATTATTTACCACTTGATATAGTCATTATCCCACTGTCCACAGAGGATAAAGTGTTGTTGGAAACCCTCGATATTACACCTTGGCTCGCGTATTTCTTCATGAAAGGATGGTTAAGAACCTCCTCCAAGCGTATCCGCTCAGCAGGGTTCTTCTTTAAAAATTTATCAAGTAAATCTTTTGCTTCACATGAGAGATGCGGCGGCATGTAGTAATCAGCCATAACAACTCTAGTGAGAGTAGACTTCACGCCGTCCGTATCAAAAGGAGGTCTCCCTACAAGAAGTGTGTATAGCATGCATCCTAGACCCCACACGTCTGTTGGGAGTCCATAAGACGCTCTAGAAGCCACTTCTGGAGATATATAGTTTGGGGTCCCTAATAAAACATAAATCGTCATGTGTGTTACGCAAGAAACTTAAGAAGGCAATTTACCGCACATCGTCATGTGCTTCTCATCTGGTCTAGATAGCTGTGTGGCTAGACCAAAATCGGCTATCTTCACCTGCATATCCTTGGTTAAGAGTAAGTTAGACAGTGACATATCCCTGTGCACAATTTGATGAGAGTGCAGATAGAGCAGGCCAGATACAATTTGCAAAAGAATATTGGCGGCTTCAAGTTCGGTCATAGTTTTCTTGCGCTCCCTCAGGTAACGTTGCAGCTCCCCATTGTGGGCCAGCTCTAGCACTAAGTAAACATAGTTGGCGTCTTCAAAAAATGTATAAAGCTCTAAAATAGCTGGGTGCTTTAAGCGAGAGTGAATTGAGACCTCCTGACGAACTCGGTTTACTAGGGCGGCTGCTTGCATAAGTTTTTTCTCTATCTATTAGGGAAACCATTTTCAGTAAGAGATTTAAAAATTTATTAAAGAACGAATAATGTAAGTAGAATATGGCAATAAGCCGTTAACAACTATAATTTTATTAGCTATTTATATTTTTTGATTTAATTGATGCAGTAACATCAAACTGAGACCAAAAAATTACTAACAAAATGTTCCTTTCATATATATCAAATCTTTATTTTATTTAGGCACGCTACATTCTCTAATTTTAGCATTTTTCCCTGAATTAATGTAATAAAAATATCTAGCTTTAAGAAGTCGTTATCCTTGAGAAGTTTTAACTGGTGGATAGAAGCTGTAGAACTTATGTAATATTGGGATATTGACAACAACTAAACTGTTTAAATAGATGTAAAAATTAGCTTCTCCTGTAAAATGAAATTTTAAATACCGCGGCTTCTACCTCCCCAGCACCTGTGGGGGCCATCTACTCATCCGTGAAATAAATGCATTTCCGCGCAAAAATCACTTACCATTTTAATAGCAACTAGAGCATTAGTTCTCAAACATCGGGCTTTGTAAACACAAGCGAAACCTCCTTTTCCGAGAATGTTGAGAATTTCATAATCCTAGAACGCATCGATTTAGAAAACAAAATCGTTTTAAAATTAAAAAAAGCGTTACCTCAATTGTTTCACCAAAACCATCACTTAAAGTAGACATATTTATGTGCGGGGATTTTTTTATTAACTAACAAAATAAATAGGATATCCTCAGGAACACAGGAAAACACTATTTTTCATAAGAGTAACGAAAAATATAAACATATTTCAAACGCCAACAGCCGTCACTGTCAACTGTTTGTTTGCGTCGATACCGTAGTTCATTTATACCGATTGCGGATAATATAAAGGTAAAACATTAAAATTTTATTTATTTTACGCACTGCGGAGAGCAGCTACCGCTAATATTATATTAGTATTTCGCAATTTTCAGGGAAATTAATATAATTATTGTCTAAAATAAAAATTACTAATAAAATGTTGGGAAGCGGTTTAGTCTAATTTATACCAATCTATTACGAAATATGTCAAAATCATACTACAAATCTGCCATCTTGATCTAAAAGTACGAATTTCAATTGAAGAGAAACGAGCGACCCGAGATTAAAATCCAGCCAGACGTCTCTGTCACTCGCACGATTAAGCTCCGCTGCTCTGGCTGAAAAAGACGTAGAATCAGCGATACGGAGAAAATTATTTCAATCCCACGAACAGAATTTCTGGCGGACGTCGTTAGCATCATTGAAATCTGATGAAATATGCGCCATCGCGATGAACTAAACTCATTTCAATTATTATTTGATGAATTTACAGTCGAACTGCATTGGAAATAAAGAAATTTCGGGGTTTCGGTCGCCCGATTGGAAAATTCTGACGCACAAAAAAACTATGAAAAGCGAAATTAGCGACAGCGGCCGCCAGATTTGTTAAGAAATTAATAACGAGCCTCCGGGGCGCTTCGCGTTCGGAAAGTTTTTTACGAGAATCGGTCGCTGGAAGTGGCTAAAATTCGCCGCGGAATTTTTGGATTCGCGTTATGTCGATGATTCGGGCCGTTCATTGAAATTTTTTTTTTGTGGTGATTGCTTGTGTCAGTGCCAGCGCCAGTAAACCTGTGAAAAAAAAAATACTCATTCCTGTACGGTGCCGAGAAAAATGGTGAAAATTTAGAGCATAAAGCGAGTGAGTTGCAAGTGATTGAAATTTTGTGCAAAAAGCGAACAGGAAAAAACGAAAAAAAAGCTTTATCACGGGCACGGGGCGAAATTTGGTCTCGTTGACAACTTGTTCCCCCATTTTGTTGGTGTGTGTGCCTTTTCCCGAGGCAATAGCTGCGGCTGGCACGGCTGTGTGGTGTTCGGCTGTCTGCAGACGCCCCAACTTGCGACTTCCGAAGGAGGTGAGTACCAGCTGTTTGTGACAATTTCTCGGGTCCCAATCAATTGAGGGGGCCCCTTATAGTGGGTCTCCTCTTGGCGCACTCCACTACGCTCCATTGCCCCGCAATTGGGCAGGCTTTCGAGGTCAAAGTTTACCAAATACTCCTTGCGGGGTTTACAGTTAAGTGTGATCGGTGTGTTCAGTGAAACGAACGAAGTGACAATTTCGGTGGATGGATGTGATTTGTGCGAAAGAAGCGATGTAACCTCAGCGGGCTGCTCCGACTAGAAAGTGGCTCTGTCTGAATTACGCTGCAGCTCGGCAAAAGCATAAGACTATCCCGCGACGGAGAGGCATGATCTCGTGATCAGAACATTAAAAAAAGATTTCTAAAGCTCGGCCTTTCTGGCCGCGCAGCCTCTTAACCCCAACTATCGAAACTCCTGAGCACCAAGCACTTGTTATCTTTGAATCCAGTGGTGAGTATATTACGCAACTTATGTCAAGCTTAACGCATCCTGGAGGACAGAAAAATTCTCACCTTCGTCCTCTGTGGAAATAGTGGACAATGAATGTCCTCGCACCTGATAAAGTGCCAGCCTTTAAGTGCCCGAAAAGAGGACATCATCGATTTTTTTTCTTTTAAATAAGCGTGTCCAGCAATGTCCCAGTGGAGCTGTCGCCCTGGGCTCCAAGTTATGTGTATGATTCGCTTTGTCTCCCAAATCGCTTACGCAGGATCGTTGTTATCTAAAGAACTAAAGAGGCACTTAGTCATAAATTTCTTCCCCATAAATAACCCTGTAGTTATTCCTAGAAATTATTATTATTATGGCGATTTTTATTCCCATCAAAATTAATAACTAAAGCAGGGGAAATAAAACTTCGTATTCCTGAGTTATGAAGTTTCGAGTTTACATTTCAAGATCTTTTAGAAAAACTCACTTCTTATGAATCGAAAATGTTCGTTTTTGGGGACTCTGCATGGCGATTTTTGAGAAAATCGTTGTAAGACACACTGCGTTTTAATTCTAGAAGACTAGACATTACAAATTCAGGCAAAGTCAGTTTTCGATTTCGGCTTTAGTTCGTAATAGGGGACATGGGCTGATTCAAATAAAATTTTGCAGGAGCCTTCCGTTTGATCTAAAAACGGAAGCATCTCAAAGATTTTTTTGTCGGTCGGTCTTGACACTTCGTCAAAATTACAAGTGGAATATTTCCACTGCAATTCATGTATCGATGAATTTCCATAACGCGCACTCCCCTAAACACTTTTCCCAACACAGTAATAATTTTGATCGTGGAAAACCCTGAAAAATAACAATAGTCTTCTTATCTGTTGTCAACTAGCACGTTATTTTTAAAAAATGGCACACAGACACAAATGCGTGCTTTTCTCCGCGCGAAACGATTTTTTTTAATGAAAAAAAAAAAAGGAAAAATTGCCCTGCAAAAAGTAGTGAAAGATGCTGTGCACTGTGCGTTAGGGAAAGGTAAGCGCTTGGGAAATGTCAAAATTAAAAGTTGAATATTTCGGAAACTATAGCCGACCGACAAAAGATTCTCTCAGATTCTTTCGTTTTAAATCAAACGGAAAGCTCCTGCAATATTTTATTCGAATCGAGCCATTTCCCCTATTCCGATCTTGTTCCATTATCTGATGTATGTCAGTTAAATTAGCGCTCTGTTGACGACAAAAATAGAAGAATAAAAAAAAGATCAAACTATCAAAGGGTAATTTTTATTCAAAATATTCCTTTATATGCTTGCTACAATGATCATCAAAGTATAAAATTCTGTGAACAGTAGCGTAGATATGAGCATGACATCAGCATTTCTTAGATTTGTGGAAACTTCAATAATTTTGAAGTAAGAAAATCCCCTGGTTAGCCAGATTTTTGTATTATAGAAACCGAGGTAGGAAGATCTATAAAATATTTTGAACCTAGATCTAGATCTTGTTTTACTTACTCCATTAATATTTGAAAATAGGAGAAGGTTTTCTTAAAACCCTAAAGGTGGAAAACTATTCAAATCTCAATTTTTAGAATTTAAGAAGTAAACTTATTGCATTTTGAACGAGAAAATAAAGAAAATGGTAAACTCTCTGTTTTGAAGTTATTTATGAAATAAAGAACCTTTTTGACTGACTTCGGTTTTTTAAATTAAAAGTAGAGGAATATGTTTGTTTATTTTGTGTTGTTTTTGAACATTTCTCCTATAGAATGTCTGTCCCAACTATGATCTTACTTTTGTCATTTATCATTAATTTTAAACGTCAATGAATTTAACTGATCATTTCCTTTCCATTTCCAGGTATAAGTTGTTCCGGTGGTTGAATTATAAATTTATTTTAGCTATTGCAAGAAATGTTTCAAACAGTGTGCCTATTTTTATGCTTCCGATTTTCGCTTCTCAGCCGAAATGACATTGATAAGATTACTTGATATTTTTGATAGAGCCAACAAACCGAATATGGCTAGAGCTGTGTGCTGCTTTTTGTTTTGGAAAGCTTGCAACTTTAACTAAAACTAGACAAAATTAAATGCACATATATATGATGATTAGATACCGCCGAATGCTTATATTTTGTTACATGTGTGATTCCCACAATTCTAAGTGTTTAAGCAAAACCATACATAGCCCGCCAAACGGGAAGGTAATTTCCTTTTTATGTACAAGAAATGGTAGCAGGTCTAAAGGATGGAAAATTTAAGAATATCAAGAGTAACATTTGAAAATTGTTGTTATGTTATTTAAATAAATCGTTTTATTTAATAAATTTATTTGTATTGTTTTCACATTAAACACAGTCGTTTCAATTTACAGAGTTGGGAAGAAATTGTTGAACTGTTTTCTATGTTTGCAATGTTTGCTTGTGAAGTCAGTTAAGGTCAACTATCACAAAGTTGTTTTTTTTTCTATCGCTTGGATGGCAATGAGAGTTATTCTGAAAATTATGGATTAGACAATTTTCTATAAAAAAATGTCGCTCATTACTTTATGGATGTTAAGTATTTATTGTTTTTATTTATAAAGGTTTTGTCTGCAAAATATTCATGGATAGTTGATAATTGGGATTGAAAGTGTCATTTACCGAAAATAATAATAATTTGATAATAATAAATAAAAAAAAACTTTAAGTAAGCAAATATTTAGGAAAAAGTTTCGAGGAAAATGTTTCGTTCCGTGTGTACCGAATATGGTACACAAATAATTTAATACTTTATAATTCTTCAATGACGAGAGGTAGACTGGATTTCCTAAGTTTTGCCTATTGTACAATAAAATTGTAGACTGCCTCGTAAAAACACATTCAAAAGTCTTAAAAATCAATTATTTCATATGGTGTGGGGCAAAAACAAATATAGTATATTTTACTATTTGAGGAATTTTGTGGAATTGCCTTAAATTGGGATATCCTGTATTTGAGAATCCAATTCAGCGATTGCTTTTCTTAAGTTGAATTTCAGCAGTCGACAGCAGATTCTCTTCTCGAAGTATTTCCACCAATTTTCATCAGATCAACTTAAAATTTTAAAAAGTTGTTAACAAATGATTCCTTTAAGCTAAAGCGGCCACATGAGATCCCAGATAAAAAAAAATAATGTCAATCCAAACCCGGATAGTGTCTATGCTCGGTGGTAGGGTTTTTTATACAATTTTTTGGGGTCTCAATCGGGAGAGGAAGGACTCAGATAAAGGCGTGTTTTAAGGTAAATCTAAAGATCTTTTTTTGTTATAATAAATTAACTAAATAAACGTCACAGAGTGCTTTAATTCTTGGCGAGCACTCTAAATATTTAAATTTCCTGCCTAAGCAGAGAATTAATAAGAGATTATGAAGTTAGTGGTTATTGCTTATGATATTACAACAATCTTTTCATACTGAATTCTACAAATATGCTTTAGTTTAAGAAATACGATGATACCATAAGAAAAGTAAAAATGATTTTTTTTCCTGTATCTCATTTCAGTTTTTACTATGTTGGCACTAATTGCGTATTTTTGAATTAATGTTTCCCTCTGTACGCATCGCTGAACGAATAGCGTTGCTATTAAACGAGGAAAGGAGGACTCCTTGAAGCCATTGAACTGGCAACAAATTATGGACAGAGACCGTAGCCCAAAATTTAGCAATAGTAGTCGAAAGCACTCAAAGAAGAGCAGTAAAAAATCAAAGAAAAAGAAACGTTCCAGGGAGTCGTCAACTGAAGATCTCCGTTCGCCTCCGAAGCCAACAAATGTTGAGTATTCAGATGTTAGTTCTGAAGATTTCTCAGCACCGGAGACTGGTGAAATAAACACTCAAGAAAGTGCGACCAGTGATGCGAACAATATAAACAGCGATGCCGCGTGGACGCAAAAATTTAAAGGGAATAACGAGGAGGAGGACGACGAAGAGCATGACAATGAAACACTGGAAGTTGAACGTAGAATTGCCAAAATGTCCCCCGGCCAGGTGAGAAGAATGATAATTGGATCGCCGAGGAATTCCTCGTCGAACTCATCTTCAATGAAGAAATCGAGCACGAGAAGTCCTAAAGCGAACGAAAATAGTCAGGGAATAGAGCTGGTATCATCGGATGAGTCAATAGACACTGAGAGAGAGGGTTTGCTCCGGAAGCGGAAAAAGACTAAAAAAGATAAAAAACACAAAAAGACTAAAAAGTCAAAGAAAAGAAAAAGGAAGCGCCAAAAGTCTGTCTCGAGTATTGAAAGTATTTCGGATAATGATTCAATACTAAACGAGGCCAACTTTACACCACCGATTAATAAGGAGGAGGCATCACCGCCGCAGCATGAATGGAATCGAACGTACACCCCTCTAAAGGAAACAAGTCCAGTATCTATAGGAACGCCTCCAATTAGACCAAACAGCCGGACAAGTTTGTACTCATCAGAGACAACAAATCGTCGCCGCAGTCCAACGTCACACCATCGGACACCACCGATGAGGCCGATCATTCCTTCAACTAGTAGCAGTAATAAGAATCGTGGCAATTATGCGGCATCACCTCATACGCCTCCCCTAGTTCTAAGTCATTCAAAATCAAAAACAAACTATCAAAGTCCGGCTAACGATGATGTTGTTATAGAAAGGCATCATCATCACATGTCCTCGTCATCGAGCCATTCGCACCATCACCACGGCCACCACCATTACCACCACCACCACTCTCACAGTTCCCATAGTTCGCAGGTAGAAAGCTCCAGCCGGAGGACAACCATTTCACCGGGTAAGTTAAAGTTTGTTTGCTTCCAAAAATTCCTAACTTAAAATCCTTTTCGTTATTTTTCCAAAAAAAAAAAAGACCGGCGACTGAGTTATCACCATGGTTCCTCTCCACCTCACAAGCGAAGAAAAACACGCGAAAAATCATACGACCGCGATAGTAGACATCATCACGGCTCGAGGCGAGAGAAGGAGTTCAGAGATCGAGAGTACCGGGACAAGGACTACGACAGGCATAAGGAGCACAGAGATCAAAAATATTCTAGTAGAAAGTATTCAAGGTAAGGGCAGTAGCTATTTGGTGAATCTTTACTTTTATAATTTGTATACTAAATTCTATTTTAAACTAACACGGCTAGTGTAGTTTTTAAGAAGGCGCAAGCTAAGAGGTTTTATGTTTAAGTAAAAGTAGATTTCCTTTTTCATACTCATCGGTTTTTTTTAAAAAAGTTTAATACATTTGAAATCTTACGTCATATTTCGCGATGAGCCTTACCTCTGTTTAAAAAAGAAAACAGTTCTTGCAGTCGACTACTCTCTTTAGCGATTGCTTTTCGTATATTGAATTTAAAAAACAATTGCTATAGCAATTACTAAAAAAGATTTACTATCAAAAAAAGGCAGATATCTAAACTTAAATAGAAAAATAAGATAACTTCTATTATATTATATCATTTTATAGTCCAATACATTCTCTAGATTCTGGATTTTTTTGATAAAATTATCGATTATGAATCAGAATAGAAAACATGATATTCAGTCGTTTTCAATCACCAGGAAGCGTTGCTTTTGTTTAAATTTGTTACTTAATTTAGATTAAAGTTAAACAATTAAAATCTCTATATTTAAATGTGCTATATTTAATAAATGAATTTGTACATGGAAGATAGGTATAAATGTAAAATAAACAGAATTTCGTCTGAAACCGGATTCTAAGGTTGAACACGGATAAAAAAGAAAAAATGGTGTACATTGGAAATAAATTAGAATATGTCTAGGGTGATAATGTCTTGGAAAGAATGCAACTATATTTACTAGCTAACAATATCGAAGAAGATAAGCAAACCTCGATTTTTATCGCATTGGCTGGTCCAGAATTGTATAAAATTATGAGATTCGTAACGGCCCCAAAGCTTCCTAGCATAAAGAAATTTCCAGAGCTAATCAAATTATTGGCTAATTATTCAAAAAATAAAAGAAAGGAAAAGTTTTATTCCGATCGTTACAATAAAAAAAGGCAGTAGATCAAGGGAAGCTGGTTGCTATCGCTTTATGCCTGAAATTTCAAATGGCTTCAGGGGAAAATGTGCAAGAAGGTAATGGATTTAAATCAATGGAAAGGATCAATGTAATGGATCTCATTTAAATCATTAGAATACGAAGGTATAAGATGCAATTGCGGAAAATTACCAGATGTGTCGTCAAGATTGTCGAATAATTCGGAATAATTTCTTAGAAAATTACAAAATTAAGCTTCATAAGATGGATATTTTTGGAATGTGACCTAAATTATATTACAACTGAAGAAAATACCCTTAGGAAAGTTTTTTTGTGAAAATGGAAAATGGCGATGTGGTTAGATCTAATTAGATACAATTTTTAAGTTATTGGGAGTTCAAATTAGTTCGGTCCCTTTTTTGTTTTTAAAAATGTATTTATTTTAAAACAAAATCCTTCAAGAAATTTTCAAAATTCAGCTCGACAAAAACTCGCTTTCTTAGAGCCAATTTTCGATTTCTGCGTAAGAAATTTATGATTTTTGTGACATGAGGCTGCTCGCAAGTGAAAAATCGTGTTTTAACGTCTCTCGATTTCAGTTCATAAGGCAGCCAATTTCTTTGTTTTTGAATCATTCAATCGTCCAGAGCGAGGTTTGTTTTCGACATTGAAATCTCCTGTGTGGTTGGTTAACACAAAATTCGCATATTTTCAACACTGAAAAAAGCAAGGTTTTTGTATTAAACTCAAAGTGATATAAATTGAATTATTTGGGCAGATGTCTAACATTTCTGAAACCGCCAAAATCGGCATAACAGTCGGAGTTTGAAAACGGACCGAACTAATTTGTACATCCAATAGTGTTTTAAACCCATTTGAAATCTGCTACGTTTTTTTAAAAAAACAATGGTATAAAGTTATCTAAATATCTTGGTTATCATCGCCAATCTCTAATGGCCTTGGCAGAACATTAACTCAATAAGAAAAAAGCAAAAGATCAAGGAAATCACGGTATTTATAAGTTTGTATAAGAATGCGCTTTATAAAAATCAAAATAAGTTCCTTGCAATAAGATTAAATAATTTTTTTTGTAACTTAAAATGTCTTAGCTATATTTTTTGGGTATGTAATGCATGTGATTGACGAATACATACATAAATTTTGGTGTTTGTTTTCTGTTTTAGGTACGATTCAAAATTTTGGTGAGAGGTTTGATGTATTTTCCGAAAATAAATCAGCAACACTAATGATTCTTATTTCACTCCAATAAGTGTATGATATACGTTTACTGTGGATAATCCAAAATTTTAATTATAATTAGCCAGTATTCGAATATCTATCAATTTTTAGATATATAAAAAATAAAAAAGCTCTCTAAGTATATTTTAATAAAATTATAGCAATTTTTGAACACATCCCGTAGAATTCATTGCTAAAACTGGCGAAAAGTTCCAAAAGCTTAAATTTTAATAATTTTTTTTTTTTTAAATATATTCTCAAATAGTATCTTATACCTTCTCCAGGAGTCCAAGTAGTCCTAGTGCGTCTTCGCATCGGAGGCGATCACATTCACGGTCATACAAACGACATATCATTAGTCCATCTCCAGATCGGTCGCGATCATCGAAAAGATTGTCACGCAGCAGGTCACCGCCTCCCCGTTTCAAGAACTATAATTTGTCGCCGTCACCGACACGGTACCGGAAATCAAAAAGTTCTTCGTCTGCATCCCTTTCACCAGATATAAAAAAGAAGCGGCTCGGATATGACAACAAAATCAGTGAAACAAGTCTTTTCGCAGAATTAGTCAAGGATAAGCATAAGAGGAAAAAGGCTTTAGAGGTAAGGCACGTTTAATACTTTTGTAGTCTAAAAAATTCATTCTATTTTGACAAAATGTGCTATTACACTGTATTTATTTACTTAGAAATCAGCAAAATATATTTTTGCTTTCATTTAATTATTCTATAATTTTTGAGATTGTTATAAAAATTTAAACATGAAGAGAATAGTTCAAGGAGATCATTATTCCGAACTTTTGATCTATTAACTTGGAATGAAATCTCATACAGTGGTTGTTTTATTTCAGGAAATTCTACAAAAACAGGAGGAAAATAGTAATGGTGCAATTGCTAACAATGAGAACAGCATGTCGAACGATGCTGTTTCAAACAGCTCAAAACCTGCTGTTGTCGATCAACCATTGGCGAATGGCGTCAAATTAGGTAGCAGTAATCAGAACTCAATGGATTTGGTTAATATTCCAATGCCAATGGTGGAGACGTCCAATTCGAGCTGTAAAGATTTAACAGACGGCTCAGCCCCGCTACCTCCACAGCCGAGCATAGGAGATGAAGCCCCTGTTAATAATAGCATAAGTTCTAACAGTAAAGAAAATGAAGAAGAAAGTAGTAAGACCAAAGCTAATTTTACTATAAGTAAACCGAAAAGCCTTACAAAATTGCCAATGCCTCCGGGTGTAAATGTAGCTGAGCTTGAGAATGAGCCGACTCCAAGTCCCCCGCGTCCAGAAGAGGTACCATCACCAGAGCCTTTGTTAGCTTTGAAAGATGGAAAAGATGATATACTGGCAAAGATAAGTCAATCGTCGTTATCTGCGGCAAACAGCAACAGTAACAGCAATTCATCAGCGTCGACGGCTAAGAAAGGGCTTCTTAATTTACCTATGCCACCAATGGTACCTGGCAGCGAAGAGCTTAGTGGTGATGAGGATATCATTGGCAGTCCGATGGAAGATCCTCTCTGCACGAAGTTGAACAATATTGCGGCTGATATGAATAGTACAAAGGGCCATTCAGTTAATAAGCGAAAACGGCCGACCATCCTAAATCGACGCAACTCAAGAAGTACGACCCGCGATTGGGGCGAGAGATGCGTTGATGTTTTTGAAGTCATTGCTCAAATCGGTGAAGGTACTTACGGCCAAGTGAGTATTAGATATAATCGTATTGTTTTCCAGTATAATTATATTATGAAAATTTTATTTCATTAAGGTTTACAAGGCTCGTGACAATCATACTAATGACTACGTTGCCTTGAAGAAAGTTCGGCTGGAGCACGAGAAGGAAGGTTTCCCTATAACCGCTGTACGCGAAATAAAAATCCTTCGACAACTGAACCACAAAAACATTGTTAATCTTAGGGAGATAGTTACAGATAAACAAGATGCCTTAGAATTTCGAAAGGATAAAGGTTCCTTTTACTTAGTTTTTGAATACATGGACCACGACCTGATGGGACTCCTTGAGTCCGGTATGGTTGACTTTAACGAGGACAACAATGCAAGCATCATGAAGCAGTTGCTCGATGGGCTCAATTACTGCCACAAAAAGAATTTTCTGCATAGGGATATAAAGTGTTCAAATATTTTAATGAACAATAAGTAAGTTAACTTTTATATTTTTACATATTTCATATAATAGATATTTTATTTTTTATTTTTTATTAGGGGACAAGTAAAGTTGGCTGATTTTGGTTTGGCGCGGTTATACAACGCCGAGGATCGAGAGAGGCCGTACACAAACAAGGTTATCACATTGTGGTATAGACCGCCAGAATTGCTGTTGGGCGAGGAACGTTATGGGCCTTCAATAGACGTATGGAGCTGCGGATGTATATTGGGAGAACTTTTCCTAAAACGGCCGCTATTTCAAGCAAATGCTGAAATGGCACAACTTGATACAATTTCAAGACTATGCGGAAGTCCAGTGCCAGCCGTGTGGCCATCTGTTATTAAATTACCCCTGTTTCATACATTGAAGCAGAAAAAACAACATCGAAGGCGATTGCGGGAGGATTTCGATTTTATGCCCGCTTCAGCCCTAGATCTACTTGATAAGATGCTCGATCTAGATCCGGACAAGAGGATAACAGCGGAGGATGCTTTAATGTCCCCGTGGCTGAGAAATATTAACCCAGACGAGTAAGTATAGTATGATCTTATTTTTTTATGTTTTAAACTTAATATTTCAATACTCAATTAATCCGTTTTATAATGGAATTTAAATTCAGGTTTATGCAATAACACTAGTTCGAGAAATATAATCCCCTTTATTATTAACCTTATGTCTTAAATTTTGCGATTAATGTTGCTTTATATAATCTAGAGAAATATAAGTTTCATTCTAAAGGTCAAAATATAAATTGTTACGCGAAAGTAAATAACAAAAACATTGCTGTTTATAATTTAATAGGGCATAACGTATTTAAGCCATAATATTAACAGGAATAACCTTCAATTCATTAAGAAGGCTATTTTTTAATTTTTCTAATTACAAGCACTAATGGTTGAAATGTAATTTTAAGAACGATTTTAAATAGATTGATTGTAATTTTTATTTCCCAGGATGGCAGTACCGAAATTGCCAACGTGGCAGGACTGCCATGAGCTGTGGAGCAAAAAACGGCGAAGGCAATTGCGCGAGCAGCAAGAAGCGGCCCTCAATTTACCGCCCGGTAAACCTAACATAAAGATGATCGAAAGTGATATTGTTCAATAAATAAAAAAAAAATCAGAAAGTTTATATATATTTAACACGTTTTCAGTGCTTATTTTACATTATTTATATTGAAAACCGATGGGAGCATTCGAAAGAGAAAATAAAGAAGAAAAAAAAAATAACTAAAACTCCTTCACTGCTGATTTCCTCTCTTTTTTTTAAGTAATTTTAGTAGTTTTTAACGAGGCGGTTGTTTTTTAAGGACAAGCAAACTTATTTCCGGCATTTGTCCTCTTTGTTGTTATTTTAACCTAATTTCCCTTCACGTCTTGCGCCAAAGGTACAACGGACGTGGGGATTGCTATGCAATTGGAGAAAATTTAAATTTGTAAATGTGTTTGATCACTTCATTTTTATGAATATGGATAAAATAAAGACAAGGAATTTGCCAGGAAAAGTGCGTTTTGTTTTCTACACCCATATTGTCGGGTGCGTCAGAGAGACTGAGATTTTTGGAAAACAAAAAGAAAAAAAAGCTTAAAGATTTCAATAAGACGCAGACTAAGAAGTACGCTAATTGCATTGTAATATTACCGTAATATGAAATTTCTATAAATAATAAAAAATATATATATTTTTAGTTGAATGCTACTTTTATTAGTGGTTCCGTTGTAAAAATAAAAACAAAAAACAAAAAAAAACATAAAAAATATGTAAACTATTCGTAAGGCAATGCCAGAGATACTGGGAAGAGACCGTGAACTCGTAGTGTAGAGATAACACGAACCTTTTTTAATTATTGTACATGGAAAGAAGCAATAGGATAAATAATCTGAAAATTAGAGAAAAAATTATATAATCGGATTATAAATATTCTATTATCAATAAAACAAAGTTATAATTTAAATCTGAGGTGCCGTTTTTCTACTTGAGACCTTATCCGATTTCCAATCCTTTCAATTCAGTTCTGGTCAGATTTGTTGCATTAACAAATTAATTTTTCCCTCTGACATTAAAATGGAAGGAAATGAAGCGATCATGATTACCAGATCTTTCTGTTTTAAGACTTCTTGCATGACACCAACGTGGTGCCACCGGTAATTTAAAAAGAGGTTAGTCAAAAAAAGAAATAAAATTTGTTTAGATGCTTTTAAACTTAAATTTATTTGTTCACAGTGGCCTGCTTGGACGCTTTGAGCTTATTGGGACTAAAGGGGGAAGTTCGGAGAGGAGCGGTAGCCTTCTTTTGCATGGCAACCGTTTAACGTGCGGCAGGATCCTTAAAGGTGGCGGCTCTGAGAGCGGAGCACGCCCTTGAATTCGTTGCTGTTGCAGCACCGATTGCTGGGGTCCCATATGGTGGTGGTTGGCAATGTGCTGCTGTTGGGGTTGCATGTGGTGCTGGTGGTGGTGGGGCTGCATCATCGAATGCTGGTAGAGGTGGGACTGCTGGTGGAATTGGTGCTGCGGCTGGCCCAAATACTGCTGCTGTTGTTCTTGTTGGAACACCTCCTGCTGATGGCCTAAATATTGCTGTTGTTGGTGATTGGGCTGAGCTTGCCCGATGTTCAGATTCGAGAACTGATCCTGCATGTAGCAGTGGCTGTAGGTGGCGTGTTGCATTTCGAGTTGCCCTTGCTGCCCTACGAACTGTGCATGCTGTTGATCAACGCAGTCTGCATAGTGGCCCCCTTGGTGCATGTAGTCAAGGGTGGGCTGCTCCTGAACTTGGTTGGCTTGATGAACCCAATTATTTGGCTGGAAATCAGGCACGGTGGTGGGAGGAATTTGAGGCATTGCCTGTGGTGGAACAGGTGCCACTGACTGGGTTGATGGCAGATAGTTGGTTTCTTTCAGGTCGGACAAGTAGCTCAAGAACATGGAATCGTTTATGAAGTGGCTAGTCAACTGTAGGAATTGTAACGTGTTTCGCAGGTGCACTGGAGTTTTTATCCACAATTGAGTGGCATTCGATATAATCGTGTCTGCAATCAGTTCGCTCTTCTTTTGCGATTTCCCAGCGGTGGTACTTAGTGCTGCGCATCCGTTTATAGAAAGTTCTGATGCTTTTGAGGCTTTTATACGCTTGTTTACTCTTACAAAGATTTTTGTGGCCAGCTGGGTGATGGAGTCTGTAAATCAGTAAATGTATTTCAAAAGAGATACAAATTTTAATACTATACAAATTAAAAAATTAAGCACTTTTTCAGGGTATTTTATAAAATCTATTCAGATAAATGATGTAATTCTAAATAGCTGAATGTGGGCTATTGAATTTCATATAACTTTATATACGTTTCAGATTAAAGAGCTCCTTAATACAGAATTGAAGGAGTAAAGATAGGAGAAAAGTTAAACCTTTGCACGTTTGGAACGATAAATCCATTCCAGATGTAAAACTTTATTTAGGTAACTGAAAATATCTGAATGAATGAAAAATGTGAAAAAGTGTCACATTTTTTAATTTGTTAAATGTAAAAGTGGACTATCGTTACCTAATATCACCCAAATCACAGGATTCTGTACGCTTATGATACTGGCGAGTTCCTTGTTAAATTTTTTTAAGTGATTCGACATTATTCGGGTGGCTCCAAAGATAGACATTTTTTGGGTGCCAACGGATCGGAGCCAACAGTGTTCAACGTAGTCACACAAATCGGAAAATGCCTTGGAAAAAATATTTTTTTCACCCATCCATTTCTTTAAGGCTTCTAATCCAAGGACCATGTACTCGGGCGGTAGAAGTGGAAGGACGAGCAACATGCGAAGGGCACTAGAGCCAATCCCCTTTGAAGTCTCCTTTTGCAAACCGAGAGTTTTCATGTAGCTTAAAACCGCATCGGTGTAGTGGAACCAGCATCCTTTAATTATCGACTCTGGAAAGACGTAGGCTAGTGATGACTGCATGACCTGATCAAAATCGGAGATGATCATGTTTGGGGCTATTTTAAGTTCTTCGCGGATGTAACTAAAGAATGCGGTGAAGGCTGATTGCGTTTTTGATGTCAGAATACCATAAACAATAGGAGCTGTCTAAAACGTTTACGAAATTATTTAAAGGTGTTTAAGATCTCAAAAGAAAACTTACAATATTTCCCTGAACAGAGTGTGCGGTCATCATATAGTACGTGGGCTGAGTAGCTGAGACGAACTCAAACGAAGCGTCCAGGTGGATTTCTTCGATTCGATCAAACAGCTCGTAGGTTTTTTTGTGCATAAAAACCATGAGTACGGAATCGTCGCAGGTAATTGTCTTTTGGTAGATGGGGTCCTTATCAGCGCCGCTATTCACTCGGAAGAAATCTGATTTGTCTAGAACATCTATGACTTCATCAATGCTCTTTGGAGTCTGCGGAAGTTGTTTTCGTCTAGCCTTTCTCATTGCTGATTCGGCTGAGGTGAAGGGGTACAGGAGGGCTGCGTCTGCATGTCTTGATGTAGCTTCTTCGCAGTAGATCACATGGAGCTCAATTTTTTCTGTAGCAGCGCGATGAGTTAGGGTCTTCCGGAATTTATCGATTAGGGCGCGATTCGGCTCCGCTGGATGGTTGTGCTCGGTCGTCACCTGTACTTTACCTTTTTCACTTAGACACCTTCCAGGACATTTTGACGATATGTAGCGACAACAGCGGTAGTAGCTGTGTTTTGTAAAATTTATTAATATGGCACTTAAATACAGGGAAATTGGTGTGGGCTTATAACCCTAGTTACTATGGGACTGAAACTTAAAAAGAGACTGTGTGGCAAGTTCTGTTGCGCATTTGTAGAGTAAAAAATTCAATAGAAGAACATCTTCACTGTTTTGTATGAAGTTTAAACATAAGGAGCTTCTAGAAAGCCAAAAAAGGGCTATTGCTGTTGTAAAAATTAGGTATAAGTGAGGACTACTTTATTGCAGCCAAATAATAAGAATCTATGCAGGGAAGGGCCTCTTTTGGAAAGCTACAGCAGTATAAGTTTCGATTAAGTAACAGTTTCCAGCACGAATTCGATTGGAAGAATAAAATTTGATTTTCAAGTTTCAGGATTTTGCCCAACAAATAGCTGCTGTTCTTCCAAGCAAAACCAAGTTGGGTAACAACTAATCTCTTAAAATTAAAACCTTCGGAACGCTGGACTGTGGACAGACAACGAAATTATTCCAATTACCTCGTATTTTCGTTTTTATAGGCCAGCCAATATTTGTATCCGTCAGAGTACATCCTTTCGAATATTTGCAGAGATCTCTTAAGAACTGTAATCGTCGCAAGCAAATTTTAATTTCCATGCCATCCACCGGGCAAGGGCATTCAGTTTTTAGCACACTTTCATCTCATATTTCCCAATAAAATTCAAAAATTTACAAAATGTTGACAGAAAACACAACTTTTGTTATGACAGAAACGTATATGGCCTTTTTCCAAAGAATGACAGCTTCGGGAGAACTTCGGCTTGAGTTCGGTTGCTTACTACTGACGAACTCAGGTGGTGCGGTTACAATTTAATGTTGAAGTGCAGGGCTGCATAAAGCAGTGTTTTGGAATTTTAAGTTAATTTTTTAAAATTTTATAATTTTGCTTATTGTAGTAATTTTGTATATTTCTCTCATTGTAATGATTTAAAAACCCTTTACGATATTCTTAAAATAAAACGTTCGACAGATTTTAAAATATTTTTGCTTCATTTAAAAGATCTGAACGATTTCAGATTATCGGATTTATATGAATTTTTAAAATAAACGATGCTCACTGGAGCTATGCGGATTAATCCTACAATTGCCTTGGAGGCAATAATTTGAATCGCTCCCTTGCACTATTTCATTTTGATATGAGCCTTTTAAAACTCATTCCAAATCCAAAGGTCTGCATCATATCGGATTACACGACCAACGAATTGCGGCTTCGACAGAAAATTCAAAAATGTTACCCATGTACGCGGGGATTAGAATAGCGAAGGTCACATTCTAACCTCCCGTAGCCTTAATTGGTACACTGATGTCTCAAAAACAGAGCAGGACACTACTGGAGGTGGTGTCTATGGACCCAACATTAAGGTCTCAATTGCAATGAACAATGGCCAAACGTTTTTCAGGCCGAAATCCATGCCATCGAAACCGGTGCTTAATAAAAGATTTAATCCTACCAGTTCTGAGGCCCTGAACCTAACTGTCTCCTATGGGCTCCTGACCATTAAAGAGAAAAAACCAACATGATATAGAAAAATTTTAGTTACATGCAAACAAGTGTTTAAAATAAGATGGAACTTTGAGACATTGTAGAAAACGGGTACTAGGCAAACTACCGAAAATTAGGTGAAACGGTATAGCAGCAGATTCGGACATTATCGAAAAATCGGTACAGAGGTCTGATAGGTCTCTGATAGCTAAGCAGCCTTCAAGACACTTTCATAATGGTGTTCTTCCTTAATATCCGCCAAGGAGTGCTTCGAGTCTTTTCAACGTCTGATTGCCTCAAACAGTGTTAATCTCTTTTGGGTGTATCGCGGCACTCTGGCGTTGAGGGTAATACCAAGGCCCTGAACCCTACTGCAAAGCTGTGCTGGAAAGATAGAAAACCCTATACTGACACAATGCTCCGGGATTAGGGCAAGTTAAACAGCTTGCTAGACCCAACATATACTCTAGCATCACCACCCTTAGCGATCTAAGGCTGCTGGTGGGCTATTTATCTAACCACTACGGGTTGAGATATCACCTAAAATAGGTCTATCTATCGAAACGGAATGTCGATTATGTCTAGAGGACGAGAAAACCATAGCTTGCATCTTGTGTGACTGCCTGGAGTCGAAGAGTTTCTCAGTCCGACTGAAGCTCGAAGCTCTTCTGTGAAGGACCTTCTAGCTTTCCTTAAGGTAACGGATCGCTTACTTTACAAATGGGGTTTTGGCACAAAAGAAAAAAATGAAACACATATTTGGAAAATAATCACTTCTTTATTAAAAAGTCGAAAATACCTAAATAAGTGAATTGTCATTATTCGCACACTTATTCATAAATTGTGTTTTAAATCTCCGACTTACACAAGCCAATAAAAAAAACTAGAATATTAATTTTGGATAAAAAAAAGTTGAAAGTTATCAACCAAAGTAACATAACCGCTCTATAAACAAAAAAAAATTATCAACCGACTCAGTTGGTAACAGATGCAGATAGGTAAATTCTTGTGGAAAAATATGTCCATCTTCATTTTGGTCATCTAGTCATGTAGTTCGCAAGAAAAATTTCGTACATTCATTTCACTTTAACTCTACTATCTCTGTGGGCTCTAGGATGATGATGACATCAGGTGGTTTATTTCATTTTCATTGCAATTGCGCGTTTAGTTACTCGGCCGAAAAACATTCCAATAATGAATACCATTCCAAAAATAGAGAATATCAGGACCAGGAAGAATTTCTTGGCTGGCGATGAGACCACCTGTGAGACAAGTTCCTCTATGTTCTCAGGGGGTGATGATAGAAGCTGTGGTTCAAAATTTATTTCAATTTAAAAAAAGATGCCTTTTTAATTTTATGTTTAAAATACTTACCGTTTCCGCATTTCTAAACATCTCTATGCGTTTAACTAGTTTATTCTTGCAGTCCTCCTCCATTGCTTTAGACTCGTCTTGCAAAATCGTCTGGAGGCATTTTAGCTCTAAGAAAATAGTTCAATTTATTGGGAGATCGTTGAAAAAAAGTAAAAAAAAATATATATATATAACACTTACGCCTTCCATTACCACTCTTAACACTAGAGCAATACTTAAGAAGATCAACAGTGCAGGCCCGTTGCAGCAGGGGATCAACGTGAATGTCTGCTTTCGCCTCTTGAATTAGGGTGGCCACTTCTATCTTACACTCCTTGCTGATGATTCTTTGGTTTAGGAAAGCGTTCTTCAGACACTCCTCGACTTGTCCTTGCTCCTCTATATCATTTCCAGGCTTGCATAAGATTTCGATTTCTGATTTGCAGAAGTTTTGCAAGAGCGGATTGAGTTTGTAGTTGAGCGCTTGCTCCTGCAGGATTTCAATCATTTTCTGTTCACAGTTGTGATCGAGTTTACCTTCCCGGAATTTCATTTTCAAACAGTTGATTACCTGAAGGAATAGCAAATTATTTTTTCTTAATTTATTTTTATAATTAAACTAGAGGAAATTTAATTTATGTTGTCTACAATTCCAAAATTCCTCCAAGTATTTAGTTTGGTTTGGTTTTCGTTTATACTTGGTGCACATCGAAACCACTTCATCTAGTTTCTAGTTCAGTAAGTAGGCTCATTAATTTTAGGCTCAGACACTAACGGTCTATAACTTTTCGTTGTCTGTTTTGACGGAAATGCAAAAAATTTGTGGATCATATTTTTTAAATACTTTAAGGGTAATTACGGTCCTATCGAAAAATATGGTTACAATTCCAAACGTTGGCTCCCTCGAGGGATGTACCACAAAAACTGCTTGGACCCACAAAACTGTATATCAATTCTTAGGTGTTCCTTACGCGGAATCACCTTCGAAAAATTTGCGATTTAAGGTAATGATAAATATTTTTATTTGAATATATTGTGATTTTTCCGCAAGCCTCCTGTTCGTCGAGCCAAATGGGAAGGTGTGAGAGATGCAACGAAATTTGGGCCACCATGTCCATCACTGAAGAAAAAGATAATGCCTGGAGAATCGAAACTACTTATTGCAGATGTCGAAGATCCTTGTGTATTTATACAAAAGATGTGAGGAAAATGCCTGTTTGTTATAACGTTAGTAAAGTGAGAGTCTTTGCAGTTAAAGTCTAAGTTTGCCGTACTTATTTACGTCCATGGAGGTGGCTTTATTCAAGGGTCAGCTGCTGATTTCTCTCCTAAATATCTTCTCGAAAAAGATGTAGTTTTAGTAGTCCCACAATATCGTTTGGGAGTATTTGGATTTTTGTCAACTGGAACCGCGGACATACCTGGCAATATGGCCATAATGGAAACTAGCCTTGGAATGGATTCAAGACAACATTTCATATTTTGGTGGGGATCCAGGTTGCATAACTCTTATTGGACATTCTGCTGGAGCAGCCCTTGTGACTGGATTAATGATAAGTCCTTGCATCCCACCAAATTTGTTCCATAAAACAATAATCCAATCTGGAGCTATAACTTGTGGATGGAGCATCTGTCCGGATGCCATTTTTGAAGCTCATTTAGTTTGTCAGAAACTAGGTTATAAAGGTTGCGATCCTGAAGCCATGAATAAATGCTTAATGGAAGCCCCAGTTTTAAAGCTCCTTGAAATTTCAATAGCCGAAGTATGAGCCTTTTATTTAAAAATTATTTTTATAGATCTAAGACAATTTGGAATTTTTCAGCGTGGACCGAACTTGATCATGTTTTCGTTAACCAGTGGTGATTATTACAATTTTTTTCCAAGTCCACTCGCTGAGCTAGTCGCCAAACCAAAGAAATGTTCTATGATAGCTGGAGTCACTAAACACGAGGGATCAATGTCTTTGAAATGTAAGTATAGATTATATGAGGTATGTATTAAAAAAAATATGCAGACTCTTTGAATTGCACAATGCCAGTTGTTTCCAGTGGAATCTTGTACAGATCATCTGATGATAACCCTGTTTCCCGATTGCAGATATCTTCATTTGTTAATTAAACTGCGTAGTATTTAGTGAAGAATGATTTTTTCATCTCGACAACGCTCCAACCCATTCAGCTCTCAGAACTCGTGAGTTCTTAGGGCTGAATACTTGATCACTGTTCTTCCAAACCTCTCCCTATATATCTGACCTTGCTCCTTGTGACTTTTTCTTGTTCCCCAAACTCAAAAGACGCTTGAAAGGAAGAAGATTTGAGACGATTCCCCAGATTAAATGCGACGAAAGAGCTGAAGGAAGGATTATAAAAGAAGCGTACAGGACTGTTCCAACAAGTGGAAACACTGTTGGGATAAGTGTGTGCGTTAGGGAGGAGAGTACTTTAAAGGGGACCCAAACGTGTAACTTCTAAATAAAGTACATTTTGCTTTATAACATCTGTTCGCCTAGTTTTTGAACAGATCTCGTACAATATTTTGATAATAGGGAATAATTACACTAACTAGAACACTAACCTTGCACTAGTTGCTAATTTTTAAAATGGGCCATATTTTAGTCAACTATCTCGACACTAAACATTTCCAAACGTAAAGAATGTAATAACATGGCTAGACATATCAAATAGACAACTAAAGTAAGCGATACATTTGTTAATTTTAATAATTACAGTGGCTTACGACTTCCTTACAAAGTCGCATGGATCAACACAATTGACTCTGCAAAATCTTATAGATCTGCTTCTTCGAGCCGTGAGGGAAGAGGACCTAAGTGGTGTGATCGTAAACATGGCTATAGAGTTGTTTTTCAAATCGATGAATTTAAATAAAATGAATAACAAAGAGATGTTACCAGGATTGATCGACGTAGTTATCTTTCTAATTTATTACAACACTAAAAAACAAACATTTTATTAATTAGCTGGCAGGAATGGTAACTATAAAATCCCCTGTGTTCCGATTTGCTCAATTTAATGCAGGCAAAGAGGGTCCACCAACATATTTTTATACTTTCGATTATCTCGGTGAAAATACCAGTTTTACATTTGTTGGTAACAAAAACAGCTATCCTTTTAAGGGTGGGGTTCATCACGCCGATGAGAATTTCTATCTGATTGTTTTTCGAGAACTTAATGATCGGGACACGAAAATTGCAAAAACTATGGTTGAGATGTGGACATCATTCGCCATTCAGGGGAAACCGCAGGCTACAAGTGTAATGAAATGGGAGCCAATGTCTGGTATATTGTGATTTATTTAAATATTACTGTGCACCTAATTTTGTTTTATCAAAGGATCATTAAATGGAGATTATCTTCACATAAACGAATCCTGCACGTTGGGATCAAACTTTGGAGATGAATTTACGATAACAGTCAACGATCCCTGTAAACGTAATAGCCTAACTAAGGATTGAAAGAAGTGAATCTACTTTATATGACTACTTTTATACATCCATTCTACCTTTATTGTTTTATTTATTTTACTGTCTACACAGTACAATTCCAGTAATTTAAATAAATTGCATGAACTATGAATGCCATTGGTAATATTTGTTTTGTTGCAACAACGTGATACTTATAACATTTAATAAACCTTTTGCTGGATTTTATCATTTTTAAACAATTTTCATGGCCTTAAATTTCTTGATATAACACAATTTACATGCTACAATAAATCTGCAAGTATAGGAAATTCAATTTACGTAAATATTTGCACATCTGCTGAACGATTGCATAAGCGCAAATGTTGGCCATACAACCAAAAAATTCTTTTCTACGATAAAACTTTTAAGCAAAAAATTTACATTACCTCAACAAATCATAATACTTCGAACGGTCTTATCTTATTCGATTCAATGTTTTTGTTGTAAAAAGTAACATTCACCTTCACAAGTGTCGAAGAAAACTCTTAATTAGTTGTAATAAATAGTAAGTCTAGTGAATGCTTACAGCCCTACAATAAAATAATAATTTTGCTGTAAAATTTTGATTGACACCTTATGAGGTCTGATAAGATTATCGGGAAAGTAAATGGCACCCATGCCGTCCGTTATGATTATTTACGAAAAAAACTTATTCAATTCTAGATCTGGATATACGAAACTATAAATGTAGGGAGTGGTTTCGGTTACTTTTGCAAAAATAGCTGTCCTCACGTTGCTTTATCCGTATATAATTGTTGCGATTCGGCAAGAATTGGTTCAAGAGTAACGACCAGCCGGTGGATCAAGATCACGGTCAATATGATATCGAAATTGTTTAGTTTGATATCTTTTGTTTGCTTTTGTAATTTTATTCTGATTTCGGGATTTACGATTGGAAATAGTAAGACAAGTGATGATGCAGAAATTTATATACCTGGATTAGGAAAAATTGTGGGTGGTATCTCATCTACTGCTTGGAGTCATCAGAAAATGTACCAATTTTTAGGAGTACCTTTTGCTGAATCACCAACCGGAAAATTACGTTTTAAGGTAATTAATCCAGCATGGGTTCATTGGTCATTTATAGTTAAATAGTGACCCGGAGTGGCCGTATCGCAATTACTTCATACAACATCTGCATAAATAAACAGTTTCTGTAAAAATTTCGGTGAAAATCTGCCTATAGTGGTGCATAGTTTTCCCATAACACGTTTAATATTTCTATAAATAAAAAATGTATGCAGCCACTCCTATTAGGTAGGCATATTTTTATTTAAGATAACTATCAATGCTTAGATGGTCAAATGGTAGTATATAATT
This sequence comes from Philonicus albiceps, assembly GCA_963969385.1. Classification (NCBI taxonomy): domain Eukaryota; kingdom Metazoa; phylum Arthropoda; class Insecta; order Diptera; family Asilidae; genus Philonicus; species Philonicus albiceps. The sequence continues at coordinate 72,460,616 of OZ017772.1, read as the reverse complement.
TTCAGTGCCTTATTGTTTACATTTCTAGCAATAGTCAGTTAATAGTTGAGTGATACTGAATTTGTAATGTGCAGTATCGCTTAATGATTTATTAATATTGAAATGATAGGTCATCATCGATATAAATAAAATAAACGAAGCGGAGGGAAATAAGAACTAATTTTACGTGAACATTTTAGCGACCGTACCCTCGATCAAAATGGAATGGAACCTTTGACGCTAGAAATTTTGGTAAAACTTGCCCGGTAAAAGGAGATCTACCAGCTGATGCTAACGATGACATCGAAGACTGCTTGAATTTGAACATTTATACAAAATCAGTAACAAACTTCAAAATATCGAACTACAAATTAAAAGAAAATAATTCCAATTTACATACAGCTAGCAACAAAATCACCTGTAATGGTTTTCATCTATGGAGGTGGCTTCTACTCTGGTTCAAACCGCAAATATACTGGACATTATTTGCTAGAAAAGGACATTGTCCTTGTAGTGCTTCAATACCGACTGGGAGCTCTAGGATTTCTTTCTACTAGAACTTCTGAGATTCCGGGAAATATGGCAATAACGGACAACATTTCTGCATTGGAATGGGTCCAAAAACATATCACTCATTTTGGAGGTGATCCAGATCGTGTTACGATTTTTGGACAATCAGCTGGAGCAGCCCTGTGTAGTGCTTTAATGTTAAGCCCTAAAGTGCCTAAGGGACTTTTCCATAGGGTAATTTTGGAATCTGGAACGTCTTTTGCAGCTTGGGCAACTAAGTCATACAATCCCAAAATAGCCAAAAATATTTGCAAGAAGGGCAATTGCCCCAATTGCAAGAATATTCAAGAAATTAATCGATGCTTCATGGAAATGGATGTGGTGAAATTTATGAACATCAGCACTCATGACAATGTTTGTTCTTAAATCCATTTATACGTATTTATTTTGTATATTTGAAATATTTTTCAGCTAAGAACAGAAGACGTATATTCTTTAATTGTCGGTGACTATTACGATATTTTACCCGATATGCCTTATAAGCTTGCCCGTGGTGCTACCAAATATCCTCTAGTAGCTGGCGTTACCCAACAAGAGGGCACCTTTATCCTGGCTGGTATGTTTATTTCATAGGTTTCGCTGCCTCATTAATACACGTTTTTTATTCAGCTGCTTATGACGAGATGAAGAAAAAAGTTGGTAACTTTAGCAAAATGGATCCAAGAGAGTTTATTGAAAAATTAATTCGAAAAACCAGTGAGGAAGATGCAGATAGAACGGTATTGAATATGGCGATGAAATTCTTTTTCAAGAAGGAAGACATTGAAAACAGGGACTATAAGAAAATGATACCAGGATTTATTGATGTAAATCAGTGTCTTTAAGCTGAAATCACTAAATAAAATTTTGTTCTAATTAGCTGGCAAGTGTCCTTGCTATCAAATCTCCTATGTTAGCTTCTGCAATGATGAATACTAAAAATAATCCGCATCCGACTTATTTATACACGTTTGACTATCAAGGAGAACATACTTTATATGGTTATGGCTTAAACACTGACCATTACCCTTTTAATGGAGGCGCACATCACTCTAACGATTATATCTATCTCTTCCCAATCTTCCCTTCGCTTAATAAAAACGATACTGAAATTGCTAAGGAAATGGTCGCCTTATGGACGTCGTTTGCAATCAAAGGAATACCAGATGATGGAAAAAAATCTTTGTGGAAGCCTACTAAGGGTTTGTTTTCTCTTGCTTTAAATTCAAACAATGTTTAATTAATTTGTATCTTTTACATGTAGGTATAGGTACTGGGCCCTATTTACATATTAACAAGATAAATTCACTTGGAACCGACTTCTTTGATGAATGGATGGTTACGATGAACGATAAAACCGGAAGTATTATCAGAAACGATAAAGAATTTTAAAGGATTCTGGATTAAGAAGGCTGTGGAATGATGTTTTGTATAAACTGAAGGGTTTGAAGTTGTTTTCAAAGAATATAAAATTTATGCATTGATAAACTTGTTTGAATGGAGAGGATTAACTTGAATTTATATTTTTTAATTATAAGTTGGGACTATAATTTATTGTTTTTATTTACTAGAAAGATTATAGACTTGAACAAATACCGGATAAAAATAAAAACTAAATCACTTACCTTTCCATTAAGTTCTTCATTTGGTTTAGCTGCAGCGACAATATGAGAACAGAACTGATCAATGTTCTTTCCACAAGAACTTTGAAGAGCTGGATTGAATCGAAAATCAGTATTTTGTTCAATCATACGATTAACAATAACCAAATGGCATCTTGGATCGAAAGATGGCTCATCCTTATACAGTTTCAAACAATCGAGCAGTTTAGATGACTCTGTATTCTGGCAATATTTATAGGTCATATCCTTACAAGTGTTGACTAATGTGTAATCCGTAGAGCTATCGTCCAACTCAGATTTCTTCACAGAGAATAAAGCATGTCGGCAGGACTCACCAAGATGGGCACTATTTCCTTGAAGACATTCTAGAGCCTGTGTAGGTTACGATTTTGAATCTTTTAGTTAAATTATATTAAAAATTGTACTTAAAAATAAAAATTCTATATACGTTCTCCCAATTCAGCTTATATGAACGACTATAAATTGCATAGCAAATAGCTGAAACTGAGTTTTTTTAATGCAACTTAGTTTAGGTATATACTAAAAGCAACAAAAGGCAACAAAAAGCAATAAAAGGCATTAGCAGCACACTTGCATTTTTGGTATTCACCTGACCCGGGCCTAGAGCCTCAGTACAAAGGTCCAAGATCTCTTTTTTACAAGCGTTCTTTAATTTTGGATCGAAAATTAGATTCTCGCGTTGCTGATATAGCTGAGATTTGACTTGTTGCCTGCATTCCTTTGGGATGGTGTGGCGCTGGCCTTTAATTGTATCATTCCTCATGACCTCACTGAGGCATGCCACAACATCGTATTTTGTAGTACTGCTGGAGCAGAATCGAGTCACGTAGGGACGGCACGCTTCCTTGAATTTATAGGTAAAGTGATAATTTTTCAATGAGATTATCTGAAAGTGTTCTATAGCAGCGCGGCATTTCAGGTCTTGTCGCATATCTGCATCGTTTTTATGGGAAATTAAGCAGTCCATCATATCACCTAGGATTAAAATTGAAAAAAATATTGCTTAAGGACTTAATTTATACAATGATACGTGAACTTTAAACGCTGTAACTTTGTTAATAATTACAATATTTTTTTGTTGGTTTTAAAAATGAATGAAGTCTATGAATCTATAGCTGAAGATTGCAAACAATTTTACTTTTAGAAACACCAGGGTGGGGTTTTTTAAGAGATTCGTTTAGAACAATGTTAAGTTTACCTTGCTCCCGGCTTTTCCTCAAAACATGGGCACAGTGTCTTTCCATGGCATCCCTGCAGACGTTCATTATAATGGGATTTAGCTCAATATGAGCCGCTTCGTCCTCAGTATAGCTGAACACCGCCTCCTTGCACTTGGGCTGTAGCTTTTCCATGTTGTCCTGCAGGCATTGCATTTCAGCTCCTCTTTCAGTCTTATCAAAGCACAAAATCGAGAGGTCATCGAGGCACCTGTCTTCCACTTCTGGGATTAAATCTACAGATATCGCCCTCTGTCTCATGACCCTTTTTACTTCAACAAAGCACTCATCTTTAAGTTTAATGTTTTTGTCGTTACTGTAGGCAATTCTATGGAGGCAGGGCAAAATTAATGGTCCTCGCTCAGGATCCATTTGACCAGTGTTTGTATCGTCCCAAGTCTTTTTTGCTTTGCAATACTTCATAGCATCACTGTGACACTTTCCATATAATTGTGGGTCGAGTTTGAAGTCCCTAGCGACAAAATATTGGATGAGCATAAGGGCAGATTCGCAGGATGGGGTCATCATTTGGGTTCCAATGTGTTCCATAAGGCAGGACATGACGCGCGCATCGCCTCCTTCGATATCTCGACAAGCGACGTCTACGACAGAACTGCAGGCTCGTTGGAGGACAGGATCAACTCTCCAGTCTTCGCCGGCATCTGAGACTTTAACCAGTTGCTCAACAACCCTTTGGCAGGTAGAAGAGAGCATGCGACCCTTCTTTCTTTTCGGAAGGGCGTGTTCCATTAGACAGTGTAGGATATCTAGCGATATTAAAATACTACTTTTAATACTTTGTAGGGGTTAATCTGTATTTTTAGTGTTTAATCATTAAAGATTACATCGTGGCTCTAATTTTTAATTTTTAGAAGTTTCCGAGGGAAATATCGTTTACTACTTTACACAATCACAATCATTATGTATGATGAAATTGGTTGATTTTCAAGTTTTAACAAAAATTCCTTTTTGTTACGTGCTTATTTATATTGAAAAATATTTAATTTATAACATTTTATCCATATCATCCACAGGAGGACGGGCGGCTAAAACTACAAAAGAGCATTACTCTAAGTTTTAAATACTTTAAAACTGTTGGATAATTGAGATAATTGCACCGCAATACACCACGAAAAATACTAAAATGCCATTAAAGTCAAAACAATGTTGAGTACAATAAAAAGCCGAGTAAAACTTTGCTATTTTCCATATTTACCTTTATTTGCTGCATTCTGAGTATCTAATTCCTCGCAGAATTTTGAAATATCCTCCTTACATCCGCTCAGAATTTCTGGTAGCAGTAGGTAGTCCATCATGAGCATTTTGCGGTGATCAGATATTTCAGCTCGACACTCCTCGTCGATTTTTGTGCCATTCTTGATCGCTGACTCTAGACAGAGTAATATTTGTACAAGCCTAACATCTTTGTCCTCTGAAACTTTGCGTCTGCAATGATTGACGCGAATGTCTTCGCGACAGGCCCGAGCGAAACCCTTACTAATTCTGTAATCGCGAGCGAGAAGTTTTTCGCGCCTAGCAATTTGTTCTCTGCATTTTATAGTCATGTCAGCGAAATTTTTGTGCTTAACTAGGCACTTAAAAAGGCCCCCAGACGAAGGATGATCGTTGGGACAAAATCGCTTGGAGTCACTTTCACAAGCTAGGGTGAACTGATGGTCCAGCTTAAGATTGTCCGCCTGTTGTTGGGATAACCTCAAGACCCTCTTTCTGCAAGTTTGCTTTAAGGCTTCAATGTTATCTTGTAAGCAGGCGATTGTCTCCCCTTGAATCACCTTCTTCCCATCCGCATTCAGCCTGCCGCACTGTAAATTTTCAATGTCTTGCTTACAGTCATTGATGAAATGTGCAATCAACCGGTAGTCTGTGAATGCGACACCTTCCAGCCGCTGAATGGTTGTCCGGCAGAGTCCCACATCATTAATTTTGTCGAGCTGTTCGACAAGACACGCTAAGTACGAACCGAACTGATCCGCTCCGCTAATTGTGCACACTGAGAGGACGTCAGCATTTTTAGCGCAGGGTTTTTTCGTCAATTGTGCCACGATATCGTCTTTCAGAATATCCCTGGTATGGGTCCAAATGGCGTGCTGACATGCCTCAGCAAGGGTTTCTAATTTGGAGGATGGGAGCGTCTGGACGCACTCGAGGACGGATAGATCATCGTCAGATTTTACATGCTCGCAGTGGAGCTTAAGCTCCTCGCAGTCGGGTTCTTCAATTAATTTTTTTTGAAGAGATATTGCCGCCCGTGGTGATCTTCCACCAATTGGCAAATTTTCGGCGGCCTCGGCGCCTCCGGACTGCCGCAAGGTTATAACGAATACAACGTAAATACAAAATAAAATATTCATTGCACTGCTTTTGGGTGTAATTTTTTCGTTAAATGTTCATTGTCGGATAGTTTTTTAAATGCCCACAAACTGTGAAAATGGGTATTTTCCAAATTAATCACACTTTTACCTGCCTTAACAATTCTTAACATTCGATTGACAGCTCTTGAAGTTGTTTACTGACACATAGCACAACAGGGTAACCAACAAGTTGAGGATTGTGTAAAATAAGAGAAGTTATGTTTTAAATCTATAACAATTTATAGGGTTTTAATTCACTTAGCATCATATTTAGAATCAGAAATTTAATTTAACTACATACCGGCGACTTTAATTTTAAATTGAAATTGTGGGCTTGACAATGTTGCGATGAATTTGTTAGCAGAATTGCCATATTAAAAAAAACTCTACGTTTGTTCTGTGAGTGGAAAATGCAATTCGAATTGTTAAATGTTTGCTAAAATCGTAACTAATTGCGATTAAATTGTTATTCTAGTAAAAAGTAACCAATATTCTATTTATAAATGAGTATTATTTATACAGAAAAATTCAGTATTACCCAAATGATTTTAAAAATTCAGCAGGATGCTTTTCTTTCAATCTGACCGAATAATCGACTGTTTTTATTTAACAGCCAGCTAACGAGCAATTTTTAATTAGTGTAATCGGTACTCTATCAATTTCAGACCAGGTTTTTATTAATTCATTATCTTGTCTGTTCGGTACAAATATTGAAATCAATTTTAACATGTTAAACCTGGCGTGGACCACCGGTGGTTCACAGGCAATGCTTTCATTTGGCGGCGTAAACTACTGGTGGTCCACGTGTAGTTTGCTCCGTCTGGCGGCGTGGACCACCGGTGGTTCACGAATATATGATAACCTAAACAAGCACCAGAAGAATAAACAAAACAAGGACTGGAAATTTTAAACATAGCTCAGAACTGGATGACAATGCAAAAAAAAAAAAAATTATTAGGCACCTGGATGTTTTCTAATTTCCAAATCGATCCATTCGTAACATCTAAAGTGAGTTGTGTTGGCTCAGTATGCTTCTACTAGTTCTACTGGTTTCTTCGTTACGTAACTTAGTCGGCATTTTTATTTAATTTTTATGTATAGGGAAATCACCTATAAATTGGTGACCCCGACAATCGCTGAACAGATCATGATATCAGAGGCTATTTCAAGACCCCGACAGCTTCTGAACAGGCCATAGTATCACAGGCTATTTCAAGACTTCAACATCTCAACCTAAATGCTCAAGCCTAAAGACATGGATGAACCTACATCTTCTTTAAATTTTAACAACGTCAACAAGTTTAGAAAACTCACTGCTATCCTCTTGGATTAAAAAGAGTTTAGACCTTACTTCCAGCTATTTCAAAGAGGGAATCTTTCATTCTCTAAGAGAATATAGAGAATGGAAGATTCCATCTCTTCAACCCTAAAAACCAACATTTATAAATATAACGTACTTTCCCATCCTTTCATTATTATCGGTTCCGTCTCAATGACTGGGAGGAGGAGGGTAGTGTGGTTGTGGCTCAGTATGCTACTGCTTTTCTAATTTAATAACTTTTCATTTTTATTTATAGGGAAATCCCCTATACAGTCATGTATTTAAAATTGATAACTAAGAAGGATTTGGTTATATGGTATTATTAGTAAGTAGGTATAACAATTTTCTATTTTAAATATGATAAAGTGAAGAGAAATTGGAATAAATCCAAATTTACCACATGTCTCTGTTATAATCTCCATCCATTAGATGGATTAGACGACATCACTATAAATGTTAAGTTTTTTATACAATAAAAAGAAATCATGAATACACAACTGTTTTTGAACAACATCTCTTACGATTACGTGACAAAAAACTGAAAAACAATTTATCGTCGAACTATCAACAACACGTGAACATTTCGTTGACGTCAATGCGCGAATAAATATTATTGTCTGATTGTCTGTCTTAGGTAAAGGAGGTAGGTGATTAAAAAATTTAGTTTGCTAGCCTATGTCCGTCACCAACAGTCTTTATTTTATATGTATTTTAATTGCGAGAAAAAACTATTGACATTTTTCTAGTAAATAAAAAAAAATTATATTTGAAATTGAAAAAAAATTATATTTGAAATTTTTCCGTTTTTGTTGAAAATGAATACAACTTGTGTCAACAGCTTTCTACATTTATAAAACCTGAAATTTTCAGGCGCACGAAATTATTTCTATAGAAAGTGGTTTACATCTCTAAATAATTGTTAATTAAAATTAATACATAATAGAAAAAGTACAATAAAAGAGGAGTTTTAAATGGTACTACTAGGAAATTCAAAGCTCAATTGAGCTCTATTGAGTTTTATGACTAACGACGTTAATATGGAAAATATTTTACAGCAGCCTGCAAACTAAAGGTCACATTCAATGATTTTTATTAATAATTATTCTAAGAAATTATCCATTTAATTTACCACAGTATAAGAAATTTTTGAGTTCAAATTCAATTAAAGTGAAATCACGAACGCCAAACTACTCACATACTACAACGGGAAAAAGATTTGGATGATTATTTTTAGGTTTATTTGTAGTAAAGTTCCAAGGGTTTTAAGTTTTTACAACTGTGATAATATTTTTAATTTCTTGAGTCAATTCACTCGGCTTGTATGTTACTATAAGAAGATTTGTAAATGCTGCGTACACAACATTGTTTCCTTTTCGTATCTCAAAGACTAGGCTAGTTTTCAGCAAATTTTCAGTGCTACTAGAGAATCTACACGAGCCAATTGTATTTAAAATTCTTTAAAAATGACCATAAGACTGTTTTGATCAAAGTGCGAAATATGATACTGTTTTTCCTGCCTTCTCTGATGAGATCCCATTGCTTAGAGAACAGAATTTTGCATCATAATTAGTTTTTACACTATCCGATTTAAAGTCAAAATATTTTGGAGTGCTTTTAATATTGTTTTGAAATGTGTAATTGTAAGTATTAACTTTTTGGCTAATAGATTTGAACTTTATGTATAATTAGATATTGATTCCTTTAGGGTCCTTCCGACATAAAACTTGTGTATTCTAAGTGACACTAATTCATAACAACACACAACTTACCGCAAAGAGATAATTGTGATAAGGTTGTGAAATATTTCGTAAAGAGGCAATTCTAAGGAGTTTTATGATCCCTACATTGTTCGAATGTTTTATTGCACTTTTGTTAGTATTTTACTAGAATATACTAGCTCTATCTGGATTTCTTGTAATAAGTATAGTAAGTATAACTTATAGCGACACTATACAAAGAGTAAGTTTTAAGATTTTATACTTTTCAAGATCTTCCACGGTAGAAGCCTTATTTTGTCCTATATGCTTACAAGCTTAACATTCTTTCTCATACCTAACTGGAAAAGATCAAAGTATTTAATTGCATTTAATGGTCTTTGTTATACTTAAAAGATATATAAAAATATACTGAAGTGAAATTTCACCCATGATACCCTTAACGTAATTTATTTGGATGATACCTTTTAAGGATTAATTAAAGTATGGGTACTCAACTTATTATTAGCTTAGCTTAGGTAATAGTGGCTGCTTAGAAGGACACATTTAAGCCATTTTTGGCTCATTGTGTTACTGCGTAGCGTAGAAGAGCATGGTAATATGTGGGGCTCTAACCCACGGTCTTTCTTGGATTGTAGTCCAGCGCGTTAACAACTGAGCTACCAAAGGATACGTAATTTAATGCTCCATATAAAATAGGAATTCCCATTACTGAAAAGGAGTTGTATGTGTAGATCATGCTCGCTAAAATCCTCTTTTTCGTAAGCTACAGCTTACCTCATAACTCAACTCCTGTCGTCGCTTGATTGGTTTCAATATTCATAGAACCTCGATAAAACGGCCTCAATCGCATCAGATAGAGGACGGCTCATCAAACACATGTTCGTGCAGGATCGCTGCATCTCATTCCACATTGGACATTTATTGCCCTCCGGAGGGTGCGCGCTCTTTGTTTTCGCAGTCCCCGAACGTCCCTTCCGAAGCGCAGTGTCTGAAGAAATTCATTTGTTTTATCGGAGGAGTCGATCGTTAGCAGCCGACCCCGCTCAAGAAGGACAGAACACAAATGCCCTACTTTGCTTTGCGCGCTTCATTAAAATTTTGATGGACGGAAAACGATTTCAGTCCGAGGCGAAGGGCCCGCGATAAGGTCGTACGCCCCGCCGGACGCGCGCTAAACAAATGAGGTCGCTCACTTAAAGTCCCGATAAGGAGGTACCAATTTCCCGGTCCGTTATTCGCGCACATACAAAAATCCCTTTCGGCTACAATACAACGGATCGGGAAAAAGCCGCCTGTCATTGCACTTTGCCTTTGCGGGGCCCAATCCTTCGGGTGCCTCTGATTATCATTCGACAGAGTGCGAAGGATCCCTTTTTGTTCAGGGAGCGGGCCCACGACAGCCGGCACGCGTACGCAGTCTCGTGGAACAACAGGGAGATAGATTCGTCCTCCGGCCGCGGCGGCAGAGACCTCGATTGAGGTCTAAAGATGGCCAGGGGAAAGAAAAAAAAAACTGAGGACGAAGACAATGACGAGGTGAAAAAAACGCCCGAGAACAGCCGGGCAATTTATGTCGAAGTCAAGTCTTTAGAGTGTGGCGGGGCGCGACGGTATGCGGCATGCGGCCGGCGACCCTTGCCTGTTCGGCGCAAGTCAGTTGGGACGTTTGTTTTTGTTTTGCTGGCCTTCGCTGAAATGAGCAGCCACAACCATCCTGCGGGATTCGGAGTAGTGGCGGGAAAGCAACAGAGTGATCACCCCCATGCGTAATTTGTTTCCCTGTTGGTTTATTTTGTTTTTTTTTATTGGGCTAAAGGAAAGGATATCAGGGCAAAGGTTGGTTAATCGACCGTTGGACTTAGCAGGAATTTCGCGGTTTATTTAAAAGCATTTGATGATCGAGAAATTTTGACTAAAATCCTGAGGATCATAGAAATTCTATTTGCAGGCAGCCGTTTGGGTCGTTTCCTCATAGCGAATTTAGCACAATTACTCTCTATAGCTTTTATCTTAGGAAAATTAGAAAAATTAAAGCGCTTTTTGTTCTAAGTAACTGAATAACCATTTGACCCTTACACTATGACTAAGTCTATGACTTTACAGCAAACATAACATAAGAAAAATACAAATTCAAAATTTAAATTCTTCAAAAGGCATGATCGTTGGCAGATTGTGTTTACCTTTCTCCTGCAATAATAAGGGCATATAGAATCTGCTCATTTCAACACTTATGCTACTAAACAAATTTTTCCATATACGATAAGTTACTAAACTGGGTACGTAAAAATTCTAAATTATTCCCTACTCAGTCTTATATAACAAGTTGAGCATAAGACGGCCTCCACTATTCATTAGAGTTTTAGTTATAGTCAGTCAAAGTTTATTATTATAAATAAATATTGTTTAATTATTATTAATAAAGCACTTTTTAATGATAATAATCATTATACACTATGGCAACTTACATAGGGATACCTTGGTTTGGTGTTCTATAATTTTCCTTTTTTCTTTTTTTGCAATATAATAAAAATGTTGCATATGAATCTTTTTCTAATTATACAAATAATAGGGATCAGTACAAACAAACAAACAAAAATCTGTTTGAAGGGTATCCACATATAGGCATATAGTAACATAGCACGTGAGTAATTGGTTGAGATTTAAGTATGCCAATGGTTAGATAGCATTTTTTGTTAATAACGACATTGCACTAAGTAGGCACATGAGCTTAAAATACCAAGCAGGATTTTATCCTTGTCGAAAGCAAGGCCAGTGCTGAAAGAAAAATTCTGCATAAAGCACCATGCCAAATTTTTATAATTAGGAGTTTTAGGAAAACGAACATAAACAAATTCTTTTAAAAGATAACTACAAAATTCAAAAAGGAACTTGTTGAGATCTAAGGGACAAGGAATTTTTAATAAAGGTATATCAATATTTAGTTGAAAATAATATAAATAATGTTTATTAGAAATGAAAAACAAAATATTTCTGAAAAGTAGTTGGATATTTTGAATTAGCATTTATGAGCATCGTGTAATGCAAGTAATACAGTGCTACCGAATATTTTAGGACCAAACTTTGCTTTTATTAAAATTAGTAAACGAATTAAAAATTTTATAAAATAATTAAGGACAGACAAATATGTTACCATATGTACACTCGATGTCACCATCTCTCTTCTCCTTATCAACAAGTGATGGGCTAGGGAATAGAATATATGCCCAATATCAAAGTTTGGTCCTAATATTTCAAAATTTCAGAGTTCTTCCCTTGCCCAAGTAGGTGACAGACAGACTTAGCATAAGTATAATTGAGTTCCTAATACCTACTACTACTAACTACTACTACTTAATGGCCTCAACTCAAACTCCTAAGAGTTTGCTTTTCTTTATTTAGATACCTTTAATTTTGTCGATTTATTCAATGTCCGCATTTAGATTTATAAATTTAACCTTGTAATGATGATCAATCGAATTAGAATTATTCACGGTGAACAGCTGTTTCTAAATTAGACTGATTCCGCCTTTCTGCCGTCCTTTTTCGAAGCAATAAAAAACCCCATTACCTCTGATTATGATCAGCAGAAGGATCCTCGCTCGGAAAGAAGAGAGAGGATTTCAAAAATTCGCGTTTAGCAGGACGATTAAACCTCAGGACCTATTTGCGTTCCTTAAGGCCTGCCGCCCTAATCAAGCGGTCCGACCCGACCAAAGCACACCAGATTGGGAGAGAGCATTGTCCTCCCGGATTATTCTCTGTTCTTAGGGCCTGCACCCGCAGGACCGCTTCCCGTGCCGTCTCTGTTTGGTCTGCGCAGCCAGACATATGTGCACCTAATTTAGAGGGCCTGCGCACATGCATGTGGGGCCCTTTCTGGGTTTATGCGGTCCGAGCTCGACATATGCGGGCTCAGCGACATCCTCTAAATAATTTATAGTAGGGCGCTCGGCTTCAGGGAGGAAGGACAAGGGTGGCGGTAATCGGCTGAGCGGGATCATTCCCCCGATAAAGCATAGTGACCAGTACCTATCCCCAAAAAAACAAAAAACAAAAAAAAAAAAAAGCGGGACCCGAAAAAACAAAGAGAAGGAATTAGCTCACTTTCTCGTCGGCGGTGCGGCGGCCGTTTTACTTCAATTTGCGATCGCTGGCCGCATACCTCTGGCCGCATTTTTCCGAAATTAATTTTCGAGAGATTTTTTCTTACAGTAAAACCTTTCTTATTTCAGCAGTGCGCGCTTCCTCCTTTTGGATCACTCCGAACACTGGACTCGCATAAAGACGACGTGGCGGGGTTGGCAGGGAGGCAGCCAGGCAGCCAGGCAGATTGGGACCTTGCGCAGGTAACCGGTGCACCTGTCTTTACGATGCACCACGGATAAAAGCGAAAAAAGGGTCTCTTTGCGTCGCGGGTCGTTTAAGAAGACTATCAGCAGCAGCGGCTTAGGCTGGCAGTCGCAGAACGGAGCAAACATCTTGAATCTTTCGGTGCGGCTGGACACCAGTTTTCGATTTTTACATTTTTTTTTTAGTTTAATTTTTAATTTTCTTGGGTTCCCCTTAATAATTCTCTCTGGGCGAATTTTTCTTTCCTTCGAATGACTTAAGACGCGTGCGCAATCACGTGCCGGGCACACCTTGCGTCGCCGCCGTCGCGGACACATGTGTATGTGTGCTCGACTACTTTTTTTTTATTTTTTTTTTAAATAAATCATTTGAGCCGCCCTGCGCTGGCGTAAAATTTAATTGGTTTTCTCAAGGATACGGAAATGATGTTGGGTGAAATTAGCTAATTATGTCCATTCTCAGGGGATTCACTTCTTATTTTTGTATAGCAAATTCAAAGCCTGCATCGTAAGAATTTCATTTTTTAATTCAGATACCCCCCAGAGGTTGGTATTAGGAGCTACTCTATTTCTATTATCAAGTCTTATAGACTACAAGTGTAAGTAACGATTTCAAAACATTAAAACAAAAGGATGAGGGTGATAGGACATAAATAACACAAATTGTTGCAGAATTTTTTAATACATGTTTGCTTAGACTTTTAAAGTTTCAATTTAAATTTTCTACAAAACCTACTTAATAAATATAAATATAAATGCAGATAAAATTCTACTTTATAAAAGTAACCTTACATACATAAATTTGAATTTTCTGATTTTACAGCTCATTAATCCTAATCTCGATTTAATTTTAATCAAGAAGATTGTGGTAAAAGGTTGAAATTGCGTTTTGAAGCATACCTAGAAATATTAAAACATACAAATATACATATGAAGGTATATAAGGTGAATATATCCAGTAAAACTCTGGTTAACCAAACTCGAGTCAACCGAAACCCTGAAACACTTTGAGTAATCGTAAATCCAAAAAAAGGTGTACTGGTTTTTTGAATAAGTAATTCATATGTAAGTTCTATAAATTATTAAGTATATAACTATTGTTTAATGTGAGCCTAAAAATGTAATTTAATGTAATCTCAAATTATTACGCAAATTCGCGTTCTCTTGTCGGTACTGTAAGAGCGCTTTGTGCAAAATTTTCATCGCAAAATCATCTTCTCAGATGAGGCTCATTTCTGGCACAATGTATTCGTTAACAAGGAAAATTGCCGGTATTGGAGTGAGTAAAATCCACGAATGGTTCATGAATCACCATTGCATCCACAAAAATTGACCGGAGTTTGATGAAATTGATGCGGACGACCTTTATTTACAACAAGACGGTGCACGGCCTCACATTTCCCAACTTAACATGGGCTTATTGCGCGGTAAGTTTGGTGAGTCGTTAATTTCCAAAAATGGTTCCATCGCTTGGCCGCCTATTTTCTTTTGGGGCCACATTAAGTCGAAGGTTTACAGCAACCATTCTACAACTCTTGAGGCATTGGAAGCCACTATTCGTCAAGCCATAGCTGAGATAGTTTAGGAAAGGATGTAATGAAGTTCATAAGTATTAGGGTAAGATGAGGGAGTTGGTTAAGATTGGGTACCTCTAAAATTTTGTAAACCAACAGGAGTACGAGATCGATAATAACTATTCTCATTATAATCCAATCCGTCCATATCAAACTTATAAATGACATTGAAGTAGGTCTCATAGATCCATGAGTTAGAAAAAAATTGTTTTCCTCTGATCTAATTTCATTTGATCTAAGGGAGGAGTTTTTATGACAAGCTGCATTATTTTCCTACAATATTAAAATAAGAATTAATTGTTATAATATTTATAAACAGTTTTTTCGGTACCCGAACTTTTGTATAGAATTGTCCGAAGTTTCTATTTATCGTCTCTTGCCCCTACGGGTGAATTTATACAAAAATTTAATTCTTATTATATTTTAAATTTCTTTCGGTTTTAGATTGGAGAAAAAAATTATAATATTAAACCGCACCTAGCTTTTACCTTACTGCCTATTTTACCCCTTGGCTGGAGAAAGCTGGGTTGATGTGTTATGTTCAATATTTTTGTTATTTGTCCTGAAATAATTAAAATATGTTCCTGTTATAGCAAGTAATAAAAAGACTGATAATCAAAGGTTTCGTCAATAAAGTATTAGTTTCCTATATACTAAACAACGATGCTTTATTAACCATTTATTAATTAATTAATTTATTAATTTATTTAACCTTCAATACCTCGTCTTATTTTATCTTCCCCTATTTGATATTATTCTGTTTTGAATCTATGGACATAGATAGAAGACCAATTTTCTTAAAATTGCCGGATTCCTTAAATTTACTACCAGTAAACTTGAACTCTACTTAGCCTTAGTCTAATCTTACCCTGTGGTATATAACCACAGGATGACAATAGTTAATAAAAATTTACTTAATAAAATAAAAGTCTTGAGTTTTTGATCCAGCTAAAATAACGTATTCAAATTTAAAATGTTTAATCTCCAGGTAACGACAAAACCAGCAGCTTGCCTCAGTTTTGCATCGCTGAGCACATTTATTGAAGAGCGGGAATTTTTTAACGGATTCACCGTATGCCGCTGGTTGTGTTCAGTTTAATTCAGCGATCGTTGGGACCGTACTTAAAAATAAAGTAGACCTGGAAAATAAAAAAAAAAAAATAGGTGTCAAGAAATATTTCGTCTTATCAAAACTCACTTCAAATCGCGGACAATCTCTCCGTCAATCTAAGCTCCACCCACTTTGCGCGGGAAAATGTCCGCTTGGACAATCGGTTTCTTGCCGGGTGCCGTGTGTATGTACCTCGCTTTAGTAGTTTGGCTTGCGTTGGCCTGCGCGCCGAGGCGTAGCACAATCCACTACTCCCGGTTCTGGTGGATTGCCGCAATTATTTACTTCGCATGCTGCCGAAGCGGAGCGGCAATCAAAGCAGGCGGAGTCTCGTGACGCGCTCTGCTCCCTACATTTTCTCCTCACTCTGTTTTACCGGTGACCAGCGCACACGTGACACGTGCTCAGCACTCGACTTTTCGAATCGAAATCGGTCGGTCGCCTTTTGCTGCGGTTTTTCGCATGGGTGCCCTCAGAACTTGGAGGAAGCTGGCTGAACCGGCACGCGTAGTGCAAAGGAAAATGTTCGAAACCTCCGCTCAGACATGTTTGAAGCGATCTTTAACGAATTTATGGAGGTCGATTTCCTGTTGAACATTTTCGATTGAGACAATGCGCAGGAAAGAAAATAATTTCACATTATTAGGCATGAAGCTGAAATTAGGCTTTTATTTTATATTTATTATATTTTCATATAGCTATTATTAATAGGAATTTGTTATTATTTCATATTGAATTCCCAAAATTATATAACATTAAAATTTGGCGCCAAAAATATGAGGGACTCATCTATTACGAGTAAAAACACTCCAAAAATCAGCCAAAATTGTTCGAACATTAAACTTTTGTTTTATAGTAAAAATTTATCGGATTAAGTAATTTCGTTGAATATAGCAACGTAAATCTTAATTCGCAAAGTAGCATGATTTTTCCTCCAAAGTTCGTTCAACAAATTCAACACAAAAAAAAACAATATTTGCTAAACCAATACATGAGAACAGAATTAAATTTTTTCTCCCCATATATAAATTGAGTTTCTGCTATAAGATTTTCAACATAAACTCGGATATTTTTGAAAAACAGACGTAACGTATGTAGCCGTAGGAGCCAACCACTTTGTTTTTGTGGAGTTATTTATCCAGTTGTCGGTTTAAAACACTAATAACATAATAAGTAGTTAATGTATGTAGTATATGGTACATGTCGATTCTACACCAACATAAAATCCATCAATTTTACATTTTGTTATCTGTTATTTTTGTTTACAAATTATTGGTAAATTGCGAAGAGAAATTGCGTGTTAATGTTTTATTTGTCAAATCGTAGTGCTTTATGCATTGCACTAGAATTAGAATTCTTATTAATTCCACAGCATATGCATTAATAAATCAAATTAATTTTAAATCAAATGTGATGCTTGCTATCTTTTGTTTTTTGAATGTCTGTGAAACACCTGCGCATGTTTTTAACTACCTCCTCTACGAGTGCCTTTCTATTTATCAATTAGCGCCGTTGTTCTTCTCAAAGAGGCTAAAAAGTTGGCACGAGTATGATTCAGCCTATCACCGCTCTATGTGAAGTGATTCGTCGCCTATCACTGTTACATACAGCCTGTGACTGGACGTCCATCGAGATCTAGACTCACCCACAGCACCGTCAAGCTGAAATCCACCCTGTGCTTGTTTACCTTTCTCAGGTGAAACAGTTGTCGACCCATGCGGACCCTTCTTGCCCTATCAATTTCTATTGTGTCCAGTGGACGTGGTCGTGTCTGTCCACCTTCGTTTCACTGAAACCCGGTGTGGGGGAGCCCTTACACTTCTCACTGCACCAGATGCAGGTACGGCGGCACGGATACGGACAACGGTTGGCGCGTGTTTAATTTCGTCTTTGTGTTAGTTTCATGACTGGGTTTGGTTTCGGGCATACGACAGTAGAGGAAATTCGGCCAGGTTGAAGCCAGGTAGTTGTGCCGCAACGTCTTGGAGAATGGAGTTATCGTTGTCGAGTCAGTCAGGTGCTAAGCACCGATACAAGCGGTTGTCGTTTGTTCGTTGATTTTTCATGAGCTTTTGGACGAGGTTCAGATTAGATCGGTTCATTTAAAAATACATTTTTTTAAAATCAGATTTATAAGATTTTATGTATATTTTGGTAAAGAGTGACGCTAATGTGTGTTTAGATTTTATTTTTCGAATAGTAGTGATTAACATTTGAGTGTATGACACTAAATAACAATTATACGGAAATATGTTGCATTTTGGATTACTTAGGATGAAGTGGAAATTATGAACCAAACTAATTCCTCTCAAATCTGGAAAGTGAAAGTGTCCTGAAATTTCGTACCTTAAAAAGATCGTTAAGGATCATCACTTCAAATTTTTGATTAAACAGTCTTCTGGGATTAAATTATTCTCGTGATATTACGGATTAATATAATTTGGTGAGTTTATAATCACTAGTTCGATTCGATTATGGAATATTGCCATACATAACTATTATTTTTGATTTCAAAACAAAGATTATACAAATATAAAATAAAATAAGTAAAAATACATTACTAAATTTTGAGATAATGGAATATTTTTGCAAAACTGTGTTAGGATGTATACATGGGTTATTCTATTAACCTCTATTTAATATGATTTTCGCACTGATTGTATACTAAATGAGGGTTGACTTTATTAGATTCAGCGCGTTAATTAATTGGGGGTCTTAGGTGGCATAGCTTGCTGAGCGGTTTGGCTGTGATATACAAAAATGTGCCATTCCGAGGTTGTGGGTTCGTTTCTTATCTGAAAACTTTTGTTAAAAAGTAAAAAAAATAACATCGAAAATTGCCATATGAGCACGGGAAATTAGAAAGAAATGTGAGAATTAAATTCTAAATTGTAAAATAAATAAATAAATAAAGAAATACGTTAATTAACACTTAACCGTCCGTTCGGGGTATTAATACTCGTTTAAATAAAGGTCCGGTATTAACATTCGTTTGGACCTTGTTATAGATTGAAGCTGCACTTATCCCTTATTCTTTCCGAATATCTTTGTTGCTCTAATGAATTTAAAAATATCAGATAGAGACTGAGAAATGAAATCTTCCATCCTCATAACATCAGCACCGAACGCCATTATGCGCGCACAAGAGAAGGCCGGACAATTACAGAGGAGGTCCTCTGTATTGTGTCCTGTGTCCTCGTCCTCCCCACACGAAGGACACGTTGCTTGCCACATGTGTTTCTATGTTACTAATCATTAAAATTACCAATTTTTTTCATAAATATATATGGAATCGGTTAGTTGTACTTCTCAGATCAGAACAAAAATTGCTGGAGAAGGCATGGTTAGCGAGGCGATGACTAGGTCAATTGGTTAGAGAGTATCAAAGCTCCAATTCTGAAGGACATAGGTTCGAGCCCTGCCCCTTGGTCAAAATAGTATCATTTTCCAAGTAATTCACACATTTATTTATTATGTATGTAGTAGAAGCTATTCTTAAACGATATTGAAAGATTTTTGTCTGGAAAGGATCATATACTAATTATTACTTGCAATACCCAAGCCATACATATAAAGTTTTCCTTCATTGTTATTTTCCAAAAAAAAACTTATATAAATTTGTATCACTTATCTTCTTATACAATGGTTAAGGGTCTCTCTCATTGAAATGAAGGTAAATGAAACAATTATTAATTAAGTTTTAAATAAATCTAATATTTATTATTAAGAAATTTTTTAAAAGTATATTAAAAGTTATAACAGAATTCATAAGTCACTAACTCTTATTGCAAATTTACAAAATA
Organism: Philonicus albiceps; assembly: GCA_963969385.1. Classification (NCBI taxonomy): domain Eukaryota; kingdom Metazoa; phylum Arthropoda; class Insecta; order Diptera; family Asilidae; genus Philonicus; species Philonicus albiceps. Next base: position 72,440,980 of record OZ017772.1, on the reverse strand, counting down.
ATGCCGGATGTTAACGATCAATTGTCTCGTTTAAGCACCGGACGGTTAAGTGTTAAGTTTTGTGACTGAGCACAAATTTTAAATATTTCTAATAAATTAGAAAATATAGAGAAATCTTAAACTTTTGATTTTCAGGATTGAAAGTTTTTTTTTAAAGAAAAATATAAGAAATTCGACATTTTCAATGAACAGCGAAAAGAAGCTATGTAGCTCTCGTTTTTTTAACTACAAATGGGATAAAAATACATTTTTAATGTATCAATACTAAATGACAAACACAATTTGATACTACATACAAAGCAATAGTGGAAGAAAGACATGGTTTTTGAAAACTAGAAAAATTATTGTACTGATATTCCCCTAGGAATTAATTCATAATTGAAGCCACGAAGTAAAAGTCCCTGCAGATCAATGTTTTTAACAAATTACTCTTCTAGAACTGAAGGCAATGTCTACTCCATTTCGAGAGCATTCATTTTTACAGTCGATAGAAAATAAACGTGGCACAAATTTCATATTGTCCAAAATCTTTAAACTTAATTAAGACCATCCAAAATAAAATCCTTAAAATGATTCTTAATTTGCCACGGCAATTTTCCACCCTGGGATTTCATAGTCTTGCTAAAATAGAACTCATAGAAACAACGGCTGGCAATTTTTTGAAAAATACTCATTTTTATACAATCCTCTGATACTTGCTTTGCAAATCGGTAGCAGTAGAATACGAATAATTATTTTTAAATTCTAGTAATAGTTAAGTAGGATAGTTCTTTATTGGGGTTTTCACAGAATAACTTTTCACCTTATTTATACATTCTGCAAGACTACATAATAATAATGTTATAAGTTATATTCCGAAATAAAAATAAACATAAAAATATAAATATTAAATTTAATCCGTCCGTTAATCTGTAATTTATTGCAAATTTTATTTCGAGGACAATGTTTTTAATTTATTTGTTTGGTTAATTCATCGTAAATCTGATCACATGTAAACCGCAAAAGTTTATTTAGTTTATCAACCTTAAAATTAAATATTTTTTCCAACTTTGGAAAATATTACTGTAAATATAAAATAATATTATTAATAATATTTCTACAAATGTTTATCAGTTTCGTTAATGCTACTTTCTAACTTCCGGCATGAGTTGAAAGATTTTAGTTCCTTACTGTTGCGAGGGAAATACTACTAGAAATTTTGGTAAACGGTCGAAATATTTATTTCTCGTGTCATGTGACACGTTTATTTATTCTGTTCTGTTGGAAGTATGTGCTACTTAAATCGGAATAAATAATCCATTTGATAAAACAAAAACCAATTCACAAAAACTTCCATGTTCTTTAAAACTTGGTGACGCGTTACCAACTACGATTTAAGGAGGATTTAATCGTAAGGTCGTTACGTTTACCATTGCCACGTAGAATTACGGCTATTCTATATTTTTAGTGAGTATTTGAATTAAACAATTTATTTCAAACCTTGGTTTTGCTGATTTCTGTTTTTAGGTCTTTTTGTGTAAAACCGAATGTATAAGGTATAAAGTTTTATGTACTTTTATTTGTTGATGAGATAAGTTTTTGTACAAAAAACACAAATATGTATTTTCTACCAAATAAATTAAATAAAACATGTTTGAGTTGAGCTCAATTTAAATAGCTTGATGTAACAGTTTCAACAACGTTTTTTGTGTAAACTAAAAAACTCAAATTGTTGTAGATGAAATTCAACTTACCATACCTACTTAGCGTAGCGCATGTTAGTTCCTGCATTTCATATGCGTAAGAGACTTTTTGGTTTTGACGTCAAATGCAGGCACCACATGTAAACGTGAGTCAACGACAAATGTTATTGACAAATCTGTTTATGTATTACGTCAAAATCAAAATATAAACTAAACCGCAACGCAATAGTATCATTAGTATAAAACCATAAAAGTTAAAAACGTGCATTGTTCAACATCTGTTCAGGTAACACATGCACAGTTGTGGAAAATTTCCATACCACTAATTGATGAAACACATGCCGTCAACTAGGTATGCTGCATGTTGTTGAGAGTTGTGGTTGTTTTACACGTGTTTTGAATACATGCGAAAATTACTCGTTTTGAATAGTAGACATGTTTTTTTCAATTCGAAAATTTCTTTATCAGAAATATTGAAGATTGTAGATTGTTTAGATATTTTTTCTTTAAAATGACGTAATATTATACAATTATTTATTTCTCACCATATGTTTCTGGCTTTTAAAAATTAACAAAGAGTTTATATTTTGAATATTTTCGGGGTTTTTATTTTCGAATACTTTTAGGATATACAATTTAAATATGGATATTAACTAAAATGTATCCGTTGATGAATTTTTTATATAAATTAAGAGACATGCTTACGTATATTGATATAACTATTTATTAACAAACTATTAACGCGTTTGTTTATGATATTATACTCCTTAAATAGCCTGTTAATATACGTGTTAATTAAATTTGAGTATCATCTGATACTTTTCCAAAGGGGATTCAACATTTAAACATAAACATTGAACTGGTAGCACTTAAGATATCAAACTACGTAATGTCGGTAATTGAAACATTCAAATAAATTAGGAAATTTCTTGATAAGATCGCTGGGAACCCTAATAATTGGTGCTCATTCACCGAACCCTACGAGAAAGCCTTTCCTAGACTATACATATTAGGAAACGTGCACGGTTTAAGCACCCTTGGTCACTTACAACTTCAATGAAAGGCAAACTTATCGTTCGCGTGTGGAAATCACAAATTTCCGGTGTGAAACATGTGAAGGGAACTTGTGGGAGAGTAACCACAACGATTTTATAAGGGATTTTTTGATTCAATATGCTGATTAAATTAAGCTTAAGGAGTTAGAAAAAAGAGCACAACAAAACAATAAACTGTTGCTATTGCTAATTTTTCGAATATACGAAATAAAAAAATAATTAAATATACTTTATAGTCTTTAATTTTCTATAAATTTTATATATAGAAGTATAGGAGCAGGATGCCATTAAATTTCGGATACAAAGCAATTTAAAATAAAAATTTATTTTCAAATTAGAATGAGTAAGAAACGTGTTCCTCATGAAATGGTGGTTTTTGTTTTTTATTGTGTGGAACTATCATTTGTTCATACATGTTCTGATCAATTTTAAATCATTTGTTGTACTATTTGATCTTCTCATTTTTCACTTGTCGTCGTTACAGCTTTGCGTCAAAGAAAAGAAAACAAGTTGTTTTTAATTTAAAAAGAAAAACATTTTTACTGAGAAAAAAAATTTCTGGATTTTACCACTGACATATATTCTTATAGAATTTATAAGAAAACATGATCTATTTGGTGGTATATTAAAAGAAAACCTTAAGATAGCTCAATGAAGGATTGAATTTTCAAAAATACTGTGCAAATAGAATGCGGTTTTATTGAGTACGATTTCGTAATATAGATAAAGGAATAAATCAATTTCAATTAGGTATTGGAATGATAATCTACTGTGGAATTAAAAATTTTTGTATAGTATAGCGAAAATTTATTTTCCCTTATTTTCTTCTTCAGTAGAAAAAAATTTATTTTGTTATTAATTAATTGCTGTAAGTTAAATAATAGGAAAATAGTAATTTCAAAAGTAAGTGAAATAATTGAAACGCTCATTTCTAAATCCACATAAGTCCATTTTTTTCCAAACATAGTAAAAAATTAGTCAATTCAATGCGAGTTCAGGACAGCATTTTGGAAGGGCATATTTATTTATGAAAATATACTTAACTGCCCAACTGCAAATGCTAAAGATAATCCCGATGAGAATAGTGGAGGATAGTAAAACGACAGATATTTTGGACTGCGCCACTTTAAAAAAAACGGCTAATTATAAAAATTATTCGCTATCTACAAAGTTTTAAGACCAAATATTATTATAAGCCCAAAAAAGGTCTTAAAAAGTCATTTAATTGTGAACAACACAGTTTTTATTGAGTCCTGTAAAATTTTGATTGTGTTACTTATGTGGTTTTTAAAATAACCGATATTCTAGGCATAAAATTTAATAAACCCTTATTAATTAATAATCTACGTCTCTCAGTTTGTTCATAAGAAATATTTGCTAAACAAAATGACCTGGAAGGACACAACCCATTCCCAACTATAAGGGTATAGGCTCCGCTTATACCTCAATATCTTAAAGTCATTAGCCCCCTTAGTACAACAGAAGAATGAGAAATTAAAGATTTTAAATTAACTGGTCGTAGCCACACTAGACTAACCAAAAACCAGCTGACTAATAACCGATTACATTATTTTTTGGCATAGTCAGGAATCAGAAAAACCTATTGGCATTTCATGAAGAGGCTTTTTAAATATAAATAACGTGCCTTAATATCGATTACAGGAAGTATGGAGCATTTATCGCCACCACCATCGCCGCAGTCTACACAGCAGCAGCAATTTGCACAAATTTCACAATTGAACTCCCTGGACATGAATTTGTCATCACCAAAATTTTTTATGCAACGTGCATCGGCATTCAACTCAGTTTTGGCATCAGCTGGACAGAAGTTGAGCAATCGAGGTAAGGGGGGATTATTTTCCCTTCCAGCAGTCTGTAAAATAATCTAAAAAAATTAATTTATTTTTTTCTTTTTTGTTTTTTTTTTTGTTAAATAAGCAGATCTTCCACTGCTCTACAACCCTCTGCTGTACTCGAGTGCCCTGCTGTGGCCTCAGTTTTTCTTTCCGTCGACCTCAAGCATAAGTACCCCGTCAACGCCAGCCACCCCCCGATCACCAGGGCACCCTCCCAGTCGAGATTACACTCTGACACCTGAGAAAGAGGAGCCCCTGGACGAGGATATGCCCCTCAATTTGTCGATCAAGCCGTCACCCAATGCGGAAATCAACTCCAGTAGCAGTCCTCGAAGCACCAGCAGCACACCAGATGAGGAGCAGTTGCGATCGAGCCCCGTCTCATCGCATCCCTCGCCGATGAACCCAAATTCCACCCCCAGAGACACGATCACCCTCTCGGCGGGCAGAGCGCAGCCTGCGATCATCTGGTCACCGGCGAGCATGTGCGAGAAGGAGGCCTCCTCCTCGTCCCCTCACATCGATCCCATCGTAAAGAAGTTCAAATACGAGCGGCGATCGAGTTACCACTCCTCGCCCGTGTCTAATGTTTCGTACAGTGGGCCACCAGATGGTGCACCTCCTTACCTTGGCAGTGTCAACCATCATCATCACCACCCCCTCCTCCAGCAGCAGCAACAGCAACAGCAGCGGCAGCAGCAACAACACCCCCACCCCCAGCACCTGCTCCCGCAGCACCAGCGGGAACTGGAGCTGCTGTCCCAATTGTCTCAAAGCCACCGGGACATGGAAATTTTGCGCCAGAACAGGACCGATGTGTTCGTGATGCATAGCAATAATAATAGCAGTAAGGTGAACAGCAATGTGTGCCGTGATACCTGTAATAGTGGTAGTGTCAAGCGCGAAAAGGAGGTCGCTCGGCCCGACTCAACTGCCGTGATCATGCACAGTGAACTAGTGACATCTATGAAGGGCGGCGACGATGATAAGCGGAGGGAGCGCAGTTTTCAGGTGAGATATGCTTTTAATTTTTGCACATATAGTCGGAATTAAACACAATTTTAAATACCGAAAAATAAATTTATATATAGACAACATAAAATAAAGCAAAATAAAAATGAAATAACAAAAGTATTAGCCGAGTAATAGTTGCAAAAATTTCCTTCGTTTATACTTCACATTTTGGGTGGTGGGTACTTTGCGCCGTTTTGCCAGCTCGGCGGATTAAATTATACCAACATTTCATTTGATTTTTGATTATAAATTATCGACTATTGTACTCGTATATTGAGTCAGTCTACATTCCGATCGTTTTTCGATTGGCTTTAAAACAATTTAAAAATCAATTTTGGTTTTTTTTCCCCGGGTATCGTTTGAAAGGAATTCGATGGTCAAAAACATCCGAAACAAATTTTTTTGCGCATTTTACATTAATGCAATATCAAATCTAATAAAACTTGCATAGTTTTTTGGGGAATTTGCAATAATCCATTGATTAATGCTGATTGTAGTCATATTTATTTTGACTCCACTGATTCACTATACCGACAAGCAACACCTTTTTCAACTTAACCAAATATGCTTTAAATTGGCAATTTCTAGGATAATAAAATAGTAACAGTCATAAAGTTAATTACTAAACTTTTATAAAATGTATACGCGGTTTGACAATAATCCGAGCTTTTAGACTTTATACCCAGAATAGAACATTTGTATATTTGTCGCTGGAGTTTAATAAATTTAAAATTTAAAAGTACCCAACTCCTGGAGTTGAGTTGTCGTTGTTATTTGGACCCTGCATCTTTTAATTGTTTAATTCGCCGAGACAGAGGCGATGTGATTGAACCGGGATGAATAGCGGGCGATGGGCAAGTCTTTGTATAAAGTAGGAAATTGAAGAAAATCCCCATGAGCTGGAATTGTTTACGCTTTTCTGATTTCAGCTTTTTTTTCGGGCAATTTCAACTGATCGAAAACCATTTATTGTTTTCGAATTTTGTCTGCGATTACTCAGCTGGATTACAACAATAGGAAATTGTTTTTTTGATCAGTCTGAGAAATATTTGCCAGTATTTAGCGCAAATCACAATAAAATACTTCGCAATCATAAAAAAATCTTAAGATCTTTTGGAATACGTTAACAAATTGGATGATGTCGGTTAGGATCTCAGAGCATATGAGGAAAAATATCTACTGCGTGTCATTATTTAATTTTGGCGAAGAATATTTTTCCTCATTTGAAAGATGATCCAGATTTTCAACAAGAGTGTTACTTTGTTTTCTGATAATAAATCGCAAATGTTCAGACTATATAGCGACTAATTGCGAAATTGAGGGTAGCAAGCTAACGTGAATGTCGCTAATTAAGTCAAATGTAAACAGATTACAGAATGGTGCAAACAATGTGCAAAAAAACAGTACAAAACCTGCTGAACGAGGTCTCTAATGACCGCCCCGGCCCCCAAAAGAAAGTCTAACTTTACTTTGGTACCAACTAAGGTGCTCCTGTTTCACCTAGAGGGGGGAGGGGGGCTTAAAAAGAATTAATTTTCTTAACTGCGAATGGCTGCAGGAGTAGCATCAGGCGGCGGCGCGTTGCTGTGTGTCACTCGAAAAATGCCCCGGAAAAACCTCACCTGAGAGAAGGTAAACAGCTAATCAGTAAAACGATTGTTGGAAGAATTGGCCTGAATTGCATGCCTGTCTCAATCAGTCGTTGATTTGTTTAAATTTCAAAAAGCTGCGGATTTCCGCGACTGAGACTATCATCGGTCGGAGGTTTGTTGACTTACGTCGGACAGAATTTTTTTTGTAATTTAATTGTACTCTCGGCGAAATTATGCTATCAATGGGATCACATATGTTTTGACTCCATATAGAGAGTATGTTTAGGAGATACATATGTACCTACATAAGATCGCAAAGGCTATGAATGTTTGTCCAAAGTGCGTTTTATGTTGATACAAGTGGCCCTAGTCCGGTATTGGAGGCATCTTTAAATAAAGCAAGGTGCCAGCTTCAACCCTTGCGGGAACCGGCCCATTAATCATCTAATCAAGTGCGGTAATGAGATGCCACGGGGACTGGCTGCTGTCCACCAACCCCGGCAGTATGTACATGTCATCAGGAATGATGATGCGTAGATAATGAAAGAATCTTTTATTTGCGGACACGAGCATTTTGCCCGAACAATAGTTGGGGCCTTCTCGGCCCAGAGGAAGTCGCGGCCGACAAAATGCGCAAGAAAAGGCGGGAAAAAGAAAAAAAAAATAAAAATAAGAGAAGAATCGCTTGCAAACAAAGTCAAAGTTTGTTTATCTGCGAGGTGGTGGTCTGGTCCATTCCGCGGGATTTCCATTTCTTCTCTTTTGTCGTCATTTGTTAGGGACTCTTGGGTCCGGGACGTGATCTGGCTTCTGTCGGTGGTGCACTGACTGGTGCATGGCTAATTAGCTTACAATGACCAGGAAGCCGGAAATTTGCTCTTCACCTAAAGGTGACAGTGGTTTTTCGACGAAAGGGAAAATTTAACTTGATCCACTATAAATAGAGTGGAATTATTTCTTATATTTTATTATTGAAATTTGCAATTTTATGTACAAAAAGATGACTTCTTTTTCATTTAATGCATCAAACTTATATTTTCATTCGTTTTCCTTTTTATAACTATGTAACATTTTACTTATTGGGATTTTGTTTTCCCATTTTTATGGACTTAAAGTTATAGCTATAAAAAGGATTACATCAAAGTTATCGCAATTTCTTTTATGAGTAAGGCACACATACAATAGAATAAAAAGAAAGAAACATTCTCTGAGTTGAATTAAAGGAGCGAAAGTGTTTGAATTTCAAAGAATTTTAACAACTGAAACGTATTACCGACTATGATTCATGATGAGTAATTGTTGTAGGTCTTTTGTCTTTATTATTTAAATAAGACGAAATATTCAAGCAGAATTATTGGTTTTAGATAACTCATTGCATCTCACATGTGCACATGTCCAATTCCAAGATAGTAAGTAATTCCTTTTACTTTAAGAAAATTTTTATATTACGTCGTGATACATAAAAAAAAAAGTCATAATGTTTGGCGTTAAAGTCTATAGAATCAAAATTGTTCATACGTCACTTCTAAAGTAATTTAAAAATAGAAAATTAAAATTTAAGATTTACGTCTATAAAGTCGATTCTTTTCGAATATTGTGCGTCAATCTAAAAATGCCAGATGGGTTTTTCAAAGTTTTTTGTTTTTTAAATATGAAAAGTAAATATTTTATGAAATTAGAACTTCATAAGCGATTACATCTTTTTTCTACAATTGCAATAAATCATTTCTGTCGAAAATGTAAATGAAGCCCTCAATCGCACGAAATGAAATAATTTCTAGATAATAGAATAGAAAAAAAAATTGATACAAACAACCTCAATTAAAGGCCACCCTGAGGGACATTACCCTAACTCTTTCCTTTCTCGACTATGCCAAACTAATTAATAGCGGTCACCCTATAATTTCCTTAGAAATATTCGTGTTGGGAGCGATTTTTGTAAATTAATTAAAACGAAGGTCTGTTTGTGCACCGAACTGGCCATTCGTAAAGAGGATTATTACTAAACATTTAACGGAAATAGGTAGATATACCCGTGGGTTTGTGATGGACATCGACCGATTTTTATATAAACGAACAATCGCAGATGATACAATTGCAGAGTCACGAAACCATTTTTTTTTCGGGATTTAAGGTTAGGTTTGTATACCTATACTGCTTCTCACCCCTTTCATTTTCGACGGGGATGACGATGATGATCACTCATTAAGTAATATTTGCCTGAGCGGGTAGACACGCGAAAGAGGTCGAGTAGTTATTTAACTGCTTTTGATTGACCATAACATCAATGGACGACTACTGCAAGGATCCTAAATCGATTGCGATTGGTTGATTGGTTGCTTTTGAATTTCTTTCGCGATGTCTTCATCAATAAAAGTAAGCAAAGAATTGCGCAAATATTTTGGTTTTAAGTTTAATCCATCGTCAAATTGTCCAAAAATGGAAAAAGTGGAAATATTTTGCAATTTATTCTACATCTTTGCCTACATTTTTGATTTTGCTATGTTTTAACTTATGATTAGGAAATCTTTTATTTTACTTAATTGTTGGGGACTGTAATTTCGAATTTGCTATCTAAGTTTAAAAATTAGAGGTAGTGAATCGAATGAGGCAACAAAAATTTTAGGAAAATAAATCTCTACTTCTATAAAATACGATTTCTGTGAGTAGCTAACTATCTTTTTGTTTATTTGAATTAAACTTCGGAACCCGTGAATAGATTTCGATGTGGTTTTGGGATTTTCATCGGCATTTACAGCTTTTTTCCAAGGAAGGCTTAGAGCAACATGTTTTATATGTTTCTTGCTCAATATCACCTAAATGGTGGTTTGATATTTTTAATTTTTTTACTGAAGATATTATTTACTCTTCTATAGTACACATTTTATGCGTTTAAAATAAAACAACCGGCCAACAATTTTAAATTTTAAAAAATACTTTGAGGCCATTGAATTCGAATTTACTATAAATATTTAGAAATTCTAAATGGCTTTTCTTTAATTTCATTTATTACTTAGGGTATTTTGTGGGAACTATTCGGGAATTTACTCTCAAAATTTCAAAATCATGGATTTCATATATGGCAAACCAATTTCTCAATTTCGAATTAAAAGAACAAATTTTCTATAATACAAAGTGATTTTATAAGAAAATATATTGGAATAGGGTTGTGGAATTAATCACCCTATCACTTAATATTGAGCGTTTATGTAGGTGTCTGATAAAATAGTGAGGTCGATGATAATATCTACCAAAATTAGGCATTTAATAAAAGGTTTTAAGTTTTAACATCTTTTGCATAATGCTACGAAGTAATAGCAAATAAAGAAATAAACCTGGAATACTCTTATTACATTATTTAACATTTAACAATACAGACGCATAGGTAAAGAAGACGTAAATGGCTCTTCAGGTGTGTATCAAAATAAGGGCATTTGAGAAGAAAACGGCTAGTTTAGAATATGTGAATTGAAAACAGACCCCAATATTTCAATTTTAGGGTTTTCGTAAAAATGGACTATAAGCATTTTCTAATTTTGAAAATGCTATTGAAAGTATTTTTCAATTTCTAGCTGGTGTTTAAATAAGTTGCTAATTCAGTACAGCATAAAATCGTTAATTTCAACTAGAATATCTTTGCTTAATTGCCTATAAAGCGTTAAAAGGAACATATTTTAGAATCTAAGGAAGCGTAGTAATTGTTTTGATTAAGTTATTTACCTTTACCTTTCGTATTTAATTAAGAAATTGTTTTATTTTGTTCACTTTCAGTGCAAACAATGTGGAAAAACGTTCAAGAGATCGAGCACGCTATCGACGCATCTTTTAATTCATAGCGATACTCGGCCCTATCCCTGTCAGTATTGTGGGAAACGATTTCATCAAAAGTCGGATATGAAGAAGCACACCTACATCCACACAGGTAGGTCCACCCCCATGTCAGTTTATTAAATATGCATTCGAATGAATTATGAGTGGCGTGCTTCTTTTTCTTTTTTTTGATAATGTGACTATCGGTTTGATGGGTGGGGTTTGTTGTCTCATCGGGGCATGCACGCGATTATAACAACTGGATTTGAATCACTACTTTCCGCATACTTTAATTATCCCACACAGTTATTAGAAAGGGTTAAGTTGTAATTATTGCTGAGTAATTAGTAGTTTTTGATTTTTGGTTCTAGGCGCTCTTGAATTTGAGATTTATTAATTATACTGCTAGAATCGACACATTTTTATGAAGTACCCATTTTTCTTTATTTATTTTTTTATTATCCAGTAATGATAAGCTGTTAATTTAAATTTACAATATGTTAAAAAAGTGTGTAATCAAAAATATGTAGCAAGGGATGTTTTTAATTATTAAACTGTATGTACATATGTATTACTATGGTACGCATTACGATGTATTTTATTTCTATGGTGTGACTTACTCACTAATTAAAAACGGCAAGTCTATTTCTTTTCCAAAATAATTATTGTAAATAAGGGAACTCAATACGTGCAGTAGAAATTCTTTAATATAACAAATAAATAAGATAAGTTATTATAATTTACTCAAGTGAAAATACCGGCGGTCTATTTTATTCTAGAAATACTAAAAAAACCAAAAAATTTATACCGATACAGATAAAATAAGAAAATTGAATTGTCTTAAATTATTTCGTGATACTCCAATATAAAAATGTGTATCTAACACCAGGAACATGAAAGCAAGTTGAACTAACTAATTTTGTACAGTTTTACATGCCCGTTTACAATTTTATAAAGAAACATTTCATCAAGATAAATTCTACGAGTTAGTTAGTTGGTTACGAGTTATAAGAGGGTTACTTTAAAGTACCCAATTCTTCAAAAGCATGCAATTTAAAACATTAATTATAAGTAACCACTAACTAAAGAAAGATAGTAATGTACCAAAATATACAAGGTAGCGCAAAAGTCATTACCCTATCGGAAAATGCTAGTTCTACTTTAACATTTGTGAAGTAAACAGATACAAAATACACGTCAACAAGACATGAATCGTTATACTCCTCAAGAATGCGGAATACCATAATTGTTTCGAAATTCTTACGGCTGCATTTCCTGGTCGCCTAATCTCTCGTTTTGGTGACTTGCACTAGCTTGGCAAGATCGCCCGATTTAACCATTCTAGACTTCTTTTTGTGGGGTTTCTTGAAGTCACAAGTCTATGTCAACAAGTCTCAGACTCTTGAAGCCTTCAAAGAGAACATCCTTCTAGAATCTGAGAATACCTATCGCCGGAAGCTCTGGGAAATGGTATAAATTGGGTTCATATGATCATCAATTCTGGCGGCGACCACTTGGCCGATATCATTTTTTTGACTTAATGAAAAACAAAATTAAATTAATTAAAAATAAACACAATCTAAAAGCAGAACCAAAGTTTTTAATTCTTAAAAAAAAAGAGCGTTTTATATGAATTTAATCGTAATTAAAAGAGTATGCAGGTACATCTATACATTTGGAAATCATCAACCATCCCTTCACTCACTTGATACTTTTTAATTTGCCAAATTACGTGAATAATTTCATGTGGGACTATCTTTCTCGAAAATCGGAGGTGCAATCAAAGAGCAATCAAAACGATATTACGACTCGAACCTCAATCATATTGCACGCTGCAATAATTTATTCACTCTCTGTTTATGCGTTCGCAACGACGAACGACAACGGCCATAAACTGACGGCTTAATCAGATTTAATTAGTTTAATTGCATCACAGTTGATTGAGCCGCCAGTTCCTGACCGGTATGACTTGTTGGTAAGGTGCGGGCGGGGTGGTAAGGGTAGGGAACATTAGGAAAAGCACTTACCCACTCGTTCTGCACGTTTGGCTTTGATTGACAATATTTTTCCCCGATTGCATCGTAACTGAATGAAAGCGACTATCGAAATTATGGTGTGTGTATGTATGGCCTTTTAATTATCATTAAATTATCGTTAAATTATCGAGTAATTGCAATTTTCTCCATTATTTTAAATTTTCAGGTGAGAAGCCTCACAAGTGCACCGTTTGCCTGAAGGCGTTTAGCCAAAGTTCGAATCTTATCACTCACATGAGGAAGCATACCGGGTATAAACCCTTCGCCTGCGGACTCTGTGATCAATCGTTTCAGCGAAAGGTCGACCTAAGGAGGCACCGCGAAAGTAGGCATAACGAGGATCACTATTCAACCATTAAAATGGAGGTGTCGAGTAGTTGCTAGTTGGGTGGACCTTTTAATTTTAGATATGTACCTTCTGAAGGACAAGTAAGAAAGATAATGAAACTTTGTTACTCGTTTTGGTCGTGCTCGAGAGTTGGGAGCTTTGCATTTAATTGGTGTGACCTATTCTGAAAGAACTACTCACCAAAAACCAAAACGTAGAAACATTTATGTCTATTTGTTTCTAGATTTTTTTCATAGAAATCGAAAAGTTTTTTTGGAATAGTTGTAGAAATTGCAGTGGTAAAATACGAAAATACGGTTTTCCATTTTAGAGGTCAATATGAAGGGTGAAATGGGAGTAACAAAAAATTTGTTCAAGCTCATCATTCTGGGTATCAAATGAAAGCTTATTAAAATGGATTTTATTTTCGTAAAATAACAATGCAAAGCATCAAACACTCTCAAGTACATACCAAGACAATTTTAGTCTTAAAGCCAAAGCAGTTTCGAGAAAACATATGTAAATAATTGCACCCTCAAGTTGAGTAGTTAGTAAGGTATGACAGTCAAAAATATTACCTTTTTAGGGCTAGTTAAATTATAAAATATTATAAGATTTGTAGTTATCTATCAGTGCGCGCATACATTTACATTTTGTATAAATTCTGCGATTCAATTCATTTCATTATGCCTGACAATGTACAATAAGCACATTCCTTTGCTGTATCAATTTTAATAATTGTTTTAAGTATAAGACTGTATTTGATAATGAGCTCAATTAATTTCAATTAATCTATTAAATAAAAAAATATATAAAGATTGGAAGATTTGAATATAAATCAAATACTTAACAGCTGTAAAATGTGAATCGTCTTTTTCAAAAAGCTATTCAAAATAACATTTACACAGAAATTAAGATGGTGTAAAATGGTTAAGTTAAAAACAAAGATACAAATATAATTTGAGTGTCTAGTCTTACGCAAACATTTAAAGTAATCCACTAAACTTAAGGATAATTTATAACACATTATTTGAATTTAATACAAATCCCAGCAACAAAACTGTACTTAGCGCGTAATTGTTACCTTAAATTTAAAAATAACTGAAAAGTTATGTTGTAAATGTTGAATGTACAAATTAATTGATATTTATTGTATTTTAAATGGACACAAAATACATTTTGTACTATAAATGTTTTCTTTTTTAAGTTTTAAGTTCTTTAAACGGGGGAGATATCAAAGCGGAGGATTGGTTCGTTGTTTAATTTGAGATGAAACAGCTAAAAATACCAAAGATTATTTGTTCTTGTAATTTTTTTTTTTTTAAACATTAAAATGTGAAATTTTAAAGAAATTTTTTGTATTGTTTTCGGGAATTTTGTAATTAGGAAAATTTTGTATTTTCGATGATCCTGTTTAGACAAATTTTAGTAGTGCTTTTATTGATAGGGAAATGTATTTTTTTTTTAGTATTAAGAACTTTGTTCACATTATTTTAATAAAAAGATGAATTAAAATAAAATTAACTAAGTGGTTTTCTTTTCTAGATTTTAGTTGAACTATTCTGCTTAAAATCGTTTTTCAATTTTCTATCGTTTCGCTCTTTCAGTCTAGTTTTTTAGAGGAAGTTTTTAATTTTGTACAAATATACCCTTATTATATAATAACGCTTTTTTAAAAATTATCCTAAATTTGGGGTATTTTGTAAAAAGTTATTTTTATCTAAGTGAGTTTCATCTTAATTTTTTACTGATTTTAAGTTTATGTCTCTATCTAAAGTATGAATCTGCGTGAATTAAGGTGCATAACGCAATATCCTGCTGAAAAATCGGATACCTAAATGTGTTATTTTTTTTTCCAAAATATTCGCTAATTTCCTCTCGAGTTTCATTCCCATCTGTTATGCTTAAATCAGTGCTAAACGGGGATGTGTGCATTTTTCTGACCAATTCGTGCGCATTCTGGTGAAATAAAGATAAAAACCGCAAAATGTTGAATAAAACGGCGAAAGCCGCACAACTGCCGCCTGATGGACCATAAAAACGCGAACATCGTCCACAGCGACGAAAAAAAAAAATAAATAAACAAAAACATTCCCGAAAATCGTTTGGCACTTGCCAGGAAAATAAAAACTCCCCAATTACACTTGCAGTGAACAGTGCACTACCCCGAGCCCAATTGGCAAAGCCCCGAAGCGGCTAATGAAGAAAATTTTGAAAATGATCCTCGGCTAACTTCGGCAATGTTAAGGGTCCCCTCCCGCTCAGGTGGAGAGGGCTCGATCGTTTTTAGACCTCATGCTCTGCGGCTAGAGATCGAATACCTTAAAACAGGTTCGCGGACTCCTTAAAACGGGAGCAGAGCCAGCGCTTACAAACACATTTAGGCGCTGCACCTGTCGATGTTTCAATGACCCAATTTTTTTGCGTTTTACTTAAAATCTTTTAAACGACATGCTGCTTCAAACCGATCTGTGCCTGGTCGTTCGTTCAGTTTGCCAACTGATCGCCGTCCGCCAAAAATTACTCGGGAAGCAGTTAATCGATCGGATGATTAAAGACGAGCGCCTTTCGCAATGAATCCGGGGATCACAAGATGTTTTTGATGTGATAACGAAAGGATGTGACGCCCTCTTCCCGCACAGTAACTGATCGCGAATGATCTTTTTAGATACTGAACGAAGATAAGTACATTACTTTTTTGTATTATAATTAATCGTTTTCCTAATAATTCGATGATCCAATCACATCATAATGCAGATAGACCATAATCGATTTCGAATGGTAGTATTATAGTTAGTCAGTCAGTCTATATCATCTTAGGCCTAGAATTTATCGGGACGAAGCAGTAGGTATAGTGGGCGATTCATTTTCATTGGCCAACACAGTAATACAAAAGATGTAAAGTCGATTGAGTTTTGAAATTAACGTTCTTAGGAAAGTGTGAGATTTTGTAGGTGTGGCAGGAACTACCTGGGGGTTTTTTGGGTTGTTACTTAAAGAAAGTTTTATATGGCTATGATATAGACGTAAAATCCACTTTCCTCTCTTTATTTTTTGTTTTCTATCAGTCTACTGAAATTATGAAAAATTTAGTTAGTCTTAGCTAATTCCTTAAATTGTAGTTTTGTTAAAACAGAGCTCTCAGCTAACAAAGGGATATTGAATGGTTATTTTCGTATTTATAAATGTATGGCGTTTTTTCGCTTTTTCTGTGGACTTTTTGTATTTCTGCTCAAGAGTAATTTTTCAGTTACCCATCGCACTAATGTCCAGTACAAATCCACAACTCATTCACATGTCCAAACGTTTTCATTCATACCTCAGTGAATCTGAAAAATTCCCTGGAAGACGGGCCCCATCGTAAGTCCAACAAACATCGAACAGGAGCCGCCTTTAGATTTTTTTTCCAAAGTAAATCGAACCAGATTTTTGCACGTCCGCAATCTTCAGGTAAATGGACCTTTTTGCGGTTTCGCGCGATTGATACATGCTGCGACCGCCGAACGGGACCCATTATCCCAGGCGACACAGCAAATTGAGCACTTTCGACCAATTTCACTAAGTACGAAATTTGCCCACTGCACATTTTTGCGGACAGCCAAAAATCACTTTTATCTCAAGATAAGGTGCCGACAAGGCAATCTGGAGATCTCAGGGAGAAGTTGTGGTCAAATGGGCACCGGTTCTGCGCATTATTTCGAAGTACAAAATTGTGCTGGTCAATGGTTGGCAGGCCAATTTGCTGGGTTTTGCTTGTTGAAGTTTAAACAGATTGAAAACGTTTCGCAAATCGATCGGCCCCACGAATCCGCCTTTAATCGTCGACCTTGTTTTAAGCGCGTGCCGCAGCTGATTGTGCGTAATTACGAGCAGCCGCTCGAAATCAATTAATCTGAACCCATCGTCGTGCACCGACAACTATGCATTGCGACATATGCCTTCGATAAGAACAAATACCACAACACCATTCTATTTTACCACCTGGATATAAAATTCCTGGATTAAAAAACGGAGATGGTGTAAAAACTCTTTTTCATAAAAAGGAGCAAACACACTTTAGAGTTAGGAGTTAATTATTTGAAAGGAGATTTTTAATGCATTAAATAGCTTGAATCGAAAGAGTACACCTAATCATATTAAAAACAGATTGTAGTTCAGCTAGGTGCAAGCTTTTACGCCTCATCCATCACAGCAAAGTAAGTGATGACCTAACTAACTCATGATGATAGTGCGAGTTAACTAGCAACTCTTACATAGTAAAGATCTTTAAATTCTAAATAGTTTTTCGAAATCCCGTCGAGATACTTGAAAATTAGCTCGTACAGTGAATTAAAAGCTTCAAAACAAATTAAAACCTAAGCTCGCGTTTTTCATTTAGCTACAAATTATTATCAATTGGAATTAAAAGGTAAGGTTCAGTCCCCGTTTTTAAATGACAAAAATACATTTAAATTCTAAAATTAAAGTATTGTTTTTATGCTGCATCTTACTTCGAATGCTTTGGATAAATCGTAGTGTAAGAAATACATTTTGATGTATTTTGTCTACTCAAAACATAATGCATAAAGAGGATAAATGGAAATATTAAAAACAAGCCAACCAAAGATGAGAGAAGGTGCTAAACGGGCTTCGATGGTCACTAGCCGTGATGCTAGCCACCTAAGACTAAGATTGAAGACGTTGACCGGCCAGACGAATCCGCCTGTAATGGGTTGACCTTGTTTTAAGCACGTGCTGCAGCTGATTGTGCGTAATTACACGCAGCCGTTCCTCGATATTAATTAGCCTAGTGTGTCGTCTGAGTTCGTGGATAGGTCGATTAAATGCTTCTGATTGCCTTGCGGTGACACATTTAGACGAAGGGCTCTGCGGCAATTAACATCCCCCCAAGGACCCTGGTGACAATGCGTCCGTCTGGCGTTATTGCCCTGTCACCTTTCTGGTTCAGGTGCTGGCGGGCAGGCTGGCCGGCCGCCGCAAATTCATCATAGCGACCGGCCGTCTGCGCAAGTGATACCACCGGACCACCGCGATCATTATCGTCTGATAATCGATCGATTTGCAATTGTGCACTTGCTTGCACCGGGAGTCCGCCACATGCCCTTCCTACTTACCTGAGAATTAATTGGCTGAAGGGACAGGGGAGCTCTTCGCTGCCATGGTGTGGGCATTTGCAGCGGTCGAAACGATCCTCTCGGTGTGCCAGTTCAGATGCCACCTTTCTTGGTTTAGCCGGTAGGCACTTCAACGTTCGGGATCATTTAATTCCCCCGGCACAATTAAAAGTAAGGACACGTAACTTGAGCCCTCTCACATTATCCCCGGTAGACCTGATCCGTTTTTGGCCGTCTTCGGCCGTAATTGATCGTGCTCCGTGGCGTCTTTTTGCCGGATTGCCCGGACTCATCGAAGCAAAATATTTCATCGATGAGTTACAGCTTCATTGGAGCCGTGCCCGATCGGGCCGATCGATAACTTGATGATCGACGACTTTGGCTGATGGGGGAGGGGGAGAGGGAGAGGGGATCCATTGCCGAAAATGTTAAAAATTCCAATCCGGGGCAGACGCAAGAGATTCAATCACGTCCGTGTGACATGTGTCCGGGACATCACATGCGCTGAATTTTCGATCAAATTGATACAACACGATCGCATCCAGTTTTTATCGATTTTTATCGAAGGTCACCACTAATTGGTACCTTTAAGCAATGCAAGTTTTTCTTATTTTAATGTGATCGTTTTTGAAGATGATTTCGTTGCGATATGCAAAACCAGATAAGCAGGGTAGGTAACGAGTTGATAATTCAATTTTTTTTTTTGGGTTTTGGGGTGTCAAAGTATCAACACATTTTTATTTTAGAGGTTTTCTTAAAGTCCAATTATCCAGGCAAATTATTATTGAAATGTTGTAACCCAAAAATTGCACAGTCCCAGCTGAGTGACATGAGAATAAAATACATGAATAAATATTGTGTTATATTTTTTTTTTTGAGATAAAGAGAGAAATTTGATAAAGGGAAGAGATATCCTGCATAGGTATAAAATTTAAAAATTATTTGTAACGTTGGCCAATAGTAATTTTATCTCCAAAGAATTGGCAAATCATTTATAGGATTTTCTCTGTAGATAACGAAATCCTAAATGAAAATGTTCCATCATATCGAGATGATTATTTCATTTTGCAGAAAGTCTGCTCGTTATATTTATAACAATGTCTTAAATTCGAATGTGAATTTGATCGCGTTGAGGATATAGCCGATTTAGGTGGATAAGAAACTTTCTTTTGTGCTCCATATCGACCTTATCATCATATCTAAGGCTTATAGAATGCTCGACTTTATTAAGAGGAGTACTAAAGAGTTTAATGATCCTTTTGCTATCAAAAGTTTGTATGTCTCCCTAGTAAGATCTCTGTTGGAATATGCTGCTGTTATCTCGTACCCTACATTTACTACTTACATCAACAGAATAGAAGCAGTGTAAAAAAAACTTATGTTTTAAATGCAATCTTTTTAAAAATGTTTCTCCTTCATATAAATCTCGATGTCTTCTATTTGATTTATCGATACTCGAGTTTAAACGCGATTATATTTATTATTATTATTTAAGGATTTATTATGCAATGATATAAAATGCTCAGAGTTGCTTGCTTTGCTAATGATTTATGCTCCAGAAAGAGTACTATAGATTTAGAATGATGCTACTACTAACTCCTTAAAGATTGTTTGATAATGATCTTTTTGAGGATGTAAAAGGTCTACTGTATGGTGCAGGTATTGCTAATTATTTGTAAGTTACATGATGATTTGTTTTAAAAAAAACTCGCTTTTGCACGTTGTGTTGTAAAATGGTTAAAGACACTTATATTTCAAATTTGTTGTTATCCTCAACCATTTTGTTATTTTTGTCCCAAAAATTAATAGTGCCACTTGAAGAGTATATTCTTATAAACCAAAAATAATTATGCAAATACATAAAGTTTCCTTAAGGCATCAAACTGGTTAGCCCCATTAAATGCATGCCTAATTACTTTATATTCTTAGTATAGCATATGAATGTCAAATTTAAAAAATTATGTAATATGCACGCAATGTAGCATAGTGAGTTTTTCTATTAAAATAGAATTGCATCCCTTTTCTGTTCAAACAACAGACTAGCTAAGAAAGTTAAACTATCGAAATGCTTCTAAAAATCAGTTCATTCTGTCAGTCCTGTAAAGCCCTATAAAAATCCATCCATAACACACATGCATTGACCTCTACTATATTTTCCCCTACTTTCCCGCCATTATCTAACTCGTCAGCAATCTGAATCCATAGAAATGTGACTTGCTTCTGATTACGAAAATCCCAGGCACGGAAACCTTTTCTTCGAAGTCAAAGCACCACCTTACTTCAGACGTCGAGACAGTGTCAGGAAACAATGTGACAATAAAGCGAAAAAGGGGCAGAAAACAAACTAATTCCTACAAGGGATGATTGCGGTAGGATGGGACGGTAGAGGAGAGGTGACTAATTAAAGCTGCCAACCGATTGCCAAATCGGATTACGGCCATGAGGAGTAAATGAGCGACTTATTGATTTGCTGTCATGTTTTCTAGGGTTTCGCGTCACCAGCTACCATTTTGCGAACGTTCTTGGATTTCTGTTTTGATATCAAAATGCGATTAAATTTTTAAAGTCCGTCGTGTCGCAACGGCCTGAGGCCTCAGCAGCACAAACTTAAAAGGATTCCTTTCTGAATTGGAGCAGAGATAGGAAACGGGATTGTGGCATTAAGCCCTAATCCGTGAATCGAACTACGCGAGGTAGTAGTCAATCAGTGGGGCCTGAGATTTGCTGCCGGGTTGTGGAATTTAACAGAATGGGCCGAATACTCTTGCCTTGTGGGATGCCGCACGAATAGCGCGCGATGGCTGACAAGCAACAAATGTGATAACTGCGCGTCGAGACCGATCGCCAGACCTCCTCCGGTGCTGACAAGACCCCAACGCAGAGCCACCAGGCAAGCGCGCATATCTCGTCGTCATTGTTGGCGGTACCAAATAGAGAGCGCCACTGGTCGCTGCAATCGCCAGGCACGCAGGTTATACGCGCGCGCCCAACAAATTCAGCGACGAAAGGAGTCTCAGTCTTAAACGACCGGCAGACAATCAGAGAAAAGTCAGACCGAGAATCCCAGTCAGAGTTACCGGGCCATGCCGGGCCAGATATGATTATATGCAGGGAAATTAACTGCGTTTGACCATAAACGATGGCCAGTCCCCGATTGCTGCCATCCGCCGAGGCGCTGCACAAGGAGACCCCTCAGAAGCGGGGGCAAATGAATGGATCGAGATGATAAAAGTTTCATTGTTGCATAATTTAGGCCTCCATTCAATTTCACAGGAACGCCTGGAAGGAAAAGAAAAGGTGGCCGCTGGTCTTCTAACATTCGCGACCCGGGCCGCCACGGACTGCGCATGCGTGCTTGGTTCAACTTCTAAGGGGCAATTAATAAATGTCAAACGCAATAATTCGCTCTGTGGGCTACTGCAGCTGATTCACCGTTGCCCGCAGGAATTAGCGGGAAAAAAGGAGAAAATAAGCACAGGTGCGTAGTCGACTCAAATTGGACCATTTATGGATGCTGTGCTCTCAGAGATTGCTGGACAGTAAAGCAGACTTGTACTCTTGCATATTTTTGGGCTTAATTTGAGATTCCTTAATTCAGGATATCCCCTCCAGATTTGATTTTGTGCGTCATTTTGGACGTTGAAATGTTAAATGTATTACAGATTTAAATTAGTCATCTCGAGATTGCTACAATTTAAGAAAATCTGTATTTTTTGATGATCTAATCTGGATTTGGAATTTCACATTAAATTGAATTTTTTAAAACTGTTACCTATAGCAAAACTTTTAAAATACGCAAAAATTAAATAAAATTACAATGATTTTTGCCTATCCAAACTTCAAGTTGTGAATTGAAAAACTTATTGAATCCAATTTTTGATGGGAAGTGGGCATAAGTCAATGTAATTTGATGATCTTTCCTTAAAATGAAATTCCATTCCCAAATTTCAATTCAATACAAAATTTGCTGCAAAATCGACAACAACAAAAAAATTACGTTTCACTATTTTGAATATTGTACGAGGGTCTACAAAATCGTTACTGGTACAAAAATTGTCTTATTGAATCAAAAAGGCAGAGTATTTTGTTGTATTCTCAACAAAATATTGAATAAATAAAAATAGATTTAATTGGTTTCACAACATTTGTAGACTTTACAAATTACAAGGAGTTTTCTTTCTTTCTCTTACTCATGTTATGATCGCTAGGTATGTTCATATTCGGAACTAATAATAATGAATTAATAAATAAGACCGAAGGTAAATGTTCCATTGAACGCGGCCTTTAATTCTAAATTGCGCAAAAAGATTTCATTTCAAGCAAAATATCTTGCAGTAACATTTTAGCCATATTTTTGATATTGATGAATTGGACTTATTTGTTAAAATCGTATTTTAACTAGGCACTATGTACATACGTGGTAATATTACTCCAATGTATAAGCATAGAAAATATCTGCCGTAGTATTTAACAGTACCTCTTTTCTCTACGGAATTTTTAAACTTCTATACTCAGTTATTAAAAACTGAACCAATAGCATGGGGACATATTCTACACCCATTTCCATTTTGTTAGAATTTGGGGGCCATATTTTGAATGGTGTGTAATTCGATTTTACGGAAATGTTGCTAAAACCCAAGAAACCCAATGAACATATATCAAAAATGATTAGTGCATGACAACAAATTTGTAAACCAGAATTCCGGATGTTAGAAACCAGTGATTCAAAACACGCGAGAAGACAAGGAAAACGGGATCCGGCCACCGAGGAGGCCAAAAGCAAGAGGTCGCAAGAAAAAAGTAGAAAAGCGATTAAATCCTCGAAATTATAAATTTAAAGATGTCCATAAAACCAGGGGCCAGTGAGCCTGCAGAGGAGCATGTTGGCTCGTGTCATGTGCACACAACGACACAATGCCGGCAACGGACTTTTTACGGGGCAATTTTGCGGGTCGGGGTTTTGTTTTTTGCCGGCCGCCACCTCATGTAATCGGGCCACAGGAGAAAGATCTCCTTGTGGCGCAGGTACACATGTAAAACATGCGGCCTGCTTCCACCTGTCGCAAAGCTGCGCTTAAACTCTATAATAGGCCAGTGGTGTAGGTAAGTGCTGCGGTGCAGCGCAGGGACCCTTTTAATCGTAAAAATTTCGATTTATGGCTCCCGAAGATTTCTTCTTTTATTGCAAAACCTGATCCTGGGTATCCTCGCCTGCTGCTGCTGCTGCCTGAGACGAAGACATCGGCAGAGATGGCAATAACGACGAAAGACTTGGCACCAAAAGCCAACGTTGTGTCGTCTGTGCCGTTGTCGTCTTTGCCGCATTTTGGGGCCGCGAGTACCTTGTAAATGTCGCGCGCCGGCCGGTGATGTCCTCCAACCGCATTCTCATTAAAATCTTTGATTGAATACATAATCGGCTGGAAAGGTGCACCGAGAATCCGCCTCGTGCCTGCCTGACCCAGTGTATAGTACCTGGCCGGTGCTTCGTCTTCCGACCGGTACCTTCTTTTAAGTGCGCGCGCTCTTTCACCTGACGAAATTCCTTGCGCGAACGGCTGAGGTACAGGTCCGGGGCACGGAATTAGATCGTCGGATCGGATTCAACCAATTTTTGGGAATATTGCGATTTGTTCCTGGGGACTCGTACAGTTGTCCCGTAAATTATCACGTGTTGGGCAACTGTGTGCTGTGTAATTTGAATTTCGTGCGTCTTGCGCTTCAGGGCTGACGATTAATTTAAATTGAAATTAGTTGCGAATTGCGTAATTGGGCGTAATGAGCTCCTCACGTTGCCAATTAGGGCTTAATTGATGGCACGTTTGGCGTTTTTCGAAGCATTTTGATGATAATTTCGGCAAATCATGACATTTAGGAATGGTTTTTTAGCAAAAACAAAATCAGCAACAGATTTACAAGATAATACAGTCGAAGTGTCTTGTCTACCGACATGCACATAATGAATGTAATTAATGAGCCATGATGCGCTTTGCTCTATTTATATAAATTCAACATTTAATAAAATATAGGGTGCTTTAGTTAGGTTTTATTGTAATAGACGTCTATACTCAACGTAAAACTATTAGAGAAGAAACGTGTTCTTTTAAGATGCTCGTCTGTTACAACTTAGAGTCTATTTCATGAGTCTAAGACTATGCCTCATATGTAGTTATAAACTTAATATTGACCCAAGTAGAAACATTAAGCAGGAAAATCTTAATTTGTAATAATATGGGGTAGTAAATTTAAATAATGAGGTGACCAAAGTTTTATTCTATTTTGAAATACATTGGGAGATTGAAATCAAAACTGATTAAATGGACATTCCAGAAATATGACATTTCTTTATATATTAAAAACCATGTTTATTAACATTTTCCCTATATTAGGAATAGTGCGGTAAATTCAAATCGAAATATATTTTTGTTTAGAAGATATCGCAATAGTGAAATTTATAATCTCGCACTCTTCAAACAAAAATAATAAAAATTTATTTAAAGAAGCTTATCATGTTAAGGGTAGATTATACTGCACTACCTACATATAAGTTATAAATAATTAATAAATAACTTTTTTATAAATAAAAGAGAAAGTCCTTTTTAAAAAGTTACACTTGATGTATGAATTTAATTCATACTTGACCGTTTTTAGTGTTTCATAACCAAAACTAGGAAACTTTTTAGTTTCGTTATAGTCTTCTTTCAAAAACATCGTATCTCATGAAAACCTTTTTGATACAGGGATTTATGAGGATTAAGCTTTAAAGTACTCAGTTTTGTTAGAGTTACGTGCCTATTCTCCTTCCAGCTGATTCCTACTTTTGAATATCTAAAAAGTAAGTAGTTCATAGAAACTCTATAATAATAACAAATAAGTTAATAAGTTAATTTAACTGCAAAAATAGCTTTGTATTTTTAAATTATATTATAAAATTACGCTAATATCTAGGTAGTCATATAGTCGTACAGTCTACGGAACTCTACACTACGCGTGGTCCGGTACGCACTTTATCGGCTTATTTAATGGTGATTTCAGTTGCGTATTTACTCGTAGACTCATAACCTTAGATAATTAAACTTAAACCAGTATTTCTCTGTAACCAATCATTCGACTCAGAGAGAACATCTCATATTTATAAAGCAGGCAGAGTCCAGTAGTCTATCATACGAATGTTGAGGTATCTAAGGCTAAAATTGTGTACAATGAATGCCAATTAATTTGAATATCATTCTCAGCTTTTAGTAGAGGCAATCGTTACAATAGGAATTTATGCGTATTTATGTTTTCCATAAATAGCCCGGTGATTCATGCTCACAAGCCGTTGGGCCGGGCGTCATTCATTCAATGTTCGCTTGCCCGGTATTTAGATTTAGCGCCTCTAAAGAGCGAAAAGGACAAATTGGCCCTAACTAATCTCAAGCGGGCAATTTAGCTGGCGTGTCAGCGTCTTGTTCGCGAAAGCGCTAGAAGCCAGAACAAGCCACCTAAGCTAATTCAGCAAATTGTAGATATCTTTGGCAATTGTACCTCACATCGGAGGCATTTTCTCCGCCTTCGCTACCAGGCGAATTCTGTTGCGAGCAGGTAAATTTGCCGCACAATGAGGCGTGCAGGTTATTTCCACGCTCCGCACAGTAACCCCTCGGGCCGAATTCACTTGTACTTTTGTCAGTTTCGGTTGTCACTAGTGTCTCCGGGCCGGGTATCTCCCATTCTGCACCTTAAATGGGCGATGATTTATCACTTAATTTCATTTAAGGAAGTGGACGGTCGTCGTTTCACTGATCTGTCGCACTACCTCTGCCCGCTCGCTGCCTGGGACCCCGCACATTCGACTAGATCGCGGGTGCTTCGGCAGGAAGAGATCTTCGGAGGATCTCTACCTGGGGGCCCCCGGGGCGCCAGGTTTGTTTCATTGCAACGACTGCGTCTGTTGACATAATTCGCTTTGTGGCAGCCACAGCGCGTCCGCAAATCAACGGCGGCCGAAATGAGCTCCCCTGTGGGACCTCGAAAGCGGCTTCGGGCTGCGGTTCAATTAAAATCAAATAAAATCGAAATAAATTCGCTTTAAAATGCAAATTAATGCCATTTGCTAATTCCTAGAGTGCGATTTGAATCATGCGTCCCCACGGGCGGCACGGCTACCGTAACACGGGGCCCCGTCGTCATAGTCGTCGTCGTCGTCGTCGTCGCCGCGGAAGAGGCCGAATCGTGCGCTAGTCCCTCGCTCGAGAGCCCTTCATACTTGCGGCTGGCTGTGACTTCTGACTCATGACTGGAGGGGCTTTGATGGTTGCCGGTGATAGCCAGATTTGCGAAAATCGTTTAATAATTGCAACAATAACTGCCGCAGAACAAAGGTAATGACAACAATGCTGCGCGGACTGATAAGCCGCGGTGGTGCGGTCCCCGCGGGATCTGGAGCACTCGCGGATTGCGGGTGCTGCTACTGTTGGCGCGCAGAATTACCGGGGGCCGTTGAGTGCATTTTAATTGTTCTGTCCTTTTGGCATTCGCTAGTGACTTAAATCGCTTCGAGGAAAGTCCTTTTTTGGTATGCGGCCAATTGATAACTCAGCTCTTTTCCTATCGCCTGCATTTGCTGGACCACTGTCGCGAATCTTGCGAACTGTGGGAAGGAAATGAGTCAGGGCACCGGCTGCTGCTTTTTCTTGCGCATTCTGCCCAAACTGATTGAGATCAGGAAAGAATTGCCTAACGGTACAAAAGCGGAATCAGCTGGCACCTAAATGCGAATCGCACTAAACGCTCATTAATTTCACTCAGATGCCCGAGAGAGAAATGCGCCGAAATTAAGTCGGGGAAAGGAAAAGGGCCATACGCCGCACGCAATCATCACAGCGCTGCTATAAACTGGTCAACCACTGGACCCTGGCCTCCGATTGCTCGCTTTAATGAAAGAAATCTTTAGTCTTGGATATCTCCTGATCGGGAAGCGATCGTGCTGCAAATTAAGAACAGCTGGCGGTCGCCTGATTTGATTGCCGCCGCAGGCCCGGTGAACGACAACGGCAGCGACGGTGATGGCGTTTTATCTTCCAATTTTGGGCGATTCTGTCGATAAGGCGTTGCTTTGTATGGGCAGTTTTTCAGGTGTGAAAATGTTTCTTAACCAGAGCTCAAGGTGCCCCCTTGATTGAGCTGCATGCGAGCTTCTGTTGGCCTTTTGTTCGCTAAGTACGAGATGAAAAGCCCTAACGAGTCAGTTGACGTCATATGGGTGAAACGATAGCACTGGGAATCCTCTGCAGACAGGGACCGTCCCGGATTACTACCTTGAAGGCCTTTAAGAGCCGCAAACAGATCGCCTACTTGAGAAAAATTATACCATGCCATATGGACAATTTTAAAGGTAAGTGGACGCTTTATTTGACCTTTACAAGTCTCTAAAATAGGTTTAAGCTTGGCTTAAGCTCGATTGAACCTGGTTCAAGACTACGCCACTTAACGTCCCCTAAAATATTTTAAATTGAGGGCTCTATCATTGAAAATGATCCAATCGAATCGAAAGGGGCTTAAAAGCCCTTTCTTAATAAAGTTTCTTAAATTATCAAAAATTTATATAAGTTACCTTTGAATTTAATTAATTTTTCCGCAAAAAACTTGAGACTAGTCCAATTGGACTTTTCTATCGAATTTAAGTCAAATGCAACTGTATTGAAGCTGTTTAGGAAATTTATGAATTTAGGAATTTATGTTATGATATTTTGAATTCAAAGGAGCTCTTTTCGATTCGATTCGATTCGAACGGATTAAAGAGTAGGGTCTAAAACTTCCAAATAGTTAAATTAAACTAAGTTTTAAAATATACCGCGCCTCTTAAGCATGCCGGTTCTCTTGTTTGTATTCCTCCCTTTGAGGAATAAGGTCATGATCCAGCACAATTGTGGCAAGAAATGAAAAATTATTCATATCAGGCTAATTTGCATGAGAGCGGTCTTCAAACCAGACCTTGCCCAATAACTTCTGGCCTGAGTCTCGTCCTAGATCGACGGACTCCCGCTCGGCCGGTGGGACGGGCACGCAACCTGATGTCGTCGCTGACGAGTTGTTGGCGGCAGGTGAATCAAACTCTTATCGCCTTAAAGACGCATAATGCAATAATTACACACACATGCACAGCGGGCCGTACAGAGGCCCAAAAAGGGCGGCAGCAAAAAACATGTTATTAGCTCGCGACTTAAGAAAGAAAAAACGGAGATTTTGGCCGCTCAATGCAATCGGCGGAACCCCAACGCTCCGAGATTAGATTAAGCGCCAAGCACTGTGGCCCTTTTTTTTTGTGGTCTTGTTTTTTAAGATTTCCACCTTTCCTTAATAATTGCTGGTGTTCTTTCCTGGAAAAATCGATTTCTGGACTGAAGGTTGCATCCAGGACCTCAAGGGGTCAATTTTCGGTGGAAAGATTTTAAGGAACGACGCAGCGGCACCTGCCGCTCGACCTGATTTTATATCACCTTTTGTTAATTAAATTCATTCAAGTTATTTTTAGGCAGTAGTTTTTTGGTTTTTTTAAATCGGCATTCTCTGGATCATTGTGATCTGTGTGAAAGTTGGGTTTTAGAGTAGATCAACGGGACTGAAATCTTGGGCTATTTCTACAAGTTTTTCTTTTTATTATTAAAATTGATTATAATTTTAATTTATACTACCAATAATACTGAAATGTTAGCCAAATTATGTTTACAGATACAATTCCCAGACCAGATACATCTGTTCAGGAATATACCGGCCTACGATGTCGAAATCGTTCTGATGTTGCTCTCTACACAAGCCCATTTAGCCAAAATTTACATTTTAAAAATTATTTTTTAAAATATTTTGAAGAGCAAAAAATTAAGAATCAGCGCACAACGGACTCAAGACGGTTAATATGATCCTAATAAAATTGATATCAGACCGGACTAGTATATTGCAAAATGGGTCTCAAGAAATAAGAAAACATCAAATGAGAGATGTAGAGTTCATCAAACTCCTTAGACCGCCTTTTAGCGAATTGATAAGATAACGTTCGCTTTAATCGGAATTAATTCAATATGGTCCTAAAAAAAGAATGGCGGATTACGAACGAATTTTAAACCTGTCGTCTTAGTCAGTCTAGAACGAGAATAGTGAGCACTATTTATCAGGCATCTAAGTCAAAGTATTATAGTCGCCCTCATTAGAAAATATTCGCATGGTATTCGTGTTAAAAACAAAAACTTGCTGTAGCCTATAAGACGCCGACGGGCCTAACAGAGGTCTATATCAGAACGAATATTTTATTTGAAACTAACACTATGCCTATATGAGACCTAAAAACCTTTATAGAATAAACTGTATGCTAACACTACGTCTATCTTAGACTCAAATTGTTTACAACTTAGCTCAAAGGCAAGACTACGTCTATATGTGGCCTATTGGGTTCAAAATCTTTAAAAACGGATATGAACCGCTGCGATTAAAATCTTTAAAACTTGCTTTTGTAGAATTTCCCTCGTTTATAATTCACACTTGATCTTTAAACCAAGTATATATAGGGATTGATGCTGAATCCAGACTGATAAAATTAGGTTGGTGCCTCAGAACGAAGGCCGAAGGTCCCAAAAATTTAGCTTAATAAAAAATTCTCGAGTGGGTAGAACTAAGACAACAATTTACTTTGAATTAAAATTTATTTTTATATTTCATGTGTTTTACAGCAAGCGTTCCGTAAAACAATGGTTCGCTCATCGGTTTAACTTCGTCGCCCCAAGGCTCCCTATTAAATCCGGCCCTCAGCGTTTTCAGGCATCAATTTATAGGCAGTAATCCACCCCGCCATGCGCCGCAGCTCAAATCGTACAACGTCTCGTAAGCCAGCTGCTTCTTTTAAGACGCCTTAAATACAGGGAGCACACTTGCGACACTTACCGACAGTCTTAAATTTCTGTGGTCCGAAAGCCTCGGTTAGGGCTCACATTTTCTGTCCGCTTAAGCGCAATTATCGCCACACGCTCTGCCCAGGGCGGAGATCCCGCAACAGACTCCGACAGACCCCGCACACAAGGGGAGAGGGGGGGCTCTGTCGCTGTCCTCCCCGTAGAAGCGCATAAGGCACACCTGGCCAGTAACTGATACTGAGGTAATCAGCTTTTTTTCACCTTGCGAGCCGGCAGGAACGTGGTGTGTGCCCGCGAGATACGAGTCGTACGCGGGCACATCGCACTGTGCGACACACTCGTGTGGCATCAACCTCAGCCCCATAGAGACCACTTTGTTCCGGCGCAGGACCCGCATCCCGGCGCAGATAAATTAGCGGCGGCGCACCGCGATTGTTAAAAAATCACTCACGTCCTCTTGGCCCTCGATGAACTCTTTTCTTGGTGTATTCTGCCCGGCTGTTCTTAAATTTTTTATTTATTTATGTTTTCTTTTGGCACGATCATCGGGGTAAATTCCCGAATAGCCAGAACTGTGTATTTGGCATGTGTTTCCCTGATTGACGTCATATGAGCCCGAACAGGAATTTATGTGACTACAGCAAGGAGTACAGCTGGCTTTCGGAGATAAGAAGAGGCATGTAAGATCGGATTGGGTTTGAACGATTTTCTTTTTGACGATAAAAAACAAATGGTATTTCTATAGTTTTCTAAAAATGAAAATTATTTAAGAGCCTACTTTGATCCCTTCCCTGATAGAATAGAATTGATTTAAAAATGATTTCTAGACATCTAGACAGAATATTGAATTTTTCTATAGGGTATGTCCGCTTTTTAACTCCTTCGTCTGCAAATCTAAGCGTGTTGTTTCAACAGGTGTAAGGTGCGTAGACAAATGTGTTGAAACATCGTGTGTAAGATCATTGTATACTTTTAAGGGTTCAATAAATTCATGAAATAGATTCATAAATGAATAATTAATAAGTTCAATTCCTGTACCAAGAGTTATGCAACTTTTATGATTCAAAAGTTTTCTTACTGACATACTAGAGCAGTAATTAAGTTTCATACACATGTAACGTGCTTGATGTCGATAAGCCAAAGTATCTGCTATATTTTTAAAATTGCGTACTATTGGCATCAATCCTTTAAAATAAGCATGTAATACCTCAAAATAATATACCGCGAAACATGTACTAAGCAATGAAATTTTGGTGTTAAGCTATCAGGATATATTTAAATTCTAGAAAAGCAACTTATATTTAAAAAAATGGTTTCTTCCAACTATCGTAAAACTGTTTCATAAATAAAAATATTGCAGAATATAAATAAAAATTCATTCTTATTATAAATTTGTATGTTTTTTATTTTATAAGTAAAATTGTAATCCGTATTATTAATTTAGTATACCTTTAAATTAACGACTACAATGATTTGCAGTGCTGTAATGACGATTTTGACTTGTGTTCACAATTTTAAGCCAAACATAAATATCACGAGTCAGACTCGTGGTTTTGTTTACGGACCATTTACTACGAAATAGTTGATTTTTGTTTGGAATAACAATTGAAGTCTAATCAAAATCGGCAGGATAGAACCAAAGAAAGAGATCAGTTGCAATTATAGTTCAGTTCTTTTTATTAATCTACACAAATTGGTCTCGGTTCTTACACATAGTTTATGATACCAAAATGTGGTAGTACACTTCAGATATGTATTTTTTGATTCTTTTGGAAACATTTAGGCCATAATCAATTAAAAATCAGTTTTAAATCTTCGTATGTGAATACACTTAGACTATTTTTGGCTCTGAGAGGCTCTCATGAGTTTTTCTTAACGATTTCAAGAAATGCTGATTCTACAAACTCTTTGGAGTTAGGTGGATTAAAATCAGTCCCACCTTTTGCTTAGCCTTTTATGCATGGTGGGATATATTTAACAAGTTCAACACGGCATGTACCATCGGTGGTCTATACACATAGCTTTTATCTGGCGGCGTGAACCACCACCAATGGCCCACATATGATAACGTAAACAAGCAGCGAATCAAATAAGTACCGCCAATGTCGAAAAAGTGCGCCGGCTTGAACATGTTAAACCCACCTCGAAAAGTTCAAATTAATAAATTAAAAAAATAATCTGTTCAACGTTGGTTTCAGATTTTCTTTAAAATCATATGCCTCAAAGAATGAATGAGACAAATGCTATTTTGACTATTGTTTGCTGTTAGAGTCAGTAAAGGCAGAAACACAATTCCAGCTTTTTACGACAGCTCTAAGTCAGCTCGTGTAGCTTTATTAATTTATTCTCAGTACTTTAACCCGAGAAAGATAAAATCTACGTTGTTTTTTAAACAAATAAATGTGTTTATATTTTTCTTTTAACCTAAACTAATCTGTAAGACCTTGAAAGGTAGTAAAATATACTTAAATTTTATAATATACACTAACAAAGTGGCATACGTCTATGGGATGTAAGACTATCTGTAACGCCATCTGGAATATGAATATCTTTTTAGTGTTAATAATTTTCTCTTTCAAAAAGTAATTGTCATATAAAATTTAACTCAGATTGACAAAATCACCTGTTAACAAACAACAATAACAACATCCAGACGAAAATTTTAACTTCGAGACAAGTTGGAGCTTAAAATTTTGTGTTGCCCCATTCAATTCTCACTAGTTCAAAGTTTAATCTAATTTAAAAGTTTGAATTGTCTTTTAGTCCTAACGTGTTTTTATTTTTGGATTACTGAATGTACTTTTTGTAAGAATTTAATTTATTTTTTAGTAATGAGTGTTTTTACAAATTATATGTAATTCCCGATGGTACACTATTTATTTTCAAATTTTAATGAATTTAAAATTTAGGTATAACTTGTTTTTGATTTGGATAGTTTTAAAAAAAATGTGTCTTTTAAACTTTAAGACTATAAATTCCTACTTAAAATTTTTATTACTATCATATTTTCTTATACAATTACAGGAAAATGCGTCAAACGGAAAGTATTTTGTTTTTGCGAATATTGCCATATTTTTTTTTCAATTTAATTCATTCCAATAATGGTTCTGTTTTATTCTTTTACGTAAATTGCCGACTACACTGATAAATGATAATAAAATTTTTTAGGCGGATAGAGTTGTTTTCATTAATACCTTAACATTAATTTATTTCTTCAACTGTTATAAAACGAACGTCAGCATTCATTTTATTGGGTTTATTGAAACAGCTTCAAATCGAATTACACGCTTGCATATTTTTCATCAATTCAACAGTAAATACGTTGCCAATAATTTTTGAATTACTAAATGATTATGGAAAAATATGCAATGCAACATGCCCAAAGTTTTAAAAGTTTGCGTTCTGTTGTTAGCTTATCACCATCTCTTCATCTTAAATCTACCAATGGCTGGATTAGCCTTTTTGTTCATAATTTTAACCCTACCAGACCTGAGGCCCTGAACCTAACTTTCCCCTATACCTGGACTATTGAGCATTAAAGAGAAAAAACCAGCATTCTATAGAAAAATTTTAGTTACATGCAAATGGTTATGAATATGATGAAACTTGGAGATATTGTAGAAAATAGGTACTAGACAAAGTACCGAAAAATAGGTATAGAGCGGTATACAGCGATTTGGTAGGGATAAGAGTGGTATGCACAATGCACAAACTTTACAGGAAAGTTATAACGAAATCCTAAGTCTTACAGATTTTTAGAAATTTTTTTTGTACAGAATGGGGAAAAGTAACGTAGGCAAGTATTCTTAGTCATATTGTTAATAAACAAAAATCAGCAATGTACAGTGTAAGTTTAGTTCTATTTTCTCTAGTCCTTTAAACAATGATGGTTAGCTCCAAGACTACTGGATTGATATTAAAAAGCATTGCATTGTTTTAAAGCCTAAAAGAATATACGTCTTTATAACGCTAATATTTTTATTAATCTCTCAAATGTGTAATTTAATTAAAGTTTAATTTAATGATTGAATTATTTTATAAAAATCAGCGTTCTGTGAAAAGTGTTTTTTCTCAAAAAATCATGTTTTCCGATAAGGCACATTTCGAACTTGGTGTCTATGTTAATAAACAAAATTGTTGTATCTGGGGTGAGGAAAATCCACGAATTATTAATGAGAAACCTATGTTACGAGTAACGAGTTACTGTTTGTTGTGCATTATGATCAGGTGGTGTAATTGGACGTTACTTCTCCGAAAATGCTGCTGTGGTGTAATTGGACGTTACTTCTCCGAAAATTAATTGAATTAATGAATATTGATCTAGAGGATATTTGGTTTCAACAGGATGGGGCTATATCTCATTTTGCATAAGAAACAATTGATTTATTCAGAGAAAAATTACCTGGACGTGTAATCTCAAGAAATTGGCCACCAAGATCATGTGATTTAACACCGTTAGACTATTTTCTTTGGGGTTATGTGAAAAGTCAGGTTTATAAAGACAATCTACAATCGATTGCTGCTTTGAAAAATGAAATTATTCGTGTCATTAGTGAGATAGAGCCTCAATTAAGTCAAAATGTCATTGAAAATTTTAACAAATGAGTGAACGTCTGTGGAGCTGCAAGAGAGGGCCAGTTGCCAGATATTATTTTTCGAATATAAACGTCATAACTGATACTTTACAATTGCCAAGAAAAAGTTTTTAAAAATGAATGCAAATTATGTGTTTTATTTATTCTTAAAA
Source organism: Philonicus albiceps (assembly GCA_963969385.1). Classification (NCBI taxonomy): domain Eukaryota; kingdom Metazoa; phylum Arthropoda; class Insecta; order Diptera; family Asilidae; genus Philonicus; species Philonicus albiceps. The sequence goes on along the minus strand of OZ017772.1, from coordinate 72,405,861 downwards.
AAACCGCGCAATTTGAAACACATATAGTTCTGTATAACGCTAATATTTCATTAATGTTTAAGGACCACCTAATTATACAATTTTGCTCTAAAAAACCAATAGGGTAGTGATTTCAATTTGTTCCTCGCGAGTTTATATTACGCCTATTTCGAAGTGGCCGCCCTCAGGGTGGATATATAGCCTAAAAACGTCTCCTAAAATCTTTGGCAATTTTCTCAAAGTATAGTGTAAAACGTGATCCAATTAAATTCCCGTGAAAATTGCCCTGAAAATTTGTATTACCTACTGATTAATTACAGTGATCATCGCATCCCGCTAACTGGACCAATTTTATTTGATTTCTTAAGCGTTTCAGACCATCTCCGAACCCCATGAACCCTTTTTCACATCGTCATTATTCCGTTCTCGTTTCGTCTTCCTGCCGATCTCAGCCGGCGTCTTGTGGTCTTGGGAGCATATGTCGATTTCTTCATTCTGCCCTCGACAGATCGATTCCCTTCTCGCGGCCAGCACCGCACATTAAGTGCAACATCACCAGATGCAGTGGTCCATCCGTCGCGGAGGAGACGTTGCCATCGCGATCTCAGATCTCAACGGCGGATTATCGAGCGTCTATCGTTGCGCCACCGCCAGCAGCAGCGCCACGCGAGCCACTGCGACTGCCCGCCCGCCAGACAGAAAGCGGTTGCGCATGTCAAAAGGTGCAATCGCCGAGCCCTGTCCGCGGCATGTGGCTGCCCCTGCCATCCTCTGAACTGGTCGACCGGTCTACCGACTGGCGGGAGCGGAACTTTAACGGCTGATGGATGGTGTGCGGTGGTCGCCGTGTGGCACGCGACCATCACTCAGGCTGATAACAGCAACTGACCGCCGCATTGTTGAACCTCACTTTTTCTACTCCTGTTTTTCTTAGGGAGCGGGGAGGGGTTTTTTTTTCGCGAAGAAACCGTTTTGCGCACAATCGCCCCATCAGTCCAGGCGACGACGCATGCCACATTTTCGGCGAGAAAGTTTTTGGGACCGTGTTCATTGGCAGGGGACATGATTTTAACGTGCGGTGTCACTCTTTCAAGTGGCTTTCGGCACATCAATGCGATGGCGGAAGGGGAGGAAGGGAGTCGAGAGCAATTAACGCGAACGCAACTGCAACAAGTTCGGATCGGTCGAACTCCCGTGAAGACGGACGGAATTTCACCGTTGATCACACCTGCACCGTGCCTTGAAGGAACCCACTCCTCTGATTGTTGTCCCTCATCCCGGACCCGGACGGGACTTCCAGGGCATTGTCGTGGCGCCCGTATAATGCGCGCCAAGCGATGCAACCACTATGACTCCTGGAAGTCCTGGTCGTTGTCTTAGTGGGGAGATCAGGGACAGGGTTCCTCCTGCCATTACTATAGGGTCAGGTGTGATTTCCATTGTTTCCCACAAAACTCCTCCTTGAAGACTTGCATAAATTAATTACACCAATTTATTCCCTCAGGACCCTGACAAGGAAGAATTTACGTTGTCCCTACCTGAGGGTTGCACCTGAGCCACCACCATAAAATGCTTAAAGACTTCCGCTAAGAAAGCCTACCTTTTACTCGTAGTCAAATCGTCTAGAATTTTCAACGGTTTTGGCTTTCTTAATTCAAATTAGAAAAGATCTGTAAAAAAACCTACATATTTTTTTTATAACAAAACGGATCTATTTTGAAGGTTGAAAAGCTGTTTTTTTTTTAAAGTTTATTTCATATTACCTGTGGTTTTTTCACTTTGGTTTTTGAACCAGGTTAACCTGGAAATTTTACACTAATTTTAAATTTATGGATAGTAGACCCATATTAAACATTTCGCTATAATAAAATTAAATTTCCGGAATTTATACACATTTTGCATCAGAAACTAAATCCAAAAATTTATCCGTTTCATAGTTTGGAATTTTGGGCAGTTAAATCTCATGGCAATGCATAGCTAAAGTTTAAAATTTCAACGTTTTGAGTAAAGTAAACCAAAAATTTCCTATCTAAACTGAACCAGATAGAAAATGTACAAAAGCTTTTAAATTGTAGACCCGACAAAGGTTTTATCGTTTACTTTAGAGCAAGTGGCATTAATCATAAGAAAGGTCATTGCTTATAGACGCTAAAATTGTTTTAACCAGGTAACTGTGTCAAACTTTTTGGTAAATGTATTTGCGATGACGATTATACTCCCCAATTACAAAGTATATTTTATATGGAATGTTAACTGCAAACTCTTACTTTTTATCCATGGCGAATATATTCGTCATAATTCAAAGTTTTGTACTTTTTGGCATGACGAATATATTCGTCAAAAACAGATAACTGGTTAAGTAGCTTAACCTTTTCAAGAACGAATGTATTAAAGGTGGAAAAAATAGTTTAAAGTTTTGTTTGATTACATGCTCACTTATTTTCGATCAAGAGCTATTCAGAATGTAAGACAAAATTTAAAAACAAGTAGTATTAAAAAAATAAACTAAGTTAACACATTTGCCAGTAAAGCGCTATTAGTACTAAATTAATTTTTAATCAAAAACAATGGCAAAAAGGTTAAATTACAAATAGACCTAAGTCTTATTCTCTTATCATAATTAACTTTTCTTAAATTATTATTTTATCCATTGTAAATCGAAGTTTTTGATAGTGTTTCATTTCAAACTGCTTAAAAGTAGTTTATTATGATGTTACCCATTTGATTAACATTGTAGTTAATTTTTAAAATTTTAATGTATTTTAAAAGTGACTACAAAGCTAATCAGATGGGTAATATCACAATAAAACACTTTAAACGTTTTGATATGAAACATTTTCAAGGACTTAGATTTGCAGTATCTAACTAATAAAAATACTAAATAAATTCTTCATGTGTAAGAAGTAATACTTAAGTTAAATATTATTATAATTAAATATTTCCAGATGTACCTATCCTGTTTGACTGAAATTTCTAAAGATTGAAGTTGGTAGCTCTTTTAGATTCGACATTTAATTGAGTTTCAATATATGGAAATAATACCCTAAAAAACATTTATTTATGGCCTATTGTCATGTTCATTTGTAGTCGATAATTCTGATATGATATTTTTACAGATTTTTTGAGCATTATATATAAGTTGATTGAACTAATTGTTTAATCAGAATTTAACTGCTTTTGTTCAAGAAAACATTCACTTTTTCTTGGTCTGTATGTACAGATGTCGTATACAAATTAGAAAGACAGTCACTACTTTACTTGGATGAATTGGTTTAATCCGGTATTAAAAATCATTTTGGAAGGTCAATCGTTTGGAATTGCTATATAAAAAATATACCATGAATAGAAAAACAATAATTTGTAGAAATTAAAGATAAAGTAAAATAAAATTACAATGAAATATGTTAAATTAAATCATTTAAAAACTAGAAACATTGTCAATTCCTTTCAATCAGAAAATTTTTAAATAGAATCATGAATTTGAAATAAAACAATTGATGAAAATTTATCTGCAATTACAGGAAATGGAAACAATTTTTTGGGGTAGGTATTAAAATCCAAAATTGTGTTTTTGTAATAAATTTAAGGCATGTAAAATTTTAAGATATTCCTTCGACACCTGCATATTTATTTTTATTACTCTTCGACCCTACTGTTACCTTATCTCCTCCTCGTATTTCCAAACGATTATTCAAAATGTCCCAAACTCATAAAGCATCGTTCTGTTGTTGAACGGCTGGTTTAATTTACATTACGACAATGAAGTCAACCCCGTCGAAAGAAAGTGAATGGAAAAGTAAAACTGGCACGCCCTAGGCCCCAGCATTCTGAAAGGTTAGCGCAGGCTAAGAGCTCCGCAGAGGGCTAAAGGAATCCACAAAAACCCGAACTGAATTTTGAATTGAGTGAATTGAGACGGTGTAATAATAATTCAGGGTAATTGGGGCTGCGATAGAGACTGTTCGACATTTTTATTGAGCCCGGGTGTCTGCGGGGAATAGACCGCCGCCGGTAAAAGAAAGTGTCTACAGACCTCAGACGATGGCGAAGATTACGCAGAGTGTGGCAGCAAGGTGACGGTCGCGGATCGTAGTAGCTTCGCGGCACATAAAAATGTGTTGCGGCTCCTGAAGAAATGAGCAGGTGGTATAAAACAATTTATTTAAAAAGAGGCTCTCATTGCTTTAATACATCTTAAGGCCTATTTATTTATATTATTTTTTTTTCTCGGGGTTCGGGCTTTAAGAATTCGATTATCGAAGGATATCTTGCGGGTCTACGAGAGCTTTTCGAATGCGTCACGCAGCATTTGGTTGCATAGTGCAGCGTAAGGGTTGATTTCGACAAGCTGCAAAGGTAAGGTTTAAATTAAAAGGACTATCGAAGAAGTTTTTTTAAAAATTTACCTGCGTTCTAGCAAACTTACTTCCAAGCTTGGCGGCTATTTCGAAGTCTCTTCTGGCGGCTTCGAGGTTTTCCCGCTTTCGATGGAGAATTCCTCTTTGGCATAAGGCTTGGCATCCAGTTCGACCCTTGCTTCCAGATAAATCAATTGCTTTGTCTAAATCAGCAAAAGCAGCTGAAATAGTAAGAAAATTCATAATTCTGATCCAATTTATCCCCAAATAGATCGATTTGTTAAATAGATTTGAATTTTAGGTAGGTGATGATTGGCTCACGAAAAAATTAAAAGAGCTTAGTAACGAATAGTTAGGAAAAATGATAGTAAAGTTAGTAGTTAAGTTACAAAAGGGTAGCCGTAAGAGAAAAAAATTCTTCTGAAAAATTATAGCAATTTTCGAAAAATAATTTTACTAGCTGATTTACTCGATTTCACACGGTGCTAGTAATGTTCAGTAATGCGGTCTAGCTTGTATTAAGTAATTTTTGCAGTTACGAAAACAGAAACCTTTTGCAATTTCGATGTTGGATTTCTTGAAATTTAAAATTTTCCATAATAATTATGAATTCTTGTAGATTTGAATTCATTTCGGTCGCCTTAGTAGATTTGCCATTTTGAATTTAGAAATTTACGTAACAGATTCGAAGGAAGCATCTGCCAAAACCCCTTACTATTGAATTTTATGAACTTTTTTTTACCTATTTTGGGTCTGCAATCTTGAATTTTGGTATATTTGAGTTCTATAGCTCAAAAGACTCTTAAATATTAATTTCCATGTAACTTACTTAAATTTGAGGAATTTCGGTTGCTATTTTGAATTTGGAAATTTTGATGACGGATTTGAAATAAACATCCCCGAAAACCTTCTAGTGCTGATTTTCACGGCAATCCTATGGAGGTTATATACAGAGATTAGAAATCAATGGCCCCTTAAATAAATTTCGTTTAAATTCGTTGAATTCCCAAAATTTTGGTCACACTATATTAGGTCCACTATGTGGAATTTCTAAATTTTGCTAATCAAGTGGCCACAAAATATCCATAGTACTAAATTTAACTTAAATTCGTTGAAGTTCGAAAATTGTTGGTTGTCATATTAAATACGTTATCTTGAATTTCCAACTTTTGAATTTAGATTCGCAGTTAGAACTTCCAAAAGCCCCCAAATACTAATTTTCATGATAATCTCTTGATAATTACAAATTTTGACCGACATCTTAGGTTCGCCATTTTAAAATCCGCAAATAAAAAATAGCCTATACTTTAGGCCGGAATAGGTAGCGTCTTCATTAAAAAAATGAAAATGATCGGACCAAGCGTTTAGGCGTAATTGAGCAACAAACAAACGAACTTTCGATTTTATATATTGTGAGGATTTGTGGGATTCATTAATTTTACTGTAGCTACTTTCCTATTATAAAATTTTCTAATATGTATGAAAAATTCAAAAATATATTTCATAATTTTGTCAGTTAATTTTGGATTCGCTAAAGGTTTCTTGTAAAGTACATAAAAATTAACTTGAAATAATTTGCGTTAGCGAATTCTTCTCTTCTAATTATTTTTTAGAAGTCACTGTCTTAAGATTACAGAGCTTTTAGCTTCGATTGAAACCGAAAAATAGATGCAACTAACTACAAGAAAGGTTCGAGGCTTAACTGCATATCTACTTACCGTCGTCGTTGCCCTTTAGCCGTAGTGCCTGCGCCCGATTGTTGAAGGGCGAGGCCCTGCCGGGTGCGGCTTCGATGGCCTTTCCAAAAAGGTCCAGAGCTCTGTCCAAATCCCCCGCCTCTGCGGTCTTCACAGCTTCCAGTTCGATCCCAGTCGATGTAGTCACCTCCACTGTAGGCTCCTCGGGGTCATCTTTGAGCTCGTCCGCGATTTCGGGATCAAAAAGATTCGGCACATCGCCACCAATTTGTAGAGGGTTGAAAATCGAGTCCAGCACAGCCTGATCGTGTTGGCTTAAGCAATCACGGCTTAATTGCGGCATCTCGCGTGCTTGCACGTACTTCCAGCACTAAATTTCACTATCGACTGAAACGGGTTCGGGCTGGCGGTGGGGCCCCCTAAGCGACACATGTAAAACAGGTCCGATTTAATTAATGCACACGACGACGAACTTTGTTTACCTGCTCCCCAGCTCTGATTATTACCTCGGTCCGCAGTTACTGCTGCGTGCGCGACAACCTGGAAATAGAGGCACTTTGGGATGCCTCGCGGATGCGCGCGAACAGTTCAATATTTTCAGGTGGAAAAGTAGGTGGAAGTCGCAAAAATCGTAAACTGCACCTCACCGCCACCTGTTTCAAGGTGAAACGGAGAAGTCAGGCAGGTGGAGGCTGTTTACTGGGGTCTCAACGTGAATGCTAATGACCTGGAAATGAACAATGATCTGCTAAAGAACTTTTATTGAGCTGCTTGTGCAATTAGGCCGCAATTTTGCGAAATCATTAGTCAGATGGGAATCGAATCGATCTTATTAGCCCCGTTTTGAAAAGAAAAGACATATGGCAGGATCTAAATTGCAGTCTGATTGCGTATTATGATTACCTACTTTGCCAGGCATAATACATATTTATAAGCTCGTTTAATTCAATTACAGTACAGTCTATGAAAAACTGTAAGTTATTCTCTCTTTTAGTAGAAACATTTAATTTAAAAACGCATTTTATACAACCGAATAAGATATATAAGACTAATAGTACTACTACTACTAGATATACAATTTATATTAGTCCCATTTTAAATAAATTAACTTTTCAGACGCAATAAGAGTTGAAACGTACAAGTAACCGATCTTGCTAGTAAAAGGATACCAAAAAATTCTCTTAGAAATAAAAGCCTACTTCCTTATTAGTTAATATTTCACTATCTATATTAATTTTACTAGTTTCATTCTATATTTAACATAGATATAATATTTCTCTAACTAGATGTAAAATCATAGAGCTCAACACACAAATTTAGCTTGAGATATCGAGTTAAAACAAAGGTCTCTTGAACAATGGTTTGTGATAATTTGTGGTATATAAAATTATATCCTCGGATCATTGGAACTATTCTGAAGCGGTTTCAATTGAACTCTACTAGCCGTATACATGGGTTAAGGATGAGAGAGACCTACACTCTAAAAGGATATTATGAGCTCGTCTGGAGTATTACAAGGGAGTCACCTTGGACCACTATCACTTATTATTTTTATCAATGTAGAAATATTAAGCAGCCCAGAAGCCCATTAGCATTAAGTTTTTAGTTAGTAGCAGTAGTCTATTAATTCTTATCGGATCTCATCTCGTTATTGCCTCATCAGTGAGAACATGCAGCAGCAATCGAGTCAGTCGCAGGCCACAGTTGTTATTGTATCAGTTATTAAAGTTGCAGACAGTCCAGTATAACAGTTGCTAGTTGTCCCTATTCCTTATTTTATTAAATTATTGTTTATCTAATCTTAAAATAATTAAATAATTAAACCTTGCTAAAACTATAAGTAAAGTCTTTCTAATTAAACTTAAACTAATCTAACTAATCCTACATTAATGATGTTAAAGTCTTGAAATAGTTCGCCGCAGTTGAATCATCGATAGATTGCGATAAGTTCCAAAATGACTTCTATATAGACTTTATTTTGAAAGTGGTATAAATCAAAACCTAGTTACACCATTTTCAAATTACGTGTGATTCATATGTTAGTTAGCTGGTGTAATATTAATGACCTTTCTTTAAGTGTTGTTAAGTTCCAAATTATAACCTTCCACTGATGCGTAAATCGTGTAATCTGGGATTAGAAAATTGATAATTCGTCTATTTAAAAGGTATATATATATCATATACATAAGAATTTGGGTGTTGTCTACGATTCGCAACTTACATTTTCAATCCATAGCTACACCATTAACAAAGCACTCATATTTCGTTAAAAGGAATATACAAAAGGTCTTTTGGAATATGTGGCCAGTTATATAGAGTAGTCACCACAATTTTTTGATAACCCGAATAGAATCAGGGCAAAAAAGTAAAAGATATTAGAAAATACAGTTCCACTACCATAATATGAAACTGATGTTCAGTTTAACTTCTCACGTAGGTAGTATGTCTAGTCTAAATTATTGTCTAGCCTGTAAGATTATTACATCGGTCGATAGACTTACATAAATTAAATGCTTATTACATTTTAACAGATCGATTAATTTCCACGATACTCTTTTAGTCAAATATTGGTGTAATTTCATAGTTGCAAATTATAATTGATTAAGTAGTTTTAGCTAGAACTAGTTTTAGACATAGTTTGAGTAAAATAAGAGGGTTTGAGTACATGTTTTAAAAAGGTTTGTGTTACCGGTGCTTGGAAAATGCGTGGTTGTGCCCCAAACTCACCACACCTGGAAATAACCACGTGTTTCTTTTCATGAGCTTGCGCACAACAAATTTTAAAAGCTTAACCTTAAATTCGCAGAAAATGATGATAGTGATTTATTTTGAGAAGAGCACACCTCCCGAAATTCGCTTGACAATTTTAATAAGGCTTAAAGCATCTGCTACCCTTCAACTTCGACTTTAAGGGTGGAAGTTTTCGAGACCTCTGCATGACCTTTTACACTATCGCGTAAATATTTGGCATTTAGGCATTTAGGTATTAAGGCATAAAAATGCATTAAGGCATTTAGGTTATGGGCGAAAGATGGGCTGGCAACAAGCCCACGGCTAGAAGGATATGCAACAAGATGTCCTGCGGCCTTCCTTCCAGCTGCACAATGAATGCGACCGAATAAGGGTGAAGGTCACGACCTATTTCTGGGGCCTAACTAAATGTCGCCTGGCAGCAGCGTCGGGTCAGGGTGGTATGCTTCCTCGAACAAGACGAGTGTATGAAAATTTTGCTTTATTCGAGCCAACAATGGGCAAACAAGCGGTGGCGCTAAAAAAAAAATATATATATATATATATGTATATATTTTGCAAGGGCACCCACCTGGAGATCTGCAGAGTCGTCCCCGACCCAGGCCCGGTACCCTTTTGTTCGAGGAGATTTAATTCACGCCTACAATCAGTCCTCTTGGATACCTTCGTCCCTTGCAGTACTACCGCTCCTCATCAAGTCGGACGCTTGACCCGACCACTCCTGCCTGATGTTTTCATCCTATCAAGTATTTATGGTGGCCTAGTTCCACCTGTGCAGGCAGGTGAGCCAAACAGGAACTTTAAGGCTGCTTTTCATGTCGAAGAAGATCTCTCTTAGATACGTGTGCTTCTTTTCATCCTGCAGTCGAAGCGGGAAGTGCTTAAGCTTCTCCGCCAGAAGGATCAGGGATTTTTCTTGGATGGGCTACGCTACCTTCACCTTTCATATTATAGGTGTAAATCCATTTTTTATGGCAATAGAAGAGGGCTGATGGGACAGACACATTTCTCTAGAGTCTGGAATTTATTCTTTCTCGGTTCGGTCCTGATATATGGAGTAGGGTGCGCGGTTTGGTAGTGTAAACGGTTGAGTCGGTTGGATTCAATGGGATATGAAAAGAACTGAGAGGTAATTCATTTGCACTTTTCTTTAACAATTGAAGTTTTCTTGGGGATTCTTCGCAAATTTATGAATGATTGGCCTCGGCAGAAGGACTTAAGGAGCTTCTGTACGGCTTAAAATTGAATTATTTTGTGAGAACGTTAACCAAGCTAATTTAACATTTTAATCAGTTGCTTACCAATGTCTTTTGCTTTAAAAAATCTTTAGGTTAAGCACATAGAATATGATGATAGTGAAAACTTAATTTTAAAACGTAATCTTACACTTAACACTTAATGACCCGAGTGAAAATAATAGGCCAAAAAATAAAAGAACTTCTGTTCTGTTTAGGCTTATACATATGTTAAATAGTAGGGAAAGGATGAAAATGTGTCGAATGTACACGAAATTAATATAGAGGCATTATATATTTTTGAAATATTTACTTTTTATTTAAAAGCAATATTTAATTTAATACTTCAAATGTTAATAGTAAGGAAGTCTTTTATTATATGGTCGTGTGGGCTCGAGATGATTCCCCCGACCTAAACAGATCTTTTGTGCGTACCGCACCTGATTTAGTCCCCATTTAGATTGAGACCTTTGTAGAAGGTTAATCGTGTCCTGGAATTCCTCCCTTCGAAACAACTAACACTGTTACAGTGGAGCCATCGAAATGTATCAGCCTATGGCTGGAAAGGGCTTAACATTCGCAGAGTACGTGCTCTGCTGTCTCTTCCTCTTAGAGGCAGAAGCGAAAGGTATCATCATCTACGATGCCTAACTGTTTATGGTGGTAATTCAAGGGGCAGTGACCAGTGTATAGATTCGTGATGATTTTTAGTACCGCTTGTGTCGAGTGAGATACTGCACCTTTCCAAGAGGGCTTGAAGAATCTTTTTAAATGCTTGAGTCCAGGTTGATTTAGCCAGTACAGCGATTTTTGCTTTTTCTCCAAAGATGAGTTCGTATAGCTCTTAGTCAGACCCCAGAAGTCTTACAAAATAAATAATACTGTTCTATTTTACATAAAACTTTAAAACTTTCATTAATAGAATAACCGAAATTCGTACGAAATTAATATAGAGGCAATTCAATTTATATTAAAAAACCAAAAAATTATTATTCAAGTCTCTTTTGAACATTCATACTTAGTGCCACCCCCTTGTGCTCTTATGACTTCATAAATTCTATTAGACATAAAATTTATGAGTTTTCTCCAGGCAATTTATCTCCATGTCCTCCCAGGTTTTTAAAATTTCAATTTTTAGCTCTTGTATGGTCTTAAACTGCCAGAAAATTTTATACATACTTCTCTATTTTACAACTAATTCTGCAATGTGGTATGATAGCTTGGGTCGCCACTTATTCATCTGTAGTAATGCCACTAAATAATATTCACAATATGGTGTGATGAATGTCCAACAAATTTATATGTTCATGTTTCGAAATCTTTATAAATCTTTATATCATGCTATAACGATTCACTCCATACGAAACTAGGAAAATTGTTCTCCATTCATTGAAAAAATGTAACAAGGACTTAAGCGAAAGGCATTCAAGTGTTATAAGTCTTAAGAGCCTCTGGTAACTTAGTTGTTACCGCTCTGGACTACAACCTCAGAGGCTGTGGGTTCGAATCCCACACATAACTATAGTCTATTACGCTACATGGCAACGTAATATGTTAAAAATGGCTTATGTGTGCCTTTCTATAGACAGCTATAGTAGCCTAACCTAACCTATAGATCTTAAACTGTACAATAGGTTACCAAAATAAATTAAAAGTAACTTAAACATTGTAAAGTATAAAACATTATGAATAAACTTTATATTTCAAAATTCAAATATGTTGAAAAATTGTTTAACATAGAAACAAAATTGAATGCACTAGCAAGTAAGCATTCCAAATTAGATAAAATTTACTTATATTGTATATTGCGATACTTATGCATATAGTTTCTGAATAGTATAGAACTGGAAAGAATAGAATAATGAAATAGACAATAGAGGAAATGTAGCATAATAAGACTGTTGTATCTCGTAATAAAAACAAAAATTTTGTTTTTTTTTATTGGTATTACTTTTTAGAATTTTCATAGGGTTAAAAATCACAATAATGAACTAATAGTGCAAGTGGTTTAGTTCCAAAAACCTGACTATTTTTTGCATATAGTTCCAAAAGTAAAAGTAGACTTTCTGATTTGGAGAGCAAAACTTTAACCTTTTTCATTGGGTACAATAAAGTGAACATAAATCCTTTATTTACCTTATACAAACAATTACAAATTTTATGTAATGTGTACCTTAAAATTAAATCAATATTTATTTAATGCATACTTTTAAGGATCTTAAAAGCTGTGGGGCCCATAGGCAGCTATCTTCTTTGCCGGTGCTAATAAGTGAACAAGTTTTTCGTAAGTTTTTGTAAAAGGGTTCTATATTTTTCGTATGCTATCAAAGTCTTTTGAAAAGATGCCAGAAAAATCGGTCTCCTCTGACCTAATCCAAAAGTAGGTGCTAATACGATGCTCAAAGGTACTTCTTAGCATCCTCGAGAAATGTCCTTGAGCGGACATCTACCAGAATTTTTTCATTCTCCTTGTGACCTTCAGCGACATCGCCACCGACCAAACCAACTAAAATCAAAACAGCCCCCGCTTTCATTCTCTGGCCTTTGATAATTAGGGCGGCCTAAAAACTCTTGCAATGATCTCGGGCGGCAGGCAACTACCAGTTCAGTGAAAGGGCTTTAAAAAAAATGAAATAAAATAAAAGTTGAGTTAAAAAGAAAGACAAAGGGAAGAAAATCAAAACAATCTCATCTCTGAGATTTTACGTAGTGCCGCTTGTAGAGCCTTGGTTTTACCAACGCGAAGGCTGAGCTACAAGCGGACTGTCGGTCTTTGCCCGAGTGGGAATCAGGATTTTGAGATGAGGACAGCAGTGACGGTGGGGTCCAGAGAAGTGCATGGAGTGGGGGCTGAGGATAGTGATCGAAAAAATAATAGGACTTGGATTCAGGAGAAGTCGAAATCGGGACCGAATGTAGGTCAGGGTTGATGGGATGCTGTGGGATGTTGGGGGATGCCACAGTGCAACGGGCAGTCCCATCCCGGAGCAAGGCAACCACCATCAGGTGGGCATGCCCCCGAAGGAATCGGAAAAAAAGTAAGCTCTTCAGTGCTGCTGCTGTCCTACTGAAGGGATGGGGAACAGTACCGCGGGGATGGGCATCTCTCTGCCACCGCAACCGAGTCCTAAGGGCTGCGGCTCTAGCTGCTATTGCTGCTGCTGCTGGCTACTGCGCTCGATCTCCGGCTCAGATATTGTTCAACTGCTCGGTGCTCCACCCTTTTTAATGGGGGCCCTAGCAGCTGCCGCCTGACGCGGGTGGCGCTGCCGCTGTTGCTCCTTTCTTGCCATACCGTCACCATGTCTATGGCGTATCGATTTCAAATAAAAAAGGGAAACATTTTCCTAGGTGACGTCATCTCGCTCGGTTGTGTTTCACGAATAAACTTCTCCGAAGATGGTACAGGAGTAGAGTGCGGGGGTCGAAAAAGGGGCGGGGGAAGATTTTAATAGCCCCAAGAAAATAGGTATGTCGGCCCGTTATTGGAAGGAGGTCAGAAAGCTTAATAAGAAATTTATCTCGTAGGATACAGCTCACCGAAAATTTCTTTTTATTCATGGGATGACGCCATCAAATTAAAGTGCAATTCAAAGGGGGCAGGGGCGGAAGGGTGGGGGAGGAGGGAAGGGTAGATGGGAGGGAGTAGGCAACGAAGTGCTCTTTGCAAGACAGCAAAGTCCTGGGGGTGTACACCACCCTGTACACATCGAAGGGTAGTTTATTTAATTCCAGCGAATTCTCAAAGTGCCTGAGGCGAAATTCCTTGCCGAGTTGACGATTAATTAAAGTTGTGATATTGGTGGCCGCATTCGAGATCAAAGCAACCAGGGATCCTCAACAGTACCTTCTGAAGTTAATTTGAAACTGAATAAAGCATGAGTCATCTTCGACGTCTTATTTATTACCAATAATTCTTGTTATTAATATTTATTGAAAGTATGCTTTTCTCTTGTATCTGAATATCATACAGTGACTATCAAAAGTTTTCGGACTTGTCAATATTTAACATACTTTCAAGCTTTTCTCGTCATTAAATATTTTATATCACAGGTTATTTAGGTATACTCTTAACTCTTAGGAACTGACTTACCAAATAAAAACTAAATACTCAATTGCTATTTTAAAAATGCAATTAGATACATCTGTAGTATCCGAATTCCTACTGAGAAAAGTATTGGGAAAGAAAACAGTTTTGTTTATTCAACCTACATCAATATTTTGTGGGATATCTCTTGTATCATAGTTTCCAGTCTTGGCAGTCTTTGGCATTGATTCTATCAACTTTCCCATTTCAGAAGACTCAATGTCACACCATTCTTCCTTTATTATTTCTTAAAATTGAGAAGTGTCAGTTTTCTTCCCAAAATTTATCACAAAGGGTTAAAATTAGGTGACTATGGGGTATACTATATATCCAGCCGATGTGGTGTTTTATATAGCAAGCAGAATTCCGTATGTTTTGAAACGTTATCCTATTGGACATAATAATTATTAATTCCAAGTTATTCCGCCCTAGATTTTAAATTATTTTTCAAGATATCGAAATAATAACGGTCACCGAGATCGTACGATTTGATCCCGTTAGACTTTTTCTTGTGGAGTTATCTTAAGTCGCAGGTCTATGCGAATAAGCCAGAAACCAGAGCGGCCTTCAAAGCCAACATAACCCGTGCCATCGGTCAAATCCAGCCTGATTTATGCGCCAGCGTCATGGAAAATTGAACATTACGGATTCGCGCCACCCAAAGAAGCTGCGGCGGATATTTGAACGAGTTCTGTATCTAATGGCATCGATAGGCCTTTCAAACAAATAAAAAAATTTGATGATATCTAATATAAATTTTGTTTTATTTAAATTTAAAGATAGGAAGTTCTTATTGAATAACGCGGTTCGAATTCATTTAATTTGTGTAATATTCTGATTTGCCTTATTTCTATGTTTCTCATTTTACATAAAAACGTATTTCCTGATTTGAATTTCTTATAACACGGTTTCCATAAAACGCAATACGAATTAATCACGTTATAAGAAACTTAACTGTACTTCTAAATTTTAATTTAAGTAGCTACCAGCAGCGATATTGCAAAATATAAGAAATCTAAACTTTTCAAACCGATTTTCACCATTCGGTGGTAGAATTTGAATTGCGCAACTCGAGAAATAAAATTTTTACCACAGCAACCATAGCTGAAAAGCCGTTATCATCATAATCGCGTTCTCCGTTCCACACGGGGACTAGAAATAAAAATCTTGACATTCGGTCCAGTCTTCCATTCCAATTCCAGACTTTTTCCACCGATGAAAGCGTAGTACTTCCACGAATTTTCCAGGATACGATTACCCACCCCTGGAGCTCTGTGTACGTGAAACGTTCGTTTGCCACTATTTCAAAGGGAAAGCGCATCCGCCATGTTTTCATCGGTGCGACTGGAAATAAGCGAGTTTTCCTCCAGAACGTCGGAATAGTTCGAGCTGAAAAGTCGCCCGGAGTAGACGTGTATTGGTGGTGTAGGGAGTATAATTGATATATATAAAAAAAAATATATTTATATATTTTTTCTGAAGAGGATTTTCCATCATTTCGGGGAGAGAAACGGTAAAGAAAAATGATTTTTCTGGCCTGGCGGTGGTTTCCGCGACACCTTAAAAGGTGAAAAGGTACCGCAATTGCGTCGCGGGTGGTGGTGGTGTTTTTGGAGTGCTCCCAAGAATTCCTGTGTGAGATTGGGGGGAGGGATAAACTGCACTAAACATTAAAACATAGTTATCTCGCCCGTGGTGGCGGGGAGCAGAGTGTAGTGCCCTCGGTGCGGATTTAATGTAAAGTGAGGTCCAGAGTGTCGTCGCATTTTGACGAGTGTGTAGTTGATGTCGAATCTTCCGAGGAATCATGAACGGAGTGTGGAGATGAAGGCTCACTGTCCTGCGATATTCTAAAATTTATGCAAATGTTGCAGCTTCGTCAGAGTGATAACCGAACACCCCCATATCGACCCCATTAGTTGGGGCCAAGTGAAAAACGAGCAGAGTGTGTTCTATCAGCTGCGGGTCGAAGGGAGCACCCGTGGTGAGATATTCACCCGCCGCCCTCTGTCGTTGAGGTGAAAAGACTTCGGGAGATCCGTGTGGTGTGCTCCGATGTTGCTTGAGTGTGAAGAAATTTTCTGGCCTGTGTCTCTCTGTCGCGTTCAGCCGAAATCGAGTTCAAGGTGATTTAAATGGGGGAACAAAAAAAAAAAAAATACAAAAAGGAAATAGATAAAATAAAAGAAGAGAATTAAGCGATAAGGAGTTAATTAGAAGGAAAATGTGTCGTAAGTTTCAATTTGAAAGCCAGCAGCAAGCCACCACCACCTTGACTGAGGAGCGCACACGGCAGACACCTTTTAATTTTTCATTCTGCCTTTTCTGCCCGCTTTTTTTTTATTCGTTATATTTATTTATTTACTTTTTTTAGGGGCTTTTTTCGGAAGCGGAGGGCGGGGGTGCACCGTTTTATTAATGCCATAAAAATCCAGTGTACTTCGTGCCGTCAAAAATCGATAGCGGTAGCGGGGGGAGAAAACAAACTTCTTTTCGGTTAAATATTCATTCACATAAATAATTTTTCACCACGGCACCCGACCGACTGTATGTCGTCGCTGCCACCGAAAATAGTCCTTCTATCTGGCGGTGCTCTGCGTGCACGAAATTGTTCTCCCCTTCAGACTTCTTGGGGCACTTCCTTGGCCTCCTCCAAAAAAGAAAAAAAAAAGAGAAGGTAGAAGGGATTTTCTGTTGCCCACAGCCCCATGTGAAGGGCATATTAAACTTTTTTTTTTGGAGGCAATCGCGAGCAGGCCAAAATCCCAAAAAAACAAAAAAAAAGACTGTCCAATAACGACTGAGAAAGGACAAGGGCACGGCTTAGAAAATGTCTCACAAAATTTATACGCATCGCAGGAGTCGTGTCTTGAAATATTTGACCGGTTCCTTTTACCTTAGTAACTCGGTAATAATTCATCCTATAAAATCCATCATAAAATTTGTGACAAAGCGAAAAATAATACAATAGAAATTAAAGCTGTTGCACTACCACAATAATTCGAAATTCACTGGAAAGTTTCTCCCATTACTTCGGATATTTCAGAGATACTCTGTCACGTCTAAGAAAACTATAAAGTGGAATTGATATCACTTATCCATTGACAAGAGAAATGAGAAAGTTGAACTGGCAATTCTCGGGAGTCCCATTCCACAAGGCTAATGATATGGGACAAGGTTCCCACAGGCCTGGAATGGGAGCATTTCGTTCCAGGACATAGTTTTGCTATCGTCTTAATATTGCAAGCATAACAAAGAGAACCAGGTTACACTAACTTTTTGTTACACTTGTTACTTTGCTGTTTGTTGTTTTATTTCAAGTGAATTCAATCAAATTCAAAAATACGAACAGCATCAAACTATTTAATAAAATTTACTTATCTTGCTCCGTTCTAGGAAAAGAGAGGAAAAACAATGAAGAACTCCTAATAGAAATTCGATTATTAAATAAGTTTTTTTAAGTTTATTATTTTGAAAAACAACGTCCAAATCACTAACTCTATTGCTTTATGATGTCATAAACAAGACTTGTTGATTTGTTGATGATTTCAATGAAACAAGATTTTAGAAAGACAATATCGTTAAATAATAGCGACAAATGCTTTTATATCAAGTATACGAAAATGTTCGTGGCTTTTTTTTAGGTAAAATTGAAACAATTTTTTCTTATACATTTAATAAACTAGATATGACCCGTTTTGATGGATGGCCTTTTGCCTATAGACCTATATTTTAGCATAGCTTAACATCACAATTAACTCTAAGAGTTTGGTTAAGGTTTCCGCAAATCCCACTTATTATCACCGTCTTGTCTTTTATATAGTTTAGATAGTCTGGTCAAAACTTTTGATTTCATTAGAGGGAACTTTCTAGAGTAGTTAGAGTTGGGAAGTGGCGCAGTGAAAATTCTATGAGAGCCTAGGGTTAGTGTAACCCCAAACTTTTTAATATATTTTTCTTTTATTATTTAAGTCCAAATTTTAATAGTAGATTCGCAACTAGTATTACCGATTTACTTTTACAATAATTTACATTGATATTAGGTGCGATATTTTGAATTTCCAAATTTTGATAGTGGGTTCAACATACCCTTAATACCAATTTTCACTTAAATTCGTTTAATTCGAAATTTTTTGATTGCCATATTCGGTCCGTCGTTTTGACTTTCCAAATTTTAAAAGTAGATTCGAAAATAGCATCAACACTTTACCTTTACGTGAATTTACTTTAAAATCCTTTCAGTACTTTCTTTTCGCCACTTTGAATGAATGAATCTTAACAATTCCCAAGTATCTGTAAAAATTATTTCTGAATGATAATACAGCAAAATGTGTAATTTATTTTCTTTCTTGCTTAAGCAAGCATCTGTTGCAGATAATCTTAAGCAATTAAGTTTTACATTGCTTTTACAATGCTTTAATTGTTTCTTTTGAATTTAATGGTAAATGAAGGAAGAACAAGTAGTAACCATTTTAAAATAAATTCGTTGTAGAAGGGTGAGCGGAACCCTGTAAAAATATATTTAAGTATGGTAGTAAAATTATCCAAAAATAATACTAAACTCGGTTGTTTTAGAATCACCCTGTGTAACATTTTTTCAGAGTTATTTTTAATTTTTAATGTTACAAGTATTAAATTTTCCAGAATGCATATCGACGACGGGAATATGACCTCAATCAGTTAAGTCATTTAGAAGTTACACGATTACTAACAGGCATATGAACTATATAAAGATTTTTATTTGTTTTATCCTACTTCGAAATAAAAATTTGGAATTTTTATAGGGTCACTTAGTTGTCCGTCTTTCTGTCTTTTTGTCTTCAAGACCATTTGTCTTAGGAGCTGCTAGAGGTATTAATTTGAAATTTATCTATCAAATACTAACTAAACCTAACTCAATGTCATAAAAAGGTTAAGCCTTCCATACTGACTGACTGACTAAATCCACTGACTAACACATCAAAGCCTACTTTCCGTTGACTTAGAATTTTTTTTTTCATTTTCCTTATTTTTTGCAACCTATTTTAGATAACGTTCTAGAATTCTTTCAGAATTTTATTTTTCAAGTGAGGAGTAACTTCTACGAGTCTAGTCTACGAAGGGTTGTGTTATTGCAATGCTGAATTTCATTCTCTAAATGATAGTTAGATCAAGAATATGATGTCATTTAAATCTACTGGTCTTATTACTTTTGCCAAGCACGAATCGGTTTATTTCATCTTTAACTGTAGCGATCTCACCATGGTGCATTCACTAACTGTATGAGGATATGTGATTGGTATTTTTATAATATTTCAATATTGGAGTTACTTGTTAGGATATCCAAACCGGTTTGAAGATTATTTTATATAGTAGTTAGTTTATTTTTCAGGGGTAATTCAGGTTTGTGCCCCACCAGATAATACATCTTTTTGGATTTTATGCTGAGTTGTTTTTGTTTTGACTTAGAATCTTAGAAATTTGTTTTGAAGGAAGGTCTCATAGTACAACTAAACGAATTAATCCAAAAATCATTTATTTCTAATTCTAACAACAAATAGTTAATAGGATTAATTAAAATAATAATTAAATTATTTTAACTGGGCAATAATTTTTGTATTTCAATTAACTCGTTAAATTAATTTACATATTATACCAAGTAGGTAATTTTCCCTGATTGCGGCCTGTTCGAACTTTTTCGGTGCCAATGCAATAAAATATATTTAATAAATTAATTTATAGTCCAATTCGCATGTAGTTTTTTCAGTAAAAAATAATTTAAATAGAGCTTTATATTTTATCCTTTTTTCAACTGATTTTATAATACGTTCCCTTATTGTTGTAGGTTAGACGGATAGGTTCGAAAATTTATACTTAAATGAAAGTTATTTATTTTGGGAATTGTTCCGACGTTATTGTCCCTATAAACCCTTATGTGATGAATATTTCTTTTAGACCTATAATAAATTAAAAGGTCATGTTGAATTAAGCGATTTATCTCTGGACTTATTTGAAATTGAAGTATTTTTTAATATTTTGAAATCATGTCAATATCAAGCAATACCCCATAACGAAAACTGTCTTGAAATAGTTTCCTTTTAAATATTTTTAATTGAAAACTCTTTCAATGCTTCCTTTATTAGAAAAACGTAACTTAAAAATTCCACCTTTAGCGACCTGAAAATGATAAAAGCCGGTGATTTTCTTAAAACGAAAGTAACAAACAGCCCCTGGATGTGTTTATGGAGGAAGTCAGCCTCTAATCGGGAAATTTTCAGCCCTTGAAAACTCCACATTCACACCCGAAGTCTTCCCCGCTGGCACTTTGCGGTTCGAGGTGTTGAGGCTCCTTCCGACGTGGTGGCTGGGTAGCACTTGCGAGTTCCAGAAGTGTACTTCGCCGCAAATTCTTCTATTTGCCTAACCCATTTGGGCACCACTAAGACCAGGGGAGGGCGGAGGGAAGTATTCCAACTGTAAGACGGGTACCGGCGGGAAAAGTGCTTTCTTGGAGCACAGCTGAACTCTCGGCTTGACGCAAAGGGGAACTCTGTGGAGGTCGATTGCACCACGAGTTAAAAGGAATGGTGATGGTGTGCGAGGGTTTTCTCAATCAGTCACAAATCGAAACAAAATTGAACACATTTCCACATCTATTTCCAGATGAGAAGAGGAGAGGGTACCATCGTCTGGGTGCCGCCCGTTGCATAAAGGCTTCTGCAGGCGCCTGATGCAATCAGCGGATGCAAACAGAGAATCAAAGCGCTCCCAGCGCCAGAGATACGTCCTGGTGGCGCCCCATTATCGTCCAAGTGGAGAGGAAGACAGCCGGGATTTCGGTGCTACTGCACAGACCCTGAATGGGACAGAGGAGGAGGAGGTGCTTCGTCAGCGAATGTTTTCAATTTGCACACGTTCGGAGGATCTCGCACTTCACCTTCACCCGAAGCATCCATCCTTCCCCCTACCCCGTGCATTCTTTTAGCCTTTCGAAGAGCACCCTCTGCCTGATGAAAGTTTGATGGAATGCAAACTTTTCAGCGCCTTCTGTGTTCAGAAACGAACAAAAATTTTTGAAGCTTAAACCCCCATAGAATTCCAAATTTCGTTCCAATGAGTTTCGCGGCCTTCCTACCCTCTATTTTCATTCCGAACTAACTGAATTTGGCTAAGAACGCCCCACCAATTTGGGGCCGTAACACGTAGACACCCTCAACCGTATCGGAAAGATTGTTTTTCATCTTTTTTGTATTTTTGTCCTCAAAACTGCCAGAAGGCCACCCAGCGGAGAAATTAAAATAAAAATGTGATTGCAACCATCTAAAAAGGGCCTAGAATGAGATGAAGCAGCACGTCTATGGAGTTAAACAGGATTAATTTGAGCATCGTCGAACGCTGGAAATGGAAATTGCATGTTTCACCCATAGATACACTTCGCTTTTCCCTTTTCCCTTTTCCCTTTTTGTTTTTTTTTTCTCTCCATAATTCGTGTTTTTTCCTCGAGACTGTTTTTTCCTATTTGGTCGATATTTCATTATTTCTGCACTGTCTGTGCGGGTGTACTGCGTTGAGAGGGATTTTTAGAACTCAAAGTCGCTCAAGGACATCCGTGCTACCACGAATGCTTTCTACCTTAAAAGGGATATCGAAGGAATACTTGGACGAGATTAGAACAAAGGTGAACCGAAATAGTCATCCAATTTCGGAATAATCAGTTCTAAATGTGGAGGGATTCGATCTCTATTGGGTTCGGGGTTATAATTTAATCCCCATGCCGTTCCAGAAAAACCAGTTGCACAATCTTTTTGGATAAACAGATTAGGCTTTGTGGAAGACAATAAATAATAATAAGACCTTTTTACTAACTTAACGTTCAAAATATCACGTGAACACTTTCAATAGTCCAAGTTCGCACAGTGATGATATGAAACTTATACAACATGTAAAAAATTGAGTTTTTAATATCGTGAACTTATAGAATAGAAAAATAGAAAGCTAATCCAACACCAATTAGAATCATTTCAATAAATTTTGTACTATGAGACTGTTAAAATTATAACCCTTTCTTTATGAATTCTTAAATAAAACATAAAATGCGAAATAAAGGGAATATTTACCAGTTTTAAATGTCTCTCGCTCAGAGTTCAAGGTTACAAAATGTAATTAGTTAATATTATTCCAGAATGAGCCCATTAAGTCAATAATCATCATGGTTTAAATTAATGTTTCGCTCTGTCGACTGGTCCATCATAAATCTTTTTATGGAGCAGAATAAAAATGTACAGAAATTGTCAATTGCGGCGGAGGTTATTATATTTAATAAGCCCACACGCCCTCAAAGAATAAATAGTTGGCTTTCTACAAAATCTGTAGGCGTAACGCGATATACGCGAATTTAATCCCATGTGACCCGTAAATGAAAATTGGTTTCATAACAATCAGGTTGTAGATTTTTCGAAATTCGGAACTCGAAACTCTTCCAAGTGGTATTGCATTGATAGTGTGAATACTGCGGATATTTTAGCGAGTAATACATTTAAAATATTCCAACAATACGACCAGATAAACCACTTAAAATTGTCCAATGGTAGAAATTTGTGATTAATTTTATTGTATCACTTGCACTGATGTGGTTTATTGAAATGCATTCAGTGAATTATTGCAAAATCGAGAAGAAAATCAATCTGTTTGTGATTTAAAACTTTCTCATGAAGAGTTTCATCTACAAACCTAAAATCTGATTTCAATGAAGCTTCTATTTTTCGAAAGCTGTATACATTTTCTGTACTAAAATCCCATAAATTTCAAACTTTTTAAAATAATTTCAATTCCTTTGATTAAGCTGACCCTTTTTATCTTATTTATAAATTTTATATTTTATTACATATGTTAAGGTGTTTTTATAGAGAACTGGAATCCTTCACCTTTAAGTAAAAGAAAAGAAGTGTACTGACTAAAATTTCCATTATTAAATTTCCATATGGTTTTAAACGGGCATTTCTAAATTGAATTTTTTCTTAACTTTCAGACGTTGGTCATCGTAAACTGCTTTAGATGTGCAAAAACTGCTTCTAAATAAACCAGAGGAGACACTTTCGTTCGTCAACAAGACACCAGAAAACTAATGAATACAAAAAATGTCTCCCAGACTGCTTCAGTGTTGCATGTTGTAAATTTGATGTGTGTGTAACTAAATTTTAGTGAAAATTTGAATATTCCATAAATGTTGAATTATGTGCTTTAAGTGTTTTAGTGAGTTAAGTGTTGCTACTAAATATAGCCACCGTTTCAGTCCCATATGCAAATGGAAACCTAATTTATCGTAATGGACAAATTTGAGCATGTACCAAACCAATTTGGATAACGCTTAAGGAAAAGGTAATTAAGTTATTTGTTTTTACAAATTGGGCTTAAGAGAGATGTAGACATTTCGAATATTTGAAGAGATTAGAATTGAGATATTCTGATAGTCGTATTAAAATTTTCAGTGTTGATATAATTGATCGATTCATTAATTGAGGCGGGCTACAACTTCACATTCTAAAAAGTTATTAAATTCAAACCCAACACAAAATTTCAAGTAGATATTTCAGAAAGAATAAAAGTAATGATTTTTATTCATCGGTATAATTTATCCTTACTATGGACAAAACAAATATGATAGTGATATTTTAAAATTGAACAAAATTAGAGGGTTGTTTGCAAATTTCTACAACATTTATGTGTACTAAAAATGGTTTGTAATAATTATAAATTTTTACTGAACCTATTGCACCTTGTAAGTTTACACCTACTTTTGTAGTTTCATTTTATAGGGGTGCAGGGATGCAGGTGATGGGTGCAGTCCTGTCTTGACCCAGTGTCCCCCCGTGATACACGATCGCCCCGGAGTCCTGCTAATGACGGCCACTTATTCATCCACTCCGCACTATGCAGTCGTCAGCAATTCTGATGTTGTTCTAACTCCGTTTGGAATGCAGAGGAGGCTCAACCGTCGCACTCTCCCCGCCCCCATCCTATGGGAGTCGCAAGTGTGCCCGAAGCCAATGTCCATCCCCACACACTGCGCTAAAAACTGACAGGAATTCCATTAGATTTATTTGACTGGCAGAAAGGCTCGTTTTGTTTTGTAGCATTTCATTTTCGCTCTGTTTCGAACGACGGAAGGAAGAAGGAATTGTTGCCGCTCGGTTCTTTGCCGTTCCAGAGCCATAACTCACTTCGGGCCGGCCCCTTCTCCCATCCCCTAGGAAAAGTCTTCAATGTCTTCCTGCCTCTGCATGGCATATTTTCCCTCTGTAGAACAGATTTCCATTTTAAGTAATTAAAATTGCAAACGAGGCCCACCAGCCCGAAATGCAGCTCTTGATTCCTGGCTAAGACACGACTCAGCCGTGGGTCACTGAAGGATTGAACATCACACCATTTCCATCCCAGGGAGCGCCACGGGACGGAGGGAATGATGTTCCTAATTAGACGAGGGATGTTATGGGGCAAATAATTTTTTTTTCCCCATCCCCAGGAACCTCTGAAGTGGAAGAATGGGCACTGATGTCGTAAATCGCGCCTTTTTTTTGGTACAATGAGTTTCGTTGCTACTTCGGCAGCTGGAAGGTTGTACAATGGTAGTGTTGTAATAAAAAAGGTGATTTTGTGGTAATCTCGCAAAGATGTTTACCATTCGTATCTAGAGGTAGGTTAGTGAAATAAATGACCTCGGTGTCTTTGGAATTAACTAAATGACGTGAATCTATGAAGGGAATTTCAAGATAATGAAAATATTGTATAATTTGTAAAACTTCTAACATTATAATGTAATCCGTGCTAATCTATGGGGGATAAACAATTCAAGAATGCCTAATAATTAATTTCAAATCATATACATATTGCAATAGTATGTAAAATATTTTCGTTTTCGAGATTTTATGTCTTATAAGTTTTCAAATATTAATAAACCTGAAAATAAAAATCTCTTAAGCTTTAAACTGAACTAATAGCGATCTTTAGAAACTCTTTAGACTTGATAAAATCAGAAAATTACATTAGAAATATCGACCAATTTGTTAGCAAATATACAAATAGACAAGCACGCATTGCTGATTTTAATTTATTAATATATTCCCTTGTGCTGAAAAGAACGGAAGCATTTACTTATATTCGTGAAATACTTTCATACACAGACTTTGTCTAACAAAATGTCACCTGATGTCCTTCCGAATAGCATAAATTGAGTCGAGCAGCTAGCTACAGGGCAATTTTAACCCCTTACCGCACGCACACGTCACTCAAAGGCCGGATCGTCGTCAGGTAAGGTGTAATTTGCCTGTTCGTTCTGACATTAACCAGCCACCTCCTTCGCAGCCGGTGCACTGTGTCAACTCGATAAATTAATTCACGGACCTTCCGAATTAGCCGCTCGAATTTTTCGGTGTCTTTTTTGTCGGCCAATCAGTCGAATTGGGTCATGATGCGGGAGCACTTGTTCAGGGATAACTAGCTTCGTTGATGGGGCCTTGTTTGTTCTCGTGTTACCCAATGATTGGCTATTGATTTTCCTATGATAGGGCTGGTTGGGCGTGGTGGTAATAAGAGGAGGTGATGTATTCTTACGAATTGGGTGACGAGTATTAGCTAATGTAGCATAGCTCCCAGCATTGTGCGGTAGATTTGGAACACGGAGATTCATTCAGGAGTGGTGTCCTTTGAGTTGTTGGAGAATCGAACTAATGACCCAACATCGTTTAAGATCAGTAGTCCAATAAAATAAGAAACTTGCAGGAATAGGGGATAGCTGTCTGGGTGAAAACTAATAGAACGAAACTAGGACAGGAGAAGGAACTTTAGTATTATTAAATAATATAACAAATAATAAATATATTTGTAAAAAGGGCCTTTATTCTGTTCTATTTCATACCCGGATATGTATTGATAACTTTTATATTTTCGCCAGTTGATCTGTACCAAAAGTTGGTTAACTTTTAGCTAGTCGTGTCGAAATAATTACGTTATTAGTCCCGTAGGGTTTACAGATATCCGAAATTTGATTGACAAAAATACAATAATAGACAAATATAATCAAGACAAATGATTATATTTATTAGAAACTTAAAACTTCAACTTAACAAAAACATTAAAATTCTAGAAAATAACTGAACATAATCATCATAACTTGAGATTTCAACTATCATTTGAGTAGCATTATAAGCTTCTGGATCAATCAGTTAATTATTAATGATTTTTCAAAAAAGACCAAAATATTGTACTATAGCTGACACAACACAATAACGGCTGCAATGTTATTTATTCCTCGTATGGTTTTAGTTTTTAAATGATATTATCAAACGATTTTTTTACAATGTTTTGTTGTTATGAAGCCCTCATTATCTCAAAACTATTGAAATTCAAAATGATAGCGTCTTAACAAAGCGCAGTAATTCTAATGTTAAATTATATCTAAAATTAAATATTAGTGCCAGGTGTGGGGTATAATTTCTGCCTTTCGAAAATAAGGCTAAGTGAATTCAGGGTTGAATCTAAAAGCCTTTCAGAGCGATACGCCAGCATAGAACATCTTGCTACACCGTTGCTTCCTAGAAAACTATCAACATCCTTTGAAAATTGTCGAAAACATGTAAACACATCGATTTCTAGCCATGTCCAGAAAAACAAGGACCAAACCGGCCCTAGCAAATTTCCTACATGGAATTAAAGCGATTTATTATCCCTGGAGCTTCTCCGGACCCATTCATCTCGGATTTCACAAAAGTCTCTCCGCTTTGTCCGGGGATATTTCCTCGAAAGTCCATTGATTTGCTCCAGTTTCCCAGAACCCCCATGATATGCGAATGTGCGTCTGTATGGCAAGTGGGACTCCGGGAACAAAGCAGTCATTAGAGTTCGGCTCATAATCCCCCAAGTGCTGAATAAGGCCCTACACATAACCTACAAAGGGAAGAATCCTCGTAGGGATGGTCGGTCAGGCGCCAATTTCGAAACTGAAGAAGATATTGCAAATAGTGGCGATCTCTCTTCCTCGGATGCCATAAAAATGGATTTTGTGGGCCAAGCCTGAGGAGCATGGGGAACATATTTTTTTCTAGGCTTGACATTGTGTGCGAACTCATAAAGCACATAAATTTACGCCGCTAGCACCCAGATCGAAAGGGTACGGTTGTTTTTGGGCTTTGTGTGGGACTCGAAAGCCACTCTCAGGGCGGAATTGGAAATATGTTGGCGAAAAGGGCGCTCCTCAGATAACTAGTACTTTGGTAGTAAATGCAAACGGAGCAATCACACGATGATAAAAGGTCTCAACTGAATGGCAGATATCCTTGACGAAAAGTAATCTGAGGAGCTTGATAAATAAAAGTGGGGAAAAAGGATGGAAAGCCCTTCACATGAATGTTGAATAAAGGGCTGAACGGGCTTACATTACCGGGATCAAAGAGCCCGCACAATACGTGAAGGCAGAAATTTGATTTAGGTCTCTTGGGGACGAGTACGAGGGCTTCCGTGGATGGATGTGTGCATGTTTCCGTTTATCCGCCCTCAAAAGGGGTAATGTCTCAAAATAAGTCTTAAGAGCTTTAGTACTTTCGAGTCAGTGCAAAGAAGGCAACAGAGTCGTTTGTGAGCCGCGTAAAGATATTCCGCGTAGAAAGTAGGCCACCGCGCACAAAAGGATCCGTGATAAGCTGAGCACGCCAAAGCTTCTTTCCGTTCTATTCGGAAATTTCTTGGGAGCAAAAAGAAGCCCCCCGTATTTACGCACATGCACTTTGAATATGAAAAAGAAAGAAGTCTTTAATTTTAAGATAAATATTATACATAAGAAAACCTATCAGGTGAGTGCTTTTACAGAAACCTCCAAAAAAGAAATGCATTGGAGCCGGGTTTAAGCCTGAGATTGAGAAAAATATTGAAAATAATGTAAAAAGGGTAACCATAAACACAAAAAACCTTTTAAAAGGATCTGTGCCGGGATTTTCAACATAGCTTTCGTTTGGTTTTGTATCGCACAACTTAAAGAAAGGAATCAAGCCTTTTAAAATCAGTTGTTTCTTTGATACCTGAAGAAATTTAGAAGAATCTTTTAATGATAGACTTTGGATGAGTGAAATCCTCAGGTTTTCTTCCTCAAGCGAGATTAACATAAATTATCAAACTTTTTTTTAAAATTTTTATCAAAGAAAGTTATGTACAAAAGCTACACTTTCTAAATTGTCAGACTTGTAAAATTGTCATATTCATATTACCATTACTATTAAGAATAATATGCAATGGTAATTGTAATGCTAATGGTAATTCTAGTTCAGTTACTTCATTGTTATTAAACTTTCATTATCATTACACGTTGCAATTCAAGTAATGAAGAAATTGTAATTGCGCATTGATATTAAAAGTTTCCACAACTTTTGTGTCCTCTGGAAATTCATACTTATTTTACTAAATTTAGATCAAATCAAGATTTAATTCAATTAAATATTGTATATATGTATGGTACATAGAAATTTATATATTTCTGTTTCTTAGACTCTTAGTCTATAAAATAAATTTGTAGAGGAATGCAATTTTTAAAGTATTCAAGAAATCATAGAAATATTTTGTTCTTAAGTCCAGATAGAGGTGGCCGTGATTAGACGAAATATTTGGGATGTTGGTCGTATTAAATCAATTTCAAAACTGAATATTGCTTTTATTTAAATTGCTTTGAAAATAAGTAAGAATTTTCACAAGAGGCAAAAGTAATGGAAACTCAAATAATTTTGAGCAATAACAATTTCTTCTATAATTTCAATTGTAATGTGAAGTGGTAATTACATAATTACAATAAAGTAATTGAACCAGAAATATCCGAAACCATTACAGTAATGGTAATAGCAATTTAAAAATGTCATTACTGGTAATAGGTAGGAGTAATCATTACCAATGCCATTTATTACTTTACAAGTATGGTGAGAACGTATTTCTAAAATGGTAATTGCTATCAGTTACATCTACTCAATTACTAATTAAATCTGCCTTTTTACATTTTCAGACACCTTCTGAATTCGTAAAAAATTCGTCTATTAAGCTTACAAATTGTAAGTGAAATTTTTTCGAAATACAATCCTGTGACTGACATCATGACACCGTAGAGCTACTACATTTACTCTTTCAATTTTGTGCTCTAGGTGAAAAATGAGAAAAATTTAGCCTTTAAGTCCTTCAGAATCATTCTCATGATTTTGCCACACCTTGCAAAAATTCAGACGATGATTAATAGTTCACCTGCCCCTGAAATATGTAAAAGGAAAATAGGCGAAAACGTGTTGCAAGGATCCGTTTATTGGATTTTGTAAAAGATTGTAACCGACACCGAACACATATTCTAGAAAACGATCGAAAATTTCACACAGCCAAAGTAGCAGGCAGGCATACTATTCGCATCCCTGTCGTCGTTCACTTGACCTAAGCCTAAATAAAACCCGCCCCCGCCTTGACCGTCGCCATCAATTCATTTGATTATCGGGCCCCGGAATGTTCTTCTATATAGTCTGTGGGGTTGTAAATTATGGGATCTCCCGAAACATTTTTACTGCCAGCGAAGTCCGAGCTAGCAAAGGTGTGTCCCTTGAGGAGACTAGGCGAGAGTCGTAGGAATTAGAAGTAAACTAACACGCCTGAGACACGTGGACGGCGGGTGGGATAAATTAGTTTTCTCCGTTTTAGAGCGCGACTCTATATTTGCTGGTGGCCACGTTTCAAGCAGAAATAGCTTCTTATCTGATCGACCGGAATGTGTCGGCCACTCTAAATTTGCTGATTTCCTAATTTCATAATTTCGTAAAATCTGATTATCTTAATTAAAGTGACTTATCAGAAGGGCAAACATAGAAGTTACCAATCAGCAGGTGAAGGTGAATCTAGGCAAATAAACTATTTTATTTAGATACGTAGTATAACATCTGCCAATTTGTATTCTAATATAATTCTTCTTATAGATTTTCTTCTTTAATTTTAGGATTCTTAATTTCTAGCTTGTCTAGTTTTTAATCGACTTTCATCGATTACTTTGGTTCTTATTTTTCAGAACTGAATTTTTTGTCTAGTTATAACCATAAAAATTGAAGAGAGAAATCCTTGGGAACAGATAAGGGGTAAATTAAATCGAAAATGATAAATGTCCTGGGATTTTTATACTCGTACATTTCACTGACTCCTCTTCGGGTTCTTAGGATGATAGAATCATACTTGACTGGCTGGAATATATAATTTTTAAATCCTCCATCATTCATCTAGGGACATTGTTATTTAAAATATTTATTAATTATGTTCAGCAAGTTATAACTAACTCCAAATGCCTCATTTATGATAGTGATGTAAAGACAAGTAGTAAGTAAGAAATTTCTTGTTTAACTGCCTTTTATTGAAGAAATGATCATATTTGTTTTATTTTTGATCTACATATAAGATAGATCAGGCTACATTACGATTATACGATTACACTATATATTGGCTACATTAGTCGAGAGACCCTTATGTTCCGAACGTTTTATTTATTTCATATGGTCTTCGTTTTACTCTTCTCATACCAAAAATTATGGATTGATTTAGCTCAGAAAAGATTTTTCCTTTTCGCATTGTATGATTTCATTAAAATTACTTGGAATAACACGAAACATAATACGACATGTAAGTTGACTTGCGTTTATTGATTTGCAATCACTAGAATATCGCCGTGAAATGTCTAAGGTTTTTCCAATGCTACATGTTAACGTACGAACGAAGGAATCTGATTTCTTATATGGGATCTTTAAAGGCCTCTTAAAATAATATATAAGATTCAATTAAAAGGTAGGCAACACTCTAGCATTTTTTATAACTAGTAGAACAACTATTGCCTAGTAAATAAGTAAAGAAACGGAATATTATTTAAATAGTACAAGAGGTACATAAAGCTTTTTGGATAAATAATTTCAGATTCGGTATAAAATTTTGGGAAGTTAAAATGACGATTTAATTCTAAAATGTATTCAAATCTCATCACTGTAAGTCTCGGCTTTTGTAAGTGTTTTATTAGGACGGTACTCATTTGATTACCATTGTTTCACTTTTAAAACATTTTAAACACGACAAGCTGAGATTTGCAATGATAAAATACGGTATGGGGGGTTTCTTTAATGAAGTGCCGTATTTAAAAATTCAATATGACGACTCCTAAGTGGCTTCATTTCAATGTTAACTCATGCTGAGAAGATTGAAATAAAGGGTTTATGAAAAATAGAACCGAATTTTAAGGTTTAGAATCTTATTTCCTACTTGACTAGTTTTATCCATCCCACTGGAATAATATAGACAAGGTTATCATTTTGGCAAGATAAGGAACTGTGCCTAATCGGAAAAAAGGCCCCAATTTAGTATAAATGTATTCCTGATGACTATTCTATTGCAATGCAAGAATTAAAACGACAGCTGTTACAGCCTCTCTACAGCGGAGGTATGTAAATGTAGGTCTGGGCTGAAGTATAAAATTTGCTCTAGAATTCGATGCAGCTCCTCCCACCTCCAGTCCCATCCAACAGAAGACGTTCTCAATTCAGTCCCTAAAAAGTTTCCAAGGCCTGCTTCCGACAGGACTATCATGTCCCAGTAATTTTTCTTGGTGTTCCCGATCCGGATGGGTATCTCTTCTGCTGCTCCACAGCCACTTCCAGAAACTTTCCGGTTTGTTTCGGGCACTTGGGCCAAGAAGGATGCTTGGTTACATTCCAAGAAACTCCTCAAACCGGTTGAGGATCATTATCGCATGGTAGATGCAGTGGGTCCCCGGTATCTTTATCTGGGGCTGTGTGCGCTGCGTTCCATTGTAAACCATCTCCAGATGTGCTCGTTCTGATAATCGCAGAATATTTGTGGAGTTGAGTTTCGCTGGAAACTTTTTGAAGTTTAAATAAAAGTTAAACTGCAGCGAACAGGCAGTCTACTGAATCTCCTGAGGGAGACCTCTGTCTGCCGCCTGCACCTCAGGGCCATCCGCAACATCAGTGGAGGAATATCGACAAAAAAACAAAAAAAAAAAATTCGAGCGACAGGAAAACAAATTGCCCGGAATTAATGCGGTTTGGCGGAACTCGAAAGGAGCACCCAACGAACCTGTCACGTCCAACAACAAATGACTCATTTAATAAGCTGCAAATCGTGCCCCCCCATCGGAGCACCCTTTTGGGCTCGCTGAGAAATGGATGGTCATTAGACGGGTGCGATAACGACGGCATTGCCTGATAACTGAATTAATTTCGCGGAATCGTATCGGTGTGTCTCTGGGGCTTCTCAAGCGCTCCGCCCTGATCGATGGGAATATTTCATTCGAATCCGGTCTATTACCTTAAGCCTCCTCGGATTCCTGCCAAAGCCCCCAATCAGCTCCGGCTTGGGATTGGGGTTTCTGTAGAGATTAATTAGAGGAGGTCGGGGCATGCGGCCGGATCAAATTCCGATAAAATGTGCAAATCTCCCGAAGACGACACATGCCCTAATGCTCCCCGGTGGGGTCATCTAACCCCATTGATGCCTTCTGGGGCCCCGGTGTTCCACATCCACCAGCTCCGGCTGTGGTCAAGGGAGCCTCCCCTCCCCCCTCCCCCCGACTTGTGATGAATGACCGGGATAATTTCACAGGCATTCCTGGAAATGGCTCACGGCCCTCCCGGGCGAGCAAACCCAATTGTGCGGAGGTGTGATTGTGTAACGGGCCCTGGCCAAGGACGACGGTCATCCGCTTTAATGGGGACGACGGTCA
Source organism: Philonicus albiceps (assembly GCA_963969385.1). Classification (NCBI taxonomy): domain Eukaryota; kingdom Metazoa; phylum Arthropoda; class Insecta; order Diptera; family Asilidae; genus Philonicus; species Philonicus albiceps. The sequence goes on along the minus strand of OZ017772.1, from coordinate 72,372,994 downwards.
TCCGCTTTAATGGGGACGACAGCGTTTGCAGTTGCATTGCTGAACCCCCGCCGCCCATTAAGCGGAGGTATGACGCACTTCGGAAGGGCTGCTGTGGTCTTTTTGTAATTAAATTAAAACTGAGCAAGCAATTTGTCCCTCTCATTGTTGCTCACCGGGACGCACACCGTTCAGGTAGATAAAATCCTCAAATAGGATTAAATGTTTAAAAAAAAAATATAACACAATAGTTATTTATTTATTTATTTATCTAGAAAATGTGTTCTGATTTTGTTGGTTCGTTAAAAAACGCATTAAGAAACATAAATATTCGAGGCGACATCTATCAGTGAGTAACAGAAGCAATATTGTTGGGACATCTGTCGGTGAATATAGAAACAAGAAGGTTTTATTTCATTCCATTAGTCATTTCGTAGCCATATGAGTTCTGTTCTTGGATCCATACGAAACAAATCGAAAAGAGCTTACAAAAGTTTCTTTTGAATAGAAATTCCTTAAAATGTTCCACGTCACATGTACCGAAACTGGTACACAAATGAAAGGTCTCTTTTACTAAATACATTTTTACATTTAAAGCTTTGTTGAAAATTCTGGCAAGGAACGTGTTAAGGGGTTCATGCCTGGTTGAAATGAAAAAAGGTTTTTTTTGGGAATTTTTTTCTCAGTTATTAAAAGGAATGTTGTTTTTTTTTAAATTGTACATTTTTTACTACATAAAGAGTATTTCTTTTAAAAATAAATCTTTAAAAATGGCGGGGATGTGGCCGTTGCCCCAAAGGTTCTCTCAAAAAAACTGATTTGAGGTGACCACGATTTCGTCACGTACAGTTATCTGAAAGAATATTTGCATTCAGTATTAAATTGTCTTGTCCTTAACTTGTCAGCTTTTTGAAATTCTGATTTTTGACTAAATAGCAGTTCTTTTTCACTTAGAAAATCGCTGCTTTCTGACCAATTAAAAAGACAAGAATCGCGTTTCAGTATTTGAGATAAGCCTGCCTAAACTTCATCGGTGAAACCATTCTGGATTTATCGTGCTCATCGATTTTGAAAACATAGTCAAGGAAAACTCTGGAATTTTATTGCGATAGTTTTGAAATTATTGGAAAGACACACTAAATAGCTACTTCCCTTTCGTAAAATGTAAAAATCTGAAAATCCGTTTTTCCCCTTAACAAAAGTCCTAAATTTGAAATAAATTCATTCGTTTCAAAAATAGGCTCCGTTGTTTTTTGACCATTCCACAGGAACTGCTTTTTTTGGGTACTGTGCTGACGGTGCTGGATATTTTTGTACACATTTTGGAACTGACCAAATTTAGAATCTCTCTTTTGAAATCGGTAAAATAATTGTGGTTTCTATGTATTTTATATCTTAAATTCAAAGTTCTGAAAAGCGTATTTTAGGCATTGAGATTACGTTTTCTGGAAACCTTCCCACTCTGCTTATTCATCATTCATTTACCTAATACCCAATTGAATGTGAGTTTATACAAAAATAGTCATGCCATTGGATGAAAAGGAAAACCAGGGCTTTTACGGAAATTGGTCGAAAAGATATTTGTGTCGCTGATCCAGAGCTCCTCTTATTCCTATTTTACCCCATAAACATCAAATTTCACCTGATATCTTTAGAAATCGATGGTAAGCAAAAAATTTTTTCCTCTAGGTGTAGAGCCAGAGGAGTGGATCGATTTTTAAAATTTCACACGATGGTCCTCACAATTGCCGCGAAAACGTTGACACTGCGGGGAACAAATTGTCGAAACGTTTGCGTAGAATGCTCCACATTCACGGCAAACGCCACAGTTCGACAATATAAGTAAAATTGAAATTGGCACCCTATTATCCATGCTTTGTGCCATCCACGCAACGCATCCTTGCGCTGTATAAAAGCACCTATCCCCCACCCTCGCCGCACACTTACATTCGAATTAAGTGAAAATATGTGCTGCCGAGAATCTCGGAAGGGGATTCCCCGGGATTCAATTTACAACTCGATTTCTATATAACCCTGGGTTTGAGCGAAGTCTGGAGGGGTGCTGGTTCCAAACTAATAAATGGTTTCCACTTCAGCATTTATGTCGTCAGATTTTTATGAAACTTTCGTACTGATTCAACTTTTTCTGGCTTATTTCGGAAACCACGGTATCATGACGCATTGTTGTGAAATGTTTGATGGAAACTCATCACAACAAACCCATTAAAATGGGGTATTACATCAGCAGTTCGGTTTTACTTATTTGCTCCCGAGCTTAAACTCTTCCCCTCTTGGGGGAATTCGCGAAATTTATGAAATTCCTTGATTTATGTATTGTGAATTGAATCCCTTCCCCTTCTTCCATCCCCCCACATCAAGCAGGCAGACCTACAGAACTAGAAAATTTATATTCAGAACCTCGCCCAGCCAGTAACTCAAAATTCCTTCAACTTTTGTTTATTGCCTTGGTCTAATGAATTCGGAATGTGTGCTCACTTGCGCCCAGGGGGTACCCTAGGACCTTAATTGCGCTGTTTGTTTTCGCATAAGTTGAACGAAATTTGGGAATATTCTGCATTAACTCACTTTAAATCCCTTAAATTTTGAGGGAATAACATTCACCTGGTTCATGTTGGTTTTCAACAAACTTTTGATTATGTTTTGAATGTATTTTTCCACTACTAGTTATTCTATCTCAAAATTTTCATTATTTTATTATAATTTATCTTACTAAAGTCAGCTTCAGTAGTTACTTTAAAACATGGATGAAGTTTATTAATTCATTCAGAATTTTTTAATATGTTTTAAGGGTAAATTGCAATAGATAGGTAAATGATATAAAATAAATCCTAAATATGCGATCGAAGGACATAAAAATTGATACTTAGGAGCTTCGTAAAACATTATTTAAGCCATACATTGTTTGTGAAAATCTGGTAGTTTGAGATGAGGTATTTATGGCTGTATGCCAAACCGGCTAAATGCTGACTAATTTTAGACAATTTCCTCTTAGTAAATTTTCGAGCTTGCCAATACTTCTTGTTCTTTGGCAAAATGGCTAAATTTTAACACACGATTTTATTCTCATTTATTAGGAGAAACCGTTGAGGTGATAGAAAATGACTTCGAAACAGTCCGCAATCTTTTCTCAGCTTTGGATCTTTTCGCAACTTTTAAGAAACTACTAAGAACTCACTTTTTATATAACAGGCCAGATGAAAATGATAATTGGATGTTTTGTCTAAATTCAACTCTTAGTTTGGCAGAGTTAGCAATTAGATAGTTTGGCACACTGCCTATATATGAAAATTTAACAATTTTATATGATGAGGTACAGCATTTATTATAGAAAAGTAGCTTAATCAATATCAAATGCAAGTAATTCATATTCCAGTGATATCAATTCGAAATTACTTCAAAAATGTTTTCTAAAATTTCATAAACTTTTTTAAATATAACAAGAAAAATGTGAGCATAATAATTTGAGTTTTGTTCTGGATTAAAATGAATTTTAACCCTTAAAGGGTATCATGGGTGAAATTTCACTCCAGGCAAGTTGCTCTTCTCAAATTTTAGAAAGACCTAATGGTTTTTAGCTGTGATTTTTTCTACATACATTTGTAAGGTTGCTATAAAAATAACGTTATCATGAAATATAACATTTAATATTTCTTATAATGCATTGAATGGCATTTATTACATTTAAAATATATATAAGCATACACTGGAGTGAAAATTCACCCATGATATCCTTAACGTAATTTATTTGGATGATATTTAAGGGTTAATACATTTCGGTATTAAATTTTATTCTTTTAAAAGGCTTACAATAATTTTACTTCAAATAGGGATTAATCTCATACATCAAGACGTAAATTCATTATTTAATGCTCTTGTTGAATATAAAGTACTCTATGAAAGTATTTCAATTTCAATGTCATCAATTTTTAACTATATTAAGGGTCACCTGTAATTTACTCCAGGCTAAGAATAAAATCGACTTAAAAATGAGGGTAAATTCCTTGGCAAATGGGCATTTTCCTCATTGATGTTATTCTACATATATTCTGTCATTTTAATGAACGCTCTTTGCTAAGCTCCAGTAGTCGAAAGTTTTGCTAAAATTTAATTTATAATAATAAATTAATTTTTAGGCCGTTTTCGAATTCACATGCACTTCTCACTAACTCTTCGGATCGTAACTTGACTTTCTTTTCCGCCCTAAAAGGGTATTCGAATTTAACTGCTTTACTGCCATGAACTGTAGTAAAAGCAATTCCTGTAGCAATAGAAACAGTTCTATAACTGGACCCATATCCCATATGGTCCCAAAATAGAAAAGCTTGAGCAATTGCACACTCCAACTATGTCTTTTTGTATCAATAAAGTCAACTTAATTCCTAAAGCTTTTCTATAGGACACCCGAAAATGGGTTCTACATAAATTTTCGTCCGCGTTTAAAATTGAAATGAATTGAGGATGATACAAAAGTCCCTTTTTTATAAATATTTCTAAATCATTAGAAAATCAGCGTATTTTCTTTCTTACCATAATAATGGCTATAAACTCCTTCTCAATGGTCAGTTTTTATATTTAAGTTATTTTGTATTTTTGAATTTTAATAAAAACTTTGACTTATTTTGAGATGCAAAGAATAAATAATAAAATTTTAAGTTTTAGGTGGACTTAAATTTAAATCTCGAAAATATTTGGTCATGTATATGTAACATAAAGTCAATTGCAATAAGATTACCTTCCAAATATTTTTGAGGGTATTTCAATTTCTGAAGATATTCGATATTCGAAATCAGAGAACCCAAACTTTGTTTTAGAAATTTAATAACTTTTAATTAAATTTCTAAAACAAAGTTTGGCTTCTCTGATTTCGAATAAGGTACACTTTGCTCTATGCATTCTTCTATAAATCAGTCAAATCGCGAAGACGCAGGTCTATGTTCTGACTCTGAGAGTTCTGTTCAATCCTTTTTTATTTGAATATTACAAAGAATTAGCCTAAGGAGCTAGCAAACTACTTTTAGGGCTCGAAGTCCTGAAATTTATGGCTATTCGGCAAAGTGCGCGGCCTCAATAACTGCCAGTTGTGTTTATTCGTTCGCGGAAATATAGTAAAATTGCAAATTCGTCCCCATGTCGTTCAGATTGCAATGCTGCGGCGACAATGTGCTTCTTCATGTCCAGGATTTCTGTCGTTCTCGAAGGAGCCCACCATCACCAACATCGGCTAAATTTGCATTCACATCCCATTTGGTGGCTGCACTGAAAACATTTCCAGGGAACGTAATAAAAGTTCCGGCTGCTCCTTCTGCAGGCTTTATGAATGCAAATGAATTTGGTGGGCTGGCGGCCGCCGTTTTCGTCCGAAGTGGCACTCTAAGGAGAACAAGGAGACATTTGTTGCCGCGATCGATTTTCCCGCGGGCGGATGTGCCCACTTTCTGGAATATATCACCCCGGCCGGGGGAAGGTTTGTGTGGGATGAATTTAGGTCCTACAGAAACAAAAAGGACTGAGATATGTTTCCTCAAGATGGATTTATTACATTCCTTCTCCCCACCCCTGGAATGGGAGGGTTTTCTGCGTGCAATAAGTGGGACTGTAGGACAACTTCCTGGGGAATTGTTGGGGAATAGTTTTTCAAAACTCCGGCCACCATCACCCGGTTCCTGAGATACATAGCCATTGTCACATATTTGCCCACAGCTTCCCTGGTCGGAACTTTGCATAGGGGTGACGGGGGATGACTAGCGCTCCGAGTTTTTGTAGAAATCAAAATTTATTGAGGTTGCCGTGGTTTTTATATACCGTCATGGCAGACAGCACACGGTAGCGAATTTTATTCAAAAGGTCTGCGCCCCACCACGCAGGAGGGGTTTCGCGGAGTAATAAAGTCATATTAAAATGGAATGAAGTGACTTGCTCCGGATTGGGACTAGAGTGCCGCAAGGAGAGCCCTTTGTTTTAGCATTTTTTCCACGAGTTTTTATTCAATTTCGAGGGTGTGACGTGCATAATTAAAAGACCTGCCCCTACGCTCAGCTATAACGTAGACGATGACGACAACGGCCTCGGTGCAGACGATTATCATGATGCCGGGCGCTGCCCCAGACCGGGAATTTTGTTTTCGCATTATGGGAATTTTTTTTTCATCCACCGCGATGTAGAACAAGACCCAGTTCCACCTTCTGCGTTTCGTCCTTGCTCAGGATGGAAAATGAGCACTCCCTAGAAAATTATAGAATTTATGAGCGGCACCGCTAGTGGCTTTTTATAAGCATAATACGAACAACAGACTGCTCGTTTTGCCCCCAGATTGTTCATGAGATGAGAAAGTTTTTAAGTGGGAAATGCATTCCAGGACGATAAAACTGACGGGCAGTAGTAACCGTCGATTTGAAATTGTACCAGTTGTGCAGTTGATCGCACTTAAAACGAGACAGTCACTTTAAAATAGCATATAGATTTATAGTTAGAGTCGTCTACCCACCCTTAAATTTTATGTTATCAATCATTTCGACTTATTTTTATGTTTATAGAGAGAATTATTTGAATTTTATGATCTTTCCTTTAGTACGTGTCCTAATCTCTGCCAATATCACCAGTTTTAAGTTCCTGAGTCCTTGGAAGTTTCTTTAAGTTCGCGCAGGAAACTGGTTTTACAGAGTTTTCACAAAATTCTACTTTAAAAGTAATATTTTTCTGACTTCATTAAATTGAAAGTCCCGAAGGTTTCGTAAAAAACTTATGAAGAGAAACTAAAATTTATTAAACATCGTTTTAGATGCTTCCCAAGACTCTGAATTCCTCTTTAGTATGCTTTTAGTTAAAACTGATAATTAGCGTTAGGGTACGCCTGATTTTGTACATTCAAATAGTTGAATTACAAAATATCATCAGTTTAGTTTTAATAATCAGTAACTCAATCATACAAGCTGCTCCTCACATAAAATGTCCAAATATTTTGTATCATTTCAATTCAGGGGACCAAATCTTCTCGGCAGTTTACCAGAGAAACTTTTGCCAATAGTAAGTGACTATACGAAATTTATATTTTTAGTGACATTGAATACAAAGACCTATGCATATTCAAAATACTAAAAGAAAGGATAGTATACTTTTAATAGTTACTAGTTTAGTTTGCATAACTTGACTTAGAGAATTCATGTTCCATAATTTACTACATATAAAAATAAAAATCGAACATTGCTTTTAGGTTTGTTTTAAGTTTATAAAGAAAGACCGTGTCTTTACAAAATTTTGGAGTTGAATTTAAAGTTATTCTGTATTAGAGTACCTTTATACCGTATAGAGTTAGATGTACAGCTACATTTTTAAATGCCAGTAGTAAGTTCAACTAATTCCTTCTTTAACTATGTCATACATACATTTTCAGTAATTTTTGTTTTGAACGAGTTTCTGGATTATCAAGGTAATATTAAATTTGAATAGAAAAAGTGTGAACTAAGTTCTGTTTTCACAATTTTCAATTCTTTTACCCAATGTACAAAAATAACTTGTTATGCTTAATACCAGCATTAAAAGATCAAGAATTTTTACCCATTGCTCTCTACATTCCTCGTAAACTATTCTGGAAACCCTAGAGAAAACTATTAAACTTAAGAAACTTTCTTAAAACTATTCATTATGATAATAAAATGTACGAGGGAAGGATCAAAAGTTTTCAACTTATGGTATTCAAAATGCTGATAGAAATGTAATCTCTCTCTACTTGAATGCACTTTCTACATTTGTCACAAAGGGTTTTTAACCCTAGTAGTGAAAAAATATTCGCCGTTTTTGCCTTCTCATTTCTGCATGACTTGAAAATCTTCGTCCTCAGAGGTTGTTTTTTTGTTTTAAATTGGAAAATAGGAAATAATCGCTTGGGGTCATGTTTAGATTGTATAGAGTGTGGTTGATTTCTTCTAATCCTCTCTTGCACGATTTGCAGGCGTGCACTGTTCTTGCAACTCACGCAGTATGCACGGGTGCATTGTCTTGCAAAAACAGAACTCATTTCGTACAATACATGGATGACTCAGACATGGTGATGGTTACGATTCAATTCAATAAAAGTGTAATTATGCTAATGACATGAAACTCGGTATTTATACTACTGAAGGTATTCGCAATTAGTGTAATGAAGCGAGAGACATTAATGACACTTAAAGGTGCTTAGGTTCAAAACTTTTCAGTCGCCCATCATATTTGTGTGCAACCGACTCTAGTACATGTGTTGAATTAAATAAAAGAGTAATTCTTAGAGATTTAATATCAATAATGAAAAATAAATGTTAGTTAAGTTTTGTGCGAAAATTTAAACAAATATAAAACAAAAATAAACAAATATTTTCCAATTTGAATGAAACATGCTTCACTGTTATAAAATTAAGAGATGGTTTGATTGCAAAATTGCAAAACTACAAATCTAAGTATTTTTTTAAAAATAATCACAATTGTATTATGCTCCCTATTGTTATATAGTCGTATTTTAAACATTTTAAACAAAGAGAGAAGCAATATCGAAATTTATTGAAATCAAAATATGTGCGCATTCGCTGATTTTATAGTTATAGAAAAATTTGCCTACTTGATACGTAAAGCTTGAAAATATATTCATAGAAGCTTTCTGAATCTAAATTTATCTAAATCGTACTTGTTGGATTTATAACATTTCTAGACTAGACTATTAAATAAAATAAAAAATTTTCCAAATCATTTATAATATTCTCACGTTGCATTGTGCTACTCCAAGGCGATCGCGATTAAGGTGGTAATTACGCGGCTGATGAATTTGGTTGGAGCTTTGCGTCTTCCCATGGAGCGAGCTCCCCAAGAACTCCTTCTGCCTCTGTTCACACCATTTTTCCAGTCAATTAAGCATTTTCTGGTTCGACATTTGGCGACTGGTTCCTGGTCGGTCAGGCGGACTCCTCCCGACGACGGCCGCCGGAGCAAGCGTGCGGTCTGTGCCTGGACCAGTGCCAGCCCGATTCATGTAATCGCTGAGGTCTGGCCGCGGCAGGGCCTGGACCAAGAGCAGCTTCTACTAAATAGGGGTGTTTTGGTCAACGCGCCTTTTTGCCGACTCATCTCCAGCCGCCCTATTCCGGGGCAGCCCTTTCCCTGCTCCCGACCACACAAAGTCGACGTTAAGTGCTCGAATGTGAACTCGCCGGGACTTAATGGACGAGATTTACGGTGTCCGGGATTTAAGGGAGCACCCAAAAATTGGACTGTGCTAACATTATGGGGCGATTAAAATTCAGTTATTCAAATTCACGCAACATGAAGTCGCTATTGGGGCTGGAAGGAATCGCTACCTTCCGCTTTGAGCAGACACAATTTCGGAGGGACTGTGGTGGTTGAATTTATCATTCGCGGGGAGCATTCGATGCGCCTCCTCCCGATTGATCTATGGTAGGAGCATTACACCAAGATTTCAAATTAAATCCGCGAGCTTTCCTAAGGGTGCAAATTTCGAATTGGCGTTAGTTCCTTTTTTGAGCTTTATAGCGGAAGTACAAATGGATTTGCACAATTAAATTAGCATATAAACGATCTATTCCGTTTGTGGAAACAGAACCCGTTGGCGCCTCAATTGGCGGGAAATTAATTCGACTATATTCAAATTCTGAATCTTCTTCAGGATGTAGCAATGGATGTATATTTTTGAAATTGGATAACTCAATGTAGATGTAGATTGAGAAAGGCTAACACAGATGCTCTGTACTTCGAGTTGTTTAGGTATTTTCGTTATATGAACATAGTTAAAGTATGCATCGTTATTTAAACTATTTGCATATTTTTTGTTCATTTTTGGTTTTAGTAGATAGTTGTTATGTTTATATCCCAAACGAGTCTGCCAGTGATAAAATTGTTATTATAACTTTTGAAATGTGCTTTTTAGGGGCTACATCTACTTGTGTAAAAATGGTTAGGACCCTATAGAAGGTGGGAAGTTAAGGACTACAATTTACTTATCGTTTAGATCCAATATTCCTCCTATTTCTTCATTGACATCGATCAAATCTTGCCACACTTCTTAGTGTTATATGAAAGTTACACTATTACCTTTGAAAGTATACAGACCCTACCTTTTACAATTTCTTATCATTTCTAAACTCTTACTAAGATATTGACCTCATAAATGTAGCAATTTAAAGTTATGATCTATGTATGTTTGAGATCTTAGGTATAAAATTGGTATTTAAGAAAAAGGTGGTAGTAGGAGGGAAAAGTTTGATCATAGTTTGTCGTTTAATTTTTACTAGTTCTATACTTTTTTCAACACCGAAAACATAAATAATGATACTATTTTGTCCTTAAAACTAAAATTGGAATTACTTTGGATTAATCGTTCAATTATAATTATTTCTTGGACTACTCGTTTAGTTTTGAAATGAACTGAAAAAATAACCCGCATACCTACATATTTTATACACTCTAAGAAATTGTTGTTCAATAATTGAAGGCAACTAATTACCTACAGTTATTGTAGTAAATTTCAACAAGCAACTAAATTTAAGCTTTGTTTTTTAAATTTAAACTTTCTAAAAATATTAAAACTCAACATAAATGTGGGGATTAAAAAGCAAAATATATCAGGGGGCTGTGCTCAACGATTTTTGACTACGAATAGCAAGGATTATCTGTATAAATTTCAACAAAATTGCTTCTCAACAAATTTGATGTAAAATTTCTGAATTTCTGAAATAAAATATTAACAAACACTTCAAAAGAGCCATGCAATGCATTAATTGAAGTAAATTTGAACAGATGAAATTTAAATGGTATCAAATTTACTTCATGGATTTAAGTAAACCTTAACTTGTTTTTAAGAGTGTATACCACAGTAAGAAATATGGCTAGATTCAAAATATTCGTTTATTTTTTATATAAAAGGGCATAATTTATAATAAAAATAATTTGATAATGTTTAGTTATGCAAACTTGTGATGATTTTGAAAAATTGGAGCAGCAACATCCAAGCCACTGTTTCACGGCAGGGAAGTCCTGCTGGTGTCAGCTCATCCAACCGACCATTGCACGGACCGATTACCGCGGTGAAGGCGACAAATTATAAAATGCGAGAAGCGCGAAATATTCCAGCGATTACGTAAATGGAGCATATCCTTCGTTGGGAAAATCGCCTCGGACTCTTAAGGAAGGCGCGGAAATGCGCGCGAAATGTGCATGCTAAACGGGGGTGCCTGAATAAAGCGCGATTATGCCGCTGAATACACAATAACCCACCATCTGGAAACCGCAGAGCTATTAGTGGGCGGGGATGGGGAGTGCATGCACAAAAATGCACCCGCTGGGGACGCATTAAATCAATTCTAATGAGATTATTGCAAGATGAAGTGCCTTTCACCGCAAATAAACCTGTACAGCACTTTCTGTAACGAGATGAGCCCTGATGAATATGCATGACGGCGGCTTGTTAAGCATTTTTACACACCGCGCCTCAGTACCGAAGGGTTGTTCTGACCCACCCTTGGCGAATAGGGCGAATTCAGAATCTTGCTGGGGAAAAAAAAAGAGATGATGGTGGGCGGCCACGGAAGGAGATGCAGAACTGAAGAAATGGGGCACAGTGATACCGTTCAATAAATTTAAGAGGATTTCCTTTAGCCGGTAATCCTGCCACCCAGCTCCCGTCATCCCACCATCCTGAAAACTAGAAGGGATGGGTCTCAAGTTGAACGTATTGATTTTCTGTGGGTGCGTAAAAGATGTGCCAAGATGATTTTCTTTGTTAGAAAAATATGAGGAATATGCTTTGGCAGCTCCATCGAAAGACTTTCGTGACGCTCTTTAAATGGGGCTCGCCGCACTGCACCATGCGTGTCTGGAACGTGATTCGATCCAAAGTTCAACGGGTCAACTACAGGGTATCATTATAAGTTGCAGCAATTCAATTTACGTATGCATTTAACGAATTAACTTCACGTGTTTAGGTTTCAATCAATTTTAACTATGCTAAGCCGTTTCACAGTCAGTTTTAATACTTAAGGTCAGTTAAAAGACTTAAGAGACATAATTTAAATAGTTCTGAGTTTGTATTAATGAAAATCTAGACGTAGACTGGCACTGTACTACATAAATTTTTTCAGATGAATAAGCAAATTCATTGTTTCGATAGGAAGAATTTATGAAATCAGCTTTCTTATTTAATATTGCTTTTATGTTTGGTCTTGGCTATTTTAACATTATAACTACAATTTTAGAAACACTCCAAGTTATATGCAATTTTGCATTTCTCTCTTTATAGTGTTTTAATTTAATGCCTATATTTCGTTTTGGATTCAACGAATTCAATTCCAGTAAAGACGATGCCCTCCAAATTTTGTCATTTGAACAAACAGATTTATACATGTGTTTTAGATGAAACCTCTTCTATCACCATGCATTAGCTTTAGAAGCGGAATAAACACGAAAAATCTGGACGAATTTATGTTTATTTAATATAATTATTACAGCTACAACAGGTGGAAGAAATGAATAAAAGACATTGAAGGAATTCTTATAAAAAGCGTAGGATTTCTACGATAGTTCCAGTATCAACTTACTCAAATTTTAAAGTAGTTGTTCTTAAATTTTCTAAGATAATGTCTCCAATTTTGTTGTTAATTGCATCCGTGTGCCTGTTTGTTGTAGCTTTTGGAACACCAATTGAATATGGTCAAGACGTTGGAACAGTGAATAAAGTTGGGAACAAAGTCCCTATAACAGGCCAAAGACTAAACCCTTATGTAGTCCACATAAGCATTCGTAATGGGGACGCTTCGAGAACATGCACTGGCATCATAATCGGATCGAACACAGTCCTTACAGCGGCGCACTGTTTACCGAAAAATCCAGAGCATAGTAACATAATCGTGCACGCTGGAATCGTTGATATAAAACTCGAGAAAAATTATGGCCAAAGACGACATGTCGCAGATACTTTGGTACATAAGGGCTACAAGGAGGAATGCATTGTTGGAAGAATACGTTGCTGTTTCGGAGTGAACGATCTCGCAATTCTTTGGGTAAAAAAAGATTTTGATTTTGGACCAACTGTCCAGAAGGCCCATCTGTACAAAAGACAGGAGAAACCTTTTGGAAAACATGGATGGATTCTAGGATGGGGCTTGGACAGCAACGGAAAGCAACCTTCAATGCTTCAGAAGGGAGAAGTGAAGGTTGTCCAACAGGCGGTATGCGAGAAATTCAATCCTCAAGTATATGTGACCGGTACTGTTATTTGCCTAGCTTCTGTTAATGCTAATAAAAAGGTTAGGTCATCTTTTGGAGATGCTGGCGGTCCATTTGTTAGTGGTGGAGTAGTTTATGGTCTTTCAAGCATAACTATTGCTGAGAAAGCCTGCTCAAGAAACACCCTAGATCTAGTTACTTTTATTGGAAAGTATTATAAATGGATCAATGATAATACTATTGCTGGACCACCAAGAAAGAGGATTTAAGAATAGATTGACACCAATACACTACAAATGCTAAGTGTGTTATTTTAACAAATTTAAACGTGTTTTTTTCTTGTAGTAATTTTTAATTTATTTCCTGGTGTGTTACTTTAACAACACACTTGTAAGAGTGCCAAATATTACTTATTATTTCTTTACTGGATATAGAGCTTTATGAACCAAAGTTGAATGCATATCATCTTATAAACTGTGTAAATAATTAGAAATCTGTAATGACTATTAACAAATTTAATTTTTCTGCACGATTTATCGTCATCCATTGTAAAGGGTAACACGTATGGTATGCCCCATGGATTAATCGTTAACGTTCTGAGTTTTATGGATTATGGAAATTAATGTACCTTTACTAATGCCTCAGACTTAAATGTTAGATATATTTAGTCACCTTAAATATATTGTTTTATTACCATTCATGCATTATTATTTTTCAGTTTTCACTATAAATATTGTAAAAAATTTTTATAATACCCACACCTAGTCAAACACACGTTTTTGATACTAAGCACCTTTATTCAACACGCTTAGTATATGAAGCGTTTAAAGTTAAATTGTGGAATATTTTACTAAAATGGTTAAGAATGATGTCCTATGTATAGCTAAGACTACTATCCTCTATTTTTTTATAACATTCCTATTCACAATTCACATTTAGTTGTTGGCGTCTATCCCTGATTCTTTGGTGGGCCAGCAGCGATATTGTCATTGATCCAATCATAGTACATTCCAATAAAAGTGAACAGTTCTGGTGTATCTTTTGGGCAATCTTTCTGAACAATATTTACCCTTGAAAGACCGTAAACTACGCCATCACTCTCAAAAGGACCGCCATCATCTCCCAACGAAGACTTAATTTGTCTTAAAATATTTTTACTATCAGAAGACATACAAATAACAGTTTCAGTTTGAGAAACTGTAACGTTCAGGTTTTCACACACTTCCTGTTCGACAATCTTTACATTACCCTTCTGAAGCATTGTACGTTTTCCGTCGTAGCTGTCCAAACCCCATCCTAGAATTAAACCCTTTTTACCGTATGGTTTCTCTTGTTTATTGTAAAGTTGAGCCTTTTTAACAGTTGATCCAAAATTGAAGGCTTTTGTAATCCAAAAAATTACGATGTCATTCTCTGCGAAACAGCAACCTGCTTGTCCAACAGGACACTCTTTATAGTCCTTATGCACCAGATTGGCGGAGACCTCACGTTTTTGACCAGCATTTTGCTGATACTGCACATCAACGATTCCAGCGTGTACAATTATTTTGCTATTTTCTAAATTTTTCGGTAAACAGTGTGCCGCTGTAAGAACCGCATTCGATCCGACTATAACACCAGTACATATTCTGGTACTTTCCCCCTGATTTACGCTTATATGAACTACATAAGGGAAAAGTTCTTGACCAGTTACAATTTGGTCATTTCCAACATTCTTTATTACACCAACATTGCTACCGTCTTCTACTGGTATTCCAAACGCTAGAGCGAACAGGTACAATGTTGGAAATATCAACGATAGCGCAAACATTCTGTTGGTGAGTTCAAAAACAACTACTTTAATACTAGAGAAAGAGATATTAAATGTTAATTAAATTAATCGTACTCCTTTTATATACCCAGGTACATTTAAGATCTTTTTGTTTTCTTCAATTACGCCATACGCAGGTATAATGGGGGTTTAGTAAACAACATTCGATAAAAATTTAAACTGTGAAGCTATTGTAAGCATGGTGATAAAGATTTTGTTTTCAGACAAACGACGTCAATTCGATTATTTAAAAGAAATATTACGTCCTCTGTTGGAACAGATGTCAGTTTTAAACCGTGTATTTCTTTTTTATTTTAAAGGTTTAAATTATCTTTAATGAAGTCGCATTAAAACAGTTTTAATTTATAAAAATGAATATTTTACTGAGTAGGTATAATACCCAATCATTTGGTACATTTTAGTTTAGTATCAGCAGGATATAGTTACCTTCCCGTTTTTAATAGAAAATCAAAGTGATAAATATTTTTTAATCTAAATTTCGATTTAGTTATAAAAATTTGCATATAATGAGGTGCTAGACGCAAATGTTGTTATATGTATAACACTAGCTGGTTTTACAGGGTATATTATAATTATACTACTTCATTAAATACTTTTGATATGCTAAACTTTGCTACATGCAATTCAAATAATGCATTATTTTTGCAAAAGACAAAACTAATGTCGATATTTTGAAGTACTGATGATATTTATAGGGAAGAATAAAAGAATGGAAAACATGATTTATTTATACATTTGAATTAAAATCAAAATAAACTGAATTCTTTAATTTAACAACACTACTAAAATTGTATTCTACAAATGTTGTGTTTAATTTAAGTTTAAATGCAGATCGCGGTGTTACTTGGGGTTTTTCGGTATGATAGAAATGTAGTTATTTTGATAGGGGTAAATTCTAACACTAGAACTACCGGCGCATAAATCTGAAATTTTAATAATTTTCTGCACCTTTAATTTAATACGGTTTCAAATTTGAATTAATAATTATTAATAGAAAAAGGTATTTGTATGTCGTAATTCTTAGTTTTATTAAACGTTGGCATAAATCTGAATAGAATAATCCAAATTAATTAAATAAATGAAGAAATTGAATACCAGTCAATTTAACTGGTTTTGGTAGTTCTTCTAAAATGCTGATTTAAATGATGTGGTGTAAAGGAGAAAAATAACAAATAAATGCTTAAGGTAACTTAACATATTTAATTGGATATGTCGATCAAAACGGCTTCGGGTTACTGTTAATCATCGTTAGCGCTTTGCCTTAAAACAACGTGTGGGAGACGTGATCTCCTTTCTGTACCTAAAATGAGAATCTGGTATCAGATATGTTTGCGAATTTGGGCCCTGTTCGGGCCAAAAGTGTAAAATTCGTATCAAACATATGACGTTTTCTACACGATAATGTTTATTGTTTTTACGCTATTGTTATTATGGGTTACAGTTGCAATATAAAAATATTGTAGTTTTATTAAATACATAGTAAATGTTCACTGATTTGCAAAAAAATTTGGACTGTGATAGTAGAGAATAGCTTTAATTGAAAGTGGCACTCATAATCATCGCTAAAATAAGGTAAAAGGTTAAAAGATCACCATATGCTATCTCAAACTTTTCTGTACATCCTTTTGAAAGCTAAAATTCTGTAGTACATTAATTTGATGTATCTCTTAAGGTTTAGTCAGCATCTGTTATATTTTTACGACTTGATTTCAAAATGTCAACATTTTCTTCACTATCCTTACGTATAATTAATAATAATAATAAATAAAATTTACTATACACCTCAAGAAACTATTTGAAAGACGTGAAAACATCAGCATCAAAATCTATCAATTAATTTAGAAATACTAAGAAAACAAACGAACGTGGATAGGCGACTTTGCTTTATTGTTACTATTTTGAGATGTTAAAAATTCAAAGTCATAATAATAATTTTGATTTCGTCAAAAAGTTATCAATTTATATTTCTATTTGTTGTTATTAACTAACTACTAATCAAATATTTAAATTAATTTACAACAATACCAACATTTTATTTAATGTTGAAATTAAAAATTATCAGCTTTACAGAACTGTGTTGCCTGCTGCTAGGCACTAAAGAATTTTCGACGAAACGAAACGTTGCCCCAGCAACTTACGAATTAGTGAGCTGCGTTACCATATTTAAGGGGTCTCTCTATTCAAACATTTTTAAAATGTGGGTATATTGCTTTGATTTTCTAATAGTTACGATTATTTTTGTGTAGACCAGACGCTTCAAATATTTGAAAGAAAGTTTAAATGGGTTTTTCTAGAAATATGTTTATAAATTGTAGTCACATAAAAGAAGAAGTTAACCAGTCTGAAATTTTAACGCATATTTTTGTTATAAAACAGCCTATCATCACACTGTAAAATTGCGGTCTTTTATTTCAAAAAGCTTAAAGTGTTATATAGGTACACTTTTTTGAAAAACAAAAACACTGAGATTTATAGTGTTAAATTAATAAAATCTGTAAAAAGTTAAAAACTTCATAGTTTCGTACTTTTACTACAGAACATTTATTGGAAAATGCAATAAGTATCAAAAAGTTGACTTATATGGTACACTAATCCAGAATTAAAGAAATAAGCTTAGTTTGGGGGATAGGAGCAAACCTATCGATCAAGAATATTAGTATGAAAATTTCATATAACTTTTGATTTAAGAATAATGAAATTCAAAGACTACGTAAAAATGTTTAAAAGAAACATGGCTTTCTTCATTTTAAAATATTGTAGTCGCTAGAAATATTTTTTAATTATTATATATGATACAGGATTGGGTCTATTAAGGAAAGTAATAAGGTTAACAACGCGCAGTTGATTTATTTAAAAAATGTATAGTTAATTTAGCAATATACAGAAAGTTAAATAACCTTTAGACCAGAAATAACTTTTTTAATTTTCATTTCCAGTGAACGTTGCAATAAATAATTTAAAAGAATTGTTTAATAAAATTTTTTAACATGAAATGGGTAGTGGATGTTCGTAGTTGTTTTAAATATAAAGATTACGACTACCTAATTTTCTAATATTGAAGTCTAATATTGAATTTAATTATTAAGATGGCAATTTTTTGAGGTACATTTTTTTGGACCCTTGGGTTTTAGTTGCGGAGCTCCATTGAACAGGGTGGCATTAATCCATGGGATGTAACTTTCAACGGAGGTGAACACGTTCAACATTCTACTGTTGGACTGAAGCGGCTGTTTGAAAACAGTGAAGCTGGATAGGCCGTAGACAACTCCGTCGATAATAAATGGACCACCGGAATCTCCGCGATTAGTCCTAGTGCCCTTACTAATTGGGCCTAAACACAGGACGTTTTTACTTAAAAACATTTCCTTATCAAATTCGCATTCATGCTTCGACAAAACTTTCATTCGACCTCTCTGTAGCATTGAAGGCTGCTCATTTCGACCATCGAGTCCCCAGCCAAGTATCCATCCTTCTTTTCCAATCGGTTTGTCTTTTTTCTTATTAAGGACAACTTTCTGAATAGTAAGCCCAAATTGAAAATCGTTTTCAGTCCAGAGAATTGCAATATCGTTATTTCCAAAACAGTATCGTCCATTTGCCATTTCGCATTTTGGTTGGAATTTCTCGTGCTTCAAAAAACCTCTAACGAGGAGTTTTTGACCATCATTCTGTTCATATTTTGTATCAACTATTCCAACGTGCACAACAATTTTTGGATTGGGCTTATTCTGCAAACAGTGTGCTGCGGTGAGTACTGTGTTTTGTCCGAGTATAACTCCACCACATTGAGACTTAAGTTTCTGCTTGTTTTGTGTATAAAATGTCGTTATATGCGCTAAAAAAGGATATTTTCTCTGACCACTAACAATAACTGCTTTCCCTGACGATTTAACTATGCCAACATCTTCACCATCTTTTATTGGTGTTCCAATTATTGAAGTAAGAAAACACACCACACCAAATAATAGCCACACTTGCGGCATTGTGGGGAAGCAAATCAACAAATTATTCGCTGAAGGACTTAGAAGATGCACTAAAATCTGACAAAGTGATTTTCTTTATATACAACCTTATCCAACTTTCTGTTTATCCTACGTTAAATTTTCAAGTGTGCAATTAATCATAATCATTTCTAAAGTACACACAAATTATACGTAAGCTGTGTCAATATAAATTCTGTTGTACAACCATCAGTTGTCGTGCTTTTTCTAATTTTTAAGAAATTTTCGACAATGGACATACGACGTATGAAATTAGGGACTTTCAATTATCACGTTCTTATTTAGATGATAGGCTTTTGATTCTGAAATATTCTATTTCAACGGAAAAAAGACTGAAAATTAAATTTTAAATGGAAATTAGTCGGAATTATTATTTGCACTGAAAACTGAAAATTTTTCAAATGTTGGGCTTTACCAAGGAATTGTAAAGAGACGGAAATTAAACGGAAATTTGTTAAATATTGGGCTTAGTAAGGAACAACAAAGAGACGGAAAGTAGACGGAAAGTTTTCTAATATTGGACTTAACAAGAAACTGCAATAAGACGGAAATTAGATAGAAATGGTATTGCTGCAGAATTTGCTTTCACTTATACTTCACACTTCACTGATTCAGTATACTTTTCGATCATTTTTCGACTGATTTTAAAGGCAGATTCATTTTTTTACCCGGAATATACATACATACCTACATAATTTTATTATGCAAAAAATACGAAACAAAATTATAATTTTACAGAAAGAAAATCGAATTTAATGTTGTTTCTTCCTTCCAACAATGAAATTTGTCGAGTGTGTCGATCGATTGATTGTGCAACAACCGAAAAGGGTAGAATTGAAAGTTATGACCGACAAAGAAGAAATACAAAAGTAGAAATGGATCGAACTAAAGAATCCCTTGTTTCTGAAGTCTGTTAAAAGGACGGTCACCTAAAAATTTCTTTCATAATTCAATTTTTCTTTTCTTTAATGGCAGCTGTAGGTATTCACGACGAGTGGTTTGACACCTTCACCCGCATTTGCAATTTCAGTTACCAAAACAATTTCTTTAAGCCAAAGCCTTAATTCCGAAGCTCTAGCAAAGTGTTCTCATTGTAAATCACGAAACAAATCCCCCAGAAAGTGGCAAACTTTCCTCACACAGGCAGAACAAAAGCAGCAACCGAAAATATGAGGGTGGGTAGGGTAGAAAACTCGGTTTCAAGCAAAACAAGCAGCCACTCTCCAAATAAACTTTTCATCCATTCAATCGAATTTCTTCGAAACTTTTGATCAGTAAGCCAAACGTGAGACCGCATGGGGCGCAATTGAATGCCACAAATCGTGCACAGAAAAACAGTCAATTTGAATGTGCCTGCCGTCTGTGCCCCGTCCGTCCATGGGGCGGAGGCCCGGGTGTAACGTTGCTCACGGTGGCGGCGGCAGCGGTCGACTTTGGGGCCTACTGCACCCAATGCATGGATCAAATCACAGCCAACAAACGGAGATAGAAAAGTTTTGTACCTTCGACAAGCAACAGAAAATCGATTACCATCTATCCACCGTTCGGGGGTATGTCGCAGACCGGGGAGCTCCGGAGGTCCTCCCGAATGCTTTTGGCACTATGCCAAGAGGAGTTCAAATTCATTACGATGCCTGGGCGTATCGCCACCCCATTTGCACATGGCTCAGATCCCAAAATGGATGCATGGTCCAAGTGCACCCATCGTCTGTGAGCGTAGCAGATGGAGGATCGGGTGCTCTCGGGTGGGAATTAATTATATTCGCCTCCGTGGCACCACCCTGCTAAAGAAGTTTCACTAAAAACCAATGACTTCGCCCCATTAAACGAATCCTTTCAGGATAAATCGCCAAGAAGTGGCTGAACGGGGCTGAATTAAAGTCTCGTTGAATCCCAAGTGGTCGCCATTAAAAGTTTCGTCTTGTCGTGTTTTTGGCTACGTTTTTGTTGGCGGACAAAAATCTTTTGCTCTTGTCGAATGTCGTGGCTTTGTTTGCCCGAACCCCAAACCTCTAGCATCACCCGAATATCACCGTCCTGCATCCCGTAAAGGACTAATGTTTTGGACTCTGGAAGGGTTTTTTTTTGCTTTTCATTTAAACATTGGCATAATTGTCGATAGTTGGAATGGTCAGCCAAATTAATGCCATAGATTGAAACCTAACCAGCGGAGCATCTTAAGAAGTTAGATGACGAACAGTTTTTTTAAATTATGTTTAAAGCATAAGGCAAACCCAATCTAGATTAATCTAAGATTCCGGATGTAAGGAACTGTTTTAGCTATGATCATAACACAGTTATTTAGAACCCTTTATACATAAATTTCCAATTTGGATCTAATTTGTTTCTATTTACATAATCCTTCTATAAATCGATCCAGACGCGTAAAATTTACACCATCACCTAATTCAAGGTTTTCAATTTACACAAACTTTGAAGGGTGTATAACGCGATTTTCTGGAACATTGATTTTGAATCTGTATCCACATTTTGAGGTTCGTGGTAGCGAATCTATTATCCAATATTGCGACTGTAAATTCTGGACTATATACTTAGAATGTTGTTTTTAAAGTTAAATTTAACACCTCGATTCCAATATTAACGATACTAAGGTTTAAAATTTCAGAATTCTTCATGAAAATCAATATAAGATTTAAAAATTCCAAGTAGAAGTTGATATATAAAGGTTCCTACAATTACCTACTGATTTTAAAATATTTCACTAAAAATAATTTTAGATGGTTAAGTACATATAAAAAAGTTATACAAGCATCCCTCAAATAGCATGGTTAGTTGGGCCTTCAAAGGTTGTTAGCCGTACTTATTTGCAAATTTCATGTAATTTAAGTACCGCGCTATTCGAGGGATACCTATACATATCTGTACAAAGGTGGCATAGATTTGAAACAACGTAGCATGAATTTTCAATAAAATCCAGTCATAAGCATATCATACTTATAAATAATTAGGAAAAGGTAATTGATTGAAGCAAGTTTGGTATTTATTTATTTATTTATTTGCGCTTAATACAAGCTGCATAAAAAAGAACTTAAGACTAGAAATTAAAAATTAGAAATGACTTCATGATAACTTAAAGGATGACAGCATAAGTGAAAACGAGGAAGTTAAAAAATGTACTCTACAAAGCATTAAAAAAGGTCTAACACTTAGAAACATATTCCTTAAATGAAGATCTTTCAAATAAAAGAAGTACTAAGTTTAAAACAGAACTTCATAAGTGTTTAGTACCATATAAGGAAATTTATATATGCAGATCTTTTAATTAAAAGCAAGCAATCTAAAATAACCAAATTTTTTTTTGTAAAAGGTAAAGTACCTATGGATCTGAAGAAAATGCAGAAATCTGCTCAGAGGATGAGGATATCTTGTCAAACAGAAAACGCCCTCAGTTAATAGTTCTTAGAAAACATTGCTTAATGAGATGTATTCTTTCCTAAGAAAATATTAATTATGAATTTAACCCCCTTGTCGGACTAGTACTCGTACTTTGTTTCGTATAACATGAATTCGCATAATACAGCAATTTTTTGGAACTTAACTTCCGTGTTATACGGTCAGGGGTTAAAAATTACCACATATTCGCCTAATTTGTCGTTGAGAATTAGAAATACATCAGTTAAGTCATCTAAGATATTTTTTAAATAAAGCTTCATAATATGTATAATTAAAAATATATTTCCATATTTTACATTTATTCTTATTCATGTTTTTACTCTTTCCACAAAAAAAAACATTTCTCATTAATTTAACTTTTGTCGTTTTGCGGGATTTCTTAATTTTGGTAGTCCAGCAGCCAAGTTATCATTAATCCAGGTAGAATAAAGTGCGACATTAGTGAATAAGTCTAATGCTCGACTTAAGCAGGGTACTTTGAAAATTGAAATGCTCGACAGTCCATAGACTTTTCCATTATGAACGAATGGACCTCCAGAATCACCCCGATTAGCTCTAGTTGCTTTACTAATAGGACCTAGGCACAGAACGTTATTATTAACAAAAACATTTGGATTGATCCGTTCGCACTCTTGTTTCGGCAAAATCTTCATCGCACCTTTCTGAAGCATTGAGGGCATCACTTTTTCAGAGTTTGTGCCCCAACCTAAAATCTGTCCTTCTTTTCCAATTAATCCATTTAGTTTTTTATTAAGGACAGCAATTTTGATAGTAGATCCAAAAAGAAACTTGTTTGCGGTCCAGAGAATTGCGATGTCGTTTTTTCCAAAACAACACCGTCCATCGTCCAATTTGCAAATATGTTCGTATTCCTCATGTGCCAGGTAATCTTCTACAAGAAGTTTTTGACCGCTCTCCTGTTCATATTTTGTGTCAACTATTCCAGCGTGTACAACAATTTTTGGATTGGGAATCTGATACAAACAGTGGCCGGCTGTAAGCACTGCTCGTTTTCCAATTATAACGCCAGCACATATAATTTTTCGATTTTTATTATCTCGCGTAAAAAATATAGATAAATGTACTATAAAAGGATACTTTTTTTGGCCAGTAACTTTTCCTTTTTCTTTCACTGTTCCAACATCTTCACCATCGTTAATCGGGCTTCCAAACGATAGACTAAAAATACACGCGATTATAAATAGAAAATATACTGGGGACATTTTTAGTATATTGCGGCTTAGTACAATCCCTCCGATAGACACAATAGAAGTACTAAGTTTCAACAAAAAAATGACTCTATATAGTCAGTGCCAGGCAATTATTGTGTCTCAATTTAAGGCATGTATTCAGACGTAAGAATACTTGCAGTTGTTAAAACACAACTGGTTCTTTGTGGAAAAGCCAGTCACAAAATGTGCAAATTCATAAACTAAAATATTTGCATATAAGTGTGTATTATATACTTTCGTCGACGTCAATAATACATTTTCCTGTATATATGTAGTATGTGTCCTTCGTACATAAGTATGTTGAAAATGTTCTTTAAGTAATAAACTTGCAACGGAAAATAAAGAACGCTCGAGTCAACACGTTTTTTTAATTTAAGGATTCAACATCCACAAGTGTTGAACAACATATGTCATCTCTATAAGAAAATCTTTAAAAACCCAAATGGATCTAAAACGATCAAAAGGTTTGTCAAAGTAACTTGATAATACTTGAAACGATTTATTTGCTTAATTAAGCAATTGTTTCGCTTTCGACGAATATTTGCTGTTGGCAACAGAGCAATATGTTTAAATTCAAATTGATAAAATACAAGAACTTTATACAATATCTCTAGTACAGGGTGCCCCAAAAAACAAATTTTCAATCTTATTGCAAATAAAAATTTCTTTCGAAGATTATGCAGGTATTACATAGGAATGTTATTTACATGCAATACTTAAATTTTTAAGTATAGTGTCAAGAATGAATACTTAAACTTACCTAATAATTGATTATTTAAGGGATTATTTCGATTCGATTTTATGAAAATATGACTTTGTTTCAGACAATACTAAACTACTTTTTTAGGGCCTCGGGTGGCATAGCTAGCTGAGCGGTTTGGCTGTGATGTAAGTATGCCATGCCGAAGTTGTGGCTTCGATACATGAAACGCCTGGTTAAAAAAAAAATGTAAAAATTACAAACAAATAAAGAACTAATAACAAAAATAAAAATACCGCTTAGAAAGTGCCATATGGGCTTATTTCTCGAGCGCACGAAAAATAAGAAAGCAATTTAAGAATTTTATTTCTAGATTGGAAAAAAATAAATAAATAAACAACGTTTTGACTATACAAATAAAATTTTTAAATGTGATAAAACTTGATATATTTCGCCTGAAGGAGGTTAATTAACGGCCTTTTAGAAATTATGAAAACAGTATAACTTCAACCGAGAATGATTAAAAAGACTCTTAGGTATTCGATCACCTAAGTAACAAAGTCCAAAAAATATACAAATTGCAGATTTCGGAAAAATTCTCGTTTTTTCGTTTTTAAGTACACGCAAAGAGTATGTAATGATAATTTTTTATAGGTTTTGGTCGTCTATTACCTGGAGAAAAGTTCAGAGAATAATAACCGTATAAAGGTTTTTTACAATAGGTTGAACCCTTCACGGTATAGTCTACAATCTCAAAAACCGTGTTTTGGAAAAAAAATGCGTTTGAAAGTTTATTGAAATGTTTGGGTCTCACTGTATACCACATATACTCGTATGTCTGTATTTTGCGTTCTAAGCTGAATTTCGAAGTAAAATTAATTTGCACCAACCAATTCATAAGTATACCCGTGTTTCTAATAAACTAAGATCAAAAACAGAAAATCGATTTTCTGAGCACTAAAACTAATGTACTTTCCCTTATCCTTATAACAATTTAACTCAAATTATAAATGTTAATGAATTTCATTTGTTGGCATTAATGCCAACATTTCAGAATATTTATGAACATGAAGTTATTAAAGGTGAATTCATATTTTAATGAAATGTGAATTAATTGAAAGTAAGGGTACTCTTGATCGCTTTCCCTAATTGGTAGAATAATCAACAATTATAATTTAGCATTTTCCCTTTAAATACCAATTACATTAATTTTTCATCCATAAAATTAACAATTATCTCTTCTGGGATATTTTTGGGTGATAAAAATAAAAGTTTTATATTTTTGGAAAAACCCTAAGAGACGCCATTTGCCGTGAAGGGTTTTTTAAAATTGAAAAGGGAAAAGCTCGTCTGTCCTGAGTTAGCTCACAGGTGAGCTCTTACACTTTTAATGTTATGAGCATCAAAGCAAGTGGTACTTCTTATCAGATTATGGCTCTTTGTTAATTTGTTACCCTTTGCACAGAATATCACCAAAAGGTAAATGTAATTTTATCTTATCACAGAGCTTTATAAAGTACACTTTGCAGATTTCAAAGTTTTACTTTTATGAGTTCAATATACGAGGGGGTCGGAGTGAGGAGGACTGAAAGATTTTGAGCTTAGTGTGTGTGTAATGCTGATAGAAATCTATAAAAAATTAATCTCCCTCTACTTCAATTCATTTTTTACATTTGTCATAATGGTAACTCAGTGAATAAATACTTGCCGTCTTCCCTTAAAATGCTTGTCTATTGCCATCTTCGTCCCTAGTCCTCGGAAATAATCACTGGAGGCTAGGTCTGTACAGTATAGTGGGTAATTAATTCCTTCATCAAGTCCTGTATCGCCCAGAGCACGCCTTGCAACTCGCTCAGTGTGCACGGGCGCATTATCCTGCAAAAAAGGACTCGTTTTGATTTGGAATCTGCTATATAAATTTTAAAATTTCAAACTACTAAACCAGTGTAATAATGAACATTTTAAGGGATTGCATATCTATCGAGCTGCCTAAACAAAATTTTGATTAAAGGATTTTTCTACTCTTAAGTACGTAGGTAGAAACTTGTTCAATATATGAAACACCTTCAGTGTATTGCAAAATTAGTTTTGAACCCATTTCCTTTCGGACTTTTCTCATTCCTCGCTGGCCTACTGTTTCCTCTTATCCGAGTTGAATCGCCTGCAGAACTACCCGCCACCGGACTTTCTACAATTTAATTAAAAATTTACATTGCCTCCGCTTGCAGAATTCTCTCGTAGGAAGCCCTAAAGTTAGACCCTGTCTCTAGATCTAGGCCTGATACGAATTAAGTTAAAGAAAATAACTCCGGCGACTGGTGCGATGCCTTTCGAATGAATTTTCGCACTTCGCCGGATTTAATCCGCATCGACTCTCTTAAGCCTTTTAAATTGGAATAGAAGGAAAAATTAAATGGATTTGAGTGGCTAACAAATTCTTTTTATTTTTTTTTTATCAAATTCCAGGTGTGCGGTAATGCGCTTAGGGGGCGCCCCCGGTGGCGGAGACCCCCTAACAATGAGCGCAGCGGGGAACGATTATGCAGAACTTTGCGACTTGGGTCCATCACGCTGGAGTTCACGTGGCTACCACCCACCGCACAGTTCGATTCACCATCATACCTCTGGAGGGCCGGGGGGCGCATCGGTGCCCTCGGTCTCGGGAGGCAGCCACCTGCGGTCGAACAGCTTCGAAGCAGAAGATATCGGTGGTCCTGGAGGAGTAGGCCCCCCCGTCATCGGGGGCAGTGGCCCCTATGGCATAAGCACCCGCATCGGAAACAGTACCAGTTCTCTGCGCGGTCGATCGGGGCTGTACTACTCGCCGCCGGGAACCTCGTACACGATCGTCGAGCGGCCCCATTCGCCGCATTACTACTACAACACGGCGGGGGCTCCCTCAAAGGGGGGCTCACTTCCCGGCCGGGGCTCCTATCTTAGTTCGTCTTCATCCAGCCACATCCCTGGCTCGCTGGCCGTGGGTCCCGGTGGCAGCAGTTCTGGCGGCGGTGCGGCCAATGCCGGGACTGTGCCCAATTCGACGCGACACAACGGGAAGAAGCGACCTATTTCGCCCGAGCAGGTGATTCGAATGTTCGGCGCAACGACCTCATCTTCAGTTCCTACAAGCTATCACTACAGCAATGGCACACGGGATAGGGGGCGACGGAGCCCTGCCAGCAGTCCGCCATCGACAACACACCAGGTGAGCCATAACCTTACAGTGATCCTAGGTGCACACTATCAAAATTAGGCGGCTGAAAAGGTCCGAAACTATGAATTTTAGGGCCGTAGAAAAATAAGCGAGACAAACAATTTTAGTCATATTTTTACTAACCTTAGATAACTAAACTTAAGTCAGGCTTACTCTGTAACTAATCATTCGGTTCATAGACTAAAAATAAAAAATATATAGGTATATTTTTATATTCCTATTCTTTATTTAAAGCAAATTAGCTTAACATAAGAATTAAGCCTATAAACATTTTAATTAAACAATAGAAAGGTGGTAAAGATGAGCACTTGTGATCTTGGCAGATGTTAAAAGTGTACGGGAATATCTCATTTTTGAAAAACTGACAGGATCTGGTAGTCTATCATACAAATGTTTAGTTATCTATTAAAAATAAAAAAACCAGCAATGCAAAATTTAAGTTTGTACTTATTAATAATAGATGAATCCAGCTTCGAATTTACCAGCCCCACCACGGATGCAGAGGTCCAAACGTCTATTAAAATATTTGGCTAGTTTAGCTAATTTAGCTAGTTTAGCTAGTTTAGCTAATTTGGATAGTTTGGATCGTTTTTTTTAATTGTATGAGTTATAAACATCAAAAAAGACAAGGTCTATAAATTAAGTAAATAATCGCAAGCCTAAGACGAAGGAGCTGAAGCAATAATATTCAAATAGCTGCAATACGGTCTCACTATGGCCGCACCACGTAATCCGTTCGTAGGACAAATTTAATACCCTCGATAGACAGATACTGGTGAATGATAGATATTCAGAACGAATGAGCATTAATTTTACCGTGTATCAACACGGATTAACACATTTCCGACGGCGGCCTTATTTGCAATTTGTGGTATCTGACTGCTTTCTAATTCATATTATTTTTCATTTGCCGGCGTAGTTATGAATATAATCGCATATCGCTCATTCACTTTAACCAGCGCTTTTTCCTTTGAATTTAGAAAAACAAATAGCTCGCACTGATATACCTGCAACGATCAAGTTGCAAGTAAGAGCGCTAATATTCGATATTTCGATTCTTAAAAATCTTTCTTCTCCTGTTGGTATGTACCACCCATGGTACACACTAGTGGTATATATGCCGGCGGGAACGTGTTATGTTTGAATAATCATTCATATCTTCATCTCAATACTACTCCACGAAATTCTAAAAACTTCATTCTCATCGAGTGAAAATGGAAATTTTTGAAAATCCAACTGATTTTCCATGTCAATGTCATTGACTTCGCACTGTATGTACGAGGTCTGTTCAAAAATTTTCGCGAATTTTGAATTTCCCCGGGCTACGTATATTCGATTTTCGATTTATTTATGGCGTTATGATGGTACTCATGTCCCTCACTTATTCTGACAAGCTCGGCTATTTTGAATGTTCAGTGAATTTTTGATAGCTATTTTGCTTGGACGTGTTTTGGCTAGTCTTCGATTTATGTCTATTCTAAAAAATGGATCAAAGAAGACGGATTGCTAATTTTAACCATCAAAAAGAATACCGTGTCATTTGTAAAATTAATCTAATGAAGGTATAAAGCAAGATAAATTGCTAGTTGAGAAAACTTGCTTTTCAAATTTGATAGAATTAAATAAAAAGACTAAATAAAGTCTTTTAGTGACTAGGTTTGATAAAATAAAGGAATCAATTTCAGTGGAAATTGCAACTTTCAAATGTTACATAGGAGAGTTATTTTATAAATTAATAAGAAATTCAACTTAAGTTTCATATACAAAATGTCAAGTAGATTATTTACATATATAGAAAATTTGTGGAAGCGTTTAAAAGTTATGCTTTCTTTTTTATATTACTATAGAAAAATCTAAATTTTTCGACGAATTAATCGCTCATCCACTGTTTTTTCAAGATTACGTCTTTTGCAAGGTATTCTCCTTTCAATTCGAATTTAAATATTTATTAATGTTAGTATTGCTCCTAATATAGAAAAATATTTTTCCTTTTTCTAATTGCATTGCTCTTTTCATAAAAAATATTTTTTAACATAAAATTTCGAACACAAACATTACACTCTTTAATTAAAGTGTCATTTTAAAACGTAAGAAATGTTTAAAACCCTAAGAGATATGCACTCTATTTCCTCCTAACAAGAACAAACTTCAATTATAAAATTTCTTAAAAACTGGACCTATAGACATTTCGAAAAAACATCCCAAAGTGAAGCTGGATGGCACTCTGTTTTCTAATTAAGAAATTTTAAAGATCCTTAAATGGAACTCCAGAGGTTCGGCTTTCAGAGAAAGACGTCCCTCCAACGCCCGTTCACTTAAAAAGGAGTAAATCTCGGGGAATCGTGGAAACCTTTCATGTCGCTCTAATTGAAAATCGCTGTAAGACTTGTTACTTCCGCACGTCCACCACTCTGCCCGGCAGTCTCTCGGGGGGGTAGGAAGGGCAAAAAAATTAAAAGCGCTCGCGGGGTGCTGCTCATTGTTCGCAAATTAAGCGCCCTCACAAAGTGCGACCATTAATTAACATTAGCTTCGTCTGCAACGAATCAGTCGGTAATGATTGCGGGACCAGAATCAGAATTAGAACATCCAAAAGTACCCAGGGACTGATCGTTTTTATTTCTACAGATCTACAGGGATCATGACCGGGATCGGAGCATACCAAACATCCATGAACTTTCGACGAGGACGGTGACGATGTCGAGGGATCAACAGCCCGACGGAAGTCACGGATTCGGAATATGTGTCAAGGGTGGCAAAGACTCAGGTGAGTAATCTCATTACCCCGTCCCAACTTGTTCCACCTTGTCCATACTCCTGCAGAACAACTGTTTGAGGACCTCGGTAGAAACTCGACTATAACTTAATTCCGACCCTGCTCAAGTCCTGTGCGGGTCCTGCTTTAGCACGCAAATGATGAAAACGTATAATAGACCCTGAAGACAGTACGTGCCGGGATCCGGTGGCACGTTCGGGCTCCTCAGGACAGCGGAGTCATCTTCATATTTTCCGCCAAAGATTGGGTTCGTTTAGCTCCTTCCGTCGAGTTACGTGACAAAATTTCCTTTTTTTTTTTTTTTTTGTCTAAACCCCGAAAATGTTTTTGGGGATATGCCCGATTAATCTGGACCGCCAGACAATCGATGCCATTCTCCTGCGGAAGATTATTTTTTTTTTTTGTCGTGAGGATTAGTTCGGATTGTGCTCGTTTTGGATTTTTGTCATGTATCTAATAAGACATCAGAACCCTGCTGTTCGAATTATTTAAGAGCAAAGGTTGGAGTTGTGTGCTTCACAACGTTTTTTTTGCTCTAGGCAATATATTACGATATCAAGGCTTCGAAAATGGATATTTTGCGTTGCCACTGGATTTTATTCTTTATTTATGTAAATCACAAATCAAACTTATTCAAACATTCAGTCTCATAAACTTTCCACTATCAAATTTAATAAATTTAATGTGAAAACATGACTGGAATTTTAAGTGTAATACACAACTAGACCAATGATAGACAGTATCCAAAAAATTTGGAACGTCTTGAGATTGCATTGTATATATGAACAAAATTGTTTTAAATTTAAAAAGATAGGGCTAAGGAATGAATATCTACGTAATGATGAGCTTGCCTTTTAATTCAAAATTATTTTAAATATAATTTTGTAGTTTTTAAAACAAAATTTATGAATAGCGAATATTTTTGCCGAACCTAATTCAATAGCTGGACTTTTTTATCTGGTTATTAGGGGAGATTAAGTATAAGCGAAAAAAATTTGCTTACTTATTCTACAGCCCTTTTTTCGCAACTTCAAAATACTGCCACACTTCTACATTTTTAAGAAATGTTACCAAAAACACGCGATACAGATTTTGAAATTATTTTTAGAGTAAATTTTTCGTCAGATAAACAGCCAGATTAAACTTAACTAACAGATTAGACGAATTTAGATTTTTCAATCATCAGATAGCACTTATTCGAGGAATTGATGCGGTAGATAGGACTATCATTCGTTAGTTAAGATATTGACTTTAGCAATTTTACTTTGCTTGAAGCGTGTAGTCTATTAAAAAACGCATTTGATTCAATTAAAGACATTTTAGTAGAAGAAGACAGTGGAATTTATAATTTTTTAAATGCGCCTCAGAGAAAAGTAGTTTAATTAGAGATAGACCAAATCACTTTGATTAGTAGGTGATAAAGAGAATTTAAGCGATTGTTTAGATTAAACAAGGTTTCGCTAAGCTAACACAAAATTAGGCACAAAACTAAAAGACAATTTTTGTATCATAAGGCAATGTGTTTCAGTTGCTTTGCAAGTGCTCGTTTTCTCTACGATTTTATGCAAGCGGAAGTTTTTATATCACTGTTGGTGATTTTTCTTTTCTGCCTGATTCCACTATTTGCAAAATTATAAATAGAATAACTACGGCTACAGTATCACTTAGGCCAAAGTTAATATTTCTTCCCAGAAATCTAGAAGAAATATCACAAGCTTAAGAAGAGCTCTATAGTGTTGTAAGTTACTCATGTATCGTTACAGCGATATATGTAGATATCACGATAATAAAAGATTACAGGTAAAATTAAATTAAATGTATGATTGTAATAATTTTTGTTAAATTACGATACTCGTATCTCTGCGCACTATTCAAACTCGTACTTGACAAGTATGCCTTCTATTAAACAACAGATCAAAGTTGATCAGAGGATATTGTTGAGAAATAAATCATACTGGCCTATTTAATTTTGGGCTCTTTATATTAAGTAAAAAAATTAATTAATTTACAATTATTTATAATAATCCTTGCAGGTGTTGGTGTATATATTTCAAGGATAGAAGAAGGCTCTGTAGCAGAGCGTGCTGGACTGAGGCCTGGTGATACAATCCTAGAAGTGAATGGAACGCCTTTCACTTCAATAAGCCACGAAGAGGCGCTAAAGGTAATTTTGTTGCATGACAGATTTGTCCCTTTGTAATGCTATGTTTTTTTTTCTGTTTTAATAATTAAATACTTAAGAAAAGCTTATTTTAAAGAAACT
Organism: Philonicus albiceps; assembly: GCA_963969385.1. Taxonomy (NCBI): domain Eukaryota; kingdom Metazoa; phylum Arthropoda; class Insecta; order Diptera; family Asilidae; genus Philonicus; species Philonicus albiceps. The sequence continues at coordinate 72,340,363 of OZ017772.1, read as the reverse complement.
TTTCATATATAATAAGATTAATAAAAGGTTTCACTGGATTTTAATGATTTTGTAGGATGGTAATAAAAATTAGTAGAAGTATCAAGAGATCATTGAACAGATGCCAATTTTATTTTATATGTAGAACCAGGCGATAAGATTCAAATGGCAATATCTAAAATTTTTTGAAAGTGGAGACTTTCAGAAAGAAAACAAATAATTTATATAATTTACTCAAGTTAGAAATTGTCCTATTTTATAAAATGCAATCATAGAGAGACGATACGTTTTACTATCTTTGGGATAAGTGTCTGCATTTACGAGTATTTTTAAAAATCCAATGGAATCTTGACTTTTCGATAGTGTCTAGCAAATATAATCTCATTAATAATTTTTTTAAATAAATACTTGTTTGTGTTATCGATATATTTTATTAAAATTTTTTTTCTTTAGTTAATTTGAAATAATTTTTAAGTATATATGCCAATGTTGTTATGTGGTTTTACTGTTCATCATATTGTTTTTTTTTCTGTTATTTTAGTTGAAACGAATTTAAGATTTCATCTTAATTTATAAACTGTGTAATAATTTTAAATCCTATTGCTACTATGCTTCCACGCTTCACAAATTTAATACTGCTTACAATTTTTATAATATTCCTACAACAATCGATTATATTTGATTACATAAACATAAGTAAATATCTCCTCAATAAGTACCCCGATTTTGTCTCAATAAAGTATATATTTATAATTTGTAGTTAAAATTTATTATATCGTCTTCAAAGTAAGCTCCTTTCAAACCAAACGGGCCAAATTTGGCGAATACGATACGAGTGAAGGTATTTGTACCGTGATTGGTTAAAAATTCGCTTATAATAAGAGCAGTGTGCGATGATGTATTGTCGTGGTGGAAAATCCAATTGTTGTCCTTCTATAAATCTAGTCTCTTCTTACGGATAGACTCACGCAAACGCCGCATTACGCCTAAGTAATATTCTCTATTGAACCGTCTTGGCAATATTCTCTATCTGACCGTCTTGGCAATAATTCGTTGTGGACAACACCGCGATAATCAAAGAAAACAGTCAGCATAATTTTGATTTTTGAGCGACTTTTACCAGGTTTTTTGAGTTTTGCTTCAGTTTCGAAGCGCATTTCGTACGATTTTTACTAGTTTCAACATCATAGTCATTAACCCATGTCTCGTCACTAGTAATGATACGTTTCATGAATGTAAGGTCGTTTGCATGTTCAGAGACGTTTTTTTCCGGTATTCTTTATGCAAAAAATCGAAATGTTTCGGTACAAGTTGAGCAGTAACGCACCTCATGCCTAAAACATCATGCAAAATATGGTGAACAAATCCGTTTGAGATGCTAAGTTTACGAGTAATCCCACTTTCAATTACACGCAACATTTCCTTGATTTTGGCCACGTTTTCTTTCAGTATTTGATGTCGATGGGCGTTCAGAACGAGGCAATCTTTCGATCTTTTCACGATTGTCTTTAAAAGTTTTGAACCACTCGTATGCTTATGTTCTAAACACAGCGTTCCCTTAAGTTTTCTGCATTATTTACAATGCCTCAACACATGAAATTTCGTTCAAAACACAAAAATTTCAGACAAACTCGTTGTTCAACAATTTTATCCATATTAAAAATTGCCTAAAACACTTGAGGTGATCTCACATAAACAGCAGCCGTAAATAAACGGATTAACAGATCGCACTCAAATTAATACCCTATGTAAATAATAAATAGCGTGAAAAAAGCCTATTATTTAACGAATACTTAACAAAATCCGAGTATTTATTGAGCAGAAGGTATATTGAGAGGAAGAAATAAATTACGATGAAGGAAACGTAATTACATAGGTCAGAACGAATTCCACAAGGTAGAAAGGAAATTATTGTTTAACTTATTCGGTTCAAGACAAAATATCATAGCTTTATAGTCTAAAATAAAAAAGAAAAGTATATGTAATCAAATAATATAATACATAAAATGAACTACATACAAAATCCATTGCTTGCATAATTGTTTTCGCATTTTAAAGGTTCACAATTTAAAATATTTTTCACTTTCTACTCCTAGCCACATGAGTTAATCGCCTTTTGTTAGTAACTGTAATCTATTGAGCATTTTTGTTTTATATATTCTCTATATAAACAATATTTACAAAATATAAAATATTTGAATATGAACATGTAATACTACGGTACTACAATACAATGAATGCAAAGAAAAAATTGGCAATAGAAAGTATTTTCTTTTTATTTCCTTGCTTTCGTTCCTTTTGTATATTAATTTGTTTTACTTTTACTTTATTATATAATTAATATATAATTAATTTCTTATGATTTTCAGTTATTTCTTAAGTTTTATAAATTACACTGTTGGTATATAAAAATTTAATTTTGTCGAGAGTGTCTTTGGAGTCGCAATTTTCTATTTACGTTTTTGTAAACCAAAAGTTATCTGAAACACTTTTTTCAATGTGTACATACACTATGTGTATTTTTTTTTTTTTTGTTACTGATAACAAGCTACAAGTTTTGCATCCAACTTCTTTTTTTCTTGTATATTTCTAACACATTTTAATAAAACATCTTCTACAGAAACAGCCACTGCAATGAATTTGAGTCAGTAGAATATTTGTTGGTTTTTTTCTTTTACAAAAAAGCAGCGTGCATTTCAAAAGCAACCAACTATATTTTTTTTCTATATGTGTGTTTTTTTTTTTGCAATGTCCTTTTAAACTTAATAAACATATGTGATTTTATTATATATATTTTTTTAATTGTGTAACCACATACACTGCAATCACCGGAGAATTTATGCGTGTTACTCAATTTTGTATTGTTTTCTTTTTAATAACTATATTGTAATATTTCTTATACTTTAAAACAATCAATACCCATGATTATATATATATTTTTTGAAATTTGTACACGTTGACAGAATAATTCAGGGAATTTCAGGGAATGTACGCTTTAATTCAAATCCTATGATAAAGGCTTACATTTAATTAAAAGTAATCCTCTTTTCCATTTCAAATAATTCTTTTTAAACTACCCTGGTTCGTAAAATTAAAAGATATGTGTGTATTACAAAAATTTCAATATATGGAAAATGCTTATTTACTTTTCAGTTTCAATAAAGAAAATGAATTGTTAATTACATTGGAATTAAGTTTATAGCAGGCAGGCAAAGTATTAATTTAAATTAAAAATTCCTCTTTGAAAAGATGTGGTATTTATTTTGATATTCTAAATATCATTTCAAGGTGAATCAAGGTGAATCCTTTTCCTATAAAAATAAGGAGGATTAAACACAAACTTTCTCTTTACTGGGATTAAATAAATTCTTCCGGTTCCAGGAGTGAAAACGATGTGGACGATTATAATTCAGTGCGTTCCATATTTATAAGCCACCATCAAAATTCAAATTATTTCTGCCCAAGAACAATTTCCTATATTAAATCGTACACCAATATTTAGAGGCTTAGTCTAGCTCTACGAATAATTCTTAAGTACCATTGCTTTTGTATCGTTTTTGAAAGTTAGTAATTTTTGCACGTTTCATATTTATAAGACGTTAGATTTCCAAACAAAATAAGAACATTTATTCAGTAAGGAAATAAAGTTAGTAATTAATATGACCTCTTTTGGCCTTTATTAATGCAAAAGTCCGTTTGCCTAGGTGATATCAGGGAATTTAAAAGGTTGCCGTCAAGTTTTTTCCCAATCTATTGTTGCTTTAAGACTGTTGGAAGAATTATATTTTCCATTTTCTTCATAAACCCGCCTTAAGGGGTTAAAGTCTAAGGAGTACCCTGCCTCATCCATCATATCAACTGACTCTTTCCTAAATCAACCCATGGTTTCTCAACTCGTGTGAATTTTGGCGTTATCCTGTTGGAAAAGCCATTTTTCTGAGGATGTTGTCGTAAAAATGGCAGGAGACTATTTTGTAAGACTTGACTTAAATAATGGATAAAAATTAATTACTGTATAGCCCACCGACTCCCCAATCGAACACCCAATCTCTTCCCATATTTTGCTTTGCAAATTTTAAAAGAGCGTCAT